>OZ010660.1:56367132-58867132 GCA_963932335.1 Andrena marginata
GGCTAGCCTCGTCGACGGTGCTGGCCGGCGTTAATTGCAGGATTAATTGAACGTATCCTTTACGATGACTGTAGTGTGTGTGTGTAAAGAATGGCGGCGATTAAAAGGAATGTCGAGCAACGTCATAGTTGCGCCTCCGTCATAGTTGCTTCTCCAGGTGCACTGACCTGCCTTACGGTGATCAAAGTGGATACGAGCTGCTCACGGTGAGAAATACCGGCGGAGAGCGCTGGCAACGCGCATCTCGAATAATTGATGGCATGTTCTCGGGGCACAGAGTAAGGAAGGAGTAAGGAATAAGAAAGCTCGGCCACGCGATATGCCACGCACGTATCCCTCGCGGAATAAAACGTCCGCGCATACACGCGGTGGCTATTACTTTTTTTTTTTTTGCACGGTGGAATATGGTGCCTACGCGAAACTGTTTTGCGTGCCGGACGGAGCGGAACACAACGAGTTATTGTGCGCCGATGCAAATAATGGAACGCGTGGTTCGTCATCCCGAAGGGGAGACTCAATTGACTCGACTCATTGGCATGGAAAATTTCATGAAGCTTTTACTCTTTCCCGCAGAGTTCCTAAATATTTTGTATGGATATCAGCGGCATAGAACGATTTTCCCTGCAAAAGTATGCTCCGGTTTCCTTGACTGATTTATACAATCGAAGGAGATAATACAAATGTTACATTTTGCAGACTTGTCTCGTTGTAAGTCCTAACCTCTAACGAAACGGGAGGCTACTCGTCTCGCCTTTGTTCTTTACCGTCTTCTTCAAGTAAGTCGATCTTGACCGAAATTTATGGCTTGTTGCCGCGGCGAATACGAAAAACGTAGTGGGGATAGAAATGTACTTTTAACGAAACAGAGGGCCCGGACTTATAACGGAACAACGCTGTATATGTAAAATGACAAATTGTGTTTGTGATATGTTGGTATGTACTCAACAATTTGTGTGGGGAATACGTAAAATATCAGTATCGCTAATATTATTAAACGCCAATAAGCTAACGTTTAACTCGGCTTATTTTCAATATATACGTTACCCTAAGTGAAATCGTTTCGAAGTGGCGCCTCTCGAGAATAGCACAGAACTCACCTGAAATCAGAAAACAAATAATTGCTGTTATTTATTTGGAACTTTCTGATGAGCGAAATAAGAAAAAATATCGACTCACGTATGCAAATGATTGTATTAAATTATTTATTAATTAACTAGGGAACAATTTATGTCGTCAGTGGCGGTATCGGATGATAGCTAAAGCAGCATAATCGTGAACTCGCAATTTAGCCATATTATTGAATTATTTAAAATTGATTTTATTATTGTTATGGTTTTGGTTAGACTTTTTATAAACGTTCAGTAATTTTAAATAATGCAGAGTGTTTTGTAAACGGTGATACAAGGGAAAGAGTGGTGTTTCTATTACGTTGGTGCAAAATGTTTTTCATATTTCTTAAAGATGGTCGAAAAATAAATTGTATACTTTCGAAGTGATTCTTTATAATCATGGAACCCCCAGTAGTTTCGCTATACTTTTCGTATCTGGAACTGAGTTCTCCAACAGCTTTCTTTATACAATTTCAAACTTCTACAACTTATAAACTCCAGAACAACATTTTTGCTAAACCTCCTGGCTAGAGAATTTTTTGTGATCTGAAAAGTGATCGAAATGCTTAAATACCTGAAAATCACATGACCAAAAATCAGAAGAGTATGATGCATGTCGAAACATTCCAACTACTGTTAATTCTTCCAATTATTCGTTAGAGATTTAATCTCTAATTGTTGATAATTCTTCATCTAATTTCTACTTGACTATATCGAGTCACGAACAATATTACTCTGTATTCATGGAACCAGAATCCATTCAATGGAACTTTATAATTTTTGTTAAGGTAGGGCTCCGTGTACAAATAAAAAACCTTTTACAGGAACGTAATATGTACATGAAACAATAAGTAAAAAATGTAGAATATAATTTTGTCGTGACTTGGTTAGCTTCGAAGAAAATTGATTTCGAATTTCAGCCAGGTACTTCGGTACTGAATGAGAATTCCAACCTTAAGGCGGATTCACACATACTAGTTCCGTGACGATTCAATGTCGTCAGTGCCAGTGGTAAGAAGTATCGTTTCTGTGGGTGGGAATTAAGAAGATCACGCTTGTTCGTGTCAGCTACTGGCCCTTACGCAGAGAGACCACTAAACGTTCACAGAACTGATATGTGTGAACCCGCATTTAGCCTGGGTTCTCATTTACTGTAGCTAGAAACGTTCCCCTTACCTCAGCGTGCCCCTGGGGCGCTGTAAGCTGCACTTTGGTGCAAGCGTACTCGGCCGAAATTCAAAATCAATTTTCTTGAAAACACAAAAAAGCACACATCCCACATTGAATCTTTTGCGAGTGCACTACAAGTGTCAAAATGCATAAGATTGTCTTTATTTGAATAATCTTCGAATAAAATCAAGTTATTCAAGAACAACAAATGATTTTTTATTCGAATAAATTTTGCCCAACTCTGCCTCGAAGAACGTATTTACTTCTTTCGACCAAGAATAATGTATAATACAATCGTTGGAGAAACCAAGGGACGACACGAACGCACAGCAGAAATTCATTAATACGTCCGTTCGAATAACAGGAAACGTGCAGCGAGGCGAAACTTCCGTCGAAGCAGACACCTACGTGACGGCTGCGAACGAGTAAAACCACGCGAGCATACCGTTCCAGATGTATCGTGAATTTTATACAGCCTACGATATTTTATCGCAAACAATAACAAAAATTCACGAAACCTGCGGGAGACTACACATTTACACGCGGTAGCTGCATAAATCCGATTGTTCGCAGCAGTTATCGGCTGAACAAACACGACCGTGAATAAGTTTGAAGTTCTCGGCAAATATTTCGATATGCGCTTGAGCTTCTGTCGTTTGTAATTTTAAAGGCAGCGAACTGTTTCGCTACCAGTAAAAATTCTGGTACTTGTGATAATAACGAAGCAACTGGGGTATGTGTATCTACTTCTCTGAGAGGCATTAACAGTGAAAATAAAATATTAAAAGCGGGGGAAAAACGGCAGACTGAAAGTGAGCCAAGGACGCGAGCTCGTAAATCTTGCAGGTGTGCGAGAGGAAGAACGGTGCTGCGGAAACGGGTGGGAAGAAATTGAAAAATAAAGGTGCGCGTAATAAAGTACAAGCGGCCATAAAACCGTCGAACCGACAAGTACGTTAAAAGACTGCAGCGAAAACGTCCGGAAAATAAATGAGGGGCGTTGAACTAATGTTTACGCATATGGCGTCATATCACTTATTTGCAGTTCGTTGGCGAGAAACATTTAATGTTTCTGTGTGTGATAATTACAGGGTTCGGAGAGTATCTCGTATTCAAGGTGATAGGGGAATCTCACCTCCGATTTCAGACTTCGCAGAATTTTATGGCTCTCGGCGCTCGAAAATAGGGGACCGGGAGGAAGACAAGGGTATCACTAGTCATTAATCCATTCCTATCAGTTTTCTTGCGCTATGTAAAATATAAGTTACACATACACTGGATTTGCGTGTTTTAAAACAATAAATAAATATTATATAGTGCATATTTTCCTCTATTTGTACGCCGCAATAAATAAGTCAGTTTCGTATAAACCGACGGATAAAAGGAAAATTCAAGAAGTTTCATTCCTCGCTTCCATCATGCGAAAGCTGAAGATGTATTCAATTTTAATTAAGGTTAATTCGAAAAAATAAGTCACGCAGGCCTCGCGTTTCGAGATGCTCCAACATTTTGTGCACAAAGAGGGCTCTTATATATTTTCATTTTTATTCTATTCGTGGTTTCGAACGGCGCGTATTCTCGAAAGTCAGCAAACGTGAGTAATTCCTATTTCGTCTGATATCCTTGGCGAATCATACAGGAACGAAAGGAATGCGTGATGATTTAATAAGTTTACGTTGTTAATACAAAATTATGGGTTACGATAGTAACTTTATCCTCGAGATTTAACCGAAAACTAGTTCCAAGTTTTTTCTTTTATTGAGAAAGATTTCTGAATGCACACTGGCTTTGCGTGTCATAAGCAGAAGAGAATCGACTAATAATAAACGTTAAAACGAAGCGTTTCCGACTAGAAATTTCCTTTAATTCAGCGGAAGAGTGGAAACAGATGCTGCCAGGAACCCTGCAGATATGAAAAATCCTTTTAGAAATGAAGCGAGCAGTCGCGCCGGCTGGTTGGAGATAAACGACGTCAACGAATGGAAAGAAACGAGCAAGGGAATTTGAAGCGTTCCAGCGCAACGCTAATTTCCGCGATTCAAAAGAATCGTGAAGAATGTAACAAGATGGAAAAATTGCGAGATGGCGCGGCGGGGGAACAAAATGGAGAGTTCTTTTCTACTTGCTTAAAGAGAGAATTCGCTGAGAAAGGAGGGGAAACGCGAGTAGGGATAGGCAGAAAGTGGAATAATAATTAACGGTCGGCACACGAACAGGAGAAGAAGTGCAGAGAATGGATCCATTGTGAGAGAGGCTGTTGGAGACGGTAGCTGCGATTAACGAAGTGGCGCGACGATAATGAATATAAACGGATACAGGTGGATGAAAAAGAAAAATAACATTGAGAATAGAAATTATAACCACTGGACAACAGAAAGTTGATAGCGGTACGGAAGAGTTCTCAAGGTCCAAACTATCGCCATTTATTGTCTCACATCCGCTCCATCTGCTACCTTTTTATTCGCATTACGCCTTCTGTCATTGTTTCCGGCTGTCTTGCAATTACCTGTCAAGATCGCGTGTTTCGATATAACGATTTCCAGAGAATGCTAAATACACGAACGTTCCCAAGGAACAATTGTTTTAATATTACTGTAACAAGAACTGAGCGACATTCTAAATTACAACATTTCTGAAAACACGGTAATATGGTCGTTAACTCTGTGCTTACCAACAGAAGTGTTGAATATTTTAACAACGCTTCATACTTTCTGAATGACAGCTTTTGTAAAACGAATTTGCTGGCGACGGTTTAAAATGCTGACGAACACCAACTGATTAAGTTTTTGCGACTCGATAGTATTTGAATATTGATTATGCAGGTGTATACATACAGTTAGTAAGAAAGTATTTGTACACTTTTTAAAATCGTATAATTTTCTTAGAATTGGTCCAAACAACGTGAGTTTTTTTGAGAAGCTAGAGGGATTAGTTTGCTAAATGATGTGATTCGTCGTTTTGAAAAAATGTACTTGGTCGGAATAGCAAAAAAATAGTAAAGGTCGTTTTTTAAAATCGCTGATTTCGGGAATTTCCGCGATTCCCGACCTTATTCTGCAATCTTTAAGCGTTTATAGCTCAGAGCAACGTTAACCGATTTTTATGAAATTTTACGCACGTATATAACTTACTTAAATCTACAAACGGGTTTTTTTAATTTTCATTACAGGCTCACAAAAAAAGTTTTAAAAACGACCTCTACTATTTTTTTCGCTACTCCGATCAATTGCATTTTTTTTCAAAACGACGAAACACATAATTTAGCAAACTAATCCCTCTAGCTTCTCAAAAAAACTCACGTCGTTTGGACCAATTCTACGAAAGTTATGCGATTTTAAAAAGTGTACAAATACTTTTTTTACTAACTGTACGTATCAAGAGAAAACGATGAAACAACGAAGGTATAGAATGAATCGCGACAATTATTTTAGGCACCTTACGCGTAAGCACGGTTATTATAAATCAACTGATTTTTAATGCAGGATCACGAAGAAGCTATTTTTTTTGGTAAGTTCAATTCTCTTTAGCACGTCATTAATTACAAGTTTTAACTGGATATCAATTAGACATTGTTATCTCAGTGATTAGTGTACACAGCTTTTTTAATTGGGAAATGTGATGTATTATTAAATATCCACTGAATGAGTATCAATGATTATTTATAAGCGGTGTCAGCTCACGATCATGTTGCAAAGAAATGTTTACGAGCGATCTAGGGTCAATTAAGTTTTTGTCTTAATTCCATTTAATCGATATCACCGTGCATGCCGTGTCATGAATATTTTATGCGCCGGTACTGCAAATTGTTTGCTAAACAAGTTACCGTGTTTTACCTTTATAAGCGCCAAAATGATGCTAGAGAAAATGATTAAAAGCGATCCAAACTACGCAGCGACGCTAACGATTATTAATTATTATCCGTGTCAGTCGATTAGATAATAAATTAGCTGTTAAGAAGTGATTGGTTACCAAACTCCATAAGACGGATATTTTAATTACACTACTCGTAGAAAGTAAGTACTATTACGAGACTCAAAGGGTAGGTATTCGTCATAAGCCTTGCTGTTTATATGGTTGTTGATTGTAGATAGAGATAAAATTATATAAAATAAGTTGCATTCATATAATTTGGATTCCTATAATTCATAATTTGATACAAAAGGGAATTGTAAGAGGAGGTATTGTAGCATTTACAAAATTAAACTCCTAGTTATAGAAACTTATTCAAAGCCATTGAAAAATAACCCATTTATTCATTTTATATAAACAAAATTCTTTATAAAAAAAAATACACACGTAATATTACGGTAAATCAAGTTATACATAAATAGCAATTTTCCAAGCTTTAAATATATTTCTGGTCATTTAGAACTGATCAACCCTATTTATGGCAATGCAACTTTGGTATATTGAAAGAGCAACGACCCAAGCTACCTTTTGGAACCTTGGGTGTAAGCTTATACGGTTAAAAACATTAGACTATTTGCATTGGAGTACCTTCAATAAGGAAATATATCATTCGTTACAAAAATTAAAACGAAAAACCCAAATTTCAATAAGATCAATTGAAATTCAGGAAGAGTGTCTTTCGACCACCTGAAGTTAACGCCACGAGTTGTCTTGAAGGTATACAGGGTTTTCCAACTAACTTTATCACTTGAAACACTTCTGCTATATTTAAAATTTTATAAAAATGTTTCCTGCGAAAGTTGGATAGTTTTGAGGGGGCCGGCGTAAAGTAAACCCCATAGTTTTATTCTGTTGGGAAGGGTTAATAAGATACAGGAGTCAACTTTGTTTTTTTAAATGGAAGGCTATATTGTACTTGCGGTACTCGATAGCCACTTTAAAGACGAAATCAACGACTTACAACAATAAGTCCTCCAAGGTTACTAACGGTCCTTTAAAAAACATTGAAAAAAGAAAGTGTCGTCTCATTAACCCCTCCCAACAGAATAAAACCACTGTTACTATACGGCCGCCACAAAATTATGCGACTCTTGTAGGAAACATTTTTATGAAATTTTAAATATAGCAGAAGTATTATAGGTGACAAAGTTAAGTGGAACACCCTGTATACTTTCCCAGCTATTTTGTTTCAGAAAATTTCACACCGAGGTAGCGAGCTCATGACCCATCTCGAGGACACAAGTATGTATACCTAACTATCATAAGTAGCAAAGTACCCGTGCTTGGCTACGGTAGAATAATTAAAAGGATTTACTTTTATATCTGTTTTTTCCCCTTTAAGTAATTTTTTATGTTATTTTCTGTAAAGTAGCTTTTGTATAATGAACATTTATATATGTATATGTTTGTTCACGCCTACTATGAAAAAATTAAGACGCCCCAATTCAATGTACACTTAGTACGACATTTTACAAAAAGATAAATTACCAGATCCAAATTGAACCCTTTAAGGGTTGATTAGGGAAGAAATTAGAAATTGGTTTTTAGACGTTAGTGCTCCAACCAAGTATCGATATCGAATTTGCCCAAAGAGATTCTGAGTGCTTGATTGGGGCAATATCCTGAAATTGTATGTGTTAACATTTGTGTGTGTAACCCGTGTAAGTAAAAATCAAGTTGATATCTAATCGGGCCTAAGAGGTTTTGAAGAGTCCGAGAAAATACAGTTTAGCTCTTTTTACCCCCTTAGGGGCCGATTTCCAAAAATATTTATTTATTGGTCACGTTCCCAAGTTAAACGGTTTGAGCTGGGCGTTGATGAATCAGTCAGTGAATCAATCAGGACTTCTCCTTTAACATACGTAATAAATATAGATTGTCCTTTTCTCTTTCTCTCTTCAGATCACTCTTATCTAACCCAAGAGACTTTCCTTCCCTATTTGGCAGAACGTCCTGCATGATCCGAGTGGCGGCGATAAGTTAACGAGGAAAGCGCCTAGCGTCTAAAGTACACATCTAAACGTGAACGTAATCGTAGACCGAGACCACCATCCGCTTCCTCTCGCGATATGACGCGAGGTTTGACTGTTTTCCATGCCATTGGTCAATTAGTCCGCTTAAGGGCACGTACAGACATAAATACGAACGCGAATGAGACAAGCCGTGGTCGCATAAGCATACAAGTGTGGACGTCGCACAGTGTTTTAAAACCGCTGTCTGACCGCGGCAAACTATATTTCCTTTTAACGGTGTAGGTACAGATCGTGGAGAACGTGTAGGCTATATACCGCGTGGAGATTATTAAACAGCACGGCTTTTTCTACTTGTTTTCTTTATAATTCGAAATAGCTAAACTAAAGAACTGAATTATTTGAGTAAAAATACAATGATTCCAAAATTGTACCATTTCGTACTTCTTCATCGGATCGTAATAAAGGGAACGCACAAATTAATTAACAGAATACCTAACGTTGGCCTATTAATCACTGCACGAATGCGACTAGTATTTGAGACATTTGACCTGTAATCTCGACCACGAATTTGACACGATGTTGCATGACAAAGAGCAAATCCCGGCATGGCGACGCGATGGTTCTCCTTTAATCCCCGTACACAAACAATATCTACAAACATCCATCCGTATATAGTCTACAGATGATCTCGAATAGTCAAGTGACAGGGGATGTTATATTATATGTAATAGTCTGCAACAGGGGTTAGAAACAGTTACGATATCGATTTCGATTCTTGAAACTGTTGTGAAGAACCGATATTCTGAATAACTGTTATAAGGAACTGAATTTCTGACTACAATATATCGATTTCGGTTACGATTCCATATCGGTTCTCTTATCAGTTTTACAGTAATTGAAGTGGCTAGTATTACGGTTGCAGATTATTTTGTATAAGCGTAAGCATTCCTTTTGCAAAATCATTATGGAAACAAAACAGAAATTGAAATAAGTATACATATCATTATCTCTTAGAAAATGATTGATATATTACTTCTGTACGTCCATAAATGTCCAGATGATTCCCTGGCAATGCGATAGGATTTACTCTAACGGGGTGTAACTCACTCCTGAAAATCCGGTGATTTTCCGATTTTATGTTATAACTCGTGAACTGTAAAATTATTTTTAACCGCATGATAGATCTAATTATAACACAAAATCGGAAAACAGCCGAATTTTCAGGGTTTAATTTCGCTCCCTTCGAGTGAATTTGGGCAGCAAACAAAAATTGCGTTCTAACCAGGATCGGGTTCAGAATTTTTTGAATTTTCGGCTTTGGTATCTTCTCTGGTTAGACATAAATTAGAAAGTTGCAATACAATTTTCGGATTTTAAATATATTACACTAAACTGACCCTAAATTAATTACGAAGCTGATGTCGGCTTCTCGGTTTCGCTTCGGGACACCCCCTATACAGATTAGTTAGTTTCTCAGTTTTCGAAACCAAAGTATATGTTCGTAATGAAAAAATACAAACACACCCGAGTAGCGAGATTTTCAAGGGAAGAAAAAGGGATAATGTCTTATAATAGCAAAAATAATACTCTATTGTTCATGATAGACAACAAAATTCATATAAAATATAATCTTTTACTTTCTCAATAATGATGTAATAATGAAATTCTATTTTTATCATAATTATTCTTGATTAATTCCTGAAAATCGTAATAATACTGGTGTGTGTGTGTGTGCTTTTTTATTTATTTATTTATTAACACACGATACTGTTGAACCGATCATAAGCAATTCACTATTTACTATCTCTAATGAGCATCTTCTACGATACATTCATTCGGACACTGAAAATTCGTTACCGGTCAAAGAGCAACTGGATTTAAAATTAACTGTTCGCGGCTCGTTTCCAGTAGGAAAAGAGAAAGGCAGGTGGAGCTCGACCTTTCCCGCGAGCGGCTTGAATTTCCTTCTTTTCGCCCATGCTCGCGGATAATCCGCACGTAGACGCTTGCCACGAGTGTGTTATACGCGTGCGTGTTTAAATACGCGCACTTCCTGAATAAGCTCGAGCATGTATTTCACAATTAAGCCGCGTGGCGGTTGAAAACAAGAAGCTATTCGCGAAGCCGGTATAGGCGTTAGAACCGTCGCTCTAAACCCTTCCGGTTTCAAGTTGATTCTCACGAGTTGAACAGTGTTACGAAGACGATCGCGAGCAAAAGAATGCCGCCACCCCAACAATCGAATGCGCGCGCGTTTCTTTTTAAAATTTTCATCGTATCACAACATTCGTAATACATCCAGTGGCGAACTAAGAATAAATATAAAGCGCGTTTCGATTCGATTGAAAATAAAGATATAATGGTGGGTATTAATCTCTTGGGGGATCGAAGAGAAAAATTTTTCTACGATTTCTTAGACAAAAAACGAAAAGGTAAGACTGAAAGTGTTACGAGAACGAAGGCAGAAGCATTGCGTGTTGAACGCAAAAATGATCTTGCCAGTTAGGAAAGTGGTGGTGCAATACGATACACGAGCGAAAAGTGATGTAAAATGATCCACAATCGCCCCTCCACTGATTACAGCAGCGGTGCAACCAGTGTGGGAGAATTTTCCACATTAATTGCCGCGAGAAGCAAGAATGCCGATGCATGTGTTTACGCGCCACTAAGTACGTATATGTACATGTATTAGGCAGCGTATATACAAGTATCGGAGTTACGAGCGCGGTTCGAGAATCGATACTCAAGGAGGCATTAACGTCCTCGGTCCAATCATCCTCCACGCTGTAGATACTCCTCCAATATTAGAGCCCGATCAAACACTCGAGCGCCGTACGTCTCGGCGAGTACGAAAGGCAGAAATTAGATCGTGGCTAGTAATTGTAAATCGAAGCAAGCCGTTGTAAAGTTTCAACTGGCAAATGCGTGAAACTGCCGAGCACGCGCAGCCTCGGATTCTTCGATGCAAGAGCTCAACATCTGGCGTCGTTCCAACCTACCAATTTTCCAGGAGTGGCTTGTATTTCAGTTTGAATGACTTTAACAACTATCCTCTAGATCGTTACATAAATATAACGCTATCAATGACTACTTAAGCCGCTTGTTCATTCGATGTTAGAACATAGAGGAGGTACACACGAGAGCATGGCAAAGCGACACAAGCAGGCTAAGTTTCTCGACAGCTTTCAATAATCGGAAAATAAAACAAATCTTGATTAGATTTATATACGTGCGAAGGTTAAGGGGGGAATGCAAGGAATGTGACAAAACAGGTTAATCGAGAAAATTAAGTTTTAATACTTTAGTCCAGCAGGAAAGAAGCAAGGTTCAATGAATTTCATTTTCTTATATAATTTCCTTCTTAAATAATTTCTTGTTTCAGCTTGGCAACAGAGGCTTGAAGCTTACGCTTGGGCAAAGTGTGGGGACATTCCGTATTTTGTTCCAGTGCAGAGTGGACATTTCCTGCTTTTAACCAGTATACCAAATCCTTAAGGTTATTTTACGGAGGTACTTGAACTTGTTAACCCGTTGTGATTCGACTGTTCTGTAGTCCCAGCTGCCAGCAACAAAATGTACTATAAATCGCAAAATCACGAAAAATAGACATTCCCAGTTTTTCTCCTTACCCTTCATATGTGTTTGTTTAATCTGATATTGTTGTTTAGTAAATCATAGAATGTAGTACTACCTACCTTTTGTTATTTTTTTTAATTAAGAGAACTTGTCGCAAGGGGATCAATTACGAATCGCAAGTATAGAATTTATTTCCCTGCAATTTTTCGTAGAATAGTTTAAAATACTATTTACACGGAATATCGATGTATTCATGGTACTTTCATTTACGAGAAGCAAACATTAACATTGTCCTACGAGGGATGCGGAGAAAACTGAACGTTAAACGTAGGCAACTAAATAATTTGTATAGGATAATTGTGAATCCTTCATACACGTAATCCTATAAAATTGCACTGCATTAATCCCTCTCTGATATATGCAACTAGGTACGTAAGTAACATATAAATGCCAAAACAGTCGTCTATGAAGTGTTGAGTGCAGAATTTCACTACCACCAAAACACTTACAAAAGTACACACGTGTATTTATTCTCAAGGCGATAACATCTGTACACGTACATCCAGCTTTTAAAAAAATTAAATTGGGAACGAAAAAATTTACATTATAAAATTCGTAATAAAGGTGATTGTGTTTGAAATGATAAAAATTACAATTTTCGATAAGCTTGGTACAATTTGAATTTTCATATTTCTGGGGACGACTAGTGAGTTTCAATTTAAACAAATTCAAGGTTAAGTGATAGTAAGTGGAACAAGACGGTTGTAATTGGTCATTAATTAAAGAATCAATTTAAATGGAAGTAACCAACGGTCAACTTACATTAACAAAACAGTTTTAAAACGCTGACTCTACACTACAAAGCTGTGCGCCATCTAGGACAGACTTGATTATGACTTCAAAGAAGTAAGTGACGTCACGTCGAATTCCATCGTAGTGCTGATTCGTTAATGATCCTGCAAGACACTACCAATGATATCTTGTCCGATTTTACATTGAAGGGATCTTTCTGCTTTAAAAGGTTCAGAAATTCCAATTTTATTTGTCTCTATTCTCGAAAGTGCTAAATGTGTAGAATTTGAATTCTACTATATTCTAATGTAATTAGAATAAAACGGTGCGCGGTCAAAATGTCAGCCCACTCAACGTACACGGGTAGATACCTACGCAAATAATTTATCTTCTTCAGATGTATTTATATGGCGACAACACATGTCCAAATAAGGATAGGTACGGATCTGAAGTCTATCAGAAAAGATGATTAAAGAAAAAGCTTGGAAGAGAAACACGTCCATTGCGGTTCAAAGATCGTTGCAAATGCCGCTTATTTAGCAGGATTTTTTTCTTTGCATTATACCAACTACAAAATACGGGGCAATTTTTGAAGACTTTTAGATTTTTAGATTAAAATGGGCATCATTCGATTCGCCTCGACGAAACCTTTCCAACCATATATGACAACCCCGACAGACTCTTCGGTCACCAATTACCTTTGCAGGTAAATAGTCGAAGAACATTTTGATATTTAGTAATAAAGAATCTTACGTGCAAAATGCAAGTTTACACAGAAATATATTTCAATACTTTTGTGTTTGCCTTTCAGACGATGAATGAAATGTATGGAAGCGTGATGAAAGTAATTAAAAACTTATCTAATCATAATGAAACTGGTACCATCGATCATTTTAAATTAACAGTTTAATCATTTGCTGTGCGAATCCAAACTAAGTGTGAAGAAAAAGATCTGTGGTAAAACGGTACTTGATCTCGGTCTGCAGGATTACAACGTTCCGACCTATCAGGATATTGTCTTACTTGCACGGAATTTCAAGTCATAGACCAGTGATTCCCAACCGGTGGGTCGCGAAGTGTTCCCCGGGGGGTCGCCACGGTGTTTTGGGTTCTTTTTTTTTAAATATTATTAAGTCACAATTATATTCTGGAATACCCATTTTTAATGTGTTTTCTTTACTTTAATACATTTACCTTACCTTATATGGGGGGATCGCAGGTTATTTGAATATTATAAAAGGGGGGTCGCGTCTCAAAAAAAGGTTGGGCAACACTGGCATAGACACTTAATGCATTAAGGAGTGAAATACGATTTTTGTTATTAAATATCTCACAAGGTACTGTGTGTTTGTGCAAACAGCAAAGTGGGGTATGGGTGAAATATTTGTCGGTACTCCATCTACATAGAAATTTTCGTTAAAATCACAGGCCAACACTACTTCGTGTGGTATTGATTTCTATGAAAATTTCAGCATGTAGGTATACAACTTACTTAAATTTACAAACGGGATTTTTAAATTTTCATTATAGGCTCAGGCAAAAAAGGTGAAGAGCGACTTTCACTATTTCCTTCGTTATTCCGACCAATTGCAATTGTTTTTTCAAAACGACGAAGCACGCCACCTAGTAAACTAATCCTTCTAGCTTCTAAAAAAGACTCGAGTCGTTTGGACGAATTTTAAAAAAGTTATTCTGTTTTAAGGGGTGTCCCGATATTTTTGTCCGGCACTGTACATAACACTATTTAAATAATCAACATATCGTTGAAGGAAACTACACGCATTCTAGCAGCTTGCGTGGCCTAACTGATAATAATTGAGCAAGGACTTGCAAATCGTGGACAATACTAGCGATAATAATGCCATTCGAATTTCAATGTATGTTTTCCCAGGCGCGGAAAACAACTGATTTACATACATAACTTCAGTTTTTACCTTAATTCTTTCAACAATCATCCGGAAGTTTGTTTTAACAGGGGAAATATAATGAAAGAAAACAAAGGAGACGAGGGAAGCAGTGATTCATTGATATGAGTACTTTTAAAGTTTGACAATACATACAAATATTCAAACACAGTCGGTGCAAAAGATGTTCTTTTTTTCGAACAGAGACACCGGTTATATTTTTTAAACTAAGTCGTTGAAGACAAGTCAAGGTTAATTTTGATGCGAAGTTCCTGAGCATTCGTGACAATACGCTGTTTACAGCGCCGACTTAGAGCTACTAAGTACGTGTCCGTATTCTAACGAAATACAGAAAGCATGCGAATATCGAGGGAGAATCTAATATGAATATAGTGTCAGCACCTTTTATATTGGCAGTAGATAACAATAACATATACCCCTTCGAACAAAATGTAGATACATACATAATTATGTTTCTACTATAAACAGAAAATATATCATGGCTGAGTTTAGCCATATTGTGTGATGTATAATTTTAGATATGTGTAGGTCATTATTAGATAATTTAAGAATAATGCATATACGATATTCCGAATAATCTTCGAATAAAAATTTTGAATAAAATGAAGTCTGCTTATAATTCTGCTGCGATTCTGCTGATAATTGAGTAAAATATGAGTACCTACAATCGATCACAGTATTGATTACCTACGCACCACATGAATTTGAAATTACGAATTATTTGGTACAATTTGATGCACTCCATTCAGTACAGAGTGAAACAGCTGAAAGTACACACTTCAATATCCCTGATGCATTTCGATTTACGGGAAAAAAAACACTACGATGAATGTTGCTTTGTTAAATAGAGAAATACTGGTATGTACTATTTTTGAGGGACCAAAGAACAAGATTATATCGTTCCTTAAACAGAAGTTCAACTCAATTTAATCGATTATATAGAGGGCGATACAAAGAAAGTACTCATGAAAACAGACAAAATTCGTTCAACGAACATAAGTCTCCAAATCACTCCTGATAAAGATACAAACAATTTGTAGAAATCGAATGTAGTACGCGAATCTCGATATACCATGAGGTACAGGTTGACCAGGAATATTTTCTTGTGTGGTTAAGATTTTTAATATTACAGCATATACAAAATGCTTGTCATACAATTCCACACAGGATAAGAATTTTTAAAGGTGTAAGGAATTTCTGTGTTAAATAGTTAATGCACCAAATGTGCATTAAAATGATATATATATAGATGGAAAGATTTTCTTGTGAAATGGTCGAAATAAAAATCGGAGTTGAAATGAACACCCATCTTTATCTTACCTTATCTTCGTTGGAATTGATTTGCACACCTTCGTTGACATTTTGTATTTATTTTTTCTGAGTACTACATGCCCCTACATGCTTAGATCTTTTCTTTAGATAGAGGAACAATAGTGTTATTATTTACATTAAGCTACATTTCGTGCCGCACATTTCATGGTGAGTTCATAAACAGCATATTAGTATGGACACATCGTTGAATTCACTGTAACTTCCGGTTAAGAAAGAGTATTAAGTATTAAGGACAAGTACATATTATGAAAGTATAGGATTTCATTGAAGAAATATTGACGACCTTAAAAGCGTCGAAACGATGACCCTGAAAACAATAATTTTCTCATTATCACGATCCTCTTTCCGAATTCAAAAGCTCTCTCTTGCATCCTGTTCATAAATTCAAACGCGACGGAGATATGAAAATATAGACGTACATATATGTATAGTATACTATTGTCATGCGCCCCTCTCTTCAGTATAACACAATTAACCTCATAATTAGTAAGATTCTATTGCGGTTTACCTACGCTAAAAGGATATTTATAGAAGAGAAGCAGTTACACAACTACGCGTGTTTTTAATAAGCATAGCTAATGCAGAGTTTTGTTACCAAACGTGAAATGTTTTCAAGTACCTCCAAATTACTTTTCTGCGCATTCCAGTTTTAATTTTCCATAAAACCTTAAATTCTATTTAATTATATGCTAGAGTCAAATATGAATTTTTAAAATTAACTCATTAATTAAGAATGTAAAATCAGTCCGTATAATAATCAGCACATATAAAGGCATGGCACAAAACAAATCCAGTGAAAGGAGTATGTTCGATTACGCGTATCATACACGAGTTCAGATACTACAAGCTTTCAGCAAATCTACGTGTTTGCTAATATGTCGATAATTTACACGACATCAGGAGTAAATAAAAATTTATGTTCTGTTAAACATTGACACAAGATAAAATGTACTTTTTTTTATCGGCCGCGTATGAAGGAGAGCGAAAGTAAAATTGCCACGACCCGAAACAACAATTTCTGTCAGATTTGTGTGAAACTTTGTTTATAGCATTAAAAATATTCCTTTCTTCGTCACGAGGTATCCACATTACGTATTCGTATCATCGACATCACTGCTTGACATTGATAACTCAAAAAATGTAAAGATAGGAAAAGCAGTTTAAAATTAACACTTAACAGTATAAAAAAAAATATACGTATTCTTTTTTTTAACAAATATGTACATAGGTTTACACTTATTTGTGATAACACTTTATCTTCTATTTGTAATTTCAGCTTTTATGCCGCAATAGCTGCAACTATATTTTACTGAATCATCTGTTTTATTCGTTTAGTTAGATTGCCTTCTTCTAATTAATGTTGCTTTAGGAATGCCGAATGTTTCCTCAGATTTGTTCAAACCCTTATTTTACCTTTACCCTACAGTTGCCTCTTAATGTGGTATTCTTTCGTTTATATTTTGTTGGCATACTGAAACAGTCACTATATATGTACATACATATAGTGGTCCAACTAATCCCTTCTCCTCAGGTTCAGCTATCCCATTTTTGAGGGTGAGATGAACTTTTAGATCAGAAATCGTTAAAAACACTTTAAATTAGTATACTAGGTAGTAAAACTTAATAAAACATGTGTCCGATTTCACATATCGCAAAGACAAAATTGTACCTAAGCAAGAAATTTTTACTTCCATGTTAAATTAAAAAAATGAAATACACTTCGTGTACATAAACGCAACGCAATTAGATAAACTTCTCGCGGAAGTACAACGTATGGAACTGAGATACGGTAATGGCCATGAAATCTAACGAGTATTTCAAAAGTTATGTAGATGATCTCCATCACTCCCCGATTTACCCTATACCGGATGAAACTCTGATGTTTAATAATACTCAAATATCAACGTCTGATGATGATAAGAATAATGATAATATTGAAAGATAGCTACTAAACTTGTAATTCAATGAATTATCTTTGACTTTTAAGCTTGATATGCAATATTTTTCTATCTTTTAACTCGAGACTCGCAATAAAATCCATACTTTCTTTTTCGTGTGTTTACTCAGTTTACTAATTACTGACGAAATAGTTGTGCTATTAATGTTGCAGCGAATAAGCGACTGTCTGTACTCTTGATTTGTGGTTGACTATCGACAGTAGCCGTGAACATTAATTCGATATTAGCACTCGACGTCGACTATTTCTGGAACGTGTTTAAGTACTTACAATTAGTTATGTTTAGCGGGACACAGTTGTCGATGAATGTAGTTATGCTGTTACGGCGATAATTTTCCGTTTAAAATGAACGCGTTTGGCAATTCTAACATTCTCAGCTATCGTTGGCAAATAGATAACATTATTGCTCCTTTTAATTTCTTATATTCAAGGATTGTTCGATACGTTTCACAGATACGCTATCGGATGAAACTGGAGCGAAAAACCGTAAAACGAACTTCAATTACGAAACGCAAAAGGCTGACTAGAACTAGATCCACTTGTATTCGCGCAAAGTGCTTTCTACGATATGTACGATCGTCAAGCTACATTTGTGTTTCATCCGTGCTCCGCGCAATCACAGTAGCGATTCAGACAAGTTGTGTACGACTCTTCTCTTCTAAATTCGATAATACAAGTACAAACAGAGGGGCTCGAGTGACGCGAAGCATTGCACGCGGATGAACGTAGTTTTTTCATGTAGATATATATACATACATGCGCTGAATCAATGACATATTCGTTCTCCGATAACGTGTCAGAGTCATTCTTGAGCAAACTGATCTACTCAAACACACGCACAAACCGCGGAGAATATTTAAACAAATTTTAACATTGTAGTATTTAAAGTATGTAGGTACTATTAACTCGAATAAAGCGAAAGCTGTGCTTAATTTCCTACAGAAATTATACTTTCATATTCCCACTTCCCATCTAAAAAAGCATACTCTAGTTTCCCTGAAAGTCCATCGCATGCGTTAAATACAATTCGGAAAATACAATTCGCTAGACCGTATCCGTTTGAAAGCCGACACATTCTGTAATCTCGTTGACTGTTTTGGTAATTCTTTTCCTGCCTTTGAACGTTCTGGCTCTCTGGTTAATTATCTTTTGCATCAAAGGGTTTACCCCGTATAGAATTGAAATTAAAATTAATATAAATCGTATGAAAGACATGATTTTCGATGAACGTTTCAGTAATTGAACAATATTCTGGAAATAAATGTCCGCTAGAAGGAAACAAAATTTATTCCGTTACTTCGATATTTAATACATGGCGACTGTTACCACTATATAATTTAATGAACGATAATCGTTCTGTGCTGTAATTAGACACAGCATATCAATTTTTTATTATATGTATTATGTTATGTTGAAACGATTAACCACCCACTTTCGCGTGTATTCTTCTTTTAGCCAGCAAAACACGTGTCCAGTGTTTTTATATTTTGGTAGCCGACATGTATTCTAAAGATATCCGCTGACATCACACGCATATAATTTTCTGCAAGTCCATTTGGGATAGCGGTCTATTCAACCCGATTTATAAAATCCCCAATTCATGATATGGAAAACTTCTATCACCCAGGGATATTGTTGGGTAAGAGAACGTATGTACTCAGTATACACGCGCTTGATCTGACGAAAAGACTGAGCAAAGTTCGGGTAACAGCGTTGGCTAAATTCTTGCATAGTGTTGATCCAGATTGTGTATAATAGTAGGTACGTTACACGTGTACAGTACACTACTCAAAACTTTGGCCTTAGTTCAAAGGCTTGCCCTTTGTGGATCTGGTAAAAACACGACTGATTAAAATAATTAATAATAGAAATAATTTAAAATTAGTAAAAATGTGCAATTTAAGGAGAGGCAGGACGATAATGGCCCGAAAAGTAAATGTATCTTTGGAAATTTATTAAAAGCAAACTACATAAGGAATCTTTTTTAATCTTTCAAGAGTTTTTATTGGATATTTAAGTTATACGAATATCTTTTTTTAAATTTATTTAAAGTAGATTTATGAGCTGTACAGGACCAGTAACTTAGGGCTATAAAAAATTTCCGTTGACATGGTTGACAGTTTTCCGACGAAACGGTTCGTTGGGAATAAAAAAAAAAGCGTGTCAAGGTCCTGAATTCAGACTCGCAGGTTCACGAAGCGTTACGACGACAAGTGATTGAACGAGACAATCGATCAATCCATCGATCCATGAAAATGATTAAGATAAGGCAAACGCGTAAGGGTCGCTGAGAAGGAACAAGTATCACAAGAGGTTTTATATAAATAGTTTGTAGGCATTTGAACGGTGTGTCGGCGCTGGTATGTATAAAGTATAAACCGTGAGAATAAAGGGGAGAGGAAGAAATCTTTTTCAAGACTGTCAAAATATTTATGGAGCAGGAGGAACCAAGCCGAAGCGGAAGCACTTCAATCTCGTCCACTTCCTCTTTACCCGCTCTTTTCAGAAGCACGCCATTAGGACAGTGATGCAAGGACATCGCTGGATCTCTGTTTTGTTTTCGTGCTTTGCACTATGCATCAAGCGTGCCCCGCGTCTAACTTCAGTACAAAGTTGTAAGAATTACGAATGCCCTTTACAGAAACGCGCGTATCCAATGTTTCTAATCTTAATTGGCTTCCACTCACAGTTGTTAAATGTGTGAATTGCACACGGTATCTAAAATTTGTTATTTACTGAGCATAGATTAAGCAGAAAGGTAGATGCCGCTTACTGTGAGTACATGGAAATCGTACGATGCAAGCAGAAAATGGATATATCGATTCTTTGTTGAAATAACGAGATAGCTGCTCGGTGTTTGTCAATTTTCATGTGAAAAATGATTAAATTTAAATGCACCCGCTTCAGATAATGCACTGCTTTGTTCTGAGATCGACTTTAGTTGAACCGAGTTATAACTAAATCTTTGTTCCTCCTTTCACGGCAACATGGGCAGAAGAGCTCGTTTTTATCTTCCTGTCGCGAACAAAACACACTGGGCAAGAGCTAAGAATGCCAGAAGGACGCCAGATGTTGTGAACTGGGAACGCGAGCACCCCAAGATTATAAACTATCCACGCGGATGGATCTTTATGGAACGTGAATTACTGTTTGCATCACGGACACAAACAATTCTGTAACTAGGATGATTATGTATCGTTATTGATTAAATATCCACTTTACCCGAACTGATTAGTATTAATATCTGAATAATCTGTTATTTGTTTATCACGTGATTCCTATTGTAGTAAGAATTTTTTAAAAATAACTTCCATAAAACGGATGTTTCTAATTAGCTAAAGGATGTCTTCCAATGTAAAAGTACATACGTCTATCACTTCGCACAGAATAATTACCCTAGTAGCACAAAATATTGGTTAAATATTTTTTCCAAATATTTGAAAAATATTTTTTTAGCCACACTTTTTAATATGAAAAAAATGTTGATTCGAAATATTATATACACATACTGAAAATGTGAAATAAAGGTTTAGAAATTAAAATATTCGGAAAAAAATGTTTTCTTTCTACCATTCAATAAATATTTACTTTATATTTGAAAATGAATGCTTTTTTTTCATAATATAAAATGAATATTTCCCGAACATTTGGAAAAAATGTTTTGTTTCAAACAGTAAATTAATATTTACTTTACATTTGAAAAAAGAATATTTTCTTCATAATATGAAATGAATATTTACTTTATATTTGAAAATGAATGTTTTTTTTCATAATATAAAATGAATATTTCCCGAACATTTGGAAAAAATGTTTTGTTTCAAACAGTAAATAAATATTTACTTTACATTTGAAAAAAGAATATTTTCTTCACAATATAAAATGAATATTTACTTTATATTTGAAAATGAATGTTTTTTTCATAATATAAAATGAATATTTCCCGAACATTTGGAAAAAATGTTTTGTTTCAAACAGTAAATAAATATTTACTTTACATTTGAAAAAAGAATATTTTCTTCAAAATATAAAATGAATATTTCCAGCATATTTGGAAAATATATTTGCTTCTTAATCTAGAATAAATATTGTATGTATGTTTAAATATCAAAAAGATATTGAACCTCTTTTTAATATTGGATGTATGTGCATTCAATATTTTGTGCTACTAGGGTATGTCCGATTGGCTCGTATACATGCAGTTGTTTCTCGAGTAATTGAAAAGATAGAAAACTAGATGCAACTATTTATTTAACGCTTAAGTACTGTTACGTCTGACAGACTCCGCTTGATACATTTCTTATTGTTTCACCCACCACAAATTGTTCTGGAAATTACCGCCGAGTACCTTTCTCTTTTTCAGTGCTCCGCAACGTGTCAAAGTGATAACTGCCTCGGATTTTTGTAGCTCGATTTATACGTGCTAGTAGAACGTATAGTAGATGACGAAACTAATAGCCTGAAAAATTCTTGGAAGAAGTGTTGTGTGTCTAGATATATGACTTCATTATAAAATAGACGAATAAATAACTGTAAATAGGCAACTAAAATATTTACCGCTTCGTATATTGCATATACCAGAAGATCCACAGCAAATGCAAGAGGAACTTCTGAAAATACGACAATATTGTTAGATAAATGCGTGAACTGCAAAAAGCCAATATGCCTTTTGGAATCTTTAGAATTCAGTACAAGTTGTTTTATTATTATATCAATATTTTAAGAAACAAATGTTACAGTTTTTATAGAAATATTATGCTATTTTATTTACGTGTATTGAAGATTAAGAGGTTTTCTTATGTTTGTAGTTTTTATGTTGTTTAATAAAAATGTGTAATTCGTGTTGTTTCCCTTTTATATAACAGTTGAAGTCATATTAATTTTATAAATATTTAATAACAATATGTTTTCATCGGAGTCTGACAGACTCCGCGTGCGTATTAGTGTGCAAAAAGTGTGTGTCAGTATTTAATGATTAACTTGAAATGGAAAATACGACAATGTTAAAATCCCTTTTTAAAATTTCATTTTATATTCAATCTCAATATCATATTCAGTCGCTGTTCCAATTTTACGGCGTTGAAACAATTTCAATATCGTCAAACTAAAAACAGTAAATACTCGATGAAGCATGTACTTTAATGGAAGAATCACATGCACAAAGCCTATTCGATTTCAATTAAGAAAATTAAGACGACATTCAAACCTCTGCAAATGTACTGCTCTCCTCAGTTAAAACTTCCTATTTAGCATTTTTATCATTTCTCAAGACATGTTGAAATATTTGAAATTCCACGCGTCTTTTACATTTTAAGTGAAGTTAGAAAACCTTACATGCTTCGTAGAGATATGGTTGAAATTATGTGCCAGTACATCTATTACGAAAAATTAGGTGTGTTACAGGCCGTTACGAAACAATGACATCATTTTTTTCCAAATTGAATTGAGAGGAACAAGGACGGCACAAAGAAAATGATAAATGATCAAACTTATTTCGAAATGCAGGATAGGATATTTCAACTAGGGTTGCCACCCTAACTTTAAAATATAGTATCTTACGTTATTATAGGTAAATGTACTCTATACTTTCGAATAACAATAAAGTACGCGAAAATACTTTATTTCACTATTAATAATATTATGGGGAAACGTAACGCAATATTATTATATTCTATCTGTCCCTGCCACTTCAGCATTTACCGAGAGAGTTTTCTCTGTCATAAATGTGAAGTGGCGCTATGAAAGAAACAAGGCCTCTCTCAATCTAATAAAAAAAACGAATTATTTATATACTTAAATATGAATATTGAGTGCAATGATGCCATTGAGACATTTCAAAATAATGAAAATTTACTTTGTAATGTTAAAAGCAATAGAAAATATGTTTGGAAGAAATAAAAACTAATAAGATTAAAATGTACTTTTAATTTGTTGAGCGTACTTTTTTGTATACGTCACGAAAGCAAATGTACGTTGTTTTTCTGTAAAAAAGGTGGCAACCCTAATTTCAACTAACAAGGAAAGTACAGATTGTACATACGTCCCCCTTAGAACTAGCAACTTCCATCCGGACAAGTATTTCGTGTATTGAATAGTTGAGAAATATATTTCTCAACGTAATTCAGACCGGGCATACTGCGTGTGTTCATTGAAAGCGGACCCTAGCCGGGCGTTATGTTCTCCGACGGGTTCCTCGAAACACGTAGGCACATTCTACGTGACTCGAGCAGGCATGTGCAGCGACTATTCTCTCGGCTGAGGCCTATCCTCGCGCGTACGTGCAAACACGTGTGTATACACGGTTGTATGCACGCGCGCGCGCACACGCGTGCCGCTGCCTATACGTTTTTCTGCGGCGCGTCGCCGCACCGTCGTCGCCACGGGTCGTTCGATTAAAAAGGACCGGTTCGCAATTAATCGATCGACTTGGCTCGAGTTCGTGTGCTGTCCTTAACCCAGTTCCCGTCACCGTTACCCATAAAATTGCGTACCTCCGCCGTGCGTCCGAGGCGATTCCGCGCGAACGGTGAAATTATACAGAACCCCGAGGACGATGAGGAGGGCCCACGGAAACTTTTTCATCCGGTCGGTATACTTTCACTTTTTAACGAAGGTACGTGGTTAACGCCGAATTCCGAGATTACGTCAACAGCAGGAAATGAAAGTTAAAGTAAACGTCCAGGATCGTGTAAATGCTCGTAGAAATTTGACGGAAGAAAAGGCGTTAGGAGCCGCGGACACGCTCGGAGGCTACGAGCACACGGTGCTCCCCGTAATAGCTCGCTCAACACTTTCTTCCTTAGAAACGTTTAAGCAAGTATTTCGAAACAGCTCGGGCATTTGTAATTTTACCTTTTACCGGGCAACCCAAGCATTTTATCGTCCGAGAGCCGTGCCGTTATTGTCGGGTTTCAATTTCTGTTTTTTAAACTTAAAGGAATAATAGGTATCCCCATCCGGCAAGGTGCGAAATGCCAGCGATATTTAAGTGGAATTAAAAAACTCTTCCTTCAATTGTACACATTACGATTTTATGAGTGATGCAGGTCGTATGTATAGGTTACACAAACGTATCCTTCGTAAATGTAATTGAGTTTCTAGGTTATAAGTTTGCAGTTTCAGACAATTACCTTTAAGTGGTGCGTTTAAGCGCGCAAAAAGAATTTAGAATAATAACGATGTGTCGTGACATCGCAGAGAACGTTACAGGAAAGGACAGGAATTAGTTTTTGCTCGAGTAATCGATGTTTGATTAAATCAGGCTAGCGATATTAACAAGGTTAGCGACTTCTATGATTGCGATTTTTCTGTTACTTCTTACTGTACTTTTGTTACCCAATTGTCATTTTGTATTTGGTTCTGTTTGTCAGCAACACAACGTCCTATTTTAAACAAGAATCATAGTAAGTGTTTGTTGTTACTGTGGTTTGCAAAAAAAGTTGGCATCCGGATGCTGAGCGGAGCAAGGAAGCTAATTTTGCTCGCATTAGCTCCCACCGACCCGCCTGTGTCTCGTTCGCTTACTTTGTATTGGTCTGTTGCCGCGTTTAGCGTCCGGGCGCCTTCTTTTCTGCAAACGGCAGTGCATTGCATTCAACAAATCCATACTAAAATAGAGACAGAAGTACGAATTGAAGTAACGAAAATTAGGTGATAATTCGATTGTCAGTGGTAAAGAAGTGTATTAGCTTGAATGGTTGACGGTTCAGGCTACAAAGCAGGAGTCAGTGCCTGGATTTGTTTGGACCCATGGTAACTACAATACTGCATTCCACTTTAGAGTAGACTTGTTCCGCGCAGGGATCTGCTGGTGATTGGTAGGAAACCGGCGGGGAAGTGCTACGACCAATCGCGTGTGTCAGATCCATGGGAGTTGCGCAGATCGGTCGCAAATCTGTAGGGGCGTAGGTCTAATCTTATGTGGAATGGAGGATACTTCGTTATACCTATGTAATTTGCACGACTTTTTTGTTAGAGCAATTCATTTTTTTAAATTTCTGAATGTTCTCTATTACTACAGTTATACCTTGACTCTTGACCCTTGAAAATCCGCGCAGATGAAAGTAGCCAAATATGGAACACCATTTTGTTTTTTGAAATGTCAGTCTTACATAATCAATCGCAAAAAATAAAAGATTTTTATGGGTACTCGAGTCATATATTTGTTACGCTCAATTTAAAAGCAGTCTTATATTTCTAACGTTATGAACAATTTTCAATATTAAACTTGCATTAAAAAAAAAACAAATTTCCATGGAACGCTAATTGTTTAAAAATAATCACAGCTACACAAATGCTTATGAATACCACAGGCGGGTATATCAATGACAAAAAGAACAAATAAACATGGTAAAATTATAACAAGTACGAAAAATACATCAAATTTACACATCGTTAAAAGTTTTTAAACAGCAGCAAGACAAAACGATCCTGCCACGTCACTAACATTCGCTCGACTGACGACTTACGAGTGAGATAGCCTATAGCCTGTTCACAGATATTTATCAGAAGTTCGAAAATGGCAGTATTCTATAGTAGGTATACCTAAGAACTATTCCATATTTGGCTAGTTTCCTCTATAATTTTCGACTCTACAAAAACTTAACTACAATGGCCTACTGTTAACCGGAAGCTTTATTTTGTATGCTATGTGTTATTACTGTATTCTTACAGAATAAATTAGAGAAAAGAAAATGTTATTTTAAAAGTTGTTGCACCGAGTTAGGTGTCCTATTCCTAATGTTTTCGATAGACGACCGTAATTTATAGCTTATGGATGTCACGTTCCTTCTCGCTCTTTTTCAGCCCTTTGACTCCCTGCGACAGAGGATAAAGGCAAGCTAAATGGACTGATTCGAAATAGGCAAAGGACCGGCCACTAAGTGTTTCAACTCTATTTAAGGCGTTGAGAGCAAAAACGAACTAACCCACATTGAAAAAACATTAATTTTTCCTATTTTATGTAATTAGTAGAACCAATAGGCAATAGTCAATAGGAATACATTATTGCTACTAACTCAATTTCGCAAAAAATATGGGTTAGTCAGGTTTTTTTCTCAAAGCATCATTTTTATTGACATTTTGATTGCAAAGACGCATAAACCACCGACCAAACATTTGGGAGATTATAATTTTAGAAACACTTTCCGTTTCTGGTGCTTATAAATGATAAACCGTGTGGAAAATTTTACAAAATTAATTGATACTCCACGTGTGGATTATTTGAACCTAAACTTGAATTTACATTACATCTGCGGACACGCAATTAGTACCTATTCTTAACATGTTGCCCTTTCATCGGCTAACGAAACTTTCAAACCATTAAAACATTATTTGAACTTTCTTGTCCACTTAATTTTCGTTCCCCACTATGCTACTTAATTCTTGGCATTGCTACGCGTCTCTATACATTTTGAGAATGTAGCCAACATGGGAATAAGTTCCCTTTCTAAACATGAATCGAGGCTAATGTTCGCAACAATTTGACACGTGGAGAACGCTTTCAGTTTCGTATGCCGTAATTTGACTCCTGCCACATATAGGCAATAACCGTGGAGTCTATTCTTATTGCTGGAACATAAATAACGCTGCCTGAACGATGATGTTCATATGTTGATACTTTGTGATAATGAGGATATTGACAATTTGAAATAATGCATTAGACGTACCGTGTCCAGTATGAAAAGGACGGAGTATAGTAGCTGAAAAAGGAAGGTATAGCGAGGTCATAAATTAAATTATCGAGCGACGGCACCGATTGATGTAGCGGCTCTGATTAAGTCTTCAGGTCGCTATCTTCTTATATTTCTGTTAATTCGTTTTTGTCGACGCTAGAAACGTGTTTATTTCAACGCTTCCGCGAGTTTACGACCTCGCTATACCTTTCCTAGCTACCATACCCTCGACTCATATCTTTGTAATACTATTATAAACAACTAAAACTACAGAAATCATACGGAGAATAAAGGTGTACAGGCTGGGTATAGATCTTTAGAGTTTCTAATAGTAATGCGATGTTAATTGAAAAACTTTTAGCGCCATTTAACTTATAATATTATGAATAAGTATTAAAGTAAAAGTAACATATTTCTTATACCGATACAGGATATCGTCACTTATGGAAGTGTTGCCATAAAATATCAACACCTTCCGTTCAACTTTACGAAAAACAACCTGAGACAAGAGTTCGACTACATTTCAGTGTGCATCATTTCTGTGAATCAGAATGTTTTTCTTTATATTTTTTATTCAGAGGTGAGGATGTTGCTTTCACTTTTAGCAATAAAACCGTGGCATCGTTGGGTGATTTGGTTGCCGTTCAAAGCCCTCGGTTGGCCACGGCCCTTCTCTCCCGCGATTCTTGACCCAACTCCACATTTGTTCTCCCCCGCTTCTCATTTTCCTGCGCGATCCGAGTCCCACCACCCCAATCTGGGTTAGGTACGTGATCGAGTGACTCGGGTTAAGTCACAGCAAGCTTGCGTTATCGCTCATATAACAGATCAAATGCCATTCTACCGACATGTCGCGAACAATGCTGATTCACGAGGACAGCTAGCTACACGTTATCGATACTTTATTCGTCTGCAAAACTACGTTTTCCACGCACGAGGCTCAAATCGATGCACAGTTACGTAGCGTCATAGTTTTCCGTCCAAGAGTTGTAAAACGCGGAAATCTCTTTGCGAGCGAGTTGATTTGTGGTGCAGTGGTCATACGGAAGTTCGAAAGGAATTGTCGCATATGACGCACCGTGATGCTTTCACACGTAATACTTTTCGTGGCGAGGAAGAAAGAAAATGACTACGGCATTATCCATCATCGGAGTAAAAAGTTACATCTAGGCCAACGGAAAAGCTATGCCGCGCGTGAATTTCGTACGATTACCTTGTCACGGAAGGGAATTAAGTTGATTCGAAGCGATTTCAAATGCAACGATTCGTTACAAGAATCTCGTTTATCGATTACTCTTTAAAACTTAAAACTTCGTTGGCTACAAGTAATTTTACTTTCCATAATAAAAATTCTTTCATCATTCTTTACGCTCTATTGCATGCCGTTTCTCGTGAAAAATTGTTAGACTTTTAGATGCGTCAAAGCGCGAAGTCGAGACCTTTAAAACCGCTTCGTTTAATTAACAGTTTTGAAACTGTTAACAAGTTGTAAGGGCACACGAATTGGAACGCTGCGCAGACACTGTGTGACATCGCGCTGTGAATGCAGCTTTAGTAGGTACGGTTCGACGTGACGTTACGTACGGCAGAGATTATGAGGTAACAACAGCACGCATGGGAAGACATACCCTTTCACTTCAGCATTTCACTCTCGCGAGACCGAGAGAGGCTACTGATCGTGAGATGGCACGAGCCGTCAATCGACGAATCCGTAAAAAGCGGTTGCGGAACAAGAAGTCCTCAAGTGCCTTCGGATTCATTAATGTCGAAATATCAGCATGTTCAGCGAGCATTAATTATTTTCTACATATTTTATGCGAAGTATTTATTGCACTTCGCACGCGGCCTTAACCGTGACATTTAATTCAAAATTGGTTTCTAAATATACACTAATTGAGGCATTAAGAGCAAAAACCAAATAACCCACAGGAAGAAAATTAATGTTTCCTATTTTATATCATTAATACAGCCTACTGGAATACATTATTGCTACTAAAACAATTTCGCAAAAAATGTGGGTTAGTTCGTTTTTGCTCTCGATGACTGAATATTGCCGATACCCAAAAATATTTTATATATTTATCGAAGCATTGAATAATACTACACTATCTCGATCCAATTTAATATAATATGCCGTGTTCTAATGCGAATGTAAACACTGTTTTAGTAAACCGTTTTTCTCACAGTAGGGACGTATAGGTACATATGACAGACAATTACGGTTTGGAGAGAATATGAGGCTTCAAATTAGGGTGCGTCTAGATCTGATTGTGAGCAGAGCCCCGAGCCGAACCCGCCTAATAACGCCAGTTTTCCACGCCTGGATCTACAGTTCGGACTGTACCATGCATCTCTACCTGTACCTCGCTGGTAGGTACCTACTCTCCGGGATTTCCAAGCGTCCGCTTCGAAATGTCTATGGGACACACTACGTTTATGACCTACTTGGTTTGCTTCCTCTCACTGCTTGACACCTCCAATGCCAAGGACAACAACGACTCATGATGGTATAAAGGACAGGAGTGCAAATATCTTTGGTGCGACTGGTCTTTACCGACATGAGCTGGAAACAGCCCGAGCATCGCGGCGAACTTGACTGTCTTTTGGTCGAGGACCCCGAGGTGGTCCCTTCCTCGATGTATACCAGGCAAACTCCCGGTCTGCATTACTCTAAACACCATCTGTTTCGTAATTTTTAGCTGTCACGAGTCATAGGACCCAGTCTAAGTTGGCGGAAATCGGTAGAAATGTGCGTTTCGCGCGTAGAAACATAGCATTGTGTTGTCTCAAGTGGTGTTCAGCTCGAGGCTCCACTGACAATTAGATCTGGACGCACCCCAAGGTGCCATCCCAGGGTGCGAATGATGAGCTCGGGCTCGCGCGGCTCAGCTAGGCTTGGGCTTCCCGTCTGTTGTCGGTAAACGTGGCACGAGTCAAAGGGAAGCTCCTTTGGTTCGGCTAGAACGGCGAGGCGAGCCTAGCCGCGCCGTGGGAACGCTCATGACTCGCTGACTGGGGCTCGCCGAACAGACTGGCCGGGGCCACGCGCCGGCCGTGGGACCCCACCTTTAGTTACTCCCGAAACTGCCTTCCTGTTTGCACAACGTAGAAATTCCCGTCGCCCTGAAATCCGAGGCGGTCACGTGACGCAGCGTGTTCGAGAAGACGAGACGAGACGCGTTCAACGTCAAACAGCCGGCGAGCACGTAACCGCAGACAAGTTTCCCACAGTGGGATCGGGTCGCGATTAATTTAGCCTGCGCTAATACCAGGTAGCTCAATAATCCCGCGGAGCGAAGAACGAAACGTAATTGCCTTTCTTACTGGCTGTACGGTTATGTAAGACACGGCTAGAGCCGGTAAATGGCGTGTACGCGCGTTTCGAAGCTCGATCGTGAGGTACTTTCGCCCATACGTACGAGCTGCCGGAGCCGAGCCAACCAACAGCTTCGCCGCTCTGACAGCCGTTTACTTTTGCCGCTTAAGGCCCGTCCACGCGACGCTACTCCTAAATAAGGTACGGGCGGTAGAGAAACGAGTTTCGCGCAAGGTAATCTCGTTAATTAGATACGCCGTGGCTCGGTATCACCGCTGTGGAACCGTGTCATTCATTCGCGTCGACGTTTCTTGCTCCAAATTTTGTGTCCAGCCAGCAAGAAATACCGGGCGAGGCGATTGAATTTTTACAATCGCGTAGAGAACGTTTGCGTCCCATTGCGCAACCAGCTATGCGCGTGCGGTCCCGAATGAACGCGGTATAACAAATTCCGGCGAACGCTGAGGCGCAAGGTACGCTGCACGTGCCGCGTACACACAAACTGTACACGCACGCCTGTCTATACCGATATGTTACGTCGATGAAATTTCAGGGACTTACGTAAACACGAGAAATCGATTTCACCTCTTTAAAAACTGGTTCAAAACCGTTACCAAAGGTTAAAATGGCCATCCGTCGCCAGGATGTGGTTTGTAGGGATGTCAAATTGAATACTTGATCGATGAGAAAGGCGGGACACACCACCGTGAGGGCCGAAAAGTAAACCTTTTTTAAGAACTTTTTCAGGAATACTTTACAGTTTTCATATAAAATTTGTATTACCTACTTTTGGCACCATTTCTTAAAAGGTTATTAAAGAAATGAATAGAGCAACATGCATAAATATTAATAAATTAATTAAGCTTCTAAACCCATCCCGAAAAAAACATGTCGCTGGCGGGATGTGTAACTTTGAACCGGAAAATCCGAAATCAAATTAAAATTTTTTTGTATAAACTATATGAGTGTAGTTTCCGTTGCACGTGTCGATTTTTTAAACAAATTGTTTTTGTAAAAATGGTGTGCTTCAGAAGAAAAAGTTTCGAATATCCTCAAATAAGATGACCAGTTTTTCAAGCGTATTTCAAAAAATTTATTCTCGATCAAAAAATCCGTACTTGCAACGGAAAGTAGTCAACTCATATAATTGATGAAAAAAGATTTAAACTTGATTTCCGAGCTGCTGTTACAAAATTACACATCCCGCCAACGATGTATATCTTTACGTGAGGAGTCTAGAAGATTAATTAATATATTTTCATGCATGTTTTTCAATTCACTTTTCGTTTAAAATCTCTTAAGACATTGTGCTAAAGGTAGGTAATAACAATTTTACAGGAAAACTGTAAATTATTGCTGAAAAAACATATTAAAAATGACTTATTTTTCCGGTCGTTGCAGTGATGATCCCCCTTAACTCTGTCGCTAGTGACTACCCTAGTAGCACAAAATATTGGTTAAATATTTTTTCCAAATATTAAAAAAATATTTTTTTAGCCACACTTTTTAATATGAAAAAAATGTTGATTCCAAATATTATATACACATACTGAAAATGTGAAATAAAGGTTTAGAAAATAAAATATTCGGAAAAAAATGTTTTTGTTTCTACCATTCTAAAAATATTTACTTTATATTTGAAAAAGAATGTTTTTTTCATAATATAAAGTGAATATATCCCGAACATTCGGAAAAGATGTTTTGTTTCAAACAGTAAATAAATATTTACTTTATATTTGAAAAAAGAATATTTTTTTCATCATATAAAATGAATATTTCCAGCATATTTGGAAAATATATTTGCTTCTTAATCTAGAATAAATATTGTATGTATGTTTAAATATCAAAAAGATATTGAACCTCTTTTTAATATTGGATGTATGTGCATTCAATATTTTGTGCTACTAGGGTATAATCGCTCTATACAAAGCGCTATGTACATACAGCAGGCGATTGTAGTCGCTCTCCACAAAACTTTCACGATCCATAATAATACAAAATATAATGGTTATAAGACTTTCAGTTCGAGCGGTAGGACTATTGTTGAGCGATTGTAGCTTCACTTACTGCGGATAATTGTTAACTAGGCGTCATTAAACAAGTGAAAATACGTTTATCGAGAAATGATAAGTATGTTGTTTTAAAGAAAAGTCCCTTTTCTTCCAAAAGCATGCGAAGGACGCGTTGTTCAGGCGTAAGACGTAAACCCGAACGTCGAAGACTGTCCACGCGCAATGTGTACCTACAGTTTTGGCACAGGGTCCCACTCGGGTTCAGTGGCGGTGCGGGCCGCCGTAGCGAAAGGGTTAAGTATCGCGTACCGAGCATTGCTTGAAATCTCCAGGAATTCCAAATACAGTAATAAAACTGTTTAAAACCTCCGGCAGAAGGAAGCAAAGTACGTGCTACAAAAACGAATGCAGTTTTCGAATCAGGCTGTTCCAATGCTCTCCAAGTACGTACTTTGGGAAACTGGCTGTTAAGGTCAAAGAAAAACCGGTTTCCTTCGTAAGGGGAAACCTGGACACGCAGGGCCGAATATTCCGCGCGGCATCAAGGAATGCAAGTCCCTTTCTGGAGACAATGGTTTCAGAAACGCTGGGAAGGGCTTTTATAAAAGAATTCTTCGACGTTCGAAAGAAACCTGAACAGAGAGCCGTCAATCTATCACAATTTATATTTCTTTACCAACGAACACGTGCTTCTGCGATTTGTTGCTTAGGTATTTAAAGTTAAACAATCGTTTCCAAATATCTGGCCTATCCGTATTGTTTTATCTTCACTTTGCAACCTCGGTGATGAACTTAATTATCGACCATCTCATTTTATCATTTTATCACTTTCGATTTTAGTTTCACGTTATTGCATAGTTTCCCGTTTCAGACAGTGGCTTATTTAAGCCTCATAAAAATCGTTCGCGCAGAATTAAATAACGAGGCCAGAGAATAATTATTTCGACAGGTAAAATGACGAATCAGATAATGATTCTCCAATACTAATTGTCAGAAGAGCCAGTCCAAGGAAATGATTACATTTTCGGTTGCCAAATCGATTAACTCGCTGGGTTCGTGGGAAATTGCAAATACACGTAAAAATTGTTCTCGATATACATCTCGATAACATCAAAGCTACGTAAACACGTTGGAATAACGCAGTCTATAATATTTGTTTGCGTGCATACGCAACAATCAGTTAACTCAGACACACTGTATATCAGACGAAAATTTAAAAAATAGTGGGTCTAACTTTATTACTTTTTCTATTTTTTTTCTGTAATAAAATTAGTCACTTTGACTTCTGAGCGGCTCATCCTATTAACTGTGTTACATTTTCCTTGGTCTTGAACGTTAAATCTTAAGAAATTTATAACCTCGTAATCTTATTTTTTCATGTATAACGGCTAATGTCTTTCGCGTATTGTCTTTTAACAAATATCTCTCCAAAAACGTAACTATAATAGCCTACTGTTGACAGGAAACACAATTTTGTATGTTACATGTGTTATTAGTTCTTTATACAAAGTATCGGAGAATCAATTGGGATATTTATAAAAATTTTGTGTGAAAAACTAAATATGCTTTGTTACGTCTACTTTAATAATAATCACAAAACAAGAGCTGATAAGCGACGAAAAGGTCCACTTAAAATCGACGACCAATTTTAACAGATACCTAACGCTGCTTTCCACTGGCTTTCATTGAAACTGGAATGCCGATATTCTCGTTATGACACATTCATTAATCGATTCTTTCTCGGCTAGCGGTTCAGTGTATCTCCATTGTAACGGAAACTGATTAAACGCGGTTGCGTAATGCGCTAACAATGATATATATTAATCGCAACAACACGCCGCACCGAGGAGGACAACACTCGACCCACTGATATTAATTGCATTGAAATTGAAACACTGCGTGTCTGTAATTAATTGGAACTTTTCAACGTACAAAGGATTACAATTATACAGCAATTTTCCACTTTTTCTCACGAAAATCTACCTGTAATTTAGTCGTGTAAAGTGCTGCACCCTGCTAGCGGCGATTACAATTCATAATACAAGCGCCACTACATAGTTAGTTGTCAGCAAAAACAAATAAATTCGTCGTTTCAAGATTCTTTTATAATTCTTTGTCTGTTAACATTTCAAGTCTACTTTTTCCATGTGTAGTATATTATCTCCATTTTCATATTCCTAAGTGGCGATCCCGTTCTGTCACTTATCGATTAGAACTGGCAATTATATTAAAAATGGCTTTTTCCCTAATTTCGTCCCCTACGTAGATCCTAATAAGAACATATTTTTCTGTTTGTGACTGAAAACGCTACGAAACTACTGGTTAGTTTGGGCGCGGTTCAGATTAAGGAAACGTAAAACGTGGAATTCTGAGGCAATGATTGACACTGTGAATACCATAGGAAAAAATCAAATGGGATACACTGCTTTCCCCTGTATACTATATGAAAATGGAAAATAGTTTTTACGGATTGACTGCTGGAGATGTAAGGCGTATGGCCTTCCAACTACCTATGAAGAACAATTTGCCTCATCGATTCTCTACCTCTACGGTATCGCAAAAATCTGGCCGAAAATGGATCCGATTGTTTTTGAAAAGACAATCTTGGGATGAGACCCATGGTTACTTATATTTCCTCAGAAAATATGGCAGAACGAATTGCTCGATAGTGACCCTCCTTCCTGGTTGCATTGGTGATTCCTCAGAATCCGGATGGATCAACGCTCCCCTTTTTGCCGAATGGCTTAGGCACTTTAGAAATATTGTGAAATACACAGAGCGGAGACCGACCAGGTGTACTAATTCTCGATGGACACCATGCTCATACCTGAAACATTCATGTAATTTCATTTGGAATTTCATTCGTTTCCCTCGCTCCACGAATAGAATGCAACCGTTGCATGTTCCGTTCATTTTTTCTTTAAAAATATTTGACGCCCTTGAAATCGTAATCGGCTTACAAATCAACCGAATCGAATAGTTAGAAAATTTCAAGCACCTATAGCTTCACTTTTTACAGCGGCTTACAACCGCGCAACAACAATACAAAATGCCATTAATGCTTTTCGTAAAACTGGGATTGCTCCGTTCAAATCAGACAGTTCCTGAGTCATCAACCGGAAACTGAACTATCAAAGAGGTACAATCATCACAACCTTACATTTCTGTCCAAACTACAACAGGAACTTCACCAACACCAGAAAACTCCTGATGAAAAATCCTTCGAATCATCCGTTATCAGCGCTACAGATATTCGGAAAATTCCTATCATCACCAACAACCAGCACAAGATAAAGCACAGCATTCCTCATCACAAGTTGTTCACATAAAACGAAATTTTAGAAGCAGATAAAAAACAAAAGAATTCGACAACATCTAAAGGAGGTAGGGAAAAGTTGATGAAGCAAGGAACGAAAAGGAAACTTCAAATGGAAAGGACAACGGTAGGAAAACTTGCCCCTCTGCCTCATAAATCTAGAAGCTTGAACAAAAAAAAAAATCGAAATAGAGTCACCGCGTGAAAGCGGAGAAAGCATCCCCCTTATGTATCAACGGACGATGAGGATTCTGAGGACCAGGATGTGGCCTGTTTTCTATGTGTCCAGCAATTTTCAAGCGACGTCAAGGGAGAAAAATGGGTTAGATGCACTGGGTGCTTCAGATGGTGCCACGAGTCATGTACATCATCACCACAAACAACACAATGTTTACGCGATTTCTGTATAAATCCGTGATTCGACTCAGCATTGAAAGCATTACATTTATAGTTGCATAAATAATTAAAAATATTTTTTGAACAATTTTCAGATGAAATTTGAGCTCCAGAAAAATTTTCTCGGGACGAAATTTGGGCTCCTTACCCTGTAACTAAAATATTGCTCTCATTTACAATACAAAATTCTTTAAGACAATCGCATACTTTATGGCTACTGATAATCTGTAAGTTCATTTGCATTTCGTAGATTACTTAGCCATCGATATAAGTACTTTCCATACACTTTGATATTTGTAAAAATTAAATTGTCAACAACCTAACATAATAAGGAAGCTACAATTATTGCTACAGTAATGCATAGAAATGTACATAGTTTACAACAACTGGATTTTTTGAAAAGCCACATAGATCATCTCTCACCATAGAAGTAGAAATTTCTAACTCTTTATAATTCTAGCGGGAAACTCAAAACGAGAATACTATAAGTGCACTACCGCTGAAAAGTATCCCGAATCTTGATAGACTTGTAAGAACAATATGTCATAAATGTCACTTAATTGTTTAAAATGGCGACTAAGAGGAATCTTTATCACATTCTTATGGAATAAACAAGTTATAAATTAAAAATGAACGATTTAAAAACTCACCACTTTGGAATTTCTATAATTTTCATTTTTTCACAAAAAGAAAGGTTGCAATGGATCGTTGAGATCTTTCTGACAAAAACGAGTACAAACACGAATTCGATCGGACTATTTTGAGTGTAATGCATTCTGTATCGACAAACTGTTTACGTAAACGGTTCATGACTTTTCAATATTAACGAGGCATTATTGTGTATTGAAAAAGTTTTAATAATTCTCCCGTTTGTTCATTGGCAGGGCATCACCTATGTACCTATATACAAAACAATCGAACAGGCTTCCATTAGATGATTTATTGCGTGATTGGTATCTTGTCAATCTAACCTTAATACCACCAGATTGTTTTCAATTGATCAAGGAAACGAATCATACAACTTTCCACGTAACGTTAAACACGAAACACGTGGATATTCTCGAGTGAAGTATATTTACGCGAAATCAAGAAAAAGTGACTCATCATGCTGTCGCGTAACGTATATCCTCGCGTTATGAATGAAACGATTCTATAGGCATTGGGTGCTACTTATCAGGAATTCTGTTTCGTTTTATACGAATCGACGTCGCGCACACTACGTTTACGCGTATACCAACGGTCACCGCTTTATCAGCTTACATCGCGTTTCATACCTATTTTCGATATACCTATCGCTTTTTTTTAATACAAATATGCGTATGGAAAACATAGTACATATATGTATTTGAAAAAAAATACTCTAAGATTTGTAACAATCTTCTTTCTCCATAACCATTATCATTTTATATTCATTCACATTTACTGATTTATTTATACATATTAAATTGTGGAAATTATTTATTTCAGACAAATCTCCTGGCGCAGTACAAATAAATAATGAAATTCGAAAGATCGATGATGAAATTTTTCATAAAAGGTTTTATGGTCTCGTAACATGGAACATGGAAAAAGCATTTGAATGGCTAGATACAAAATACAAGGTTCGATTTCTAAAGCGAGTTCGTTCAGCAGAATTCTAATCACACCCACATCGTGGTGAAATTGTTCAAGGTCTTCGTCCCTACCTTCTTTCCTTTCGTTTCATTCTGTCCTCCGCCTAATCTTACTTAAGGTGCTGCCATTCACCATCGGAAATCTCATTGCAAGAGAAATCGATGCGAGACCTCCATTAACGAACGCACATTATTCGTTCGAACCGAAAATGAATCATCAGTGTAAGTGGGAGGTGCTCGGCAGTATACATATACGGGGTGTTAAAAAGAAAACATGTAATCCTTTAGATGTGAAATCTACTTTTGTGTTTACGAACGTTCGGTATCTCGTACGCGAATCTATTCGCAACACATCGAATGTAAACAGCAGAATCAGTTTGGAAGTACATAATATGTACATACCTTAGTTCAAGGTTGTATGACAACAGAAGATTATCGCTAATATCAACAGAGATACTAGATACACGCAGATGTCAGTCTTGTATTCAAATGGAACGAAGGCGCATTTACAACATCTCTTGTAAATGCGAAAATAAACTTTTCTAATTTATATCGACTGGATTGATTTTGGAACCAACATATCGGCGCGCGTTACGAAGAATAGATAGTTTCAGTTTTTTCTTACGGACAACTGCATGTAGAAAAAATGAAACGTGCTACTTTTCGTAGCGCGCGTCGATATGTTCGTTCAACATTTTTCGCACCTCTCGGCGAGTAAAATCTAAAATCTTAAGACTCTATTTTTTCAACACCCTGTGCATGTATGAAGTCAGATCCTTCCACGGAACACAATTTTCTCAATGAATACACAGTTGCTCCTTCCTCATTAGAAAAGGAATTTATTTTATTCATCCTTTCCTCTATACTACAATTATTTACTACTTCAGCAAATTAGAATTTGTATGTGCTTTTGTCCCCGCATTTAAAGATAAAAATATGTTTAAAAAGTTACGCTATCTTCTCGTTCTCTTTGCACACAATCGTTTTAGTAATACAGTAATTAATATACGTAGAGTAATTAAAATGAAATTATTTTGAGAATGAACCATTTCATTTTCTACTATCAATATATTTTTATACTACGTATAAAGTACAGATATGAAATTCAATATCTCGCGTAATAATACTTTCATGGAACTGAGAAAAATAATAACTGGTAGCGGACACCGGCTCTATTTTACCTAGAAATGCGAGTCAAGTATTTATACACTGCTCATGCCACAATATCCCCCACACGTTTCGATTTAACGTACAAACAGAATGAAACAATTAGAGTGAATATTGTTCATCATGCGAGTATCGCAAGCATATTTCATTCATCTTATAACACGGAACAATTTAAAGATATCATAAAGTAAAGATTTGTTCGAGTATTACAGAAGCAATCATGCTTTCAGTTCTAAATACAAGTTTTTATTTGATAAAAAAATGTTCTTTTAATTAAACAAATTATTGAACTTACGCAACTTCGATATTTGAGTTTGACAAAACACCATCTACTTCGTACATGGTTCCTTACTTTATATAAAACACTATATAAATGCAAAGGCAATACAAAAGAAGGAGTTCGATTTTATACTATCAGCACATAATGGAAATACATTCACTATTGACGCTCTTGAAACATTAAAACGTTTCCAAATTCCACACAGGACACACTTCTGAACTTAAACTTTCATAAATGATATGGTTAATATTTTGTCATATCTTCGAATTCAATTGCGTTACTTACAATTAGTTGTTCTGTTTCTGACGGTGCATCTTTGAACGCCAGGAAGCTACATTTAACTGCATGATAATGATAACAGTGAAACCGCCCGCACTATATTATTTATAGCAAATGGTTATTAGAAGGTCAAGCAAAACGACTGCTTAGCGCTGTCATGCGATACATATCTGATAAAAAGCACTAAGTAATTTGTAATTACGCCTGCAGTTGCGTCAAAACGTATACATATGTACCGCATAAGAAAGTAGTCTCTCATTTACAGGTGTCGTATGCATGCATAAATTAAGTTCCAAAATATGTGAATAGTCTTTTGTGTATCTTTTATCTCCTTCTCGTTACAGCATTCACCTTACAGTCTCTGAAGAAGCACACAGTGGTAGGTTTTTAATTGGAGCACATCTCAGCTAAAAAATGAAATACCTTAGAATGTGCTTACCTACTTAGTTAGTGGCTGAAGATTGCAAAACGGTGCCACGTATGTTAGTATTAGGGCAAAGGTTAAACGAAACGATTATGTGGATACAAGTTTGACGACCGTCGAAGCCATTAAAAGTGATTGGAATATTTTATCCCTCGTAAGCTGCAGCCATGCAAAAATTTGCTTCCCCCTTGTTTCAAATTACATTTTATAAAAATGTAAGTAATTATTTCTGCGTCAACATAATAAAAGGTTGAGATTTTTCCTCTTATCGTACAGCCAGAGTTCCTATGGTTGCTAATTATAGATATTTCCTAGAATCTATAATAGATGGGAGGTAGTCACATACCACGATAAAAAAGTTGTACAATTTTCCTTTCCCGCTACTGAACTATATTTCCTCTTGTTTCATAGCAAGGAAATAATATATTAAAGTTTTATAAACGTAGGTTTTTATCTAACACAGATCTGACACCGTAAATAATATAATTTATACAGTACGTTAAGGGAAATAACCCAAATGTTCCTTTAAACATTATAGCGACACTTTGTTATTTTTTATAAATTATAACTTGAATGTAATGTAAATGGTGGATACTATAGCTGTACACCCATTAGAATTTCACACATGCATCTAATCCAGGTAGCTGATATTCTACATTATTCTACAATCAAATAAATACAGCATTTAATTTATGCAACCAACGTAATTAATCTGCTTTATTATTATAGAGATGCAAATCCGCACATGAGCTGATGCAAAGCTATTATTTCAAAAATCAGAATGTCACGTACGATAGCGTGCAATGACCTGTCAATCCGAAAATGTTCAAATCTTACATATTACGCATATCGGGAATAGAAAATGACAGCTATGATAAGCGCGAATATTTTGACTGCAAAGTTTAACAATATAAAAACAAGTCTGTTACACCCACATACAGTTGAACCGGAAAATAAGTTGACAATCTTTAAAATCGCATAACTTCCTTAAAATTGGTCCAAACGACTTCAGTTTTTTTTAGAAGCTAGCGGAATTTGTTTTCTAGGTGGCGTGTTTCGTCGTTTTGTAAAAATGCACTTGGTCTGAATAACAAAAAAAAATAGTAAAGGTCGTTTTTTAAACTTTTTTTTGTGAGCCTGTAATGAAAATTCAAAAACCTGTTTGTAGATTGAAGTAAGTTGTATTAAGGAATAAGGTCAAAAATCGCTGATTTCGGGAATTTCGCGATTTGCGCCCTTATTCAGCGATCTTTAAGCGTTTGGCAGCTTACTTCAATCTACAAACGGGTTTTTTGAATTTTCATTACAGGCTCGCAAGAAAAGTTTAAAAAACGACCTTTACTATTTTTTTTTTGCTATTCAGACCAAATGCATTTTTTTCAAAACGACGAAACACGTCACCTAGAAAACTAATTTCGCTAGCTTCTGAAAAAGAAACTCAAGTCGTTTGGACCAATTTTATAAAAGTTATGTGATTTTAAAGAGTGTCAAATTTTCCGATGCGACCGTAGGTACCTATTTCTTCGCGGCAAGATAACGCTGATACAAGTTCAAGTTACGGTTGGATGTCAAGAAGATATAAAATAAAGAAATGTATAATAACGCACCAATTACAACGTGTTATAATTTACAAATTCAAATAAACAGACAGATTCAGCATCCATATGCTAAATACAATACAGTTGACTCTTGTACAACGCGGGGGTTAGGGCGCCAACTCCTCGAGTAGTCGAAAATCCGCGCATAATTTTTGACTCTCTAAAAACTTAACTACACTAGCCTACTGTTGACCGGGAGCCTTATTTTATATGGTATATATGTTATTACAGTATTTTGACAATAAAATAAGTTAGAGAAAAGGAAATGTTATTTGAAAAGTTGTCGCCGCGAGTGAGAGATCATATTCCGTCCTTTCTTAAAATAAATTTCAAAAAGAAATTCCGAAATTTTTCAAGGAAAAAAACCCGCGTATAATTGAACCCATGTTGGTCAAACTCGTGTTATTCGAGGGTCAAGCGTATTTAAAATATGATGAAACGCTGTTCTATATTTCCCCATGTTGTCCACCATTTCAAATATTCCATGCGACATGTATGCATCTGGGAACACCGTACGTAGGCTCAGTAATGCCCCGTTTAATATTGAAAGTGTCGAGTCCGCCGATTTAATCTGTGAACGAGACCGTGGCACGTTTTGATTCCGAGATTGGCAGCTGAATTCTCCGAGCTCGACTCGAGCGTGGCAGAAAAACGCGAGGGCGGTGTTGTCACTTCGGTTGACAAAAATTGAAATTCTTATCATTTTCATTTGTTCTCGATAAGAAGGATTGCAATGAATTGCTCAGATCTTGATTTGAGCCTCTGCTAAAATAATCGGAATTTCTCCATGAAAATTTCAGTAGATTCTTGAGGATATATACTTCCAAAAAATGTTTTAAAAAAATCGATTTCTTCAATCCGCCTAACCGGAATGACCTCTTAAAATACACAAAATAGTCGGACCGTGTTCGTATTTAAACTCATTTTTATCAGGAGGGTCTCAGCAATCCTTTTTATTGAGAAGAAATGAAAAGTATAGAAATTTCTATTTCCGTCGGCCGAGGTGACAACATTGTTTCTCGGCTCGCGCGTCGCGCGACGGCCAGTCGCGCTGGACGCTGACCTGGGCTATAGTGGTGGGGATGATTTATTCCATAATAACGAGCCATTTCTTCTCATATTAACGGGGCATTACTGTATAATTGCATATTACTATTTTAGAAATAGTATAAAACTGTCTAGACAGCCAGTACTGTTGGGAAATATTTAAGCATTCTACCCGCTGTTAATAGACTTTTTAAACGACTAGGTCAAACTGAATTGTATGATTACGTGAAATTTCGCGTTACGCGACACAAAGTGTACGATCACCAGCCACGCTTTTGAGTAATTATCCGCTGTCAGTGGCAGGCGGCAAACGTCACGTATTCACGAATGGCACGAACGTCTAATTAAGCACTCCGCGCTACACGCCAAAAGTATCGCCAACTCTCCAACGTAGACATCTTCTGATGTAACAAAATAATTTTGTGAATCACATCTATTCAGTATATTTGACAAAGGCTGAATGGGGCTTATAATTAGACACGGGGATTAGAGATATAGTGCAGTTGTAAATTTGATATTAAACTAACAACACTGATTAGAGCAGAAAGACCCAAGACCATATATAAGGTAAATTCTCGGTGTACATCTAGCCGTCAGCAAAAAACCATCCGTCGAAACATTTTCTGATCGGTATATTTGACGGAACGATAACGGAGAGTGTGAATACCATCGTGCAGAGCTCACTGAAGGATTTTTCGACGAAAGCTTGCCTACAGCCGGTTAAACGAGTAGTGAGAATCGACCTATAGGGACCCGTGCATGCTGCAGTGGAATTACTGGCAGCTGAATCTGAACGAGATGCTTTATACTGTTCTGAATGAAGGCGAATTCTTATCTCCTACTATTTCTTTCAAGTCACTTGTCCCTATGCTTGGAACATGTTTACTTTTACGCCTGGCTGATTTTACGATTCCACTATACTTCTATCACTTACTGTATATACATGTATAGGTACATACATTCACACTGTTAATGAAACAGAAGAGTGTCCATGGCTGCGAATACAAAATTCTCGTATGTGTATTTTAAAGTAGGAAAATACAAAAATTGTTCGATTGAAAGGGACGATTAAAAAATAAATATTTCTTGAGTTGAGGGATAGGATTTATGGGAAAATTTGGTTGCCTTCATATGTGTAATATTTAATCCGCTTGTAAGTTAACTGAAAAATTTACTGGATGCGGAGTTTTCTCTAATTTATTGTATAGGCAATTCTTAACTTTGTAGAGGAGCAAATGTTTTTGCCAATGATTTGCGAAGAATGCTTAGAAAAATCTAGGTTTGTCATTTGTTCGTATTCAGACAGATTTTTAAATGCATCTGTAACAGTTTTGAATTATATTTAACGTAGTAGACACTGTTTTTTGGTAATTTGTTTTTTTGTTTGAAAAAGAATTGCCAAATACATAAAAATTCGTTCGTTTCCGTTTATTCATCATGATACTAAACAATTTTTTACTTGATAAGTTACTAGAGATGAATAACGAGTGCTATACAATAATATATGAAGAAAACGAGTGTACAGACCATCGACACAACGGTGGCAAAACCGCGACTGTTTCCAAAAGATATTTATGCTATGTGTATTGTTGGACAAAAGAGGATCAGTACATTACAATGTTTCAGAAAAAGATGAATTCGTTAATTCTGAAAGGTCTTGTAAAGGATTAGACAAATTATGGATAAAGAACCGACATTCGTTAACAAAAGGTGAAATCCCCTTTCGTCATAAAAATCTTCCACCACATAAAGCGATCGCGACTTGAGGAAAAAAAACCATGATTTGTGTTGAGAACCAGAGCCCGATCTAGGGGGGCGCAAGCAGGACAATTGCCCAGATCGGCAAATTTAGGGACAGCAAAATATGTAGAAAGAAAAAATTAAAATCAATAAAAACCAAAAAAATGTAAAACTTTTTGAAAAGGCGATAATACATTTTTGAATTTAGTATCAAAACTATGAAACTTATAAATTGTTTTGAAATCACCCATACAATTACTTCTGTTATTCAACAAGCACCTACAAAAAATTTAACACACTGTCAAAAATTACATTTTAAAATAATTATTTACTTTATTAGACTGGTAGAAATAATTTTGTTAAACAATCAACGGCCATACGCTAACATTCTTTTGTGAGGTGTTTTCCTAACTGTTCTTTCGAATGTATTACTGCAATTCATTTCAGGTAGTTTTTTTATGGGGTGGGTATTAAGGGGGTGGCGGTAAAACGTTTGTATAATGAAATATGAAAAATTCTGGCACAATCCAGCTTTGTACTTTGGTTCGCTGTCCTGATAATCCCTTCTCAAATTCCCACGTTACTAGCGCTTTCTGCTAAATTGTTTTTGAAAATATGTAATCTTTACCACGGTGTTTTTTTACGATCGAGTGAAGTGTTTTGAATTTCATTTCCGCATCCATTCCACTTTCACTCTTCTATCCATCACTACCGTAGATGTTAAATTTGCTCTGATCAGCAAAATTAATGTTATTCTACCACTGATGTTTTCTCTACACGACTTGAGTACATATTGTGTTTACAAACAGTGTTTCTACGACTTCCAGAGAATTGGAAAGTCGTTACGTGTACTAAGTGTACGAATATGTTTGCGACATTAGAATTAATTACCTGTCTATTGGTTATCTTCTGTAATTTTGTTAACTAAACATTCTTTGTATCAGAACATAATTATTTTGTGTCCATCGGATATTTACTGAAGACACAGAGTAAAAAGATCCGAACTATACCGATGGCCGAATACTTTTGTGCCTGACTGTAATTCGTTGAAATCCTCGCCGCGCGTTTACGTGGGATCAAATCTCATGTTTATATTCATTTCTGTAGATTCTTTAATTGATAATTTCTTTTACAATACCACAGAATGTTTAATCAAGATTCTCAAAATAATGAGAACGAATAACTATTTCAAATAGCGGCGCAGTGTAATAGATATAGTTGAAACTGGCTTGAAAATCTTTAATGCTGAAACATGCATGTCGTAAAGGTCACTTAGCAAATTCAGTCCAACCTAAATGAATGTCAAGGCACTCTCAACGACAGGATTTTGTCACGCATTCATCTCTTCTTACTATCATCAAAACATACTACTTAAACGAAAAACAACTTATGTTATTGACACGTGAGTCGTCAGAAGGGCAATAAACAGGAGCCAGTTATGTGGAATACCGGCTGAAATAAGTCACGATTTCCCGAAATAGTCGCATTCTACAAAAAGTTATTCTGGAATCTTCCAAACTTTCGCTATCTTATACATGCTTGGTCGGAAGCAAGCCGCCAAGTACATGAAAAGCCGTATATCGAAATTCTGAGGTACGCACCAAACGTGGTGCCAACGGTTTTTTTTTAACGAACAATCTGCACAATATACTTGCCGCGTATTTCGTTCAACAGAATAAAATGAAGTTAATCGACGCACATTGCTGGCAAATCATTCGCAACTCAAGTAAAGGTGTAAACTCACCGTAAATACGAGGATAATCCGTATGTAGTCGAACGGAAGAACACTGCTCTTTAATCAAAGAATCCTCTATTGAATCAGGCGTGCACCGCGTTTCTGTGGCACATGTCACACAAAATAGTACCGGGGTGAGAAAATAAAGGTGTCGCTTGTTACGCCACCAACCGACTGGAGATCGTAACTACTAGTCACTTTTGTCTTTATTCGGCTCCTGTTGTTCCACTGTACGCTGACAGATCGGTTCGTTAATGCGTACGAGCAACGATTTTATGGCTGGTTATTGCGTGGCTAATCCTTAGAGGGCGGTCGTTAGGTTAGGTCGCCGGTAATATCGCGCACGCATAAAACTTCCAATTAAAAATCCGGCCTGTGTCCGTCGCCCTCTAAATATTGCCGGAGCTTAGGTTAAACACGAGAACGAAAGCACCCTGGGAAGCACACACGCTTAACAAGCGCCTCCTCGGCATTCACGCGACTTCGGTTTTAAACGTACGTACACGGCACAACCTGAAGCGACAGGATACGCGAGAACGACATCAAAACGTACCGCGGACACAAACCGAGTCGGTGTCGGTGAAAAAATTTCGATAGGAACGGTAAATTTCCTTGGCGCGTTAACGCAGGCTTGTATATCAGTCAATGGGGATCTGTTACGAAGCTCCGTGAAGCAAAGCACGATACTTTTTAGTCCGCCGTTTCTCTCTGTTTCCACCGGCTCGCCGGTTCAGACGCGCGCTTCCTTTTCGCTCTCTCTACTTCTCTCCTTCCTGTCCTTCCGCTCTTTGTTCCGCACGGCTCGGCCGTTGCTACGTGACTGACCGTCTCGTATACACTCGTGCCGCACGAGGCGCGCCGAAGACTAACGAAGGGGGACCGACGGACGGTTCGTCGATCGGAAACGACCCTCGGCACTGAGGGAGCCTTCCTTTGTTCAGGCGAGACTGTTCGGCATGGCTGGTAACGTGCTTTCTCTCTCTCGCTCCTCCCTTGCCCGTTTCCTTTTCCTTCCTTCCACTTTTATTTCTATTCTTCTCTTCCTCTCCTTCACGTATACATACACAGCAGTCTCACTCTCACTCTCTCTCTCTCTCTCTCTCTCCCCCTCGGTCACTCCCGATCTCCTTCTCACTCTGTCGCTCTTTTCTCGTTTCACAAAGCTCCGAAGTGAACGATCGCGCGGACTGTTGGTAACTGAGACGGCGGCAACGGTGGAAGGCGAATTCACACACGGCGTCCCGACGTCGCGTCGGTGGCAATGGCGGTGGCGGCGTTGGCGGTGGAGGTGGGTGCTGACGGTGGTGGGAGCGTAGGGGGTGGGGAGGGTGGTGGTGCAGGCGACGGCGACAGCAGTGTCCCTCCACGTCGCGACAAACTTGGTGGGGAGGACGTACAAACGCAACCACCATCGGTTACTATTCCCCTTTGTATCTCCGTTCGCTTCAGGATGCCGTACGACGTCCTCCACACCCCTCCAATATTCGCCCCCACGCACATCAGCCAGCCACCTATTGGCAGTCCTCGCAACGGATGTACGAATCCAAAGAAATCGCTCGTAAGTTAATCGTCCTACGGCTTTAACTATGATCAGCTGCTTTTATGCAAACCAGTGAATGCCACTCGTTGCATTTACAGCCATCTGTGGTTATACGTATTTGCGGTCGCGTGCACGGAGGTGGATTGGGTGGTGAATTATAATATCCAAACATTCACTGGCGCGGCGTAACAGCAATGCTTGAATTATAAATATTTGGTCGTCCTTTCGAAAAATTATATTTTGCAACAAATAACCGTTACGTTGCACGAAACAGATAGGCAGTTCTGCAAGAACAGAATTAAAAATAGATACAAATTTTCTGTTCATCGTTGGAATGGCGAAATGTTATTGATTGCTGTAACCAAATCATAATATGTTTATTAACTTCCCTGAAATAGTGACGTGATTGTTGCGTATCCACTATGTATGAATAATGCAAAACCTGAGGGAGCAAGGGTGCATGTGACGAACGATAGTATCCAATTACTAGAAAAAAAATTATTTACTGTATAACCTACAATATGTTATAGCCCTTCGTGGATCGATAATGTCCTCCCCTTTTTGCAACCTATCTTTCACGAGGGTCCGAAACATGGGGTCATTATTTCCAAGAATTCACCACCTTTTGCTCGCTGCCGCTCTTTTATTTAACAAATCATTATTCCACGCGTTTAACTTTTAAATACACGTAATAAGCGTACAATTAACTTCAATAAAAATTTCCCTCGTCAAGTATCTGACGCACACGTCTGTTATCAACTTCCCCATTTTCTCTGCCCTTTTCATCTGTAACATAATGGCCGTCTTCTTTTAATAGTGAAGAAACTCTACGAAATAAAAGATGTTTTCCTGTGCTTCCGACTTAAATACACAATTTATTCTGAACAATATGCGTGTCGGTCAAGTCGGGAAAAAGTTGGCGGAAAGTAGAATGGAAAAAGTTAGAGAACCATGGAGACATGTAGGTACACCTTATACATATGGGAGAAGGATTCAGAAGGATGAAAATTAAAATAGCGTTTGCAACGAAGGGTGGCGAAGAATAGGGTAGCCAGTATTTTCAATAAATAAATTGGAGTTTGACGTTTCTGAGACAACAGAACTCATTTGCAAAAATATTCATTGGCAACGTTGGTCTGTGGAAATCACACAACAGGATCGACTTGATGGAGAATATCACATCGCATGTCTCACGTGCTACTAACGTATGAAAAGTAGCCTTCTTCAAACCCTGCAAGTATCCCTAAGTGTATACTGTTGAAAAGTGTTCGAAGAAACGGAGAAAATTCTTCCTACACGTTCAGTTGGACACGTAATACTTTTATTCTTCTGTCCAACGTGTGTTATGCGGAGAATCAGAAACGAGGAATAAATCATTCATAACACGAAAATGTACAATGGTGCGGGGATAATTTATACTTTATTTATTTATGCGTGATTGAATAAAGCACGGAACTGCCACAACCTCGAAGTTGTTGAAACGTTTTGTTCAATCACGCACCATTCGTACAAAAATAGTATTTTTAATCTTATATAAAAGTCAAAAAATTTCGATTTTTTGTTCTAGGTCAAAAATTGAAGGAGAAATCTTTCCAGCCGCGGAACACTGTTTTTCAGAAAAGTTTCTTTTGTTGAGCTGTGGCGCCGTCATTTTTCATTAAAAGAATTTTTAAAAAAAATTGTACTGATACTTCAAGGTAGGAACAATAAAGCCCTTCGAACAGAATTTGTATTCCATTCATTACACTCGCATAAAAAATTCTCAAAATCAGGCTGCCTTTTCCGGGCTCTACAGTGTCATTTACCCTCTAACTACACATTTTTGATATCATTTTTACACAATCCTTGTTATTTATTTCATATAGGTACATATACTCAATCACCTCCCTCAAACGGACCATTTTTGTCAGGGACACAATTGCCTACGTCCGGGGACTCTTTTAGAAACTGGTACCTGCAATTAATCTTAATAAATAGTGAGAATTGGCCGACCGTAATTCTAAATTTATCAATTTACCGATCTCGGGGATGTAACTAGTGCAAAATTAAAAGCTTCGTCATTTTGGGGGGAAGTAAACATGATATTTTAAGTAGCATTAACATTAGAGTATTAAATATTGAAATATGCAAAAAGAATACTATTGTAAGAAATAGCACTATTAAATCGCGAAGAAGTTTATTCAACCGCAGTGTTTTAACATACATAGTATCTACCTCTGCTATAATCTCTGTAAATGTCATTTCCGATTCTTACGTACGTACCTACACATACAGTCTACTAACCTATGTTTTACACGCTTCACATTTACGCATTTTATCGGTATCTAGAAAAGTTTTCCTGTTCTACCCCAGTTACATAACAGAACTATTTAGACAAAGAGTATTTTTCAATTATGCGCGCTTCCAATAATTCTAAGCTCTACAGTACCTTGCTTGGCTATTGCAGGCTTCGATACGCGAGTAGTGCGAGTACATACCTACTGCGCGCGCATCTGTATAAGCCTCGTAACTCTACTGGTTACTAACGTATTTCTCCCTAAATTTCCAACCAATTGGAATGATAAAGTGCTGATCGAGTTTTTAAGCCCGACGAAGGAAACGCGTTGGCCCTCAACCACAACCGACCAATAAAGAGCACCTGCTTCGAGACCAAGAAACGTTACATGCAACGAGCATACCCTGTGTAGTTTCTCTGGCTGGTTACGTTCCGTTTCGTCCCGGGCAAGCGGATACAAAGGCCAGAGGTTCTCACTATGTGTCAACCACACACGGAGAATTCGAATTATTGGGGGTATCAGGATCTCACCGACAAGCTGCACGGGAATAATTGCTACACTGGCATCCATAAAAGGCGAATATCGTAAACAAATATCTACCTGCGCTTAAATTCATAATTAAAACTTATTTGTCGAGACCGTTAAAATTGATAACGCGGGCGTTTTCAGCACGACGCATATGTGCCCTCACACCTATTGACATTTGCTGATAAGAAAAGCGAATGACGTAAATACCTACTTATCAGGAAATTGCAAGCGAGCAGAATATTTCCAAAACCTGTTAAATTCATTTTGCATAATTTATTGATACATTCTACAAAATGCTCTAATCTAGGTCGCGTATTTCGTACTTTGTACATTTTTATAAATAAATTTCTGAACTTTGTATGAAAATCATAAAATAACTTTTTGACACAGAAAAAGAAATCGTTTTTCTACCAGAGACGTCTGTAACTTATTGTAAGTAAACGATAAACAACTATGTTAGAAAGTTTCTAGTAATTTACTGAATATGCTTCAGTTGACGAAATTGCAAGGGTAAAATGTAAAACAGTTATTCATACCAAAGCATCAAAGAAGACGTGTTACTTATCATTAATATATTATTCAGCTAATAACGCCCTTATTTAATCAGAGATGGGATAACATACAGCTCTCGCAACATAGTAATTTTCTTTTCTTTAAATCAGAGAGACGACAAATGACTAAATTTTGTGTAATGAGATTGAAACAGAAAGATTTCATAATACAATGGTCATAATACATATGTATATGATTTATAAAGGAAGAATGCAAAAAAGTAAATGAAATTCAGACTAAATTATTTATCAAATTTAGGGAGACTTAAATTGTTTAATAAAAAAGGCATGAATTTTTTTGAATTTCTCAATATCATCAGCTCGCTGAGAATAATTTTCTGTTTGCTGAATGTAATTCCTTTTTAAGGGTACTAAGCAGTTGTTTTGGTCGAAAATGAAGCATTTCTTTTGCAATTAATTACAAAGAAATAAATTAAAGTGAGACTTGTCATTTGACAAAAAGTTTATTAACATCATAAGCTTTAAGCAACATGTTTGTTCAGTCAAAAATATGTATAATATGACGCTACAGAAACATTTTAAAAAAGTTAATTTGCTTTTGCAATGCTAACTCAAAAACAGATGTTCAAATCGATTCAAATCAAATTCAAGCATGTTCACAAAATGCGTAGTTTCGGTCTGAACGTAAATTGAAGTTAATAACAACATATATTCCTCATGAAAAGAAACTAAAACCTCATCTTTGTCTAACCAAAAACGCTCTTCTTGCAAAATCGCCATTGCGTAGCTGTCATTTTCATATTTTTTTGTTTCTATAGTGCAGAACCAGAGGTATTCTGAAGTAGAATTTACAAGCAGGTTTCTAAATTTCGTTTCGTTTCGTCAAAATCGCTGCGAAGCAAAATAAACTTTTTTAAAAACTCTCATTTATAATACATATTTTTAGCGAAACAAACAGGTTTCCTCAAACATTAAGATGTTAATAAACACTGTGTTAAAGAACAAGTCTTATCTTCAATTTATTCCCTTGTAATTAATTAAAAAAGAAAAGCTTCATTTTTTACAAAAAACCACTGCTTAGCATCGTTATTAGGTTAAGAACTTTGAAAAATATTCCTTGTTTCGCTAAATTCAGAGTAAACGAAAATGGTGGAAAAGTATCAAATAAAGTGTCACTATTTAAGTAATTCGTCGATAAAACGAATTATCGCTTTCGGAAGCTGCATATGCCTATCTCGTTTTCGATTCCACGGTTACTCGTAATTATCACGGTGCGCGGCCACTTTTGACATCTGTGTCAGGAAACAGCTGATCTTTCGAGAAAGCGGCAGCTGGGAGTCGTATAGGCGTGTTTGCTGAACAAAGTCAACCGTTTTCAGTCTAGGAGCGATGCTATGCTTTTTTCCATTATCACTCACAGAGGGCCACCACCTCGGTGAAATAAATCTTGAAATTAATTGTTGGGCGTACGACTCATCGATCTACCGGCGATTCCCTCTTTCGTTCTCTTCGCTCGTTGGTTCGCGGCGCTTCGTTCCCTTTGGTCGGCTTTCTGGTCGATCGCCGCCACCGGGAGGTTCGGAGGCGAGCAATCGTGTCGGCGTGTGCCATGCCGGAAAACAGCTGACTTGTACATTTTCGTTAGAGGAGCAGCTGGCCTCCCAGTCCGAGGGCCAAGAGCCGTCTGCGTTCCTTATACCGGGTGCCCCTCGGTTACTCGCACCTTTCACAAGGTGTTTCCAGGCCACAAACCTTCGATGTTCCATTCTTCGTGGAACTGTTATAAACTCGATGAACGATTGTTCACTAAAACGGTAGTTTGATGATGAACAACGTACCTAACTAAACACAATGAAAACACTTGTGCACGCCTTCATTTTTCTAGTAATATTATATTCTTTGTGGGTTTTTTTACCCACCCTCGAATAATATTGTACTTAAAATAATTGAAAGCTTCTAATATAATAAGACAGTAAAAATTTAGTTACCAGACTTGTATGGAATGCAAGTATCGCAAATGATTAGAATTGATTTATCTGATACCCAGGCAATCTTCAAAATGACGTAAAAGTACTTGAATAATTTATATGTATAATTATATCATTTAGAGCAGCTTTGCCCAGCCAGCAGCGGGCCCCTCATGCGCCTGCGTCCCCGTCTAATCGTTCCTTTCCCACACAATATTCGCTAGGAATTGTAGTAGCATTGGCTGGCTGTGGCAACCACGACGTGTGTCACTAATCACACGTCATGTGTAGCGTCTGACTTTCCTTGACGGAGGAGACGCCAGGCGTAGGGGATCCAATCATAATTCAAATTAAATAATTATGTGATGAAAAAAAGATCAAAGGGAATATGAAAAAACTCTTCTATGTGGGAAAGAGAATTTTTATAATTTACTACTGACGCATTCTTCTTGGGAAAGCGGTTGTAGGTACGTAACAATTATGTGCATCGTTCCTAAAATGGGGAAACCCCCAAGGAGGGACAAGAGAAAAGATGGGAATGTCCGCTCGAGAAACGTATTATGCGTTTACGGATTATATTCAATTTTATTTTTCAAGATAATCCTACAACTCCTCGGTAGTTACCTATATCAGAACATTACACATAGAGTTTTATATTAAATTTTACGCAACGTATGAAATTTAATTGTATAATATCATTAAAATACCTATCGATGCAAAGAGAAATTGTTCATAGGTATTCCATAAATAGATATACAGGCTGAGTCGCCTAAGACAGACCACCTGAATAACTTCTACAGCTTTTGAGATAGGAACAAATGTTTTTGAGACAAAAGTTGTTTGGGGCCCATTACCTGGTGGACAGAACTTCTTCTCAAGTGGAGGTGCTTTGGAGATCTGAAGTTGAACTTTATTTTTTTAACTGAAACCATGTATTTTGAACACCTACGGCTGTAGCCCTCCTCAGGGGTTTTTCAATGACCAATATCGTTCAAAGTCATCCAGGTTTATTATCGGAATCAGACTGAAACTTAAGACTGAAATAATCTGCTAGAACAGACGCTCAGAATGGTGACCAGCCACAGAAACACAGTGTCTGAAAGCGTTCACCCACTGACTGCGTTACGAGGTGAAGTGTTTAGTGGTTGATTGCAGCGCAAGCTCTTTGTTTGCGTTGAACCACGTCTTCTTCAGTAGTGGGTGCCTCGTGACAAGCACCTTTTTTTAATTGTCCCCTTTAAAAAAATCCAACGGTGTTAAGTCTGTTGATCGCTGTGGCCATTTTCGATGTCCAGGTCGTCCACTCCAATGATTTAATCGGCTAATAAAGCTGAATGATCTTGAGCGACTATTCAAATTGACCTTCTAAGCTCAACTAAGCTCCTTCACCAGAGAAAGTTCTCTCAACAATTTAATGGGCCCCTCGGAACTAAACAACTTTTGTCACAAAATTTTCTACCTATCTCAAACACCGTAGGAATTATTCAGGTGGCTTGACTTAGGTGACTCACCCTGTGTATCGAAGTCTAAATCCTTTATGTTGTACTTTATATGCAGCTATACCAAAACGTTCCTTTCGATCTTCATTCGCTATTACTGGGAAACAAAATAATAATAGCAATCCTTATGGATACGAGGGGAATTGTTGGAAACGAAGGCTGAAATACGGTAAGGAGGGCGCAGGTACCGTTATTCGAATACCACCATAGATTCTCCTACCTCGCCCTACCGTACGCCATACCTACGTATTATTCCCAGGGCGAGAGACAGTCGGAACGTTGCGTGCATAGAAACGAATGAAAGAAGCAGTAAAAGTGCAATTTGCCTGGCCGGCAATTGTGAAAAATTCACACTTTTAATTATCATTTCCCTGCACTCCACCGTCGTTATACAGTTGCCACCGATTAAGGGGTCTCCCTACTTTGACGGTCTGGAAAGGAGCGCGATATTTGGGATTATTTTTAAGAGAATCCCTCAAATTATATTAATTGAAAACTTTATGTTTATATTTGTACATATTTAGACAGTATTTTAAAAAAAAAATTATTTAGAAAACGGTAGCTAAAACTTTAAAAGCGTTTTTTTTTCAAAACGATGTTTTTCGAATTAGTTAGCATGATATCTCTGAAACCAATCACCCGATTTTCTTCAAACTTGGTATACTTATATCTTCAGTAGATGTCCCATTCTCATTGTTACTAAAACTAAGTCGGTTTCTGCAAAGTTAGACTTTTGCGACTTAAAAAAACAGCGACCTTTTTGCAGAAAGTGATGTCAGTTTTAGACGGTGCCGTTTTTTTTTAGTATAAGCTTAATAAAGATCAGTTTTTAAACGATTTTTTCTTAAAAGCCAGGGGGTGGCTACCCCCTTTACACCCCCCTCCCCACCCCGGGCACCCATTGCAGATGATGCACTACGTTCTGGCCGACCAAAAGCAATAGATGAGGATTATTTACAGGCGACAGTTGCCATAAATCGACGCATCACTACTGGAGAAGTTGCGATGAAGTTTGATGTACCTCAAACATTTATTTTTGAAACATTCTATGTATAACGTAGTGATATTTAACAAAAGGAACACGCAAAAACTTCCCGTTTAATCCAATATATTCGCGATATGTTTAATACACGCAATAGAATTTCGTCTGTTAGTCAGAAACAGTGGCATTTCTTTAGTAGCAAGATGTTATCTGGTTCTGAAACATAACCATTCATAAAGACAGGTAGATTGGAGATAAAAGTACTACGAAACAGAAAATAGCACTGATCAGTTCGTATAAGTACCTACCACATCTATCGTACAGTGAAATTTAAATGATTAAAACGCGTATGATAATTATCAACCGGTTACTAAGGTCGATGAGGTTGCAAAAATATAATTTGCAAGAAGCCGCAAACATACATAAATGGTAATTTAACGAAAATTCTTTCCTTCTAAAACGTATAAGATCTATATTAATGAATATAAATTTCCTTAAATGAGATATTAATTTTTGTCCCCAATTAAATAAAGAAAATTTGCTCAAAGAAGAACTATATGCACAATGTAAAAAAATATAATACGCATATGGAAAATTTAGAAGTACACATTAGTACAGGCAGACGATATAAGTACTGCTTATTAATATTAATAATGAAATATTTACTTCGCTAGTATTTCATATTTGCCAGTAATATTAATATACCTTCCAGACTATGTCTTTCAAAGTTTATGTATTAATTTAATGTACACTTGTATTAATAAATAATTAGTAAAATCTTACGTATAACAAGCTGCAAGGTTATTTAATAAAAGTATTAATAAACTATTTTTTTGCAGCAGTGCTTGTAATAGAATATTCCTTCATTATACATACGGTATGTAGTAGAACTGACGATCCAGTCGTTTGCAAGACTTCTAGGAGTTCTAGGGAGGGTCGGTCACTTATCTAACGTTTCATTATTTTACGCATCACTAGGTCCTTAATTCAAACGTTTAACCAGGAGAATGAACGAAACACACTGAAATTGAACGACATGCGGCGCCAGTGAAAGACAGACTTTCAACCAACCCGCAGCAGCGGAAATAAACCGATAAACCTTGTGCTTAGGGTGAATCGTCCACTGGCGAAAATTAAATTTGTTAACATTTTTTATTACAGCTTTATGTTAGTATTACCGACGAATTGGTGAGATATTTTTTATGAAAACAAGTCTACAGACAACATAATCCGGGCTTTCTAATCCATGTTGGCCGTGTAATGAAAACAGTGGTGGGGATGGGCTTCAGGCATTGATCCGGGGAACGACAGCTCGCATTAATGCGGGGGAGACCGCAAGTACATATAATGTACTCCACGTTGTTGTAAGCAAAGCTGCACTTTCCGTGATAAATTCTTGTGAATTAATTTCAGCATGTTTCTAGTAAAATTCTTAATGTCGCCCCCTAAGTAAGTAAACATTGACCAATAAACCATAGGAAAGCCGTGAGGTAGGAACGTTTATCGCGGAATCAAATACATGCGAAGTAGTCTTCGTTTCAACATCATTTTTCTCGAAAACTAAAGCACACGGCAATACCAGTTTATTGTATATCTTTAACTTGTTTTCTGACATGGAATCATCTCCTGACATACCTGGTCATACAACGATTTACGGGACACCCTGTATACATATGTCGATAAACACAATACTATAATGAATCACCATATATGATTTACATAAATGAAAAAATATAAACATCGATGGCTTAGTGCACAAATATTGTATGGCCACTTACACATATAATGTTTTCAAGAAAAACAGATCTAAACATGCAATGGTATGTACATAAGATTCAAGGACATTCAATGAACAAAACTATTATTTTTGACAAATTTATGAAATAGATATAAATGTGTTTCATAAATTTGTTATAGAAAATTGATATAAATGTGTTTTTTATACAGCATAAAGAAACAGTCAAGAATTATTTCTTGCATATAAAAACTCAAATTTCACAAAAAGTGGACATATAATATTTGGGGCTATTTTGATTAAATCTCGACCGACCGGATTTTGTGCTAAATTATAATCTTTATGCTAAATATAAAATAAATTTTCGGATTGAATTATACCTACACGTGAATAAAGATTTCACCAAATTACATAAATATAATACTGAATCTGTATTAAAGGCTACTTTTGGTGAGTACAGTTTATAAATTCCAATAAATAAAAAATTGGACTAGAACTTCATAAGTAGTTCTAATTTCATTTATGACTCTGAATATCTTGAATATCCAGGACTTACTTACACCCCTACAGCACTCGTTGTTTCAGGAACGTTGATGGAACGTTCAGCAAATTGCAATGTTGCCGTTTGGTTTCAGGTTGCATTGCAATTTTACTGCAACATTGTGGAAACATTGCCGTGCAATACTGCAATGGCCACGTTTGTGCAATGTTTCAGGAATATTGCGCACACAATAAACGATTCTCTTTCGATGATGGATGCCCGACTGATGTTCAATTGTCAGTATCATCGTCTGTTGTGTCTAGGGATCTAGTATACACGACTGCCTCAAGAGTTCGTTATTTCTTTATCGAAATTTTGCGAAGTTCTATATTCATATTACCTGCCTTAAGCCTACTCTACATCCGTACAACGTTGTATAATTTTTATATATGATTTCGGCGCACTAGTTCGGTCAATTTAAAACAATAAAAACAAGCTATTTTGCAATTATAATTATATAAGCTTCCGACGTTTCGATCTTGGTTTAGATCATCTTCAGGAAAGTTTAGAACAAGTTGTATAATTTAGAACAAGTTGTTAAATTAGTTGTATAATTTTCTGAATTTCCGAGTTGCCTAACTTCCCTTGTTAGACAATGTCACAGTCATACTATGGATCGAAATGAATTCCAAGATAGTGATCCGAACCATGAGAAAGCAGGATTTATAATCTCGTGGACAAGGTCTCTGGGTAACGGATAGAAGAATGCATTGCAATTTTACTCGCCAGCTTTGTCAAGCACAAAATCGGATCATTAAATTTTTACGCCGATTAAACGCACCATTTCGTGCAACTCGTTAGACGTACATTTAAATATCTTCTAATCGGGATCGATACGCCATGTCAAGCAGACATTCAACCAACATTATCAGTACAAATATATTTTTCAACGTACACGCTAGTTTGTAACACGAACTTTCGAACTGGCATGGCGCGAGACATACATTTTGTACATATATTGTTCGAGTATTATACGTATAACACAACTGTACTTATGAAAGTTTTTAGAATTAAAATATATGTACCATGGTTATATAAACGAGTGTGAAGAGTGATTGATAAATAAATGAATTCAGATTACTTAGCGGTGAATGTGACTTATGCAAAATTATATTGCACTGAAAGTTAAAAAGGAGAAGAAAAATACAGCACGTGTCTAATAATTATCATAAGTGAAATTCGACGATTCTAAAGTTCTACTTAATTAATTCGGCGTACAATAGATCGAAAATCTATAAACCATCGAAAGTGAATATGTTTAGGAAAGGCACCAAAGTCGGACCCCCAATTCGCTTTCTACATACAGATGTATAAGTTTCTTAATATCCCTACTAATATTAAAAGTGAAACGTCGTCTGCTTGTTTGTCCTTTTTTCACGGCTAAACGGATTTCAATGAAATTTTGAATATACGTTGTAGTTACGTCCTATATTAGATTATAAGCTATTTATTTTATTTTCTAGGCTTTTTTATTTTGGAAACGGGTCAGCGAGTTAAACATAAAATTAATGTTTCAAGGTCAAACGATTCTTTCATTAGTTTCCCAAAAACTAGCTTTGTCACAATGCATGTAAAAAATTACAGCGAAAGACACTTCCTCTACTATTAGAACCGTTGAGAAGAAATTCATGGAAGTTTGGTGATGTTCTTTTGTAAATAGAGCACACAAGTTACGGAGACTGTTTAGCGAGGATAATTGAGAGAAATGGGCCGCTGAATGAACGGGGATTTGATTTTGTGAAGGATGAGAGAGCAGTAGATTGGAAAAGGGAGAGACATCTTCACAATGTACCTACTGTGATCGATGATATTTGATTTACTATCGGAAGACGTAAAATTGCCTAACAGAATCTAAGGGTATAATGTTTTATACAACTGGGAGGAAATCGCTATCTGTCATCATGCGTTAACTCGATATAGGTTCAATAACAGGCTTAGCAAAAATTCACCATTAGTGTTCAATGCTACCTCAACCAGATCAAAATATTATCGAACATTATTACCAGAAAGTATGAAATACCGAAATTATAGAATGTATAATCGAAATTCCTATCTAAGTAGGTATACATTTTCAAAACCGCATGGCATATACAGTAGTTATTAATCGTTTGAATGCCGCAAATTATTGGAGAACTCTGATCGAAACGTGCCGAGCAGCGAGAACGTATTTTTTTCCTTCTGTTCATAACAATAGTCGCAGTTCTGTTTATTATGTAACATTTAGCATTTCTACGTTATTCAATTTATGAAAATACTTGTGTTCAACAATTTAAAACCAACATATCAGTGTTTATATTACTAATACGACAGGTATATCTATTTACATATATATAAAAGTAAAAAATATATCTGGGTATGTATTTATATAGATGTGTATATTTGTTAGGTAAAGGCTTCTATATCGGTTAACGTATCCACACCAAGTTTGGCATGAATATTCTTCGACAACCTAGGAAAAATACTGCCCCCTTCCCTCCAATCACACCAAAGCCCACCCCCTCTTAAGCCCGAGCAATTTTTTCTGTTATAGCTCAATAATTTTCAATAATTTTAAGAGGGAATATGGGAGGAAAATTGATTCTTCACACATTTCCCCTTAAAAATAAAATAAAAATTAAATAACTATGACCCTCTAGGGAAATAAAAAATGTCTGGATCGATCTTCTATAATATATAAAACAGTAGGTACTTATGTATCTATGTTGTTTTTCCCTATTAACTCCTAAACCCTTTAACCGATCTGGACCAAATTGTGCATAATTACTTTCGAAAATAGAACCCTGCGGAAAATATAGGCAGCCATGGAATCTGGACATCCCATCTCATCCCGTTTATTCCATCCCTTTGACACTTTGTGATAATCAAAGTTTTTACTTTGCTTAGTATTTCATATATTAATTTTCAGCCATACTGATCCTACAAATCTTTTTGGTTTTTTGTTTCAGATATGTGGTTCCTCAAATATCGACCGCGCAATCGAGGAGTCTTCTTTTTTTTACAGCGCATATTACACCTATCTATTTTTGCGAAAGCAAGCATTAAAAAATATGATTCTTTTTTAATTCTCAAAACACGTGTTAATAAACAGAAAAATCTTCAATTCAGTAAGCACACTACTTTTGTATAAAAAAAAAGTTCTAAACAACGGTAATTTCGTAGGGCGTCACAGTGGGAAGACCCCTCAATAGTTCACAAGTAATACAGAATTAGGTCGTTTCAAACTCGTGCATACATCACTGGTTTTTAATCTCTGGTGTAATCGCAAACAATCCACTAAACTAATGTAGGTACTGTATATAATTAATAATTTTGCTAACGCTGCTATAGATTGCTGCATTTCAGTCAACATTAATGTATTACTATACCTATAACCTATTTAGTTAAAAGCAATTTATAAATATCAATATTACACACATTTTCTTCGCTTATCTATTTCGATAATTCAAAATATTTGCTCGAGTACAACGAAATAACACTTGTCAAAGTTTTACTCTGATATAAAATATGTATCATTACAAAAATTATTGATCGAATATGTCATTTTACTTTCTGTAAATATTTTAGATTCACGACACAGAATTCGGAGAGAAAAACAAACAGAAGAGCGAAGGGTCCTAAGATATTAAATGACAAGAATTTAAAGAAGAATAATAAATCGATCTTTTTAATCAGAAACTGTATTCGTACCCACGTTTGCAGCGACGGTTTATTAGAAAACAAATTGCAATGATAAATTCTGCACGAAATATGAAATGGTTTTCCCCGCGATATAAGAAACATTGTAAAAACGGACGGTGGAGTAATTAATTTTATTCGACAACATTGAGCGTGCGTAACATTTAATTCACAGAGTCTCTTTACTGGGGTTTTATTATCGTATAAATAAATTCAAATTGCAAGTTACAAAATACGCACGAGTTAACGAGTATTTAGCCGGCGAAGATTGACGAAGAACTTGGGAAACTCCAAAGAACTTGCTCTTTGGAAGAACCAGCTGTAAACAAGCTAAAAAAATGCGCAAATCTTTCATATCCGGTACGCGTTTGACAATACTGAAAGGGAATAATTTTCCTTCTATTGCATTTAACAAGTTTGTAAGGTTGGAGGGACTTGACGTTTGCAGGTGCCCAAGAAAGGAAAAAAGGGGGACAGACGTAGGCGGAATGTGCTGGCCGAAGGAAAAGAAATTACTATCTTGCCTTGCTGGCAAATCATCGCCTGGATGAACGAAGAACGGGAGGATAATGATATATCAAATGGCGGTATACCTATAGCGAGCGGAATGGCGTTAACGTGTATAGGTGCCACAAGAAATATGCGGGAAGGGACAATTGCCGCAATTAGCTGTAATGTAATACGTATAATGTCATAGAATAGAATTCAACCACGTACTAAAATAATTCCAGCGTATCGCCGTAACAAATTGGGTGTACCACAGCTTTCACTATTTTTCTACGATATTTGAAAACTTTGTTACTTTTTATCCATCAAAATCCAGTTAAATTGACAGTAAATTTCAGACTTCAAATTTCGATTAGAAACAACAGAATAAGTATGTAACATTTAATACAGAAATATAAATTTTTACTTTTTCTATAATAAGTGCTAACAAATTATTAACTTCATTCAAAAATTATTTAGAAAAAGTGTGAACACTTTCAGGTGTTTCATATAATATACAAATAGAAATTATTACTTAAATTTCTACGATGCAAAATTTCAAGAACTAAATGCCTTGCTACATGCGTGTTTACTTAAAATAATAGTTAATCGCTGATTCTCAAATTATACAGAATTAGTCATTGACAGGAGAATAAGCAAAAAAATGCTGTACCAAATGGGGTAACTTCGACTACAAAACTAGATTTTAAAACAAATTCCTCCAGCATCTACTGGGGAGCAGGCGTTATTCTCAGACACAGTGCGTTGGATGTTTTAATTGCCTACTTTAAGATGCACTTTGCCTGAGAATACAATAGATGCTAGAGGAATTCGTTTTAAAATCTAGTTTTGTGCTCAAAGTAGCCCCATTTGACTTCTGAGGTATGGAGGATTAAAGAGATCGCTTAAAGTGTAAAGTATTTACATATGTGTACCAATAGACGTTTTGCCATTGGTCTTGTTACTCTCTCAATACCTCTAGGTGTTATTTGGATTCGATGGAGGCATTGTTCCACCGGCTAGATATTAAAAAACTTGATATAACTCATAGTGAAAATCAAATAGGACATGTTTATATGGACTTTTTGTTTGTTCTGTTGAATTAATGAAACTTTATTGATACAGCAGAGCCTCGATTATCCGAACCTCGATTAACCGAACCAGTGCTGCAGTGCTGATTGATTGACTTCTGCGTAATATAAATTAACGCAGTAGTACTCTTGTATTTAATAATTAATTTTAGGTGTAATTCATTTAGTTATAAACAGGTTGCCTTCCGACCTTCCGAGTGTCTGAAATAAATTAAGAATTAAAACTACAGATGTGTTTTTAGTATCCATGGTCTAATTCCCAATACTTTTTTTATTATTTTCAACTACTAAATCCATCCCTAAAATGGCTCCCATATATTATAAATAAAACAGCTTCTCAATTTACCTCTTATTATTGTCTCTTTATTTATATATTATTTATTACTCTATGTTCATTTAAAACTGCTAATGAATATCAAATTTGAATTGTCAACTCTGTTGCTCGCTGTATTCCTTTGACTATCGCAGTCAATGTACAAATTAAAGCCAGTCGATAGAGAGAACATGATCTCTAATCAGGATATTTAATTCATGTATATGTAGGTTCGTTTTCACATGGCAATAAAGAACATGTAAGATAATCTGCCTCGTGCATGCCCTGTGGCTGTTATTTATCCACAGCAAGTATTTTGACGCACAGTGTGACGTGTCTGATCGATTGCAATTTCACTCATCGAACAAACGTTCCGTATGGCCGGTTAAGTAGGTATGTACGTACGTTTATTCTCCGGTGCCAAGGCCGTGGCGATCGCGAAGAAGAGGCGCAAGAAAAAGAGGTAAAAAGGAAGTGCTGCTATCGGTAGAAAGAGAGAGAGTGAAAGTGGTTGTGTTCCTTTGACGACTTTTCTTGCGGTGAAAACAAGCCAAGGTTACAACGCTTTGTTGCATCGTCCGTGAGCTCCAATTTCTTGTGCAATTCTGCCTGCCGAATCGCTACTAGGCTAGCTCAGCGTAATTTCGCTGCGTGGTGCAATTATGCTGGGACTTCTTTTTGAAAACTTAAATTGTACTGAATTAAAGTTCTCTCTTTCCTCTTGAAAATTACGCGGCTCTGCGACTTCGCCCAGACCTGCATTTCTACTCAGCCCAAAAAGCAATGCTTTTTAATTGAGCAGAGGTTTACCCAGTAAAGTGAGGGTAAGTTTTGTTGAAATATTTGTTGGTGAGGCTAATGTGCAGGTCAGAAAGTCTAAATTAATTTGGAACACCATATGCTCCTTTAAACTTATTATACCAATTCAAAATCAAGTACTAATTATTTGTGCCAGTGATTTATTTAGCTTTGATTGTTAACCCTAGAATGTTCTGCAAGTTCATTTTTGTCTGAAAGATTTTTTCCTCGCATTTCAATTCTTTGAATGAACAGTTTCTCTTCTTTTCATAGTAGATAATTTGTTTGATGTAGATAATAACTTTCTTAACCCGCGGCACATTGTTTCGCCATATCAATCTAGTTTATATCACTTTGAATTGACTTGTTCCTCTTGTGTTAACGAATAACGTTGTTGAAAATATTTGCCACGCATTTGGTGTATAGTATTATCATTTAAGAACCCCGGAAAGTTTCTTGACACTATTTATATTAGTATATAATTTTCAGTTGAAATTCTTTCAGCGTTTGATCGCAGTTCGTGACTAATTATACCTGTTTTAAATCTTAATATTGGTGTACTAAATTGCAACGTAATGAATGTCCTATATTCATCTGTATGTATAATAAACTACACTTTTTTAAAAACTCAACATTATTAATACTTGCTTTATTGAAAACAAGCTTTACTACTCGGCTTCGCCCGAAATTTAGATTCTGATTTAATAAAAAAAATTTTTTTTTAGTGAAAATAGCTACATTCATCTGGATTAGTTAGGCATAATGAGCTGGAACACACTCTGTGACCCCAGAGTTTACCGTTCGAAAGTTTTTACAAGACAAACAAACACTTTCTGCTTTATATATCAAGATTTTAATTTGGAACTATACAATAATAATAGCAATACGAAAGTTCGGTTTTCTTACAGACATCAACATATATAATGCAAGTGAAAAAACTATTCATATACCGTTTTCACGTACAATGATCTCAGCAGCCAGGGGCGGTATGCCGTGCGTGTGGCATCAGTGACTCACTACTGACAATTTAAATTTTCACATCATCAAAGTAGCATCTACTACTTTAGATGTTTTTGTGAGATTCTCTCGATGAAAATAAGTCCAGACACAATGTAACGTGGACTTTCCACTACCATTTCTCAGTAGATGAACTATACATTATATACAATTAAAAATAGACCAAATTCTATCGTATTTATACTCGTGTTCGTCAGGAAAACTTAACCAATCCATTGGTAAAACTTTCGCGAAGATCTATGAAAACTATGAAAATTTTAATTTTCTGTCGCGGATGGCGCATCTGGCACGCCGGTTGTATTACTTTTAGCTGTCGACACAGCGGCATCGCGTGGGCGAAGGGTAGCTCACGCCGACTAAGCAAACAGCGTTAGGGATAGTTCGCACGCATGGGCAGGGGAACCGCAGAACGCACACATGCGGGGACTGTATTACAGTTCGTGGTAGTTAGTTGAATATACGGGCCAAAATCGTATGAGATACTTAAATGCATAGTAAATATGGAAAAAAATCCATAAGGGACACATTTCCCCGGAATACAGTTTACAGCTAAAGAAATTTACGGTTATAGGTTCATCGCATTTCAAATTTATCTTATTGTTAGAATTTAACTCGTCACAGGCGAGAAATACTATTTTATTATTGGAAATTCGAAGATAGTAAAACTTGAAGTGCAACGTGGTTTGCTTTAGCTTTATCTATAGCGTAGATCTTTCGTTGAAATAAATGTTACATGTGGCAGTAATAGGCTGTACGTAAAAGCATGCCAACGAATGGAAGAACAAACTGGGAAACCGAGTCTCAGAGAATCATATGTTTTTGCCTCTAGGCATGTATACGAAGCCAAAAGCTGACGAGAATAACGAGAAGAACGTTTATCGCCTCGGTTCGTCACCGCCGGAGCACATGCTGAAGAAATTAAAATTTTTTGCCCATTTCCTCGAACGAACAACCAGCCACCATCCGTAGCAGGCCGCTATGGAATACCTTATACCAGTAAAAAATGAAAATAAAAACCAGAAAATGAAGCAACGTCTGACGCCATCGACGGGCGATGCTTGCAGAATTCATTAATGAAATTTTCACTCGCCGGTATCTCCATCAGCGATCAACATTTCCGTGCTAGCTCTTTCTTACTATTAAAAGCGTCGTGCTTTTGTGCAATTTCTAGTTCTCACCGTTTGTATAATGCTTGATAGTTTAGGGTAACCCACAATTTTGTGAACGTGTTTACCTGTTCATTATTTCTTTGTTTAATTTAAATTGCATATATTAATTTACATTATAGACGACTGCTTTCATCTTAAACAATTAATGTCTTAGTTTATAATTAACCGACTTTACTTGTCTTCTATGTTATACCGCAATAGCTTTAATTTTAGAGAAATTTTCATACGAATATCACTTATCACTTTGATATTTATCTATATTCAACACATATGTACTCGTGATAAATGTAAAACACTAAACCTTACAAGAATATTTTAATTCTAAGAAGAGTGTACGAGCAAAACTGATTTCACTGTGACGTTTCACTTTAGAATAGCACGAAACTTCTGCGTCACGAATACACCGCGTATTTGATGAGCATACAGCACGAAACAATAAACCGCGGTCGAATCACGCCTTAACCATCGATGCACTTCCGTTCTTCAATTACTCAATCACCGGACATCAACGAGAGACATAAATACGAGACTGTCGTTGAGAACGGTGAAATTTACAACGTTCGGAACGCGCGTCGTTTTCATAATATACACGGCAACATTTCGAACGAATCATAGCATTGCTGTGTGTCAATTTTACAAATCGCCACTCGAGACCACTCGATACGTAGTTTCTAATTATTATTCGCAATTTAAGAGACAATAATTTTCAAGGTCTTTCAGCCGATTCATCACGATATATGTAGATACGTCTCACCTCGTGCGTGTGCCGCAGTAGTTGTCAAACGGGTCGGTATATCTTCAATGTGAAAGGTTTGAAGGTTAGGTTTTCGCCGGTTCGAATAGATCAGCGTTGTTTCCTTTCATTCACGTTTTGCTGTTTCACTGTGTTACAAGTTAACCGTAACAATTGTTCGACAAATCAATCGGCGATTGTACACGCGTATAATATTCACTTTAATTGTAAACCGGAATATCGGATTCTTCGCTCTTTCGTGCTATGTGCGGCTCGACATTACGCGCGCGCGCTCTCGCGGCTGGTTCGTGTAACTTTGCTGCTTCTCGGCCAGGTACGTGCCCTCCAGAATAGCAAGCCACAGTTCAAAGACGAAATCTAGTGTTACGATTCAAGGAATGCTTAACCCAGCATTTCTAAATTGTATACGTACGCATTCTCACTTTCATTATTCTTTTAAACATTGATAACGAATTTATAACTCGATGGTGTCTTGTACAGGGTATCCCATTTAAATCAATTCACAGGCGATATCTTCGAAGCTATTGGCGACATTAAATTTGTTTTAGACAGTAATTGAATAGGTTAGGAATAGTTTAGTCCAGGTGGACGTCTAATGGAGGTATGAAGGTCAAATTCAGGCGTTTAAATGGAATCGTGTACTTTGTAATGCATTTGTTGACGGAGCTTTTCGTTCATTATAAAATAAAAAAGTATTAACGTCTGCGTGCCGAAAACCCATTTGTTTACGAGAGACTTTCAATTAATGGCTGTTTGATACAAATGCTAACTTTGATCTAAAACACTTTCCGACATCATTAATATTTTCGAAGATATTCGTGTAGATAATTTTTTCATAAGTTGTACATCTCCATGTACAACTTATGAAACTATTTATCCAGACGATCACGTATTTGTCTTGAAAGCAACATTTGTAAAAACATAAGTGAAAATTCTAAACATAAAATTAACAGAAACAGCCTATTGTAAGAACATACCTAAGAATTTTCTGGTTGAAAGAAGCATAAGCAAGCATACCGCCTGCAATAAATATTATATAGAGCTGAGGAATTTTTTTTGAACGACTAAATATAAATGGCGATTGACAGTTTTAAGGGCGGTTTATAAATTCGGAGTAAAATACTTACTATTAAATAAGTAATGTTCGGAGTAATTTTGTTCGGATTTTTAATAAATGTAGTATAAACATGGACCATAATTTGGCATTATATAGAAAAAAATTATGTAAATAAAGTATCGAGTAAAAGTTAATTTACTTTTTTTCGTTATACAGAGATTCGAATACTCAGAGTTATGTATCCTTATATAACAAGTAACGGATGAATGGATTTATTCTATGAGAATTTATCTGATGAATAAAGATACATTTTATTACTCGTGAGACGCTTTATCTTTAGACTGACAATGAGATTCCGAGTATAGACGCTATAAAACTTAGAAGTAAGTTAGTTGTACCAGGAATTTAAGAAACTAGAATTTGCAATTAATTTAATTCTTTGTATTATTTATCTTCATATGTGAAGTAGATTTTTAATATAACTCAAAATATTTATTAAATGAAAAGAATTTATTACACTACAAAAACTAATTGTCGGTTATTGCACAATTAAAATTGATGTTTAAAAATTGCCGTTTGACTTTTTTAGTTACAGCAGAAGATTAAATTTTTATCAGTATTATTTGGATTCATATACGTTAGAATCGTTAGAATTAAAAACAATTGCAATTGAATGGAATTGATTTACCTTTACTTCGATTAATTGATTGTTTCCTTCTTCATTCTGTCTATTAGTGTTTAAAAACTCGCGCCGAACGAGAGAGCATGGTCGCGGGTCAGACGAGTGCGTGATTGGATGCGTGGGACAGAGTGATTGATCGATATGAACGAGAAAGTGTGCAGGGCGTGCGAACGAGCGGGTGTACCTATAACGAGCGAGTGAGTAAGCAACGAAATAAAGTTTAATTGAAGCAAGTTGCCAAATTTTATTTTCTTAATAAATTCGCCACAATTGATTAATTCTGAACTGTATGTAATTCAGAATATTATAAGATGTAGCTAAGTTCGTAAATATTACATGCCAGCTTGTTGCATTCTAACATTTCACACGTGGACCACAAGGCCCAATGTTTTTCAAAAACCCTCGGCCCAATGCTTTTCAAAACCCTCGGCCTCCGGATAGACGCACACTCAAAAGTTATTCGAGCTGCAAATAAATATCCAATGAAAATAAAAATGGAAACCTTATTGGACGAATAAACGGACGGAATAAAAAAACTATGTATCATTATTCGTTAAATAAATTCCCATCGAATAAATCCATTTATTCGTCACTGGTCGAATAACGGTAACTCGGATTATCTTTATTCGATGGATATGAATGACACTTTTTATCTCTTATTCGTTATTCAACATTTTTATTTAGATAAAAATTATTATAAGTAAAATTCTGCTCGTCTCTGACAACGACCTGCAAATACTTTGTTCCCGAGTTACACTCTAGCTGTTTGAGTACTCGAATATTCGAGCAGCTTGAAATTTGGACCGAGCCGGGTACCCGTGAAAGCCGAGCGGCCCGAAATATCCGGGTAGCCCGAATTTCTTCGGGCGGCTTGAAAAATGCGGGTACCTAGTCCGAATTTTTTCGGTCGACTCGGAAGAACCAGGTAGCCCGAATAGTTTCGAACGGCTCGGAAGAACCGGGTAGCCCTAATTGTTTCGGGTGGCTCGGAAAATTCGAGCGCCTCGAATGTGGTTCCAGCACTCTGACTATGTCGAGTAGGTGAAATATTTCGAACGGTATGAATGTTTAGAATAATTTAAGAAATACTTTTCTGCTGGGATGTATGGTAATGATGGTTATCAATAATGTGAAGAATTAAAATGTATCCGGGAAATAAAAATATTCGGTAACAATTGAAAATAATTAATTAATTCAAATCTGCTTTTGATTTTCGTCTTTGTCATGTTTTTTTTTTGTTTAACTTTCATTTCAACCTTCCCTTTTGTTCTTTAATAAATAAATAAAGAAATTATTCGCGATCTGCTTGTAAACGTTTGAATATATTAATCTTGCGTAATTCATTTTTGGCAATTCATTATTTTGTATTAATTAATGTAACATCATAAGTTTAGTTTCGTGTGTAGTAGCCCAATCACTTCGAACGGAAAGTCGTGCACCTATAAACACGATTCTAACCCGCTCGAACATGATAACGTAACGTGGACAAGGTTCGTTAGGCGCCAGATAACAATACGAATGATATTATTAGTTTGCAATTAGTCCTCGTATCATAACACATTATTATTGTAACACTGTAATGACGGAGGTCTATTTCGCGTACGAGCGGACGAATGGGAGTAGCATATGTGTGTAGAAAGAAAGAAGCCTAGCCTTTTTATCAGGATACGTTTCCACACTGCACTGCCCACGCGAAAAATAAATGTTCGTGGGCATTCGCAGGTATCTTGTAAAGATAAGATTATTTCTATTATTGAAGGACATTCTTGTAACGACGCGTCAGAAACCGTGGTTCATGCACAATATACTGTGCGCGGCTGAGATGGCAAATGGAAAGAATGCGAGTCCGATTGGTTATAGATATGTAGGGGAGAGTAGGGTAAAACGGAACGAGTGGGTAAAATGGAACATCAATGATTTTCTTAGATAAAAGCTGCGAATGCGTTGGTATCATGTGACATCGGACCAAACGGTCCTCACAGAATTTCGTGGCAGACCATAAACCAGTGCACACGTTACTTTTCTATTAACCGTCTTGTAAAAATTGACATAAAGGGTCATTTTGTAAAACCTCGCGCCACTTGAGGTGTTATTACAATGAGTAACAAGTGCTGCAAAAGTTTGCTCCCTCATTTTGGGACAACTCATTATACCTATGTATGTGGTTTATATTGTAAGTCCGGGAGAGTTCGACCATTTTTTGGAAAAGAAATTGTAGCCTCGTTGCTTTTCACATTTTTGTCGCTTTATGCACATTAAAGCAAAGCCCAAGCAATTTAGAGTATATATAAATTATAGTGTACGATAATTTCAAATATTTATTTTGATTTTCAAAGAAAAACATTGGCACTGCAACTGGTCGGTCTCACCCGCATGTCGGGGATAGACCGTCCCAGTGTCCACGGGAAATGGCCTGATAGCTATGAGCTACGTTCTGTTGCGCATGCCCGACGAAGCGCGATGACGTCAAACCAATCAACTCCAAGATGGTAAACGAAACGGCGCCACCGTCAAGTCAAGCCAAGCGACGTGATTGGCTTGGCTAGCTTGACTTGACTTGACGGTGGCGCCGTTTCGTTTACCATCTTGGCGTTGATTGGTTTGACGTCATCGCGCATCGTCGGGCATGCGCAACAGAACGCAGCTCATAGCTATCAGGCCCTTTCCCATGGACACTGGACCGTCCACCCACTACGGGTAATCAAGGGAGCAATCGACCACCTTATCAAAAAAAAAATTAAAAACGAATACATACGTACTGTTGGTGTTAGACTGTAGTTATATGCATATTATATCCCCAATATCGGAAGAGTGTAAATAAACTTAGCTGTTTTTCAAATATCACCACCACTGTAACTTGGTCTAAAAACTTTCAGCCTCGCATAAAGTCTTAACAGTATCTTATAATTCAAATATAGATTTGTGACAATGGTCAAGGTGAGATAAACAACAAGCGCCTTCGTTTCTTTTGTGTCAATGACATACAATGCCCTATCTTGCGTCAGTCTTAAAATATCAACACTGGCCGGACTCTGCCGGTGGTCGAACTCTCCCGGACTTACCCTAATGGTTAGTAAGCCCGACACGCGTGGACGTCTGTACAATGTACTACGTACGACCAACGCATGCGCATGAGTGTCGGAAGAGTGCTGGTGCTTTTACGTGAGTGCAACGAGACCTTAAGTGAAATTTCGTTGCTCACTGCAGATTGATCTCTTACTGTGGAATGCAAAACGTCCTACGATAAAAGAAGCAATAAATGAATGAAACGGCGAGATGGATGAAAACGGGAGGGTCTGTATTTTTTTTGCGACCGCCTACAATATTACGCTGTCCTGAAAGGAAGGCAAAGGCACACGTGTAGCTTCCAAGGCATATCTGAGTTCTAAATTTTCTACAAACATGGAAATCTATGACCGTGAAAACGTTATATTTATAATATTTTTCCAATTATATTACTCTCGTGATATCGAGCGGAGAGTTTTTTCCATCGTTGCATCGATTCTAGTTGCTACTTCTTTTTACTTATCTTTTCAAGGAAAACAATTGTTCAATTTATAACATTAATAAATAATGTATCTCACTTTAGAGCTTGTACTGTCGGTAACTCAAATTATATTATTGTATAATTCGTAGACAGTGTTTTGTTTTGACACGTCCACTCCCAAGTGCAGTGTTTTCTGTTTTAAGGATAAATAATGCATTATATTACATTGCAAATAACCTACTTTGTAAATGTTCGATGTCATCCGATTATTGTTATCGTGATCTTATATTCCCCGATTGCAACCGATACAACTAAATTTTTGCAAATAACGTGAAAATTTTAAGTTTGATAAACTTGGTATAAATTGGGGTATGAAATATCCAACCACAATTTTTTTCTTATTTATCAATCATTTCTCTGTTCTCATCTAATTCTACTTTTATCATAGGATAAGTAATAGATCACAGTATACATTTATACACTGTATAAAAAACAGATGCATTGATACTTTTGTTTTATTCTAATCAAATAATCATTCATTTCATACGCATAAATTTTCATTGTGTTTCAAAAAATGAAATATTATCGAAAAATAAAGATCCTCTGCGATTCTTACGAAGAATGACGAAACGATGCCTTATTGCCCATATAAAAAAAATGAATTAATAATAAATTTAAATATGTACATATAAAATTTATATTCTGTTCTTGGTAACTTCAAAGGAAACTTTTTTTAATAGATACCAACGTACAATGTTAAGTAAAGTTAATTTGTTGAATATCACGGAGCCAATTGTTTTCTTTCAAGGCCTCTTTGTCAAGATTACGACAATTTAACGGTTGATCGAGTCGGCCACGATACCTACACTTTCTACACCCGGTTTCTACATTACGTATACGCATATTTCCATGTGGAATTACATAGCAATCAATGTTAAAAACTTATCCAATATTAGCAAAGTAAATAAGATTTTTATATAGTTCTGATGTATACATATACAGATGTATGTAGACTCGAGAAATTTATGCATAATGAAATATTTAGCGCTCTATGATCATAATATCTTTATCCTAGAATTACATTGTGTTCCAACTTCTGGTTACCTTGCAATTATATTAGACACCTATTAACATACTAAAATGGAACGTACAAAGAGAACATAGATGTTCGATTGCATACGTAATCGTAGTTTTACAAACGTGATTGTTGAAGTATATAATTGGGTAATGGGTAATAATATCCCCCAAGACGAATTAGATACAGTTTTAATTGTGATATTGTCGGAGAAAACATATAGTTGTAGAATCAATGCGTTGATAAAGTATTTACTAAACCCACCTATGACGTTTACAATTTTATTACAGCCAGAGTCTGAAAATTACATTAAAAATTCTGTACAAACGAAATGTACACCATAGATTCAGATTCTAGATTAGGCATTCAGAGAAAAATGGGTTAACTCACATTGAAAAAAAATGTCCTATTTTATATGATTAGTAGATCCTATTGGAATATATTATTCATTGCTAATAACTCAAATTTGCAAATAACGTGGGTTAGTCTATTTTTGTTCCCAATGCCTCAATTATTTATTAATGCCATTCATTTATTGGATTATTATTTACACTTGAACAACTTTATACAAATATGAGTACCTCATATAAATCAAACTAACTCAGTCGTAACCTGGGCCATCAAATTTCTAAAAGCCAAGCTATTTAATAATTTCGTTATTTTCGAAATGAGTGGCATACTCGACATTCACACTATGGAATACAATGCGGGCAACCGTGTACTACAAAGTGAAACGATATTTCATAATACGCGTATGTAGTCCCGAGTAGTGTTGGTGCGGCACATAACAAACGGGTTTTCCTTTCGCGCTCGGCGAGAGTAAGAGTAATCCTGCAACTTTCATTTGCACTCGTTCGGCCTCGTGATGTCATAAATACAACTCTGTATCGTAATCCGAATCTGTGTTCTCGCGGTGAAAGGTTCTGTTCGAGAAAAGAGGTTAATACCGCGGCATACGAAAATGAAAGCTGAAAGCCCATCGGTACGAGAGACGGTATTACAGTTTCTCTGTCAAAGCCATCAATTGATTGCAAATATGTAAAATATTTCTTTCACCTGGAATTATTAGGTAGTACAGCGTAATACCGAAGAAATGATAAGTATTTATGCACTCAGATTGCATTAATGACACAAACTTTCGTTATTTAACATTTGCCTTTGTAATTAGGCACATGTAGAGAGGAAGCCATTCACGAGGCGAGGAAAAATTAATAAAAAATTTTTATTAATTTGAATAAAATTAATTATTAAATTTTTAACAAAAGGAAAAGCAAACAACAATTCAGGGATATATTTTGAAATGTATGTTAATGTAATAATAATCATGAAGTCAGAAATATATTCAGTTTTGAGAAATTTATTTAAATATCCTATCCTTCTATCCTGGCATTGTTGCAGGCTAATATACGTACATATTAGTGCCAGTAGATATGTAGATATTTACATATTCATATTTATTGTTCTGACACTTTAAAGCTAGAATAGGTTCCTGTTATTTTATTAAAGGTTTATGTATTTTTATCCTCTTACACCTGCTCAAAAATCAACCTTCAGTGTAATAATTTATCAATTAAATTTTCCACTTTAATATTGAACACATTGTTATACTATTCCCACAGATCGATATAAAAATGAATATTTCTGTCAAAATGTCAAAAACTATTTAAGCCCAGAAATATTACTTCTGGCAATGTTACTTGAAGAATTAGAGAAATTGAAATGATTATGAATTTCTCGTATAAAAAGAATTTAATATGCGTTGAAGAACGGCCAAGGTGATGATATTAGATATTTTCAGACTTTTTTAAAATAAGTTTTCAAGGTCACCTGCACCTTTTTCATGCATAACCCTATAATTATTTGTTACCTATCAACTGACAGACATCGAGACAAATTCAATGAGCTTAATAAAAAATACATTTTTTTTATCTAGTATACTGACACAGCGATAAAAACATGCAGGTGGAAAGTGATTTTATACAAGCTGAATTACACACGATGTCTGTGTATAATCTTAAATTACTTACATTCACTTACATTCAAAACATGAGCTCAAAATCTACATACATCTTGCAATCACGTAATTGTCCCGATAGCATTGGTAGCACAGTAACTTGGCCGACTCGTTCTCCGGATCATACTCCCCTGGATTTTTCTGTAGGGCACGTTACAAGACAAAGTGTACCGGGATGTGCCAACAATCGGAGCAAATAAAATAATAGAGGCGGTCTCGTTACGCGATTCACCCTGTATATTTATTTATTTATTTAATTTGTATTGTATATCAAATATCTCTACTGTCTACATCTACAGTCTACACTTCTACAGGAACATCCTAAGCTCCTAGTCGCAAAATTCTAATTGCAAGATCGCAGATGTCAGTAATGTATCGAAACTCAGTTTCTCCTCAACAGTACATTCACCATGGTGTAACTTACAGTCTGGTTTAATAATTTCCTCGATAGAAGCGTACCAGTGTATCGTGTGGCGTACTGGCTACGTAAGAGAGCGGAAGTCGTTTGGTACCTACGGAAAATTTCTATCCCCGGAAACAGCAAAGGTGAAACGACTATGTAATAAGGATCGAGGAAACACTACTACACTTGAATACACTCTGAGAATTTCTTCCTCTTTAAATGCAATTAGCATTCTGCGACTTGAATTTGCTCTTTCAAATCAACTTCTATTCTGCCACGATAAATTATCATTTTTGGAAAATGCGTTTTACTGAAACTAAGGAGAGTAAACTTTGTCACGTAGGTACTCCCTTGATTAGAGGGTTAAAACATTGATAACAAAGATTTTAACTAAGAGACTTTTTGTACTAAAAATATTTTACTTCTTTACGTTGTACCTCCATCGCAGTCGTGGAAACAGTAGATATCCTGTTCTTCTTTGAGCATCGTGAATATCTACAGAATATTCCTGAAATGTTTAGCAAAGCGTCACTGGCGCCGATCATACTAAGAAGATAACATTCCGTAGTTCAGTTTTCCCGTGTTATGGACATTGATATTTACAGATTCTTTCATTAGAAAATATTTTAAATAGATTGTATATCCGAGACTACTTTAGTTATTGATACTTGAAAAATTTGCAACCGCATTGTGAGAGGTGCTATCACCTAATTTAGAATGTGTAAATAAATCAATGGGACTTGGTAAAAGTGTACATTTCAAACACTTTCTCTGACGTACATATTTTTTTAGTTATTTTATTAGCATTTCAAGCCTCGTTTATGAATACCGCCCTTAAAGTTTTCTTTGAAAAATGTAAACCTTGGTTCCCGTTCGGTATGAGAGCTCGAAATGTATCTAGAAGACTAGAAGCAACCGGTGGTTGTAATTGAGGTCACAAGCGGCTATCCTCGACCTTCCAACCCTTTGAGCATGACAGAATTTATGCCTCAATGTCGTTGTGAAATGTCCCCACCGTTATACCGAAATTTCTGCCAGCCAGCGTAATTAATGATGCACTGCAGCAGAAATGCACATTGAGTACGTTTCATTCATTAAAATATTTTTACATCGATGAGTTTCGCGCGTTCAACCTCTGAATGCGGTAGAGCCTCGGATTTCCAAGGTAATTGAGTGACACATGAATCCACTAATTAAATTTATCAAATGATTGGAAAAATATCCATCACATAAAGTATTATTTATTGGCACGAAGTAATATTGAACACATTATTCTGCTTCTTCTTCTATTATTATTGTATATAGTTCTCATACGTGTTGTTGTAGCCATTTGAATATATTTATTTGTTACAATGAATTGAATCTCATGTCATATCACTATGCAATTTGACACAGTAATATTACTTAAATTTTGAAACAATAGTTATGCGCAATTTAGATTCTAATATTCGATTCTCATAAAATTGTACCGTATTTGTTATTAAAAATTCGTAATACTATTTTCTGCTTCCTTCTTAAATGTTTGTAACAATACAAATGTCAAGAAAACTATATCCGGAACAAAAAAAAAAATTAAAATGATGAAAGTACCTAACTTAGGGGGGTATAATCGTTTAAATGTGTAAAAAATGAGATTTCTTTTTACATACTTTTATAGATTAATGTTTTAGAAATATTATAACACAAGTCCGATGTAAAAATTCAGAAAATTGTCGAAGGTTTAAAAACCAAAAATTCAACAATTATTATTTAGTTAAAATCATAACTTAAAAGATGCAAAATTGAACAAATGGCGGCCTCTCGGAGAAAAATTCACTTTTTCCAACGAAATGTTGCTTTAAATGTGTCAAAAAAAGTTATTTATTTACACAATATCATTATACTAATAGCTAAGCTCTGCGACGAAAATGTTCACAAATATCCGTACACAAGGCCAAGTCGATTGGTTGAATATTTTTGGAGTTACATTGCCCGCCATTTGTAAAATTGTCGTTTCGAGAAAAGCACATTTAAAGTTTTCTGGTAACTTGGTGCTCCGTAGCAAAACCGGTTATATCCGCTTTAATTTTTCGAATTTCGTTTCACGGCTTTGGGAGTGTATCATCGTGATGTTTAACTATTGAATTATGCAAAAGAAGAATCGGTTTCTTCGCCCCGCTGCAACAGGCTCCCCCCTTAAATGTTGTTACATTAACCAGTGAATTATGTCAAGAGTCTGGGAAGAAAGTACATAAGTACCTTCAGATACGATACGGCGAGTGTTAAAAGAAAGTGGATGTAACGGCAGAGTGGTTCGCAGGAAACCGTACGGATAAACGAAGTGAATCGAAGAAGAAGATTAATTTCCGCTACAGAATTTGTTTATAAGGAATAAACATAGTGGAGTAATGTAATATTCGTTGACGAAAGTAAATTCAATTTTATTTGATCAGATGGTCTAAAGATGGTGTGGTATAAAGCCAACGAAGAATTTAGAATCGGGAATCTTAAATCAACAATGAAGCACTACACTGGAAGTTTAATGGTTTGAAGTTGTATCTCAGCCGCAAAAGCTGGTACTCATCGGCGGCATCTTATTGTTATTAGTGTAAATAAAAATAAATGTTTGAATGTGTTGAAACAAAGCTTAATAAAATGTGCCACTGATATGAACATACAAGACACTTTTAAATTTTATCAAGACGACGAGCCAGAACATAAATCTAGAATAATGGCAGGAATAATTTATTACACAATTGCTCGAAGGTATTCATTATTCTCCTCGGAATAACTTCAATAAGATAAAAAAAATAATTAAAACAGCGATTAGGCGATGAATGATGTCATATTGCACTGGGTTGCTTAAGAAAAATTAGTTCCAATACGCTTAAATGCTTACAGGAAGTCATTAAACGAAAAGGATAACCATCAAAAAATTAAGATTGGTGTAACATTGTTGATATGCATATATGTATATTTTACATAAAATTATTATTGCATATTTAGTGTCCAATTTTTATACTAAAAAATGTGTACATTGAGTACATAAAATTTGTGATTCTGCTAGTTACAATAAGAGCTTTAACATATCAAAGAGCACTGTTATAAACAAATAAACAGAGAAATAATCTCTGATGTACCGTGGTGTCGGAATATTAATGTGAGTAATGTAGGGTATGTATCTACATGTTTACACAATGTGTTCAACATGCCGCCCCTCATGTTCAATACACTTCTGAATACATAATCTAATAATGAATGCCTTGTTGCTTCAAATACGTTAACATCCTGATTCATTGTTGGGCGTGCAGCTATAATTCCTTCTCGTATGTTTTCCAATGTTATTGGAACATCTACATACGTACATTTTTCTTCTCAACGTTATTCTTATTATTTATTTACAATTTTGTTAAGTCTGCACTTTCTGAAGTTATCTTAAGCACTGAAATATGTTTTTTCCAACTTTGAAAGTTTAAATCCTTCTCGAACACTTTTTATTTATAAAGGCGATACAAAATTGTAATTTTTATTTTCTAAGATTATTTTTTTAACACTTTGGGGGGGGGGGCACATACCGAGTTCTGTCAAAAAGTTAGATTTTTTGCATATTTTCAGTGTTTGATATGTCATGAATGTTTCCTGAAATTTGGGGACAGAAATTCGCACAAAATATCGATTTTTCCCCTTATACGATCAGGCTCAAACTTCACACACATTTCTTTTAAATTATTTAGAACTATTCTGGGGTGTGCCGCGAAGGAAATCTTGAAAAAAATTCGCCGTGAGTAAATGAGCCACCCTAGTATCTACTTTAATCACTATTCTTTAATGTGTAGATTCAGAAAACGAGCAAAATTTCATGTGAATATACTATATTACAATCATAACAGTTGTTATGTATCTTTAGTAATGCAGTATGTTAGAAGTTAATATGTTTATGTATATGTACATAGAAGACGTGAAATATTTTATCGTATATCTGCTGACATCTTGATAGAGATGTGTCAACTTCAACAGTCTGGCATACCTAGGATCAAGGACTAATATATCAGCACTGTATCTGGGCCAAGTAAAACTAGTTATGGAAAATCCTTGCTCCATCGTGGCCACTTTTCTTTCGGAAGATGACCAAACTGGTTTTAACCTTGTCAGGGATCTACCCTTGGTGTAGATCCACAATCTAACGTTAATTCCGGATTGCGTTCTTGCCAAAGCAATGTGACATGCTTCGATCGATAAATGTACAGGAAGATCGAACAACATTTGAAAACGTCGCAAAAAATAGAAACTTAATGGTACTCACCCTTCCAAGTCAATTTATTACTTTGGACATAATATTGGAATCTCGAGTAGTGTGAGCTCGATAATAATTAGTTTTCTTTTATTTTCATCTCAATGGTATTGTTATTCCGAGAGAATGGTCAGTATAAATAATTTAATTGTTTTATGACTATTATGTTTATCTAATAGTTATGAGAATCATAAGTTATGCAATAGTTATGAGAATGAGATTAAAAATTTGTTGAGAGAATTGAGAGATTAATTTTTTTGTTTCTTGTATCTACGTTACTTATACAATGATATAATTATGCGCATTAAATTAATGTTCATATTACGTCACATGTTTAAAAGGCGTGTCACGTTTCATAGAACCTTATATAGCGGTTGTCACTACACTGATGATAAAGCACAAAACGAATAATGGAACAAAATTGTTTCATAGGTGAGTTAATTTCCGCGAAAGTCAATTTTGAAAATTTGTCGGGTACGCAAGCACTTGACTAAAGAGCTGGTAGAATGTCGCTGCAAGCATGATATGGCTATTGGATAAAATCAGCCCCTGTGGAAAAATAAGTTAAAATTGCAGAAAGGGGTTTGTTCGAACGAGGGTTTCTCTTCAATCAGTTTCAAATACAAAGTTGATTCTTATAATCAGTCAAGCGCATGCGTAGTCAATAATTTTTTTAAATCCTTTTCCTGGAAGGATTAAGAACAGCTTAATTATATAGGCTCAATCCAATTTCAGTTACGAGTTTATTGCCTATAATTAGCGTAGAGAGTGTCTGTACATCTATTCACTTTTGCTACTAATAACAACCTGGCTGAACAACAAGTTTGGCTACCTTGTTAACAAAAAGCAATGGTAAAGCACTTTCGGCTAAGTGCTTAGTAACTAACCATATTAAACAATACTAATTTTGCACGTGATGTTCAAAATCCCTGTATTCTATGAAGTGTATACATCACACACGGATATGAATAAGTATGTATGTATATGAATCAGAGAATTTTGCTTTACGTGAAATTAGTAGACATGCCAGATAATGATAGAAGCATCAATCGCAAGTTGGAGGACGATAACTGAAATATCCAGATTAAAGCCGAGAAACAAGGGCCAGATCGATTTATCCCAAGCAGGGAGACAAACCTCCCCCGGCCGAGTTCGTTATTGGATACCGATGAAAGGAAAGCCCTGGGAACACGTAAGGGGCACTGACACGTCCTGAAGGAGTCGAGGCCGACTCCTTTGGCAAGATTAAACAGCCTGCGCCGTGATATACGATGGGCTGCCATATAAGGAGCACAATAATATGAAGTTAAGCTATAATATCGTCTGTGGGTTCAGGCCTGCACTCTGGGCTTTCTCGATCGGGGCAGGAGACTGACGAAGAAGATCGCGGAGGTCCCAATTCGTGGAAGTCTCATACGGCTGGAGTAAAAGAGCAGCGGTTCGTTCCTTCCCTTTCTCCTTTTCCCTACCTTCCAGCCTGCTTCTACCTCCTTCACCCCCGCGCCCCCTCATTTTCCTTCCTCCTTTCCACCATTCTGCACCTTCGGCTTCCTTTCACGAATATTCCCTTTATTTGCTGTCCTCGTCGCGCTAACCCGCCAGGTCCCATGTTCTTCCTTTCCTTTTCTTCGTCTTATCCCGTATTCCTTCCTTTCTCGGCTCTCCCCGATCCCTTTTCCCGCTTCGTTTCTCCTCCCTTTCTCGCGCCCGTTCCTTATACCACCTTGGACATTGGTCGCTTCGGTGATCACCGGTCTGCCTCTCCCTCCGACTTTACTCTTTCTTTCGGCTTCCCTTCTCTTTCGTATTTCTTGCTCGTCGCCCACACGCTCACTCCGCTGTTCCTCTACAATGCATCTTTGCCGGTCGCAGCCTGGCTGCGAGCACGCAACGCTGCATCCACCGGCTGCCTACATACTACTCGTCCACAGTCAGCGACCGATGCGTTGGGAGCCACTCTCCTTTCGGGAACAGAGCTTAGGAAAGACCTGGAATTCTTACGTTGCATGATAATTCTGTTGTAACGCTGTGGGGCGGCAGCTCGTCAATATCAGTCTGCTGAACTGCCAGACGTTTAGCAATTCAAACGCCAGTTTTCTGTTTTTAACTTACGACGCAATATCAACTGTTTCAATTCCGAATCATCCGATGAGTCGAGGTAAAAGTTTAGTTATGAATAATTGCGGTGGGCGTTATTTTCGTTAGGCAGTATAATGTATAATTATTGGGGTCTTAGAGTTGTGCGAATTAATCGTTACTCTTTCATAATGATTAATCTATGTTAGAAACATTATAAAGGAGGAATTTATGATTTATTTATGGATGGAAAATGAATTTATTTTAAGGATTGAACGTAGGTATTTTAAAAGCGATGTATAAACAGTCGCTTCGTAGTAAAAACTTTAAATTTAACGCTTTTTAATTTTTTAATCTGTGGATGAAGTTTATATATGCATATTGATCACATATGTACTTAATAAACTTATAGGCACGGATAAACGTTTCCTGATAAATGAACAGGTTAGATATGTATATTATTATTATATGTAAATGCTTGTAGGGTTCTTCGTACTATAGTATTCTTCACAATTTTTCAACAGCCTCATTTTAATCCAAGTACTGTACAAGTTTAATGGCATTTGCAAAATTTCTTCTTCCATTTTGGGAATAATGTTGCTTTCACATATTACAATCAAACACTATAATTTATGTAGCTACAGAGAAACAGGATAGAATTAAGCACATATCGCTTTAAAAATGAGAGTATTAAATATGTCTGCGATATTCTATTTTACACTATGAGAACACCTTCCCCTACCTATTCAAAGTTTATACCTACTGCCAACCGTGACCCTCGACTAACACGACGTAACGAAATAACATGGGTAAGCGTTTTTCACGATTTACCAAAAGCTCAATTAGTAAGGGCCCCTTCGCAATAAATGCGTGCCTGGTGGAACTTCCTTCCCCCTGTAACACTTAAAAACACAAATTCTCGTAGCAAGAATCCCCGCAACGGGATCCATTAGTTTAATTCCCCCATCGAATCCCGCCGACTCCCTGCGGCGATGAATCGCGAGATCGTGAGATCGCGTTTCCCTCTTCCTCGCTGGATCCTGGGCCGTGGGCCCGCAGTTTGTCACAGAGGAGAAGGTAATGACTTGCGGAAGGCTCCTCGAGGTTTTTCGAGGCGGCAGCGGGCCCAGTCCCCTGATTGGCAGAACACGAGAGCACCGCTGACGGTGGGCATGGGGGTCCCTCCTGATCGCTATTGGGGTCCCGTCGCGGACAATAGAGGACCGTTAGACGTGCCACGGTACAGGGATAGAGGCTCGGGCCAGCCATGGGAATCCCTGGACCGAGGGTAGACGCGAAGAACCACGACCCAGGCCGATGGTCCCGCGAGCAAGGAGGAACTGGTTTACCTGCCTCCTCCTTTCGTCCTCTCCTCTGTTCTCCCCTTACCTCAGAGGATACATTGGCCATTGGTGACGAAAGAATTTTTTTTGCCAATAAAAATTACTTTGTTTTTCCATTGATTTGCTGAGTTTATTCTTTCACGAGATTCAATAATATTTATTCGGGGAACCACTTTGCCAATATGGTACTAGCTGAATTTAAGTTTCATTACGAACACTACTAGGCAATTTTCACTTCAACATGAAGCTTGCAAATTAAGTGAAATTATGAATTAACGCTTTTTTAATAACAATGATGTATGTGTTGGCAAAACATTTGTTTTTTGATAACGTATCTTAAATGATCAACTACCTCCATGTATGAATCGTCAATTATCCTGAATTTACTACTTATTAAACATATACTTTTTTTTAATGTATAGGAAGCTACTTAGGAAACTCACGATTACACTTGATGGGTATGGGGACATAATTGGGAATGGTGGCAACTTTGATTACAGTACTGTTGAATCACAATGGGTTATAAAGTTCAAATACCCCCGTAAGACAACGTTAAAGATTTGTTATACAGGTTGAAAATAAGAATTGTCGACTCTACACTGGAACAAAATATGGAATGTCCCCACTTTTTGCATAAGCATGAGCTTCTGTCGTCAAGGTGGAACACGAAATTATTTAAGAAAACTAAGTCCATCGAACCTTGTTTCTTTACTGGTGGACTAAAGTATTAAAACTGATTTTTCTCGATAAAGCTGTTTTGTGACATTCCTCGTTTCCCTCCTTACAGAAGAGGAGATATAATAAGAGGCGTCACTCGACAAGGACAGAAATAATCTAGGGAAATCACTAGACAACCAATTTAAATGACCATTCGACAATGATCGGTAAACATTGACAATAATCAGCCAACTGCGGTAAGGTATATTTAGTCGATTTGAATATCCCGCTCGAATAGACAACCAATTTAAATGCCAAGGTCAAGTAAGGACTTCAAAGGTTCCGCCCTTAGTGACGCCTCTTATTATATCTCCCCTTTGTCCTTACCCTACTTACTTATTCATTTTTTGAAAGAGCATTGATTATTTTCGCATGTCGTATATCAGGATATTCTTTATATGGGTTTTTATTGATTCTATGCAATTACATGCTTGAGGCACAGTGAAGAATATATGTATATGGATATGAAGAACGCATATGTACATGATCCTGAAAACACTTCTTTCTGATCACTAGAACGAGCCCAATCATGGGCACCGTGACCCCATGCTTTTTTTCTCACTATTACTTTAAAGAAGTCAACTGCGTTTGATTTTAATTTTTTTCTGTTGACAAAATTTGTGAAGATAGTTCAAACATCAATAGACATATAGCAATAAACTAAATACTAATAAAATTGATGGGTTCTTTCTAAAAAAAATCCGAAACAACGCGACGAAAACGCCTCGTCAGACCAGAATACCCCTTTAAAGGGCCAAGTTGCTTGGAAGCTGTATTAGTGACTTTTTCAACGTGCAAAGCGAAAGAAAATGCAGAGTTGTAGGTCACGCCAAGGTCTCAAACGATCTCAATGCAGGACAAGTGTCCTGGCTAAATGCATAAGGAAATACGAATGTACCGAGTGACCGAGATATTCTTAGAACATGGCATTTAGATGGGTTTAAAGAAAGCCTATTAACACTACCCCTAATAGTTAACCGCTCGAGGTCACATTGAAGGTTCCGAGCATTTCCGTGTACGATGTGCTTTCTTTTAATTTTTAATATCCTTCCGAAGTTCGCGTGAAAACCAACTAGGGAAGCATGAATTGAAGGTACAATACGTACCTAGGTACAGAGGAGTCAATAACATAATATACACATCATCGCTAGGCAAATTACTTAAAGCACTCTCCCAATTAATGCAATTATATATAAGATAGATGCGCAGTTTTTTAAAAATGTATTTCACTAACAATAATGCATATACTAAAGCGTTTGCCACGACATTCAGTTCCATTATCATCAGCAGTTGTTCGCGTTTCTCTGGCACGTTATATGAAATAACTGCTGGCTAGTGATTTTTCGCCGTTGATGTGCTCGGTTAATTTAACGATACGGTTATTTCGTCGCCACAACCAAATAGCCGTGCGACCAACAAATCGTCCGTGCCAGCTAGTCGCAACTGGTCGTTTAATAATCGATATTTAATGGGCTGAGTTGATTGATTATTAGAATGTAATTAAAAGGTTCATTGATGGGGAATGGGAATAGTATTGGTCAATTTTCGAAGATTTTCGGTTTAGAACGGGTGACGGCTAGTGTGTTCAATAGTTGGAAATATTCCGTGTGTTTAAAGCAAAGGAACCTTTTTCCCATAACGGACCAACCTCAGGTACAGAACTGATCCTTCAGGTAAAATGTACAAAATTTCCTGGATTCTTACAAATGGTCGCACAAGTTGTAAACTTCATGGGTATATGGACCTGGAATTAGAATTTAAGAGTGTTTAAATTCTGGAACTATTAGTGACATTTAAGGAGATGTTCCGGTCTAGAGCCTATAAAATTAGATGATTTTTAGGAATTAATTGAAGGAAAACTACCACAGCTAATTTAATGGGACTTTTTACGTTGCATTAAGAATATATTGAACTATGGAAATATATTTTTTTTTCTGTAAATTAATCATTGCAAATGGCACTGGGAATTCGTCGCAATGGAGGCGTCAAAAAATTCATCCGGAACGGTGGGACTTGTAGCACCTAAACCATTGATCTGAAATAAAAAACAATGCCAGATTATTAAATGGCATGAAATCCCTTATCGGACATAGTTTTAAAAATTAGAAAAAATTACATTTCTTGACAAAATAACGACACTTAAAAAGAATTTAAAATTTCACAGGCTTCTCCACTGCATAGAAGAATATTCTTCGAAATGAAAACAGTTTCAATCGGATCGAACAGTAACTTGTTGACATATTTGTCCCACCGATTTCAAGAAAACTGGTTCGAGAAAAACGCGTTTAAAGTTTTACGTTCTACGTAAATTCTTATAACTTTAGGAATTTTTCAAATTTAAACGATCCTTTTAAGACCTGTTCTTGAAAGGTTGAACATTCGAAAAATGAAATAATAGAAAATCGATTTTTCTACATTTTTATAACGGAACCTCCCCTTAAGCGTGAATCGTTATGTTTCGGTTTGGATCCTGTTTAATTATTGTCAATACTGTTGCAGTGCGTGATTGTAGAGATCCAGCGAATATTCTGCATTCCATCCAAAAGGCAAGAAAGGCTAAGGAAAGTATTATTCAGAATTGTGGGCCAATTAACTTGATGCATACTTCGTTCGACCGTTGTGAATGAGAATTCGGATGAAGGACATTGGAATTTTGAGGATATTGAGCACGTCAGCTGTAAGCCGCGCCCAACAATGCGTGCACACATTTTCCGGTTCTATCTTTCTCGTTTCTTCGTTCACCCACCTTCGAACCTCAGTTTCGTCAATGGAACAGACGCTCAGCGTCAGGTTTAAAGTTCTGGGTTTCGGATTTCCCCGTAATACGAGCTTTGCAAGTGAAACAGCCAGTGTCGTAATAAACGATGTATGGCATTGTGTTGTAACAATTGGAGCGAACGGTTCAATTTTCAATTTCGCACTACACGTGAGACACGGGTGCATTTTCGTCATCCGTACAGTCCACTACTATCAAGCAGTACATATTGCGTATTATATAATTATAAAACACATACATTATATCAGTTTTACCAAATTTTGTTTTATTCTTATATTCTTCTTATATTCCCTTTAAATAGGCATTGCGTTTTAAATTATGAAAAAATGTTGGTTCACACTGGAGGCTTTTATTTACTCGTTAAGTAGTATATTCTTTAAACAAATAAAAGCATTTGTCACAACAGATTTTTGTACATTACACTAGCGACGTTTTGTTATTCATCGAATTTTACGTAATCGCCGACGACAAAACGAATTCCTATATCGATATTCCTTTACCGAGTGAAACGGTAAATGCAGCTGATCACAAACACACATCACAGAGGCGAATGTAGCCACTGTGTACGCTGCAACTCTTGCGCATATACAGCATCTCATGTTTATGTATGTATGTGCATCAGTGCTATACGAGTATATGTACCTCTTTTGCTTATATCATTTTTGAAGACACTCAAAAATTTCTCTATCAACATACCATCTCGATAATAAGATATTAATACTTGAGGTGAACCTCGGATCATTTATAATAATAAGAATCTATCGTCAACTCATTATAAATATATCCTCAAATAAAACACACTACTGCTGACGGAATATAATGATCGTATCTTCCATAAGGGTTTCGAGTGCTTATTTGTAAAATGAGAAATAGTGGATTCAGGATACGTATAAAATTGTAACATTCTAACAAAAAATATTTTTCCAAACAGAAAATTTTAATTAGGTACTGATTCTCCAGATTTGAAAGTAAAGTTATTGTACGTTGAATTAATAATGAACTTATGACTCGAAAAGTGACAGAATGAGGCTTCAAGGCTTCTCTGTTTGTACTCGTGCCTCATTCTGTCACTTTTCGAATCATAAATTCATTATTATTTCAACGTACGGTGCTTATTAGCGTTCAAACGCGCCAGACCCGTCTGCACGGATGTCTACTGGAGGCAACTATACCCGTAAAAGCTTCCTTCTTGCCGATTCCACGACGTAAGTTGGTTGAAACGGTTTGTTTACTACACGCGTATACGTACACGCTTTTCCTAGCTTGTGCGAGCGTACGCACACATTCGAGGCCCGCCGAGACGGCAGCCATAAGGTTAAGTTTTATTGTTTGCAAATTAACTTGTGTTTCAAATCACTTATTTAAAAATTTAATATTTTCTTATCATATGTGGAGTGGCTACATGTAAGGAGGATATATTTAGGGATGTCATAATAACAGACTTAATATGAAAAGAAGGTTGCGATCGCATTTTCTATTACAAATAATCTTTTAACCTGCGCCAACGAAATGTTACGTCAACTTTGTTTTTTCAAGGAGCAAAACTACTGGGCTTTGCCTCTCTTATCCGGGATTCTTCGTTTACCGAGGAGTATGTAAAAGGGATACATCCATTAAATATTTTCCTAGTATGTAGGTACTTATCTATATTCCACTTTTCCCCTTGGAAAATACGAGCCTGTTATATACACATGTATGAAGGGTGGCCCTTATTTTTCAACATCCGATTTATGTTGCTCTCGCCCCCTAGTATGGTTCCATTTGGTAAGAAAATAATCCCTGAAAAAGTTTATTGCAATCGGCAAATAGGAAACGGTGCCGACCAGCCCTTAAACTCTAAGGCTTAGAGTTTAGAATTCCATCAATGAGGAATTCGAGATAATTCGTCTGTATCAACTAGCCCCGGACTCCCCTACCATACAACCTTCAGAAAACATTCATTTAAAGCATCTCTAACAACCTAACACTGGCATTCACTATATTATCTTCTATTTAAACATTTTTCATTTTCCGTATTTGTGCGATCAAAATCGAGAAAGTGGTATGAAACTTGTACAGGTACGTATGTGTATCTTTTTAATTGCCATATGTTCTTCACTATTCCATATTTTTTTTTTAATTTTGGAAAAATGGAAAGGGAGCGGAGACATATGATTTGTTGCAAGTGTACTCACCTACACGTGACAGCAGCTTTTAGAGCTTGCCGAAGTATGTATTTTCCTATTTGTTTAGTTTTTAACTTATTGGACTGTGCGCAGAAACAATCGCCACAGAAATACACACTGCGTTATCGCGATCACGTAGTTCACGTACGCTTACGTGGCGAGGATACGCTGCTGCGCGTATCATATTGGCCGACGACCCTGTGCAGTGTATATGTGTGCGCACGTGAAGATCGAATTAACATTCGTAATTTATACGCTCCTGAAATTTCCGCAATGCGACGACCGACCCTGTATCTCGCACGGCCTCGTATCTAGCTTTCACGTACACGCGGATTACACGCACCGCGATGCTTCGCGAACTCCGAAAGGCTATACACTCTCAATGTACACAAGTTTATTTAAAGGGGTTGGAAATACTCAGTGACCTTGGGTGAACAAATGGAGAGGACATTTTCAGGGAGGGTTGCCGTCACGCTGATTGTATCCACATTTGATCGTAAATGTAAATTTTGTCGCGGTATAACGTGATTGTTTGAAGGGTAAGAGGAATAACGAGGAACGTCGAATTTTCGTGATTTTACGATTTATAGCAGATTTTATTGGTGGCAACTGGGACTGCGGAACTGTCAAAGCACAAAGGGTTGTGAAGTTCAAATGCCCTCGTGAGATAACGTTAATTATTTGATATAGGTAGGTTATTAACCTAATGGTTATAAACAAGAAATGTCCATTCGGCCCTAGGAACAAAATGCGGAATATCCTAACTCTTTGCCTAAGCGCAAGCTTCTATTGTCAAGGTAAAACCAGAAATTAATGTTAAGGGAATGGACATCTTTCCTGCGAGAAAAATTTGGTAAGAGATGCCCATTCACCATTCAGCAAGTGAAGGAATTGCGAATATTACGTGATATTTTTTATCGAATCGTCTACATACACATAATGGCTGTTGGTTGAGTAATCTCATCACTATTAAAAAAAGAAGACAAGTCAGTAATAGGAGAAAAGAAGTGTTCTAAATTCTGTTCTAAAGGGTGTGTAAATACTTATTTTATCCACTGTATAATACTTAGCATTTAAAAAGAGAACAAGGATTTCTACAGCTTTATCTTCATCATCTGAAAAGTCATTATGACTTAGTCATACAATGGTACAGTAAGCTGGTGCATTATTTAACATTATGAGAATTATGAAACATTGATGAAGTTGATTTAATCTTACGTGTCGTAAGACATGTTTTTGGCAGTGTCTGTATTAACACTTAGATACTTTATCATTTACTTCGGAAAACTTAGAAAAACAATCACATCACGGTTTTTCTGATTATGCGCTGTAGATCGTTGCTTTGTTCGGAATCAGAAGTATAATTTATGTTCAGAAGTTTCAGGTACTTATTAGTGATAATAAATTCTTGTATCCGCCTGACGATGTAGATTTAGATTATTCAGTACCTACTTATTGTTAGCTATGCATAGCACAAAAATTTATAACTTCATTATACCACCTATCTCCAAACCATGATGAGCTTATCACTCTGATTACGTACCTGTGAAATGAAAATCGTGCGCCTGGAATTTTGTTTTCGATTCCTTCCACGCAAATTCCATTCAAGAACATCATTTTAAATCGAAATTCTGCTGATTTGCTAGAATAAAGAATTGCGCAAATTTTAATTTATTTTCGCTTTTCTGACTTTTAGATTACATTTTCTGTCGTTATACCACACGAACTCTAATATAACAAGTAATAAAATGTACCGTGACACGTTTAATCCGACTTAAACCACTGGTGCCTTAAGTCTGTATACACGGTAGATACTTGTGTGCACACGGTAGCGTGAATCATTAATAGATCAACTTGTCGTTTCTTCATACACAGTTACTAACTTGAAATCATCTAATTATTATCCATCACAAATCTATACAACAATTACAGATAATCTTACGTAAAGAAAGCTAATAATTTCCAAACATTTCAATACTGAACAAAAATAAAAATGTACCAATTCTTATAACTTTCCATTCTTTGTTCCCCAAACTTTCTGGATTATGAATTATTTAGTTAATTATCTAATTATTATCCATCATAAATCTATACAACAATTACAGATAATCTTACGTAAAGAAAGCTAATAATTTCCAAACTAACAAAAATAAAAATGTACCGATTCTTATAATTTTCCATTCTTTGTTCCCCAAACTTTCTGGGTTAGGAGTTGTTTAGTTAATTTCTGTTTAGGAATCATATTGTCTCAAAACTGTTTCCAAAGCAATGAATGCTTGAGAATATACAATAATTACCCGATTACCATAGACACCCACATTCTTCTCACACGCTGTAATAATTACTCTACAATCATTCGTAATATGTGTGCAAATATATACTCTGTTGGTTAAAGTTTCCATTTTGCTTGCTGTGTTACGTTAAGTTATCAAGATTTTTATAAATTCACATTGCTTTCATTTGTAGTAAGATTTTAAAGGTGACCGCCTTCATGAGTCTACTGTCCCCCGTACAGATATTCCAGAAAGGTGGCGGATGGAAATATTTTTGTGTTCATTATAGATTTGGCGCTACCTTTGGCGTACGTGTATTACGTGCAAGTTGCATGTCCACAGCATCGTGCCCCCTTGTGCGTGAACGAATTGCTGGTATTCTGAGCTATACCTACATATAGGCGTTTTGCGGTTGTAGTTCGCTGCAGTTGCCAGGATCCTACAAGTGGTTGACCCTGGCCGCGACAGTCTGCCAGCCGACTGTCGAGACCCGCGCCAACGGCAAACCGTATCTTGAAGGCTTCTTCGGCTTTCTTCCCTTCGATTCCTTTTCAAACAGGTGTACGGACAGACCACCGTCTATGACCGTACCATCCAAGCAATTAACCATTATGTTGCTATTTTTGACGCGGCCGGACAGTTATTCCTTTCCCGCGCCGAGCTCCTTTTTTCTCCTTTTTCTCTTCCACCTGCTTTCACTCGGATGTCCATAAAAGTTGGCCATTTTCCGCAGGTCAACAGAGTCGAGCTGAAACCCTTCTCGCTGACGCTTATTAATGCATACCTGCACCTCGGAAGAGAATTTATGGTTTTACTAGACACGCGATGCACTTTTCGAAAAAAGATGTAATTATACTTACACACAACCAGTTTTTAACAATTACAGTTAACAACATTTTCAAATGTTCGCAAGATATTGTAATTGTTTGCTGAAATTAAGAAAATCTAATAGAGATTTATAATTTCTGTTAATGCTTTGCAGTTGGTACTGTAATGATTTAAACAAATACCTACGTCTGTAAATTTCCAGGAAAAAATAGCCACCAATTAATCATTATGTAAGGAGTATATCATTGTGATTACATTGTTTTATAGTCCTTTATGGATAAAAATTATGAATATTTGTGTTATATATTACGTATTATCATTAATAATTTTTTTTTCATTCTTGCGATGAAAGCTACATTTTAAATTTTTTATATAAAACGAGACGACAAATTATTATAAAACGAGTTTGAAAAATTATTCTTTTTACTTTTTATACAAGAAAATGAAAGTAATTATTTCAATTTGGACTTCACATTTTGAATTGATTTCAGATCTTTCAGAGGCATAGAATTGATTAGTTTCGTATCAGGCGAAGTTGTAGTATGTATGACTTAAATGGAGAGAAAACTACATGCACTCTGTTTCACAACTATGAAACCATCCTGAAGCTTCTGTGTTCTATGTGTTGGAACTGACGTGAGTTCGGTTGAAAGCAAGATTAATACATAAAAGTAGATGCAAATATTCTTTCTTGCTACAAAAACACGTAACACATATACACATTGATATATGCATGTATATTACCTACTTTGGCTCATTCTGCAAGAAAATCTGAGATGTAAAAAATATCATTCTTCCGCGACTTCTGCAGGTTTTTTCGTTCACGCCAGACTCTATTCATACATCTCAAAAAGTAAATTATTTAATAGTGCAATGGTGCATTTACTATTTGAGATTACTAGTAATGATACTACTGTCAAAGCGTCGTCCGCCGGTGACCATCGCAACGATGAATGTGCCAGGGAAACATCAGACATTTATGGACGTACGGAAGTAAAATTTTGCAGTTATTTTCTGAATCATAAAGTATCTTTAGCACCTTCAGGTAAACTAAATGTAGCTCTTTAAAAACAGGTGTTTTAGTGTGCAATAGAGCAATAGCATTTATGACATCCTCTATAAGCCAGGTATAACGGGATTTGGAGTACGCACACCTGTCAATACACGTCTGCCCATTTCATAAATGCGAATTAATCAAAGAAGTGGTAATCATAGCCTGCTGGTGTTTGTATCTGAAATTAGAAGACGGTTGGTGAAGACAAACCGAACTTGTCATCGATTACCCGTCTCTTGGACTAATCGCACTTACACATGTACATGTGAACGGAACTGCCAAGTTATACTTAAATTTGTTATATTATAAGATTGTGGTTTGGTTTTGTTGTCTCTTTAGGAGTTACATGCTCTACTGGGCGAATTCCACTTACGCCAAAATCCCCCGTGATTTTCATTAGAGGTAGGTTTCCCTATACGCGACTGGACCCATCGTTTAAATAGCTACATAATTTTGTTGTACTAAACGCGTGTAAATATTTTATGCCGATGAATTGACTTGGAAGAAATTTCCTCAGAAGAAAAGTTTTAACGCACTCTCAATATATAATTTATAGGTACATGATTCTCTACAATCTGTAGAAAAATAATCCATTTGAAGTAGATTTCTATGAACATATAAAATGAAAATGAAAATGAAGTGGAACAGCTGTAGTTTTGGAAGTTACAAATATTTTTCATATTGATTAAAATTGTCATCTTAATGTTTCCATTTAAAACGATAAAAGTCACCCCAAAATCTACGAAGCACATCCACATATGTATAGAAAAATTTCGTTTGATCCATCTCAGACCTCCGTGAAATTTTCAAGTTGAAAACTGTGCAATTTTAGATTAACACATTTTTTTCTATACATAGATGATTATATTGACGAAAATCAACGTGTTATTTTCAAGTTTACCATGCTGTAACTAGCACGTAACTGGGATTTCCAAAGTATACTTACACTACATCTCATACTAAACATATTTACCCACCATGATTCGTTCATTATTAACAATTATTCTGTCATCAACTGTCGTGAGTTGATAAGAACATACGTATATTAGTTATTCACAAAAGTATCCTCAAGTATACTCACTTACAAATTTAATCAATGTTAAAGTGGTGATTACCAATTTTAATTCACGTTAAGCATTAATGTTGGATTCGCCGTGATTCGTCCCGATACAAAAAAATTAAAAAAATTCTAGTTCTATTTAAGAAACAGAAGGTAACATCCATATCTCCGTAAAAAATGCAGATAAAGAGATTCTGGTTTACGGAAGTTATGCACACTTAAATATAGTTCAACTTTTGTCTAAAACAATTTTTTGTAAAGTTGAAGGAAAGATCTCAAATTTCGCGGTGACACTTATGTGGAACACCCTCTATATTGTGGACAATTTACTAAATGTAAAAAGGATCAAGCTTCAAGGATGCAATGCGATTTACTAACAATATAAAATTCGATGAATTTTAACAAGTGAAACTTCAATTCTCGATACCTATGCGTTCGCTGGTCTTTGACGGTTTTATTACCCTTGAATCCTCGAAATCTGTCTAAGTAGCAACGGGGTACTTGGTAGGTAACCCTTATCGGGCGAAAATCCCCAAGGCCCAAGCCCCGAACGATACCGTTCCGTCCTCAACGAGGGTGGCCGATTGTTTAGGTTGGAATCTCAAGAGGCGTGCACGGTATTCCGGCTGGTGGCTCGGATAATAAGGGTGCGTTCAGACCTGAACAGTGCGCTGGGCCGTGTACCACATGAAACCCAGTTACGCCACGTTCCTACGTGCACCACCTCCCACCTCCAACGGACATATGTTGTCAAGGCCACCCTACTGAGTGACCTTCAGAAGGTTAGAAACACATTTTTTATCTTAAATTTCTCAAAAGTTCGCGGCCCCTCCCCTCTCCATTATGAGGGACCGATAAACAAACTTGCCCCCAGTCAACTGCCGATCAGATTTTTCACCTCGCTTTCTACACGAAGCGTTATTAATGGCGCTTTCGGATTGTCGCTCTTGCTCGGTGCTGGTGCTAGTCGTGGCGCTTCCGATTGGCTGAGTGTGAACTTTTTCGCTTCTGATTGGCTAAAAACCGCCACAAACAGCACCAGCACCGAGCAAAACCGACAGTCCGAAAGCGCCATAATTTTTTAACAAATAACTTGTGACGGCTGAAACTTTCCGAAGGTCACTCAGGAAGGTGACCTTGGCAACACACATATGCCAAGGTCAAGGTTATTAGAAATGGGTCCTCTAGACACCATTTTTACCTTAGGAACGTATTTTAATGACTAATCAAGATCTTACTGTACCTCGAAATCCGATTTGTTGATAGGGTGTATCACGTTTATTAAGGACGAGAAATACTGATAGGTATTCAGGAATATAAATAAATATGACACTCATGTTATGCTTTACAATGGGTGCGAATGATTTTGACAGGCTGACGATCGTAAAAGTTTATATGGACTGTAAATGAACTATTATCGCAGGTAACTGCATATCATGACACGGGCGAGGACAAAATCCAGTAACTTATTGATTCGGAACTAAAGTGCCTTGCACCGATATCTCTGAAGGTATAAACACCAAACATGTTCCTAGTAACATATTACAGTATAACGGCACTTATGTGCTCACAGTTCTACACGCCACAAGACCTTCATGCTCACAATCAGTTGGGAGCACAAGACCTTCTTAGGTTCTAGGACCCGGGTCCCAGACACTTAAAAATTCTACTGGCTTTAGTCCTTACTGCTTTTACATCACTGTACCTGTGCAATGAACAGTATATGCTTCAGCAGCCTATACAGGATTTGCGGTAATGTCACAAGTATGGGCGCGCAAGTGGGAAAATGGCATTAATTAAAACTTGCTTTGGTGGTGGGCTCAGGTCTGGACCCATCCTAAAGGTCTCTCCACACATATCAGTTCTGCGTCAGTTCCATACCAGTGATCCAGTGGTAAGAAAAATAAGGGATAGGCTGTAGAGGATCTCTTCTTCTTACCACTGGCACCCCGACACTTCAATCTATTATGAATTTTCGTGAAAAATCCCGGCTGCACTACACCACTGCAGGAGTGTCGACTCTGATGGTTTACTAGAAATGACAATATCTGGTAAATAAAAATTTTGCCAACTCTACATAAATCAAAGTTTCGCAGAACGCTTCAAATGTATTATAGTCGGAATATCTACTTAGGCTCGTACTTCTAATTAGGGGGAACATGACTGATACCAAGCAAGCAGTTTATACCGCACAGGTATAAATGAGCACGACTCGATTAAAAATACATACTATGGACATCGCGATGATAGACGAGTAAATTAGAACATGCTGGTACATGTAAGTGCGTCGTTACGGAAGGCCAAACATGGAAATATCAGTGGAAGAGTAAGCAACAGTAATGACATCAGCGTGGCGCACGTTCACCAACTATGGTGCATCTGCACCACACTTGGCGCCGTGTTTGTAGTTTCTACGCCGTCCGCGGCATGCCTATTGCACTGTAAACTATGTTTACATTAGTCTGATAATGTTTTTTTTACTGAATTCTACGACCACAACGTTTATTTGTTTTTGAATGACGCTTCTGCTTACGCGATGCGGGTTTTGAACATACTGAGTTTAATTGAGGACCTTGTAGCAAGAGGCGTTGCAGCTCCATCTTTACCAAATTCGAGTTAATTAGAAAAACTGTTTATAAAATTATTGCTTCGACTTAACATTAAAAAGATAACGCTAATTGAAAAATATGGTAGTTATTGAATTGATAAGTTTTTATTTATATTTTTGCCGAATAAATAATCGATAATGAAACAATTAATATTAATATTTGCATTTTTATTTATTTGCAATAAATCGCTCACTTGTTATCGGATTTGCGTTAAACGTGCACCAAACGAGGTAAATTTTTTTAAGCATAGGTAGGTCTTACACGTCATAATTCCAAAACTGTTCAAAATTGGGCTCTACCCGTCTTGCTGCAAGGAAATTTTTGAATTCCACTTCTTTCTATTTCTCAAATGTGACTGAGACTGGCCGTACCCAAGATATTACAAGGACCACGGTAAATGAAGTAAAACAAGTTTTTGCAGAAATTCGAATTAAAAAGATTCCTGAGTTTGACCCAATCAGTGGAAAAATCATTAAAGCACTTCCACCAAAAGCGGTGAGAATGTTTACCATAATTTTCAATGCCGCATGGAGGACCAAGTACCTACCCATTAACTGGAAAATAGCACAGACAGTCATGCAACCTAAACCTGAAAAAGAACTTCATCTATCATGGTTGGAAGCGCGAAAAAATTATATATACAGTAATTATAGAAAATTAAATGCTGATTTCGGGAATTTCGCGATTTTCGACATTATTCTGCGATCTTCGAGCGGTTAAAGCTCAGAGCAACGTTAAACGATTTTGATAAAATTTTAGGCATGTATACAACTGACTTAAATCTACAAACAAGATTTTTAAATTTTCATTACAGGCTCAGATAAAAAAATTGAAAAAACGACCTTTACCATTTTTTTCGTTATTCTGATCAATTGCGATTTTTTCCAAAAGGATGAATCACGTCACTTAGCAAACTAATCCTTCTAGCTTCTCAAAAAATCTCAAGTCATTTGGATTAATTTTAAGAAACTTATGCGATCTTAAAAAGTGTCCAAATATTTTCGTTATTCAATGTAGGTAGAATCTATGGTACGTACAACAATGCAATACATGAAAACGATTTCTTCAAATCTTCTTGTTAGATTGCGTTTTGGCGCTCAACATACATTTAAGATGCGACTTTGGTATATACGTATGTATACAGAGTGCAAGCAATTTTCGGACACCAACCCCACTCACACTGTGAAACACCTAACCAAAGTGAACCGTGTAAATTCGCCTGTGGCCTGTAGGCGCTTCCCTTACTTTGGTTAGCTCTCTCACTGTGTGAGTGCATCTGGTGTCCGAGAATTGCTTCCACTTCGTGTATGTATACATGTGTAGGATAAGGTTGCTGAAATCGCACTGTGTCTGAACTCGCACTACTCCTCTTTTAAATCTTCTACCTTCTCACCGCAACCAGTAATTCTTGCCATCTATAGGATCAAGATTGAATTACATAAATTGAGTACCCATGATGCCACAGTAATTTGGTAACAGTTATTCACTTGTTGTTGGTAGCGCGCTTGTCCAAAGGAAATTCTGCATTCTGATTTATTTAATATTTTCGTGGCTTTCGTAACGCTATGGTACGAAGGTAGGCACAAATATTGTCATTTGTAATATTAAGGTGCGATCCCATGGCTTGCCGACTAAATAGTTTGTATTGGAATTTCAATATGCATACACTAAGTAGAGAATGAGACTTTTAATATTTATTTTTTCTAAATGTTCTACTTGGACATCCAGCCAAATATAAGTAGTCACTTCGACTTCAATTTATTTAAAATCTCTGTAAAAATCCCCATTTTCACGGCTTTCAAATGAACATCAATGCGATACATTGATCCTTGGACAAAAAGAATATTCGCACATGAATAATGAACGCGACTTGTCATATTTTTCGGATGATCTGCAACCTAATCACACGTACCATCGCATCGATGAGAATTTCAACAAGATTAAGCATTAAACCTGGTTTCGGTGCTTGTCCTAAATCGGCTTTGCCTAACGCGATCTGTCAATACATAATTCTCCCTCATGTGGAAGTCACGATAGACAATCTCACTCTTAGACCATCTCGCCTTATGAAAAATGCAATCGCATTAGCCGAGTTGGTGGATTAGAGGAACTTCCCGAAGGTTGGTTGCATTCTGTCAACGGAACAAGAACACTCTTGTGTGTATGTATTTGCACTATGTGCGTGGTCTCAGTGTATTCTATGCGCGTTTGGCGTAATTATCAAGATGTGTTATTTATATATATATGAAAGAAGAAGAAATGACTGACTGACTGACTCATCAACGCCCAGCTCAAACCGTTTAACCTAGGAATGTGAAATTTGGAAATTTGGTACATTGTTTTCATGACGCAGGCACCCACTAAGGAAGGATTTTTGGAAATTCCATCTCCAAGGGGGTGAAAAGGGGTAAAACGTATTTGGCGGCCTCCTTAATATCTCTTAGGCTCGATTAGATAACGACTTGGATCTTACCCACAAAAATTACCCACACATATGTCTAAAAACCAATTTCAGGATGTCCATTTTCCCTAACCAACCCCTAAGGGGGTGAAAAGAGGTGAAATGTATTTTCATGGATTCCTCAAAATCTTTTAGGCCCGATTAAATATCAACTTAAATGCCTAAAAATCAATTCGAGGACTTTGCCCTAATAAACCTAGGGGGTTGGTGAAAATTTGTGAAATGTGTTTTCATGGAGTCCTTAATATCTCTTAGACCCGAAGCGAAGTGCATGGATATTTTGCTAGTAACGATGTAAAAATTAAAATATTTTTTAACACTCTTCCGTCTTTTACAGCTTTGCAAATTTTTAAAATGAAACGATCTTCCATTTATGTAGAATTAAAAGAAGTTGAGGCTCAAGAAAGTCGGATTTTGCACGAGGATAGCCTGTGTTGTTTACTTTGCAACACTTAAAAATTATAATCTAGGTTGATCCCTTTGCCTGCGACAATAATTCACTTTTCCAAATCACATCTTTCTAAAAATTCTTTTCTATGATTTTACACTTTTAAAGAAATGACACTGAATACTTTTAATATTATTAATTGTGTTACATTTTTCTATCCAAATTATTTATAATATTTTTGTACAGATGAACATTTGTAAATAGAATATACGGGCAATAAGCTTTTGTATCCAAACACTTCCAGTTCTGATAGCACTCGCTTTGATGTACGTGGTTGCCTGTTGTGCTGATGAAAGGAATATTTGTTTCATTTAACAAGTTTGAAGGGAAGTTAAATTAACTGTTCGCAATAAATCTGAACAATTATCGTTCGATCGAAGTCTGGCAATTACTTGCATATTATCTTAAATACAGAGTAACCCGTTTGTCATGATTCTGCTGAAAAGTGATTCGTGATTTAGCGAATGAAAAATAAGAACGCAGAATTGATCTTCGTTGAGTGTTTCATTTATAAAGTACTGTGGCAATCGTTTCTCTGGCTTTTATCTACGTATACACGGTGTCTTGCAATTAGCGGTACAATCGGCATGTAGGGGCTTCTACATGTAAAAACAAGTGTAGAATGTAGAGTACGATTTTTCCTACGAGTATTCGTTTTTAAAAAAATCTAATACAAAAACGTGTCTGGCAAACGTGGACTTCATTATGACTTGACAAAATACAGTAGTAACTACACATAGCAGGGACGAAATGAACCCTTGCGTAAACATCGGTAGATCGTAGAATTAATTCTTTCGAATAAGGCTTCGTTTTCGAGAAAAGTAGTTTCGACAGTGAAATTCATTTTTGGTTAACTGTGCACGTACTCGACGGATTATTAGAAACGACTTTCATGCAAACCAATTCCAGTTCAAAGAAAGATGTTGCAACGCGTGTTTCTAGCAATAAGTTTAAATATATAACGATTCATTCAATTATACATTCGTCTGCATTAATGACTTACGGAAAATTCTACCATATAAATGTGAATGACGGTGAAAGGGTTCAAACTTCTTACTACCTTGCCCGTTCTCCGGAACGAAATATACACATAGAATTCAATTGTTAAAAATATAATTGTCAGTGTTATTTTAACATGGCGAAAGGAGCTGAAAAGTATACAGAATAATCAGTATGGGGCCGAGAATTGCGTGATTGGGGCAAAATCAATTTCCTGTTAGTTCGATCGTGGCTTTCCTCGCAGATCCGGCAAATAAAAAGGAAGCGGTCTGGCAGGGACTACGAAACTAAAATATTGGATTACGCCCGATTCTGACCATGCGGAGCAAACCTCTTCGTCACATGTAACCATTTCCTCCGGTTGCGGTTAAGCCGAAGCTATTGCCTCAAACGCGTTCCGGCTTCCTTTTCGCAGGAAAGTCTTTGAAAAATCCTGCCGCCACCTCCGGCCGCAGCAGGCTTCTCAGTAGCATCGCCTTTCATTCCTGCAGCTTCCATCCTCTCGGAATTTCATGGCCACATTTCTCTAATTGCATTTCCTGTGTCTCCGGCCGACAGGCTGGTCGAATTTAATTTTTCACCAGCTTCCACTCAAGTTTCCAAATAACGAAACTGTTTTTACGTTGATTTATTTTTTAATGAACTTAAATGGTCGGTGGTTGTATTTCTCGAATGTTGAGCAGAGTCAGCTGATAGAATTAGCTTAACGTTCCAAAGATGTATTTTATTTTGAATATGTCTGTTTAATTATCATATCGTTTTGTTAACTTTAGAAGGGAGTATTCGTCTGAACTGCATAATTGAATGAGAGGATATTTTTCATGATTTGAAAAGAATTGCTGATGGGTTTGTACTTTCTATTAAGTAAGTTCTTTTTCTCACAAGATTCTATAATTAGTCAGAGTAACATTAATTTTATATGTATGTGTATTTTTGGTAACTTATTTTAATTTATTTTTACTTGTTTTAACTTATTTTAGCTTATTTTATCTTATTTTAGCTTCTTTTAACTTATTTTAGCTTATTTTAACTTATTTTAGCTTCTTTTAGTTTATTTTAGCTTATTTTAGCTTATTTTAGCTTATTTTAGCTTATTTTAACTTATTTTATCTTATTTTAGCTTCTTTTAACTTATTTTAGCTTATTTTAACTTATTTTAGCTTCTTTTAGTTTATTTTAGCTTATTTTAGCTTATTTTAGCTTATTTTAACTTATTTTAACATATTTAAAAAAAAGAAATCGCAAATAAATGTGTCGTCGTCCTTCTTAGTAGTAGCCGGTTTGCCCTATACTTAAATACCCAGTTTTGCCCCACATGAGAAATAGAAAACGTCAAAATACTGTGTAAATACTATTGGGATACTACTCGACACTATTGCTTGCCGAATATACAATTATGTATACTACAATAATTGAAAAATATATGCCCAAGTCAAGGCATATAGAAACTTCTTAAAAATCATGTAGGAAGTAAATACTTCAGAGAAAACAATTTGAATTCACGAAATTTACGTACAACGAGCAATGAGCGTATCGTGAAGTAGGTAATATTCCGTCTGGTGTGTCGAGTTTCCGGCGTCGCGTTAACGTCAAAGCTACAGCAGACACTGGCAAACGATCCGTCAACGTAATCTTGGAAAGAGATTCTGGGAGAAAGTGGCGACTAAACCAGAGAGATGAGAAATCTTTGATGGCACCGGCAGAACGACTCGCTGCCACGCGAGGGAATTTCAAGCATGCCTATGTCTCGAAGTATCATCGTTTAGCTTCGCCGCCCCGCTTCGTAGAAACTTCGCTGAGATGTCAACTGTTGCACAACAACTCGTCAGTTTCATACATTCAGCCAGAGACGAGGAAGCTGTTTAGTCGTCCCGTTGCTCTCTATGTTCTGTTTAGCAGGAACGCCTCGGTGTTGTTCACCATCATTTAGCAATTTCTAATAATAAGGGTTACCATGCTTCATTTAATTTTCGATGAGAAGTCAATTGTTTTAGTTAATTACAACATTGAACGTACACGAATTCAGAAGACCTACCTATAGTAAGTATATAATTTTACTTCTTACACCTTGCTGCTCTTATTATTAAAACAAATCCTAGTAAATTCCACTAACACTTACGATTACAAATATGCACTTTATGATAACATGATCACTTTATTCTTTCCCTGCCATTTCGCGTGCAGATATCACAGAATAGAAAGGAATGGTGTTGGCTGAATTGATGCTATTGAATGAAACAAAGCTTCTAGTGTACTCCACTGTCTAGGTCAGTTTAATAGGCTGACGAAGGATGTCAAGTGTTTCACTAGACTCTACTAATTGTAGAATTTCCCTGGTATGGAAATCATACTAATTATCAGAGTTCAGTGACAATGCACGGCATCATGTGCCTCGACGAATTGCGACAATTGGGTGAATATTTTACGAGAGCATTGTAAACAGGAAGAATCAAGGAAAAGCTTCTATATATAAAATGTGTTATCGTGAAATAGATTTAATAAGAATTTATACAACAATATAATTTGATAGGTATTTCACAAGTATATCTCCATAATTTCTTACACAAAAAATGGAAGAAATTGTTGTTCATATGTATAACAATTGAAAAAAAGGCACAACGAAATGTGATGGATGCAAATTAATCTTACTAGCTTAAGGGGGAAATTGGAAAATATTAAGCTCGAAAATTCCCAATGCTTTTTCACTTTATTTAGTTATTGTTTAAAATGACACAAAGACAAGATTTTATCAGTTATATATTTAATGTTAGAAGACAAAAGGAATGAAGGGGATTTAGGTATATAACAACTTCTCAAAATAATGCAACTAATTATATCAAGCAATTTAAATTTGTCATGGTAGAGAATGCTTGACTTCGCAAAGATCGAATCAGGAAGTGCAACGAAACCAGAGTAATTACACGGTGATGATTAATCTTGCTGGTGCACGAGAAAGTTCCAAGAAGACCTATGTGTACACTGGAGCTGATTGTATCTGAATAAAGTCACTTACCTATAAATAGTTTGCTGAATATCGTAGTACTCATATAATTTATATAAAAGTTTTACTTTAACTAGAAGTATTATATTTAACTATGAATTGTATAGAACCTCGCCATTTAACAAACTAATATATTAACCGCATGAGTCGAATAAATTAATTACACGAAGCCGTTAAAACCGTTTTTGTGGCAATATTATATTATTTAGAAACTAAACGATTATATTAAAACTGATTATATTAAAACAAATATAATTCTATTATTTAGTGCATTTTACATAAATCTAATATTTACTAACATATTTTACTTATTTATTTTTATATCGTTGCATCGTGATTGAATAATTAAGAAACAGATATCAGAACGGTGTGATCTGAAGACATGTCGATAATACAGTAGGTAAGTAGGTATGTATCAAAAGTTCCCGGACTCCGAGTTTAATAATTAATTGCGGGGGAATGAAAGAGAGTAAAATTTATGCTTCGCCTAATTAGATTCTCGTAGACAGCGATATTACTTACGCAATATATATTGTCTTAAAAGTACCTGGAATTTTTTAAAGATTGAGAAACTCTATGACACGGCAACTGCAGGCTTGCATTCACGCCGAAGGTAGCTATTTTGAACACTTCCTATAAAGGTAAGCAATTGCACATTACTGGAGTACAAAAATGGCTATAACTCGGGAACGAGGTCAAATAAGCCACACGTTTATATGAACTGTTTTCATTGGTTTTGTGTCCTCCGTCCACTGCTGAAGTGGATTCAACGTGTTGAGAAACATCGTGTAGAATCGTCAATCGATTATCACAATCTAATGTTCTCGCAACATTTTAAGGTTCTACAAAAAATTGGAATTCTCATGGTGGCGCTGAGCATGTTAATATTTATTGCAGTTAGACTGAAACGAAGACAACCTCTTACCACATTAACAACTGTATCTCATTCATATCACAATTAATAATTACTGTTGTGTTATAATTTTGCAATATTATAAGGCAAATGCTGCCCCTTCAGTAGGTAAAAAATATCTGTCAGGAGCAGATTAGGAATTATGAAATGAAAGAAAGACATACGTACATAGAACATGTTTTTTAAACATCAACGTAGGAATGTGATAAGATAATCCTTTGTTTTCACTCTGCATGCGATGTGTAGAAGCAGACAAATCATTCGCATTACTAATATGTATCGCATATCGCTTCCGACTCTGTCAGAGCTGATTTTTTCACCTACCTTCATCGAACATTATATACTCAGTTTGGTAGGAGTGTTATTTACCCTTTAAACTCTGAATTCTCCTTTAAAAACACCCTGTCTACATAGAGCTCGTTTGATTTAGTATGTCACGACGAGCGTATTGCTGATGAAATAGAAATAGCGAAGTGTGTACTTGGGGCACACACGAGTGGTGTGCAAAGCGATAGCCTTGATGGTACAAGCCGCCAAACGTGTTTTTCGCAACAGGGTTCCCACTAACCGAAACATCCATTCAAGCATTTCAAGTTGGTGTGTTCAAGGCCATAATGTAATAGTCGAAAAGCTTTGCCGAACGCGTCCCTGGGCTAGTGACGGCCAACACTCAGCAGCGCTACCGTATTTGCTCCCTGCTGCTTTTACGCATTCGTTACGGTTTTCTGTTCCACCAGCAATACACTCCTCGCGGCGTTTTCGTCCACAATACCTCTGATGACCATCTCTATCAAATATTCATCGGTGATTGGAATATTCACTGACATACGCTTGTTCAACTTATGGAAAGACAGACCCCAGATACATGCTACGAGGGTCGTCTCAAAAGTAAGTTTCCCCAGGCAAGGAAACATCGAAAAACGTAGTAAAGAAATTGAACAAAAATTTATTTACATTCGGGAACGTCATATTACTTCTCAAAATTATCGTCGTTACGCTCAATGTATTTTTGGTACGGTGGCAACAGTTCTTTTATACCCTCCTCCTACCACGGATTGCTCATTCCTGATAGCCCGGCTCCGACGCGCCGTCTTGACTTCGTCATCCGTCCTCAAGCGTGGACCTCCTAAGGCGAGCTTCAGCTGAGGGTAGGTGACTCGTCGATCCTGTCGAATGATCTTCGCAACTGCGTTAACAACAGCCTGATTTTTAGAAACAGTGGAGGACCTGCCGCTACTCGGCTCCTCGTGAACACCTGTTCACCCTCCCACGAAGTTTGTTCGCTACTGACGAACCATTTGCATACTCATACACTCTTCCCCGTATACTCAGATTAGACGTCGGTGAAGTCTAAGTCGCCTGCGATTGGTATATCCATCATTGCTTGACTCGTACTGCTAGCCCAAGTAAATTATATTACATTGTTCTACATGATATTGTAGCATATTAGATTGTATTTATATGCCACGTGTCGTTTTCACTCTGTCGCTCATACGCGGGAAGAAAAAAATAGGGAAACTCACTTTTGAGACTCCTCGTATTTTGTATGGGGTCCTTAAATGGTATTATACAGTGCAGTGATTAACCTGAGAACCTTACAAGTGGCACGTAAAGCGATATCCTCGAAGGTGCAAGCCACCCAATGTGATCTTTATCACTCGTTACAGTGTTGTACTTATTTGATCATATTTTTGTACATCCCAGTGCCATAACACTTTCATTGGCGTCCAGGTGTTTTCGCGTCGACAGGTTTCCAACCAGTGACTCGCTTTGGCGTGTTTTCGCGTGGATATTTTGTGGGAAGCATCGACAGTATGGTCCAATGTCTTGGGATATTTTTTTTTAAAAAAGCACGAGGTTTGAGATCGAATTGTAGATTTGTCACCTCAGTGATCCTTCTACTCGAGGCAGGTATGAGTCTACTACTGAAAATTTAAATTTTTGTATTTTATATTACATCATCATAAAAGTATTACTAATGCATTCCTCCACGAATTAGTCTCAAGAATTGAGAAATAATTTAAATTACATACCTATAACTAAACATAGTCCGAACGAGGTCATGTTTGGATTCATTTTTATTAGGACAACTTCGCCCATCGTCTTATTGATACGTCAATCGCGATACTTTATTTAGAATTTGTTAGTCGCGGACCACCCGGTGTCTGGCTAACTTCGGTAGCCACAGGAAGGTGGATGTCGCGGACGAACCTACGGCTTAACTGTAGGAAGCCACTAGGATAGCTAGTTTGGCCTCGTAACTTTTTAGCTTAACACTTGCAGCGGCAAAAGTCTGTTGTTGTGGGTTACTACGGCAGCTGCAAACTCAAATGTCGACTTGGTTCCAATACAAAACTCTAAAATACAAAATATCAGAGTGTGCGCATAGATATTGAAATTCGTTAAAGGGATTTACAAGTGTTGTAGTAGGTATTCTTGTCGCAGAAATAAGTTCGCCTCTCGGCTTTTGCGCACTGAGAGGCGGAGGTCGCTTTCAGAGGATAAAACTAAGTAGATATTGCCTAATAGTAATTTCACGTAGGGTAAACTTTTTTAATTCGTACCCGTGCCTAAATCGCACTCCTATATTTTAGCGCGGTAAATTTCAATTCAAGTTGTCCTATCTGCCTATTTCGTACCACCGTGTGTAAGCTAAAATCATACTGAGAGAAACTTGGATGAGGTTAAAAATAAAACCGAAACTATAAATCTAACCAGAACAGCAAAGAAAACTCGTAAGAGGGAAAATAGCGCCAAAACCGATATGTAAAAGGACAAAGAGAAAAAAAAGAAAGGCGATGAAAATGAAAGCAGGTTCTGTAAAATGAGTGAAAAGAATAGACAGGAAAGTATGATATCGTACAATGCTTTCAATCCAAAATATGGGTATACGAGCTTTGTGTGGGACTAGATAGACATACTTACTTCTGAATATTTATGTAATGATTGTAGTGATTAAATCTCAAAGTAGGAATTAGAATAAGACTGGTATGATTTCAAGACAATAATCCAGAATCGTACTTTCTCCATCTTAAAAATAAATCGTTTTTATGAGTTGAAGTTGATTATTTTTTTCGCGTTTGAATTTATTAAATTGTTTACTTTGTTAATAAAGAGTTGATTACCCCTAATTTTGTTTTATTTTCCCTGCTATTATTCATGTAATAAGCATTTGTTTTTAATCGATACGATTTGGACACGTTTACTCTACTATACTAGAAGTTCTAGCCTAGAATTTGATTAGATTTGAACTTGAACCCTAGTATCATTTCTCCTTGGCCCACGGTACCACGAAGTTGGGAATTAGTGGGCCATCCAAATGCCAACAATAAATGCTACTAGGGAAATGTATATGTGTCCCTTTTTATACTAAAAAACGACATGCTCTCAGTTTCCGTGTGGAAATGTTACACCAAGCCAAGCGCACTGCGAGAGCGACAGCTGCATCCAGGCGTCTTCTTTCCAGACCCCCCAAGAGGGTTAAAAGATCACGGGAAAGTCCCCACATCTACGTATACATATAAAGGTGCGATCCAACGGCGCCGGGCTCGTCAAGCCTACTTGGTGAGCGCAAGTTTGCGAGCCAAGGGCGTTCCCACGTCGCGGCTAGGCTCGCCGTTTCAGCCGAGCCAGATTAGCTTTTCTTTCTCGCGCGAGTACGAGCTCATCATTCCTACGACGCGACGCGTGGCTCGGCAAGTAAGTAGGCACCTAAAGCGCGATACTCTCCGAGCGACGCGCCGTTGAATCGCACCTTAACAATTCAAAAAGTTAGCTGAGTGCTGTCCTGGGCTCTTAACTTGTCTACGACATATTCAAGGGCGCTACTGACTTTGCTCCCTGTTGTTTTTATGCCAACACTATACCTGTGTAACACTCAATATTGACCTATAACACCTAATCTGACGTATCTTGTGTGTTAAATAAAATCTATTAGTACTTAATTCAATTTTATTCACATACGTTAGAGTTGTTTGAAAAAATATAGAATAATGTTATTAGACCACCCACGCGTCTATCAAATATTTTTATGAAATGTAGGTGTTGGGTCTCCTTCAGAAATTGCTTATAGGAAGGATTTCATAGAAAGCGTAGGATAATTTTAGGCAAAACGTTTATTGAATAAAACGATGCCAAGAAACACAGTTACAAATATGTCAATTGCAAGGAAAGGAAAGAGACAGAGGCAGAGTAAATGGCACAGAGAAAGCACGAAAAGGACTGCCCTTCGGAATGATCAAAGAATCCCAAGGATATTGCAAAGATTGTTGCTTATGTCAGGATACGCAATTCAATGAAGGCTTATGAGTCGACACTACGTCTGACAAAGAAATGTTCTTGCAGCAATTTCTTCTATTTGAATAGCAAATTGCCGAGTGATTCACCACTATCTGCTGATGAAGAATCTACGTATGTATCACGTTCGGAGCTTATTGACACACACGTAGCAATGCACAGACGAGACGACAGCAGCCTTACGATTAGTGATATCGACACATAAGATTCACCGATAGATAAAGTAGAAATGTAAACGAAAGCCAAGGGGGTGAGGAATAGATTCGACAAAAAACCTCGATACATACTGTGAACGCAGGTAAGTGTCTGTGTATGCCATGTTACTTGTAACCGAGCTGTAATGACATTTTCAGTGCATTAGCACTATCCAAGGATAACGTTATCTTTATATCACATTTTAAAACAGACTATTCTTTTTATTAAAATTATACAGTGTCCAGTAATTGGTGGCACAGGTCTCAAAAGGGTGATTCTACATGTGGGACTGAATCGAAAATATTGCTTAATCATTTGAAGCATTAAGGACGCAAAATATCACGTGAGAAGACGTTTGTGGAAATTTCGTACGAAGAGCACAGTTACGTACAAATTCACAATTTCATGTTTTACATTTTTAAGAGAAAAAGGAACCTGTAGGCATGAATATTTTTCCAAAATTTTTGTTTGGTTAATCAAAAGACAACTATTCCGCACCCAGGACAACTGAAAATTCAAATTTAAATTTTCGCCTATATAGTTTCGCTCCAACCTATTGTGTAGATTTCTCTAGTTGCAGTAAACTTAGACATTTCCATCGTGGAGGTTGTAGTAACGACTCAATGCAAGTAGAACTGATTACCGTATATCCTATAATAAAATCAGGACTTTACAATTATTGTTACGATATGTAGTGTATCGTTGACGCGACTGATATCTAATTGGTAGTAATAATATGGGTAGCTAACGTACTGCGCGGTTAAAACCGCGTGATTGGTGCTTTTAACCGGATCTCGTTATGACGACTTTATAATGAGAATGAACATAAATGAAACTCAAATGAACTCTGAGTGTCTGCTGTGCTTGCCCCTCTTTGTACCCAGAAGTTGGGGTAGAAAAATGGTAGGATATGGCCTAGTTTTGTGTGATAATCTATTTTTCCTGGTAAGACTGATCACACCATACCTTCCTCAGAACAATGGTCTTCTCATCCAAGTGCAGGCGTTCCAACTTCGTGTGCGACGCGATCGGAGAAGATGTCTCTGAACATAATAACCAGAAATCAGTTCCCACGTAATGAAAATTAAAAAATATTTCTATACTCCTGTTGTCCCCAACGATTATCACAATATCTACGAAGGGGTTGGAAGCATGGAAGCATAAATAAAATGATTGGGAAGTATTTTAATGCATCACCACGTAATAAAATTACTTTCTGTAGATTGATATACAGTTTATAGTTTCTAACTAATGCTTCTCATCATACCAAACCATAAATTTAAAAATAAAGTTATGTACCTATACTTATGAACATCATTAAAGGGATTTAAAGCGATGTCACAATGTCTTTTAAAATTCAGTAAAAACTACTGTTCAGTAGAAGCAAAAAAACCTAATGTTTCTGTGGATAACTAATCTGATTTGGTGGAAGTGAAATTTTCAATTCAGCACTGAATCTTTACACTTCTTTGGTGGGTATACACGGTTGGTAGCCATTTAGGGCTACTGGTAAATATTTACTTATTCCTTCTTGAGTCAACATTAAACGAGCTTCTTGTTTCTCACGTTTCTACGTTTACTTTAGGCGAGGTTTCTTCGTAAGTGAAGGCAAGAAGTACATACGGTAAAATTTATGCTTTCAGCAAAAACTCAACCGTAAAGATACTTTTCAAGCACTCTGCGATCGAAAAGCTGGTGAAAACGAATCATCCGAATTTATCGTCTATTGAGAGACTTGGTTAATATCTCATTAGATCAGGGTCTCCCAACATTTTTTGAGTCGCGATCCTCCTTTTATGATACTCAAATAACCTGCGACCCCCGCCCCCTCCCCCATATAAAGTAAGATAAAAATAAGTTAAAGAAAACACATTACAAATAGGTATTTTAGATGGTAATTTTAACTTAATAATATTAACAAAGAAAAACCCCCAAAACCGAGGCGACCACCTAGAAAACACTTGGCGACCCATCGGTTCGAAATCACTGCATTTGATGTAGCTTTTCAAGAAATTTTAATCTGCTTTTCGTGATAGTCGAAAGTTGCAAGGTTCTTTGTTAGAAAACATAAATTTATATTTTATTGCTTATAAAAATTCTATTTACTCATAGCGCAGGTGATTTTAACATTGATGGGATTAAAGTCGAGCCTTTTTATAACTTAATAATGCAGATTTCTGATGCAACGGAACTCGGTTCGTTTTACTAAACTGGCAGCGATTTCATTAAAATTAAAATATATTTATGAACATAATATCAGAATCAACGCAAATGTTTTACAAGTTAAATATTTCATGAATTTACTTTGAATAAATGAACAAAATTTTGGGGAACAACTACATTATTATAAATACGTATTATTTATTATCTAATTTTAACTGTTTTAATAAGTCATAAGTTTTGTTCCAATTATGTTTCTGAATTTCACAGATAGTACCGTTTTTTCTCTTAAACAAAACAAGGAAATTAACACCGAAAGGATATTAAATTTTCATATTAATACCGGTTTTTCCGTGAGAAAGTTTTAATGTGTCTGTAAGCTGTGATCTGAAAACAGCAACCGAAGTTCAGTTATATTAGTTTTATAATTTTTTTGAAATTTCGTTTCTAGGAAACAGCTCTTCCTTCACATTTACACATTGATTACACATAAAATTCTTGTAAGCGTAATGCATACATAAATCTGAACACGTTATATATTATGTTTTTCTGCAAAAGTTATTGGATAAAATTTTACGAAGAACATTGTGCACAAATTAAGTTTCAGAAAGAAGTTTGCTCGGGCCTCGAAAGATGTACTCTCACTTCGTGGCCCTTGATTTTGCTCTCGAGAAAAGAATTCACGAAAGGAGGCCAGTTTACTGTTTCCTTGAGGAGGTAATTTCAGAATACTTGCTACTCTTTTCTCACGGTGCACTCGCGTTTACTATTGAAGCACGGCACAGTGGTCCGACACCGTAAAAACGCGAACTAAATTCCTATTCGCTATAAGTCACCCAACATTTTTTGGAAAAAGTTTGAAGATAGGGAGAATTGCTTGTTTCATTTTTAAATAAATTGACATATTTTGCCTCACTATATTTTTCTATGTGTAACATTTGACTTAAATCTAACTATGCAGCATTAGAGGGGGAAAGGGATAAACGTATTACAACCCCTTGAAAAATACCCCTTCGTGAATCTTTATTTTATCCCATTTTACGATTTAGTTACGTTTACAAAACGAAAGTTATACGAAGCCACGATGAATTTTGCACGAGAGTATTTGTTAGAACCTAGTTAAAATGGCTGCATAAAATTGTTTTGCAACAACGTGCCTGAACGGAATTTATAACGATATAGGTATTTGTAGTGAATGCATCAAAATCTGTTAACGCCATACGGAATGGAAAACATGAGTAAGTGCTTATAATGACCACAACGAAGTTAAAATTCTAGGCATAACCGAGAGATATTACAGACATGATAAATACAAGATTTCGTTGTGAACGAAAAGTATCAGACAAAGTATAGTCAAATGAACTGCAAAAGTTCAATTATTTTAAAGTTTATGCGGACGTTCATAAGTTGATTCGCCGGATCCCAACAGCCTCATTACTTTATATGGTCTCCAAGAGTCGTTTCTAGATAATGCCTAACACTCGAGCAAAATTTCCTTAACAATGCCATAGGTACCTTTAATAAAAGACGACTGCACGCAGTAAACGAGCGAAAGGGATGGTTCGCGTCCTCGTAACGATACGTTTCGTTTTATGGAACAACCAATATGTTTCGAGGTGCTCGTTTTCGCAAAAACCGTTTTACTGTTTTATTATTTTTAACGTGTCATCGTCACATACTGAAATGCAACGTAATGTGATACCACTGATACTCCTTTGTCAATATTATACCCTTGTTAAATAATCTCATAAATATGCATTTGAATGTATGCATCGAATTTTTTTCTTATACCTATACAATTATATACTTACATACTTAAATAACAATTCTTTGATGTCACATCAGTTTTTATGCAACTTTAAAAGCCCCTGTGATGATGTCATTATTGTAAAAGTCTGTACACCTACAGTAACAAATTCTATTTTCTGCTATTTGAGGGATAATTATTGTGAATTACATAAAACATAATTCATAACTTTTTTGTTCCTATACAGAGACATGAGATCAAGCAGTTGTCTCAGGATAGATGGCTACTAATAAATATGAAGCATAAACTATTATGTATGTAGCTAATCATCGCTTCTGAATTGGTGTTTTATTACCACTTATGTAAAAATGAATTTCAGCATTGTGCTATGCAACCCGAGTAACATTTATGCTGCAGAAATATTAAACTATGAGTGTAAAAATTTTAATAATGATGGCCGCGTTGCGTTCCAAACATATTTAATATAAAAAAATTCTAATGCTATTAATAAGATGTCAGCAATTTTAATCTATTCATTGTTCCACATGTAATCAAAATTCATTTCAGTCAGTGCTTTTTTAATTGGACTCTTACTCTCATAAATCGCAACGAATACAAAAGCAAGTTCGCGATTAACTAATAATACAGAATTTGAACTATTTATATTAATTTTCTGAGAAATACTGTAAGTTCTCGAGAAATGAGAATAAGCACTTATAAAATATTTCGACAAGTCTCAAGAAGGAATACTGACCCACGACTTTGAGAGCAGACACGTGTTGCGGGGCCTACATGGGACTAGAATAAATGATTTCCTTACCCACTTACAATTTACTATTATCGAATTCAGAATATTTTATAATTTACTAGCTTACAGTACCCAGCGTTGCCCGGGCTTCTTATAGTTATCTACTGTTTTTCTCAAATACCGTTCTACACACGCGAGCACACTACCCATAACCGCACAACGATTTGGCTAACAAATAACATTAACATTAAGGAACTGCTCCCTAGTGTCTCGCGCGTCACAACCGTGTAAGCTTTACATAACGGAAATGCCATCGAGAATATAAAAGTAATTTATAAGGGTTGTTCGTTATCGTATACGGTACAAAAATAATACCAGAATCAGATTCTGCGGCTCCGTAATGTTTACTAATTTTTGCAGAGAGAAACAATTCAAACTTTTGACAGTGCAAGCGTTTGAACGCATTCGTTAAAAAAGTCTTCCCATGGGGGCCGTAATTTCGGCTATTCGGTTAATTTAAAATAAAAAACCAAAGTGATTCTTAATTACGACGAGTTTGGCAATTCGCCACTTTGCTTAGTCTATACTCGGTACCAAACTAAAAGAAAAAATCGACTATTAAAAAACTTGCGGCACTTTGAAGTTTGACTATCGATTTTTTCGTGTTTTTCGTACATTTCGCGGAATAAAAAGTTGAGGAAAACATTTAGAATATATAATTCTGAGAAAAACGCGTTTGAAGTTTTCCACGTCACCCGTCGTAACGCGCGTCGCCGCATCGTTCAAACACATATCATTTTTTTTAATTTCAGGACTTCAGATATACGGCTTTGCACATCCATTTTTGAAACAATATTCTTTAAGCAAATGTAAAAATAAATCGATTTTTAAAATAGGATACCCGATCCAACAGACTCTACACGCCCCCTTCTCACGGTGCCTGCTAGCGCACGTGAAATGGGGTGGCGCGGTAGGTGTTTCCGAGGTACACATTTTTCGGCGCTGCTATACCCAATCTGGAAGGAAGGACGAAACGTTCAAATTGCCTAGGATCGCGATCACTGGATTTCTTTCACTATATCTCAAAGAGCGTTTGCAGTTCCTTTCTCACAGCAGACCTGTCTAGTACTTCAAAAATGCCGTTGGAAAGCGTAGGTAGCAGGGAAATCTTATTACGTTCCATAGTAGAACGTGGCGGTGTGCAGCAGAGGCTCGAGGAGACACGAAGAGTTAGAGCGGAGTACTCGCACGCGCGGTCTCTTTCTCATGCCATGAGTCATCCGGCTTTCATGAAAAAATGCAATTTTTACAGCGAGGCCAGGCACGGCCTTATGTCACGCGCTATAACAGCCGCTATTACGACCGCCCCGCTAGACATCCCTGAGACAAAGCTAACCGGTTGCTCCTTCTCGGATCCACCGACGCGACGGCATTACTGCACCACTTGCGAAATGAACGGGATATATACTCGAACGCGCATTCCATTCCCTCCAGTCTGTTACCTGAAATTTCGACCTGGGAATTCTGCCTTGCACGAGGATCATCTGAAGATATTCTTGCTGTGCTTTTTGGCTACTCTAGCGCTGACGTTAACTCCTCCCGGGTCGAGAGTTCAGTGCTTCGCGAACGAAATCAGTTTAAAGGGAGAGGAATTATATGGATCATTATAATGACAGATAATATGGGAAAGCAAGTCTTTCCCTTTGGTCTGACTAGTAAAGTGCTCGAAATTATTCAATTCAGACTCTTCGTTTATTTTCTCTAATTTTCACATTCACTTTTCTTGTATTTTGTGCTTTAGTAGAAAATTATGTATCTGTGTAGAATATTTGTATAATTACTTTCATGTTTCCCTCTTGCATTTAGGTTTTTTTTTATTACTATTATCATATAAATTGTAATGCAATTTATACAATTGTAGTAGTAATTTGCACAAAGATTGTCTTCGGATAGTAAGGTACTGAAGCGATTGTGTTCCCATTAATTGCACGCAGCTGAACTAAAAATGTAAAAGCAGTGTTTTACTACATTTTATATCTGCGTGAGAATACATAATACCAAAGATCGCGCCGTTACCGTGCGTTACGAAATGAATTCGAAAGTGAAAATTTTCATTATGATATGGATCTAAAAATGACTGGGTCGTAAGTACGTACACGTAATACCGCTGATAATATTTTGGCGTTGTTTACCTTCTATTCTATGCTAGTGCAGTATTTACCTTGAGTGTCTGTTGGCTTGCCAAATGTTGTGGCTTTAGTGATAAAAAACAAACTTTGAAATGTTAGTTTCACTGCACCCAGGGGCGGATTTGGAGAATTGGCGCCTCTAGGCTAATATTTTGAAAATTCGTGACATAAACATTAATTCAACAGCGGTAATTGATATCTTTTTGTTGAGATCATCGGCGTTAGGGAATACAGATAGACACTTTATTTTAAAACAAAAATCTGTGCTATTATTGTGGGTGAAAAAATAAAAAGTGACCGGTGAAACTATTTTGTTACCTTTTTCAATTTCTTTCGCCCAAAATTTGCAACCTACTTGGCCTATATACAAATCCGCCGCTGACTGCAACGACGTCGAATCGTTGAAATTGAAAGTAGGTAGGTATGTATTACTTGCCTAGATTTTCTAAAAATTTTCGAGCATCGTTAACTTGTTAAATGGGCTACTTTTAGACCAGAAGTAGCTTCAGTCATTGTTAACAAGAAGTACTCGACAAACGCCTATAGGCGTGCCCCGTATAAACTTATTTGAGAACTATCAAATGTAAATTAACTCAACTGGTTATTACTCTATAACTTCGATTATTTGTTAAATGTACGGTTATTTTGAAATGATGACTTGACTTATTTTCCCCGGATAGAGGTTAAATATGCCTTAGTACATTACAACTGCATGTGGTTTCGATGAAAATGTCTCGGTACGAATTTTATTCGCTATAATAAAAACATGTTTAGTGATCTAGGTAACATACAAACCCAAAATCGTTAAAGAAGAAATATTGTACTTTGTATTTGATGTGACAAACTGATAAGAGTATAACAGTCATTGATGGCTGATGGCGAATGGAATTCTCAAGTCGTCGCACAACCATATTTCACCCTAACAAGATCGAGTTTAATTGTACGACTCCGAATTCCAGAATTCTAGACAGTAAAGAAAAAGACGGCTAATGAGTCACTTTCATGGGAAAGCGCAGTTCTCTTGTGCAGCGTCGCCAGCTTTCGTAATTGTCCATACAAGAGGCTGAACATACCCTAATTACATCATAACAAGACGTCCCTTTTCCTTATATCAACCAAAGGCAATAGATTGATCAGAGAGTTCAGCGAATCCGTACCCTCGTCCTATTACATCATTATTTCTAGAGTGATTAACAAATACTACTAATTTCTAAAATGCTAAGTTCCAAAATACTTTAGATGTGCACCTCAAATCAATTCAATTTCAAAGTAGAACATTTTGTTGTGCTTACCGTGAGAATAAGTGTCATTTTTATGCTATAATCGAATTTTTTAACATTTTTTGTTATAAATTCCTGCGTAATATTAGTTTCGTTATGAAATATTTTCAAATTGTAAACATGCATATGCATATTGCTACTTATTAAATATTATGTTCTTTACTGCAAGCTCACGCACAGTTTTTAATATAGTAGGTAGGTACCTACATAATTAGAAAACAACTATATCGTTCTTCAACTCATATTTCTCATATTTCTTACACTTAGTTACATTCTAGTTGAACAAAAATAATAAATTCGAAAAGTGTTATACTTCTCCTCACTTTGGAATAAGAAATCCAATAATATAGATTAAAACAGAAATTTTTATAGGCTGCACAGCCTTAACAGAATAATATTTCCTAATCGAAAGTTTCAGTGAAAGTAAAAGGAATAATTTTCTTGGGGGGAAAAATATTCCGTTTGTTTAAATGTAAAGTGAGTGTGCTATGTTTTCTTCAACAATAAATATGTAACTAGCACGTCAAGGTAAAGATTTATACAAAACTTTGTTTACAGTATTTAACGAGTCTATAGGGGAAAATTTTGAAAAGTATGTTGAAGTTTACAATCGGTTTGATTATAATTTATGAGGATAATATAAACGCAGAGCGAATCATCGATTCCGGAATGTTAATTGATTACATCGCAAATTAGTTATTTTAAGTAATTCAAATTGCATCTTTAATGTTTGTCTTTGTCTTTATATACGTAATTCCTGCACGAAAGTGGTGCAAGTTCATTCGTAGTTACACATCTCTCAGACGATCTATTTAACCGTCACTTGTAACGCTTAGAATGCAGATGCACTTCTAAATCAGGCTATCAGCACAATAGTGGCGTAAACAAAAAACTTTCGTTTTGAAATTACCGCTATAATAAAATTATTAACGTTGTTAAGTCGTTGCTTTAATTTCTATTTTTAGATACACAGGTACGATTTTTTAAAAAATACAATTGCTAAGGTGTGTATTATTAGTATACAACTGTAAATGTATGAATATTGGAGAATTGGTATTGCGCGACGTAAGTCAACATAATGCTCATGCAAAAACACGTTTGTGCGCTGCCATTATGTAGAAGTTTTTGGAAGATTACTCAGGCCAGTAGAGAATTAAAAATTTGCTATAAGAGGTGGTTTAGGCTGAAATATCAATCCGCACAAAATTGTCAGGTACGCCACTACTGCGCTGATAGCCACAAATAAGTTGTATGTTTCCTGGTTCAGAATTACGTCAAGGTCTACAAAGATTGATGTTGCTTAAAGTTTCTAATATAACTACAACCTGGCTACAAAAATTCAGTGTACTGATTATAAAAATATTCTCAATTTTACGTATAACTGTAGTTCGTTACATGTTCGTTAATATTTCTATGAAATAGTATGCATGAAGCGAAACATCTTTTTTTCTCCATCTTTTTCACGCCTGCTGAGCGGAAGCGAAATGGCCAATTTCAGACGTTTCGCGTTTTCTACTTTTCTCCCATCAAGGGAAATAGACTTTACGCGCATGCGTATTCACATTTTTTACTTTGCTCCCAAGGAAACTTGAGCTTGCGAGCTGAGTGAACACGGCGTTACCCTGTGGTATGAAGAAGCAATTAGTCGACTAATCGATATCGCTAGTGTGTGTTTATGTTGACATTACAACTGTCACGTCACCTCTTTTCATTAAAAAATACAATTAGTGATAATCAGAGCAAAAGCTGCAAAAGCGATTGAGGAAACTTTGCTGTCGTCGAAATCGAAAGAAAAGTAGACGATGTACAACAAATTTATGGAGAGGCGAAATAACAAAAAAGTGGAGTCTTTATCACAAGCAGTGCTTTCAATTTCTTTCTTTTTATTTCAATATAAACGCAATTGAACGTGCATATTTTTGTTTAATCGCTCAGCAGGCATTCCAAAACACATCTTTCATGCAGGTGCTAAAAAGAGTATTGTGCGTGACAAGGGAGAGATGCGATTCGTCCTCGCGTGAAGCGAGGGACAGCAAACTTCGCACTCGTCAAAATCGCTTTTTTCTCTCCGTTGTCACGCAATGTACTATTCTCAGTTACAGTGCAGAAAAGGGAATAAACAGTTTTACTTGTATCGCTTTAATGAAACAATTTTTTCCCCACCATGCTTCTTCCCTTCTATTTCAAGGAAAGTTAACATTAAGAAAACATGTCTTTTACTAATAAAAGGTTTCCAAAAGAATCTTTAACATCATTAATGTTTCCGAATGCAAGCAAACAATTGTAGAACTCTGCACTTACTTTTTTTTCACACAGTACAATATGCTTCAAGTTAATTTTATACCCAAGCAAAAAAAAACTAGAAGTTCAAAGTCGTGTTTTTATTTTCTGAAGTTGTAGCTTATCGAAACGTGTTATCTATGATTTTTTTGTCACCCCCTGTGGTGAGAAATTCGCGTCCAGATGGAAATTCACGGACCACGTAATGTTTAATGCCCGCTGTCCGCAGAACAGTTGGTTCATGATCTGTACGATCAGACCGGCACATGCTTACGTATGAGTGTACACGTGTGTGTCTGTAAAAGAGTTGCAGCCGTCGTAAGGCTGACTTTCTCCTCCGGCGAGCAATAAGGCGGCATTACGCAACCACGCTCTCCGTGCCTTTTACTGTGTTCCGAACACAGGGAGCCGTTTTGGTCAGGTCCGTTTTCATCATCCGCTCTCGCGCTGCGAAACGTGCGCGTGAAACGGTTGATTCGAACTCCGGCGACATACCACATTTTTCACGAATTCATCGTGTATTAGTCGACAGCCTACCCCATTACGTAAGGTTCTATTAATTATTCAACATTGCGCGATTATGCTTGTATAATTTCATTTGCAATCCCAACAGACGTGAACGATGATATATTACTATATTTTTCTGTTTCTAAATGTTCGTAGCTGTCGATATAGTATGCACTACGTTTTTCTAGAGTAGAAAATTATTAGTCTTTAATTTTGTACCACAGATATTTTAACGCGTGGTACTAATATACTCTTTTAATGTAATTTTTCTAGGTAACGGTGTGCAAACAATTGCGCTAATTTCATGGTGACTCCTTTTTAATTAACTACTAAACTTTTTAGCTACGAACTTTTGCGCGTCTGCACTCATTTCTTTAAGCGATTTTCAGGAATTTATTGCGGCGAAAATAATTATCGTAATGGAATAAAACTTTTTCTGTGTATTAAATTACTTTTATACAGTAAATAAAAAATATAAAACTAATAAAATTATTGTTTTTGAAAGTAGTCTTAATGACATGTTTAAAAATTCATGCCTCGCTCGTGAAGGCGATTTCAGCTGTTAGACTTATCTGAACCCAAAGATTCAAACATATTCTTGATCAGTATGACTGTGGTTATCGCTTGAACTGTAATTACTGATTTATCTTCAAAATTAGCAAAATGGCGGGCAAAATGCAAGGAAAATGTTTTTTTGCCATTTTCTTTTGCTATTTTCGATTTTAAAAGTAGGTTAGACTCAACAAAAATACTTTTAGTCCCTGCGAAAGGTATAGGTGTGCAGAATAAGCAGTAAAATTTATAGACGAATCGGTTCGATAGACTTTGAGATTTTATCTTCACGATGTGGAAAAATGACGTTTCGAGAAAAACGCGTTCCAAGTTTTCATCTATAGAGGCCAAGCCTCTGTGCTCCCTACAAGTGCTCCCTACTTCTTGAGGATATGTACCTACTTTCGAAAACTGGTTTAAAAAAAATCGATTCTTTCAACCTGTCTAACCGGAATGATCCTTTAACAGAGGCTGCATTTGCCGTGTTAATTCGAGAGGGCGTATCTGTAACTTTCGCTTAAATGGAGTTATTGCTGCCAGGTAGCACAAAATATATATATGTATATGTATATTAAATAAGAAAACCATATTTGCATTGAAACCGAAGATATTACAAGTTATATGTCAAACGTATGTGAAATCGATGTCTGATTTTGGGTGTATGTATCAATGTGTCCATTGGAGTTTTTGAAATAGTTTTTAGGTTTGTCAGAAATATTTGGATCCCTTTTAATCCAGATTTACTATTTAACGTAATCCGATTTATATAACATACCGATGGTATCACACTTTTGTGACTAAAAGTCATTTATCTCGGAAACACCTTTTCGCCAGACAGGTATTTCCGAAATAAGCGATTTTCGACCTTATTCTGCGATTTTTAAGCGTCCATACCCATACAGCACACTCTCGTTGCAGCATAGTTGCAGCATAGTTGCGGTGCAAGATGGCAACGACTCACGCAAGGATGCCGCAACTGTGCAGCAAAAATTCTATGTCCGCCTGCTGCAAAGTTGCACAGCAACTTTGAGGCAACTTTGCACGGCAACTTTGAGGCAACTTTGCACGGCAACTTTGAGGCAACGAAAAACTGTTAAAAAAAAATAAAAAAAAGTTATCGGTTACGACAGGACTTGAACTCCGAACCGCCCGCATGACAATCTGACGCGCTACCGTTGTGGCCACGGAACCTTCTTGGATGTAGATTACTGTAGGTGGTATATATACTGATTACTCGGTACGTTAAAAACACGTACCACCAGTAAAATAGATTCTGACTTATGCTTGGAACTGATTAAATGGTTGCCTTCTCCGACATATATTTTATATTTTAGTTCATTATACAGGATGTCCGCGGGAACAAACACCTGGATATTTCCTAACGTATTGGAGATATAAAAGAAATTGTTTACATGAAATTGCATGGTTGGAGGGGGCAAATTCACTGGGGCAGACGATTTTTTCTTGTATTATTATTTTATGAGATACGATGATCAATTTTTTTTTTAAACGGAACTCTTTTGTTAACAGATCACATGATAGTGCGTTTCAAGACGAATTCAATAAAGTATAATGTATACACTTTATTTCAGCCGGTTTTGGAGATATTATGTTTTAAAATCTGCTAACGCCGCAAAGTTGTGGCAAAGTTGCGACAAAGTTGCGGCAAAGTTGCGGCAAAACTGCGGCAAAGCTGCGGCAAAACTCTTGCAAAGCTGCGGCAAAGTTGTTGCATAGTTGCGACATAATTGCGGCAAAGTTGCTGCATAGTTGCGGCAAAGTTGCAGTGCATTATTGTAACGCAACTATGCAGCAATTATGCAGCAACAATTCTATGTCCGCCCCGTGCAATGTTGCACGGCAACGTCGCAGCAACCATACATCGACATTGCGCTGCAACCATGCAACATCGCAAGGTTACTGCAACCATCCTGCAACTTTGCCGCAACGAAGTGTGCTGTTTGGGTAGCTCATAGCTCAGCAATTTTGATGAAATTTTAGGCATGTATACAACTTACTACAATCTACAAAGGGCATTTTTTAAATTTTCATTACGTGCACAGACAAAAAAGTTGAAAAAATGATCTTTCCTATTTTTTTTTTGCTATTCCGACCAATTGAAATTTATTTTAAAATGACGAAACACGTGACTTAGCAAATTAATCCTACTAGCTTCTAAAAAGAAAACTCAAGTCGTTTGGACCAATTTTGAACAAGTTATACGATTTTAAAGGGTGTCCACATACTTTTGTCCCCGACTGTATCTTTTAGCCGACTTCTTATTTTATTTCCAATATAACCGGCCGCTGAAAAAGCTCACTTTCCTTCAACGTTTATAGAAGGAATTGAGAAAAAATATTGATCTGCTGGTTCTAGATGATGTCCACGGGTTCCACCATTCTCAAAGAGATTTATCTCTTTTTTTATGCGTCAATGAATAAATATAGTTTAGGTAGTTATACGCCAGTTAATACTATTATTTAAATAAATCATTATCCGTCGTAACTTAATCAATCCTTATTATTATGAAATGACTAGGTACGTTTATTTATTCTGATTATTTTCATATTTTTCGAGTGTTCATAAAGTAATTCAGAGTTTTAAAGAATTTCGAAATTCTCGGAATTAGTTATGTATATGAAGACCCGGAATTTTTGGAATCTAAAAAACAACCGGGATCGCGAGATTTTATTCTCGAAATAGGTACAACCAGTTTCGAGTAAATTCTATTCATTGGGAAAACACTTACGAAGATCGTGTATAGAAAACTCATTGCACTAGTTAATTCATTTACACCAAAATTGATTATTCATTAGGTTTACCACCATAATGGGAGTATGTCGCTAAATCCAATTACACAGCATCTACCTCATAGAAACGACCACTAACGATGTTCACCTTTGCACATATTATCATCGTTGAAAGGATGAATTACGTTCGATGCGTCAAGCTCCGGAGCTCAAACTGTAGGTTATTCCATAAATGTCATTTACTTTTCTATATTACTTACAACGTGCTAGAACCATACCACATTGCACTCCTTCTATTTACTTCTTAATTGCAATTCAATTTTCATTTTTATAATCAGAAAATATAATTATTATTATCTTCTATTTTTTGTGATTCATTTGATTTCACGTACTTGGCGTAATTATTTTACTTTTTTGAAGTTTTCTTCTCGGGATTTTAAATTACTCTAATCAAATTACTTTCATCCACTCCGAACAGCTGCGATATACAAGTGCATCGCAAATCGATCAATCACGGCGACGTTCCCACTTATATTTAATGTGTTACACTCGTTACAGGTAGCTGGTATGTTCGACGAAACCGGAGAAAAGCGCATTTCACATTCAAGTATTCTGACTTTCATGGCGCGCATAGTTCGGTTGGATGCGTTAGTGATTCACCGTACTTCCGTTAAGTGTGCGTACGTACAGCCTGAAGTTGTAAACACATCGCGGACCAAAATAGGGTTTACATATTAATAGCTCGTCTCAAGATGCATCTGGACGAAAGTGGGCAAACTGCACGAAGGGACAACTTACACCGAATCGAAAAGCCACTGGTGCAAAATTGTGTCCATAACCAGATTGTTTCTCAACTCGAATACACGCTTTACAGTTCATGATACGAGGGCCAATTGTCCTCGTGAAGTTTCGGAGCTTGCATAATAGATGCTACTGAGTGTCCTAAAGGACGCTTAGGTTCGAAGAAATCGCCAAAACTCGTAGCACTGCGCAATGTATTAATTATTGACAAAACTCAATTTTGTTGTGTTGTTTTACACGTTGAGCGTATGAATTATTATAATTTCTTAATTGTCAATTTGTTAGAAAATTATTCAATGCTATCGATATACATGTGCACTGCCCAAGTATTTTGGTCACTTATTTTGGAGAATTTAAAGTGTTTAACAGTTTCAAGCGTTGAATTTTAATGTGTCATTGATTCACTTGAATGGTTCACACATGGCATCGTAGTTTAGGAATAATAATAATGAGTGAAGATATTATTATTCCTATTACTATCTCGCAACCACAGTTTGCTTTTTTCTTTAGATTTGTGTCTAAAGTTTTACATGTCACAATTTAATTATAATTTACGAGTCGAGTTAAAGAAAATAAAAAAATGGCCAGGCAAGGGAAATGAAAGGCGGGAAATTCATTATGTTAGACCTTCCGGATATTCATTGCATATAATTCGTCATATATAGGTATGCAGTACGTCAATACACGTTGAATCCATGCTGTTTCGACAGATCTGTCATTTGATGATGAATTGCGTCCGTTTGCTACCATAGGTTCTCTTAAACATTATCTCGATAAATTGGACAGTTGGAATAAAGAGGTCTGACGTTAGCTCAACTGTGCGCACCGACTCCGTTGAAGATAATTAAACTAATCGATATTTCATGGAGAGGAGAGCTGTTAATGTAGCGTGCTATTATTTCATAGCATCATACATAACTTCCGTTAACGCTTATACTATTTTCTATTAGTGAATTGAACTTAAAGGACAATTGATTGAATATTAAATAAATCTTAAACCTTTTAATATTATTAAGCATTTTCTGTCTTTCCATTTAATAACATTACAAGCCTGCTAATGATGGCGATATTCATTTTGTGATATGAAATGATTGACAGTACCTATCACGTTATTATATGTTTGTGACAGTTGAAATCTTTCGAGGATTTAATTGATTCATGTTTATAACGGGTTATAAATCGATGAAAGTTAGGAAACTTTTTTTATTAACCTTCTTGACATTTTCTAATGCTATTAGTGTTAATATCAAAGTTAAACGATTGCTCGAATGTATCAGAACGACCTTGAACTTGCTTACCTTGGTCCGGCCATGCGATGACGTTCCTTCTGCACTTTCGCCACGTGACGATAGTCCTAGGAATCGTCTTTAGGAAAATTCAAAGCTCAACACTAACGGGAAGAATGAAAACACCGTTTGGGATCGATTCGAACCCAGAAATAACTAAACGATAAAACAATGGAAGCACTAGAATAATGGTTACGAGGAACAAGGAACACTGAACCAGTCAACAATAACGTCGGAATTTTTAAAAAACAGGTCTATCGAACTCGCGACAGGATGGTCGAGTTATTTAACGTCGGACTCGTGCCTCTTTTCGGAGTATGAGCATCGATCAATCACCATTTATGGCCCGAACTGTTTCCGTACGGATGTTTAACGAACAGTTTGCCGAACCGTCGCAATCAAGTCGACGACGACGACGATGACGACGATACTGACGACGCCAGTCTACAAAGCGCGGATGCACGGCAGGGTTAGAGGACTCTGAGGAAGGTGAACGAGGGTATGGAGCTGACTGCGGAAAAGGGGGTGGGGAGTCAAGTGAACCTGAGCGCAGGTTCGTGCGCTCGACAAGTACACTTCCCTGTCGAATGCACTTTGCTTCATTTTCCCTTGATACAAAAATTCAATACAACCAGCTCAGAGATTGTTCCGCTGGGCGTGATGAAAATTATACATACAGTTACTCGCACAAAAGTATCCACTCGCCCCATACGTATAACATATTTTAGTTATTTAAGCAGGTAGCAAATATTAAATTCAGTAATGGCACCCATTATAATCTACATTAGTATAAACCTTGATTAATATATTTTTAGTTACTACCATCTACGAAAGAAATGCTCAAAGAAATTTTGCTGAAAGAATGGCACAAGATGGGCCGGAATTTCACAGAAAATTAAGTAGTTGAATCTATGTGTACCTTCTAGATTAAAGGCTATAATAAAATCGCAGGAATATCAGAAGAATATTAACTTATTGTAATTATGTTTGTATAAATTGAATGCTGGATCTTACCTGCTCCCATGGATAATAATGCTTTTTAAATAAACTGTGTACATTTTTCGATTGAATGCACCCTCAACAAAAGTATATTAATCACGGTTTAGAGTAATGTGAATTTGAATTGCGAATTTTTATTTTGAAGTAGATTTAATATGTAAAATATGTTACATGCAGGGTGGACGGATACTTTTGTGAGTAACTGTATATGACCACGCAGGTGCAACCATTCATTTTGGCTGTTGTGTTAACCAAAATGTTTACGGCTGCTATTAATCCGATTATTAAACCGAAGTTCGGTTATTAAGCCAAATTATTCCGGGTATTTCAAACCTCCTGTTTGGTTACATCAGACATACAGTGATGATTTCACTTCTATCATTTCTCATGACACTTTACCGAACTTCTTATGACGTATTATGTATTGTGTTAGTATGATAAGAAAAAATATATTTCCGTAGAAAGGGCGACATATAAATCATGTGAAAATTCTTCAACGTTGCTATTGGCTTCCACCGAAATTTGTTCGTATTTGTCGAAAAGGAATAAAGCAGGGTTCGAAAGAGTTCTGGAACTTTTCAATAGGTTCTATTTAAAACATAGACCGTGAAACTTTTTTAAAAATGTTCTCACATTATACATTCCCATGAAAACCGATAAAGTTAAAGTTCTTGAAAATAAAAGTTTTCTATAACAAGAACAGATATTCATCAATATTTTAATAAGTATTTTTTTGCGAATTAATTACAAGGAGATGAATACAAATTGTGACTAGTACTTTTGGGTAATGTTTATTAATACTATAAACTGCAAAAAAAATTTGTTTGATAATACATACATGTGTATGACGGCACTACAGTCGTCTGATGTGTAGGCACTTTTACTGTGGGTTTACCATGATTATGAAAAACCTGAGATTCGGATCGACCTGAAAGTTTCACAATATGTTCAAAATATATTCCTTTCTGGAGTGTGCATACTTATACAATATTTATGTAACACGAATTTCCTGACAGCATAAGGTGGGGAGGGGTAACAATAATTTCTGTAACTCTGCAAGGTCTCACCAAATTTTCTTTCGCTCTAACTGGCCACACCACAACAAATCACACACAAACTGAACTCTATATCTAAAACACAATCTCGACCTCTCTCCAAACACTAAGCCATCCAGAATATGTACCGTAGAGGTCTCCATCCCGCGATGGCTAACCCTACAAAATTCACTCCCTTTCGCCCTTAGGAGGCTAGAGCAAACACACACACGTGCCTTAAAAAGAAGGCCTTCTCCTCCAAACCCCTTAAATCGAAATCTCGACATTTGGTTATTGTGTATAAAAGGGTACACCTCACCGATTTCCATGACCATGAGGTGACTTTCTCTGGGGTGAGTGACCCCATGCAACAGTGGCTTTGACGATCACTGCTCGACCCCTCGCCTGACTTGTCCCGCGTGCACTGCTGCAAGCGGATTGAATGCTTTTAGGCGTATCTTCAAACGCTTATAACTAACAAACGAAGTCTCCACCGCAACATCATTATTTTTTATTTACGTCTTAGTCTGGTGTCTAAAATCACCCCTTAGATTTATTCCCTCGTGCAGCCGAACACCCTGTATATATATACTACTCCTAGAGATGTGGGACAATCAAAAAAGTTCTTTACCGTTTTGGGATCTGAGGCTTCGTTCTCGAGACATTAATAGTTGAATATTAACGGTCAACCGTCCCGGCCGCGTAGTTTAAAGTCCAGTCAGCTGAGCGCGCGGCAGCATACGGAAGTATGCACACGCAGGAGGCACCGGTAGATACAGTCGATACAGACCTCGCACACAGGCCTCGCACACAGTAGATCTGGCCGCGTTAACCTATTATCAAGGTTTGAACGAGCGTGGTCGGCTCCATTGAGCTCTATACTAACTGGAGTGTGAACAGCAGTGGGAAGAAGTAGAGGCGACAGCGGTCAGAGAGAAATGGAAAATAGTGGGTGAATGTATCCTTCTTCTTCCTACTATCCCTCTCTATATCTCTACTATCCTGTAGTAAATTTGCGTGTGGTGGGGGTATAGACCGTATAGACCGGTATAGACGCCGCGCGGGACAGGGACAGCTCTACCCACTAATTTGTGTTCCTTGTCTGATCGGCCGCCATTGCTCTGTTCACTCTCCAGTTAGTATAGAGCTCAATGGTCGGCTCTATTGCGTGGGTGGGTCTGTACCTACGCGCGCTACGGGCCACTGTTCCACGCTCAGCTGTTTCGGCCTTAGACTCCGCGGCTCGGAAGTTCCATTGCTAATATTCAACTGTTAATATCTCGGGAACGAAGCCTTGAACCCCAAAACGGTAAAGGACTTTTCGATGTCTTTTTGCAACAGGATATTGCATGTTCCGGATTGTCCCGTAATTTCGGGACACCCTGTATATCACTTCTAGAAATTATATCACTCGTTAATTGTGCAATATTAGACATCGCGTCCGCCCCCGATTGCTTTGGTTTTTGGATATTGTTTTAGAGGACCGAAATATAAGATATACAGTAAATCCTCGTTGTAGTCCCGTTTTTACCATGCCGCAGTACGCCCGGTGACTATCCCCACCATTTCGTGGAATCCTTCGGTCGAGAGTGAGAGAACTCGAGAACGAGCTAGAAGGAACAAAAGAGTGGACGGCAACTTCGTGTCAACTGTTTCGTTCCCTCTCGCTCGCTCTTGGGTTTTCTCACTCGCGGGTTTAATACGAGTGTTTACTGTACGTGTTTTTTTTTAAAACCACTTCCTTAGTGATTAACGTTATCTTTGTTTCTTCTCGGGCCCTATTCTCGAGTTCCGAAAGCCATAAAACCCGGTGCAGCTTGAAATCGGAGGTGTGAAATTCGCCTATCACCCTGAATAAAAGATAGGTATTCTTCAGAGCCTGAAATTATCAACGCGGCAAGGGAACTTCGGAAATTCTAATAGAATTTTCATCATTCCATCCATTTTCATAACTTCCAAGGGTTCAATGTTTCAGAAATTCAATGTTAGTTCTGGCTGCGCCATATTAGATATGTTAAAGTTCGATCGGGGAGTCATATCGGGAGAGCACTTAAGATCGTTATATGAAACGCGTTCCGTTCAAATTTGCACTCATGTTTGAGTACTCGACCAACAGTATGTACCAAATTCGCCGCATAATAACGCCTACCTACCACCTCAAAGACGTGACCTAAATTCGATTTTATTAACTTGTTTTACACACTGAAATCAAAGACAGTAAAAGTAAGAACTTCGTTACACCAGTATTTTGCGACAGAGTAACTTCTTTCCGCGCCCCATCTATCCCTTCATATTTAACTCGATACAATACCAGATTAACATGCAGATGTTTGCAACAAGTTCGACAGGTGCATGATATTTTCCCCTGAGGAAACTATCAAACACTTGATCTGTAAATATCGTAATTCAGAATTTTCCTAGTTACAGAAAATATTACACTATACACAAGTCTTTGAATATCCGTTCGTTTAAATATGTATTCTACGTGGCAGAGAACACAGCTGGGTAGCTGTTCTGTTGGAACAGCGCCGGAAATCATTTGTACGACGACCAATTTTCCATAATTAAAAGCAGAGTGATACGTCGCCGGAAGAGTGGATTGCCTAACGATCTTGAAACTTTGATCTCATCCCTCCCTCCCTCTGCTATTCAGCAAGATGAAAGGAGATTTAGTTCTTCGTGGAGAAGAAGACGGAGCAGCAGCGTACCTTTCTCGGGCATGCCTCCATGCCTCGGCCACCCCCAGGAGCCCTTGGCCTCGGGAAAGTTCTTGCCACCTGCTAACCCCTGGCTCGCCTGCGACGCGTCAATATTCGTCGGCCGCCCTTCGAAAACGACCACCCCGTTGCAGTCCCGTGCGAAACCGCGCGCATGCGCCCTGTCCGCTCCTCAGCCTTCTACAAACACAACGCTGCGTGACTACTACCTCCGTCAACACATTTTCCGCATCTACAGAAACCCCGGACGCTCTTCAATCTTACCTTCTCTTCTTGAGGACGATCGCAAACCTCGAGATCATTTTCAATACCCATTCCTCCGACAGGTTTTCTTCTAGGTTCTCACTCCCCCGTTACGTTTTCAGTGCGTTTAAATCGCATCAACTACGGGAACTATATAGCAGTCCGGGACAAGGATTTCTCTCACCGAAAAGGTATGCTATTCGGCTCGCCTTTCGTCTTTGCTGTCTGCTTTTAGTAATACGACGCCGCCCGCGCCGCTTGCTCGAATGAAAATGGCTAGTCGCTGTTGCGTGCTTTTTCGTTCATTCTCCGTCTCTCGCACTCACCTCGGCAACTACAAAAGAAGTAGGCGGGATATAAATGTTCTCTTAAGGGGTCATTCTGGTTAGACGATTTGAGAAAATCGATTTTTTTTTTATAACATTTTTCGAAAGTAGATATCTTCAAGAATGTACTATTAAATTTTCATTGAAAAATTCTAATTATTTTTGCTTCTACCTAGGTATTTTGTAGGGAGCGCAGAGCCTCGACCACCATACTTAAAAACTTTGAACGCGTTTTTCTAGGAACGGCATTTTTTCACATGGTGCAGGTAAAATCTCAAAATCTATCGAACCGATTGCTTTATAAATTGAACTGATTATTCTGCACACCTATACCTCTGGTCGATACTACAACCAAGTATTTCTGTTGAGTCTAACCTACTTTTCAAATCGAAAATAGCACAGTAAACACAGCCAAAATACATTGATTCTTGTATTTTGCCCACCATTTTGTTAATTTTAAGGATAAATTATTTATTCTAGTACGGGCCATAGCGACTGTCATACTGATCAAGAATCTGTTTGTATTTTTGGTTTTAAATAAGTTGAACTGATGAAATCACCTGCACGAGCGAGGCATGAATTTTTAAACATGTCATCAAAATCGCCATCAAAACCATTTTAGAAGCAATAATTTTATAACTTTTATATTTTTTATTTGCCGTAGAAATGTAGTTTAATCGATAGAAAAAAAAGTTTTATTCCATTACTATAATTCCTGTCTTCGCAATAAATTCCTGAAAATCGCTGAATTTATCGGCGCGCTAACCAGAATGACCCCTTAAGGGGGTACTCTAGTGTAACTGCCTGTTTTTCAATGCCATCGTCGGGAATTTATTTAATGAAAACTATAAGTTTATACTGTCTGACATTTTGTCTGCATATTAAGGTATGTTTGAAGTAATACTTACAACTTTTTGAGCTTATTTATTGGCATTTTAGTGACCGCAAATGCATGGGTACACCCGGCCACTAATGCTCACGTAAAACTTTATACGCGTTTTTCTCGAAAAGTTATTATTCGATTCGATCGAAAGTTTTTTATTTTAAAAAATGTACTTCTGGCTCGTGGAGAAACCCGTAAAATTTAAAAAATATGAATATTTGTAATTTTTAAAGGCGTTGAAACGGCGAAAAATATAAGGAAAAAGTAATTTCAAACTTCAAGTGACGTTATTTTCTCGAAAAATTGAATTTTTTGTCATTTTTACTGCTATGTCCACGTGCGAGTGTCATCCCCGTTAACCTTTACAGAACCGTTTTTGTTTTCGACAAAATAGTAGTTTTCAGTTTCCAAAAATGTATAGATATATATATAACGTGTATGTTGTACAGAATTGGAAAACTTGCACAGAGCCCCGTAAAAGGCTCTACAGGTCCGGAACGGTAATAAAATTTGTAGTACCTATGTCTGCAAATTTTTGATACTGCTGATTACAAATACGTAGACGGATTGTAAAAATGTTCGATCAATGTGGCAGCTTTACTGACCTAAACGAATGAACACATACTAAAATTCAGGGAACTTTCTTTTAGCGTTAGTCAGAGCTAACGACTTAAACGTAGGAAATGTTTGTATCGCCTTTTCTTTTTTTCCATGTTTTCATTTATTATTTTTGGTATTTTTGTGAATTACTTTATTTTGTTGTATTTTTTGTGTTCCTTTATGTTTTTTGTATTGTAAGGGGAAAAGAGAGCTAGATAAAGATAAGGGAAATATAAAATTATAGTCTCAGTGATAACAACAACATCAAATAATAATCTTAGAGATAGCGGAAATAGCAAATTTTATTTTCAGAGAAGACAATATCATCAGATCAAATTATAATATCCAAAATGTATATGCCGAAATTCTGCAAAGATAAGAACGTCCAGGAACTATTCATTACATACGCTTGGTTTTATATTTCACTTGCGAGAGCCGGCGCAATCTGGCGGCGGAAGTGGAACTATTATTCTGCGCGGCATTCGTACACATCGAACAGAACGAATTTATGGTCGAACACACATACAAACACAGTCGAGACCTAACACATACATACGTATTTATACTTTAAATAGTTTTTAAGTAGTGTGCTTACACAAAGCTCCAAAAGGGGCTTTGCCGGTCCCCTAAAGGTTAATAATCTGGCATTGTTTTTTATTTCAGACCAATGGTTTAGGTGTTAAGTACACGCTCCACCGTTTTGGATGAATTTTTTGACGCCTCGACTTTAACGACTCCCCAGTGCTGTCTGCAATGGTTAATTATAAAACAAAGAATTTATTTCTATAGTTTAAGACATCCTTGATACAATGAAAAAAGTTCCATTAAATCACACAAAAATTCAGAACAATATTTCAAGATACAATAAAGTAGCCTGCCAAACATCAAATTAATTTGTCGAACCGCTTTTGTACAACAAATTCACAAAAAACTACCTATTTTTCGGCTCAACAGGGTGCAATCTCCCCTTATTCTTGCAGTGCAAGATTGAAATATTGCACGCAACATTGTCGCAATGTTACAGCAACATTGCGCTGCAACCATGCAACATAGCAAGGTTGCTGCAACGTTGCCGCAACGAAGTGTGCTGTATGGGTAGCGTTATTACTTGGGCACTCGAATCACTCGAAAATCAAGTCCTTTTTTGCGAATTAATTGCAAGGAGATGAATACAAATTGTGCCTGGTACTTTTGGCTAATTTTTATTAATACAATAAACTGTACAAAAATTTGTTTGATAATTTATATTGATATGTGACGGCGCTATAGTCGTCTGATGTGTAGGTGTTTTTTCTGCCGTTTTGCAGTGATTGCAAAAAAAATCGGAGGTTCGCATCGACTTAAAAAAATTATAGGATGTGTAAAACATGTGCCATTTCCCGGGGAAACCTCTGATATGTTTCGTAAAAATTCGAGATTTTCACAAAAAAATTATAATGTCGCGGCTTTTTAGTAGTGCACAAACACGACCAAATTTTTCCTGTTATAATCGCCGCTTTCGGCCACCAATTTTATATTTTTTTTAATTTCAGTTTGTATTAATTTCGCGGGTAACTACGGATGTAACAAACGAGAATCACATCCTGAGATTGTATTACGTCATTTTTAAGACCAATATCACAACAAAACTACAGAAGAACGTTAAAATGTTTACCAGTCAGCACCGCCATTTCTAAAACACATATATATATATTTCGTACCAACTTTTTGGAATCTCTATGGTAATAATAAACATTGTGTAAAAGGATACATAGGTATAGATTTGCTTTCATTCTTGTACAAATACATTAAAAAGAAAGTGTTTCTTTCACGGAATACGACTGCCTACTGTCTAGTGCCCTTAACGAGCTGTCATTCACAGATAGCCGCCCTCCAAAGAAATGTATGTCTGCAACATGCACGTACAAACATACCCCCAACAAATCGGGCGACTATGACAAATTGCCCTTTCCTCATTTCAAGCCCTGACGACTCTAATTATCCACATTTCCGTTCACGTCTATTTCTCCGTTTATTCTATACACTGTCTATTTCGAGATTAAGCACCTTTACCTTACAGTGGATCGATAGAAACTTAAATTGTTACACGCATTTCCCATGCTCTTAGGTTTAGTTCTGATACGTTGGGTCTGTAGAAAAATTGTGAACCTTTTATTTGTAAAATACTTGATCTGCTCGTAATCAACAAGGAGCCTAAACATCTCTTCAACTAGTCTACTGTGCACAATTTAATCTGCAAAACATTGTGATGTCTTTAGAAATGCAACAGTTTTACACGGAAGGATATACTACGGTATAACCCAACCATCATAATGAACTGAAATTTTGAGGCGTTGAAAATGAAAAGTAGAACAGGTTAGAATTAATTAATTATTTTCAATTGTTACCGAACGTTTTTATTTACCGTGTTGAATGTGTGCGCCTCGAGCGGGAAGACATGCTGCACAAGATCATCTCATTTGAATTTGTCTCATCCTGTCTTAGTGTAAGCAAGTAAAAGGGGTTCGTTCTGTACAAGAGGCCTGTGAATGGCTAGAATTGCGATTTTGGTTAGGCAACGTCGCGTCGATGTGGAAAAGTTCGTCGGTGCAGACGCTGAGCTTTTCTACTATTCCCATTCTCTTACACATACTCCGCGCCAGGTCAATGCGTCTGCTACTTCACTGCAAGTGATGGTCTATGATGATATCAAGATTTTTACCAAGCACTGCTATCAAACACTCTGCTGCTACGATTACCATGCTATGCTATTGACACCATTTACACATCAATAAATATTGTCCTTACGTTATTCAGTATTCAATTACTGTTTACATTCCGCTACCGTATTCGAACAATTTCAAAAAATATTTACGTGCGTCACAGTTCCCATTTGAATGCTATACTCTTATGTGCATCACCACTGACGTGCATCCTTTCAAGTTGTAACTTGAAATGGAAGCATTGGTATTCTATTTTTTCTCCATATGATTAATGCGTTGTTAAAAAAAGATCGGTTAAACAATTTAGGAGCACCCTGTATAGATTCGCTGCAGGTGACGATGAGGGCGGCCAGATAATTTCACCCTTGCGTCACCTCGGTCAAGGTCATTGCCTCGAAAAGATCGTCACGGAGAGATCTGACGGCCTTGCAGCGTTTGGTGCCCGCACAACTATTTAAGGTCGATGCCCTCCCCTTCCTGACCTATGTCGCGCAGGTACGCGTGCGCGATGCTCGCCCATGCACCGTGCAATTATCGTTAATTATCCTAATTAAACTGTCGCGGCAACATTGGCTCTGAAATCGAATATCTGCCCTGATAAAAGGGCACTTCTTCCATTTCTCTCCTAATTGTTCTTAAAGCGATGTAACGAGAAGATTTTCGTGTATGTACTTTAATTTGAATACAGTTCTTGGATTATAACAAATTACGCTGCTTAGCATAAAAATATGGTTGAACGTAAAAATTCCGGATGGAGAAATAACCTTCACGTAGACATGTAGCTTTTAATTGACCAAAGAATTTTTATATCGCAACAGTGAATCGCGTTACTACCGATTACCCCTAAATATTTAAGGTTTACAATTATGTATTAACGCCTTGAGTGGCGTCGCGACGCGTCGGCGTGTCTTCACGCAGAGGGATATGCATTCTAGGTACTATTTCGGCGCATTTTTACGTCTATATTTTTTTTAAAAGCGCCGAAAGTATTGTCCGAGAGTTCCCAAATGAAACTTTGAAAACAAACAAAGCCCGAGGTTCGTTTTGTATAAACCAATTCCGGCAAAACCGCTGACTCGGAAAGACCTGGCCAACATAAAGGGGCATTTTTCAAAACTTTGCGTCACTCAAAGCGACCATACCATTGCATAAAACAGTTCGTACCATGTATGTATGTTTGAAAGCGCAAAATCCAAAAAGTACGGAACCGATTTCGATGAACCATATGCCAGAAGAATCTTTGTTTTAATGGGACTGCTATAGACTATAGGATAGTTTCAAAATCCAAGTTTCACGCGCAGTACTAATCAATACCGTAGCGAAGCACGAGCATTTTGCCAATGTATTGTATTATATCGAGGGAAAAATCACAATATTAATATTCGTTACGTGTATGCAACCAGCTGGTGCCAATTTATGTAAGACTATTTTAATAGTGACTTCCTTGAAATATGCTTTGGTTTGAAAATATATTAGAGACACTGGTCGTGTTGTAGGAAATTTTGTGCCGAAGGGTAGTCGTCTGGGGTTTCTTCGCCTACACTATACCATGACGAAAATTGTCACAGTATTTCGAATAGTACATTTTAGCTGGACAAAACTCCAAATTTGTTTTGTTAAGAAATTGTGCTCCACGTGTTGTCTAGTAAGTACTAAAAAAGAATTGAGTTTTCCCCTCACAATCAGTGCAATCTATTATCTAAAAATATAATAATTGTGATGTAAAGTACCTAGTACATTGTGTTGTTCTGTTTAATAGAGATTATGGAATACAATTGAGGATGGGCTTGTGTATTCGTGCATGGGAACAGGAGAATCCAAGCAGATTAATCCCCTTGATTTTAATTGTGGCTATTATGCAAAAGATGCTTGCCGAGAACGTGTAGCAGGTCAGGTGGGTCGTGTTGGCGTCAACGTGTTTATGCGGGGAGGCGAGGCCGGATAGCTTCATACCACAAAATCCAATGGTGTTAAGTCTGATGATCTCGGTGGCCATTTTCGATGTCCACATCCTCTAAACGCTTAAGGGGGGAGCCTGGTGTAGCGGGGCGAAAAAACGATTTTTTTTGCATAAATCAATATATTGCCAGAACGTTGCAGGACTACATATTTGTAATGCTGCCGCAACTTTGCACAAACACACTCCTGCAATATTGTTAAGGCGGACATAGGAGTGAACCTGCAACGTCTTTGCAATGTCATGGTGCTGTGTGGGTAGTTTGATAAAAAAATTGTTTTAACTACCTTAATCTGACAATACAATATCCTGAAAGTTTCAAAAAGATCGATTAAATACTATCATCGAAATTAAATACTTTTGTTTCCGACCTCGATCTTTAGGGGCTGTTTTTACCATCTCAATGTGGACGATTACCGATAACAAAAAATACGTGAGAAATATTTTTCACTATTTTGTTAATCTGCAGAGTCTGTCTAACATGCACATATGTATATATTCAATTTTTCAAGTATGTAACAGTAGTATTATTGCGATGAAGCTGTGACTTGAAGTTTAGTCCGATAAAATCATAAGCGAACTTTTTTGAAATAATCAAAAACGTATGAGTCAATTTAAAGATCGAACACTGTACACTGCTACAAAAGTAAAAAATTATTACGTTCGTTGTAAGTATATTCTTACAAATAAGTACCACGTTCTTATTATAAAGGACAGAGTAGTATCACTACTTCTTTTCCATTGTCAGTAAGAAAATGTATTTATATTTAACTGATTATTTGGAATTGTATTTTCACAAAATCAAATTGTTTCGTGATTGTTCATAGTCTGCATAGTCTTCCTGCTTATTCCCCACTGAAAATTATTGAATAAATTACAGTGTTTATTTTCAAAATATATGTTTCTAAATCTCTATAAAACAAAGATGGTGTTACTTTTATAGATTCGATGAAACGACATGGTGCAAGATGAAAACTCACAGCAAGAAAGTTACGTATACACGCGACAGAAACACAGAATGAGCTGTTTAAAATTCTTTGGAACTTCCAGCTTACGCGTAACCTGAGTATATCTTCTAGGGATGGTTACATCCCTCTCGACCGAGGAACGCATAGATTATACTTCCCCTGTTCCCGTGGCCGTTTCTCTTTCCTTTCTCATCAACGACCTTCGCATTCCTTCGATTCCTTCCTATCTGGCTATATGTACTTCTTCTTTCTCTGGAAAGAGAGAAGACGAACATCTAATGGATTTAGCTCCCCACGGAGAGCAGTGGGGTCGGTTTTGAAAGGAAAGAAGATTCTCTTCGGTGCTCGGATCCTCGACCGAACTGCACGATTGGAAAGTGAATAAGTAAAGTCGTGGGAAGTACTCCGAGCCTCGGAGTTATAGCACTGACACGGTGATAAAACAGCCCGAAAAATCAGCGACAAAAATTTATCCGATTGTCGTGCGAGTACTATTCATCTGGCCTCAAAATGTTTTTAATAACTTTCCAGGTTGCTTGAAGATCAAAGTGCATTTACTTTTCTAATAAAATTTTGCGAAATAAATAAAATTACTGAAATTCTATTATCCATACTGTTAAATTGTTCAGAAACCAGATCCGAAAGAAATTTCAACACTGAAAATGTATCTACTGTACACGTTCAGTCAGTATTTGATGATGCATGTGGATCTAATTAACGTGTTCGTATTTTTCTGCAATCTTTTACGTCAACATTATAAATTCTACATACATTTATAATTTTTTTGTTATCAAGAGTATGTATAATTATAGTTTTAGAATTTCGAAAGACAAAATTTTATCTATCAGTACCTAACCCATTTCCTAACTCATAATTAATATCATAATTGATAACTACTGCATCAAACCAGAAGATAAATGACTGCTTAGCAAAAATTCAGTTTACTCGATAGTAATTAAATACACTGCGCCATCGTTTTAAAAAATTTTGAAGGCGATTGTATTAATTACTTTCTTTGGAGAATGAAACTACTTCCGAGTGATAATAAAAGAATATAACATATGAACAATATTGAGAACACATAACGATTCATTATAATAATTGTCTTCAAATGTCAAAAAAGATTTCAATACCAAAACATTTCAAAGCATGAAGCAGACGTTTCAAGACATACTGATAATAGTGTATATGTATACGTTCTGTCATGACTAATCCAAGATCTAACAAAAAATATAAGTAACAGTAGCAGTGTGTCTTCGTACTTCTGAGGAAACTAAATACGACAGTCGTAAAACATTGATATGCTGATCCCAATAAAGATCACGATTTATACTCGTAGGACCCAAACCAGTGGGATAATAAAGTTGTTTAAGTAATATGTACTATCCTGAAAAATTAGGAAGAGATACAGCTTTATTTGGCAACCGGAGGTTAATTAAACGAAAGGTTAATTACAGTAAAGTAAATATTGAAGTTTGTTTGATGAACGGAGATTTATTTTCGAAGGGCACAGGGGAGATAGAAAAAATCTTGCTCTCTCTAACAGCGATCAATATTCGATAAAGCAATTAGACGTACCACGAGGGTGTAACAAACAGCAGCGTTTCCCGAGAGATCGAAAATTCGAGTTCGGCCGCGGAGCTTATCGAATTTTCGCTGCCATACCCTGGGGATTCCATCAGGGTCGAATTCACCCTCTAAATCACACATATACAGAGTGTTACGTTCAGAGACTGTCTGTTCACATTTTCACCATTTCTGGTGTCTGGGATACACGTGACTCGGTGCGGCAGGGTCCCCGTTTCCTGCAGTGGTGTGGTGCAGCCGAGGTTTTCCACGAAAAACTGATATTCAATTGAAAGCATTCATGTCCCCAGCACTTCCTAAGCCCAATTTCATAATATAAAAGGGCCATGAATGCATACTCGGTGCCTCACTTCTAGTTCAATACGTTTAGAAGACAGAGGCTTACCAAGATTGAGTTCCATTCCCTTTTCAGCAGTATATTTATAAGTTAACCATGTAGTACGTAAATTTACAGCTAGGCATTATATATTTATTATACTCTTTGAAAACCCAGCATTTCCCAGTGCGTGAAAACCGAGAGATAAACTTAGGTGCCGCGACAAACTACGTTTTATCAGTTGTGAAGATTGAACCAATAAAATATACTTCGTTATTTCTTACTCGGAATTCTTTAGAATCTAATCAATCTATGAATTTACCACACAGTAGAGTGAAAATGAATTAGCGGCATTAATGGGTTAGGCCATCTTGGACCATAGCAAAGTTATAATCATTTTCGACAGCTTTTTTTGAAGCAAATAATGAAATAAATGGGTAATTCAATATAAAGCCTGTTATTGTACAACTCACGACGGAAAAAGTTGTATTTTTTTCGTAGAAAATGGCGGCCGTAGAGCCGTGATACGCAACATCTTGCCGAGCGACGTTCTCCACAATGTTTAACTTCATGGGTATACCGTTTGACCTATAACAACAAACCAAAAAGTTTTATTTTCTACATGCCTAAAATTGATAAAATTCTTATCTATTTTGCAAAATATTGAACATATTCTTTGCAATTGACACTTTTATTAAAAAAAAATGCACCGTTTCTTCGCATGTTCACCATTTCGACGCAAATGAATGTTGATGGATATCATTTACTCCTCTGGAGATTTGGAATGTTTAGTGAACCTTGGTGATTCAACTGGTCTCTACTGTCTCGATTGATAGCGTCATGAGGCCTAGGAGCTGGTTAAAGCTGCCTAGAATGGTAGCCGAGGAGCTAATTAAAGCTATCTCGGATGGTAACCAAGAAGCTGGTTAAGGCTACCTCAATTGTAGATTCATGTAACCCAGGAGCTGGTTAAAGCTGTCTACTTAGGATGGTAGATTTCACGTGGCCCAGGAGCTAGTTAAGGAGTTATGCCTAGTTACCTGGCGATTTGCTACAACTTGAAATAAAATGAAAAAGTCTTGCGCATAAAGTAACCTGTAGGGTTTATACAAAAACCGACTTTTGAGAAAACCGGTTTTCGAATTCCACTATTCCCAGAAAACCGGTTAAACCGGTTTTCGAATTTTCACAAAAAGTATATAAGTAAAATAGTAAATAAATATTCGTACTTATTTTAAAAATGTTCAGTTTCCTTAATATTTATGGAATTGCAAAAATATAACAAAATAAAATATACTCTATCTATACAAAATCAAATAAATAAATAAAAATTAAATTAACTAAAATCCGTACAATTTTTGAGTTCATTTCATATTTATGGATGCACAAAAATATAAGACAATCAAATAGACTGCATACAAAACCAAATGAAAAAAAACTCAACTAAAATCCGCACAAAATATAAATCTTTTACAGTGGTACCAAATTATAAATCTCTATTCCATTTAGTATTTTTCTTCAGAAAATATGAACTCATGAAGATTAGTTTTACAGTAATGACTAAACTGTTACATACGCTTGTATCCAAGGCGACTTCAAGACAAAATATTAACGTTACTAATTAAATAATTAATTCATTTCTGCATATTAATTCTAGTATATAAAACCGGTTTTTAAAATTTTAAAACCGGTGTTCGAATTTTACAATTTTATAAATAAAAACCGGTTTTTAAACCCGGTTTTTAAAAACCGACAAACCCTAGTAACCTGGCATATATTTATGGCGAGCTTTAGCAAATATTTGTTCCTAATGAAGCTTTTTGAAAATAAAGAATTATGGATACAAATTTTAAAAAATGACATATTTTATCGACATCGATCATTATAAATGACATGGAAAATACACCTATACGTTCGTGTCACAAATTATACAAATTGTAGCATTCCTTGCGCAATATTCTTCGTACCTACCTATATCTTTCGCATTTCAATTTCTAGGATATTGGAGAAAATAGGGAAGATCGTTCGAATAAAACACCGAATTTTCTATATCTTCACCGTCGGTATTGCGAGAGAGGGGCGTCTGGAAGATTTATCGAGCAAACGGAAATGCAATTTTCCACGACGAGGTTGGCATATTTAAATGAACCTCCTTACGGACTATCAGGCTCAACAACGTTTATTTCGTAATCCTTACTGCGCTTTTGCAACACCTTAACTACAAATTGAAGGTATATTTCTGAGGATTGTTTTAATTTATACCTCTTCGCACATTTTACTTTAACCTACTGATACAGATCAGCGCCTCTAAATCAAGGTATTTAAAAGAAAAATAATTTGAATTTATCCAGTGGTAACTGCAATAATTATTAAGGTAATCAAGTTACGTTGTCCACCCTGTATATGGCACGAAGGAAGATACGTAAAATGTGTAATTTATTGTAACTTTTTATATAGTGTCATTCCATATATTTTCAATAATAGTGGTATGTACTTATTTCACATGAATAGTATAAATAAATATTAAGATATTGTCTGATTAGCGGTGGACACTGTTTTGGTTTCAATAAAATATTGCACCAATCTTCTTTAAAAATATTAATTCATCTCTTGGGGGAGTGCAAAATACTTTTTACCATTTTGGTTGCATAAATCATGCATCCACTTCTGTTAATCTCATGATTCGTCGGTATTTACTTGTAACGCGTTACATCTGATGCAGCGGTGAACAGATTAATTATGACTATGCACGCGACTGAAACGTAGCTTCAAAAGCACGGGTTAACGGTGTGTTTAGCAACCTAAATAGACTCGTAACTCTGCCTATACCGCGTAATTGCGCATTACTGCAATACATGACAAGGACTGGGAACCAGGAATACTAAATGAGCGTCATGAAAAGCCCCTTGATACTTTCAGCACATGAGAGTCAGAAATGTTTATTTCTAACATCGATAATACTTTCAAATATATTTCACTTTACGAACACCTTTATATTCAGTATTTATCAATCTACAATGCAGAAGAAAACGACAGATTGATTTATACCGCAATCCTGGAATATTAAAGATATGACGATTAATATTAAATATTTTGCTACTCGCAAACAGATTTAGCAAAACAAGATTACTAAAAACCGACTAATCTATAGGCGAACTAAATACAATATCTACTCTATTACTCCATTCGAATGTTTGATGCTGTGGAGTGCAGTGCAACTGCAGTTCTTATCAACTTTCACTGATGCGAATACTATCGAAGACTATCCTATTTTCTAACATACGTGGAACACTATATTTTACATTTAATTACTGTAAATAAGTACTTACGCGGTCTTCTCTTTTGTTTACTGTATAATCCGACAAATTTTTCTGAAAATCAGCGGAAAACTGGGCGAATCATGACGTTCCAGCGAACGTAGAAATGGGTTCAATTCTTTTAACTTATCAGAACTTAAAATGTGACTAAAGTACTGTGTATCATCAAAAAATGTTATACGTAATGAATAAAATATTGAAATTATGAATACATCAAGTTTAAAGTGTTATTTATGAGTACATTTATAATCCTTTCATAGCAATTGATGCATTAATAGTGGCAGAATATTGTATATGTACTCAAATCACGTTAATTTGTAACTGTTATGTAATTGTGAATATTTCGCGTACTAAAGTACACAAGTGCTATAAAATACAAAGATAGAACGAAAAATAAAACAATCAACGCGGACGAAACTAAGACGCTTAGACGAGAAATATAGATGCGAAGTTTCATTCTGCCTGTTTTAAGATCTATGTACATATATGGGTATATGTGTACATGGATACATACCTACATACATATGTATATTCGAATAGCTTCCCTGCTGGACGAAGCGCTGCACTGAATCACTCGTGAGATTGAATTATAACGCAGCCTGCGCGAAATGAGAGCTTCGAAGATTCGCAATTACCCAACGAAATTTCATTCGAATCTCATCGACATCACGAGAGCCCGCGAAAAATGTTGCAAATACTGCAATTTGAAAATCCCTCGGACGCCGATGGACACTAATTAGATTGTACTTCATTTCGAACATTTGTGCATTCACTTTCGCAGTAGAAATATAATTCACTTACAAATAGATATGCAATTTTGTTTACAGGAAGACGATTGTTTAAGCATTACTCGTAAAAGCAGGAAATTATTGCTTCCTAACGAGAGTGCAGATCTATCGAAAATGTTATCATTCGAAACTCTTCATCAGAATGTAACAAGTTGAAGAAAAATGGAAAGATAACAGGGTTTGTTTTAATACCAGAGGTATAGAGATATGAAGATAAAGAAAATAAAACAATAAATTAATATACACGATACCATTGTATTGGTTAAACCAGTGTTACAAACTTAAAGTATTTGTCAACCTTAAAAGTGAAAATTAACTTTTTCTCTAACATGAAATTTTGATTTTTCGTCCAAACATATACGACGTATGCATACTGATAAAAATTTTAATTTAAATTGAATCAACACGTTTGATGTTTTGAAGGAAGAACTGCAGTGCTTCGAATTGACAGAAAAAGTTATTAAACATGATGTTCATGACGTCAATTTTTTTGATGATAATGGAAGTAGGCTAGTGTAAGTAAGTAATACACGTCACCTTATGTACTGTGTAATTAGTTTAATTAAACGCACTATGATTTTCTCTCCGAAGCAAATTAATGCTATTAGACGAAGACAAAGGCGGAAATTTATATTGATCACGTTCAGCGTTTAGTAAACGTTTTACGGAGCTCATCGAGAGTACAGTGGTGGACGAAAGAAAGTTTATAACTTTTAAAATCGCATAACTTTTCTAGAATTGGTCCGAACGACATGAGTTTTTTTTACAAGCTAGAAGGATTAGTTCGCTACGTAACGTGTTTCGTCGTATTAAAAACAAAATAAACAATTTGGATTAAATTTTAGGCATGTATACAACTTACTTCAATCTACAAACAGGTTTTTTAAATTTTCATTACAGGCTCACACAAAAGTTTAAAAAACGACATTTACTATTTTTCTTTTACTATTTCGACCAATTGCATTTTTTCAAAACGGCGAAACACGTCACTTAGCCAAGTAATCCTTCTAGCTTCTCAAGAAAAACTCATGTCTTTTGGACCAATTCTAAAAAAGTTATGCGATTTTAAAAGTTATATAGTATATAAAGTATAGACATGATATATTCCTGAATATGTAAGATATTTCTAGCAATTCTTCATATATTTAACAAAACTCTACCGCACTTACTTTTTCACCTAATGGAAGGAATTCCCGCCCTTGCTAGTACAAGTCGTTCGATTCAATTCGGTCGGACTCCGTTAAATTCGAAGGGTGGTCTGATTAAATTCCTTCCGGAATAAGATTACGCCGAAAGAAAGAAGGGGAGGCGTGGGAAAATGGCCGACGCACCCTCGAAATCGTCGGAACAAGGGCGACTCCTCGATTCATGGGTCGTTCGATCGATTCACCCGTGACGAACGAACAAAGATGGTTTCCGGCTCGTGATCGCGTTTTATCGGCCCGGACGCTTTCCACCATGTTAGCTGCTTCCCAGAATTGGATAATTGAAGTCTCATTACTGGAATTTCTTGTGCGCTTGACATTTTGATCCAGCACATAGCATGAGAGAACAGATACGAGTGAAAACAAGTACAACACGCATTGTGGAACGTCATTCCTTTATTGTGCGTTTCATTGAACGAACAATTTTGTCAAGGATGGGTAGAATTTAAGAATTATGGTAGAAGGACACATGAAAATGCGTAATCTTGGATTCCTTGATTTCCAAATACAATAGAAAGTACTACGCTTCTATGATCAATATTTTTTGTATGGAATAAGTAAATGAACGTTACTTATGCTAAGACTTCTTAACAATCGTCATTATGTAGTTTTGTAACTTGTAGCTTCTAACATAATTTGAATAAATATATTACCTATATTTAATTTTGGCATAGGTACATGTAACATTTTATTTAAATACTTCTGTATTAATATTTTACGTCATATAGTATACTGTTTAAATAAATAAAATGCTTCATTAGTAGTGCTCAATTCAGGTGATAATAAATTTCATTAATCTCATATTTGACGAGACTCGAGTTTCACCTCATTATTACAATTATAGTTAAAGAAACTATAGTTAAGTCTTTCGATAATCATTGTCTTTGATTTCATTATATTGTCACATTGTATTCTTGTAGTTCAATAACTTACTCGCAAGAATAACTTAAAAATCAATAAAATAGCACAATGAAATCAACATTTATCAGACACATTTTGTCAAAGAATTGCGATGAATTCCTTTGGGCCACAATTAACACATACTTGTTCCGTAAACCCTAGTTATCAGGGATCGTAAAAGTTCTAGAACCCTTATTTTTAAAAAAATTCTGTTAGAACTTATATGTTTCGCTTAAGGAAATATCTGTTCCTGTTATAGAGAAATTTTTATTTTTATATTTTATAAGTTCCATTCCAACTAGAACTTTTATTTTCAAGAACTTTTCCTTTGTTGGTTCTCACGCACACTAATAATGTGAGAACACTTAAAAAATTTCCACGGTCCATGTTTCAAATAAAACCTATAGAAAAGTTCCAGAACTCTTTCGAACTCTTCAGTAATTATTATTTTGACAATAACGATGATCTTTTTAATTTAAACGCGTTCTTCTAAATCCATTTAAATGAATGCATTCTATTGCAGTAATTTCTAAATCTTTCGAGACATATCCAAACAGATTTTATGATAGTTCGTCGGATGTTGCATTACAAAATTCATATTTCATCAAGGATTTTGCCGTGGTTCGCTACAAGCACGAATCGATACAATATTGCCAGACGATGGGGAATCCTGAACCTCATAATGTTATACCAGGAATTACAGTATAGGTACCATGTCATCAAGGTGTTGTGGGAGTTTCGCATTATACACTTGCACTGTGCATAATTTACATGTGGGAATATGGCGATATATCTTTCGGAAAACTCTGCAAAATTTTATAAAGCACATAACCGGAGGGACAAAACTAACCGGTAAGCGACAGATGAATTATATATTTCATAGAACAAATGCTGTAAATCGTGCTTGATGTTCCTTAGTGCACTAAAACTTGTGTAAATAATTATACTAAAAAATTCAATATGTATCTGTAGGCATCGTTATTTTCTATTCCTTCTTCTTATTAACTATCTATATAGGATTTTTATGAACAATTGCATTTAAACGTGCAATTTGCTATACAGACATATACAAATATTGAACAATATTTGAATGCACAGTATGCTTTTGTGCTCTGGTGTATCTCATAACAGGTTTTTAAACGTTTCAATTTAAGACCAAACATAGCATGAAGTAATTCTTATTTACATATACTAAATTACCGTAAATAGGTGTTATGTAGGACATTGTCAGCCATCATGGGCTGTAACATAACAATCTCGAAAGGGTATCCCGAAATTCTAGAATGTCCTTTTTAGTCGGTTTTTGCAAAATTAGACTTTTGCGACTTAAAAAACCAACGAATTTTTTGCAGAAATTGATATCTGTTTTAGACGCGGTCATTTTTGTTTTACTTTTCAGTATTTCTCATACAGATTACATTTTAAATTTTCTATTTCAGACAACTACAACGGCTGATTTTATGCTAACCATGCGCATATGATTTGTGTAAGACGCGCTATTTGAAGCACTATAACTCCGGATATAACTACTATTTTTGCATACAATTTTTTTTTCATATTCTCTAAAGATTGACAAATAAAGCAACAAAGCTGGAAGTAAATAAATTTAATGGTTTTGCTTTAAAAAATTTCCAAAGTTCACATCATTTCTCGTACCTCAGGGTAGGGCGACCCCTTCAGTAGGTGGGAGAACGAGAGTGACAAATGGTTTGAAACGATGTAGTGAAATAAATTTAAAGTTCGCTCGCTTTATTAAACAAAAATCTTCATTAAAAGTAAAAGCATATTACACGTTTTCTTAATCAAAGTATTTTCCTTGGCTATTTATGACCACGTTTCTGGCAAAAGTACGAGTAACTGTAGTAAAACAGTGAGCGAACTAACTTTTGCACCGACCTAATACAGTCAAACCTCGATAACTCGAAACTCGACAACTCGAATACTTCTATAAGTTGAAAATTTTCTTCATTCCCTTCCGCTTCGCTGTAAACACCTCTACAATTCGAAATAACACTACCTTAACTCGAACTACATTTTGCACGTTAAATTATATATTTCATCTCTACAACTCGAAGTAAGAAGAACTCCAACGCCTACAAGTGGTAGTTTACTGCTACACATGTATTACGAAATTTCGTAGAAAGATCTTAAAATATCGAGGAATATGTTTTCTCTGCATTATTCACAATTGAAAATCCTATTGACTAAATACTAGTACTATACACTAAAAGACTAGCACAAAACATAATCACAAATTTTTTTAACATGTAATAAACAGTAATATTTCGAGCGTAAAATGTGTCTTATAATTATTTTTATATAGGTAGGTACCTATATATGTATTACATAGGTTGTAGGTATATGTGATTATAGGTATACAATAGAAAATTCACCTTTAAAGCTTGAATTTGTCTTATTTTACAGCTAGAAACTCTCCATAATTCAATTTTTTATTAGCTAAACCTCTCTTGCTCGAAAACTCGATAAGCCGAAACCCATTAAAGAGTATTTCAACGGGTAGTTGTCAGCCTTTAATTAATTAATCTAACCTACTTTTACTTCACAGAAGCGAAATTCTAGTTTCCTTTTTCTTAGTATTACCTACTGCAGGTGTAAGTGGTCATACATGGTTTTGTAATATGTCCTACTTCTGTTAAAAAGTCTGTAATATCTACCTACAGTGATTAAAGTAACGAAGCGTCTAGTCACAAACCTGTTTAATACAAGAATGAAAAGTATGTATTTCAAGCACACCAGTCCTCGATTAAAGTCCGTTTCGGGTGAAAGTGTTATTCTCACCAAACGCCTTGCTTGTCCTGGACTTCCAATTAAGTACCACTCTTTGGCCACTGTACGATAAATCATTCGAATTTCGCAGATACACCATTTCCCTCGTAATTGTCGCTTGAGAACCCCTCGTCACGTGGCGTATCGGCAATTACGGGGCACCGTGCTAGGGCGATGTGTGTTCTCTCATGGTGGTCCGTCGCTGCGTACACACACAATACCGTGAACCTAGAGAGAATACTATATACACGTGTAAAGCTGTGTCGACCACGGAGACAATGGGCTATGGCTGCACCATTAATCGGGCCGATTCCCGCGCATTGTATCGGGATCGGCTACGCTACACAGGAACGATCGCACGAAGGCCGGCAGCCACCTCAGATGGGAGAGCTACGCTCTCGTTATAATACGACCGCCGCTTTCCCCGACTTCTACTAGAGGGGAAGCGATTATCCCGACGGGAAACAAAGAACGGTTTGTCGTCCCGGCATGATTACGTTAAGAAATTGAAGAGTCCTTGCAGAAAACACTCTAAGTGCTATGAATCAAATGTTTCAGGAGAGAGAAAAACTTCCCCGACTTTAAATTATTTACGAAATTTGATTTTATTCCGATTGCTAAATGTGCTTAAGTATACAATAACCAAAAAGCATCGCAAAGTGTTCTATTCTATGCATTAATATACTCCGAATACATGAAAAAAAGAATTGCATTTGTAAAAAATCCGGTATGCGTCTCCTATTGGTTGTAGAGTATATTGAATATGCCATTTATTCAAAGCAAACACTGTCAGTGCCAATCCTGTTTGTCCCTACCTAATTGGCAGTTGTATTGTTTTCTACAGAAGTGGCATTGAACGTAGCAGCGGTACCATCTTTTAGCACTATTGATAATTTATTGACAGAGGGAAATGGCTGCAAAAATCTAGACTTTTCTTCCGAGTGGCCCCAGCAGCCGATCGATACGAGGTTTGCGGGGAGGGGTGGGAGAGGGTGTGGACCCTAAATCGAAAATTGTAGTTTCAATCTAATCAAAATTTTGACCTCGAAATCAGATACTGTGACCACAAAAAACCCCCCAATGACCATCCTCGTAATGGTAAAAAATGGTGAAATGGACCAAGTTGTGGAACTTAAGGATTTTTTATCATGTTTTCGGTGACTCGGACCACTGTGCCCCGCGGCCGGTGGCGCGGAGGGGAGAAGTGCCCCTTCCCAGGCTTCTGTGGTTGCGCCCGGCACCGCTTCCGTTTCCACCCCGTTGTGCGAGCGAGGGTGGTGGGATAGAAGGAGAGGGGGAAGGCGGCTAAGAACGCCCCGTCGCCCAAGCCCGTTCCGATCCCCGTCCCCCATCCTCAGAATACACATGTATAATGCTAAATCGTAGAAAAATAAGTGGAAGAATATATTTTTGTAAATGAGGGTAGAAAATAAGGGAAGATTTTTCTGTGTTCCTCGGAAAGTAAAACATATTTCAATTTATATTAAAACACATATGAATATTTCAACTTTGCTTGACTTATATTTTAACAAGCAATATTTTTTCGAGTTGCTCAAACTATTCAAACTCCTCGGAACATATTCGAAATACTAAAATGATGGTACGGTTTCGTATTTTGAGTTGCACGGATGTTCGGAGACTTCGATACGGTGTTTAGCCCGAGAATAAGCGCGCTGCAAACCGTCGTGGCTGTAAGATGTCGGCGAAAGTTGAACGCTCGTCGTTTCTTGGCGATGTCCGGTTTCTTTTGTGAGGTCGACCGTACTTACATACCGCAGTGCGACATCCCGGCATAACCTGATGCAGCCGCCGTCACAAAAAACTTCGACCTTACACGAATAGTAAAAGTAACGCGGTTAGGTTGAGTCTTTCGCAGTTTGTACATAGATATAGGTAATTAAGGTGTTACACGCGAGCAACCTGTCTTTCTTACGCGAGGATAATTAATTGCACGTGCCCGGTGTGTTTTTTACAAACAAGCGGAGGCATTTGTTGTTTTGTAAACATTGCAATCACTGTGGTGGAGAAAAACCTCTCACATATATTGTACGTCTGATCTCTTTTTCATACTTATAGATATAGACCTTTAAAATAGAAATTTTGGGAATAGCAACATATATACGATCTAACGGTGGATGCAGTTGAACATATTTCTTGGCTGACAGACATCGAGCTTTGCTTTCGTATTCGTGACGATACAAAGGATCACTATTTGTCATGACGCACTAAAATAATTCTACAAGGTGGCTCCCTTGCTATTATCATCATCTTGATTTAAAGTGCGAGACAAAACAATAGAACACTTTACATATTTGTATATTCCGTAAAATTAAAAGGACAAAATGTATATTTTATACCCTCGCGAGTGTGCGTGAATGCCGGGTTTACATTTTTTAATGTATAATTTCTGAATGGGACGTTGACGGTAGCCGTGACCACGCTTGTTGGACTCCGCTACTCATAAGCTTTCCAACGATGTACCATACCCCTCAGTGGAAAACATTATTTGGAGCTTTTACCAACGTTGGCTGGTAAATCTTAGGTTTTACCGGTAAATCTTAAGATTTAGTGATATTCGGGCTTTTACAGTAATATATATATTATGTTATTTGTTAGAACTTAATTGAAAACAGAAGTTAAAACAATTTAGAGACATATGTATACCTACAGTAATATCTCCGATATGAAAATTTATTCGAACGGAAATTCAAGCAGTTTATGTAGCTGTAAAAAAGTAAAAACATATTGTGTGCAAATAATGATACGTTCTATCGCTCTTGTGAACCTGCAATAAGTACTTATTTGGTCGATATACTTGTCTGCTTACAGTTAATACATATGATAGAATGCAGTATTGAGTACTTCTGCTACATGCTACGTTAGTTAATCATTCTCACATGGAAATAACAAACATGTCTAAAAGTAAACACCTACCTTCCTCATATTATTTTCGTAAGAATCAATTTGCGAGCCTATTTTAACTAAACACTTTTCGTTCATCCGCACTGTATGTCTTTAAATTCTTAGATCATTTTTCTGAATCACCCTCTATATCATCGCATTTAAAACACTAAAAGCGTTTTCAGTTCTAACCATTTCTCTGCGGGGAAGCTGGCCTTTCTGAACGAGTTAAATTTAATTCTCGTAAAACAACAACCCTAGATAAAGTTCAGTGAGTTTCAGCCTGCGGTTTCATTCACGTGACTTTTGCAGGGGAAACGTCGTATGCAGATTGTTGAAAAACATTTTTCTTGCCAGTTCAGCCTGTATAAAGTGTTTGAGGCATTAGGGGAAACATCTCCATCCATCATCTTTCATGCAGGTTAATTAATTTTGGAAGTAATTGGGCGTAACTTCATCGAGGAGTAACTACGGTTTTTTGTTATTCAAGTACCTACTTTACGAAATATTTGTTCCTGAAACTAGAGAGAAATATCGGTTCCGACAAGAGTAGCACTCATGTAGCCTTTAATATCGTGGATTCGTTTGAAAAGCGTTCTGAGTGATCACGTTCATTTGTATCCGTTATGAATACATGGATCCACTTAGTTATCGCTGTACTGCGGAACCGACTGCATTTCAGTCGATAGGAGTTGCATTTCTGATTTTTGTCTTCGATGCACTGCCCGGCATAACGAAGCTGAGCATTAAAAAGTAAAATACAGTACTTTTGCCTCGAGATCATTAAATACTAATTATAGTCATTTTATTCAGAATTGTGAGCTATAAGTGACCTCTATTTTTGTTTCAACTTTGCTTCATTGAATATTATAAAATACATACAACGCTCAACGGAAAGTGGTTATGAAATAAATGGGAACAATATTGTACCAAAATATGAATTTAGTAAAATGGATGGTTAGTATATTTTCATTCAACGAGTATAAGCCATTTTATCAGAAGACTTTATTCTTTGGTAATACTTTTATGTGAAAAGAAGTAGATAAAAATTACGTGGACATTAAGATTTATTATATATTTCACGCTTGTTTGCTTAGATTAATATGTATTACATTACTCTTTTCGCTTTGTATATGACTCCGCTTTCATTACGTGTTCTATCTTATTTTTCGTTACATTATGTTATGAATATGTAATGTAAGCCATTGCATTGATATTATCTCACTCAGCAGGGTCCACAAATTTTCTAACTGGTTTAATTGGAGGTTCTGAGATATTTCATCCCTGCGCTGTAATTTCGATTCTTGGTGAAGACTCCATCATTTTCTTCATTCTCTGCATTACTAAGCTTGGTTAATAAACTCATTAAATCCTTCAAAGAAGCATCGTAATAAAGGTGGATGTATTGCGCGTTATCAATCTTTCTTCGGTGAAGGGGAGGGATTTTTTTAAAAAGATTTCTTACAGTAAGTAAAGATAACTTTTTTCTATGGCAGGGTGACTTTTCAAACTTTGAACCTGCCCCTTTTTTGCTCTAAACTGTATACAAATCCACTTATCTGGGGTAAATAAAATAACATTAAATACTATTATTATGTTATAAAACTAATATGCTTATTAAGTCATTAATGCTACCTATAACTCAATTTCAGCAAATTATGGAGCTGCCTCCTTTTAGCAGCCAAGTCTTCAATTAAAAGGTACATTTGTACACCACATTCTCATCGTCCGGCTGTTGCGTCATTCTCAAGTGATCGCGACTTTATTCATGAGCTTCGTCCTCCTATTTCGCTGTTTATTGTCCCGTTTCTTTCTCTGCTCGTTGTTCTTGCCCAGTGTTCGTCGTTTCACAGAATGCCGTCCACCCCACGATTTCGTCACCAACGTCGCCGACAATTACCATCATTCCTCGCGATATCAGCCAACCACTCTGTAAACAAGTTTCGTCGCTTTTTCAACGAGGCGACATGCCGTTTACCTGACAAAGCAATTACCGCTGCTGCTGTAGCTCGTTGCTACTGCGTTCCTTGCAGAGTCGTTCCCCTGTGGACGATTCGGTGAAAGCCGTCATTAATAATTATATTACCGTTGGAACAAATATAATGTCCCCGGCGGTAATTCACTAGATACTCTTCTGGTCTCGGTTGTTATTTTAATTGCGACGCGTTCTTCGTCACCTGCGGTGATTAGGTATACACTGCCTTTTGAAATGCTACGCACTACGGGAACGATAATAAACGCGAACGTAATTGAGCCCCTTGCCGGGAAAATCTTAATTATCGTGGACTTAGGGTACGTAAGTTCATATGGGTATTAGTCCAAGATCAATAATTGGATCCGTACCAAGTGTATTTAAACGTTTCGTCTTATGCTCTTTCCCGTTGCACTCAGTAATTAGGGTATTACTGTTTCGCCATTCCGAAACAAAGCGCCCACTTTCAAGGAAGAATAAAAAAAAATATCGAATAAAGGAAACAACTGGTTTCTCCTTTCAAGTTATCCTGCTAAAGAAATGGTAGGTACATTTTTTAAATAAGAACAATTGCAAAAACGAATACGTCAATGATTCAAATGTAAGAAACCTGCCTTAAATTTCATGTCGCTACTCAGTCGGTTAACTTGCAATATATTCTTTTTTAATTTATTTCAAGTAGTTATAGTGCAACTATCTAAAATTATAACATTAAATATGCCGGTGATTATGAGAGTGGTGTAAGTAAAAAATACAATATTGAGGTTTCTTTTATTTTATGTTATATTGATTTATATTTCAATGTTATGAAGGAATTGTTGCAAATAGATAGATAATGTCACTTTCATTATGAGCCACGACAGTTTCACGTTTATTTCGATAGTAGATAGTCAGCAGAGTCGATTTTCACGAAAATGTATAATTTCTTTTATGTGTAAAAAAAAATATAAAAAGGCACCGGTCAACGACCAGGGAATTTGATAAATTTTCATTAAAAAAAAATCATATAAATCGGTTGATACGTTATCGAGATATTTATGGCACCGACTTTAAAAACGTGGTTTCGAGAATTTTTCGATATTCCTCATGAACTTATTTAAGAGAGACATTATACACTAATAATTAAGAAGTTTTACGAATTACTGCTCCCAAATACAATTACCGAATTGGTATCGTTTGATATTTAGATCTGTTTGCCGAAGCTGTAAACGTTAGTTAACTATTACCTGTAAAACTCCCTTGATTGGCATGTGGAGAAGTAGAGACGTAAAAAGCTTATACGATATAATATAATCTGGAATCGTATGATTATCATATTGGCAAAAGAATTGCATATGCAAAAGGTTACGGTTCAATACAACGCAATTTTCAAAATTGATTTTAACATAGACGCGTTTAGAATTCTTCTATGCCCCGTTAATCAATTGCGCCCAGTGTAAACAGTTGACATCGTAGATGACAGCAGTAACGGCAGCATCTACGTCATGAAAGATATTGCATACGCTGGTAAACAGGCTGAATTCTTGACATGCACGCGAAAATGTGTACATGTGTAGCTGAGTATTACGTATTAATAGGTAGATCGATAGAGAAGGTTGGCCGTGCAAACAAGTTCCCAGCATTCCTCTTTGATGTGTCCGGATATACGCGAACATTTGCTACTGAGTTCCTCGTCATGTAGTATATACTGACGAACATATCGCTATCAATTGGCCACGCGAATGCAAACTGAGAGACCCCATTGCAATGCGAAGTGCATCGCGATGGTATTGTATTGTACTAGCAGATAGGAATGCGAGTGCTACATGGATCTTCATGATATCGATCTCTCCATTAAAACTTTCAATTTTGCGTTGCACTTGTTTCTTTGCGCTTTAATTATATCAATGGATATGTACCTCCTTTTAAGCATTACGATGGAGATTACTGTTACGTTATTATTTCAAAACTGAGAATTGTTAAGCGTAACGCTCAGCGTGTGGGTGAGCGCACCAGGGGTGTGCGGATCGTCCCGAGGCTTAACAATATCAGCTACTTTTTCTTGTTTCTTTATATTTAATAATAAGTCATTTTCAAAATAACGACGGGGTCAGGGTCGGTTGTAACACTGCATGCAGCCTATAGCAGCACAAATTCAACTTTACCAAATGAAAATATTTATTGATTTTAATTACAATAATAAATAAAAAAAGTAACATTTATAACCAATTGTGTGGTATCGCAGTTTTGGCGGAAGTAGACAACGTTTTGGCTGGTGCATTCTCGCCCCATCTTGCCCCTCCCCCCTCCTATCCTTATATAAGAGACAATGCGTGCCTCCGAAAAGACTCTTACTTTTTCTCCCTCGGGAAAAAGTCGAGCGTGACCATTCGACTTCCGGGTAAGTAGCCAATAAAGGTTAAACATTGATCTCGCCTTTACTTGTCTCGTAGGTGAAACTCCACCCTGTGAAGCTACGAAAATGTTAAGGCAATCATCTTACGAGGTCCCAAGTGTCTTTCGGCGAGAGATTTTTGGTACCTACTCGTAGCATTTGTGCTGTTTACTCGAAAATAAGCTTCCAGATGATTCGTTCCTTTCACTTTTTGCTATTTTCAATTCTTACACAGAGGCGAATATTTTCGAAAACGGATTGTAAATCTTTGTAATTTACATAATGAGATATCTATTGTTTTTTAATTGAAATGTAATGCTAATACATATTTTTCGTTGAAAAGATTCTTCTTTGGTAAAAATAATTTTCCATTCCATTACTTCACATTAATATAAAATTATTAATGTATCTGAATTAGTTTCTCCGCGCTGTGATAGCCTTTGTTTATTTAAAAAATGTAGACATTAGCGGAATTGTAAAGTATTATCCTATGAAAAATGCACTTGATCTTGGTCAACAAATAAATAATTAAAACATTATCAGGGCCAATTCTTTACAGAAACGCTACTTCTTATTTATTTAATAGATAATAATTCCCAAATAAATCTGGCCAGTTTAATGCTTTCATCCTTCTAGTTTGTCCAATTAATCATCTACGCGAAGCAGCAGACATTTGCTTTAACAATAATGCTGTTGACGGCACGGTAATCCAGCTGACATTCATTTTTCGCCTGTTTTTTCACGCCAACAATAAAGGTACGGAGCTCGAAAAAGACAATGCATTATCTTCCGCAACGTTCACTCCCTTGAGTTTCTGCCTCATACCCTTTTTTTTTGTTCTGTATGGTATTGTACTTTCGTGATATGGTGGTCAAGTGTACATGCATCGTTGTTCAATCCACTCTGCCTGGCTGTCGTAATAATTCCGCCATTAAATCCTGTATGCAGTTTAGTACTTTCAAAATTTTTAAAACCACTGTAAATAGCTTTTAGTGTACATCTTCAATAATTTGCTCTTTCAGATATCGCATCGAATAATCATAGATATACCTGCGTTTGATATAAATAATTGATTTGTTACGTTAAGGGCAGGCTGTTTTGCCTTGATTATCTGTAGTTATCACAGCTAGTGATGGGATGAAGTATATTGGAAGTAGATTCGAATCAATTCAAATTTTAATAGCCTCCATTTTGTTTTCAATTAATATTTCGGAAATTCCCTCCGTTAATCAGGGGATACATTAATATACTAACGAAATCATTTTTGTTTTTTGATTTTAGATAATCTGGTTCCGAATGGCAGTGCTCACCGCAAAATCAAATGTTTAAAAAGGCTTCTTGGATGTCGGTTGTTGCTTTATTATAGGCGTAAATACTTTTCTACGAAAAACCTACCAAATGTTCTTTAAATGTTGTTCTTTTAAGTGCAAGAAGTTCTGTAAAAATATATGCTCCCGCTTTTTCAAAAAGAATTCACAATCATTCTCCTCTTTTCGGCCGTTTGACTAGGTACAACCCCTTAAGGGGGTAGGATACCCACAACAGCAAAATCAGGCCCTTCTTCGAACGCATACTCTGAAGTAACAAATGAATATAGTGATATTTTTTGTTTTAATTCTTAATCGTCATTTCGCAGACTTTAATGCGCAAAAAGAAAATTTTAAATATATTTACAGGAAAAATGTTAGAAATATAAATGTGAGAGCGTGTACGCGATGCACCGTCTCGTGGTGAACGCGATTCCGGACAGGTGGATTACCTAAAACACAAAGTAAAGGCATTTTTATAATCTGTAACAGAGTCTTCATCTTCTGTTGGAAGCAAAATTTTGATAAACAAATTAATACAATTTTTCTGTCATAGTTTTATCCTTTTGTGTAGAAAATATATTTTCTATTTAATTTTTGTAAATAATTTATATTGAAAATGTGCTCCTGACACATTGTGCGGAATAGTTTCCTACACCTCGCTATAAATTTTCATTCAAGTCGTTGGAGCGGTTTACGAGATTTTATGTTCACCGTTTTGGAAAACGTAGTTTCTGCCTTCTAGGAAATCGCGTTTAAAGTTGGACATGCAATTTTGTCATTATCCGATCTCATGTGCAGACTCGTACATTTTTGGCTGTAATTCTTTCAATTATTGGAATTTCGGGGCCGGTTGCGCTTAAAATAAAATTATAAAAAACGCAGACGATGTGGAAGGTGCGCAGAGCGAAAAATTAGATATCGTAGACTTCAAATAGTCATAACTTTGAAATGAATGATAGGCAATGCATGATAAGCAAAAATTCAAATAATATTTTGTAGATAAAAGTTCGATATTTATATCGTGCGAAAAAAAACCCAAAATATTAATTAACAACCATAGCAAGCGATAAATTAAGATAATAAATAACGATGCATTTGTTTCCGGAAATATGATTGATTGATTGCAATTATAGTACCTATAATTTACTTGTACAACAAAGTGTTATGTATTATACGTAAAGAATTGTTTCTTATGTTTAGTTGCCATCTTCTTCGCATAATAATTATTGGTAAAATAATCATAGAGACATTTACGGGCAAATGTGTGTTTGTTTTATATCAGATCTTTGGGGCCTATAGAATGATGCCTTCTTAATATTTTGGGTGCCAGGGCTAGCCAGATTTTTACCATTTTCTATCGTCCTCCTTTGGCGGCGTCATGTGTTTAATTATAGCATTCCTGGAAAGTATTTTGATTGCTTGAAAATCAAATCTTCGATGGTATCTGCTTTTCTTTATCGATAAATGATGAATATTCTAAGTATGTATTACGTAAGGGATCAAGTCTGCTCGCCGATCCACGTGCTGTGAGAACGCTCATGGCTCGCCGACTCGCGAGCCTGGGCGAGCCGAGCCGACTCGCCGATCCACGCGCCGTGAAAACGCTCACCGATTCGCGATCCTTGGCGATCCTCGGCGATCCTGGGCGAGCCGGCTCGGCTCGTCGAACCACGTGCCGTCAGATTTCACTTTAACAGGTACAGCTCGTGTAGTGACATTGGTGCTATAGTTATGCAACACTCGAAGATCGCTCTTATGATTATACATATTATTTTATATGTGGTAGCAACTTCAATGTGGTTTTGCTGAAATCCATTGTTTATCATGCCCTTTAAGACTTGACTTTTATGCATTCTTAAGGGCCCCATACACGTTAAGATCTGTATCAATACATCTATTGATGCAGATCGCGATACATGGGTCCGAGATTTGTGTCAAGTATCAAACAACACATACACGTTGAGACGGAATGATGAAACATCAATTCAGTTCTTAGGCTTCGGTTGTCCGACAGACTAAATATTTAATAAAACGTAATGCTCATACTTTTAAATCGTATGCAATTAATAACATTCGAAATGAACCGTAAATATATTATCGACGGAAACAGTAATTGTAGATATTCGTATCAATTGTACGCTCGAGGTATCGAAGTTTCACGGTACTGATACAGGCGACGATACCAGCTGATACCGATACATCGATACCGAGAAAGTCAAATACACGTTGGGATTTGTATAGGTATACTGATACTTGCAACATGTACCGATACAAACCTCAACGTGTATCGGGTCCTTTCCTCAGAAGCCCATATGAAAATGTACATAGATGGTGCTAAAGCAGAGATGGGCAAAGTCTTTATTTAAATAAAATTTCGCACGACGAATAAAAATTAAAAAAATTATTCGCCATTCGTTCGTTAACCCGAGTTAACTTTATTCAGTAGATGACGAATAATTTTTTTAACTTTTATTCGTTATTCGAAATATTATTTAAATAAAAATAATCTCTGTGCCAAAGTTATGCACTTGCGTTTAGTATTATAAAAAACTCTACATAATATATTGCAGTTGTGAGAGCACATCTAAAGGTACTTATATATATCACAGAAACGTTGCGGGAACGTTGCTGTCAAATGTTGGAAACGTTGCGGGAACGTTGCTGTCAAATGTTGGAAACGTTGCGCAATCATTGCTGTAAAATCTCAGAAGCGTTGCGTGACCATTGCTGTAAAATCCCGTAGCAATGTTACAGAAATATCTCCTGCAATGTTGCACAGGGGCGAACATAACAATTTACTCGTAACGTTTCGGCAACATTCCGTGCAATGTTCCAAATATTAAACCGCAACGTAACTGAGACATTCCTGCAACAAAATGTTTTTGACAAAACGCTGCGTTTGCAAAATATGATTCCTTTTCAATTTCACCCTGAAAGCAATGCCCTTTTTGAACACCCTATAAATATATTAAAACATTGTCATCGTTACAGATATCCCTGTGACTACGAACCGTATTACAATTAATTAAGCGATTAATTTTTGCATCAAGAGTCTATATAGTGTCTGTTTCTCAACGGTAATATTGTACATTCCAAACTTTTCAAGACACATATTGCAAAATTACTAAAACGTATGATTTTCTAATTATTTTACAGTTTTATCGTTCCTTACTTGACGAATAAAACATGTTAGAATGATAATACGAAAATGTATCAATATTTTCTCTTCATCGATTTATAACTTGTGTTATTGCGTATTATTTCGATGATCAAATTAACTCTTTACCAATAAAGTGGTATATGCAGATAGAACAAATTAAAGTTAGAGCTTCAATTTATCTCAAAGTCAAAAAGTATAACGTATAATTTATAATATTTTGGAACGCGATTAATGCATTTCTTCTTAAAACGAAATATCATATTACCACGACATTAACATAATGGACTGAAGCTATAATTTACACGTTATACCTACATACATGTACAACTAGAAATGTTTAAAAATGAAAGGATAGCTGTAACATTCTTACTTATTATACAACAATTCATTTGTTTGGTACATTTGTTAATGCTGGAATGTTAATGCACAAGAAGCTTCCATTCGTTCTACCGTAAGCTTTTATGTAAAAATAATACTGTATAATTAAGCACGACGACATTTAAATTTCAAGTTTAGAAGCTATTTCTTACCAAAGTGGCAGAATATTATAGAATCCTTACTACTCCAGAGTTTGTTTGTAATTACTAGTTAGAGTAATTACAAGTTAAAAATTACTTTCCCCTATTAGTGAGCCATTATTCTCGCTTACAAATAAAGCTTTGATGGCGTTCGTGATAGCTGTTTCTAAAATTACAACTACAGGGACGAAATTTTGGTTGAAAAGTGCCTTATTCGATAGAAACACGAAAGTACAAACATGGTCTTACTTAAAAGGAAAATAAATACACGGCTGCTGCGTTTCCCTTGGAAGCTTCCCTTTAGCCGAAAGAGAAGATTTTATTGACTCTAACAGTCTGTGCGCGCAAAAGCAGGCTAGCACTGAGGACGTCGGCAAAGCAGTTAAAGAGGGGAGGAAGAACCGAGGAGAATAATTCTGGTGAACGCCCTCACTGCCTTGACCTTAACGACCTCTGCCCGTACTCACAGGCCTGAGACCAGATTCCTACGTAGCTCCGCGAAGGTGTAGATATCTCTAGATGCATCCAGTTACTCCACATCGCATTCCGCTAATGGATTGATCGGATTTAACAGTTATACGTTTATTTTAATGTACTGCAAACTCCACAGACTCGTACATACGCAACTGCATGAAACCGCATTCTATCGTTTCAGTAAAATTTATATTATTCCTAGTTCTTAAGCAAAGTGAAAAAATCGTCCAGTTTTCAGATAAAGGAAACATGTTTTACAAGAAATATATTTATAAAATAACGATCTCGTACTTGGGTTATAGTGACATCACTTATCACTTCTGTTCAAGTCATTTTATTATTCGTAAAAGTACGCAAAATCTATTTCTATCTCAATTAATTTCAGAGAAATTTAACTAAATGTGCTTTCCATAGCCAAGTTGGGGAGCAGTTTTTATCTTTTCAAATGAACGTCAATCGATGAAGGAAATATGTCTGAAATATTCCATGACACTTTACCCATAGGTATGCAAAATTTCATCAAAATCAGACATTGTTATCCGACATTGGATGATTTTTCGTATTATTTAGTTCGCCTAAAGAAAATTTACAGTTAATATGAAATGTTTTAATTGCTAATCAACAACGCTACGCAGTTTCTTACGTAGAAATGGATAAAGAAATGGAAATCGTTAGGCATGTATAAAAGAAAGGAAGGTCTAGTAAGCTGTAAGTTTCGTCGATTTTGTTAAGTGCCATTCGTTCAAGGGAGTAGACGAAATCCTTTTAACTTTTTGTTGCAAACGGTATAGTTTTTTAAAAGTATTTTACACATGTTGCATGTGAATAGATTTTTGATGTAGTAACATTACAGTAGATTCTCGGTACCGACTACCGAACTACACTACCGAATTATGCGTACCTCAGGTGGTTCGTGCTGAGTCTAATCAGATCGTCCAATGATGCATGATGGAGTGACCGGGATTGGATCATATCTCACAGGATGTCCTCTAATCCTATAAATCCATCCATTCTATAACAAGACGCTTAGTGCTTCACTGCTGCAATTGCATTTTTCGCTTAAATTTCACGCTGAAGTCTCAACACATTTTTAATACTAAAATATTGTGACTGAACCTTTGTCTACCTAATATGTCACCCTTCAATATTAAATTTTAATTACAATCAAAATGGCAAATATCTTTCTTTGGGCGGAATAATTCCTGTCTTTTCAATGAAGAATTCTGTATTTAACAGATTTAACAAATCATAAAAGGTTGCAGGAAAATTGTGCACAAAGTAAACGAAGCAGTTATGTAGATACGTTGAAATGTCACTCGTCATAATAATTACGAATAGAAATTAATTTCGTTAAGAATCATTCAGTAATTGTGAAATCAATTGCACTCTTGATGTAAACGCACGATTCAAGACTTCATAGTGGGGCAATAATAGCGTTTCGCTTTGATAATGTATTGTAATTTTGAGTATTTAACAAGTTCGCATAATAATTTTGAAAAAGGACGCCGTACAAAACTACACGATTCAATTCACATTTATACGATACCTATCATGATTTTTCCACCCTGGATGCTGCCTTCAGATTTAAAATAGCAGTCAAACATAATTTGATGAAAAGCTGTTTCGAACAAAGGCTAGTCAGTATTCAGTTCACAATAAATTGCAAAAGCAAATATTGATAAAGAAACTTTTTATTCAATAAAAAATCCAGGTCACCTCAATTTTTTAGAATGGAACTGTATATTTATTTATACGCGAATCAATGCATCTTTATTCTCGTTAATAAATTATTAAGGTATATAGGTGGAAAACTGATTAGTTCAGAAGTTGCGAATTTTGTCCCGAACGCCCATTCAAGTACCATTCCAAGTGTTAACAAATATTCCATTTGGTACGTTCACAATTTCAAAAGTATTGTTGTTTACATGATATCACGTTGTACAATACAATGTGCAGGCATGCGAAGTGAAAATAAACGATATCTCCAAGCATTATGTATGTTTCAATCGTTATAATTGCATTTTCGACCAAGAATTAAGTCGAGATGCCGATTTCCTGCTGATAAATGTTATTAATTTCAATGTCTATCACTTGATTAATTTAATGAATACCCTGTTGGCCCACAGTATCATTTCTATAATCCCTGCTTGTGTTTATTGCATTTGCACACCACATACTAAATATTTCATTTCCAGTTACAATACAATATTCACAGCGTGAATAAATGCTTATGTAATTTATTCCTTTGGTATTTTACATTCGATACCGAGATTTTCTTTGTTGGATAGTTAAAATTTAGTATTTTATTTAAGCTTGACACGTTGAACGACTGTCTAATCTGTAAGTAAACAAGCTATAATTTTCATATCCAACGCTAACGAAAAACTTATATATTAAAGAAAATAACAAACGATGTTAGGTTTTACTACAGGACCCGTCGATAATTCGTAATTATTATATTTTCCAATCTTTACATTATGAAAATTGCCCCGATTCTGCAGGAGTTTTTTGCAAAAGGCACATCACTTTAAAATCGAGTTTTCTCGGTGGCTAGAGTGACGACTGACGCTGTGATTTTCTTAGTGTTTCATAAAAGGTACCGCGCTTTATTATTCCGCGAGATGGCATTTGAATAAAAAAGAAAGCGGCGGGAGACTGGCGCATACAGAAAACGACAGGAACAGAGGGGTGCAAGGGAGTGGAAAAAAAGGAGAGAAAAGTAAGGGGAGAAGAAGCTAGGGTACGTAGACATCTGTCGCAGTGACATGCAAATTAGTTTACGAGACCAAAGGACACTTTCAGGATAACGCGCCTCTGCTAGGAGTTTTACTTCCCTATTTTCGTTTATAAATCGTGGTACCCAAAAACAGATTTGCCTCTCTTTGTACAAAATGTTCTGTAACTGGTCGAACAACCCGAAAGCTGGTGGTTGAGGCTCAATAACTAAATGGAACAGGTGGAATAAAATTGTTGTATTTGAGTATTTATTATAAAAAAAAAATGATATTGAATAACTGTTGGGTAAGTACGCGTGCAGCTGACCAAGAGCTGACAGAATACGGAAGAGAACATAATACAACAGCGAATAAATTGAGTAAAAGTTGAAAAATAGCTATTTCGCGAACAAGGCTTTGTTATCTAGAAAATCAATCTTAAAATTCCGTTGAATACATGTGAATTCGATAAATTGTAAAAATTGGCCCCACCTTTAACATTCATTTCCTCCAAACAAAGCGCTCTTGAAAAAAAAGTTGTTCTGCAATTTCGACTTCCTATTAATCAAGATTTTACATTATTCATAGCTGATTGTGAGTTAAATTTACGTGTGTAGTTTGCCAATTCTCGATTACCTTATTTTTGTGGAAAACAAAACCCCAGATCCGAAAATTTTCAGCGCCTGGCGGCGAGCAACCAGCCGTGCGTCGGGCTGTCCCCTTGCTAAGGATAGTATCAGTGAGTTACTCCTCACTGATTCTACCCTTTGCAACGGGACAGCTCGACGCACGGCTGGTTGCTCGCCGCTAGGCGCTGAAGAAGGCTCCCTGTGCAGCCCTTATGTAGAAGCACATTTCAGATTGAGCCACCACTTGCAGTACACCCTCTATATTCGTTCATTCAGTAGCGCAGTTTTATTTTTCCGTTCATAGCACAAGGAAGGTGTATAATATTATTTTTGATATTAACAATGAATGTTCAGTACTAGTAACAAAATTCTACCTTTATTCAGAATATCTCTTCGTGCAAATAAAAGGACCCCATTCAAAATCGACTGAAATTACTCCAAATGGATTTCTTTTATTTTTTATAGTTTGCACATTCATAGGTCCATAAGTGAGACGACGATTCCATGTGTTAAATTTTCTGCAGGGCGCCAAGATCACTAACAATATATATCTACTTTTAAACATTTTAATTGTTTTTTAATGTATGTCTGATGTGTCCTTTCACTTTTCGTAGGTCCAGAAAATTCACAAGAACTGCAATTCCGAAAAACCGTATCGCCTTTCCTCAGAGCGAGTTTTATTTGAAACATTTCACAGAAACGTACCTATAGGTATACATATCATTAGATGGTATCGCGGAAAGTATTCTCTGTGTACACAGAGGCTTGTACGGCGATAAGATTGATAGCGTTTAAAAGATTGGAAACCTTCGTACATAACCGTGTTGCAGCCTTCATTTTCAACGATTCACGATCTATTCGGCCAAGCTAATACAACCGGCATTCAACACGCGCAATTCAAGCACTTTTTTATTCTGTGAATTTAAGTCACAGTGTAATTGTCATTGCAAGCATGACTGGTGAGTAATGAAACTATTTGTAATACGACTTTAGAATTCATTGTATAATTAATGGTATAGGTATGTTGACAGGTTACTGCATTATATATTCTGTTATCTTATTACATGGTAACTGAACTATACACAAAATGTATTAAATGGTTCTCAGGAATATTTAAAAAGAAAGTCTGACATTGGCATTTAAACGAATTCATTTTTATTTCCAGCGTGTATAAATGTTTCTTTCATTTCGTATTTTTCAGTAGCAATGTTAATCAGGTGATTAAATAATTTATTCGGATTTGCATGTTTCATAAATTCTGTTTATTTCTATTTGTTTCAGTAAAAAGTAAAACATAGCTTTTTAAAGCTGCGATTTTTATGGAAGAAGTGTAATAATCAATGAAGTATTGTAGATTATATATTCGTTTAATCTTATCATTATTGACATATTTTATCGACGAAAGAGTTAACTTTAGACCCATATATTTATATTCGCGTATTTGTACGTTCTATATATATACGATGTTTCGATAAGGTTAGGCGAAATTTTGGGTACTGGTACCATTATTTATCGTAAGAAGGAAGAAATTTTATAGCCATATGTTTCTAACAACGTTTATTCTTCGAGTTAGAATAAAAAGAATAATGAGATTCTGAGAATCCACTGATTGCACGTGTTTTTTTTTATGAATCATCAAATTCATATTGCAATTGGTCGTCGAATTGGAAAAACTAGTTCGTTTGTGACGTGTTGTGAAAATTGGGAATACGAGACTGTCAATTTGTAGCTTGTAGCACCTCTTAGCTATTGTCTGTGAGAAACACTGAATCACTTTTATAATTATTGGTGGGAAGGCAAAGGAGAACCCATTGCGCAGCATTATAATTTTAATTCCTTAGATTCTCAATCATGAAGAATTTAATTATTAGTGTGGAAAAAAGATTCGACTATTTCACGAGAAAAATATATATTCCTTAGTATTTGAAACCTGAATACATAAAAGAGTACTAACATTCTTAAATTATTTCTCGCGTTGTATATTAATTTACCCCTCCCCCCTTCCTCTATTATATTATACAGTTAACAAATATTACCGAGTTCTAAATTGTATGTATAATACGCACTATTTAGTATTGTGTTTTTCAGTTTTTCATTCTGAAAAAGATTTTTCGCAGAGGAACTCACTCGCCATGTCGATTGTTAAGCAATTTAATTCGAATTGCCCTGCACTTGAAAAAATTATCCCCAATCAAATCTGAACATACTGCTAAAAAGATAATCACGATTCCTGTCTTTAGAGAAGGTTTGTACATCAAAGTTCACTAATATCGACGATTCCTGTTGCAGGGTTTAAGTGGGTTAGATACACGGGTGCCCGTTACATGGTACCAGGGATGATTTCGGTCGGCAAGGATTTGGATGGCACGAATCTCGTTGTCGGGCGTGCTTTGCACCATGGCGACATGCTTCCTGCAAAAGTGAAACCGGAACACGGCGTTGCTTATGTCTGCCACGATGGTCGCGAGCACACGAAACATGATTTCGAGGTAAAAAAGGAACGATTTCCAAATATTTTCTTGCTATTTTGAATAATAGCATCTACAATAGCGAGCATGCTCGCCTAGCACCCCACGAACTGCAGGCTCGGCAAGCGTGCTCGCTAAATAATGTGCGGCGGTTAAAATGCTCGGCTCCTGAAAAGCTCTGAGCGCTGGAAATTGCTTAGCACAAGTGAGGCGCGTCGAATTTGTTCGTACAGTGTGTGGACAATCGCGAGCATGTCGGCGAATTTAACGCAAGCTTCATGCGAACACGCTCAGTTTTGTCCTGACATCTTCTCTCTAACCATTGTCATATCACAAACCCACGAATAAATCGAATTCATTTAGAATTTCCTAAACGTGGATAGAAACACAATTACTACAAGGGGCATGTTTCTTGTATGCACCCTGCAGACCTATGCAACGCGTGTACATACATAGCTCAAGAAACCGCCAAAACATTGTTCTTTAACATTCTTCCGCCCCACTTCTAGCGACCATCCATCAGGATTATTTTGAAGGAAGGAGTTAACGTTTTCGTATAGGGTGTCTTGGGAAACATGGTATCTTCAAGAGACCTGATTGGAAAAATAAAACGAAGTGTTAAATTTCCTATAAACACGATATCACAAAGTATATTCCTAGAAGATTTAAAGGTACCTACTACTGGTACAAAGCAGTAATATGTTTTTGAAATAGCCATCATTTTGTGTAACACAAAGCTCGATATTTTGCAAATGACGCACTTGTTAGAACACATTGGTATGATATTTTCTGGTAGAATACAGAATTCTTCAATTCTTCACAATTGTCGAATGTATTCGTGTAGACTGTCTCGTTTAATTGTATCAAAAATAGTATATTTGGCATGTTGTGTTATATGAGTTTAATAAAGGAATAATACAACTGCGGCGGTGAAAAACTTATTCGAAGTGTATGGACACATTATTAGTGTGAGACAGTTTTAAATACGGTGTAAGGGGACATTCTCATTAAAATTTTTCAGAATTTTTTCTTTTTTTTTACATATATCTTTAAGACAACATCTAAAGAATATTCAGTCACAGTGATAAGACGAAATTCGTAACGGTATAGATTCTACAACGATAAAAGCGACTTGACCTCTGAACAGCCGCAACATACAAGCAAAACTTTAAACACGTTTATCTCGAAACACAGATTTTTCCGAACGGTAGCCAGCATAACAAAATAAATTATGAGATTCTAACGATTCTCAAATTCTTGGTGACATTTTCTTTGCAATTGAATCCACTATCGTATCAGCCTTTGATCGTAAATTTTAAAGGCCATAGTTTTTCGAAACTAACATTTTTAAGCGTAAAATTACTCCTGTTTTAGCATATTTGTGTTCAAACGTGCACCAAATATCGTCGTTTTGCTTTATTTATCTTCTTAAAGACTGACGAGATAGCGATTGATATAACAGATAAGAATATCTTGTTCTTTTTTTGGTTTGAGACAATCCTACGTCGAGTTATATTAGCTATCGTCGACGCCTCTTTTTGTTGAAGCAATGCACTCAGCGCTACGTAGAAATGGAGCCACTTAAGGGGGGAACCTGGTGTAACTAGCTGAAAATCGAGGCATTTTTCCGGATTTTTTTTTAAAGAAAGTACTTAATCGATCTTTCTGAAACTTTCGGGATATTGAATTAACAGGTTAAGGTATATAAAAAAAAAATTTATTAAAAAAGAGCAACAAATAACAAAGTTATAAGGGCTTATGCCCAGTCCGTTGGCGACGTAATTGGTCCACTGCGGGCAACGTAGCGTCTTTTGGTTTCATCTAAAACCAAAAATCGACCAATTTTCATTTAGTTTATGAGTGTACGGATGAATCGTATCAATTTATTTCTTAAAAGATGCAAAATTGAACAAATGGCGGCCTCTTGAAAAAAAAGGTCCCTCTTTCCAACGAAATTTTGCCTTAAATGTGTAAAAAAAAGTTATTTATTTAAACAATATCATTATACCAATAGCTACGTTCTGTGGAGAACATGTTCACAAATATCCGTGCACAAGGCCAAGTCGATTGGTTGAATATTTTTGGAGTTACATTGCCCGCAAATTGTAAAACTGTCGTTTCAAGAAAAACGCGTTTCAAGTTTTCTGGTAACCTGGCGCTCCGTAGCAAAACCGGATATATCTACTTTAATTTTTCGAATTTCGTTTTGCGGCTTTGGGAGCATATTATCATGATGTTTAACTATTGATTTATGCAAAAAAAAAAATTCGATTTTTTCGACTAGCTACACCAGGCTCCCCCTTAAATGTGCAAAAAAAGTTATTTATTTAAACAATATCATTATACCAATAGTTATGTTGTGTGAAGAACATGTTCACAAATATCCGTGCAGAAGGCCAAGTCGATCGGTTGAATATTTTTGGAGTTACATTGTCCGCCAAGTGTAAAACTGTCGTTTCGAGAAAAACGCATTTAAAGTTTTCTGGTATCCTGGCGCTCCGTAGCAAAACCGGCCATATCTGCTTTAATTTTTCGAATTTCGTTTTGCGGCTTTGGGAACGTATTCCCGTAATGTTCAACTATTGATTTATGGAAAAAAAAAATCGATTTCTTCGACCCGCTACACCAGGTTCCCCCCTTAAGGAAAATGAAAAAAAAACATTTTCTCTGAAAATCACGTATTTTTTAAACCACTTGATCAGAATGACCCCCCAAAGAATTTTGAGCTGTGAACTAGAATCTCGAAGATGAACCTCGTGCCGGGAAGCGTGAAACGAAGGTATTCTTAGTTTCGGTAGAAGTCCCTGTTATCAGCTGACACATATCGCCTACTTTTTTAATAGATGCTCATTGAATTGGTTTATATGCAGTGGGCTATAAAGATCACTGATATCAAGACATACCTATCGAAAAGACAGTGAGCTCTACTCTATATCGGAAGTCATTTGTCATGTGCGAATGCGAGAAGGGAAAACGATATTCTGCCAGTCCTTTTTCCACTAACGTTGCTCGACAGCGATTGCTGCCATTCTTCACCGTCCTTAAATTAATATAGGTGGATCTGATCCTACGTTAGCTACCTCTTATTTGCCATGTAATACACTCGATTGTACCCGTCGAGATCAATTTCTCCGGGTTCGATTATACCAGCAGGCGTGACCGCAGTTAATTACACTTCTGGCAGCTCGCTCCGGATAATTTATTTGCCGAGGGAATCAAGAGGATTAGGATGGTGGGAAGCGTGACTCCCTGATCTCTGCACATCTTATCGACGAATTTCTAAATGGATGATCCACGCAGATGTTTCAAGAGCTCTTTTCCCCCCGACAGATTCTGATGCCTGCTGATTTTAAATGGATTCATGCGTGCCATGGCCACGTCCCGGAAGACGCAGTCGAAGCTGGAAGAACGGTGGATGGAGAGATGCTTTATGTCGGCCGCGCGTATCAGAACGGCATACCATGCATGGGAAAGGTGAGGCGCGAAGCAATGGAATCATTCGAATTGCTTCAAATAATCATTTATCTAACAAGGGACATTATCGAGGTGTTCGACGCCGATTTCTTTCTCCTCGAAATATGCTGTTAAGCACAAAAATCTAAGAGACTCGTATTTTATTATTCTTGTCCATTACCGATTTTAAAGGATGAAACAGCCCCTCAAAGTCCAAAAATCGGCATTTCTCGAACGAAGTGCTCCGCAAACAGCCAACAAATTACGCGGATTTTAGAAGAAATATATATTGTAGAGTGAATTATGTGTTGATAAGTGCAAAAAATGGCAAACGGAAGAATGAGGGGAGGGGACAGAGAAACCTGAAAGCGCAGAGGGGGTGATTTATCAATTCTTAGTTTAAGAGGGGATATGGTGACGAAAAATCAACAGAATTCAGAAATCCAGTGGATTTCAGTTTTGAAGAAAGTTTAAAATCTACATGTCACAGCTTTCTCCTTTCTCTAGGCCCCCAATTTTCCGGTTGCCATTTTTGCAATTGTTAACACATAGATCACTTTATAAAAGTACGTGTAATATGTTGGATATTTGGCAGAACACTTCATTCGTAAAATGCCGATTTTTTAACACTGAGGGTCTGTTTTACCCCTTGAAATTCAGAATAGGCAAAAATAAAAATATGTGTCTCTTAGATTTTTTTTCTTAACAACATATTTCGAGGAAACATAAATGGATTTTCTTACGTTCAATACTTCACGTGGATAAGAATTATTCGTCATTCATAATAAATTATTCTACCACATTATTCGAATAGCACATCCTTAGTTCATTGAATTTATTTATTTGAATAAGCATTCTAAAATTATTCGAATAACAATGTGAATAACTGTCTATGCTTTCCGTGGCTTCCTATTTGATAGGTGTTTTCGAAAATAATAAACGCTCAATATGACATTACGCGAATAACAGGAGACGTGGATGACATAATGCAAGTAACCGATAAATAATTAGACGAATACCAATCATTTGATTATAGCGGGTGACAGCTTATTCGTTATCTTGTCCGTTATTCGTCGTTTGAATTGAATCATGCCTATCTAACATATGAATCATCCATGTCAAATCGATCGTTCTCTACAGTCAATGTCTGACATTTTCATGAAACTGAATGATAATATAGTTCTTGTGAAGTAGGTGGTGTATTTAAGTCACTATTTTGTTAGTTCCGAATTCACTTTAAAAAAAACGGGCCGTCAAATTTGATCATTTTTACTTGCGAAACAATCTATCGTAGGAAGTTCATCCTATTTTTATTTTAATTGAAAAAATGAACCTTTTTGAGAACATTTACTTTTTATCAGAAAATTCGTTTTTGCAACATAAAGTCTATAAACAAATTTTTGGTTTTCCAATGTCACTTCGTGGTCGCAATTCGAAAATTCAGAAACAATATGTTCGGATTCCTTGAAGCCTTCTCTACAAAATAAGTCTTCCTCCAGTGGCCACTTTCAAACTGACATCACCTTCACAGTGACCTGTCAAAAATCTCGGTGTGTCCTTTCTCAGACAGCAGGCCTATGCGCTCGGCTGCTACTAGTGGTTGACCATAAAGCTCACATATTATTATATATTATTTAAAAATGCAAATACAATCGACAAGTCGTTTTCCACAGTAATTAGATATCAGTGTGCTGCTCCTTTAATTATGTACTAGTTCAAAGTACCCGGCGTTGCTCGGGTAAAACGTCGATTATCACGGAGTGTCAAGAGGGTGAAATAAGGGGGGAGGGGTGGGATGTCCGGATTTCATGGTAGTCTATATTTCCCGCAGGGTTCCAGAGAGTAATTATGAAAAATTTCGTCCAGATCGGTTAAAAAAATGGGGATAAAAAGTATCCTATATATTATTCCTGGTCCCAGACTACGTATATACAAAATTTCAGAAATATCCGTTGCGTAGTTACAACGTGATTGAGTAACAAACATCCAAACACACTTTCGCATTTATTATATTAGTAGGATTAGTTTTGTATTTTTTTTTTTCGTTAAGGTTAATCATTCATTGAAGTGCTTGAATCATTCTTTTTATTGTTTTTCTAGATCCAGAGAAGTCACGGTGTACTATACGTGCCATTCGATGGCAGGGAAGTTCCATTCAGAGATTATGAAGTTTTGGTGCAAAACTAACTTGCACACGAGGAGTGTCCATCTACTATAAACTAATTGTCTCATAACAAAATCATCTATTGATAGCTTGAACCAATGAAATAAAATTTGTATTTATAATCGGAAATCGCTAAATGAAAGCAATACAAAATTCAGTCTTTAATAAAAGAATGTTAACATGCAAATAATTAATTCGTTCTTTATAGCGAACTTACGTAACAACATAGTTAACACCATGTATACAGATCGTTTCGCTACGGGTGGCAAACCTTTTAGGGAGTGATTCTACAGTCCCAAATAAGACAAAAATATAGAATACAATTTTTACATATCGCGCTTCGTTTTCGAGAAAATTGATTTTACATTTCAGCTAAATGCGCGTGCACCAAATTATAGTTTTTGGCGCCTGGGGAGCACGCGGAGGTAATGTGTCGCACTGTCCGTACTATCTGTAGCGAAACACCCTGTAGAGTACAAGATCCTCGGTACATAGTCGCATCCAATTTTATTTCCAGCGTTAATCAATCTCTCAAAGTTCGCTAAGTGATCGGTAATTATCAACGAACTGATCGGTAATTATTAACTGTTCGAAAGCATTCGATGCAAAGGAGCCAATTTTTAATTACTTAAATAAAACGATGCTACTAAAACCAATAACGTAAAAAGTTCGTAGCGAATTTTTTAGACAGAGAGGGAACGCGCGTGCCGCGGATAAGGCGAACAAAGGGAGAGTGCGAGTAATTAAAGAGCGATTAAGTAGGATGTGGCGAGAGCGAGGAAGTGGGGTGGGTCGCGAGCACAAAAAAAGTGTCTGTATATGCACAGACAGTACAGTATAGGACACTATATGGCAGTACAGTGCAGTACAGATAAGAACAGGTGCGGTAATAGGTAATGACAGCACTTTCGGAGAAAAGAGACTTCGTATCTTTTTTGGTGAGGATGCGACAAGTTTGATGAAAAAGGAGACAAACAAAAGACTGATTTTATAATACACACTAGGGCTGTTCGAGTACTCGAATATTCGAGTAGCTTGAAATTCGAACCGAGCCGAGTACTCGAAGAGAAAACAAAGAAAAATCGACTAGTCGGTTCTCTTCGAGCCGCTCGAAAAAATTCGAGTACTCGATTCTTTGGATCCGCTCGGTTTTTACGAGTACTCGGTTCTTCGAGCCGAGTCAGGCTCGGCTCGCTTTTTTCGTGTACTCGAACAGCTCTAATACACACCCCCTGATAGATATTAATGGAAATTGTTAAAGTGGACACGTGGAACGTGTAACATTGAATAAGGTAGGTGTGCTCAGTTTCCCCACCCATAAAGAATTCATGAAGTAGGAATAAGAACCGCTTGATATCATCAGTGTATACTGTATAGTCTCTAAAGGGATGGTCGAAATGCTACGCTCGCTGAAAATTGCCTATGAGCCGAGCGTCGAACTTACAATTAGCACAACTGAGACTCGTCGAACATGTTCGTACAATGAATAGTGAAGCTCGCGTGAAGCTCGTCGACATGCTCGCGCTTGTTCATACAATATTCAATATGCGTACAAATTCGAAGAGCCTCAGTTATACTAAGCGATTTCCAGCGAGCAGAGCCTCGTTCGAGCCAAGAATTTGAATCGTAGGTACCTACGTTGATCCCATATTTTTAAGCACTAGCGAGCATGCTTCTGCTTACCGTACAAAGATTCTTGATCAGTTCATTACTCTTTTCATCTTCATTTCAAACAAAGAAGACGCAAAAAGTTTATCACAATGATCCAACATTCTAATTTAACAATCTTACAGAAGTATTGGTAGTGAGTTACATAAAATTCAGTTTTCATTTTCTTTAAATTCACGCATACGGCATTGAGGATTTATTGCTTATGCTGTAATCGCATCTAATTGCTGTAACCAATATAGAAATAAATTACAGCCCTATAGTAATCAGAATCAGTGAGAAATACAGAGAAGAATCTTCCTCAGGGGAAAAAGAGGAGAAGGAAGACGCCGAGATAGAGAAATCGGCAGAGAAGTCCGGAGGGTTGCGTAGACCGACTGGAAGTTTAACGAACTTGAACAAAGGGAAAGGGCCTCCAGAACGAGGGAAAAGGATTCACGAATGGGGTGCTACTGCTGTCTCTGCCATTGGAGTGGAGCAGAGTACACGTACATTCTCTTCACCATCGGGCCATGGCAGGAACCCCCCGTGTATTACGAGCGAACACCCCCATAACACTACTCCTTGGCGCTGTATCGATCCATCCCCATGCCGGATTCAAGTTCCCCTAACGTGCCAGAAACTTCGGTACGTCGCGCCGCGCCGCATGGCGGGAGAAGGCGAACAAAGACAACACAAGGATGAATCTTCAGCTATTTTTCGCTTTGTTTCGCCACGTCGACCACCTTCCCCCTGACTTACCGCCACCCTTCAAGAGACCACGCGGGGGCAAAGATGTCACGTTTGTTTTTTCATGAACCGTAGTTAAACCTCCCTTCCTCCCTCACATGAAACTTCCGAGTGAAGAGTAATGAATCATACTCCTTAAACGTACCACACTAGGCTTTCAACGACTTCCTGACTTTGATCGAATTTAAACAACAATTTCGATGCAATACTTCGTTAGCGATAGCCAGTGAAGTACGTAAATTCAAAAGGAAAATCCCTACTGTTAAAAGATTACATAGGGTGTCCCTCCGAAGTATTTCAAATCGTTTTGTCTGAGTGTATACACATAGCGATGAATTTTTTTGCGTTTTTTATTGTCCGTCAGCGCTTCTAAAATTACCGCCACTGGAAGCCGGAAAAAGGCTGGAGGCTTCAAATTTATTAAACTTGAATAGTGTATAAATTATGTAATTTTAGGACAGGTCTAATTGAATTTGGTAACTTACTCGAAGCACTCTGTTAATTTAAAAATTATGGCGAATACTTTTTCAAGATGGATATCGAAAGCAGTGATATGAAATTATAATCACTGTCGCAGAGGCAGTCCAATTTCACTTTCAGAATTTGTCGGAGATACTTTAAGTCTGTTTGCAAATAAGGAATCTTATCAGAGGGTTCTCAATGCTCTTTTAATAGAGATAGAGTTTTAAAAATAGGAAACTTGAGAATATAAATATGTTGTTAACCCTTTCATTGCGGCGGACATTTCCGCGAAAGTGGGTTTTTCTTAATTTTTTTTATGTAAAGTACCGGAGAGCCGAGTAAAGGCGGCGGTAGATTCGACAGCTCGTTACGCGATGCCGACTAAAGTCGGCGTTCGTACACACAGGTCGGCGCGTAGATGCGGACTTTAGAGGATTCCCTAGAATCCTTTCACTTCCGATGCAACGAGCGTGCAGCAAACGCCGAAACTCAAACGAGAAGGAATTACTGCGCGTATGCGTATTTGTTTCTACAATCTTTGATTATTTGAATTTCTCCGTTTCCAATTGCAAATAGAGAAATTCAGCTGATACAACATAATGAAAAGTAATAAAAACAATTAATTCTCTAAGGATTATAACTGCCACTTTTTTACATTAAAATTTCCAAGAAACTTCATATCATGTTTTTTTTTTCATTCAAACGTATAATTATACACTGATTACCTACCGAAAATGTTCTTCGAATATTGTTCTCGAATATCCCGGAATGACACGTTCTACATAATCTGTGAATTTTTAGGCAAACATAATCTCGCCGCGTGTTTTGTTTATAATTAATGATATGTATAATATTTCTGATTCTAAATGGCAAGTTAATAATTATCATCTTCATTTTCGCTTTCATCAGACGAATCACACCTGCTGATTTCATTACCACTATTATTTAATAGTATCGCAGGAAAAACCGTTCCGTTTTCGAGGACGCATGAACCGCAGTAACGAAACGGAACGATATGAATGCGCGCAACTACTGCGCTGCGATCTCTGCACTCAACGCGTGAATCGGAACAGACCCTTGGAGTTAAGGCTGGTTCAAACACGTTGAGTAATTTAGTCGAGTGACGAGTAGCCACTTACTACTAAACGGTTTAGTGAATAGAAAGTGTTCGGATTAGTACATTTCACGGTACACCTTTACCCGGGGTTGTTAGAAAAATCGGCACCCACTGCTGTGTTGTCCTTAAATCACATAGAGCAGGAAAATTCAAACCTTGAGTTATGGTATTACTTACAATTAGTTCATTTCATTATCTATTATTAATGTATTAATCTTTGTTTTATTTGTAAAGAAATAAATTAATAAAACATATTTTCTATACTTATAACTATAATAGAATAAAAATCTCTATTCTTACTGCTATTTTTAAGTAGAAGAGATTCTTTGGGAGCTTCAAATTGTCTTTTGAAAGAACTTGAATTAGAAGATCCAGTAGAATATCTTAATACACTTAGAATGTCTGAAAATTCATTCGATATATTATTAAACAAAATTAAATTCCACATTCAGCGAGCCGATGCACATATTCGAAGTGTCATTCCAGCAAGAACTGGTAACACTTATTATTTTCTGTTTTAGATTAGCTAAAAATCATTCTTTTAGGGATTTAATTATTCCAGGCGTCAGGTACTGACTTAAACTGTATTAGACATTTGAAAAATTCTTTAAATAGAGATTTAGAAAATTAATAAAGGATTGTAAATATTAGACAGACGAAATTGAGCACACCTACCTTATTATTCCATTATTCAGTTACATAAAAAAAACCGTATTTCATATTTAACCACAAAGTAGGTACGATAGCCGAAATTCTAATCACATTCTCAACAAATAATGCAGGTAAAGATTCCACGAGGAAATGCTGGAATGGAAACTGTGAGTCGTAGCAGTACACCAGTGAGAATAAGAAAGGAAGAAACCGACTCATAAGGTGTATCTGGGCGCTTAAAAAGCAACCGGTGGCCGTTTTCTTGGCGCACACCCGTTAGGTGGTGGGCACGTGGCCGTTGCGGCATTATGTTCCCATGGCTGGCACGTGGCCGTACTAGGGTACCCCAGAATCCCCCTTCGTAATCGAGAACCCCGCCACCTCCCATTGTTGAGGAGCCTGTGCCCCGGAGGGTTTGTCGCGCTATTTAATATTTTGATCGGAGAGAAGCGTCTGCGTTTCGTTTGAGTAGCGAGCAGTAGGGGTTGCCCACGTGCTGGCGATCGTTCTCTTTTGATTAATTTCGGTACGGATCGACTGGCACGAACGTGGATGATGCCCAACAAAGGAAAGCTCTGGGAAGAGCTTCGCCGGGGTGGAGCGAGAGCGAGAGCGAGAATGGGAAGAAGAAAGAAAAGAAAATAGCAACAGCTGGCACAGAGACGAGAATCGGCGACCAACACAATGCGACCTCGATACAGGGGCTAAATCACCCCTCGACATCCCCCTCCCTGGCTCGCTCGTCAGATCTGACGCGTTCCAATCAACACACGATTCGCACGCGTTTGCTTCGCGATCATCCTGCTGTATTATATCACATAATCGTGGACCACTTGCATTTCAAGGGAGGAGTATCGTTAATGACGCCGTGTTCTCAATGAAACGGAAACCATCGCCGAGAATAATTCCAGCTCCTATTCTTAATAGAAGGGGATCGAGTTAATTATATCGTTCGGAAGCATTATTTGGCCCAATCTTCGGAGATGTTCAAACTTCACACGTATTTTGTCACCATGAGTAGACGCCACCGCAAATCAGAATATGTCCACACATTAAATTAAATCTGGTTCCACTGCGCGTTGCAAATCACGTTAATTCTTTTTCAACAAGCAATAGTAGGCATACAGCTACACAAAGATATCTGAAGCGTATTACATATCGAAATAATTAAATTACTGTGTAACTGTAACGATATTAGTTAATCATACGTACGTAACGCAATCTAATGGAAATTGAGACTTTCTAACAATAAAATATTTTGAACGTTGTACAAGTGAACAGAGTAAGCAACAAATGGCATGGATGAAATATTTTTATAACAGCAATAGGATTGAAAATATTTAATAGTCATGTTCTATGTACCTCGCAGTATTTATAATTCTTGTAAGTTTCTAAATACGTCAGAATTATTTGTCATATATCGTCTATCTGTTCCAATAAAAGTAAAATGAAATAAATTGATAGGATTGTGACACATGCCAACGATGAAAGTTATATTTATTTGCATTATGTAATGGAGAACTATAAAATATGATTTCTAAAAATTAGTACAAAATGTTTTAAACTTAAAGGGTTTATTAGCTGTATAAAATCATTTTATATTCTCTTGAACTTTATCTTTGCGAACCTGTTCGTGATAATTAAGGCACGGTTTCCCGTTATGCGATCGAACCTATCTTTTACAGCTTGTAACCATTATAGTCTGGGTCGTGCGAGCAATAAAATTGGGAGCCCGAGAAATAAGAACTACATACCCTAATATCGATTTTCACTTTGCTTTATTTTTCGAAACTTGTATACAGTTTATAGGCTGCTACTTTCCACTTGTCGAAAATCGGGAAGAAACTAGAAATTCATGCTTGGTACGGCTTAGGTCCAGTATATACTACTTATATATGTACCATCAGCGCGAACGCGCCAGAAAGAAACAGCTTTCTAGGGCGAATTCTACTTACGCACAAATCGCCCGAGATTTTCAATCAGGTAGGTTTTCTTATACGCGACTGAACGCAACGTCAAGAATTTCAAAGTCGATTTCCTCGAAAATGAAAGGCAATATCAAAAAATTTTATTCCCTTTTCTCGACTTATTTACTTTTTTATAAGTGGAGAAGGAACTTTATTTATATCGCGCTTCATTTTCAAGAAAATCGACGTTGAAATTGTTGACGTTGCGTCCAGTCGCGTATAGGAAAACCTATCTTAATAAAAATCACAGACGTTGCGGACGATTTGGGCACTTTTGAAGAATAACTTAAATGTTAAAACATTTGATCTATGTGCTATGGGCTCGTACATGGAATATTTAAAGGCATCATAATATTAATACCTTCGCAACAGTTTATAACAGATTAGATATAATTGTTGCGCATTGTTAATTTTTTATAAATTTTCTTGGCAAAGTAAGTATGATGCTTGCAATAGGGTAAGTGCACCTAATATGGCCTAATGCTGGGCGTGTACTATATCGTGAAGGAGTGCTTTCTGTTGGTAATAAACTGAACTACATACACGTATAGTAGCCAAGCATGTGTAGGAATACACATGTATGGACTTGCAACGTCACTTGAGCAAGTATTTCAGTGAATCTTGATAGTGCAAAAACGTATCGAACCGTGACAATTTTACATCATACTGGGAGAAGGTAAGTTTAGAAATTCTATAAACGCATGAATATTGAGAGTATCTAATTAGTGACATGCTTAAGCAATTTACACGGTTCCAAGATTTTTGTTAACGGAAAGAGTTTTTTTTTGTGCATGGCCAACGTGCAGTCAATACATATTGCCTACCGTAGATGTTCAGTGTGGTATTTTCTACAATTGCTACAATTGGAGTTTGCAAATTCGTACAATTTCTTACAAATTCGTGTGCCCAGCATGAAAACGCTGATCGTCTCACAAAATAATAGGAATGTAATAATATAAATATTTTGAAACTGTATTTCTCTATTTTTATAATAAAGACATTTTTTAAACATAATTCCAATAAAGTAAGTTTGGCAGAAAGCCTCCACAATACTCATATGATTAAAAATAATAAATACAGATATAAATATAACTTTAAAAGCTCAGAAATACATGAATTAATGAATATTTCCCAGAAATATTACTCAATTTTTTTCAAAATCCCGATTTTTGCTTGTCTTGTTTTATTCCAATCGCGACTGAAAATCTTTAAGTTTAAACAGTTCTAGTTTGCCGTACGTAAAACATAAATATTTTCTTTTTTTACTAGAAACTAATCAGATACAGAAATAATATATGAATTATCTTTCAATAAAGAACGATTTAAATTTGAGTAGGTGAAATTAGGTGCACTTACCCTACGTATTTAAATGTTGTTGGTTATTGTGTCATGCATGGCGATCGAGTTATGTGATCTATTCTTTATTTAATCATAAAATGATGGACATCGAGGAACAAATCACAGCGGCGAATTTGCAAATGTCAAAATTAAGCCCAGCAGTGAAATGTGTGAATAATGGAACGTCATTGAAACTGAAAATATTATTTGACGATATCCTCGTATACTACACGTACCGCTATGCAGAAACGTTTAAGATAAACGGTGGAATGGTTATATTATTTCGAGAATGCGCTTCCTGGAATCTACGGACCCACTCGAAAACGAGTTCATCCATATGGCGCGAAGGACACGAAAAGCAGAAGCTGAACCAGAACTCGAATCATGATTCAGGAGTGGCAAGAGAAAACAGCTGCTCTCTCGTCGATCGAGGAGAGCCCGGCAGCTGCTAGTGTTGTTACTGCTATTGCTACCGCCACTTCAAACTTCGCAAACTAAATGACAAGGATGAACGTAATACATTTGTACAACTGTAAACGGCAGTGGACTCCGTTCTGTATTAAGGGGGTACAGAACTATTGAACCATTAAAATCGACAGTTTCTTTTAGATTGGATTGTTTAGACACCAAATAATCACCATACCGGTACTTTTCACAGTATTTATTACCCGCTTTTACAGGTAATTTAAAAAAAAATTGAGAATGTGGAAAATTAGTGAAGTTATTTAACGTTAAAGATGGACCTGCATTGCGCACAGCTGTAATCCGTACATGTACATAGTCCCAGGTGAACCAATCGTCTAAAAGCAAAATGCTTTGGGTTGAGTAATTTCTACACTAAAAACTACAGCGTGGAACAAAAATGGTGCAAAGTACACAGGAATCGATTGTTTCCCCACATTTTTACGGAAATAAATCGCTTTTAATCAATTATAAAACGTTTTTCAAACATCCAATATTGATGCGGAAGTACTACACCGTAGAGAAAGAAATTTTACACCCCCAGTTAAAATTCTACGTGAAAATATTTGTTCGTTTAAATGTTATGATGTATACGGTGTTTAAAAATGTAAATTCAAGATAAACGGCTTTAAGGTAAAATCCGCTATGTCAATACAGCTCTGAGAGGCCGTTACTCGACGATGCACTCAATAATATTCAGCGTTATAATTTCCGTAATTATTCAAACTTCCTGTGCCCCCTTAAGGGCATAGGACTATTGAAATTTTATTATTATTATTAATTCTGAAAGTGTCATCCTTTGTGTATATTTACAAGAAAGTTTCATAAGGAAATTCGAATGATTACGGAAATTATAGCGCTGATAGTAATTGAGTGCACCGTCCAAAAACGGCCTAGAGCGCTATTGGCGTAGGAAACTTAACGTTGGAGCCGTTTCTCTCGAAACTACATTTTGAAACACCGTGGACATCATAACTCTTGAACGAATGAATATTTTTATTAGAAATTTTAAATGGAAGCCTAGAATTCCTTCCTCTATAGCATGGAATTTCCGCGTCAACGTTGGATGTTTGTAAACATTTTTATAAACGATTAAAGTCGATTTCTTTCCTTAAAATGTGAGGAAACAATTGATTCGTGTGTAACTTTCACAATTTTTGTTTAAATTCGCCAATAAAGTTCCATGCTGCAGATTTTGATGTAGAAATGACTCACCCCAAAGAATTTTGCTTTCAGATGATTGCTTCACCTGATACTACGTACACCGACTACAGCTGCGCCCTATTTATGACGCTAGGAATAAGGTGATTCTTGGGAATTTCTTTTCTAAGAAACTGCTGAACGGATCTTTTCCAAACTTTCAGGGTATTTTAGTTCACATTCAAGCAATAAAAATTAATTTTTACGTTACAAAGTGTTCGGTAGAAATGAAGATATATGAACAGGTTCGTTAGGACTCGCGCGCCGGAGTTGCAAATTGGCGATTGTAATGGTTGCCCCATTTTTTCCCTGAAATAAAAAACCTAGGATTTTCTTATTTCTGGTATAATTACATTGTCGATGAACCTAAGACATTAATAAATAAATTGAATTAAACAACTCTTTTTCCATAAATGATACGAAATATCTTGGAGCAGAATTGTAACTTTTTATATGAAGTCCCACCAATTTGCCAAGTTTGAACTTTTCTTTCGTTTGTTAGGTTCATCGACAATGTAATTATACTAGAAATAAGAAAATCCTTGGTTTTTTTATTAGCTTCAGTACATTGACTGTACAAAGGTAGCATAATAATTAATCTTTTTATTGGAGGTTTCTATGAATGAGTTGGTGAAATATTTACTGCCTCTGGTATAAATTATTAATTTATGTAAATATGAGCCGAAACATAAGCAGAATGATGGCTTTAGCAAGAGCCCTCGCTAACTTTTCCGGCGTTCGGATGATAGACGCGTTGTCCAGAATTTTGAGAGGTGACAAATTCCAATTGTTTGCACTTTTGAAGAAGAGGAGGGACCTCCCCTCTGTTAAGTTGTCGGTGGAGGGGATGCCTTCGCCGTCCTGACGAGGTGGAGGAAAAGTGCAACCAACTGGTCCCAAAAACTAGCCGGGATGATCGGACAGAGCGTCTCTCTAGGGGTCGCGGTTTATGACGGAATTGCCCCGAGAGTCGGCGGTGGACAACGGTACATACAGGTACCTACGGCTGGTTACCAAATGACCACCCGCCGACAGAGCAATATACAAATTAACTAGAAGCGACAAAAGTCGAAGCAAAGAATAAAATTACTACTATTGCTACTAATGAGCATTGTGATTCAACGTTTAAATACACTAGGTCCCTAAATTGAAATGGAATTTATAACTTTCGTTGCAAAATTCATAGAACCAAAGATTAATAAAATTCCAAATTTATCGTTTGAATAAACAAATAATTGTAAAGGCCAATATGGAAAGAATTTCACGATAAAGTATGAACAAATATTCCATGTTCAGATTCCTATTCGGTGCGGTCCGAAATTCGATCGCTCCGAATATTCGAATATTCGAATACTCTTGATTATTCGAATATTCGGAGAAATTACTCGTATTCGAAGTTATTCGAATGGTCGAATAATTACAGCTCTAATCTTTACCTGTCACGATGTTGAACAGCATGAAATCTGCGGGGGCAGATCCGACGAACAAGGTGGGTGGCTCATCTGGACAACCCCTTTCTTGGTCAAACCCGCTTTACGATTATTCCATCGCGCGCAGGGGCGATACCATGCAACAAACTCCAGATTCCCTGTTAGTTTAAGAAATCCGCTGTTCCTTTCACTATAGGTACAAACAGCTGAACGAAATCAGCTGTTCAAGGCACTTACGCAGATGTGGAAGGTGTTGGAAACATACACAAACTTACTTTGATAACATTGGAACTCGCGTTCTAGTTCTCTGCTACTCGCGACGTACTTCGTTGCCAGATTATGTATGAGATCGTTCTAAAATTACGTAAGGCTTTTTTGGCATGGGGGGGTGGTGTCGGGAATTTCTTACATTTTCTTCTAAGGGGGAAGAGGGAGTCAGGTAGCGTCTTACGTAATATTTTTTAACCTAAATTTCAATATGAATAGACTAAAAAGCGATGTTTCACCGCGCGCTCGAAATAGAGTTAAATGAATTACATAAACCTTTAAGAGAATATTAATAACAGAAAAAGTGCGATGTAAAAAATATTACGTAAGAAAGGGAGGGAGGGTTAAAATCTAAAATCTTAAATTCGTATGCCAAAATTACCCTTACGTAATTTAAGGACGACCCCTATGCGAAATTTGTTCCAAATAAGTGACTTCAATTTTACACATTGCTCTTGTTCGATAGTTAGACAAAAGATAGTTAAATAAATAAAACAAGGTCGCGCAATTGAGCAGGTACGTTGATTTGAAAACAACGTCACTAATAGGTAACGCATGCGGTTAATGTACAGATGTAACTGCATACAAATGAAGAATTGTAATAACCACAAGTTACTTTTATGAGGGACGGTAGCTCATTTCCGTTTTCTGGCGACCTATTCGAGAACGGGATCATCATTAAAGTGGTGACGCGAATCTGCCACTGACAGAGTAAAACCCACACATCAGGGTCTTTCTTTCGACTGGATCGTAGGGGTTGGGAGGTTCCCGCGACACGTCCCTTCGCCCTCTCTTTCTCCCTCTCCTTTACCCCACTGGTTTCGACTCTCATTCTCGAGTGCAGCTGCTCGTCACATGGGCCCCGCGCCATCTGCCATTAGAAGCTAACCATTGCACGCGCGCTTCAGACAAGACCCCAGATCTGTAATGGTTTCGCGATAATACCGGGTGTGCAGAAGTTTCCACGCGTCCCCTTTAAGCGGTTAATCCCACGCTGCTTCATTATCATTTTATGAGAGCAATAAATGCTTCCCGCGTTGAAATCAGGATTACTAACTCGGCTTGCCAATTTCCATTTAAGTCCTTCGCACATTTACTCCTTAAAGTTTCACTAAATGAATAAGAAGCAAACATATTGCGATAAAGTATTCTATTAATAATGCAATGAACATCCGGTACCTTTTCCAAGTTCTATTATGTTCTAATTATAAGTTCTTCGTATTGCAGTATATGTATATATTTTCGATATCCTTTTTTATCCTATTCGCGAGGGTTCGGAAATTATGTAAATTTTTCCAATATTTACATAAGGCGCCCTTACTTTTGTTACGCCACTCGTAGTAACGTCTCCGCATAGCTAATTTTACTGTTTTATGTAACGAATCCCAACTGCCTATAATAAGCCAGACAAGTGGACTCAAAATATAGAATCTTGCAGTGTCTTATGCCCTGAAATATAATCTACAAAAGTTTATTTTCTACTGCATCAAATGCAATTGGAGTTACTAACACAATTGTAATTAACAAACAACTGATTTCGATGCAAGACAATAGTCCATGCGTAGCAAAATGAGATTGAAAGAAATGTTCGCTGAGAAGGGAGAGCGTAACCGTTTGCGTCGGATTAAGTGATTGGAAAAGGATAAGAGAGAAGGACTTTTTTGCAGGAACTAATGCAGAAATACATGAATATCAGGCCGCTTTAATGTTTCCACAGCGGTCTGAGATATAACAATGGCAGCTCTAAATCGTATTCATCGCGTCATTATTGCGCAACGTGCTTCAGTTATATTCTTCTGACAGGAGCTGCACAGAAATTACCATAACGGGCACTGCACATAGTGAAATACGAAGAGGGTGAAGGGGGCTGGCACACGCAGCCGGCACGCGACATCGGGGTTGCAACAATAGCTGGATCATTGCTCTCTGTTCAGGAGCTTCAGGCGTGGCTGCAGGCGTTTAAAAAAAAAAAAAGTTATTCTATTTAAACCCTCCCCTTGTCGAGCTCCCCAACATTCAACTGCACGAAACATGAAATACGGATCTGTCCATTCGCAAATGCAACCTTGAATCATTCAGCAGCTAGCGAACTGAACTTATTGTTGTAGTTACTGGCAGATGAAAATTACGGTAGTGGAAACTTGACCGCGGCACTCGCTTGTACTTTTGCTGCCAAAAAAGTTGAAATTCGAGTCACGAAGGAGCTGAATGCTCGAGTTCAAAGATCTTCGCTTCCTTTTATAAGTAGGTATGTGGGGGATCATTCATTGGGAGCTTAGAAGTATGGTGAAAGCACGGACGAGGTGTAGGGTATGCATATCCAATACCTCGTATGTGGTAAAAGTAAGCAGCCAATAAAAAATATATAAAAAAAAAATAAGTTAAACGATTTTATTTGAAATGTACTAAAAACTAAAAAATAATTATTTCCTTGTACTACAATTTCGATGGTGATATGTTACGTTAGATAAAATCGTGGGACACCATGTGCAACCAGAAGTTGAAGTATCAGTTGGCAAGTGGAACAACATCAATTATAGTTTATCAATTTTCTGTCACGTTACAATCTGTATTCCACAATTAAAATATTTTGTTTCATTAATGCGAATGAAAACTCTGTCACAAAAAATTCATTTCGACGTTTGCTTCTGTATTAAAATGATTCATATCCTGCCCCACGATTTTATCTAAAGTGACATATCACCATCGAGGTTGCGGTGCAGGAAAAGAATTATTTTTCATTTTTTAGTGCACTTTAAATAAAATCGGTTAAGTTAAAATTGGTATACCAACAACCATATTTGTATACCAACTTTTTTATTATCCTGAAAAAATGTCCCAGCTTTTTATAAACACTCTGTACGTATAAATTTATGACAATGACTGCTTAAGGACATTTATATTGATGACAGGGTAAATGCTACTAGTAATTTCATTGCAATAACGTCAGTGGACTCGATCGAAAACGAATTTTATCGAATCTGGAAAGTGAAGGGGCATGAAATGAAAATCCATTTGTTCCAGCTTTGAGTTACAGCGTTAGCAGGATTAGAAACACAATCAAAGCGCAAGTATAATTGCAATTTACGTACTAACAATTAGTTTCATTAACATATTTGCGCTATTTGCATAACAGTCAGTTTAATACGAACACGATTACAAAGTAAACAGGTACGCTAAATGGAAATAACATTATGCCTAGTTTACACATCTGTGTCTGGATTTGAAGGGAACGCTTATGAAAGACGATCGCGATACACTTTCAGGGGCTTCACGCATCTCATTCCTCGGAGACGTTTGTTAACGGTTTAAAAATGGAAGCTTAACCGGCCTCAAGAATCCATTTCCGGTTCATTAGCGGTGCTTCACGAGAAAACGCACAAGCAGCAGCGGCAGAAACAAAAGGCCTGGAAGGTAAACACTGGTTGTTTCCAGCAGCTAACCATCGTTATACACATGGTACAGATTCTACATATTTATTGTATCGTCTCGAGGTTGAAGTTTTTCGTACGCTGTATATTTTCCTTGCGAAGTCGTCGCGTAGTTAACGACTCAAACAGATAACTTGCATTTAATTCGGAAAAGTAGTCAAATTTTTATTCACATGGCAGTTCAAGCATCGGCGAATTCTTTTGTAGTTTGATGGTAAATAACAATTGTTATAATTGAGTGGTAGGCTAACAATATTCCCGATTAACAACTGACTAAACAAATCTCATAGTTTATTATCATTGTGCTAATTGCATGGGATAATAAAGATTAAACTATTTAAAACATTTAATATGATATTAAGCAGAAATAATATAAAAAATTCCATATTTCGTCGAGGCAATTAATATTAGCCATTACAAAACCAGAGAGAAAAATCAACATAACTTCGCAAAAATTCATAATAATTGATATTCACTTAAGGCGACTTCCTACTATGTTTTACTCATATTGGCACGTAATAAAATAAAATGGTAAGAATTACTTTGAACCGAAATATGCAATTTCCGGTTAGGTGGAAAATGTACTTCCTTCAAAAAACAACGCTAAAGAAATGTAGGAACTACTTAGGGTGTATGCAATTACGCTAAATACAATATAAAAATATCGTATTTCATAAAGATTATACAGCATTTTTATGTTCCTTCTTGTAAAATGTAACCAAAAGAGAAAGAAAATAATCCTCCGGAAAGGAAGATCTTTATTTTTCGTAAATCCAGGTTCACTTGAAATATTCCGAATGCAGCTGAATGAAATTAAAATAGTGTAACGTTTTCGCGCAAGGCGTTGTCGCGGGTTACAATAAGCTCCACGAATAGAGCGGCTTAACCGTGGATTTTGGGATTGTTCGTCTCGCGCGTGGTAAAGAATTAGACGAAACACCTTATTGCTACGTTTTTTTTTTGTGTGAGTTTTGTGCATTCGTGTCTCGATAACACAATTGACTACAGTGGACATAATGGAAACAATAGATTTTTTAGCGAGTAGGCAGGTTTGGTGCAATTCATCGATACCTTTCAATTTTGGATGAAGTGTCGCAGACTCGTGTGGCCATATCGAGTGTCATAAATTTCGTCACGGCTTCTCTGAAGTGATTTACCCTGCGCGACAGTGGCGTTGATTACCACTACTCGACCCCTCGTCTGACTTGTCCCGCGTGCAGCGGTGCAAGCCGATTGCCTGCTTTTAGGCATATCTTTAAACGCTTATAATTAGCAAATTAAGCCTCAACCGCAATATCGTTATTCTTGATTTTCGTCAACTTTCATACTGGCAGTCCCGCGATTTGAAATATTGAAGAAGCTTTATGGCAAGAAAACTCTATTCCGTTTTGTTTGCTATCGCGGCAGGCTTGTGCACGCTTTCTATATGTACGAAATAATATCACGTTTACGGAAGTGATACAACTCTTCAAAAAGTTGGCAATCCTAGCCGGTGGCCACGTTGGGTCTCCCAGCTATCGGTTGCCGAAGGATTGCTTGTTTGAATGAAAAGAGAGAATTTAGAGATGGCAAGCGGCCGGGCTCCGCGCCGTATTGCTAAAGAATAGGGAGTCAGTTCCGGAAGGATCTGGTAATGGATTGGGAAAGGCGAGGATGCCTTCTGGTAAGAGGGCTATGATGCGATGAACAACACGGCACTTACCCCAGAACCACGGAATTGAGCGGTTTTTCTAAAGTATTGCTAACGAATATAAACTTTTTATTGTTTTGCTATACTGTTATTGTTAATATGGAATATTATGTGTATCATGTTTTGGACAAAGTGTCAGGGATGGTATTCAGTATAAAAATCTACATATCTTTACTGGGAACGTGTAAATTATAATTCCAGGAAAAATTTTGCAGGAGCTTAACAGGTGTTACATTCTTCGAATATTTGAATATACACTGTCACCCTATTTTCTGAAATATCAGTAAATATGTGGCATCGACTTAACGTCAGATTTTGTCGCAACATAAAATCTACACAAGTATCGTAGTCTCCGCGCTATTAGATATATGACGTGCGTTATTGTAATCAAATGCAATTTAGCAGGATGCAAATACACGATTTATCATAAATTTCATATATCACTATCAATTTGTGTTGAAGTAAATTTTGTGATTAAAGTCTGTGTAGGAGATAATATGTTGTTTAAATATCATGGCATGATTGACTTGTTACTCTAAAAAGATACAAGAAATATATAGTTTTAATATTTATGGGGCCCAGTGGGAAACAGGCACAATATAAGAAAACAAATTTTAGGAATAATAATTTTGTCAGGACTTAAATTGTAATTATTTGAATTGGTAATTAACCGTAGAACAAACTTTTATTTAATCTAACTCTTTATCTATGTGTTCAAGTTCTTGTCTCTCTTCACTTTCATCGCACTCCAATGTTTAAAAATGTAGAGGATAGATAGAGTGGCATGGATTCTTTCCACTATACGTATTTGTTTGCTTCCAATATCAAGGAATTTCAATATGCTTCTGTTTAGGAAAGGGTACATGTCATAGTGCTAGAAGTTGGTGGAATGGACGGTAGATTGCAGGAGCTACTTGGTGGTGCAAAAAAATAAAATCTATATCAATAAATGGACCATGTACCCCTTTGCCACTGAGCCCCCCATTTTAATAACTGTAGAATGAAACTCTATTCATAGTACCGATATTACTGTATCTTCCAAAGCGACTCAGAATTATACAATTTATGTTAAATAAAGTAACCGATAGTAAATGAGTGCTGTTACCCTTATTCATCAAACGCTTTCGAAGCGAAGTGGACTAAAAGTGGAATGAATAGGATTAAAATATATAAGGCTCGACTCAGTTGACCTGCTCTCTGAATTACGCAGAAACTATGAAATAGAAGTTCGTATGCTGGATACTAAAGCGTTTTAATGTCGTATTGCGGAGTTTACCATACATACATTTATGCAAAAAAATTTGAAACCTGAAAACAGTTTTATTCAATTATACAGGGTGTTACTACCTTACTTTAAATTTTCTTGAATCTCGAGGTTTTACCGCGATTGGGATGTAATTTTAAATGTTCCGATTTTGAGCAAGTCCTGGGACTCATCGCTGCGGGGTAGTCGAGGGGTTAGAGTATAACTACAAATCAAATCTTAAGGTAGAATCTGACGACACGTGAATCGTCGAGCCCACGTGCCGATTCCACCTTTACGCGATGGGTGTGATGTAAAAAGGCGTTATCGAATTTTAATTTTCAAAAACAAAGTTAATTTTTTTTATAGGATCAATATTGTATTAAGAATGATATAATACTCCTGCTAAATACCTGTTATCAAGAAGAATTTGTTATCATATAACGTTTGATTTTGCTAACGTAGGTGGATCCCCCTTGAAATTTATTGAAATCCTCGCGAACAATTATGTTTAGCCGGCGAAAACCGAAACAAGAAAATCTATTATTGGCGAGTTCAAATATTGGAAGGAACGAACAGAAACCTTCAAATACTATTTCACTTCAAATTGATTGAGTAATATGAGTGCTACGTAAACAATAATAATATTTGCTAGAACAGATGGTGGCTTCTATAGTTTTTTAAATGTATTGGCCATAGACAATAAGAGGAAGAAGACAGTGGTATCATCAGAAGAGTAGATAGAATTTATTATAAACTTAAAAATCGATCGAAAGTGTTTCTGGTGTTACCGAAATTGAAATACAGGAGACAGAGGTATTAGAATTTAAAAAAAAATTACAAATTGTTAGCAGTATTTATTTCAGAAAATGTTAGAAATCAGAAAATGACAATAAACTAGAAGTAGCTGTGTAGAAATGGCAACTGCAAAAGAGAAGTTTTGATATTCCAATTGGCACTGTTGAATTTTCATAAAAAAATTGATAACTGCTAGTAAGAAATTATTTTTCTAGTATAAAAGAATGACTATTGTTCTAAATTAAATGCCTTATCTTTTTTCTAAAAATAATGTATTTCCCATTCCTGGACGACTAGATTGATTGCCCAAAAATTCGTGTATCAGAAAGGCTTTATCTCCCTATTGTTTCGAACAATCGACGTGGAGAGGGACAATGATAATGTTGAATAGATGATTTTATACCAGGAAAAGCCTAGGTAAGTGATTTATATTTGAAAATTCTAGTGCGATATTTATCGCTAGCGGTAGCCTTGGCTATCGTGGTCCATATTTACCGGACATTTAATGGTACATGGCAACTATTAAATGTTCAAATGAAATTTAATTATCTAGCTCATACCGCGGCAATACTAATTAGTTCCGCCTAAAGCAACGAACATTCATTGTATAATATCGTACAGCTAACAGCAGAATTCGAAACGAAAGACATTACAATGGCGCATGTTTGAATATATGTAACTAAGAACGACAACTTTGCCCGAAGTAATTGAAAGAGCAGAAGTATGAACGCAAAGAATGACTGAATAATAAGCGGAAAGCGAGACAAAAGAAGGCGGCGATGGTAAAGAAACGGAGAAAAATTGTAGGGGTAGGAGAAACGTGAACGAAGAACGATACGAAATAAAGGGACTTACGGGCAAGTGATCGCGAAGTGAAACTAAGTGAATGGAAAAGTAAAAGAAGGCGGAAGTTATGGAGATAAAGGAATCAAGTAGGATGATTACGGCGAGACGAAGAGATGGGGAGAAACGAGTAAAGGTAAGCAAGATGGTGGAAGTCAAATAGACGAAGATAGCTCGAAACGGTGAGCGGGGCACAATTCAGAAGGGAAGAAAAGAGGCAAGAGGGGAGCAGGTTTATAGAGAGGGAAGGGAGAAAAGGGGGTGCTGCAGACGCGCCTCAACAAGGGTAAATGTACGTACGAATACACCCCAGATTGGCTTTGGGTGGTTTCCATGGAGACCAATTCGCTCGGCCCGGGGAGGTCGCAGTTACCGCCGCCGCCATTGCCGTTGCCGCCAACGCGACTTTCCCGGAAAATCGCACTCCGTCCGAACTCCAAAAAGTTTCACCCAACCGTTCGGAACATGTATTTGCCTAATTTCGCCATCTCCCTGTCGCGCCGTCCCATCCTTAATCCCCGCAGACGTGAGTACTCGACCAGGCGAATCAGTAAACAGTAAACAGGAAGTAAATGAGCATACAGAAATTGATTATTAAGCATAGTTACGAATGACATTGTACTAACGTAATATGACGAATGCGAGCCACTCGTTCTCTTCGAAGATTAGCTGGTACAGTGGTAATCGAATCTGTTAAATAGATATGGATATTAGATATCGCTTGGAAAAGTTACAGGAGCTGCAATCATACAGAATGAGGACGTTAAAATAAAATTTTCCTTCTTTCTTACGAATTTGCAAAGATTCTGAGTTAGCGGAAAGATCGTGTTTTCTATTTGCATTCTTATTAAGAATATCTATGTTCTAATTAATTTAATACAAAAAACGTTCTGAAACTTTTTACCTCGGAAGTACATTTTTTTTTAATGCAATTGTCCTCATCATTAATATCTATTTTTATGTAATTCGTGACGAAGGCGAGGTACTGCTGTAGCACAAAGGAAATAATAACTTATGTGACAATTTCATTTACAATGAAAGGGTATTTAAATCTTGTCACAAGTAATAACCTATTCACCTTTAAAGACGATTTCATAAATTACAGTGGCTTTTACATAAAAGTTGTAGCCTATTATTAAATACGAAGCCAGAAACAAGGAATTGTCGTATTTATCGTTAACCTAATTGTGTTGTTTTGTATTGCAGTATAGGAAAATGTACCTGGTGTATATAGGTATTAGGTAATTTATCAATTTTATTTCGACCGTAATAATTAATATATATGATTTCGGCGCACTAGTTCGGTCAATTTAACACACTAAAAACAAGCTATTTTGCAATTATAATTATATAAGCTTCCGACGTTTCGATCTTGGTTTAGATCATCTTCAGGAAAGTTTAGAACAAATATAAAATACTGCTTTTGCTATTAAAATTGAGTCACAGTGCTCTGGCACTATGTGTAACCTGCGAGTCGGTTGGAATAAGACTTAGTCTCAATTTTAATAGCAAAAGCAGTATTTTATATTTGTTCTAAACTTTCCTGAAGATGATCTAAACCAAGATCGAAACGTCGGAAGCTTATATAATTATAATTGCAAAATCGCTTGTTTTTAGTGTGTTAAATTGACCGAACTAGTGCGCCGAAATCATATATATTATGGTATTAGGTAATGTACATCAAATAGAAACAAATTAAGTTCTAGATTTGATACATTCTGTAAGTAATCTGCAATGAACTCTGAGACTTATTCAAATTTAATATGTATAATACTTGAATTTACGATACAAGAAACAACAACATATACACTGAAATATGTAGATATTCGTATCAGTTGCACGCTGGAGGTATCGACGTTTCAGTACATTGATTCAGACGCCGATACCAGCTGATACCGAGACAATCAAATGCACATTGAGATTTGTATTATAACTGTAATGATTCGAAAAATTTCGAATACGAATAATTTCTTTGAATATTCAAATATTCGAATAATTTCTTTGAATATTCAAATATTCAAATAATTTCTTTGAATATTCAAATATTCGAATAATTTCTTTGAATATTCAAATATTGGAATAATTTCTTTGAATATCCAAATACTCGAATAATTTCTTTGAATATTCAAATATTCGAATAATTTCTTTGAATATTCAAATATTCGAATAATTTCTTTGAATATTCAAATATTCGAATAATTTCTTTGAGTATTCAAATATTGGAATAATTTCTTTGAATATTCAAATACTCGAATAATTTCTTTGAATATTCAAATATTCGAATAATTTCTTTGAATATTCAGAAGTATTCGAATATTCGAATAATCAGAAGTATTCAAATATTCGAACAATTAGGTGTATTCGAGAATTCGAATACTCGGAGTGATCAAATTTTGAATTGTACCGATTAGGAAACTGAACGTGAAGTATTCTTTCACACTTTATCGTGAAATTCTTTCCATATTGATTCGAACAATACGTTTCTTTTCATACTCTTCGATCACTCCGAATATTCGAATATTCGCGTTTCAAATTTGAATTCTCCGGTATCGAATACTTACATTATTCGAATATTTGTTACAGCCAAGTATCGCGATACTATATGTATAATAATTGCAACATGTAGTGGTTCAGATTACGGATCTCAATCTATATGGGACCCTTTTGATCCGTGCCAACTTGATCTTTTCCGACCCATCTGGCTTGATCATCTGACGGGTGGGAACAAACGAGGGTTGAAATTGCGAGCGAAGCGAAAACCAACCCTCCTCATCTGACGTTTAGGATATTTGATTCGACGCACAATGTCGTACTAATTTTTCAACGGTTGATGAATTTTTGGTTCTGATAAGAATTTTTTGATTTTGATGAGAATTTATATATATGTATATAAGCATACCTACACTAGTAGAGATTGTCACCCCGTCTACGAATATAATAAACTTAAAATCAGATACTCAATAGCTCTCAAAATATTTGCAGTTAATCCATTCACAACTGTTGTTGCATAAACGTAACATTGAATTTTATTTTTTTTTAATTAGTGCAAATGCAATGAAAAAATTCAGTAACAAACCTAGGGTTGTTATTTGATTGCTTGGTCGGCAATGAGTTAATAGCAAATAATTCTACGCGAGACATGATTTAATTTCTATTACAGTTTTAACTTTTTATAAAGATAATTATATTTCGCGAACAAACTACACGTAGGAAATATCTGCGAAGAACTATCGTTTGAAGAAGAAGAGAACGGATCATAACAATTCCTGCTCGCGTGCAATACATTACATGTTATTTGTAAATTATAATACATAATAGACATTTTTTTGGATATCTGCATGATTACTTTATCGCTTTCTACGGTTGTTAGTTAATTTTTTTATTGTGCAGTAAAAATATCGACTATATATCGAATGCATATCTTCCATGTATATCTACTGTGGTAGATATCCTTATACATATCTTCATACGTATATAATTTAAAACATAACAAATGCGATTAGTTTTCATTACATAATCTCGCATTATATTTCTCAATTATTAGTATGATTTGCATGTCGTAGTGTAACATTCTAACATTACATACAGTACTGCATTCCTTCAAAGAATACGCGTCAAAAGCTGTAAAAGTATAATTAAAGAAACAGTACAAACTAAAATTTCGTTATGATAATTAAAAAAATACCGAGATAAGACTGCTCATCACAGCTACCTCGATCTTCACCCTCGAACGATTGTGAACGGAATAATTTCACGCGCATCTCCTTTGCGCATCGAGTCTAGGGGTGCATTCCGATTCACGCATACTGCGCATGAAGTGCAGCGACAACCATTCCGTTTTAGTTACTGCGCGCAGTGGTGGTGAGGAGAATTCCCTAGAATTCTTTCACTTCCGGTGCAGCAAACACAAAAAATCAGAGGAGAAGCAGTCACTGCACGCATGCGTATTTGTTCCTGCAATCTTTGATTATTTGAATTTCTCTATTGGAAATAGAGAAATTCAGCTGATACAATTGAATGAAAAGTAATAAAAACAATTAATTCTCTAAGGATTATAACTGCCACATTTTTACATTAATATTTCCAAGAAACTTTATATCATGCTTTTTTTTAATTCAAACGTATAATTATGTACTTATTACCTACCGAAAATGTTCTTCGAATATTGTTCTCGAATATCCTGGACTGACATGTTTTACATAATCTGTCAATTTTCGGGCAAACATAATCTCTCCGAGCGTTTTGTTTACAATTAATGATATGTATAATATTTCCGATTCTAAATGGCAAGTTAGTACCATCTTCATTTTCGCTTTCATCAGACGAATCACAGGTGCTGATTTAATTATCACTATTATTTAATAGTATCGAGGTAATTGCAAACTAGAGCTGTTCGAGTATTCGAAAAAAGCGAGCCGAGCCTGACTCGGCTCGAAGAACTGGGTACTCGTAAAAACCGAGCGGCTCCAAAGAATCGAGTACTCGAATTTTTTCGAGCGGCTCGAAGAGAACCGACTAGTCGATTTTTCTTTTTTTTTTCTCTTCGAGTACTCGGCTCGGCTCGGTCCAAATTTCAAACTACTCGAATACTCGAGTACTCGAACAGCCCTATTGCATACAACGTTTCTTTGTGCATTGTAGCATTCATTTTGATTTCGCATGAAGCGCAGGAAAAAACCGTTCCGTTTTCAAGAACACATGAACCGCAGTAGCGAAACGGAACGGTATGAATGCGCGCAGCCACTGCGCTACGATCTATGCACTCACTGCGTGAATCGGAACGCGCACCTTAGGAAGGGCCGGCTCCAACACCATCTGTCTCTGTCGGAGTCTGCGGAAGTGAAATTCCTTGCCTGTATAATAGGGCTATGTAATTCATAAGTGATTGGAATTATGTATAATTAAGAGCAGCCCGAATAAGGTCGTATTTGGATTCAGTTTCATCGGAAACCCCATGAAGATTTAATAAGCCATACCGAAGTTCAAATTTCCATTAGTGGCGGCATGTGTTCAAAGCGCGGGGCGAATTGGACAACATTTTCCCCGCAGAAGCGATCACTCGAAAAGGCCTGCCCTACTTTAGAGTCATTATTCAAAACTTTCCGCCACTGGAAGTGTTGATTCTTTCTTTTAGAAATAAACGAAAAACTGTTTTAATGTTTCTATCATATATTCAATTAAATGAAATTTCTGAACTCGTTAAATACGCGCGTGTCTGACTAAAAATTAGGAAAAGTCAGTACCTAAATATGATACAACTACGGATGAAATGGAGACTTGTATACAAACAAGTCAAAAGTGTAGAATGTTTCTGCTCCGATGGGACGTTGTCCATTTTAAGACGTTACTAATTAATTTGTACTTAATTTGGTCAGTACAAAAAAAGAGTGAAAAAGGTATTTTATAAGAACGTAAATGAGAAAAAAAAGTTATTCTACAATTTCGATTTAGATACCTACCTATTTGTGCAGAAAGCGTCAGTATATCCATATTTGCAGATATAGAATAATTTGGTTGGACAAGCAACCGAATAACTATTACTGCTTCACAACAGATGTTCAAAGTCGAAAATTTGCAGACTTTTTTTCAAAATCGAATTTCTCAAAAACTGCGGTTGATGGCGACAAACGGCTTGCGGATTCGTTTTCAGCACACGAAAACCTGTAAGAAACGGCTATTAAATGTTACAAGTCCGAAAAAAGTCAAAATTTGTCGAACTGTGTATAATCAGCCAGAAGATGGATTGAAGTTTAGTTCCGGTTAAGAGGACTTCATTGAGTGATTTCCCGGCAACCGACGGACGGGATGCGGTGAAGTCCACGTGTATTTTCCTCTGACTCCCTGATTCTTCCCAGACGGTGTGATGTTGCAGGTAAATCCAGCTTCTCCATTGTCGAGTGGGTTCCCCACTTCCTCCATATTTTCCAGCCAGAAGAACTCCTGCACGAACTCGCTATAATGTTTCCGGAGCGTTGGGTTCCCAAATATCGGCAAAATACCGGCGTTTCAAAGTGGACGAAACGATTTTCGCTTCTAACTTTTCAACTGTGACGCCTAAAAAAATACATAATTTTGAAATGACACTTTGGATATTCATAATAAGGCCTACAATAAAGGGGCATGTGTTTTATAGGTATACAAAATTTGATGTTAATCTGTTCATTAAATAATTAGTGTTCGATCGTGTAAAGCAGCTCATGAAATGTAGTTTCAAGAAAAACGAGTATAAATATTCGAGTTGTAATAATTGAATTTTTGCGACAGTTACTATTATTCAGCGATATCAGAGTCATGTAGTATGTACATACTACATCTTTCTATTCTTCAAAATTTACCTACTATTGCATAATCTCAATCATGCAAGCTGCACGCACCTCTTTTGTCGGGTCGGACAATAGACGCTCAACACTGTAACCGTTGAATGCGATGCTCGTTCCCCGTAAAGACAAAAAATGTTTTGTTTGCGGTCTAATTGTTACTTCCATCACAGACAAAATTTACATAATTATATAAAACTCTTCGGTAAATATACAAACTGCTGAATAAATTGCAAATGATGTCTTTATATGTATGTAGGTTGGATAGCTTTCTGAATATTTCCCTGCAACAGCCGATGTAGCGTTGGGTGCAAGCTAAGTAGTTACATGTACGAGTTAAAACGCTTGTAACTCTGTTACAAATATCTATAAAACCTTGTGACGAAGCCTCCCGCGAACCGCTCTCCTGCCACGGAAGTATTGGTTAAGAATGATCGTTATTTTAAGAGCGTAAGAGAAAAACACTGCTAAACTGTTTGCAAATATTAAACAAAATCTTAAAAACCAATAAATATTTACAATAAAAGAATAACTAAATATAAAACATTAATAACCCACTTCGTTCATTCCATAAATTACAAATGTGCGCAAACCAATCATAGAGACACACAACAGACCAACACAAAACCTTACACTGGTGTCAAGGAAATGGTGTCCTCGCGAATGTGTTCAGCTTTTTTTTACACGTCCAGCAGTCAATCATGAAACATCTGGTCATTTTACACTAAACATAACATTACATAGTGTTATTTCATGTGTCTCCATTGGAAAAACTAATAAAACACCTTTTCTATAAATAAGTGTAACGTCTATACTGAATTCCATCTAAGAGTAGACACGTTCCGCACACGGATATACTGTTGATTGGTAGGAAACCGGCAAGAAAACCGCGTGTGTCAAATCCGTGGGAGTTGCGCCGATCGGTTGCAAATCGATAGGGGCGTAGGTCAACTCTTAGGTGGAATGCTATATAGTTTAGTTGATTGCTCACAATTATTAGATTAAGTCATTAAAAAATAGCAGTATAAATAGAAAATACATTTGTCTCCGTTTTTAGTATTTATTAAGGAATAATTTTACTAGTTCAATTAAAATTACAATACATGTAACTCTAAGTTCGATTTCTGAATTATAATATAATATGCAAGTAATCCTCGTGAGTTAAGTTTTCAAGACATTGCAAGAAGTACTGACACGTAAGATGCTGAAGCTTTCATAATCTACAAATATAAAAAATAAGCTTATTTATTTTATTAGAATAGAAATTTCGTTTCAAAAACGTTACATGAATTTTCCAGTTTCGTGAATTTTCAAAACATTATTTATAATATGGAAGAAGATTTTCGTACTTTTATACGCAACAAACTTCCTTTGGAGAATTATGTTATACGAAAATATTTATTCACAAAATATCAAAGAACTATATTAAGAACGATTGAAACCATTAGGTAATAATTATAAGTGGCGTACCTGTGTAAAGCTTTCGTAAGAAAGGTTTGAAAATTTTCCAAAGGTAAGTGTGAACCCCTTCTGAGATCTCAGTATTACAAGTATTAAAAGTCGACTTTCATCAGGTTGCAAGTCGTACCAAAGCGACTTATACGCTGTATCACCGATCAATTTGCTCTAAAAATACTGAAATTTAATGATTGGTCATAGAAATAACGTTACTATGTATTTAACTCTAAAAATTGATTACAATTTTCTGAAGGTACGGATGTGCCCCGTTAGCCGCCGGGATTTCTGCCTCGTTAGCTGACCGTCGCGTCGCTTACCTATCCCCACCCGTGGGGTTGCCAGGAAAATCCTACTCCTAGTCGAGGGAGAACATACACATGCTGGAGGACACGCCACGCATGCGCGTAATGCCGCCGTGACGTGAACCCCCTCCGCTTTTCCTTACGCCTAGTGGAGGGGGAACACTTACAGCAGTGGCGGTATATGAGTGTGTGAGATGACGCCATTATACACATATACCGCCACTGATGTATGTGTTTCCCCTCCACTACGCGTGACGAAAAATCTGGCAACCCTGGCCCCGACAGGCAAGCATAATTCGTTTAACAACATACCGACTTACAACCTAGCTATCTCGTGCCGGCGATCGGTACCTCACTCGCACTGAATGTTTCTTAATCTCTTACTTGAATTTATGGAACTCCACTTCCCTCGATAACCGACCAGATATCGTCCCAGATCCCGATCAGCTAACGAGGCACCTCTGTATACACTGGTATAGAAAATGCAACCGACTGCAATAGTTTTGTCGTCGAATGTACTGTATTCTAACGCCATGTCCTAATTAGATGTCGCACAGCGACAAAATTGCTGTCGTTCGACCAACCAACCAACACGATTATAAACAAACAAAGGATTTTCTATGGGCTTGTCCAAATTGGCAAAGCGTGCAATGCAGCAACTTCGTATATGTCGGTCGTTTAATTTGAATTTCAAACCAGTTTGTTTTTTATCGTATTGCACGCACGATGTCGCAAACAGCAATAGATAATTTCGACAAAGGCATCTTGTAAACTAACCGCAAAAGCGGTTGCAAATAGTACTCTACAGCCGGCCGCATATGGACACTGTCACATTGTCGTACAACCGATTGAAATCGGTCGGTTGGACGACAACAATTTTGGACATCTAATTAGGACATAGCGTTAGATCTGGGAACACTTATAGTGGCGTCGTCGTGTTTCCACGCTGAGAAACTTCCACCAAGTGCACAGCTTTGACCCATTTACACGGCTCCAAATGTAGATACATTTTTAAAATCTAAACCGAGTTTCCAGTTCGCTTTATACTTTGACATCTCACGATGTGTCGTGACAGTGTCAATGACCATTTGCCACTCAAACTGCTAATAAAAAGTGTGACAGTTTTAATACACCACTTACATTATAATAAGCATACTTATACTATGAAAATTTTCATACTTTAATATAATATTTATAATACTTATACATACACGCATATTTAACACTTCAAAATACACACACAGAAGGTTTAACACTTTGAGTGGCGCAAGGTTGAGCGACATACTGTTTGAAGTCAGTGGGAATTTCCAAATAATCGCTTCTGGTGGGAAAGTGTTGTTCAGCTCGTCCCACGTTCTGAACATATGCCAAAAATAATGAAAATTTAAACTTCTTTGACTACGAGGTAAGTTGGTTTCTCTGACTTTTGGCTAACGCGCGCTAACAGTGGTCTAAGTCCCTGGCGGCAGACGCTTTTTACGCGTAGGGTACTTTCGACAATTAATAACTTAAAAATGACGCAATTTCGTTATTCTTGATTTTCATCTTATTTTGGCACGTCAAATCACATCTTAAAGTTTCTGACACCTGTTGCCGAACACCCTGTATAGAAATAAAAATTTTCATCAGTAAATGACTGACTGGAGATTCGTCTCCCGTACAAACAAATGAATCCGATATTCGCTTGGTCTTCAACAGAAATGTTTCAGACTTTCGAACAATACCTTCGCTACTTTCCAGGAAATTCGATGTGAAAACATGCCAAAGCCGTGCACAGAATGGGAATCTATCGGCGTGAAGCCGTACCAACGTCAAGGTACGTCAAGTTAAAGTGTCAATTACAGTGCATTTGATACAAGATGGGTGTTCGGAAGCGAACATGATTATATTCTTAACAACCTTATTATTGAGATATTCTCCAGCGAAGCAGTATATAAATGCTTCTAAACAAATAACGACATAAAACATAACGGATTTTATCAATATGGGGAGTCCATTTTCGTCGCTTATTGCCTGTAATTTAAAATTTCTTTTATGCAAAATGTAATGTATTATCGGTTACACATTTACACGTAAAAATTAGCATTATTACTTACAACTACCATGATAAATCCTAAACAACAAGTAATTAAAGTGTTCGACACAAGTTGACTGAGCGATATATACGTAAAAAATTGTTCAATTCTCTCTGTAAATACAATGATCTCTTGGTGCCTGCTAACGAAGAATCGTAATTGTTTATCATCTATGCGACAAATATCCGTTAGTGCCTGACACATAATATCGATTTGACAGCCTACGTGAAGTACCTAAAAGTAATAACGGCATTTGCTGTAAAATTATAAAAACAAATTACACATCGAATTATAATATTAATAGAAGAGGGTATACAAGATTTTACAAGAGAAATAAGTACAGTTAGATGGAAAGAAACGGAATAAACTGAATTTCGTCCAAAGAACTACCGTATTAATGCGAATCTGTAAAATCACTTCTTTACTTATTATTCATTTAAAATTATTTAAATTAAAATTCATTTAGAGTATTCACTTGTAGATTATACATAGTCTAATAGAGATATTCTTTCCAGATTGACCACATAGTATTCGAATCAAAGCGTATGCTCAAATACAGTTATATAAATCAGTTATACTTACAACCATTAAAAGCAGTGCACCAAAGACGCCAAATGTTATAGCAGATGACACCTGATGAAGAAATTCGGCAGTTACCACAAGCTCGTAAATTGGCGATTCGTTGGTATCGAAGGGTAAGTCGACTTTCCAAAGAAGATTTCGAGACGTTGAACCGTTAGTGCCTTGAGACGTGAGAGCACCAGCTAGGTAAAAAGTCGCGGATACCACGTAGAGAGATATAACTACACTCGTTAACCGATAAGAAAGGCGTGATGTCTTTGATATCAAATTATTTGTATCAGTAACAGCATATTTTTGACAATCTTCCTCCATGGTTGATAGAATGTCGCTAAGCACGCTGCGAGATATCATTATTTTCGTTAAATATATTATAAACATAGGAAAACTAATTTAACTTTCACATGAAATTACCTTCAATACACAGGATGTGCGATAATTGACCACTTTTAGAGTCTGTATTTTTTAAACAATTTTTTATTTAGCAAAATAATTATTTAACCCCGCATTATTTTCACGCAAACATATTTAAATGTGAACAAGATCACGGAAGGCAAAAAGTAATTCACTTGGTGTGGAATAATCCATACGGACGGAGAATCCTCGATGCCTCATTCTGTCATTTCTCGAGTCTGTCACAGTACACGATTCATAAATTCATTATTATTTCAACGTACGGTGCTTATTAGCGTTCAAACGCATCAGACCACCCTGCACTACTGTCACTGGAGGCAACTATATCCGCAAAAAACTTCCTTCTTACCGATTCCAGGACGAAAGTTGGTTCAAACGGTTTGTTTACTAAATTGCGTATACGCACAAGCTTTCCCTAGCGTGTGCGAGCGTACGCACACACCTCAAGGCCCAATGAGACAGCAACCTTAAGGTCTGGGCCCACATATCAGTCCCGTGAAGGCACAGTTCCGGGGCGTACAGGCAGAAGAGATCTCTTCTTCTTATATACCCCTGGCATTCCGGCACTGTGCCATCATGGAACAGATAAATGTGTTTAGACTTTTAAACAGCCACCGAGCGCAGGTCACGGACTCATCCTGTGTATTGAAGGTATTTTCATGTGAAAAGCAAATTAGTTTTCCTATGTTGATGAGATCTAGATTTCGCAGCCAGTCGATTCCATACGTTATTTGACATTAGCGTGTTTTCATATCGAGACTATGCTCAGAAGAATAAGACGCATTTTCTCCCGGAATCTCTGAATGTTTACTTTAGAACCTAAAACTTTTTTATTTGAGCGTATGATCGTCATCCAGTAAGTATATTAGTACAAATAATACGAATAAAACCTTATTTGAAAAGAATATAAAATTAGAATTAGTTGTTTTGTATTCTCACTTGCAAAAACCTCGAAATAAACAAGCTTTTGGAATATTATTATGGGTCCCATGTGACCCCACCTCACCACTTAAGGGTTAGCTGCTGTTCCGTATCTTTATGAATACCATGCAAAATTTGCTAAGTTATTAAGAATAAAATGTCTTTTTACATCTTTCTTTGTTTAATTCAATTTTTTGTATATCGTTTAACGTGTTAATCATTTATGTTATATTAACAAAGTGTTCATGTTTATGTATTTGAATTATGTTTAAGCGTCCATCACCCGGAAGTACATTCATAAACCTATGTCTTGACGACGATACTTTGAGAATTAAAATTAGAATTTTAATAGATATGCTTGCTTTCTTTGTAACAAAATTAAATCACAATAGAACAACTCACCCGTGATTCAACCAAGCAACAACCAATTTGATACACACTAGAGTAAACGGCATCGCGATACTCAGATTATCTATCATTTCTATTAGGCTGTCACATTCATAGTGCGTGATGACATATTTGTATTGACAAGTTTGAAATATAGCCATGAACGTCACCCAACAAAATTTATGTAAACCTGGACATGGTGTGCCAGGCCAAATACCAACAAAATGAAGGCCACACTTAACAGATCGGCTAATAGTGCTTGGTGATTTCATTTCGCACTTTGTTTCGTAATTTGAAACCACTATTGTTTGAAATTGCACTTTTGGATTTGCGAAGTCGCATTAAGTACAAATCATCGGTTCAGTAACTGTAATCTTCACGAGCACTTAGCGATTTCTTCGGCGTCAGTCGTGATCGAACAATGTCTTACGATAGACTGAGAGCATTGTAAAAACCACCATGGACGCACAAGCTTGCAGAAATAATCCAGTTCACATAAGTATCGAAAATAATATTGCAATGATTACGGGTTTGCCAGATACATAAAGAACTTCAGGAAGTTCCTTCTGATTTAGATTAAAAATTCACGACTAGGCATGCAGCACGCAAGCGCATATTAAATTCATAGAATCACATGTCGAAGAAAGTTCAGAACTTTCAAAACTGAATAGAAACATCACGACATAAAAATGTATTGCATAAAAACTTGATAAATTTGAGCGTTATCGAAGCAAGCAAATAAAACTTCAGTTTTACAAGTTTATCCCGTGCCTAAAGAAGTTTCGGTTCCACAGAGAAAAATGGATATATTTTTTATTTAAAACCGACACTTGAAGGGACCTAAAATTTCAAAGCGTGCAAATAGACTTTGTGTCTTCTGTTTTAACCTTCACAGTTAAAATATACAAAATTAAATTAGAAATATTTCACTACGTATTTTTCATAAGACACAGATGAGATATGTGCAAGTGTAGAAATATTTAATGTATTTCTACATATATACATTTAAAAATCATCGTGCTATGGTGTAAACGAACAAGTGTAACTTTTTACTCTAAATGTTCTCGGGAGAATTAACTGTATTTTAAGTAATATTTATTTAAAATGACAATTTCCTACTGCGCATTTAATCACCTTATCAATTGAATTCAGTGAAAGTAATGTGTACGCTTTCGACAGCACATGGAAATTACTAATTATATAGAAAAAAAGGGTAAGAAAAACCGTTAATAACATAAATAGATTAATAGTAGAAGTGGTGCAGTTCAATTATTGTCAAATCATATTACATAATGTTAAACATTTGTCAAATTATATGTATACCTCCTTAAACGATTAACCTTTCTTGGTCACACCTTCTTATAATCACAAATTGATCACGCGGAGTTTCACTGTATTCCAGTGATAATTTCAGTGATAATTGTACATTCGTAATACTTATACAGTCATGGACTAATATATAAAATTTGTAGTTGAAAATGTGCGATTTTCCATAATTGTGGGAGAAAACTGATTTTTTAAAAAAAAATTTTTACTTTTTTGCGATAAATCCCCTTTGGAAGACGTATAGGTGCGACACGTCAAACCGAAAATTGATCTTGGGGTGCAATACACCCCGTGTGACCACGAAGGATTAATTTTATATTTTTATTTTTCAAAATTTGACAAAATTATTGGATCGTTTCAAAAATTTATAAAGTATTTGCGTGTAACTTTCATATACATGAACAGTAGTTAATAAAAAATGTTGTGTAATTTGATCGAGTAATTGTTTTTTCAAGTGACCTCTACACACGTGCAATATCTACGACCATCTCCTTTCGAATTATACAGTAATATCTCGACAAAAGTAGCTCGCTCGAGACTGGATTGTTCTTATCGTGTATGCCATACAGTGTCTGGGAATATACTGTTTGAGGGCAAATTATATTATGAACAAAATAACTACTTTGCAAATATTAAACACAATCTTCGAAACCAATAAATATTTACAATAAAAGAATTTCGAAATATAAAATATTAATAAGCCAGTTCATTCATTTCATAAATTACAAATGCGCGCAAACCAATCATAGACATATACAATACATATACCTACCAACACAAAACCTTACACTGATGTCAAGAAACTGGTGTCCTCGCGAATGTGTTCAGCTTTTTTTTACACGTCCCGCAGTCCATCTTAAAACATCTGATCACTTTACAATAAACATAACATTACACAGTGTTATTTCATGTGTTTCCATTGGAAAAACTAATAAAACACCTTTTCTATAAATAATTGTAACGTCTATACTGAATTCCATCTAAGAGTAGACTCGTTCCGCACAGGGATATACTGTTGATGAGTAGGAAACCGGCAAGGAAACCGCTACGACCAATCGCGTGTGTCAAATCTATGGTAGTTGCGCAGATCGGTTGCAAATCGATAGGGGCGTAGGTCAACTCTTAGGTGGAATGCTATATAGTTTAGTTGGTTGCTCACAATTATTAGATTAAGTCATTAAAAAATAGCAGTATAAACACAAAATACATTTGTCTCCGCTTTTAGTATTTATTGAGGAATAATTTTACTAGTTCAATTAAAATTACATACATGTAACTCTACGTTCGATTTCTGAATTATAATATACTATACAAGTAATCCTCGTGAGTTAAGTTTTCAAGACATTGCAAGAAGCACTGACATGTAAGATGCTGAAGCTTTCATGATCTACAAATATAAAAGATAAGCTTATTTATTTTATTAGAATAGAAATTTAGTTTCAAAAACGTTCCACGCCAGTTTCGTGAATTTACAAAACATTGTTTATAATATGGAAGAAGATTTTCGTACTTTTATACGCAACAAACTTCCCTTGGAGAATTATGTTATATGAAAACATTTATTCACAAAATATCAAAGAACTCTATATTAAGAACGATTGAAACCATTATGTGATAATTATATGTGGCGTACCTGTGTAAAGCTTTCGTAAGAAAGCTTTGAAAAATTTCCAAAGGTAAGTGTAAACCCCTTCTGAGCTCGCAGTATTACAAGTATTAGAAGTCGACTTTCATTAGGTTGCAAGTCGTACCAAAGCAAATTATACGCTGTATCACCGATCAATTTGCTCTAAAAATACTCAAATTTAATGATCGGTCATAGAAATAATTTTACTGTTGTATATATTTAACTCTAAAAATTGATTAAGATTTCTTTAAGATACAGAGGTGCCCTGTTATCTGATCGAACTTTTTCCTCGTTAGCTGACTCTTGCGTCACTTACCTATCCTTATCTTACCTATCTTCTCGTGCGATAAACAATTTTCGAAAGGACTCCGAAATACTGGACAAGAAACTTTTTCTCAAATTTCGAAAGTTTAAATCCTTCTCGAACACTTTTTATTTATGAAGGCGAAAAAAATGAAATTTTTATCTCCGAGGACTATTTTATAAACATTAAAAGAAGGACATATACCGAGATATGCCAAAAAGATAAAAAATCCATATTTTCAGTGTTTGACATGTCATGAATGTTTCCTGAAAATTTGGGAGAGGAATTCGCAAAAAATTTGAATACCTCACTTCTGATGTGTAAATCTTCGATATTTTCCCGCCACTGCTGCAAGTGTTCCCCCTCCACCACGCGTGGGGAAAAACCTGACAACTCCGGCCCCGATACCCAAGCATGATTGTTTAACAATCTACCGACTAGAAACCTCGCTATCTGATGCCGGGTCTTGGTATATCACTCGCACTGAATGCTTCTGATTGAGAAAGTTAGAGAAGATCGAATTCTTGGAACTCTACCTCCCTCGATAGTCGACCAGATATGATCCCGGATCTCGATCAGCTAACGAGGTACCTCTGCATACACTGGCATAGAAAATGCATCGACTGCAATAGTTTTGTCGTCGAATGTACTGTACCTATTCCAAGATCTAAGAACACTTGGAATGGCGTAGGCATATTTTCCACGCCGAGAAATTTCCACCGAGTGCATAGCCTTGACCCATTTTCAGGACGACATTTAATGAACAGTATTAAAAGCATTGTCCGAGGGTCTCCGAATGTGTGCTTTTAAAAACCGTTCCTAGTTTCAAGTTCGCTTTATACTTCGACACCTCAGTGACCATTTGCCACTCAAAGTGCGAATGAAAAATGTGACACTTTTAACGTAATACTTGACTACATATACGCATATGTAACACTTCAAAAAACAAGCGTAGAAGCACTTAACACTTTGACTGGCACACGGTTATGCGAAATACTATTTGAATTTGAAGTCAGTCGGGAATTTCCGAATACAGTAGGCACTCGTTATAAGCTCGTTTCTTCCATGCGTTGTATGCTCGGCGACTATCTCCACCATTTCTTGGTGGGGATAGGCACTTTCGTTTCCTCTCGCTCGCTCTTGGGTTTTCTCACTCGCGTCATTGGCCGCGCGGAATAGTGTCCACAACGCGCCATACGCCCGCCGCCAGTCCCGTTCGTCGCGCTTATAACTAGTGCGTACTGTAATCGCTTCAGGTGGGAGAGTATCGTTCGCTTCGTCCCACGTTTTGAATATATACCAACAATAATGGAAATTTATACTTCTGTATTGTGTATTCGATTTTGATGATAGCACTACCAATATGGTGGGCGAGATTTATCTGATGAAAATAAGCCCAAATACGACCTCATAAGGATTATTTTTGATTATACGTTATACCACTCACTTCTAAATATCATAGACCTATTCTGCGTAATGTATGGTCAGAAAATATTTTCAGCATCTAACGAACGTCATGAATGTCTAGCCGAATGTACAGGGTGTTCGGTAACAAGTGACAATCTTAAAGGGGTTATTCTATGTGCCAAAGAAAATCAAGAATGACGAAATTGCGTTTACACACGGAGGTTTCATGGCCTATGTCTCCTGCGGAGCCAGTTGCCGACCAACATCATGCAAGAGAGAGACATGTGCGAGCTGATGCGAGCGAGATGGGTACACCGGCGCATGCACAGTGCGAGCGATTGGGGTCCTACCTCTCTCGCTCGCACCATCGAGAAACACATCTCTTTCTCTTTCTGGCATGATGTTGGCGACAGTTTCGTGCTCTCAATGAGCTCTCCATGTATATATCCTCTAAAGGTTTGAACACGGCCGTCTCTAGTAACAGGCTGGAACATAGTGAATTTGGCAACGCTGTCATCAGTCCTATTTGAATTTTTCTGAAGCCTTTCGCGAGTTTTGTTCGGACCACGGCACGACCGTCTCTGCTACTGGCAGGAACATAGACATGGTTGTTCGAAATGCAGTGTTGCAACATCGTAGGTTCCGGCCTGTACTAGAGACGACCATGGTTTGAAACTTCATTTTCGAATTATTAATTGTTGACAATGCGCGTAAAAACATCTGACTTTCGAACGATACCTTCGATGCTTTTCAGAAAATATCGATGTGAAAACATGCCAAAGCCGTGCACGGAATGGGAGTCTATCGGCGTGAAGCCGCACCAACGTCAGTTAAAGTGTCAATTACAGTGCATTTGATACAAGATGGGTGTTCGAAAGCGAAACACGATACATAATTACATTCATTAACCTTATTATTGAGATATTCTCCAGCGAAGCAGTATATAAATGCTTCTAAACAAATAGTGATGTAGAACATAACGGATTTTATCAATATAGGAAGTCCATTTTCTTCGTTTATTGCCTGTAATGTAGAATTGCTTTTAGATAAAACGTAATGTATGTCGGTTACGCACTTACACGTAAAAATTAGCATTATTACTTACAACTACCATGATAAATCCTAAACAACAAGTAATTAAAGTGTTCGCCACAAGTTGACTAAGCGATATATACGTAAAAAAGTGTTCAATTCTCTCTGTAAATACAATGATCTCTTGGTGTCTGCTAACGAAGAATCGTAATTGTTTTCCATCTATGCGACAAATATCCGTTAGTGCCTGACACATAATATCGATTTGACAGCCTACGTGAAGTATCTAAAAAAAAGTAACGTCATTGCTGTAAAGTTATAAAAACAAACTACACATATTATAATTGTAATATGAACAGAAGTATGCAAGATTTTACAAGAAAAATAAGTACAGTGAATTGGAAATAAACGGAATAAAGAGTTTCGTCTAAAGAACGAACAAAGAACAGTCGATCGTGCAAATGGGAATCTGTAAAATTACTGTTTTATTTATTATTCATTTAGCCTTATTTAAATTTAAATTCATTTAGAGTATTCACTTGTAGATTATACATGTTGTAACGGAGATATTCTTTCTAGATTGACGACATAGTATTCGAATCAAGGTGTCTGTTCAAATACAATTATATAAACCAGTTATACTTACGACCATTAAAAGCAGTGCACCGAAGACGCCAAATGTTATAGCAGATGACACCTGATGAAGAAATTCTGCAGTTACCACAAGCTCGTAAATAGGCGACTCGTTGGTATCGAAAGGTAAGTCGACTTTCAAAAGAAGATTTCGGGATGTTGAACCGTTAGTGCCTTGGGACGTGAGAGCACCGGCTAGGTAAAACGCCACGGATAACCCGTAGAGAGATATAACTACGCTCGTTAACCGATAAGAAAGGCGTGATGTTTTCGATATCAAATTATTTGTATCAATAACAGCATATTTCTGACAATCTTTTTCCATGGTTGATAGAATGTCGCTAAGCACGCTGCGAGATATCATTATTTTCGTTAATTATTTTATAAGCATAGAAAATCTAATTTGATTTTCACATCAATACACAGGATGTGCGACAAAAGTTGCGTAAAACTTTAAAGGTACATGTATACCTTTATATATATATGTACCTTTATAAATATATATGCCTTTGAAGTTGGACGCAACTTTTGTCGCACATCCTGTGTATTGTAGGTAATTTCATGTGAAAAGCAAATAAGTTTTCCTATGTTAATGAGATCTAGATTTCAGAGCTAAGGTCGGTATCATATATATTGGCCGGTGAGTTTCGTGAGGGGTGTTCTCGCACCACACAGTTTGCCTGCCTCGGTGCTCCTTTTCTCAACGTTTTCTGACTCGCTCTCGTTCCATCTCGCTCTCGCCTTCGCAGAACAAGAGTGAGCCAGAAGTGGTGGGTATGGTGCCAAGCTTCTAGCGTGTAGGCCAAACCGAGCTGTCAGCGTAGAAATACACACATCAGAATAGGTGTGCGTTAGCAACGAAAAAAATCAGGAGCTTATTGGTCAGAACATTGATTTTTTCTCGATAGCTTCATCTCGTATTGGTCTACGCATATCTTCGTAACGCACACAACTATTACGTTAAGGTATCGTTAAGGTTATGATCCGTTAATATTTACTCAGGTTATCGCAATTTGTGCTTAAAGAAATAATGACTTTGGACGATGAAAAATTGTTTGTTTATAATTTTTAGCTGGAATAGTAATAATTGGAGGAACAGACTGTAAATAGGAAAAATGTGTGCCATGACGAGCTTTACAAACTATATTTTTCAAAATACATTTTAAGGACATTTAATTTTTCAATCTTTCTTAGTGTTTGGACCATTCATTAATGTCTAAAACCGGAAAACGCGTCGGACAACACTTTTCAAACCGAATCAACCAGTTAATGAATATAGGTCTGAACTACGTTAATTCCCGAATTACAACACATTCTCATGTATTTGTCGATACTGATAATTACATGTGTAGGTACATACTTATATATGTGCCTATTTGATTTTTTATTTATGGGATCATTTTAAAAGTTTGATGTGCACTACGCCAGTTGATACGTTACAGAAATTGGAACAAATTCAAAATTGTTGTTGGGTAATAAAAGGGTGGTCTAGGTCCTAGGATTGTTGAACGTAGGTATATGACAATCTCTGAAGAGATGTGCATAAGTACGTATGGAAATGTATGACGAACGTGTTGAACATTTGCAGTAGACACAATTAACGTTTGTCTAAAATGTTTGACTTATAACTTCGAAACAGGCGACTTTCAGATCCGCGCTTATTAACTGAAGAAGTGGAAACTTTGTTACGTAACTGCTGAGGTGAAAGCTTTGTTACCAAACTGATATGGCAGGGTCTGATATACTCTAATTTTTATTCAATTATTATCAGTAAATATATTAGTACAAGTAATACGCATAAAATCTTATTTGTAAAGAATATAAAAATAGGGGTTTTATTAAGGGTTAGCTGCTGTTCCGTATCTTCACGAATAGCATACAAAATGTGCAAAGTTTGGCACAAAAGTTTTAGCACACGCTACGTTCGAATTGTTTTTACCTCTGCAATGTTATTAAGAATAAAATCTTCTTTACATCATTCTTTGATGAATTCAATTTTTTGTATCTCATTTAACGTGTTATTCATTTATGTTATATTAACAAAGTGTTCATGCTTATGTATTTGAATTATATTTAAGCGTCCATCACCGGGAAGGACGTACGAAAACTATAAAGCACGTAAACTATGAAGTACATTCATAAACCTAAGTCTTAATGACGATAATTTGAGAATTAGAATTATAATTTTAATAGATAAGCTTGCTTTCTTTGTAACAAAATTAAATCACAATAGAACAACTCACCCGTGGTTCAACCAAGCAACAACTAATTTAATACACACTAGAGTAAACGGCATCGCGATACTCAGATTCCCCTACAGCACACTTACTTGCAGGAACGTTGCAGAAACGTTGCTACATATTACAATGTTACCGTTTGGTTGCAGGTTGCACTGCAATATTACTGCAACATTGTAGAAGTATTACCATGGAATATTGCAATGAACACGTTTGTGCAATGTTTCTGGAATATTGCACACACATTGCCGTGGAATATTGCGCACATACTGCGGTACAATACTCCCGGAATATTGCACACACATTGCCGTGGAATATTGCAATGGCCACGTTTGTGCAATCTTTCTGGAATATTGCGCACACATTGCCATGGAATATTGCGCATATACTGCGGTACAATACTCCCGGAATATTGCGCACACATTGCCGCGGAATATTGCGCACATACTGCGGTACAATACTCCCGGAATATTGAACAGAAATTGCCGTGGAATATGGACTTACAAATTTTCACACCTCACCTACGCAAAGCGTTCCTGAAATGCAAACACAGGAAATACAGTCTTAAATACCACAGGAAAACTCCGGGGGAACATAGGCGAACATGGAAAGTATGTGATATAAATAATTAATAACATTACTTAATTATAACTATACGGTTGAAGTAAATTGTGAAACTGTAAACAGCGACCAAAGATATTTGAAAAAAAAGAAATATTAGATGTCCCAAGTACTGCCAGTGGCTCTACTATTGCCATTTAATATATTGTTCATAACAAAAACGTCCCGCGATGTCGAGAGTAAATTTAGAAGCCCGTATTATTTATGAATGTCGCAGGAACGACACCGTGTGCCGTTCAGGCAACATTCGTACATACTACGGATTGTCGCGGAGCGTTTCTGAAATACAAACACACGGAATACAGTCTTAAATACCACAGGAAACCTCCGGGGGAACATAGGCGAACATGGAAAGTATGTGATCTAAATGATTAATAAAATTGCTTAATTATAACTATACGGTTCAAGGAAAGTGTGAAACTGTAAACAGCGACAAAAGATATTTGTAAAAAAATAATATTAGATGTCCTAAGTACCGCCAGTGTCTCTACTATTGCCATTTAATCTATTGTTCATAACAAAAACGTCCCGCGATGTCGAGTGTAAATTTCGAAGTCCGTATTATTGGCGGACGCTGCAGGAACGTCACAGTTCCGTTCAGGCAACATTCGTAAATAATACGGAATTACGCAGAGTGTTCCTGAAATGCGATCACACGGAATACAGTCTTAGATTCCACAGGTAACCTCCAAGGGAATATATGTGAACCTGGACAATATGTGATATAAGTAATTAATACAAATACTTAATTAACACTATAGGGTTTAAACAAACTCAGAAACTATATGCAGAAACAAAAGATATTTGTAAAGATGTGTGAGCTGTGCAAATGTAAAAAGCAAACAGTAAAATCTAGAAAATTAATAAACATATAAAAAAATTGTTAAACCATTGTATTGAAAATGCATTAAAAACTGAAGAAAAATCGTGTCTTATATTACACACGATATTTCACAACAGAATATGAATCAATTTAATATAGAATCAAGCGTCTAAATGAATTTTGTTGTGTGATATCTGGCTCCACGATTAGGGAGATGTAATGGGGTTGTCAAAATGAGCCTTCATTTTCTAATAATTTGAGTTTAAAGTTATGCACGATTGGGAAGTAAGTTCGAAAACGTAAGCAAAATTTTCAATCAACAGTTGTAGCTGCAGCAGTAAGGTATTCGTCTACGACGCTCGAGGTCCATAGGTTCGAATCTAACTTGGGGTAAAAGGATTTTCGATTTATTAAAGACACACGGATGTTATACTGATACGATTCTGCACACATTCGTGTAAGGTCGCGTCCCTCGCCGCACGGTATATAATAATTTATAATACCAATATTTTTATTTTTGGCCTTACCGACCGGAACGTTGCATAACCATTGCTGTGTAATATCTCCGAAACATTGCCCGACAATTGCTATAAAATCTCCGAAACGTTCCACGGAAAATTCCTCTAAGATCTCCGAAACGTTCCACGAAAAATTCCTGTAAGATCTCCGAAACGTTCTACGAAAAATTGCTGTAAAATTCCGGAACAATGTTCCAGAGATATCTCCTGCAATGTTACACAAGGCGGACATAGGAATTTTCTTGAAACGTTTCGGGAACATTTGGAGCAATGTTCCAAATGTTGCAGCGCGACGTCACTGAGACGTTCCTGCAACAAAGTGTGCTGTAGGGGTTATCTATCATTTCTATTAGGCTATCACATTCATAGTGCGTGATGATATATTTGTATTGACAAGTTTGAAATATAGTCATGAATGTCACCCAACACAATTTATGTAAACCTGGACACGGTGTGCCAGGCCAAATACCAACAAAATGAAGGCCACACTTAACAGATCGGCTAATAGTGCTTGGTGATTTCATTTCGCACTATGTTTGGTAATTTGAAACCACTATTGTTTCAAAGTGCACTTATGGATTTGCGAAATCACATTAAGTACGAATTATCGTATCAGTAACTGTAATCTTCACGAGCACTTAACAGTTTCTTCGGCATCAGTAATGTTCGTGCAATGTCCGACGATAGACTGAGAGCATTGTAAAAACCATCATGGACGCACAAGCTTGCAGAAATAATCCAATGTTGACATAAGTATTCCAAATAATATTGCAATGATTACGGGTTTGCCAGATACAGAAAGAACTTCAGGAAGTTCCTTCTGATTTGGATTAAAAATTCACGACTAGGCATGCAGCACGCAAGCGCATATTAAATTCATAGAATCACATGTCGGAGAAAGTTCAGAAGTTTCAAAACTGAATAGAAACATCACGACATAAAAATGTATTGCATGAAAACTTGATAAATTTCCGCGTTATCGAAGCAAAAAAGTGAAATTTCAGTTTTGCAAGTTTATCCCGTGCTTAGTTTCGATTCCACGGAGAAAAATGGATATATTTTGTATTTAAAACCGACAGTTGACGGAACCTAAAAATTCAAAGCGTGGCAATAGACTTTGCATCTTCTATTTGGACCTTCACAGTTAAAATATACAAAATTAAATTAGAAATATTTTACTACGCACTTTTCATAAGACACAGATAAGATATGCGCAAGTGTATAAATATTTGATGTAATTCTTTTTTATATTTACATTTAAAAATCATCGTGCTCTGGTGTTAACGAACAAGTGTTACTTTTTACTCTAAATCTTCTCAGGAGAATTAACTTTATTTTAAGTAATATTGAATTGAAATGAGAATTTCCTACTGTGCATTTAATCACCTATAAATTGAATTCAGTGAAAGTAATGTGTACGCTTCCGATAGCGCATGAAAATTACTAATTATATAGAAAAAAGAGTAAGAAAAACCATTAATAACATAAATAAACTATTAGTGGAAGTTGTGCAATTCAATTATTGTCAAATCATATTACATAATGTTAAACATTTGTCAAATTATAAGTATATCTCCTTGAGCGATTAGTATTATATTTTTATTTTTAAAAAATTGACAAAATTATCGGAAACGTTTAAGAAATTTATAAAGTATTTGAGTGTAACGTTAATATACATGAACAGCAGTTAACAAAAAATATTGTTTAATTTGATTGAACATTTGATTTAATAACTTGTATCGTTGTATTTGGGATGGTCTATAGAATAATTTGACGGAACAAGCAACCAAATAATTATTACTGTTTTGACACAACAGATGCTCAAAGTTGAAAATTTGCAGTTTTTTTCAAAATCGAATTTCTTAAAAAATGTGGGTGATGGCGACAAACGATTTGCGGATTCGGTTTCGACGCATGAAAACTAATATAAGAAACGGCTATTGAATGTCACAAGTCCAGATGGCAGTAGAACTGTGAAATCAAACAATACCCAACTACACGATTAATAGTGACCATTTTATTACATAAATGAATAATGGGAATAGAATAGAGTTGTAGCTACATTATCTGTAATTTTAAAGGTGGAATTTTTTAAAAGGGTGTGTCAATTGTAATTTTTATTACTTCACATAACATGACATTCGTACACGTACTTAATTTATTTTCAAGTATTTTTATTCCAACATTTACAGGTCCTCATACGTCGTGACAAAAGACTTTTGCAATTAGTACATCGCATACAACACTGACACGTACGATGCCGACACCTTTAACATCTAGAAATTAAAATTTATTTGATTTCAGTGTTATCTCTTTCATAAATTATTAAGTTATTATTCAAAATATATTATAAAAGTACAATTTATAATAAACGGTAAAGTGGAATACTACATTAAATATGTGTAGTAAGTCCTTAAAGGTATGTAATGCGCCAATATTTTGTATTTTACTTTTTGTATTTGTCCCGTACCTGCTGAAAGCAAATATTTTAGTTTTATTCAACAGAATGTTATAATATTCTTTTAACTAACAATAGGAACATTTGTACTTTTTCTTATGAACTTTGAGGTGTGGTTTCACCCCTTAACCATGCATACGAGCCAAAATAATGACAAATGTGACGTCCCAGCCCCACCATAATCTTCGTAACACTTTCTCGCAAGTCCTTAGTTATAGTCTCTTTCGCATATATATCGTAAATAAGTTCCAAATTATTCCTCTCAAACCCCGTGTGTGTCTAATCTTTTCCTCCTTCAAAAAGTGTGACCGGCCTTGGAGAATACAATTACCAGGGTTGTTAGGAAAATCCCTACCATAGTGGAGAGGGAACACCTACAGCAGTGCTGTATACGTGTGCGCGACGACGCGATGACATCAAACCAATGGATGCCAAGATAGGTGTTCCCCCTCCAGCTACACGTATGTTCCCCTCTCTACTGCGGTAGGAATTTTCCTGGCATCCCTGACGCTTAGGCCGGAGGCGACAAAACAAGATCCCTTGTCGTCCAGGAACGAGCAAGTCAGGATGTTACAACGTAATTCTTATTTTTCGATCCTCTAATACATATCCAAAAAACCAAAGCTCTCCTCGTAATTCCCGCTTTTTATGCGTATTTTAAACAATTAATAACTCGGAAGCAAAACCTCAAATGCAATTTCGGCATTCTTCATTTTCGTCTTATTTTGGCATATAGAATCACCCCCGAAAAAGATGACAACCTGTATTCAAATTTGGTGTATCTATGGTTCACAGAAATATTACCAACGCCTATCAGCTCATTGGATATTTATCCAGCGGGAGTTGCCTGGTCTGGAATGTACCTTTAAACTCAAGAATGTAAAAAATACTGGAAACCATTATACGTAACTTGCGTTCCCCTCTTAAATTCTTTTAATATGAATTTGTACCTAGTAAACAAATTTTATTAAACTTTTGTTACTATTTTGTGCAAATTAATATATCCGTCATTTCACTGAAGTTAAATAACATTTAAATTTGTACATGGGCGTATTACACATCTTTAAAGACACTCTACACATAAGTATTTTATACATTTCTAATTTAATTAATTTTAAGCAAGATTTAATTTCTAACAAAAAGAAACTTACATTTGCGAATCCTTCTAAAGATAAATCCCTAAATTTCCCAGCAGTGATTGTTAATTGTTTTTGCGATCTTACCATAAGAAGAAGCAAACCACGACTATCATTAGGTTGTAAAAGATACCAGACTGAATTGTAAACGGCATTGTTAATTGATGTACTCTAAAATAGAATGACAAATACTTTAAATGCTTGCAATCCTTTGAATTGAGAAAGATTTCTAATTACTTACTAACCTTATTGCTAAGATACTCTCCAGCGAAACAAAAAACAAATGCTTCTAATGTAATAGCAGAGTAAAAGAGCAAAGATCTTATAACGGTTTTGAAGTTTTGATGCGTATTAATCGACTATAGTGGGAAATTAAATTAGACAAATTGCTCTAAAGCTTTCAATAGATCATTAGTTCCTATAGATACCACCAATTTCATTTTACAATGATTTATAATAAATATCAGTTCACACTATTTAAACTATTTAAATTGTATTATCTGCGTCTAGTTAAATTAATGCAATAAATATCTCTATTCAAACTCATGGATACACATTACAGCAAATGTAAATAAAGAAACATTATACATTATGATATTAACAAGAACTAATAATGTATGTATATATGAAATTCGCAAATGATACCTACAACAATTATTACGAATCCTATACAACAAATAATAAGTGTATTGCATAATAATTGCAATAAAGCTATGTATGAAAACAGATTCTCAACATCCTCCGAGAAATTAATAATCTTATAGTGTCTATTGACTAAACTTTTCATAACTTCTTTCGGTAATTCACATTTTTCATTTTTAATAGAAATTTCGGCTAGAGCTTGTTGCATCATCTCTATCTGACCTCCAGCATGGAATATCTAAATATCATTAAAGAATATAATATATCAAGGTTTATTCTACAATTATTCAGTAGAATTTCCATAACACATAATTTAACGGATAATTCTAGACGTCAAAATAAGACGATAATCAAGAATAACGATATTGCGATTGAGGCTTCGTTTTTTAGTTATAAGCGTTTAAAGATATGCCTAAAACAGGGCTGGGCAACCCGTGGGTTGCACGTGGGTTGCGTGGGCAACCCGCATGCGGCCCGTTTCCCGACTTGCCTGCTCTGCTGGGCTGCAAGAGAACGACCCCCACCATACTCTTTTAACTCCCACCCTACACTGTACTGGTGGCTCGCGGGACGCATGTAGCTGCTGATGGTGGGGGAACCGGCTGACTGGTAGTGGGGACTGTGTGGCCCGCGGCGGCGAACAAGTTGCTCAGCCCTGCCTAAAGCATGCAATCCGCGTGCAGTGACGCACGTGGGACAACTTAGACAAAGGGTCGCGCAGTGGTAGCCAAAGCCGCTGTCACAAGGGGTCACTACCCCAGAGAAGTTGCGACGAAATTTACTACAATAAACATGGCCATGCTATTTTGCGACAATTGATCCAAAATCACAGAATCACAAAAACACAGAATCATACCACCCAAAAGCATTAAAAAAGAACAAATCTCTTGCACTATAACGTGTAAAGAAATTAAAAAAGTACACAACTTTACCCGCACCGAATACCAAAAAAAAATAGATTTAGAAGCACTGTCATTAGACAGTTGAAATTGGAAATTCTTTTAACGATTGTCTAGTACAGGTCTCTCCAACTTTTGCTCTTGCCCTCGAAGAGCAGCCGCGGGTGCTTGCGAGCGAAGACAAGAGCGGCAGCCGTAAAAGAGTGGGGATAGTGGCGTTCACTGATTCCCCCACCAAGAAGACCTTTCGCTCTTGGACCTGGCTCGGTGCCGAGAGCGAAGAGCAACTCGCGGCTGCTCGTGCGAGCAAATCCCTGGACAGGCCTGGCTTAGTACTTCGCGATGTATTTGAGTTAAGTAGGTAAACGCGTGCGATAGTGGCTATGGTCACCACTGCCCGGTCCCGCGCACTGTCTTGCCCCGCGTGCACCGCTGCACGCAGGTTGCCTGCTTATAGGCATATCTTTAAACGCTTATAACTAAAAAACGAAGCCTCAATCGCAATATCGTTATTCTTGATTTTCGTCATAATTTAGTATCTAGAATCACACCTTCAATTTTCTCCCAGTAGTAGTCGAACACCCTGAGGGAGTATTATATTTAGGTTTATCATCGTCCAGATCGAAAAGTGAAAGTTTATTTTTTTTTTCGGAAAAAGAATTTTCATGTTTGCGTTTTTGAATAATACAATTCTGTTATGAAATAAGTTTATGTATTCGCGGAAGTAAAACAAATATTTTAATGATTTTGTTCGACATATAACAAAGACATTTATAATATATTTTATTGTATTGTGTTTTAACATGTAGATATAGAATTATTTTATTTTTTAACACGAGGAACACAGCGTTTAAAAAACCAATGATGCATTCGGAAGTAAATACAAACAAATAAAGTTATTACATTTTTAACTTTGTACCAATACTTACCACTGTTATTATTAATGCATCTAACATACCAATGACAGATGCAACAGCCAATAATTGGAAAAATTGCACAATGAGTATACATTCGTATATCGGAGAATTATAGCTCACAAAAGGAAATTCCATTTTAATTAAAAATTCCCGATGTTTCATGTCCAATTCGGTGATGTCAATTTCACGAGCAATTTCGACGAATACACTGGTATAACAAAATACGGCAACTGTGTATACACACATAATTAGTTTCGAGCAACGATGTGAAAGGGCAGCTTTGCTTATCATAGCATTTGTACCAAGATTGCCAGTGGAAGAATAAGTCCAATCAGTAGCCATTGTGGTTATCATATTCTCGAATAATCTGCAAAATATTACGACAAATGTAGCAAATCTATAAATAACTAAAAGAACCTTCAAGACAGCCTCCTTTGTTCTATATTCTATAAAAAAATTAGCACATGCTCCATACTTAATTGAAATGTGAAATCGTGATAACAGATGATTTTACTTTTATCTTTAATTTTCCCTTTATTTCTATTGATAACATTCATATTTCAGTGGAACTTTATTTCCTGCCTCACAAAATAAAAAAGATTATCCCAAAGTGGAAAATATTATTTCTTATCATTTACTATTTTGTTGTTGTTGAAATGCAAGTACGACACATAATATATTTCTACACAATTACTTACATTATTTAAAAGTAATGTACACAAACATATGTCTTACTAAAACATGTCTTCGGATTGTAAACAATTCTATATTCCATATCATATTCACCTATGTTTAGAGATATTAACATTACTCATAGAACACTCTTAAACTGAGTTTAGTCATGTAGTCAAATTCATAAACAAAATATCAATAGCCTGTTGTAAACAGTTAAATGAAATACATTACGTTCACCATCAGAACAAAAAATTGCACAAAACGTCCTTAGCCTACACATACATTCAGGGGTGGATTTGTATATAGGCTGACTGTGAGTCGACTACAGCCTGGGGTGGCAAATTTTGAGCGAAAGAAATTGAATAAGGTAGAAAAATCTTTTGCCTGTATCTTTTTATGATTTCATTAACAATAATAACATAGATTTCGGTTCTAAAGTAAAATGTCTGTCTATTTTCCCTAGCACCGTAAGTGAAGGGTGATCTTTAAACACAGAGGCTTGAGATAACTTTAGAAACAATTCACTTTTCTTTTCATGTAGCAAATTAGTAATAACTCATACGTGAGTTGTCATATTGAATTAATTTTAAAATTTTCTGAAATCTTTCATATTAAAATATTTTATCATATTTCACCGAAAGGACGGCGGACGCTTGTTAGCCCAGGGGCGCCAAATCTCCAAATTCGCCCCCGTATATATTTGTGTAGTATACATGTTACATATTTTTTAAATTTGCATAACGTAACTCACCCATGCTTCCTCCAGAAGGTAATCAACTTGAAATACAGCAAACTATACGGCAATGTCGTGCTCACACTATCCACTAAATTTGCCAGGTTGTCGAAATCAAAGTGCGTTGATAGATACCAATATTGAAATATTTGTGCTGTTGTCATTACAACTATCCAAACTGATCGAAATACGTATTGATACGTTGATGGCCAAATTCCAGTCAGCAGTAAAACAATTTGTACTGGACGACTAATACTGTTGATGGACATACGAGTTGACATTATCATTTAAGTTTTTTTTTTCACTGATTAAGGATTTATTTGAACAACTTTATCTACTTCCACATAGTACTACCGAATGGTAGCATGCTCTAAACCGATCATACACGAACGACTGAATTCCATGTACTAAAGATGCTTCAGACTATGTATGTATTGTAGTGTGATACTACTCGCGCATCGGCTACGTTTCCATAAAATATTCAGATCATGTGAACAAGATACGAACACCAAAGTTGCAATATAGAATCCTTGAATATATGATTAAATCATAAGAGCAAGTTTAGCACTTTTTTCTTTCTGCATTCAAGATTGCAGAATTTGCTAGCTGCGCATCCTTAAGAGTTTACTTGTGTAAAAACAAGATGCCGAAGAAACACGCCAACGAAAACTCGTGTAAATAGGAACACTTTTATTAATAAAAGCCAAGCTGATGGAGAAATGTACTAAAGAAATGGATATTTAAAAAAGATACGAAAACAGATCGAAGAATTTCTTACATTTATGTAAGTATGTATTTATTCAGTCGATAAGTTGTCAATTTTAACTTCGAGGTAGGTGCCTGTCAAAACAATCTCACAGAAGTCTATAATAAACAAAATGTGCCTTGAATTCAGAAAAACAGTATTCTCCACCCATATCAACGAAATTTTTCTTTATTTTCAAAGAAACAAAATATTCCTGGGAAGTTTACATTATACTTTTATTATAATCCGTTATTACAAATTATTTTTTGTTGTGACTTTCTATTTGCTATGTATTAAAATAACCGTTTTAAGTATGTACTGAAATAAAACAATTATCTACAATAAATTTTTAATTATACTATTACTCCAAAAATGAAAACTCTACCAAAACCACATACATAGATATTTAGGATTCCTAAAAACATTACAGTAGGACACCGGCCATTAGAAATAATATGAATGGAAAATATTTCCTATTGGATTTCTGGATACTCAATCGATAGAAGCAAAACTGATAAAAAATCAGTGAAGAACAGTATTTTTAATAGCTTAGTTCAATGTTAAGTATTATTGAAATCCACTGAGATTTTGTATAGTATTATAGTATAACTTAATTAACGGTTATTGTTGTTATATGCAGCAAAATTCCATATTCCCTGCAATATGAATAATTATTGTACTGCCATTTTTATTACGATTTCCATTGTATTTTTGATTTCAACATTGTGTGGTACCTATATTAGATTCTTGCGTCATTTTGTCTCCTGTACTAGGAGAATCTTTATTAAGAATAGAAAAGACAATATCATTATTCTTCGAAACTTAATAATGTGGAATACCTTTACTTTCTTGTAGGTAAAAGTTTCTGAATTTTACCATATTTATAATCTTCCAATCTCGCTACATTCTGTGGTAGATCATCTATTTCAGTATCATTTTCTATTATACTACCATATGGAATTTCATCGTCGTTATTAAACGCCTTAATAATCTTACTGCAAACTTATTTGAGGGTAACAGAAGATATACTGTTTCACGATTTCTTTATGATGTAAATACAGTTTTTTAAATTAAGTTCTTCATAAAATTCTAAAACTTCAATATAATTATTATTAGTCAGCAATAAATGTCATAAAAAGGTGTTTCTATAATATCAATTTAAACAATCAATAATTAACTTGTCCATTAATGGTGCCCGATAATTGAGGAACTGTTTGGTGATAGAAACAGCATTTCTACAGTGATACAGAGGAATCCATGGATTATATTTGGCTACCAGCAGTGGCGGATTTAACGGGCAGCCTATGAGCAGTTGCTGCCTAGGCCCCTGCCCAGAAGGCCGCTCAGGGCTCCATCGTCAACAAAAATTATGATCATATCCAAACACTTTATTTATTTTTGCATTACTACAGTTAGCCCGTTTTTAGTAAGCTGCCTCCTCATTTTCCCGGAAAAAATGTTTACCATCTGAGCTTTTTTCCTTAAATCCGCCACTGGCCACCAGGTATCCAATAATAATACCTCGACCATAGATGGCTTACCAAACCATGAAATTAATTATCGCTATCCCTCACAGAGACGAGCTTTCAAGCTCTTTCCTATTTCTCAGTATTTGGAAAATCGGTAGAGTGTACACAGAATTATAAATTTACAATGGAAAATTTAATATCTTGGAAACAATTAGTTCACCGACCTCTATGTTTATTAAGATCCTATGTAGAGTGTTCCAGATCTGAGAAACAATCCGGAACATGTAATATCCTGATGCAAGAAGACATCGAAAAGTCCTTTACCGTTTTGGGATCCGAGGCTCCGGTCTCGAGATATTAGCAGTTGAATATTAACGATGGAACTTCCGCCCCGCGTAGTTTAAAGCTGAGTCAGCTGAGCACGCAGTTGTGTACGCTCGCACGCACAGGCAGGAGGCGCCTGTTGAGCCGACCACGCTGGTTCAAACCGTATGCGTGAGTCTCTGTCTCTAAGCGTGTTTCCTGCGCGCGCGTATTAGGGGTCACTGTTCCGCGTCAGCTGTTTCGGCTTTGAACCTCGCGGGGCGGAAGTTCCACCGCTAATTTCAACTACGATACCCTCCAAGGTATGGGGCCCCCCTCTATACCTACCAGACACTGAGGATCGCAGTTAATTGCAGTCGAAAAGAGAAGGAAAGAAGGAGAATCGAGATTCTCTACTAGAGATCTACTGCGATCGTCAGAGTTTGGTAAGTATGGAGGGGGGCCCTGTTCAGCGTAGCACTAAGGCGCAGAGAGTTCAAAGTTTATTCATTATTACTGTTGTTTGTTTAGAGGACATGACATCGTGCAATCATCAATCAGACTATCGGTCCGGTCCGGTCTCGATCAAAATTCACGGTGGCGCTGGCGGACACTAAGTCGCGACCCCGTGGTGGGACCGGTACGTCACACTCCAGTCAAAGTGTTAATACTTTTTAGTCAAATACATATGTGGTTTGTATTTCAAATAATTCTTCTCAATGTTTTACAATTTCGTCGAGATTTAATACATTGCATACAAAACCGAGACGTACGAAGCAGAAGTTTTCAGCATCTGAAAATTTTAATTAATTGCTTTTATAATAAAACATTTATATAGCATATTAGAAAAAAGCATGCAAATAACGCTACCAAGTAATACTAATGAAATAGTAATAATAAAATTACACTAACAAATTTTTAATAAATAATTATCGCAATTTTTTTAACTTGTACAATTTTAATTCTTTGAATTCTTACGACATACCTAGTAAACATATCTATATTTATATCATTTTCTTACATTAGCATATGTCTGTAACGATAGAGTTACGAATTTTCCAGCTGTGAGTTTTAATTGTGATTGAGATTGCATTATTATAAATAATATATCACGAGCCTCTTCAGGTTTTAAATTGTACCAAAGGAAATGATATACAGCAGTAGTAATATTTTCGCTCTAAAGAAGTATATGGCATTAGAAAAAAAATTACCAAACCAGCATTTTTAATATGTTATAAGTTTTTTGTTTACTTTCTCTCACCTTCCAAGCAAGATATTCACCACTGTAACAAAGAATGAATGCTTCACAATTTACAGCGATGTAATAAGGAAAACATTTCAGTACTAACGTAAATCCTTGTTCCATATTTAAAGACTTCATTATTAAAAAAAAAATGATAATGAATTCCAATATCAAATTAAACAATCACTTCATATTATGAAGTATATATTCACGTAAATCAAATTTACTCACGACTGCAAGGACGAAGCTTATAAAACAGATTACCGAAATATTTAACAAAAACTGTCCCAGTGATATATAAGTAAAAACTTTCTCGATATTTTTGGACAAACGTATAATTTTCTGGTGTCTAATAACAATATCCCTTATTATCAACTTCTGCGATTTGCCCTTACCAGAATAATTAGATACTTCGATCAATGTTTGACAAAATATATCGACTTGACTACCAACATGTAACATCTGAAACAATCATTTGTTCAAATATGTATGTAACAAAGGATTACATAAACTGTAGCAGAAGTCATATACAACTTCCATTTCTGTTTCTTTCACGCTATCTTTATCGAATATTTCACAGTTAATTCTACCTTAATACCCGTTTACCATTATTAATAATAAGTTTCTTCGCATTTATTAAGCAGCTTATTGATTCTTTCTGTTTAAAAATTAGTTTTTTTTTCAGATGAAGGAGTTTTCAACAAGATTTTGCACTGTAATCATCATCACTGAAGCTTCTTCCATTGAGCCCACTCTGAACGGATCACGAATACATAGTGGCCATTAGCTAACGAGGCGAGTGCTACAAAATGCAATGCAGATCGAAAATAAAACAAAAAAGACAGTCTAAATAATTTTTAAATTGTTTTTCTACATCACTATTGCTGTCGATCTGCTTAAGTTTTGTTACTTCGGGCATGGGGATCTCGAACACGTAGGTACACTTAGACATGTATGTACATAATATACCGGGTGTTCGACTATAACAGGTGGGAATCCCTTTAATGGGTGATTCCACAGGCTAAAATAAAATAAAAATCAAGAATAACAAAATTGCGTTTGAAGCTTCGTTTCCCAGTCAATAATTGTCGAAAATACACGTAAAAAGCGGACTTATGTTAGTCACCTGTGCGGGAAACGCCGCTGCGCCGCTTCATAGGCGCGTATTAGACGCGACATCGCTTGTTGTACACTTCCCTGCAGCGGCCAATGTAAAACAATGCAAGCCCGTCACGTTTTCGTCGCAATCTGCACGTTCCTCATGACGCCCAGCGTACGACATAGGTGTGACGTCGCATACATCACCTTGTCCCGCCGAGAGGGAATTCTTCCGGCAACCCTGATATCCAGTGTTACCGGGAAATACCCTCGCAGTAACAAGATCATAATTCGTAGTGGAGGGGGAACACGCCACACTTGCGCGTGTTGACGCGATGACGTCAAACCAATCAACGCCAAGATGGGAAACGTGGCGGCGCTAGCGCCGAGCCAAGCCGAGTGAGGCCACGAGCCAACCAGCGTCGAGAATCCATTTCCCGGCAACGCTGGTTAACCGTGGCCTCATTTGGCTTGACTAGCTTGGCTTGGCGCTGGCGTCGGCTCGTTTCCCATCATGGCGTCTCACGCACACATATACCGCCACTGCTGTAGGTGTTCCCCCTCCATTATCATCTTGCCACTGCGCGGGTATTTCCCGGTAACACTGCTGATATCCAACGAAGCACGCCTACGCAGCAGGTTTGCCAGAAGTAGAGACGCGATACGTCATAATTCGTCCCTGTTGGTTCCGACATCTGGTAGTCGTAGCTGTCCATAGTATGTATATGAACATATATGTACTATACAACTTGTGCGCACATTTTTGCGAGGATTCCCCCTCTAATAGTTCCTACTATGTCATAACCCGTCCACTGCTACGCAGCGATGCCATACGTACTGCTTAAATGACGGCGTACTGACGCATATGACTTCTACGAAGTAGGAGACTCCCTAGCAGAGAAGGGGAACACCTACAGCAATAACGGTATATTTGTGTTGGTGACGCCGTGACGTTATGTCAACGACACCAACGCCAAGTCAATCCAAGTCAAGTGACGACGTAATAAGTCAGTATGCGTACCAACCTTCCCTGGTAAGCCTGCGTCTGCGCTACGCGTATACTGCCGGCGCAAGTTAGCCATGTCAGACACGACGAGGGCACTGGCGTAGCCACCTAGAAACCTCCATTTACCTCGTAGTCAAAGCGGTAAATGCAGTAGTCTACCAATTAGACTAAGTAGTAGTATAATAGTAGTTTACGGCACTGCCTACCGCAGTTTCCTCAGTCTTGATTTTTGTCTTATTTTAGCCTGTAGAATCACTCCCTAATTAACAAAGAAACACACACGTAATCGAACACCGCGTAGAGTCATTAATAGTCATCAAGCAGAATATATGAGAAACCATGGCGGACTTTAGACTCGGGGCTTTTTCTCGATACACTCTTTTTAGAACGCTAACTATGTATTTTGAATCATTTTTACGAGTCACAGAATGGTTACCAAATTGCTTGCCGATATAGACAAAGCGCGAGGATTTGTTGGTGCAGCGGTGCATGCAGATTGCCTTCTTTTAGGCGTATTTTTAAACGCTAATAACTAACAAACGAAGTCCCAACAGCAATATTATTATTCTTGATTTCCGTCTTAGTATGGTGTCTACAACTAGAATCACCCCATAAATTTATTTCCACATATAACCGAACACCCTGTACTACGTAACTACGAATTTCATCTAATATACTAACAATTACTAAAATTTTTGTTGTATTTTTGGTAGACATCAAATAAAGAACCATTAAAGTACGTTCTCCTGCATGAGTTTCAATTATCTAGCTAAAAATCAACCAAATTGGAAGGTGTACAATTTTAAGTGACAGTCACTGTACCTATATCGACTCTATTAATCTGTTTACAGTTTAAACATGTTTTTATTATTTTATAAAAATTAAAATTGTTTACTATAATAACAATATGTATACAGATAACCATATCAATTTCTTTAAAGCAATAAATTAACAACATTACATTATAGTTTTGTTTCCCATTATGACTTAATGCTTCACAATTTGTCCAAAACAATTATATTTGTTATCTGATGACAACAAGATGCTTGAAACATTAAGTGCGATGAATAAAAAAAGAATAAAATTTTTCATAATCATTTTTATTATCGCTCCAAAGCACAATGACAAGAAGGGTACTTACTAGTGCTGCTATCAATGCTATCGATACGGCCGCTGCATAAACTATAAATGCTTCAAATATAAATTGTACAACTACAATAAATTCGTAAACTGGAGATGTTGTATATTCAAATGGAAATTCCATCCTGATGAATAATTTTCTCGTTCTGGAAACTGTCTCATCGTTATCCTCGCCAAATGATACCAACGCAAGGGCTACGTACGAAAAGAAACTGATCCCAAAGGAGGCAATGACAAAATTCGTAATACGAGAAGATAAACTGGCTTTATCTATCATTATTTGTTTATTTTCTCTAAAAGAAGAATTACTACTCCAGTCTTCTGACCATGTGGCCTGGATGTCACGAAAGGTTCTGCACATAACAAGTTTTGTAGTCATTACTACATAATTAAACAACGATTGTTTTTAGTTTATAATCGAATATAAAAAAGGATTATTAAAAATTATTTAATTCCATTAAACCGCAGTAGTAACAATTACGTTAATTTTCGTAAATAAAGAATAATTAATACAAATCTTACCGATTGTGAAACCAAATAATAATTAACTTGAGAAGAACAAGTGTATTCGACAAAGTAAGACTTAATCCGTCTAATACTTCAACTAAGTTACTTGATGTAATGTGAGTTATGCAGTACCAGTATTGAAATACTAAGGATGTTAATAATAACATGGTCCAGATAACAATTTTCAAAATTGCACATGAAGAACTCGGCCAGATACCGAACACACAAAGACCGAATTCAAGCTGATGATTAATTGTACTCGCAGACCTCATTGGTGCCAAAGTGCTTTGCACAGTTGTACGATCAAAATTCAATACGAAATATTATTACAAACATAGAATAATAATATGCTGAAAACTATGTTTTTTCAACATTAAATATGTCGAGAATATGGGAAGAAAGTATTGCAGAGAATTATTTTAAAGATGAAAAAAAATTGATCTCAATTGAATACTTATCAGATCGTTCCACAAGTAATGCGAATTAAAAAGAATTCAAAATAATGAAAACAAAGAAAAGTGAATTGTTAAATTTACATATTCGTCGCTGCCATTCAATTTAAATACATTAAGTTCCATGATCTATCGTCACATAACAATCTCTGAAAAAGGTGCAAAATTTGAGAAATTCATACATGGGATGTCTCGAAATGGGACATTGATTAAGAGTGACGAATTTTAAAATTTAAAAAGCTTGCACGAAACACGTTGTATTTATAGCTTCTACGAAAACGGAAAATCATAATTATTTAGTCGCTATGGAACGAAAAAGCATTAACAAATATGCGTAAACGATTAAATATAAAAATAATTATAAAATACCAAATGTGTTTCGTTTTCGTTATATTCAAATGGCGATTCATTTGTGAAATTCTAGTTAAAAAAATTCGCAGGTAAATACTTAATAGGTTAATATACTCAATTAGGAATATTTTATAACAATGTAGCAGGCGCGGCCAGCCGAAGACCTCCTTAAATTCTGGGACACAGCTTGTCGATTATTGCGCCTATGCAGCAAACAATCTTATAGTATATTGGTTTATCTTAACAACCAACTATTATGTACTTACTTGCGAATTGTGTTAACGATTATTTTGCGAATACTCCGTCAACAGAAGCGACGAAAGGTATTAAGTAGGTGAAAGCCCAGTGACTTTCTGATGATTACGCATCTCTATTATAACTTTTTCAACAAATCTTCAAAAAATAATTATGATTTCCGACGTCTTTGAAATCACGAGCTACAGGGAGTTCGGCTACACGTGGGAATAAATTTCAGGGGTTGATTCTAGACGCCATACTAAGACGGAAATCAAGAATAACGATATTGCGGTTGAGGCTTCGTTCGCTAGTTATAAGCGTTTAAAGATATGCCTAAAAGCAGGCAACCCCCGTGCAGCGATACACGCGGGACAAGTCAGGTGAGGGGTCGAGCAGTGGTCATCAAAGCCACTCTCGCACAGAGTCACTGGGATCACCTAAGCCTGGTGTCTAGAATCACCCCATAAATTTATTCCCACGTGTAACCGAACACACTGTATAAAATATGAAAGAAAATTCGCATTACTCTGGGATCACAAGATAATTAATATCTTATTAATTTCACACCTACGGAACTAATCACGGATTTAGTGAAAAATTGCAATAGAATTCAAATTAATTTCAATCTCAAAATAATCTTAAAATCAAAGTAAGATAAAATTGTTTTTTAGCCACACTGGAACCACGTCTGATATAGAACCGACCATATTGCAAGTCGAACATATAACTCTAAGTATTACAGTTTCAAGATGCACAGTGGAACGTCTACTACGTACTGAGCTTTCCTGAAAGTGCTTATCGATCAAGCGCAATCATCAGTCTACTATTACATAAATAAACCTCCGAAAAAATATAAGCAAAGCAACTCATAACCAGTAGTTACGAACTAGTAGATAGGGCTCCAAGAAGGAAAAGGAATATTTTTTATTTATTGCTGTAGGGGCACGACTATTATGAAGCGTTTGCATTGAAAATGTTGCAATTGCGCGGTACTTTGCGTCTTTCTTCTAACTTTCTGTTACCGTTCTTTGACATTATCTTTTATGTAAATATTCTTCAACAACACACTTACTGACGTAGGTATGTATGTGAAACATGCATGTGTATGATACCGGCGTCTGTATATCTATAGATTATTCTCTCTTTCGAAATATTATGTGCGAAATGTTGAAAAGAATTCAGAATTCTCTCAGAATTGATTATACACATTAAAAGAATGAAAACGTTTCCGACATAGGGTGTGGTAACTCAAACGGGGCACCTGAATAACTTAATTTAATGTGAATAATTATTTTGTAAGTGGAGAACGTCGCAGTTTTAAATGGAATATATTTTTTTTACTCTCTTTCTAATAGAGCATTTTAAAACGTGTCAACGACCTATGGCTGAAGGCCATTCAAGATCACCGAACTCCAATTATGAAGGAAAAAAGTTTATTTCAACGAACACATCGAACACTTTGGTATTTTATTTACTTACATACATACACACTGCCACGGAAAGTGTTTGAAATAGAGACCTCGAGGATCGGCGCACGCTGTAAAGTGTCGTTGGTTCCTGTGCTTTCGGCGTTTTGAAAATTTTTTATCAGTAAAAATCACCTTTTAATTTCAACAAACATAATAAATTAATTATACTAGTAACTTTCGTTTTATATATAGTTATTGTCGACCAGAGTAACAATGATTGGTTTTCGGGCTTTCCAAAAAATTGTTATTAACTGATAAAATAGTGTTGAAACTACAAAACGGGTTTGTTGATGTCATAAGTGAGATAATTTTACAGATATATAGTATATTTGCAAAAAACATTATGCCCAGGATACGTACAGTGTGAGTCACCTGATATTATCATCTTGATTTACATTATTTAAAATATTATTATCTGTAAAAAAAAATGGATTAAAGTAAAGTTGTATACTTTTAAAGGGGACATAAGATGGGTCGAACAAAATTTTTCTAGGTGCGGACGGTTCGCAGATTTGAAGGTGACCATTGATTTTTTAAACGGGAACATGTATTTTTTTATGGCGGAATTGTGGTACATTTTTTTTAATACAACCAACCATCTTATTATTAGCTCTACGTACACTGAACATTTGAATGATTAGTGTTTTGTAAGCTGCAGTATATGTATAAACACTTTTGATAATCATTTTTTAAATTTCTACAATAAACATAAAAAAATACATGCAACATGGAAAATCTTCTTAGTATTATTTCTAATTTTCGTGGTTACTATGTGAATAGGAATTTGAATTCATCCCTTAATTACATCGTAATCGTTCTCCTGAGAAACTACAAACGTTTTGTACTAAATTGCTGGCAATTGCTCGAAATTCTAGTACATGGCAAGTAGTATCGAGACGTACGAAGCGGAGGCTTTTAACATCTGAAAATTTTAATGCATAACAAATATCATATATAAGAAATCGTAGTTACGGATAATTATTTTAGCTACAAATAATATTACACAAATTGCAAATAGATTAAATTCAATAGCACCCCAGAAATATAAATAAATGGAAACAACTTGTAATTTACAATACATTTAGTAATGCAATATTATCTACGTTATCTGCCTCTCATATAGTACATAAAAACAATACAGTACTTTTTCGCTGAAAGCTCAGTTTGGCCTACACGTTGAATGCTCGGCGCTATCCCTACCACTTCTGACTCACTCCTGTCCTGCGAAGTCGAGAGCGAGATGGAACGAAAGCGAGTCAGAGAGACTGAAGCAAGAGAGGAACAACACGAGACAGACGACGCGTTGATACTATGTCTCGCTCTGTCTTTTAGGCGCCTGAAACTCCGTCCTTTACGTTTACGACGCGTGTGCGTGATGGTCGTGAGTCATTTCGAATATCGATACATCTGTATCCAAATATCGATATTTCATATTGATATTTAATGTGAAGATATATTGCAGTATCAATACTGAAATGAATAAATATCAACATCTGGATAAAATTAAATCGACTCTAGTAAATACGAGTATATTATACTCGATACTTTCGTTTTGATAGCAAGTACTTTTAGTATCGATATGTGCGCTTGGGATACTTGGTATCGAAAAAAATACTCGCATCGAATGGCGAGTAATTCGATATTCGATAACAAAGAGGAAAGGGAAAATAGGTTGATTTATTATATTATTAGTTGAGTTAAGGGTGCCGCCTCATTGGCAACTCACAATCGGAAACAAAGTATCAATGCGTTGCCTATCTCGTGCTATTCCTCGCTCGCTTTCATCCCTCTGCCACGCGTTCGTTCCATTTCGCTCTCGCTTTCGGCAAGAAAGAAGTGAGAAACGATTTACTCGGGATAATACCCCCTCTATGATTAATGGTCAGCGCCGCGCCAGTCCCGAGGTCTGAGCTTACAACGAAAAAATACTGTAATTTAGTATTTCTGGAATAAAGATTAAGTAATAATATCGCGAGTAATAATTTAATGCGCTATTATTGTTCTTACGACCCTTACATTAGCATACGTCTCCAAGGACAGCGGTACAAACTTTCCAGCTGTAAGTGACAAAGGTTTTTGAACCCGTACCAGCAGTAGTAACACAATTCGACTCTCCCGAGGACGTAACTTGTACCAAAACATATTACATACAGCTTCATTAATATTTTCGTTCTAAGAGAGGAATGTAATAGTGAAGATAGATGAGTATAAAATTACTTGTTTCCTTTCTCATTTTAATGCCATTACCTTTGAAGTTAGATATTCGCCAGTGTAACAAAGAATAAATGCTTCACAATTGACAGCAACGTAGTAAGGAAAGCATTTGGCCAGTATCGTAGGCCCGTCCTCAGTGTTCAATGACTAAAATGTTGGAAATAATTATAAAAACTACAGAAAAGCTGCACCCTTCACTTGCTAAGAAATTTGATAAAAATAAAACGCGTGAAATGATTAATTTAATGAACTCACATTCACGATAATAAAGCCTAAAAAACAAATGACTAAAATGTTTGTTAAGAATTGCACCAATGATATATAAGTAAATAAATCTTTAATATATTCAGATAAATAAATAATCCTCTGATGTCTGCTAATGAGACACTTTAATGCCCGGAGTGTTTCTTCTTCGTCATGATTAGAAATCTCTTTCAATTGCTGACACATTATGTCAATTTGACTACCTACGTGTAGCACCTAAAAGTAAAGATAAAAATTCGAAATTGTTTAAGTTGCTAAAAACCTTTCCACAATTCCTGCGATGGTTACATTTGACTAGTTTGTGAAATTTTTCAACGCATAGGACCATTTTCAAGTAGGATGTAGAAACAAATAATTGATTTCTTTTTAATTGTTTTGTGCATAGGAGCAACTGGAGAAGAGTCACTGAATGTAGGAAACGAAGAATTGTTTTTCCAATGCAAGTGTGTGTTACATTAACAATGCGCTCCTTTGTTCCTTCTGAGCGCCGGATCAGGAGGCGAGCATTAGGGTTTATACAAAAACCGACTTTTGAGAAAACCGGTTTTCGAATTCCACTATTCCCAGAAAACCGGTTAAACCGGTTTTCGAATTTTCACAAAAAGTATATCATTAAAATAGTAAATAAATATTCGTACTTATTTTAAAAATGTTCAGTTTCCTTAATATTTATGGAATTGCAAAAATATAACAAAATAAAATATACTCTATCTATACAAAACCAAATAAATAAATAAAAATTAAATTAACTAAAATCCGTACAATTTTTGAGTTCATTTCATATTTATGGATGCACAAAAATATAACACAATCAAATAGACTGCATACAAAACCAAATGAAAAAAAACCTCAACTAAAATCCGCACAAAATATAAATCTTTTACAGTGGTACCAAATTATAAATCTCTATTCCATTTAGTATTTTTCTTCAGAAAATATGAACTCATGAAGATTAGTTTTACAGTAATGACTAAACTGTTACCTACGCTTGTATCCAAGGCGACTTCAAGACAAAATATTAACGTTACTAATTAAATAATTAATTTATTTCTGCATATTAATTCTAGCATATAAAACCGGTTTTTAAAATTTTAAAACCGGTGTTCGAATTTTACAATTTTATAAATAAAAACCGGTTTTTAAACCCGGTTTTTAAAAACCGACAAACCCTAGCGAGCATGAAGCTATTGCGCTGCAGAGCTCTCGGCTCTGACCCGGCACCCAGAATCGCAAAGAGCTCCGTGGGGCTCCGTGTGCACCTCTGCTCTAAGTGATGTCCCTTGTACGACAAGCAACCGTAAGATGACAGGGATCGTAATTACAATTATAGAAACATAATTAAAATATAGTAACTTACTAATGTCGCAAAAAACGCCATGAACATCGATGCAATAAGAGCTACAGAAAACTCGAATGCAAACTGTGCCATTATAATAATTTCATATATTGGAGACATCGTGACTTCAAACGGAAGCCGCATCTTAAGTAACAATTTCTTCTGGTTTGGAGCTAATTCATCGACAGTATCTTCAGACACCAACATTGTAGTTGCTGAATACAGAATACATGTCATCGAATAAATGCCGATTAGAAAATTTGCAATGCGAGAGGATACAACAGCTTTATCCATCATAAACTGTTTATTCTGATCGGTTAGATCGTTATTATCCAAATCCTCTAATATAACCGTCACGATGGTGCAAAGTATTCTATATAAAGTAATTGTTACAATTGTTATTATTTAATAATGTAATGATTGACTGTGCTTGAAAAGAAACGAAGCGCAGTATAGGTGAACAAAACGGGGTCGTAGATAGACCGCCACGCGCACGCTCAAAAAGAGACGTGGGGAAACAAAGCGTTTCTAAAAGATAGAATGGGTCGTCCAGGCCCCTCTACACTCATTATTACTTCTATCAGTGGTGCCGTATGTATACGCCCGTTTAGAGTTGAATGCATCCGCCGCGTGAGTGAAAGAATAACTTCCTTTCGTGCAGGGATGACTATGAGAAGGCGTAGCAACCAGTGATGCCAGAATCGTGGGACGCGGGACCAAACGCTTAACCCCACTATGACCTACCGTCGTCTCCCACTATGCCCTACCGGCGTCTCCCACTTTCTTCCCACCGCACTGTACACAAGCATATTTTTAATCCTGTCTGTGTTGGGCCACCGATCACACGGACAGAGTTGGGCATTAGTCGAATAAAAATTTATTCGACTAAATTTTGATTCGACTAAATTTTTATTCGAACGATCTCGAATAAAAATTTCGATTAATGTGTAGCTATTCGAGAATAATGAATAAATTATTATTCGACTAAATTTTTATTCGAGTGATCTCGAACAAAAATTTCGAATAATAATTTATTCGAAAATAAAGATTAAATTTGTAGTTGAATAACTTTTTATTCGACTAAATTCTTAGTCGACTAAATTGTTAGTCGTTATTCGTTATTCGAAGGACCCGTGGTGACTAACCGACACGAATAAGCGTGGGTCAGAACCCGAGCCGCTCCGGCTGGGGTCCCGAGGCCCTCGGCCACTGGTCGGGCCGAGGACCATGGGACTCGAGCCGAAGCAGCTTATTCGTGACGCTCAGTCGCCACGGAGGTCCTCCGAATAACGAATAACGAATAAAAATTTAGTCGAATAAATTTTTATTCGTTATTCTCGAATAACGACATTTTATTCGAAATTTTTATTCGAGATCTTTCGAATAAAAATTTAGTCGACTAAAAACTTATTCGTTATTTACGAATAACTTCACTTTATTCAAAATTTGTATTCGAGTTCATCGAATAAAAGCTTAGTCGACTAAAAATTTATTCGTTAGTCACGAATAGCTCCATTGTATTCGAAATTTGTATTCCAAGGTTAGTCGAATAACAATTTAGTCGAATAATGCCCAACTCTGCACACGGACAGGGGTAGGGATATGCTTGTGTGCAGTGCGATGGGGAGAAAGTGGGGGACGACGGTAGGGCATAGTGGGAAACGACGTTAGGGCATAGTGGGAAACGACGGTAGGTCATAGTGGGGGTAAGCGTTTGGTCCCACGTCCCACGATTCTGGCATCACTGGTTGCAACGTCCGACTCCCCACTTAATCCCCGCTCGGGATGCTGCTCGGACCTCTTGGCGATGGAGCTGAGCAACGTAATAGTTCCACGCTCGGCTCTGACCTGGCGCCCAGAATCGCCAAGAGGTCCGAGCGGCTCTTTGTGCACCTCCGGCTATGGTTATACCGTTAATTGATAGGAAACCGGTAGGGAAAGCGCTACGAGTAATCGCGTGCGTCAGATCCGTAGGCAGTAGCGGAGGCTGCTGACCGGTCGAAAATCGGTTGCGGCGTGAGGTTATTCTTAGGAAGGACAGACTTTAGAATAATCTAGATGGCTGAAAATTGATAGTCTCACTGTTCAGACTATCTGTTAAGAATCAAATATGTTAAAATGCTTTTTTCTCTTCAATTTTACAGACAAAAATTTCTATCTGGAGCATCCTTGCGTCATTATCCGCGCGGACCGAACCGCGAGTAACAGTGAGAAAACGCATCATGTTCTGCCTTTCCCTAAATGCATGATGCCAGGGGCGGGCGGGGACGTACGCGGGCATTGTTTTTGTTCGTGTTTGCCTTGGTGGAGACCCGGGGGTTGTGATGTACTACCTTGCACCGATTGCGAAGAAATTGCACCCTTGGGGGCTAGGGCGCCAAAATTTTTTAGCCCAGGGCGCTCAAATTTGTTAAGACGGCCCTGAATATAATAATATCAATTGTGCTATAACATATTTTCATTATGATACAGGAAACACGAATAAATACGTAGGGAATAAGAATTAAAGATGGAACGCATCATCGCATTATTGATTACTTCATAAGACTATTTTATATGTCTCTAGAGTGGAAGATGGTTATATGTCTTACCGATAATTAAACCAAATAATAATAAGCTTAATGAATGTAACAGCATTCGATAAAGTTACACTTAAGCCATCCAACAAGTCAGGCAATTGTGCTGATTTAATGTAAGAAACACAATACCACAATTGAAATGTTAAGCAGGTTCCCATTATGACAGTCCAAAAAATACGTTGCAAAATTACATGCAAAGATTTCGGCCACGCGCCGATCAGGCGAAAACAAAATTTAACAGGGTGGCAAAATATAGTTTTAGACGCCATCGATGTTTATATTCTTCTAATTAAACCTTTACACGAATAAAAAAGTCATTACTCGCACTTTATGTTAAAAAATCTATCAACACCGCTTCTCGCATGAATCAAATGCGAATCTTCGCTCGAACACTCTGTTGCATACTGAAAAATCTGTCGTTCGGAATAATGCTCGATTTTTCAAAACAGTTTTATAAGTAAATTACAGCTTCGGCCTCAGTGTTCATTGATCAAGTGAGTTATTTATTCCATGCTATTTTCTACTATTATACATGTGCAGGCAGAATAATCTCAGTTATAAGGGTATACCATCAATGATTATTATCGACCTCTTCTTTGTAATGCCTGCCTTGCAATCGCAGTGCAGTAAAGTATTTGATCGGAAAATGCAAACAATTGCAATGCCTCTCATTCTCGGTTCATTTTCGTTTATTGTCCAGAGAGCTAGGATATTCCATGATACAAGAATAGAAATGATGTACACAATGTTGTTCGTGTGAAAAAGTGGATAACGTATTTCTGTAATCTCTTCACTGTAGAAACGTCTGCGAGGAATACGGTCATATTTTGGGGGGATTTGTGATACTGCGACCTTAAAACTATATTTACAAACCAAAAATTAGTTTATAATTTTCATGTCATAAAAACGATTTCTCCCTCCAAAAACGTATAGGTATTTGATAGATATAGGTATTGGATTTTAGCGAGTAGCTAAGTACCCTTTAATTTTGGATTAAGTGTCGCAGAATCGCGTGGCCATGCCGATTGTCGGTAAGTGTCGTCGTAGCTTCTTGGAGGTGAGAGACCCCGGGTGACAGTGGCTTTGAGTGATGACCACTGCTCGATCCCTCGCCTGACTTGCCCAGCGTGCAGTGGTGCACGCAGATTGCCTGCTTCAGGCATATCTTTAAACGCTTATAACTAACAAACGAAGCCTCGAGCGCAATATCATTATTCTTCATTTTCGTCTTATTATGGTGTCTAGAATGACCCCTTAAATTTATTTCCACCTGTAGCCGAACACCCTTTATATCGCCATTTCTACAGACCACTTGGTAACGAAAAAATTAATTATTATTGACTGATAATGAACTAAAATACCTTGAATGTTTGGAAAAGATCCGCTTAACATTTTCTTAGAAAAAATTCACCGTGTTTTCAACGTCCTAAGCCGGGCTCCCTCCTTAATAACAATGTCAGTCTTTCGATTATCCCTTAAAAATGTCCTGCTCATTCAGGAATTTCTTTAAACATCAATTATAAGTTGAATGTATATACAACATTTTCTTTTATACTACAAAATATATTTATCACAATATAACATATGTTAGGTACGTAGTCAAATGAAAATAGAATTTCTTCAAAACGCTTTAAAACACATTACTGTTACGTATATATACAGTCTTTTGTGTGCGGGTGTTATTCCATTAAATAATAAATATGCCAATTTAAAAATTGATCTAAAATATGTAAGTACCTACGTAGCATTTTCGTTTACAGATTATTTGTAAAATTGATAATAAGTTGTAGATAAAAGTATGAATTACCTTAATTGTTTTCTCATTATTAATATAATTAACAACGTCAATTATTTCGATCGCTATCTCCGAGTTAAATGTTGTATATTGTATACAACTTTGTATAATGTTATAAATGACAAAACGCATTTTTATAAATTGGAGAATTCATTATCACATCAGTAAATACGCCTATATACACTTTGGCTTTCGTAAGAAAAATATAATTTACTCATACATGATTATAAAAAAATTAACAATTTCCAAGTTGCTATTACATTCCATTGTAAGCTGGCCCACCTCCACCTTCGGGTACAACCCAGTTGATATTTTGACTTGGGTCTTTAATATCGCACGTTTTACAATGGATGCAATTTTGTGCGTTTATTTGCAGTCTTTCTCCCTCTCCAGATTCTAATGGTACAAACTCATATACACCTGAAATCGAGAAATTTGTAAGTATACAAAAAAAGCTGCAGCTCAAACAATGAAACAATTTCATGGCACAATTTCGATACAGCATAAAACACCAATTAAATATTCCTTGTAACAATTATTTTTGATCTTCTATAATATATTTTTGCGAATATCTCAGAAACTAAAGCCGAGCGGCGGTTATATTATGTATGGGGAAGGGTTGTTCAGAATGTTGACCTTGACAACAAAGTTCAAGGTCATTGAAATCATTGAGATCGCCGGCTTTGTAAATAATTATCACGAATTATTTATCTCTGACTGTAAGACTGTCAATCAAAAAAAATCTTAAACTTTAAAGTAATTGTCGAGTCACTTTGTATTTTATTAATAAAATTCACTAAATTTCTTTCTGTGCTATGGAATTCTTTAAAAACTCATGTACGATATAGGTAGTTGTTTAAAGTTGTCATAAAATAATTTGAAGTCAGAAAATGGAATTTTTCTCTTTTATATACCTACACGTAATTTATTGGAAAATGAATATTTGATCACGAAAGTAGTTAGTTGGTTCGATATATTCACGTTAACTATACGATGATAAAAAATACACCGTATCCTAATAAATTGTACCGAAAAGCCTCCCATTCCCAGAGGAGTAAGGTACCCCTTCCTAAGCGCCTGGCAACCCCGTGATGCAGACGATGGACACGTCTTTCCCTCTCTATGGTCTCTTACTCTCTGATGAAAAGGGGGCACTTGCTCGACGATGTATATGCAGTCGACAGGAACAAATCATCGGGACGCACTATACGTAACTTCAATATTTGTAATTACTTAATTCATTTTCAAGCGCCTGCCAAATTTGTTTTTCCCTTTTACAGATTCGTGAATTTGAAAAACAAATATATGCAATACCAGTAAGAAGCGAAAAATGATTCAAAGCCAACAATGAAGTGTTTAAAAAAGAGAAGGAATTATTTTTATTCTGTTCAGGCTGCTTTTTTCATTAAATGTTTTTGATCTAAAGTAGCCTCAATTTACTTCGACATACAAGAATACAAACCATCCAGAACAAAATTTGAAAGGGAAGTGAAAATCGAAGAAAATGAAGTTAGGTTGCATCAGAAAAGTTTTTTTAGTTATGGTGTATTTAAATGTAAAGAAAGAAAATGCGTGCAAAATTGAATTCTACATCACAAATGATAAATGATCCCTAGCGTATAATATTTAATTATTAAATTTTTTCATATAATTATAGATATTATACAATGTTTTTTAAACATACATATGTATATAAAATATATTAAGTTTTATTACTATTATTATTATTATTATTATTAAAGTATTTATAGTACATTGTCAGTCACATAGTATATTCTTTATCATTATGTCGTAGTTTTTTATAAACTGATTACAAAAAACTGGGTGGAGATTACTGCAGGTATAGAATTTTTCAAATATTCTACGTTTGTATATTTGAATACACCCTTCCAAACGTAAACGCGCAGATTTTCGTTTCGGAGTTCAACTTATGCCCTCCGCCAGACAGTCAATAACCTATTCCCCACCACTTTCCAGGCATTCGAGTCATCCTGTAGGAAAACAACTCCGTATCGAACTCCTCCCTGTCTCCTCGACAACGAGCGTCGGAGAAAGAAAGAAACCGCTCCGCGAGGGAAATAGAAAGAATGGTGTAGTGAATATCAAGGGTGGTGGGAGAAGATATTAAACATGGAAGACGTATTTTCTCTGCTTGCCAGCTAACAAATGCTACTTCATATCAGTTCCCTTTTAAGAACAACACCAAATGACTGTTAAAACAATATTGTACCCTGTTATTATTTGCCTTTAGCTTGTCTATTTCTCTAATATACAGTTAATTAAAAACAAAATCTCCTTTCATTATGTAGCAAATATTTAACTAAACAATGTTTGACTATGTTAGATATATTCCAATTTTTTACCAATGGTGAATTATTTAAACAATATTATATACAAATATATTTATAGTAAAAGGGCATATCTACAAGAAATAATGAATATATCAATGTACAATAATATATTCCTCCCAGGTGTTCACTAGGGTGGCCCTTATTTTTCAACATCCGATTTCTTTTGCTCTCACCTCCCCAGTATGGTTCCATTTCATAAGAAAATAATCCCTGAAAATGTTTATTACAATCGAACAAAAGGAAAAGGTGCCGATCAGGCCTTAAAGTTTAAAATTCATCGATGGTTTCGATTTAAAGAATTTCTCAAAAATGCTAAGCCCTATTGTTGCGTATAAGCGATCCATGGTCGATCCGTGTAACGCCATCTGTGTGTTGCGTAACGCGTCACTGTCTGGTTCTACTTCGTAACTTGTGCTGTACGAGTCCGTGCTCTAACCGAGTAGAACAAAGCGTATTATTACTGTCGTTATAACCGTACTTTACGTTACAACCCACAGCTCACTTGTTAATACCTATCGAATTTTTCTTCAAATAATATTAAAAGAGCATTAATTTTCTACAGTTACTGTATATATTACCATTTTTTGAGAACTATTTTAAATCCAAACCATTGATGAATTCTAAACTTTAAGGCCTGGTCGGCACCCTTGTCTGTTGTCCGATTATAATACAATTTTTCAGGGACTATTTTCATATATGAAATGGAACCATTCTAGGGGGTGAGAACAAAAAAATACGAAAAAAAATTTGAAGACGTATAAAGAAGGGCCACCCTAGTGTTCACTTAATGGCATGCGCGATTTTTTAAACATTTATGATAATGTTAAAAAAAAGTTGTCAAGGGTAACCATACAGTATCGGGGAGGCAGCTCTGATGACCTTGACCTTGACATATGTTGTCAAGTACACGAACCTGAGTAACTTTTGCTTATAACTTAATCGGCGGTCTCTTACAGTTTTTGAGATACACTTATATAAATAGTAATTATTCGGAATTAGGTGCACATCATCGATTTTGATGACCTTCAAACATAATTCTGAATAAGTTCTCCCTATAAATGTTACCACCGATCGATCTTAATTTTCGAAATATTAAAGAAAATCCCCCGTGCTCTCACTCACTAACAATAAGTTACAAATTACTTGTAAAATATCTTGCTTCAAAGAGAGAATGCTTCAGTATATGTTACGAGGTATCGGTATAGGTTTGGGACAGATTAGAGGGGGAGGGGGAAGCCCCCGCAGCTACGTGTATGTAGTGGAAGCCAAATATAAAATTTTGGCTTTGGATATTTATTAAGTGACAACAAATTTTCATTGCCATTTCATTCAGAAGTGGTTTCATCAAATAGAATATAGATACTGGGGAATAAAGCAACGAGTAATATCAGACAATCAATGGCTGCAATGCTAGAGACGAATAGGGAGGCCACATTGTGTGGCGAGGTTGATGGCCGCAGCTACGTGCACCTCGAATTCGAGAGTTTTGCTTGGTCGAGGGTAGTCTAGCCGTGGGGGGTGTCCGGATGGCTCAAGTTCAAGGACGCATTGGTCGATAAACCCGGACGAGATTCAGGGAGGGAGAAGAAAAGGAGCGAAAGATAGGGGGTAGAAAGTGAGAGAAAGGGAAAAAGTAGAGGGGTACGCGCAGCGCTATGGAAACTTACAGCAGCTAAGAAATATTCAATTTACAAAACGTAGAAATTGTAAGATGGTTGTAGGAGTGAAGAGAAAGATATTATAAACTAAAGTCCGTTGAACGAGCCGAGTCACCAGTTATAAACAAAGTATGCATGCGGGAAAGCTATTGGCTATTTGTTATTGCCGTCCTTGGTCTGTCACATGCCTTTGTTTAAAGCTGGTGACTCGACTCGTTGAATGGACGAGTATATATATATATATATATATTACAAATACCAGGCAAACGACGAAACATAACATAGTATTCTATACGTGACAGTATTGGGGTTCAGTTTTGTAGAAATTGAAAATTGACAAAAGTTGTGTACAAAACTAATTTGTTAGTATTATGTAAATACTGAAATAAAGATTTACTACTACGACTTTGGAGAAATTGATGTCATTACAAATGACGGTTTTGCTAAAACCTTCACGCGATAAGGTGGTAGGATTCGTAACGTTCCGTAATAATAAAAATTTGTTTACTAAAATATATATTTGTAAAATAAAAAACATTATTAATATTTTATGCTCCTGGGAAGTATTTCAGAATTTGATGTCTTACGTGTGAATACACGAATATTGTTCAATGTTCTCACAACTGCATTATACAAATTTATAAGATTTACTTTTATCCGTTAAATTATCACAATTCTTAAGTAAATATAACAGAATCATATAAGATTGTATAAAAATATTTCCAGCGGTTTGTCAAAAAAAAAAAAAAGTTTTTCAGCTTTTAACAGAGAATAAAAATATACTGTCAATACAAATTTTTTGAAATTATTCCTTTGGCAGTCAACGACCGAAATTTTATTTTTATAAAATCACTCGCTTTTTCATGCCATGCCCGTATTCGTTTTAATGGTTCCCAAAATACTACAGAATTTAAAGCATACAGTTCTATTTTAAAAAAAAACAATAAATAGATATCACTCTTCTTGTGACAAAAAAATAATTTTGATATTTATGCATCGATCAATTACTCCTCGTTGATAATTAAACAACTCTAGCTTATAATTCCATTCTGACAAAGATCAGAAGTAACTCAAAAAACGTAGCAATTGCTGCAGTAACCATTCTATACATGCATACATAAACCGTAGCAGAAATATCAACATCCGCAATGCAGTGACGGAGGCGACTTGTTCCTCAAGCCATAATTACGTTACCTAAACGCTATTTATGCGCCGTCGACATAAAACATCCTCGAATAAATTCAGTTGAACTCTTCTAAATTTTAATGAGTTTTTGAAGTGCCCCGTGAAGTGCACATTTACTTTAGTTTCGCCCGCATATCAATTATAAACACGCATACATTGCATATATACGACAAAATAATATTTGTCGCGAATTCATTCCTCACTTGTTTAATGAAGAAGTGTACGAAACTCAAAATTACCATTCTCTAAGTATGTTGAAAACTAAATGAAAAAGTAATTCATCGATTAACACGCTAACACTATATTTTAAAAGAAAATGTAGCAACATTTCATAGAAAATATATAAAAAAATTAAAATATTTACAGAACATTAAAAAAAAATATGTTACTTCACTGCAATACCAATTAATCAATTTACACGATATATTTACTACAAATAAAGAAAAAATAATTTAACAGTGTTCATCATTTTATATTCTACTGCGAAACATTTAAATAGAGAACGTTCATGAATTCCAACAAATGAAAATATAGTAATAGATGGCATCACTGATACAAATTACTTAAAATTCGTAACAAAAGCATTTTTCCAATTAACGGGTGATCTGTGTTAGAAGGGGATAAGGAAGACATAATAAATAACAAATCTATCATAAACGAAACCATTACTCACCGGCAGGGCAGAATCGACTTTCTGGTCCAGCAAATTCTGCTAAATTTCTTTGCACCGGAACCGTGTCATCGGCCAATGTAAGATGAGGAGGCTGGTCGGCTTCATGATTCGTACCAGTAAGAGCCACCGAAGATAGTAAATCGAAAGATATTTCATTATCTGGTTTCGGATATTCGATTGGTGTACATGCAGACGCCGGTTTCAACTTCTTGCAATCTGGACCTAAACAAACATTGTGATTCGTAATAATAAGTAACCTTTCAGTTCGCCATTTAATTGTTTCATAAATAACATTAACTTTACCATTGTGAGAGAAAGTCCATGGTTCCCTTCCACCAATTAAAATTGTAAATGCAGAATACGATAAACCTCCATAAATACCAAGAGCTGTATGGAAACTTGGTCTCACATTTCTAACAGCCCGTAATTCCTTATAAATCCAACTATTTTCTATCTTGTCTGTGTAAGTTGTTGGTTCTAAGCCTTTTGTAGGCGAAGGATTGCTTTCTGCATCCATTATAGCCTCTACGGCACTTTCTGCTGCGAGCATTCCGCTTTTCATAGCATTGTGGGTGCCTTTAATTTTGGGCACATTTAGGAATCCTGCTGTGCAACCCACGAGACAACCGCCAGGGAACTGAAGTTTTGGAATACATTGGATGCCTCCTTCTACTAAAGCTCTGGCGCCATATGCAACTCTAAAATAAATGATTAAAATATTATAAAAGCCGAAAAGAATGAAAAGAATCCTTATTCACGTCTATAAATTTACCTTTTCCCTCCTTCAAGTACGGATCTAATACTCGGATGGTGTTTGAATCTTTGAAATTCTTTAAATGGATGTAAGTAAGGATTAGTGTAATCTAGTCCAATAACGAAACCTACAGCTATAAGAGGTGTATCTTCGTTAAGGTGATACAAAAAGGAACCACCATAAGTATCTTTCTTTAACGGCCAACCAACTGTATGCTCGACTGTGCCTGGCTTATGGTTCTTTGGATCGATCTCCCAGATCTAATAAGAATCATGTCTATCTTGTATTCTTCAAATGTACATTAAAAACATATGAAAACTGGCAACTTGCGTTAACTACCTCTTTCAATCCAATACCATAAGATTGAGGCTCACAATTCTCCCTGAGATTTAATTTCTTTGACACCTGCTTTGTAAGATGCCCGTGGCAACCTTCCGCAAAAATTGTACATTTCGCGTGCAATTCCATTCCACGTTCAAAGGTATCCTTCGGCGAACCATCTTTAGCGATACCGACATCATTCGTGGCTATTCCTTTAACAGATCCATCCTCGTGATAAAGCACTTCCGCCGCAGCATATCCAGGATATAACTCTACTCCAGCAGCCTCCGCTTGTACTCCAAGCCAGGCTACAACGTGACCCAATCTGCACAGAATAGTAATTAGAAAAAGAATATCAAAGAATTGTATTATTCGATTAACTTCACTAATCGCCTTAACAAATTATTACCTGACAATGTAATTTCCGTGATTGTACAATGGCGTTCCTTTTACAATTGGTATCGATATTCTGCCGTTCTCAGTGAGAAATGCAAATTTATCCTGTGTGACAGGAGTATTCAATGGCGCACCCAATTCCTTCCAATTTGGAAATAGTTCATTCAAAGCAATTGGGTCTAAACAGGCTCCGCTAAGAATATGACCTCCAATAGTGGAAGCTTTCTCAACTACGGTAACTCTAAGTTCTCTTCCATGTTTCTCTGCTAACTTCTTTGCTTGAATTGCGGCGGATAGTCCGGCTGGTCCGCCACCGACAATTAATATGTCAGTTTCGTCTACGTATCTCTCCATGTTTATATCTGCGGAACATATTTAATGCTTGATGGGTAAAAAAGCAATTAGCATGTTTCGCTTCAGTTTATCGAGATACTTATATACATTGTTAGTAGCGATGAATTTATACCTTTCCATCGTAAATCTGTCTCCCTGGGAACAACTGTATAGTGAGTGGTGATTTTTGGAAATTTTTCTTGCGAATAAGCTCTTTGGAACATCCATTGCCACCTCTGTACTGCCGACAGAACAAATGTGATTAAAATAGAATATTAACATTCAATTTATAGTTTTCTAATATTCTTCGTTAACGCGGATCGTTTTTACATTCTTCGAATTTATAAAAATTTTGAACAAAATTATGTGCGAGGTGATTCCGAAATTTACTAGATATATTCTAATTGATGGCAGATTCGAATGAAAATAAAAATTTTAAAATCTATCGTACTTGCGCATTACTTCTCTTGTCACGTGTAATTTGGCAAGTGCATGCTAAGTATATCGATATCAGCGGATAAACAAAGGACACTAACCTAACACTAGAATCCTAAAAAAACTCGTCTGACTGCAACAGAACGTTTCTACTTGTGTTCATTTATGTAGGTGAAAAGAATTGGACTTTTTACTTTCAAAATTATGTCTTAGCTACGCGTGTACATATATATTAATATCCATATCAAAAGTGCAAAGTTCAATAGTGTGACGCGTGTCATACGAAATGCAGCGTAAAATAACTAGTCCATCATAAAATTGTGTGCATAAAATGTAGAAATTATATTATGATTGTCAAAATACTTCGCGAAACGAATTCATTTACTTAGTAATGAATATTTTTCGCAACATTCATGGAATTAAATAAGAAATATTGAACGTGGACTATCTAAAATGACAGTATGCACTTATTGTATTTTATTATATATTTCGCAAATTCATGTAAAATACTACATGGAGTACAAGGCAGAACATTATGTAGCTGCAATCTACAAAAGGCATTTGCCCTCGCCTTCACTCATTGCGTGAACGACCTAACAATTAAATATGTCAACTAATTTATTATCATATAAAGAACTTTCAAAATTATTTATTTGTTAAAGTTTGATATTTCATATTATATGAATGCATAATTAATATTATCAACGAACTTACGGCTATTGGATGGACTAAATATTGCACGAGCCATAATTGTTCATCAACAATGAACGGATTGTAATCTCGATAGTGATACCGGTGAACTTATAGTACGAGAATCGCGACCAGCTGTTGCTGCAAGTGTATTCTGAAATCAGTCTTCAAAACCACAATCATTGCTCTCTCCTTTTCCATTTCATGTGTTTGGATCATGGACATAGGAATTAGGGACGGAGGAATAGTTGCGAATTTAGGCGAGGGGAGTGATACGTATTTAAAGTGGGGAGGGGAGAGTACCTACACTGCCTGGATTTGATTGGTTGCATTCTACGCATGCTCCGTACTGCTAATTAGGAAAAAGTGTTTGCTACAGATTAGTACATACAGACGTCTAATTAAAAGTATATACTAACGAAGTGATTATTCACGAATATAAATTGTAAAAATATTTTAACCATGCACTATTTTAAACATGTCATTCGCTTCTCTCGAACTCTGCTGACTTTCGTTCGAGACTTCTACTTTGCTTTAAAATTTACGAATTATATAAACCCGCCGACTAGAAATTTTAAAGTAATCAATTAAAATAGAAGTTAGATTCAACTAAATTTACGAAAAATTTAAATCCTCCAACTAGGAATTTGAACCTTAATCAATTAAAATAGAAGTTAATTTCAACAAAATCTACAAAAAAGGCTCCAACTAGAAATTTTAACGTAACGATGTCATCAGTCCGATACACCGGTGTCATGAGGCCGATACATCGATGTATCGGATCTATGACATCGATGTATCGGCTCCATAACATCGATGTATCGGCTCCATGACATCGATGTATCGGCCTCATGACACCTGGGTATCGAACTGATGACATCGATACGTTAAAATTTTTACATATGTAATTGGAGAATTGTTTGATGTAGAGCGAAGTAGAAGTAAGAAAGAAGCGAGAAATACTGTAAATATTACTAAACGCCTAAACTACGTTAAAGGGCTATAACATTTTGTATGAAAACAGTATATGACTACAAATCCTCCTAATCCTACTAATATAATAAATACGAAAGTGTGTTTGGATGTTTGTTACTTAATCACGTCGCAACTACGCAACGGATCTTTCTGAAATTTTGTATATACGTAGGCCGATATTCATAGTCGCTACTTATTCTTAAGCAAATACTGAAGCATTCGACATCCTTTACTAGCTACTAGGTTAGTAGAGGATGCCGCATGCTTAAGCATTTGCTTAAGAATAAGTAGCGACTATGAATACCAGCCGTAGTCTAGGACCGGGAATAACATATAGGATACTTTTTATCCCGATTTTTTTAACCGATCTGGACCAAATATTGCGTAATTATTCTCTAAACCCCGTCGAACATATAGGCTACCATGAAATCTGGATATCCCTCCCTTTCACCCTTATTTCACCCCCTTGGCGCTCAGTGGCGCTGTGATCCGCGTCATAGAACATCGTGTCATAGATGGGAATGCCGGTTTTCGTAGCGTCTCTCGGGAAGCAGGAGTGGGGTGGTCAGCTGCATACATATTTTATTCGACAGTCTATACTCGAAAATAAACCACATATTTCAGTTTAAAATATCAAATAGTTTCTATTCTATACAGAAGGCAATTATTATTATCGAAGTCTTTCAGTAAGAACAACGTCGAACATATATTTAACAAAGTACAACATTGCCGATAAGTACTTAGATACGTTTAAATAAAAACGAACGAAAATGTTGGTTCTTCAAACCAACAATCTTCAAACTCTGTACATACACCCGATACCAAATCATTTCTATAATTAATTGATGAAACCCTGTAGCATTCGCGCAAGCATTAAAACAAAAATTGATGAATTAATTACTTGCTGGAATACACAGGCTTGTAGCTTATTGTTAAATGGGATTACTAATCATTTTAACAGAGTAATTTTATTGCGACGAAGAACTATTACTAAACTTATCCTGACTTAACCAGATTTCAACCAGCATTAAAGTGACCTATTGAGAATAAATAGTTGGCATGTTCTTATGTCATAGCCACATCAACGTCCATTTTCAAGCGCAAACCAGCGCAAACGCTCACGGCTCATAACGGATTTCGGTGTTAGAACGTTAATGACGGCGGTGTGAACAGTTAAAGAAAAATTGTAAATATGATATTGTGAACGGCACATGAACGCGATACATGAATATACGATACCAGGTGCGACGGTAATGGCCACTGTAATATTGTTAAAAAGAACTGTCTCCTGTGATATCAATAGAAATGTAGTTCGCGTTATTTCATGAACGTTCTGTGGTCTGATTGTACATACAGATTTTCCGATTAACTAACATTAATAACAAGCTAATTTGTTCCATGACTTCTCTACCGAATAATACGTGAGTAAATGCTTAATCTTTATATTTATCTAAGAGAGATCTGTGGAATAGGTACGAATTAGTACATAAGTTATTGTATCTTTATAGAAAAACGAATGGGATTGAAGTGATTTTGTGTGAAAGCAGCTTTCAGTCTTCGGTAATTGTTTACGCTAACGGTTGACTTTTATGAATCATAATTATTTCAGCTTAGCAGAAAATGACTGTATTAGAAACAGAAGAAGACGCGGATAAACGTTCAGTTCCTCCGAGAAAGAAATTTTGCTTATCCCTTTCTGGCAGAGAAGGTGCGATTTCTAGCAGCATCTCCAAGCTTCCACAGACATTGGCTAGGGAGACCGTTTCGAACAGAGATCCTTTTAAATATAGTATGTAAACAAGATTATTTTAGTAATCTAAGATTGGCGGATCAGTTACAAATTACATGGGAACGTTTATTGCTTATAAAGGTACAAGCAAAATGTTGAATGGCTATCGCAATCAGTTAAGCAATCATCAAGATGGAAGTTACGATATGTCGAACAGTGGCGCGGAAGGACTGAGGATAGCTACATTATGTAATTTAGGAAACACATGTTTTCTGAACAGCGTGATATACACTTTACGATTCGCACCGTCTTTCCTACATAATTTGCATCATTTAGCAACCGATTTGTCCAACTTGAATGACAAACAACTTCAAACTAAAGTGAGTTTACTTGTACATGGCAATGATAATGAGTTCGCGCGAACAGTGTATCAAAATATATGTTTTTTCCCCCCCGATAGATAAAATCGTCGTCTTTGGGTAGAATCGGTGGATCTCTTACGTCAAGCAGCAGCCGTAGCTGCAGTAGTAAAGATTTGTTAGTCTTGGCTGGACCAACTGGAGATAACAACAAACACAGGATACAAATAGCTACTGAAAAGTTACACGAACTGTTTATGGCGTTACGCGCGTCCGAAGGGAGAGAGAACAGCGAACCTTATCAACCAGACGCATTTTTACAAGCTCTCAGGTACATACCACTCCGGAAATACTAATCTAACTCGTATCTATTATAATTTTCCTTTTCAGAGAGGTGAACCCTATTTTTGAAGGAAACCAGCAACAAGATGCTCACGAACTTCTAGTATGCTTGCTGGATAACATTAGGGAAACATTTCAGTTGTTGGTTCGACATAGGGAAAGTCAGTTCGGGCAGAATAATGGACTGTCGGACTACTCTGCGGTGCATTTAGCCGACATGCAGTCGGAAGGTAGTAATTCCAATAAGAGAAGTATTCGAAAATCTAGGAAAAAGACGAAGATTACGACGAGAGGCAGTTCGTCCCGTCTTCTGCAGTCGAACTTAAACGGTGTATTGGTATCTTCCAAACCGTACGAGAATGGCCACGCTGAGTTCGCGGAAAGTAATGGAGACGTAGGTAGTCATAGACCAGAGAGCAAGAAGTGCTTCATTTCTGAGGATTTCGAGGGAGTTAGTCTGTTGCGAACAACGTGTCTCGAATGCGAGCACGTTACGGAAAGAAAAGAAACATTTTGCGATATATGTGTGCCTATCGATATAGATCGATCCAATGAAACAGGTAGATAACACAGAATGATCATTACTTTAAATGAGATTGCAGTGATTCGATAGTCTGTGTCTTTATTTGTAGACGATGAAGTAAGACCAATGGATAGCAGTGAGGTGTACAGGCGTGCAGTAGTTACCAGTGAGCTTCTTTGGGGCAGAGATAAATATTGGTGTGCTCGTTGCCTTCGATACAACGAAGCTCAAAGAGCTGTATGTTTTCCATCCTTACCACGGCTCCTTATACTGCAGCTGAAAAGATTTTCCACCGCGGCAGGGTAAGATCACGTATCCTTTTCACTCTCTCTTATCGAATCGCAGGTAACAAAAAAGGTGTTCGCGAGTAAAACTGTATATCGCATTATCTCAGGTCAATGGAGAAAATAAATAACCACATGCCGACACCGTTAATCCTGCAATGTTTTTGCGAAGAGTGCAACAACGATCAAGCGCACGGGCCAGGAGGTGGCAGATCGGAATCGCGACACGTGTACAAATTGTATTCCGTAATTATGCATCAGGGTGCGACTATGACTGCTGGTCATTACGTTGCCTACACTCGTTTACCCGACGAGTCTGCGTTTGCAGAGTGCTTTCAGTGCGACCGGGATAGCAAGCGTCAAAGTTCTGCTCAGGGCAGCAGCAACGCAAACGCGAATTCATCTTCGTCGGACAAAACGTTGGGTATATTCAAATACTTCAAAAGTAAACCGAGCACCAACGAGAGCAAGGATCAATTAGTGAGGCTCGGTTGCCGCAGCATGGATTGCTGCGGCGTCCGGCGTCACAAGCATCCTAGTACTTGGTTGGAATGTGATGACGAAGCAATACATGTAATTCCCTTACGAGAGCTGGAAGACAAATTGGCGCCGAACCCGCGAAACTCCGCCACCCCTTATCTCCTATTCTATGTGAGGTCCGTGCCGTAAGCATCCACACTATTGGCGGACACGTATTAAACATCAAAACTAAGAATGCATCGGGCCTCGGTATCCCCTGCTAACGACGACGCTGTGATGTCACACACATTCCAAATGTTTACTATGTACGTAATGTATCGGGCTTAGACGAGCGTGTATAATTTCGTAGAAGGTAAATTACGTATTGAAATCACGTTAAAGGATAGAGTTTGGTAGTTAAGTACTCGAATGAGTCCTTCAGCCTAAACGATGATGCTACTCAAGTCTTGCTATCAGTACCACAAAGTGTCAATTTGTATTTAGACGGTTAATGTTAGTTAGGACATGGAGCGTTTTATTTTTAAGTGATCCCTGTAAAAATAAAAGTGTGTACTCTGGATATCATTTCCTTATTCTTTCAAAGCTTCTAGAGATTCTCGAATTCAACTAGAAGCGTAAGAATACGATGTTTTTAATAGTTACGTACGTTTATGTCGTCGAGGTGATGATTATATAATTTCATTATTCGCACTGCTTCAGGTACTATTTGCAGTATGTATTATTTTTATATTTACTTTTAATTTATAACCAATGATACATTGTTTTTATATGTCTTTAACTATATTAAATCACAGATATTTTTATTTACTCGCACTCTCATATCTTTATTTCTTAAGTAGCGACGAAAAGGTGAGATTTTCTTATGAAATTTCGTCCTCTGAGATTGTCTACAGAGATGACGTTGAAGAGAGTAGAAATTGAACGAAAACTTAATGCTCCTTTGTTGAAATCGTTTAAGTTGGCAACGAGAATTCAGCGAAAGATGTTTAATTAAATTAACTGTAATTAAAAATAATTAAAGCACTGTTAAACATGCGAGAATCAATCATTATTAAATGTAGTGTAGAATAAATATTTATACGTCCAGAAAATTGGATTCCACGATTTTGAATCGCGAAAACTGCTACGAAATGATACCAAAGTGGAACAGAACGAGAAACGGTGAATTCTTAATTACTCCGGAAAGGCTACCTTCCCGTTAAAATATTTGTAAGATGTTGGGATGTCAGTTTAATCATACGTGGCTATATCCATATATCGATTGTTTCGATGGGGGTCAGTAGTGGATAGTCGCGGCTCACCTGCCAGCCTGACACATTGTATTTTCTTCTACTTTTCTACCCGCGTCATATACGAGTCTCGTTTCTCCTAGAAAGCCAATTGCGCTTTATTTGGATATGATAGCACTACTATTTCTATAAAAAAACGGTAAGTTGATTAAGGAAGTGGGGCAACAAAAATATTAAAATCCTCGGGGCGTTGAGGGGAAGAAAGTTTGCGCGCTACGAGCACGGGAATTTGAATGAGGGTAGAATATCCTTGATATTTGTCGTTACACAGGTCAGTAGAAATTCCAAGTTGTGAATTAATTGAATGAAATATATTTTATTGGAAATTACGAAAGGAAGGTAACTACGCTATTGTGCATTTCGGGAATATCGAATTGCTATTCCAAATATTAATAAACAATTATCGCTTCGGCTATGTTTCAAAGATTAAGTGTTGCGTTATTTTTATCGGCATTTTGAATTTCAGTTAGTAATTTTCGCGAGCGTTAAAGCACAATTCTAAAGGTAGATTTGAGCAAAATCGATTATAATCGCTAGCATACTTCTTCCTATTGCAATAGTGTATATAGTCTATGAATTCTTCTAACTTATACATTTCTCCATTACACGATAGTCGCTCCTCGAATTAATTCGTTTCTTTATTTACATAACTTCCGAGTAAACCACGTACCTGCGATTTATTCAGCAGTATCAATTTAACGTCAATTTGTGTAATAATATGGTGAGTGTGATATGAATATTTTATTAAACCTGCATATCTTGATGTAAAACACTATATGTATCCGAATACCGTACACGTTGCAATAGTTTTTCTTTTTTTTTTTAAAGAAATTCGAATCAACGTTCATTTGCGCAGTAAATTGTCACGAATCTGAAAGATATTTTTAAGGAAAGTCACGAATGCTCGGAATATTTGCAAATCATAATGCACATTTGTCACTGTAACGCAGTTGGCGTAATCAATATACTCACGGTGTATCGTTGACGAGTAAATGGATGTCGCAATATTATTGACGTTTATTACACGCACTGTACACTATTACATTCGATAGTACATGTTTCTCCAACAAATTACTAATTATTAATTCACTGTCCACACGTTTCTACTTCACTTATATCTACATTATATATTTTCAACATTGCTCAAGATAGTTATATAAATGTAATACAATATTTAGGTATGCATTTACTGTATAAATTAGTACAATGAAAATATTTATTATATAGGCGCTTACATACACACGTATATGAAAGATATAAGTTCTGAGAGGATTATATTAGAAATGTAATTTACATGTTGATCGTCTATTGTTGTATCTATCAGTAATTACAAATATATTTATAAAAACCGTTATTAAGTATGTCGATTCATTTTAAATAAAAAAAATTTTGGAAAAATTAACAGACTTAAAGACCACCCTCGCGGTAACACAGATTTTGAGTAAGGTTCGGTATTGTCCGGATAAAAAAGTTACCCAAATAAATGACGATTTATCTTTATTTTTTAATCAAACGGTTTGAGAAACCTTGGTAGGTTTGAGAAGTGCATTTAATATAATGAAGTATGGGTACATTGGTATATTTTCACATAGCACTAACGCGGGAGTTGCGTTTTAAGGGGTAACACCACTATAGCGGCACAAGAACGTAGTGTACCTTTGACAATTGTTTGTGGGTAAATAAAGAAATAAGTGGAAAATCTGTTTAAAAGCCTTTATTATACAAATAGTAGGTAGCTTAAAGCTATTTTTTTTTCTTTTCTTTTCTTTTCAAAATGACACTTTAAACGCATTTTTCTCGGAACCACATTTTTCAAATTGGCCAGCCATTTGAACAAATTGTATTCGATTCACCTGAATTTTTACAGTAGCTTCTAAACTACATTCTCCATCGAGCTACGTACCGATTTTACGATTTGATGAAAACTTTTAAAGTTATGTGCAATTTTTTAGCTGAAAATGGTGCTGGAAGTGTATGAATGAAGCTAGATAGTGAATTTTATGTTCAAATGATTACTATTTCTAAGAAAAATAATATTTTACAATATCGATACTTACTTTGACGGGGAATGTAGATTAGAAGCTACTGTAAAAATTTCAAATGCATCGAATAAAATTTGTTCAAATGATGCTGCTGGCCAATTTGAAAAACGTCGTTCCGAGGAAAAAGCGTTTAAAGTGTCATTTTGAAAAAAAAGAAAAGAAAAAAATAGTTACAAACTACTTATAAGATATACATAATAAAGGCGTTTAAATAGATTATCGACTTATTTCTTTGTTTACCCACAAACAATTGTCAAAGGTACACTACCTTTTTGTGCCGTTACAATTGTGTTATCCTTTAAAGGAGGTGGTATTAAGCTAATCAATTATGCTTATAGTGCTATGTAAATTTGGATCTTGCCTTATTTATTCGATGATTACAGATTCTATTGCGAGTAATAAATTATCGATATGAAGCATCAACAGATTTCGGTGGACTTTCTAAGTATGGTGTTCACTGCCTGCTCGTATTTGGTTCTTGCTGGAGCTGTTTGGATATTCTTACGACTCATCCAGGCGTGTGTCTGGCTGCCACGACATTTCAAAAAGCAAAATGACGTTCAGCGTATGCTGCAAGACAAGGTGCTTAAATTTTATGTTAGGTATTAAGAATTTCGAAATCAGGGGAATCTTTCTCATCTGCCGAGAATAAATCATTCAGATCTATCAGAATTTTTCATTTTCATTGGGCTGTAATTATGTAAGTACTACTGACAGAACGATTTATTGATACTTGGGAGTGAACTTTTACGTTACCTGTATGAACTAAATTGTATCTGCAAAGGGATCTTTTAAAACTCACAAGTTTTAAAAAGAGTCTTATTTTATTTGGAAAAATAACGAAGGAATTATTTTCACATTTTTTTATCGCACGATATCATTGAACGTCTACTTTAAGCATATTTTCATATCTTTAATGAAATGTATGAAATGATTACAATACGTACCTAAAGAAACTATAAATCGTAAACTCACGTCACTCCATGTAAAATTTTCTCTTGCAATTTCACATTTCTCGTGCGTTATATAAAAAAATCGATTTCTTTACAAGAGCAATATATGAGACGTCACAAACCTAAATCAAAAAATTTAGCAAAGAACGTAACATTTTGTCGAGCACCTATACTTTTCAATCTCGCAATGTCCAAATAAGATTTGCAAAAGTAAGCAAAAAAATTTGTTTCCCCACAGGTCGAGAATTATGAGAAGTACATATTGGAGTGCGAGAAAAGGGAAAAATCAGAACAGGATACGCAGAGCGAAGATATGAAGATAGATTCTGCGCAAGCAGAGAAGTGGAAGGAACGGCGAGAATGCCTGGAGATGTTGAAGAGGGAATTAAGTAAAGTTCGCGACTCCGGTGACGATTCATATGACTGGGACTACCTTTTGAAAGAGGAAGAGGAGACAAAGAACGAGGAGACGAATATTACGGAGATTCAAGATAATAAAATGTCTAAGGTCGAGCCTAAGGATAAAGTGCGCAAAGACGCAAACACGACTGTACAAGCTGTTGGTCCAGAGCATAAGAAAGACATATAATTGGACTTTGTGCTGACTACCTAATGGCGTCCACGCTGACAAATTGATATTCATCTTGAAATTCAAGAATAGACGGAATGTTCATATAATTAAATATTGAGTGCGTGCTGATGTTGTTGGTATCCTAAACAGAAGTTGAAAAAGTACTGACTACCAATGACTCTATTACAGTTGGCAGATTTAGTCACGTTTGTTTTTTAATCGCTATTAATTTGTCTTTATAAACAAGTCTGATCGATATATTTTATGTGCACAGTCACTCTACGTGTGAGGCACATCGATGTAATGATCGCGTAATGCTGATTGTTGGAATATATTTTTAATTATAGTCTTTATGATCTATACCAGTGTTACTGAAACTTTCTCAGGCCACCGCCCCCTTAGCTCTATCAAATTCAATCGATGTGTTAATCTTTCCACGAATGTTATTGACATAATATAATTTATATGAAAAATATTCTATCGACATAACAAAATCTGGGTGTGCGTTGTTTACAGTTTTACACACTTAACGAACTTTGTTGGATAGCCATGTGCAACCTCGCGTTATTAAAATCGTAATCGACCCCTTTTCTGTCCCTTGCGTCTCACGCCCCCATACCGCGCCACCCTCTTAATGCCCAACATCCCCCTAGATTATTCAAACGCCCCCGAAGGGGCGGTAGCGCCCGCTTTAAGGGGTATCCCTACTTTGACGGACGAAAAATGATGCGAAATTCGGGAATTTTTTAAAACAAAACGATTAAATATATTTACTTCCAGCTTTGTGTGTTTATTTATTAATCTTTAGAGAATATGGGGAAAGAATTGTTTGCAAAAACAGTGGTAATATCCGGAGTTACAGTGCTTATGGCTATAGTTGCTTCGAAATTGTCAGAAATGGGTAATTTAAAAATTTGTGTAATCTGTGTCAGTGTGGCTATCGTCTGAACTAGAGTAAATGAGAAATATTGAAAAGTAAAAACAAGGTGGGAGCGTCTAAAGTAGACATAGATTTTTGTAAAAAATTTGTTGGATTTTTAAGTTACAAAAGTCTAATTTTACAAAATCCGACTTAGTTTTAGTAACAATGAGAATGGGACATCTACTGAAGGTATATACCAAGTTTAAAGTAAATGGGGTGATTGATTTTTGAGATATCATGCTAACCAATTCGAAAAACATCGTTTTGAGAAAAACGCGTTTAAAGTTTTCGGTACTGTTTTTTTTTAATGAATTTTTTTCAAAATGGTGCCTAAATATGTACAAAGATAGACGTAAAGTTTTCAATTAATATAATTTGAGGGTTTCTTTTAAAAAAAATCCTCAATTTCGAGCTCCTTTTTAGACCGTCAAAGTAGGAAGACTCCTTAATAAGGGTTATCCCTAGTCAGGAGGCCGAAAAGAGGTGATTTTTTTTAAATAGTGCAAGCATATATTTGCACAGACCTTTTGCACTTAAAAGAACAACACTGAAAGAACATTTGGTAATTTTTTTGTAGATAAATATTTATGTTTATAATAAAAATACAACGACATCCAAGAAGCCTTTTTGAAAACGGTGAGCAAGATATCTCAAAAACTACTGCACTAATCTTTCTGAAATTTTGTAGGCTTATTTTTTATATAAAATTCTACTGAATGGCGGAAGGATTTTTTTTATGTATATTTCTGATTATATCAACGAAAAATGGCTTCATGGTTATCACTAATGTCCGTTTTTCATTGATAAAATCAAAACTACACAATGGGAAATAAATCCCTCCGTCATTCAGTAGATTTTTATATAAAAAATAAGCCCTCAAAATTTCAGAAATTATGGTGCAGCAGTTTCTGAGGATATCTTGCTCACCGTTTTTACAAAGGCATCTTGGATGTCGTAATTTTATTATAAACGTAAATATTTTTCTACAAAAAAAATTACCAAATGTTCTTTAAATGTTGCTCTTTTAAGTGCAAAAAGTTCTATAAAAATATATGCTTCCGTTTTTTCAAAAAAAAATTCACAAACATTCGCCTCTTTTCGGCCTCCTGACTAGGCATAACCCGTTAAGGAACACTGATCTATATAAAGCTATTTACATAAGAATGAAACAAATATCAATGTCTGAAACTATATGATTAGGTGCAACTAGATACCTAACTTGACTTTTAAGTGCAATTTAAGTGAAAAATCGAATTACATATATGCAATAATTAGCATACACCCATTTTTGAGGTTTTATTATTTACTATTCGTTGTACATTGTAAAGAAACCTACGTTGTTGATGATAGAAAAACATAGATATGGAATTGAATTATTTCTACACAAGCATGTATATTATTTTTACGAAGATTTCTGTTGGAAGATTTTTCTATAAAGAAGTGTCCTTACAAGTAAATATATACATATACATATGTGTTCAGCGATGTTTTCTTGCGGACGTTTAACGCTAAACGAATGAAGTCCACATATTCTTGTAAACTGTATTTTGGTCACGTGATGTATTTTTTTTTTCATTAAAAATAACCAATATTCATTAAAATACAATGCTACGTGAATACTGCAATTGAAAAAAATTATGATACGTTTATTATATTATGATGTATGTATATCGAGCGTGGAGCTGTACCATTGACGTCAGAAATAATGTTAAATATTGAGCAGAAAAACTTTTCGACTGATTATCGTTATACATATGTAACGCGGTCATTGTTGTTATGCAACTAATGCACAGTATTTGTTATGTACAAACGAATGTTTCCTTATTCTTTGGGCGTGTCGTATATCTATATTTGTACTGTTTGAATTACAAATTTATTAAATATAAAATACGAATATTCTTACTTATACGCTAAACCCGACACTTCTTATTTACAAAGTCATATTTAATTTCACCATGCGTAATGTATGATGTATTTTAGGCAGGGGTCGAATGAAACTCTTAACTTTTATAAATAAAACTTATTTATCGAACTTATAACTATTAAATCATTTCTTTTCTGTTTTATATTAACTTTGTACATTAACAGTATATCTCTGTTGTAAGAGTTCAGTTTTAACAATTATTATTATGGTCAATTAATGAAAGTTCTAGAGGATCCTATACGTATGAACAAGTATTTAAGGGCAGAATATGTTCGTACCGACACGCGCGTGAAAGCTCAATGTTTCTTTCGGGGTTGTAAGGTGCGATTCACCTTGCGGGACGCGTGTAGCCGGGCGATCTTATCACCCGTCAAACTAATATTAGGTGACTGTTTAGTACGATTCAAGTGTATTAAAAAAGTAGACTCTAATCCGCACGATGATCGGATAATGAGAACTTGCTCTGTTCGTGCTTGTCGTCCGAACGATGACCCGATCAAGCAGGCGAACCTTGCTCGTAGAGAGCTGAATGAATTCTGACCTTGTCCACCTTTTCGATGTCAAAGGTAGACGAGATATCGGAATTTAGGAGGCGCCAAAATGCCTCATTGGCCCCGCTTTCCTTGAAGAGGAGGAACCTTCCCTCTGCGATTTTGGTGGTGGAGGAGGCACCCTCTCCCTCTTGGTGACGTCGCGGAGGAAAAACCGGACATCTGGCTACCAAACCTCGCCAGGTTGATCGGCCGCAGCGCCTCGCCAGGGTCGCGGTTTACGGCAGTACTTATTGTCCCGCGAGTCAGCAGTGATTCGAAGTTACCATATACCACCAGCTGACAGAGCAATCAACGGATTTCCTCAGAGCGAGGACGGTCGGGGTGTCGAAAAAAAAATGGCACGATGTCGATTGCCGCCTATTAGACACCGGGCGGGCAAATGTTCCCCAAACGCTTCGAAGGTAAGCAATTGCCTGGTAATAAAGGATCGTTGAATTCCCGCCTCGCTCTGGGTCCCCGTTTTGTTCCCATAAGACGGAACAGAATATAAATGTTAGGAATACATATTTTTTTAATTGGTATTATTTAAGGAATTGGAAGCAGGATAAATTGATATAGAAGTGAAAGTACATTGTGATTTTTATATAACTATTTCCATCGAACGGTTTAAGGTTTCAATTTCAGATCTATTTACCCCACAAAATTTTCAGGAAATCTGCTTATTACAACTTTAACTTTTTCATAGGAAAATAAATGTTCCAGATCAACTAGAACTTTTTTCTACTTTCAAGAAAATAAAAGTTTCTTATTTATACAAAACTGTATGGAATACAAGTTTCAGTTAATACACTGCATTTTATTACAGTTTTCACAGAACAGAAAAGATAATAGTTATAAAATTATAATTATTACATAATTAACTAGCAAAATACCCCCGCGGTTCGCATTGGGCCTAAGAGATATTAAGATCTCCATGAAAACAAAGTTCACCCTTTTTCACCACCCCCTTAGGAGTTGATTAGGGCAAAATCATGAAATTGGTTGTTAGGCATTTCTGTGGGTAACCTTTCGAAGTAAAAACCAAGTTGATATCTAATCGGGCTTAAGAAATATTAAGGAATCCGTGAAACACACATTTTACCCCTAATCACCCACTTAGGGGTTGATTAGGGCAAAATGCTGAATCTGGTTGTTAGGCATTTGTGTGGGTAATCTTTATAAGTAAAAACCGAGTTGATATCTAATCAGGCCTAAGAAATAATAAGGAGTCCGAGAAAACATATTTCGCCCCCTTTTACCCCCTTCGGGTTGGAATTGAAAAAAATCCTTGCTTAGTGGGCGCCTACATCATAAAAACAATGTACCTTCCAAGTCTATGCACAATTTCTTTCAAATAGAACACTTTATCTATTAGTCTTTCGTTATATAAAAACGTCACTTGCATAAAAAACACTTGCAAATTCACAAATAAGAACGAAATCTTGTTGATCGAAGAAGATCAATTTACACCGAATTAATTGCATATTTCGTTGCGGATTAATCAGTATTTGCAGACGGGTGTTGTCACGGAAGAAAAGTTTCACTGACACATATCGATTAAGGGACACAGATATTTTTGGAAGACAGGTGTGAACGAATATAACAATGCATGTAGATGTTCCAATCCAATTACGGCGTCTTAGGGAGCAGGTGCGAGGTACCCTGTGGGATGCCTATCGGTACACCTTTCACGGCCTGAAAGTCAAGGCTACGCTCGAAGGGCAAACTTAAAAAGGAGCTAGATTTGCTGGCGCACACCCAACTGGAGCAACGATTATTTTCTTTGCCTGCGAGGCAGTGGAGGTCGCTGCGCCATTCTAAATATGTATTGTGTCTACGAGATACACATACGAGCAGCATCTCACCTCGACATACGAACCGTCATTTTTCATCCGTCGTCAACCACAATTACCTTTTTTTCAATGTCACTTTTTTCCCCGGCGAACCCTAGACCGCGAGGGAAAATGTGTCACACGTATGTACATGCTAAGACGCAATCATAAATTAGCCTCGTCAAGCACAAGCAGTTATAAATCATAAAATGTAAGAAAAACAACCACTTTTTCATTTATTCCTTATTTACCTTTGCACAGAATTATGGCGTTACAAGTTTGACTGTATCGCTGCAAGAGTAATATTACGAAAATAAGAAATTAAGATATATAATACAGTAGACAGTCGATTATCCGAAGTGATCGGGCGATTCGATATTCGGGTAATCGGACGATGACGATTTTATTCAAGAACAAGGGTTTATTGTACAATATTCATATCTCCAATATTAATAAAGAAACCAGTTGCCTGATTTTGCTTAATATTTTGTGATTACCATTAGATTACTTGCTGCTTCACAATCGGACGAAATATTATATTTATGCTTGTATTTATCCTTTCAAAGATGTCTTCTTTACTTGTTTCAGTATTATGGGTAAGATGTTCGGACAATCAAAGTTCCAGTATCTTAGATTTCCTAAATTTCGATGATTTTCGTTAAAGTAAAATTCCATTGATGCCTCTTAATCATTAAAACTTTGTTTACGACTGATGCATAATTGTACATTCCGCGTGTGTAACAGCCATTGATCGTATTCACTGCCTGTTACAGACGGAATGAATTCCTACGTGCATCTTTTCTCGTCCCAGTGACCACGCATCAAATCTCCATATACAAACCTTTACGAAGTTACCAAAGAATCAATTATACTTCTACTTTAACCTCACGATACATTTATCTCATCACTCTTTTCTTTTTTATCGATTGGCTCAGAAGCCAAACTGATCGATAACATGAAAAACAAGTAGTACAGAAAACTGATAAGTTAAGCATCAACTATGTGCTCAAGTACCTACTAAAATTGGGAAATGACCAGAAAGTAGGTCCTTTTGTCTTCCGAGTGGCACGTATGAGCATTGATCGTGTACAGTTTTATAGCGTTCGGCAAGTTTGCGGCGGTAGGACACGAGGTGGTGCCACCGGCGTATAATTTGTACACAATCAGTGAGGTTGTTGGTGGGAGGGCGCTGCTCGCGATCGGGTGTATATACAAGGGTACGTGAACGAAATTGGCTCTCTCCGCGTATCTAACCGATTACGTTCCACCGCGTAACACAAGGGACAATACGCGAAAAGTGGTAGGCACGCTGATTCGCGGTCACGGTGACAATGTCGTCCAAGAAACGACGTTCAACGCTCGTCTAAACACCGTAAATGTACACCCTCGTCGCTGACCTGGAGACCGGCGACAGGAGCCATGCCGCAGCGCAACCCCCGACAGAGGAAGCTGATGATAATGACAGCGACGAGTCGTCATCGCCTTGTCAGCTAGGGAACGCCGACAGCAAGTAAGTAAGTAGACGAGCATCGCGGTTTCCCTCCATTACCATCGTCTCACCTATATTTTCTGTCTTACCTGGCCAATTTCATGCCAGTCCCACCGCACTTTCCATTCCGACTGTATTTACACACCATAGCGCGACCTTTCGATCCCTTCACGTGTGGAACTAGCGACTACATGTGTCTACACGGACGACGGTCGTGCACGGTTAGGTGGGCTCGGCGTGTCACACGATCGGGAGGGATTAGCTTCGCGGCGTAACTTGCAATTAGACGTGATCAGTCGCGGCGGTGTGATATAGATCGAAGTGTTTGCCCGGCGAAGTGGAAATGATCAGGATGCTTGGCGTGTCTGCATGTGTCTGGTGTAAAGGTTGCGGGCGTTCGATATGCGGAGTTGTTTGTTCTCGTATGGGGATCGCGTGCTCGTATCGCTGGTCTGGACGGCACGTTTGCGCAGCGGGACTATGGTCGAAACGTCGCGCAGCTGAAATATCGTTTCGCGAGTGCCACGGCGGGGCTTTTGTCACCGCTGCCAGGTGACTGGAACGCATAGAGGTCACTGACCGGTGAACTCTGACCGACCGTGACGTCATTGATTCTAGACTGTATCGGGGAGGTTATTTTTGTCGCTACATGGGAGATGGTATCGCGTCACACTATTTGCGGCCTTTAATCCCCGTAGCACGTTTCGTCAAAGCGGTTGCGTCAAACGTATATGCTTGCGCCTGAACAATTAAAATAGAAATTAATGAATTTGCGTGTTGGATGAAGGATGGTTGGATTATATCCGTATCCCCGGTGATGGGAAGATTGTCTGGACACTGTTTAACAGAGCGTTCGATTGTAGTTTTTACTTTGAAAGCGCGAGGAAGTAGTCCCGCCAAAATCACGATTTCAAGAAAAATATGTCCAGTGGTGGTCAAAAAAGATAGGTAGAGCAGAGTAGGTAGAATTGTATTTTTGCTAGCAATGTAGACATGAATATTGTATAGGGTTAGGTACGTATGGAGAATATTTTTCTGCTTCCTTTTCAAATAATTTTCGATCTCGCGTTCCGGCAAGGAAAACGCCCTAGAATCCCTTCTGTTATGTCTCGAGTAATGTGGGGAGCATGATTTCGACCAGCTGGATAGTAACAACATACATAGGTATGTAAACTCAGGAGCATGACGCGATGACTCTGAAAGATCTCCATATATGAAATTTTTAGTGAGTTCATCTGACAACTATATGAACCCTCCAACTTCAATCCATGCTGCCTCAGGATTATACTTTAGAATCATTACTTTTATAAACTTATATCAATATTTAACTTTAATATAATCTAATTTAATGTGCACTGTTTCAAACAAAAACAAAATTTCGTAGAAGTTGTAACTAAATTTGTTATAGAATCAATAGGTACCATATGAAATATAAAAAATGTAACCAATAACAATATAAATAAAAAATTATTAACCAATTAATTATCACTTCAATGCTTAAGTTACATCTTTGTGCATACTCATAATAAAGAATTAATTATCAAAAATCTTTAGGTAATGAAATCAAAGAAACTCGTACGTATATAATAAATAGATTCGTGGGAAAGTCTTCCCAGTGAAATCATATTTTATAACGCAGATATCCTGCATCCGTGCAGAAGCGGGAAGCAATTGGCGTAAGTTAATTTGTGTACTGAATGCGCGTAAATTTTTGGTAATATCAGAGGCACTTGCTACTGATTAAAACCACGGCTTGGTACACAGTAATTTGCACCGTTTGTTTTCCGGTAACTTTGTTGTTTGCTTAGGACCCAGAATGCAGACTGCATCAAATACAATCTGGATATGCATTAATGTCTGATAAGGGATGAATTTACATTGATCCGCATCGAAAATGTGTCCACAGTGGCCACGCTGCTCTTACAGGAAATTTCCTTCCATTCAAAGTGATTTCCCGCAAGTCAATCGCGTTTGCGTGCCCACGCGAATGCTACACGTGACAAATAATTAAATTTCAACTTTACTTTTTTACAGGAAAATATTAATAATACTGAAACTAACATGGAATCACTGTCGTATAATGTCTGGGGTGCATCTCGATTTCTGTGAAGGATTAATCAATCAACCGAAAAGATTTGTTTACATTTTATGAGACCGAAAACTTTCATAATTAAAATAATAAATGACGGAGTTCTTAATTTCTTTCACTTTAAAAATGCTATTATTGTGCCAGGAAAAAATTAAGAAATCCTGACATCTCTGAACTGTTTTCTGTTTCGTTTTAAATTATTGCTGCTTTGATAAAATTCTCAGAAAGCGTTTTAATCTTTATTCCTCCAAGAAAGACGATCTTAGTGTTAGTTTAGGCGATCTTCATAAAAATCTGTATGCAAGGGTAGTCTCTGTTTTGACGAATGTGCGTGGGCGGATGCCGCGTTTTACAGACGATCCATTCCACCAAACCAAATATACAATTGACTACATCTGTGAAAAAATTTCTCGAATATTTTCTTCCGTTGATTCAGAAACTGTAAAGTCTCTAAAAGGTAACGAACTATGCTGTTGTTTACTTATTTATCGTGACATGGAGGTCACATTTGGACCCTTGATACATTGAGTACCGCAATGGAATTTAAGGTTCTAGGTAGAACTTCAAAAACTGACGAAGTTAACTGATTAGATTACAATGAGGACCGGCCTTCTCTACATGTAAAGGGGCCAGGATGCAAGAAATAAAGGGGCCCTAAACAATTTCTAAACGATAAAGATAAAGGAAATAGGATAATAATAACCATAATAAAGAATCTAAAATAAAAAATAAAGGAAATAAACAAATAAACATTAACGTATTAAACTATGTGACTTTTTCCTTCGCATATTATTAATAATATTAGATTTTTCATTTTTGATAGTCATCGCATACCATTGTATGGTTATCACACCACCATTGCGGTGTGTTCGTAGTATTGCCAGGTCTGTGTTTAGAGCGTGAAATTCAACTCGGTTTATGAAATGAAATTAATTTTAATCAAATGAAAAATTTTCGTTCTCGCTTATTTTCTATTTTTCTTTTCTCTTTTATTCTTTTTTCCTTTTTCTGGGCCCCGGATGCCGTGCACCCTCTGCCAGAATTGGTCATTACTCGACTAAATTTTTATTCGACTGATCTTGGCTAAAAATTTCGACTAAAATGAAGTTATTCGTGAATAACGAATAAATTTTTAGTCGACTACATTTTTATTTGACTGATGTCGACTAAAAATTTCGATTAAAATAGAGTTATTTGAGAATAACTTCATTTTAGCCAAAATTTTTAGTCAAGATCAATCGAAAAAAATTCGTTCGAAATTTTTATTCGATGATTAGTCGAATAAAAATTCATTCGAAATTTTTATTCGATGATTAGTCGAATAAAAATTCATTCGAAATTTTTATTCGATGATTAGTCGAATAAAAATTCATTCGAAATTTGTATTCGATGATTAGTCGAATAAAAATTCATTCGAAATTTTTATTCGATGATTAGTCGAATAAAAATTTAGTCCAATAATGCCCAACGCCCTCTGCACCCTCCCTGTGGTCGGCCCTGCTTGCAACATCCAGTTATGGAGAAACTGATGTTGCATTAAGGCTGGGGGCACAAATTCTTCATGCTTTCAATCTCTTTTTCCTTCGTTCTATTCCAATATCGAGTCGGTGGATGTAGGTACTAGTCCCTTTGACGAGAATTTCGCTTGCAATTGATATTGTGGGTCACCAGTGACCCACGTGGCATGGAACGTGTTAAATGGAATACTCAGCATGCCAGCATAGAATTCGGAAAAGCTTTTAAAAGGCTTCAAGGCCTTTTCACATAGTACACTTTTGTAGCCTGCATTTGAATTTTAAGCAACTTCACTCGTTTCAGTTGACACGTACAGTGTATACGTTAGCGGCTCTCTTATAGAGCAGAAATTATACATTTTTCTGAACTCTCAGATTTGTAACCTTCTGAACTATATTACTACAGTCGCTATGCAAGATGTAGAATATTTAAATGCATCATTACCACTCCGAGTGGAATAAAATTTTCAAAAATGCTCCTTTTAAAGTCAATCAGGCTTTTCCGAGCGATCTTTTCCGCTGGGAAGGTTTTGTACAAAGCCTGCAAAAGAATCGGTCTATCGACTCATCAAGAGTTCTTAAAGACCATAATTTTTCACCGGTTTGAGCACTCTCATCAATATGAACAATGAAAACGTCAAGGATGAGGGATGTAATCTGATACGGAAACTGTCCGTTATTCCGTTCGCTCGTAAACTCAAGCTCGCTTACAAATCGTCTGGGCCGTTGACACCGTGTCATTCCTATAAATAAAAGGGCCAACAGGGTGCATTATAGGATCTCGAATGCTCCTAAAATAGCGGGAAAGTCGACGCACAGTGGGGGATTTCGGGTCGAAACGCGGTACAAAACATTTTCTGACTGAAACCACGTACCATTTATCGCTTACATTTTAATTTCATTCAGTTAGGACGTAAATTCGTGGTCTTCTTAATACAGAATAATTAATGTAACTTATTTATTTAACTATATTTGTAAATAAGTATTTTGGGAACATTTGAAATCATATAAAATTTAATAGTTATAAAATATTTATCTATGTTACTTAAAAACTATTTAACAAACATATTTTAATTATTGTCAACAAATATTACAAGCCGCCTTCGTTGCAATTGATCCTTACGATTTACGACACGCAACAGCTTCAATCTGAAGATTCCTCCACTGGTTGTGTACAAATTGCCGATAATACAATTCGACAAAATTTGACTTTTTTCGGATTTGTAACATTCAATAACCGTTTCTTATAGGTTTTCGTGCGCTAAAAACGAACCCACAAACCGTTTGTCACCATCATCCTCAGTTTTTGATAATTTCGATTTTGAAAAAAAGAACTGCAAATTTTTAACTTTGAATATCTTTTGTGTCGAAGCAGTAATAGTTACTCGGTTGCTTGTTCAGCCAAATTATTTTACGAACCCTCCCGAATACAACGATATAAGTTATTAGTGCATTATGAACATTTCAATATGTTTAAACAACGATCAAAGGGAAAAGAACACCCGAAATGCACCCATTCTTGCAGATATCTTTCGATTTATTTCCAAAACTAAGGGTCTAGGAGAAAATCTGATTAATCCCTGCGATGCAGCAGACATTTTTCCTTCGGGAAGCATCAACGGAAGTGGTAAGTCTTGTTTTATTTTCAATACAGAAGCGAAATAGTTTGGCAAAACATGCGCCGTCGTGAGTGGTAGTCAACGGCGGTGCGCGACTCACTGCCACTCAGGGTAATACAATCACTCAACGGACGTGACTACTATCTGTAAAAAAAAAATTGTAGTATGGCGATATTTTTGTAAAAGGACTTAGTGACGTGTTTCGACCCAAAATGGCCCAGTCCGCGACAGGAAAAAATGGAACGACCTCTACGTCCGGTCGCGGACTATAGAGAGGAATCTCACTTGGTAACAGCCAAATATCCATTAACATTCATCAACGAACATATTCAAATATGTGAGTAAAAGTCAATCATTTTCCACTAATAATGACAAGAATTGTTTGATTGAAACAGATAGAATATTTCCTGTGACATTTCCAATATACTTAAATGTCACCGTTATGTGTGCCCGTCACTCTTTGCAGGAAATTTCATTCCAAAATGGACGAAAGGACACGTCGATTCTTTGAACAGGCTTATTCTTCAAAAATAGCTCTTAGTTTTGGCGGCAAAGTATGTACTCTGAATTTTTAGAAAATTACTATAATCATACAGTGATGGTCAAAGGACAGTTTGAAACTCAGATTTTTGTATGTCTGCATAAGTAACTTAATACTAAGCTTTAAGGATTAAAGTGCTACCACTGGACAGTTCTGGCAACCCTTCAATTTATGGGATTTTGAGATATAACTTTTTGTTTGTTACTGTTCACAGTTTAAATTGGTATTAAATTGGTACCACTGGTCAGTTCTGGCAACCCTCCAATTTAGGGGATTTTGAGATATAACTTTTTGTTTCTTACTGTTCACAGTTTAAACTTCCTTTTCGCCTCTACAGTACATTTAACAGTCGGTAATAATGAATGGACACTAATTGATGTCGTATGCAAGTGATCAACGTATAAATTAGTCTCAGTTGTATCGCAATTCAAATCTATAGAATTTTCTAATTGACTTCTATTGGTAATATTAAGAATGGGGTATAAATTGAAAGTGACTTCAGAAATGGGGCTGAAATTGGCATTCTACGGGATAACTTCAGCAGTAGGGTTTGCATTAAAATCCTACCTGCAGCGTTAATATGTATTTTACTGCCAGTTGAGAAAAACGCGCGTGGCAGGTGTTCCTATTTCATTTCACCTACCCCTATCTGATACACTACTTTGCTTAATAAATTGGCCGGCGGTACCACAGGTTCGTTATACTGGCTATTACTGTTTTTCTAGCATGTAAAATAATTAAAATGTAGTTATCTGTTTTTTCCAGTTTATGGTACACAATGCACATTCAATTACACGGGGTTTAAATATGTTTAATGAAATTTTGAATCGCAAGCTAATTTAGCTCTTACACATTATGAAACTTAAGCCTTCAATATTAATATATTTTTACTTTACAAAAAATTGAAAAACCCCTGAGAATATCAGTAGTTCCTTCCAAACAATTTTTCCAACTTGTTACGTAGAACTCTGGTTTATTTTTAATTTAAATTTAATTAATTACGTTAAACATAAATTTTCAAACTATTCGTGCAAAACAGAGATTTTATCATCAAAATACCATCCCTATTTTTCTTAGTATGTTAATATGAATTACAAAAATATGAATAAATGCGATCAATTATTTAAGGTACGAACCTGTTTAGTGCAAAGCATTGGGCAATTTCGAAAATCTACTTATCATCATTCATCGAGTAAGTTTAAAAAAATGTGATTAGAATTCTAATATAGTCAGCATAAGGGGTTTGACAAATTCTTTTGCCATTAGACTCTATGTCCATTGTCCGAGTCAGGGTGGTACTTTATTCCCACGTGAAAATGCCCATCTTTGCTGAATTTGTATCCTTAAATAGCCTGGAGATAACAAATATTCCGCCGGCAACCATGAGCCAGCGTAGCTGCATTCAAAGTCTGGTCTATTCAAAGAGAACGGCCAAGGGTTACGTACGTGCATGCACCACGTGTACTATAGGCACCTCTTTGAAAGGCTTAAAACGCGGAATTCCTTTTGAGTGGGCGCAATTTTAAAAGTTAAGGTCAAGGCCTCGCCACTGATATTGACCGTGAACGTACACACGGCTGGCAGATTGAGGAAAAATTGCCTATCTGCTCCACAGGCCATTTTCAAAAGCTTCTTGAACTAATATGTACACGAATGAAACGTTGGATTACATACTGACCCGAAACAAACCATTTCCCAAACATTTCGCTATTTTTTTTTTTGCGATTCTGCAAATGCCATCCAAGCGATCCAAAATCAATGCACAAACGGCCCCATTATCCAAGAATGCCCAAAAATCTTATGCCAAAGCAATCCATAGGAACAACTCGATTATACCCATACAGCACACTCTCGTTGCAGCATAGTTGCAGGATAGTTGCGGTGCAAGATGGCAACGACTCACGCAAGGATGCCGCAACTATGCAGCAAAAATTCTATGTCCGCCTGCTGCAAAGTTGTACAGCAACTTTGAGGCAACTTTGCACGGCAACTTTGAGGCAACGAAAAACTGTTAAAAAAAAAATAAAAAAAGTTATCGGTTACGACAGGACTTGAACTCCGGACCGCCCGCATGACAATCTGACGCGCTACCGTTGTGGCCACGGAACCTTCTCAGATGTAGTTTACTGTAGATGGTATATATAGTAGTTACTGCGTACGTTAAAAACACGTACCACCAGTAAAGTAGATTCTGACTTATGCTTGGAACTGATTAAATGGTTGCCTTCTCCGACATATATTTTATATTTTAGTTCATTATACAGGATGTCCGCGGGAACAATAAACACCTGGATATTTCCTAATGTATTGGAGATATAAAAGAAATTGTTTACATGAAATTGCATGGTTGGAGGGGGCAAATTCACTGGGGCAGACGATTTTTTCTTGTATTATTATTTTATGAGATACGATGATCATTTTTTTTTTAAACGGAACTCTTTTTTTTAACAGATCACATGATAGTGCGTTTCAAGACGAATTCAATAAAGTATAATGTATACACTTTATTTCAGCCGGTTTTGGAGATATTATGTTTTAAAATCTGCTAACGCCGCAAAGTTGTTGCAAAGTTGCGACAAAGTTGCGGCAAAGCTGCGGCAAAGTTGCGGCAAAACTGCGGCAAAGCTGCGGCAAAGTTGTTGCATAGTTGCGACATAATTGCGGCATAGTTGCGGCATAGTTGCAGCATAGTTGCAGTGCATTATTGCAACGTAACTATGCCGCAACTATACAGCAACAATTCTATGTCCGCTCCGTGCAATGTTGCACGGCAACGTCGCAGCAACCATACATCGACATTGCGCTGCAATCATGCAACGACGCAAGGTTAATGCAACTATCCTGCAACTTTGCCGCAACGAAGTGTGCTGTGTGGGTAGTAATTTGGGTCCCTACCTGCACAGGCATCGAAGGTAACGAAAGAGCGGATAGAAAGAAAAAGTAAAAGAGAAATGGAACGAAGAATGGAAGTCCACGATTAAGTCCACGATTGCTATCAATTAAAGACGATGTTCTCAAGGAAAACAGATTACGCTCGCTACCAAGACCACGGCCGTTCGGAACCCATAATGCAAGTTATGCGCCGCATAAAGGCGCCAGCTGAAGGGGGCGCTAAGAAACTATATCGCACGCTTAACAATAACGGAATCCAACTTCCACATAAAGAAAATGTAAATGTAATTCTCTTTCTTTTTTGTAATCCGTAAAGGCAAAACGTATTAAATAGAAAACAGGTGCATGAGTTTAAGGCCCCCAAATTGGGGGCGTCAAAAATTTTCTTGCGTAAGGGAACCATTGTTGCCGCGGCCCTGAGTAAGGCACAAACAGGTCGTAACTGAAAGAATCACGATTGGACACAAAAAAACTCACGCATCAGTAGCTCCTCAACAAAGAAGAACCCACTTCCTGCGACCTGTGCAAAGTACGACTGTCAGTGGGGGATACTACCCCTATAGACAAAAATTCAACGTACGGCACACCCTAAAGTAAAATTTAAAGGGGTATCGATAGGAAGTGTGTAAGAAATAGGCAGTTTTTATGAATTTTTTCCTCCCAAAGTAAACGTTCTATATAGTTCTGGCTTTGTACATTCGTTTATTAATATTTCACCAACACTTTCACGTCGTTTCATTAAAATGTGACAAATATTTATTGTGTCAGAGGTGTTTATGTGCGGTCATATTAAAAAAATTCCTCCACAGTTGGCATGATTGTGCCAGTTGTATTCGCCCGAAATAAAAGAATACTTTTATTCTATTCAATTAACTTTCCCTTATCGCCTCTACCTCAGTCATTCATTAATATAGAAGAGAAACAACATGCCGACCCAGTGGAGGAGAAAATTTAATTTATATAATCAAATTTTTTTACTTCCCTCTGTTATAATCTGTTATAAAACTGATACTTTTATAATTTTAGTAGGAAAGACAGAAGATGTATGTACAATTGCAAGGTAATCGGTTCGTCACATTCTGAGAAATCATGTTGACCAGTTAAAAAAATGTAGTTTCGAGAAAAACAGGCTCAAAGTTATTCGTTAAATATTCAGTTAAGTTTAACTTCAAACCTGTGTAACTTCGTGAATATTTCGAATTTCTCAAAAAATTTCAACCGAATACTCAAGAACCTTCATACCAATAGACAATATATTTAAAATCCCCCGATTTTTCGAGCGAATACCCCCCCAAACGACAAAGACTATTGCATTACCTAAAACCCGTCAAATTTTACAAGAAATTCTAAACCGTACCCTAGATATCGCGATTAACTGCCAGCAACGTTGGCGCATCGAGGCGACCCCTTCCCGAAAAAATCGAGCGACACGATTCAGTCGATTGGACGCGGAAGACGACGCTTCCAAACGACTACCCAGTTCCGAGCAATGTCCAAACGCAGAATGCGCTCCGTCGGATAGACACGCGGCGACTCGAAGGGGTTGATACCCCGCTGCGCCACTCTTCCGACCGCCGATCGCATCCAATTCTCTCGAGGTTCGCGAGATGATGGCAAACGAAGGTCGCGGGACCTCTGTTCCTCGCTCGTTACGCGATATTCTGCTCGCGGACAGTGACGAAGGGAAACGATCGAGTGGAAGGAGCAGGAGACAGAATCGGGCACGGACGGGGCGAGGAGGGAGCAGAGGGAACGCGACGGCCTGGGGAAATCGCCCCTCGGGGGGAAGTACGACGGCGGAACGGGGGTTGGGGAGAGGGTAGTGTCGAGGTGGAAGGAAACGGGGGGGGCACGGAAGGAAGATATAAACGTTGATGGAGGGAGACGCGCGACGCGCCAAAGAGGAGGAAGGAAATTAGATAAGAGAGAAAAAGTGGAGTGAACAAGAGGAAACAGGGGACAAAGAAAAGCTGCGAAGAGAGACGGGGTTGGGGGTTGGACGAGCGAGAGAGTCGATCGGCGAAGGGAACGTAGGGCGACAGAGAGGGCCACGGCTTGGGACGCCGGAGGCGAGAGGAGGAAGGACTCCTGGCTGCTGCAGATCGATAGAACGGAGCTGCGTGATGCTCGGTTCTCCACACGGGAAACCAATAGTCTCGCGGCAGAATGCCGTGAATGAGATACGTGGGCTCGCTGATGAACGCACTTCGGGGGAATTGCAAGTGCGTGCAGAGGTCAGTGCCAGCAGAAATAGCGCCGCTGGACGCGGGCGTAAAATGATTTTCATGCGAGGCAGCACCGGCCAGCGGCGGGCTGCTGCTGGGAACTGTTGCACCCCGGACATACTTACTCTGCCGTTTCATAAATATCTGGACGGTTAAAGGTGTTTGGGGAAACGTGAAGTATTTAACGAACATAACTTACTTCAGCCAGCTTATACTATCTTCCTATCACGGTTGCTCGTGCGAAATTATTACCCAATGAGGAAACTAATGTTTATTAGCAAGTAAGGTCAATGATAGAGGTGAATAGAACTTACTTGAGTGAAACGGAAACGTAACTTGATGCTATGCCATTTAGTTTAGGTATATATGCATATGTATAACAATGCCGAAGAACGAGAAACAACTTTTTCAATGTTAAACGGGTCCTTAACCCTGCGGGTGCTATGGACGTATGTATAATGTATGCGTTCGTTCAGTAGTCGCAGTGTGTGCAGGGAACGCCCATAGGTGTTCAGAGTCTATGCTTAACATATGCGATTAGAGGAGATCCGCACGTGGTCTATGCTGAACGTTCAAATTGTCAGCACCCAAAGGGTTGAAGAAATAAAAACGACGTAGTAGGTTTGTGAACCTTACGACTGTCCTTCCTCTGCGTTATTACGCGCTTAAGCCGAGATTATACTTCGCGCAACGCTAAAACAGGCTGATCTTTGGGAATTTTTTCGAAAGAAATTATGGACCAAATCGCCTTTTAACATTTGAAGGTACGAAAAAATGTATGTTAAGAATATGCATCGTAGATGTCGCTATCGAGGCATCTTGCTACAGCATCGCCGCTGAAGTTGCAAAACGGTGGGAGTTTTAGCGTCTTCAATTCTTATCTAGAATAAAAAACTCAGAATATTCTTAATATTTATGAAATTATATCTTCGACGAACCTCAAAAATAATAAAAAAAATCGGAAATTGACAAAATTGTAGAGCTTAGGAGAAAAAGTAGGTACGATTTTTGAGGATTTTTTTATTGATTTATGTAACAGTAAATTATAATTTTTTTTATAAATCAATAAAAAAATTATAAAATTATAAAAAATTATAAAAATTATAAATTATAAATTTTTTTTTATAATTCTAGGTATTCATCGAGAATAGTTTGGAATTATCTAGTTGTATTTGCAAAGGCAGGGAGATTAGTGGAATAGTGTTCTCTAAATCACCTCCACAAGTATAAAGATAATACTTTTCACGCTGTTGCACGATGCCTCGATAGCGACATCTCCAATGCATATTTTTAATATAAATTTTTAAAAATATATAAATAAATAAAACTAACAATACATTAAACCAATTTGTGGGAATGAAAATTTCGAAAATTTTATGCGTATAGTTTGTTCGAATTATAAAGGTAATTACCTTAAATCTTCGCGGCGAAACACACAAAGTTTACGTGTAACTGGCAATTAAGCGTTAACCGCAATATTAAGAAGATTAATCGCGAAAGGAGCGGAGCGTTACGAGCTTCCACACAAAGAATACTTGTGCAATAAGATATCTTTCCGTCCTGCTAAAAAAGAATACTAAATTCCTTTTAATTAGGAACTGAACTGTCAGCACATTAATCTTAAGTATCATACGTTTTCGGAAACGGAGTACGCTGTAATTTGAGTAAAACTCTATGGATTTTTATACAATTTTGCACAGATGTTCTTAAATGTATTCTCTATCGTCCGACCGCCAAATTTTTGCGATATAACTCAACAAAAAATAACAACTTTGTAAAAGTAAAGCATAATAGCTGTAGTTTATACAAAACAACACCGTATATCTTCAAATTGTTATTACTAAATTTTACATAGGTTTATATGAAAACCGGGACTTTCAGCCCCACCCTACCCTAGGTATGCGCGTTCCCATATGATCCAGTACTTACCATTTACGACTTCGACTAAATCGTCGATCGGCAGAGAGTCGATACTATGTGCTATGCCTTAAAAAGAACAGGTCGCCCTCCTAAAATCCGTCCACCTTCCTCAGATTCACCCTACCTGTCCTACAACCCCGCAAGAAGCAGCTGCCTAGGGTTCATTGATTGTTAGAACCGGTCGCTCACGCATTGATGCGTTTACCAGTTTCGCAATGGGCCGTGCAGTTTTAACCGATGACGATTCTAGAGCAGTTAGGTAACCGAATGTACATCAAACTTGGCATTCACACCAGGAACCATTGCGCAGCGATGAACCGACGGGAGTCAGTTATCCGTCGGCTGTGCCGATGGTAGCTTAACGACGAATTATCGCGCGCCGATCGCGGGGAACAGCCATGGGCGAAGTCTGCTCGATGTTCCGAGCGGCCGAGAGTTGGCTCCAGGAGTTGGACGGTCCCGACGACCTCTCGAAGGTCCGCGTTCCCGAGACGAGGATCGACGTCGAAACGAACGACACGAACTTTGACCACGAAATGTGGAGGCAAGCTTTCCTAGTCGACGCGCCAGTTCTTCGCGGCCTGTTGTTCGGCGCGTCCACGGAGAGCAACCTGTTCGACGCCGTTTGCACGATCAATCGTTTGATCTTCTTCTACGTGATCATTAAGCGGATCAATTTGGAAGTGTGGACAGTGACCGGTGGTGGGCTTCTCGCGATGAATCGGTGACGATGCCGCAGCACGTAAGCGTCAATGTTGTTGATGTTGTTCGTACGTCTTGGTTAATTCGTTGGACTTGTTACGGAAGGTTCCCTTTGGGATGGTATGGAGGGGCGGATGGTTCGCGGGAAAGAAGAGTACAGGAGCGAATCCAAGGAGCAGGCTGATACAGAGAATGTCGAGAATATGATGTTCCCGTGTACAGAAACAGTGAGGACTTCTGAGAGGCGACACTTTTCTGCTGCTTTCGTACTTCTTGGAAGTTCTGGTGACTGTCTACGGTTCGTGGAGAAAGTACGTTGCTTGCTTTGTAATCGAGTCGAATTGTAATTGGGTGATTTCTAATAAAACTATGTATTGAACGTAGTATGCAGTGATTAAGTGTTTCGTTTCTGTGATTATGTTTGTTGGCAGTGTCTTATTATTTATGAGAATTAAATGAGACTCGGTACGACAATATTTTAACTGCGATCTTAAAATATAATTGTATTAAAAGGTATATATTTGATGGAAGAAATCGTATTAAAAAATTATTTGAAATATAAAATAGAATGTAATAGTTGGGACAGTGAATTTGAATTAGTTGTTATTTCTATTTTGAAAATTACTTGGAAGAGGTAAGTTTATACTGTGCCAGAGCCGAATAAATAATTTCAAAAGCATTTTTTATGTCATTACTTGCTGGAAATAAAATAACAGACGACCTTGAGTTTGATAAACTATGTTTTCGAGATTATTATAAAATTTCGCAGCTTTCTTTCGCAGGACAGTCCTGATTCCAAGCATTTCATTTGACAGATAACTGTATCAGAACTTATTCCAGGATACATTTATCCAAGTATAAACCAAAATAAAACATCATTTAAGTAGCAAGCAAATAACGAAATAATTCAGAGAAAAATCATTTTCTTGTTCAAATAACATAACGTTCGAATGTTTGAACGTAACTTTCATTTGTACATTTGTACAGTATTTTATGCAAACAATGCTCAAGACTGACTGCTTTCCAATATGGACTCAACAAAATAAAGAATCTTCACTTTAAACCTATGTGTATACACATATCTTCGTCATAAAATTAAGAATTTAAATTACGAGTCATACAGTCGTATTGTAATATTTATTCGTAACGAAAGTGAATAAAAACGTGATTATATTTGCTGCAAACAACAAGATTTCGCGTTCAAACAGTGGTACGAGATTTCCACGACCCACGATGCCGCTCTACATCCCAGAAGCGTTTCCTACTTCTTTCTACCGAAGTCACGTTGACCATCATTCAGCTGGAATTCGGGGACACGAGTTTAGCGTTCTCGAAAGTCGCCAACATGCTCGAGAATCAACATACCGACGACAGCTAAAATTAAGTCAGCCTTCCACAAGAATTGGCGTGACATGCGCCAATAATTATCGTTGAACTTATTTTCAGCTACGATGAGAATCACCTGCAAGGGTATTCATTTTCGGCTGGCTCTTGCGACTTTTGTGTTTATCTCGTGTCAAAAGTAGATTAAAAGGACGTTCTCGATTGGCGCCTGGTTTTGTTAGTGACGCTTAAGATGTAATTAGGTATATGTAGGTCTAAAGGCATTGAAATTTCATTCACATACACTTACTTGTTTTTCAAGAAAGTCAAATTAGTAGGCGTTGTGTACAACATGTCTAGAAAAAGTTTGTCTCCATAGCTTCCATGATATAACAATAACAAATAAAGGCGACAACTAATTATTCTAATGAAAATAACGAATTAATTTGTTCGAAATAATGACCTGTAAAAATAAATCTGAAAATTCTATTTGATAAATAAATTATTTAGCAATGATTTACTTGCCGAATATCTACTTGCTTTCTGGAAATCCCTCATAAATCTTTCATTATCTTTCACATATTTGGCTCATAGACTCATTCGTGACAGTCCGTTCCTGATATTAAATACATCTTCAGAATATATTTTATATTCCACTAATTTTGATATGTTAAAGTTAGACCAGATAGAAGTTGGAATGCGTTACCGAAATATTGGAACTAGGAGTACCACAGTGAAATGTTGGAACACGTGGAACTCTTTCGTGGAAAAATTTCAGTACTATTAAAATATTCCAAATTTCGCCTGTTCTTCTATCTTAACCACTCCATTCGGAATAACAAATTACGCCCATGCTGCTTTCTCTGTGGCATATTTAGTAAAAACGATACAGGGTGAGTAAATCGAGTATCTTCGAAACTGTTGATTATATAAAAAAATACTTTAAATAAAAGTAGCATGAAATTTTTATTAACAAAAACGTACTATATTCAACTGCCGGTCGAACGCAGTCGACACCAATTATTAATTTGGAATGGGAGTGGTTAATGATACTCGTGGCAAAGATTGGAAGACGGGCAGGGATTTCAGTTTCAATGGCCGCAGTGAAATCTGGCCTGCGATCGAACGCAATTTACTTCAATGTCCATGCTCCGAATCTGCGGCGTGCATCGAAAATAGACCGCGATTCCCGTCAAAAGCACGAATCCGTCTGTCCCGTCCGTTTGAACGTTGGACCTCTCGTAGCCGAAGCCAACTGATTTACTGCGCAGCGGGAAATATACCGTGGCGCCGTCAGTTTCCAGCAGTTTAATCCCCCTCTCTAAAGGCGCGCCGCGAGTAAATCTTGCCGCGCATCTATACGCGTTCCGCGCGTGCCCTTGCGCAACTGTTTCGCTTGATACCCTGATTTACGGAAGTTTCAAGCATAAGTTAACGATCTGGCATCCGGGGAACAATCTCTTCGGCACACGTGCTTTCATTCAACGCAAACAGTGCCTTACAGTGGTTCCACTTGTTCATTCTTAACTCGCCTGCTACCACCGTGTACATGTTTGCGAAACTTTCTCGTATACACTAGTATACTGCTCATCAGTGGTTCGTTACCTACGTGTTTCTAAGTGTTCCTAAAGGCGTGGAAGATTTTTCAAAAATATATTCTTTGTGGATATGTAGGAAATAATTGAAGTTATTTAATGAAAGTTGTAAAGGGATGTCGTTTTCGATCTGCTAGTGTAGCATTTGTTTATTTGGAACTGTTATCAGTTTTCCGTTCTACATATTCATGGAAAATTTTGTTTGAACTTGTCATGTCCTATACTTATACGTATAGAACAAGTTTAGCTATTGCCATAATGTTACTTTATGAAATGCAGGTACATTTTTGTTGAATAAAAATGGGAGAAATGAAAAAGTTATGTTCCATTTAGACGATTATACGTCTGTATCACTAGAAATTTTGCAGCAATAAACAACGCTTACGCAAATGGACAAATAGGTACTTAAATGTGGTAATGTATATCAAAGTCTTCGTTTCAACTAATGGTAAGGTTTTATATAAAATAAGGAAGTAGATATTATGGATTCAGTTATGTACTCGAGTTGTTTAGCTTTTGAAAGATAAATGTTTTATTCTTTTTTATATATATATATTTATTTCGATAATAAACGGCGTCAGTAGTTAAAATGTGATCATTATTATTGTATAAATGAAGAATATTCAAGAAGGAATATTCCCTAAATCTGGCCCTGAAATTACTATTAACACACAAACACCTTCCCAACAGCATCTGTATTTCACTACATCTTTTTTATATTTCCCCAGTTTTCATTCCCAAAAATCTCCTTTTGATCTCAAGCGGGATCTGCGGATCGAAGTAGATTTCCAAGAAAGGATATTCTACAGTGATTCTCGTTCTTCAATAAAATTCATCTTTATAAATTTTCGGAGTACATAGTCCCATTAAAAAATCTACGTGCATTTAATTTGTAAATTCGGGATTGGAAAAAAGTGTATATCGTATTTTCCATCAGTGGTAGCGAGAAGACAATGGGAATATTCACGCGACAATAAGAGCTATAAACGTTTCCGAAATCGTGTTGTCAAGACGGTTTGATAGTATTATTGTTGGGTAATCTGCGCGCTGGAGCCATGGTGATTCATCGCGAGGAACGCTATAAAAATTTACAGAAGGCTTTCGAAGCTGTCTGCATGAGAGAACATGTGACGCGCTCCGTTGCGTGTTTCCTTTTTCTCTTATTGTGTGGGCTCCTCCGACACTTGTTCTCCGAATCGTATAATAGTGCGCACGTCCCAAAGAACAGTAAATAGAACTCTCTTTTACGAGTACATACAAATTTTATGAACAAAGAGGAAGCACGTGTCGCTTTTGACACGTTGTGTCCGAGTTGTTTATTTAATTTTATTGTGGAGGAAATAATCCATTAGTTCAGTTACCAGGGAGATTCAATTGTTTGAATAACAGAATTTTTCAACAGCGAACCATTCACTCTTATTATTACATTTGTTTGAGTAGAATATCAGAAATATGAAAAATAGAATCCAAATGATTTTGTTAAGAATTATTGAGTTTCATTTATTTCGCACTTTGGGAAACGGTGAAAGAGATTAAGTTTGAGAATTCCTTTTGGCTGTGTTCAAAAATCGTCATGTTTGAACGAAGGTGTTGACCTCAAGTGCATTTTGAATGTTTAATAAATAATATTAGCGAGAGATTTACGGTTTTCAAGAATAATTATTCATTTACAGATGTATTTTTTTACAATTCGATTTTCCCTTTTGAGAAACTGTCTCAATAATAAAATTGCGATTATCTAAATATACATATACATACTTATCTGTATGCACATGTCCCTTCCGGGCAGAGATGCCGAAAAAATTATTTGAAATAAAAATTTTGCACACAAATTTTTATAAACACCCGCTGTGTTTAAGACTGTGACTCCTACTCCGCTCTTTTTTCTCGAGAAATCTCAGTGACTCGCTAATTGTCATGATAAACTGTGATCTATATTTTTAACTCACATCCACGTAGGCTAGTTGAACGCGGCATTGCTGCTCTTTTGAATCAATCTTAGAAACTAAAAGAATAAGATTCCGATCTACCTGTGTTTCTTCATTAATATCTACTAACAATAAGTGATAATTCATTTTACAGCAATCTTACGATTCGCAGTGGTACACATCTCAGAAAATACGATAAAAAATCGTGGCATTAACATTTTCTTCCTTTTTCATTATAAAAGTGACGACTTGGCGAAGGCCAATTTCTCTTCACTCTCGTTTTCAGCAAAACAGCAGCTCCCTGTGGTGGGAGTGACGATGAGCTTATAGCGCGGAAGGCAATTGGAGCATATATCGAGGGAATACCTCAGCAATACATTGTATCGTATACTATAAAGCAAAAGTCGATATAACGATTCTGCCGCTTCCACGCGGAGCATGTAAAACGCGTGCACGCGTAATTACTCCGGAAACGTTGGAATCACGGACGTAGTTTAATATCACGTAGATCGGAATTATCCTACAGATGATAATAGAATGATTGTAGTTGCCCATAGAATCGGTTGAATCGTGGTCACGAAATTCTACCGTACGATTGACATCGATAAAGCTATTCCGCGACAAATGTTTCAAACAAACGATGGACCGTTCGCATTTGTAAGAGTATGCATACAAGTTGTGCGATATTTCCCTTCAAATGACAGGTTAAACGTAAACGACTGCAAGGAAGACGACTCACGCATCGCGTGACTGCATTCTTAAAAGTTTTCGAAAATTTACAGCCGCTCGTCAAGCGACGATATGAGGGTTCAAGGATACTGCGGAAAACATTATGTCCTTCTTCATAGAAAAAGTGGGGTCTTTAATGGTAGCTGAACGTGGAACGAAATTACATATTGGATTATTCTATGAGTTGTCTTCTGTGGCAGTGTTTCCCAACGTTTTATCAGTCGCTACCTCATTTTATAATATTCATATAACTTGCAACCCGCCCTCCCAATATAAGGTAAGGTAAATTTAATAAGGTAAAGGAAACACATTAAAAATAGGTATTTCAGAATACAATTCTAATTTAAATAATAATATTGAATTATCTTAATATATATATTGAATATACTTAAAGATATTTAATATATTTAATTATCTTATTTCGTGTGGTGGTCGTGCTTACATTTTGGTAATCGGCTTTTCCTTCTTTTCTTTATTAAAAATCAGTGTTACATCATTAACGGGGGAACCTGCTGTAAAACGCAGAGCAAACAGGCAAGTTTGGGAATTTTTTTCGAAGTACCAGTACAAGGTATCTTTTTCAAAAATTTTGGTATATTCTTTTGCACATTTCGACCAGTAAAAAAAATGTGTTCTTTACAAAAAGGCCGCTGCTGATGAAGAAATTCCTCGGCCTTTCCTTTGTTGAGTTATCCGCAAAAATCGATTTTTTTATTAAGAGAACTACGTTAGGAAATGTTTTTACACAAAAAATAACACATCATAGTCGTATTCAGCACTTAAAAAAAAAAACAGATGCCAGTTTTTAGACAATTATGCTTAAATAAGAGGATTTTGCCGTTTTTCGCTGAAGCCTCAATAACAATAGCAGAATAGGTCCATTGCAGATATAATTTTCAGGATTCCTTTCCAAATCGGGAGCCTCCATTCACTATAAGTGAATATTTACTTGTCAGCATATGTCCCTTTTACACAAACTTCCGAGGGTAAATAAAAAAAAAGAGGAAGAAAATCCAGGGCCCCTGAAAGGAATATCATTCCGGCATAAGTCAACATTTCCATCGGTTTCTCGTCGCCGGGCACCCAGCAGCTCGCTATGCGAGGAACCTGGCGTATGATGTAACGCAACGATGCGGTAATGCACTCGGCCCGTTCTTGGTCGGAAAATGGCATCCTGTGTTCCACCGTTCCCTCGGCATGAAGCCAGCTCTCGATAGGCCGAATTCCCTCTGTTCGCGTGGCCACAGAGAGGCCCCGGCCTGCCAATCGGAGCTGCCCCGTGGCCCGCGGTGGAAGAAAAAAAAAAGCAGGACAATCGAAACCTCAGCGGATGATTTTGTGGGCCGGCGGTGCTGTAACGACCCAGTTTGCCGCGGCCAAACATTTGCATCGACGGCGCAGCCACCGCGACAATTACGACCGTACTACATAGCCGCGCGACGGCTCCGAGAGGATTTTCCCTTTTGCTTGTCTCCGTTGCTTCGCGGAACCGAGCTAACTGGGATTAGAACAGAGAGATCTCGCTTGGGAACACTTGCGTGCCTACCGGGGTAAAATCCGAGAGAGTGTACCGAGGCAAACGTTTACGGTGGGCGGGGAAGGGAAAGGATAGGAATGCTTTCCAGTCGGAGTTTTTCAGGAACGGGATACGTATACTGGGTAATTCCTGGTGGGATCGGGAATTGGGCGATCCTTTGTGTAAAAGTAAATTGGAACTGTACAGTAAAATTCTTTTGTCGCGGGCGTTCTTTTGGTGAAAATCTGTTTTGAAAATTTATTTAGCTGTACTTAGGTTCGTTAAATGACATTTGGAACGTTAATGAAAATTGGGAGGGGAGATTCGATGGTTAGACTCGTTGCGATATGTAATACGGCGACGAGAAAGAAGAACGAACGTTTATTAACATTTTCTATTCAATATGTTTGCCGTTCAAAATTATTCTACTAAATTATACTACTGTTATAATTTGGCATTAAATTCGAAATAAATCACCACTACAGTATTCCCTCTTTATATGCACGCGGACGGGGCCAAGCTGCGTTCATCTAGAGAGGGAATACCGTATACATTCCACAGACTACTTGCAAAGAAAGATCCCGAACCCGGCAAATAAAAAAAACTCCCAGAGTTTGTGAATATGTAGGAGATTTCAACCTGATTACAACGCAATTTTGGTTTGCTAAACAAATTCACTATAAGCGGGTGAAATTGACCGCTTAAATTCCGGCTATTTTGCGATTTTGTGTTATACCTCGCGAACTGTAAGAATTGTAAGTTACCAAATGATAGTTCTAATTAAAAGAAGTAACTTTTGTCTTGAAAATTCTTTTCTATCTCTTACAGACTTGGAGTTATGAATTAAAATAACTTTAAATGAAAATTCTTTTCCCCGCAGAACACGATTCTATATGTACCAAAACATGTAATTTTGCAATCGTTTGGTTAAACAAATTGTCACGTTTAACCACAATTTTCTCGAAATCCTGACGAGCTCCACCATTTTCGCGGCCAAATTCGTTTCCAGCGAGCAAAAATTCATCACAAACGTTATATTTCATTAAGGTTCAAAAACCTTGTCGCGCTGTGTTATCTTAATGCGCGTCCGCGCTACTTTCCTCTGCCCGTCAACGTTATACGTGAACACGCGTGCAGCTGCAGAACATCGTCCTTGTAACATCTCGGCCAGCAAGCTCGATCGAAGATTTCAACACCCACGAGATTCGCTCGAGGGATGTGAAGGGTTCCCGCTCGCTGCCGCGCCTCGCGCGCCCCCTTACCCATTTTTCAGCTTCGTTTGGCGTTCGAACAAATTTCAATGTTTCATGGGAATTCGTTTCGCATTGTTGTTTGAACTCTATTGTTCGCTCTTTATTAAAACTGTATATACAACCGGTCTCCAAGAGCTTTGTTTCGTTCAACACAGTTTCGGGGATCACTCCGTTTTAATATTTTTCACGCTGTTAGTTTTACGTACGAGGAAAGTAAAAGAAACAATTTATTTGCTTCTTAAGTGAAATATGTTGCTAAGTATCTTTGGAGAACGACGGTATCGTGGTTGAATTTAGTGAAACTGTATTTAATTCAGAGAAACTGATAGAATGGGAGAAAGATTTATTCCTCATTGTGGAACCCTGAGAGTTGGAAGTGGAAATTACGTAGATTCTGCTCGTTACTTACATTCAACTTTCAGTCCACTCGAATCAGAAACTCGAAGTATGGTTACAAGTGTTTCTGAAGTCCGACAGATTAAATTATAGTCGGCGAAAGAGATTGTAATAAAGGAGTCATTATAAATGTTCAAAATTTAATGAAAATTAAAGAATGCAATCAAACTTTTTGCAATTCAGTAAAATATTAAAAAAGTCATCTCCATCGAAATTTCTGTAGCAATGAACAATTCATTTTTGCAAGTATGGCGGAGAAAAATAACATTCGGGTGTTAATATTCGCCCGAACTTGACGAACGAAAAAGAAAATATTTAAAATTAATATTATACACAAAAGAAACATAAATTAAATACATAAAAAGGGGATATACAATCATATACCTATAAAAAAATGTAACTTGGAAGAACAAACATGATAAAATATCGATCGATCAGAAAATTTCAATGATAATTGTATGGAACATAGAACTAATATAGAATTCTAAATAAACATTTTCCTCAGACTACTATTTCACCCTCTTTTGGAAAAGCTTTTCGGAAATAAAGAGCGTTACGATGTAATTCAGTGTCTTATATCATTCTACATAATTTACATGCACAAACATTGGTTACCACACTATGTTTCGGTGGTATTTAGATTACCTTATTACCTTTCTCTGATATCGTAACGAATGATAAGTATGATTGATCACGGAAAGCTCAAAAGCTGTAGGTACAACGTACCATGTCAGAAATTATCATAAATCGATGTGTCTTGACCTCGGTTACAAGTTCAATTCTATTTTAGACACCACATGCATGTTACATCCCTTTAGAATGACCCTGTGATGCCCCTGCACTTCTAAAACCAGCCCTTAATTACTGCGTTACACGCAAAGCTGTGATTATACAGTACCGATGCGAATGCAAATTAAACGCCAATTTTATACGAAAATTTTAAGACTTAGTGTTTATAAACTGAAGGGCTCAAATGTATCTTTAATTTTAATTGTTATTTGACAGAGAATCGTGGCATATTAATTTAGCAAAAAATGTAGGTAGCTATAAACTGGTATCTTCAAGGTAATTGCAAGGATCAGTTATGTATAAAATCGCTTTCAATGTTTATCATTTTGCCTTCATCCTTTTTTTATATTAAATGGAAGAAACAGAGAACCAAAAGCTGGGGATGCAATATAAAGATAGATGGGCCGAGTTGCAGTGTGGAATTTCCAAGTAGGTGTGCTCAGCGATGAATTTCGCTTTTATTTTTAGTCATCCACGTCGTGTATCGTCCTGTTCAATTTGTCAGTGTTTCTTCCCTCTCAGAAGATTTCTTCAAAGCTTGATATCGCATTTTTTCTAAGGAATGTTCTATTGAATCAGACTTGTAGGGAAAAAACTGAGTCATGGCGTAGTCTTTCAGTGAATGGTTAGTATTTTTAGCACTGTGCCTCGTGAGGGAGATGCTTCATTTGGTCGCTCACACTCGAGTTATCAGTCTGATCGAATCGATTAGTAGCATTATTATGGGTTATTGAGCGGACACGAATTGCGCGTACCGCTGTTAAATATGCAGTAATGGTGAAAGCGGATATACAGGATGCAGTTTCAGGAATTTCTGTAACACTCAGAGATTTTTGTGCAAATATTGCTATTGAGTGGTGCTGTTTTGGGAAAAATATTTAATTATTAATTAAGACTAAGTTTCACATTCGACTGGCATCACAGGTTTTCAACCAAATAAAATATGTTTTAGAATAGTTGGTATTTATGTCAAATGAAATACTGATATATGAACGGTAGGGGGGGAAACAGGGAATGTCACAAAACACCTTTATCGAGAAAATTAAGTTGTAATACTTAGAAACAAGGTTTAATGAATTTAATTCGCTTATATAATTCTCTTCTTAAATAATTTCTTTTTTTACTTTGACGGCAGAAGCTTATGTTTAGGCAAAGAGTGGGGACATTTTCGTGTGAGGGAAGAAAATATTTTGTTCCAGTGCAGAGTGAACATTTCTTCTCTTTAATCAGTACCTATACCAAATATTTAACATTATCTTACGAGGGTATTTGAACTTTATAACCCTTTCTAATTCAACAATTCTGTAGTCCCAGTTGCCACCAATAAAATGTGCTATAAATCGCAAAATCACGAAAAATGGACATTCCTCGTTTTTCCTCTTACCCTTCATACATATCAAGTAACTTTTAATTTTGCAGTACTTATAAAAGGTAATTTTAAGAGAAGGACGGTGAATAGTAGTAATGTAACTGCTCTGTATAGACTGGATAAAAATGGACCCCCTTATTTGTCAGGCGTGGATTAATTTTAAACACCTTTTCATTGTTCTACTCACTTAATCCTCACTTCATCAACAATTTTTCATTAAAATAATACCTCCCACAAAGTAAACATAACAAAATTGTGTAAAAAAATCGCCTCAGAAACCTATGGGTATCCAGAGGTATCTCAATTTGCATTTACCGCGAAAAAGGCAAGCATTCTTTCACCTATGGACAGCAACATACGTCATTTTTACCCCGGGCCTCCACCAAGGCGAACACTGTTTTTGTTCTCGTTCGCCTTGGTGGTGACCCGAGGTTACACAAACTGCCAAAAGTAAATCGCTAAAAGGTACCGTTATATAGATCATGCTCTATTTAAGGGGTCATTTTACTTTGAATTTGCTGTATTTGCTGAGAACAAAATCTTTTCAAATAGCTTAATTTTCAGGCCGATCAAAGTAGAATGACTCCTTAACATATGAAATGGATAAGTGAGGCTTCTGTCGAATTATATTATTATAAACACAGGTGTCAGAAAAGCCTCCTTCCTTGTAGGATGACCATCATAGTAACAGTTTTCTTTCGTTTTAGTCTACGTTAACCGATTGAATTTTTGTCTGTAGTTCGCAGACACCCTATGCATGTATGCGTTATATCGAAAGCCAAATTACTGTGTACCATTCGCGTGCAGACCATGCTCAGCCTCACTAAGAAAATATGAAGCTTAGATTGCTGCGATGGGCGAATGGTTCTCATCCTCTTTTCTTCCTGTGGCTTTCGTAATCACTCGATCTCTCAACCCTCCAACCGCCTTATCGATCGTTAATTCACTCGTTTCAGAAATATCTTCCTATCTCGGGGTAGGTCAGGCTTCGAGGGACCGCGCCGAGGGTTGGAAGTAATGACCCGACGTTGGATACTCGATAGACGATATTGATTGCGTCATCAATACGTTTCTCCAACGTCATACGATATTTTTTTCTGCGACTATATTTCCATTTCTATCGAATATTAATAGGTACTATATAGAACACCATCTACGTTTTTTCGCGTTTTCTACCTTCTTCTAGAATGGCGGACCGACTATTTGTAGAATTTGGATTTAAAAATATCACGGCTACGTGCGAAAGTTTGGAAAATTTAAAAAAAAATTAAAAGAACGTTGGGTTGTACCTAACTCGGAAGGCCGAAAAGAAGCGAATGTTTGTGAATTTTTTTTGAAAAAGCGGAAGCATATATTTTTACGAAACTGTTTGCACTTAAAAGAACAACGTTTAAAGAACATTTGGTAATTTTTCTGCAGAGAAATATTTACGTTTATATTAAAATTACAAGCGACATCCAAGAAGCCTTTTTAAAAAGTTGTTTTGGGGGAAGCACTGCCATTCGGAACCAGATTGTCTAAAATCAAAAAACAAAAGAGATTTTGTTAGTATATTAATGTATCCTCTGATTCACAGAGGAAATTTCCGAAATCTTAATTTAAAACAAAATGGCGGCTATTTAAACTTGAAATCCTGATTTTACCACGTCATTTTTGCGATTGCCTATTTTGTTTTAAGTTAATATTTCGGAAATTTCCTCCGTTAATCAGAGGATACATTAATATACTAACGAAATCTTTTTCCCTTTTTGATTTTAGACAATCTCGTTCCGAATGGCAGTGCTCACCCCAAAACAACTTTTTAAAAAGGCTTCTTGGATGTCGCTTTTAATTTTATTATAAACGCAAATATTTCTGTGCAGAAAAATTACCAAATGTTCTTTAAACGTTGTTCTTTTAAGTGCAGAAAGTTTCGTAAAAATATATGCTTCCGTTTTTTCAAAAAAAATTCACAAACATTCGCCTGTTTTCGGCCTTCTGACTAGCAAGAAGTAGGTGTAAGCCCCTAACACAAAGGACATTGAAAAAGCCACGTCACATATTTCCTCAATGGAATCTACCATTCCATTCAAATCCGTAAAACAGTATCACGATTCAGAAATGCCACCTGCGCTACATAAAAAGTCCTTAGTATAATATGCAGCCATACCGTGTATTCTTCTTGTTTTTACGCTCGATACTGCGTATGCATTCTGATGCCACCAACACACTCCTTTTATTGCTGTTTCCTGAATACCAGAGCGTAACATCTGCGTCTTTGACAAGTAACAAATAGTGCAGCAGAAAAAAGGAATCGATGGAACGTGTCAAAAAGATTTACAGCGTGCTCGGAGCAACTAAAAATTCACGTGGTTAACGGAGTGTACGTCACTTTTATTCCACGGTTATTAAATACTTCGTCCGTATGTCTAGTTTACGTTCGATTGTGCAGAAATGCAAATTGCATTTTTCTGCTACAATTTCCCTGGATATCCATTTTTAGGGGTGGTTAAATTCGTCACGTGTCTTGACCATTTTGCGTGACGCAGAGTGATTCGCACGCATGAATGTACATACCTATGCTGCGACGTATAATTTTCTTAAACAATATTCTATAACTTGCAGCGATCTTTCTTACTCCCCGCCATAATTTAAATAGTTGATTTATTCAAACCCAAACATTCACATTCAGGTCGAGCACTGTAAACCTTCACGTGCGATTGACAACCCGATTGCCTCACGAATCTCGAAAAAGAAACCTTTCACCAAAGAGTTAAATATCTCAACCAATCAGCTGATATACTGTAAACTGGGAGAACATTGGCATTTTTTTAGTACATTCTGCTATATAATATAAGAATTAATATTTTTATATTTGCTTTAAGTATCCTATCATAATTTTTTATGAATGTACTACAATTGTGAAAATGCATAAAATTTTCTTCCTTTTCCTTTTTAATAGATGTTAAGTAGATGTCAATGTTACCCCCTACTGCCAACGTTCCCTAAGTTTACGGTAATTACCAAAGTCCATGCCAGTTTGAAAAGAATTCCCTTTAACCACGCACATCTCACTAACCCAGCCACCACCTTACACACATCCCCGTCCCCGAAGCACCCCGTGTTTCACAATGCCGAAGTAATAAATACCCTTCTTAATTCCCGTCTCCATTCCGTTATCGAGCTAAATACACAGCGGGTAGCATTGCAAATTCAAGACTTAACGAGTGCTCGCGCCGCGCAGCGCTTCCTGCGGAAGAAGGTTGGTCGGCATAAAAATAGGTGACCCAGGTGGCATGGAGCGCGTTGGAAAGTGACGAAAACATCGTCGCACAGGTTCCCGTCACGCGAACCGAATCCACGCTCCGCGGGTCTGCGAGAAAGGCAGGGATCCTCGCGGTGGTATCTGGACGAGAGACGCGAGGAAAGTGGGATACCGGAAAGGTAGCTACTCGATGCAATGCGTTTTCGAGAGACGTCGAATATCGGTGGCGAGAGATGCTGTTGCAGGCAGGTTGGTTAGGGGGTCCGGGGTTGAGGATAGTGACACGGGTCCGTAGCGGTGCGATGCGCGTCCTGGATGTCGGGCTTGCGGGAGGAGGGGGTGAAGGGCCACGGGAGTGGTGACGTCCCCCAGTCCCCACGACCCGCTACCGTCGGCCGGCTTCTCTCTCTCGGCAGGCAGTCGTACGCCAGTCGTGACGGGAGTTGGATCTGTGCTCTGTCGGTCCGTCTCGGGCGTGATCGGTTCTCGTCGGGCGCCCTTGCGTTTCTGCTCGCCAGTCGCGCACAATCCGCCGCACACCGCGACCGACACCACACGGCTCCGCATACGTGCTTCCGTTCGGCGGATACTTTTCCCGCACGCATTTCAACGGCGCACAACAATCGCCCAGTCGGATGACAGAGGCGGTCGCGAGACCGAGCGGCGCGCGAACAAGGCGAAAGAAGGAACGTCAGGTCGTTGCACTTGCCTACGTTCGTCGAGCGTCGGCCCGTTAAATATCCGTGCGTGATTTCTGTTTACCGACCGCGCCTCGGCACCGTTATATTGCTCGTGACAGCAAGCGGGGCGGACGCAGCGCGGAAGGAGCCTCGTGACAACCCTGCCGCGTTTGATCTCGGCGATCGATCCCATTACCTGCTCGCCTCTTCCTTCCACCGACCCCACGATTTCTCACGACTCGCCGCGAGACGCGCTCCCACCAGTCGCGCAGGAAGTGCGAGGGGGAATATCTGTGCGACGGCAAGGAGCGAGATAAGTGTGATTGTGGCGGAGACAGTGTTGTTGGGGAGGCACGTAGGACGACCTGTTGTGCTCGGGGAACAGCTCGACGGGAAGACACGTTTGAGCCTGTTGGGATCTGGCCGACGGCGCTAGCGTGGAAAGTGAGGAACGGCCGAGAGAGTTGGGGGGGGGGCTTACCGTCGTTTTTTCGACTCGCCGCCTGATTCGCGCCCGAGAGCTCGCGGTGTGACAGCCGCGGCTCGTGCAACAGAGGGGAGCGATTCTCACGAAAATTCCAGCTATTATGCGTACGGTAAGCGAAGCGATGAAGCATCGCGCGATCAGCTGACTAGTCGAATTGTTCGGCGGCCGTGGCTACTCGGCCGGTAACGTGGATCGGCACAGGACCGGCAAGGATTCCCACCACCGACAGCAGCGATTGCCTACCTGCTCGGTTATGACGTTCGGCACGACGTTTCACACCGAGAAGCCCCAGTATCCCAGCGATATCCCTGCTCGGTATGTTCTGTTTCTTTCGTTCTCCCGTGCTTCTCATTATAGCGTTTTATCGACGCCTCGTTGTAAACCGGTTCCAACGGGAACCGAGTTTCAACGTTGTCCGAGGATGATACACAATATCGAGAGGGGACTAAAAATTTAGATTGAAAACAAACGTTTCGGTGAGGGCAAGTTCTTTAAAACGTGCAAGTATTTTGCGCGTGTTAAATGGTTCATAATATTTGGAACATAATATTTCATTATCCCCTTTGCTATCGGCGATCGTTGAAAATATTCAGGGTAAAAATTTCAAGAGTTATAATTTTTGCAAGAAGCTGAGTTTTTTAGAATTAAAGTCGTATGTTAACTTAGCCGATACCTATGCACATTAATTATTCTGAAAATAGGTTTGTTAAATAATTTCACCATAATATTTACTTAGAAAATTGCGAAATTTGTTATATATTTATTTCTGGTCTTATTCACCTTGTTTAAGAATAAATAACAGAGTGTTACCGGCATATTATTATTTGGTTAACAGTACATTGTACATATTATGTACGGTTTTATTAAACATGGCAGTAATTATCCTTTGTAGCATGAATAGGCTACCTATTACGATAAATCGTAACGTAGTGGTAGTATAACACTTTGTGAGCTTAAATGTAATTGCACAAATCGCGATAATAACCAGCAGTTACGCCATGGATTATTAGCGATCTTAATTAAACATGACAGTGGCCGTTGCCTGTATCGTAAACATTATTTGCCGCGGTAAAATTAAGCCATACAAAAGTAAAAGGAATATTAGAAGAATCGTAATTCCTTTTATTGACAAATAGGTAAATAGGTAGTAATTTTTTAATTACAAATTCTTACATCAGTTTCAAAATGTTTATGAATACTTAAACCATACAGTTCGAAAGTGTAAATTAAACCCCATATATCCAAATTCAATCATCGCTCACCTATTGCTCCGATCTAGCATTCTACATTGCAAATTCATTAAATTACCCTTTCATTTATACCTTACCAGTCACTTTATTTTTCTTCCGTCTGTGGTTTTAATCTCCCGACTTAATCGTTTCATTGCCTGATAACCTACCAAACTTCTTTGTATCTGTTCATTACGGAGCGCTGGCTTATATGTACATACGCAGAAGTAAATTTCCTTCTGTCGCAGACATCTCTGTATTACGAAAAGAAAGGCTCCATCATGTCGCTAATTTTTGTTTCTTCAGTTGCTACATAGTACCTAGGTACACAGGTAGCGTGCAATCTTCTCTTTATACAGAGAAGGGGGAGGGGGTGGATGATTTTCCGAAGACAATATACTAAACATACTTTAGTATTTTGTGTTTACTTTTAATCCTGACCCTAACATTCACTTCTTCGAAGAAACACACGAGAATGAATTCTGCACGCGTACCTACTGTGGTAGTCAGTGGCAGATTTTGAGATTTAGCACTCCTAGGCTAACAAACGTCTACCACCCTTTCCGTGAAATATCATCAAGTATTTTAATTGAAATTAGTCGGGACAATTTCAAAATTAATTCGATATGGTTACTCACATGTGAGTTTTTGCTAATTCGCTACATGAAAAAGAGCGAATTGCTTTTAATGTAGTCTTCAGCCCCTATGTTTAAACATTTTCTAATTTATTTCGCTGAAAATTTGTCGTCCCTCAAATTTGGCGCCCCTCAAAATTGCCACACCCCAAAATTTTCCGCCCCAGGCTGCAGCCTACTTACAGCTATACACAAAGCCGCCCCTGGTGGTTGTCGAGAGTTTTGCAATATTTGTATAGACATTTCAATGCAAATATGTGAAGGAAGGGTCGAGTTAGGGCCCTTAAACGCGAAACACTTGTGGCTTCTTTTTATACGTGTAGATAGTCCCTGCCTTTACCTATTTTCCTATTATCAAAGAAATTGTGTGAATGTTCGAAAAGTATTAGTTTCCAGCCATAGAAGCGAAAACACGCCGACGCCAGTCGAAGTGTTGGGTATTCAACGTGCTAATTCAATCATCAAACGAATTTACACAAAAATCAATATAGTAACAGATTTACTCGTTGCAACTCTTCAACAGATCATTAAAATTAACGAAGTTCAGAATCATAAAAAAAAACTGTATTGTTCAATGCTCAAAATTTGTAACAACTGTTATAATAAACTAATTATAATACACGTCACACATACAGTTTCCTACATTCGGTGTATATTCATACCACAGCGAGCTCCTACCAAACGCAATAAACTGTTACAGAGTTAACGCGGTATCATTTTAATAATAAACATTACCCTCTGATGAAGAACAGAGGACAGAAAATTCTTAAATCTGAATTCCCTGGAACTTTCGCTTACGTAAAATTCCAAATATTGCCTGCGCAAAGTATGTACTCGAGTAATCGAACAGATACGTAGTTAGATGAGTTAAAGATCTCTGACGTCAGGTTAACGTATCCTTTCAGGGACTTTTATACACCTGTATGGGTCTGCACGACCAATTTGGCATTGATCAGGCATACCTGTACGTCATATGACTCTGTATGTAGCGTTTATTGATATTCGTCGACGTTCTCCGTCGCAGTAAAAAACGTCTCCGTCACAGAGTACTTTTATAGACTCGGAAGTAGGGAAGGTGGCAGTAAAAAGGTACGCGAGGAACAACGAAATTATTTATAAGAAAACGATGCGGCGTTGGTCTGGCATTGTCTTATCGCCTGTTTACGTCTTTACGCCTCGAGAATCTCAATGGAACTGCAGGCTCGCAGAATATTCCGGCGCATATCAATTTATATGGAGTGTTAATAAAGATTTGATTCAATCTCGAGGGTACGTGTTGCGTACTAAGTGAAGTGTTTCTGCCCACTCCTGGCTATAGGTGGTGTATTTTGAATTGCATCGGTTTATCTTGTACAGTTTTCTTATTTGATAAAGGTTGTCGCGTTTTCAATAATTTGTAAGTGTTACAAATGAGCGTAATTGTTACGTGGATAGATGCTGGTTCAGTAACACGCTCGATTTTAAAACAACAACGTTTATTATACAATTGATCGTCATTATGGTCGACAAGAGTCAGAGTATACTAACAAGGAAGGCTATGGGACCGTCCGCTCCCGATTGCGATGAAACTTTGCATATGTGTAGAACAGTGAAAGGTAAGAGACACATGTTTCTTTTATCGGCGGATATTCAATTTTATGGGGTGAAATCACCCTCTGAAGATTGACACTCTCGAAACTATCTCGGAAACTAGTGAAGATAAAAATATTCTTCAAATTACAAAGTTGTCTGGTCTTTTATGTACAATACTTTGCAATTTGAAGAATATTTTTATCTCCACTAGTTTCCGAGATAGTTTCGAGGGTGTCCATCTTCAGAGGGTGATTTCACCCCTTAAAGTTGAATATCCGCCGATAAAAAAAAATCATGCGTCTCTTACCTTTCACTGTTCTACACATATGCAAAGTTTCATCGCAATCGGGAGCGGGCGGTCCCATAGCCTTCCTTGTAAGTGTATATGACCGTTTCTAAGGCCGACAGGAGCCGAGAATCATTTTCTATGTTTCTGATTTGACAAGGGATCCTTCAGGTTTGGCAATTTCAGAAAATGTTGATACTTAGTGTGCGTGAAGGTCTTCACTCGGACATTAATTTCCCAAAGCACTAAGACGCGCTTTTCAGCCAAATTCGAGGAAATCAACTTTGAAAAATTCAAAGTCCATGTTCTCGAAAACGGAGTCTTTACCGCAATTTTGTCACTTTTGAATTTCGTCTTATTGTTGCATGTATAGTCGGACCCCTAGAGTATTAACTATAGGTAAAGGAACACCCTGTATATAAGGGAATTCAGAATTTTTCAAAGTCGATTTTCTCGAATTTGGCTGAAAAGCGCGTCTTAAAGTTTTGGGAAACTAATGTCCGAGTGAAGACCTTCAAGTACACTAAATATCAACATTATTTTCTGAAATTGCCAAACCTGAAGGTCCCCTTGTGAGTTCTGGTTTTCCTTTTCCGCGAACCCTCTAACGAGGCCCCGGTTCGCCCCATCACCAACCTCTACCACGGAGGTCCGGTCAGGGTGCAAATATTCGTCTACCAATCAGTGTCTTTAAGGTGAGAAGTTGGCCGTTTTTCTGAATTCTGTCCACACTCTGCCCTCCTTTCCGCATAAGCAAAAATGCAGTGGGGAGAAATCCGTACCGAGACCTCGAGACAGAACCCAAGGTCCTGCGGACAGACACAACCCTCACGTGCGCCACTTGTCCAGAGGGTTTATGATACGTCAATCGCTATTGAGCGCCAGGAAAGACTCCAAGGGTAAGGTAAATGTCCCAATACCTGGACATTTAAGGTACGGCGGACACACGTTTGTCCTTTTTTCAGTTATGACAATCAATTTATATAAAAACGATTTTGCAATTACATGGGGCTTCGCGTGTACCTTATCATTAAGAAAAAAAACAACATATTTTAGGATTTAATAATTTTGTAAAATATTGAAAATTCATAGTCCTTACAATGGCCCAATACCTGGACAGCTTAACTAGTATGTCCCGGTGTCCCGATTTTACTGTCCCATTACCTGGACACATGATTTTGGATGTTTTCTCGGGAAATGAAATAACAAAAATACAACACAAGAGTTATTCTTTTGGCATATTTCTTCTGTACAAATAATTTATTCAAATCAGTAAACAAACTTAAGTAAAAGAATCTATTACTGAATGACTAATTTTAAGGTTATGTGTATTCGTGTGTTACACACGAATTTCACACATGAATTAAATATTATCATTAAAACATGATACGAAGAATACAAAGTGTTTGCAGGGTGCAAATTATTGTTAAGGTGTTAAATAATTATTTTATTATTGTGTCAACAATAACGCGTACTTATTTCACAGTTTGTACACGTGGTCAGATTTAGGGACGTTCCGGGATTTCACTGTACCAGAAGATAGACACGTGAATAAAAAACTAATACGAACTTTAATTTTAATCTTCCAATCAAAAAATAGTACTACAAGGTACCATTTTTCTAAAACTGTATTAGTTGTATCAATATACTAACTATTATTAATAATATTCGCTTAAGAAAAAGTAGAGACTGTTTAGCAAATCTGACAAGGGCGATACTAAAATGGTGTAAACTGTACAGTTCAAGAAAATTTATTTTTATTACGAGTGTTACAAGTTTACTAAGAAAAATATGTATATGAATATATTTTATTATATATTTGAGTAATTGAATAAAATAATTTTTTATGGATAAAGCGAATATTAAACGTAATAATCAGCATTCTTTGCACTAGTGTTCAGGTATTGGGACGTGTCCAGGTATTGGGACATTTACCTTACCCGTCGTAACTGGGATTTGGTGTTTCCCCTGTTTATGATACCAGATGCTTAACAGCCACAATAATCGCGCTAATGAAATTCTTAAGCTCAAAAATAGTGCAGACAGCACGTGCGTATCATAAATCCTGTGGCCTTTCGAGTCCTTAACAGTAAGATTCAACGAGCATAGTGTTTAAAGAAGTATAATCGTTATTGAATTAAAATGGTGATGTACTGTACTCTGTGGCTCGCGAGCCACTCAAATAATTTATTTAGTTACATATTCTAATTTGGGAGGACATAGTGTATATTCTTAAATAATAGCAATTTCATTTTTCCTAAATAGAAAAGTAGTAGAACATCGATTATCGTACGCCGTTTAACAAGTTCAGAAAATATGCAAATGGAAATTTATTCCACTTGTAGCAGACAGTCAGTCAATACTGGGTCAATACGGAGAGGAATGTATAAGCATCAATCAATCATAAACGAACTTTTAATGCACACAAGGTAATCTTTGAAAACATAAATACAAGCAGCAGTGGGTAAAAAGGTGATAAAGAAGCAAAATATTATAGCGGGAATATAATTCATCCACTGCCCCACGATGCATTTTCATGTGGCATAAAGCACAAAGAGAAAGTGCTCCCACCGAAATCACGATATTAAGAAATATTACGAAAGTTGCTTCTTTAATAATAATAGAATACGTAAGTATTGAATAATAAATACTGGTCCCTGCATGATAACATTATTACTTGATCATCCAAATATATCGTTTCACCCTACCACTTCGAATAATCGAGTTTCTACAATAACTGTTTCTATCCTTCATTCAACGAGTGTCTTAGCTTTCCTTCACTTTGACAGTCGTTGTCACGTGCGCGTGATTTCACTATTTCACTCTACATATCTGTGTACATACTACTTTCCTCGAGCTTAAGAAATCAATTCCCTCTCCTACTTATCACCGACAACTCTATACCACTCAAAGATTTATATCCCATTTACAAGATGCCGTTTTGATGGTTTTCGAAAACCAACGAATTGTTGGGGAATTTGAGGGAAATCAGTAGCGAGCGTAAATTTCCTGCGAATGGTGCGGCCGTCGAGGTGTTAAGAAGCTGACGCGTATTTAAATTTCTTTCTCATCGATACAGCGGCGAAGCCACGGTTGAATCGATGACGATCGGCACTTGGATGGATTTCATGTTTTATTCAGAGCGCCACCGCCGGGGCGAAAATTGTGCAGTGAACGTCAAATCATGCCCATCGATGAAACGCTGGTAATACGGTCGATTTGGGAGAGATATGCTGGCCAGTGAACTAGAAAAATGTGACGATAGCGCGGCAGCAGAAGCTGGCGGACAAGGTCGTGACAGGGTAGATTGCTATGACCTTATTATTCTTGGCATGGCACTCGCGCAACGGGACATGAGCTAGCGAAGAGAGTATGAACCGTTCATGCCTTCTTTCTTCGCTCGATCGGTTGTAGGTATGTACCAGTTAATATCCGCCTTTTACATGGCGCTTAGTTTCTTCGTTTCCCGATACACTTGTCTACTGAGCACTTTCCTCGATTACTGTGTCACCTGGCGTTGCCGAGCACCTTTTAATACTATAGTAATTAATGTGACACAGTGCTCCACTCCCGTCGATTCGAAAGTATATTGGGGAAAACAATATTTCCATGTTTACTTAGGAAATAATAGTACACGTTATTCCTAGTGACAGTAATGAGGCTCAGATGTTTGGAAGTTCTAGAGTTTATCTGTTGCAAGTATTCTAAAGGAAGTTGTAAGTTGGATGAACTGGTCGCTAGGAATCGCTATGGCTATCGACTTGTTAACAGAAAAGATAGGACTTATCCGTGACACAATTTCATAATTGTTGTAGGTCTCGAGTTTATATCTTTTGCGAATTAAATATGTAAGGTACATCCGGGGTTGTCGGTACATCTAACGTAAAATGGCTATTAAAACTAACATTGATATTATTTATTTTATCGGAATAAATCTAGTATGTTCAGAATTTTATGCCGATTCAGAGAAACTGGTATTTGCAGTATGACGATCTGACCATTTCTCACGAGGTGCCGGGAGAAATGGGTCTTGTCGTTCGGAGAGATGATTCGCGTCCTTGGGAGAGATGGCCCACATTATTATTCACGAAAAAATAACAGAGAAGGAAGCATTTTCTTGCACAGATTTGTTGAAATTCTATTCGTTTACGATAAATTTTCAGTTTACCTACTCGCCATTAGCAAAGCAAATGAATACAAAAGTGAATAAATAGAAGAAATAAAGAAAAACTTTATTTTAATATTTGTAAAGAACAAACAGGCAAATACTCATTTTACTGAGCCTAATAATTAGTCTCTCATATCGGACACAACTATTATATCTATCACTATTTTAGCAAGTCGACATTTAGATTAGTTTTGAAATTAGCAAACAAGTTATTGGTATGAAATAAAAAACAATGCCAGATTATTAAAGGACACGAAACTCTCTAGTGGACATCCCATTAAAAATTACGCAAAATTTGGTTTTTATTTTTAGAAAACAACGACACTTGAAGTTTGAAATCACTTTTTCTCTACATTTTTCGTCCTTTCCACGCTTTTAAAAATTACAAATTTTTATATATTCTGAAATGTTAGTAGTTTCTTCACTACACAGAAGTATATGCTTCAAAATAAAAAAAGTTTCAGTCGAATCGGATAATAACTTTTCGAGATATTGATTCCACCGATTTTAAAAACACTGTATCGAGAAAAACACGTTTAATAAAGTTTTACGCGAGCGCCGAGTGGCCGGGTTTTACCCACGCGTTCGTCGCTACTCAAATGTCTAAAACTTCAGGAATTTTTCAAATTTCACAAAATCCTTTTAAACGCGCATTCTTGCAAGTTTCAACATTCGCAAATTGAAATAAAAAAAAATCTTTAAAAAGTCTTTACGTGTACATAGAGTCTGAAATACATACATTTAGCGACTCGCCCGACTCACCCGGATTCACTCTAATCACCAATACGTGAAGATGTAATACGCAAACTGAATGAAAAAAGCAGCAATTTTGCTCCAAAACACATAGGTACGTAGAATTCAGACGCGAACTTTTAAGTTTCTTCAATGATCATTTGAAATCCAAAAGCAGTTCGCTGCATTTGAAGATTTCAATATCCACTGTATTTAAAGACTTGTGCATTGAAAGATGCAAATTTTTTCGTTGGATTCTTCAAAAGGAGCGAGCACACCTTTAGGCAATGATTCCACCTGTGGCAGAAACGAACGCCTAATTAATAATTCATGATCCATTTTAGCGATATTAACTGTGCGGTATTAATTAGAGACAATCTGTCGGGTGGTGTTTTGCGACGGTAAACACATCCATTGTGTAAACAAATACCGCCTTTGCAATTTCGAAATAACCCGAGGAAATAACAAACCTGACATTTACACGATTTCTCCACCGTTCGAAAATATTAGGTCCCGCTGCCGTACGTTTCGTTTTACCGTGCCGTTGTGTACTTTACGAATGCAACATCTTTCACGTCGCTTAAAACCCTAGCATTGTATTTTGACATTACTGGCGCCTGCCACTTAAATCAGGGAGCACGTCTATTTCTCTTCCCTCTCGTTCTTTATTTACGGAAAAATGATCTTGCGACGTAAATTAAAAATCAGGGACATGTGACGAACGGTATTGGCTACTTGATCCGTACGCATGCGAGTTTATTTGAGTCACTATCTTTTCTTTCTGACTTTGGTTAAAATGGAATTCGTCGAAAATTGGGCGAAATAGATATATAACGGAAGAGGCTTGTAGTATTTATAAATATTATTGTTATAAGAGATGTACTTTCGTGGAATTTTTTAATTATTGCCTGGTTGAAAGAAGTGAATAGGTACTCTAAAATCAGCTTGTTCCCTAGATTTCAATTTACTACATTGCTTTAATTCTAAATTTTACGCCTGTCAACAGAATAGCTAGTTTCTTGTGGGATATAATATTGGAATATTTTTTGATATTCCAAGCGAGGTCATTCATAGTAGCAGAATAAATGAATTGTAGCTGGAACCTGTTTTTCAGTCCACAACCGTGAAAATAAATTATTAAGGAATTTGATTTGATTATAAAGCTACGCAGTTATTGATATATATCTAACTCTACGAAGTGTAATTCGTAATGACACGGTTACATCATAAAAAAAAATTAATCTGACACGAAATATCCGTGTCTGTCACATTAAACTGTCGGGAAACACGGTGTCATGGCAGTGTTGAAAAATGAAGTGTCTGAAACGTATCACCCTCGAGGAACGATATTTTAAATACATCCTTTCATTTAGTGTCCACTAGAACTGGCAATGAGATATCGATCTATCTTTTCCTTATCTATCCAAAATCAATTCCTACATACTTTTCAAACAAGTATTCGAATTTTGATACATTAATTTTCAAATATTTAAAAAACAATCTCAAGTGTTTTCCCTCCTATTTTGAAGTATTTCTTTTATTTTCCATCCCTTGTAGACGAAGAATGCTTTGCGAGCTCATCGAAGACTTCGGCCCATTTTTGCTAATTATATATTATCTAGTATAATAATTATATTAATATTTCATGCATTGTCGATTTCTACGATTAGAATTATATTAGCACTTTATGAATTCTCGATTTCCAGCGTCATAATTATATTGGGTATATCAAATTATAGATTTCTAGTATCAAAATTATGTTACTATTCCACAAATTATAGATTTCTAGTATCAAAATTATGTTACTATTCCACAAATTATAGATTTCTAGTATCAAAATTATATTATATTACTATTCCACAAATTATTCACGCGTGGCACTATAAATAGACTAATACTTCACGAATTCTAGATTCTGGGTATCAACATTCCATTCGCAGGTATTATTCCCAAGTTTGCGCGATCCATATCACCGCGCTCTTCGCGCGTGGCTGCACTTTGAATCGTTCCATGTCCGCGCAGTTTCCCCTTGTCGAACGAATCATCGTCATGCACCGTTCCGCTCTGATCCGTTCTTTTAAACTTAAACGGCAAGGAAAAGGTCGCACATCCATTGCCGCATTAGACCCTGGTTATGGTCATTGCGCCAATTCAGTTCGACATCCGTCCACGTCACTCGTTCGCGTGTGGACAGGCACTTCGTTTCGTCGCTAATAGCCGTAGCAGGACGAGGTTTCGACGTTGCAGACCGAATTCAAAAGGGGTCGATTGCGTCGAGGGGTGGGAACAATGACTTTGCTTCTCAACTGGACCCTTTTAATTAGCCCCCGGCAAACAATTAGAGGCGGGCAGTACGCTGGGTGTTCGAAAAGTCACGATGCAAACTTTGATCAAGTTCGTCTAACATTAGCGATAAATTGAGGTAAACGAGGAAGAAGAAATTTGAAAGAGAAAAGGAAATATCTGGAGCTTATTACAAGAAAGACAATCTCACTGAAGTAAAATCGAAGAAATTGAAAATTAATTTGGATCCATTTTAGATCATTTTTTTTTTTTAGCAAATAGAACCCAAAATTGGGATCAATAATTTTGAGCTTCTTTGAAAACAATTGTCACTTATTCTACGAGAATTACTCAATATATATAAATAATGATATAGAATAAATTTTCTTTTTTGGAGTAGTCGCTTACCACTTTGACTGACGTGGGCGCGTGTTTTCACGCCGAGTAATTTGTGTCATGTGCATGGTATTGGCGTGTTTCCATGGCGATGTTTTCTGGAAAGCGTCGAAAGCATTGCCTGAAGGGTCCACAAATGCTTTCTTTGGAACATACTTCTTAAGGTATTTTTTTGGCAGCTAAGAAGGTCAAGCTGCAACCTATAGCGTCGCCCTTGCCCAGAAACTTTAAACGCGTTTTTCTCGAATTTGTTTTTTCTCTTGGTTTTCGGCTAGTTGCGCGGGAACGGAGGTTCAGATCGACTTGAAAAAATGATCGGATGTGTAAAACATGTGCCATTTCGCGCCAAACCTCTGACAAGGTCCGTAAAAATTCAAGATTTTCATAAAAAAAATTAAAAGGTCGCGGATTTTTAGTAGCGCACAAACACGACCTAAAAATCCGCGATTTTTTTCAAGTCGATCTGAGTTTCCGTTTATTCGCAACTAGCCGAAAACCAACAGAAAAAGATTCGAAGAAAACGCGTTTAAAGTTTCTGGGCAAAGACGACGCTATAGGTTTCCGCTTGACCTTTTTAGCTGCCAAATCTACAATTTTGCGAATTTTAGTATAAACCAAACGACATTTTATTCAGAAAAGATAATACTTTCGGAAAATGCAATAAAAATCGATTTTTCGACTGCCCAGTCCCTTTAAGAGGCATTCGTTAAAATATTGCACTATTACTGAAACTGTTAATCATTGAAAAAGTGCTTTGCATAAATCTATGTATGCTACGATGGATTCGCGCATTATGGATAATAAGAGATCCTGTGGTACGTTTACTGTACAAAATAGATATTAAAAATTTCAAAAATCATTCCTTATAAAAACTATCGATAATGTCGTGTAAATTGTAAACATAGTGGCATTCTTTTAATAAAATTCTAATATGCTTTTAATTGTTCGGAACGTAATATAAATAAATGCAAAATCCGTAACTAAGAAGTATCTTATACATAATTAAATTGGTACAAATTAAATAGTGTTACGTTCAAAATTATTTTTACAAATAAAAGAATTTATTTTACACATTTTACTTGTTTTCTTTTTTAACGACGAATCGTCTTCTGGTCATTAGTATCACGATTTATCAGACACACTGTACATAAAAATGGTAGATACAAGAAGAATCTTGAGAAATGCAACGTTTCTTGATATTTCTTACCGGAGTTAATGTTCCTTTTTCCTTCTCTCCATTTGCCCACGAAGTTTCATGGAATTCCGCGCACGATGCTTCACATAAACTTTTTGTAAGCAAAGAAGAAAGGTTTCTTCGTGATGATGCCCTCGGAGATGACATTGCAGTCGTACATTTTACGGTTTGCATGACTGTAGCAATTTTCTGTTGTGACTGTTCGTGGTTCGACGCGTGAACGTCGCGTTGAAAAAGTCGAGGAATGAGATAATAACGAACACGTCCCACCGAATGGTCATTTTCTCATTATCAGTCATTATATTACTTTCGGCATTTTTATCTTGGATCGTTGGATGATTATTCCACGAGCGTTTATACAAGTAGAGTCAAAAGCGGCGCCGCGAGTATGATAGACGTGCCTTGTAATTGAAAACTAAGGAAAATGGCCTAACAAAGGAAACTGCATTTGTCGGCTACAATAAAAGGAGTGTGTTAAATCTCTCCTGCATATACAAATAAATGGTTTCTCATTCGAATAATGGGAGTTGGCGCTCGCGTAACGGGATTCGAGGCAGAGCTATTCATTTCAGTTTACCCGATTTAATGTTTTGTGAGTGAAATTTCGAGAACTGTAACTTCTTGATACTTGGCGAATTCATTATTTACCTCCTAGTTTAATCGCTAGATTGGTGATAGTTTATTCTGGAATCAAATCGGAACACAACATGGTTCGGACTAGAGCTGGAACAAATATTGGATTAATCCAAGTATTCGAATAATCCAAGTATTCGAATATTCGAATAATCCAAGTATTCGAATATTCGAATAATCCAAGTATTCGAATATTCGAATAATCCAAGTATTCGAATATTCGAATAATCCAAGTTTTCGAATATTCGAATATTAGCGAATTCGAATCATTTCTTTGGATCATTTCTTTGGAGTATTCAAATATACAGAGTGATAGAATTTCGGATTATACCGAATAGGAATCTGAATATGTTTTTTTCACACTTTATCGCGAAATTCTTTTCACCTTGGCCTTTACAATTATTTGTTTTAAACAATAAATTTAGTATAACTTATACTTAACCCCGCCGTCGATTTTTCTCAAATTTCCAAAGAATTCATAAATTTTCGAAAACTTTCATATATGCACCTCTAAACGGAATCGAGATATCTGAATACATATTGCAGTTTTATCAGTGATCAATATAGAATAAGATTCAATTCCCACGCGAATTCGTAGGTCCACATTTTAAAGTCCCGTAAGTATCCATATGAATTATTAGCTACGAAACTGTAAACACAAAAAAAAATCAATCGATCCAGAAAATTATTTCTTACTAATGAATTGCAAGCAGCAGGTTACGGCAACATTAATTGTACGCCTGCTCTCGTTCCCCAAAGGAGCGGTTATCAAAGGCAAAAGTGAAGCAGGTATTCATGATGTTTGCGTTTCGTACGCCCTTCGCTACTGTTTATATTTCGTTCTCATTGTTAACCACGCCGAGAATAGTCAAGGGAAATTTTCCCCTGGCGCATTGTGGCCTCAGGTGTGTCGATAGGGCGGTGTAACGAACGTACCTCGCTCGCGAACCTTAAAACAAATTAACAATGCTTTTGTATGAGAGTATTTGGCGTATCAGCGTTAATGAGGGTCTTACAAATCGCGATTATTTCCTCGGGGGCCAGATTATAAAAATACCTAGCCAGACTGTGTAACGTGTGTGGCCTGGGGCTATTTGACGACTTCTAGTGTGCATAGAATAAACGCGGAACTTAAATATGGATAGAAAGAAGTTCGAATATTGTTGTATTCAAATATGTATAGAATATACGAGTATGCATGAAATAAAATTTGAATATGCATAGAATAAAATTCAAGTAACGTGGTGCTCCGAATAATAATTCGTTCTAAAGTTCGTATTTGTCAAATTGAAATATATATTTTGGATAAAAGATTCTCAATTTTAAAGTAGAATTGTATCAGAAAAAGATTTCGGGATTGGATTATTCGAACACAGTTTTGATTCCGGTGTAGTATTCAAATACTACACTATTGTAGGTAGTATTCATATACTACCCGATTGTAGTATTCAAATCCTACACTATTCTAGTATTCAAATGCTACACTATTCTAGTATTCAAATCCTACACTGTTCTACTATTCAAATACCTCACTGTTCTACTATTCAAATACCTCACTGTCGTAGTATTCAAATACCTCACTGTCGTAGTATTCAAAACCTACACTATTCTAGTATTTAAATACTATACTATTGTAATATTTAAACAGTACACTATTGTAATATTCCAATACTACACTATTGTAATATATAAATACTAAACTGTCGTAGTATTCAAATCCTACACTATTTTAATATTCAAAGACTACACTATTTTAATATTCAAAGACTACACTATTCTACTATACAAATCCTACACTATGCTAGTATTCAAATACTGCACTATCGTAGTGTTCAAGTCCTACACTATCGTAGTGTTCAAATCCTACACTATTCTAGTATTCAAATTCTACACTATTCTAGTATTCAAATGCTAAACTATTCTAGTATTCAAATCCTACACTATTCTAGTATTCAAATGCTACACTATTCTAGTATTCAAATCCTACACTGTTCTACTATTCAAATACCTCACTGTCGTAGTATTCAAATCCTACACTATTCTAGTATTTAAATACTATACTATTGTAATATTTAAACACTACACTATTGTAATATTCCAATACTACACTATTGTAATATTCAAATACTAAACTGTCGTAGTATTTAAATTCTACACTATTTTAATATTCAAAGACTACACTATTCTAGTATTCAAATACTACACTATTCGAGAAAAATTCGTTACAATCGAGTACCGACTTGTGAAGTATTTGAACATTGAATTATCTAAAGTCTGAGCCTCAGATTGGGCTAGGTCTTTGTGGGCGCGTGCGCTGGCGGGCGGTCTACATTGGAGAGCGACAGTGACTACGTCATTCGGTGCACGTTTACACGTGATGAGGTTGGCAGCAACAGTACGTAATGGAGGTTGCAGTCAAGGCTGTAGAAAGGCGTTCCTTATTGCATCTCGCGAGCCGTGCTAACCGGTCGTCGACCCGCCACGCTCGCGACTCTTCGCCCGCAAGGTCATTTTGCTTATTGTTAGATTCGTTTCACTGACCAACGGCGTATCCTTTGGACATGCCGTTGCCTTCGTTTTGCTGCGGGTCGCGTGACCGAGGCACGATTGCGTTCAACTATCTGGAATCCAGCGATCGGGGGACCCAGCGACCGAGTAACAGGACCCACAGTTGCCGTTGTTATTAGTGGTGGAATATATATTATGCAGAACTTCTTCAGGGCATTCTAATGGTCTGTGAATTAGTGTATCATTTAGACTAAAAATCCGTTAGATGTCAGAAATAAGAATTTATATTGGTGCACCCAAAACCATAAAGCATGTGTTGTGCCTTTCGGAAGTATAGTGTTGCTATAAAAATAGCAGTGAGAAAAATTAGTAGAGACCCTAGTGTGTTTTGTCGACGAGACATTATAATAGTTTTTTTAGACGTTAATACGATTCGCTGTAACGATATTTCCGAGCGATTGCTTCTGCCGCGAAAGTTTTGTACAAAGCGAGCCTCGAACTTATCTTTAAAATAAACATTCGGGGACCTTCAGGCAATACTTCCGATTCTTTTGAGAAAATGTTGATGTGAGAATACGTTAAAATTATACACAGGATGCACATCTCTTGACGTGGAAATACGCCAACGTCAGTGTCAATATGTTGAGGTCCTGTGATGTGCAAGAATGTGCCAAATTAGTGTAGTCCTGTAATAAATGAGGAAGAACACACAACACATATTTTTGTGGTTTTCTGGGATATCAGTTTACGTACCACTTTTGGTATTTTGGTAGAACAGGTACATATACATGGGTATCCAAGATTTTTGAAAGGCACTAAGTGTTTTGCAAGCGGATGTCTCGTTGTGCGTAACATTTGTTAGATGTATGTTCCTTCATTCAATTTACAAAGATCACTAGCTCTCTGACAAGGGAAGATCCTCAACCCGGAAATTCAAAAAATTATGAAACTTTGGGGATATGTAGAGGATGTGTATTACGCATTTCACTCAAAGGGGGTGAAATTGACCCATGAAAATGCGGCAATTTTCAGGTATTGTGTTATAACTCGCGAACTCTGAGAGATAGGATAAAAGATTTCAGACAAAAGTCACTTCTTTTAATTACTACCATCATTTGGTAACTTATAGTTCTTTCAGTTCGCGAGTTATAACACAAAATCAGAAAATCGCCGGATTTTCAGGAGTCAATTTCACCTCCTTAGAGTAAATTTGGGTAGCAAAAAAAAAGCGTAATACATACCTATATATCCTCCACATATCCCCAGAGTTTCGTAACTTTTTGAATATCCGGCTTGCGGATTTTCCCTTGTGTGTTACGCCACATAGTCACCATTTTTATCACAGATCTTTGCCAAGTTTTCAAGTGTATTAAGAAAATTTTTAACAAGCCCAAAAGTTACTCGAATTCTTCCTGCATACATAAATACATAAGACTGGATTAATACAGGTTCTCGTTAATTCGAGACGAGCCACACTTCCCAACTACAGGAAACGAGATTTTGTTGCACCTTCACTGAAAGGGTCAGCAATCTCGACCCAAGTGCTGGTATCGATTTCCTAAAAGCTAGAACCCTGTATTTTTGCACCGTAAAGTTTCTTTTAGTTCCCTTGAACCTCGCACCTTAGTACCCTAGTAAGTACCTCTTACAGTCCCTAGTAGCAGTACAGGCTTCTCCTGCTTCGTTACTTCGTGCCATTCGAGTTTCCGAAAGTTCGGGAAATTTTTCGCCGAGTCTGCCAAGGCCTCCGAGCGACCCGTGTTCTACGAGGTTCAACGAATCTCTTCTTAGATGATTACGGGCCGGCAAGGAGCAGCACTCAGGTTAATTAGTTTTCCGCTCTTTCGCGCAGGGAAGCATAATGACACGGTTGTCGCGCCGGGGATAACTCCCTCTCGCGCGAAGCCATTAAAGTCATCTTCCTGGCGCTGCACAATACTCCCGTGGCCGTCGGCACAGCCCCATCGTCAGACGTTATTGTGAAAATCACAAACGAACCGGTTGTTTGCGAGGAGACGCAATTAATAAACCCTGTCTGTCGGAAGATCGTGACAAATTCCAGGGTAAGCTTCCTGGGTAACGGGTTTGAAAACTGTTCATCCGTGTCTCAACGATCTCGTCAGAGGGGGATGATAGTTGGTGGTGATGATCGTTTCGAATTTCGAGGACTAATGTGTGGGATTCTAGGAACATAATGGACAAGTTAGGTGGAATTATCCAAAAGACTGCCGTAAGAATAAAATTTCATTATGGTTTTCCCCTACTTCTGTAACGAGGTCCGCGAAGTTGGCACCCCCCAAGTGCAAATCTTTATAAAATAGAAACAATCCTCGTCTGTCCACATTTATCCAACCAAAATTTTCGTTGGTCCACTCTTCAAAAAAAAAGTTATGACCAGATTTAAAAATTTGTTATCAGCACATCCATGCACATTTTTCATTGATTTCTAAATGGAGCATGATTTTTTATAAACACAGTTTTTAAGTCCCGAGTTGCCGACTTTTGTAGTAGGTGGACAACCGAAAATTGTGGGTTGGCAACCCTGGACTAATCGTGGACAATCATATCCCACTTGAAAATCAATGAAAAATGTTTATGGGAGTGTTGATTAGCAACTGTGTATCTTTATTTCTTTACTTGTGAATTTTTTAACAAACATTAAGACACTGCTAATCGATGCGTTAAATAAGTTTTTATTTTCGACAATACGAGGGTGTCTCCAAAATAGCGTCACGAAATTTGCAGGTGTATCGTTTGTTTTCTTATTAGGCAGGTGTATTGTATTGTGATTTGAAGAGATACAGTAATTATCCTGAGACCCACTTAAGTGGTACGTTAAGCAATACACCTGAGGGTACAAACCACGAAGTATGTTCTCCCTCATTTATCACAGAGCTGCACTTATCTAGTCACATTCCAGGATCTGAAAGTACCGGAGTCCAGGAAGTAAACTGAAAATGTCTCCAGTTTTCACTTGGGAACACTATTTTAGACACAACCTGTATACTGAAACAAACGTTGAGGACAACTTTAACGATACCTGCAGATTGCAGTGTAATAGGCAGGAATGGAAAATTCACGGAGCACTCAACGTGTTAAGCGTCGTAGGGGAAGGAAATGTTAATCGAACAAATCGTTGCCTCCGTGTTTCATATATTTGCGGTAGGACTTGGATAATTGCACGAAAAATCGTGCATATAGAAAGATTCATAGTAACTCATGTATTTAATAGGTACGTAGTAATTTAATAATAAAACTTTCTTTCGTGCTTCCAACTTCAATTACTTTTTGCTAAACGATCATTTCCATCATTTGTTAAGTAGACAAGTAAGTGAAAATGTAAGTAAGTTTAGTTAGTTAAGTAAGTAATAGATCACAATTATCAAAGTTCTACTATGCTTTTATTTAAAGCTTCTCCCACACAGAATATTTCAAGAAACTGTTTCCCTTTCTGCTTAAGCTTGGACAGAAGGTAGAAGACCTTGTACAACAGAAATTCGCGTTATTTCTCAGACAACCAGTTCAGAGGTTTCCTTCCTCCGGCGAAAGGTGTAATACGTAAGGATGTATGCATGAGCCTTGTCAGGAAATCATTCATTGCGAAAGCTGCATTATTCAGCTAGTGGGAAATTTCCTATGCCTTAGTCGATCTTCTGTGATTTCTGTGAATCATTCATTCTATGCAGAATATATTATAATACCCCGTTTTGTGGATGACGAAAAGGAATAAAATTATTCGTATTGAAACGTAGGTATCTAACTTGTGTTGAAATTTTTTAACCTACAAAGGGATATCTGCGTAATGATATTTAAAAGAATCTTCTGTCGAAGATACTTATCAAGAGAAATCTCGGAATATTGCAGCATCGTTTATCGATAATCTCTGAATGAATCATGCTTCTTTGAAATTACTTTATCTGCGTGCAATGCCTTGAGGAACACGTTTTCTTTGAAAGTCTGGGAAAATTGACTCAAAACTCGCATTCAATACGTTTTGGCTCAACAATTGTTAAACAAAGCTTGGTAATCTAAATATATCTTATTCCAGTGTAATATAATTAACGCAGCTTTAAAATAAAAAAAAAATCAAACAAGTAATCATTACGAATCTATATAATTACACTTGAATGCAAATTGGGCATTCTCGTCTAGACAGGCAATTTTAAAGTCATATTTGGGAATTTATCTTGAAGAAACGAATAATGCTTAAATATTGTCGCTTTGTACACATGATTATTAACACTTTAGCTATTTGTAGAATTTTTTTAATTGGCTATTGACAATATCTTAACAGTTATTATCGTTCGTGAATTTAGTGTTTGAAAAATTTTAGTCTCATCGGTGATATTGATTTGGCCACTTCTGGTCGCCTGAAATGAAACATCTCTAATTCGGTCAAAACGTAACGAATGTGGTTATCGTCCCTACCACATTCAAGTTAATATTGCAAATACTTTTTTTTTGCATAGCACTCGGAAGTTGCTATGTTGATGCAAAGTTTCTAATATTATGAACCTTAAGCCTCGTTCACATTAGTTAAGTTCACTGGCTTCAAGTCGCTTGAAGTCAAGTATACTGACTTCAAGTTGGCGTTCAGAAAGTGTCAACTGCCTTCAAGTCACTTTCAAGAGTGCTTGAAGCTTGAAGCTGAAGAGCGAAGCAAGTAGATTAAGATATCTAAAATGGCGTCAAAGAAGGTGGTGTTTGCTGGCTTGTGCATAATAAAAAACGAAATTAGGATTGAATTATTCACAATTTTTAAAAACAATAGACAGTCGGCTTACCTTCGTGACTCTTGTACGTACGTTCACACTATTCGAGTTGTAGTATTTCAAGGGAAGAAAAGTCGGAACACTCTCTACTTCGCTTGAAACTTGAAAGGATATTTCAAGTGAAGTGAATAACAGGTTTACATTATCAAGCTTACTGATTTCAAGCGACTTGAAGTCAGTAAACTTGACTAATGTGAACGAATACTTCGCTTAAAACTTGAAAGAAAGTTAAAAGGATATTTCAAGTCAAGCGAATGTCAGCTTCACATTAGTCAAGTTTACTGACTTCAAGTCGCTTGAATATTTTCATTTCTTATTTATTCTGATTTCTGATAGCAACGGTAACCACATTCGTTACGTTTAAAATGAGCTAGGGATTTTTTATTTCAGGCCACCAGAGGAGACAATATTTCTGGAATGCGAAATCCACGAACGATAATAACTTTTAAGTTTCTAAACGCTAATTAGTTATCATATCGAAACGCTAATTAAACGGTACTGTTTTTCTACTCGCGATGAATAAATTTCTAACATACTTCTGTGCGGTCACGAATCATATAGTCTGAGTTGTTAAATAGTAGAAGGGGTCAGTAGAACCCCACCGTATTACGTGCGTCGCAAATTATTGCACTTTACCACTTAAGGCTTAAACTCGAGTAATATGCAATCACCATAATGCCTGGAAAAATTTTATCGAAATGTCGCTAAAACGTTTAATCGTCCCTTGTTGTATTTTTATACCTATAATATTCTCTATCTTCTGATAGATCTGTCGTTTATCTTTTATCCATTATCTATCCTCATCTATCATTATCCATCCTCTGGAAATATGTGTTTGCTATTCATGCGTTTCGCAGACATGTTCAATGAAATATAGTCCCTTTCATCAGCTTGGTCTGAATTGTTTCATCTCGAAAAATTATGGCAAGATATGAAATATTTTTTTTTCCTGATGTAGGAGAAACATAAGTTTCTTAATCCTGTATGTTTATATTGCAGGTTATACTTTACAAAAGTTCTATATTCAAGTATTGTAACATAGAAATTACAAATCTTTATTTTGCAACAAAAGGTTTGTCAAGTTAAATTAAACTGTCTTTGTTAAGTTATATGCAAGCTTCAGTGTCTATTAATGTCCTAAGAATTTCGAATATAGAGGGTTAAGGGTGTAACGCACTTACTCTTGTTACTTATGGCACAAGTACCTAATACTTCTCAGCAATGAAAATGCAATTAACCAGGTTTATTTAAAAGTGCAAAAAGTTGGCTTAACAAAGGCCAGTTGTAGTTTCAAACACAGAAATAAAAAAAAAGTGGTATAACAAATGGTAGATTGCTGGTATTTGTGAATCAAAATTATTGATGAACTGGTTGTAACGATGCTATGCTGTGGCGAGTTATTCACTGGCACATAGACAATGGCTTATTCATTAGTTACACTTGTTGCATAACCGCAGCAGGTGGAAGTACGCTTATATTATTAACGACATAATTTGCAGGCGATTTATGCGCAACAGTCGGTTGTCTTCTTTCCTTCAGAGATCGACCACATCATCGAACTTGATGTCACGTGATTTACGTGTGACGATGTTGTGTAAATTTAGTTTGATTGTCAAAAGGTGTTTGATTCAGAGATATCATAAATCCAGAATCTTTGCTTCATCCATGACCATCTATAATATCATTATTTTGCCTTTGAAAAACGAATGAACTTGAACTTGAAACAAGTGAAATATGAAAGTGTTGTAAGGAATTTAAACAATTTGGAATGATAGAAAATTTGTTATCTCTTTTAAGATTGATTTATATGAATTCTAGTGCTGCTATTTAATTAAAAAAAATTATACCGTAATATTATATTCGGTTGAATTTTAATTGATGCCATTTTACTTCTCGTCATCGATCACTTTGTGGGTTTATTTAATTTATCAACTTGAGATATTGCATTCGTTTACGTAAATATAAAGATTGTAACAGAGAAAGTGTTTTTCTCTCTCTTCTTTAGAAAGTATATCACACAGAGTGTACAAAAAATATTTTGTATAAAGACTTCCCCATATTAAGGAGGAACATCTATCTTATCTTAATATATAAAGCAGAAAGTGTTTGTGTGTTTGTCTGTCGCCTAAAAACTTTCGGCACGATAAACTCTGTGGTCACGAAATATGTTACAGCTCATTATGCCTAACTAATGTAGATGAATGTGACAAAAAAAAATCAAAATCTAAATTTCAGGCAAAGCCGAGTAGTAAAGCTAGTAGATATATATATATGTGTTTTGTTGTTGATATAAAGTACATATGTTGGATGGAGAATAATGGTATTAAAGAAATTCTACAAACTATAAAAATTGTTGAAATGATCGTGCATGTTTAAAAACGTTGTTAATGAAAACGTAAACGGATGTTTCTGTACACCTATGAGCAATGTACGTACAAAGCTTGTTGATTGTGTTTCCCTTTTTTCGTCTAACACCTGATAAACTCTGAAAATGTTTCTCTTGGCGAAACATAAAGTGGAGTGAAACTTCCAGCTATTACGTAAATGGCGTTTGTAATGATTTCAATCTGACGCACGATACGACTTACAGGAAGCAGTTTTTTCGCAGTACAGTTTCATTGTTTGAAATATATTGTAACTCCCATACGAGTTTCGGCAGGTCACTTTTCAAAGAGCACAGTAAATATGCATTCACTCCAATTTTGAAATACGAATATTATATTACGATCCCAAATACGAACAGTCTGCAATCAATACCCGAGTTTAATGAAAATTGAGATCAGTTGCAACACAATCTCAGATTTTATCTTATTATTTACTGAAATATTTTCGAAATTGCCACTTTGCACTTCAGCACACATTGCAATAATTTTTTTTTCCACAGAAAACCTAGGGAGTCATTTAAAAAAACATTGTAACATAAGTTACATGCATTCGGTTCAAAGATGACTAAAGAATTCCGCGAAATCAAATTTTAGCGTAGCTTCAATAGCAGGAAACCTTCTGTATTATGTTCGGTACCTACATACTAACCACAAATCTTAACCTACATCCGCTAAATTTGAAATATTATCAGAAACACCGTAGTTTCTGTTATTTTAAGAGATGTATACAGACTTTTGTAACTCTAAATAATTCACACTTCAAACTAGCTCCCACTGGCGGAGTATTTCTGTTTCCCTCCACATCAGCGCATATTTCCTGATTTCACGACAAGCGCTGGTGAGCGTAGCCGCCCCCGCTTTATAATTCTAGATCCACCGGACCTTGACTTCGCCAGACTACCCTTCACCCACTTAACCACAACAGTTGCCTTCTTATCGCCATCGCCACGAAAAACGTCTGCTAACTTTCCTATCGAACCCATACCTCATATATTTCTATCAAACGCTCACGAATCCTCGATCGACGAACAGCAGCGATTCGGCGCGGCATAGGAATGATTTGAGGAAATCAAATCACCGTAGTCGAAACTTATTTATACCGGATGGGGCGGGAATAAGTGGTACTCGTTCTTGTTGGTTCAATTGTTAGCCCCGTTGGCCCCCCCCCCTCGCCTTTGGTGACCTACACGCACGGGTAAATGGGGCAAAGAGCGAGCCAAGAGTCGAGGGTACATGGCTTATCTCACCGAGATCTCTCGAATGAGGTCATGTCGATCGCGATTCATCTATTGTATTCCTGCCGTCTGCTCGCAAACGCGACAACCCGCCGATGTCTGTTTACCCTTTTACAGTGTTTACTCTTTTCCCTTTCACGCGACTGCGCAGGAAAGTTTCTCAGGACCCGGTGTAAGGGACGAATGTCCAATTAAACGTAGGAACTGCTTTCGTTGCATTCCGAATCCTTACGACTTACGCGATTCACCCAAAAATGGAAGTTTGGCTCCTAATGGCCGGCAGTATTGGGTTGCGCGCGCCAATTCTTTGCGTTCGAGGAATTTTATGACAATTATTGTAGTCACTCTAGGGATTAAGGGGTTGCACCTAGTCAGTCGGCCGAAAAGAGGCGAATATTCGTGTTTTTTCTTTCTTTCTTTTTGAAAAACGGGAGCATATACTTTTACAGAGCTTTTTGCATGTAAAACATTTGGTAATTTATGCGTAGAAGAATATTTACGTTATAATAAAGTAACAACCGACATCCAAGAAGCCTTTTTAAAAATTTGGTTGTGTGGTGTGCACTGCCACGCGGAACCAGATTATCTGAAATAAAAAAACCAAAAAGATTTCGTTAGTATGTTCATGTATCCTTTGATCCCCACAAAATTACCTTTTTTAAAAAAGGTACAAAAAAGAGCGCCAAGTATATAATTCCATCATAAAGAATTCCATTTAAAAACATTGTCGTAAATTAATATAAATTTCTTAATATGCTATATTTAACTTTACAAAAGTAATGAGATACAACAATTGCGCCAATTATCACAATGGCTATTTATACAAAGAAAAAAATGTACTCAATAATATTAAGCCGACATATTTTTATACAAAACAATTTTTAATACGAATAAATATTTTATTCAAAATACTTGGCGCTGCTCTCCGAAAAAATGTTAATTGTCTTGGTTAATAAATAAAACAAAACAAGACACCACAGAGACAAGAAAGAAAGTAAAAGATTTTAATGCAATATATGCATATTTATTCAGTTTAGCAACACCAATTCAGAGAGCAGCGCCAAGTATTTTGAATAAAATATTTATTCGTATTAAAAATTGTTTTGTATAAAAATATGTCGGCTTAATATTATTGAGTACATTTTTTTCTTTGTATAAATAGCCATTGTGATAATTGGCGCAATTGTTGTATCTCATTACTTTTGTAAAGTTAAATATAGCATATTAAGAAATTTATATTAATTTACGACAATGTTTTTAAATGGAATTCTTTATGATGGAATTATATACTTGGCGCTCTTTTTTGTACCTTTTTTAAAAAAGGTAATTTTGTGGGGATTTCACACATTTTGTAGTGTTTATTGATGACTGGATAACTCAAATTTTGTCGATTTACCTTATTTGACAACTTTCCAGAAACTTGTGAGAAATAAGATGTTTTTCTGTCTGTCTAACCTTCTCTGGACAACCTCCAAGCCTGTGCATCTCCTTCATTTCTATCCAAGCTTGTGCGTCCCCTTCATTTCTATCCAAGCCTGGACGTCCCCTTCATTTTTATTCGAGCCTGTGTAAAAATTGTTTGCTGGTATAAAAACAATATATTAATTTGTAGAAACTTGTGCGAAAGAAGATGCTTCTCTGTAGAACCTTCTTCAGACAACTCCCAAGTCTGCGACTCTACATACGAAATCGATTAAAAAATTTTGACGACTTACCTTGTTAATTAAGACAATAATTCAGTCTCCTATTTGGTGTAAAAACTCGTGACATCTCAAAATTTCGTACAACTTACTCCATTTGACATTTAGCACTTGGTTGGTTATAGTATATCTCTGTCTAGCTGTCACAACACAAAATATTTGGTTACACGATTGGCCGAACCCACATCCAATGAACGACGTGCCTGAGAGACATTTCCTCACCCCCTCTTGCCTAGAAGTATAGGACGATGACGATGAAGATCTTAATTTTACGAACATGAAAATCGGCAAATTGCCACTTTACAACGAAATATCTCAGCTCATAAGACACGTAGGAACAAAACGAAGACACTTTTCTTATGTAAATCATACCCAGGCTATCCATTAAGACCATTCAAAATCGAATCGGATCAGCCGTTATTGAGATTCGGAAATCTCAGGGTTCAGAATAGCGAGTCGTGGCGTAATAGAGACACGGCAGTGCTCGCGCTGCGCATATATATATATATATATATACTTGGCGCGAGACACTACCGTGTCTCTTGATTAACAGAGGGAATCTCCGAAATATTAATTTAAAACAAAATAGCGGCTATTTAAAATTGAAATCATGATTTTTTCGTGCAGAAATCACGCGAACATAATACAGAAGAAGAAGAACGGCAAAAATGAAGAAAAGAGAAAGAAATTCAGACGGAAAATCTTTTTTTGATTAAAATTAAGAAGAAAAACATAAATTGGAATATAATTTCTAGTATAATAATCTAATATTTTTAAGAATGTGACAATAAAAAACTCATACATTTAAATATGGTAATGTTTATTTGTTTATTTATTTTATTTTCTTTATTATTGTTATTATTATCCTTTTTTCGTGACTTTGATCAAAATATTTCTGGCTTATTAATAGATACGGCTGGCCCCGTTATCATCCCACGTGAGCTCCAAATATTAATTAAAGTCCACAGAATTAACTATCCGCAATCTAAATTCACATTAACTTAATTATCATGATTCCATACGTGATATCGATTCTAAGAATAATGTCGAGTTCCAGTTCAGAGTTATCAGTTCAAAGTTTCGTCCACCGATACCATTCAGTTTTCCAATAACATCGACAAACACATCCCACGGCGAGCAAATAATTTCCCAGCGGAATGGGAAGAAATCTCTGTAAATTCTAGAGATGAATTAAAAATATCGGACAAGCGGCGGAAAGTTTCCCAAGCTGCAGAAATTGTTGTCGAGGAAAATGGCGCGATTCGCTCGGCCGCAGTGTATAACAAGCGTATCGACATGGATTTTCGTTGCTCTCTTTCTCTCCCGGCGTTCTTTTTTCCCCCCCCCCCTATTTCCTTCCGTGCATCGGCGTAGATTTAACGAGGTACCCTTTTCATTATGCCGAGCAAGAGGTCGGCTTGCTTAACGAAGAGCGGGTAGGTCGGCTGACGTTAATTGGGCGACGGAAGCTCAAAGCTCAAGAGCTTAACTCCGTCGCGAAAAACCGACGCCCCTGCTCTTTTCAAGCTGTGCGACGCGAATGCCACATTGTTGATCGTCGTGACAGAGAGTACGCCGACGCGCGCCATGTAAAACTCGACGCTAGATGAAAATTCCTCCGCGGTACCGTCGCCGGCCCTTCGCCTCAACTTCCCCGCCGTTTCCATGGCGAACTTCGGCTTCCTTGTGAAACACGGTCCTCGGGAGAACGGTCTGAAAAGTTGGCGCATTCGTGCCCCAGCAAACCAACACGCACACATTTATGCCTGAACACTTTTGCTGCGAGATTATGCCAAGCAGGAAGGTAAAGAGAGGAATACAACGTTAGTAAAGCGGGAGATCGCGGAAGTGTTTTATGGTAGACGCAAAGAATGAGCGAAATGATCTTGAAAACGGGCGCACCAGCGTCGGCTCATTGATTTCTTTCAAACTCTGTGTAGGTATAGTTAGCACGGAGAATGTACGTAGCTACTGTATTAAACACGTAGGTGGCGGAACTGAAACTTCGCGAGCAATTGGAGTTCAAAGTTTTATTTACCTTTTCCATGCCCTCGACATATGTGACAGTTTAATTGTAATCAATCTACAAATTCCAGGCATGTTTGTGTCTAGACATTCAAAGAATCAACGTCCTCATATTTTCATTTTAAGGGGTACCAGCTCTAGTGTAGCTGCCCGTTTTTCAACGCTACCTTCGGGAATTTATTTAAGAAAAACTGTAAGCTTAGACCGTCTGGCGTTTCGCCTGTATATTAAGGCATGTTTGAAATAATACTCAGAATTTTTTCGAGCTTTTTTACCGCATGGATATATAGATATAGTGGGTGGCGCAAGGTTCCTAAAAAAAAATTCTTTTCCGCCGGCCGATGATGTGGGGACTTTTATAGTCATCTAAAATGGAACAACTAAGGTTTATTGTGTTTATTATAGTTGTCGCAATAGTTGGGACTACAGAGGCCCCCTAAAAATAAAAATTCGCAGAAGGACAACATTTTGAAAAAGATGTTCGATTTTTCACTAAAAATTTAACTGTTTTCGTTCTGTAAAATTACCCTTTTAGAAGATAGAAACTCGTCGGTGGTTCCAACTATAGCGACAACCGTAATAAAGAAAATAAACCTTAGGTTTTCGTTTTTAGATTACTATAACAGTCCCCACACCATTGCCCGTTGAAAAATAATTTTTTCTTAAGGAGCTTGCGCCCCCGACTATATCAATATATACATTTGTGCGAAAAGGAAATCAAAACACTTCTGAGTACAATTTCAAATAAAGTTATAGTTGTTGTTAAATAAATTGCCGAAGATGGCACTGAAAAACGGGCAGTTACACTAGAATAACCCTTAATGCATTAAAACGATTTAATACTTGTTGAAATAGTTTTGCAAATCAACGTTTTCTTACACTGCTGATTAAGTCGAAAAAGTTAAAAAACCGGTTCGTCTATAAATGTCATTACAGTTACCAGGTCATTCGCTCCTATTATTTGTGGCGTTAAAAATTAGATAACGTTAGTAGGTTTTTAGATACTTCGGCACTCCAAATATGTTGCATTTATAAGAAATATACAATATGAATAGAACTATGTACACTACTTGTTACGTATCTTTGCAATTTACGTATAACGATTGCATGGGATTTGCAAATATGTGGTAAACAGCGTTGACTCTTCCCTTATTACTTTAAACATCTCTAGCATAGATCGCTATTTCAAACAAACTCATACAAGCCGCGACACGTGGACTAGACATTTTTTCCCAAGGCAGCGCGTGTTTAGCTCGTCACAGTAACGCAAATAGTTAGACCGGTGGCCGAATCGAGAATTCCCAAACGTCAGGTTCGGTTATAAATGTAAAGCTGCTGGAGGTTGGCTCTCGACATGATTAATAAACCGTCTAAAGTGGCGGGACCAGTGGAACGCGCCGTTTGCCGGCTCGGTGGCCCGCAAAGGGCATCAGCGCTAATTAATACGGCCCTATAAACACTGCACTCCTAGCCAACGAACGTTTAACATTTTCACGCCATTCAACAATGTTTCCTCGCTTCGGCCTGTTTTCCTGCCGGGCACACTTGCGTGTATAGAATTAGTTAATTGAGAACTTGGATGGGAACATTCAATTGAAACATTAAACCCTTGGTTCTGGTGTGTTTGATTTTTATACCTATTATCTTGTTGACGTGGTAATAGGATTTAGGTAGTATTGGAAATATTTATTGTACGTATATCTATCGAATAGTTATCTTGTTCAAAATATTGTTTTGTTGCTGGCACGGTATTCATTGCTCGTTGTGTTACTCAAAATAAGTTGGATAATATCTATTTGGTCAATCGTGGTGCGAAAATTCTGCATACTTACGCGTACTCGTGATACATATAGGTTTAATTTAAAATACCTGTGCGCTGCGAACGTGTTAAGGAAAGAAGGATGAAAGTGTATGTATATATGTATGTGAAGAATTTAAATGTTGTACAGTTTTCTGAGTTGAATTTGGGACGAAAGTAGAGTATTATTGTGTCCCAAGCTCTACATATAAACACAAATAAATCTTGACTTTAATTGAAATTTATTTGTTTAAACTTTACTAAAAAAGTCTTGTTTCTACGTTGCAAATATCAAAAGTTATCGCTGTAAAGAATACTAATGTTCAAATCAGGGGTCGAATCAAACTGCTAACTTTTATAAATAAAAATATTTATCGGACTTTTAACTTTAAAACCATTTCTTTTCTGTTTTAAGTTAACTTTGTACATTAACACTTTAACTCTGTTGTGAGAGTTCAGTTTTAACAATTATTTTATGTTTGATTAATAAAAGTTCTGGAGGATTATATTCTTTTGAACAGATATTTAAGGGTAAAATATAAAAGTTATGAATATTCTTTTAATAAATATAGAAGAGAGAGCACATTGTGACTTTTATACATATAATTATTTTCTGGCTTAACTAGAACTTTTTTCTACTTTTAAGGACGTAAGAGTCTCTTATTTACACAAAAATGTATGCAATCAAAGTTTCAGTTAATTGCATTTTATAACAGTTTCCTCGGAACAGAACAGGTAATAGTCATAAAATTACAGTTATTTCATAATTAATTGAAAATTTTAACAATTTCTTTCGCCCCCTGGTTCGAATCACAATGGTCAATTTTAAGTATATGCAAAGTAGGGACATTGGACTCCTAATACAAGTACTTTCTATGAAGTCTGTACCTAAAGTCGTGCACATAAAATTTTGTTCTTAAGGCAGTCTAGACAAAAATACTTAAAAAATAAAACTATTAAACACTGTGTAATATCTAATCTTAGAGTACTCTAAAAAAACCCATTTACGTATCGTATAAATTTTCTTTTACTATCGGTGTAACTTTATTATATAGCAATAATTATTGCAGCTTACGTGCAAGTGCCCTTAAAGATAAAAATGACTAATTACCTACATCGAAACGTCGTTAATATTATTGTGCATTTTAATCATGTATTCACACCCCATTTCTACAATTTCGCATCAATAATGTCTGAAGAAAATGAACTTTATTTAGAACATATAGGGTAAGGACCCAATTACTGCCACCTACCCAATTACTGTCACCCTAAGCTATTTTACGTAAAATAACGATTAAATCTTATAAAATGATGCATAAAAAAAATTTAGCATACAATTCAAACTGTTATTTATACGATACAAAAAATAGTACTTCATTTTTTCTTCGTTAATTTGAATAAAACGATAACAAATTTTAAGCGGATATTAGGAGAATGGAAACGATGACTTTCTTACTAGGGAAAGAGAAAACAAGGCGCCAAAGAAAATGCTGTAATTGTAATATTTAAGCTATTAACATAACAAAATATAATATTTTAAATAATACAAGCATCATAGAAAGTAATAAAGATTCGAATTCAACGATTCATTAAGTCTTTTTACTTATTAATTGGGTGACAGTGATTGGTACAAGCGTTTCTAGCATTTTGGTATTACTGTCATAGCAGTAGTTGCTCATGTACATGACACGACCTAACCTTAAAATGACAGATAAGCAGTATTAGGTTAGCTGGCAGTAATTGGGGTGTCAGTAATTCAGTCAAATACATTTGAAGGGTGTCAGTAATAGATCCCGTAACATATTTTTGAAATTCATGAATTTATACATAAAAATCGAAGTTTTAAGATCCACCAAATTTTTTCCATCAAGTAAACATATTAAACAATAATAAATAACATGAACAACATATACTTTTAGTCTATAAGTACAAAACTATAAGATAATGTCAGCGTCAATGCTTAATGTGTCAGTAATTGGGTCATTTACCCTAGGCCCTTTTCAAATCAGCCTTCATAATATTATGTAAGGAATGTACGCCGCCCGACATCTCCGGTCGAGGCACCGGCAACCTCGGATGTATTGCGTCGCGGAATCGTGCGCTTCCACCGAACTTCCATTGTTTTCACGCGACGGGGTCAGTCGCTGTCGAACGCCGAACCGAACTATATCTAATAAACGTTTACAATTATAAGTTTTTGCAATAAAACATTTACAACAAAATTTAAACCTACCTTGCAATTTAAAAACACGTGCACTTTAAATATCAGAAAAAAGATCTACCAGAGGAACAGAATTTTCGTTAAAGGTCAATTTTATAGGTTGAAAACTCAAATTTTCATGTATAACGTGCAAGTTTCTTTCTGTTCAATCGTACTAGATTTTCTCGATCAAAACGCAGGTTAAATTGGATCGCATCGGATGAATATAACGCAATTTGAATTTCATTCGCTGCATGGATGTTGTAATTAATACGATTATATTTGGTTACGTAATTGTGAGGGATACAATTACATAAGCAGAAACGTAGTCTTTTATAAGGGAATATGGTTTCATAAGTAGATATCGTATGTACCGTAAAAATCTAAAATTACGCATCGGAATTGAGATTTCATATTTTTTTATTACGCCCATACGGGGCCTTGGGAAATGCACTCACAAAATTTTATAGCCTTCTCACATATCATTTTCATCGTTCTGCTAAGTTTTACAAAAATTGGGAAATTATAAAGGATCGATATTATTGGTTGAATAGTAATTTTAATATGATAATTTAAATACATAGAAAATATTTATACCTATATTATATTGCAAGGCAACATGTTTAATTATTTTTACTGTACTTGACAATATTCGCAGTTTTTATTTAAAAATTATTTTTGTTCGCAATTCAATATGATCAAAGAAAATGAAAAAAATAATTGTATCTCAAAAAATAAAAGATTTCGAAAATATTAGAAAAAGGAGCCCCAAGTTTCCTTGAAAATTACAGTCACGAGGACAAACCGGTTGCATTGTGTGAGTTTGTAAGTGATACGATTTATTTAAACCTACGGATCTGCTAAGTCATATTTGTGTAATTTTTATGCACAGAATAGTATGTATAGTCACTTCACTTTAAACCCTAGTAAAAATTCGATTACAATATCGATCGGTCCTGTTGAACGGTTACATTATCTCGAAAAACTTTCTCGTCTTTCTATATAATAAATGCGAAAGTGCGTTTGGATGTTTGTTACTCAATCACGTCGCAACTACGCAACGGATCTTTCTGAAATTTTGTATACACGTAGTCTAGGACCAGGAATAATATATAGGATACTTTTTACCCCGATTTTTTTTAACCTATTTGGACCAAATTTTGCATAATTAAGTACTTGTTTATGAACAGCAAAGGTGTATTTTTCCTTTCATAATTTGCACTTATCTCTCTACCGCGTAAATACACTCAGTAATATTACTATCTTTCCTGTCGTTAAAAGCGTAAAAGAATGTGTCAAAACAGAAGTTGAATTATTTCGTAAGACACGTAAGGAATGAAGATAATGTTTTCTAAAAAATGATCTGCCTTCGAAGTACCTAAGGTTATCAGTATTTTTCTTTCTTACGCGTATATAAAGGAAGCATTTTCTACAGATAAATTCAGCAAGTTACATAGCACACGTGTATGTTTTATTATGGAATTATTAGAGAATATCATGTTTTGTACACAGGTGTGTACATTCACATTGACAGTCTCACAGTGGTGATTTCCAAGAATTTATTCAGTTTGGTCACTGTATGTGAATAACATAGTAGAGTAGTTGCAAATAATGATTCGTTGATCATGAATAAATTATATTTTTTCGACCGACCCGTTCTACGTATTTTGATTTATACATCAAAAATTTATTGACACACCCTTTAAAACAGAATGGCTGTTTGAAAATTGGTACAAACGACCAGAGTTTTTTTTAGAAGCTTGAAGGATTAGATTTATTATGCGACATGTCTCATTGTTTTGAAAAAAAAAATGTAATTGGTCGCAAAAGCGAAGAAAATAGTGAAGGTCGGGTTTTCAAGTTTTTTATCTGAGCCTCTAATGAAAATTTAAAAATCTCAATTGTAGATTCAAGTAAGTTGTGTACATGCTGAAAATATTCATTGAATTTAAGCATCTTAGACAACGCTAAATATTAATTATGTTGGTACAAAAAAACTCATCAATTCTTCGAGTACACAGTCTGTCACGTGCGTTCTTAATGGATCGTTGAATTATTAGTAAACCCATGGACAGGAATTTCCTAATAGGTATTATTGATCGACGTGGTTTGGTGGTACACATTTGGAAACGTCCAATATCTAAATTTGGTACCAAGAAACAAAATAGATACAGATAAGAGGCAGATAATGTGTTCCACTGTAATTAATTGCTGAAGCTGAAAATCTGAAAAAGGATATTTTTAACAATGCGGATATACCTACTTACACTCTTCAAATGTTGATTGTCGTTGTCAGTGTTATCTGTGGTAAAATATAATACATTGCAACGAGATATTAAATTAACAAATAATCGCGCAAGGAAAACATACAACAATAATAAGGATATTTGCTCAACATATGTTACATATATAGAAATTGCAGAGGCCAGGAAAAAATGATCATAGTCCATTCCAAATCGAAATTGAGATTTTAGGTTCGAATGCTATTAAATTGTAGTATACATAAGTAATAAGAGGAAAATATGGAGGTTTAATGTGTTTAAAAAAATTCAGAAACCCACTATAAAGAAAAGAATATCAAATTTTGAATCGTGTATAGTCGGGGAGGAATTTACAAAGTTTGTTTTTCAAATACTGAAAGATTTACTTTTTGCGTATTAAAGTTCTGTTACTACTATTTTTAGCCATTTGAAGAAAACAATGTTTGACCTATCACAGGTAAAAAATTTGTAAAATTCAGAAATAACTATTCTACACTGTTATATTCGTGTCTCATATTATTTTTGGTATTCGCACACATCGAAGAATAAATTTAGGTGCACGGTTGCATTGTTATTAAAGATTAATGCAATTTAGAATGTTTTATATCGAACGTTAATTAAATATGTATAAGGCGCGAGAGAGCATCTCATTACGTACATATTTACGTATATAATTATCGAGGCGTGCTGATGTATAATATTATTGTATCATTATTAATACAATACCCATTACGTTAAATTTTTTGTATCGGAGTATCGCGTATGTTTATAACAATACAGTGCTAAAAATATTGCGTGCTTACTAATCAAAATATTCTTTTATTGTGATATTGGAACGTATAAATAAAAAAAGAATTTAAATTTATTATAAGAAATTGGTTCATGCAGTTAAAAATGTGCTTTAAGGAAACTGGTCACCAAGCGGCTCAGTGGTCTAGGGGTATGATTCTCGCTTTGGGTGCGAGAGGTCCCGGGTTCAAATCCCGGCTGAGCCCATTTTTTTTCCGCTTGTTTCTTCATCCATGATATTTATTTGAACATTTTCTGCACGATAAATGAAAATTCTATTTCTAATATTTACTTTTTAATAAGAAACTAAAAATGTGCAATTGAACTGAAGAGGCGTTGTAAACAGAAAAAGAAAAAGAAAGGAAGGTAATGCATTCTTCACATTAATTAAAGGATTACCTCTAGGAACCCGAAAAATAGGGACAAGTTCACATGGTCATAACTCCGGCAAAAATAGTCATATCGATATTTTCAAATTGTCGTTTGAAAGCGTGGAATCTCTACTTTCAGCTGTCTTTTTTTCTAGATTTTAGCTCCATTGCTTTTCGGGAAAGTTATAGCGATACAAAGAGCACTTAGTCAATTTTAAAAAAAATTCTTCAAATTTGCGATGTTCCACGGGGAGTATGAAGGGTTTTACACAGATTCCATTTACACTAGCCGAAAACGACCACTTTCCTGTGTAAAAATTGACTAATAAGTTTCGCGTGCGACTTTTTCTGGCCGAGTTATTCAAGTTTGAAGCAAAAATCGTTGTTTTTAACCTTCTTCAAAAAGGAGGAGGTTATTGATTCGACCCGTTTGTATATTTTTTATGTTGATGATTTTGATGATCTTTTTTTTATTCGAAAGAGGGGGTGCCCCTGTGGTCCGATCCCACACTGCATAAACATTGGCCCAAGATTTTGCCAGTTCTGGTTAATAATAAGGACTATTGTCACCTAATTAGTATTATTTTATGCGCGTACGCGCATATCTCCCCAACATGGTGTGTCAATATATATAAAACTAAAGAGTTAAAGATAAAAAAAAATGAAAAAAAAACTTGCAAAACTTGCTGACTTCAAAAAAAATAAAATTGCACTAAAAAGTAAAAAATAATTTTTTCTCTTATTTAATCTACGATTCACATCTTTTTTAACTCGGTTGCTCATCATTTGCGCCGTGTAAATCTGGCGCCTACTTAAAAAATACGAGAGTCGTAGATTAAATAAGGGAAACAATTATTTTTTACTTTTTAATGCAATTTTATTTTTTTGAAGTCGATTTTAATTTTTTACTTTAGTTGTTTCTGGCAGGCGATGCAATCATCTTTAAGACGCATCTCTTGCTTTTTCGATTCGGTTAACATTTCGGTGTACCATATCCGTTCGAAAATATGCTTAAAAATGGTACAAATTCCATTTTTTCTTCAACTCGCTGGAACTCGCTGCGATAATTTTTTATCTGTGACTTTTATGTTCGATGTTAGGCGTTTCGGAAAATGTTCCGCCGTGCGTTCAGCGGCCTAGCGACTGCCGCACCGCCGACATTTGCGTCACCGATGGCATATCGCGTGGAGGCATGTCACATGTGTGTGCACGCACAGTAACATTCGGTAGCGTCGGCGTAACTCGCCTCGCTTTCGGGTGCTATCGTCACTTCTGTCGGCGGGTGGGGATACGAAAAAGAGCGCTCGCTTCCGCGGGAACGATGGACAGTGCGGCATATTATCGTTGTAGCCTCATTTTTCCGAAACGGTAACTTCAAACATAAAGGCCACAAGTAAAAAATGATCGCAGTGTATTCCGGCGGAAGTCAAAAGAATCTACAGACTCTCCGCTTTAAAATGAGCTCAAGATAATGATTTTCCGGTCGTCCCTCGCGGAGATACAGCGAGTTGAAGAAAAAATGAAATTTGTGCAATATTTTAAGCTTATTTTCGAAAAGCCATCGTAGACCGAAACTTTAACCGAATGGAAAAAGTCAAATATGCATCTTAAAGAGGAAAGACTGATCTTCTTATGGTTATTTTCATGAACGTTGTACGATGATTTCTTCGCTTGCTAGAAGCAACCAAATTAAAAAAATCGGGGTTTGCTTCAAAGTTGAATAACTCGGCCAAAAAAAATCGCACAAGAAACTTATTACTCTATTTTTACACGGGAAAGTGGTCGTTTTCGACTAGTGTAAATGGAATCTGTGTAAAAACTCTCATACTCCCCGTGGAACATCGCACAGCTGAAGAAATTTTTTTAAAATTGACCAACTGCCTTTTATATCATAATAACTTTGGCGAAAAGCAATATATCGAAAATCTAAAAAGAAAAACAACTGACAATAGAGATTCCACTCTTTTGATACGTTTAAGTCGAAGAGTAAACATTTGAAAGTATCGAGTCGCAGTCTTAGGTACGTTTGATCACGAGTGTGGCAAAAACAAGGAAGAACGGCTCAGTGGTCTAGGGGTATGATTCTCGCTTTGGGTGCGAGAGGTCCCGGGTTCAAATCCCGGCTGAGCCCAGTTTTTTTTTAAGTTTTTGAAAAATGTACTCTTACTGCTTAGAAAATTTATATTACTATTCACTTATGAGTTTATAAACATTTCTTATTTTTAACAATTTTTACACATCACTGTTAAAAATTCTTCTTAGGAAGTAAATGTTTCTTAAAATTTATGTTAAGATGATGTTAAATTATGGGATTCATAATTACAGTGCTTGGGTTTACATTTTATGGCGAAATACAGAAAGTACAACGTGTTGCACAGTGTATAAAGTTCCCTGGCGCCAAGTGTACGCCCATGAAACTATTCCTTGTTTCTTAGTTAAACTTCCAAATACAATAACTATTTATCATTCAGAAGTATTTAATTCACGTTATCTTATAATATAATTTCGTTCATACACATTTCATGTAATCTTCCTGTCAAACATCTAACTCAAAAATGTGGAATAAAATTCCTTCATAAAAGGCTTCGCTTTCGAAAAAATCGACTTCATGGCGCAATTGGAAATATCCAATTCGATACATATTTAAGTGCACCAATATCGCACATCCCGCAAATATGCTTTTGAACAAATTTTATTCTACATTTCTACCTATTTTTCCTATACAATCATCACCTTCCCTGTACGACCAATTACGCGACATCCTTCAATATACAGAATCGGTCGAAATGTGTACTATAATACCATAATTAATGTATAGGGTATAGAATTAATGATTCCCAACAATTTACCAAGAACAACGGACTAAATGCGTTACTGTTTTGTCTATTATTTCAGGCCCAGTGCTATGGCTGCTGAGGAGGGTACGCTGAGTGGTGGGCTCGGTGCGAAATTAAAATGTCCGACCCCTATATCGCGCTTAAGGGTGGAGAAGATCGAGGGTGGTCTGATGGTAGCTGGGGTTGTAATAGCTGCGAACTGCCAGATTGCTCTTCCGGCATTCGGGTTCCTCTTTATGCTCGTCGGCGCTGTGCTCACTGGTTTGTATCTTCCTCCTCATTGTTTCTATTATGCCCCCGCACTACATATATCCCCATATTGACGTCATTGTCCTTCGTCCCGATTGTCTGCTAATGTTGCAGCGAACTTAGGAACAAAGAGTTCTCGGCCGTTGTTAACGATTTTATGGAAATGTTTTCGCGTCCAACGCGGATACGGGATTATATCGAAAATGGTCCCCTTTGTGCCTTGGTCCGATCAAGATTGCCTTACTCTGAAAGTAATGGAATGTGATTTAGAGGGATAGGAGATTATTAATATGTATTATCTTTTGTTTTCGGTCTACCGGGTGGTAGATTGTTTTTAAGTTTTATGCAAAGGGTGAAAAAAGATCGTTATCACTTCGTTTCCGAGATACAGTGGTGTAAGACTATTTGTGATTTCTTGGACGCTAAGAGGAATAGTTGAAGATTGAATATTTTATATTGAGAACAGTTACATAGGAGAATCGATTTTTAAAGTATAGTAATTTATACTTAGTTTATTAATGACGGCAGTTTTTAAAATTATTTCTGGTTATAGAAAGGAACGATTTTGATAAATAGTTAGAAATTGATATGATACCCATTTTTTATTATTAAAGAAATTACACCATAGTGTCCACTTTATCATTTTCCCCATGCGTGGTATTGAAATTCTTGTACTTTATTTAATGTATATGTCAATATTCTAGAAAGTCATTAGTAACCGCGCGTTCCTTAATGCTTCTATATTCAATTACAGTGGACAAAATTTTTGAAGTCAGGTAGTATGAAATAACTGTGTTTACATGAGAGAACGAAATTCCCAGCTTAGAGAAGTATTTTTTTTGCTAAATTCTGATTGTTTCTGTTGCTAAGATATTCATTAAATGAGTGTATAATAATCTTAGCAAGTACTGGAAATTCGATTGTTTTTATATTCCAGTCTGTAGTTTCATCTCTCTTTTTCTATTCGATTACAAATGTATTTCCGATGAACTAATGGAAGAAAAACATGTATTTCGCAAAACTCTAAATTGTATTTTCAATAAAGTTCAGTTTAATGTGATTTCTGTGTCGCGCAAATGAAAACTCATAGCAGTCTATAATAAGATTCTATTTAAACGTGTATTTAAACGAAAAGAATCTTCAGAATTTTTAAAAATATAAAAATGTTCAATTTACGTATGGTAATGTTAAAGTATTTTAAAATTCTAGGGAAAGGGGAAAAATGTGCGAACTTAGAGATAATAAATAATTTATGACTAATTCCAAAATTAAACAATTTTTAAATGATTTAAATATAATTTTGCTTAAAATCACGTGAATAAAAATATCGAAGGAAATAAATAATTTACAACTAAACGAAGAATCGAGCAATTTTTAAATAGCTCAAATACAATCTTGCTTAAAGCTATCTCAATAAAGAAGAACTCGATTAACGAGTAACGAGCTATCGTTCGACACGGGGAGCTATGCTTCAGTCATGAAACTGCTGAACTTCTCGAACGGTTAATATTAGCGAACGGTAGTTGAACAAATACGGACATGTTATAACCAGCTTGCATAAGTTGCGGTGTCTTCGGGCCGCAACTTAATGGAAAATTGCTGTGGATTGGTTAAAGCGACGTTCGAAACTTTCCGTTTTGGAGAAAGCGTACGGGTTGCAAGAAATTATGGGTTCGTATTGTACGAGAAAGTTGAGGTATGTACATCGATTTATGAACGTTCCAGTGGGGCTAAATGAAACGGAAATTAATAAAAACATCCCAATGTTCCTCAAAGCCTATACCAAAAAGATACTGAAATAGAATTTCTTCAGAGACAAATCATTTAAAGGGGAACAACAGGGCAAAACTTTGAAAATAAAATCAATTTTTTCTTGTATTTTCTGAACGACACGTATTTCGAAAAGGTTGTCTGAATATTTCAGAAGGAAATTCAAATTCGTTTATCTTAAAATCAAAGTATCGTACGACACAGATTGATTCTGTAACTTTGATTTATTTTACGCTCTGCATAAATAGATAAAAGTATTTATTTTAAGTTTTTTCTTACCACCTCTGTATATGCTTTTGTATCTTTCGAATATAACGATGAAATCTTACATAGCGAAGGAAGAATCGTACAGAAAAGAGGAAGCAAAGGAATTAGAGTTTTGCTAGAGGAAATTTTGCATAAAGGTTTCTTGAGATGCTGGAATATGGAACAGATTGTGGAAAAGAGTGTTACATTTTTATCAACAGCTCGGTTATGAATGTACGCCATTATCCATCGTCAGTGTTACAAAGTGCATCGAGGTGCAGATAATGGCGGAATTTTTCCCTTGGGCGAGCAGACGGCGCCAGTAAATCCTCCCTGGGATATCATAGTGGCGTGTAAAATGTAATTTTCGATATACGCCGGTCTGACGAGATTCCGGTAAATGAATTGGCAGTTAACGACGAGTGCCTGAAATGGAAGTTTAATACGATTAATTAAAACGTCAGACGATTTTTGAATTATCGTAGGTTTCCAACGCAATCCATATTGAAATGCATAATCTTAGATTTCTGTGCAGAATTGACAAAACTTGTGGAAAGAAACAGATAAATCTTTGCAATCGTAGGTCCTCTAAAAAAGATTTATTATAAAATAAAGAGCTCTAAAATAACAGTTATTTTGAAAATTTTTTGGACAAAAGTCTTTATTTAAATGGAAACCAGTAGTCATTGAATCTCAAAGAAATTTCTCCAAAAATGAAACGATTAAAAATACTAATTTTGAATTGTTCTGATTACAACTAACCATTATGAATGATTACATTTCTTTTACTACCGATAACCATTATCGACGGATTTTTTTTCTGAAACTCAGTATTTAAAATTGAGTAGTTTAAAGTTTCGTAGTGCAAATGAGCTATCTCCTGTTGCCTTCTACAAATCCACACATGAAATAAATTATATAGACTATTGGTTACGTTTGAATAAGTACAAGGCGCCATCTGTCTATGCGATAGCAAAAAAAATAACGAATTGACGTACATGGTTTGATCATATGTAGTGGTCAGTTTAATTCTATAATGAAAAACATACGGAAGCAGTCTATAATCAGCTCGTTGTGGGATGATGGAATGTTTCAACGTCTACTTGAACAGAACATATGCCTCTAGCTTGCCTCTAATGATTCTATGCACAAAAAGATAAAACGAATTGAAGACCTTGCATCAAGAGGGGTGCAACTGCAGTTTTTACAGTTTTTGAGTTATGACGTGTAATATACGTAACCAAATTCTACATCGTCTGGTACACGTTTGATGCAAATTTGAGAACAAATGAGCGGTTTATTACAAATTTTGAACCTGCAGCCATTACTGTTTTGTGCAATGTTTTTGTCTTCGCCAGTTCTAGATTTGAAAAATTCGTCAAAAATAGAAATACAAACTTATCAACTCAATAACTACTACTTATTGTGTGAAAAGATATATTTATCAATTAGTGTTCTCTTGTTAATGTTAAGTCAAAGCAATAATTTTATACACACAAATTGATTTATTTAAAAGAAAATAAGACAAACACACACACACAATACATTTAGAGGAAAGTTGGTAGTACAATGAGTGATTACACTTATCCTTATTACCAAAATTTGTGTTTGATTGAAAAAAGTGTTTGAATTATTTATTACCAAACTTATTATTTTGTGTAATATTAAATTTTAATTTTAATTTTATCATGTAGGTCGCAGGCGTGACGCGCCCCTGTTAGAGCAGCTTATTGTTAGATACACGTGCATATTACTATATCGACGAAACTTAAAAATACTTATTAAGATTAAGTAATGTGCTTTGGGACACACGCTGTAGAAGAAAGTAGTATTCTAAGAAGCCGTAACGTTATTACATCACGGAACGAGCGTAGGAAAGTATTATTCAACTCTTTCGGTGTACATCGTCTTAAGCTTCGTAGTTACGTAAAGCGTTAATCCTTCGTAGTACACATTCGGCGTTTTTGTCTTTCGTACAAAGAGAAAATAGTGCAATATTCTGCCCTCTTTAGTTAAAACGTCCTATCTAGCATTTTGAAACAACCGAGAAAACTGAGGTTTTATCGTTAACTTTGTACCATACTTATTTTCCTTCGTTCAAATTAAAACATGTTGTCATTATTTTGTAATAGCCTAATATAATTTTTTGTAATAGGTGTACCGGTAGGGAATGTTTTATTAACGAGCCAATTAATTAATTGTTTTAGATAAGATATTTTAACAATTTTAAAAAAGTTAGGTTAAATACATTAAACTGTTTATAAATCTTTATGAAGTACGTAGAGTTTTCTAACTTTACTTAAAAGTTAAAAGACGCGTGGAACTTCAAATATTTCAACATATCTCAAAAAATGAAAAAATGCTAGATAGGACAGTTTAACTAAGGAGGGCAGTATTACTTCTTACTTATTTCTGAAGTTAGAACAATTTGAACAAATTCAAACAAGTCATGCCATTTTTTTCTTCGGGAATATAATCCTTCCCCTTAGCTTAATATTAATGCGATTCAAAATTGGCATAAGTGCTAATGAAAATGTAAATTTAAATTGGAGGAAAAAGTTAAGATTACAAGTGCAATCAAATTTAATATCAATCATGTTATATTTTGGATTTTCAAAGTTTTAATATGCGTTAATCAAAGTGTTAATATCAAGTCTTCAACGCCTTTGTTCGTTTCAATTGAATAGATCCGTAAAAATTCCTTCCACACAAAAATATATTAATGATCATACGAAGAGATACTTTTGTACAGTGAAAATATGAATTCATAAGTAAATGATTTCACGATGATGGAAACAGCTCTCCATTCACAGTCTAACGTTCCGCGCTTATCTGCCGGAAGCCTTTGGCATATTCGCGGAATTCGATTAGTTGTGTCGAATAGGAAGCCTTGTTCTAAGTCTGGCTAGCAGTGAACACTCGCATGACAAAGTTATTCCGACCGATCGATCTCCGTGAAATCGCTGTGTCGATCAAGCAACTGGATAAAGAACAGGGGCTTCTTCGCTTACGAACAAGCCGATGATTGTTGGATCGATCGATGAATATTGCACGCTGGTAATCGAAGGTTGCCTAAGGTCGTGAATTCTCTGTCTCTTGTGGCTGCTAACACTTGTTATTATTACGCAATTCAACTACAAATCCCGATGAAGCAACACCCGTTAGATGGATATCTCCTTGTTATGTAGCTAGTGATCGATACGTATTTAGCGTATATCCCAACGTAAATCATTCTTAATCCGTTGCTCCAGTTCGGTCCCCACAGTGTAGAATGCTTGATTTCTGAATTCAATTATTGTGAGTATTCTTTTTGAATTTTTGGCTGCAATTGTTTGAGTTGCAATGGGATGGAAATTTTCAAGTTTTTAATTTTAAGTTTTTGCCTGAAGATGCGAGGAAATAATAGGAAGTGAAAAAAAAGTTGACACATCCGAATATCTCAGAGTTAAGGATTTATTGTTTTATTGTGTCTCACATAAAATCTGCATATCATAATTGTCAAACTGATGCAATTAAATGTTCTCTTTAAAAAATTTCGCTACTCTCATTTAGAAGAAAACTATAAACCTGCACAATATTGGGGCAGGTTCTGCATTCCTAATCTCGAGATTCGTTCTTTCAATTGGGTACACTTAAAAAAATTAGCCCATCGACATCTTTAGGCACAGGGATTACCTTCGCTTAAGGGGTTATGCCTACTTGTAATGTCTGAAAAGACTAGTATTTTGCGGGATTATTTTTTAAAAACTTGTCGACTATTATTAAACAAACGGTTGTATATTCGAAAGTATATATTTTAAAGTTCTTGTAGATTTTTTGCAATACGACATCTAAATAAATAATGGAATTATAGGCGATCTCCCGGCAGTGTTTTTTTATTTAAGCACTTTACGGGAACCACTGTAGCTTTGGCCTAGTTCATCAGAAATAAAAAATTCGACGAAATTTAGTTAGTATATTAGATTATCTAGTCTTTAATCGTGAATTTTTCATTTCCGTAGCGTAGTTTTTGTTTTACAGATGAAAAATGATAAAAAATGCGAGCGATTCTATGGCGAACATTGATACGTCTGCTGGGAGAAGCCGCCATTTTGTTGCAAATTAATTTTTCAGGATAATGAACGATTAAGGACTAGATAATCTAATATACTATCTAAATTCTCGCGATTTTTTTATTTCGGACGAACCAGGTCAAAATTACAGTGGTCACCGCAAAATACTGAAAAAAATTCTTTTACTTATTTATATTTTCCATCGCAAAAATTACTACAAATAGTTTAATATGTACACTTTTGAATACATAAAGGTTTGGTTAAAAAAGCCTTCAAGTTTTTCCCATAAACCTTTAAAGCGGGGGCGGCCATACGCCTCGTGGAGGGGCGCAGAAAGAAAAGGGGTTGTTCGCTAACTGCGCGTGTTCCCGCCTGCGACATCTTCCTTTCGAATTGAAGACCGATTCCTTATCTCTTCAATATAAACACGCGCTACAATATCGAAACAAAATGATCAGCTTGAAATGATATAAATCAATTTTTCATGAAATTTCCTTCATTACGATCTAAATTACGTCGTTCTTGGTATTAATTTCATCGGCGAAATATAAGGAATCAATTGACGTTGTTTTCGCAAAGATCTGATGAGAAATGCGGAACTCTTGGACATTTCTGACTTTTTAATGGTGTTCCAACCGTTTCGATTTTCGTAGAGAAAAAAAACACTCACTTTTCATCCATAAAATAAGAACTATACGTTGGAAAGACAAATGCTTCGATTAAAGGCTGAATTTGAATGTCTGGAAGAAACCTAACTACAAAGTTTCAGAAAGATTGGCGAGGCGATTCTTGAGAAATTGTGGCCACAGCAATCCAAAAAATCCATTTCCGGAAATCAGTTGTAATTTTGCAATAAATAAATACTTTCACACCACAACATAACACAATAACCAATTAAAGTGTTCCTCATACAAAAACCTTTGCATAAATATATGCATGTACTTTCTCAAAGAAATTCTCAAAGAATCGTTCTTTTTCTGACCTTACTGACTGCGGCAACCCCTTAAGGTAGAATTCTGCTACAACTAAAAATCACCCAACTATTCTGCTCGGCTCGTTGCCGCCCGCCATTTGAGAACCACTATCCCTGGAGGTGATCGAACTCGGCGATGGTAATGTTGCGTTTATGTCACGAAGAAGACGAAGGCGATGAGCAAGAAGAAGAAGGAGAAGAAGCAGGAGAAGAAAGGCTGGGCTGTCGAGCAGCGGGCAACAGCTGGTCGTTTACTTGTTGGCCACGGTTTCTCGGATACGGGCCCTGGACCGTTGTTACCAACCGATTTATCAAAACCGGTCAGTCCTTCCCACCCTCCGTCGCTGCTCTTTTCCTTGCCTCCAGCTCTTTCGACGGGGACCGGTCCTGTAGCCCATTTCCCTTTCGTTCCCCATCATTTGCTGGCGCTTTGCTCGCGAACCAGCTACTTCGTGGCAAATCGTGCGTAGGACGATTTCACGTTTTCCACTTTGCTAAAAACTTGCGAACGCTCGAAGCTCGGCGAGCGACGTACCAACATCGCGGCCATTTTGGACGTAACTCTGTATACATACACCGAACCACCGTGCCGAACCAGGAGGTTTCACAAACAGACTTGGTTTCTGTAAAATTTTAGTTTATCAACGCATTACACGCCACGCTGGGAATTCAGATTTTTTGGTGAATGGGAAAAGGGAAGTAGATCGGGATTTTCAACTTTCTATTTTGATTTCGAAATATCGAACGTGGGTTGAGAAATATATTTTTTCTTGGGACGAAAGTTACACTTCTGAAAAATATCGGGTATTCCAGGAATCGAATATTTCTTGTTTCTCTCTAAATTATAATTCGTCGGACGTGGAAGAAACTTTCTGTTCTTTTTTTTCAGTATTATTTCTTCTGCAGATTCGTAGTGGTTGATGAAGAAATTCCAGCGAGATTGTAATTGGGGGAAACGTTACAAATTTTTACGAACCTAATTCTCTTTTCGCGAAACGAATGTCAAAGGGATATTTAAAACTGTTTAATGGTTGTCTGTTGTTTTTAGCGCTGATAGAAGCAATTACGGTGCAATTAGTTCTATGAAATGAAGCGTTCGTTCTTATCTGTACATAGTGTTCCTTCTCGAGAATTCATTCTCGAGAATTTCTCGAGAAATTTTATAATTTCTTATTTCTCATTTCTCGAGAAATTACAGTGTTTCTCGAGAATCTTCAGTGTAGGAAAATTACTTTAAATCCCATTTGTTTCCAGAAATGAATTTTCAGTTAGTTCAAATGGTGTATTAATCGTGAACGTATAAACACATCTACAATCAATAATAAATGTTAGTAATATATACGAAGAATTGCGCGATTATTTATAAACATTTCTCTTCGTATCGCCTATTAAACCAACATCCACTCGAAATGAAAGAAATGTTCTACACGCGCAAATTTTGTCGCAAAAAAAAAGAAGTAGATTCGCTGACGCGACATTAGACGCATTACGCTTTTGAAAAAACTATTTTAAAACAAAAAAGTAATGTTCCACCTTGCTCACATATTATATTAAATAAATAAATTTATCAATTATATTTAATATCGGTTTTTTTCATTTACACAAGTTTTGTCTAAGTTGGGCACGAATAAAAATTTAGATAAATATTATCAACAATATTCCAAAAATATAAATTTTACAATATTTTTTTAATTTCTTGAGAATTCTCGAGAATTCCCGAGAAATATAATCTGATTTCTCATTTCTCGAGATGCGAAAAATATCGAGAAATCAGGAACACTATCTGTACATGAATCTGACACAAAAGACAAACTGATTGACTCTGCTTTCTACTTTCTCAGTTTTAGTCCTGAAGCACTAATTACGTGCTTATCTTATCAATTTTTTATACTTTTTATTTTATGCTGTTAATCGGAGTTTGGCTTCCGAGAGATTCATATTGTACATACCTATCCCGCGATTCTAAAGAAACGCACTTTCAGCTGTTTTATTGATCGATATTGATGAACGTAGATCCACTGTTGTTAGTAAGTCCGCAGGAATGATAGCTATCGTCTGTCATAAATGTGATTGATTGAAAGACGACAAACAAGTTCGAATGGTATATAATTAGCATACCGGACAGTCTAGTGCTGCAGTTTCCGATGAAACTTTCACGTACTCGCATGAAGTTAGAAACAAAGTTACACGCCCTTATTATTAACGGACAGAAAAGTTCAAATTAGTAATATCGATCACCGCCTAACTTCTTACTTGATATTTTTATAACTTTCCTCGTATAGATCTACCTTTGACAGGCCATTTTTATGCTACATAAGCAATATTTACCATAACGCTTTCGCGGAAGACGTAATTTCACATTCAAGAAGAAAGTAAGGATCAGCACATACAAGAATCCAACAGCAGCAACTTTAAAGGAACAGCAAAAGAAAGTTATGTCCAATTACAGTTCCGAGGCGACAATATTCTGTTTCACGAAAGAAATCCTTTCCTGAAAAGGATAGTCGCAGGGTTAAGTGAGCTTCTTATATCCAGCGTTATTTTTGTGGTAATAAGGCAGGACGACACAAATCCTTTGTTCTCATATTTGAAATAGTGCCATTTAATGCTTTCATCATCAAATTCAGTATTAACGATCGAGATACGACATACATAAGTGTTTTTTTTTTCATTTGACTTTGGAAATGAATAAGAATATTATATAGAATATTAATAATAATAATAATAATAATGGAAGGTAACTCCAAGAAAATCAACACAAATCTAAGTAGTGGACGAAAATAATAACGATAAAGAAACAGCGTCGAAAAGTCTGAGAATGGAAATAAGACAAAATGATCAGAAGAATAATAAATAATAAATCTGTGTTCTAATGAGAAATTATTCGCGGAATATGTATTATTTTATTTAATCCAAATACAGCATGCAAAAGTATATATATTATTCTCCTTACAGTAAAAATATAAAACACAATTATGTCTGATCATTTTTCCATATAAATCAGCTAACAAGGAAAGATCTCGAATCCGGAAGTTCAAAAAATTCTGAGACTTTGTGACTATGTAGGGGATTTCCTCCTGATTACAACGGAATTTTTATTTGCTGCCCAAATTCAATCTAAGGTGGTGAAATTGACCCCTTAATTTCCGGCTATTTTCCGATTTTGTGTTATAACTCGCGAACTGTAAGAACTGTAAGTTACCAAATGATAGTCCTAATTAAAAGAAGCAACTTTTGTCTTGAACCTTTTTTTCTATCTCTTACAGATTTCCAATTACAAAATAAAATCGGAAAATAGCCGAATTTTAAGGGATTAATTTCACCCCTTAGAGTGAATCTGGGCAGCAAACAAAAATTGCCTTGTAATCAGGAGGAAATCCCCTGCATAGTCACAAGATTTCCGATTTTTTTGGAATTTCCGGGTTCGGGATCTTCCCTTGCAAGTCGAAATTCTGTGGACTCATTATATTCCCCCGAATATATCTATGGGCGAGTTCAAGGTTCAAGAAAGGCCGATGTCAAAGTTCACGCTTCACTAATCTGCGCCAGAAATTTGGCTAAAAATTTATATATTTTTTGTTCTTAAGTAGGCAATGTTTCAAAATTCAAATTAACATTGACAGTGGCCCTTCTTGAACGAATAACACAAACCCTCTCCACGTGTTCTCTCTAAGAATGCAATTCTTTCTCCTAGTCCTCAAGTATGTCGCAAATCACATTTTTTCTTTAGAAATACGACTTATGTCGTTTTTTTTCCATTAACCACAGATTTGTCCTCCTACGCGAAATGTTGCTCGTCCGGGCAATGAAATCGAGAACGACGAGTTACGTACGCGCGAGCTTAATCGTGCCCGTTCTACCGAGTTCCTTCCCTTATAGAGACCGCAAGGAGGATGACTTTCTCCGGCAACTCGTCGGAAAGTTTCTTTAAAACTCTCCCACGTGCACCTAGGCGCAATCACTAACCTCGGGCTCTTCTGAAAAATAATAAAGATAAAGCGTAGATTGCAGTGGCTGTTGCCATGGTGAACGGAGACGGGCGTCTCTTTGTCTTCTCAGAGGGAAGTGAGATTTCTTGCACTTTCTTCCGCGTCTGCGCGTGGTATCGTTCCCAAGTACGCGAGCCTCTCCAAACGAATCGCGAAACCGAGGCAATAGTACGCCTGGCTTAAGGAGGATAACCACTGTCCTAGGTGGAGACACGAGGTCGACTTCGCAATTTATTCTTGAAGGGGGTGCTTTCTTTTCATTGCAATCTGCTTGTGCACCGAAGTATATTAAAATGCATTCTCTCGAGAGTAATATGACACGAATGTATTCGCGCGAGATTATTTGTGATGGAGGTTGGTGTGTTGGAAAAAAGTTTCTTTGTGGTTGTCAGGATTTTTTGGAGCAGAATGGGCGAACTCCAAACGCAATGAATACAGTGGTGGACGAAAGGAGGTTTAAGGGGTCATTCTACTTTGATCGAGCGAAAAATTAAGCAATTTTTAAAGATTTTTTGTCATTAAATACAACATATAATTAATTAAATCTTTTTGGTATTTAATAAGCTACTCTTATATTATATAAAAAATAAAGAAATTAGAATTTCGACTGTGTTTTTAGAATATCACTTTGTGTTGGTTCATTATATAAAATAATCGGAAATCTAATTTTAAATTCGGAACCGGCGACCAAAAGAGCCCACAGACACTGATCTTCTAAAAGTGCTGTATAATTCATTAAATATAAAAAAATCAGTAACGAAAATCCAAATTTCGGCCGGACAGATCGATAGAGAATTTAATTGCGAAGAATTTCAAAAAAATATCGTCGAGTTATCTGAAAAATTACGACCTGTCGGGTGATTTGAGCAAAAAATGTCATTATGCGCCACTGTGTGAAGTTCACCAGCGACCAGAAGCAATTAATAGCCCGCTACCATTTTATGTGCCGGTATATGAAAGAATTTCCATGCAATAAGTTCCAAGTGGTGCAGAATATGTTTCTGCTACAGACATGTACAACCCAACCATCTCTACCGCTCTCATTTAATTGAAAACCTCTTTCCACCCCGCTTTTTCGGTATGACTCTTTCCTTCGGAGCCGCATCTCCAGCGAGTTCGATATAACAGCCAGGGAAGCGCAAACTTAGCCGCGGGCACTCTTCGAGATTAAATTTCAAACATTCATAACGTAACGCCGAAGATGCTGCTATCATTCGCGACGGGACGCCAACGGAAGTGTTTGAAGTCCGAATCTTCGTTAACGGCAAGCTTCCCGGGCGCCTTAAAAATTCCATCGTCCCGTAAACGAGCTCTCGCTTTAATACGGGCGGAGGGTGGAAAGGGGTGCTCGCGACTCCATCTTTCCCTGCTGGCGCGCGTGTATTGTGAGCTTGAAGCGGCGTGAAGGGAAAAATTACTGGGATGAGCCGGGGTCGACAAATTGATATCCGACGCGCGTGAAAATGTCCGCTGGCATGCGGTTTGATGCGGAAAATAATCTGGAGTGATTTTAAAAGTGATATGCAGGGTGGGTGAGAAATGCGGTATAACCGGGAGTATGGGGGTTCCTTGTGCAGAAATGGATGGATAGATTTTGATAAAAGCCTTCGTTTTCCAAAATGTCCACTTCGAAGAATTCCTTGAAGGATTCATTAGACTCGCGCATATAGAGATTGAATTATAGAAATTGATATTCAAGGATCCATTTAGTAAGTGAAGGGTAAGGGGGAGAAACAGGGAATGTCCATTTTTCGTGATTTTGCGATTTATAGCAGATTTTGTTGGTGGCAACTGGGATTGTAGTAATAGAATTGTCGAATCACAAAGCAGAGCTGCCCTTAGAGCAGGCCTGCCCCATCGGGTGCAAATACCTCCTGAATTTTTGGGACCCGGATAACAGCCGAGCGCGGCACTGTTCCATTGCTACCCGTTGCGAAATTTGTAAGAGAACTGCGTGAGTATGCGTCGTGGTACGAGCCTGCATGGATGGCCGCACACTTATGCAGTTCTCCCGCAACCCATGCTGTAGTTAGCATCGTAATCAGTCTCGCGCTCGGCTGTTATCCGGGTCCCAAAAATTCAGGAGGTATTTGCACCCGATGGGGCAGGCCTGCCTTAGAGTCTGCTGGCCCGGGGCAAACGTAGATATTATTGCAAACATGTGTCCAGACGCAGTAGCTAAATAAATTTATGTTTATATATTGTAAGTCCGGGAGAGTTCGACCACTTTTTGAAAAAGAAATTGTAGCATCGTTGTTTTTCACATTTTTGTCGTTTTATGCACATTAAAGCAAGGTTCAAGCAATTTAGAGTATATATAAATTATTACGTGCGATAATTTCAAATATTTATTTTCATTTCCAACGACAAACATTGGCACTGCAACTGGTCGGTCTCACCCGCATGTCGGGGTTAGATCGTCCACCCACTACGGGTAATCAAGGTAGCGATCAACCAACTTATCAAAAAAAAAAATTAAAAACGAATACATAAGTATTGTTGGTGTTACACTGTAGTTATATGCATATTATATCTCCAATATCGAAAGAGTGTAAATAAACTTAGCTATTTTTCAAATATCACCACCACTGTAACTTGGTCTACAAACTTTCAGCCTCGCATAAAGTCTTAACTGTATCTCATAATTCAAATATGTATTTCTGACAATGGCCAATGCGAGATAAACAACAAGCGCCTTCATTTCTTTTGTGTGAATGACACACAGTGCCCTATCTTGCGTCAGTCTTAAAATATCAACACTGGCCGGACTCTCCCGGACTTACCCTAAGTAGGTATACAAAATTGTATACTTACCAAAAACAGCCTATTCTACCATTTCGATTTGTTCCTGCATAAGGATTCGTTTCGTTCCCACTTTTACTATAAGTACATTCAGTCATGAATCTTGATAAATTCGGAATTCACGACCTGCTCGATCCCTTTCGTAATTTCATTCTCCAAGAACTCTGGTGAACGCGCCCCCGGGCGTTGTCCCACACTCAAGCCGCGCTATCATCTTCGATTCCTGTTGCTTCGCGAGTCCGGTGTATCTGTTCCGTGAACAATAACGATGCGCGAGCCGCGTGTGGGCTGATGTAAGAATATCTGCTCACCACGCCCGTTTGTTGCAGCTGCCTCCTACCGTGGACCTGGCGAGGACGAGGATAAGGACTCGTACGCGGCCAGGATCGCGTTCACGGGGAACTCGCGGATCCTAGGGCCGATTTGCATCGTGGTGGGCGCCCTGATGCTCGCCCTGGGGGTGCTGCTCTGCATGCTCACCAGGAGAGCGAGAAGAAGGGAGCGCAGGGTGGGTTTCCATTGCCCTCTTCACGGAGACTTTTACCCCCTGAGTCCTGTTCAGGGTGTCAAGATGCTCGGTGAGTCTTCTACGTGTATTGTATTGTTATTCGTCTGTAAATGCGTACCGAGTAAAAGTGGGGTGTCCAGTGCGCATGGCCACTATTGCTTGGTACACTCATACGCGCGTTGCATGTTGGGAAACAATGGCATCTTTCGTTTTGCAAAAATCCGCGCGTTGCAAATTCGATGGGAGGAAAGGATTTTTGGTAATTATTTGCAAAAGGACAGGCCTCGCCGATTTCGATGACCCTGAAATATGTTGTCGGGACAGTATTCTAAACAACTTTCGCCTATATATGTTACCGTCGCTCGGCTTTAGTTTCCGAGATATTTGTTAAGTGCCTAACCCGAAACAACTGCCGATCACAGTTTTTTGCAAATATCTCGAAACCCAAAGCCGAGCGACGTAACATGTATAGGAGAAAATTGTTCAAAGTTATACCCCCGGGAACATATTCTAAGGCCATCGAAATCGGCGAGGACTGCCCCTTTGTAAATAATTATCGGATTTTTTATCGTCTTCAATGATGATGTAGTTGTAAATGGAATGATGCTTCGGGATTAATTTTCAAAAAAAAGTTCGTATACACGAGCGGGAAAAAATGTAATAGACGTTGCTACCTATTATGAAAAACTAGTGACTCTATAATACATGAAAGTGTCAGTAGAAAATATAAAAGTTCCATCTTCAAAAACGATTTCTTCGAAAACAAAGTCACGTTCGAAAAAAATTATTCTACAATTATGCCTTATTTTTGCATAAGGAATCGTTATACCCATAGTTGAAGGTTAAGGGGAAAACAGGGAATATCCAGTTTTCGTAATTTTCCGATTTTCAGCCTATTTTGTTGATGGTAATTGGGACTATTAAACTGTCGAATCACAAAGGGTTATAAAATTCAAATACCCCCGTCAGATAACGTTAAAGATTTTGTATACTGGTTAAAAACAGGAAGTGTCCACTCTGCACTGGAGCAATATACGGAATGTCCACACTCTTTGCCTCGACACAAGCTTCTGGCATCAAGGTAAAACAAAAAATTAGTTAAGAAGAAAGTTAAATTCATTGAACCGTGTTTTGTGACATTCCCTGTTTTTCCCCTTACCCTTCAGTCATACCATACCTACTTATTATTTACCAGACGTATATTTCTGTATACATACGTATATGTATTGCTGGCATCACAAATAGAACTTGTTCCTTTCGACTCCATTTTATCTTTTGGTACTAGGAAGGTAGCCATCCTTTCCTGGGATCATTTCTGTACGTTCACCGCTTCCATATCTCAAATTTGACAGTAAAATTCCTAATATTCGCTCCGACAGTTCTACCGAACCAAAATACCTTCGTTTATGGCGCGCCAGTTTCAGCTGACCTCCGACCTACCATTATTCCCATCTCTCTACGGGTCGAAATGAATTTCATAAAATGTCGATCCGAAACCAATTTCGCTTTAACATCCCCTGAAAGATGTTACGACGATAACGCTGTCATGGTTGTACCCGCTTCTGCGCAGTTTATCATAAAGCCATATTGTTTCTCCGCCCTAGCATCGCAGTTTATGTGCCATCACTTATTTGATTGTGATATCTGCGTTGTCGCGCGAAGCAACGTCGATCAAAGTTCAGCGTGAAGCACCGTACCCCCTAAACTACACGATACGCAGTTCGTTTTTGACAGAAGCTTCGAACGCATATTCCATTTATATTTCTCTACCGAATCCAACCGTGATGCTACAAATGTCGACTGGGACAGATATTAAAAAATTCCTGTTAATCGAGGGTTCGATTATTCCAGTCTCATTAAAATTGTATCGCGGGAGAAGCTCCCTCCTGTTTCGAATTTAATACTGTCGGGGATGATTGGGATATTCTTTGTTTCAAGACATTTTAATATACCACCACGGAGAAGTTACTTACCCTGGCATTAAAACGATGAGCGTATACTCTGTGCGGAAATCCTCCAGTCACATATGTTAGCCGTACTCGCGGAACGCCCATGGGCGTCCTACGCACAATATACACTGACTGAACGTAAATATTGCCTTGATTATACCACCCAAAGAGTTGAGTTTGTTTATTTAACGGAAATGTCTCTATTTCCCTTAATTTATAGCTGGTTCCAAAATGTGATCATTATATATTTTTTTACTCAAAATAATGCTTCATATTACAGATCACTATCCCCTTCATTTAGTTTTATACAAAATACGAAGTAAACGTTTCAATTATAAATATGTACGTACTATGTCTAATTTAAGTACATGCATAAATATTTCTGGAATTATTATTTTTGAAGCCCAAAATAGTTTTCCATACAAAAGTTAGCTTGATTCGAAGAAAGGAATATCATGTTCAATTTAAAATTTCCAAAATGGAACCATGTACTTTTATTATACATTTGTCGCATCGACCATTTTGAGACACACTTCCTGCCATTATTGTCCACGACCAAATACATCCGATTAAATGCAATTTAAAAGTCACTGGTCCGCTGACAATGCACGCGAAATTGAATTAAACGTGGAAAAAGGTGCGATTACCTCAGCGTCAGGCTTATGTTAGTATAATTCCCATGATTATCACATTCCGTGCGATAATTACATTTAAAACCAAGTCCCGCTAAATTGTACACGAACGTGGGCAATTAACGCAGTCGTAAGCCAAAAGCTTCGTGCACTTTGGTAACGCTTCTTGTTTATTCAATTTCTTCCAATTATTTAAAGTGGCAATCGTTTCGCGTAGAAGATTATAGTGGCCGCGGCGATAAATTGCAAAGCGGAAAATTTTAAGTAAAAACAACAGATTAGCACGCGATGCAAATGGAACAAGGATAGTTTATGGTAATGGCTACCTTATCAACAGCTACGTCTTTGATTATTTTTGTGGTACATACAGGGCTTTCGTTGTCAGCACCTTAATGGCCGCTGTCACTTATACTTGATTTTATAGGAGTGGTCAACTCCACTTTCTGCTTCCTCAATTTTAGTTCAGCACGCAATTAGTGCTTAATTTACCATTTGCGGCTACTTTTTATTTTATGGAATTGGTCAGTTTGTTTTTTGAGAGGGTAATATTGAGTTTCACTCAAATAACTGAGGCGTTTTATTTTCTGTTAAATATTTATTGCTTTTTTTTTATTTCGGCAGAAATTTGAAGTGGTCAACTTCTGTACATTGATATTGAAAAATTGATATTGACTAAATGTCAATAATAAAAGTATGCGATAGCACCTAATATTTATATACTCGTTAAGTGTAATTACGTTTAAATACTTTGGACGAAACAACAATTTCTAGCAACACCCTCCAAGACTCGCAGTAATCAAATTGTTAATTTAGGCGATCCGTTTTAGTTTGCTGCTCTAATGGACCTGTCTTCTACGTAATTGCAGTTAAGCCACATAGTCAAATTCGGAGTCGACGTGTGTTGCTATCGTAATCCATTTACTAGCGAATGATAGAGGAATTTGTCTGCTTTAGGTCATTAGACTGTGGAACCATCTCACCCCATCCTCCACAAACTACGTATAACTAAATCCTACTTAACCATTTCCCTGTAAATCGATAATCTTCACTCAACAATCTCATAACAAATTTCAAGTCACTGAAATCTGACGCCAATTAAACAGTTATTTCTACTACAAAACCTTTTTCCAGTAACCGTGGGATAAACGTCTAAAACTTTGACGTACAGACAATTCACATACATTGCAATCATTAATATATAATTGAAGGGTCCTTGTAGAAAACACTGTAAGTGCCAAAATTAAAAAAAAAAATTTATACGAAAATTTTCTATGTGCCAATGGTAATTCTATAGTACCAATATGTAGAATTTGATTAAAAGCACTTACAATGTTTTCTACAAGGTCTCTTCAATTCTTTTCAAGCCACGCTATTATAAATTCTAATATTTGCAAACGAAAGCTGATTCAATTCGGGATTTTATCCCGTCCAGTCTCCCTTTTTTCTAACGCACATGAAGAGGAATTTGATAAATATATTAGGTATAGGTTGTAGCAACGTTTTTTATTGGTTGACCATTGAAATCGCGCTTTCTGTGCGTCCGCTGTGATATTTAGCACTCTGTTCGTAATTATCCCACAGCAGTCGGGTAATTTATTAATTACGAACAACAAGGGTTTTTCTTTTTTACTATAAAGTTGATCTCTATTATAATTTCTCAAAAATTCGTCGCAGTACTTTGTAGCTGAATAGTTTAAATATGTTTGCAAATAAAAAACAAATTCATTTCTCGCATAGGTTCCGTTTTGTTTGCTTTTTTGCTTGGGTGTTCGCCATTAGCCCACTCTCCCCACAATTCTATCGATTCTGTTTTTACGCGAACGGTATTATTTATATCCCCCCGAGGTTCTTATTCCATTCGACGATCATTTGTGCCGCTCACGCGCCAGCGCTGTCTCGTGATAACAGAATTAAGTCGAAACGCAGTAGGTACCTAATTAGATTACGAAAACTGTCAGATCTACGAAGACAAGGAGCTGAGCGCTTCTTGAAGAGGTTTTACGGTTTTCTGTTATAGGTCGTTGATTAGGCTTGTCTTAGGAAGCCTATCGGAAACGTTAGTTTATCGCAGTGTGCTCCAGTTCGTATCAATTGGTCGAAATTCAGGACGAGGCTGGATCAGGGTTAGGGTAGCTAACTGGATTGTCGGAATTCAGGCTAATACGAGTCTATCAAATTATTCCGTTGGCCAGACGGATGTGTCACGACTTCTGCAGCTTCTCGCTCTGCATCCGAAATCGAAATCGTAGCGTCGGTATACACGTTCGTGTTAGGGATTTCTTCTCCAAGCGATCGTTCAAGGACACGTTTTACTAATTAAGGGATTTTTCCACTATAAGGCTCTAAAAAATTATCGTTGTTTGAAACCTTTTTTGCCGCAAAAGGAACGTGTTTACTAAATTGAAGTTTTTTATATTTAGACATTGATGCGTGTTTTGAGAATATGAATTTTTTAAAGACCCCTTAACGCAGTTTTCGGTTCATAGGACTTTAGTGATTCTATAATTGTATCGACTCGCGATATTGCGTGGCGACTAGGGTGGAGAATATTCAAATAATTCAGTATTCGAATAGTTCATAAGTAGTGGAGTAATTTAATATTCGAATGTTACGTAAGTACTTACTCAAATGTTGCAATATTCAAATGCCACATTCGCATTAGGGTTGTATTCGACTGTGGTAATATAAAAATATATCGCAATATTCGAATTAATACTAAATTTGTACTCGGACTGTATTCGACCACTGTAATCATGAACATTTTAATTTCCGATACAATTCTACATTTAAACGTGAATTATTTTCGTCTAAACCAGTTTTCGATTGAACAAATAGTTTAAGGTTAGTTCGAAAAGGAGTTTTCGAGTATTTCACCCCCTTCAATCATTTATTAACAAACAGACAAAAATACGCTTTCAACGTTGAATGAAAAAAATCCATTTCGGTATATTCCCTTAGAATTTTACACACCTATGCAAATTTAATATTGGAATATTTGAAGATTCAAATCATATTCTTAAACTCGAGTACTTCAGTATTCGAATACGCATATACCCCTGATTTGAATATAATATTTGAATTTCGTTCGATGCATACTCGCGAATGCTCAGGCTGCTAGAATATTCGATTAGAGAAATATTCAATAAACAACCCTGGCCCTAAGTAGTGACAACATGGTATACACTTGCGTAAACTTTACATATTCTCATTTTATAATAAAAATATCCATAACGAAAACAAAATGGCATTACAGGGGCGGACAAAAAAGTTACCACTTTTTCGATTCACTCTCCTTCAATTACTTTTTAACATCAACTCAAAACTGCAGCATCTGCCCGAATGTACATATTTTGATAGAGAATTAAAAGCTGTATAAAATCCAGTTATAGTTGAATTTATTTAGCTAACAAACAAGAAACCTTCACAACATTAAATAACACAACACACTTTTATACCAGAGGAGGGAAAAATGTTTATTTAAATAAAAATTCAAATAACGAATAAAAGCTAGAAAAATGATTCGTCACTTGTTGAATAAAGTTAACCAGAATTATTCAAGGCTCGAATAACGAATGAAGTTAAGCTAACTTTTATTCGATCTAAACAATTTTTTATTCATTTAATACCCAACTCTGTTTTACAGCCGACAAAGAAGTTATCAGTTTTGAAAAATAATAAAAAAAATCCAATATTTCGTTGAGGAATTTTTTTGCTTTTAGGACCTTTTCAATGTCAAATAAAACTTTTATTTGTTAGTTACATAAATTCAGCTTTAACTGGCTTAACAGCTTTCAATTCTCCATCAGAATATGTGTACTAAACAAACACATACCACAATCCCAGGTCGATGCTGCAAAATAACAAAAATAAAGCAAATCGAAAAAGTGACCAATTTTCCGCTCCTGTATGCGCATATTTCACCAGTCCGCCCATAACTCTAGCTGATACTGAACAAACTCGCGCAGAACCTCAGCATTGCCAGATGTCAAGCGATAGAAGTGATTTGCGTCGTGGCTGAAAATTTCATAGAAAGGTTTTTGTATAAAACTGAAAAGAATGTGATTGAGTTAAAGGAACGCGCAGACCTCGACCTGCCGCCATTGAAATATAGGTCAGCTGTAACCTGCAAGGTGCGACCGTAGTAAATTTCTTAGGTCCGTTGAATCGTCCTAGCGAGTTGCATTAAACATTGAAAGCCAAGAGTGACAGTGCCTTTTAAAAGTTTAAAACGGCGGACCAAGTGGAAGCGAACTGCTGGTGGAGTGGCAACACAAATTTGCGGAGGATATGCCGCGCCGTCTGTCAGTTCTGACCGCAGTAGGTACACGTAGCTCGTTCATGCGGACAAGCGCGTAAAATGGAAAGATATAGGCCAAGCACTCCGCTCCACTGTTTTTACGATGAAGTTTCGAACCGCAGTGACACGTAATATTTTCATTTCGTTTCTTCGTATCGTGTTGAATAAATACGGGCGTCGATGTCGTCCGTTCAATTGACGTTTACATTTGCGCGACGTTGAACAGCTTTTTACAACGAACGTTGCGAAAACGAATCAATGAGGCCAAATTGTCCGGATAACAAAGCATGTCTAATAGCTCGACTGGGAACATTAAAATTGATTAAACTGATATGTATAAAATGTCGTATTATATCGACATGTTATTTAAAGTGATGACAATTCGTAGGTTTCATTTTGTGATATGGAGAAAGGCATGTAATCCGAGTGGTTAGCCTAAGCTTGAATGTAGCAAGTAACGAAGAAAATTAAGAGAAAGAGACAGGTTGAGTGGAGTGGCAAGTGGAAGGTCGCCAGAATGCAGAAAAATGTTCCAAGTACTGCAGTTCAAATGCAGGTCAGATGTGGGGTGCCTAGTTGCAAAGAAAGAAATTGATAAATATCATAGTCTTTTTTAAGAGATTATCCTCGCAAGCTATTAATATTTTACGAATCACAGTGGATGCTTGTAAAAATAAGGAAATTAGTGGATATGCTTCATGAGAATTCTTACTTATTTTATAAAATTGTTTTAAATAAAAATAGATTAGGCATTATTGTGTACCAACGAACGAATGTATATATAGTTAAAATTTTCTATTCTCTATAAAATATAATTAATTGTTATTCAGTTTTCCTGGTTCGAACCAAAACAGTTCAAATGTTGAATATTGTTGCCTGTTGTCTTTAGAAACTTTTTAAGATGAGGATCTTTAATTGTTTTCGTGCAAAAGGAAAACGAACGTACCTACAAAATGTGTGTGACATAATATGGTTGATTTCTTTTGAAAGAAAAAAAAATTGGGAACAACAATAGCCATTTCGTTGTGGGAGGTATTACATAAAAATAGTTTCAACTTCAACGAATTCATTGGATCGTCTGCTCCATGACTCCTCTCTATTTCTAGTCAATGAAACAGAGCCACCTTAGACATGCATCGATTGTGATTCATCCTGATTGAATCATGAGGAATACTAGAAAATACTAAATACTCATTTAATTTTAGTAGATTTGTAGACTATAGAAATATATTGTACCTCGATCTAATTGTGATGTGGGTCAAGTCGTACTTTGTGACTGACTTCTAATTGAAAGCACTAATTACCTCAAATTAACGAATGTAATCGATGAAAGATATACATATGTCGGTACATATTATATTGGCAGAGACTCGGTACTTTATAATATTACAATTATTCAAGTCATATATACAATACTTCTATAATTAACCATTGATGATTTAATACTTGCTGCAATAGTATTACATGTTACTTAAAATAACCACAGAAAAACCCTTTTAAATGACTTTACCAGTAACCTTATAAAAGTATATTCATTTAAAAAGGACAATCTCATATCTGGATAATATTTGCCATTACTGCAAATAAACAAAGGTTAAATTCACAGTAGTTTCTTCATCTTGCTTCAGTTCATACTCCACAATTACTCAGTTCGTACAATTTCCAATGAACTTGAGTATCACAGAATATTCTCCATTACATTCCAATGGCTCATATTAAGCTTACTATCAAGAATTTTACAGTTGCAATAACAATTTTATTCTCGTTATTTATTTTCACAATATCATTTTGACTGTATTGAGCTGTAATAAGAAGAATATAGAAACGAATGAACAAAAAGCACGCGTAATTTGGTTGCATGTACTAATATAGCTAACTATTGTAGCAAACAAACCCATTTTTTAAATGAATTCGTCGTTTGGCGAAGTGTTAACCATGTCGTCGGTCACGGCAGAATTTGGAGCGAAAGTTAGTCGAGGGTAGCGCCTTTCGATCGTGTCAGGGAAGCAAGGACAGCGCTCAAGTTTCTGCAGATTGTGTTTCGCGGATCAGCAACGATCGTGCCAATACGAGGCGAATATAGGACGACACGCGTGGTTCACCCCTTCCAGGCCGCGCTGTCGGATTATTGATGTTTCTGTTCCATTTCATTCCCGTGCCATCTGCGTAATTAATTGCATGGATAAGTTTAATGAACTTCTTGGTATTATACGCGTCAGGGCCGGGGTCGTGTGGAATATGTGGAATATTCCACAGTTGACATTAGGGAAGACATTATACCTACCACTGTTTATTTTTTCGTTGCGCAGGGTGCGTTTTTAGGTTGTCGAGATTGGATGTTTTAACTTGCACGCACCAGCTCCCAACTCTTCACTCGAGGAAAATGTGTCCGGCGAACCTGACGCGCGCGTATTTTTGTACCCCAAATGGGTGCGCGAGGTCGCGCAACGGTATTTACTTTAACGCGAGGAATATTGGTCTCGACAAAGTGGGCGCTTTTAATCTCCTCCCAATCAGACTGATTGCAGCACGGGTAAAAAATCCACGTCTGCCCTATGCGGTGTAGGCAACCTGAGTTTACCCCTTGCCTCTTCGTGGTCGCACGGGGTGTACCGCGCCAAAGGATATATATCTTCGACAATATTTCTGTAAATTTTTAGACCTTAATAATAACGTTTAAAAATTTGGTGAATTTCAACAAAAAACATATCGTATTTATCCACGACTATTTTTTCAAATACAAATTTCGCTATATCAAAATTTACATTTCTACAGATGAGTATGAGTATTACGAATTTACAATTATCACTCAGAAGTAAAAGATTCAAAAATACGAAAATGGTACCTGAAAAATGACGCTGGCAACCCATGTAACAATTAAATTAAAACTATTGGTATTCGAATTATTTGAAGAAATTATTTGTATTCGAAATCATTCGAATTATTCAAATATTCGAATATTTACAGCTCTAATCCATCGTTAATTTAACTTCGATAGTGGAAGAACTTTTTTTTATCTAAGTACAAAGAAGATACAATAAATGAAAGTAATTTTAATTTCCTGTAAATCTTTATTTAACAGTAAGTTATCTACCCGTACATTTTCTTCTATAAACCTTCGTTGCGCGATCATCATTGTTAAATATTTCATAAACTACCGTCTGTCTACTCGAAAGACGAATCACGGCTCAACTATGCTTTGGGCCTCTACCTACCTGCGGAGTTTCGTTAAAATCGGTTCGGTACACTTCATATGATCTCCTTGTTAAAGGAACGTCCATGGGATGCCTATCGAATAACCTATTCAGCTGTACACAGTGTCCCGTGTCCGTTTGAGGATCGACATTCGATCGTACAGCTTAATAACAAACGCTCGCCGAATATTCGAGGCCCGGCCGGCCTGACTCTACATCGATGCGAGACCAGAATCGCGTGCAGCTTCGGTTCCACTCTCTTAATTCCCATCGGAGCGGATTGCATTCCGCTTTGTGCGTTCCTCGGTTCGAACGGCGCTCCTTCGCAGAGGCGATCCGCATTCATCTCCGTACGCAGTGCCCCTCTATCTGAACCCTGAAAGGGATGGCACGTCCCAAGGACGAGGCCGTGCCTTCGGCGCGAGTGTCCACGTCACTTTTTCCTTTCTCCTTTCAGAAATCTCATTTCCCAGAGTGTTCGTTTTTTCCTGCCCGCTGACGCGTCGTCGAAGCGCGCCTGCCTCGCGAGCGAATCGTTTCGACGGAACCCGCGCCGCGCTTCCTGGTTTCACTGTCGTCGAACGTCAGAATGGTTCCACGTTTAGAATGGAGTTTTCTTTTAATGGAGCGTTGTAATCGGAACCTGAGGCATGTTTAACCTAAGCAAGGTGGATAGGTTGACATTTTACAGACAAGGCGAAGGATGCGGGCTTCGTTTTGAAATATAATGCAGTAATTTCATTCATGCAATAAACTAGAATAAGCTCGAAAGGAGGCGGGGTATTAAATTTTGTTATGATCTAGAATTTTGATCTTCTTGAGAAAATATGTTTTAATAATAGGGGATATACAAATGTGGGTATATGGTTTGGTGTTTAGCATGCTTAAGGGGTCATATACATACGTTTCTCAGCGCTAAATCGTGGTCAATGTTTGCGAATGATTCAGGGATAAACTATTAATCCGAATGGTTTAATTCTTTTTATGTTTTATAGGTATATGTTTATATACCTATGGTTATATACCTCAGGTATGAGAATTGGAAAATTTTTAAAAATGTGGGTTTTTATCGAAACATCATTTTCCAAGACTTTTTCAACTAAATTGAACCATTTTTTAATAACAAGCAAAAATGTACGACTTTCATAGCGAAAGTCACGACCCTTTTCTTCAAAGTATTACCATTTCCACAATTTTTTTTTCTCGAAAAATAGCGACGTCACCCGATAACTCCGATCCCAAAGATTGTTAAAAATTCGGTGATTTTTGTTTCGGACCACTCGGTCGGGCTGAATCATGCCCACCGTTTTGGGCGGCGCCGGAAAACATGTTCTACGACACTGCCCGCGGACGCCAGATTTTTAAAAATTTTCCAACTCTCATACTTGTTTTATAATCTATAGACGTATACCTATAACACACAAAAATAATTAAACCAGTCGGACTAATAGTTTATCCCTGAATTACTCCCAAACATTGAGCACGTTTTAGCGCCGAGAAACGTATATGACCCCTTAAATGGACTCATGTTTGCTAGGTGAGTGTTAATGGAGGGATTGGGATGAACAGTAATACACGCACCCCCTGAAACCTGAAACTCTATGCGTAGCACACGTCATATTTGTACCCCGAACGTTTAGAGCTTGTATAACACGAGTGCCCATAATTATCTGCACATCTTGTCGGCTTTCTCTGTTCTTCTACTATTTCTCTGTACACATCAAACTTTCCTTTTACCAATATTATGCAAATTTCTAGCACAGCCATTAATCACATATATTTCAAGTCCTTTACGATCTCAATTTCTTAAGTTTGTTTTTCTCGTATCGTCAATCGAAAGATTCGTTTCGAACAATCGGAATATCTACTTGATTACAGGCGACAGATAAGGTCTGCTGGATATAGTTTACACGAAACTTAAATTCGAGGGTCCGTTTCACATTCCTTATAAAAAGAATATGCCGAATAGAATGCCAAATAAAACAGTATCAATTGTGAAATATGAAATTTCCTATTTCAACAGCGAATTCTTCGTGATATCCGTGGTGAAAAATCCAGCAGCATTTTATTCGAGATTGCGCGTAATTTCACCTTTCGATGCTCAAGCATCCATCGAAATGTTTAATGAAATTATTACGCTACCCATGGTCGAACTGTTTATACGAATTTTAGCGAATGAGAACGGAAACGCGGATATCCGCAGTCCAGCGAAACGACTGGAATAACATAGCAAAATGATTGCTTCCGACGATCGGGATCGTTGGAACACGGTAAATGTTATTCGATTGCCAGCGTGGCCGCGCAGTTACCTGCTTTCGTTGCAATTGCAAATTCATGGACCACTTTACCGTGCCGCTTTAATGAATTAATTATTTCTCCTCGGTTACCTGAAACTGAGAGGTTTTTGTTTCTAGTAATGTACTGGATGCATTTACATTTTAATTCTAAAATAATTATAACGTGGTTAGATACATTAAAATATTTTTGGCCAGCTTTTACTATAAATAATGTGTATGTCAGGTTATGAGTTCATTCTTATGAAATTCTATGTTAATTTCTAAACTTGTCTGAATAAAATTTTGCAATGATGAATTTTCTATTAACATTTTCCCTTATTAAAAACTGCCAGGCACGTCGGCAATTCGATAAATATTATCTATAAATCGGTGGCACGCGCAGATCAAAAGGTTCGCCACCATTGCCATAGTCAGTAATCTACAGTGGTGGGTAAACGAAGTTTGGAAAGGTCAACGTTGGGAAAACACCGCAATTCGGGAGCAAGGAGCTATGCACACCTATTCTTATCTATGCTGCGTCGATTTAGGGTATTTCTTTGGGTAGATTAGTGTTACGTAGAGACTGCTGTCGAAGTCATATAGGGAGTTTTTAAAATAGGCTGTTAATTTCGTGGTCTACTAATTGTAATAATGGAAAAATGTCGTATGAACCATGAGTTACAGTTTTTGAAAATTTCGTACTAAAGGAATATATTAGATATACCTAGAACATAATTGTAATTTGTTCGAGCACGATAACATAATGTCCGCAACCCCCCTTTCCCTCCCAACGGAATAAAACTAATGTTACTATACCTAAACATTTTTAAGAAATTTTAAATATAGCAGAAATGAGGACCTTACAGCAAGATGTGTACAGTTCCATCTTTGCCAACTTCGAGTAAATTTGAAGAAAAAAAAATGTTTATAAAATTATTGCATCGACCTAACATTAAAAACAGAACACTAATGGAGAAATATATATTTTCACACAATAATTACTAGTTATTGAATTGATAAGGTTTTATTCCTATTGCGGAAAAATATTCTATAATAAAAATATTAATATTTCTATTTTTATTTGCAATAAATCGCTCATTTTTTATCAGATATGCGTCGAAAGTGCAGCAAACGATGTACCATTTTTTAACTAGAAGTCTGTCAAAAATATAGTTACACCTCTCTTGCTGGAATGTCTTTAAATATTCCATATGAAACATTCTTACCTACAAAAAATCAGTAAATAGTCCTGCTAACTCAAACGTCACTCAAACGTCCACAAAAGATTTGAGCAACAAACGCATACCGTCGCACGTTTCCCCCGCGATAGCATTTAATGTAACAGCGCCCGCTCGCGAATAAACAGGGATCGTTAGCGTCTGGGATCGCGATGCCTAGCAAGCAAACGAGACCTTGCTGGAATATGCATGCAAGGTGCCCGACTATTCGCGCATTATGCTACACGGCCGGGACTACTCCTGTTCGAGGGCAATTGAATTTTAAAGATCCTACCGATCCCCGAGATCCCCGGGGCCGATTTGCGTGCAGCACGCGTCCACGGCGCTGAACAAGGGTGATCCGCGGATGGGATAATGGCGGATTTGAACGAAGGCAGGAAGCCTCGCCATCCAGCGGTGTTTACGGGCGCGGGGAATATCCGTAACGTTGCAATTAAAAAGATCTGCTTCCCAAGGAGCGGCGAGGAATCTCGTTAACGTCGAGGTATAGAGAGATACCGCTCCGCGGGGCCGACATGTAATGTAACTGTTAATTAAACCTCTCGCAGGAGCGAGTAACGAGAGGTTGAATGGACAATGAAGACGCCTTTCTGTGGAGCTAACGATGTCGCCGCTTCTGTGGAAAAATGAAGCACCGAACGGGTCACGCATACACCGTCGGTCCAAAGTATTTCGTCACTTGTTGTGAGGACACTTTCGTCCATAATTCATTGACAGAGTTGGGCATTAACTCAATAAGAAATTATGTAAATAACGGATCGAATTAAAGATACTTTAACCTTAGTTTATTCTACTGATAAAGTTAATTTTTTATTCCACGAATAACGTTACTTTTTTTTAAACCCGGGCCAATTTTATTCGACACATGACGAATATTTTTTTTTTTTTTTTTTTAACTTTTATTCGTTATTCGAAATTTTTTGTATTGAAGTTGGAGAAAATTATCAACGACCCACTTCCGAATTGTTCAACATTTTAAACAGCTTGCGTTGAAAAATTGAGTTCATGCCGAATTTTTTCTAATAAAACTCGTGCTGCGTGTTGCGCGCTTCTGTGAAGATAATTACAATCGCGAAGGATTAAAAATGCATAGAGGAAAGGAGAACGGGGAAGTAATGTACTTTCTGTATTCTGTTTAAAAGCATAACCACGCGAGATAGGTATCTACTGTGAGATTGATAATCGTGTTTGCAACCTTTGAACTTCTTTCCAATATTTAATTATGCAGTAATCGAGAAAGAAATACAGTGATCAGCGCTCGAAGAAAATTAACGATGCGGGGTAAATCATTCTGACTTGCTTGTTACATTATCAAGATATGCACCACCGGGCATTGTATTATTACCTAACTGTTGTCTTGAATCTCGCTAGCATTTTCACCTTGATGATTCCTTCTGGCGAAATGGTAATTAGCTTAAGTTCTCACGATAGAGGATTCATTATCGCTCGAATGAAAAGCCAGACTCTGTATACAGTGTTTAATCGTCCGGCGACGTGAATACTTTCCTTACTTCCATGTTATTATATTTTTCTCTATGCGAATTGAAATTTTGTGATCAGAAATGTGAAAGAATATTCGAACGACTTTTACGTTAATTGGACTTTGTGCGTCGACGGAAACACTTCTCTGCAGCACACTTTGAAACGCGTCGGACTAATTATGGGTGCCTAAAAAGTCTTGCTTTGAGAGACTCCTCCAGACAACGCTATGAAACCCCTTCGAAAAACTCCCTCTTCAGAGGATTAAATCCGACCAGCGAGCTCTTTTCGCAGACATTTGGAAGACAATGAAACGTCGCTGTCGCGAAGCAGTTGTTGCGACGTTCGAGGTTTCTCTAATCACCAGTTTAAAACCAAATCTAAATTCATTGTATTATCTAAGTAGTTTCTGCTTCAATAATGCTTTTAGTGTTAACATGTTTAGATTGCCAAAATTGAGATTCATTTTCCGATTTCAGCAATATTTTTATTATTGCAGTTTTTCAGAGTGTTAATATTGGTATGCATATTTGAGACAAGGAGAATCTAAATTCATCATGTTATATACACAGTTTTTATATCAGTGGGTAATATTTGTACTGTTAATATTTCTCAGAATGCTGATTTTGAGATTCATATTCGAGATAAACGAAACCCGAAGTATTTTCATTGTCAACATTTTTTATATACTTGATAGTAAAGCTACTAATTAAATCGGTTTTCTAGATATTATTAAGGAGATTATGACTAACAGTACCCCCAAAGTAGTTCCCATCCAAGAAAAAGATCTCTGTGAAAATTTTATCTCGTCAGAATAACGGGGAAAAGTGCCTCGCACCCCTCGAAGTTTTACATATGCAACCGTTCGAAGAGGCTGAGACAAAAACAGTTGTTCCAGAAAAAGAAACTGTCAACCATCCAATAACTAAAAGCGGCCACGTATATCGCCGAGAATTTTTTACCCCCCGCGATCTTTCTCGTGTTCTAATTAACATCGGACCGTTATTTCTCGCAGTAATTTATGTACTCGGTCGCCTTCCGTGCCAACATTTTTCGCGTTCAATTACCGTGATTCACGGCTGCAGAAGTGCATGACGCGATACGCCAGCATCTCGCGTTTTCCATAAGCAGGAGCACGGGTTTCAGCATTGTGCGGCGGCCGAGCGCGGTTCAGCGAGGCCTCGTTGCGACGAAGGGGGATCAACGAATCCGCCCTGACGCAATCCCGAAGCCGCCTCGTTATTCGCGTTCTGTCGTCACGTTGAAATCGTCGATCAATAGAGCACCCTCGTCGAGCATCGCTGCGCGTTTGCTCTCGTCTTCCACGCTGCCCGTTTCGGGTCAAGATCAGGTTAATCCGCGGTTTCGTTCCGTCGTTGACACAGATTCGACTCTAGCCGACGAAACTGGATGCAGCCGCTCTCCCCCCCGCGACTGCAAACATACTCGACTCGTAATTCGAAATCGCCGATGCCCGGAAAGGGAAAATCTGGCGGCGTGAAGATAATTGGCATTCTCCGCTATTATTAAACGTCTTTAGTCTGCAGTTCAGCGTTATACGTACGATTTTACAAGTTTAGTACCGCGTAAAAAGCGAGGTACGGTCGAACGATTGTTAAGGTCGAAGCCAAATATTCGTTTTCGCGAGCAGCGATCGAGGAGAAATTAACCACCATCATCTGACGATCGTGGATTTGTCAATTGGAATTTGGTATATTACAAATTGTGGTTGGCTTGATTTTGTAGTGAAATTTTAGGAAAATTGAGATATTTTTTGATGGCGGATTGTAAAGATTGTCATGGGAGTGGAAAATAAATTCAAAGTAGAAGTGGTTGAAATAAAGCAGACAGAGGGATAATTTACTGTAGGGTGAAGGACCCAAATTTCGTTCCCCTGCATTTCTCGATTCTTATGGTTTAGAGTGTCTCTACTATGGTCGCATTGTCAATTTCAGCTAATGGTAAATGTTGCATTAGTATACATCAGTATTCTGACAGACTTGCAAGTAACAGGTTAGGTGTTTCTGCGTTTGCGAAGGAAAAGAAGATTTTCGAGCACGGCGAGCTTTTACAGAATTCAGTATGATAGCACGTGACTAGTAGAATTGAATATTATTTCTAATTCGAAGTTGTAGCACTTTTTCGTGCATATGGTGTAACTTCTTATACGCGATAAGTTTTATGGCCATCACTCGCGTGGTCTGTTAGAGCGATCACCATATTGAAACTGCTCGAATTCCAAATTTCGTCCTCGGAGGTGTCCTAATTTCGTCCCCGGAACTCCAAAGGAAATTCAGATCGATTGTCTAAAAATTCGTTATTCGAAATAAAAAGGGCTGAAACGTGAACAGTTACAGGAGTGAATTTATCTTTTATTCGGTTTCCAAGCAATTTTAGTAGAAGTGTTTAATGTTTTGTAGATGCCGAAACGAAAACAGTGGAATAAAGAGTCCATGCGAGAAGAAGTCGTTTATTTGCCGTGATTGCTTGCACGCATAAACTGTAAGATCACTTGAAACAAAAAAGAAATTAATTTTTCAATTTATTTCCAGTTTTACAAATATTTTCTTGGAGGGTGGGGGCAAAATTAGGAACACCTTTTTCAGATCTCACATTTTATCTCGTATGGACATGACATAATTACATTTTGCGATTCGTGAATACAGAATCGTTCAAAGGAAATTCATGCCAAGTGCCAGCTGATTCTAACATTTTATACACCCTCCACAGGATTGAATACAAATAGGGGACGAAGTTTGGGCCCTTTACCCTACGAGGCAAATTTAACGATAGGTGTAACTACAACTGTAGATTGTGGGAAAAGCGAAATTCTGTACGGTTTATCAGTTAATTTATAAAGCAATGAAAAGTAGTTGGAAATAAAATTCTATAAGAAAACTAGACCAAGCTCTCCTACATTCTAACGAGATGTAGTAAGTAGAATTAAACTAAGATATAATGGAATTTAAAGAATGAAGGTGGCAGTAAGAATCTCACAACAAATTCACATCCAACGTCACTGGTAATTAAACAACCTCTTCTTATCTCCGACAGCTGGAGAAATATCAAATTGTGCGTATACATTTAAGTCACGTATTCTGTATGAAAATGTCGGATAATGACAAACCGCGTCAAACGGAACGGCAGGTTTGAATAAAGCCGGTTGGAAATTATAAATCATTGAACGGGAGCTGCGCAAGAAAATGGAGTCTCTATGGACGACACCGCTATAGCTGCGCTGTACGAGCCTGCTAAACTAGGACGTGCACCGCCCTTGGGGTCCATGACATCTGTTGCCCTCGATCTTACGATATCCGTCCACCGCTCGCCCAGATCCACGCTTCTCCTTGCTCTTTAATCCCCTTCCGCACTAGGGCTGTTTCAGCCTCGAAGCATTCAAGCTGCTCCAAACTCTGAGCTAAGCAAACTCTGCGTGTCGCATACTCTCTGGACGGTATACTCTTTGAAGGTTCTAAACACATGTAATAATTTAGCACGACAACACGTTCCAGCTGATGCATGTGCTGCACGCGAGAAACGCCGATGGGCGTTCAACGATTGTGCTTAACGAACAGCATTGTAAGAGTCCCGCACGTGAAGATCGTTCAGCATCTCAATTCCTGGGCTGAAAGGTCAAACGGTTTCAAGTAACTCGAATAATCCCCTTTTCTAATACTCCCACAATTTGGGCCTTATTTTATGAACTATTGCCATCCTAGGGTATCTAAGTTACAGTGGCGCCAAAAATTTGTCGATGAAAGATTGTTACGTTGGCGTATGCAGATTATTTGGATAGTTTCGTTTCTTGTACTGAAATTTGAGAAAATAGACTACGGCTGTGTATGAAAACGTAAGGTGGTGCATGCAAGAGCAGAGAAGCAATGCAACATTATTCATGATTAATTACATTCTTCCTATTATTTGAATTTCTTAATGACTGTGTCTCACTAGTGCTGATAGGTGAAAGAGGTTCGAGTCTTCTGTGATCGTGACAATTTCACTCAGGCTTAATGGGCAGCGAGGGTATTGAGAATCGAGGTCAGACAAAGGGAAATCCTATGCCTCGTACAAGTATACAAGAGTATAGGTTTCCCTTTGCCAGCCAAGCCAGGCTAAGGTTTTCTGAACGCGGAGGGCAATCAGCAGCTACAACTCGGCTATTCTGATAATTGGGCGTGGACTCTCGCGGACAGTGATTCTGTCACAAAACTACGCAGAGCGCAAGCCTGGAATACAGCAAGGCTTTCTAGAATATATGGGGGCCCTCTTGTCACCAAAGCCACTCGGATCTTGGAATAAATCTACTCAAATTGGTATCTACGCTTTTTAGATATTGAGAATAAATTTAAATATGCTCCACTTCCCAAGTATGGAGTAACTTTTCCTTTTTCTCTACTCTCTTTTGCAAAATATCTTCAATTTTTATTAACTATGTGTAGTACCATAAGCATCATGAATTTAAATTAGTTATTAGTGCTACTATTATTTTTAGTAGCTAATACATTAAAACAGTTAGAATTCTATATAACTCTGTCAATAAAATTTAAAAATGGAGCAATAAAACGGGGTTTTCTATTTTTCTAACACCTTCTATACAGTTAGGTGGTCTAGCATCACTTCAGTTGTCTTTTGAAAAGAATTGGTCGAGTTACTGCACCCTCCCCCCTCCCATTTATAATGCGATTATTAGTATCGATATTGATTATTACTGTTATAAGTATAAGAATTCGAATTAATCGAGGAAGGTGGTTTTCAAGTGTTCGAAATATTGGCAAGCATTTTAATTTATTCTCCAAACCTAGGAAACATTCCAATTCATTCTTTGCATTCCGGTTATCCGAATATTCCAATTCCGATGGACTCATTCCAACGTAGAACTTTCCCGAGCTACGTGCCACATTCAGACTGTTTGAAACGATCTAGCACTTGAATCGAATATCCGAATTCTGGAACACCCCTACTTTGCACTATCTAGCACCCTTTAGTCGCTAATCCTGCGAGAACAATGGCGGCCGCGCGGAATACTATTGAGTAACGTCTCCTATTGTGCACCTCCGCGGAGCGTAATGCCATTGTACAGATTAAATTTTACAGGTTTCTTTAAAAGTATGTTGCTTGTAAGTAAATTATCTAAGTTTATGTAAATAGATGTGTTCATGAAGCATTGACTGTGGAGTTGAGACTTTGAAACTAAAATTTGTTTTATTTCTAAGAATTTCAAACATATACTACTGTTTTTCATATCCTGCGTCAATATTCCATATTTCGCACATATTGTTTCATCAACGTGGTGCTGAATTCATTTATTTTTGAGAAATATAGCTTTACATTTAAAACAGAGAGAGTCGGTGCTATTAGATTTAATATGGAAAATTATTCCGGAAAGTGTCCTGTAATTTAGTAAACATTTCATGTGGCACTTATTTACAAACACCTTGTATTACTCTTACTTTCAATTAGTTTGGTAAGCGGAAGCCAACTATAATTGTTACTAAAGCAAGCCTCGAAATTGATTAACCTCGAAGTGCGTTCAATATATTATCAGGTCCCACGTAAAGTTCTGTCCTTTTTTTATCGCTTCTTTCGTAATAGTGTATCTCACATGCAGTTGTCTCTGGTTATCAAACACCAACAGATGCGTAATTTATTTAACTTTAAGATGCGTTGCATTGTTTGAGTCAGTTGAATCTTAGACACGATATTGAAGTCACGATTGTTGTAAGCTTTGCTTTGCTTTACGTGTTTAAACTCGGTCGAAAAGCAACAGAAGCAGCTCGAAATGCCTATACGTCAAGCAATTGGGGAAAACGTGTTGTGAACATCTGCATCAAACATGCACAGAATTAGCAAAGTGTAGGAATATTGGAGACAGGTGGTGTATATAATATATAAGCTTATTACACACTACCAAAAAAGAGCAAGAACTTTCCATGAGATCTAATACAGTTTTTCTCAGGGACAGATAGGTACTCAATAAAAATTCTGAATTCTCTAAATCTGTTTAATAGGATCTACTTTCCTTATTGCAAACCTGTTGTTCTTACAAGCATAGAATTAAACGTTTTTTGGGACAGTCCACTAGCATCTACAAAAACAATTAACGGTTACTTTATTAGGTCGTAGAATAAGCCACCTCCAAGTAGCTATTGCATTTCATTAGAAATTTTTATAATGCACATAAAAAAGTGAACTATATGTTATAGTTACCCCTTGCTAAACAATCAATTTCCTACATGTTGCAACAAAATAAAGCACCTTTACTAAAATTTGAATTTCGACAGGAATTCCACTATATCAGAAATTCACGTTACTATTGTATTTCAATTCGTTTAATACGATGATGAAACACCCAAGAATCTAAGCACTCGAAGGTTAGAAATCAGACTGTCTCAAATAGTATAAGTACAGAAACAGTCCCCAAACATATCGTACGCTATTTCGAAAGTATCTCGCGTACATGTGAATTTAATTTACGTGTATAAGTGTAAATGGATTTGTAACTGTTAGATGGAATCAATGGTCCCTTTGGAGAACATGTGTATCCGTGGTTGGCACTGTTGGCAGCCTTTTAGACAGCACACTTTCCTCCTTTGTTTAGATTCTTTTGTTTATTGCGTTTTTGTACGAATAAATTACCAGAAGGATTTAGACACACGACAGCCTTTGCACGCCAGGAACGCTGGTGAAATCTATCCAGCAATGCGCGTAGGTGTCGCAAGTGGGCAGGATTGTGGAATTTTATTGAAAGACACGTAAGTACTTACGTGAACATACTTTCTTCCTAGAACCGTTGAAAATACTGCTGCTGCAGCATCTGCTCCTCTGAATCAATCCCATTCTTGTTTATCACGTTTCTGTCTAAGCATCTCGTTTCCAGAGAATCGTCTAATGGTTCTTTGGTCTGCCTTGCCAGATAAATTATTTCTAATGGAACACCTGAGTACCCTTATCATTATTACGAATACACAGCTTGCTTGAAGGAAAAGTTTGTAAAATATAAATGTGAAAGTTTATCCAACTTTATTTTTCAAAAAACAATTGAAGTAGTTTTCAAAATGATTACAAGGTTCCTTTTTTATAGCTTCTATTTTTATATCTGAATATTCTTTCCCAACTGATTTGCTCTGTAATTACCCTACTTTACTTATCTACTAATTACTATGTATTAATATCATTTATTAGCCCTCATTACTCATTCCTGTCACTGAAATGTGTTCAGAGAAGCTTCGATCGTACAATTATCGAAGACCATCAATTTACTTTCCGTGGCAGGTGATTCGCGGGATTAAAAAAGTCTTCGAATGTCTGTACAATAAATTTCCTTTTCACTAAAATGCTTTTCTGATGGGGAGAAGACGGGAGAATAATCGACGCCTGAGAAAATAAAAGTTTCCAGATCAGTGTCACTTTACCAGTTTACAGTTCAAACAAGTTCGACGTAAGTTTCCTTTAACGTAGCAGCTAATGGGCAATTCTATATATCTATCGCTATTAAATTACATCTGATTTATCTCGGCGCGAAAAAACCGCTGCGTTTCTAAATTCCGCTTGAAATAAGGTAAAAGTCTTCGAGGACCACTCAACGCAACGATTCGAATATCTCGCGGGCTCGCCTTTCCTGTTAATTAAAAGCAAATATCTCTGAAACTAAATTGCTGCCAGCAATTTGCAAAGTGCGGTCCGCGATTGGCAGCTGGACGAGGGTGAAGTTTGTAATTGCAGGTTTTAGCTGCAGCTGACCCTTGAAGTTACGAGGATAGAGCAGACGCGTAGCCTCCCACAGAGATAATTATTCGCGATAGAAAGAAACTGTTAGCAGCTTCTCACGTTAAGAGACACCACCCTTTTCCATTTAGTACCAGCATCTTCCGCTGGCGGGACTATATATTATGCATGATTATGCTAACACCGGGAGACTGAAGTTAAATATAGGACGTTCTTATTTACAATTTCAACGAACTAGCTTTAATCCTTGCATGGCGAATAGGGGTGATTTTCAATTATTCATTCCAATTTTAATTTATTAATGGGAGCAGGTCCCCTTTTTACACAAAGCCGAACTATTATAGATAAAGTAACAAAAGATTCAAAACTAATTACTATGCTAATACTATAATAGAATCCCTATAACTATACTAATTACATGTTACTATAATAGTAGAAACACTAAAAATAGCAAGGAAGAGAAGTAGGCATATAAACAAAGGATTTGAAGTGACTGATTAACCCAGAGAAGTAAGGTACCTACTACCTAGTTATTGTTAGTATAATAATTGTATTGAGTTTTGCAGCATTGGAATAAAATAAACTCCCCCTTACATCGTACCAAATCAACTAGGAGACGATAAGTATTTATCCGTTTCCAAGACGACAAAAATCTGCACCAGTCTATGGGACAAACGATCTCCTCCCCCGACGTCCCATATGCACGCTTCGCATAATTTATACACCGCTCATAAATTATTCATCAAAAGTATCGCGCGACGCTTGTTAATTTTCCAGTGCCACTGTCAGTTATGCGGAACGCTTGCTAATAAAACATCGCCGAGTGGATTAACAGTCATTTAATGTCGGAAGCGGAAGCTTGGGACGGGATCGAGCGACCTTGACCATCGAAGGCTGAAGATTTTTGTGTTGTGGAATACAAAATGCTTCGGGGGTGCTGGTGGTGGACGGGTGGCAAAAGTGGTCGGTTCCCTTGGCTCATGGAAACTGCACGTCTCCTTCACAAAGCCCGCGAACCCAGCTTTCCATGGAACGGGCGCAGACGTTCGCAAAGGGGTGGTTTTAATGGGCCGCGAGCTTCCTTCTTTTTTCCCCTTTACTTTTCTGCTGGGAACGATCGCGAGAAAAACGTTCATAATTATTTGAATTGAACGGAATTACTGTTTCCATCTCTTCACGTCGGACTCCGTATTTGGCGGATTCATTTCTGCGGTACTCCTTCGCTGAATGAATCTCATTACTGAATTGTCGCGCACTTGAACTTTTAGCAGCTTTGCATCACTATATTGCGAAACAGAATGAGTGCAATAGTATAAAATTAACTGATAGTTGTGCATATGTCACTGTAAAAGTAAATATTAAGATTTATCAATATTAACGTTGGTAGAAGCCTGAAATAATGTTTCCCACTCGAAAGTGTGGTACACCTTTGGAAAGCTTGAGTGGAGGAGTCCAACGTCCCACTCTGTAATTATACATTAAAAAATGTAAACCCGGCATTCACTTACACTTACGTAATCCCAACAAACTCCGACAGTCGGTGCAAAGGAAAACTCGGAAAATTCTAGGAAAATCCACCCTTTTCTGGGTTTTGTTAGCATCGGCTGTCGGAGTTGGTTAGACTTGTTTAGTCTTCCAACTTTTGAGAAACTTAAGATAAAAAAATGTGTTTCAGAAATGGATGGTCATGGGGATTTGAACCAGCACCTCGTGGATGGTGAGATTCTGTTTCTAGAACACATTTTTTTTTATCGGGGGGTTTCTACTTTGGCAGCGCATATTTTAGGGGGTTTTAAATCATTTTTTCTAGCAGAGATATGTAGATTGTTTGCCATTCAAACGTATAAATGTTACTAGCTGAAATGCCCAATGTTACCCGGGTTTATGAAAGGTTTACAATAAAATCGGTAGTATTATAGACGGCAAAACAGTTGATAGCGTTATTAAAGTTAGCGAGAATTTGTTATCATTACAGCAAGAAATTAATCAGAAACACACGTCTAAACTGAAATTTTACTAAATGTTAGACTGATCCTTGGTATCGCCAAACCAATTGTCGAGTTTAGCAGAACATTCGTCAATATTTTTCGAGTTTAAGAGTGGGCATGGTAAACGAAACTTATACAGTGATCCCCGCTCGGACGTTTAGAACATATGTGCCAAATTTGAACGAAATCCGTGCAGCAAACAGACGGAAAATGAATTTTATGTATATAGATTAATGTACATTTATTGAACATTTAAAAACATATTTTTGTTTGTAAATATTCTTGCCAGGAATCGTTCAATATTTCGTCGATTTTAAGTATTCGATCCGTGTGCCTCCCCCGCTATTCTACCGGGTAAACGGATGGTCAGAAATCAGAGAGGAAACTTGATTCACAATCTGCATAAGTGTAGATATCGTCTGAACGACGAATATTGAATTTGAAGAATACTTTTCCGCAGGTAATCCAAATTTCATCAAACTTTTACGTCATCACAGGTGAATAGTTCAGATGAAAACTATATCCTTTTTAACTATACGTTCCAAGTTTCAAGGCAATCGCGCCGTTCCCACCCGTCGCACCACCCTATATGCTTCGACAATTTTATTATTATTCGTGATTTTTTCACAGAAAGAAGTTCATTTTTACGAAAAATTCAATTTTACTAAGACTTTCTATCCTCGTTTTTCATACGTTCAGTTGCGCGTGGCGAAAGTACGAGGACAGTCTCAGAAAAGAGGGGGGGGGGGGGGGGGGAGGAAAGGACTGCTCAGGGAACAAGTCGATATTGAACCATCGAGACGGATCGAACGTACAATAAGGGTCAAAGGAATACGATGCAAGTTGCGCGTATTGGAAAAGCCCCAGGGGAAAGACTCGACGAAATCTCGAAATGAGGATCTCTTCGGTGATATACAAACAAATCTGAGATCGAACGGTCTATAGCGCTTCCCCTCGCTCAACTTCGCTAAGTTTCAATAAGTTCGTTCTGTCGCAGATTCGAATCAGCCTGATAGGAGATTCTGTTCCTGGCCGACTCGCAGATATAGCGAGGTTGTAGATAACAGTGCTCCAATTAGAGTTTAATTGAACTGTGGGTAATTACGTTAGCGAAAAACAGCGATTTTGAATGTTGCTAGTTTTCGACGAAATTAAATACATGGAAGAAATATTCTACGTAGCTTCCTGTCTCTTTTGGAAATTGCTAATGGGGATTAGCAAAAATGTTAAGAAACGTGAATAATTGTGTGATTTATATTGGGTATAGTTTCTGGGGTAGTATCAAATTATTTTTCGGAGGGTGTTGATAATCGTTAGGTTTTGAGGAAAGGGTGCAGAGAAATTCTGAATTACTTACGTAACAGTAATTTTATTTTTCAACCGAGTAGTCCATGTGGGATGGGTTTTACTAGATTTTTTAGTAGTGAAAATTATAGAATCTTAATTTCAATAAAAAATGGAGGAGCGAATATATTAAGCGTTATATGGATTTCTTGGAACCTAATATACAACAACGAGTATTGATACTTTACCTACATAATCTTTACAAAAGTCAGCGTAACTAAATCCATAGGTAATACAAATTTCAAACGAAGAAGATAAACTGGGAAATGGAAATATATAGAAACACAATGTTCCACAGCTTTGTCAAAATTCTTCAATATAATTCGAAAATTAAATAATATCCTATACAGTATTTAATTTACAAAAATAAAAACAGAATATCGTATTCGACACTTTTGAGCAACAGACAGGTGTCACAGAAGGTCGCATCAAATAGAGCTGAACGGTGGCAGAATCTTAAAACAAAATGAAAAACAGAGTTGCGGGGCAGTAGAAGGATAGAAAAATAGATGAATAAAATTGATACACAATACCTCTAGAAAAGTCTTCGATCTTAATAAAAAGCGACGAAGCTATTAACTACTTACTCGTTAGAAGTAAACCTGACCTACATCCACCGAGATGTTCGCAACGTCGCTTTCGTTGCATTTAATCGCCTTTCGTCCCAGCTCCGTTCCTCTTCCATGTTTCTCGGCAGAGAAACTGACAGGCGTCGTGCACCCCAATGTTCACCTTTTGTGCGTCAACGAACTATGCACAGCTCGATGGACATTTTGGCCGCTTGCCACTCGCGAGTGCGGGAAACGCTATCCAGCACGCAATTCCTGCTGTGCTGACGCAGACTTGCATCCATATCCAAGTTATTTCTCTAAATTATACACTCGTCGGTGTAACACAGAATCATTATACGTAGATAAGTACAATTAAATTTTTCGAACTCCATTTTGCACACTTTATCCCATAAAGTGGGGTGTAGAAAGTTTGGGTCACCAATTCGGCACGAATTTGGAACATCGATAGAACACAGCGTGTATAACAATATACTAAACGCTTAAGGTGTGCTACTCGAAAGCTTTCAGGAAAATCCAGCTCAAAGTCATCATCTTTTTTATTCTCGCGATATAATTTTATTATGCACTCATACCTGGACGTGAAACCATAATAATTTAGTTTCAGAGGTAGCTGAAGACGAATTCAAATCGTAATTCTAGATGCGTGTACATATTTTGAATGATTTTCAATTATTTCAGTGTTCAGTTTTGTAAATTGATTTTGTTCTTACTTACGTATAAAATAAGATATATCGTAGTATCTGAAAAAGTGGAAAATTTGAAGTCGAGTTCTCCATAAAGTTTTGAGTAGTCCGTTTTACGCATGTAACGCATTATTATACGTAACATGAATCAATGATTTACAAGATTTTAGTTCAATTATCGATGGCCTGAACCGTGCGCAGCCCTCTTGTGAGCAAGGCATTCCAGAAACGGTGGAATTAAACTGAATGCATTTCTCGAAACAAACACCTGCGACTGTAGGATTATCGAGCGTTCGCAATTTATCGGTACAAGATTTGCGTGTACCAGGTGTCCTAAAATTAAGTAGGACGAAACAGGTAGTTTTATTCAAATACAATTCGAAAATGCAAAACAGACTTTTTTATAGTGATCCTTCTTTTTGGACAACTGATATTTGAGAATTCTTCATGTTCGAGTAGGGTAAATGTACCAGTAACTGAACATGTACCAGCGAATGAACATTTTTTATTAAAATGGGTAAAATAGGTTATTAAAATAAGCAACTAATTAATTAGAGACTTCTTTTAATTTCTTGCTCCATATCCAAACATTTTTTGCAGCACGTGGAATCAATCGTGCTGCAAATATAATTTTCTGATAGTGTTCATTCATTGGCCTTAAGTGTTCGTTTATTGCTACGTTTACCCTGCATCTGATTAAAAATTGGCAGAATACAGTAATAAATTTGTTACTATTGCAGTTGAAATAAATCCTTGTTCAAAAGTATGTAAGTGGAAATTATATAGTAACCTTTTTCTCGAACGACGTTACATTTTCGAGAAGAAAGTGTCGTCAAAAAAGCAATTATTTTACAATTCTCACTTACATATTTTTGCACAAAGCTTGATTTCATCAACAGCTGTACCATATTCGCAATGCATTCTGTCAATTGCCAGCGAAACGCGCATATACCTACAAGATAAGTTTTCAAATTAGATTCTCTCGAAAACAAAAGCTAATATAAAAAAAATATTCCCCATTTTCAATTTGCTTCTGTATGCAGAATCACTACCTTCTCGGTTATATTACTCGTTGTGGGACACTCTGTATAAATACAACGTTATGTGTAGTGTTCTGCCAATAGTGCTAGCCAGCCTGTGAATTCTCTATAATGCTAATACCTGAAATACGAGATTTGAATCTGAATTTGATCGCACCTGGCTCCGCCCGAGGCTGAAGCAGGACGGAGATAAATCGCCAGAGTTATGCAAATGCGGTATGCGATGTAACGCGACCAAGTACGAAGAAACGTAATAAACGAAAGACTCGCTTATAGGGAACCGCACATCGCGGAATAGGGTCGACTACTATTCAACGTCCAATCTGTTCACGATAGATCATTTTGATGGAGTGTGTCCAGAAATTTCTTATTTTTCTTTGCCGAGACTTGCCGAGCGCGATAAACAAATAATCTAAATCCGAGGAAACGGTACATTACTGTAATCGTTTATTGTGCTAGCGCGTGATTACATTATTCTGTATTTAGGCCAAGTGTTTCTTGTATCATTTAAATGCTCGTCTGGTTTCGTACGATTGATTATTATGCAAGGTATAATTTAATCCTGAATTAGTAATGACGTGGATACTTGTCGAACATTTAGAAAAATGAAGATTCTACCTCCTGGTCTAAAACATACATATGTATATCAGTAATATATTACGATAATCGAAAAATATTGTCGGGCTTTTTAAGGGAATGTCACTCTTTTATTATTAATAATAAATGTATTTTTGTAAATCTCCTTTGAATTCTCCAGAATTTTCTACCACTCTCAATTCGCCAGCTAGCTTATTCATTTGACAAATAATAAATCTACGGACACTTCATAATTTTCGACACATCAAATCTGACAGTAATTTTCATCAATCTAATAATTGCAGAAGAATTGGAAGTCTACTGTAATTTCTATCGATGAAAATAATGTGGAATACCTAAATGCTAAATTTTCTCGTAAAAACGTGACTGAGGGTCTTGAGAAAATTCGATTATCGTGTCATGCTATCGCCGATTACTTCCGTGATGTGTTCAGAACAGCTTAGAAAAGACAGAAAGTAAAAGCACTAAGTAGTTGGTGAAACTATTCCCATCATTAAAGTAGTACCTATACTAGATGCTCCCTCAGAAACAATAGTCAGGGCCGTCTTAACAATTTTGACCGCCCTTTGCTAAAAAACTTTGGCCCCCCAAGGGTGCAATTTCTTCGCAATCGGTGCAAGGCAGTACATCACAACGCCGAGTCTCCACCAATGCAAACACGAACAAAATGTAAAATATATAAATTAGCTCCGGACAAAAATTGTTGTCTCCAAAATTGAAGAGAAAAAAGCATTTCCATATATTTGATTCTTAAGCGCCCCTGGGCTACAGCCCATTTAGCCCATTGGTAGAGGTGGCCCTGACAATAGTAAATAGATGGTAGCCGCCCGTAATAACCGCAACTAATCGACGTGTTCGCAGGTGTGTCGGGCAAGGATGTCAGCGGATGGTCCAAAATCCCCTGCCTGAAGGGACGTTCCTCGAGCAAAGGTGGAAACGCATCTGCCGGCGCGCACGCCGGCCCACCACAATGCCCCCACTCTGTATTAAGCAGCACTCGCAGTTCGGTTAGCAGTTCGCCTCTGAGCCCATGCCCAACGCCTATGCCGTTTTTGGTTACTTCGGGTTCGGTCAGGTGAGATATCACGATCTTTCTTAACCCTCCATTCTAAAAGCTAATTGCTTACTTACAGGGGATTTTTGGCAATCCGGAAATTCAAAAAAATCTGAAACTTTGGAGAAATGTAGCTCAAGTGATGCTACTAACGTAACTATTTTTTGATTCGACAAAAGAAACGGTCCTAAGCGTGAAAACGCCCCTAAACCGTAAACGATGTTGAATAGAAAGTTCAACTCAAAGTTGGACGGTTTACAATATCCTACATATAGTGATAAAGAATTGTCGAAAAGAGGGTGGCGGGGATAAATTTTGAGAAAGAAAAATGTTTTTCGGAAATTCTTTATCGTTGCTTTATAGGACGTAAAAAATCATAGAACTTTAGAATTTGACATCTGGATACCCACGATGGTCTGAAGACTCACAATTTAATCGAGAAGGTGCTCTTAGGAACGTTTTATTTCCGAATCAAAAAATAGTTACGTTATTAGCATCACTTGAGCTACATTTCTCCAAAGTTTCGGATGTTTGAATTTTCGAGTTACTAAACTTCCCTTGTTACTTCTCAAACGATGGATACCGGGTCACACGTGACCCAGCCACAAGTTCGCCTCATGTCAGAGTTCAGATTGTCAGGCAAGAGTGACAATAAGACTTCTTCTCCCAAATTGTACCTATTTGAAAAACTGTGTACTGTATTACACAAATATTTTTCTGTAATTATCGAGATTATGGGGACGCAGATAAAAAAGACCAGAGCAATTATAATATCTGCAAAGCGATCTAGATGCTACGTTTGCATTGGTAACAATTTTACTTAACCACCCTTTCTTGAAACTTACTTATTGCTCAGCCATCAAATAACGATCACGACTCTTTTCTTGACCCCGCTTTTTTAGAAACTTATTGTTTACTTATCCCTCTGACGACGAGTACCGGGTCACACGGGACCCAGCCTCGGGTTTGTTTCGTGTCAGAATTGAGGCACAGCCCCAGAACCGCTGACTTTTATGATCAGGAGGGAAATAAAAGGTGAACTGTTAGTTTTAACGACTCTGATCAATGGTTTTACGCGATATCTATCTACTCTGCGTATATACTTCTCCTAGGGTATACAAACACATTTCGAATCGCTTCCTCGCCCACGCTCCATTGAAAGCATTTCGTACAGTGCTTTTGAATCTGTCTCGATAATACTTCGCGCGGTCGTTTATGGCGCCACGTTGCGTGGCGCATGGAGCACATTGAAGCGTTAAGGCCTTTTCACGCGAGACATTTCTGTGGCTGGCATTCTGTTTAGTAAACACAGCGTTGGTCTAAAAAGGATGAAAAAAAAAACGAAGTATCGTGAATATATGTTCGTGATGGCGGTCTAAAAAATATTTAGGCCATCTGAGTCGCGTTAAATTAAACTGAAAGTTGTATTAAAACTTAACAATTTTTGTAATGTCCGTTGCATTGTCTGAAAATGCATTGTGTAGTGTTTTTATTAACGGGTAATGCCACTCTAGAGCCCGGAAAAACAGCCTGATTTTGAGATTTTTTTACGCGAGTATAGTGAATGGAATACAAAATCTGCTTGAAAGCCTTTGTTTTACATACCTTTAAGTATGATCACAAATTTTTTTTTTTAATTTTTTTAATACAAATTAACGGCGCCATAGTTCAACAAAAGAAGCTTTTTCTAAAAAAACAGTGTTCCGCGGCTGGAAACATTTCTGCTTCAATTTGTGACCTAGAACAAAAAACCGAAAATTTTTGAGTTCTATATAAGATTACTTCGGGAAGTACACGCGGAAATTAAAAAAATACTGATTTTTATAAGAATGTTGCGTGATTGAATAAAACTCGGATCTGCCACAACCTCGAAATTGTTGAAACCTTTTGTTCAATCACGCACCATTCTTACAAAACTTAGTATTTTTTCATTTCCTCGTGTACTTCCTGGGATAATCTTATGTAGAACTAAAAATTTTCGGTTCTTTGTTATAGGTGAAAAATTAAGGAGAAATCTTTCTGGCCGCGGAACACTGCTTTTTAGAAGAAGCTTCTTTTGTCGAGTAAAATTTTAAAAAAATTGTGATCATACTTCAAGGTATGTACATAAAGTCCTTCAAATGGTTTTTGTATTCCATTCACTATACTCGTATAAAAAATTCTCGAAATCAGGGTGATTTTGTTATTGAGAATATTATTCTATTAGATAATTTTTTGAAACTTTCGACACATTCTCATTAATAAGTCGTAAATTTAAATTAACACTTTTTCAGATCAAATGTCCCCCTCCCCCCCCCCAAATGATTTTGTAGATTTCGAAATTTCAAAGTCCATTATATTTGACCTGAGGTTGCTTTTGTACGGATATTCAAATGTAACTGTAAAATACAAATGGGCACGATGCTTATAAAAATATTTGAACTTGCTAAGTGGCAAATCAGTGGGAAAAGTGTGTCGTGAAACATCTGTCATGTTATTACTTAGTGAAAAATGTTTGGGGGACACTGTTCTTTCATCTGTCTGACTGTAAGTGGCCTTTGACATTTCTGACATGTTGATTTTTCGTCTTTTTTGGTTTCTATTGTAACATCTTCATGCTTATGTTCACCCATAACCCTGGGATGCTCTTCAGAATTTTTAGGCCACTTGAATGGCGATGGTTTCAAACTTACATTTGTAAAACAAACACGCGCAGCTAACGGTTCTGAGAACGGACAGTTTCCAAGTGACATTGACCGAAGGAAACGAATTGCTCGGAATAACATGTTTTCGTAAAATACGTGTCTTTCAATTCCCTTTTATTTCTAGAAGACGGCTGCTACACGACGATATTATTTATTAACATAATCGTGTCTGGAAGAGCTTGCGAAAACTCAACTTATTTGACAGAGTTTCTAAGATATGAATCTAATCGCCAAGTTGGGTCATTTTTTATTAATGTAAAAGTGCACTCGCACCCCCAATGCAATTTGGAACGCGATAAGTGTTTGTAATCGTTTCAGTGGCGAGCTGAAATGCATACTTTACTCGCCGACAGTATGGAACTATATATTGGATTATTTGTTTTGGATGAAGTGAATAACACATAAAGAAGCCCGTTGGGAGTTTGAGTCAGGGAGAGTAACACTGACAAATATATTAATAGAAATGGGAAAAGTTATATGTATAATTTCTGAATTACGAAATTAAATATGCTTACTTGTATGCATACAGTATAAAAATATTGTTAGTATTCCAAACTTACACCTGTGAAATTATGTTTAAAATTTTTTGGAGGAATGTAATGCATTTTTAGAAGTATTCTGAAATTACAGAGTTAACGTTACATAAATGACGTGGTTTAAAATTTTCAAATAATAAGGCCTGACATTTCAGAGGGGATTATAACGCCCACCATTCTTTTAATTCAATGTGAAATACACCGGTGCTCATTAATTTTTCTGTACTCTCTTTCTAACGAGAGTGCTGGGAAACGTTTCATCTATTTTGTGATAGGAATGCAGATTGGAGTAGTCACCTCTAAAGGTCGTTACTGCTAAAAATACACCCTCTGCCTCATTCATACTTTATAGGGCGCTATATTCGGAGACGAGACGATCGTAGGCTAGATAAAAGGAACCATAGATACCTTCTGTTTACGGCTATCGACTAAACTCCGTCGATTCGCGCGCCTGTGGCCAATTCGAACTTTACTCTTACGTAAATCCCCTTTGATGGTCGATTGCATCGTTGCACTTTCATGTAGCCTTTAAACGCGATACCAAGGTGAATCGCTATTTCACCCATTAACTGAGGAACACGAATCAACTCGAGGAAACGAATTACATAATACCTTTCGAGGAAAATTTAATCATTTCACTTATATGAGAGGAGAAATTATTATTTGTAATGGTACGTGGTATTTACTGTCGTCAGGACGATTTAATTTCATTTTTGCTTTATTTCATTCAGTGTGCTTGGAACATGTGTGTAATGCTTGGAATTTTAAGGGTAAAGTTGTGAAAAGTGGATTGTTATTTTATGATTATTACTTGGCTTTGAAATATTATACGAATTAGGAATATGTAGTTTGTAATATTTAAACTGTTATCTGTATGATTTTTAGCAATGTGATTGAAGATAAACGTAGAAGAATTGAGATAGAAGTAACAAATTTTGAAAATGATATAATAATAATCAATAGAGCTCTATTTTACACGTTTAAAAATATAAGAATATTACACGAGAACCTTCAAACGAGAATGATATAAATCTAATGTAAAGAAATATAAATTTCACCTCATTTCGGGAGATTAAAATATGATTTGCAGGCAACATAATTTTCAAACTCTTTTGACCCACATCACACATCCTCAGGGGCTCGTACAAAACACTTGCTTGTAAAATTACATTCTCCTCAAACCAGTAGAATCTCCCGTTAGAAATTCATGTAACGCTACACGAGGAATTCTCGGTAAATAATATTTTATAGTCCACGATTTACTAATACCTGCATTTAAATTCTATATACACAGTGTTCCTAAATACTCCCAAGAAACTGGCAAAATTCCTATATTTCTGTTACATTTCTAGTATTCCAGCACGCAATCCAAGAAATACGCGTGCCTATGTCGAATTTTATGTTTGTCTCCGCGAATCTCGCGAAATTTTTATGCTTCATCAGAAACACCTAAAATATTCTGAAATTACTTCGGTGAAACCGAATACAGGAAGGATTTTAGCCCGTGTAATCTCAGTGTTAATACAATTCTCGGCATTGTCCAGGAACGTGGCAACATATTCCACTCGCAGTGTACTTTAGTTCCACTAGATTTAATCACCATATTTAAATCCCAGTCCTCTGAGGTGGAATTTTTTTAATCGCCATACTAAAGCTCTTTTACCCCATCCACTGCAGGGGAGGCCGATACTTCGGCAATTAAAAGTTCCGTTAACGAACCGCCATCGATACATCATTAGCCGCGAGAGGAACTCGTCAGTCTAACCAGTTCCCGCGAACTTCTCCGCGCGGAAACTTCGCCAATTCGGCGGTAGAAAATGCATTAGCGACGAAGGGGAAGCCGGTTTGTCGGCTACAACTTCGACATCCTGGCATGCCATCACGCTCTGAATAATTCATAACTCGGCATCTCGAAATGCTCGGTTTTGCTGCAATATATCGATAACCAACCGCTTCCCAAGTCCAAGCAGAGTCCCCCTTCCCATCCCGTCCAGACGGCAATCGCTATAGAAGCTCCTACCTTTCCCGTGGAAATGCTATCGATCCAAACCTGGCTATTATTTTTTTAAAACCACCCACGTCTCGGGCATTCCAACTTTAGCGATCTTTCGACGGGGGATGTTTTAGGACCTCCCATAAGTAATGCAACATTGGGAATAGGGCCATTTTTTGAGAACTGGTCATTTAGATTTTTAGTGGAAATATTAGATTACGTAGGAGTCTTTGAACGTTGCAGCAAAAGTTGATGAGCATAAATCGAATTACAAACTTGTACTAATATGCGGTTTGGCCATTTCTCACACCTCTGGTGGAGGTAATTGTAACTTGGAGATAAAACGAAACACGAATTATGTTTATATAAACATATCTTAGTACCTTTTAGCGTTGAATCTATTCTGTAAGTGGTTCCCACGTATTATCTTACATTTTTGTGATCCTTTATAATTACAACTACTGTTACGTTACATTAAGCATTTTAGACAGCAGCACATAACGAGTTACACAAAGCTACCAGAAAATTCATTTTCTCAACTATATTTCAACTAAGTAGCTTATCAAACATTTTCTTGAATTACTGCTGTACCGTGATCAAAATTTGTCTCTCATTTATGATCTCGCTTTAAGTAAAAGCAAAAGTCTAGAAAACAGAGGCGACAATGCATAAACACAACCAATGTATTTTGTCATATTCTAAAAGGTCTACACAATCGTTTTCATTAGAATTGCCAAAACCACAGTATTTTTTACAATATCTCAAATTTATAAGGCTTGCGTAAACAGTCGTGACTGACTGTTCTCTTCTTTCATTTAAATATACTGCGTACCCGGTGTAATAGAATCATTTTTTACAAGACGGAATCTTATTAGTGCCCCGCAATATAAATTACAGGAGTCGACGCAGATTTAATTGATGTGAATGAATCGCTCTGTTTCAGTAGCGGGATGGTACAAAGTGTCGGGGCTAATTTGTCGCCGGACCAAACATTCGGATCGATTCGCTCGCTGTCGGTAACGAGAGAAGTCGCCAGTTTTCCTCTATCAAGAACGCCTACGCCACCTCCGCAGCACAGGTGGGTAATTTTTCTCCATTTGTTGAGCCCTGCTACGCAGGACGAATGCCAGTTACATGGGAGGGTCTATGTATGGGACACGTGAGAAACCGATTCGAAGGAGGCTTTAAAAAAGGAAGACAGTTATAAAGAAAGATCGCGAAGTTAGACACCCGGAGAAGCACGAAACATTTGGAATATACAGGGGGATTCAGAAGGAGAGTAAAACAAAGTTTCTTGTCCAAAGCAGGTTGGTTGGAGGCCATTGTGAGTAAAAAGTGTTACATAAATCCAGATTCTATTTAAAAAAACTTGTGTAGTTATAGAAGCTTGAAATTTTACTACTGGCATTGTAAAATTTAACAAGATTGATAAGAATTGACCGAAAGTAGATTTTTTAAATAGATAAATGCCAATAAATATTTTTATAATTAAATAAAAATATAGTATTTCAAATATATATTTTAATACTAACTAATATAAACACTATTGTAAAATGAGTATCTCATTGAAATATAAGAAAATAGTATTTCAAATAATAATATTTTAACAATAGACTAAATAATAGAAACAGAATAATATTTTTTCAAATAATGACTGACTGGCTGGCAATACGAAAAATGTGTGTAGACATTTGGGAGATTCCCCAAGTGGGTGAAAAAATTACACCCCCTACAATTTTAACCCACAAATCCAATCGACTTGAAATCAGCATCTCGCGTTCTTCTCGAAAACGATAAAAAGCCGCTGCGATGCCTACTTACAATTAGTAGCATCGCGATTTCCGCAAATACCTACACAATTTATGGAGAAATGATCCGTCACGTACAAGTAGTTCAATTTTTCAAGTTTTTTTAGTTACAAAACTCAAACACTAAAAAATAAATAATAGAAAAAATATACAAAAAAAATTTAAGTTAAACGATTTTATTTAATTTGATCAAAAAGGGACACAAAACTAAAGAATAATTATTTTCTTGTACCACAATTACGATATGTCACTTTAAATAAAATCGTGGGGCAGGATATTTCATAGCAGAATGTGAATCAATTTTATACAGAATCAAGTGTCGAAATGAGCGATGAAATATCCTGCCCCATGATTTTATTTAAAGTGACATATCACCGCCGCAATTATACTAGAAGAAAGTAATTATTTTTTATCTCACAGAAATGTTTCAACCTATATATTTTATTTATTCGTGAACTGTAAACAGTTATTAAGAACCATTTGTTTCTGAGTCAATGCCTCGTGTAGGAAGTTTTGAAACCAATAAGAACAGTTTAGCGAATGAAGTATTGCTGTCTTGTAAGTTCTAAGTCCTTCATGAAATACATCCGGATATAGCTTTATATTCAAATATATGAATCCCTTGATCTGTTCACTGCGATAGACGAGTTGGTTGCAACGCATTGTGATTCGTCACGGAGAAGTAATTATACTTTTCTAAAGAGCCTCATTATCACTTTACAAATTATCCTCACGAAATTGCGACGATGCGAATTGTTTCACAGAGCGAATATGTTGCAAGGAACATATTATTTCCCATGCAATTAACTGTATAATTTTTAAGACCATTCATGTTCCTTTTTTTATATGGAAGTACATAGTACCTTCTCCTATGTATTATAGTGGATAATTAAAACACGAATACTAATTTGACCGTAAAATGACCTTTGACTTCAACATTTAAAGACAAACATAAAACTTATTAATACCTATCTAAATGTATTTCTCGTTTGACTTTAAAAAGCTCATTAATTTTAATCTCAGCATCAATTCATTTACGCTGAAAGCCGACAATGCTTTAAGACTTCACTTAATGCTTCTATCTTACATAGAAAGATCGAAAAATATTATTGACTTCTACCTGTATCAGTTTCTTTTGTGCCTACTTTCGTGTGGACCAAGATACAATTTATCCCTGTTCCCAGAATCACCCTGTATTCGCAATATCGCGCAGCATGAAACGGAACATTGATTAGATTGGAGCGTTCCGTAATGATACAGGAAAAACTGGAAACTCGTCGATACGAAACGAGATGCACACACTCGCCCATACGCGATATCCTTTTTAGCGGGCTGTCGATGCAGCCAGGACCGTGGCTTCCGTCATTACACCGTAACTTGGCGAGTCCTGTTCGCCGATAAGTAGATACTGGAGAACGCGATAACCGTAAACCATCGACGGTGTACAAAATTGGAGAGTTAGACAGTGACCTCTGCCCAGGAATTTTAACGAGGCCAATATAAATGCAAAGCAGCCGAAACGTGGGCGATTGAAAAAAGTCACGGGACGAAGGATGCCGAGGGGTGAACTGATAAAGTTTCAGCTTTGCTCGAAATAAAAAGCACCGTTCAATATTTAGGATTTTAGAATCAATTCGAAGACATTCGCCCCGGCATGATTTTTCCAAATAACTTCAGAACTGAAGTCTCGGATTTTTTTTTTAGAAAGCACCGCGAGAAGGTGGAATTTTCTGGGATTTGAATTAAATGGATTTAAGTCGGAAAGTGGATCCACGTGAGTCGTAAGATGGCATATTGAAAGTGATGGTGGAGAAAGTTGAGACTTTTTTTAGAATGCGTTAGAAAAGCGGAAAATTCAATTTAAAACACGTTTGTATGTTATAAAAATGCTTGACGCGTAGTAAAGTACGTCACGTGGCTCTCTGGCAAGGCACGAATCTGCTAGATAGCCTTACTGACAAGTCCGCTAGCAGGCCTTGAACGAAATGCACTCTCCTCCTCGTTTTTCTTATTTCATCGAACCACCTTCTCCTCGACCTCTTTCTAGCCACCAAAAAGTAATCCAGAAATGCAAGGGGTCAGTCGAAACCTTAGAAGCTCCTTCAGATAAAAAAAATATCACTTAGGTTGCATTTTATCGTGGAATCTTGTTTCCAAGTCTCTAACCCATTTTAGTATTGCCTTTCACAGATTTATATTTTTCACTCTAAACTTGATATTCCGACAGTCTCTATTTTAATGTTCTTGTTACCTTCAATTTTTCAGTATCATTTTGGCATTCGGGGCATTCTTATATTACAGAGTTTTTGAAACTGCTAAGTGCGAAGTTTGCTTATTTAGTGGGTCTTATCTTTATCTAGCGTTTTATCTTTTTTTAATGAAACATTAATAAACACGGTATGATTTTTAAAAAAAAAATTAAACAAGAGTTACAAAAAATATCTTTTTGCTTAAAAAATCGTAACTTTTTTAATTTTTAATATTTTAGCTAAGAATTTATGGATATACTCTTGAGATATGCTACCTTAATGAAATAAATTAAAAAATGTAATGAATAAAATTCCCCTCACTCCGGAAGCGCCTCTACCCGTAGAGAATACACAAAATTACTACAAACCTGGCGCCATTAGTACCATTTTCAATTGTAACGTACTGACTCTTATCTATTGTTTAACTTTCTCCGCAAACATGCATCATACTAACCACCCAAAGGCTACGTAATTGTAAACACTGCGCCATCCCTGTTACCGGTCGACATCCTAGCCAATGAATCATCTAATCAAAGTCCTGCACTTCTGCTCTATCCCATCATCCCCTCTCCTACTTTCCGAAACCCTTAAAAACCCACTACATTCCCTCATCCAGATTCATTACTATTCCCAAAGCAGAGATGGGGAAAAAATTATTTCAAATACAAATTTGTATACGAAATTTTTATTTAAAATAATTTTTTGCCCATCTCTGCCCGAAAGCCACTAACAAGGAGAGTATTTTAGGTGTCCGCCTCCGATCATTTTGATTTTTGGATATGTTATAGAGGACCGAAAAATAAGAAATACGTGTTTTTTTATTTTTCCCCGTTTTCATATTTGGGGGGTGAAAACTGCGTTCAAAGTTAGGGTTGAAAAATCATTTTTGTGGAATATCTCGAGAACTATTAGAGATAGGGGAATAGTGTCAATGGACGAATTTTGTGTCTTTGAATGCGAAATATGACTGACTCACCAGATTTTCAAAAAGTCCATTTGTTTAAATAAATTTATTTAAACAAATATGACTGACTAAATAAATTTATTTAAACAAATGGACTTTTTGAAAATCTGGTGAGTCAGTCATATTTCGCATTCAAAGACACAAAATTCGTCCATTGACACTATTCCCCTATCTCTAATAGTTCTCGAGATATTCCACAAAAATGATTTTTCAACCCTAACTTTGAACGCAGTTTTCACCCCCCAAATATGAAAACGGGGAAAAATAAAAAAACACGTATTTCTTATTTTTCGGTCCCCTATAACATATCCAAAAATCAAAATGATCGGAGGCGGACACCTAAAATACTCTCCTTGTAAGTAGTCTCATCCACGAAGTGCAGTTTAAAAACAGTTGAACCTCGAATATTCTTAATTTAGTTTATTAAATATATCATGCATAAAACGGTAATTCAAATTATCCTTGTGTCCATTACACAACGATGCCTCAAAGATATTTTACCTCAAAGTCAAATTTTTGGTAATTTCGACCCAGTGTGATAAGAGTTAACCTAAATAATCTGATAAGAACACTTCGTATTTCACCTAATTTTTGTTTTGTACGAGTATTCAATTTTAAGTATACAGCACAAATAGTCGCCATGCTTATGAAAATGTTTACACTCGCTAATGCACGAATAGTTAGCCAAAATTTGAGAAATCTTTTTTTTCATATAAGCCATATCACTCACTTCCTGCATTTAATTGAAAGCAAGATTCACCACATCTCCACTTGTTCCTTATAACGTATTGCTTCCATAATCTATTTTATTATTTCCCGCGATCTCCATTTCTCTCCCATAACTCATTCATCCCTTAATTATTGAAATACTGGATGATATTCATATACAGAAGGGAAGAAAGCAGACAATACGAAGAGTCCAGCGATTGTTGGGGAAAAAATCAATGGAATCCCTCTTTTATTCGACCGAAATCGATATTCAGGGCGGGGGAAACGAAATGGCGACCGATCGTTCACCCCTGTAGGCTGAGAGATGAGGAATTCGTGGTAGATAGACGGCGCATGAAATTGAATGCCCAATTCAACGACCTCGTCAAATGCATCTACTTAATTAGCGCGAGGGCTATGTTACACGCCCCCTAGCTATATCGTACGCGCAATTCAACGCGATAGTAAACTTATGGCGTAGTAACGGCGTATATGTGATAACACCGTTACCGCGATTAATTTTCTTGTTACAGGAACGATATTATTCCTGCTCGCTTCAGGTGGCGCGATTATTAAATTCGCATTAAAATTATAATTATGACGACGCACCAAACTTTCAGCCCCGTTAGGTAGACGCTTAATTCACCACCTCGTGGTGGCAGAAAATCACGAGGAATGATCGAAAAACGATGGATTTTCTTTAAATTTTAAATTACCTCGATCTGTGATGGGAAATTACGAAAAATACGTTTTGTGTGTATTTTTGAGGAGATTTATAAATTGGTGCTTATTATTGGAATTATTATTTGAACGATCTTTGACTATTTTCACCAACGAAATGACACTATTTCAAGTTTTAAGTACATTAATAAATTTACGAATGGTAGTAGAAGTAGAGTTTACGCGATTGACTTCAAAGTCAATGACTTACTGATTTCAGAAGCAGAATAAACTTCTAATTAAAAGTTTGGGTAAAAAATAGCAGAAGCAGAAAGGGAAATATAAAAATTGATATTTAGCAATAATAAAGTCGTTGCATAATCGATGGAGAAATAAGATCTTAACTATTAAAGTATTAACATAAGACGTTAAGTTGATTATTCAATTTTATACTTCAGTACTGTGAAACTTTACACACGAAGTGTATATCAATGTTGTGGATAATGGAATAGAGATTACCAGTAGCCTGTAAGTAATTATGGATTGCATTAAATGTTACTCTAACTCTATCCCATAATTCAACCCCTCTGTGGAGCTTTAAATTGAAAAAAGTCCATAAGCCATCTCACTAATGAAGATGAAGGAGATAAGGCGAAACCCAAAGGATAATGTTGTTAGCGAAGTTTAGAACTTTTCCATATCATACAAAATAATCGAAATAAATTAAGATACATTATACTGCTTTCAGAATAACAAGGTGTTATAATTCTACGCGAAACGTACGAAGAAAATTACTAAATTATTAGCAACTATATTGATATCAGGTTGAAATTTACATGATTAACGGAGTTACGGAGCATTAGGCGAACCAACTCGTAAGCTCATAAAGCACACAATAGACCTCGGCACGCAAATCGATAGTTAATAGTTCTAGCAGGATTTCGAACGCAATTATGTTCTCTAGCTAAGTAGTTTGGTCTTTCTCCTTTGGTATTCAGTACACACTTCCCTGGAATTTAACTGTGAATCTTTGGCGAAGATGAAATAAGATTGTGCACTAATGGTCTAAATAAAATTCAGAAATGATATTTTTATACTTTTAGACTTTATTTATTGATATCATTGCTTTATTGTGGGGAATACTCTGACTCTGTTCTTGGTGAACTACACTATTTCTTATTACTGTTTACATTTTTAAACTTTTTTGTCCACCACTGTATTTTGCTTCAGACATATCTTGTTCTGAATTTAACCCTTTGCAATTTTATGTCACATCTGAGGTGACGTTCATACTTTATTACTTAAAAATCTCGTGTCAAGTTTCACATGAGTTTATTACTTTTTCCATTGCACTGCAATATTTACAAAGTTTCTATTCTTTGCTTAGACACTACTGAAGTTAGTGATGTGACTTAATAATAGGTAGCTTATGAAAAAAGCTATGCCAGCAAAGGGTTAAAACTACCACAAAAAGTATCCCCTCTCTAAATCAGAAAACCAATAAAAAGTATTTAAAAATCGTTACCCACGATGTTTAGCACCACCATTTTATTTTAACTAAAGAATCAAAATTCTGACAGTCGTACCTAATTACCTAAAAATTCATATGATTTTCATATTTCACTTGAATCAACCATTGGCACAACCATATTTCCGCATATTAGACAAATTGTATTCAGAAATACTTCAATATAGATACAACACTGTAATTTATAGTGTGTCCCTATCGCCTGCCCTCTCGGCCATTCTCAGTCCTCCTCGCGAGCTGGAGAGGATAAAAGCAAGCCGAATAGACTACCCGATTCCAAAGTTGAAATTGGCCTGACCCGAGCCAGTTTCAATTCTGGAGACTCTACTGTATTTACTTCCAAACGCAGACACACAATATCGATAAACGATAGCATTTCACTAAAAAAAACTTCCACAACCAATGCTTTCTTAATCATTCTATGTCAGTAAATAAATCATGCGCTCTCCGCAGGAATCCTGAATTAAATTATAATTTATAAACTGGTATCTCCCACCCGTCACTACCAGACAAGCCCATTCAACCAACACAGCAGTTTCTTCTTGCTAATCACATTCCCTGGCATACGCAGATATAATTGCAGAAAATATCAAAGAAGCTGCACGCATCGTTGAGCGATACGCGTGACAGATTTATTCAATATTCATTACCCCGTAGATGTTTGAAGCGTGACGCGACGCACGGGGTGATCAGCGGTCCGCGTTGAAGCACAAAGCGCCTAGAAGAATATTGACCTATCTAGAATGCGAGGTGCGAGGCGTTGTTGTTGCATATTCAGACCGACTGTCGAACTCGTTTGGCCGACGCGTGCTTCCTGCATACGACTTTGGCACGGCAATTCTAGACCGTAGCGACGCGCTGTTTAGCGTTGCGAAATCGATGACATCTGTCTGGCCAGGTGAACACACACGTGGAAACGCATCTCGTTGCATTCGCGCAATTGTCGTGCGTTCATGGCGGGCGACGATCGACAGTCACAGCCACATCTGCGGATAACGATACCAAGAAACGTTTTGACTCATTCTTGCTGACGGTATACGATTGTTATGTTCGGCATTACCTAGTGCTTACTGTTTGACTGCCTGTGGGGCTTGTAAACTGTGAAATCGTACGCTTGGTAGGTGCGCGCCGTAACAGTGGGACAGGGTGCTCGAATGTTTTTTGATATTGACATTGATGCGATAGGTATGCAAGGTGTAAACTGTTGGAGATTGTTTTGTTTGACAGTATTGAAGAATAGCGACGAAGCTCCTGGTAGTGTTTTCAATTTTATTTTTCCTTGTGGTCTTATACTTGATAAACCAGGTACTGTCGTTGGATTTGGAGGAGAGGGTAAAGAGAGGTGATGTTGATTTTGAGGAAGAGAACTTTTGAATGCATCCCAAAGAATTTAAATTATAAAGAGTTACAGCGAATTGCGTATTCATTAATCTGTTTAAAGGGGTAGTTCCATGCTGCCGGTGAAAAAAGGGTGATCTTTGAAGTTTTTCTTTTTAAAAGTACATGTATTAAAATGAAACTTCTCGTGTTACGTAATATGCCTACTTCTGAAAATATGATACCAATTTTTCGATGTAATTAATCCATTTGTTGCTGAGAAACAATTGTTAAAGGGAGCCGAACTAAGGGTGAACCGAGCGGAATGCTTTGAATTTTGTTACTCTGTTTCACAAATATACTTTTAAAGTCTTTAAGTTTTAAGGAATAATTTTCAGTTTTCATATAAAGTTTTTATTACCTACCTTCAGTACAATGTCTTATGAGAGTATAAAAAAATAAATAGAAAAACACCCATAAATTTTAATATATTAATTAATCTTCTAGACCCCCCCCCCCCCCGCGCGAGCTTGTCGAATGTGTAACTATGGAACAGCAGGTCCGAAATCAAATTGCATTTTTTCTTATAAACTAAATGAGTGTAGTTTCCGTTGTATGTACCGATTTCTTAAACAAATTATTTTTGTAAAAATGGGGCACTTTAGAAGAAAAGTTTCGAAAATCCGCGAATAAGATGGACGGGAAAAAATAAAAAAAAAATGAAATTTGATTTTGGATCAGCTGTTGCATAGTTACACATTCGACCAGCGAGTGTGGAGGGATCTAGAATATTAATTAATATATTCAAATTTATGCATGTTTTCTATTTATTTTTTTTTTGTAGAGTCTCTTAAGACAGCGTACTAAAGGTAGGTAATACAATTTTTCTATGAAAACTGAAAATTATTCCTGAAAAAATTGTTAAAAATGGCTTACATTTCCGGCCGTCACAATGGTGTTCCCCCTTAAAAGCCTTAGTCCCCTCTGTTTTGCTCACTGGGAACTTTTCTTCATTCCCAGCCACCTCAATTTTCCTCGCAAAAATTATACACCCGCAAATTTTAGACCACCATATCACCCACCGACATCTCCGAACCACATTAATTACCACATTAATACCCTTTTAAACACCCTAAAGATGACCTGAGGAGTCACCGTAAACTGTTTATGGTTTCAGACCATCCGCGCTGGCTAACGCAGAGGATCTCGTGAACGTAGGCAGTCCGCTAAGGGAGGCCTCCCCGAGGCCGGAAGTGCGGGTGGTCGCGCCGTCCCATCGACCGTTGTCCGCCCTCGCGACGGCCAACGCCACGAACGTCAGCAACGGATCGGCGAATCGCAAATCGGTCAGCATACTGCTTCCCGAGCACTCGAGTGGATGACCCCAACAGCAGCACGGCTTTGTGCATCGTTGCGACAAGGAACCCCCCTCCATCTAGGAACCAACGAGAAACGAGAGGATGACGGTGACGGGCGAGATAACGAACGGGAACGAAGGATCGATTGCTCGACGTAAACACCGACGGGATCGCCTATTATCTGGGCGACACCCGTCGACCAATCGAGCCTCGACCCCCCAAGCGACCGACCAGCAGCATCAGTCACTGCATCGCGACGCTTCCAGCCAAAAGTAGTACCTAAGGACCACCCCGTCTCAGTTCACCGCGAGCGAACGATAATTGCAATTATTACGACGGGCATTCGTTCCCGGCAACCGAGTGGCCCGTCGCATAGGTGATATCAAGAGCCCCGTGGCTACAGGGATCCAGATCGAACGGAGCAGACAGGCCAGCGGTCCGAGTTAATGCGCCATATTGGCAGAGATTCAATTATCGGCTGCGCCCCGTGAGCCTAAATTAATGGATAATTGACGCCGGGCGGGCCGACGGTCGAGACAAGAGCAATTAGTCGGGCCACGAACGCCTTGGATCCTCGGCCAGCCGTGCCCCGTTTCGTCTCGCGGAGTATTTTTCTTTCCCCTTGGTTCCGATTCGACTAAGCAAAGCGGGATACAAACTGACACCAAAAGTACCTTACACCGCGGCGCGAAGAAGCGAGACTCGGCATCGGGGGTCTCGCCCGAAGCGTACCATGCATTTTAACGCGAACACGACGCGCCGACATTTTCTTTCGGGCGACCGAACGTTTTTTAACCTGTACGAGACTGTCTCGTCACTTGACCGTGACATCGAAGAATTTCCAACGCGCCCCGTCGTCTCTGCGCCGAATAACGCGTCACTCGAACGATCAGCGGGGTACCTGACGTCGCCTCCGTTTAGCTGTACGTAGCGTTTAAAGCCCCGCGAGTTTTCAATTCCGTATAAACTAAGAAATATGATCCTGCCACGCGGGAGGGCGAATTAGACACCTCGCCTCCTTGTCCTCTCGCGAACGTACGCTCATAAAAGATATCTCACGAGCAGGCTGAGTCTGCCTTGCCGGCTCCGTTAGCCGCGGCCAGAGAGATTCAGACTGATCGATCTAAGATCGTAGACGAGTAGCTTGGCTAAATGGACGGCGAGCTGGGGTTACTCGGCGCTATTCGCAGAGACGCGGTATCCAAGATGATAGGCATAGCTGATCCTCGCGTACACCAAGTATAATTCGCATTCACGAATCGCTGAAGCTTAAATTGCCTGTGCCGATCGCAGAGCGCCTACTGTGGCTTCGCAAAGTTTCTCGGGACTCCCGTTTTTAGCAGTGCGGGAAACGGACACACTGCATGCTCTGCCGTGATTCCTACCGATATTAATAGTTGGCCCAGATTTATGCGGCTTTGACCACACGAGAATCCTCCGATGCCTCGAAACGCGAGTCCCGAATACTACGTAGTTACGTGGCAATCAAGCCTCGACGATTCCACTGTCGAGATCGATCGTGTTTAGCCCGAAAAGATCAGCTATATAGTATAGCATTGCTTTTATGCACGAGTATAATCGTTTTGTTCGATTGTTCCGTTGCTTTGCGAGAGAACATTGCGTTAGGTTTTGCAACGAATGCTTTAAATATCCCTTTACAACTGATTTCACGGCGGTTTTCTGTCTATTATTTCTGCTCGAGCAGGAGTGAAACTGTTCCTTTAATAACCGGGGGCGGACTTAGAGATTTGGTGTTTGATTTCCGTGAAATATCATCAAATATTTTAATTTAAATGAGTTGAGACAAGTTTAGAATTAATTCAATATGACAACTCATATATGAGTTATCGCTTATTTGCTACATGAAAAAGGTGAATTGTTTTTAAAGTTGTCTCAAGCCTCTGTGCTTAAAACTCGTTCAATTTCTTTGGCCGAAAATTTGCCGCCCTAGGCGCAGCCTACTTAGCCTATATGTAGGGTAAACTTGCCTAACTCGTACCCCTTAAGAACCAATGCTTATTACATGAAAAATAACAGAGAAAATGAAACAAAATTAGTGGTTATCAGCTCTTTATTAATAGAATAACCAGTTTTATAAACTCAAGCGACAAAAAATTCTTCTCTTCATAAAAACGATTTATTTTTACGATTCAGGCAAACTTACCCTATACAAATCCACCCCTGTTAGTAACTGCTAGAAAGGTATCACACCTTATTCGAACGGTAACCACTGTGACTAAGAAGTGTCAATTTAACGTCGTATTTTAGGGAGACAGTATTATTTCGCGTTGATATTGGTCGCGGTTATTAAACTCTTATATTACAAAGGGAATTATGCAATTCGAGGATATTGTACTACAGTGGTGGTAAGAATGAAATTTTAAACTCGTATTTTTACAGGGTCTGCATAAACTTAATGCACGGCGCGAAGTATCATTTTGGCACCACTGGTCTGTTCTGGCAACCCCCCAAATCTATGGGAACTAAATTTTAAGATACACGTAATTCTCTCTCATGGAACTGTCTTACTTTTCTTAGCGTTCGCAGTTTAAACTTTCTTCTCACCACTGCTTGATATCCTCAGACAATCCATCTGCCAGGCGAGATCTACTGAATCAGCAACTCGTTTCGCGGGGAATAGCAAAAGAAATCTTAGATACTCGTCAAGCTCTTGGCAAACATCGAAGCTGGTCCTCTTTTATTTTCTTCCCATCCGATTAGCGCGACTTCAGTGAAGGCACCGAATTAACGTTCCGCGAGCTGGCGGATATCGTGGTTTTGAATGCATTCGACGTTCCGCGAGCAAAACTTTAGATACAGACAATCAATGTACTCTGAAGGATCGTACAAACGAGTTGTCGGGTTCTTTGTTGCGAGCGAAAACGCTGGGCCGCATACGATCACAATAAACGTATCGACGCGTGTTCTTTCTAACTGTGAAGCGACCGGAGGTTCTACGAAACTGATGGATTTCGAGAAACATTTTCAAGGAAAAAATTAGAAGAAAACCATGCCTGTGCGTTTACGGAAACATCGACTGCTATTTGATTACCTGTACATTTATAAATCTCATTCCATAGTTGTTGCTCCAAGAAAAAGAAAATTAAACTAAAAAAAATAACTGATCGATGCGGAAAACCACCGTCACGGAGCGCATCCGTAATTCACGTTAGAGTAATAACGTTCACAGTAACAACAAACGAGTTCCATCTATCGAAATTGGCACAATAACGTTTTAATTTTTAAGAATAGTTCAATTACGCGCCACGCCATCACGCGACCGAAGACTCGCGCGAGAGATCCTTATTAGAACATGTATTTAAAGAGAGAGAGAGAGAGAGAGGGAGAGAGAGAGAGAGAGAGAGAGAGAGGAAAAGAGCGCGAGAAATGGAACATGCTCAGATCTAAAAAAAACAGTCAAAGATAATGTCACAAAGGGCGCGGTCAAACTTCGAGCTAGAAAGCATTTCTTGAGAAAGAACGATTCCGTTTCTTCTTTTCTTTTTCTCATTGTTTTTACCATTTTAGACGAGGTGACAAATTCCACTGTCTGACAACATCAAGCTAACCATCCTCGCCCACGATAATTGGTAAAAACGCGTTGGTGGGATATTACTCGAGAATAAAGACTCCTAAAATTTGTTGAGAAACGCTGTGAAATGGTGCTCTCTGAAATATTGCGCTCGGTCGGAGGATCGGCGCGTGCTCGTTGAACGTTGACGATTTTAAATAGACGGAAGGAAAGGAAGAAAGAACAGAATTATCGTGGGCGCTAATTTCACATAGTCTTAAGGTCCTAGGCTTAAGGTAACATGTACTATGCTCATAATTCACTGCCTGCTCGGTGACCACGTCGAAACGATAGCTTTTATGCGCGTCGTTGGATCATTCTCTTCACATTACACTGATTTCATCGTACATGTTTTTTAGTGCGTTTACGGGCCTCCGTTCAGATGTTCCATCGCAAGGAATCGTGGATGGCACGCGAGCAGGCACATGAGATTTTAAATAAGACTCTAGTCCTGTAAATACGTAGCTAGACGAAACGTCGAACGAGAGAACGATCATTGAAACTGTTATCCCGGGATAGTCTTGCGGTACCGAAGCAAAACGTTTGTGGCTCGTGAGAGATTGAACTGTTACTGCTGTATATTACTGCTAGGAGCTCGGGCGAAAGTCGTGTCGTTGCCAGCTTGCTCTGGCAAATGAGCTGCGGAGGTGATTGTTTCCAATGTGTCTTGAATTCAACGAGTTTCAATGGCTCCATGTTCGCTTAAACCTGTAGATTCCCGACCAATGTCCATAGTAATTGGCTTATTGTTTTTGGCTGATGCCAAAGTACAAAAGGAGTTCTTAAATAACAAGCTATAAAATCGTGATCACCGTTTATTTACTTCAGATATATTTTTACCATGAAGTATGTTGTTGCCTCTAACTAAGTAAGAAGCGTAGCTAATCAGTGGCATGTACCGCAGCGAGATAAATAGTTATGGATGTAAGACATCTTAGATAATTGCAAGACACGAAATGCCTTGAAAATAAATCGTTGCAATCTGAAGCCATTGAAATATAACGCATTGATTACTTTTTTTAAGATTTCAGTTGGTAAAAGTGCTTGTAGATTTTTCTTTATAATGATATTAGACAATTCACGCCTGGTATTTTGCGAGTTCCGCATTTATTATAATTTAAGGGCTTATCTGATATTTTAGACGTCCGAGGGACAATTTTTTGATAAAATGTCGCTGCAGGACCATTTCCAGTAACAGTTATATTTCTCAGAAGATGCATCACATTGATCACTTATTTTATATGTATGGTGGTCTGGCAAGTGGCACTAATCGTGGATAAAGATTTGACCACTTTTTCCACATTCTAGAAGCATAGAAGTAGAAAATAGACCTCCATATTGATTCTGACCCGAGGTTTCCCATTTTCTCATTTTTATACATCATGGCTTGACTAGCTTTTTTAATTTGATGTGTTTCTAGAAGTTTCAAATATTCTTCTTAAAAATGTTACTTATTGCTCACCAATTATATATTAAGCTTCTTAAAAAATATTTCATATCATCTTTCTAGTAAAAGAATATGAATCAGCGTGAAAATAAAATTCTATTAGACGTGAGACACATTGGAATTAATCGAATATTTGTAAATCGTTTGTCTTTGTGTACCAAAAACGCTTGCAATATTATAAACAATATTGTCAATAGAAAGCAGAGCTATCAATTTTTTTTAAAATACAAATTTACGAATTAAAAATATATTTAGATATCTAGCTCTGAATCGTTGCGATTTCTATAAGAAAAATTGAAATTCTGAAAATCCGAAAAATTACTCCGATTACCACAAAATCATTTTAAAAGTCATTACATTCAATTCTACTCGATAGTCCGATAATTCCGCAGCTTATGACCGCCCTCCGGCACTGTCAAAAATTGACGAGTAACTGCATTTAATCTTCCACGACAAGTAACCAAAAAAAGCACGCCTATTCTACTGAGCAATCATGAACGCTACGGGTCATGTAAAACAAAAAATCGACTCACCGACCACAAACGCGTTGCTATGAGGAACACTGGTTTCTGATATATCCGACAATATATTTACATTAATTGTAACGGTCTAGTATGCATACTCGCATGTAGCTCACTCGACGGTGATTGTTCACGCACCCGTAGGAACAATGGCGAGGGAAAGGAACGTGCAAACGCGGAAGGAGCGATTCAGTGTTGAAGAATCGTCGGGTTGAAGGAGGAATATATCAGTCGTTGACCCTCAGTGCTCTCTGCGCTGTTTCAGTTGTGTATGTATAGTTCGCCGCGGGGGTATAGCGAACTCGTAAAATCCTGAAGGAGTTAAACCACGCATGTTGCGGGTGCCGGAATGAGCCGCCTTGACAGATATATGAGGAGACGAGAACTTGGGTCTTCCCCAAGGCCGGGCCACGTGTCTCGAACACCATTCGGTTCCTATTAACCATGTTACGTACGAGTGTAAAGTTTCATTGCATGAATCGCTGTTCAAACGTAGAAACAATCTCTAAATAATACAAAAGTGAATTAAAGCCAGGGATCCACTTAGAAGCTAAGCTAAGTTATGCTATGCTATGTATGGCTGAGCTATAAAATATTTAAAAAAAAAAACAGCGCAGCTTTGCTTACCTCTTGGTGGAAACGGTTCCATAAATTATTTTTAATTTTTTTTAGAACTCAGCGCAGCATAGCATTGCTTAGCTTTTAGGTAGATTCCCGACTTTAATCAGAAACTGTTATCTGTATACCACGCGAAACCATACACCGCAATGGCATACACGGCCCTGGCACTTTGGGCCTAAATAGGTGCCGTCGCCGAGAGGATTTACGAGTCCGCTACAGGAATCCCCTCGCCGAACTAAACAATGGCACGGGACGAAAGAGAGCGCGAGGCTGATCGCGCCTGTTCAGCGAGCCGGATCGCACTCTTCTGTGCGTAAGCGTGTGCCAAAAGACGCGTCGAACACTTGTTCAGTGATACGCGATGCTCAGGAGACGTTTTCGATCTCCAGCGGGCGGGTTGGGATCGCCGGAGTCGCGATCGACGAGCCTCCAACCAAGGCAAGCGGGAACACCCGGACTGTTGACCGTTCAAGGGTTGTTCCTCGTCGAAGATGCCACGCATCGGAAGCTCAAAAAATAACGTTGTTATTTTTAGAGATAGTCGCTAACGAAACGAAAAGAGAATTTATCGTCCTTGTCCCTTCCGCGAAATCGTCTGAATGTCCTAACGTTTCTTTGCAAACAGCCCGAATAAAAGTGGAGTCTCGCTATCCGCCCAACTGCCGTAGTTCGAGCCATTCTTCAATGGATTCTACATAACGGTGGCGCTGCTTGTCAATTTCATTGAAGAATGTCTGAAACAGTGGGGCGCATAGACACAGTCCACCGAAAACCTTACACCTTCCGACTGACGCAGAACATTCGTTACACTGTCATCGGACCGAACGAAGATGCTCGGAACATCGTGTTACGCCCAAGCGCTCGGAAAAAGCCTATTACATTATCGAATATATCGATGCATTCCTTTCCTTCCTGGGTCGATGAGGGACGGCGCGCGCGTCCGTGCGTGAATCGAGACGCGCGTTTAGCCTGCCATCCATCAGACGCATTAACCAAGATTCACCCGACCCCCGTCCCCCTCTCCCACCCCCCCCCCCCGTTCGTTTCTCCTTGTTTCGTTTCTAGGTGATTGAATATTGTGATAGAAAAAAAAACCGTAGAAACGTAAGGTGTTACGAGAGTTTATGATTTAAGCGACTAAAACGATCATACTTAAATGATGAGAGACGGGAGGATAACGTTGCACGTAGGCGTGCCGGGTGATCGATGGATCGCGATCGGCAAGCTGGACGTGAACCCCCCGACGCGTCTCGAGGATCCTCGTAGAGCTGCGATATACCAGACGATTACCATTCGATCAATCGCATATCCGCTGTATACACGCGATATACATACACACCGATCAAACGCAACTCATCAGGACGTCGGTTTTATAGCTATCGATTAAAGAGGCTGATTAAATGATACAATGGAAGTTACATATATAATATATATGTATTCATATATAGATGGTAGATGTATTATTATTATTATTATTATACTTTATATAATAACCCCAGTGGAAGTCGTCCCCCTGTTTTCTTTTCGCGTCCGTCATCTTGTTTACAGTTCCCGCGACTCCATTCCGTTGCGACGCGTGCAGCGGTGGAGATTCGTTTGTTCGATTCTAACTGGATTGTTGTACAAGGCGGTTTCAAAAGATCTTCGACGACTCAGGTGCTAGAATAACGAATATTTTGGGGGATTTTTTCGTGATATCCACGCGAAGAAATTATCTGTTAGAATGCCCGAGAATGCGCTGTTAATGATTAAATGGAGGATAAATCTGCTCGTATATAAAAATTTTCATTCCACACTTTTCGTTTATTTTTTAAATGAAAAGTTAATCCCCTTTTCGGTTACGTCACCGATTCGGGGGCGCTTTATATTTAGATACAACTTCTTTTTATCCAAAATTAAGATTTATACTTACGTTTTTATTATTGTATTTAATTATTGTTATTGTTGGTACTATGCTATTTAATTGTAATAATTGTATATTATGTTATGATTGTGTGTATATAATAATTATAATTTGCTCTAAATTTTCACATCTATCGATATTTTTTAAATTATTATTATGTTCGTGAAGTTTAGAGAAATAGATTTCTTCGCGTGGGTTGAAATAATATTCGAAACTATACAAATGATAAAACTGCAGTTTTTCGAAGCTTTTTGGCTTCGAAGCTGGCGCCTTTTGTTAATATTGAATGTAAATACGAGTGGTAGCTTAAGAGGAAACGCTTCTTGTACTAAAGTAATGAATATACATGGGGAGCAAGTGTATTATTAACGTATGTATTAAAATCTCTCTTAACGCGGATAGTACGTTATTGAAGTACTTGAAAGTTACGTTGTTTGAATAATTAAAAGATTTAAAAATAGACTGGTGGTAACTGTGCAAAGTATGTACCTACTCTTATTCGTTATTGTCCTGCTCTGTAATTTCTACAAACGGTCGTGGTAATTGTTATTGTTCAATCTTGCACAGATATATCAGAAAAATATGCAAAACTTAAAGGTAATGCTGTTTTTATAATACGAGACAAGCTTAAGCCGAAAACTATTTGTAACCGAGAAACCTATGCTGTCTCTAACAGCATTTCTCTGCATTTCCACGAAGTAAGTTCTCTCGGAATACCAATTGTAATCCTTCCTGGGATTTTTATATGGGATTTTTTTATACGGGCCAGCATTGTGCCCAAACCAAAATAAACGGTCAGTTTCCTTTCTATGAATATCCACCAGCAAGGAATACTAAATTAGAATTAGGTGGGATTCCCCTGAGGCAACGCAAGGCAACATGTCGCGTGCGATGAGTGCGATAGTGATTGCATCTGTTGCATGCGAAGAAAAGATGCGACGATGTTGCCGGTTGCCAGAAAGTTGCCTCAGTGGAATCCCACATTCCTGAATTTCGACATTTTTAACAAATCAAGGCTTCTAAGTGGAACAAAAACAATTGCAAATAGATAGATGTTGCCGAAAGATGCGTTTCTTCGACTTTGCTTACTCAGGACGTGCCGTGTCGTTCCGTATACACTTATACAGAAATCAATATAGCGGACGAGTTGATGATCCCTACTCCCTATGACGAGTCGATCTTTTGAAATCTGTTTCTACATCCTACAAGATCCAACGATCGCGATTATTATTGCCTGAGCCCATTAACTCCGGCAACCGAAGACTTCCGTTTGGATCGTAAATACAATGAAACGTTTCCGCGTATCGCCCAGCCGATTTATCAATTTCCGTTCTATAGGCAGGCTTTCACTGCGCCTCGCCTCCGATTTCCTCCGACTCAAACTTTCCAACTTACCCACGTTCACGTATTTGCTTTGGCATTCAAAAAACACTTCCGATACGTTAATTCACAACGTTTCGCGAATGCTACGCCCGTGTACGCTACGTCTCGCCTCGCTATACAATAACTCTTAACCTCGCTAATCTCTTGGACAGAAATCCCCAGAGTTGTGGTGAGCCAAGACGAGACGCAGTGTAAATCAAGTTGCCCAAGTGCGTGAGACAACCACGGGAGAATAAAAGAAGCAGAACCAAGGTGCGGTGTGAATCAAATTCTCCAAGAGTATAAGAAAACGACAAGCGGGACAAAATGTGGCGAAGCGTAGTGAGAGCCTACGTCGAGGCATCGCGACACCAGTCGTGCGTGGTCGTTTTTAATCGGGCGATCGATCGGCCGCTAACGGTTCCTTCTGTATGGGACAGCGGGACAATCGTCAATGGTTTTCCACGATTCATTTTTATACTACGTAGATCGGATAGTGGTAAAAAATACGGCCTACTCCTCGATAGCGCGTAGCTGGTAAATTAACGAACGACAGCGATGGGACACATTTCAGATTGGGAGTTTCGGTCGTAAACGGAGGCCTCTCCAGGCAGATTGGCCCCGTTCGACGGGGCCTTTCTGTTTGTTAGAAAGAAAGGAAACGATCGAGCGAACGTACCATAAATCGAAGACGACGCGTGGCTCTTACATTCGAGTTTTCCCAATCGTTCGAAACGATCCACTCCTAGGTTAGTTTTACGCCCGTTATTATTATTCCTAGCATCATGATTATTATTATTGTCGTTAACGGTAACAATCGTTACCGATTTATTACATATTAATTGCTATCGCTATGATTATCGTTGCTCGCCGTTATTATTACCGTCATCGCCACGATCGAATTAAACAAATGAAAATAGTGTGCTCTATACTCGGTATCTGTGTCGAAAAAACACCTATGCATATATTAATGGTTATCGCTATATAAGGCTAAAAAAAGCTCCAGTACAGTAAGGGAAGAAGATGTTACACACCCGTTCCTCCTCCCCCTCCCCTTTCATTCCTTTCATTAAAACGAGACGTTGTCACCACCCGTTGTAGACCGAAGTCAGCAACCTCTGTTTCCTTTCATGGTCGTCGACCGTTTGAATTCATGTACAGTTCGCACGAATCCTTAAATCCATGGATCCGCTACGATTCGTCGTAATTTGCGCTCCATGGGCGACGTCGTTTCCGCAAATTTTATACGTATGGCCCCCTAGTTTCGCTACGAAAGGAAACAAGAAATGTAATGAATGCCGATGCGAGTTCATGCAAGAACGCGGGAGCGACAGAAACGGAAACGAGGTATTTGATCCTTGTGAGACTCGTTATGTATAGCGAACGTGTACGCGCACCGATGTAAAACAATGGACAACTATTGATGAATAGCATTGTATTCATCCCCGACATACACCTATTTATTTGTACATTATTTTACCGAATAAACGTGCATCTTTTGCATCCTTAAGCTAAGCGTCCGTTTTGTCTACCCTGAAACTTCGCTCGCCCTTTTCTAAACAAGAATTATTCTGGTCACCTTCCCTGGTAGGATTCTATTCTTCCTAATAATTTCTTTTCAATTACATCCTTCGTAATTTCAGTTGGGATTACGTTCGAAAGGGAGGCAAGGGTGGAGTTGGCAAATAGGCAAGAGCACTTTTCCCCTAAGATAGCTCCTATTTTAAAGTTATTATTTATTACTAAAATATTATTAATTTATTCTGACATTAAAGGTTCATGCCTCTCAGATCTAATAAATTAATTTCAAAAATGGTTACACAATTAAATTATCCAATACATATAGTCTGCTCTACAAGTATTCAAGTAAATACAGTTTTTAAGTACAATTGTACTTAAGTAAGTACAACTTTTTCAAAAATCAAAATAATTGTATGTAAAATAAATTGTGAAAATCTTATAATTCTTTTGTACAAATCAATTGTACTAAATCGCCACAGTGTTTAAGAATGAATTGTAATAAATATCTAAATATTCAAAAATCAATTGTAAAAATGGCGTACATAATATCTAAGTATTTTAAACAAATAAAATCAATACTTTCTATCGATTAATTTTTAAAGTAATTAATTCTCTGTTATAAAACATATCAATTTGAATGATTAAACATTACTATTTAAAAACGATACATAACATCAAAATCATCATATGCTTGTACAAAGCTTTATTTATTTCTTCTCTTGTTAGGTGCCAGAAAACAGCCACATTGTATTTATATTTCTTATCTTAATCCAGCTTTGCAAAAACATTTTACATGTAAGATTTTCCCAGCAGCAGAAATCGATCCAGTAATCTCTTTTAAATTCGATGTTTGCAAATAAAATGCAATTAAATAAATACTTATTGCTAACACTTTCCTGGGCGCGAAATATTATATGATCTGTATTTAAAACTCTTTCATCTTTAACAAAATTGCGTCATGAAGGTGTTGAATTTGTAAAATCACACATGTCATTTATAGGAGGCTTCATTATCATTACTTTAATAAAAAGTAAGTACCCTTTAAGCTTAAAATGCATGTCCACGCTGCATTGCAGACTACAACCCATCTACACTATCCGGCCATCTTTGTTTGGTGACGTCACGACCGCCAATCCCAATAGTGACGCTGCTGATCAGCGTGTTGCCGGGAGAACCCCCTACCGTGACGTCACATGGCATATATACTAATGCAACTTGTACACGCCATGCGACGTCACCGTGCCACCAACACAAATATACCGTTATTGCGGTAGGTCAGCGCTGTCCAGCGGTGGGGTCCCTTACGCGCCTGCTTCCTCTTCCAACCGCTCTGTTCTACATAATATTCGCGAGAAATATATATGTTTCGGTAAAAGTGCATAGGCTGGTAAATGTACACATTTAACGCAAAATGTACACATACACCAGCCTGTCAAATTGGTAAATGTGTACACACATCTATCGATTTACACTTTTACCGTGACATATACGTATACACATACGTAGTAGCAGCATCGGCTCGCTGTGGCGACGTGTGTACTAATGGAAACGTCTTCTGTAGCGTCATCATCGCCCTGCGTCACGTGGTCACGCCATCTCTGACAGTATGATGCCTGAATCGTGGGTTTTCGAAAAACATGACGCGTTCCCCTTTTCAAAGTATGTATAACTTTTGCAACATTAGTAAATTACTACTCAGTAGTAACACTTCCACTTAAATACACATACATTTTTAGGGCTTACACGACTAACAAATTTTTACTAAAAATAATTATCTTTGTTTAAATACCAGATTATAGATTTAATAAAATAAGTAGATTTTACACAAAAATTAAACTACTGATGTATTCGATAAAAAATCACGCATAATCCACAGGATTTAGCAGGAATAACATACATTTTTATAAAAATAATCATACTTCTTTCACTTACAAACTTACATGATACAGCTTTGCAGTAAGTTTATAAAAGAGCACTTATGACTTTAAATCATATGTAACATTATGCTATTCGTATGATAAGAAGAGATTTATTATTACTACAAGCATGTTTGGTACTTATTTCCACTATGTTAAACGATTCAAAAGTATATCGTGTCAGGTGTATGATGTATAGACTCAGAGCCGTCTTAACAGTATTGTAGGCCCTGGGCAAAGCAGTGCACTGGGGCCCCTGCCCACCCACGGGAATAGGACTTAAAATCAGACTTGGGGGCCCCATAGCACTAGGGGCAACTGCCCAGCGTGCACAAGCCTACAGACGGCACTGTATAGAATGGAACAGTAAATCTGTCCATCTGAAATTACTGTTATTATTTGATGTTGTAAGAACAGTGGTAAAATGATATAATGGGTCAACTGTCACATATATACGTACATATAATTTATAATACAAGAGAAACTGATGTACTATAAAAGCAACAAAATTAATATCCTTTTGATAGTAGTTTATGGCCCTTCTTAAGAGTTTTTATGACCACGAGTAACTTATTCTTGTGTCACTGAAAACGTTTCAATAACATAAGAATAAAAAGATGTAGCATTCCATTTACATACATTATTGATTAAAGTGACCGTGAAATCCCCTACTGCTCATCAAACCTTTTCAAAACTATTACCAATGATATTTTGACCCACTTCATACTATGAAATCTTTTTATATAAAATTTCTTAATATTTCAAACAATAGTAGATATATCAAACGAATATAGTTGCTATTCCATTCTGTATACATATCTCACTTATTTTAAACATAAAATATCACTTAAAAGTATATGTACAGTTATTTTAAAAACGAATAGATTCTAGCCCAATAAACCAAAGATCATTTCGTTACAAAATAATTCCTAAATACTATATCTTCGTATATTCACACACGAGATAAATGTAAATTTTTTCATTGGTCGAATACGCATACATACATGAAGATAATCAGGTATTAAATCAAATGGTATATAGTATAAAATAAGTTTACCAAAAATTGTTACCATTCGGTTTATACTTTTCTATTACATGGTTCCAAAAATATTTGGCAATCTCAATGTATATTGCAACAATAATTATATCCAATAAATTACCAGCACATTAGCTATAAACAATACCTAGTAATCATATATAATGCACTTTAAGAGTTCAGATATATCTTATAAAGTTTGTACATAAAAATAGAAGATTAAATGTAATGAAACATCACATTTTTATTTTGTATAAAAATTGAAAATAACTTCTCTTGACCTTTAGAATATAGTATCATGAAATGACATTCCATTTTACATATTTACAGCTTACATTCTGTAAAGAAAAGATTAAATATATCGTATGTTTTTCATTGTACAAATGAAACATTCGCGTATTTCTAATGCTACTACGATACACTTCTCAACATGAATTTAATTCCTTGACACGAAAGCAAAACATTTTAAGTGGCTGATTGCTTGTAGTTTTTTGTACTCATTAGTTTCTTTCCGCACATCGCGCATATAGCTTTTTTATAAGCACACGATTGACAGTAATGCGATCCAACTTGATGTACTTTCTGTCTGCATATTCTGCAAGTCTCAAAAGCAGCAGTGTACGGATTAAATCTTGCCTTTCCAGCAGAGAGTGCTTTATTCTCCCCAACTTTACGTCCTCCGCTTTCTACGGTATTTCTCGCGCCACTTTTCCATGGATCTGGAGTTATAACTTTTCCCAATTTCTTCTCGCACTTCTCGCAGACCATTTTGAATCACACTCGAAATTTCGATCCTAAAACGAGGGGCAACGCATGAGTATATATTATACAACTCTTACGAATAAGTAAAACTGACTCTCTAATAAGTAAGTGTTACAAATTGAGTATACTGTTACAAAAAAGAATAGTTACATTTACAACTATACTTCAAGTAATACGAAAATACTACACATAGAATTGAAAACATTGACAGAACTCGATGGGATTTAAAAGATTTATTTCTATCGTCAATAACAAGTAAAATGACACTGATTGAAAAACAAATAACAGTGACTTACCTAACCTTACAAACACTGCACCTTTATCAAAAACAAAAATTGCATAGTAGCTTTTGCGTATACATATCGCTGATAGATGGCGTCCTTGTCGCTTGTTTATGGCGGCTGAAATTAAATGTTTAGGGTGAATTAAGGGTAAAATAATAACGTTGCCTTTCAGTCGCGTTTGCTAAAACTTGTCTAGGAGACGCGACCAGAATATTAGAAGCAGAAGGATATTTTTAAATATAAAAATTAAATATTCATCAACAATTAACATGAATTGATAATTGACTGCAGCCCTCTGGTGACAGAATCCAGAGGCGTCACCAGACGTTACGTCAATAAAAACTATTGTACATACTTACATGCAACGTATATGTGTATGTACATGTTTAATGCATCCGCGCATCATGTATGTATAATACAGCTACTTTTATTTAGCACAAAACTGCATCACTTGTGACATTAATCAAATTCATTTCATAATGAGAATTATTTCAGGAAATTTGTTAGTATTTGTGATTATCGGTGTCTTTACAGTCGATATTGTGATTTGATCAAAAATAGAAATATTACAGGCTGTGAAAACAAAATTAATTACGACAAAATCCCTAGTATAACCGACAAGCTGACAAGTTTTTACCCTTAGGAAATTTAAACGAGAAATTGGAGAATTTTGAAATTTAAGAAAAGAGTAAATAAAAATAAAAGTTGCAAAAAAAAAAGAAAAAACACTTGTAACGAATTTAAAAATTATTGTTATATGGATTATTAAGGAAATTCACTTATGTTCTTGAATTCTCGTTCATTACAATTAATTATCATATAAATACCCATATTTAGTATTACGTAACTTTAGATATATTCATTACGACTTCATAATTGTCCTTATAAACAAAATTACACCTCAATTTTTATAAATATATAAATTCTCAAGTAAATTTAATTTATTAATGCCTTTTAACAGTTCTCTTTGAATTGGTATATTCTACTCGTATATACTTTTATAGTAAATCGTATACAATTTGCTTTACCCTCAAAATTCGATTTATTTGATAAGAAATAAAAAAATCCATTGATTAATTGTCAATAGATGGAAAAAACTCAACATTTTTGGTATTAATTGAAAATTGTATCACATACGTTCGTTTAGGAACATAAAGTAAGTAAAACATAGACTTCCAAAAATGACACCACAAAATCGTCGTTATTCGGAGAGAACAAATAGTTTTAGAATAAATAGTTTTAGTACATGATTTTTACTTCTTGATATTCTTAAAAAATCATTAATTGCAGTCCGTTGCTTTTATTATAGCTATACCGATTTACCCGTCAATACACATGCACAGGCTGTTTTAAAACAAATTGGACATTTATTATCATTATTTAAACATGTTATACCCTCACCAGTGGCCTGATAACACGTAATATCGAGATATGTTCACCCAACACAGTTTTGACTCTGTTCTCTTTTTAAAAATCAGGAACTTTTGGATAAGAATAATATCTACTTTAACCAACCCAACTACACTTTATAAGAATTTCACGGTTACTGCGTGCATCTTTTGTTCATTTTTTGTCTTTCACTAATTCATTAAACTACTTTGTGTTACAAAATTATCGACGAGTAAAATCAATCTAGAGATGAACAGGTGCTTTCATCGTGTATCTATTAATGTTGACCAAAAACTCTCCAAAAGACTCCATAGCTAATGTATCATACATTCCACATATATTATCCTGCTTTATCTTATTTGATTCCCAAGAAAATTATAATTGCATCGATATCTAATTCGTACGTATACACGTAAGATCAAGAGAGCATAACGCAGTCATTTATATATCTTCATCTGATCCATAATATTTCGTTGCATTTTTCATGAAAAGAAAAAAGACTGTATAACTTATTATTAAGTTATTGTTAACGCCATTGATATGATATCCAGGCCGCATTCACCATTCCAGTTTCTATTATCGCATCTTATTGAGAGTAAACATTTACCACTGTATGACTAACGCCGGTATATATTACACAGAGATTAAAATCGCGAGAACCTATATCGTGACGTTACTCCACGCTTCCATCCAATACAATCGCGACTCGCCCGGCGTTGTTTTCAGTTCGTGCAGCGTTTAACGAACGAATCAGCCGAAACGTACGTACCGCATCGTTTCGGGCTATAGTGAATTTTGCGCGTTCGTGGGTTGGCGCTGACTTTCGGCGCTTTGATTAGAATCATACGATCAACCCTCTAGTCAAAAGCGGTGAGCAATGTTAGTGGGGGTAAGAGGGTTGAAGGAAAATTTGACGCTAGGGGTGGTGTACAAGCGCGGGCGCCATCTACTCGCTCAGTGGCCGACTATCCTCTGAAGACCTGTATGCTCGCGAACGTATTACCAGATTATTGCGACATTTCGTGTGACAATTCTGATTCAGTGCACCGTGCCATAACACAGTGACCAGTGTACGCTGCAAAACGGACACAAAAAGGTAATCAGAAGCGATAATAGTAATCCTGTTTCCCGTAAGACGTACTTTGCTCGGGTGGCTGCCATCCTCGATGCCAGACACGCGTTAACGTGTTGGATCGATTCCTCTTCCTCGCAAGTCGCGACACGACAGGAGACTCCGGTGGAAGACCTGATTACGCTCGTTCAGCCCTTTTTCACATTGAAATCGCGTATCCATTCTCGCGTTTCCTCCGTTCTCATTGGATTTCCTCGGAATAATTGGCAATTCGCCGTGAAAAGAGGTCGAGTCGCTTCTGCGAATTCTCTGGACGAGGGAAAAAGACGCCTGCAACCGATGCCCCTCCGCTCTGTTTTCCCATGAAATTTACGCAAAATATCCTCGAGCTTTCTAAATGGTCGCCGATGCCCGGTTAATACTAGGGATAAAATTCTATTCTCGTATCATTCTCCCTTTTCGAATGCAATTAAAATCGCGGGATCGATTGCCACTTGCTATTTTTCGGTACGCTACAGGAGATAAATTCCATGTTGACTCATCGAGTAAGGTTTTGACAGTCGTGCCTCTTGTTTTGGGTGTCAGACAACTGGCTTGTTTAATATTCGCGGTGTTCTCGTTTCCAAACAGAAGCCTACGAGCTACTGTGCATTCCATTTCAATTGAACGTTCACGTTCGAATCACCACGTAAAATAAAATTTTCCTTTTTTGTCCCTTCCCTATTCAAGCATTGTGAGAAGCTTTTCTCGTCAATTTTTGAAATTCAACGTTTATTGCGAATAATGGAAGTAGGTACGAACGTGGACAAGAGAACTTCTCGATTCTTAGTTCTTAATCCTTGGAAAGTTGATGTATCTATTAATACATCGAAGCGTCGTTGGTTGACGTTTCAGAATGTCCCCCGATTTGTCGAAAAGGAACTATAATCGTAAATAACAAATCGTGTTTCGGTAATATCGTTTAAGACTTACTTTAATTAGAAAATTAGAGCCAGTCATTATTCAGCGATAGGAACATTTTTCGAGAGGAAACAGTGGATACAGAAATATTTAGATATGTGGGAAAATAGATCGCGAGAAGAAGTTGAGATTTTTCGCATAGGTACGTGACGCATGTATTGCTCAGTAGAGTCGTTTACATGGATTTCCTGCAGTATGATGTTTCATTTACAATATCCTTTATAAGCAACTCGTTATATATGTGCTAGAAGTAATACATAATAATAAGACTTGTGACCAGAACTGAGATTATAGTCAATACGTTAGCAACATTTAAATTATTACAAGTAGAACAAGATCGTTTTAGTTCCCCATTTACAGAAAATAAGAACGGATTTACATTATACGGTATTTTTTATTTTGGGAACGTCATAAATAATTCCCGGGTGAAAGCGGGTAACGAGTCAGCTAGTAACTGTATAAATGTATCGACTGTTCTTCTTATCAAACTACTGCTTAATTACAAACTAGCATCTCATTCCAACGAAAAAGACAATAGTGGTGGTTTATATACAAGCAAAATAATATAGCTAAAACAGCAAGCTGAGAATTTTAAATTGTGTCCTCAATGAACACGCGCCAGAGATATAGGGCACGTTTCATCGAAAATTTATCAGGCAACGTTTTTCAAACGGTTCCCCTGCATTTCACATGTAAAGCGAGCTTGACGAATGTGCTTTTAATTTTAACATGCATGTTTTGAGACACGCTGAATCAAGCATACAAAATTTACATATACGTACATACAGATCTGAACGTTTTCGTTTAAACCAGAGTAACTTCGTATTTAATAGATACAATACATTTATTTAAAATATAAACACTATTTACGACACAGGTGCATATTCGGAGGTAGGAAACTTTCCTCATATTATCAATTCAAAAATTGCGATAACGACTAAAAAGTTTATAGCTAAAACATCAAACAGCCTAATTGATGTTTCCATTAATTTATGTATTTAATTAAAGTCGTTTCTGTTCCGCTACTGAATCGTGTAACGGAGCCAGAGAAATCGAAAAGTCAAATTAATATTCATAAATAATTTATTCACCAGCGTGCAGTATAATTGCCTGAACGCAAGCCGAACATACATATGCGTATGAAACGAGTAAATGTCACATTACTGGACGTGAGTTAAGTAGTAATCCCCCAATTTATAACGACCGATACCGTGGGTTTAGCATTTCTGTGCAGAATGCTAGCGCATGAAAGGGATCCTCTTTATTCTTTGTCCATCGAAAGCTGAACATCGGCCAAGCGCGAGAAACGTGTATATCCATGGCAACCTAAAGCGCAAGCTTATGGTGGAGTTGCCACGAGTGGGGGAATTTGACACGTTGTATCATAGGTAGACAATGCTCTACTGGGCCCACAAAACTTCTGCCGCTCTATGAGCTACTCTGATTACCAGTACAAAAAGCCACCCCCGCTTCAAAACCACGTTTTCATTTAACTTTCCATTGTTCTTTCATTTAGTTCGCTTCTGGAGGATTAGTCCGACTGTATATACCAGTCAAAACAAATACGACAAAATAATTCGAGCTTTTACCTGCTGCATTATTCATACTTAATTTCCTTAAGATAGTTTATTACTTTCATCGTTTTCTAACTACATGCCCACGATAATATTTAAATACACTTTAATGTTTACATTTAATATATAATATAAAAGGAAGTCTTCCGACTTCTTTAGCTTTATCATTATTCAGAATAATTCTTTACAATCATAAATATTAATTTCATCTTTCATGAATAAAATTAATTCTACTCCTCTTGACTTTCAGTTCTATAGATTTGTTCATGGTTTTACAATAGATAATGGTTATATTTTTTTTCACTATTTAAATGTAACTTGGTATTCAACTCAGAGATAAGTTTCAGTTCAGCTGCATCAATGTAAATTTGATATTATTATTTACATATGTGTAATAATGTATAAAGAACTTTGTATAGTAAATAAATGAGAAAATGCTTCTCAACGTATTGAAAAAAATAATTACAATTTGATTTTGTCGATTTGATCGTAAGAATGTTTTTGGTACGTAATTTTCAAAATCCACACACTGCTTTAATTTCATAATGAATTTGATTATCTTTCTAAATATTCGTTTTCCTAATTCAAACATTACAAATATTGCGATAAAATATATTCCCCAAATATTACACGATTTTAACAAAGGTAAAGTTTGTCCTAATGCTCGGGCAAACGAAAATATGCTAATTAAATTGTTGTTACAAAACATGGAGTTGAAGTTTCAAAATCGAAGTTGTTTTAATAGTTCGCGAGGAAAGTAAAATTAGATATTGGAATTAATAAGAAATTGAAGTGGAAAATATAAGAAGTACTATTTGTTAACATTACACACTGCATACTTAGAAATAGAAAATTTCAAAATACTGCGTGTTGATGAATATAAATAATTGAGAAATTTCTTTTATTGTTTCACTTCAGAGCGGGCTGTATGAAGTAAAGTGTAGGCATGCATTACATTCAAAATGTTGAAATAGATCAAAGAATGAAGGGTAAACCAATTTACAGTTTGAAGTAACTGTTAAATACCACCGATTTAAAAGAACTAAATGACTGAAGCTAACAAACATTAGTAATTAACATAATTACTAACATAAACATATTACTACATGTTTTCATCACATTTCCTAAAAAATAAATGGTCTTTGAAGACGTAAATAGTAATTTATAATGATAATATAATGTTCTAAATATAAGAACATACATTTGTGTTATTATCTCTTTTAATAAAATGAATATTCTATTAATTTGTTGATCCGGGTTTTTATAATTTAATTCAATTAATTGTTTTAAAAAAAATTGTAATAAATATGTGGGACTTAGGCAATTATCGCATTTATTATTTGTTCAGAGTCAATCATTTGTGTCAAAGATACTACTCAAAACTATCTAATCACTATTGAAAACTGCACAAATATTTCCCCTTTATTACAATTAGTCAGATCTCTTTTAAAGCACTTCAGAATAGTGAAAATAAGTGAGAAAATATTTTTTATATCTGCAATACACTTCAGAATTTGAAAAAAAATCACAATTCGTATTTTGAAATTTTCACGTGAAATACAGTAATTATTGTAGCTAACAAACTATTTTTTGTGTATTTTCTTTATTTGTTAGTGAGGAAGTCAAAATATACAAAGAAAGTTTTAATAATTTCCTGTCGATAATGTATCTCACGATCATAATTATAAGTTTAATCACGCAAGTCTTAATAATTTCAAGTATCACAATAACTATTGTTCTCTGGACACATGAATTTAGAAAATATATGTTTCCTGTATTTTTGCGTTACATAGGATATTCGCAAATGAGCCTTTAGGATTTTAATAAAAGAAAAACATTTATACATTTGGGACAATGTTGTTTCATTAGACAGAAACATATTATTATACCCTTATAAACTTATTCAATTGTCAGTAGTTTATTTCACCAAGCATTATGGCTTCCGAAAATAAAATTAGTGCCACTACTTTTATGTATGCAGGTATATTCAATAATATTGAATACCATGAAAATATCAAATAAGGCCGCAGAAGATTTTTCGGCTGAGAATTCCGTACAGGGTTCGCTAACATAAATAATAGTGAAAAAGGGAATGAAATTCTCCCTTGAACCCTACAAATTTTTTGCCACTGGGGAGACTTAATACCATTCATTACGTTTAGACTTAGGTAGTATGGGGTGTTAGAGGAATGGGGGGGGGGGGAGGGCTGAAACAAAACGAGCCCCCACGTAAAATTCTACGGTTAAAAAGCATTATTTGCGTGATATATCTTGATCTGCATTTTTTGCTAATATCGTGTTGCGAACGTTCTACAAACAAACAGCAGAAGGAAGCGACAGAAGAAAAAGAGACGAAGAGGTTAAGAGCTGGAAGGGGTGAGATCAAATGGTGAAAACATACATGTCTCTTTCGAATTAATCATAAAAGAAAGCAGGGTCAATACGTTAGTAAGCTGTGCAATACTAGTGGACTTAAAATGTGCCGATTGTATCTACTGGTGCCAGTGACCTCCTATTGATTCCACGCTCAACGAAGCACGGGCCAAACCCTCGCCCTCCACCACCCCTTTCTCTCTCTGTCGCTCCTACTCCCTCTGTCTCTTCCCCCCTCTCCCTCTCGCTCTCTCTCTTTACTCCCTTTCATCGTCCTTTCTTTGTGTTTCTTCTGTTACTGGCTACGTGTTCTCCTCAAATCCGCAACACCCCCTTCTTTTTTCCTTTGTCCAGTTCCGTTCGTTTGTTTTGACTAGAACTCGTACATTTCCCTACTACGCTTTTCTCAGCGTATACATCTCTCTTGCCCCTCCCCCCTTCTCCACCGCTTCTATCCATTCCTTCTTTTTACTGTTCTCCATGCCTTATCACTTCATCCATTTCTCTCCATCAGCTTCCCTAGTGCCATTGTTTCCCGTCTTTTTCTCTGGTTTCTTTGTACACACGTCTTTTCTAACGTAAATATCATGCATAACGAAGCGACACTCGCGATCGTCGCGAAATCATATCGCAAACACGAAGTGAACGATGACGTGAAATAAGTTTCACTCCACATTGCAGTTATATTACGAAGACTGCTACTATGACAAGCATACAAATTAACATTATAATTGAATAAACATTATGTATAAAACGCTACTTATTGCGTATGACGAATATTTCATAAAGTTTACGTTTTTCCTCAAACGCAACGACAGTATATATCAGTTTAAACAATAATATCGCCATTTTTATTATAAAAGTGTTGTACCCTGATAATCGTAGAAAATCTATTGCTTCAAGTGGGTATTGCATAATTTGTAGATATTTATGTCGTCCAGATTTAATTAACGATATTTGTCATAACCACGTTCATTTGTATGTACTCCTCTTATTATTAAAAACAAATGGGTGTGAAGAAGGGACTTGTCTATTAGCATCGCGAAAAAGACTGTCGTATCTTCTTTAAAAAAAAAATAAATGGTATAGGAATATAAATTAATATAAATATAAATAATATAAATTGGTTGATATAAATAGTAGCATTGAACGTAATAATGTACTAAAAGACGAAATAACTTCTTACAGTATTGAAAATTTATTGAAGACAAGATAAGTGTACTGAAAATATCACATGCAGTGCGCGTATTTAACTATCAATAACTTAATCAATAACTCTGCCACCGGTGTATGTTTAGTTCAACACTAGCCAATTTTACAAGTATTTACCGCATCATACTAACAATTTACCATTATCGTTATTTTATTATTGTGAATGAATTTTTCTAAATCGTTTTACTGACATTAACAATAAATGTAAGAATATTTTTGTGATTTAACAAAACGATTTTACGTTTAATTCAGTAAAATAATCATCATTACTTAATTGATTTGATCGCGTATTTATTATTAAATTTGCATTAGCATTTTATTTTATACTTTCCAAAAAATATTTACATTTTCTTTTTATTTTCATTATGCGTTGATGTTGAAGATGAGATCGAGTGTCTGTGTCCCTACTATTTCTCTTGTAATTAACGTACCGTAAACTGGGGGAACAGTGGCATGTTTTTGGAACATTTTGCTATATAATATAAAAATTAACATATTTACATTTACTTTAAGGGGCATAGTACTTTTGGCCCGAAAATTAAGCATTCTTTATGATTTTTTTTCTATATGAAATTGAAAAGCTAGAAAGATGGGACTTGTTGCAAATGAAAGCTCACTGTTTGAAAGTATTAAAAGAATTTTTATTAAAAAAAAACACCCTCCCTCCCCTCGCTATAGTCGCTCAAAGTTTGTTCCTCGCGGAATGAGTAGATTTGCGGTGCCATAAATTCCGCCTTCTATGCTTATCTGGAACATAAAAACAAATCAAGAAATTAAGATTTATTACATTTTGTGGTCGATGACCGAGCCGATTCTTAAATTTCGAATTTAAAACAAAATGGCGGACTGTCAAAACTACAGTTTCAGTGTAAAAAATCGGTACCTACAGTTTCTAACAGCCAAAACTTTACCAAATCTGAACTGACATTAACACTTAAATATGTTTTTTTATGTTCAATGCACTCTCTTTTATATTTTATATATTTTTTTAATTCACGTTTTTAAATTCGCTTTAGGTATCCTATTATAACATTCCATCGTTTGTGATTCTACTACAAGTGTGAAAATAAAAAAGAGAGACTGCTTGTTTATACTCACCACTTGTAAAACATGAAATGTTGATAATTTTAAGTTCTTGCAAAAATTATAATTCTCTGCCCACATCCTACGAGTGTCTGAGAATTCAATAAAAAACAAATATACGTATAAGAGAAGTATTCAACCAGTTTTACCGCAGAATTATAAAATCGAGCACTTGAAAAATTTTAAATGAGAACTACTTACATGGGCAACCCGAACAACAGTAAGCTAGAATAATAGGTGAAGAGCAATAGCTATCCATTAAGCACTAGAAATTTTTCCTACTACAGGGAAAGCCAAATCATTCACTGCCCCAAAAATAACAAAAGCAGTGAAACACTCGCTGATTGTCAGATAACAAACATATATTTTAATAGTATGCAGTACCTACAAAGATTAATTCAGGAATAATAAAAAGTGTCGAAAGTCACAATACTTTATTTAACAGTAGAAAAGTAACAATTATTAGCTTTCCCTCAAAATTTTATTTATACATACATTTACACATATAAATACATTTTATTTATGACACTACGAGAGTCTTAACACTTTGATTGGCATCGGCGTGTTCTCACGTCGAGGAATTTCCACCCTACGCACGGCTTCGGCGTGTTCTCACGTCGACATTTTTGGAAAGCATCGCAAGTATTGTCGAAGAGTCCCCGGATGTTTGTATTGAAAACAAATCGAGCTCGGAGTTTGCTTTGTACTTCGCCACCGCAGCGACCCTCCGCTCATCCGACAGCGCGTGTCGGGTGAGTCACTAATAAAGATTTTAATTTCTGTGTGATAACTCGGCATCTAATAGATATATTAGAGCTTCATAAAAGTATCACCAATCGATTGGCGAGGCTTTCCTGGTAAAAATGAGTCTAAATTTAATCTCCAGAAATCATACATGGTGTAGACGTTGGTTTACGTAATTCTAAAGCAGGGATTGAAACGGTTCCGAAAATAACTGTTCCAAACTGTGTTATATATCGGTTTTGACTGAAACAGGTATGAAGAGCCGATATTCTGAATAACTGTCATAAGGAAATTTCTAATTATATCGATTTCGGTTACGGTTCTACAGAAACGATATATCGGTTTTGCGCGAGTAATATATGTATCGGTTACGCATCGGTTTTTTTTAGAACATTTCTTTATGGATCACATTTTTTTAATGGAAACTCGATTTGTTTATAAGATTTTTTATCGCTGAGCCTCTCTATCTGGAGTCTAGCTTTTCGAAATTTCATTTGATGCAGAAAGAACCGAAATGAAAAACAGCATCTGTAAATTAAGTATTGAAAGGGAGACTTCAGATAGAGAGGCTCAGCGATGAAGGATCTTATAGTCAACCGCGAAGATCGATTCTTTGGGTCAGACGGTTTACATACGACCAATGGGCTAGAGTCACTTGTATTCCTGAGAAAAGCATTATAAGGTAAATGTCCCAGTCCTTAAACATGGCCCAATAATTAAAAATTGAGAAGAAATTTTATTAATAGTAACAGTTTTACTAATTTGCAACGTTTAAACTGTTCGAAATATAATTGAAAAATCTATTAGCTTTATATAGATACAATTATAAGCTTACATAACTGAATAGTTATATCATACAAAAATACTATTGTACATTAAAGCTTCAACAGTCTCAATCTCGCGTCTTACCTAACGGGCTCAAGCAAGCGAGAGAATATTTTTGTTAAGGTTGTAATTAATTATTATTTTAAAATTTTTGAAATTATACAGTTGTTTTGGATTTATTATACATTGAAGAATTGAAAATTAATTGGATCTTTTAATAATTTTTGGTTTTTAATATTGAAATTGTTGCGTTTATCCACTAGTACACGATATCATGACACGGACCAGTTATTAAACGCGTGTTTAATGGTTATGTAAACACTGATACGGACGCCAGTATTCAGTGAAGTTTTAAAATTATTAACATTTATTGTACCAAAGTACTTTTTTGTATCCTATATGTTTACGTTAATAATAACTAAACAAAAATATAATACAGTTTAAGAATTATTAGGATAATTAATCTTAACCTCGTCACAATATTAACATAACCTAAAATTTTATAATATACTTTTAATCATTTTTTCATGCCGAAAATTTAACACAAATTTATTATAAATAAAATGTTTTTTATTACCCCAAAATATTACCATATTGATTTATTTTCATTAACTGATAGAAATAGTTAAATTAAATACATATTCAATCATTGGGACACTGTTAATTAATGACTGGGACACGCTATGAATTTCATTTAATTACTGGGCCATATGAACAGTTTCATGTTTTAATTAATTTAAAACTTTTGCTTTAACAAATGTAGATTCTTGTTACGTTATGTGAAAGTAGAAATTTTACGCTTTTGAATAATTATATTTAGTTATAATTTTATACTATTTAAATATAAAAGAAATTGCAATCATCTCAACTGCTTCCTTAACTGTTTCGCCATTGGGACATTTACCTTATTGCACAGAAATAATTGACGTTTTCGTCTACGACACATTGTGTTCTGTTAAAAACAAAAAAAAATAGTTTTTGATCTTCATAATTAATATTAAATTAGTAGTAAGTTAGTTTTATTTTTAGGAGAGTTATTGCTGTTAATGTTAGCAATACTTTAAATTAAGTGTTAAATTAATATTAGTCGCGATGCCCCAGCCCCTGTTTCGTGAACCGAAAACCGATATCATAACTGTTTTCAACTCCTGTTAAAACGTGTTTCAAATTACACTAACCCACTTTTTCGATTTGTTCTATTTTTGTTATTTTTTCGCATACATTTGCGACTGTGGTATGTTTAGTATGCATATTCTGATGGGGAATATAAAGCTCCATAAAACCCAGTTAAAGTTGAATTCATTTAACTGTAACACATTTTTGGGGCCAGCAAAGAAGTTACCACGTTTAGTAACTTTTTAGGTTGTCCTAAAAGCAAAAAGTGCCCCACACAAAATATTAGATTCTTTTATTAACGTTCAAAAGTGGTAAGTTTTTGTTGCCTTTAAAAGTGTGTTGTCTTGTTTAATATTATGTAGAGTTTTTTGTTTGCTAGTTAAATAAATTCAACTGTAATTGGGTTTTATACAGCTTTTAATTCTCTATCGGAATATGTATATCAGGCACATACTGCAGTTTTGAGTTGATATTGAAAATTAATAGAAATAGAGTGGTTCGAAAAAGTGGTAATTTTCTTGTCCGCTACTGTACATACAATTAAAAAATAGTCTCAATTCTATTAGAAAAGCTCAGCGCATTTATTGGCAACACTATCACGAAGATCTAAGAAACAAATATAGAAATTGAAATCGTCATTAGTGTCGGCATGTATCGAGAGCATACGGCGAGCTAAAAACCCGTAAAACATTTTGTAGACATTCTCTACTGGAGCAACCATTGGAAAAGTCCTGAAAAGCTTGAAAACAGAATTTCGCCGGCACTATGCGCCATTGAAAATGTTCATGAGGCCCTGAGATTGATGTAGACATGTACGTATATTGTTGCGATACGTTACAATGTTTTAGAATGGACAGGCTGATAAAAGAAATGATTGTGGCGTGGCGATGACAAGCCTGATCTTGGAAAACGCAGACTTGAACCGACTTTTCCCGAAATGTCGGCCTAGGGGCGGCCCACCCCCGAGTCCGGGGGCCTCCACGCAGATCAGTCAGCCGCATGAGAGCCTCTGCCAGAAGGAGGCCGCCTCTGTTACCACCAGCCTCGCAACTAGCCTCACGAGCACATTCGCGACTACGTTCGCAAACAGTCTCACAACCACCCTCGCAATCGCCTCCAAGAACACGTATTCGAACCACTCACGCGCGATACCGGAAGACATGATCGACCTCGAGCACGATATCTCCGATAGGTAAGCTCTCTTCGAAATATCGATCATTATCCCTAATCGAATACCAGATCGAATATACACATTATGCGATTCGATCTATCGAAATATCGAATAAAACATTAATAGACTTGCAGGGGAAGTACCCCGAACCCGAACATCCAAAAAATTCTGAAACTTTGCGAATATATAGGGAATTTCCTCCTTGTTACAACGCAATTTTGTGTTTGCTGCCAAAAATCACTCTAAGCGGGTGAAATTAACCCCTGAAAATTCTATTAAATAACGTTAAAATTCGTCTGTTTTCCGATTTTGTGTTATAACTCGCGAATTGTAAGGGACAGAAAATAAGTTTCACGACGAAAGTTACTTCTTTTAATTAGATCTATCATTTGGTAAAAAAATTATTTCACAGTTCACGAGTTATAACAGAAAATCGGGAAATAACCGGATTTTCAGGGGTCAATTACACCCCCTTGGAGTGAATTTGGGCGGCAAACAAAAATTGCGTTGTAAGAGGAAGGGAATTCCCTACATATTCACAAAGTTTTAGAATTTTTTGAATTTCCGGGTTCGGGATCTCCCCTTGTTGGTTTGAAATCATCATCGAACAATGGCTATATCTCAATGAATGTTGAAATAAAATTAAACTTCGACGAATGCTTTGATAACGAACACAACGTTCATCGACCTTCGTGTTTGTACGAATTCTAGGACATACGATTGTTTTGTAAATTCCGTTTCCGATTTGTTCTGCGTCCAACAGTATTTTTCGTTTTACAATTATTTTGCAGATTGAAATCTTCATTACCTACATAAATATGGGTAGCATGATTTAATCGTTTGATGTTGTGATTCATTTTTTTTGCGTGGTACGAACGGAAAGTAACAGTCAAGAAAAAGCTGGAAAGAGATTCTATTTATACTATTAGGATAAAAGTTTTATCATTCTCATACCTATTTTTAATATTTCTGAAATATAATTATAGTATAATCTGGTACAGCTTGTAGTCATAACTTCAGTCTCTTTGAAGTTCTTTTCATCCACCCGTTTTAATAGAAGCCAATTTTAGCATAAACTTTTCATGCTTCTACGGATCTAGACGCATGAATGAATTCATTACATGAATCTACGTATTTTGATTAAACTGAATTTGTATAACTCCTTGACATATTTACGACGATGTCCTAAATGATGAAATTTAAATGTTAAATCTTCCTTAACTCCACAGCTTTCATAGGGAACAGTTTCATAAAGCAAATTTCAATTAGAAATGTACAAAGAAAATTTTTCACTTTCAATTAAACTTAAATCAAAAGTCATTGCAAAAGGAAAAGCAGTAAATCATGAAATACTTCATAACGCTTTGGTAACTAAATTAAAGAGTAAATAATTGTACGCTACTTCAATGTGCACTCTTTGTTTTGTCCGAATCTGATTCGCGCTAAATAGCTCCATACTTGATACCGACTCCAATTTTTACTCAGAGTAAATTGTAAAAGAGTTAAATAATTGCTGCCATTGATCAACTATCGTTCATCTTATTATCGTCACAAAATGCAAATACATCAGCTTTTATAATCAAACTGTTTACTCTTGACACAGTAGATCTATTTACTTCTAATAATTTTCAGTAATAACGCATGTGCATTTAACGAATAATTGAAAAATCTTTGTATTTCTTAGGACGACGAGCATGGTGTCCGGTTTCGCAGGCGAGAGTCAGCTATCCGTTGGTGTCAGCGGTAGCAATGGCGGCGTCGGCGGTCCACTTGGAACATTTAATTCGCTCGGCACACTTAACACAAAACCACTATCTTCGAGCTCCTCCTCCGCCTCCGGCCGTAGCGAGGATGCACCACAATATGGTAGCCTTCCAGGTAGCGATCATCAGGGTCACTCGCAACAGGATGATAGTGGGCCCGAGGAGAGCCCTGTGTACATTTTGACGTCCGCCAAGGGTGATCGCAGTTACAAGTTAAGAGATTCCAGGTAAGTTAGCGTATTTTCTATTACGTAAACGGTAAAATACATATATTAAGGTAACTGTACTCATAGTTGACAGTGTACCAATAGTTGACACTTCTATTTTCAGTCACAAATAATAAGCTTTCTATTAAAAAAAATGTTTTTGACTAATACGCAGTTTGAGAAAGTATTAGTCGAAAATATTTTTTTAATAGAAAGCTTATTATTCGTGACTGAAAATAAAAGTGTCAACTATTGGTACACTGTCAACTACCAGTACGGATACCCTAGTATTATTTAATGGCTAAAAGCAAATTAGAAATTTGCAAATTGCAAGCTAAAGCTCCTTCTAAAAAATAAATACAGTCCATGCGATCCAATCGTTTCATAATAAAACATTATAGCATAAATTCACTCTGATACCCAGTAACTTTCCAAAATTTCATAAGCAGATTTTTACTAATATCGCCTATGACACTATAACTGTAAGCTAATATTTAGGTGCACATAAGATAGTGCATTTAAATGTTGAAATTCGTTATTCTAATTGAAAGATTGTAAAGTGCGGGTGTGCTTAATTTCAATATTTTCGTATCTATCGTGAACATTTTTTATTATTGCTTTCTGAACGAAAGACTAATAATAAATATTTTGAACCGTATTCACGCCGCAAAGTATTATACGCAGCGTTTTCCGTTAGATAAACAGGCAAACGTTTATAATTTTTTTCACACGCCCGCAAAAAACAATCGATAAACTTCGTCAATGACGCGATCGAACTGCAGTCGATAAACATTACTTGGCAATTGATGTTAGGTTAGGTACATCACTAATGTTCTTGAGTTTTATTTATGGCGATTATGGAGAAAAGTATATCGCACAAACTGTACATTACAGTAAAAATAAAGTTTTAGGCCAGCAGATTTGTTAATGAAGTGTGAGTAATACTTGAGAAGTAAATGATGCGTTCACGTTTCACATTGTAGTAAAGTTAAATCTCGTACATAGGTACATATGCTCGTACATACGTGTATACTCTTTGTTTACGTTATTTTGTGGGTAGATTATCAATGACTTTTTGATAAAGTCTTTTTATCAAAATCGGCTTTTAATTAAGATGAGAGGTTCAGTGAACTTGTTGAAATTCTAGTTGGAATAATGAAATCGTATCTGCCACAAATTTACCGAACAATGCATGTACCTAAAAGTAATTCAAATTTTTCCAGTTGCAGTGGTTGGTATTTTTAATTCAAAACCACTTAACAAGAGACAAAATGTCAACTATTTAAAACGAGATTTTTACTTTTCGTAAAAATTGCAAATGTGTATGTACGTTTAATGCAATATGTACAGTATATAGTTTATTATATTTTGTAGTTTTTTGTACTAATGAGAATATGAAGGAACTATGGATTAAATCATTTCTTAACTAATATATTTAATTGTTTAGCTATTTTATCCATTTAGAAATGAGTGTGAAGTGAATATTATTAGTAATACAAGTTAATTATTTTTGTATAACCTTAAAAGTACAAATATCGTCGATGTTGTTTCATAATCCGATTAATTAATATTATATTTACACTGTCATATAAATTTTGTACGAAAGCAGTGTTATTATTTTCATTTATTGATAAACATTTCATTGGAAATATACATATAAATGCATTATTAACTCTTTGCAAGCAACACATAATTTGTCTGACATTTCAATTAATTACTTAACTGTTAGAAATGTTTGTTTTATTTTAATCCTAAAGTTATAGTACATATGCAATGACGATAAAAGTGGAATACACGATATGCCAGTTGTTTCTACAATAATATGTGATTGCTATATATGCAGTCATTGTTAATTAAGTGGCTACAAACGCAATATTTATTTTCCAAGTATTATTTAGATTCCCTTAAATCGAATCTCGTTACAATTAATTTATGTATGTGCAGTTTAAACTGAAATGCTACGTTTTTCAGCATAATATCTACCGATCGTTTGAATTTAGTATAATTATCTACTAAATGATTTTGTTACTTCTTAAAATAAGAAGTATTTAAAAGGAATTGCTTAAATTTTGTTTAACTTTTAAAGTAAGCAACTAACAATCTGTAAAATTAACTAAATAACTTGTAAAAATCTTGCTTTTGATATATAAAAGTAATGGATTATAGTATTTCTAGCAACACATTAACAAAAGATTTATATTATGATAGTTCATATTTTTTGCATAAGTAAATAAGTAGATAAAATATTTTGTAATTGTATGTGTTTGATACACTTTTTATTAGGTCTTACTTTTTATTTATATGCATATACATAGATGTTATATAATAATAATGATATAACATTATTTTATATAATACTTGCTGCTTATCAAATGATTTAAGATAAAACTATAATATTTCATATGCTTGTGTTATAAATTTTCGCTTTATTATATTGGATATTAAGATTGCACACATAAGATTGTATCGAATAAACATTATATGTATAATAGCTAAATAGTATTCGTAATTAATTCTCGATAATAATTAATACTTCTACAAATTTATTTTCTTGTTACATTTTATACATACATCTCAAATTCGCTAGATAATATTATTTTTTCCCATTTATTTAAAGTTGAATGAACATAGGGTATTCCTCGTGTAATATTTCACAAATCGATTCATGATAAATTAGTGTTTTTTCAAAACGTAATAGATTACAAAAGAATAATGAAATTTTGAGATATCACTTAATTTTCTTTTTCAGAATTATAGAAATTGCTGGCGGGAGAGAAGTTTTTTCTCAGAGTAGAGGTAAAGTAGCAGCTAGAAAATCACGTTTCCTTGCTGCATCAAATTCCTTAAATAGCGAAGATACTCAAGTAGACAACAAGCTATCGATTAAAAGAAATAATAAGTCTCCGAATACTCAAACTATATGGGAACTAAGGAGCCGGTAATTTAGCAATTCTTAATTATTAATGAATTGTGCATGTTCTATTTAGTAAATTATTCATATGCTGTCTTTATCTAATGAAAACATTTACATATTTCTAGATGTGGTGATACGAGAAAACAGCGTTCTAATAGAGAAGTAACAGAGACTGTATTCGCTTCAGAAATACATTCGGTGCGACATAATCCGACAAAATCTATCCTCGACTATGATTCCCCTAAGAGCAATCATAGCAATCGTATTATTAATTATGACTCAATTTTGAATAGCAATAACGTAGAATATGGTGTACCAAAAAATATTACTGATCTCGATTATGGGTTGTCAAAGGGGTGCATAGATTATCAGTCGAATCACACAACACCAGCCAGAAGCATGGCTATAGTCAGCGACGGTGAAGTGGTTGTCTTCGATGACATCGATGATAACTGGCAAAATTTGCGACTAGATTTAACTTCAAATAATACTAATCCAGTTACATCAACCAATTCAAATCTTGAGTCCGAAGAATCCCAAAGAGGTCGCATTCCGCCAGAACCTTTAAGTTCTAGCATTGGAAGCACTCCTAGTCCGACAACGGCATATCATCGTAATACTTCAGAGTTTTTTAAGGTATTGCTTTATTCTTCAATTTTCTTACGTAATTTAATGAATTTCTATTTATACCTGAAACAAATAGAATTATAATGAATGTAATTGAATGTAACGTGTCTTTACACATATTTTTAATATTCTCATAAGGAAAAAATTAATTCAGATAGGTTTTAAAGTAAAATTGTATCTAACGAATAAACTGAACTTTTAGGTGGTTACACCAGCCAGCGATTGCGAAGTAGATTCACCATCTTCAGAACGTAATCACAAAGTGACAAGAGTGATCGGTGAATTACCTATAGCACAGTATTCTGAGAGTCCAAGGCGTTATGGAGTACGCGACACTCAGCTTCCGTGTCTTCTGTCATCGCCATCTGTATACATGACACCAAGGCCTGGTTTTCCACAGAGAGTATTACCAACAACGCCAAGTCATAATGAGGTACTATATCTCGATTCAAGGAATATATAAAATTCATTTCTCGATACTAAAATTAATTCATTTATTGTGTTACTGATCAATAATAGAATTTAATTCATCCTTTATTTTAAGAAGGAGGATACTTCTGCAGAAATCATCGTAGAAAAGGCTGTGGTAGAAACAAATATAAATTACTCAGATGATCAGACTGTAAATGCCTCTCCCCCATCTCCAAAACTCGAGGATGAAGAAGAAGACTCTTTAAAACCATCGACTTTGCCCACTGACAACATAAGTAATCTAGTATCGTCTGGTGGAAGTACATTCGATTATTTGTACGAATTCTCAGAGACGCGAAAAGTGCTGGAAGAATTCTTCAAGTGTCCACCGCCAACAAAGGAAAAAGAGAATAGCACTGAATCTTTTCCATTTCAGGTACTAACTATTTATGTGTCCTATCTTTATTATTATCCGAATATTGGGAGAACAACGTGAAATGTATAATTCACAACAGTCTTTTCATTTTTCTTTAATATCGGAGGCAGACAAATCTTTCATCCTTAATAGACAATCTCGCGCAATTATTTTCTGTTTATTTTATATATAAATAACAATTATGCTGATTGCGTTTAATATTATATGTATATGTACTCGTATAATGTGTTCTCTTTTTCTTCAAGTCTTATTTCTATTCGTTTTGTATCTCTTCTTAATACATGAACACAGTAATACGCGCAGTACAATGTGTGAAACAGTCAGTTCGTAATTTTCACACTAAAAGCAAAATTTAATTTTCAAATTTAAGTAATGGTATGTAGCTGTGGATAATACATTAAAATTTTCTTAGTGTTTTTTTTTTACCTACAATTTGTTGTAAATTGAACACCATTATTTTATAAGGATCTTGATTACGAATTACGAAGACAAGGAGGAAGCGCTTATGTTGGTCAGCGATTAGCTAGTGGTCCACCAACAACAGAAGAAGTTCTTGTGCACGAATCTCCGAAGAAACAAAGAACCGATTTTCTACAAAATGTAAGTAGATTAGTGTAAATCAGGTACACATTAATGTGTAAGAAAACATTTAAATTCAAATCATTCCTATTATTACGTAAATCTTTTTTCATTCAAACTAATTTAAACTTATCGATTCTTTTTTTATTCAGACTGGTGAACATGAAAACAATTTCTTAGACCTCTCAGTGGGCACTGGTAGCAGCGAAGATCTCGGAGAGACAGAAGTCGGATTACAAGTCGGGCATTCTCGCAATTTTACGTTAAGTCCCGAGACGACTGACTGCGATAGTAACTGCGGAGATCTGGATAGTGAAGTTTCTTTAATGATGATGGATAATGAATTAATACCAGCTAGTGGGCTTCTCGGATCAGTCGGCGATTTAGGAAATAATTCAGATTCTTTGAGAATATACACTAGCATGCCGGTCCTCGAAGATGGATTGTCCAGCGGTCATGCCAGCGATACTGATAATAATAATCCAACTGTGATGCTGATGAAACGACAAATTAACGAGATTGAGAAGGAGATCATTCAGAGAAGTCGGATTAATGATACCGGTTACCCTACTCCAGCAGAGAGCGATTCAGTTGGCAAAGATCTTTCTGCTTTAACCGTCAGCAAGGATATTTTTCATTCTTTAAAAGCTTCGTCACCTGATTTGTTTGTTCCTAAAAAAGAGAACTCGTACGATACAAATGAGTTACAGCTTGATGGGCTGGATCCTCTCGGTACACCTCCACCGCCAGCACCTCAGGCTAGGCAGACTGTCAGTCTAGAAATAGGTGGCGAAGTCGAGGCTGCGATTAAAGATATTAGAATGGCTTTGCAAAGGACGAAGACTTTACCTGTGAAGTCTACTACTGAAGAACCACCCGAGCCCAACGTCAGTCCAATTTGGATACCAAGGTATTTTATTCTCTTTTTCATAAATTTATATTATTTCGTCGCTTTTAATCCCTTGCATATCTGTAATACAAAGCAAAGGAAAAACAAAATTAATGTTTTAATTTCTGAATTATCTCCATTGCATGTGAGCTGTAATTTCTTGAGTTTTATGTCTTTGAAGTTTGCGTGTAATGTAATTTTCGAGTGAACCACATACGTAAATGTCAACAATTATTAATAGGGTCACATACTTAACCGATTGACGTTAGTAAATTTCTACAAAAATGTTTTTTTTTACGTTTTGTATTATATTGCGATATGTTAGACGAATCAGTAAGACAGGTTGATTACATTAAAGTTTCACTATTACTTATCTTGGTTTACATTCAAAATCGTATTAAAGTATGCTTTATTAATTATTTGCCCGTATTTACTTTAATAGCTTCTTCGTCGTGTAATACATGACTCCCAAATATTTTCAATCAGCTTTTTATCTTCTAAAGAGTTCATTACAAATATCATCTGAATAACGTTGTATATATGTTGTCCGAACTGTAATAGTATATCGTAAAATAATACAATTTAATACTTCTTTAAATATGTGAAAAAATTATGAAATATATTCGTCTGGTTATTAGTTACATACATCTATTTATATTTACGAAGTAGTCGTTATTTTTTAAGTACATCTAACTAAAATTTAGTATATCGGATGGCAGGCGGAGAATTTGTGTAGAAAATAACAGTGACGAATCGGAAGTTCGACGTACGGGTGAAGATGCAGACGTCGAGATCGAAGAAGGCCCAGACGAAGAGGAGGCAGACACCGATCTCGAAACTGATCGTTTACTTGGCCAGCAAAGAACAGATGATCAGGGTTTTTATGACGATAAGGTAAGCTAACAGCGTTTCATTGAAAATACTATTTTAACACGGTTTCTGAAAAGCAGGCACTGGCTAATGAAATGATACAAGTTACTGAGAACCGTTTGAGTAGAATTGAAAGGGACAATTGAGTTCTATACATGTATACAATGTGAGATCGTTATTGTTTTAAATCCCTCTTAACTTATTTTGGTGTGAAAGATAAGTGAAAGATGTGAATTTATTTTTTATAATAAGTGGAATAATCCCACCTAAATTTTTGTAGTGTCAATATCACACTAATAATTGCTATAGAAGTATTACTAATTTTGAATTCTTGAAATATAACAGTTCGTTACTAAGTACTGTAATTTCGTATATTTTAAAACAAACTTTCCTAATCAGCGAAAAATCAACGATTCTCACATTGTACAATTTTAATTCGCTGGTAATAGATACACATTTCAAAATCTTAATCCTTTATTTGGTAAGTTAAAGAAATTATAAAACAGAATAAGTATGATTATTAATTGAAATAATTATATTAAGTACCACTAGATTTTAATAATTCTTCCGTAACAAATGTAGCATGAAATTATATTTAACTTATATTAACTACATAAAAGAATTAATAAAATCTGAGAAACAACTTGCAATTAGCGCGATATACCTCATAAAAGAGACAGACATTGTTCATAGAAGGTTTAATCAAATAAAGGATTAGTGACCAAAAGAAATGGTGGAATATGTATAAAACAAAATCCGTGGAAACTGCACGGGTTGAGAGAAGGTATTTTATTGGTAAGACGACTAACATAATATAACCGTAATTGGTGTTACATAGGGCTGGAGGAAGCCTAAAACTAGGACAATGTTACCACCGATGAGTGGAAAACTGTCAACTCCTAAGCAAACTCCCCCGAAAAGCCTGAGTGTCGCTCCGGTAGAAAGTCCGCTAGCACCTTCAGAACCTTTAGCTTCGACCTCTGCCTGTGTGTCCACTTCCGCTTCTACCTCTATTTCGCCTCCTCCGGTAGTTTCCGTTATACAACCACCACCTTCCGATCGTGACATTACCACTCCTACGCAAACCACAACAAGTCCACAGAAGACTCCAGCTAAAAATTCTCCCTCGTCCCCTCAGAGTCTCAAGGAATCTGGCAACAAGGTGAAAAAGGTGCCCTTTATATTAAATTATGTGAATCTTTGTCTTCTTCTGCTATTGTTGCTGCTGCTGCTGCTGCTGATGATGATGATGATACTGCTACTGCTACTGCTCCTGCTCCTTTTTCCGCTTTTTTTAATATATTATTTTACACTGAATCTTAGGAACAGTATTATACCATATTGAGTGAGAGCAAATATTGTTTTGTAATGTTAAAGTTTGATCAAAATACCACAAAAATAGTTATTGCACTGTGCAAATGATGGTTTATCGACAACCAGAAGCAGTGATTTATCTAAAATTTCTAAATAATTGTTTCTTCCAGTTTGTTATATACAAATCAGTTAATTACTATTTATAGCTTACAAGGGAACATCCCGAAGCCGGATATTCGACAAATTCTGAAACTTTGCAAATATGTAGGGAATTTCCTCCTGATTACAACGCAAGTTTTGCTTGCTGCCCAAAATCACTCTAAGGGTTGGAATTGACCCCTGAAAATCCGGTTATTTTCTGATTTTGTGTTGTAACTCGTGAACTGTAAAATAATTTTTTTACCAAGTGATAGATGTAATTAAAAGAAGTAGTTTTTGTCTTGAAACTTTTTTTCAAGAACTTTTGTTTCGGGGGTTAATTTCATCGCCTTGGAGTGAATTTTGGGCAACAAACAAAAATTGCGTTGTAATTAGGCATATTCACAAAGTTCCAGAATTTTTTGAATTTCCGTGTTCGGGATCTTCCTTTGTTAGTAATATATATTGAAATATTTTATCGAATGACTTTTTACTCTTCTCATATTGATACAAACATTTATTACATTTTGAAAAAGAAGAATTCGGATATAACACCATAATACATGTGAATGTGTTCAATTTGGATATCAGAACCACTTATTCTCTTAAATTTGTTACGATTAAAGATAGAAAATTTAGTGTCTAGTATAACTAATTGCCATGGCATCATAATATGTTTAGCTCAACCCACCTGTAGAATCATTTTGCTTGTTTGATTCCTGCAAACAAAGGACTTTGCATGTTTTCCATCTCTTCTTTCTCTTCGCATAATTAACTCCCTGCAACAGTGATTCTCAATCTGTGAGTCGCGACACCAAAGGTGGTCGATCGCCACGATTATTTTTAGTTAACGATTCTTAGCTCTTATTTATTTTAATGTGGTTACATTGCCATATTCCATTAATGATATAACGCTGATTTTTTATGAATGGAAAAAAGAAGACAAAACTGGTTACCCAGTTGCAAGCACAACTATCATACTAAATAAGATAATTAAATATTATTCAGTTAGAATTATATTCTGAAATATCTGTTTTGATAAATTTTGACAAAAAAGGACCTAGCCAAAACATATGTTGTCAAGGTCAACATTCTGAACAATTTTTCCGTATAGATGTAACCATCGCTCGGCCTTGGTTTCCAAGGTATTCGCAAAACAACTGTGATCGGTAATTGATTTGCGGCAGATGGTTTAGCGGCCAACTTTTGGCAGATTTACACATTTTCTTATCTTAAATCTCCTAAAAGTTGGCGGATAAACCATCTGATCCTCACCACCTACTGATCATAGTTTTTTGAGAATATCTCGGAACCTAAGTCCCAGCGACTGTAACATATGAGGCAGTCAGAGTAGGGTTGCCACCTTTTTTTACAGAAAAATAACGTACATTTGCTTGCGTGGAGTATAAAAAAAAGTATGTTCAACAAATTAAAAGTACATTTTAATCTTATTAGTTTTTATTTCTTCCAAACATATTTTCTATTGCTTTTAACATTACAGACTAAATTTGTATTATTTTGAAATATTTCAATAACACAAGATACTTTATTTTAAAGTACGGGTGGCAACCCTAAGTCAGAGCAACAACGGACCAACCCACATTAAAAAAATTTTTTTTTCCCTATTTTATATGGTTAGTAGAGCCTATTGGAATACGTTATTGCTACTAATTCAATTTTGAAAAAATTGTGGATTAGTCCGTTGTTGCTCTGACTGCCTCATATATAGGAAGAAGTTGTTCAGAATTCAGAATAAAAGTCGACGTTATTAGGCCTGGATCTCCTTGTGTGTGTCAATATTTATCTATATTTTAATGTCTTCTTTAACTTAGTAAGTTTACCGTACCTTATATTGGGAGGGGTGGGGGGACTCGAGTACTTTTGAGTACTATAAAAGGGGGTCGCGACTCAAAAAAGGTTGAGAAACACTGCTCTACAATGAACATTAATCTAAAAACCCAATAATACTCTGTATAAATATTATATATTAATAGAACTTATTTAATTCAATTAACAACTTCAATATTATAATAGAATGGTCAATTATTTTATTTTAGAAGTTAAGTTACAACATATCCACATGTACACTAACGAGTAAAGTTAATCTACCTTCCATGTATTCTGAGACGCATTACGTTAACGTGTGGTCAATTTGACAAAACTGTAAGATTTTTATATTACAAGTAATATTGAAAAGTGCAAGAAATTTTTTTGATATTATAATAAGTTTTAAGGGCACAATTGTAGAATTTGTTCATTTCTTACGAAGGAAATGTTGGATTTCTGTGTGTTGGAAGGTATATTCTGATTTTATAGCATATGGTTTCATACAGTTACTTTACTTGGAGAAACTTACATAATTTTAAGATAATACTGAAAAATAAGTACAGGTACAGCTTTTAGAATCTATTCCAGAACATTGTGAAATGAAAATTATTCTGTTTTTTTTATGTCGGTAATTACATACTTTGATTAATATTCACTTTGTTTGGGAAAGGATACGAAGTACCATTTAAAATGAGTTAAGAATAAACTTCTGTTACTCGACTGTAACAATAATAAGAAATGTATTATGAAGAAAGTTCAATACCACAAAAACGTTATAAGAAATTCATTTTTGTTTTGTATGAAAACAGTTCACTCATTTTGAATTTTTCACATTGCTTAAAAAATGTGTTTTGTCAGTCTACTTACATAACTGAAAATTACAACTATTATTTGCCTTTTATTCTAATGCTTCATATTAGGCAAAAGAGTTTGCTTCATCGCAACACTGTTTTATTCTTGTATAAAAGAAAAATATCAAAAAGCTTGCATAATCTATCGGTGCAACTAAAATGTTGCTTGACTTTAGTCATATTAACAAAAAAAATTGACTTTCAAATACATTATTTGTTGAAACCATTGGGTTTGTGAAATTTATTGCATGAATAGAGCTTAAAACAGTCGTATGAGATGTGATATGCGAAAAGCACGTAATTTTAATATTGTTTTACATGTTTATTATTTATGTCATGCAGAGTACATTAAGCATTTTGTATTTCACAGGACAAAGAAGAGAAGAAGAAGAGTAGAAACAAAGAAGGTAATGAACAATGTTTTTATATTCTTTGTGGATACAAACAGAACTACAAATTATCTCATTATTCATTGGTACATTTCAAACAAATTTTCTAGTATTTTTTAGTACGATTATCACAATAATTTACAGTAACAGTTCGGGTACCCGAAGTTATGGGACTGGACTTGCGATTCGGAAGCCGATCTTCTTGCTTAAAAATTCTTATATCTGATCACATTGTAAAATCACAACTGAAAAGTTATCGGGTGCCCGAGACCCGTGTGATCAGATGTAAGAATTTTTAAGCAAGAAAATCGCCTCCCGAATCGTAAATCGGGACCCGTAATTTCGGCTACCCGAACACCCCTACCTATTACTCGTTTGATATATTCTTGACACGAGAATTTATATACAAATGCAAAAATATGCAAATATGTATAAAAGACTTATTTTTATAGTATAAATTCGCAAATACAATATCTGCGCATCAATATATTATTTACAAAGTAAAAAATATCCACAGTTAAAAACTATAAATTTTGCTTTAATAATTTACGAATAGATAGCTATCATTCCATAGAGACATAAATGCATAATTACAATTTTTATAAAACAATATATTCTACACAGTCTACTAACAACTGAATAAATAATTTTCTCTTTTACTTGCTGCATTCCGGTTGGATGCATTGGGTAGGTAATTCTAGTATAATTTTAGTTATAGTTTCTGTTATATTTAGCCCCGGAAAACGAATGCAGGGTCAGTTGGCCCAAAGCAACATTTCCATGGTAAACGGGTTGCACGAAAAAATTGAATATAAAAGAATTAATAAATAGGTAATAAAAAATTAATAAAAAAAAATTACGTACATTTGATACATAAAATAGGTGTATCTTCTATATGATTTTGTCAAACAATAATGTGACTGCAGTTTAGGCATCTTATACTATATTTACCGTCACAAATATAACATCGTGATTGACATTGTCGAAGTTGGATCAAAATGACCCTGCATTCGTTGCACGAGGGTTAATATAAATAATTTAACCAGTCAAGCTGTTTTTCAAATTTAGTTTTATATTGACACAAGAGAATGATATGTCTGGAATTTTAACAGAATTTCATGCATGTATAATGTTCACTAATGGCTTGAAGTATATTTGGCCATATACCTCAGTGAAAATTATACTATCTTCAGATATAAATGGCAGAATAATAAACTGTGACGTTTCTTTTTTTTTTATATACAAGATATTTGATTGCCATGTTTACTAACAATCCGAAGATTTCCGGTGTTTACATGAGCCACTGACTTTGCTTATTATTGAAGTGATGTATATCATTGTCTTATCTCGATTGAGAAGCATTGCAAGATATTTAATTCTGACTTTGTGAAATAAACGATATAATTTTGCTCGTGTAACGGACAGTTTAAGGACAGAGTTATATGAGAAGAAATTTAAAGGGTGAAGATTAATGTTTCACATAAACAAAAATGGTATTTGAATATAGTAAAGTAAAGCTCGGACCTTTGTAGATTGATAAGATTTTATTTTTCACTGATAAATTCAAGTAGATATTCAATCAGTCATTGAACTTAAACCATTAATAATGGGTTAATCGAAATAAATAGTGCTGATATGTTTGAACCGCGAGTATAATATGTAGATGAATTCCAAGTGATACGAACACGAACTATGATCATTTATTACATTTAGACTGAAAAAATAAAAGTAAAAGTGAAGCTACGTTACAGTTTCATTAAAGGGGCGTAGAACGCTTATAGAAATGAAATGGAATAATAGTAATTGCTAACTTTGCCCAAATGGGAAGGTATTCGAAGGCAACGCGAAACTATCAATTTTGTAAAATGGGAGATATGGATATTATGTGAAGATATATTCTGAGAAAAGATGAAACATTCTTGGAAATCGCCCTTATTTCTGTTCGTATATCCTCTGTCAAACTTCTTCCATTCTCGTCTAACTATTTATCATCTTTTGTTTGCTCGAGCAACGTGAAACTGGATACGAAGTCTAAATGGTACATCTCTATGGCAATTTCAGCTCTCCTCGATGATCCTTCAGTTTTAATCGAAGGGGTGTTGTTTCGAGCGAGATACCTCGGATCTACTCAGCTCGTCTGTGAAGGAGAACCCACAAAGTCGACTCGTATGTGCCAGGCGGAAGAAGCTGTCTCCAGGATAAAGGTATGCTTATCATTGTCTTATTCTACGATTGCACTTCACGCAATTTCCTCTCCATTTGCGATCAACGCTTCCTTTTCACCCCCGTCAAAGCTGCGTGCTCTCATTTCCTCTGATCGTTCCACGTTAAATTAACCAGCCTTGAAAACCGAAACTTCCACGAGAATCTAATATTTCGATGCAACGTTGGCACACAGATACAATCGAATGCCAAACGACCAAAGTTGTTAGGACTATTTTTGCCTATTGGTTTTTACAATCTGTAGAACGAAATCAAAATATTTTACATTCCAGCTGCCTGAAATTAAATTCTCATTGCGAATAATATTCATAAATTTCAGATTTTGATTTTTAAGCTTAACACCTCTAGTAAGAAGAGGCTACTCCTTAGTCGAGTTCATTTTGGACGAGACTCGACTTAAACTGTAGGGGAAAACGGGCATAAACAAATGTTAAAATATTAGCAATTGATGCTTAGTTATTTTTATAAAAAGAGAAGTGTATATTGTCATCTTTACTATAACTTTAGTAGTAGAAGAGTCACATACGACCAACGCAGTATTCTTATTTTTTTTCTTCTTTTTTACATCTGTTATTATTAGGCGTGTTATGCTTTAAAAAATATTGGATTTAAATTTTTCGACTGAAGTTAAATACTTCAAAATATGGTGTTAATTTCATGTTTGTAATTGTTCGCATCTATTTATTACAATTAACATAAAGTACAGAGTATTAAATGTTTTTATACGATGTTTTACTGGTAACACTAGTCTTCCGAACTTTGAAATAAAGAGAGTATGTATCTTGATAATCCCCAAAAATCGCTACTGTCTACAGTGGTATCTACTTGTACTATCTAAAGCATCTCAAGTATGTTTATCAACTGACGATACTCGTTCCTCGATTGACACGGAGTATTCGTTCCAGTTGGTTTTTTTTTTTACGCGGTTGAGAAATCGCGTAAACGGAGTCTGCCAGTACAAACAACAAATATGTAAGACAAATCCCGCCTATATTGTAAAAATATTTATTTCGCATATTTGCAAGAAACAATGATAATGGAAGTTTAGAAAAACAAATTTTAAAGTTCATTCGTTGTCGCTGCCAGTACTGTACTTACTTCAAAGCAGTCAACCTTTTCTTTTTAATTAGTTCGAAGATACTAGCCTCATCACAAGAAACATTTGGCAACTTTGAATTCCGGTGGCGGCGACTTCGAAATTGAGAATTCGGGTAGAAAGATATATTTTCTGACCACGTAAAATGAGATCGCGTAAAACTGAGACCGCGTAAACGGAGGGATGATTCACCGTGTATATTTATGTTAAAAACAATGGGCAGTTACGGTTCGAAGTAAAATGTCAAATAGGATTTATTATATTTGATATTTCGTAAACATAAAAATTTGGCAATTGTAGAAGGAAAGAAGAATCGCGATAATAAACATTTTGATACCGTGATACAAGAAATAAGCACGGGAAGCAGCAGATAAAGGTTTCCTCGCTGTGTAATTTGATGTGGAACCTTCTGTACATTTCGTTTTATTGGTATTCATATTGTATACTACTGTTTCTGATAGATAACCATTACTATTGGTTATCTTATCATAATCGTATATTCATGGTTACCAACATGTTTGGAGATGTTGGGGTGTCTATAATGTCGAACTAAACGTTTTGTGCACTCACTTGTGCTATCTGTGAACGGTAGATATCCACATATAAATCGCGTGTTAATTGTTTCATTTATAAGCCATTACAGCTGCAAAAGTAACAATAGACTATCCACTTTTAGACACTTGTACCTTTGCACTACTCATTCGTTAAATGCATGACAGACTTTGAGTTTCAATCTTCGTAGGTGGAAACGTTTCGCTTCTGTCGTGCAACACACATGTCCGGCTGACTTTGTACTTTTTACTAATTTATCAGCAGACCTATTTGTGCATATAGACGTACGAAAGTTTGCGTTAATATTTTTTAAGCAAAAAGGTAAAAGGACTCTCAGCTTCTGGAATGTTTTTTTTTTAATATGCTGTATTCGAGAAATGAGAAATTTGAACCACAAGTAAGATGGTTCTTAATGTTTTCATACGACAATTAGCTGTTGATTATTCATTATTATTCAGTATTTAGCAGATTTTATGCAGGATGTTTCGTCGTTGGTGGTACAACCGAAAAGCAAGTGATTCTAAACACGTACAAAAATATATACTGAATATACAGAACAAAATTCCTTCATAAAGGGATTTGATTTCGAGGCAATGAAATTTGGAAACACATCTGATACGGGCGCACCTGATTAAGAATTGGCAGAATGTAATATATTCTACATGAAGAAATACCATAAATAGACACTATAAAATATTTTTTCTTAGGAAGCTTCATTTTTGAAAATGTTGATCCTAAGAACTCGTCTATTGTAGTTCGCGTACATCTGACTAGAACTTGCAAATGCAAAGATGAAATGAATACTTGTGTAATAAAAATAGGTTGAAGTTGTAGAATAACTTCCTTTCGGATAAGGTTTTAGCTCGGGAAAATCGGTTTTGAAGATGGGACCGATTTTTAGTCAAGTGCTTCAATGTACATTCAATTGACATTTATTATGAAACCTCCTGTATAGTGTGAGGCACGTGCGGCGTAATGAGTATCTCCAGAAAAGATCGGTAATATCGAGAATCGGTAGGCAAAACTGAAAGGTTTTGGAAGGCACACTTTAACTTCCTTTTATAAGCATGCATGAGTCACGAAAACTTCAGTCACCGATACTGTTTTTTGTAGCCTACATTCAAATGAGTTTAATGGTCATCCAGTGTCTTGTTGTGGAAAAAAAGAATAATCTTGAAGTGTATATCAACTGTACGCATACAAATACGGGATGATTGAAAACTTGGCGCCATCAATTTAGAGTGTTATAGACGATAATAAAATAAACATTTTTGTTATTACCAGTTTGAAATATGATATCATACAACAAAATTACTGGTTTTTGAAATTTGGGCTTCGCTATTTGCTTTTAAATGGTGAAATTAAAAAAGAAACTCTTCTTGTCCGGTCTCGTGCAGCTCCTAGAGAAAAATAAGTGGGGGACTTGACTCGTGCGGCTCTAAGAGTGGGGAAGTTCGATACCCCTGGTCTATAGTAAGGATGTCGAACTTCCCCACTACGAGAGCCGCACGAGTCGGGCCCCCGGTCAGCCGGTTCCCCCACTTATTTCTCTTTAGGAGTTTCAAGCGACCCGGGAGGGAGAGAGTGCGGCACACGGAGGAGAAATTCATCAGAGTGAAGTAGGTGTGGAGGGGGTCGTACTCCTACGGCTCTACGGAGCAGGGGAAGAGGGGAAGGAGCCACTGCGGCTCGCGAGCCGCTCCTTCGACACTCCTGGTCTATAGCATCGCTGTCCAAGCAAAGCTCGCGAGCCCTTCGGGGTTCTCCCACTTCCATCCGCGGCGCCAGGGACACTGCCACTTTATTCCTCTCGAAACTTGTGTGGGGACGGAGCGGCTAAAAGGGGGAGCAGACGTTTGAAGGCCCCCACCGCTGGAGCGCGCTGTTCTACAGTATTTCTGAAAACACCATTCTCCAAACGAAAGCCTATATATTCTTCTTCTGTATTCACTTCGCGAATAAACTCTAAAAACGATTTCATTTTATTTAGAAACGTTAAATTAAACGTTCCACCATTCGACGTACCGTCGAAAACAATGAAGCGGCGCACCGCAGACAGTATATTTTCTCAACGTCATTGGGATCCAACCGCCGATTTTTATTATTATTTTTCTCGTCGTATACACGTCACAACAAATTAGGTGTTTAAAAACGTTCTCGTCAAAATCCATGGGGGGCATCAGGCATCGACAAGTTAGCCAAAATATTTATTTTACCGTCCTCTATAACGCCTCAAATATATGGTACAAAGTTCTGGATGATACTGTATAATGTTCGCAAAATGTACCCCACGAGAACACTTCAAACCCGTTTAACGACATTTATTTTATAGTGAACATGACGACGAAGATACGAAGAACCATTTTGCTTTTTTACTTACGAATCTCTCATATATCGAACGTACACACATATATTTTTTTTTAATGATACTTTTCGTTCAATAAGGCTATGTGGAATACTGCGGTGTACATATCTGACACAGATAAAAGAATTCAATAATTTCTCATAAACATCGATGTTTAGTTTATTGGTTTCACAACAACTTTCATTGCTTATGGCCTATTGCATTGTCTGCGTAGTACGTGTAGTTATCGATGATAACAGTGATTCTGTTGGAAAGGTTTTGTTTAAAAGACTTAATGTGATTACACTGCAAAAGTGTAACATGACTGTGGTTCTATAACATGTGCATACAATAGGACTTCACTTATTCGAACGAAATTTCATTCGATCCTATATTTACTGAATTTATCACTGATCTGGTATCTAAATTCTTGCCAATCGTTGCTCCACTTATATAAACGTTTATACATATACAAGTATCGTCTTAAAACAAGAACAAACGATCAGTAATCCTAACAGACAATGAAGTTAATGATTAACTCACAACATATCAGGAAATTAGAATCCCCGAAATTTTACCTAGAAAGTTAGTTGTTTTACAATATTAATTTAGATGAAACCGGCAAGAAACTCGATAAATTGATAATGGATTATATGAATATATACATTATCTGAAACATGATTAATTATATCCTTTAAGATGTTCAGATGAATGGAATTCTACTTGTATGTAATTTGTATGTTACGACATTAAATATAGTGCACTAACGCGCTCTTGCATGTACATACAAGTAAAGCTGCAACTTTCAAACGTGAAACATAGGGTGTCATGATAGTTGTACTATGACACTTATACGCGTCTGCTTATTAAATCTTAACTAACTAATGATAATCAATAAAATTAATAAGATTGAAGTAAATCTGCCACTTCGGTTAAACCTGAGAGTTTATATTTGCACAAAGCAGGAGTACCGCGAGAATGAAATCGAGGTCATGTTTAAAACTCGCATTTTGTTATAAATTCGTAACAATGGTAGTGTCTTCTTCTTCTTTTCCTTCTTAATCTATCTTTTTACACGTCTGTGAATTAATTATAATTATACCGATAAAATAATAGAAAACACTGTATGCTGAGCTGCGTTCAGTAGATACCTGATTTTTCTCAGCCAATAGTAACAGGAATTTCGACATTTCATCATGATGATTGATTCTAAACGTTTTAAATTAATGGCGATCTGTATTGGATTCGACTGAAAGAAAAGTAGTATTTATCAATTCAGCGTGAAAGGAATCATGTAAATTGAAAATGAATTTTTTTTTAACATTCTTTTGTGTCTGTTTTACGAAAACCATCTAAAATAACAAACTTTCTGCAGGGTGTATAAAAATTCAGAAAACGAACTGAAACATAAAAACGATATCGTATAAAACTAAATATGTACGAAGGAAAAAATTACTAATGTCCCAAAGACTAACGCAAGTACATTTATTTTAAAAGCTTACTAATTTGAAAGTGTGACCAATCAGGATGATGAAATCCTGAAACTTCTTTAATGTCGAATAAAATATTTTTAGCAGGAAAGTAAATCTATATTATTTATAAAAAAAATTACAGCTAAGTCGATTTCGCACTTACCATTTCCTATATTAAGTTATATCAATCAGCACGGATAAAGATCGTTAAACTATTAGCACTTGACTGTGCTTTCTCTACGCACATGCCTTAGTCAAAGATTTCTTTGTTCGAGAAACCAGTTTTTTGTTCGATTTTTTTTTTCAAAATATCCTATTTAACTTGAATTCTTCCTGTTTATTATTAGCTATCCCTCGTTAGCTCTGAGCGCCAGGTATTCGAATTATTTTCTCCATATGATATTTTATAAAAAAATTGAATTCGCTTAATAATGTAAAGTGAGTTGATTGTAAATCTCAAAAAATCTTCGTGCCAGATATTGTTACGAAGCGTATGAAAATGGTTATATAAATATATATATTATATATATTTCCGTAGATCAAATTAAATGCTTGTGCATTCTTTTATGAATAAATAATTATTTGATTGTTGAATTATGTCAAATTAAACTTAAAACAATATTTTATAACAAGACTTCTACTCACATTTAGAAGCTTATTTTTTGATACCTAGTATGTAAACAAGAAAAAAGGTAACCAAATTTATATAATTCTTTTGTCAGTCATATGTTCATTGTAACGGTCGCCACTTTTTAGTGACTTCTGATAATGTGACAAGAAAATGAACAAAAATTAGTCAGTACTTAATCGATAACAGAGTGCTGAAACACTATTTCTGCAATAAAAAATCAGGGCCTCCTTTGATTTTTTAAATGACACACATCATTTTTTCTATCCGGTATTATAGGTGGTATCGAGAGAAAATTCAGCAATATCAAATACAGTTGCTTTTCCTCAATAATTTGCTTAGAAAATCATTCTGAAAGGTAATAAGGTTACAAAGTATTTATCAATACCCCGCGTTTACGTTTGACTTACGCGGTATTAAGGAACTTTATTAGATTTAAGAATGATTTTCTTAAAGAATTCATTATTGAAGAAAAATAACTGAATTTGATATAGCTGAATTTCTCTCGATGTCAGTTACAATACCGGATTGAAAAGATTATATGTTACATTCAAAAAAGTGAAGGTGACTCTGATTTGTTATTGAAAAAAAAAAGAGTTTCGACAATTTGTTGCCGATGGAGTACTGACTAATTTTTGTTCATAACATTTCCTTGCACTTAATCGGAAGTGACTAAAAAATCGTGGTGATCGTTACGATGAACACCCTGTATAACCAGGGTTGTAATATTCAATTATTCGCTAAACATAGTACCTAAGACAAATTCATAAATTGATATTGTATAAAATAAATATGAAATTCCGTTAAATACTCGACAGGTATTATAGAACCTGTCTGGTGCGTCATTGAGCAAATTGGCAAGAAGATTAAAGGTTTTAATATAGAATAATACACTTATAACAGGCCACCTGGAAATATAATTTTATGGTATAATTTTGACATTTGTTGAGTTGAAAAGAATATTTCAAATGAAGTTGCTAGTATTAGGGAGAACATATGACAATAATGTTTCCGCCGGATTGAAATTTCTAAGAGTACAACGCTATACTTTAACGAAGTCAAAATGATCTTATAAAATTATTCGAAATTAGTTGTAAAATTTGTGGTTTCGCACGTTTCATAAGGAAACGTCCTTATATTCCGTGGACCTATTCAAAACATTCAACATTTTAAATCAATATATTCATCACAATTTCTTAAGTTGATGGTAAATAAAAAATATTTTATGGTAATTATATAGAAGAGGGCACACCAATTTTTTCTATACGCGTTACCGCCGCTCGACTTTCGTGTCCGAGATACGCGCAAAAATAGTTTCGACATTACAAAAAAAAAAAGTTACATCTTATTCCGATCTTTATGATACCCTCTTCCTAGCAAAAAAATATGTTTTAGAACCAGTTAAGCCTGAACTAAGCTTTGAACTAAAACATAAATTTTTTGCTAGGAAGACGGAGCTTTCGAGAGCACCTGTTGGGTGTGTGGGTGTTACCGTCTATCCCCAAACCTATACCAACACCTCGGAAACCATCAACACAGGTGTAGCTGATTCCGAATAAAAATCAAAATATCTCGAAAAGATATAATAAAGCCGAGCGGCGGTAACATGTATAGGAAAATGCTCTTCAGAACGATGAACCTCACAATATATTTTAAGGTCATCAAAATCAGCGAGGTGTGCCCTCTTCTATATAATTACTAAAAATACTTCAGTGCGTTTTAGAAGTTTTTCAAACATTCATTTTAAAAAGAACTGCTACTGCGAGGTATCCTGTTTGATGAATGATATGGAAATTACTCAGATGATCTGTTGTAAGTGACTCACGCTACATAAAAAATATTTACAAGCGTTTGTTAGAAAATATTCGAATACTATTAAGTTGAACGGACGAGACTGTATAATTTGGACGCTCGTCAAAATTGATCACACTGCGTGAAGGAATCTGAATGTTTTATTGTAGCCACCCCCTTCCCCGTGTTATTACCACCACCACTTGACCACCGAACACATATTTCCATGTGATTTTGATGTTTTACTGTGTTAATTTGTCTGAGAACAGGAGCTGGATAAAATAGTGTATAATATGAAAGCAATTCTTTCAAAGTTCGAGTAAACGCGTAGTTCATTAACAGTTGTAATAAAATACAAGCAGCTGACGGAGGAATTCTGTTCACAACGGTGTCATAACATTATCAATATCCGATGTTACATAATAAACTTTGTCCTTTTAATCTCTTCTTTAACATACGCGAATGTGTACACATATTCGATATACAGAGAGTTCATCTTAATATCCACCACTTTTTAACCACTTACGATAATTTAATTTAATAGAGATATATAAAATTAATCATTTTTTAACCGCTATGAAAAATTTTCGTTGCGAAAATACTGTGTTACGTTGATCTTTTAAACAAGCACCATTCTATTTTGTCCTTTTAGTCTTGTAAATGAGGCAAAAATAAATTTAGTGGTAATGTGTAATGTAAATAAACCGTATAATATTTTTATGAAATTGATATATTATATTTACTGTATTCATTAGACCGAATTAATAGTAGTAAACTGAATTACCAATAGATAGAATAATGTTTGAATTAATGACGTACTGTAATGCCAGGCGCTTAGAAATGGTTCAAAGTTTATGCAAAGAGCCCTCGATCTTATAAAAATTTCATTAACGGTCAAGAACTGATTGATTCTACATACAACTCTTTGCTGTTCAATAAAAAATGAGTTAAGTGATTAAAAGATCGTGGATACTGTTGCGATGAGCACCCTGGACAAAATTTAATGATCACTGGGATCATGGGTTTCATATATGTAATAATACGAAACGGAAAATCCAAGCATTCACAGTGGATTGTAATTGTACTTTACTTATTTCACACTTAACACTTTGAGTGGCGCAAAGTTTAACGAAATACTGTTTCAAATCGATCAGGCTTTTTTTTAGCACATGCCGGTGCTAATGAAAATTTAAATTTCTGTAGTTTTTGGTAGATCTTTATGATAGTGTTACCAATGATTGAGCTATGTTTTTCTGATGAAGATGGGTCTAAATACGATCTTATTCGGGTTATTTTTAATTAACATAAAGGAGGTGATATTATATATAAAAATAAATCGAAAATATAGAATCTTTTTTATAGGAACCCGAATTCTCGAAGAAATTGATTTTGAAAATTCTTTATGTACGCGTACACCGGATTAAAGTTTTGCAGAATGCAACAGTAACTATGGTACAATTGCAATTAAATTAATATCTTGTGCAAAACCAAGATGAAATTGCTAAGTAACTTCTTTGAAACAACCTTACAGCTTCAAGAAAATCGATTTTGAAAATCTGTAAAGTACATGCGCGCTTAACTAAGAATTGGTTTCATTGTTTAAATTCATTCCCGAAAATTGATTTTGTAAAGAAAATTGTGTTCTACATTTTCAACGTACTTTTGCACGTAGAATCACCTTCTGCACGGTTGTTCCACTCATTGCTGACATAGTGTATATCAAGTATGATTAAAAGTAGCCCTAATGTGGTTCAGTTTAGATTCATTTTCATCAGGAAAATCTCATCAATCCATTATATATTAATACTTTCAGGAAGATCTAATAGAGAATGTAAAAATTAGAATTTTCATTGTTGGATGACTAGTGAAGAGGTACAGAGTGTTTCAAAGTTACAATGTTTTCAAATTAAACATTCGGGGACTCTTGCACAATACTTTCGATGCTTTTAAAAAAATATCGACGTTAAAGCACGCCTAAGTCGTGCATAGGGTGGAAATACCTCGGCGTAAAAACACGAGGACGCCAGTCAAAGTGTTAAAAAATTAAATCATTGTGTGAATTAAGAAGATACTGATACCGTTTCGCGAAGAAAACTATCTTTATTCGGCTCCTTTATGACTATTTTCTTGTGTATAGTTGTCTGCCCTTCTTCGCTTCGTAGATTGTACGCAGCACTATATCTTTTTCTGCACGATCGTGTATTTATAAAGAATTCGTGTGATATATGTCACAGTAAACGGGCAAAAAATATAGCGTATGAAGATAAAAATTTCGCGTTTAGAGATCTTTGAATATGTTCCGCAAGATTCATCACTATACGGCATTGAGCGATTTTATGTAGTAGGTATAAAAAGGACACATTTTAACGAGTGAAGGTCTGTTTTGTTAAAAGTGAAAGGGAAACTATTTTGTAAAGTTAATAAGAATATTTAATATAATATTAATTGCACAGAAAAATTAGATGGAAAAATGAAAATATAATAAATCTATAACAAAATATTTAAATTCAACTGTTAGTAGAAAACATATTATGCGCATTAATGATCATACAACAAGCTTTGCATTTTAAACGTTGCACCTTTATTTTTCATTTAAAAGCTTCACTATAATTAGAGAATTACGCAATAGGTGGTAGAATATGCTAAACGATTATTATGTAAGAGATGACATAGAATTAAAATGCACATAATATTAATTCACAACTGACGATATACAATAATGTTATATAGTTAACACAAAATATGGATTTTTTTTCAAGTAACTTTATTATAATTTCAAATTTTCATGTATTTCTGCATATCTTCTGATCATTTGTTGATTAATTTTAACCACACATAAACTTAAAAAAAATTCAATTTTATTTCATTACATCAAGTGTCTGTTATTAATATTGTTATATTAATGAATCTCTCTTATGTTTAAGATTTCTCAAATGATGAAATATTATACGCATAGAGAAATTTGATGTGTTATTCATATACATACAATTAGTCTACACAAAACTTAATATGAAAAGCTACGTGCAGTGCAGTGATTTAAATTTTTGCATTACGTTTAAGGTGATATTCAGTTTTTAATCATTTAAGTATGCCTTATTAGTTTCGTAATTTATTAACTGTACGTAGTAGATTTTACATTCCGTTGTTCTATGGACTTTGTATAACATATGTCTAATGTCTGCTATGTTGATGCACATATGTATAATAACACGGTAAAATTATTCACAAAAAAAAAATAGATAAGATGGTATGAAATCGGCTTAAAAATATCGTCCCAAAATCATATTTTTCAGTTTTATACTTCTTTTTGTTACGCATAGAGCTGGGGGGGGGGTATTTTCCCCTCTTTGCAGTTTGTACTTCCTGGAACGATATTTTCGTAACAAATACAAACAAAATTAAAGTCGGAAAACCTACTAGATTATTTAGCGATACTCAATTCTTTTCAACAATAATACGGATTTATAATAGGTATTTGATTAGGTTTAAAGGCTGTTGTTCTCGCGAAGTGCCGTAAAGTGAAAGGATTTGCGAATAATTTGCACGTTAATGTAACTTCAAAGATACGCTATCGTAATTCGCAAAAGGGAATTGGAAGCTACCAGAGGAGTAAACATTTTCTACAACACTTAGATGTGTATAACCCTGTGTTTAAACTTTAGAGGTACCTTTCATATGGAGCAATACTGCAATGTTGAATGTTCAATGTTCCCTAAGATTTTCTCGATCTGTACAACTCTGCATACCGTCCTAAACATTGACAAAATGTAGGGTACTTTGTGTATGAAACGATACTTCACGAAAAGCATGATACAGTACCGGCTTCTGTTACAAATCGATAGTTCTGTACAGTTTGTTGGCCTCTTTTAATCGCTTTTCATGGACTCCGATCGAAATCTGTAATTTACGACACATCAGTATTTCAAAGGTATCATTTAACGAACGTCACGCTATCTCTTCTAAACCGACCAACTGTAAGAGCAACACGAACATACATAATACCGATCGTGCCTGTCTTCGTATTTAGTAGAAAAGGTATAATAGCATTAATTAGCCCTTCACACCGGTAAAAAGCAACCAAGACCGATTGAACGTTCGAGTTTACGATAGATCCGTTTCCTCTGAATGGAGCTAGTACTGCACGATAGTGCCGTTTGTCGTTAAATGCAACAGAAGGAAATACATGAAAAGTTGCCGTAGAAAAAAAAAGAAAGAAAGAAATAAAAGCATTCCTCGCGTTTGCTCGTGGTGTATCGGTGGTGCGTGGTAATATGACTGTAGTCAGAGCAAAAGATTTTGGCCGCTCAAGGCCACTGAGGGACTTACCCCCCCCCCCCCCACCACCACATCGTTTAGCTACCACGTCGCTTCGTTTCGTCTTTCTGCTGCGTCGAGCGAGCGCGAAGGAGAAAGAAGAAAGCTCGACATCTTGCCGAGCGTGTACTATACCAATAGCCAGGGGTCGTAGCGAGACAGTTAACCCTTTCAGTACAATGTACAGTATGCGCACATATACGTATACAGTCTATGCGGGCAACGCTTATATCGGCGTTCAGCGAGTGCTGTCAACGAATGAGAGTGGAGGATTTCTGGGCACCATGTACGTCAAGCGTTTCGACCTTCGTGCTAAAAGGGTTAAAAGAAAAAAGAAAGTGGGGGTGGAGTCGTGCGTGGCGTGATTCCCAGTCGATGAAGTGACCTTGAGCGACCAAAGATCTTTTGCCCCGACTATAGCAAGAGCATTTGTTTGTTTGCGTTACGGAAGGAGGGGCCAGTGGCTACAGGTATCCAGGCTACGCTGTTAAGCTATGGGGGGCAGCAAGGGTTTGGTCGGTGCAGCATTGCCTCGCAAGGAAGCCTCGAGGATGACGAGTGCGACTCGAGCGAAGAACTTATAGGGAGCACGGCTGGTGGGGGCCAGTCCGAGTCGCAGACTGTGGGACTTCAACCGAAACTGGCCCCGATCAGTGGCTCTATGGAGCCCACCACCGTTTTCAGGCTTCACTTTCTCGGCTCGGTTGAAGTTGAAGAGGAAGGGAGACGTAAGCGCCTTAACAACCACATAGTGCGGGAGGCTGTGACTAAGATCAAGGTCCGCCCTCCAACCCTTAGATGTATCAATATATTCTATGCTAATCGTTGTTATTCATCCACCTCTCCTATCTAAACTGATTTCGTCTCTTTTCTTCTTCTTCTTTATTTTTATCCCCCGTTTTGCATTTCCCCCTCACTTCAACTCTCCACCCTACCCCCTTCACTTTCTTTCACTGACAACGAGTGATCGAATCTTACGGACTTCTCTCACTCGAATTCTTCGTGCTCCGTCGTAGAGTTTTTATCCCTTAAGAGAACAGCTTTCGTTTGATGCGTCGAACAATGAGGGACAATACGTTATCAGTCAGTTGCAGGGCTATTCGTGCCTTTGTAGATGTGATTCTCGAACAGCTGATGATTTTCTAAGGAAGGCTTGTCGGGAATTGGGCTAAGATCGTGCGTGGAATCTTTCTAAATCTGAATCTTTGAACATTCGAACAATCATGTATCTGGTTACTCGTAATATTCAGCTTTTAAATGTTGTACGTTAGTCTGTGTAGCAGCTTCGCTGTGTGTAGAAAATTAAATACATTATAAATTCTATTTATGTTTTTTAAACTGTCCAAATTGAATACCAAGTACTTCGTCAAGGATGATTTGTTTAACAGTTATAGTAATATTGAAAATCGTAATGTGGCGAGTAAATTTTCCTTAAAAGTGTGTCAATGTGTAAATTTAGAATGGCCAGTTAATGTCAATAAATAAAAATATGAATAATAACTGCATCATTGGGATAAAAATATCTTTATTCGTGATATTACACGTGTAAACAAGTTGGAAATACCCGTAACTTTTGGGGTAGAGGCTTTTGGATGTAAGCCGGTAATAAAATAGTTAACAATAGTTATGTAGAATATAAATCATTAACAATTCAACATAACTATTATTATTTATTCCACGTTAATGAAGTAGAATTTTGTATTAGAGACGCGAAGAAACTCTTGCACCAATAAACACGTTGATTTCCTTTCTATTAGCCAAGCAACTTCTGTATGTAACATTCTTTCCTAGCTCTATTTGTTATTCGAGTGATTTGTAGGAACAGCTTTCAATCCCCCAACTTTGATGAGTGATTTCAACCCCTGAACATGAATGCCTGCTAATGAAAAAATCAGTACGTGTTTATTTAATGTTTTCGGGTAGTGGCGGACTGGCCGGAATGTCAGCTTGCCCGATGGCAAGTGGACCCTGTGGGCCCCTTTAAACAATCAGACATGTTAAAAATGTTAATGCCCTTTTAGTGGCTTGAAAATATAATAGAAGTTCCAATATTATTACTGTATGCAACTAAAATTTACATCGTATCAGCATTTTAACCCGGCAGTGCACACTGGGGGTTAACTACTAGACCCCCACCCGTAGAAAATCTTATCCCTCAGTCTAGCTTCCAGATACATTGTTTGCATTTAGTATATATATATAAAAATTAATTGTTTATTAATATTCTTTTTCGTATACTATGAAGTAATGTTAATGTTCATGCTAGTGTTAATAAAGAGTCATAAACAGATTTTTCTGTATCGTGGTTAATAAATGTTACTTTTCACTGGAGGTCCATGAACACCCCACGTGGATACTTGTGTTTCAAAAGTGTAAGTGTGCACTGCCGGGTTAAATAATAGCCTTATAATTGTGGGTAGCCTCTCCTTGTGGCCTAGCAACCAATATTTTTAGACCCACTCCGCCACTGTTTTCGGGCAGTTTATCTATGTGCCAAGTGTTATTAAAATCGAGGTGTATCGGGTGGTTGACGTTCCCTGTAAGTGAAGTTTATACCAATCGAAGAGTATCTATACGATACCTTTTTATATAAAAATTGATTAGATATATGCTTTCTTTAGAAAAGTATCAATCGTTTGAAGTCGATAGGTATGAGGGTGTTATTACGTTTAATTCATTGTAAGTATTAGGAAATAACAACAGAAGACGAGCCCGAAGTAGTTTCGTCAATGTTTGACGCATTAAATTTCTGTGTAATATTCTTACCTGTATGATGTACGATGGCAGTACCTTTTTTTTTATACTTTTATTAAGTATGTATGCCTCTAATATATTCATATTTTTAACATTTATTGATCATGTACTTGCCTTTTTTCATTTATTAAATTTGTACTATGAAATAAACTTTCTTCACGTTGCATGCGATTCGGTAGTATAATACAAAATTGAATTAATATGAAAACAGGTGATGCTAATATAAATGTTATATGATAGTCACAATCAGTATCATTTTGGCGTCATTATTTTCCAATTGATTATGGAAGAATACTTTAATAATTATGCAAAATGAACTCCAAAATAGAATAATTTTTGGAAAACACCACCGCCTTCTTTGAAGCGAATAATAAATTGTTGCAGAAACTACACTTTTAATATAAAATAACGGCATGTTTGAAGATGTCAGTATAGTGTGGTTAATTAAGCCCAAAAAATGCCTTTGTGATGCATGATATTTTGCATATAATGCATAAAACGCACGGTCAGGTATGGAAGAAATTATTAAAAATTATGACATTTTTTTCTTTATGTGAAATGAAGCAAACATTGCCCGTGCACAATCACTTTTATGCTTTGGTGAATTGGAAAGACAATCTCGTTTAAAAGAACAAAACACTTAGATACACATATAGGATTTTTAAAATAGAATTATTCCCTTTTGAAAGAATACATGTCCATACGTTTTATTTAAACAATACTTTTTCGATTTATTTCATTGGCATTACTTCGTAAGGCTCTTCATAAGATTCGTGTTCTGATATAGCTAAATGATTATAACAAACAATTATGTTGAATATTATATTAATATTTATAATATACCGCATTGTGTAAGAAGACTATAAAGAGGGACAAAATGGTCTTCTAGATTAGCTAATAATTTTCTCTGCGTAAAAATCATCTAGACATACTCGTTGCCAGTGAAAATGGGTGCAATTAAACATAATTAATCGAATAAATCGTACTTTAATCTATCATATCTTTCGTAATATTGCGTGCCACATTTGATTAGGTTTTCTCAGCAAACTCTCAGGTTTACAGAAGAATCTTTCAACTATTCGCAGTGCTGATATATTATCGTTTTCTCAAATTTCAGTACTGAAAAGATACAAGTGGACGTTAGCTCCTTTTTATCGAGTTTACTGAAAACTGCATTTTCAATGTTGCGCATCCTTTCTTGCAGTAATTTCTGTTCTGTATTTTACCGATCGTCTTGTTCAATTAATTAATCCTTTTCTTTATTTTATTGTACATGCTGCTTCCTCGTGATAGGCATTGGTACGTATACTTCCACATTACTAATTAACTTGCTTAATATTTAACAACGATTAAAGGTTCTTAAATGAATAAATGGGAGGCGGGAGTAAAAAAGTTTCGTCACTTTTAAAATATATATACATATATTTTAAATCACAATTACCAACATATCATGCAATGATATCCAAACTCGTACAAGATTAAAAACAAAATCGATATACACAGTAGAGTGAAGTTGGAAATGAAAAACATTAGAATCGATCTGATATATATTGAAATGAAAACAGGATTACAAGGATGCTCTAGGGTTTTAGCCATTGTTCAACGGTTCTTTCGATATGTATATGTTACGGTAAAAGTAGAAATCGGTAAATGTGCACATTTATCAGTTTGATAGGCTAGTATATGTGTACATTTTCCGGTAAATGTGTAACACATTTACCAATTTAATAGCCGGTAAATGTGCACATTTACCAGTCTATGTACTTTTACCGTAACATATATACACAAAGTACATTCGATTTCCTTCGATTAACCGCACTCACACAGTGAAGGAGGCGGCTCCTCTTAGACTCGGCGGAGACGAGCGGTTTGCGGCAGTTTGAAAATACTGCAGCAAAACGTACATATATTTTATACATATACATACATGTATATATTGACAAGGAAAGTGAAGGGATATAATATAAAATTAATTTTGCATAATTTTCATTCTGCCTCTATCAAAATAGTACAAATTAATTGTTGACGTTCTCTTTTTTCATTTTCGGTATCGTGTATGGCGGTAAATTATACTCTTATTTAACTATGTATCCATAATCCTAAAGGTAGTTCGATTTATGTCGTGTTTAAACTTATTTTCAACAGAAGAAACTTACCAATCAATTCATACTATTTTCATAAAGACAGGATAAAAATCATGCAAAGATAATTTTTTAATATAGGTACATATCTCCTAACTTTGCTTGTCATTCTGTTACGGTCCGCTGAAATTGAGACTACAGGTGATGAAGGATGGGGGTGAAAACGGTCAGACATAAAAAGTGCTGAGGATGGTTACTACTGTACTGTGATATACATGTGTAAATATTTTGTATACTACTGTATAGGGAGCGCCTAAGAGGGGCTGCCTCGTTCACTGAGTGAGTGCGGTTAATCGGGGGGAATCAAATGCAGTTTGTGTACGAAAGGAGGGTTAAATAGCGGCTAAAACCCTAGAGCATCCTTGTAACCCTGCTTTCATTTCAACATCACATCAGATCGATTTTAATGTTTTTTTTTTCTTCATTTCTAAATTCACCCTATCCAATCCGGAAATTTGTTACTAAATAGTGATATCTACATACAGGCACCGGACGGCGAAACGCAACCAAGCACAGAAGTCGATCTATTCATCTCAACAGAAAAGATCATGGTCCTGAACACAGATCTGAAGGAGATTATGATGGATCATGCGTTAAGAACAATATCTTACATAGCAGATATTGGTGACGTAGTGGTGTTAATGGCAAGAAGACGATTTGTCCCCCACGAAATGGAAGAGGCACCGAAGATCAACAGAACCCCAAAGATGATCTGTCACGTGTTTGAGAGCGAAGAGGCTCGATTCATTGCACAAAGCATTGGGCAAGCGTTCCAAGTAGCTTACATGGAGTTCCTCAAAGCGAATGGAATAGAGGATCATAGTTTCGTGAAGGAAATGGACTACCAAGAGGTACTGAACTCTCAAGAGATATTTGGCGACGAACTGCAGATGTTCGCCAAAAAGGAAATGCAAAAGGAGGTAATTTATCGAGTTCTCGTTCGTAATCCAGTAAGCTTCTGCGCACTCGACTAGGGAAAGCTGCGATACATACGTATCTTCAGCGTAGCTATGTAGAATAATGATAAAATTCAAATTGATAGACGTTATCGACGCGCAATAGAAGGAGAATCTGTTTTTTTTTCTATTTATTTTTGTTTTTTGTTAAAAGATACAACTCGTTTCATTTGCTTCACAATCTCAGGGGTTTCTCGTGCCGTATACTAAGGAGCTTCGCTGTTGCATGCTTACAGGTAGTGGTACCAAAGGCGAAGGGTGAAATTTTAGGTGTAGTGATTGTTGAATCTGGATGGGGCTCCATGCTACCAACGGTCGTAATCGCTAATTTGGCACCAGCTGGTGCGGCTGCCCGTTGCGGACAGTTAAACATCGGTGATCAGATAATAGCCATCAATGGCGTCTCGTTAGTTGGCTTGCCTCTATCCACTTGTCAGACTTACATCAAGAATTCGAAAAATCAGACGGTCGTTAAGCTAACCGTCGTACCGTGCGCGCCAGTAGTCGAGGTTAAAATCAAACGGCCCGACACCAAGTATCAGTTAGGATTTAGTGTACAGAACGGAGTAATATGTAGTCTATTGAGAGGCGGGATCGCTGAAAGAGGAGGTGTTCGAGTGGGTCATAGGATTATCGAGATCAACAATCAAAGTGTCGTCGCTGTGCCGCACGAGAAGATCGTCAATCTTCTTGCCACATCCGTCGGCGAGGTACATATAAATCTTTCTCAAGTTTCTAGTTTCCTTTTTTTTTTTTTTTACTTTGTTTTCAGTCAGCACTTTTGCATGCCTTGTACCATTAGGCCTGCCTAATAAGGCTGATGGAGTACTCGAGATAAGTTAGCCGAGTCGAGTACTCGTGAAAACCGAGAGGTTCGAATGTACTTGGAACAGATCGACATTTTCGAGCAGACCTACTCGACTGGTTTGAAGCTTGAACGTTTCGGGCAGTACGAATGATTCGAATGTTTTAGGAAATGTTTAACTACTGGAATGTAAATAATCTGCATGAAAATATTCTATAACTATTGAAAATAAGTACTAAATTGAAATCTCTCCTTTTTCATATTTTCTATACATGTAGGAACGTATTCATAAACTTCTCTTTACTTTATATTTTTGTCGCGTCACTATTAACGCAAGGTCTTTTACAGATTAGTATTGTGATCTTACATTAATTAAATAAAGAAATTAAATTGGAAAATGTATTATGCAAGATCTAGTAGACATTCAAACATTTACAAGTACTTCGCAAACATTTGTTTGTTTATTTATACTTATTCATTTATTATCGGTAACGCCCTTTGTTGACAATGGCGCGACAGAAATATAACGCACACGAAGAAGGCACAAAAGAAAAAAGTAAGAAGGAAAGATAGATAAAATAAAGAGAAGCATGTATATGAATACGTTCGTACATACATGAAACAGATGAAAAAGGAGAGATTTGAATTTAGTACATATTTTCAATAGTTACCAAATATTTTCATTTAGGCTTTACATTTTAATTATTCACATTATTAAGAGCCATTATTTACATCCTAGTAGATAAACATTTCCTAAAATACTCGAATCATTCGTACTGCCCGAAACGTTCGAGCTTCGAGCTACTCGACAGAGTTAGTCTGCTCAAAAATGTCGATCTGCTCCAAGTGCATGGCTCGACTTGGTTCGGATTTCGAGCTGCTTGAATCTTCGAGTACTCGAACAGCCCTACTGCCTATAGCATGTACTCTGAAATCAGTCGTAATTGGTCCACTGATTTGATATCTGAAGTTCTTGGACGTAAATGGCAAAAGTCGATGCACTCGAATGATACCAGATCAGTAACTATTATAAATTATCCTTGAAGAACAATAGTTTCAATAGCATTCCAGTTGACTTCATCATTGGTCTGAAAACACACTCAGATAGTGATTGTCATTCTATCTTCAGACCCCTGATGAAGCTACGACACTGGTGAAATATTGAGATATTATTCTTAATTAATAATATCATCGGGTCATGACTCTGAAAAGGACGTCGCTTAGGTAAAAGCCTCTTACCTTAGTATTATTTAATTGTTCAGAGCATTGTATTATGTGATATGGATTTTATTTTCAATTAGTCTATAGTAGTAAAGCTATTATATCTGTATAACTATGTTTCTTTAATTATTAGACAAAAATATTTCCTGCGTAGTAACAGAATTGAATACAACTAAGGGAAACAGTGCAGCTTCAAAGTTCGATATTTACACACTTGTAAAGGTTTTACGTGCTTAAGGGCACTTATACGTGTATAGTGTTCAACTAATCTTTGTCTTTCACATACATACTTAAATTCTGTACTCTGGTTTTAACAATGCATAAGTTTTGTACGTAGCAATAACATGCATGCATTAGATACTATTATAGTAAGAATTTACAGAAAAAATTCGAAGCTTCTTAGCTGAAAAAATTCTTTTTATATCCATTTGATTAAAAATTCCTGAGAAACCCAGTGGAACCAGAGGCACAATTTGTAATTTTAAAATATTCCCTAAACAGTTAAACACCTATTAATCATTATGACTCTAACGGTTTGAGAAACTACAGTCGAAAAATACGTAAATTTAGGAGTATCTGCTAACGTGCTCACATACAAGTGCCTTTGAGCTTATGCTTGAAACAGACACCATACTGGAAAGGAGAAAATGAAGATTATCAACTTTCAATTGATGAATTTTGCAAGTCCATTCAAAAACTATCTATATAGCTTGCTTACATCCAAGCGCCACCCTGAGGCGCTCAAAACAACACTAAATTTCACGAATTTTGTTTTATGATACCTACTATGAGGGTGAAAATTATTTCTATACTTCTTATGTTTAGGGCCTGTATTAATGAATATATTGTATATTGTACAGAAATATGAAAAAATAACCGTGTTATGTGTTGTCCCGAGAAGCTCCTCCGCCGTTACGCACATTGTAAGCTACCGAGACACGCGCGAAAGATTTGTCCCTTCTCTCGGGGTCGCAAGGCCCGATTAACTACGTGGTACTAGGTGTTAGTGGCTGTGTCATTCGCCAAATTAATTTTAAGTGACTGATTTGAATTGTTACGAAAGAAAATATTCGTTGGTCCTACTGTTGACCAGATGTGGTATATAAGGTCTTTGATACGAACGTTTGGCTAGACCAAGTGATGTTGCCTGAACGATGACTGTACCAAGAGTGACACCTTTTGTCCACCTTTTCGACGTCGAAGGTAGACAAGACATCAGAACTTTGGGAGGTGCCAAAATTGCTTATTGGCAAGTTGTTTGTTGAAGACGAGGAACTTTCCTTCTACGATTTCTGCGGTGGATGAGATACTTGGTGACGTGGCTGAGGAAAAACCGGACCTCTGGCTACCAAACCTATACAGAGTCAGCATTTTATCTTGCAACCCGCCCTCGTGCGAACAGGTAAAACGGCAACAGCGCCTCACGGACGCATTCCTGTCCGGCACGGATGCCCGAGCTTCGAGAATTTTAGAATTGTCTCTTTCAAATTAACGTCGCAAAGAGCTATTCGGAGTTTCCCGACCCGGGTTGAACAATTTGGAGCCTTTCTCGCATAACTTTTGAACTGTAAAAGATATCGGAAGCAATTTGCGCCGAAAACTGAGGAAAAATTATTCCCTTTTAATGACGAATAATTTAACATATTTTACGTTTACTTAATTATTCTTTTATCAATTTTTTAACCATAATTGTTGTGAAAAACTTTTGCAAACTGTTTATTTCATTCTTGCTCAGGGCCGGTGCATGGTTGTAGTGGAATCAGTCCCTGAGGCGCTGTTGCCGTTTTACATGTTCGCGCGAGCGCGGGTTGCAAGATTAAATGATGACCCTGTATAGCTAGGTTGATGGGCTGGAGCGTCTCGGCCAGGGCCACAGTTTATGACTATATTGTCCCGCGAGTCAGCGGTGGATGATGGTATGTGCCGGTCCGAAGTAACCGTGTATCACCCGCTGACAGAGCAATCAACGGATTATCTCAGATCGGAAACAGTCGAAATCCCCCAATAAAACGGCACGATGTCGATTGCCTCTCGGTCATCTGGCAGACAAATGGTTCTCGACGGACGCTACGAGAACAAGCAATTGCCCACCGTAAATGAAAGAAGAAATTTCGCTTTCAAAATACTAAATTGCTGACTGTAAAAGATGATTGAATTTTCGCTCTGAGCCCGCTTCTGTCCCGTAAGACAGAACACACACGAGTGGTGTATCAAATTATAACGTCCACGTTCATATTAAATTAGAAAGATTGTTCATTGATAAAATATCTACGATGTAGCATATCCATTTGAGGAAGAAAAATTATTGCACAAATGAGAGTAAAATGAAAATTATTATTTTTCACGTAACAAGGCGGAAGCAAAGCATTTATTATAAACAAATGGGTTATCGCATCAAAAAAATCGCGTGCCAGATTTTAGATACTTTATCTATGAACAATAAAATCACACTTTTTAATATTTCTGTTCAATATTTATACAATATATTCATTAATACATGCCCTAAGCATAAGAAGTATAGAAATACTTTTCAACCTCATAGTATCATAAAAAAAAATCGTGAAATTTGGTGGTGGTTTGAGTGGCTCGGTGTGGCGTAATTAGAGTGGTGCAGTCTCAATTTATATGGTTATAATATATTTATTATTTGTAGACTTTAATATGTGTTTACGTGAGTATGTTAGCAACGTTTATCGCTCTATGGTTTATTTTTAAAGCATTATTTTTGCATGGATTACTTATTTAGTAAAACATATTATACCTATAGCCTGCGCACGTACGCATACAGTATGAGTGACTGTGGAAACACGTGTAATTTCCAATGCTAAACTGTTGTTGAAGGAGATCTATTAAGTTGTAAATGATGTATTATATAGCATTCAGTACTCAATTTTGTCATACCTATAGCTGGACCACGCAAATTGCGATGTGAGAAATGAGGGCCTAGTAGACACTGGGCGGAACAAAGAAGCGTTCAGTCAAAGAGAAGGTATACAAAGGGATCCTCCAGACTCTTGCTTCAGCGTCTGGAGAATCCCTAAGAGGCGACACTCCAAGCGGTGTCTTTGAAGTTCTTCGTTGGCTTGTCCCTTCAAATTGGTTGTATAGGCAGCTGTATATCTTCGTCTTACTATCGCCTATTGTTAATCCCTCCTCTATCCGACTACCGAATGGACATTTAAATTGGTTGTGCATTTCGTTTCTCTCTAAAACTAGTTTCTTCGCCAGAGTATCGCCACTTAGTACACCTTCTCTTTGGTTTAGTGTCAAAGCATTGGTTGCGGTTCACCAATGTTTATAATTATTTAGTCGTCACGGTTAAGCATTCGTTTAATCATAGTTTCAAAGACAATGAAAATTAGGGATAATACTTATCAGATGATACATATAAGATTATCTTTTTTAATATTTAATATAGGTACGAGTTTTATTTCGATAATATTCTTTTATGCAAAATGCAATTCAATTTACAAATGAGGGTGAGCGAAGTGTTTTTATATTGAACGAAATTTCTATTTTCGTATTAAATATATTTAAACTTATTGTATTAAACTTCTATAATATTAACACCGTCATACATGTTTTGTTTTTGGTTTCAAACAATTATTATCTCAATATTCAATATACAAAAAAAACGTTCAGCAATACGATAAAATATTATTGATTTTTATGAGAAGTGGCATTTCTTGATTTTTGAAATAATTATGTGTTTCAGTAATTACGAATAATGTTTTAACAGAAGTTCAGTGATCAATAATTCAGGAGTCTTTCACACTTTATGCTATTACCCGTTAAGCGCTTGTGATCAGGGTAATCCCTGTTGAGCAGAATTTCTCTAAAGTCAAGTTCACGTGGTCTAGCTGCACTTAAGATATTTTTACGCTAATGGTAGCGTAGAACTTAATATCATCCTTATACAATTACTGCAATCATACTAATAGGCACTGTCTATTTGCTAATTCGTTTTTGAAGTAGTGCCTTTTAAAAGTTTCAAAACTTTAAGCTTCGAATCCCAAACAGTTCCCATTATTGTATGTTGGAATAACTGTTAAATGTACAGGGTGCTAAAAAATTATAAGATAAACCGGAACATGCAAATTTCTAACACCAAAAGAAATCGAAAAGTTCTTCGGTAGCTTGCAATCTGTGGTTTCTATTTTGAAAATATGATGAATTAACATTTAGGAACCTTATTTCACTCGGAAAGTTTAGAATACCTAAGTAATTGAGAAACATAAGAGAATAGATTAATAGTATACCAGTATTCGCTAGAAAATGCCTAATTATCGTTGCATTCTTTTACTCGTGGTTATCGCTATTAAAGAGTAGAAGTAGATATTGTCCAGATAATCTCCAGAACAAAATAATCAGAGGAAATATTAAAGAAAACATTAAATAACAAAACACATTTATAAGCAATGATAGTTCCATTTTTCTGATCTTACTCCATCCTAATTCCACCAAAGTCTCGCGCAGTTTCAAGCTGCCGGTACATATTATTTCAGCAATGACAGCGAGAGAAAACATTTTTTTTTCTTAAGTAATATAATAGTAATGTAAAATTCGTTCTCATTAGCACTGAGGGCTCTCTCAGACAATACTTTTGACACTGTTAAAAAAATATCACCAGTGAAAACGCATTAAAGCCATGCACAGGACGGAAATCCCACGACATGAAAACACGCCAATGCCAATCAAAATGTTAACCTTTTTCGACACACGTCCAAAAACCCAAAAACTAACAACTAAACTGATTGTACATTCAATGTTCCAAGAAAGACAAGTATCCACATCGTGTATATTCCGTATAGGGCTACCATCCGTCCGGGTTTCCCCGGATTTGTCCTCTTTTTTTAGGGCGTCCGGGGATGTCCGTAGAGATTTTTTGTAGTGATCCGGGTTTTTCGATGCTGCTCGCTCAAAAAGTCATAAATATTTTATCTTCACTTCTTGATTGCGGTTACAGTCTATAATTTATAGAAATTGTTGTCTTCGGATAGCGTACTTAATACATAACACAGGGAAAGCGACAACGGAACAATACACATTAAAAACAATTTGTTTTCTCCTATTTATATGATTAGTAGAGTCTTTTGAAATGCATAATTGTTACTAACGCAATTTAAAACAAAATGTGGGTTAGTTCGTTATTGCTTTCACTGCCTCATATAAGAAATAGTTAAAAGTGTCCGGGTTTCAAGTGGAAATGCCCGGGGTTTTAATGGTCTCTGTCCTAGATTAATGATTTTACGGATGGCAGCCCTAATTCCGCACAATTTCCCTGGACTCCTAAATTTTGATTACTCATATTTGGAAAATGAAGTCTCATTGTCGGATTGCAAAATGATGAAGAAACAAGAAAATCAAAAACTTTTTAGATTTCTTTTCACATAAAGTACTCACATGTTTCGGCTTATAATTTTGAAGCGCTTAAATGTTACATTGTTTGCAATATTTTACACATTCTTAATTATTACAAATTTGTAGAAGCACATTTCCAGTCGGTACTCAGATAAAAATATAATTTTGCTCAGGTTCTACTTAATATGATAAAGCAATATTTGATGTAACGCATACATTCATGTAAATACATATATTCCATATGAAGTGTTTTTCATTTCAGATATTAATGAAGACGATGCCCACGTCGATGTTTAGGCTGTTAACTGGCCAGGAGTCTCCAGTGTACATATAAGCGTTTGGTTGCCTGGCTGATATGCGTAGTGAACAGACAATACATTCGCCATCCACTACCAAACTACTCACTACTTTACTCTCTGTACAGATTTATCCGACGCAAATTGCTTTGTGTTTCGATTCTTGTGGAATTCTATTCGTATAGTCTCACCAGCTCCTGCTTAGCAAAGCAACAGAATTTACGTAAACATGTTGCGACAAACATTAATATATTGAATATTTGCAAAGAGCAAAAAAATATATATACATAATATATGCATAAACATTTTATTTATGAATGGGATTCTCTGTGCTCGTTTGCTAACTACAAATAGTGTATAAAATAATCAATATCTGTTACACTTTGCAGGGTGGATCACCTGATATTATCACATTCATTTACATCAATATTATTATCTGTAGAGAAAAATGGATTAAAGAAAAGTTGCCTGGTTTCAAGGCATAACACTGGTGAAACGAAATTTTTCTAGGTGACACTTTGGAGATTTGATGGTCACCTTTGCTTTTTTAAATGGGACCATATGTTCTTTTATAGCAGAATTGTAGTACATTTTTTTCTGAATACAACCATCTCAGGTCTTAATGTTCAAGCTCTGGTAATAGCTCTCGTTTAAAAAATCAAAGGTCACCTTCAAATCTTCGAAGCATCCCCACGTAGAAAAATTTCGTTTGACCCACAAGTGTCCCTCTTGAAACCATAAAAGTTTACTTCAATCCATTTCTCGCTACAGATAATAATATTGGCGTAAATCAAGATAATATCAAGTGACCCACCCTGTATGTATAATATAGATAACGATGATGTAACTGCGATTCCAACAATAGTCACACCAGAAAGTTTCTAATCAATTCTTCTTATCTTTCGTATTTATATGTTACAATATAGTACAAGAATTTTATTTATTTGATAAGTCATTCTATTTTTACTTTCAAAGTTGTCAAATCATGGTATACTCTTCTTATTTATTATGTGCAACCTATCAGTAGGTTGAGCTTTGAGTAAAATATGATACTTTTTGTACAATCACGTGTACATTTATACACTTTTTGAAGCAATTTTATTTTATTTGGTGTAACGCCACCTTCGTAGGTTTCATTTATTGAATGGCTAAAATGATAAGTGATAAATTGATAAATTGATGAAGGTATATAGAAGGATAATCGGATAGATTATGATACCATTGAATTCTATTGACTTGGAGGTGGAAAATATTTGTAGGCATCTCTATTTTGTGAAACCAGCATTGAGAATCACATTCCATATCCGGTAAGAGAAGCAAAATATGCAATGCACACGATTATACATAGCACAAAGCTCTTTATGAACGTTAGAGCAGGGCTGGAACTCTCTGTACATTACGTAGTTAACGACGTAGTATGTTTCTACAAGGGCCTTCGTATATTTTGTTGGCTCCATGAAAATTCCATGATTTATTTAATCTTTTTTATTGTCGGGTCGTAATGCCCTAGTAACTTAATTTGTATTACAATTAAGACCTATCTATTGCTTAATGTTTTGACTGCGTCGTCTCGTGATAAATATCACGGTAGTTATACGGAAGAGTACCTCTTTCAATAGAGGAATGCGTTTTGCAGTTATTAACAGTAACTCCGATCGGATCGAGTTGCTTACAATTTAAATTATTTACAAAGAAATTCAATACCCAGATTCGTATAACCATCCAAATACGTTATTAGGAAATTACTATTTTCATTCCTTGTCGCATAGTTTTTGTTAACATTGCTATTTTAATGTCATCAACAACTCCATCTAAAAGGGTGCCTCTTTTCTTAGTGTTATGTTCGAAATTTAAAATTCTGATTACTAGTACATCTTGATAATAAATTGACTGTAAAAATATCCAACTACAAAACTTGATGTTTGAAGATGCAAAGCCAGTTTTTTATTTTTCTTGGGTTTTACATTGATTCCACGAAGCAGAGGGAACAAGTTCGTTCTTGAATTTCATCTTAAACATTACATTTTGCTAATAACAAATACTTTGTGAATAACTACTGGAGTAATTCTATGATCTACAAAGCAACATCTGTATGTAACATACTGCGTAAAATTGAACGCACTTATTTTTATTACTGATGAACAATGGTGTCTTAGAATTGTCAGTTGTAAGAAGCAACTTTTGTGGTGCAATATTACTACATCATTCTTTCATCATTAATGTAATCAAGCGAGAGTAATCTCACTAAATAATTATGTAAGCGTTTACAACTATCGCGACTAATATGCTCTTACTCAACTATTTAGAAAAAATACTCTTTACGTATTGAATATGAATCAAATTAAAAAGAAGTATTAATCTTGACTTTATGGAATATTGCGACTGAAAAAAATTACTAAAATTTACAACTGATAACAGAATATTATTAATGCCGAGAGGAGTTCTCTTCTATGTAAATACCGCGCATTATATTAACTTTAAGTTTCATCTATCTTCTGCTGAAAATTTTTTACTTTCGCTTAAACTGTCGCGAAAAGTGCGACACGCAAATCTTAAGATTTCTAACGAGAGTTTGATAAAATTTCAATGCCAAAGTACATTAAGTGACAACTTAAGTATGCAAATATGTCGAGTCGCCTGATTTTCCCAATTGGTGTGTAAGATAACACATACAATAATAATTTTCATCATGCATTTCAATTTCGGTTCATCATGATTTACATGTTACGCCGAAACTTTCATAAAAATCAAAGTTTGATTCTGTGTTTTAAGATGACAAGGCAATTCAATATTTATGGAACTGAACACTTATAGTTGAAACAGTGAAATCTAGAAATGGATATGTACGCCCTTTTTGTTCCTCACAGAAATGCGAATAAGTAGTACGTAAATAAGAATCATTCGTTTTAATTGATTCTTCATTTTCACTTTCATATATTCCGAAGAAAAAGACAATTTTCCTTTTCCTATTTTTAGAAACGGTCGTATTCTTTTTCATTTTTCCAATGTAAATCTCACGTTGCCATTTTAATTTATTTATTAAGAGTACATGTGAAGTATTCGTGCTAAATAATTCATGCATATATGTAGGTAATTCAAGGTTGACTTAAACGAACTATTTGCTTGTATGTACATTCTAAAAATGATGATCTTATTGCATAAAACGACTATTGTCACTGTTTAATATGCTATTATTATAATTACTGTAGCATCTTATGCGTATTTATGTGTATTTATAAATAAATAATGCGTATTTATAAATAAATATGTATTAATATACGTATAAGAAAGAATAAAACAATGTTTTCATCTCATCGCAGAAATGAAATTGTGAATAATTAAATTAAATTTCTAAACTTCAATAATATGGTGAACCATATTACTATACTACACAAGTATGGTATTTTAAAAGAGTGTCACGGGTTGTAGACAAGTTCCTTTTATACGACAACGTACCATACTGTAGGGTAAATACTTCTCGACTTTGCTCACAAAACACATTTATCACTATTCATCATTAACGTGTCCAAAACGAAATAGCTTTGCAACCAATGTTCTTACATAATAGAACAACATTTCTTGGAGCTATTATATGCACGGTTACGTGTTTATAGGTAGTAAAAAAATTCATCTAATAAAACTTGCATTTCTTCCAGGGCTATTTTTCTCTATTCCCTGTATTGTCATATCCTTTCATTCTTCTGTTTTCTTTATCTATATTTTATTACTGTGCTCTATTTATCTATATGCCAGTTAGTCCTACTTTTGTTCTTATACAGATATGTCCAGGTGGCCGGTCCGAGGACGCTAGCATCCATAGCGTTTTCTGCGTGCCGCGTGGAAGAGGGTGCTCGAAGCCAATGAAGCGGCGGGCATGCCACGGATATGGAAACCTCTAGTAGCGTGCTCTTGGGCCCTAAAGGTAAAGTTCCACGGCCCGTGGCTCGTCGACTCGCCGAACCTGGACGAGCCGAGCCGAGCCGAGCCGACTCGCCGAGCCACCAGCCGTAGAACTTCATATTTAGGGCCCAAGAGCACACTACTAGAGGTTTCCATATCCGTGGCATGCCCGCCGCTTCATTGGCTTCGAGCACCCTCTTCCACGCGGCGCGCAGAAGACGCTACGGATGCCTAGCGTCCTCGGACCGCCCACCTGTACCTCACTGCCTTAAAGAAAGTTGTGTACAACTCATGGCAATGTTAAAACACTATACTTCATATATGATACTGTATACAGATTTTTATATTTAATGATTTCGTTTAGTTTTTGTAACACTCAATGATTCGTTAGTAAGCTAAAATTTGAGAAATTGTACCTTTGGTTGGGCTACGATAAGAATTCAAAATCTCATTTAGATGGCGTATTTGGAATTTATCACACGTTTAATTTGCTCCTCTGTTTAAAATAAACATTTAGTAACTGCCATACAAACGGAAAATGTGTACAGTAAGAAAAGGACACAGTCTCTAAAAAGAAAAAAGTTTTTCAGGATATAGTGAGCCTTGGAGTACTTACATTAAAAAATAATTGTAACTTCTCATCCGCGCTTTGCATTATTGTGTTAGGTATGAATCATTATATAAACATATTTGAGCATAAAGAAGAAAGAGTTCAGAGGGAGATCGAAAAAAAGAAATGAGAGAATATAATGAATGCAAGGAAAAGTCATTACATATAAAGATTAGAAGTTTGTACGCTTAAAGCATTATATAATATTAATCAAAGAAAAATGGTTTACAAACCCTAACTAACTCAGTTAATTATAACATCAATTGAAATGTACAAAAACCTGTATTATAGCAACCTTATTTCATCCTAATTTATTTATTAGCGCCACTTTCGATGCCTTGGAATTGAACTTCTTTTTGTTCTGTCTAACAAAATATAAATGTACTTGCGTACACGTGTGTAACGTAACCAAGTGGAAATTTATTTTGCCTCCAATTTGCAGTAAACAATTTAAAAATACAGTTCGAAATATTATTTCAAAGAATAAAAAATTTTCCACCTCAAATATTCTTCGAATGTTCTGCTGCATGAGCAAAAATTTATATTACAATAATAAGAATACTGCTACCAACCAAAGAAATGTTTTTCCATAAATGAAAACTGAACTTTTATCAATGTAAATAAAAATACTCATAAATATAATGTAACACTGAATATTTTGCTTAAACCTGTTAAAATTTATTTATTAAACTCATATAATCGGTTGAAAAATACTACTTCATTACATACAAGTACTTGATGTAAGAAATATCTTTCGTTTTGAATCACATTTTTCGGGCAAGTTTCTTTTTTATCAAACGTTAAATATTTGTTGTAATCAGTAATATATATTTTTTATTTGCATATATAAGAATGATTTAAGAAAATGGTATAACAAATTATTTTCAAGGACTATCTTCAATTTATTAGATCATTAAAAATGTTTAAACATATGATGCCTATATGTTACACTAAATAGTTATAATAAATTTACTTAAAATATAAAACTTTAATTGAGAGTAAAATATTGAATTTAAAAGTAAAATTTTTATCATAAATTATCTTTGCTTTTGACTGAATTAAAAGATCGGATTTCAAAGTTTCAAGAGTAAACAACATTCAACTTTTTATGGATGCTTTCCGCAGCCTGCAATATTGTTATCCAAGTTATTTTCTTTACAGTGTGAAATATACAACCATGTATAACTAATTTCCCAATATAAAACGAAGTTCACAAAAATTTCAAAGGGATTTAAAGAAAGCTCCACTTGCTACGTTTCCCAAGGAGTGTTAATTTAGCATTAATTGTAACTTGTAAACCCGATATTCTGCTTTTGGTGTATTTGAACTAAAATGATTATCATTTAGTTAACTTCATGCAGTTGTATACTGAAGAAATGTAGATCATTTCAGGTCAAATAGCCCCAAACAAAATGGTATAATTGAAGATACATTCATTACAAAAACAGTAAGATATATTAATTTTCATTTGGTTTGATAAAAGCTCATATGGTTAAATACACATTGAGTTCCATATAATCATTATGATGAATAATGTGTGAATTCAGATATATATATTGCTAAGTATTTCCTACTCAAAATAATGTTCACTGCTATTTTTATTATTATTATAATCATTAACACTACCATCATTATGAATTACATAGTGTTGTACCCGTGAGGGTGAGTACAATTATCAATTCAATATTTATTTGAACTTACACATTGTGTTAAGCTTCGTTAAAAGAATATCCAACTATCTCTCTACCTGTTTTTAATAGTATACCATAGTTATATTCATCAATTTAATGGGATCAATAATTATGTGAACAACTGTCCTCCCTGGCTTGAGAAAAAATCGCTTATTTTTAAAAACGAATCTTTATATTAAAAGAAACAGAATATTTTTAGGCTTTTAATTGAATTACGGCTACAAAATGGGTTCAAACAAGTAACTTAGTAACCAATCGTCGCCTGTCAACTTGACTGTTTTTCAAAGTCCCCACCCCCGAAAAATATATATTATAATACAGCTATTCTATTTCTCATATTTGTATTACTGTTTCATAGAAATTGAATTTAATTTAAAGAACTCAATTCATTTACTAATTCGCACAATCATTTTTATTTAGATATAATGTAATACAAGTTGTAAAACCACCTTCACTGGAACACTTTTAAATGCATTTACTATATTTGCAGTCCCTTCATAATGAAAAATGTGACGCCTTTAATTATATTAAATTACAATTTAAAAGTGATATAGAAAAAATATATATGAGTTTGTTTATACGATAATATATCAAGTATGATAACAGAAAGATTTCAAAATTAATTGTATCAGTATACTGAATGTCCCCCAAAATATGTAATATCTAAAAAAATGAAACGTATAAATTCTTTCTAAAAATAGATACTGTAGTTGCCATTGAAATATGAAGATTTAAGTAGGTGGAAAATCTTTTTTTTTAAACATTGCTTGAGAAACTATAAAAATATCTTTTTAATTGATTTTTTGTTCAGTTATTTAAGGGTACTTCACGGTTAAATCGCGCGATAACATAGGTGACATTTATCATTTTTCCTAGAGAAAAAATATACAATGCATGGGTCTACAACTTGTACTTTATTCTGATACAAATGTAGAGTATAAAACAATTTTTTTATTTCTTTTTTGCCCATCTCTGCCTCTGATATGCATTGCATGCTGCATCGTTGGAAAAAAAAACAGGCCTGGCCCTCCGCCACGATAACGTTAGATAGGATCATGCAATACCAAAGACACAAAGATATTTCTTAATTATACATGTGTGATTATCGCGCTACCCTCAGGCAGTGTTAAGAAACAACTGGGTGATGATTGCCATATGTTTAAACACTAGGGTTCCGCAACATGGGTTTTTTCGCACAAAAATGTTTCGTGAAAAAAAATTGAGTATAAAAATTCGCAACAGAGGGTAAGCGCGGAAGCCAGTGTAATTACGAGTAGAATCCAGTTTGAATTTTTCGATTTGGTCAAGAATTGCATTTTTTATCGCGGCGATAATGCGTGAAAATTTGTTTCGAGAAAAACGTATTTAAAGCTTGACACCGACCGCGTTCGTCTAGTGACGAGAACTTGTCCGTGAGCGCTCTGTTTTCCATGTGTTTATTTGATTAAACCAAAAATTGATTCCTTTCTTAGATGAATAAGTGTATTATTAATTAAAAGAAAAATCACATTTCTATCTATTATACTTTCGCCGCAATCCATCTTCAAAAAACACCTATTTTTAAGGCCGTCACACTGTCAGTCCCTCTTCATTGCCTGTCAATTCCATACCGTTAGGAATTTCGTTCTAAAATTTTAACTGGTCATTCTTGAGATATCGTGAGATGAAAATATGCAAGAAAATTTTTCTGTCGCTTTGACCGTGAAGTGTCCTTAATGGTGACTTTGTACTATGATCGTATAATGTTTTGAACGAGATATGCATGATGTAATAAAAGATTATTTGTCAAATTTCCACAGATGAAGTTCTACAGGTAGATTAGTGGAAATTTATATAGAACAATAGACCTCTATCCTATTCATATGTAATATATTCTACTCATCATTAGGAATTGTATGGCATAAATGAGTTGCTTTTCCAAGAAAACAATTGTTAATATTTTACCGAAAATCATATACATGCAAATAGAAATCACATTTTATCCTAAATGTCAACCTCATAGGTACATTTGTCAATGAATTGCTTGGCAAGCCTTTCTTTAAATAACTTTCTACTAATCCGGATGCATAAACTCATGATAGCTGCGATAAATCTTCTTTTTCTTTTACATCTTGTACAGTGTCCCCCGTAAAATTAACCACACAGAATCATATTATTGCTTTGAATTTTGAAAATCAATTAAGTTTTTAAAAAAGAAGCACATTGCTTACCAGGATTATTTTACTTTTTAAGAAAAAGTTTTGTTATTTACAATGCACATACATACATATTCGTACTCTTCTCCTGAATATATTCCCATATACGTATATTTAGCATTTATAAGTGCTGTTACAGTGTTATAGCTACATACCACTAGATATCATACAAGTGCATTTACTGACAAAAAAATTTCTTTACAAGTTTATTGTGTGCATTGTCTATGAACATAGACAGTCGTATATTGATACAAATTTGGAAAGCTTCTATTAAGACATACAGCACAGATTTAATTTACCATTAATCTCTTCAGATGCTCTCGCTTAAATTATAAATGAAAACGCCTTAAACGAGTCCAGAAAGTTGATTGTTAATCAAGAAAGCGTAGGCAGCGTGTTACATATCGCATATCAGAATAAGTGTAGATCATAATAACTATACACAATTCATATATCATGTTAAAAGAAAGATACGTATCCCATCTCATCAGAAACTTAAACCCTTTTGGACGCTTTCTTTCCGAACCCGAATAACACTGTTCTCGATAAATCATTTCTAATGTTTATGCTGTTAGCGGATAACTGCCAAAATCATCGGTAGATAACGAATTACAAACAAATTTCTCGATGATCTTCAACGTTTCTTCAAATCTTCCACGATTTAAACATGCGGCGAAGAGAGTGTCGCACAGCTTGCTATAGCCGAATCCTTATATATGCTTTTCATTCAGAAACGTGGAATTATAATAAATGTTGAATATTACAAGCGAGTATTGAATTCCCTTCGTTAACTACGCATTGTTATGTAAACCGAGGAGTATGTATTGCAAAATCTGTATACATATATAAATCGAAGCATTTTGCAAGTACACCGGAATGTTCAGCGAAGACGAATGGATGTCAAGGGAATTTTCATAAGCGTCGCGCGTTCGAAAGGGTCGAGAATGAAATAGCACGGTGTTTAGGATATGATGAGTATCGTCTGAATAAGCAAGGAAATGAATTTTGGCATGGAAATTTTTATCCATATATTTGGCGATCGATGGAATGGTACGAATAGAATATATGGGATCAAACAATATGTTTACATTGGGTGGCCGAAACTTATCTAGTCATTACGCTAATTTGTAAGTGTAAGATGGATTATATGATGCGTACATATGTATATCCATGTGCGCGTGTAAATACGTATGTACGCAAATACAGATACAGATATAAATATAAATATAAATGCAAATATAAATATGAATATAAATATAAATACAAATATAAATACCTATATATATATATGAATATATATATATATATATATATATATATATATATACACAAAGATAAAATGATAAAGTAAAAAATACTCAGCCACCGCGAGCCACCCTGACTGAACGTGTCTAGCCACATTTTAATAATATAACAATTTGCAAATAAGGTTATTGTCAATCTGACCTTGCGTGATTATTGATAGTCCTCTTGCGATCAAGTCGATTGCGTTTCTATCGTTCGAATACGCCAGCCGCCTTTGCCGTCTTGTGTTGAAAATTCAAAGGGAAACCCGTAAGAAATTCTAAAAGCGATTTTCACGGAACTGCGCTACCAAGCAGTGCCGCGTTTCGTTAATGTAAACACGCGTTGAATACGCGTAAAAATATGTACGGTGTATTAAAAATGTATTACATCGTGCCGACGATTGCAATATAGCGTGTCTGATAAAATTTCTTCAAGAAAATCGCTTGACAAAACGCTACCGAAGTATTACGAGTTAGGTAACTAAAACGTACAGAGTTTCTTATGGTCGCCTGTACAATAAAATAAATAAATAGATATACATGTGTCATCGCAACGCCTACTTACAAATAGACAGGGTGTTTCTACTTAAATGCCGCGTGAAGTGCTTGTAAATGGTAAGAAAATTCGAGGGAACTAAGAAGGCTTTACTTGAGCATTTTCTTTCACGTAGATTTTTGTAGAATCGACGACAAATCTTTCTTTTCGCAATCTTTCATGATCATTTCAAAATGCTGTTGGGCATTATTTAGGCAAAGAATATCTGAATCCATTTAATGTAGTAAGACATCATGGTCATTGTTCGTCTTTATTCGAAGCGTATGAAGAACTTGGATAATCTTATTCTGTTATGTTGACGAATACGATTTATTCGATGGATAAACGTACTTTCTCTATTCCAGAGAATTTTGTCTTTATTTTTGTATACGTTTCTCTATTTCTTTTTATTCGCTCGAAATTTTATGCAAGACCTTCAATGACTTCTATAAGGTGCAAGCTGGAAATTTGGTTTCTCTTTACGATGGTACTTATGATAAAAACATTTTTTTCTTTCTCTGTCAATGTGGAAGTACATATGTGAAAATAACATTCGAAATTATTCCAATAATTTCAACTAAATATTTAAAGAAATGTTTATTCAAGGAAAAGCGAACAAGTTTTTTTATTTACCCTTTTGTTAATCGAAATATTTATGTAAACGAAATTTTTTTACATTATATTCTAATGTCGCTTTGCGATTCTTTGCAATTAATCTGTAGGGATTATGAATTTAATAGATTCTTAAAAAAAGAAGAAATAATTAGAAAATAATTAGTGTCAATACAAGTGTATCAAACGAAACCATGTTTTATTAAAAGCCAAAAGTACATATTTCGAATGTTGAATTATTTCAATATCAATTTAAACGAAATACTTTAAATGAGTTTGTTAAAGTTGTTTCCTTTTATATAAACATATGTAGTATTCCCTATAGAATACATCAATTGATCTTAAAAAACTGGAAACAAACGTTTTTGTTTGTAGGTAGTATGAAATTGTGTAGAGAAACTAATATAATTTTGTATGTTTCCTCGTATCACGTATTATTTAAAAACAATTTTATGTGGTATTTGTCTGAAAACACCCCCTATATTCGCTTCCGAGAATTGTTTAAGGGAGTTTGGTATATTAAATTAGGAAACTTCATATTAAAAATGAACAAGCAACACATCGTTTCATAATACTATGCATTCTCTGCATTTATCACAAACAAAGAACTCCATCAATTTCAATAATCGTAACGAGAAAAGTTAATTTAAATGAAACGTACTACGATTAAGGTGCTCGTACCATAGAATACAGTAAATGTTCGTGTGCCCAAATAAAGAAAAGATGTTCATATTTGTTAAGACTCGCTGTACGCAATGAAAAAAGATGTAGACAGCATTCGGAATTATTTGTACGATTAAAAACGAATGCAAATTAATTTTAATAAGAATCCAATATGGGTAACGAGATCATAATTTATAGCTTTTTATATAAAGGCAGAAACTTGAATTTACGGAGGAAAGGTTCATAGATGAAGTATATAAAGAGGCAACGAGTTTTTATTTAGGAGAATATACTTAAATCGTATCGGCTAATATAAATCGAGCTACAATTAATAATTAAATCATGGAAATCGTAAGTCATAAACTACTTGAAACAAAAAAAACTTTAACAGTTCTTTCTCCTTTCTCTGACTTAACTTGTAATTTAAATGTAATTGAAGGTGTGTAACTTTAAACGATACTTTTTTCATTGATTATAATTCATATTGAACGAGAAGCGGACAAAGATGATTTTAATCGAATGATACTTTTATCAGAGGTACCAGTTTTAGGTCGATATGAATGAAATCTTTGATTTGATTCGGTAATAATTACGTTAAGGGGTTTCATGTAACAGCGGGACGCCAGCGTTCAGAAAGGGTACATCATATTAATTTCATGACGATCACTGATCGTGCAAAGTCAGTGCGAACGATAGACGCAACATTACCTTAAGCGAATCGTTGGTAAGATAATCTAAACGCAACCATTTGTAACGTCGATAAGTGATAAAATATACCTTATACATAATAAATAGAGCTTGCGCTGTAGCTTCATTCAGTCATGAAAAACATGCTACAAGATATCGTGACTGTCTTTATCAATGTTTGTGAGTGTGATAAGTTACAAATTATAAGTGAGATACTGAATGTGTACATGGTAATATTATACTAGTCCATATTAAGATAATAATAAAATGTAATTTTGAATTCAAATTCTAAATGCACCTAGATTACTGCTTCGCATACCCAAGTAATTATTATTTCAATTCCATTTCGAAAGGAATTTCTGCAAATTCAATGGATAAATAAGACGTGCACGTAGAAAAGTATAATAAATGGCCACGAAATAAATATTTCCTTGTAAACGAGCGATTAAGTTAGATGAAAGATTCTTTTATTTAATTATTGGGATGAAAATGCAGTATGCAAAGTTTTTTTCGAAAACTATCAGATATAACGATAAATTCTCTCAAATTTTAAGGAACAGTGAATTCTTTAGTATCTTCCACTTCTTTTATTGGGAACGACAAATTTCCTTACTTTTGGATATTTCTATTAAAAATTCCTAACATCGTTTCAAGCATTTCTTTTGTTTCGATTGACTTCTTATTTTTCATATTCCAAATAATACATTTAAAGGAATGGATAATTTTTTATAAATGCATGTACGGGGATGTTCGAATACCTACTCGAAGAAAGCAAGCTGAGCCTGACTTGGCTCGAATAATGGAATCAATCCACGAGTCTGAACTCCCCGCCGGGACTCCCCGGTCCTGGGTGGCTCGAACGCGCGCCTACACATACAGCACGGAATATTGTAGTAATGTCTGAGCAATATTGCGGCGCGGGTGTAATGTTGCAGGAATATCTCTATGTTCGCACCTGTACAAGATTGCAGCACAATGATCTTGCAACATTTTGGCAATATTGTTGATATACGTATTACTGAAACGGTCTTGCAAGATTGCATCAATGATTCTACAACAATTCGGCAATGTTCCTGAGATAATACAGTAACGGTGTTGCAAGATTGCAGCAATGATCGCGCAACATTGCGGCAATATTCTTCACATATTATGGAAACGTCATAGGAATGTAATGCAAATTAATTCAAATACAATAAACATTAACAATTAGGTATTCATATATTTCTGTATTCATTAGTTTTCATATGTACATGGTCTTGCAAGCTTATTCCGTTGTGCTTATTGCTTCGTATCTCTATACGTTTGCTCCGTGTTTTCGATTGGGCTAGCCACTTTGCACCCGCACTTATTATATCTGCATCTGTACACGCATATTGCTTTTCGCTGCACGCCGCGTGTACTGAGCCTGGAATAATACATACATTTATTTTCCAATTTTAAGCGCTAAAATCAGACAAAATAATAAAATAACTTACTCAGAATTAACTTCACAATGCGAGAGAAATTAGCGAATGGTTTTTTCTGTTTCTTCCCATGCCAACTGTAAGTTTCTGCCAGAGAATTTCCTATTAGTTTATTTAGAATCGTGGACGTGATGATAGCAACGTTGTTTCCACCGCTCCTCTTCAGTATATGAATCTATAAAAAGTCATTAATAAATTATCTCAGTCATGAAAAATGGCTTCATTAAAACGAACATTCGTGTAACGTCAATCACACGATGTATTAAAGCAATGAAAGATAACAACCACTGTTACATTAAATAACTGAAGCTTACTCGTTAAAATGAATAAAAATGTTTCATGCTCTCCAAAATAAAGTAAAAGTTTTATGGTACACACGTTTGCAACGAGACTATATGAAAAGTAAAAGCTTGTAGCGCAGAAAGCAAAGAGATATGTGGAAGAAAATCCCATCGCTGTACAATAAAGTGCACTGTAATACATTTTACAAATTACAGATATGTACAGAACTACCTAGTAAAGTTAAATTTTTTACTTTATGATGCTGTTAGAACATTTATTATTCTAAATCACAGGGAAACTTACCATATTATTAAAAACAAAAGGATGGTGTAGTTTTGCCTCCAAATTTACTAAGCTGACTTCATCACGCACAGGAATTCCTAATTCTGTGTCATCAAAAACTGTATCGATGTTATTCCCTCTATTGTTGTGATAAATTTTTTCTTCGATCCGCCGTAATCTTTCACTGATGTCTCTCATGTATATAGAAATTTCTGACAGTTTCCTCATCACGAATGTTTGATACTCTGAATAAAGATAAGAGTGATTAATTGACATATGTGATTTTTGAAGAACAATCAGATTTAGGATTACATTTAATATCTTACCCGTTGGGGAGAAATCTTCCTCTACATTTAGAAATTCACTTTTAGGAAATATACTTCCTGATGCTATTGGTCTCATTTCTGTTGTTGGTGCTGGTTCCGGTGGTGTAATATTACGAGAAACGTGGGTCTCAGGTGTAAAGTGCATTGCAAATTCAGTTGTTTCGTTAAAATTATCCAATTGGATGTGTCTGTCAGCTACCGGCGATGATGAAAATGTAGAAGCAGCATCGAAACCTGGAATTCATCGTATAATTATCACCATGCTCGGATCAACATTCATATTCTCATAAATAATATAAAAATACCTTCTTCTGAATGTAATTCCAACATTTCAGGTGCAGGTGGCCTCCGGAATCCAGTTTTCACCCTCTTTGATTTTTTCTGTGGTGATTCTTGTACAAGGTCCTCTTCCTCGCTAAATGTGCGAATCCGTTCAATTTTTATCCTTTGCTGTTTGAAGTCATTTCTGTACGATTCTTGATGTGTTGGATCGCAGTGAAGCACGTGAGAAATGTCCATGGCAGTGTCGCTTTTCTAAATGTCTCACTCGTTAGTATCTGACAAAAATAATTCATTAACACATAACATATTAACTTAGGCATATCGAGATTGAATTTATAGAAATAATACTTTAATGAAAAAAATATAGCTGTTGAACCCACTTTTTAATATCACAAGTGTCCCATTCATTACTTTCCAGTGAAGAAACTCCTTTAATAATTCATTTATTCAGAGTATAAGACACTTCTACATGATCCGGTCGAACACTTTAATCTTCTCCAGATTCATCCAACATGATGGATTTATCTGCACACCATCGCAAAATTCTACAATAGATTTTCTTTTTTAACATGTCTTCTGACATGTGCTACTGTTTTTACTGAAAAATAATCATGGGAATTCATTAAAAAATGTATACTGCAGTATGACAGCTTTGTCTTCACCGTGATGTTACTTGCACTTACCGATGATAACGAAAATAAAATATATTTCGAAGAAGAAAATAACAGGAACTATAAAAACAAAAGTTACACGAGTACGTAATGTCTCTACTTCGAGCGTTTACGTCGTTCTAACCAGTTCTAACGATGGATCGCGTGCAGCGTTGCCAGAAGTGCTAGAGCTGCAGTCACGTATAGGGAGTAGTAGAGGGGGAACAGCTGCAGTGATGCCAGAAGGAGGACGGGTGCGCTCGAGAATTTCCCCTACCTCGCATGCACACTCCGCCGGAGCTGCGTGTGTGCATGCGCCGAGCTCGCGAACACGCAGCTTCGGCGTAGTGTGCATGCGAGGTGGGGGAAATTCTCGAGCGCACCCGTCCTCGATCTGGTAACACTGAACAGCTGTAGCAGCGATTCCCAACTTGGCTTGCGGAGCAACATTTTCCTGAGCAAACTTATTTGTGGAGGGGGAACACCTACAGAAGTGGTGGTAAGGTGTACGTGAGACGCCACGTGCGAGATGAGCCGACGCCACGGCCAACCAGCGTCGACAACATATTTTCCGGCGACGTTGGTTGGCTGTGGCGTCGGTTTCGTCTCCCACGTGGCGTCTCACGCACACATTACCACCACTCCTGTAAGTGTTCCCCCTCCCTAATAAGTTTGCCCAGAAAATGTTGCTCGACAAGCCTGTAATCCCAACCTGAAGGTTGCGAAGCGTTTTCTGGGGGGTCGCCGCGATTATTTTTAATGGATGATGCTTAGCACTTATTTATTTTAATATTGTTACATTGTTATGTTCTTTTATTGATCTAACACGGATTTTTCATAAATGGGAGAAAGAAGAAGCTGGTTATCCAGATCCCAGCACAACCATTACACTAAATCAAGTGATTGAATGTATTCAATATCTTTAAGTTTATTTAATATATGTACTAAGATAATTAAATATTATTAAGTTAGAATTATATTCTGAAATACCTATTTTCAATGTGATTTTTTACTTTCTTAAATTTACCTTATCTTATACAGGAGGGGGAGCTGGTTATTTGAATATTAAAAGGGGGTCGCGGCTAAAAAACGGTTGAGAAACACTGAGCTATGGGAATAACGAAATGTATATATAGGTAGGGGCCAGCGGCGACACACGCGGCCATGCACGACAATGTTTCCACAATATGTATTGCAGAAATATTGCTGCAATATTGCAGGTTCCATTGCAATACTTCTGCAACAAAAAGTGATGTGTGGGAATACGCGGTAATTGCACTCTACTGCAAACGGTAATTTTATATCTTTAAACTTATCGAATTTCTCTACTGATAGTCAATACTAGAGTATTTTCCCCTAGAGGGCGGGTGTAATTATACAACACACTTTGTTGCAGAGACGTTGCTTCATATTGTAATGTTGCAAATTGCATTGCAATTTTTCTACAATATTATGCAAACATTGTCGTGCAATACTGCAATGTTAACGTTTGTGCAATGGTCCTGGAATATTGCGCACACATTGCGGTGGAATATTGCGCACATATTGCGCTATAATACATTGGCGTAACTAGTTACGGGGTCGGGTGGGCCTGCCCCCCCAAATTCCAAATTACTCTCTCCCCCCCGCAAAACGCGAAATGGCACCTCCCTAGAAACTATCGAAATAAATAAAAAACATTCGTCGGTTAAATAATCAATAATTTTGTATTCAGATTACTCTTTGTCTTAGTGTTAAATAAATATGTACGTAAATGATTGTTATAAAATGTGTAAGTATATAAAGATTTCCTCTGCCTATAAAAGTAAGAGCAAGTGAGAGGGGGAGAAGATTGGTCCTGCCCCCCCCCCCTGCCCCAGCCAAAAATCCTAGTTACGCCAATGACAATACTCGTGGAATATTACACACTTCTCGCTGTGCAATACCTTGCCAATATTCGTGGAATATTGCGCACATATTGACAGTGCAATATGGCGGTGGCAAGCAGCGTGGCGGAACCATTCTGCATATAATGCGTCACATAGGGGCGCCAGTCGAAGGGTGTACCAAAAAATTATATCGCATATTTAATAATAAAGGAATCCAACTCTCACATAAACAAAATGTAAAGTTGGTAACTTCATTATTAGAGTGACTGTACCTAATATCGCCTAGCAAAATTTAAATCGCTGCTAATTGAATAATACTGTATGTAACTAATTATTTGCTATTGTTTACCAGAAACAATACTACTCATTTCCATTCCCCCAAAAATTTCTCTTTTATATCGCCAAAATTTAAAAGATTTGATTTAAAATTTTCCACAAAAAAAAACATACAAACTTTAACACCTGTTTACACACAGATCAGAACTATCGGAAGTAGTCGCCACGATATTTTTCCCTGTTGTAGGAACTCATATTATTAGTTTACAAGAAATATATAAAAAAAACAATCCCGTAACTTTTGAATTCTGACTTGTTTCCTTATTTTTGGGATTCTGTCCCACTGTGGCGATGGATCGCAGGACTGCTTTTGGAGGAGTCGAAACACTGATCAACACGGATGGCGGAAAACAGACACTTATTGCATTCTATTGTGTCTCGAGTAGCCTAGGTTGCTGCTAAAACAGACTCGCAGACGCAGCGGTCGAAAACAAAACACGGCTAGCAAAACGGATGCATGCTTTTCCATTGAAGCGGTGTAGGCGTTCGGTCGCCGCCGATCACGACCACGAAATCCCACCTTAAAAGACCGTGCACTTTCATTACCTTAATATATAAAGCAGAAAACCAGCGGCCTTAGCCGTGATGAAAACACCGGTTCTCACTAGATCACCGAAGTTAAAACATCACGGGGCGGGTACTGGGGAAAGATGGGTGACCACCTTTCTCCCGGTGCGCCGCTGCTGCTAGTAGAACCCGAAGAAGAGAGAGGAGAGAAAAAGATATGAGACTATAGTTCGTTGGGCAATATAAGCGAAATGCTTGAAACGCCATCCTGTTTTAACAGGAAAAACAATAAACCTAACCTAAAGCAGAAAAAAGCTTCTATATGTTTGTGTGTTTGTCCGTCGCCTAAAAACTTTCGAACTATAAACTCTGGGGTCACGAAATGTGCCTCAGCTCATTATGCCGGACTAATCCAGACGAATTGTCACACAAAACAAAAATTAAAAATTTTTTTTTTATAAAATCAAAATCTAAATTTCAGGCCAAGCCGAGTAGTAAAGCTAGTCAGCTCATAGAAAATGGGAGTATCGGCGCTCTTAAGGACTCTGTACTCTGTATTGTGCGGTATGAAGTGTGATGTGTAATGCACAAACTATAAAATGTAACATGTAGACTGTAGAGTATGGATTGTGAAAGGGACTTGTGATATTCTCGATTCATTGTAATCTGAAATAACCAGTGCCAGGCAAGGAGTTAAATGAGATACCACCCCTTAATAATATCACTTTGAACATGGTAAAGAAAAGTATTCCTCGAGAATTTAGAAATATGTTTAATAAACAGTTATATGTACATTGTACAAAACTTTATAATAATAACAAACGCACTCCTGATTTCTTTCACTTTTCCAAAGAGCAATGAGTCCAGATGGATATTTTGTTTGCAAAGGTTGAGAACAGATTTTACTCTTGTTGTGCATGTACTTTTCGGTTTATTGTACTTTTAAATAGTATATTACAATATACTTCTATGAAATTCTCAGAAGTATAAAACAGCGTCGCGATTAGTAGTGTATTATTCCAAAAGAAAACTTTACGAACTAATTGTTAAGCATCAGTTTTTTATTTATCTCGACGATATTTAATCAAATATAAGAGAAATTTCAACTGTCTACTGAAATTCGAAATTGGAGAAAGTGATTACAGGATTTTTATTTAAAAGTGTACTAAAATAATAATATAAAGTTAAAGTTTTCCCCCTGCAATTTGAGAAACTTTCTTCAATTTTTGTGGAAAAATTTGAATTTTACATAACTTTCTTCATAGTTTAGCAGCTTTATACGCAGCTTTTAGAATTATGACCACACATAAATATGAATGTAAAACCAGTATTAAACATTGCGGGCAGCTGTTTGCTAATGCTTCAAATATTACATAAAAATAAATATTCTATAGCAATGAAAAGATATGAAACTGAAGTAGCAAATAACAGTATTTGTCAATAGTGCGATGTTGTAATTAAATACAATAAAAAATTATTCCTATAAAAGTCTTCAATTGGTAAACTAATAAACTATACATTTGACAATTACTATTACGCTAACAACCTGATTTCTCAAAAAATAAATCTGTGTTGCGTTTAATTAATCCAAATAATCGAAGTTCTTTCACATTTTCAGATGCATTTCTCTGTTGTAAAATTAGAATTTTCCAGCCTTTAATCCAGCGGTTGTGGATAACAGAGCTCAAAGAATTCTTTCATAAAAGAGAAGATAAGCTTGGCTTTTCAATACAGTTGTTTCATCCACTTCGGTCACTCTAGAAAGTAGAATTCAATAAATCAGATAATCTAAAAATATGAATCTATGTTTAAGGCATTGAAAAACCTCACATTAAAATAATAATACAGCTTATTTAGTTTAGTTGAATATGTGTTTAATTTTATTTGTAAATTAAAAGAAAATTAAACACAATTTTATTTAATCAACTTAATGTAAAGTTGTTCTAAATCTTTGGAGCCAAACGACAAATTCTCCTGTAAATCTTAATTGAATATTATTGCAATACATATATAATACTCATTATATTAAATCCTTTTATTCATGAATTATATGTATGATAAAAATGTGTACCTAGAATCTGAAACATGATACCACTTTCCTGGTGGTGGTTCTACTGTAGACGAATGGGTGTCAGTTGCTTCTTCTGTTTCTGAATTTGATTTCAATGAAAACGAATTTTCCTCCTCGTCTTTCATGTCTTTTGATGATAAGAAGGACCACCGAGGATCGTTTGGTGCTAACGGCACTCGTGACTAAAAACCACACATGCGATTCCATAAACATTCTAACATTAAACATGCATATTTTCTGTTTTGTGGATCTGACTTTACAGAATATATAATTTTACTACATAAAGTGGGAAATAAGACTAGTGTATAAACCGGAAGCTATCCGAAGTCGCGAGGCAAAGATTATGTACAATAAATAAATAAAAATATAGAATTTCACTCAAAACAAGGACAAATTGTAGAGAAAATAAGACTGTATGTAGTTCCATTAATTCTTTGGTTGTTATGGACGCATATGTACGTATATGCGTTTGCGCATAGCGGCTTTATAATTTCTTTAGAGGAATTTGTGTGTTAATTGATGAGCCACAAAAATATTGACTATAATTACAGGCTTTGTATATTGCTGTTTAAAGAGTTTCATAGGCGTTCAGAGACTATAGTTTTAAGAGATGCGTTTGTGGAAGACCCGCAAGCACGCGGCGTACGCCGAGCGTTCAAATTCTCAGCACCCAAGGAATTAAACAGAAGAAATTGATTTAGATAATTACCTTTACGTAAGCAACGTAATGTCCACCATGAATGGTTCCACTGTGCTCAACAACGCCATACAATGCATACATTTTAGCTTTCTTATAATCCTTACAAATAGGCGCTAGGTCGAGTAATACCGGAAATGAAACGTGCTTTGTTTTTTTTCGAAAATCAAGCCGTTGCGCTTGAAATCGTTTCAAGTGAAGAATGAGGACTGCAGGCACTCGAGAGATCAAGTACTGTTTTGTACTTGATGGGCATACCATTCCACAGTTCTCTTTCACCTGCAGCAACAAAGAAATCATAAATGCATCGTTTTATTAATATTCGGATATTTTCATCATTTTGAATAATTCAATTTCAATAATACGTAACACGTCCAGTCGGAATTAATGCATTTTAATATATTATATCTATGAGAAACAATAAAATATCCCTCGTTAAAAAAATGATTGAACGTTGCAATAGAGTATTTTTTTACAATAGTGAACAAAACTACTATCTTTTATAAAATTAGTTTTCACAGTGTAAAGTGTTTTTGTAACTGAAAGATGTAGATTTTTTAAATTGAACGTAGTAAGATGTTTAATATAAAAGGAAATGTGTTTAAAATTATTCTTGAAGTCGAGTATACCTTTCTTTTCCTGGCAGTACAAGACTCGCAGTTAACTTTATTGCTACCCATCATCAATTCTAAAGTTGTGAATTGGTTCAAACAGGATTGTATAGAACACTCTCCTTCATTGGTTGAGTATCTAGTAGGTGCTGACTGTGAAATCCCAGAAGTGATACCGTTGATTCCATTCCGTTGATGCCGTTGGGTCCATTTCTCATTCCAATGGTCTCCAGTCTTTTGCCTTGCGTCCCTACTGTTTAAATAAATTTAAAAGTTCGAATCTTGTAATTTTTCGCACACAACTCACACGTATAAACATTTATAAAATTTTTGCGAGTAAAATATAACAAAAAAAGTAATGTGCAATATTTATATTGAATAAATGCCACGTTGCAACGTTTATTTCCAATTTGACTGTCGTCCCACATGCCGGTGCTGGTCACTTTAATAATTTACATGTATTTTGTATCTATTAATATAGAATAATTTTCCAAGATTTAATACTTTTCCAACTAAATGATAATTCAATTCAACACTATGTAGTCTAATTAATATATTAAAGTCAAGTATTACCACCGGATGCGGTCAACTTTTTCTTGTTCGCTATGTGCAAGTGTGGAGTCAACAGAATTAACACCCGACGTCGGTCTTTCAATCTTTTCCACAGTTTCGCCATTTGTAAGAATCGGGACAGAGCTAATGGGACTTTCTTTCGATGTAATCGAACCCAAGCTGAGAGTTTGTTCCTCCGGACTAGTCGAATCTGAATTCACTGCTAAAGATGCAGGCAAAGAGGATTCAGTTTGTATTGGAACTTCGTGCTCTGGACTCTCAGAACTATCTAGTCTATCCATAACTTTTGTTTCCAACACATTCTTCGGAGTTGTATCTACTGGACTTGGGCTGAACAAGTGAATTGATCACTGAATTAAAGAAAAAAATTATTTAATAAAAACAATATTTTTTTCTACTATAACTAATATACCTGGGCAACAAGTTTGTATTGAGAGGACCTTGAAGTTTTATTGGAGGAAGATTCCCTATTGAATTGCATTTCACATAGTTATCTAGTGGCGTTTCGTTCATAGCTTCATCTGATTTCACTGGGTCAGTTGAAGGAGAAGCTGGGCTTGGCAAAGCAGACTGATTCAAAGCAGTATAAAAAGATCCAACAGGGCTCTTGGGCCTAGCACGGTCGGTGTTACTATTTGTTAAATTCTCTAGATGTATATCCTGTATATGTGACCGAAACATCTTCTGTCGATTACCCATGTCTAAAGCTAACTTCTTCAGAACGTTCTTGGCGTCCTCTGTGTCGCTGTGTTCACCACTCACCCCTGCAATAATATACATTTTTATTTCTTCCTTGAACAAAAATTGTTGTGCTTGTTAATTTACAGACCGCAATGATATCAGCGCTAATCAAACATATCATAAATATACTTTTCCCAATCACTGAATTAAGTAATGATTCGGAATAATTTGCGAGATCAGTTACGCGAAACAATATTATGTTGGGAAAGTTGTTTAAAACACCAGTGTGTATTTACCTAATTCAATGCCATCACTTTCTTCAACACTATTGCTTCTGTTAGAATCAGTTTCACTATTGTTCAAAAATTCTCGTTGTTTATTTTTCCAATTTTTCCGGGCAGCTTTCTTTTCTTTTTTTAATTGATACTTGGAAGGGGTATGTGATATATTGTTTCCCATCATATCATCAGAATTTCCAAACCTAAAGTAATATTGTAAAAAGAAAAATGATTATGCATATATACATGCGTGCAGGCGCACTCTACATAAACACATCCACACGTCACATAAGAGATTATAAAATATCGACAGTGCCATCGATCGTTGCATCAGCCTCTATACTTCATTCTGTCCTGTTCTGCCGAGTATACATTGCTATACAGTACGCGATATGTGAGGATAAAAGTTTACTTATTACGTAGTGTATATTTATTTATTATATAGGATTCCATTTTCTATAACTGTGCTGATTACATAGAATAAATATGTATTAGTTAAGTAACGAACGTCGCCCCAACAAAAAGCACTATTCTTCCTTCTTAAATAAATGTAAATGCAATACGATTATTTAATTTAGAAGGCCAACATTTATAACTATTTTTCTAATGCCTTTATGCGAGATAAAAGTTTTAGGAAATTACATTAAGAAGAATATCCTGTATTGATTACTAATCGTAAGTGTTACTCTTCGACCGTTCCCTTCTTTTACTCGTGTACTTCAGAGAATGGCTCTTACCCTAAAGCTGGTGGTTGTGGCTTATCAACCGTTAATGGCAGGCTAAGATCTAGGAAAGGTTCTGTGCTCTGTGAAGAATGGTGGCAGTCAAGACATTCTAACGTGGAGACTAAAACCCCACGAAAAATAACATCCGCGCCAAGCATTTTTGCATTAGCTTGATTTCCATAGAACTTTACACGAGATTTAAGGCTCACCTCTACCTCATCTGGATTTGTTTTTTCGTTCAAACCTACTTGTTTTAGAATTATACTCTGAGATCTCTGAAAAAAAAGATAACATCGTTAAACTAAAACAATTAACAATAAATACATAAATATCACGTTATTTATAATGATATTATATTATTAAAAATTCCAAAAGCTTGCCCAAGACAACTGAAATTAAGTAAACTAAATCTCACCCTGAGATCCTCGTATCGGACTAATTCTAACAGGTGCCTAAGAAGTTCATGTGAATCATGCTGCCCCCCATCCATACACTGCATTGTTTTCTTCTTAAATGAGTTCAACAACTCCGATGGATGGTAAGCTTGACGTCCATCTGAATTTAGCATTTCTACGAGCGTCTTGTGTAAAACTGATGTAAAATTACCCCAACCTTCTAATGTGCCCTCTATAGGTGGCTAAAAGAATTATTTCATATAACGAATATCTTATGAATTATCTGGATTATCATTATCAAATGATAGATTTAAGCATATTGTACACTTAGAGCAGACACACTTAAATTCAGCTTCTCTTATAATACTTAAATGCCTTCCAAAATGCTTGCTATGATAAATGTACAATATGACCATGTAAATTTTCACTACAAGGTGTGTAGATATCAGAAGAAATGGTTGTAACATGAAACACTGTTAAAGTCAGTTAAAATGCATTAAAAACCTCGAAACTCTACTAAAATACTTATTACCACTCTCTCAACTGAGCGAAACAAATTAACTTGTCCCTACTTATTTTTAAATAGAAACAGAAGGGTGCAGTTAACAAATTAATAGCAGAATTTATATGAATGAGCATCAACATGTGTTTCTGTCAAAAATGAAAACTTAGATAAGAAACTGGGATCTTTTCAATTTCTTTACCATAAGATACTTGCAGGTTTAGTCTGTCCTGATTTTTAAGCACCTTGTGTAGAAACCAAGGACATGGCGGTATCTTATTAATAATTAACTGACTCACTAATTCAACTTCTTCCGAACAATTGGCAAGTTTGTGTTTCCCTCCTGGTAAAACGAACTTCTGTCCAGGAAGACGTAAATCGTCGAGTACTTTCACTAAGAAAGGTGTTTGCACTAAACATTGCAGAACTGCATTGAAAAAACAAGTGTTTCCCAAATTCATTAAACCCTGGAGTAATAGAAATTTTTACATTCTAATTATTGTGCAACAATAATATAGGATAAACATCTCTTTTTTTTTTTAAACATAAACTTCTTTCTCTTAAACATATGTTTCGTGCAAAATGAAAACTCAGAGAAATAAAGACTTAGCGCTATAAGGTGTACATACCCCTACTTTAGGAAGATTGTATAAAACTTTTTCTTTCTGCACATTTTCATCTACGCTCTGTTTTCGACACTGACTTACTGCCGTGTTATTCTGCCGTCCGTTACATGCTACTGTAGAAGATTTTTTCACAAAGTCCACTGTTTTTTGAAGCTTCCCCCTGAAAATTTAGAATAATCATTTAAGGTGCAATAATAATTCAAGACGCTTACTTTGTAGCTGTTTAGTATTTAAATCTTCAGGTTACAAGAAAACATAAAATATCGAAACTTTGTTTAATGATTAATAAACACTCATAATTCATTTTAAATTAAGATATTTAGTCATTTTAGTATAGATTCAAGTGTATTATTATTTAACTAACTTTCTTATTAAATTCGTTACAAGTAGCACTTTCTAAAGCATTGTATACAGCTTACTTATTTTCATTCATATTTTTTTCTTCTGAAAACTATGATTATAATATTTAATTGTAAGTAAATAAATTCGATCTTTTCGAAACACAGGCTGCTCTCTAAAGTTCGAACGCGTTTTACTTCGTATACTTTTTTAATGCGTAAATTTCTTTCTATACATACATGGCACCAGACTTAACGTCCGCTTCGCATTCGTAACACCAAACACTCCAGCAACGAGTGTCTAGAACCATGGAATGACAGTCGCTATGTGGTGTCTTGTAATGTTCTAAAGCATGCCCTTGTTCCTTCCCTTCGCAACTTTGTTGTCCACATTGTAAACAAATGAATGCTCCTGAACTTACCGCACATTCCTAAAGGTATATTTTTAAATTATAAATAGTCGCAGCAAGATACTAAGATTCGTTTAATTTACAAGATCGATACCTGTTCTTCAATTTTCGAAGTACTTTTGGCTGTATTTTTCTTGCAAGTCGAACATTCGGTACTAATTCTTATTTTATTAATACATTTCTTTACTTTGTTAAAATTCACTGCTTTCGCGATATGTGGGCATCTGCTACCTATAAAACAAAACTTACTATTACATTAAAAACTGATGTGAAGAATCATAGATACATATGTGCTACAATCGTGGTTACCACAGTATTTCTCACAACACATCATTGAGCAGCTACATTATTCCTATCAGATTTTACAAACATCATAAGCATATAGAAGATTTTTGATGTTTGCAAAAGTTATTATGACATGACAGATAAATTAAAGAAACAAATCCAAGTAATAAACGTACCAACTGAAACTTGTAAATACAATATAATATATGTGATAATGAGAGCTAATAAATTTTAAGTGGGACACTTAAATAGTTATGATAAAAGCATTTTCTGATACATGATGGGAAATATTTAATAAAGTCTCCATTTTTTGTATTTTATGTGCTAATACCTTTATGAGAAAAAAAGTACGATTCCCTGTAAGGAAAATACACTTAAACGTAGCAGGTTTAAGGTGATATTGTTACGACAGTGTTATATTTGTGTAAGATAATGCGCATGACTGGTGCATTTGTTGTAAAAAAAATTGTCATAGATAAGTAGTCCTCGTTAGACCCTGTATTATTTTCCCCTACCAATATTTTCTATATTTGTCTTTTGTGTTACTATGAATTTCATCTTGCGCTATAATAAAACGAACGAAATAATGGAATGTATTAAAACACATTTCTAGATCTGCTTATGAGACACACCGTCTATGGACATTTTATTCCCGAACTTTCTAAATTAACAATTTTTCAACTGTTAATTATTATCATGCTGAATTAGAATATCAATTAACTGTAATATAATACTGTGTACGATTTAATAAATTTAAAAATTATTTGAAAATAAGTGTGGTTAGCGACGTAGTTTTGTTAATTACTAAAAGCATGAGTGAGCCAGATTTTGAAATGCGTTCTGGGAGAAACAGATTCTAACCTTCAGGGCTTGATTCATCGGAAGACTCGGAGAAGTCCTCGATCAGCTCTGTGGATGCGTCTGGTTGTCTGCTGCGTTTTTTGCTCATTTTAAGTGATTACCAAATCGCATCACCGTAAAATTGTTATAATTCCTTTGTCTCCTTTGTTCAGACCCACACGTTCGGTGAACAAAAAGTATGCAAACACCTTGTTACATGAAATATTCTAAGGCTTTTACAAACCAGAACGAACTTTAGCAGACAATATTTTGTGCCCTCGTATTTTTATTCCAATGCATGCAAAAGGATCTGCAGATCTAACTAAATTACACAGTAATCAGTCATTGTAACCTAATTAAAATGCTTCATTAAAAAATTGTGGTCACAATCACAATTACTATTCCCTGGTATTCCCTGCAGAATTGATGTGTAACTTAACGTGCAACAACATTTACGAGCTATCTGATATCTGGAGCTATCTCATCGAAACCGAAAACGTGAATAAGCATTAAGCAGGGTTGTTAACTTAATAGACCGTGTAATACATTCATTGTTGCGACTCCCGTCTAGCGGCGTGTAGTATAATAAACTTTAGAAGCGCGAAGTTCGAATCGGATCACACGAAAGTAATAGGAAAGGGAGACAAAGTGAAGTTCGCACAAGCCCGAGGGGTTTGAAAATAGTTAGAGATTCTTTAAATAAACTTCAGGATTATAAATTAATCAATACCCCCTTGGAAACGGGTGTTTGAATAAATGAACTTCACCTTCCTCCCTAAATGGAGGAGGAGAAGGGTCTCGTAGGTGTGTAAATTCAGTGCAATGTTGTTAAACGCTTGTTTTTGCAAAAATCGAAAATCGAAAGGAAATGGATCAACAAATTGGAATTTAGCTAATTAATTAATAGATTTGTAATTGGCTCTTAGAAACTAAGACTTTTTGTAATTATCAAAAGGTGCAAAACTGATAGACCTTGTAAAACGTTCATTCCAGCCCCGAGATAAAAAGTAAACGGACGTGCGATTAAAAAATCTTGTGGATTTCTTATTCGTATCGTTTAAATTCGTTTATCGAGTTAATGAAATTTATTAGTTAATAATTATTATCGTTATTATTATTTTTAAAACTAGAAATCCGCGCCCAGTGAGCAGAACGCCTTAGCGTTCCGCGGGCATCGTCCCGCGCTCGAATTCCCCAAGAGGAGTCAGTATTCCCCAGACGACCGCGCAACATCATAAATAGTTAATGTATGCACACACTGATTTGATTGGCTAAAGTGAAGAAATATTCGTTAATTTAAATAGATCAAGAATGATTACATTCGTTCAAAATATACAACTAAGATTATAGAATCTTGAATATAAGAACAGTGAGGACTTGAGAATGCTCCGAGAGAAATTAGAAATTAAACCACCAATCAGAAGCGATTACAAAAAAACTGAGTCACTGCTCTCCATCAATCAGAAGCGATCACGAAAAATCACGAATCAGTTGTTGCGCGATCTCGTGAGGATTTTCGATAAAAGGCAAGATCCGTGCCCGTGGAGCGCTGAAGCAGTCAGCTCGCAAGTTTGTGCGGGGAATTCGAAAAGGTTAAATAAGACTAACTTCAAATGCACTGGGTTTAATAATATATAGCGTATTCGAACGGTCGCACTGGTGCGCAATAGTCCAGGTTGTTGAATGTGCTACGACTGAGAATACCGCCCTAGTTGCTAGCAAGCTTGCTTGCAAGATCGATCTGACATCCTAACAAAGTGGCTACTCGCTTATAACTACACCGGCTCAAGATTGCCAAACACGGCTGAAACAGGTGATTCCCCTTCAGTCAGTGGCGGATTTAACAGAGTGTCTGATGAGCAGTTGCCGCCTGGGCCCCTACCCAGAAGGTATTCTCAGGGCCCCATCTCCAAAAAAAAAAATATAATTTGATATAGGTATCCAAATACTATATTTTTTTCTCTACCACTACACTGAGTCTGTTTTTAGTAAATTACTTCTTCACTTTCCCGAAAAAATAGGCCCCTCAGAATTTTTGCCACCTGGGCCTTTTTTCTTAAATCCGCCACTGCCTTCCGTCTTTTGCTTCAACCCCCGCAATTATGCACAGTCTTTTACGCACATGATTGGGTAATACCCTACCCACTGAATGCGGAGAAATGCTGTACTCTACAGAAATTAATGAAAAAAACAGAAGGCCTGCCAGGCTCGAAATAATATCAGTTCCTTAACATAGGTGCCCAGGGGGGGGGGGGGGAGCAAAAAGGTGCAGTTGCCCCCCCTGGCTTTTGAGAAAAGATCGCTTACTTTTCAAAACTGATCTTTATTAAGTTTATACTAAAAAAGGGAATATTTTTAAATTTCGATTTTAAATTTTTAATTAAATTGACGCTACAAAATGGGTTAAAAAAGCAAGAGGGGTATATTTTTCTCTGCCATTATCCCAAAGTTATCTCCCGCCTGGAAAAACCCTCGGACGCCCTTGTTCCTTAAATAAGTAATAGGGATGAAAACAGGAATTTTGAAGTTATCTGTATAAAAAGCTATTTCATTATTAAACATTTAAATAAATCAATTTTTACTGTATACATTACACAGGAACACAAATTGCATTATATGAGTATTATACCACAGACGCTAGTATGTAACATTTACGTCATGTCAAGTGAGAATCTATTTCCCTTACATGTCAAACTGGTTTTCAAATGAATGTTTAAGTGGGTTATTTATCAAGTGGCAGTTTACATGTTACCTTAACTATAAATATATACATTAAACTAATGTAAGAGGAGCTAACAGAGTAAAACACGTAATTGAAAAATAAAACGAAAGAGTAGCATAAATTTTGCATACTTTTCTTCATATTTTTGCGAAAAACGTAAGAAAATTTGGAACACTCCAAAAAACTTACTTGGTACTAATAAATACGTGCGAAAAATAATATATGATCCTATACATGCTGCTTAGTCGAGAGACAAATGAACACGTGTATCATTAGTTGCTAATTTAACAAGTGTTTTCTTTACTCGAAGAATGGGCAGACGTGCTGCAGACTTTTCATGCCAACATTCCTTCATTAATTTTCCCAAACCAGCCAATGTCTGTAAAATAAAAATTATTTGACAGTCAAATTTGCATGATATATACTGGAACAATTGGAAACTTTTCTAAAACTATGTACATATCGTTATATTAACTTTTAGTAGAATGAAAAATGTTCAGATGGACAAACGAGAATTAATATCTAATAAATTGTACTTTCGCTTTTAAAGTATAAAGAATCTTTCAGTTTTTAAGCTTAAATATAAAATTGTATATCTACTAATGTATAGAAACATAGAAGCAATTTTTATGAAACAATATAATAGCGATTTTCGTGCTTAACATATATAATAAATAATAAATAATTTACTACTAAATCAACTACTAAAAAATTGAGTAGATAATTACAGGGTCAGAATGCCATCTATTAGGAAGTGGTGGCCTATGATGATCCAAACACACTAATTTTCGCATTTCTTCGATGGAAGGTTCTTGGCTATTAGAAAGCCACTCAGAATATGGTGCTATGTATTCAAGTGCAACACCATTACTTATGCATCTTCGACAAACTTCCCAAAGTATTAAACCCAGACTATAAATATCTGCTCGCCTGAAGTTTTCTAAACATTCCACATTTATCCTGAAAACATTTAAGATATAACTTTGAAATAAACATTACAATCAAGTATTTTAGTATTTCCTTAGATTAGATGCTTTTGCATTCTTAAAATAATTTAAAACTAGCATCACAACAGACGCATTTTTTTCTCCAATTGATCAAAACAAAAAATTAATGCAACTATATCGAAGATACACCGATGTATCATTTCACGGTTTATCATAGTTTTGTACATGAAAGATGATATATTCTCTTTTACCTTCAACAGAATGCTTTATAACATTTATAACAGAAGTAAAATTTAAGATATTAAGAATATCATGAATCATTAATAATAACACTGGTTTCTTAAATAAACACGATATATTATAATCGTCTAATAAACAGAGCTTGGCAGTATGCTAGCACATAAAATAACTTTGTATCGAAGTAGAGTTAATGTTAAGGTGAATGTCACAAATCAACCAAACTGAATTCCTGCCTATAAATTTTTTATAAAGAATTTCACAAGTAAAGGGGTAATGCATATCGAAACTTAAATACCTATGAATGCTTCATAACTATCCCAGCAAATATTTCCGGATTTACAAGTGAAATTCTTTACTTTTCTACAGGACACAAAAGGTAAGAAATATTACATACGTTTGATCGAGCATTTCTGGACTCATGTACCGTTTTGTACCTTGTTTCAAATCAATTCTATCTGTAGATAAGCGATCTTGTGTTACTGCTAACGCAAAATCAGTTATTACACAGCAGCCGTTAGTTTTAACAAGAATATTTTTAGATTTCAGATTACGGTGTGCCATCGCTGGTTTGCCTCTGGTTCCATGAATCTCCGTATGAAGATAAAGTAAACCATTGACGATACTCAAACAGATACTGAGCGTTTGATGGTGCATTAAAGAGTGCGGTGATCGATTTAAATAATCATAAAGAGAACCCATTGGATGATAATGCGTTACTAGCCATAGTTGCGTGCAACTCGCTCTGCTTGTCATATCACTTCCAACGTAACCAAGAATATTATCATGCCTCGACGGCAATAATTGAGAATAGACTTCCGTTTCCCGAGCCCAAGCTGCTTCATCTCGTGAGAAGTATATTTTTACAGCGACATTTTCCCCGTGCCATATTCCTCTCCAAACTTCTCCACCAAATCCACCATTACCTCCGCTACCAAGACATTCCACTAATGCTACTTGTTTAGCCAGCGTTCTTTGTACTAATAATGGTAAACCAGAGCCTGAACCACTGGTTAAACTTCTTCCATCCAGGTATTCCTATTTTAATACAAGATTCATACTATATATAAATTTATAACAAGCAAAATTTGTAGAAATATTTCTTCGCTCGAAGTAAAAGTAGAATAGAGCAGAAAAAACTTTTGTTTATTCCGTAAGAAATCAAGATTTTTTATAACGAAATGATACGAATATTGTAGTTACCAATGAATAAAGTCTCATTATTAAAAATGATATTTTCTTAAATAAATAAAGTATGATTTATAGAACACGATTAATGGAAAAAGTTTCACTTAAAACTCTATTGATATTCGTTCAGAAGAGCAAGTATTTTAGAACTATAGATACAAACTTAACTGTTGACAAGATTGATAATATCGAAAAGTCTTTCAAACTTTCCCACCATTTACTTTACAAGCGTATATTCTGATTCATACCTTCAATGTGCTATCGCCAGCTGCAGTTGCTCGAAGTTCATTAGGATAAATACTAGTGGATGTCGGTGAAGAGAACGAGAAATGTAGAATGGATGGTTCGATTTCTGAATCTATAACAAGCTTACTACGCCTCACGACCAACGGCCGTTTTCTACGTGTTCTATATGCCAATAAGTAAAGTAATACACCGCCAGCGATAATACAGAAACCAAGCATTGGGCCCAATATGGCCAATGTTAATTTAACTGCATAATTCTCTTCGATACCATCTAAAATAATATAGAATTATATTATGAATAAAATAGAAATAGACGAGTACATTAATATCAGATACACGTACCCCCATTAAAATCTTGTAATATAGGAAATGGTCCGTCATTGCAAAAGTCTGTTTGACAACACTCAACGTAATATTGTACACCTAAGGATCCACTAACATGTCTCTTCTTATTATTACCATTTTGAGTATTATGCGGCGGTTGATATTTATTGCATATTAATAACATTTGGTCTATCGACGAAGTGCATCCTCTACTTACGCTATCCTTACCATCCGGTTGTCTTACTCTAGATTTCCAACACTATCGAATGTAAAACAATATAATAATTTCTCCCCTAGTTTTCACGTTAATCATAGTACATGCAATAATGAAATAGATATTACAGTAACCGCATTATGGCAGATATCTGTATATGAACAGTCTGGTCCCTCACAAATATGACACCTTACACGTTGATGTCCGATAGAGTTATCATTAAGATCCATTATATCTATGGCTTTCTGCGATTCTTCGCTGTGATTCAGTGATTCCTCGAGAGACAAGTCATGTTCCGCCAAAGTAGGCTTCCCCTTTTCTCCTAAAAATCAGTCCCGTTAACTATTGGAAATATATTTGAAGATAGAAAGCATCGTTTTCCAGAGCATATACATGTATGTATGCAATCGCCTAGGTACACAAATATAAAGCCAAGGGAAAAGCAGGCGAACAAAGTTAAATCGCTTTCTCAGTAGTTACATTATACAAGATTTTTGTAATGTTGTTTACCGCAGATAACCACAAATATTCTATGCGTCAGTATGATACTTTAAATAGAAAGTAACTCAATTTTTTCTGATCGAATGAATTTTAACTAATCCGCGTACAATACATTTTAATTGAAAAATTTGTTGCCCACCTGGACATAATTTGAATGCCAATGATAATATGAAATATGTGATAAACATAGGATCCGCCATTGCTATGCACGTCAAAACATTGGGTAGCAGGAATTAAATCGATTTTTTTCAAGCTTCTTTTTATGCACTCATATGTTAAATGCAATTGTAATTAATTTTTACTTTTATAATGGCCAACGAAAAATTTAAGATACGAGCGAACAACATTGAACTGGCGGTATTTTATTTTCACGTTGAAAAAAAGAACACCTGTGGGTGGCGCTCCCATCATTTTGTTTGTGACGGATCACACTAGTGATGTGCGATACTGGCACCAACTATCGATAATGTTAATCGATATGAAATTATTTGTTCAATATCGATACATGAGATATATTATTCAAGAAGTATCGATATTGATAATAATTTTTATATTGTATGTACCATTAAGAATATATTTTATTTAAATTAAGATTCAAAGTATTAAAATGAAAATAAGTAATTTGCTTTTCAAATCGTGTTTATAAAGAAAACTAGAATTTATTTTTAATAAGAAACATCATGGGTATCATTCGATATAAGAGTATGAAAAATAATTACTGAATTTTATTTACACGTAGTAATTTGAAAATTATTAGCTTGAATTAGCTTGAACGAAAAAGGTGCAGTAAAAATTCTCGATATTTTACTAAAATTCTCGATACCTGTAATTATTAGTGTTTGAAATATTGATAAAAAATATAGACTGATGCAAGAACACATCAGAAAGTTCTGCATCGGTTTCGGATCTGACGCTTCCTTCTGGAGATAGGTATTATCTTGTTCAGTTGAATATTAGGAGTACCACTTTCAGGCTTAGAGCATATATAGATGGAGGTCTTATTTAGAGCTCGAAACTGTCGCCAACATCATGGGAGAGAGAAAGACATACTTTCTCGCTGATGCGAGCGAGAGGGGTAGAACGAGGGACTCCCAATCGCTCGCAATGCGCATGCGCCGGTGTACACCTCTCACTCGCACCAGCTCGCACATGTCTTTCTCTCTCGCGTGATGTTGGCGACAGTTTCGAAGACACGGGACATAAGGCAATGAGACCTACGATGAGACTTGTCTTGAGACATGTCTCTCTGTCTCGTGCTGGCAAGGTGGAGAGAAGAAGACAGAGAGACCTGTCTCGAGACATGTCTCCAGACAAATCTCATCGTGTAGGGCCCGCTTTAGGTATGCGCGGCGCTCAGTGGCGCGCTGACTCACCAGCCCAGATAGCACACCTCATCTTAGAGACGTCTAGTTTATGTCTATTTTAGGTCTGAACGTCTTGATTTGTAACAAGACGTCTTAAAGACATCTTTAAGACGCCTTTAAGACGCCTTTTGGACGTCTTTAAGACTTTACCAGACGTTGTGCTATCTGGGAGGCTATAGTATCGATACGGAGATGAATTTCGGCCTATAACTTTGAGAATATATTTTTGAAATGTTTTGGAAGTGATTTATGGAAAAACTTTTTTCTATTTTGCGTTCCATTTATATGGTCTTCTCCACTTTAAATGTCTGTGTGCCGTCTGGGAGAGTGCCCGATCTACGGATTCCAACTCTTCTGAGTCCTCACGCCCAGGCCGTCACAATACATATATATATATATACGAATATTACTTTTTAATCATATAGTGTAGTGGGTATCTCAAGATTTTATGAGTCATTTCAGTCTGCTCGCCTGTTCTCCTGATAAGAACACATTGGATTCTGTTGCGTATCTTGTTAGCTCTCCGGACGTAACTTCATTTTAATTTTGCTTGTGGGGATATTTGAAACCCTTTGTTTATAGAAGGTTTATTATGAAACGTTCGAATACCTCGTCGCAAAATTGTGTAAGGTTTTCAGCAAATTTGAGTAACACCTACCCAGATAGCACACAACGTCTAAAAACCCCCAAAAGACGTCCTGAAACCATCCAGACCTAAAACAGTGTAGAAAGAATGCTGCCAATGAGAAGACGTCTATCTACAGGCATGCATTGAATTAGAAGGTAAGTACTATTCGTACGTCGAAAGAATACTCCTAGCGGGCGATCACGCCGTGACCGTCACGGGCGATGCAGTCCCATGCAGTCGGCCGCTGAGACGATTGGTCGTGCCACCTATTTGGGCACACTTGTAAAGACGGGGCACACGTATCGTGGTTATTGCCCACGGTAGATAGCACAACGTCTGGTAAAGTCTTAAAGACGTCCAAAAGGCGTCTTAAAGACGTCTTGTTACAAATCAAGACGTTCAGACCTAAAATAGACATAGGACGGTATTCATAAATGTGTCTTAAGATTAAGCAAATGCTTAAGCATTCGGCATCCTTTACTATGCTACTAGGTTAGTAGAGGATACCGCATGCTTAAGCATTTGCTTAATCTTAAGACACGTTTATGAATACCGCCCATAAACTAGACGTCTCTAAGACGAGGTGTGCTATCTGGGTGGCGGAATCGGCCACATCTACTTCCCAGATAGCACACCTCGTCTTAGAGACGTCTAGTTTATGTCCATTTTAGGTCTGAACGTTTTGATTTGTAACAAGACGTCTTTAAGACGTCTTTAAGACGCCTTTTGGACGTCTTTAAGACGCCTTTTGGACGTCTTTAAGACTTTACCAGACGTTGTACTATCTGGGTTACTACAACCCATCACTGCCCTCATGCAGAGGTGTAAGATGCGAAGATTTCCGACTGCAGCGCCGCCTGCGGTGGAGTAAGGAATCTCAGCTTGTGATATCTCCGCTCTATATTCTTTGGTAGTTTCGTGCTATGCAAGATGCGAAGAATTGAAGATTTTCTACTTCAGCGCTCCGCTTGTACATTGTTGGTACTACATTATGCGGGCTTTTTTGGCGGGATACCGTAACGGACATGCGCGAACGTAGAGTAACCGTAATTCGTAGTGCTGTGTCCAGTGCGTGTGGTTGCTTATAAATATTTAATATTTCAGCTGGTGATCGTCCATCTTTTGAAGGCATCAACTAAGCAGGTAAGTATTTTTTTTCATTAATTTATATACTTTCCTCTTCTTTTTTTTATTTATCTTTTTCCTCTGTCTGTTTTTCTGGTTTTTATCATGAATTCTCCTACAGCGAAACGCAAATATAGTCCGAGAACTTTTCTTCGACAATGGTTGTTAAGTAGAATTATTGAAAGTGCTCGACATCATAAATTTTCTATATTTGTTGACGAAAGCACAGATATTTCAAACGTAAAATGGCTCACTTTTTTAATTAAATACGTAAATTCGGAAACTTCTGCAGCTTTTACAGAATTATTAGAATTATTAAAATTAGACGCCACAGATTGCTCTGCAGAAGGTTTATTTTCAGCATTTGAGAAAGCATTGCACAAAAAGCAATTTCCTGTGCAGAATGTAATTGGACTCACATGTGACAATGCATCAGTGATGATCGGGCGCTTTTCCTCATTTTGTTCAAAACTTAAAACGAGGTGTCCTTCATTAATAACAGTCAATTGTATTTGCCATTCCGCGGCATTAGTATCTAGTAAAGCATGTTCAGAAATCCCAAGTTATATTGAAAAATTTATTCGAAATTTAACAGTTTATATTAATATTAGCGCCAAACGGTCGGCGAATTTTGCTAATTTTCAAGAATTTGTTAATAATAAGTCAAAAAAAATTTTAAAATTGTGCGATACGCGTTGGCTAGCCATGCACGCTTGCGTAGCACGCATTCTGGAATGTTGGGATTCGTTAAATCTTTTTTTAATTTCGGAAGTATTTGAAAATCAAAAAAACGAGACGGCTGATAATCTACTTTGTGATATAAAAAAAATAGAAACAAAAGCTTATCTTTTGTTTCTTAAATATATTTTAAATTATTTCAATTCCTTCAACGCGTTTTTTCAAACTCGCAGGACAGCCGTTCATTTATTATATTCTAAATCTAGACTTTTGTTTCAAGATTTGTGCGGACATATTTTAAAACCAGAATATTCAACAATAAACGACTCGATGTTTCACATAGATTTTTTTTCCGGTAACAATTTGTTAGACTTGAAGGACATTTGCCTCGGTTTTGAGTGTGAACATTACTTGAAGGATCATGTCGATGATAGTACTTTGCCCCAGGAAACGTTTCTTGAAATTAAAAAAATTTGCTTAGCTCTTTACATTAGAGCCATTACCGAGATAATAAAACGTTTCCCTTTAAAAGATACATTTTAGGCACTTTGCACGTTTTTGATGTGAAATTAGCACTTTTTGATAGTAATAGAGACTATACCTTGAAAAATTTAATTTACGTTGCACAAAAATTAGGATCTTTTGACCACTTAAAATTAAAAGAAGAATGGAATAAGTTGTATTATACTTTCGACAAAGTGCAATGTCAAGAATTGTCACAGCTGTGCGTTGATGACATGTAGGTTCAAATTAATTCTGCGAGGGATAAAGATAAAAATCTCCTGTTCCCAGTCTTGAAACAACTCGTGAATGTTGTAAGGAGCCTTCCTCACTCAAATGCAGAAGCAGAAAGAATTTTCTCTATTCTGACCGATGTCAAAACTTGTAAAAGAAGTAAACTTAGTCATGATTCTGTAAATTCCATTGCCGTGATTAAAACAGCTTTTGAAGCCCGCGGAGAAACTAGTTCTACAATTTCGATTGGCCCAAATCATTTTACATTAATGTCAAGTAATAATTTATATTCGTAGCCATTAGTTTCGTTTTTATTCAAATTTTTAATAATATTTTGGAATTAAATTTGTGTTTGTGGTTTATATTTGCAATCGTTTCGCTTTCTATCTAAACGTTATCTTTTTTTCATTCTTGCTTGATATCTATTCATTTAATATTTCTCAACCGATTTTTTCCTCTTTTCAAAGGTGTTAACATCTCGGTAAATTGAGTGTGTTGTCGCACTCACACCACGTTGCGGTGCGTGAAAAACAAAGTGAACTGTGAAAGACGTTTCGCTTTCTCACTCATTCCCGTTTCCTCTAACTCGCGTTCACGTCTTTCCCTAAAAAATAGATATAGTACATATGTATGTTATAAATGTGATATGTAAAACTAAACCTTCACTTCATAAGCCCTATCGCTTCATCCTATCATACTGTTATTTACTTTTGCATCACATATTGTATACAACTATACATATAGATACATACATATATAATACATCAAAAAAATTATTGTCAAGCTGATTATCCCATGATTAAACATAATTTATACAAATGACATTACAAAATAATTTAAGAGTATACATACTGTACGTATAAATTTAATAACTTTTAACGTACCTTTATATGTACATATTTATTGATTTTTTTGTCTTCTATAGATGTTTAATAAATATAGAAAGGAAATAAAAAACAACACAAATGTGCATTAATTATTAATTATGTCAATTATTTTATACGAAAATTATAAGAAAATAAATTTTATTAAATTTTAATAAATTGTTCTCTGTAATAATTGTAACTGTACAAGTAAGTATCGGTGCCCATAGCGTAAGCTAAAGCGTCTATCGTCAATGTCAACGGTTTATTGCAATTCGGATATTGCAAAATCCTACGTGTATCGTGAACGAAAATCCTTTATGAGCGAAAATAGGGAAAAAATTTATTTAACTTTTTTACGTAGTATTTAATTCCCTGTGAGATTCGTTTAGAGAATCTTTTTAATTTTTATGAATAACGAATATTTATATTAAATAATACGAAAAATTATAGAACTATAAGAGGTAACTATCATTATTCATGAACCGATTGGGTTAAAAAATTAACCAGATTTTAAGACGAAAAGACGAAATCTAAATATAAAGTTTTATTAAAATCTATTGAGCCATTTAAACGCAATTGTGTTAACAAACATTCGAGATTTTGAAAAAATCTATTTTTTTAATAGTCTCAGTGTGATCAGGAGATCCTAAAACGTGTATTTCCGCAATAAAAATTTTTTCGAAATTTTTTTTCGTTACAAGAATATCTGTGTCGGAAAGTGAAAATATCCGGGAAACCAAAATCGCATTTCGGTGGCTCGTGCCGCTTGCCAGCGACCAGGGTTGCCGTTTACCGTCCGAGGCCTGTAAGAGTGAAGGAGTCCGTGATACGTACAGCATGAGTAAGTAAGACGAAAGATCCCCGAACGGCAACCTTGCCGGTACTAGAATCTCAACGTTTCAAGAGCAAGAGAGAAAGGCTCATATTCACCGTCCCTCTCAACTCCCGAAATTGTCCGAAGTCATCCGAAGCGCTGGGCTCACGTATGCGCGGATCATGGAGTTGTCATACTTGTCATGTGCATGGTGGGGGAAATTCTCGATACTCCGGCCATTAACTTTAGCATCACTGAATAGAGTACGGACCGAATGAAAACTATCAAAACTTCCTCACTCTACCGCAAGCGGCGCTGCAGTCGGAAATCTTCGCATCTTACACCTCTGCCCTCATGTATATCTTTCTCTTTCTATGGTCGTCTACATTATCGCCCATTGCATGCTTCCTCCATGTTTATATGCTCTAAGCTAGCTAGCGCTAGAAAATTACTTGGATTGGTCGATTCTTATAGAGCTATCTTCGTCTCTATCAGACACAACCAATCCAAGTTACTTTCTGGCACTAGCTGGAGCCAGTGCGAGATCCCGAATTCGCTGAACACGCACGTCAAAATATATTATACTATGTATATAGATATTACTTATCTATATACGTCAATTTGGACGTAAATATGCGTCAATGCTAGTCAAACATTTAATGTGTTTTTTTTATCGCGAATATCGTGTCATTATATGTGTAGCTTATCTAGTTCTTATCAGACGTGGCAGCAGGAATCTGCAATGACTTTTGCACTCGTGTCTGTATCTATATTTACATACCATAGCCTGCGTCAACAAGTCGTATTGTATTAAAGCTTAACTTTAAAGCGAAGCTGTAATTAGCGGCAAAGAGGCAGGTTACTGCTTGAAAGCTGTGATTTCATCGAGAACTTAAACGAGCTTTAAAAAAACATGAAACTTTTCCGGTGCTCGCGAAAATTTTCATGTTCGCGCGTTGAACGAAATAAACATCATCCTTTTTACAATTTGGCGTGCCATTAAAGCAAGAATGAGTTATGCTCGATATGAAATTCTATTCGAACACGCAATCGAGCTTCTTCGAAACCATTCTGTTTCAAAATCGTTATTAATACCTATCAGTTCTTGCTGCGCGTATTTGCCGACGTAAGTAGATAAACTGTATGCACAGGTAATATTATTGTGAATCGGGTTACCTACGCTTTGAAATACGGGCGGCTTTGAAATATATGCTAATTCAACATAATCTTCTTCAATCGAACGTAGCGATAAGTTGTTTAACTTGCTGTGACAAAAATCGGGTAAAACATAGATTGTAAGTATGGCACAACAATACTCTATGCAAATCAGGCAATTTTTCTGTGATAGTTCTTGTACAAATTACGGTAAAACAAAGACAGAATGCTTCAGCACTCCTCTATAGAGTAAGAAATTTTATGTCAGCATTTTACTTTTTCCCTGTCTATCTCTATTTTTTAATAACGTATCCTCTGTAGATGACCTTGTATTTCACATATACCATTGCTTTGCATATTCCATCGTGCAATATTCTATTAACGCAATGGTTGTATAACGTTTCATAACAACGTACTTGGTCTGGTTGTCTTCCTGTATATATACCTGCTTATCATAGAGTAATCAAAGGCAGCATTGGGTCATATTGTGATGGCAAAGATATAAGTAAACGCTATGACATAAAGCTGAAATAGTATCGTGGTCGTAGATCTCATCAGAATGATCTAGATCTTTCTGTTATTTACTTTTTTCGAACAATTAAAATTGGGATTATTTAGGGCTATCATTTATAATGTTTCAAAGTTTTAGACAAGGTACATGTGACTGTTTCGTGTGCTTTTTATGTGACCCAGCTGTTCGCGACTATGTGTTTAATATTGCATCTAGAGCTTCATTTAAATATATTAATATTTCACAAAAGTTTGACGAATTCTGTAAAAGTGATTTAAGTTTAAATAATTTAGTGATTAATTAAATAGTTTCATTATATACAAGCTTCTTTTTAATATTGCAATGGACAAAGCCTGTTGTTAAGAGGAATACGGATAATTAATTTACGCTCTTTATTGTTATCTGGGGTTAATATGACGTGTAATTAATTTAATCTTATTTTTGAATGTAGGGGTGCATAACGAGTAGAATAATGGCTAATCTCGTTCGTTTTGCGTTACAGGAGCGAAGGTGCTAGAGATATGTCAAACTACTTAAAGAATTCTGCATTCATACGATGGCCAAGATAATTTTGCATTTATATCTACAGGAGTTCTCAGGTATATTATATGTAATTAACGAGCTCTGATAGATCGAAGAGTTCTTTCTGCTAAGTTAAGAAAGTTATATCTCTTTTACATTGTAGAAATTTGAGCCGAAATTGTGTAATGTGTGCTTCTGGATGGTAACAAATGTAAATGAAACTGTTACGTTAACAATGATATTCGTAATTTACTAAATTAAAGTTACATGCTTCTGTCATGTATCATGGTTCGACAAAGGCTCCCAAATATTAATGGTAAACCGAGATTTAACGATGCCTGTACCGACAACGCTGTATAGGAAGATAGCGAGAAGAATTTTCCTTCTAAGTGATTTACTTTTTATTGTAGGTGTTAGAAGTGGCAAATACTTCATATTGACCCTCACGGTGGGTGTGATTTTTGGATTTCTCTCAGCGTGCCTTTTGATAACATCTACAAGAGATGTGCCATACATGTTTAACTTGTTTCCTGCTAGTTTTGTGCTCTCAAGAGATCCACATCATTACTCAGAATTGGAATCAGAGGTGAATACGTTACATGTTGTTAATACTTTACAGAAGATTTCTTTCTATTTAATTAATGGGATTGTACATGCGTTTAATAGATCGGGCCCGAAACAGAGGTAAAATTTCACGGCGAAGATGAGGACTTCCACAAAGGCGAGGGTAAGGTTGCGCAAGATCTTGCAAAGAAGGTACGCGTTCTTTGCTGGATTATGACTGGCCCGAAGAACCATCAGAGCAAAGCGCAACATGTAAAAGCAACATGGGGCAAACGTTGCAACATCCTCTTATTTATGAGTTCTGCCGAAGGTAGATTATTACAGTTACGAGCATGAGATCGAGATTAAACAGATCTAAAATAACGGTATCAAACATTCTCTGTTTAGATGCAAATTTACCCACGGTTGTTTTGCCAGTAAAGGAAGGAAGGGACAACTTGTGGGCGAAAACTAAAGAAGCATTTAAATATGCCTATGAAAAGTACAAAGATGAAGCTGATTGGTTCATGAAGGCTGATGACGATACGTTCGTCTATTAACATTCTAGCAATATTTACCATCGTACGTCTGTTCTGTGAATTAAGTTAAGATGTTAATAATGCTTTGCAGATACGTGGTCGTAGAAAATTTACGATATATGCTGTCATCTTACAACCCAAGTTCTCCGCTGTACTTTGGCTGTAGATTCAAACCGTTCGTGAAGCAGGGGTACATGAGCGGCGGCGCAGGATACGTACTTAGCAAAGAAGCTTTGCGGAAATTCGTCGAGAAGGCTTTGCCCGACGATACAAAGTGTCGCTCGGATAACGGAGGCGCAGAGGACGTGGAGATGGGGAAGTGCCTGGAAAAAGTCGGAGTTAGAGCGATGGACAGTAGAGATCCACACGGTCGCGGGAGATTCTTCCCTTTTGTCCCGGAACACCACTTGATTCCGAATCACGTGGACAAGAATTTCTGGTACTGGAAGTACATTTATTACGATACCAAAGACGGTCTCAATTGCTGTTCCGATAGTGCGATATCGTTTCACTACGTGTCACCAAACATGATGTACGTTCTCGAATATTTAATTTATCACTTAAGGCCATACGGCATCACGCACGGCATGGAAACACTTACTGTGCATCAGTCGACCACTATATCGACCGAATACTAGTCCATTTGGAATACTATAAGTGGAGATGGGCAACTCTCCCTTCTGCAAGCTTTCTTCGAACTTGCTCTTCTTGTGCCCATCATTAGGTATAAACACCGACAGTAACCTTTCTTTCTTTTTTATTTCACGGTTTTCTCTTCTTTTTATGTGTACTACGCTAGTCCGTTCAGGCCAACGAATTAAATAGTTAAATGTATTCATTGAGAAAGGAAATATTGTGATATACATGATACAAATACAGTGCTGTCTCGAAAAGAAGTCGTCGCTACCCCCGCTACTTTTGTAGTTGCCGTGGCAAGTATTCCGTCTTCTTTTTGTTTCCGTTTCGATAGACGACGCCGTGGCAGTGTCGATCGCAATTTATATGACTTGTCAGTCTTGTCAGTGGCACGCGCCCTCTCACTCGCCGCGGTAGAGGGTTAAAGATAAGCCGAATAGACTACCAGTCTTGAAAAAAACTCGGCCCCCGGCCCCGAGTACTTCTCGAAAGGAAACAGTATATATAATGTTTATACATACCTATGTGTAATGATGAGAGAAGTTTCTAATTTCATTACAATATCAAAGTGAGGTACCCATCCATGTATGCATGTTACAAGCATATAAGAAATGCTGTACTTTAACGTGTTATTTGTCGTAGCGTTTTATCAAGCAATCGACGATACGACAATGGATTAATATTCCAATAGTAATCAGTATTTTCAATTCTTATAATTAAACAAAAACTATTGTTTAAATGTAATTTGATCTACAGTACCAGCAATTAGCAATAATTTATATTTTGAGACTTGTATTACGGGGGATGAGAACGAATAATGTGGAGGCGTTTCTATTATGCTTGCAACATCGAAACTGTAAGAGAAGCACGCGTTTTGCGTGAAGTCAGGTATATAATTATATATGTATGTATGTATATATATATATACACATAAAACTGTATTTCGTAATATTAATATAATAATGGTAATAATAATAATTAATAATAATAATCCCAATAATGATGTTCTACCCAGATAATAAATACTATAGATACAGTGTGAGTGTGGTGTGTGAGTAAATTAACCAATTAACTTTATAAGGGGGGGAGAGGAATTAGGGGTTGCTATGTACAAGTCATATTTGTACTATGCGACTGACGCAACTAGCCACCGTGTCGGCTTTTTCATTCAGACGCGCCCTGTATTCTCTTCGTCTTGTCTTTTTATTCATATCTTTCCCTCATATATATTTTTTCATCGCTACGTTTCGCTTGCACAATTTTCGTTTTACGTACGTTAAATCATCTTTTCTCTCTCTCTCTCTCTCTCTTTTTTTCCGTTTTTTTTCCTAAGTTGGCAGAGAACAAACTTCTCTTTCTTCCATTCTCTTTTCCTTTGTTAACTCTCTCGCTCCCTCCGTTCATTCTCAATTACCTAATATCTCGGCGATGTCTCTCACTTCATAAATTATTTAAAAACAATATTTTACACTATTAATCGTATGTATAATATTATAATAGAGGTCACCTAATTCGAATAAAATTTGTCAAACAGCATCGAAAAATTTGCGCTAACGGGTCCAGGAAACATGATAACAGTGACCCAGTGCCGCGCGAGCATAATACAATATAATATAATATTATATAATTGTCATACTTATCTCACACTGGGGGCTTGTACGAGGCATTATACTTATAAAAACGAAGTGACGCCTCCATCTTCCGCGCATGCTCTTCCTTTCTTTCTCTTTCTCTCTGTCTTTCTTTCCCTCTCTCTCTCTCTCTCTCTCTTTCTCTCCCGCTCACTCTCTCGTCTACATCATCTATATAAAATTAAAAAACAACGTAATATCATTTATATTACTTCGTCGTTATTAATAATAGAAGCTTTGTACAAAATTCAATTTACAATTAAAAACTTTAGTTACGTAATTTTCTAGAGATTCTGATTAGTAATTGAACTATCTATCGACAGAGAGGCAATTGAAAGTTGGTTTCTTTTAACGCGCTCTCTTTTCTTCCCTCTTCTTTCTACCCCCATACACGCACAGATACACGCCACCACTGCGCACACGCAATTCTTACAGTTTCATTCATTCGTTCAATCTGTTCTTATTTATTGCATGCAATTCTAGTCGATCAACCCCATTAAACCCCATTTGGTACGCGACAATACATGGTCGTTAATTAGTAGTTTTTCCGTCTTCTGGCCTTTCTCTCTTTTTCTATCGCGATTATCAGTAAAACAAGAAGTACGATCTACCTGCAGTAGGACTCCTCAATAAGTTCGCCGTTATAGGTCTACCGCGAACTTTTTCAGATGTCCTAAAAAAGGTCGATGTTCGATCTGGTCCTTGGCTCGAACGCCCAAATATCAGCACATCAATGTCGTCGCCGGCTTCACATGGTATTGGTATCGAGGCGTCAAGTTGGTGGTCAAATAAGCCACAAGTTAAACATTAAAAGAATCTTCTAAATGAGGCTTGGGAATTACCTGCTCTTTTCGATCGATTTTCAGAAGCAACACCTCCTTTCCCTCGCCGCGCGTCTTGGTCTCCCACCTCGAGCGCGTACTATATGAACCGCGCTGACAATAAAAAGCGCATCGATGTGGCACGATGTAGAAACCTATCATGTACTTGGCGTCGAGACGCTACCGCGTCTCTAGATTGATACGAGTGTCGCACTAATGTTCATATGGTACGCGCCCGAGGTGCGTACTCGGGCACTATAGCCGTTGCGGGGGCCAAAACGCGCGGTGGGAGGGCGTTACTTTTGAAAATCGGCCGCAAAGGGCAGTTAATTCCCAAGCCTGTTCTAAACAACAGTAATTCGAATCATCGAGCGAGTGAATACTCCACATAATTAGCTAAAGATAATCGATATACATTCGTGTTTGGCTTCACATTCGTCGTGGCGATCACACGAATCTGTCACTAGCATTTAAAAGAAGGACAAACTGAAAGTATGAATGTTTCATTTTTGCATACATTAATAGCTGTTAACATAGCGTTTCCCTGCTGTTCGCACACTTCAAGTGGCCTGATGGGCTAGTCACTTAGGTCAGTTCAATAAAGTGGCAGAGATAAATCGCGAGCTTCTATGGAGTACTATACGTACTCCTGTATTCGGCCCTACTGTATTCCTGTTTCCATTTTTCAGTAAATTGCGCGAAAAGAAGCTTAAAAAGAATTATTATGCCTTGACGATTGCCGTCGTGGGGTGACTGCTTTAATGCTTCACAGCGCATCAATTGAAAAGCAAAAGCCGAGCAAGAAAAATCAGATCTCTGAGTGTATTCACGTTCGAAGGACTCTCTTTCTCTCTCCCACCCCCCCTCTTTCTTTCTTTCATTCATTCTTCTTTCATTCATTCTCTCTCTTTCTTACTTCCTCCCTCTGCCAGTCTTCCGGAGAATCTCTCAGAGTAGCTAACGTACAGCCCAAGACTGATGTAGGAAACCAGTTGCTCTCGTAAAGCCCCAAGTGATGGTATGGTTAAGGAGTGCGTGAGAGAGGTGCATATACTGCACTACGAAGGGAGAGGGTGTGGGTCAGACGAGAGCTGCCGCTGCATGGTAGAGCTGCATGAGCGCTTGCACGTGTACTGGCAAGCAGGATAGCCGATCCTTTGTGTTCGCGTCCACCGCGAGCCACGACAGCGCATTGTACCCTTCCAATACGTATCTGAAAGCCACGGGAATAACAGTTAGTCACTAAATCACGTCGCGCGGGCCCAACAGATTTTAGATCAGTTTAAATCAATCGAGTGAATAATATGAACCTGAGCACATCGGTGGTATACTGTGAATCTAGTGGATGAGCGGTGAGTGCGCTTTGCTGTTGCAACAGATCGTCGCTATTCTGCTGTATTGCTGGACTATGCAAATGTAAGGCATTCTTCAAGAACACTGGGCAAACGCCTTCAAGATGGGGGCAAGCTGACCAAAACCATGGTGGCATTCGTCCCGTCGGCGCAGTGGATACTAAATAACCGAGAGCAAGCGGTTGTTGCAACAGCGTTCCAACCTCCTCTGCCTGTTCAGCAACTGCTACCTATTGTTCATAAACAGTTTTGTCAGAGTTAAATTTACTCGCGTCCATTGTTAATACTCCTAATCACTGTAGCATTCAATTAACGGAAACTCTACGCGTTTAATACGCCGAGGACGACGGCGTTTTGAGATTAAAGTTTTAGTCTCTTCTGAACTTACTCTTGGCGTGTTGCTACACGGAAATGGACTACCCGGGCCGTCGTGGTTGCCTAGACCCGAACCACCACCATCTCCGCCCAGTGGTGATCCCTCTGGACGATGCGGACTGCCACCAGGACTTTGTCCTCCACCAGCGCCAGCCTCTGGCCATACGTTAAATATATCGTTGAAGTCTCCCATACCTTCCATACCTTCCGGCATGTCATCGTTCAAAGCAGAGAACAGCTCGTCGTCCCCTAATTCTGGTCCATTGATGTGCTGCTCTTGAAATGCAGTCTGTGACGACTGTACCAGAACAATTAGATTAGGAACAATGTTTGCCCTGCCCTTGTGATACAGAACTGATGTTATCATCGTGCTCCATTTGAAGAGTGGGCTCGCGTGAACTTACCTGGGTGGTAGCAGATGTAGGAAACACGAGAATGTGAGTGCACGTGACATCCTGCGGGGTTGATAATTGGCAGTTTACCGACGCCTGACTGAATCTTTCATCGGGCGTGAACTGGTCAGCCATCAGTCTCAGTGTCGAGTCTGGTTCGAGGGAAACTAAACAGGCGCTGAGCACGCAAGGTGCCGCTGACGGATACAGAAGACTACATTGGCCGCATATTTCTTTTAGATGCTTCGAGGCCTTGAGAAGCGCTTTTCTAGATAACAACCAACTCCATCCTTTCAGCTCGCCGTGGCCTATACGTCCCACGCGACCTACCACTAATCTCCATGGTTGCACCTACGCGCGAATAAAAGTTTATCGATTTAGCTCGTCAACATTGCTCTCGGACTTTGAGCACCTTTTCACATTAAATACTTACACCCTGAGACATCACGCCGAGTATGAAGTCCATCAATTTCTGCAAGCCTACTCGCCTGGCCGAAGCTCGTTTCCTCCTCTTCCTGTTGGGTATGTCGATGTTGATGGTGGCTGTCTCGAATATCTCGCCTCTGTCGTCGGTGGCGACCGCGAGCAGCCAGGATTGATCCTCGCTGAGACAATAGCTGAGATAGAGAACCGCGCATTCCTCTGGTCCAGCGATACCAAAGGACTCTGGTGCTTCGCTTTTCGCCCGCAGCGGCGCCAGGACGTAGGCCGGCGCGTACAACCGATACGGGGCTCGGTTCCGTTCCTGATGTAGAGTTGCAAGAATATTACTATAAGACTGAAATATATCGATCCGCGGGTCTGTTTCTTTCTTGCCAATCTTTCCGCGAACCGGTAGCAATCGACGCAAGCAACACGCAAGTTACGGCCAATCGAGTTAATCGTTAGAAAGAACCGATGGAACACGAGAAGGTGGGAATAGAGTGTCTCTTACATCTTTACTCTTAAGGAAAAGATCTGCAGCGGCAGCGGTACCAAAGCCAGTGAGACTTTTTACCGTGGAGTTGTGATTTAACAATCGCCGGCCCTGTAGGAACACGTTTAACGCTAAGGCTCTCATCTCGTCCTGAATCTTTCGCCTTTCCCTAGCCCGACTTAACTCCATTATGCTTTCCAAGGATATTAGCTGGGAAAAAAGACGCGTCGTTAGAAATTACCTATGATATCGAGACAATCCTTTGACTGTTTTAATACACAGAAAATTAAATATTAATCCTTTGCGTGTTGGTGGTAGACAGTGGTGGGGTTAAGTACTTTGCATGTCGGGGACATGTTTCCAGTTCTGTATGAGTAGAAATTCTCCGATGTCAATGTTGTAAGTTAGTTAGAAATAAGGAGTTCTACAAAGGATTAATATTTCGAATCGAGGATACAAATGATGAAACCTCACCTGGACGTTGATGTTGGATCTGATGTTCTCAGGCATACTATTGACTGCTGCCGAGTAGGCGCGTAACAAAGCTAAAATCGCGAGTCTTCGGCGATCAGAATCCTCGGGCCCTCCCAGTGAGAATGGTTCTACCAAATAAACAACAACAGCCGGTGGCTCGACTTCCTCTTCGTCTGGACCCGCGGTGGTGTTAGTGGGTATCGTGGCAGTTTGAGAAGTCGGTGTCGTATTACCAGCATTAGAATTGGAATTTGTCGCTGTACCCGACGATGGAGTTTCGCTTCTGGGATTTTCTCCCTCTGAAAGCGTGCAAACTTCATATGCAACTACATCACCTTTTTTCCCAACAGTTTCTTATAATTTCTCACACTTTGATAAAAATATTCTATCTATAGATTTCAGCGGTGATCAGTATAACAATAAATAAGACTACATTGGACTATATTAAGAATTTCGTACTTTCTCTAAAACACAGACGACGGTAAAAAATTACAGTATCTTTCATTCATTGCTGTATATAAACATTCATATTGAATTCTATTGAATTCTATTGCATTACGAATGTGGATGAAATTCATAAAAAGTGGAATCACTTTAGTTAGGAGGGAAAGTTCCCAACTCGAAAATTCCGATTTCAATGAAACTTCGCGTGAATATAAAACATATTGGAGTACAGACGAAGCAATTTTTTTCTGCAAAAATTCACTCCGAGGAGGGGAAATCAGCTCTTAAGTCAGCTTTGTTTTTCTTTCCGCAGTGTGATGGAGCATAACAAACTGAACAATGATTATTTTTAATGATTATTACATTAAGAGCTGGAAATTTCACCCATTCAGAGTGAATTTCCGCAGAAAAAATGGCTCCTTCCCACGAAGTTTCGTTAAAATCAGAATTTTCCTGTTGGAAACATTTCCCTTTCAGACAGATAGAGCGAGTATTGAAACGTACCAACAGATTCAGGTTTGCTGGTCATCACATCAGGCGTTGCTGGCATCGTGTCAGTGACGGGGATAGTCGTTTGCTGTTGCTGCTGTTGTCTATTCGTTTGTTGCGAGTCACCAGGATCCAACAGACTTCGATCCTGTATAACTTGCGTTAAATACGGGGCTAATCGATGATTACACACTTGAGCGTACAGCCGCAATAGCTCTCCCAATTGGTTCTCTCCTAATAGTTTAAACCAGTCGTCTATCGGTTGTTTGGCTTGCTTCTGCACGGAGGCTTTCCCAACCCGAAGAATACCATCGCGGAGTGCCTTCGAGATAGCTGTATGCCTTCCCAGCCGGCAGATCTAAACACAAAGGCCAGAATGCTTGGATCCAGTAACGAAGCGAAACGAAAGACCACGTAGGAATACCGGTTACTTACTTCATACGTGGTGGATAGTTCGCGGAAAAACGATTTCACTTTGTTGATAACGCAATCGCTGTCGGGCGCTACCACCACGTAGGCGACGTCCCTGGGCCCAGCATACGGTTCTAAGAGCAGCTTCTCCCAGTAACTAAGAGCATAAGGTGACAAAGACAGCCAGTCCCGATCATAACCAACGACCAATGCGGGTATCGGCTGTGGCTCGCAACGGTCGTCAGTCCCACGGCCCGCTAACCGATGATACTGCCTCCAGGTGAGAGGGCCAGCAACCGTATACGGCGCCTCCCACATCCTGGTGGTGCACTTTTTCTGCACGGCGTCCTGCAGCAGTGGCTGCAGGCCTCTCATCATCCTTACAATGTCACCGCTACACTGAGGACCCTTCGCTCTAAGGAACACCCATCGATGCACACCGTTCACGCGGTTAGTCCTTTCGTTATGCGTGCCGTCGATTTTACCCTGATCGAGAGCCGCCAGCGACACCTCGTTCCCATCGTTGAACTCCAACATGTTCACAGTCGGGGCAAGCATCGGGTAGCCCTTCATCGCCGCGTAAATCCTGGACGCCCTGTACAGGCTGCTCGCGGAGCTCTGCACTATCAGGCATTGCTCCCGCAGCAGCTCCAACACACTGGGCGGTATCACGTCCAAACCCTCCGACGGTTTACCTGCTCCGCACGCCAAAGCAACCAGAGACGTTTTCTTCTTCTCTGCCGGATCCTCCGCGATCCCTGTGATCTCCATCTCGTCCTCGTAGAACAGACCCGCCCTGTGGGCCAGCCGTCGGTTCACCACCGCGCTGAAACCGCAGCTGCACCTGATCTGATCGTCGTCTTGGTACAGAGCACCGCCAGACCACGAGTGCGCCAGGTAAACGCCCGCGTCCGCGCCCTTGATATTACCCACTACCTTGGGTCCCGCGTTGCAGACGCACAGACTGCAGCTGTCGAAGTTGTGATCGCGAAAGATGTTGAGCGCTGTGTCCGCTAAGAGGATGTTCACCACGAGGGAATTCGATTCTGGCGCTCGCGTAGGGCCTGGCGTGTCTGCCTCGATACTGTTCAGGTTCTTGTTCAAATACGAGGAGGTGGTGGACGTGGCTGGGCTCGGTTGATCGTAGGGCGGCGGCGGCGGTCTCCCAGAAATGGTCGCGGAACGATACGGTGCACCCAACGGCGCTGGGCTCGGCGGGCATGGTTGCTGTTGAACCGAGCCCGGTCTAGTCGGTGGAAGAGGTTTGTCCGTGTTGTTGGAAGTCGGATTGCACTGCCAGGAAGGTCTGTACACGCAGTGCGATGGCAGTGTGACGGGTGGTAGAGACTGGCTGGGCAGATTCGTGAGGGGGGCGTATTTGGAAGAACCCACCATCTTGCAGATCGGCGCGGGCTTGAACACGTAAGACCAATCGTCAATTGGCTCCTCTTGAGGGGATCCCATGTTCGGATAGATGTCGGGGAGGTGCCTGAGTGGTCGTTGAGGTACAGAAAGTTCCGTCTGGTCCATCAAAGGGTCGTTCAACTGGCAAGGCGAGGCGACCGGATTATGCTCTAGGGATGGCGGCGTGGGGAACATTTTGGAAAGTTCTTCTGGTCGTAGTACGCCCACACCTCGGTTATTATGTCTGTTGTTGGCGTCTACTCTGGTCTCTTCGTGTAGCCCACTGGATCTATTCGATTCCGGCGGTGTTTGTACTTGAAGTTGGTTCAAATTCTGTAACAAGTTTCGCGTGTTTTCATACGCTACCATGGATGCGCTCCAATCAGAACCCCTATAAAAAGAATACGTACTGTTTCGTCGCTAGATGTATCAGGATCGGAATTATCGAAGATTTGATCTAAATCTTTGTAGGATGCTTGAAGACCTTCGCTGGTAAATAATGATCCTGGCTTGGTAGGATCGTCTCTTTGCCGTCTAAGCCCGTCGACACCCGTACCGTTTTCTTCACCTGTTGCGTCGAACTCGTAAGGGTCTGCTCTTCTTCCGATGCAATCTCCCTGTCGAGTATCGATAAAAATCATATATACGTACGAAACGTGACGGGGAAACGTCTCGTTCGAATAAGAAATAGCACTTACAACGGCGGCATTTGGTTCCTGCTTAATTTCTAATTTTGGAGTCTGAGATTGAGGAACCTGAGAATTCATTGGTGGATATAATGTATTGCTGCTCCGTACAGTGACTGGGCTGCTATTAGATTCCTTAAAACGTTTCACAGGATGATTGAGCCATGCTTCTTGCGTTGAGTAATCGTAGAGCCAAGGTAATGACTGTTCGTTCTCTAAATATATATCCTCACATTCTCTGGAGACTAAGACCGGTCGTTTCAAAGTTGGTCCAGGAGCTGGACTATGTACTTGATTATTACACGCAGAGGAGGTCGACTTCGGGCCTTGAGAAGGGGTTAACGGTGGGGCAGTGTTCGTGTGACTGGGTGGCGGTTGAGGACTGAGAGTAGGCATCGTAGGCTCTGCTGGTGGAACAGATGCTGGCTCGGAATGTGGAGTTGGAAGAGGTGAAGGTGCTGGGGAACCTGGCGAGCCGACAGATGGAACTGGTAGACAATCTCCTCCTGTTGGTGGTCCCCTTGAATAAGAAGGAGGTCCGCCTGGTGGTGTACTTGGCGCCTCTGTTCTATTCAGTACAGACCTGTTAGAATTAAAGGCATAGTTATTGCGACTGCTCTGCAATTCAAATGCTCTGATTATTTCTAACGCTTTAAACTTGATTAGCAGAACTGATGTCGATAAGCTGATCCATGCTGAATAGAAAACGATGAAAGTATGGTCAACCACCGTGAATGTTTTACAAAGAAAAATGTCTTGCGATACAATTATTTACAATCATTGCACTACTCCACAGAACCATTACGCAAGTCACGAATTGTGTGAAAGATACTAGTTCATATGTTGTTAAGCATTGTGTCTATACGTTTACACGTAAGAATGACTGTTCTTTCGAAAATTCAGGATACTGTACGAAATAGTATATCTACATTGAATAAACAGAAGGAATAAAGCTACGGAAGACATGCTAAGATTACGAATAATTCTGTTGGACGAAGCATGCAAAGCATTCTCTTGGGAGCTTAAAAGACATTAGGAGCTGGGAAGAGAATTTGTCTACCAACACCATAGAACTACGCCCTTTCTACTTGTATATTTTCTGCACCAAATGTGATATAATTCCATCGAAAAAAGGGACTTTATTCTACTTAATTTCATTCGACATTAGTTTGACATTTGTCACTTTTATGATACTTCAAGTATGAAATATTATCAGCAGCGTACGCACAAGGCATACTAATTTACGAATTACACACGAACATACTTACTACGATGTGTAATTAGTAAGCACGCATACGCAACAGATCCCACTCATAGAAGTATATACGAAATATTTGCCTCAGCTGCTTCTTTCCAACAGCACCAATGTAGTTAACGTTTGTACCGTTATTAAACCATAGTCTTGCTTATTCAGACAATATACCGATGCATTTTCTCTTTGTCGCACATGATTTATTAATGTTAATATTCGTACCTCTTCCAAAAAAGAAAGGCGCCCCCCCCTCCCTCCCCCGCCCAAGAGAGGAAGAAAAATAATTGCACAATGATGTTTGATTAATGCGTTAATCGTGCATTAGATTTAGTTACTCGTATGGCTGAATAAATAGAGCGGAGCTTTTATAAAGCAATGTGAATTAAAAGATGATGTTATGGCATCGTAACGTTCATATGAGATTTGCATTATTGCGGTGATTAATTAATATATGAGAAAAATGATTCTCTTATCGATATCGGGGCAGAAATTACCCACCTGGGGGCATTAGCAGGGACAGAGGGACAAGCATCCCACTGGGTGGTAGAGCGTCGATGAAACGGTACGACCCTCCGTCCACCTTTATCTACTCTCTCCCTCTGAACCTGAGAGGAGGCCAGGCTCTTCCAACCCCCGGGGGTCGCATACCTGCAACCGATGTATTTAACATCTCGTTTTCTCCTGTATCTAATTATTTCAACTATTCTGACTTACTGAAGCCTGCGTAAAACATTATTACTAATGGATTACCTAGTACGTATAAAATTTATGTTCATTAGCTCGAACGCCTATACGCCTTGTAGCACAGCCAACAACTTGCAACAAGACGTATAGCGTTGCGGCAACAGCATGTAACTAAAATTATTCCAAAGCATACGTATATATCGCCCCGTAGAAAGTTTCCAATTTCAATTCATTCAAATTCACCTAAATTCAGTAATTTCGATACAATTCGCGCTACCAAATAATTTACGTCTTAGCAGTTTCAATGTAAACAGATATATAATTGTTATACTTTTTCTCTGTGTTAATATTCCATCCAACTGTCACAGTATTAATATACCGTACGCTTACCGCGCGTCGCTTCGATAAAATGTGAAATTCACGCTGTCTACGATGGAAGTTTTTTAATACAGGAACGTTCCATCGCATGTAAATAAAAGAACTAATTTCAAAGAAACAGTCGCATTCGAACCATTCTCAAAACCTAAATTGACATGCACATATTGCAGCAGCCATTAAAAAATTCTTCTACCAACGTACTGTAACATTTTGAAACTACACTTTATAAATTGCGCTATAACATGCAGACAGAATCGATAATAATTGTAAATATCATTACTTCGAACGTTATCAGATAAACATAGAACACAGTCGAAAGAAATATATGTATACTGCTACATTTGATAAGTATGCGAAGGAAATAATACTCGAAAGTATAATAATAAACCAATGCTTTCTCAGCAAAATATTATGACAACGCCGGATATATACTGTTCTTGTCGTTATTACTATTACTGCATTGCTTTTTAATGTACCCCCACTTGGCAATGCGTGAACACAAGCGACGACGAGAAAGTAATGTTCGAAATTATGTTTAGACAGAATCTATAAAGACGTAATCGTACAGAATCTAATATATCGATGTGCAATGCAGTAAAAGTTATGTTCAATGTTATAAATCACTTCAGGGCCGTTACTCACTTCGAACAGGTACAGGAAGACTTTTGCGTTGGGTCTGTGAAGGTCCATGTTCCAGGTTCCGTGGAAGATTCTGTCTTGGAAGCAGAGATCGGTGAACCCAAAGTACATTCTGCCCATACACGTTCTGGTAATTCTGTGGCTGCTCGCAGTTCCTGCTGATCTAACAGGGGGTGTTCGCAACTGGCAGGACTACTCGGTGGAGAAAGAGGAGTATCGGGTGGAGTGTCATCCATGTCTGTGACGAGGACGTAACAAGAAGGATAACGCATGCGAACACCGCCAACGAGCACTTCCACCAGAGGCGGAAGGCCTGCCTCGACATTACTGCCATTGATTGGATAAAAGTGTTTCCATTCTTCGAGAAGCTGACAGTCCGTACGTCCTACTGGGCCAGTTAAAGTGCCTGCCAGCCCATAAGGGGCTAGGATCACTGAAACCAGAACAGGTAATCGTGAGATTCTGTAGAAACTATCGCTGCTTGTACGTGATCTGTGTGAAACTGATCGTTGATAATCTTCAGTATGCGTACCTTTAACACCAGACTGGGAAGTTTGGGTGCGCTGTAAACAAGCCCTCGTAAGATGCCGTACAGCAGGGTGCTGCCTGACATCCACACTAGCGCATACAGTACTCTCTCCATGAACAAAGAATGCAAACGAGAAGGACAAGTGGCTGCTGCAAATCAAGTTGTTCGTATTAAAACGTTGGTGATCGGGTTCGCAGAGCTCGGTAGATTTTAGCAAGAGATGTGTGATTGGTAAATGATGGGAGAACGTACCTACTGCAACGGTGTTTCTCGAATCCATCATAGGGTTGTACGAACCACTTTCCTAGGCGAACAAAATCACGGGACAGTAAGCACCGTTCGATCAAGTTGTGGAGAGCCTTGAAAAGAAGTGACCGGCACTCGTACGATAATCCGCTTTCCCAAGAACCCTGTTCACTTTCTGTAATTACGGATAAATATCTATGTTATGAATCATTCATCCACGCTGCGCTTAACGGCAGAGCATGTAACGAATCGAGAGACTGGCCAAAGTGGTAAATCAATTTCATATACAAGTAATATGTAACTTATACCCATCGCGTCCTATCTAGTTCAGCGGTATATGCAGATTTTCTGCTCTTTTCTCGCGATCTACTTTCTTCGTCGAATCGAGGAAATGCCCACCAGCGGACTGCCACTGATCGAAAGAAGCAGTCGATTCCATCGTGAAAGCAATCTAGCTCGTGTATAAATTTACAGTGAGACGGTGGCAGCCCTCGCGAGAGAGCAAAATAAATGTTTACCAAGGCATTTAATCAGCCCCGTCGCAGCGTGTCTCTGCATTTGATGAAACCAACAAACTATCAATACCCCCACTTGCAGCTAAAAAGATCTGTACTTATTTAATCCCAATTAATCTCTCATCAGTTCTCTGCGATTAATGACTTTAAACGTTGCGTATTAGAGGTCGCTGAACGCAGCCCGAGGTACCATCTACAGTGTTTTCCTTTCTTTTGAAATACGAAGAGACACGCGTTCTTCCCGAGATCAATGATGTCACATGCTCTTTTTTCTTTTTAAACTTTATCCTGGTCTACAATGTTCGAAGTGTCAGCTCGTCTAGTGCTAACGGTTCGCCACTCGGTGTACATCTCGCGATGCACAGTAATGGATCCCCGCGTTGCATTGCACCGAGTTGCAGACAAGCACGCGGTTCAGCGACCCCGTGGCAGAGAGAAACACGGTCTCGGTGCAACGTTACCGCTCCGTTCGCCTCGTACACCTTATTTCTTCCAGACAAAAGCGTACGAAACAACTAATTTCCATACACGTGCATTGGCGAAACCTCTTTCTTCCTTCTTTATACGCGTTCCATTAACCCCTAAAGCTCTGCGAGCCCCGTTTTCGCGTTGCCTACCCGAGGTCCATTCATCGAGCCGCTCCCAAGGTCAGCGATAAACGTACCATTCCACGCGTGGACTCCGTGACCTCCCAATACTACCTCTATATTTCCATTACAGACGTCCCCGTTAGCTTATCGTTATTGTAAAGAGCAGCGCTGCTGGGGCGTCTGAGAGGAGATACGGGGGATCATCTTCCAGATTGTCGGGGACTGGATTACTCACCGCACGCAATGAGTTCCGGAGACACGAGACCGGAGAGATCAGGTTCCTCGCCATACCAGAAGATCCAGAGTTCCTTGGCGGCGGTGAGGGAGAGAGGTGGTGGCGCGGGCGAAGGCGCGATGCCCAGGTCGAAGATGCCTGCAGCCCCGGTCGCCGAGGCGGTAGCCGGGCCGGAGGTGGACGGCGTGGCGGCGACGCGCCGCCACACGCACAGAATGTCGCCCGCGAGGCACCGCGAGAAGCTCGAGAGCACCGGGTCCTCGAGGGGGGTGCCCCCGAAACCGCCGGCCACTTCGCCCCACACGAGCTTCCTCCATTTGATGCCGCAGAGGTCCGTCTGCCAATTAAACCAACGATGCAAAACGTTAGATCAAGCTAAATTACAATTCTCCTTTAACGAAAAGTCTCTTTCTCAGAGAGCGCGGAAACTAACACTCTCCTTTCGCGCTTTTTGCGCTCGCCCGGAAGTCGAGATATCGATAAGTGACCTACTAATAATGAGAACTTTAATTTCTATAGTTTTCAGTAGATCCTGCTGAATGCTATTTGACTATTTTTCAATCATACGTGATGTATGCACAATTGTTGCAAATATAGTCCGAATAATTTGTTTAGACTCATTTTCGTCGGCACACCTCGCCCGTCCATTTGTAGGACTCTTGTACAGATGCAAGAGAAATTATAGAAATTCAAATTTTCATTTTTATTGCGCCACTCAAAGTGCTAATAGATGGGCTAAGTAAGTATCTTCGGCGCGGAGCGCTCGCGCCGTCTCTCGGACTTTTTTTTTTCCATATTGGGAGTATACTGGAGAGGGATGAGGGGTAGAATTCAGATTATTAAACAAACATCACCAAGTAACAAATATTGATTTATTCCCCATATTGAAGTTTGTCCTTTAACTAATTAATCATCCCACTTTTCAAAAAAAGTGACCGCGAGGCGGCGCCCTCCGCGGTACTTACCTAGCGTATACAGTTTTGTTTTTATTGGTTGCTTTTTAGCGTTAATGTCTGGTCATTAACAGGGGAATCTACGGTTTCAGGTGGAATGCGAGAAAAACACTGGCACTGTTATAATAGCGTACAGGGAAATTTACACGGCAACCCAGCTCTCAGCGATAACCGTAGACCAACGTAAGTTGACTTTAGTGATAGATCCATCAGAAATGTTGGTTCGTACGCGTTAACGTCGTTGGTGAAGGCGATTCTTATCAACGCGCCTCGTAAGGATTTGCATATTGGTCCCCTTTTACGATTAAAGTTTGAATTTGTACATTTTCATTCCCAGCTTCGTAACACTTTTGTTAAAAGTAAACAACCTTTCACAGGAAATGTTAAAAGTCCACCGTGGCTCATTCCTTGTTTTGTCTGAGCCTGGCGTATTTACTTGTGGTTTATTATTGGAAATTGTTTCTTTCACGCTGGCAGTTACTAAAATAATTATCAATTTCAGCAATTAATTTATAACATTCGGGTAAACCGCCTCAATTAACGAAGACAGGTTGGGAACTACAAGGGTAGGTATGCGTCTAACATTCGTTGACCGTTGAGAAAGGTCGGTCCTTGAACTATCGCCGCATTCTATTTCCATTTGTCACGCAACCTAACAAATCACCGATTCAACCGCGGGCATTGAAATTTTGCTTTGACATAGGTGCGATAGACGAAACAACCGTGCAAGACAATAGAAGCTCGATAATATTGCACTCGTCTCTCGATTTGCGGGGAATATTCCGTCGTGTTTTATTTTTTAAACGGTTGAAAATCGCGTAAATGGAGTCTGCCAGTTGTGAAAATGCTCATTTCAGAAAGACAAATTTTAATTTTATTTGGTTGCCGCTATCAGTATTGTAATCCAAAGTACTTTTTCTTTTTACTCGGTTCGAAGTTACTATCCTCGTCAGTAGAAGTATTTGTCACTTCTACTCCAGTTTCATTATCAACGTATCTCTTTTTGGATGATTTATTTTTCAATATTACGGAGGCGCGACTGCTATAAAAGGTTTGGCCTTCGATGGCGATGACTGCGACATTGAGGGCTCGCATTGAAAAATATATTTCCTGCCTTTACAAAAAGTACCGCGTAAATCGAGAGACGAGTGTATTTAACAAAATATTAACAAAAAGCAAATTGCAATACTGAAAATATTATCGTTAAAAGATTATTCTCACGGATGAAAACTCTGTGTCGGTTTCTATACTATTGGAGACCTGCTGTATTTGCAGAACATGTGATATTTCGTACAGATTCAACACTTTCCAGTGCTTTTACTTTTTAAAATGCCAAATGAAGTAAAATTCGTTAGACTTCCTCAAGAAAGTTCGCAACGATTCTCACAATTATTCCATACGGATTAGCTGTCCTAATACTTATGAACGGCAGTGTACGTTTGGCGGGAGATTCGCGAAGTCGGTGACAACTGACAAACAACAATCAACGAGAAACTGAAAGTGAAAGCGACGAAGGAAGTAAACAGATATCTGCAATTTTAAGTTAATCAGACGCTTATCGTTCGACTCACCGTTACGCCACTAGCGAATTTCAAGAACATTTCTATTGCATCCAGTACAGAAACGTCAATGGACTTGTCAACGATAAAGCGTAAAAAAAAAAAAAAGCACAACAGACACTTCTGTCGCGATCCAGTTATGTACCAAGGTCAGCGTCCACGGGAAACATCTTATCTTGGTTGATGAGAGTCCATTCACCCTAATTCGATATCTTTATCGCACTCCGTTCGTACGCTTCTTCTCGCTCTCACACTATCAGTCGGTGTCTCTCGCTCGCTATCAATGCGCGCCTTATAACCGATCGCGACTCTTCTCCGCGCATCCCTCGAAACGCGTTGCTGCAACCAACGCATGCGTAGAAACGATGTTTCGCGCGAAAAGCAGAATTTTAAAGCAGAAACGATCCCCAGCGTTTAGAAAAGCTCCGAAGTGATTCGAATTTAGTCATGCGACGTTCGATCATAGCGATGCAATTGGCGTGTCTGTGACGTATTTGAATACTGTTAATCCTCTTTTTCCTTTAGGAAAGTGTCGAGGATTATGTCGAGGTCAATGATGTGTTTTCAAATGGAACCATGTACTGTGGAGGATATATTATTATACTGCATAAAACGACGAATTTAACGCTTCGTTGTATAACTTCTTCGATTTTGAAAAAAAAATATATATATATCGGACTCGTAAAAAACTGTTTTTTTTTTATTTTTCCGCTATTGCGATTACTTAAGAAATGCGGAATTAGAACGTTCAGCGCGATGTTTGTAAATATTTAGAAACTAGTATATGTATCTTTCATGATAAAGTAGTTACATCACACTACAGGCTAGTTAAAACAAAAAAAGTTAAAAAGAAAATATATGTTGCATAATTGCAACAGTATGCAACGAAGGGTTAATTAGTATAATTCCGTTCACTGTCACAGTAGATCTACGATACTAGAAGATATAATGCAGGGGATCGTTGCTGCATGTGCCAAGTGTCACACGGATGAAATAAAACACACACTTCTCTAAGGGGTGACTATTTTGTACACTTACCGTTAAAGGGGTATTTTAGTGTAACTGCCCGTCAGAGATGGGCAAAAAATTATTTTAAATAAAAATTTGTGTACGAAAATTATTTTAAATAAAAATTTGTGTACGAAAATTATTTTAAATAAAAATTTGTGTACCAAACTTATTTTAAATAAAAAATTTTGTACGGAATTTTTATTTAAAATAATTTTTTTGCCCATCTCTGCTGTCCGTTTTCAACGCCACCTTTGAGAATTTATTTAATAAAACCTATAAGGTTATACTATCTGGCGCTTTGCCTGCATATTAAGCTATGTTTGAAGTAATACTCAGATTTTTGTATTTTTTTTTAATTTCGCATATACACAGATATAGTCGGTGGCACAAACTTCTTAAAAAAAATCTTTTCCGACCGGCGTTGGTGTGGGTTAACTGTTCTAGTGCTCCAAAATGGAAATTATTATTATTATAAATTATTATGTTTGTCACTGTGGTTGGAAGCACAGAGTACCCCTAACAATAACAATTTGCAGAATGACAGCAGTTTGAAAAAAATGTTCGATTTTTGCTGATAAATTTAGCTGCTTTCATTACTTATAAATAATTCTACAATACAATATAGAGACTCGTCCGTGGTTCCAACCATAGCGACAAACATAATAAAGAAAATAAATCTTAGTTTTTCCATTTTGGATGACTAGAACACGGCTCCCACACCAACGCCGGTGGGAAAAGAATTTTTTTGAGGAAGTTTGTGCCACCGACTACATCTATGTATATGTGCACTAAACTAGATAAAAAAAATCTGAGTATTACTTCAAACCTACCTTAATATGCAAGCAAAGCGCCAGATAGTATAAACTTATCGTTTTTGTTAAATAAATTCCCGTAGTTGGCGTTGGGAAATTACACATTAAACATGCCGTTAAATTCGTCTTTTTGAACACTATAAAAACACACCAGCCAAAATACCCCATCCATTTAAAAAAAAAAAAAAAAAAAAAGAAAGAAACAGATAAATTTGATATATCCAATTCCCCAAAAACACCTTAACTTTGCCTAATAATATCCTCTTATATTACAAATATTTTTGAAAATATTACGCTTTGTGTGTCTTGCCCTATACCTGCTACACAAGGCGTTTTTAATGTTAACAATAAATACCCGAGTTCCGTGAAAGCAAGTATCTCATATTACCCTGCAAACGTGATGAATTTAAGAAACCTCGTGGCGTTTAAGCGTCTCGATTGACAATCAAACGATACATGTTTACCCATTCTAATGTCTGGGCGTTTCGTCTGTAGCGAAGGATTGTATCCCGAGGGTAGGGATGTGTACGACGACGATGATAATTGGTGCCTTTACACGGACGTTCTTTTGGGACACTTTTGCGCGCCACACGCCAGCGCGGCACGCATTTGGCGTGGCGTGCCGGAACGTCGCAGGCCAGAAGATCGTACCCGTCACTACTTAGAGACAGCGAGTTCGGGCTCCCATTTCTACGTCGACTCCACGTGCTTTTTCCAGGAACCAGCGCAGTCTTGTATTGTGTACTACCTGTTCCATGTATATTATCGATCTGCGAAACAATCGGCAAGACACGATCGCGATACACGTAGGTTCGCGAAAAGTATACGAATTCCTCGATATACCTGGCTTATAGAGGATATCATAAATGCTTTTACTGTAGGGCACACTGAAACATCTGTTTTTACGAAGCTACATTTGGTTTACCTGAAGGTGCTATAAATTATGGAAATGGTTTATTACTCAGTTATAACGACTGTATTGCGATCTGCATTCTTCTTGCAGACGAAAAGTTTCCACCTCATCGGAAGTTCCTGCTAGCATCTTGTGCGCAGTTAGAAGTGTGGCGCGCCGGAATTCCACGTTCTTGCGTGCGAGTAGAACTGTTGTCAGGCGTGGCGCGTCCAAAAAAGTGTGGCGCGCTAACCTCGACTTCAGAAAAGTTTACATAAGAGACAGAAAAGGTAGTTAGAAAAGGAAAGCGGCACTTGAAACCAAGGGTTTGGCGTGGCGCGTGGAATTTCCGACAGTGCGGAAAATTCTGAGGCGCGCGGCGCGCCTGGCAGCCAAGACTCTTCGAGCCGCTACAGGCGGTAGGAAGTGAAAGAGAATTTTTTCAAACCAAAGAATTAAATATATTTACTTTCAGCTTTGTGGCTTCATTTGTCAATCTTTAGGGAATATGAAAAAAAATTGTATGCAAAAATAGTGGTTATATCCGGAGTTATAGTGCTTCAAATAGAGCGCCTTACAAAACTCATATGCGCACTGTTAGCAAAAAATCAGTTGTTGTAGTTGTCTCAAATAGATTAATATACGATTAATAGATTAAACTTTATTAACCAAAATCATGATGTTATTTATTTTCATCTGCAACCTAGTAAATTATGTCTGTACCTACCTATCGCAAAGTATTTGCGTAAAATCTAAACATTCGGATAGTTAGTTAAAAAATTAAATATGGATATCTTAATACACGTGAAACCGTATATTTCGATACATGAATACGCGTGAATTTCAGTACACGGGTACACGGATACTACGATCCGTGAATTTAGATGCACGTGTACACACGTATCGATATGGAAGTGATACCGATGCATTTCTTATGTTTTTCAAATGAAAATTATACCAAATTTCATGTAAATCGAACTATTTTTAACGAAATTTTGGAAATCAATTTATTATGAAGATTCCTTAATTACAATCCGATTTGTGTCGTTTTTGGACCATTTTCATCGGGAAAACACAAGGAAACGATTCACACCACTTTCGCCAAGATCCGATGAAAAATGTAGAATTTTTGATTCGTCACTTTTTAGGGGGCAACATTGTACGGCCCCCCTGGGCTCGAGGGTCGAAGTCCTTGAAACCCATCGAGGCACGGCTTATCGGTAGGGTTGCCTCTTGAGTCGAGGTTTGCGTGGGACGAAAATTCAAGCGCGCCACACTTTTTTGGACGCGCCACGCCTGACAACGGTTCTACTCGCACGCAAGAACGTGGAATTCCGGCGCGCCACACTTCTAACCGCGCACAAGATGCTAACAAGAACTTCCGATGAACTTCCATTTCCATAATTTATAGCACCTTCAGGTAAACCAAATGTAGCTTCGTAAAAACAGATGTTTCAGTGTGCCCTACAGTAAAAGCATTTATGATATCCTCTATCAGCCAGGTATATCGAGGAATTCGTATACTTTTCGCGAACCTACGTGTATCGCGATCGTGTCTTGCCGATTGTTTCGCAGATCGATAATATACATGGAACAGGTAGTACACAATACAAGACTGCGCTGGTTCCTGGAAAAAGCACGTGGAGTCGACGTAGAAATGGGAGCCCGAACTCGCTGTCTCTAAGTAGTGACGGGTACGATCTTCTGGCCTGCGACGTTCCGGCACGCCACGCCAAATGCGTGCCGCGCTGGCGTGTGGCGCGCAAAAGTGTCCCAAAAGAACGTCCGTGTAAAGGCACCAAATAGTAATAATGGAATGGGCAAACGCCGCACACTTTCTCATTATTATGAACTGTAGCGCCAGTGGATACACGCGTCCTCCCGTGTGACGCCACGATGACGCCGAGCGTCGCAGGCACGCGCAGTCGCGAGCAGGCCGCGCGGCCTCGGCCAATCAGACGAGCGCGTTCCCTTACGTCACACAGCCAGCTGATATAACCGGAACAAATTCAAATAGGTATGCGCGGAACACTCGACACCGACTGTTTTATAGTAAACAGAGAACTCGGGGAAATATTGCAGCTACATCTTAGCATATATTTTATTATCTGCTAAGCTAGAAACTTTACTCACTTCTGCACTGTTCCGCGTTCTCCTCGGAAATCAAGAAAATGAAATGATTGAACTTGTGAGGGCGTCCGTAAATATTACTAATCCTTTCCACTCGTGGCAATTCAAGGCTAACATGCTCGAAAAGTCCAAGTTATTTACAAACATGACTGATTGAAAATAATAAGCGATGAAATTAGTTCGAGGGATACAATGAATGTTATTGTCAGCGAATATAGGTTTATGCTTACGCTTTACTCTTGGAACACGTGTTTTTCAGTAAAGCAAACATCGTAATATTTACGGCATTCAGTTGTCTAAAGGGAATATGATATCGAAACCGTGAATTTAGATATTTATTAGTTACCCTATTAATGAGTAATGAATGGTCTGAATGATAGTTTTAATAGGGAACTCTAGGCATATTCATTCCAAGCATTTTTTGCAACAACTTGTTAAACTGTGATCAGGGCTAAATTACGATATAGGCACTATAGGTAATTGTGAACTTTTAAAGTGGAGGAGATAAAAAATAGAAGATATTCCTTTGCGTTTGCTTATTTCAATTTAAGAAATGTATGTCGAGAACCTGTAGGTATATTCCAAAGTACATGTGTCAGCTGAGAAGCTCGAAACTAGACGAATTTTTTTACAGATACTAAGAGGTTGAAAATTATTTCTTTACTTCTTATGTGTAGAGCATGTATTAGTGCATATATTGTATTAATACTGTACAAAAATATTAAAAAATGGCCGAGTTATTTCTTGTCCCATGAAACTGCTCTACGTGAGTGGTGTATCAAATTATGACGCCCAGGTTCATCAAAGTAATAATAAGAACGACGTCTCAGACATGGAAGCTGATTTTCACAAGCTGGAACGAGATTATTACTGTTGTAAACTAGCCCCGCAACATTCACCAGTTAAAACAAAAAAGATATTGACCAGATGAAGAGACCTTATGGCCATTCACTAGATTTCTACGCGACATTGAACTGTGAGGGTCGTCGACTCGACGAGCATTTGTGTTGTAGAGGCCAATATAGCATATAATAAACCACATGCATCTGTAGGGCACTGCTCAAGCTGTATGAGGCCTCTTATCTCGTGAAAGGCACCGCTCAAGTGCAAAGGGTTAAGCGTCAGTTCATTTCCCCATACACGTGCAGGAACCTCGCGTTTCTTTAAATGCGAGAAATCTGTCACTGTCGATAGCCATCCGGTGACAAGTGCAGTAAATCGTACTGTACGTTATCAAAATAAACAATAGAATTCATCGCATCTACCACAAGGTGGCTATTCTGCCCTCTTCAGTTAAAATGTCCTATCTAGCATTTTGAAACAACCGAGAAAACTGAAGTTTTAACATTTACTTTGTGCCGTCCATATTTCCCTTTATTCAAATTAAAACATGTTATTATTTCGTAACAGCGTAATATAATTTTTTTGAAATATGTATACCGGTAGGTAATGTATTATTAACTTACCAATTAATTAATTGGTTTAGATACGATATTTCAACCATTTGGAAAGAAGTCAGGTTAAACACATTAGACTGTTTATAAATCTTTACGAAGCACGTAGAGTTTTCAAACTTTACTTAAAAGGTAAAAGACGCGTGGAACTTCAAATACCTCAACGTATCTCAAAAAATGAAAAAAAAAAATGCTAGATAGGACAGTTTAACTAAGGAGGGCAGTATTGACATCAGTGTATCTCTCATTTGTAAATACACGCGCGGTTCCCAATACTAGAGACACTAAAATGTTGAAGTCTCTCTAAAGTCTGGTTCAGACACATCCAGTAATTTAGTCGAGTAGCGAGTAATTTACTAATTTACCGTGGGCGGACGCTAAAATTTATTCAAGTAGCTTAGTAAAACAATGGTAAATTACTAAACTAAATTACTGGACGCGTCTGTTCCAGCCTTCAGGCAGACTTACCACGCGACACCTCGTTGCTACATTCCAAGCAAATGTTTCCAAATTGTTTATAGTAATCGTTACTACTCGCTTTACGGGTCGCGCCATTTCTCGGAGGTAAAAAAAAAAAAAAAAAACACACAGGAGGAAAGGAAAAAATATCGATCTTGGAAGTGAGGGGACGATGGCGCCTAACGCTACCGGTGCGTCGTGGCGCGCGCGACGAAATAATCGGCGAGTGAAGGCGCCCATCGTAACGCTACGGGGCTGTCAAGCTTGCTGATCAATACAAGCAAGGCGACGTGCAAGGCCGCCCGCGTGGATTCAACTCGAGGATCCCCTACATTCCCTCGTTTCATCCTTTCCCGTCCACGCGCCGCTATTCCTATTCCTTTTCTCCGACGGTGCGCGCGCGCGTGCGCGTGTGTGTATCGTTTCGCGGCTAACTCTCTTCCTCGCTTCCTATATTCACCCGTCCTCCCCATACCCCCCGTCCCACATTTTCTCCTCGTTCAACCACTTCTTTTCATGCGTGCCCGACGGATTCTAGGAAATCTGCCGCGCCAATTCCCCCCCCCCCCACCGCCTGGCACTGCGCTTAAACCGTATCTTCCTCGAATTCTCAGTAGTTTCAACGTTTCTAAAAAAGCGCAGGCGGAAAAGTCGAGGATCGAACCGCACATCGGAAACATCGATCCGGCGTTAAATGGAAGGGTGCAATACCGAGCGGGTGACGTCAGCCAAGAGGAGAAGAGGAAACTGTGCGATTTAATTATTTTATCGTAGCGGCGTGTGCCGTCGTCCTCGATGCGCGTAGAACGTAGAACGCCAGCTGTAAGTTCCCATTTCTGTTACTGCCCTCCTTACACGATCGTCGTTAAAGCAGCACGAACGTTACGTTCGCGTGCGTACCGAAGCGGAATCCTCTTGCGTACGCGCCACTCGAAAGTGGATAGTACGCTGCCACGGCGAGTCTCTCTTTTGTGTACGAAACCGCGCGCGCTCCCCGCGAATCCTTGGAAGTTCCCTTGACTTCGCTGTTCCTGCATTAGGCTGGTGCGACGCCAGCGTAGTTGTAATTACTCAGAGCGCTAATACCAGGGACATTGACTTTTTGTTTATTAATACTGAATAGGAAGTCGCAAACCACAGCCACGATTAAATCTCAATTGGTAGAGCAGCTCGACTGACTGAAATATATCGGATCGAGTTCTGCTTTCAGGCCCGTCTAATCCTAGCCAATCGTTCCCGATAAATTCGCAAACGATACTCGTTGGATCGACTGCAACGTGTATAGAAATGGAAATTAGCGATTTCGGAAGCCTCTTAGCTGAATTTTCTAACAGTTTAGCGAAGTAACGAAGCGATTTCGTTACATAATTGTCGTACAAGTTAAAGGTGAGAATAATCGATGAGGGCAACGTTTGTCTGGCGTGAAGAATGTCCCACGGTATCTGCCGAGGGTTAACGACCGTCCCGATAAAGGAGACACTTTCGGATATATGAAATTGGCTGAAGAGAGAGAAAGAAAGTGGGCAAAAGCGAGGAGCCGCGAGGGAAACGCTACACATTCTGGTTACATCGGTTTCTTCGGGCGATTCCTTGGGCGAGATACGGCGAGGCACGCGGAGTCTTCTTCGCCGACCAAGTCACTCGGCTAGATTACGTTGAAACTGGTGCTCCGCTCCGTGGAGAGAAACAGGGGAGGGCCGAAGGGGGGCTTGACCAGCCTAGGTGAAAGCCTTGCACCGCGAGGACGTGACGTGACGCGTTAAAACTACAACAGAGTTTACACACCGTTCTCGCTCGCTCGATTTTAGCCGGCCACTTTTGCTTCACGCTGACCTCGGTAAGTTCGTTCATAAAGCCTACAGAATCATCCCGTCCAGGTCAGACTCCCGGGGAGATACTCGTCGAAGCGTCTTCGAGATTTCATAGCAATTATCGCGACGAAACATTCGCGACAGCCCGTCGATGTTTTTCGGAGAACTTTGAATGTTCTTGAATTAAGCGAAATCAATGAACCCGCGTTCTGCTTTAAGTGATGAATATTTTTAAATAACTCTTGCCTATATATAGGTTTGTTTGTTTGTGTGATTACAGGTTGAGACTTGCTCGAGGAGTTAAATCATTTGGCAAATATCGAATCCAGCCACTGCTTTTCCCACAGAATCGCGCCGTAGAGCTTTCTTCTGTTTGCGCTTGCGCACTTGGAGGCCTTGTTACTGCTCGGTGTAAGTATATTTGAGCGAAACATGCATTAGCGAAGCAAGTATTAGCAAATCGTTTGTGCTACCAATGAAAATGGGGAAAAAACTCTGGCACGACTGCCTTACGTATGAAAGAAATAATTTATAGTCAAAGCAGATGTCTGGAAACCAAATATATCGGTGTGAACGTTTTGAGAAATGAATATCCGGATGTTCGTAATTGATAGAAAATATATGGGATCCTTGATGCGAGGGATTCAGTATTACGCAAAGAAACGGTCACAGATTTCAATTAAAAATATTAAGAGCCCATCCATCACGTTTCTCGAGATCACATCACTCTGTTTTACGAGATTTGGCTGGATTCGAACCGTGACTTCTTTTTCTGCTAGATAAAAATCATGCCTTTACAGGTGGGAGAAATTTATTTGAGAATTTCCAAAAGAATTAACGTGTTCTTGCATCAGGCTGTGCTACAGTTTATCAGGAAAATAACCGTACGGAATACCGTGCGAATTGTAGAAGGCTACCTGACTGCGTGCATTTCAGTCATTCCGACGTCAACGAAGAAGGAAGTTCCCGCTCCCCTTCATATTGCATTAACACAGTTTCTTCTTACAATCTCGCAATCAGTGATTCTTCCAAGTATTGCACATACTTCGCTTTCAAGCTACAATTAAATTTTGACTGTAATAAAAATGGCAACGATTTATAATTAGCAATTATTAAAGAGCAAACATCTCGGGGCATCGTCGAACGTTCGCGTTTATCAAGAAAAATCCAGTACCTTCGCCTATGCACACAATCACTAATTTCCAAATCGATAAACGAACGCATCCGTGGTGAGCGCGTTTGTAATGAGAACCACTGCCCTCAGCGAGCATTGCTCCTGCCTGACCGTAGCAGCTCGAATTTTACCGTGAATACAAAATGACTACGGAAGCTCTACACAAAAAAATGAATCGATTTTTCGCCTCTTTTTTCAATCAAAAAATTACCTACATACACGAACGACGTGAGATTTTTAACAGTGTTCGATACATTCTCCAGCATTTTAATAATCCTGTTACCGCGGCATTAATAAGGCAATTTGAAAGTGCATAGTTTAATTTCAATGGCAACGTTTCCCCTTCCACACAGAATATCGCCTAGCAGATTCTGCCATGCTATTAGATGTTGGAAGCTATGCCCATATGTGGGAACATTGCATCTATTTAAAAAGCGAGAAATCGGTTGCTATCAATAGCCATCTAGCGGTAAACACGGTAAATTCTACTGTGCATTTTGAAGGTCCAGCATCTAAAATATTCTTAGAACAATACGAAACACTTAGACATCGAATATCCCCGCGATTATAGTACTCCGCGTATTAATGTTGCACCGGTAGAAATACGAACGGCTGGAAATCGGATTACACCGAGTGGACTATGTAAGGTTAACTACGAGATCGTTTCTTGGATCGAATTCACGTGGAACCGGTAGAAGGGGGTGACAGCAGGGTACTGTCGCGGGGGAGAGCTGCTGTAGAAGCCAAAATGAAAGCATAGTTTTTCTTGTAACCGTTATTAGAACTGACGACACAACGAATCACTGAACTTCTACGAAATTTATGACCCCCCACTCCCCCGACGGTATTTCACATAAATGGAGGAAAGTGATTAAACGAGCAGTCGATCGCAAAGCGTTTCGACTGGAACTTTTCTCGGGATACGATTTGATTGCACAAGAATACAAAAAAAAAAAAACACGGTCGTGTGCCGGAAAGGAGCATCGGGGGGGCGCATTCCGTGACGAATGTTTTGATCGACTGTTCCGTGGGAATGCGGCGCTACTCTAACAGAAAAATGTGTCCGTCTCGCCGTTATACCCGTGGTAAGCGAGCGTATGCACACTGCACGCTCGAGAAAGAGACAGTCCAGTGGCCTTGCGTACAGGCTGCTTCCAAAATAGGTGGCCAAACTGCGGGCGCATTCCATCTCCCCCAAGAGGCGGAGCAGATTACTCGGGGGCCACACCAAATTTTTACCATACCGTTACTGTCATTTCTGCACGGGCGTAATTGCCCTGCATTACCGACGGGACGCGTTTGGCAACGCGCACACGATACAATTCAGGCGAAAACACTTGTGCATAAATCGTGTAAGTTTCAAGAATAATACTACACCGAAGCGGAGCTGGCAATAGAACGTGCGAAGGAGAGAATATCCCGATTAGCGCCCATAAAAGGTTAAATGCACCGAGGCTCAATCGTGCGTGAGCTACATTTGCAAATGACTTCCGATCGTACACGAACTTGTCAGGCTTGACAATCTGACAGGAGACCGTTTTCGAGTATATCTTCGCGGAAATACTGTTATTTCCGATGAACCGCGGCCCCCGATGTCCGAGCCACCTCTGGATTTTCGAAGCATTCCGTATACAGACACGGGCGGAGGGGAAGGGGGGGAGAGTTCGTCTATATACACATCGATATACGGGTCCGACGAGAAACAGTCCCTAGACGAGGACTTTCGAACGGTGCGAGCACAATGTCTGACACAGTTTCCTGGCTGCGTTGAAAGGCGAAAGGAATGTTACGAGAGACGATCTCGTTATCTAGCCACGAGAGGAGACGTGAGCGTCACGTTTTAAAACAGCTACCCACCACTAGCACTGATTCTATCGAACGATATTCCACTGGGATCGATGGATAGATGCAACACAGCCACCGGTTCTCAACCCTGCGGCGAACTCCTTAATTTTTCTCTCTCAGCAGCGGAGAACTCAGGGCCGACAACGTGAATCAGGCATGACATTGGATCGCATAACAAACTTCAAATTCCACTGACGCGCGTACCACACACACTCGGTTGCGCCCGCGCGCTCGCTCGCCACCGACCGCTTATATATATATATACATATATACGTGTATATACTGTAAACGCATATGTACCGTATATATGTATATATTTACGTATGCATCTACGCGCCGTATGTACGCACCTATGTATACATAAAGCGTATATACGCGGGCGAGTATATATACGGCGAGGCAGGAGGTTGAGGGGAGGGGAGAGGAGTGCCGCGATACACAACACCGACGTCGACACGAACGATCGAGTACTGCCCACGGGAATTCTCCGATATATAGGTTAACCCGGGCGACTTGGGCCCGCGACGTTAACGCGGTACCGTTAAGCAGACGTCGAGGCAACTGGTAACCGTCCCGCGAGGCACCAGGCTCGCTCGTCCCAAGCTCCAGACACAACGGGGAAGAATATGCCCACGGTACCCGGACTCTATCGAGCATAGTGGGCTCACTGATCACTCACCAGTGCGAAGAAATTCGTGTGGCAGTCCTCCAGGCTAGCGCCGTTCGTTTGATGCGACGGATGCGTCATGGCTTCTCCATCGTACGCCGTACACTCATTAGCAACACTTTTTCGCGGCGGCGCGCCTCTCTCGGCCCCGAAAAATCACACGGCGAGGCCGCTATTATTCGAGAACATTTAGGAGGGTTTTCACTTCTCAATGGCGACCGTAAAATGGCGGACGATGGGAAACAACAAGCGCAGCCGCCCGAGGCGACCCCTACTGCTCACTCGCGCAGTCCGCTTCGACGACGAGGAAGAAGATGGCGGCGCTCATCAGGCATGGTTTACTCGCGATTCCTTTGAAAAGTACATCCGCTATCCTCGCCGTAAACACGGTCAGTGTCGACACTTCACGTGCACTTTTCAATCACCATCACCGTCGCGCCGCACTCCCCAATGGGAGGGAGCGTGCTCGATTCGTATCCACCGTTCACTAACGAGATCACCGTCATTTTACAGGCAAGCCTGCGGTACGATATAACACGGTCCAAGAGCAAGAAGACCGCGAAAAAGCCGTGCCGCCGATTCGAGGATGACAACAAGTCCCTTGCCACCAAAGGGTAAGCGATTCACTTAGCTCGCGCCCGAGTTCCAGCGAATTATTCGCGTTACGTCGCGCCGCTGGCTAACAGGCAGAGGACACACTGTGGCCATATTGCCGTTTGCCACCTCTCTTTCACGCGCCAGCCAATCGGCCGCCGCGTTTGACAGCTTCTCAGGGCAGCCACCAGCTCTGCCGGTGCCCCGGTCCCTTGCGTTCTTGTGCAACTCGCTCCTCGGGAGTTGCATGTGACCACGGATGGGATCGAGAATGTCGCAACGCGCTATCGAATCCCTCATAGGATGCCATCGAATTATTTACTAACGCTTGATAAAAATGCCAGCGTTACTTTGACAAATGGGACTGAAAATTAAACAGAAATTCTCAAAGCATTTCTCGCCGTTACACTGACGGATATTAATGTTACTTCAACGAGAAATAAAATTTTAAGCAAGCGGTTTTTTGCGTTGAAATAGTGCTAAGTAATGAGGCGTAAAAAAATTACACACTTTATATGTATAACGCGTAAAAATATCGTTTTCGATAGTTATTGTGCTCTCAGATCTGACATGCAGCCGCTCGGTTTCGATGTCATTTTCCGTGCAACTATAATCATACGAAGTAGCCATTTTTTTTTCAAATTCCGCCCAATTCGAATATTATGGTCCTCAGAAATCGAATTAACTTAGAATCATGAATATCTGTATACGGAATTTGATTCCACCTTTGCGTCTGATATAACGGCCGGCCATACCCTTTTGTACCGCTATACGAGACTTTCCGTTGACTATGAGAATTCTCGTCTGCTACGTAACTTTGAATTGTTTGCCTTTTCAAAGACTAAAATTCAACGAATCTACTGCTATAAAGGAAATATTTTGTCTACAAATTTCTCACATGCTCTTCGCCGAAGAAGGAAAATAATTTTTTCGGAATATACAAAAACTAAATTTTTTCTCCTCATATCTTTTACAAATATATCGAACTTTACATATATGTGTATTAATCTAAATACAACGGTAAGGCAAATTGCATTTACGACAAAATATAAAACGTGAGAGATAATTTAATCTCGATACATTGTCGTTGCCCGGTTGTGCCAGTTTTCATTGAGAACACCTGTTTCGAAGACCAAGTTTCTACGTCCTTGTAATTAACATTGACAAACTAGCGCCATTCTCTCGTTGCATAGATCAAGATTTAAGCACGAAAGAATCGAAACTGCACTCTAGTTTTCCTAAGCGAGCGTATTTCTTCGGGCTGCGTTTCAACGCTCGCCAAAGACTAGACATGCCTGAAATTTGTTTGCATAAATTTCGTTGACTCTTTAGAAAATAGGACCAGGCTTGACAAGTTCCTAAATTCGACCGAATGCTCGTAATAATCTCGATTTCGAACGGAATATCGAGTTGAATGCCAGACAGAGGGTAGTCACCGGGCTTTTCTGTTCTCGGATTCGTTCCTGGCCAATATTGGCCATAACTGTATCCTGCGAGAACACAACTGGGGGCACCACTGTACGGTCGTCGGACATCGATCTTGTCCCTCTCCCTCCTCCTTCCACGAAGGGAAGCCTCCCTAGCCGCGCTTCGCCCGTTAACTGGAGTCTTTTACACCGTACGAAAAGTTTCACGCGAATCGTGCCGAGATAATCTTGGGGAGGCGATATTGATTTGCGAAGCGCGAAATCAATGGCTATCGGCGAATGTAGTCTTTCGAAACGTCGTACCACAAATGGTGCATACGTGGCCGATGTCTTTTAGGAAGAGGGGACCAAGCTGTTAAATGTATGCCTTCCATGCCTCTTACTGTCAGATGATACAGTCTGATTTATACGACGCAATGGAAAATATTTGAATGATTGACTTTAAAGTTTAGAACTCCTTGGCAAGGAAGGTTCGAGCTTTTATGAATCGTTTTGTTTTTGTACCATTCTGCCGAACCACACGGTTGACGCGTGGTTCGCGATCGATCCGCGGTCCGTAGACAATGAATTATGTTGACAGGAACAATAAGTGCAATGCATTTCGAAAGGCTGCGTCGCCAATGCGTAATTTCAGTGTAACATGTCAAGGGAAAGTACGCACGAAGTGTGAAAATATGTTGGGCTTAACAATATTTGCTTGCATTCTTAAAAAGATCGCGGTTTTCTACTACATATTCGGGATTTGAGTAACCGTCGAACGCGCGACATTTGCCTTAAGGCGCGTTTCCACGAGGCTTATTCCCTCCGTTCATTCAAAGCGAAAGAACCCGCCGAATTTCGTCGTAAGTATTCTATCTGAATAGTGGGACTAATTTGCAACGAATATTTTTAAAAAAATTCTATCTACGAAAAAAGGAAGAAACTTTCGCAGCTGATCGGTGACATCATTGAAAATTAATCTAGGGAACTAACGTCTAAGGAACGTTCATTAGTAATTGTTAAAAAAATCGTCTAAAAATAATTCTAACGAGAAATCATGATTGACTCTGTCATAAATGCTTGTTGACGTACTACTTTCATCAAGAATTTTTTATTTCACGAAATATTACGTTTCTTGGGTTTAATTGTTTCGTCGTTGTATTCGCAATCAGTTTCCAACGCAAAATCAAGATAATAGGCGTTTTACGAAACAGGAAAGCTAGGTACCCCAAGCGCAAAATCGATATTTCCAACATTCTGTACAGTTGTGTTAAAACGGAAGCAAAGTTTCAGGGATGTTAAATATTGTCATTTCCTCCGATGAATTACCTAATACACTTTACATCATTAAACGTCAATAAAACGTTGCATTTCATTCTTTCTCGATTACAACGATATTTTTATTTTCATTTTTATTTGGAAATGCAACAAAAAAAAACAGAGACGGTTGTTTCTACTACAAAGATAATCTTGGAATATTCGTTTTTTTTCTTCAAAAATTACTAAGCTACGGTTGCACCGTTTCCTTAGTAAGCCTGTAACAATGTTATTTCGGTTGTTCCAGATTTCTAAGATACCGACTGGCGTACGACCCGCCTGACGATGTGTCTAGCCGAATAAATAAGATTTGCGAGGATCAAGCGATTTCGACAGGCAACGATACGAAACTCGAGGATCCACTGCAGCGGTTCAATCTCTTTTTAGCATGCGAGCGACAACTTCAACATACCGTCCCCAATTCAGTACTCTGTAGCATCGAAACGATCGGTAAGACACTTGTTCGGAAGACGGAATCTTGTTTTATACCAAGTTCTCGAGATCTCTACGATTCACGAAATACTGTCGCTGATGATCAGGGCCGTCTTAACAAATTTGAGCGTCCTGGGCTAAAAAATTTTGGCGCCCTAGCCTCCACGGGTGCAATATCTTCCCAATCGGTGCAAGGCGGTACATCACAACCCCGGGCCTCCACCAAGGCAACCACGAACCAAAACAATAGAAATTTTTGTCTCCAAAATTGAAGAGAAAAAAAGCATTTCTGCTGATGATGTTATTTATAAACGATGCATGGTTATTTGACAACATTTAATTAGAGCTTCTGGTAATTCCAGCTTATTTCGATTGCCTCTTTTGAATTTGCACAGTTCAATTCTGCTTACGCACGCGTACTGTCGTTTGCAGAAAAGAAGTCGCCCGGACGCTAAACGCGGCAAGGGGGGTACTTCGCTCCCATTGGCCAACGCGACAATGTCGACCAATACGAAGTAAGCGAACGGGACACAGGCGGTGGGAGCCAATGCGAGCGAAGTAGCCCCCTTGCCCCGCTCGGCATCCGGATGCCAACTTTTTTTTGCAAACCACAGTACATGCTTTGGAATTTTTCTACGGAAAGATTTAATAGTACTTTGTATATTATCACTTTGAGTTGCGTAAGGTTTAGCGAAGTAGTGTTTCAAGCCAAGCCTTTGCGAGCGGCTGTTTCTGCCGGGAAAGTGTTACCCAGCTTGCACCGCGCTTTGAACCAGATGCTAATGAAATTTTAAATTTCCGTATTTTCTGTTAGACCTTCGTGAGAGTATTACTCAATGGATGGGTGAGGTTTCCCCGATGAAAATGAATACAAATACATCATTCGGACTGTTCTTAATTAGGGTGACTGTACTCGTAGTTGACAGTGTACCAATAGTTGACACTTTTATTTTCAGTCACGAATAATAAGCTTTCTATTAAAAAAATATTTTTGCCTAATACTTTTTCAAACAGCGTATTAGTCGAAAACATTTTTTTAATAGAAAGCTTATTATTCGTGACAGAAAGTAAAAGCGTCAACTATTGGTACACTGTCAACTACGAGTACAGTTACCAATAAGCAATTCAAGTCACTTCAGCATTCTGTGGACCAATTGTTGCGTGCCACGTATTATTGAAAATAGTACGAGTGAGATCGAGCCTCGACATATTTTCATCATGAAAATCTCATCGATCTATTGGCAATAGATCGTGCAGACCTAATAAGAAATGTACAGGCAGAAAATTTCATTAGTAGATGATTCGTTGTAGACTCGACTTCTGAGTTTGCGTTCTTTTCAAAGAAAATTATTAGGTGACTCTCAGGCAATACTTCCAGTCCTTTACAAAAAACATTGACGTGAAAATACGTCGACGCCACTTCAGGTGTTATCCCGCTTCTTGTACGTTTCAGGTGACTTGAAAGAATTCTACCAGACGCCAATAAACGAAAAAACTCCATTGGAAGGTATGCACAACATGGAACTGCCGAAGAACTTGCACATTAATTACGACTACGTTCGGTTCCATCCGGGTAAGTTGCTTTCGAATGCTGTGTACTTTCTTGTTACCATGGAACACGGTACAACTAACTAATTCGACTATGCAGTGACGCGATAAGTATATATCAATTGGTATCATTTCAGACACGGACACAATGTTCGGTGGTAAAACAGCATTCCCAAAGAGCTCCACTCTGGTGACTGGTTTGAAATATAAGAAGAAATATCCTGGACATCAACAAGTAGATCCTTACTTGGAGCAATTGCTGAAGATTTAAATCTTACACAAAATAAATGAATTTATCAACGTTGATTATATCGTATGTAAGATGAATAAAAATGTATTTGTATCTAACCAGTTCATTGTGTTATTATATCCCAACTACTATGCTCCTTCGTCGTTGCACGAGCTGATTAACGTATGTTATCGCGTTAATCGCGTTGGTTCTTTTTACTTTAATTATTCTTCATATTATTACGGCTGGGCGATTTGGCAGTGGCGCGATAGCTTCCATCAATTGACCCATCAGCGCGCGTAGCAACGCTCCAAGACGACGAGCGATTTCTTTATTTACCCTGATGAGGATTCGCGACTGCACAGTGGTAATAGCTTCAGACAGGACAATGCAGGGAATTGCTAGTGCAACAGGCCTCATGGAGGCATGCATTCAACCGATTCGTCGCCCTAAGCCGAAGGTATGCCCTGAAAAATAATTCACTCACAAATTAAAGGAATCGAACGATTGGATTCCATCAAAGAAACAACACTGTTTCGAATTCATTTAATCGTTCAATTAATGGATAGATGGGGCAAAATTCATTTCTCGAGGAACCGTTTAAGCCCAGCAGTTAAGTATTTCATCTGTTACAGCGTGTGGAACTTTCAGGATCTGCTAAACCAGCCCCTTTCATCCTTCGACCCTTTTCTGGCCTGTTCAATCCTTATCCTTATGGCTGCTCTGTGCTGTGCAATCATCCAGCTGATTGCGAGGCGAAAGAGGTCCTGCGTCGAGCTAAAGATTCATGGGTATTTATAGCATCGCGCTCAGAAGCTTGTATAATATTGTTGCAGTACCGTCGTGTTTCATCAGAGTGAAATGCAACGGCGAAGAAGCCTTTGAATTTGCGTCCGACATTCAATGGCATCCCGCGTTTTGTGTTCCTCAGGCAACCGAGGGGAAAGCTCTGTTGTTGCCAGAAGAAATGGATATGATAAGGGCAAATCTGGTGGCTGGGGCAACCGTAGTCGACGTGGGTGGAAATGTCAGTGCCACAGAGGAAGTGAACGCCGACACAATCACCGTTCCTGAGGAATTGTTCAGGAAATACACCGAAACCGATTCCAGACCTTTGACTCCTACACCCACTCTCGCCAGCGGCCCTGCTCTAACGAGCAGACCGACCCAGGATGAATATCCTGTAACCTGCAACCCACGAGAACGGACTACTTTGGTCTTGGATCTCAGAGCGAACTCGAAGAAGCAGATGGTGTTTATTAAAGAATAAATTAGTTACAATTTTGAATGGTGACTCGTGTCAGTTGTAGTAACCGGTTAAAATCACTGCTCTAGGAAAATGAAACTTTCACTTGGCATGCTCTGACTTTAGAACCACCGCCGACGCCTCGCAAGCCTGGTATTTTTCTGGCGAAATCGGTCCCTCGACATCAGCCATGTTCTCCAAAGTCTGCGAGAGATTTGCCAGCTTCAGCTCCGAGTGCAGGCACGGATGAACTGGTAGCTTCTGATTATCGAATCCACATAAAGTTCATGCAAGAGTCTTGATATAATTGCTTCAAGTTAGAATTTAATAAATAAATTAACTGGAATCTGAAAAGAATACAATGAGCGTAACACATTAGTATGGTGCACTACATGTAATTTAATATAAAAACTTCACATTCTCCAAGAGCTCTAGCAAGGACGTAGAGGAATGCGAAGCAGAAAGAGCAAGCAAAGAACCTGTCGTCATTCGCAGGAGAGGAAAACGATTGCGTAAAGGCAAGTGCAGGAGGGGTTCAGCTCATGGGCACCAAGCAGAAGTTCGTGATCTATTAGAACCAACCGAAACTCAAATATCGCATATAGGAGATGGTGGCTCGAGGAGGACTTCGTTAGTAAATCTTATTTTATTCATATGCGAGTAATAATGCAAGATTATATCGCATTCCTTACTTTTCTTTTTGTTAGCATTCGCACGTGCAATGGCGACACAGAAAACCCAACATCTCCCAAGAAAGTTTCTGCACAAGCTAATGTAACCCCTGCTATGCTCGCTAGTTTTATTCAACCAGATATCTTGAAACATTTGTGCAGAGAGTTGGATCGTGACAAGGTGGAGGCAGAGTTTTCGATTAGGGTGAGACTGCCGGCTTCATGCACAATTGTAACAGCAGGTCTCGCGAGATAAACCTTCGAAAAAACCACTGAACCCACCGTCAAACATAACATTACATGAATTTCTTTTATGCGTCACCAGAGAAGAATCGCATTCGAGGAAGCTTTTCGGGTGAAAGGCGAGAGTTACTCGCGTTCAAGAGGAACCTACGCATCCTCAAACGTTACAGAGGCAGATGCACCAAGAGTATGTTCCCGCCAAATGGCTCGCTTCCAAATTCTCGACAGTGAAAGTCTACGTGGTGCGTACAACGTCTATCAAACGCCCTGGGATTTGGCTAACAGACGAATCTCCTTCCAGGGTTAACGGTGTTGGAGTACCTCAGTAAACATGTTTTTGTTTCCTCTGGAAGGAAACTAGTCTTTGGTAGGGTATTCAACAAATTTCAAGAAGACACGTTGCGAAGCACCAGATACATTTCCTCTAACAACATTCAGGAAGCTCTCCAGGAAGTGATCGGTAAGCCCATGACCGAGGAGCAAGCAGGGTATCTAAAATCTGTGGTCGGTGAGATCAAGGACCCGCTGAATTTCCGGAGCTGGTGTTGTTTGTGCGCCGCAGTAGAGCGATTACTGTGCCCTCTTCCTCCAAAGGAAGTCGATCCTGCTTCGTGGTTGGAAAGAGTAGACTTTGAGCCCTTAGAACGAAGACTCAAGTCTGCCGATGTGGTTCCCACGCTAGCTCTGTTCTTAAGGGAGATTCGTGAAAAGTAAAATATTAGGATGAAAGTTGCCACCAAGCTGACTACAGCTACTAACATTCTTTACGATGTACAAGATACGTTATTTTCATAAATCCACATAATATACTGAAATGTTTTCTGTTAAGGAAACTAAAAAGAATCTCAAGTACTTCTCGCTTTCAATGGCTGGTATTATTTGAAAGCCTTGCAATACGTTTGAAGAAATTTCAAGCGTTTCGTGGTTATCGGTAAATACACCTACCCTCGGTTGGAAAACATATCGTCGGTGATAGTGCAGAAGCGCGTATGAGCAGTTTGTAAATACCGCGTATCTGCGTTTTACCGATTTTACAGGAGGAAGAAAAAACTTAATACTTCAGCTATTCTAAGGGATTTCTTTGACTGAACTTTTTTGGGACAGTTTTAGCACTCCTTGTAATAAATACTAACATCAATGGTGTGACTTTTAAAAAAAGCGAAACAGCGCTTGGCAACCGTGGGCGCGAAATCTCAATTTTCCTACTTTTACAGATCCGCGGTATTTACATTTTGTTCATACGCGGTTTTGCACTATCACCGACGATATGGAGATCACATATTAGGCTATGAAAAGTTTTTCACAGTAGTTGGAATAATATTGAATATTGTTTTGAGATCAAGTATGTCCAGTGTCTGTTTACTTACTTTCCTATTCTGGAACAGGGACCGAATAAAATGAAGAAGCTTATACAAGATCTGCGTTCGTCGCACAATTTTATTGCCGGAACGAATTCGCCTGTAACCCAGTCGAGCATACATAGTTATTACACAACGATCCTCGGTAGCTGCCGACAATGTATAAACTGTTTCGAGGTCTTCTTCCTCTCCCTCCCTATCTCTCTCTTTCTCGCCTCCTTCAACACAATAAATAAACGAATTTGCGCGCGTATCACCGTTACGTAATGACAATATAAAATCGTCCTGCATTAGTAAATAAATTAAGTAAACGAGCGATATAGGGCTGGTGTAGAAGTATAATCGGGACCAGGGCATATCTCGTACTGACGTAACAATAATACACTACCAGTTGCATTCACGTGTCCTCAGTGGTCCTTCTATACGTGTACCTGTGGCATGTGGGTGCGTTTGTGTATATGTGTGTGGCTTTCGCGTTGGTGAGAGAGTGTGTGTGTGTGTATCGATGGGCATTGATCAGAGTTGCTAGTTCCTACGTCACATTGCACATATAGCTAACGTATAAATATAACGACGTGACGGTTCGTACGACACTACTTCCTAGAGTCTCAATACAACAGCGCGACGTTAGCCGCCGTTCAAAGAGTGCTTTCTTTGGAGCTGTTCCGAGACTTAGATACTTCCGGCTGCGGGAGATATCTCGCCTTCGTTCGCCGTACACGCTGGTAATTCTCCCGTGGTCTCTCTGCGTTGATTTCTCAGTATAAAAAAAGTTGCTGCTGCTGCTGCTGCTTGGGGGCAGTGGGACTGGAGTATGACGACGGTGTGCAGGCGTTAGCAATAGGCTAGTTGCCGTTCGTGGAACGGTGCATCGCCGATGTTCCCGCGTCCCGTTCCGTCCCGTAAATCTTGCCTGCCTTCCTCGCCATGTTACCCAACATCTCCATCGAACACTTGTGCGCGGATCTCAGCGACAACGCCCACTCCTTCAGGCTGATCTCGTCCTGAAAGAACAATTAAACGCCTGTTGGTAATGCCGTACGTGGGCCCTCGCAGCTTCTGCATCCGCGCTTGATTACAGCCGTTTAGTCGTTTTAGTTTGCAAGTGGGGTGGCGATACTCATCAGTGGCCTGCTATTACGGTCTTGATTGTGCATGAATTAGGGGCACGTTAAGTTGCTCGAAACTCAAAACAGGACTGGCTGTAATTGCAATCTGTTGCGCAGCCGGGTCGAACTACTGATCCGCATGCAAGACCTGCAGAGAATTCTACGAGGGCTGCCGGGATTCATACTACTGCGAGATTGATATAAGTAGATATTACAAGCTAGCGACTAAGGAACGGGTCTAAATAAACGAGAGTTTGTAATTTCGCGGAGTCTCAACATCGCTGTGAAGCTTTACTCACGGGATTCGTAAGTACTATTTTCGCGTCTCTCGTACGGACGACGATACACTGCTCCCCCTTCACGTGTTGGAGGTCCGCGCTGACTTCTTCGACCTAAAATCACAATTACGCTTCAACTTTCGATTCCTAATCGCCGTCACCGTATCCCCGCTAATCCTCTTACCTGATCGAGGAAAACTAGTTCAGGTTTCATCGTGGACTCGGGGTGCAACTCTAACCGATTAGGGTAAAGTTTCGCGTAACGGGTCTGCCACGCGCTTGCGAAAGGACCGCCTAGTTTCTTAATATAACCGTATAAAATGCAGTCTGATCCTGTAATAAATAAATGCAATCGGAAATAATACATCGCCTTCTTCTTTTAACCTGCACCATCGTGAAGTACCAATCTCCTCACCTTCCTCGTCAGTGTCGAACCGCTGTTTCTGTTTCGCCTTCTTCTTATTTTCCAGCTAAGGGAGGATCGAAAAGAAAGGAGAAAATACAGTTAACGTGATAATTGAACAGCCGAAGGTGGATAGATTCAACGAATCCATACCTTGTCAGCTTCGTTATTGATTGTCTCGAACACAGTCTCGGCAACCTCGGCTTGCCATCTCTCAGAGATAGTCAGAGGGAAGTTTTTGTACAGATCTTGGTCCGCGTCAGTCAGCTTGATACCCTTCGTGTCCTCCTCGTCGAAGGAGCCGATATCAAACGCGTCCGCGGCGTTCACCTCGCCGCGCGGCGGTATAAGTGGCGGAGTGTATTTCTGCAGATAAACTTGTTGCCAATCGATACCACTGAAAAACGAGTGCTCCTTTAACTCGTCTGCCCCTCTTCCGCGACAGCCGAGTCTGTTGTTAATATCTCGCTGCAGCAGGCCCTCCAGAAGCGAGCGCAACTCTCGCGAGAACGTTTCTGGTAGCTCGACGTTCTGAAAGAATACGTTCACCAGCAATCGATTACAAGTTGGAAACAAATTACAGAAATAATCGTATATTAGGAATTCGTACGCTGTGCCGACTTTATTTGGGGGAGGGAGGAGGGAATTGTGTAAGGATCGGTAGAGGTGGCGAAGTAAATTTTCAGTGAAAGTGATCATTTAATCGAATCATTTTCTTATTAACACTTCGAGTGGCGCTAGATTTGGTGAAATACCGTTTGTAGTCAGTCAGACCATTTTCGAGCGATCGCTTCTGCTGAGAAAATTTTTTCCAGCTTGTCCTGCGCTTTCAGCACAAGCGGACACTAATGACAATTTAAAATGTTCTATTTTCTATTAAATCTTCAAAAACATTCGTCTAAGAATCAAGACTTGACGGACTCTTTCCAAGCGATCGATACCTTAAATTATATTCAACATAATAATGGTCTTGGTCTACACTCTACGTTGTCATTAAACCTGACTGTAAAAGTAAAAAAAATTCTAATCGATTATTAATAATAACAAGGCAACTTCGGGATACCGATTTTTCTTTTGTAATACTTTGATGCAGGTTAATGGGACACCTCAATAGAAGTAACAGACAATTTTTTTCACTACTCTTTGGTGTTTCACAGTAAAAACATCCCTTACAGGTTAATGTGTCCTCCTCTAGTTTCCTGTATATCTTGAAAACTATAGCTGATGTAAAATATACCCTATAAAAATGTTTTTTATGCTCTACAAAAAGGTGCAATCAAATTGCTTAAAATTTTTAATGGGCAAGGTTGTTCTCTTTAGACTAAAAACTTTAACTTCTTAATTGCCTAGTTTTATAGAACGCAAAAACTCGTTACACTTTTATTCCAACAATTCTTTTATGCCTGCTAAATTTACAAGATATACATGGAAATAGGTCACCCTGGAGCACCAGAAGGTAGCAGAAAAAGAAGTAATCTGATACGTCTATTGCGGTCGCCTGCAAATCTGCAAAGTTTAAAAAAGAAACGGAATTTCCAGATTACCGAAGTTCACTGGTAATTATTAACTACAAACGATAGTATCAATATAACACATATTGAAAATTAATATAATACATGAAGAATTTCTCCCGAGGTCGTCGAATCTCTAAGGGCAGCCCTAGTCCCTACGAAGCAAGATACACGAGAAAACCACTCCCCCAAAATCTATTACACACACCTTGGTCAGGGTCATGTGATCTATCTCGTGTTTGTCTCTGGTTTTGTGTTGCCTGAAAGGACTGTGCCCCTTCAGCAATTTATGCAGCATGCAGCCAAACGAGAACCAATCTGCACTGGAGTCGTAGGTCACCCCTTTCGAGAGCACTTCCGGCGCCATGTATCCGTGTGTCCCACTGCAACGGAACAATAATTTTGTTTTCTCCCGATAACAGACGGCTCTGCGCGCAGGGGATGAAGCGCGCGATCGGAATTGAAATCGTTCGCGCGCGTACTCACACGCTCGCGTGCGGTTTCTTCTTGGAGAAATCGCAGGCCAGCCCCAGATCCGATATTCTCACGTGGCCGTGCTCGTCCAGCAGGATATTCGCGGGCTTCAGGTCTCTGTAGACGATGCACCTGCGGTGCATGTGCTCGAGCCCCAGTATCACTTCCGCCGCGTAGAACTTCATCTCCCTCTCGTTGAACATACCGTGCTGGCTGAGGTGATAGTGAAGATCGCCGCCGTTCATCAGGTCCAGGATGAAGCAGAGCTTGTCCGGCGTTTGGAACGCGTACGTCATGCACACTATAAATGGACAGTCTACCTAGAAGTAGGTAGTCTGATTGTAGTACTGGAATCAGCTACGGAGATTCAAGCTTCGGAACTCCGCAGAATTCGTTTCGCTTTCGGAATCTTTCAGTGAAGGAATACATTCATGATTGCTCGTGTAATCGTTGCAGCTACTAGCCGGGGCTATCGTGCCTCGCGGAGATATAATGATGTCGTAAAAGCGATAGAAGGCGCCAAGTTGATAGCGCTCTTAAACCGCGGCGCTGGTTTAGGGTGGCCAGAAAATCGTGTGTAAAGCATGGGTGTAAAAGGATTTTTCGGAATTCGAATTGAGTTTCATATAGAAGTGTTCTCGAATTTATTTAAAGGATATATAGATATGTACCACGCAATTCTTTTGCTCTAAAAATTCACTTCGAGGAGGTGAAATTGACCCTTGAAAATCCGGCTATTTTCCGATTTTGTGTTTTAACTTTTGTCTGAAAACATTTTTCCAACTTCTTACAGTTCGCGAGTTATAACACAAAGTAGGGAAGTAGGGGGATATTCAGCCGTCAACTTCAGCCTCTTAGAGTGAAGTTGGGCAGAAAAAATTGCGTAATACATACCCATACATCGTCTACACATCCACAAAGTTTCATAATTTCTTGAATTGCCGGGTTAGCTGTATCTTCCCTTTTAAATAATTGAGTATATCTCTGCAGGGCGCGATACACGAGTAGATATATTTTTATTTTACATAAAAACTCCTCGGCACTTATGTACGACAATTTTAAGGGGATTCCTATCTAGATATTGTCGAATAGAGCTTACTCCAGTACTGACTGCTGAGAGCATTATCCTTTCGTTGAGCGCCAGCGTTTCCCCCTGCTTCATTTTGATACGCTTCTTGTCGAGGCACTTCATCGCGTACATTTTACCGGTGTCCGCCTTCCGGCAGCCGTACACCTCCCCGAAACCGCCTCTGCCTATTATCCGATGCACGCTGAAGTCGTTCATCGTTAACTGAAGCAACAATTCATCCAAGCTACGTTTAAATACAGCAAACAGATCGTTAATCGTGCTTCCAAGTTCACCCACGACGAGCCTAAATTGTTCGCCAATTACGTACGATGCCCCAAAGTCGAGATTCATTGTCCCAGAATAAAACGAGAGGTTCTCTACAGTTTTGCAATCGAGCGGTTCGTTGCTGAGATACGAGCGATCAGAAGTTTCGCACCGCCAACGACTTCCGCCGCGCGCACCTTGAATTCCGCCCGCCCAGAAGTCGCTCTAGAGACTATAAAAGACTTCTCTATTGGATCTAGAGCGAGGGATTCGCGTGTTCTAGCTGCTCCTCACGATTTTGGACCACCGCACGTATCCACCAGTGTATCATGTAAATTTACCTGCATATTTAACTCTAAGTTCTTCCACTGACAAAATCGAGTGTACTTCTCGCTGAAAAAGATATACAAAGTCAATTGTTAGAGAAGAAGCTCACCAGCGATTTGCCTATCCTTTCTCCCTCTCTCTCTCTCTCTCTCTCTGTTTGTTTTCGTCCCCCGTTAGTTTGGCAAGACACATACCTCTCGAGAAACTTCTTGAACGGCTCCCCCCTCAAGTGATTAAAAATTTCTTCGATATATGGCTGGAAATGTAATCGGTTTTGCGATTTATAATTTGGATCGACGCGGTTATCTACCGAGTCGTTAACGTTAGTTAGAATTAAGCGATACGAGATCGCGAGGGACCAACCTCGAATAAGTTAACGGGGACCTCGTTTTTCATGAGGTACTTGTGAACGTGGGACACCGCTTCCGCGGAGTATTCCTGAAATAAGCACAATCGAATAATTAGCCACCGTGTAAACGACATGCGAGGGTAGGTATTAATTGTTCGTTGACACCCTTCCATCATCGATTAACGGGGCTTTTCCTTCGGGGGCTCGTAAAGTATGGATATTTTTTTTTTAGGAGTTTATAGAGAACAAGCTACTGGGTGGATCGTTTAAAAACTCCACACACAGTGGTGTACGAAAGAAAGCGTGCACCCTTTAAAATCGCATAACTTTTTTAGAATTGGTCCGAACGACTTGAGTTTCTTTTAGGAGCTATTTCCTCGCGAATGAATTTCCTCGTGATTTTCGACATTATTCTGCGATCTTTAGGTATTTGTAGCTCAGAGCAACGTTAACCCATTTTGATGAAATTTTCAACATGTATACGACTCACTTAAATTTACAAACGAGATTTTTGAATTTTCATTACGGGCTCAGAAATAAGTTGAAAGAAAAAACGACCTTTACTACTTTTTTCGCTGTTTCAAACAATCGCTTTTATTTTTTCAAAACGACGAAAAATGTCAGTTAGCAAACTAATCCTTCTAGCTTCTCAAAATAAACTCAAGTCGTTTGGACCAATTCTAAAAATGTTATGGGATTTTAAAGGATGTAAACTTTCTTTCGTCCGCCACTGTACAGGTTCGCTGGCTTTTGGACAATACAGGTCCGGCTTAATCGTAGCTATCATAGCTGAGCATCGCCTTTCTACATTTACAGTTTTTATGACTTTCTGTTTCCTTTGCTTCTATTTTTATTCTACATTTAAGTATATTATTTGTATCATGCACATCATGTGAATGTAATAAAGATGTAATAATAAGAATAATAAAATAATATACAAAAAGTTTGTAAGTATGTGAGAATCATTATAAAAATTTTAGAGCAGTTTTTCTCGAAATCATATTTCCGAAGTTTACGGAAATGATATCTCCAAAACTAATACAGCTACGAATTTCAAATTTTCGGAGCTCGTAGAAAACCTATCCCTCTAGCGCAGGAACCAGAACTATATTAACTTTAGGATGCCGTCATTTTCTGAAGTTTCAACATTTTATATTAATTCTATTAAGTGTGCAAATTAATTCTGTGACTTTCTTAAAGAAAGTGTACCGTTATTTATTGAAAACTGAAATACAGTTCAATCCCGGAAATATTTGCCATCATTTTCGATGACTTTGTTCCATCCTTCGGGCAAGTGACAGATCCCCTTTCGAAAAAAAAGATGGCGACTTTGAGTAGATGAAGTCGTCAACGCAATTTCGGACTACTTTCACTGTTTCGAAGTCCTTATCAGCCAGGTGATGTCGGAGCCATCGAAATAGCGGTAAACCGAGGGGGCTACGGCTGGCGAATAAGCCACGTAAGGGAGTCCTTCCTAACCCAGGGAATAAATAACGCTTTTTGTTCCGAGCATTGTCGTGGTATAGAATGACCTCCCTATTTAGCTCCCTGGCCAGTATATGGTCTCTTTCGTTCCAATTTATCACTCAAACGAACGAGTTGTTAGAACCAATCATTTCCGCGACTTTTCTAATTGAAATGCAAAAACTATGCAGTGTCTTATATGCCGCCTTTTATGTCGTCATCGTATTCGCTAGTGTTTTTATAGGACAATGTCGCCTATTTCGCCAAGGCGTACGGCGTTTTTGGAAACGTTAAGGTTAGCAGTTGAAAACCGCAAAAGGGTAGGAAAATATTTAATACCGAAATTAAAATGGAGATATGGCTGCTTGAATGCAAAGGCACCGAATTGATTTGTACATCTAATAATTCCAACTATAACCAGCTTCACACGTAACAGTATTTTGCTTCAATTTTTCTTTCACCCCGCGCTGGTGATTGTACCATTGTGATTTTTTCTTTGTATAAATAGCCATTGTGATAATTGGCGCAATTGTTGTATATCATTATTTTTGTATAGTTAAATATAGAACATTAATAAATTTATATTAATTTACGACAATGTTTTTAAATGGGATTCTTTTTGATGGTATTAATTTACGACAATGTTTTTAAATGGGATTCTTTTTGATGGGTATTAATTTACGACAATGTTTTTAAATGGGAGTCTTTTTGATGGTATATATATACTTGGCGCTCTTTTTTGTACCTTTTGTAAAATTTTTCTTTCACCCCGCGCTGGTGATCTGCGATTGCTTGCGGGACGATAAGTTCTTTTTATAAGCATCTTTTTACCGTGATGTTATTGCTTGCCCGAACTTGAAACAATTTATGTGTAGGTACTATCCAGAAGCCAATGAGCATGTATGTAGAATTTGAGAACCATCCACCCATCAGTTAATTCTCTATACATTCCGGAAAATACCCACGTTATTCAGGCCTGTTGGAAGGAGAAATCCTCCTTAAGGGGCCGTCCTTAAATTACGCAAGGCTTTTTTGGCGCGGAGGGAGTCGCGAATTTCTTACAAAGGGGGGCGGGGAGTTAGGTAGCGTTTTACGTAATATTTTTTCAACCTAACTTTCAATACGAGTAGCCTAAAAAATCACGGTTCATCACACACGCGAAACTGAGTTAATTGAATTATGAAAACCTTTAAAAGAATTTTAATAACTGAAAAAGTGCAATGTAAAGAATATTACGTTAGAACGGAGGCGGTTTGCAATATAAAATCCTACGAATTCTTACACTGGGGTACGGAGGGGGTAAGAAATCGCCGAAACTACCCTTACGTGATTTAAGGATGCCCCCTAAGGAAAAACTTCTACGGTACAATTTTCGTTCGCGGATTTACCGTGGCGTTCGGCCAGCGAACGAGGGCTCTTTAACGCGTCGAAGGGGAAAATCGTGGGCACAGAGCGATGGAAGGCGAGGCTAAAATTAGGGGTGAACCAACCGGGGGGAAAAGTCGCGTGAAAAAGCCACGGAAATAGTTTTCTCTTCAGAAGACATCGAGGGCCAGAGATTAGAAACCCGCGAAAGGACCTATTCCAGGCCCTCTTCAAACATTCATAGGGAGGGCGAAGGCCTGCGAGCAAGGGTGCAACCTCGTTACACGGTTCTTCACAGTCCTCGGGCGATTTCTGGCGCTTTCTTTCGCGTAAAAGGATAAAGGAGAGAGAAGCTTTCCGGGCCCGCCTTTCTCCCTGTTAATGGAGGCTCGCGTAAACCACGTTTTCAAGCGGCGTTAATATTTAAAACACAGTTTCGGGACGTATCAACCTCGAACTTAACTAGAGAACGGAAACCGATCGACGCAGCTGTGGTTAACAAGGAAACGTTCCCTTCCTGAGAAGTCCGATTTCAATGAAACTTCACGCCAACGTAGAGCATATCGGAGTACCCAAGGAGCAATTTCTTCTACGAAAGTTCACTCTGAACGGATGAAATCAGCCCTCAAAGTTATCGCCTCTTTTTAGCATAACATTATTTTTCTTTTGACAGTGTGATAAAGCATAACGAAATAAATAATTCTTGCATTCAAAGTATTGCTCTATCTCGCACCGTTACAAAATTATATTGAAACAACAAAAAAATCGCGCTAACTTTAAGGGCTGAGATTGTATCAAAATTTGTACTTGGGGGCCGTCCTAAAATTACGTAAGGGAAATTTTAGCGATTTATTACCCCCTCCCTCCCCCGGTATAAGAATTCGTAAGGTTTGATATCGCAACCCCCTTCTTACGTAATATTTTTTACATTGAATTTTTTCAGTTATTAAAATCCTTTTAAAGGTCTATATAATTCGTTTAATTCGGTTTCGGGAAATTTAAACTAAAACAACTATTTTAGAACGTTAATGATAGAATTTGTATTTATTGAAAATGAGGGTAAAAAATAATACGTAAGACGCTACATGACTACCCCCTCTCCGCTTGTAAGAAAACGTAAGAAATTCCCTCCAAAAAAGCCTTACGTAATTTAAGGACGAGCCCTTGGCGGAAAGCAGCCAGTTCCCCGATAAGACACGTAGGTACAGAGTACGCGCAACGGAAAGGTTTCAGTTCGGTAAATCTTTGGTATCGTTAAGTTCGCGGAGTCCTCATCGCGGAAAGGGATGGCCGTATGAAAATTCACTCACATGGGTGTGCGCCAGCAGCTCCTTCATGATGAAATTGTCGTAGATCTCCCTGGCGAGTTTCCTCCTCTGCTCCGGGCATTCGAGCTTCTCGTACGCCTTGATCTACAATGCATAAATGAGAAATTCCTTATGGAGTTGGATGGCGACGCGTGCCGCTACGCTACTGGAACTTAACTAGTGTGTGTGCGGGCTAACACGAACCTCTTCGTAAAACCTAAGCTGCGGAATCGGCTCCTCTGCCACATTCTCGCAGAATGATTTGAATAAGAGGTAACCTGAAAGCACGAGAATTATATAGAGAGGGAGGTAGGAAAACCAGAGATACGAAGATGCACGCGTTGAGCGGTCTCTTTTCGCGCATTCAGCCTCTATGAAAACTGATCGGGGACCTTCGAATTTATTAGGTATCTTCTACAAATTCGATTTTTCAAACAGCTTATATTAAGTATCAAGCTATGTATTTACCATCTTTATTCACGACAGCCTCCCACCTGTGTGGAAGTTGCTATGCCCCTTTTATAAAAATCTTCCGATTTATCATAAAAAAAAAAGAACAAGTAGAACTTGCACTTTTCGTGGCCTCGAAATTATTGAAGTTTTTACCGTGTAAACTGATTTGTAGTGATCGAAAAATGTGAAAACCTGTTGATGCCATATCTGGGGAATGTGGTGGACGAGTAGTAAGTTCCCATTTGCGGTTCCGATATATTTTTTACTGCGTTGTTATCACCACGCGAGGTCTCGCGTTGTCGTAGAAGTATGTACATTACAGCCTTTCGATTCACAAGGGAGTGTCGTTTAATTTGCAGTTATTGCTGCGCTCTTTCAAGTTGTTGGCAATATAATGTAAACAAAGTGTGCGGTCAGAACTTGCGCAGCAACCCAACTATCGATTTGCCAGTGGCGTAAAATTGACAGTACGAATTAGGATAAGTATGGTACGAGTTAGCAATATTAATTCCAAATCATACTTCTTCCATATTAACAATAAATCGCTTTTATGAATAGAAGTTGAGTATTTTTTTGTTGCTTGAATTTATAAAACTGTTTATTCTATTAATGGGGAGTTGATTACCTCTAATTTTGTTTCATTTTCCCTGCTATTTTTCACGTAATAAGCATTTATTCTAAAGGGATACGATTTAGGCAAATTTATCCTAGAGTTTTGAATTGTTCGAGGGATACCACGACGAATGGGGAACATTTTTTTACCATTTTTAGGATACGTATTCCGTGTCGAAAAGCGTTTCCCCTTACCTTGTGGTAGACCTCGAGAATGGAGAACGGCACTCGCGTGCCGTTGCAAATGTTCAAGCTCTATTTTCTCAAAAATCAAGCCTCTCACAGAAAAATTTTCGATTAGGTTTTCCACTTATTTCTTTCGTATAGAATCGCTGCCTTTATATTATGCTACCAATTGCCAGCTTTTAAAAGGAAACGGATGAGGTGGGGCGATTGAAAAATGGGAAAAGTAATGGAGTCGACTGATCCCCAATCAAACGTCAATCTTTTCTACTTCTTTTATAACATGCTTTCATCACACGAGCAAAGAGTCACTCATTTGGTGGAATTTCCAAAAAATGAATGAAGGGGCGGCAGCACTAGCAGCATCCAAATATATACCATAAATTGGGGGAATATTGGTAGGTTTTTATAACATTTTATTATATAGGTAATAGGGTAGATGTCCTTATTACTGCCACTTTATTTATTTTGCTTAATAAAAATGTAACGTATAAAGAATAGTGTACAACAATAATATTAATAATAATAATAACAGTCCCAATTTAATAACAATATTATTGTTGTAAACCATTCTTTATACGTTACATTTTTATTAAGCAAAATAAATAAAGTGGCAGTAATAGGGACATCTACTATAAATTAACATTTTTACATTTGCTTTAAGTATCCTATTATAACATTGCATCTTTTGTGATTGTACTACAAGTGCGAAAATGCATAAAATTCTTGTCTTTTCCTTGTTAATTAACTGCCAATGTTTCCCCCGTTTGCGGTATATTGTAATTGGCAGCTGAAGATTTTTTTTTCCATCTATCCCAGCCTTGTGGATTTTCCTCTTAAGAACCATATCAAGCTACTCATATTACTTATTATTATTTGTCAGTACCACTTTTCTAAAAGAAATAGAATTTTGTGTGGCAACAAGCTTTAGAATCTCGCATTAGAGTTGATTTCCTGGTTGCGCAGCAATGAAGCTATGTTGTGGGTCAAAATAGACCTCATATCCGTCATGCGGTGACTGGTAAGATATTCGCTATACATACATATAAAGGTTAAAGGTATTGTGAACAAGCGGTCGGACTCTACGAAACGAACGTAAGAGTGCTCTTTATGGCCTAGTCAAAGTAATTGGGCAAAGAAGTTGCCACAGCAATCAAAAGCTGCTCTTCAGGGCAGTGCAGCGTCCTCCACTCGGTCTCTATGCACTCTATAGTCAGAATAATATCAGTTGAGTGGTCAAGGCCACTTCCCCCACTCCGGGTCACGCTAGACATTTTTTCTAGTGTTGCTCTCTGGCGCATCACTCTTCAAAAGAGAGGACTGCTGCAGAGAATCCCTCAATTAATACCACTTGTATAATTGATAATCCTTAAAAATTCGAAATTTTTATTATGTTTTCTAATTCTTTCTGACCACTGTAGTCTAAAGATTTTATGTAGGGTAGGGTGGGGCTAAAAGTCCCGTGTTTTTGCGAATAAACCTGTGTGAAATTTAGTACTAACAATCTAGAAATATCTGGTGTGATTTTGTAAAAACTATAACTCTTATGCTTTACGTTCACGAAATTCGTTTGTTGATACCGTTATTTTCTGTTGAGTTATAGCAGAAAATGTTTGTCAATGCAAAATGGACTTCTTGCTCCACGCACGGGGCAAAAAATTCATTGCATAGGGTAGAAAGTCCCTAATGTTCTTTCGTGTAATATTAAACTAAATAAGGAAAAAACTCTATTCGAATCAACAAATATTTATTAAACTAATTCTTTTTAGTATATAGTATTGAAAGGAAAGCACGACTTCTTTACCAAAAAATCAAAATATAAGTCACAGGCTCACTTTGAACTAAAAACTAAAAAAATCGCTCAACTAAAACAAAAACACTATTTACAGACTTTGGCATCATTTCTTTATAGTTTAGCCATTATTATGAAAACAAATAATAAAATATATATTTTCAGTCTGAGGGACTTTTCGCCCCAAATTGCCTCTATAGCTTCTGCGATATATACGTTAGAAAATATTATCAGTCAGCAATAAACAATATCGTGCACACATTACTAAACTCGGCTGACACGCTTTAAAACCGTGGTTTACTTGGTATAAAACAACAAACACGACGTGTTTCTTTTAGTTTTACATACATAAAATAACGAAGGCGTCGTGTAATTCGCACGAACGTCCAGGAGCAACTGGCGAATCTGTGGTCACCTTCGTGTCTTCTCGCCTTTTACTTAATATACTGCGAAAGTCAAAACATTGTTTAGGAATAGAGACTTTTTACCCGTCGGACTTTTAGCCCCACCCTGCCCTATTTGCAATTTTTAAAAGGAGAAAATTGGGAAATTTTGCGCTGACAGTGTACTGTAGTTGCAACGAACAAAATTCACAAGTATACGTAGTTTAAAGTCTATGTAAAATAGAGAGCTACAATATTATACAGTATTTCAGATCTAAATTTTGACAAAAGCGGGCTATCATTATGCGTCAAAATTTCAGATTCGAGAGTGTATCATTCATTTTCAATGTAGAAGTTATTTGTATAAAAGACACTCACGTTCATAAGACGATAGTAATCTACTGTGAGCACATGTATAGTATGAATATGCAATAAACATTACGAGCTTCTACCTCAAATACTTTCTCAGAAATGTCTATTCAAAGTAGGATATTAAGGGGTAACACCACTCTAGAGGCAGAAAAGGAAGACCTAAATTTGACAATTTATTTTGTGAGTATGACAAACGGAATAGAATTTCTTTTCAGAGGGTTTATTTAACACATATTGAAGTACGAAAAACAATTTTTTTTTTATTGCTATTTTCATGCAAAATGGCGGCAACAGAGTCCGTCGTCGAAAAAAGCTTTTTTGAAAACGCCGCCACGGGAGGACGAATTTCTCGGCAAGTATGAGTCCTGGAACCAAAAATAAAAAAAATTTATAATCTATATATAATTGGCTTTGGAACTACGTAGCCGTTTTTTGATTGAATGTAAACTTTTTTTTTTATAAAGAATTTAATGCTCAGTTTTAGGGCAAAGAATCCATTCGTTTCTTAAAAAGTGCACCACTTCCACAAAAATTGATTAAAAAAAATAATCCTACGTACTTCCGAAGCCAATTGTATATAGATTATAATTTTTTTTTTATTTTTGGTTCCAGGACTCATACATGCCGAGAAATCCGTCCTCCCGTGGCGGCGTTTTCAAAAAAGCTTTTTTCGACGACGCGCTCTGTTGCCGCCATTTTGCACGAAAATAGCAATAAAAGAACAATTGTTTTTTGTACTTCGATATGTGTTAAATAAATCCTCTGAAAAGAAATTCTATTTCGTTTGTCATACTCACAAAATAAATTATCAAATTTAAGTCTTCTTTTTCTGCCTCTAGAGTGGTGTTACCCCTTAAAACAAACCTTTTCTTACAGATGTCCAGTTAGAAATGCCTGAAGAGAAACCTATTAAACATCAGACGTAATATAAAATTTTAAGTTATTGTAAAAACACCAGTTTATATGCCCTGTAAATTTTATCTGTCTACCACTTTAACTTTTTTTTTTTACACACACAATTATTATCGCAAGATACACGAATCTAGCTGCACTTTTCAATACACTCGCGTTCAAAGTGCCCTTAAAAGCTTACCAACATTTTTCATACATTAACACACAGGCGACCTGCTACAGACAATTCTGTCGCACAGGCCCTGATTTTATTTTTTACTTGCAACTCCTTAAAAATCGTTTCCCTGGAATTCAAACTAGATCCTACCAAGAATTCAAATGCCCCGTCGTCAACATGTTAAAAACTCCAAAGCTCTATACATACTTATGTGTAGTTTCGAGCTTATTCGAAGCTTTCTTTCAGGGTTCCATTTTTTTTTTTAAATATTATAGGTATTACAAAAATTTCCAATCGATCACCAGATTTGGAGCTCCGAAGCAATCTGAACCCTAACGAAAGAAGTGGTTCTTGGGGAATCTCGACGTCGCGAAGTGGTCCAGAATCGTAGAAAGATGAACCAAATTCATATCACTGTTATTTATACGTTATCGATTCTAAATGGAACGGTTTGAGGGGTTTCCTGAGCCGTTGAATCTGATTATGGTATTATTTTTTCTAGGATAAGGAACTACGCTTATAAACAACTTTTATACTCTCGGTCGAATTTCCAGTATACTTACGTGGCCATCACTATTTAATTTTTTACACGTGCTTTTTTTTATATTTCTGGTGCATAAATGTTTTTTTGGTAGCATAGCACTACGCTAAAATCCATTTTTATGTGATGATAAATCGCGTTATACCTTGCGTTGATGCAATTTGTTGCAACAAATTTTTGTGCAGGCATCTTAAGCAGATTCTAACAAATACTCTCGTGCAAGATTCATCGTGACTATGTGAGAATAACGTGTTGTAAACGTCACCCAAGCCGAAAAGCAGGGTAAACTAGAGATTCGCGAATGGGTATTTTTCATATTACATGTACTTATAAGTGAAGGAACACTATAACTCTACAGTCACATTCAAGTCAACTCTTGCTGAGAAGAAAATTTAGCGAAGTAAAGTACCTATGCCAATTTCAGAAAAAATATGATCGTTTTGAAATACCCCTTTTTCCCCTTCTATCTTCAAACCTTTTCCAAACAGTTTTGGGTGATTTATGGCAACCCTTACCCATGTCAAAACTTAGTCCATAGACATAAGAACCTGGCGTCAAGGATTTCTAAAGAGATTGAAAAATCGAATTAACTCCACCTCTCTAAGATTCCCAACCACTGCCGGTCACTGTGTGGACAGTATTGCTGTGGTTTCCCGTCTGAAGGCATCGCCGAGCAGCGCTTGTTACCTTAATTAATGGAAACAAGTGCGTTTTGTCGGTCAATTAGAGCACGGCCCGTCGAGCGTCGCAAAATTGATTTTCAATTCTCTTTCGCAGCCGGATGGCCACCGGTTGCGGGGCTATAATTACGCGTAAAAAGCGGCGATATTTGCAGACCAACTATACTTAGAAGAACAGAAAATAGTCTCGTATATCGATAGAAGAGCGAGAACTTTCCCATCAACATTGATTTTCATCGCGTGTCACCAAAACTGCTCCATTTTCCCGCCGAGGTACATACCTCTATTATTTCCGCTCGTTCGTTGATTTCCAACCCGACAATCTAAATGACAAAACGTTCTCGCGCTACCGTTTATAACCATTTACCCACCCGCACGTTTCTTCTGTTTCTAAAGCTACGACTAACTTAGCTTTTATATTAGTGAAAGGACTAGCACGAGAATATAACGTAAGAGTCGTTGTTTGAGAAATTCTAGAGGCAGAAATAATTACAATAAACAGTTTGTAAACGGTTCTTGTAAACTACAGGCTTACTAGTTTATTACTTGGAATTATTATCATTGATTAGTTCTGCTTACGTGGAACTTTCTCTGACAAAGAGACACGTGAACTTCGGATCAGCAATTTGGTTAAAAGTTTATGTGGAGTTAGTTCATATCATGTACAATAACGCGTTAAATGCACAGGATACATTCCTGAATGTTTTACGAGGAAATCAAGTTTTGTTTTTCCCAAATGGTGTATAAACAGGGTGCGTCATAACGGCTAGTAAAACCGGTCATAAGGTTATTCTTTGCACAAAAGTACATCGAAAATATAGAATACATTTTTTAAATAGTAGATAAATGAGTGTCAATTGAATGTCGGAGAAGTATCGTGACTTCGAGATATATTCTTTCATTTCGATTGCAGTAAGTTGTGAATAAAATAAAGATCTTGATTATTTAAAGTAGCTTTCAAATTAATGTAAGTAAAACTGTTTAGGTCGCAGTTCTGATTAGTTGGCATATTCGCTTCCGTATATTTATAAACGGTAGTAAACGTGGATACGGATTAAAGGGGCCTGAAATGCACCTTCGCTTGTTACGTCTCGATTAATCGAAATCAGATTAACGGGATGTCTCGCTGCCGATAATTCGAATCTCGTTAATCCGAAAATTATATTTACGCTGGCATTTGTGAATTTTCAGCATCACGACTTTTTTTTTTGCTGGTTAATTACCTCGCCACGTCGATCCGGATTAACGGGATTCCGTGGGACTTCCTTTCGTTGTATTTACACAACGAAAAAAGGTGTATAAATAAAGATTGCTCACCAAACATTTGGTTGAATATTTTATCGAAGTTAACTTCATTCTTCTTCTCCAGATATTTGAGCATTACGCTTCTCACACTGCAACAGAAAGACGTACGCGAGTATAATAATTATATTCTAATCGTTGAGGATAAGTTTAATAGCAGGGTATTTCATTTCTGCTTGAACATTGCTGATTACACATATTTTTAGTAGAGTAACGGTGCCGAATATCAGACCCTATAGTATTTCCACAAGGAAGTGGAAATACTTATGCAGTACCGCAGCAATGTTTAGAACTATTAAAACAGATGACGACGTCGTCCGCGTGAGATTGCCGTTCTCACGCAAACGATTGTATCAGTAAGACGTCATTAAGTTAGTTTTTCCTCATCGCGAGTTTTTATACTTATTTACAAAGAAGCTTTGTACAACATTAAGCCTGGGTGCATGCGAGCGTTTTTTCCCCCGGACGTCACGACAAAAGAAGGCTCGTGTGCCCTCAGCCTAAAGGTAAGTTATTCGATCAGTTTCCTTTATTAGGTTCGAGTCTAACGGGGTCTTCGGAAGCTAAAACATGTTGCGATGCATGCTTCGACTCTCAGGTTTCATGAAACTAGCATCTTACTCACTAGTCAGGACGGTGTGATTCCTACATCGATGCAAGTCGCTTCTCATGCTATGAGTAGTAACAGGTATCGCGAAACTTGTTGATCGACGCATGCATCGCAATATGTTTCAACGTCTGGAGATCCCTTTAGTATTATCCATTAATTCTACTATCATTTAATACCTAGTCAGGAGGTCGAAAAGAGGCGAATGTGTGTGATTTTTTTTGAAAAAGCGGAAGCATATATTTTTACAGAACTTTTTGCACTTAACAGAGAAACATTTAAAGAAGAATTGGTAATTTTTTTGTAGAAAAATATTTACGTTTAAAAATAATATATATATTATATATATTATACTACTTAAATATATGTACTTATATAACTTAAATAACCAAAAAGTGAAAAATTATTTTGTTCCTTATTTAATCTACGATTCTCAATTCTTTTTAAGTCGGCGCCAGATTTACACAGTGCAAGTGATGAGACGCGGACATACAAAAATTGAGAGTCATAAATTAAATTAGGTAAACAAATATTTTTTACTATTTAGGGCATTTTTATATCTTTGAAGTCGGTATTATATTTTTTCCAGTTTTGTCCCCCGATATTTAATCAAGCTTAAATGGGATTACATATTTCATTTTTGCATCTCTCCTTTCTGTTTCGTGTCTCGTTATTATTGCATAATGAAGACGCATTATTATTATTATTACTACTACTTTAGATATATTAAAATACATTGTATCTTTATAATATAACAGTAATATTATTATACTACCATAATATAGTCTGAAGAAGACATAATAATAATAATAATAAGTAGTATCATACTTTGATAATTCATTAACAATAATTATCCTACATTATTAACTAAGCTAACTTGAAAACACCTACTATCCACGTATGTCATACATATTACGGAGCTGGCATTAATTATTCTTTAATACATAATTCTAATTACGCTCACTTTTCTTTTCCTTGTTTTCACAAACATTCAATCATTTTTAGGGAACCTCTCTTCCTCATTTATACTGTCTTACTCAATTCGGTTGTTAAGGGGTTAAAAAGTCACATACACCCGGATACGTTGAAAACAATTTTTCATTTCTTGCTTTTTTTTAAAAGTATGAAGTTTTTAAAATACGTTGACAAATTATTATACTAGCATCTATATTACTGGCTAAATTATGGAATTGTAAGCAAGAGCAACCGGAAGCGCGAGCGTACGGAACTCATTCTCCCGCAGGTCAAAAGTCAATAGTCCTACATATTTCGAATTCCATTATGTTCTCAGGATAATTCAATCTCTTCTACTGCTGTAGAGTTCCTTGGAACAATTTTAAACACGAATTAATGATAAAAGTAAAATTGAATATACCTAAGTAAGTGTCTTCAGAAGTGACAAAATATCTGAACAAGTATTTGATCCATTTATTTGAAACTTTCAAACTGCCTTGAATTACCTAACCTTAACATTTTATTGATAAGTACTTTCATTTATTATTCTATAGAAAGCCCAGCAAGAAGGTACGTCGTAAAAATTCAGTATTTTTTATTTTAACAACAGCCATTTTATTCTGACCATTTTAACTTTTGGCTATGGAGGTATTAAAAGTTAAAAATTGTAACTTTTGGCACCCAGGATATTTTTACGAATTCGTAACGAGTTCCTTTCACTTCGGATAAAGTATTGTACTTTGCTCGCGAAACGCTATAGAAGACAACATATTCAACAACGATGTATATATCTCCAACCGATTTTTAGACCTTCAAACTCGATTTCCTTGAAAACAAAGCGTTATTCGAAAGAAGTTATTCAAAAATGTCGACTTAATTCTGGCCATGGATTCGCTTCATAAGCTGTTGTGCCATATTTACTGTTGCGTTCTACCAATTCTTGGCCAGGCTCGTACATGCCCAATAAAATTTCAAACTCGATTTTCTCCAAGACTAAAACCTTGGATGAAGAAATGTTATTCCACACTTCTGATATATTTTCGCATGAAGAATCACCTCTTGCCTGTACCACTATCGACCGCACCCTGTGCACAGAAAACTAATAAACAAATCCAATGCTGTACTTTCTGTGATATCGGAAAATAGTCTGTACGTAGACTTTTATGACTGGCTGTAACCCCCGTTTTCAAAGACTGATAAATAGCGGGAATCTGTGGAACAATTTTTCCACTTGCAATAACGTAAAGAAGAAATAGCAATTCATCCGTTGTCATAGTACAATTGGGGCATTGACAGCAGCACCGCGAAGAAGATGAAAGAACGGTCGCGAATCGACCGTTGAATCCATTTATTCGTACTAATAGCTTCTGGCATCGTATCGGCTGTGTTGAACGCTCGAAAGATTGTAGAGACTCGACGCTCTCGAGCCTGCGAAACGTGGATGCACAGTGCACAAGCACAGGTCGCAGGCACGATAGACTTCGTGAGCGAGCACCATAAATCCAGGGGACTTAATATCGCCGCTGTCGGTTCGACGTCCCTTAAAACTTGGCAGAAAACGAGACAGCAGAATAAATCGCGGGGGCGACAAGGGGTCGTTCACTTCCGCGATCGATATCTTCGATTGATACAGGGGCACGCTTGCGGGCTTCGACTCGAAAGAGTATACAGCCGAGGATACCCGCGACGTCAACTGGAACCCAACTGCAAAACGCGCTAAAATTGGAGGGGGTTACAAAAAGCGCGTCGTGTCGAGAATATTGCAATATTCGTCACTGGTTATGGCTGCCCCTCTCTATATTCATAAATATTCAGATATTATCGTAAAGTATCAAAAGAATTCTCAAATGACTACATATTTTTAACTCACCCTTTGCCACGCAAAAAGTAATAACTTGTAATCAAGATATAACGATGTTATTTCCATAATTCCCCCTCCCCTACACGCTGCGCCCCTTTTCCTCGCCATTATTTCCCTCTACCCTCTCTGTGTCGCGCGTGGATGCGTTTCACACGTGCTTTTAGGTGTAACAGTTATTAACCCTTTGTGCTGCAACTTACTCGCATGCGGATCGAACAGGTATTTTGTCGATGCTGGCTTTATTAAACGCAATATCTCGGAGCAGAAACTAATACGGAGGAGTAAGTTCAAACCCACTAATTCATGCGATTCTAAAAGTGTAATGAAATCAGTATAATAACGGTAAAGTTTCAACTTTGGTGCGCCTGGAATGATTGGACTGTAAATATGTAAAAGCTTAACAAACATTTGCAACGACCGATAAAAAGAAGGGCGAATATCGACTTTTAATAAATGTCCTTTGGAACGTGCAATAGGGACGCGTGTAACGTATGTTAGGGATTCTAAAATCCGTGGTCTTAATAAACAAGTACCGATGCAATTTATCCTGCATGTGTGGGCATCGAAATATAGTAACAGCTACGTTTACATTTAAATTCGTGCGTGTACATATGGAGGTATAAAAACATGGTTGTTTATTAAATAATTGAATTAGAAAGAATTACGGTGCATTTTCTGTCAGTCAACTACGACTGGAGTGGCGGTTTTCTTGTGCCTCCGGGCACGTGTGTATTTACACATACAGTGACTCTTGAAAATATTCGGACACTTTTTAAAATCGCATAACTTTTTTAAAATTAATTCAAACGACTTGAGTTTTTTTTTGAGAAGCTAGAAGGATCAGTTTGCTAAGCGACAGGTTTCGTCGTTTTAGAAAAAATTGCAATTGATCGGAATAGCGAAGAAAATAGTGAAGGTCAATGAAAATCCAAAAACCCCGCTTATTAAATATCGTACCATACAATTTCTGAAGTTTTCCTAGCTATCATTACACTCGGCAACGTTACATTTCGGTCCAAAAAGACCCAGCACTCTCTCTATAGGGTAAGTCCGGGAGAGTTCGACCACCGGGAGAGTCCGGCCAGTGTTGATATTTTAAGACTGACGCAAGATAGAGCACTGTGTGTCATTCACACAAAAGAAATGAAGACGCTCGTTGTTTATCTCGCATTGACCATTGTCACAAATCCGTATTTCAATTATAAGATACAATTAAGACTTTATGCGAGGCTGAAAGTTTTTAGACCAAGTTACAGCGGTGGTGATATTTGAAAAACAGCTAAGTTTATTTACACTCTTCCGATATCGGGGATATAATACGCATATAACTACAGTGTAAATTTTTTTTTGATAAGGTGGTCGATCGCTCCCTTGATTACTCGTAGTGGGTGGACTATCTAACCCCGACATGCGGGTGAGACCGACCAGTTGCAGTGCCAATGTTTTTCGTTGAAAATGAAAATAAATATTTGAAATTATCGCACACTATAATTTATATATACTCTAAATTGCTCGGGCTTTGCTTTAATTTGCATAAAACGACCAAAATGTGAAAAACAACGATGCTACAATTTCTTTTCCAAAAAGTGCTCGAACTCTCCCGGACTTACAATATATATATATATATATATATATATATATATATATATATATATATATATTTAGTAGTTAATATTTATGTGTAGACGTGTAAGTATTTGAATACGCGTGAAATGCAGACCTCCAGTTTCCAAATGCGAAACGAGGAAATATCGTTTAATTGCACGTACTACGTACCACTGTCCGCGTGAACGCCGTCGGTTCGCGCGCGCGGCCAACAATCAAAATAATTCTCCGGAATGGTAAGTCCAAACTGTTGCCGAACGAAGAAAACCAGTATCGCGGTTTTACGGCTGGAAACGCTTCTGACGTTCCCCCAAATATTTAAATTTCCCTTCCGCCCCTCCCACTCCCAGCCACTCGAACAGTAGGTGCGCGGGTTTCGTAAGCGTGCGTGCGTCCGTTCGCTCGGCGGACCGAGCGCGGGCTCGGAATAAAAAAGAAACGCCGTAAATTTAGACGGGGACTTCGCATTGTAAATATCCACCGAAACCTGGGTGTTCTCCCTTCCTTCGCGGCAAGACCCGTTTTTCGGTCGGCGTACCGCCATTCGAGGGAAGCCGGAACGCGTGGAAGAACATCCCCTACGGGATTCGACGGATTAGATCGGGGATTAACCGAGGACACTCGCCCCCTCTGGTTATCCGATCGCCGGGAAATCGCCTAAATCCTGACGTATTTGATCGAACAATTTTAAATTTTAAATTTCGGGCGATTTTTTGCAGAGACGGCTCGCCGGCCTGAGCCATGAAGTAATTTAAGGGGTTGAAATCCTCCAGCCACATTTGTTATTCATGCTCGCTGAACGCCCATAGGCGTTCTCCGCACAGATTGCATAAAGAGAAATGTTTGTTTTAATGATTGGTGCGAGTTGTCGCAAGTGCGCGTTACAAATTGAACATTTTCTGTTAAACGCCGAACCGTACGAGTGGGGATATTGCAGAATTCCGGAAAATTAGAGGGAACTTTGAACTACCAGAATTCTTTTTTATCAGAACCAATGATATAGTGGAAAGACGACTACATATCGCTTTTTCACTTTCTGCCAGCCACCCAGCGTCCATGATCCTTTGACTTTTGGATCGATTTTCCTCGCCCGTCGTGTAAATCGAACACAGCTGGACGCTCGTCAGTTAAATGTAGCGGGGCGAATCGTTTGAAACGTACTCTGTGCCAGAATCACGCTCCAAGAGAGTGGTTCCTAATCAGAACTCGAATTCGAGAAGACTAGTGGAGCTTTTACAGAAAACTGACGGATGATACTGATGTTAGAAAAATTTGAATTTCACCATAAACTTGAAGGCTGCGTTAAAACAAATGGACTTAAACAACCCCCTCTTGAACACAACACGGAGACACCATCCATATCATCCAGTTTTCAGATTCTTTCTGATTTTTATTTCTGCGTTAACAATATTTTCGCTAAGGAGAAAGTTGTTTCAAATCATCCCCTGAGTCACCACTTTCAAGGAACTCCCGACATTTCTGGGACACCCTGTATATTAAGAAGAAAGTAATTACTGATGAAATTAAGAAATAGTTAGTATGTAAATGATAAAATATCAAAGAACAGTCTGCTATTCTCGTTCGGGTATACTATTCAATGTATTTCTAAGCCTGAAGTAAGTCTGTTCTTATGGAAAAAGGTTGGGAAACACTGCTCGAGTTACGGCCCCTGGAATATTTCTATTTCCGAGTCGCGTTTAATTTCTACCCGCGTGAAACGCGGCTCGGTCTTGCGGCATAAACAACGCTTGGAAAAATTTGGTCGGTTTATGAAACCGCGATGAATTATTGCTAGACGCACGCACTCGACGTCCTCTTCTAGCACGCTTCTCGCGCGTTATGGAGCACGACGACACGGTTTCTGAACATTTTGACATCCCCTTTCAGTTTTTTATCACGTTGAAACCACATTGCGCGCAGAAAACAAAAAAACTCCGTAATTGCATGCTGCGGCTTGTTTTTGTTTTATTAAAACAAAATTATCATCGTCAGCTGTTTCATTAACGAAGAAAATGCTAAAGCTCGTAAATACTACTAAGCGTACATATCCGATGATTCAAATTTTCTGCAATTTAAGTGTTATTTTGTATACCTACTACATGTCAGGCACAGAGATTTGCAAATCGAAATTTCATTTTGGATTTAGCGTATATATGTACGACTCATGCGTAATGTCTAATTTAGATTTTTGTCGCGTACTATGTGATCGCGAAACGCACAGTAGTAGTTATTGCATTCAATGCTAGACGGCTCCTGCTACTAACCGATTTCACGATGTAAAAGAATAGGTACAAGATTTCTACGTATGGGAACCACGTCTATTACACCGTGATGGGAAGAATTTCCCAATCACTAACAGCATTGGTGATACACCTGGTAGAAGGAGGCGTGTGCTATCAGGTTTGATTTTTCATATTAACGCATGTTTGTAAATTGTGCCTAATGACCAATGTAGTGTCACTATTATTTTACTATTTCTAATTACTATATACTGTAGTTACACTATTATTTTCCATAAAATTCGTGATCCTCCAAGTTCTCCGTATTTTGTGCACTTATAGTACTATTCTTTACTTCACTTCCTATTTGCAAAAATGAAGAATTTCGAAGTTTAAGTGTGCACGAGATACGAGAGCGGAAGCGCACGTATCTACTCGTTTTATATCCTGTATTTTCATTTGAAAAATCAATTAGGAAGTTAGATATAAGGAAAATGAAAAAGAAAATTCTGATAGTTTTTCCGCGCATTTGGTCCAAGTCGATTCGCCTTATCCAGAGGTCGCGTAGCACGTGAAACGTGTTCGTCTTTGCCGTTGGCGGGCTGCCAGCAAAAGGGAAGCCCGCTGCTATCCAATCGACTTATTTTCACGGCGTACCTTCGTAACGTCCGTGTTTTACGGGTCGAAAATAACATCGGCAGTGTAAACATTGGCACATTATAATCGACGCGGAGTATCGATCAACGGTTCGACCGTTCTGCAAATCACCGACACCGACTTTGACCGACGTTCTGTGCTCAATGGCATATGTATGTATCTATACATATGTACATATACGGTACACGCATACGGCGAGGCTAATCTTCATCACATTGCATACCTATTTATCGACGCATCCTACATACCACCTACGTATGCTATCCTATCCGATTCTCAAATAATCGGTCAATCACTGCATTCCTGTCACTAATAAGGGATAAAGTTTTATTCGAACACGCGGAACTTTATTCCACCCGTAGCTTTCCATTGAAAACGTAAAATTAAGATTGTGTTCGCATTTTGAAATCCGTTAAAAACATTAAACATCAATATCGGTTATTGTATATCACAGAATAGTAAGGTTAAGTTGGTCGTTGTGCCCTGATAATTTTCGAACCTTGTAGAATTTATTGGAATAGAAAAGCATTATCATTCGCTAATGTCATCACTGTTTTCCTAACTCGTCGTCTTCTTTACAGAGGATATAGGTTAGGTTAGTCGTTATGTCTTGCACGTATGTAATTAATCTATACTACTTTTAATCCTGTCAAATCTAGATAAGCATTAATCTAGATAGGGATAAACCAGTATTATTGTTATCATTGACAACGTGATGATTATTAAGGCCCATAACAAGAGCAATTAGACCAGTTTAATTCTCCTCAATCTGTCACAAGTGCATAACGCTAAGCAACGATGGTCATCATCGGATATTTGTTGTTTGATCGCAGAGGGTTATTGACTGCCCAACATTCTCATTCGTATCGCAAAATCCACGGTATTTCAGATCATTGCTTTTTTTTTTATTCCCGCCTCCGATCGCCAGCAGCCCACTGTTTGTAAACATTTTTCCGGAACGGTCGCGGCGCGCCGGCTGCCGAAGCGGACGAAGCCAGGGAGCCGAGAGACACGCACGCGCATGCGCCGAGGAACAGAGAGGGAGACCGAGCGGGCGGACTCGTGTCAAACAAGGAAGAGCTCGGGGACCGAAGAAGGGAGGGGCAGGAAACGTGGTGAGATGTAGCGATGGGCCTAATTCGACCATCGTTCCGAAATGTGCATACAATTAATCAAAACCCTATCGGTTAATCGATGCTGTCGAACGCGGAATGAAAACAAGGCAGAATTGGAATACATCGCGTCTAATACCCTACGTGGTCGAATATTGTCGATGTACTAATATTCATGAAGTAGAAAATGTATCGATCGATATTTGCATTTCATTATTCCATTATTCATAATAGTACTATTAATACGAGTTAATTTTACGAGTTGCACAGTTAAGAAATGTTTCTCCCATTACGAATTGTAAGATCAAATTTGAAAACTTGTTGATAGCCCGTTCAAGCTAATAACCAGAGCGGTGTTACGCGCAAGAGCACCTAATTGCACAAGTTTCTTCAGTTGGCCCCGACAATCCAGCAGGAAACAAAGCAGATCTAAACTCTAAAGCGATTCCGCGTAACCGGGCATGTACGTTAAGGGGATCAGTTGCCGCTTGCTTACGAGCGCATTGTTCCCATCGCTAGAGGCAAGGCGTTACTGGGGTGGCCAGATCGGCGAACGGCACCGGACGACACGGCCGGATCTACGAGTCAGGGCGTACCTGGGATCGGGCAGGAAGATCTTTTTACTGGCGCGAGCGGCCGGCGTGCACTTGCTCTTCTCCAGGGCCATCAGGTAGCTGACGTCGGCCAGCACCGCCTCGAGGTCCGCCATTTTCCTCGGTGGCCTCTAGATCTCTCGACGAGCGAACACGGCTCACCCTGGACTCGTTCCCGTCGACGACGCTCGGCGGACCGTCGCGGACGCTGCTACTCACTGTCGCGACGCCGGGGACGACGCGGCCATCGCCAACATTTCGATCGACTGATCGCCGTGCAATCGAATTCGCGAGTCTGACAGTTCCGTGTCGGGGAAACTGTGCGCGATACTCCAGCGAGGATCAAACCTCCGAGATCTCTCTCGACCAGCTCTACGAGGTTAACGACACTCCCCCCACGGTGGAACGCGAAACACTCACCCGCGTAAAACTGTTGACCGTTCACGCGGGCGACACGGCGTCGAACCTCGACGTGCTCATATCCGCCAGTCCCTCGCCCCGAGAATGAATGGAACGCGCAGGAGACGCGGGCTTGCACGCGATTACTATCACTGAACGCGCGGACGCTCCTGTGCAGCGGACTCTTTACCGACTGACAGCCAACGAACTCGCGAGCTCTCGAGCCCGCGCGCACTTGCGTTCTGATTGGTCCGTGGCTAGTTGAACGCCACTGGCCGACCGCGGCGACATCTTTCGGAAGTCTTAACGGATCATGGACGAGGTACCGTGGCCAAGCGACAGTAAATAAGATTGCGGCTTACCATGGTTCAAAATTGAGAATGTAAGGACATGAGTCTGATAACTTGCCTGAAGTTTTTCAACGCAAAATCGATTGTCATTCCGATTTTTATAACGATCATAACCCCAAAGTTTGTTTAATCATTCATACATTAGAATGACTGTTTTATCGGCAGGTGGATCAGTGAACATGAACTTCTAAGTTTCAACCTTTGTCAAAATTCGGTTCGCAGTGGTATGTATTACTGGTTTACTTTTTTCTTCGAAAATGGAATCTATTCGTAGATTATGCGCTACTATGTTGAACGTTATCAAATTGCGTGGGAATCGTTTCCTTAGTGTTAGTAGCATCGATGAAGCGAAGTCAAATGAGCCGCGGCCGAGAAGGATGGATTACGCGCAAAGTAGCCCACCATCGCTGGTGCAAGATCAAATTCGAATAGATGGCAACGTAACCGTCATCAGACAGTTGTATGCAAACTTATCGTTAAGCAAAAAGAACCGTGCAATTGGTTTTACCATTTCCCCGAAATCTATTTTTTCGTTAATTACTTTAAAGGCGGGAGATTTGAAACGGCTATTAGATCATCTTTCTGTATTTCTTTAGGAGCAAAACTGACGATAAAAAGAATGATGGAAGAGTTATTTTCCTGAGTAACTCTTTTGACCATTCTGAGAACCAAATTATAAATCTACGTAATCAATGAGGGCGGGGGGATTTTGACGCTTTCAGAGTTTCGATCCATCAAAATTTGGCAGATAAAGGAATGTTGTTCTAGAGACATCGAGCAAGATGTCCTTTGTATATGTTATACGGAGACCCATGACTTTTTGGCGGCAGGCCTGACGGATGGCTCGGTTAGACTTTACAAAACCGCCATCGACGCAGACCCATTGTCGTTGCGTGACGCAGAAATGATCCAGAAACCAAGTCCAACGACTGCAATCAAGCACAGACCAGTTCGCAGGTCCCATCCCATCACGCGTACAGTAATTGCGACCTGTTAGTACAAATCCTAGCGATCTCTTCTATTTTCTATTTACCTTCTTATTTTGATCTTCTTATTTTCCCTTTCTCATCCTATTTGACGATCATAGACGCCAATGGATGCGTGAAATGCTGGCATTATCCAAGCTCTCAATGCCTCTACACGATACGAGAGAACAGGCAAACCCTTGGGCTGGCTTATCATTCCCATCTGCCAAAATTCGTAACTGTGGGTGACGACGCGAAGATCTACTTGTACGACGAGGAGACCAAGATGCAGGAAAGGGTGTTTCAGGCAAGGTTCGCCGGAACATAATTTCATTTCTATCTCGTTCGATCGACTCGAAGTACGCGCAAGTACTTATACCGCCTCAAAGCAACCTTATTTCCTTCACGTTAATATAAATCGCGATGTGTCGTACAGTGGTGGCAATCACGCCAACTCTGGTATACGAATGCACTGTTTATTTCACAGTGATTCACTGGAAGTGATGGACGGCCACAGATCGAGAGTGTTCAGTGCCTGTTTCAACCCTAAATCGGCGCACGAGTTGATCACGGGCGGTTGGGACGACACGATCCAGTTCTGGGACAGCAGGCAGCCGTACGCCCTTCGACGCATATCCGGGGTCCACATGTGTGGCGACGGACTCGACATCAGTACGAACGGGAGGGAGGTATTGAAGTAGAAAATTCAGACATGCTATATTCGTATCGACAGCTTCCATCACAAGACAGATACAAAACTATAGAATTATCCTAGCGACAAGGCGGTGGCCATGATACAGCTCTGCCAATTTCAGATGGAGTTCCTGTCGCATTCACCACGCTCGCTGGTTTCTAATATCCTGCTATTTCTGCACAGATCCTGTCCTGTGCCTGGCAAAGGGAGAACTCTGTCCAACTATGGGACTATGGTAGTGGGAAGCTCTTGGTTACTCTGGAGCCAGACAGCTATTCCTCTATGCTCTACTGTGGGAAATACGTGACGAATATGTTCATAGCCTGTGGTGGGACAGACGACAATATCTTCAGGGTGATCGACTTGAGATCTCACGTCGTAAGTGGGCCTGTAGATCTTCCAATAGCTGAGCAGTCCACGCGACGATGGTAATCCTGTCTCTTTGACAGAGCATAGCGATGGTGAGAAACCTAAGCGGAGGCACCTATCACCTGGACATCGGTCCAGTGAATCCGAAGCACGCGAGGAAGACGAGGTCGGCGTCGGTGGTGCCGCAACTCGCCTTCTGCGCTGGCAAACGAATCTACGAGATTGACGCCCAGCCTGGTTAACCAGAGATCATCTCCATGCTTTCCAGCGGCATGCAATGCCTGTTATGCCCTTGGGAATTAAACGTTTCCACGAAAGCAAACTCGCGTTCTTACATTGATGGATGACTGAATGGTTGATGGTACCTCAGCTTACGTCGAAATCGAATCACGCTTCCATAGCAGCTTCTACGAGTCGATCGTCTCGATTGGGGCTCTGTGTCTTTCTGAATCGACAACGCAAAGCACAGTATATTGGCGAAGTAACATTTTTTTTTTATTCTAATTCAATTGTGTTACAGTTTAATAGTGTTCGCTCTCAGGATTGTTTTCCGTTTCGAATACTTTGTCCGAGAGACAACAGCGGTTAGAATGAACGTATGAGAAATTATCTGCAAAATTATCTCAGTAATAAAATATATTTCTAACACACACGCGCACACATGCACACATACACACACAATCGTCGCGGTGCATCTTATCAAAACGGGCCTCGCATTCATCATCATTGTCATCATCATCTTCATCATTATCATCATCATCATCATTATCATCATCATCATTAACATCATCATCATCAGGGGAGTATAAAATTGGTCGACATGGCTTTGCGAACGCAAACAGAACGAACGAGTCCGATGATATGTCTGAGAACGACGACCGCTGACCAAACCAGCCGTGTTTCCTCTCTTCCGATAAAATATTCGCTAGACAATCGTCGTCGTCGTTACTGATTGGTAAAACGGAAAGAAGCGGTATATCAACAATATATCAACCGAACACGGTGGCAAATGAATAGTGACGGGAGGGTTGGGGTGGGTGGGTTGTACACAGCGATGCCACACGATCATGGAGGGGAGTACAATGTGTAGAATTGATCGATAACGATTGGTCGATTGCAGAGGGCTGGCATGAATCGTTCCAACGATTCAGTGGCACACCTCTCACGGAGAAAATGGGGGGTAAGCTATTTTCGGCTCCTCACATGCACTGTGCACCATTCCTAATCACATTGTTCGCTCTAATATTACTAATAGTGTGTATAGCTTAACGTTACACGTCATTCTCTTTGTACACAATCTCTCTCTCTCTCTCTCTCTCATTTTCTCTTTTTATCTCTCTCTCTCTCTCTCTCTCTCTCTCTCTCTCACTCTCGCGCGCGCGCTTTCTCTCACACCCATTCTTTCACCCTTTCTCTCCCTCTCACCTTGAACGCTCTCAGCGGCGTAAAATCACAACGGAAGCAGAAGCAGGAGCAAGCACGAGTGCGCGCGCGGGCCTCGGACCTTTCGTTCACAGCCTGACCGAGCCGTGGCGCCTCTGCATACGTCGAAATAGCTGAGCACGCTGGCTCCAACTTCTGCGCGACACGTCTCTTCTCGTAGACGAAGAAAAAAAAAAGGAAAAGAAACACATCGCGTTTGATTCCAAGCCCAATATACATAGAGAGGTCTGCGACGATACGCGTCCCGCCGTAGGAATAACAAGTCTCCCGTCGGCCTCCTACAAAATTGTTGCATTTCCAGCTTAAAAAATAATTGAACTAAGAGCAGGCCAAAGACACGTCTGACGAAGAAGGAACATAAAACGTTGAAGGACCTTGAACGTGCCTTATGATCACGCTCCACGACGAAACGGCGCACAGGAGGGGATAGGGGGGGGGGTCATGTGTATTCGGTGTCTCATAGAATTGAAGCGCTAGACTAGGTGTTTTAGAAGTATGGGTACCAACAGTTGAACTGGATGGTGGAGCTCGACGAAGGGAACGAACTAGTTTCGATGGATCACAGAGGAACTATTTCAAATCTGCATCTGGGACTAAGGGAGACGCGAGGATGGTCGCTGTAAGGGAAACGACGAGAAATATGGGTTTACCGATCAGTCTGACGATCAGTCTTGTATCAGACGTACTTGTATCAGAACTCTTCTGTTCCCTCGTGGGAGCTTTATTAAACCAGTTACATCTGTACCCATAGTTCTGAAACGGCCTATATGAAGTGCCTGTATCGCGCTCCGCAAAGATCGCCGTTTGCGTCGGACCATTCGATAGCAGTGAACCGGGACGAACTCCACGCAAAATGGCTGAAAAGACACTCGTCTTCTCCAATACATAGTATTGCCTTCGAAAATGTCCTCGCGCCTAATCAGAGGAGAATGATTTCAGTCGATTCGATTGACTCCGAGACGCCCGCTCGATGCTACTAAAACGAATCTAGGAAAAGTCGCGATCGACGGAGATCGTGGACACCGAAACTCGCGGGAGGTATCGCCAACAGTCTTCTGTTCTGCTCGCGATCACCTAGTAGTCCGTCAGGAAGGATGCGACATTTGCGCAGAGCGACACGAGGGGTCCGTGCACAGGCATCAGCCCTTAGAAACATCGAGTTGGATGTGTCCTATGGTATCTTGTTGTCGCGGAGCGTGGCACAGTGAACTGTACAACCGACGATGGCCGGGGAACCGAGTCCTGAACCCTTGTCCCCCGTCGATCCTTTGTCGTCGAGCCCGAAGAGGACCGTCGTGTCATCCTCGACTCGTTGGCATCAATAGAGATCACACAATTTCATCGTGGACACAACATACCTATGTATTCAGGTACGCGCGCACAGATTCCACAAACAGGAGTGAACAGCCTCGTCCCCCCTTCTACATGGTGTTGTAAACGGGACTGCTATGCCTAGGTCTGACCTGCAGCCTGGCGAGGGGGTGGGTCCTGCCGTGCTGTTGCTGTTTCTTACTAGCTGCCACGATCGACGGTACTGGCGGCCTGCCAGGCGCTTCGGGGGCCTCTGTGAATAGGGGGGACGAGTGGTTGTTGATCATGATTGGCGCTGATCTCCGACTGTACTCGGGGGTGACTTTCGTTTTCTGCGCGTCTATCGAGTCCCACGCGGTGTCCTTGTCTTTGTGCACGCGCAGCTGTATATCCGTCGATTTCCTCGTGTCGGGCTTCACCTCGTACTTGCCCACCAGGACCCTAACCGAGCGGTCCTCCGTGCTCTCCGAGGACACTCCGCACACCTTCTCTTTGTCTTTGGTTTCGGACGGGGCTTGGATCTTCGACTCGTTGTGGGGGATCACTGGCGACGAGGGCAGACTCCTCATCCTTACGTCCCTCTTCGGCCGGGTGGCCGCCATCGACGACGACTCGCTCTCGAAGCTGTTCTCGGGACTCTTCTCCAGCTTCGTCGACTTCGCCTCGAACTCCTTCTTGAGATTCTTCACGATGCCCGAGATGCTGCGCGGACACTCTGCCTCCGGCGAGTCGTCCACGGGCAGGCAGCGCTTGTTCAACATCGACTTGTTACTTAGATTCTCCAGCACCATCTTGTGGTGCTTGACGGAGTGAAACTGTGTGGTGTTGACGACGCAGGGGCTCGAGGTCTCGCTCTCCGACTTGCAGGACCTTAAGGACGATGGTAGGTCCGAGTCGGAGGAGAGAGAGGATGAGGCAGGCGCGCTTGTGGACAGTCTGCCAACCTGACTCATCGACGCTGGAGAGATGTCGATCCTCCTGACGGGGCTCGGGGAGTTTCTGACTGGATCCACCTTTAAATTATTCTCCTGGCTAGGCGAAGTGTCTCTCCTCCGCAGCGTGGGAGACGCCGTGTGGTGCAGTAGCACAGGGTTGTACGACTCCTCCTCTGCAGGCAGCCTGTCCTTCTCCTCCCCGTCGGAAGTCTGCGTGCATACGCGTTTCACCGTCCCGGAGGAGGTGTTCTCCTCCAGCTTCTGCTTTGTACGCTTCACCGTACCTGGATGCCAGGGTATTTCCTCTTTGTCGTAAGGAAAGAGACCGCTGGAGCCTAGCAGATCCGATGGCCGCATGTCGTACGAGCCCCACGAGCTGTTCCTCGACGGCAGCGTGGCCCACGAACTGTGCACGGAATTGTTGTCCAGGATCACGGCGCTGTCATAGCTGCTCCAGGAACTCTGCCGGCTTGGGGACTCCCTTGTCACGGGCTCCCCTTGCCTCTCCTCCCTGTCGAAAACTCTGTCCACCTGCGTGCTGAACGGGTCACCGTCCTTCCTTGGCTTCCGACCCAGGTGACCAGGGTACACTAGCGTCGTGGTCGCGACACACTCACTCTCACCACCCACTTCCCCGTTAGTCTTAGCGTTACTACACGAATTGGTACACGTTGCATCGGTCGATGCAGTCCAGACTAGACAAACACTATCATTACCAATTTCTGGCTTCTTCCCCTGCTTCTCGCCTGGGTCCCAGACCTCTTGCTTCACGGTGACGGCCGACAGGGCCTCGGACGACTGCTCCATCAGCCCGTTCTCGTTCACGCTGGAGACTGGGCTCTGTGGCAGCGGTTTGCTGTCGGTGTCCGAGCTAGGGGACGAGGGTTTGCTGCTCACTGCCTCGAACTGGTTCGTCAGGTTCAGCACCAGACCCTTCCTCCTCTGACCCTGAGTCTCCAACCTGCTGACTCTGTTCTTCACGCTCGGCGTATCAGCAGAAGGGCCTGGCAGGTGAACGATCTGGTTCTGGGACACGCTGTACGACTGACCGTTGCCGCAGGGCATCAGGACGTTTCTGGCCTCCTGGGCCATGCCTGGCTTCTGGCTGGTGGAGCGGAGGAGGTCCTCTCTGGTCACTTCTGTGCTCCCTGTTTTGTCGATGCTCTCGAGAGACTGGGAAAGGGGAACTGCAACAAAGCACCGATTACGTCGAGAATTGTGAATGTTGTATAGAATTCAGGGTGCCCCGAAATATATAAAGCCCACTTCAGAAATGGTTTCAGCCTTTGAAAGTAGTAAAAAATGTTCATACTGGGTGTCACCCAGCGTGTCTATGGAAATACAAGTTGAAAATATAGGAAAACAATGTTTGATCTGGGGTTTCGTTCTCAAGAAAAATGACTTCAAATATTTGTTCAGAGCGCATATATCTCACAATTGCAAGTGGATCTTTGTAGAAAAATAAGTCAAAGTTGTAGAATATCTTTTTTTTCGATCGAGGCATTGCTTTGGGGAAAATCGATTTTAATCCTCTTGTTAGTCAAGTGCATATTCGACTTTTTTCAGAGATGAAACTGAAAATATTGTGCCTTGCAGAGATATAATGACTAACCTGAGACCCACAAAGGACGGGGTTTCTCTCTCGAAATAAGGTGATCGGTCTCCTCTCCACTTGTTCTGTTGCCACGGCGAATGAGATAGACTACGAATGAGTGAGAGGGACTGAGTGCCACCATACTTTGTCCTTACTTACATACGACTCGGGTTGCCATTTCTTCAGCCCCCTCGCTCATTCGCGGTCTCTCTTCTCCTACGCGATAAGGGAACGAAAGTAAGTCAAAAAGCTCCCTGTCTCGGAAGTCTTTTTACAGACAAATCTGAACTTATTTGGCCACATTCCTACAGACCTCTGAATCCTGCAACACTAATGTCCAAACAGTGTACTGAATACGTCCCTGGGGTCTTAACTTGTGTGTAACACTCAAGGAATGCTACTTTCTCTCTTAGACTTTTTATATTCCTATATTTCTGCAAGTCACAATATCTCGACTGTCATTCAATGAACCCATTCATTCAACTCTGGGTCTTTCTATCCTAATCGCTATTGAACGTACGACTTCGCCAAACTGCTTACCACGAAACTACACATTCAATCATGGAGTCTATTCATAAAACGCAACGTACCAGAAGGCAACATGTTCTCAGCGATCTTCACGTTTGGCGACCAACTCTTGGGCCTCTGACCGGTCTTTTTCAGCTCTGAGCCAGAAATGGCCTGAAGCCCGCTGTCCACGTTGTCACACTTCTCCTCCTTCTTCGACTGATCCTTCACCGACGTGGGAGACTTGAGATTCGTGTCCGACTTGGATCTCTGCAGCTTCTCCTTGTTCTTCATGGCGTCCAGGATCCCCTGGTACGTTTCCAGCTGCAGCAAGAAGCTGTTGTTCGGCTTGATGCAGTTCCGTTTGTCCTTAACGTGCTTCCACGCCTGCGAGAAGTCCCAGTTGTACGCCTTCATCGCGTACGCGATCACCACCGACGCGGACCTCGAGACGCCCATCTTGCAGTGCACCAGCACCTTCGATCCCTCCTTCTTCGCCTTGGTGATGTACTTGAAGGTGTCGTCCCAGTGCTTCAGGAGGTCGGTCTTCTCGTCGTCGTAAACGCGGACGTTCAGGTACGTGAACATCCCGGGGAAGAAGTTGTCGATTTCCCGAGTCACGTTCAGTATATGCCTGACTCTGAACAGTCAACAATTGTGGTCGGTTTAGAAAACGTTGGGGAAAAGGCCATGAAATTTAAGGTTGCGTAAGATTTGAAATAGGGGGAATCGTGTTCGAGGAGGTCCTTAACCCTTTCGCTGCGGAAGAATTCATAGCGAGGCACGCACTATTGGGCAATGGTGGGCATAACTTTCGCTCCCGCGTGTTCTCTAGCGAACACTACAGTAATGTCTGTTAAAATTCAACTGGGTTGAGATCGAAGTGTCACATTATGTGGAGCACTGGATCGTACTGTAACCCATGTTTATTCCTATGGTCGAGAGGGGCAAGTAGTGAGCAGAGTTATCTGGCTCTTCATCGCCAAACTGAAATTTGTATAATTTTTATCTTATTGAGACATAAAGTGTGTATATGATTTGGTCCAAACTGACTCCAAATATGATATAAATCGAACTGTTTCTAGGATTATTCGCGGGTACCGCCATTGCAATATAATAAAAATTATGAAGAATTCATTTTTCTTAGGTCACAGTGAAATTGTTTGAAATGTCGAGTTTAAATAAAGAAACGTGCCCCACCACAAACAATTAAGTAACTTCGTTGCGCCGTGTTATAGAGCATAAAAACCATTCAATTCATGTATGAAAATAGGAAAGCGCACATTAACCTTTAAGGAGTGTTTTCAATCTGAAGAACCAAAGGGTGGGGGGGAAATAAAAATTGCCTGATACTTCCATTGAGCTCCCCTACAAGCCTGCAAAGTTTAAGAAGAAATCGGAATTTTCGGGTTACCGAAGTTCCCTTGTCAGTGGGTTAAGCAACGATGCTATTAGTGTCCCATGATGAAACGTAATTGAGCCGCCATCGACGTTCGTAGAATATTGTCAGCGAATTTTCCCAGTGCCTGTAGGCGCCAGTTGCAACGAGAGGGTTAAGGAATAACGGAAATCGAGGAAATTATCAGCTCACCCATTCTTCTGCAGCTCCTCCAAGTTGCTGGCGTTCCACTCGCTACCTAGATACACGTGGTCGAATATCTCAGTCGGCGCGTCCATCTGACCGAGAATGGTGAGCATCTCCTGATCGATGAACGGCTTGAACTCCCCAAGATCCATGTCGAGGTCTTCCTCGAGACGACCTCGAATGTACTTCGAGGTAACCTCGTCGAGGTCCACGGACATCATGATCTCCTTCAGCGTCGAACGGATCACGCGCTCAGTCTCGTCCCTTTCTCTGGGCCTGCGTCGACAAAATCAAAGGGCAGGATTGTTCAACCAAGTCCTTATTCTGTTTCGCGTTCTCGGACATTCTCGGAACAAACTGGATAACTATGACGATTATCAGCGACGATAAATGTCTTCTCCAGATCTAAGAAAATATTCTTAGATACGGATTATAGGTGCGGTAGGTATAAGCGGCAGCTGGAGAAAGTTCTGCACGAGCGGAAGATGATAGTTGGATAGTTGCAAGGAATTGCGAAACTTCTAATGCTCCGCGTACGCGGAAATCCCACAGTTTCAGCGGCCGAAAAGCCGCGAATGTGCCGTTCGAAATAGACGCTAGTTAGACGCAGAAACTGGAAATAATTGAAGGATAGCGATAAAGGCACGATCCGCGAGCTATCGAAAACGCCAAGAGATACGTCAACAAACCACCGATTTTGGCAATGCACCAAGCTAAACTCGCCTAGACGGTCAGCTGTTTTTCCACCACCTTTCGAGTTTGCTCGCGTCGAATTCGCAGATGGCGTGGGCAAAAAGAGTCCAAGTAGCCAACGAATGTCTATCAAGTTCTTCAGGAATGAATTGGTGGGATAAATATCTGTGCTCGCGAAACTAACGTTCGTACTTCAACACCTCTGCGAACGGGAGCCAATGAACCACGTGATTCCACGTCTGCAAATTGTTCGACTATATTTTCTGTAGAAATATGAGGAAATTGTGGTTGAAGGTACCGTTCTCGTATTAATGCATACTTAATTCCAGAGTTTCATGATGATTATAGTCGAGGAAAAGTTTAGGGAAATGTTATTCTCTCGGCAACTGTTTTGCCAGACAGGCATCAACTGAAATCTTTGGTATTTCAGCTGTTTGTTCGCAGCTTTTTCTGCTTTTAATGTGTGTGTGTGTATATCTCTTGTTGACGCGAATCTAGATGATATTTGCTGCGCTTTGACGTACTTTTAAAATATAGCGCTTAATCCGTATCAGGCATCACAACAAAGAGATTAAGACGAACTGCGAACTCTTAAATTATTAATTGAAAACGGAATTTATAGGCGCAAAGTGTGAATAAAGTATTATTTATAAAGGAGGCTCTTGTTACTTCTACTTTTATAGCTTGAGTCGAATAATTCACACACTTCTATAACTTTAACCCTCACCTGACAGATACGGGGTCAATTTCGACCCACTCGAAACTACTTACGTTAGGGTAAGAAAATAAGACTTTTACATTATAACCACGCCGCAATTTAATATAAAATTAATGAGTTCTTAGCCCAGTTTATGCGCGTTTGTCAAATTTCTTCGTTTTATAAAACATTTATACACTAAATTCGAATCTTCAAAATAAAGACCACTGTGTTCTATCATCCTAATCCATCATTTGGCTAATTGTGTGATTTCCAGTTGTACTTCTCGACGAGTTTTGAGACCAAAAAAAAACACAGGATAAGTGGACAAGGAAGTGGGTTCCATATGCAGCATCGACCGTCAAGCTAGTCACTGTTAAAAAAATTATCCCTTGCCTTATTAAACAAGGAACTACTGAATTCTTAAGCAGTCGTTAATCTATTAATTTAATTTTTAACAATTCGTTAACCAATAATTCATTTATTGTTCTGTTTCTTTTTAAAACAATCGCAACTCGCTAGGTCAACACTTCTGACAATAACTCAAATTTTCTGTGTAATTTAATCTACGGGTTTATATCCCAAGATTTCTGTTTGAATTGGTCAAATATATAGTAACAATTTTGCTCCCATGCTTTCCCGAAGCTCTCTCTTGACCCTTTCACAGCGTAGGTACCTACTACTGTTATAGATTTTAGCCAACATGTGATAATCGAGGATGAAATACAAGCTGTAGTCGGTTTAAGACATGGACGTGACTTCTTCGCTATCTTTGAGAGTTATGTAGCTTTGTTGATAGGGTTTTCAGTGTACCTATTAGGGAAGAACTATGCTTACCAGATGGTAAACAAAGAAAGTCGATCAAACACCCATGTAATGAGGCAATTTTCATCAAAACTGGCAATAACAAAGTATAATAAGCAGACCAACCACAGTGGCAGATGTACCTCCAATTTCTGAATCTACAATAACTCCCACGCTGATATTCAAGTGGAAGAAAGAAAATCGTAGGATCCTGTTATACATGTCTAAGTATGTGCCACGATGCTCCCATTAGAAAACGTCCCTAGTAGCACAAAATATTGAATGCACATACATCCAATATTAAAAAGAGGTTCAATATCTTTTTGATATTTAAACATAAATACAATATTTATTCTGGATTAAGAAGCAAATATATTTTCCAAATATGCTGGAAATATTAATTTTAAAGTAAATATTTATTTACTGTTTGTAATAAAACATTTTTTCCGAATATTCGGGAAATATTCATATTATATTATGAAAAGAAACATTCTTTTTCAAATATAAAGTAAATATTTCTTGAATGGTAGAAAGAAAACATTTTTTCCCAAATATTTTAATTTCTAAACCTTTATTTCACATTTTCAGTACGTGTATATAATATTTCGAATCAACATTTTTTTCATATTAAAAAGTGTGGCTAAAAAAATATGTTTTTAATATTTGGAAAAAATAGTTAACCAATATTTTGTGCTACTAGGGGTAGACGAACGCGCAAGTGTTGTGAAAATTGCTATTTGTATTAGTTTGCGATGACCACGCGAACACATTTGTCAGATGTAAGAGATGCCCATCAATATAAATAGACGAATAAACAAATTCTACTCAAGCATTTTGTGTTTCGTATAATTTATCTTTTTTTATGCTTCCCTCTATAGTCGACACAACTACATAGGCTTCGTGTAATGAGTACTCGGGTGCACTGTTATTGAATGGACGTATAAATATATTTGAAGCCCCCATACTTAAAAATTTCTGCACGAATATTTAGTCTGCGAATGTGAATCAACGTAAGATTGCCCAGAGAATAGAAATCCATGGTGGTTTTGCTGAGAAATTTTTAACCGAGAGTTGTAAATGCGCACCCGGTTAGTGACAGAAGGGTTAAACGACAGTCTGTGGATAGCGGACTCACTTGGTGCGTACGCTGTCCGGCGACGGTGGTCTTCGGGATTCCAGGTTGTCCATAGCATGCCACTCGTTGAGACACGAGCGATCGCTCTCGATTCGTTGCTCATAGTAACTGACCCAGTCATGCGACAGGCCACCCAGGAAGTAGTTCTGCTCGCGCGCCTTGCTCGACACCTTGTGCAACGTCTGCAGGGCAGACCTGTAAAATAATAGTAGGGACACATTAAAACGTTGATGCGTTGTGTTAAGGGTGTATTTCCATTCGACTGGCTAAACAATCGGTTCCTTTATTGCACCTTATTAAAATTTATAGGTACTTTCAAGAATATTCTCTTGAAATACTAGTCCGAGATCTCTTAACCCTCATACAGAAGCCGATGCCTGGGTCAGTTTGGACCCGTATTAACTATCCCACTATCGATACGTGTTATAAACGATATTCTTTATCTTAGAGCAGTAGAGAAGTGATGTTCTCGATTTCTCAAGTTTTTTCCCTACTAATATTATACTCGGTAACGTTACGCTTGGATCCAAATAGATCCAGCACAGCTGGACGAGGGTTAAAACACCTGAGCTGCCCAGCACAAGGCAAGGGTAACTGAGCGCGAACGATAGAAAAAAGGAACTACAAAGTTTACTCTATAGAATTTTTATTCTTACTTTTTGTGCGTAGATGTCAGACTTATTGCACACCATTTTTCGAAGAAACTTAATAGTAAATTGGAAGTTATGAAATTTGCATCTCATTGATCGTGATTTGTGATATGTACTTGCACATGGGCTACTGCGATAATTAAAAGCTACGTTTTTATTAACCAGGGTGAAGTGGACAACTTCAACATTCTAATGCTCGAAGCCATTTTTTATAAAAATAGCAGTTGCTACTCTAGGATTCGTTTATAAAGTCACTCGTAATAGTTTCCTCTTGTAAGGTACACTTTTCAGAGTGTATAGATCGAATGTACCTTAATGTTCGAACAGCCGTTTACAATTTTTTATTCTTCACGGTCAAACACTTGCCATAGATGAAGATTGTGGATACTTGTTCGATGGATACTACACCTCGTTGGCGGAAGATCCATGGAGCTACGTGTTACAGCCCGCCTTATCGAAAAGCGGTAGGTTTTTTGCGCCGGAATCGTTAGAAGCCACTGACAAATGCTTTCAACGATGCTCGACTACCTTGATAAATGGAAAAACCTTAGTAGTCGTCATCGGCTTGATCGTTCGATCGTAACGTGGTCCAGGAAAAGGACAAAAAACATAGCTTAAGATGCGAAGTTGATGTTCGAATTCGCGCAGACCGTTTAATCTTGACAAAAGTTTATCCAAGGACTCGTTACTAAAAACCTTCCTGATTTCACCCTTTGCAGATAGGATAATTCCGAGCGCGAATACAAATACTTGGCGTGGTCAGACAAGGTATTCTGAGTTCATCAATACCCATACCTTCCCTTTCCCAGGATTTCAGATAATTTGTCAATTTAAAACTCTGACAATATGAGTACGTTTTCATCATATTGCGTTTTAAAATAATTCCAAGATCATTCATGGACACCGATATCTTCTCTCTCACAAATTTTCAGATAATTTGTCAATTTAAAACTCTGACAATATGAGCACACATTCATTATTTTACGTTTTACAATCATTCTTATTCATCGACACCTTGACTTTGCCTGTCCACGCCAAGTATTTGACTTCCAGGCTGAGGACATCTAGGCGAATGTCTAGATGCTAAATTTTATCTTCACATTAATAAAATGTAGATACGTGATTATTACAAAGCACCTTTATGTACTTGCAGCTCAATTTTGATTTCACATCTTCTTTTTATATTCTAATTATTATTATCTTCTATTCTTTTGTGATTTATTTGATAATATTCTTTTCCGTCCTCGACTTTTTCGTGTACTTGGCGTAAATTTTTTACTTTTTTGAAGTTTTTTTATTTATATTTTTTTATTTAAATATACAATGGAAATGTTGACACCTTCAAATATGCGGTAAATTTGATGCGTATGTTTTCCTTTTATTCCACAATTATTTCATCCAATTGTGAGTTTGAATCTTGGGGTCACTTGGGACACCCCTTGGATTTAAACTTTATCGAATTTGAATTGGGCGAATTTTGCAGCACCCATGGGAAAAATGTGTCTACGAATGAAACAAAGGGATGTAGTTAGTTTTGTGGTTCGACCATCTTACACGAGGATCAATGTATCGTGATAGATAAAGATTTGTCAATGCATGATGCTAGATATAGGAAGTCTTTTCGGCTTGCCTCTATTGCCTTATGGGGTAGAATGAGAGTCTCATTCGTTGCGGCTATAACAGAAGAAGTGGAGGGGATGGATATTACTATAACAATCCAACAAATAACTTTTCGAATTTTCCCAGCTTGCAACAAATTCTCGATAGTAGTTTCCTTATTCTTGATTCTTTACTTATTTTACCCTGTAGAACAGAGCTGCACAGGGAGCCTTTTTCAGCGCCTAGCGGCGAGCAACCAGCCGTGCGTCGAGCTGTTCCGGTGCTAAGGATAGAATCAGTGAGTTACTTATACTTATGCTAGGCGCCTCCGAGCCCGCACCTATACTACTGCAGTTCTCCTCACTGATTCTATCCTTAGCAACGGAACAGCTCGACGCACGGCTGGTTGCTCGCCGCTAGGCGCTGAAAAAGGCTCCCTGTGCAGCCTTCCTGTAGAATCACCCTGTAAATTTACTCCGACCCATTGCTGAACACCTTGTATTTTTACCCTGTCAAGCCAATTAATAACTGAACAAAACAAATTAAGTTATAAACATCTAGGTATATCCGTTATTTATAGTCGTACGAAAGAACTCCTTAAAGCAAAGTTGCACTATTTTAAGAGGCAGATGGAATGGTAGATTTTTTTATTCGATACACTTTTTCCCCATATTCTTATAGAGGGTAAAACGACTAATTCAACCACCTGCAACAATGTATCGCTCCGCTCGTCTAATCCAAAGATCAACTATGTCTATTATTCTTCAGTTCTAATATTTCCTTCCCAATTACCCTAAAAAATGCCTGTACAGCAGAGCGTCGCTACATTTCGACTTACAATTAGCTACCTTCTTACTTGCCTTAGTCATATTTCACAAAGCTACCATCAAGAATCAAAAAGACACGAACATTTTATAGCGGAAAGAGATATTTCGAGTGTTCGTCGGTGCTACATCGTATAATTGCATGTTTACTACGTCGCGAAACGACCGTTTCAGGTGTGTCCAGGGAATTTACGTGTTCCGCGACACGTCAAGATCCCCGTGGATAACCAAGCTACAACGTTCCAAGGATGCCAATGTCCAGGAAGCCAGGGTGCACAGTTTCCTGGCGTGATTCAACGCGGGACAATTTGCGGTTTACCACGTCTCTAGGAAACCGCTAACGACAGATAACTCTTGATAATCGAGAGGAAAGCCAGAGCCGTATCGTTAGGCGACGATAAAGATAACAAGTTTGCTGCAATCAGATGCGCAGTAGTTCGTTTGCATCTTGGATCGAATATTTCTGCTTCTCTTTTAGTTCCCTTCTAAACGGTTCTTTTAATTCGTTTCGAGCACTCGTTACCTGGCAAGCTTAGCAAGCTCTCGGGGGTAGTATAAGTTCAACGATACGTCAGCAGTGCTCCCCATTCTGCTAGTGCCGCGATTCGGAATATTTTGAAACTGTAGCTGAACGGAGGAAACGTGACGCAACGCGGCGATCGATTGTTCAACGTAAAGTGCTGAAGCTCTTAGGTAACGGTGAAGTAACTTTTCGAGACTTTTCGACGAAAGACTGCCCCGAGAGAGGCGGCGTGATGCTCGATCGCAAGGAAATCATCGTTGTTAGGTTCACTCCTGGAATACTATTGGCCTTGCTCGTAAGAGGAGCTCGAAAGTACTCGGATGGAACGATCTATCGCTGAAATCCGCCTCTCTAAATGTCGAGGATCGCGGCTGTACGTATGCAAGAATTAATAACTGCCGTTGGCGCTGCAACGATGAACTCGACCGAACTAACTCTCTAGCGTGATTAAGAGTTTTATCTCTTTAGCTTAGTTGGGAGTAAAAATATTTCAATTGAATGTTTTGCAGAAATTAAGGGGGGATCAGTTTGGTTCGAGAAGTAAGGTCAGCTTTACAATTCATTGTTGTGCTTAGTCATGCCTTTTCCCCACTTCATTTATTATTTTATCTAATCAAATATTACACAGTACCGGGCAAAGTATAATAACCTTGATCGTAATAATTGTACCAAGGAGTGCTCCAATTTAAATTATGATCAATAAGAAAAAAAAAAAGAAAAAGTGCAGCAACGTATCGTCGAGCGTAAAACTATATTTAGGTACCACGAGGAACTTGCTTAAGAGTAAAGTTATTTTTATCGCGATCTACAGATACGAAGCGATGCTCTTAGATCCTCGAGTAGTTCTTTCCCGTCTACTTCGCAGCGTGATTAGATAAGGCTGCTTCCGGCCTTGCCAGGGGGCGAACCACCCAGTCGGCGGCAGAACGTCAGGCTGCTGCTCCTGATGTCGCGGTGTCGCGAGTTTTGCGTAACAGCCGATGACTGAGATGATCCGAGACGAGGACAGCCGCGTATTTATAATTAAACATTTTACGTAACAGGCTCGCATTTAACCGGCACCCGATACTGTCGATAGCTTGGCCTGAGCATCGTAATGCCAATGCTGAACTTCGAGCAAGGGCCATTTCACGCGAGGCAGTTCTGTGGCTCGACGCTGGTGTTTGGGATACGTTCAGTTACCGAAAAGAGAATCGCTTTGGGAAAGATAGAGGGGGAATAGAAATTGTTTGACTCTCCGCCTACAGCTTTGACTTTAACATCGAATTCAAACGCTTGGTGATTTGATAAAAGCTTCGCTTTTGATAAGTATAGTTTGTAAATAATCCAGCATCGTGTACCTGTGGCACCTAGCATGGGAATAGCGATGGAACAACAATTAGGCGGTAATAAAGTAAGCATTTAATACCAAACAAACCCATCGATGGCGCGAAACGCGTTAAGCGTTAAGCGCCTTTTCACACGGGACATTACTGTGACTCGCGGCTGGTATTTCAAATAGGTACATTCATCTGATAAAACTGCATGTTGGTTTAGAAAGGATAGAAGAAGGTAGAGAATGTAAGAACTGTTAACGTATCCCAAATGTCAATCGTGAGTCACGAAAGTGACTCGGGCGAAAAGGACGTAGGGCTTCTTTTCGTACGAAATAAATTAACTGGTAACTGCGACCCATGTATTTTCTAGAAAAAGATGGGGGAGTAGAATAATTAAGAAGAGCACGTAACTTCTAAATACAACAGAGTTCAATCTTGCCGATTGAGGAGTGCAAAGCAGGGGGAAAAGAGCTGTGCGATGTGTTTACCTGGATGGGAAGTACTCGAATAGTTCTCGGTCGGCACTGTTTACAGATTGCAGCGAATTGTCTCCTTCTGTTATTTGCAATCCCTCTAATAGGCAGGAGCTTCGGCTCTTACGTGCAGATTAATCATCGAGTACACACATACCAAAGGCTACAATATCGAACGTAGCACAACAGACATATACCTCTCGAAGATGAATGAATCAACAGCAGATGAATCGCCCCGCCTATTACCCCATCGAAGATCACTCGTATATCGACTGGTTTGCGCGGTAGAACATCACCGATCGAATCGCGGCTCGATTTCTGTTGAACGGCGCGTCCAGCTTCGGGCCACTTCTGCGCGCGCGCACCATGCCAAATCGCGGGCAATTAACGAGGCGTCCGCGGTACGATGCTGGTTTGCGCAACAGCGCGACGAGGACAACAGCACGAGAGTGACTGAAGCTCGGGGCGTAGCATCGTAATTATAATGAGTCCGCGTCATCGGCTGATCCTAAATGGAACGGCTGGTGAAGCAAGCAATGACGGGCCGATTGCTTGGCCACGAATCCAATTCGATGTCACCGTTACGCGGCTAATCAAGTTGCTCCTCGCCGTGGATGGAAGGCAAGAATGGATGTGACGTTACGTCCAAGACTTTCGCGCTTTATATACATTCCACTTGAGTGACCCCCAAGGTCTGCGCTATATCTATTCCGCAAGCTGTACCTAGTGGCGACGAAGTTGGGACTGAAGCTTGCAATTCGTTGTTTTAGGGCCCGAGCGCGACACCGGCTCTGGAAACGCGGCTCGTCGCAGGCTCGTATTTTCTTCCCGCGAATTCTCTGCTGGACAACTGCCAGCCAGCGGCGGGGGAAGAAAAAGGCTCGGGAAAGATCGTGCGCGATGAGACAAAGAGGATCAGCCAACGGTGCGCGGCGCAGTGGTCCGCCAGAATGGAAGAATAATGGTTGCGGAGCAGCACGTGCGCGATCTGAAGTTTCTTATTTTGGGAGCGGGTCCAAACGACGCGGAACCGAGTTATGGGGCTTCCTTTCAACCCCCACCAACGTGAAAACAGAGCGGCGCGTACAACTGGCTCGTTCGATTCTGGCCGCGTGCCTTCGATTAGTAGTCGACTTCGCGCGAATTGCGTTTTTCCTTGCGAACATTTCTACAGTATTTCGGGAACATGGTTTAGGGCATTAGCACGCCATGGCTACCTAGAACACTTCTGTTTCGCGAGGAAACATTACTGCGGCTGAACACCCGCCATCTGAACTTCAAGTAGCTGGTACTTTATCAACAATTACTGACGCTGGGAATAACTTTAATATCGCATATTGATGTATCTGAAATAGTTTTACATTCAATGAAGGCTGCCGCCTGTGCAGACATCCTAAAATTGCGCTTAGCCTTCGCGGCAAAACTATTCCTACTGCCACTCATTAAATTTCCGCAGGAGCACGTACATCATTCATACAGTGGTCTTGGAAACAAAAAGTGATGAACCATAAATGATGAACTTAATATGTCCAAAGTAAATAATTCATCGAAATAAAAGTGTTCTAAGCGGGAAGCTGTGGGCAATGACCTACACGAAGAAAGAAGGCTAACCACGTGAACTGTTCCACTAATTCACTAATCGAATGTACCTGGTTCACAATCGAATTTATTCTACAAAGCGCAACTGTTCGCTCGTCTCGCAAGTTTCTCCATTAAGATTGTCGATCGGGGCCTTACCTCGCGGCTCTGGTGATGCTCGCCAGAGCTTTGCTCCTCCTGGGACTTCCAAACAGCCACAGGATCACAGGCAGGACAAACAAAATCAGCACGTAAACGGAGCCACGCGTCACCATGTTTCCTCCCGTGGCTGATGTGCGGCCTTGCAAGTTATTCTCGTCGAGGTCATCGATGTGCCTCGACGGAGGTGTCTGCTGCCCCTTTTCTGGCTAGTTCCAGGGCTCGAAGCCCAATATCTCTCGACTGGCCCGTTACAACGCGAATCTAAGCTATCTGTTTCTTCTTGAAGCTTTCAGGACCCACCAAATAGAGGAGTCGCGTTGCCTCTTATTGTTTATCTTCAAGAATCCAGCATCACCGTTAATCAACCTTTTCGACGATGATAACTAACACACTTGTATGACACTACCGAACCATCCAGGTCCCCAGAACTCCCCAAAGTGTCCAAATTGCGCAGGAAAGTATAAAATTCTGGCTGAACCGTCAGGCTCCTCTGAGGATGCAAACACCTGCTCCTGACTGAGGGCCCGGGAAGGGTCAAGTTAAACAGCCGTCACGAGATACTTGTCACTTGCCGCAGTCTCTCAAACCCCTGAGGACGATTAGAGTTCATCTACACTCGAGTTAAACGCTTAGATCCGCGAAAGAGAGCAAGAGAGAACGCGAGACTCACGGGGATGCTGAATTTCGACGAAGGAGTTTTTCTTAGCGCGGCCACGTTCCGTCGACTGGCAAACACTCCGATCCGATCGTAGGATCTGGCAAATGAGAATAGCGTGCGTAGGACAGCCGGCAGTGGTGGTGGGGAGATGACAAACGGGCAAGTCCAACCATATTTAGCGTCGATATGCCGGCGTTTTTTTGCGGCCGTGCGAGGAACCTGTCCGGAAACGTGAGAAAGGAGGATGACCTTTGGGAAAGAAAGTGGATCTTGACCTGGGCGAAGTTTTACGGGTCCTCTGGAGGACTGGGCCCGTTACGCCACCACATTCGCGAAAGATGCGGATCTCGCGCCCATTTTCTGACGGATCTTCTACGAAATCTATTTCTGGACTAGTGAGACATCCGTGCGATGTTGAACTGGTCTTAAATACTGACTAAGGAAATAGTCCCGCTTTGAAATTCTCATGGTGAACGTTCTTCAGCTCGCAGTCTCCCAATTTACTAACAGTTTCTCGTGTCTCTTTGGCTACTTTATTCGTTCCTAGGCGGGGAGCATCTAGTTGCGAGCGATTTCATCTGAGCCACGTTTCAATTGTTTCCTCCGCGGAGAGCAGCGGTTCTTCGTGGAAGAACCATTCGAAGTGATTTCGAGGTACGAGCGCGCTTAACATTCGAGTAAATACAGCTTTCTAAATTTCAACACGAGCGGCGCAGTAACGTCGTTCGCGGAACTCTCGTTTTCTGGATTTCAACGCAAATCGGATTTCCCCGGTGTGCGTAACAAGCCGTGCAAATTCAGTTCGTGTCGCTCGGTGGATCGCTTGATCCAACGACAGTCTAGCTTCGGATAGGCGAGAGTGGAGGAACAATGAAGTCGCGGGTCGGTGAAAAGCAGACCACGCATATGGTGCAGTGGAAGATGCACCTGCGGCTGTTGCTCCGCGTTTGTGCAATCCTCGAAGCAACGGGTGAGTCATTGGCGAAGCACGCGCGTATGGGACTCAGACTTATCGCAGACAATGGGTAAATAACGAGAAACTCGGGCGAGTTTACAATGTCTTTAATCTGATCTACCCATGCCTGCAAAATAGTATTACGCGACTTTATACTTATTTATTTCAATATGAAACCACCACGATTGGGGTGCGAAAAATTGTCGATACATCGTAATAAGAGGAATTTAAATTCTCCAAACCGAGGTACTCGGCGTAGAGGTGTTTCGCCTATTTATTTCAATATAAAATCTACACAAGTGAAGTACAAAAAAATTGTAAACGCGTCAGACTAAGGTGAATCTAAATTCTCCACAGAAAATACAATCGCAAACCGAATTAATCGACCCACAAGTGTCACGGTTACTTAATTTCAATATTAAGTCTCCACGATTGAAGTAAAAAAAAAGTGCGAATACATTACAATAGGGGGAACCTAAATTCACCTTGAAAGAGCGGAATCACAGACGTCGTTAATTGATGCATAAGTGTTCCCGGGATGCAAAGTAGAAACGAAAGTGCAGACCGCCGTGCAAGCGACAGTGAAACGCTGCGAAACGTGGAGAAGTTCGCGGGGGTCGGGTCGTAAAACGCGTTCAGGAACGAGGGTGGCTTCGCGGCGAAGAAAATTCGTCGCAAGGAGCGGAGGCTAATTTGCCCGAGTTCTGTTGCGGACACGTTGCGCGTGTTTCGCAGCCAGGACGGCTGGCTCTTGGGCGTTAGGCTTTAAAAGTGGAACAATCTCGCCCAGAAATAAACTGCGTGGCCTCTGTTCGTAGAATAACCGTGAAAGTTGCCAACGATCGGCCGTTCCTGGCCGCCGTTTACAACGGGCAACGGCCATTGAGCTTTCGCGTCCCATGGCACATAATGAGACGATCGACCATGGTCATCGAAAGCGAAGGTGTTCACCGAGGACAGCCATCGGAGATCATTCGCGATTGGAAAGCAGCTGCGACCACTGTCGACTGGATCGTTGCGAGACAACGTAATCGCCGATGGTTATAGCTTAGGCGTGGAGCACTCAGCTTTGTAAAATTCAGCGATACTTTCCCTTAAAGGACGGTGTTCTTGGAAACCGTTTCGGGTGAATTGGCTAACGTGATTTCGATAGTGGCGAAGGAAATTGAATTCTGAATGAACTCTGGTTGAGTTGGCTTGAAATTTAGGTGGAAGAATGGGCCTACGGTGGGGCAGGTGAAAAAGTTAAAAGGGAGATGTTTGGAAGCAGCATGGGTTTCTTAGGTAGAAGCAGGTGAAAATAAGGGGCAAAGAAATTTGGGGGTATTTCCGAATTGTATGGAGTTATAGTGATTAACCGTTCGCAGGCGAAGGTGCGTCAATTTTCACCCGTACTTTATCTTTGTTAGTAGACGACTTATTGGATGTGACGAATGTTTACAGTATATCTGTTTTTCACAGATTTACCAGCATACGTTGAATAAAGCGACGCCAATTATGGCATCTATGGAGACTCATTTTTTTTAATACGCTGTAGCAAACAGTAAATATATTTATAAATAAAGTTCTGTACGCAAAGGTACCAGTAGTTTACCAATTTTCAAAGAAACGTGAAAAATAAGGTTTTTTTGGAGTGACGATCTTTTGAAAAAAGTCCAGTTGACGTGCCGAGACATCTACCGACTAAACATTAAAACACCCAAGTGTGAAGTGAATTATGAATAGTATTTGCGGATGTTTATTTTCATCAAGTTCCTATAGTCTTATTTCCTTAACGCTTTTTTTAACAACGGGTGTACGGTTCGGGTATAAAAAATCCGAGGTTATAACTCTTTATAACTGAACTCTTCACACGTTAAACTCTCACAGTGTTTAATATTTGATAAGTGCGACGTCATTTTCAAGGATGGTGAACTTCTGAAGTAATTACTGAATTTTGAAAAATGGTTGTAAAATTTTTATAATATAACTTTTTAAAAAAAAGACTCATTACATAATTTAGAAAGCTTAAAGAGTATCTTCAGGCATCGACTGTCACTATTTAATGACAGAGCAAATAGTTACTATTATTTACGCGAAGGATTTCTCTTAAGGGGTTAGGCCACCTTGGACGGAGCAAAATTGCAGTCACTTTCGGCATTTTTTTAGGAAGGTAATGAATTAAACAGAAAATTCAATATGAAAGTAAAGCCGTGATACGCAAGATCTTGAGGAGCGACGTTTTCCACGGTGTTCAATCTCACGGCTACACCGTTTCACTTAGAACAAAAAACCAAAAACTTTTATTTTCTACATGTCTAAAACTAGAGAAGTACGTAGCAGTTTTGCGATATCTCGAATATATTTTTTACAATTGACACTTTCATAAAAAAAAAATCACTTTTTCTCCCCATGTTCATCATTTCGTGACAAATTAATGTTTCTGGATTTCCCTACGCACTTCTCTACTTATAGGCTTGTAGAAAATAAAACTTTTTGGTTTTTTGTTCCAAGTCAAACGGTATAGCCGTGCGATTGAACACCGTGGAAAACGTCGCTCCTCAAGAGCTTACGTATCACGTCTCTACCGTCGCCACTTTGTAGGAAAAAAAATCGTATTATTTCCGGCGAGAGTTGCATAATAACAGGCTTCATATTAAATTTTCTGCTTATTTCATTATCTTCCTAAAAAAAAAAATGACTGCAATTTTGCTCCGTCCAAGGTGGCCTAACCCCTCAAGTGGTCAAGCACTGGTACCTTTGCCTTATCTAAAAATAGAAGTCAATACGTAAGAAAAATTTCAAATTTTCTGGTCTGATAACCTTCTCCCATTAAATCCCAAAGATCCCTCAAACAAGACACTAAACGGGAATGCCTCCTCGAAGCTTCTATTATAAACAAAGCCAGGCCGCAAGATCAGTGTACGTATCGGGCACGAGTTATATCGTTGCTTCTTAATCTAGACAGGCTCGAACGGACTCGGCGGACTATCCGAGGAAATTCAAATCCTCGAACGGCCGTGGATGTTCGCGGCTAAATGTTCCCCTTTATCACCTCGGGACAGCGATCGCCCGGAATCATCCAGCGTAATGAACCGCGAACGTATCTAGATCATGGCGGCCCATCTCGCCCAGCGGTTATTCCGCGAAGCAGAACGAGCTACGCGCGCGGCGTACGATCCAGTGTATCCTCTCCTCGACCTGCTCTACGCCGTGGTCACCAACAGTGAAAGGAATGGAAACGATTACACTGTACATGCACAAGAGCGGAGCCGAGAACGGCCGGTGACATCAACGACGCCCGGCCTGGGCCACTAACTACCGTCGATAACGATCTGACTGACACCCATGTGCCGGTGCTTGGGGGACCGTCGTTCACCAGGATATACCGGACGACTTCGTCGCTTTTTCCCCTCAGATTAACGCTTTCAGTGGCGTCTTCAGGGATTCGCCTCCTGTATTTTCGATATATTAACTTATTTCGTTTCCCAGCTTTCTTAACCCCTTGCCATACTTCGACGAGACCCACTCGTGGTGAAGATTTTGGACCAAGCATGATTATTATAATTATTATTAAACGTCTTTATTACTCAAAGAAAAAGAAGAAACTTGAATATTTACAACAAGAGTAAAGGCGTGGCTGCAGTGGTGACACTGTTGTGAAGCCTAACCGCGTACTATAAACTAAACTAAAATTAAGGCAACAACAACAAACGTAACAAACGTTAGGAATAAACTAAACCAAAAAATTAGCTTAAGACTTAAAGCTAAACACGAGAATAACGCAAAGAATAAAGAAAATTAAGAAAATTAAAAGTGTTGGAGAATGTACTGACTGCATTTTTGAAGGATTGATAAGAGTCTAGCTGTCGGATAGAAGCAGAAAGGGAGTTATAATAATGTGCCGCGATATAAGAAAAAGAAGACTCAAATTTAGAGGTACGATGTGCAGGAATAGAGAGAAGCGGGTGGATTATCACGAGTCTGACTCGTGGCATTAAATTCGGGCGAAACCTGGACGTTCTGTTCATAAAAGCGAAAGATTCCTGTTTACAAAGTATTCGATTATGTCGTCCCAAACCATTTTGGCCGGGATTTTCTCCTGCTAATTGGTACGGCAAGGGGTTAAATCAGCGCCAACTCCGCGAAGCGAGTGTATTAGAGCTGTTCGAGTACTCGAAAAAAGCGACCTCAGCCTGACTCGGCTGGAAGAACCGAGGACTCGTAAAAACCGAGCGGCTCCAAAGAATCGAGTGCTCGAATTTTTTCGAGCGGCTCGAAGAGAACCGACTAGTCGATTTTTCTTTTTTTCTCTCCCTCTCTTCGAGTACTCGGCTTGGCTCGGAAACTTAATCTTGGCTCGGTCCGAATTTCAAGCTACTCGAATAGCCCTAGAGTGTATCTGACATATCGGTCGCGAGCGAGAAAATTACGAAGTGTGAAAAGACCTTTGGTGTTCATCGCGTGCGGGATTCCTACGTTCTCCGCACAGAAGGTGCGCGTGAAACAGAGAGTATACGTGTATGTGTAAAGTGTACCGAAAGGGTTGAGAATAATAGTGACTGGATGGCGCAGCGACAGGGCCAAGCGCAGTGGAAGGGAAGGATCGCGAGCGTTCGATACCCGCTCGATGGGCGTCAATCGACCACGGTCCATTGTGGTTTTCATCAGTTGCCATTATCGCCGAGCCAGCGCTGCGTTACTTTGATAATGCGACGGGTCGCAACCTGCTGTTATCCATCGACGTCTGTCTGCGTGATAGGCGGAACCAGTTTGGAAAGCCGTAGCTGGCTCACGCCCACTGGCCAAGGCCCGATAAAAGGGATTCCTTCGGAAATCACGTTTATTACAAAACCGCAATGGAAGAAGCCCGAACAGATTGGATATTGCGAGGGCTGTAGTTTTAAGTGTCAGGACAAAACAAATGATTCGTCTTTTACATTTTTCGAAAGTCTAAGATTTCAGAATTACGTCTATAAACTCTTCGTCGACGCACAAAGAATTGACGAAGATATGAATCCCTGAATAGAAGAGGTCGTTGGTATGAACTTTGTGTGTTCAGCGGCATTTTATTTTTATTTTGGTTTCTTCTGACATTTTTTTCCGAAGAATCGATATCTTTGATTTGGTGGTAGGAGTTCTATTATTTTTACACTTACTGAATACGAGTGTGTCGTGTTTATTAATTTCGCGACTTTACTAAACCCGAGTAACACTTTGGAGGCGACCTTTGTATGTTGTACGGGGGCCATGTTTCTTTGAACAAATCGCATGAGGCTTACTTTTAAGGTAATGGGTGTTTTGCATAGGTGCGTCTATTATTACTTTGATTGTAATATGTATTATATGTATAATTTTTGTAATATTTGACGGAGACAGTTAAAGCAATTAGTTATTAATCTTTTAATGGCACAGCGAACTAGCGATTTGGTTGATTTGGAGGGGTTTAGTCGTTGAAGGAAAAGGGAAGTATGTGCCTTCTTCTCAAAATGATACTTCTTAAGGGGAGGTTCTGGTCTAAACATCGATTTTTTTTTTATTTCATTTTTAGAATATTCAACCTTTTAGGAATGTGTGTGTGAAAGGATTTTTTGAAATTCGTAAAGTACCCGAAGTTATAGGCATTTGAGTAGCGGCAAATGCATGGGGTAACACCCGACCACTCGGCGCTCGCGTAAAACTTTAAACGTGTTATTCTCGAAACAGTGTTCTCAAAATCGGTGGAACTTGTATCTCTAAACGTTATTATCCGATTCGACTGAAACTTTTTTATTTTGAAGAATATACTTCTACCTCGGGGGTAAACCAGTAAAATTAAAAAAAAAAAAGAAAATTTATAATTTTTAAAGGCGTTGAAAAGACGAAAAATATAGGGAAAAAGTGATTTCAAACTTCAAATGTCGTTATTTTCTCAAAAAATGTTATTTTTAATTTTTTTTCTGGTTTAGTCCACGAGCGAGTTTCATGTTCCTAAATAATCTTGAATTGTTTTATATTTCGGACCAATGGTTTAGGTGCTACATGTTCTACCGATTTGAATTAATTTTTTTACGCCTCGACTTTAACGACTCCCCAGTGCCGTCTGCAAGGATTAATTAAAAAACAAAAAATATATTTCTATAGTTTGAGACATCCTTAATACAATGCAAAAAGTCCCATTAAATTATATGTAATAGTCGTCTATTAATTAATTCCTAAAAAGCACCTATTTTTATGGGCTCCAAACCGGAACTGCCCCTTAATCTTGCGACCACGATGTTGCAAAAACTAATTAGCCGATCGACTTAAAGTGTTAGCTATATGCATAGTGAATACCCCCCTTTCAGTTAGTAGTAAAATTAATAGAACACATTGAAATTCTTTCCCGTAACGAGAAAGGAAGTTTTACCAACATTTTAGTGAAAATCGATGTTTCCTTTCAAAGTGCCAACATTTTCTTATTTCTGGCATTTCCGAACTCATTTTGGTACAGACTGAAGCAGCCCTCGTATAAAATACAAATCTGGTTGCTTTCTGTGTTTCTGATTACTGGAGTGGTCTCCAACTACATATTTGTTTCGGTACAACAGGGAATTCTTCATATTACAGTAAATAATATATAAATTCATATATCTTGATAAGTAGGTATATTAACTAACACGAAAAATTTCTCTTTATTACATCGTGCACCGCTTAAAAAAAAACATGTCAAGCATCATCCATTTGGCATGAATGCAAGTCATTCACTTGCGATATAAAAACTGCCTAACAATTTAATGCATCATTAAATTTGTAGGTAATACACGGTTGTGTTCTTCGATTTTCATTTAAATATAACCTATTTATCTGTATTACTAATAATTAATGCATTATAGATAAAATAAATTCGTATCATAGATTTATACGTACATTACTTAACGCAAGAACTTTCATTCCGATAGGCTATGTAGCTCTGCTTAGAAAGAATCTCGAAGATCGTGCATATTTTAATCCAAGACACGAACCTTCCTCCTTGTCGGTTGAAATACAGAATATGTATTACAAAAAGCTAGAGTTTAGATACATCTATCGATTACTAAATAAAACATTAACGTAGCTTTGAGGAACGCTGAAGATCTCGAGAACATTCGCTGCAAAAATTCTCCAAACATTAAAAATTCGTTTTGCATACTTTCATCCGAGAAAATCCCAAGAATGACCAGGTCAAATTTTAGAACGAAATTCCAAGTGCGTCAGACTTTACAGGCCGGTAAACGACCCAAGTTCCGAGCGCAGGTAGCAGTCGCCGAGAGTAGATAAAGTAAATTGGTGCCAGGAGAAATAAATATCCGCGATTGAGGCTACATCCGAAGAGACGGAAGGATTAACAGTACATTGTCTTGATGCTCCTGGATAAACGTAAAATTAAGTAAGGAGTAGGAAAAAAAAACTACGCTTTTTACGTACGTTTTTCTCGAAACACGTTTTTTGCGCACCATCGCCACTGTAAAAAATGCAACGCCTGACGGACTCAAACATTCAAACGGGATTCTATTCGTAATTACACCTGCTTCCGTCTTATCGACTATCATGAATTTCCCACCTCTCCATTTTTCTTTAGACACTTTTGTGTAGATGAAAAACATTTTTCGGGACGTTTTTGCTTAAACATATGGCAATCACCGTCTAATAGTTTTTTCACGATGAAAATGGGTAAGACGATAGCCACCCACGCGCAATTAAAATAGTTTTTGGGTTTTTTTATTTTTGATCACCCTGTCTTGGGAGGTCTAATGGTGATGGTCCATGATTTTCATTTTTACAACATTGCAACATGTGATGCATATGAAAAGCAGAAGTGGATGAAATAAAAATAATGTCACTATATTTGTAGTAGGAAAAAGTACAAAAACTTTCACAACCTTACATTGTATAGGTTTTTCTAGAAAATATGTTATAAATCATCTATTTGCCGCGCGATTTGACCGGGAAGTGCCTTCAACTGTGTTTCAGATACCGATTGGAGGTCGAACTGATAGTCAGTCAAAAGCTCTGTCAAATTAGATTTGAATCCGGATCACGTTTGCATCAGATCAACATCGACTTCGCGTTAAATCCACTTTAAATTAACTGTCCAATTCCACGCCAGCAGCACCAACTTTCGAGGTCAAGCTGGCCTTTTACAAACAAAAGATCGCGACACAACCGCCACGACACGCTATGCTAACCAGGAAGTCGTCGCGCGGAGTCTATTTCCAGCTTTTCTCTGAATGGGAAAGCGGCGTATCTTTTGCGCTGGTTGCGAAAGTATTGGGCGAGGGGTGCGCGGAGGGTTGCGGCGCGATTTCTCTGACCAAAAAGTGAAAATGTCGGGGGACGGGGGGAGGTGGCAAGATCGCGAGGGAACGACCCAATGATGTAAAGCGATCGGACGAAACTCGCGACGGCTGGTCGGACCGGTCATCGAACCGATAATTGACGGAGGCTCGTGGCCCCCGGCGGTGAGCAACCGGTGAAACGCGCCTGGAGAATCTGGCTGGCCATCGAGAACGGCCTCGTATCGAGTATCGACGGTCTTATCAGCCCGGCGAGGTGTCACTTTGTGCCAACGTCTTCGTCATCCGGTCGAGAACCGGTTCCCCTCGCGATGCTTCATTAATTCCCCGCTAATCCGAGAACTCTTCCTGCTCCGAAGCGCGTTCACGAGCAGGAATCTGAATTTAGAAGCGCGCCATCGGCGACTGGCTGTGTCCCCTCGACAGCCTGTGGGTATTTTTCACGCGTGGAACTTCTGTGGATCGCGACCGGTACCGCGAGACTTCAGTGCGCACTCGTCCCTCGATTTACGCGGACTATTCGTTCCACTTATGTTTTTTTTTTTTTTGCGCGGTTAAGAAACGCGTAATTCATTATTTTTTCCAAGAATTTCGGTGGCGCGGCAGCAGTAGCGAGTTTGGTTTTCGATGGCAGCGAGAATTGATTAGCGAGCTGACAATTTTTATTAATTCTAAAACTGTTCACAACGGTCCACTAGCTTTGAAACTATTCGGGAGTCCTACTGCATTTTTCGCGCGTTCTCGCGCTTCATATTTACACGTATTTTTGTTATCGGCAAACGTCCATATTTGGAGGGGGCAAAACCAGCCCTCTAAGTTGGGGATGAAACACAAGTTTGCCCCAATATTTTTTTGGAAACTATACACTACGGGGAAAAAACTTTAGGCGAAAAGGATGCATTGTTTTATAACAAATTCAGCCGCGTAATCAGATTCAATGAAAAAATACTACTTTTTAGTATATTTAAACAAATTGACGTATTACGAGTTTAATTACTCGGCCGAATTTGTTATAAAAAAATCCATCATTCTCGTCCAAAGGATTTTTCTCTGTAGTGCATAGTTACCGAGATATTGCGGGAAACTTATTTTTCACCCCAACTTTGAGGGCTGATTTCGCCCCCCTCCAAATATGGACGTTTGCCGATAAAAAGAATACGTATCAAATATTTTTAGAAAACTATAATCTACGTAAACCTCACAAAAATCGGCGTGTAACAGTTGGGTAAAGTACTTTGTCCGACAGATCAATGTGGAATCTAGTAGAATCAAATTAATAGAACTAAATTTTTCCCTACTTCTAAGTTGTCTATTTGATAAGTGCAACACTCAGCAAAAGATCTCTGGTCGATTAACGAGCGGACGAGATGGACAATAAAAAAAAATAAAAGAACGTTGTCTATGTGAAGCGAGTTCAAAAGTGTCATGTGTGAAAAAGCCTTTAGGGTTTCTTCCTTCCATGAGCAGTGATTGACCCATCGACAGATACAGCCAGCAATTAATTGGTAGCATGATATAGTGAGGAAATGTTGACATTCATTTCAGTAATTACTTTGGTTCCCCCCTCTTTATAAACTTTTTTTCCTCCTTCTCACCTCCTTTCGACGCAACCGACGGTTCGTGATAATTAAAATCGGAGGCGACTCGTTTTGCATGGCCGAGAAAGAGGAACACTTATCGCTGGGCGCCCACCACACCCAAACCTGTTGGTGGCGACCTGAAAACCGGCAAACTCGACATCTTTTATGCCAGCGTGAAGAAAAACCTGTTGGATCGAACAATGCGTCATAGGGAATCTCCACTATTGTAAAATAGCCTGTTAACCGGGTCACTTTTTCTCCAGAAACGCGCCCTACTACAGATTTAGCACGTTAACCCCGCAGTCCGCACGTGAATTTCTGAAGCATTAAGTATCCGCGTGGGGTGTTCATGGACACCCTGTAAAAAGTAACATTTATTGACCACGGTATATATCTAAAAACTGTGTGTTTCATGACTGTTTCTTAAAACTGAAACAGTAGGTATAGATTATAGATCCAAATAAGCATTAACATTACTCCGTGCTATTGAACAGAAAATATTAATAAGCAAACAACTCTTGAACTAGTCACCAGACCAATCAAACTTTTCTAGGGGTCGAAGTCTATCTATTACCATTATAGGCGGGTCAAGTCTGACCCATGAAAAAGTACATAAACATTTTATTTCTCGAGTGAATATTATTATTACATTGGGGTAGAACGCAGGGAACTACACTTGCCAATGTAATTAAACGAATTTATTTATCTATCATTATTATTGCATAGTATACATAAAGTTCCACTTTCTTTCATTGCACGAATGTTACAAACGTGTTTTTGGTAATTATTACATAGATTACTTGTATTTATTATTATTCCCTGTACAAATAAATCATCTGGACTACGTACTAGTCTCCCTTTCTGTTTTTATTTTTTACTATCAAAACTATAATAAAATATACCTGACTATAAAAACTATACTGGATAATAAAAATTACAAAATCGAATATATCTCATAGCACTTTTTCTTTTTCGAAAGCATCGGGTTATACGGATCAGAAATAACCCAGCCACCGACAAGCAAGGGTTAAGATTCGAAGGTGCATACTCTATTTGGAATCAGTAACATTTGTAAATAATATTTTTATGTTTTAAGGTATTCATACAAGATTCAAGCATGTTCCCTTAAGGCTCGATAATATAATACTTATAAGGTTCCCTTCCGTTCCTCAAAATACCCGTGCAAGATTCAACGATTCTCATCACGTTTCGATACTATCAACGGCACACTAGCTCCTATCACTACCAGACACCCCCTCCAACCGCACAGAATCCCACGTCCCATTCACGAAGCGCGCGAAACGCGAAATTTCCTGTCGAATTACCGCTTTCTTTCCGCGCTGTCGCTTCGTTATTCGTCGATTACCTAACACGCGGATAGCATTGCGAATCGACGTGCAGCGACAGCAGTGAAAGTAACTGGCGGACGTAAAATATATCCCAGCTCGGCCGCCCGGCCCCCTCCCGCGAGACAGCTCCACGGTCTGTTCGTCGGCGATCGTTAATTAGCTATGTAAATAGTGACGCGAAGCGTGATAATTATTTATTGCCCGTCCATGTGGGGCACGCCTTTTGATGGTTCGTTCAAGGAGCCTCGAGATCAGGGCAAGTAGGAAGGGCAAAAACTCCATAGAAATTTCGGTGACCGGTCTCGACGCAAGGCGACGCGCGGATTAATTAGGTTATGCGCATTAATTAAGATCCTCCGACTGGCACGATTCCTGGATCACCTAGAAGCCTGCACAGGATTTCTGTGTCAAGGCGCTGCGCTCAGAATGCATGAAAATATATTGGAAATCTTTATCCACCATCTGTGGAAGGATTTTAGAATTCTAAACTAGGGGTGAGGAACTTGGTATTTTCACAAGGCCACTTAGTTCGTGTATAGTCAATTTTGTAGAAATTATAAAAAGACTAAATATAAATTAACATTTTTTTAGGCGAAGATTTTTCAAATTAAATGAATTATTGATTTACTTAGGAGAATCTTTTAATTCAACAAGCGCAAGCTTCATATTTCGTTTACAGTCTTTTTTCTATTTTAATTAACATACCGCGCAACGTCTGCCATATGTATTTGCTTAACCATTGGTGAAAATTCTTATATTTCGATTTCAAATAAATTGTACGCGATTGAAAATGCACTGAATAATTTTGGGGTGAAATTTTACATGCAGACGTGTAACATGTCTAGATCTGGTTCCGTTAAATGTTAATATTTATTTCAGTTTTCCTAGCAAAAGTAAGCAAAAACACGTTATTCTACGTGACCAGTTGTTAAGTATTTATCTGAAGGGGAAAAAAAACATATCTTCTCGTTTATATTAATGTACAATACAATTTATAAACGATGAAATTACATAATTTAACATATATAATCAAACGGACATAAATATTGAAGGGTTGTTTGCACCCTGAAGAACCAAAAAGTAGCAGAAGAAAAAATTGCCTGAAGCTTCTATTGAGGTCTCCTACAAACCTGTGCAGTTTAAAAAAATCCGGGATTTTCGGATTATCGAAGCTCCCTCGCGAGTTACCTATGGCCACATAAAAGTACAGCATGCAGCGTCGAATAAATTGGTCGGGGGTGGAAGCAGGGTTTCAGGGTCACGGAGCGCGATTCGGCAAAGTGACCATGCGTCGCGACGCGCCCATAAATGGCGCGGTCGATGGTCCATGGTCGCGAGCAACCCCGCCACGTGGATGGTCGAGCCCAACGAGGCTTCTCCAAAAATAGGACGACCACGACGAGAACGTCAACGACGATAGACCGACGGAGTTCTCGTCTGTGCCGTAACGGTCCCCGCCACGTGTTTCTCGACAATAGAGTCGCTAACGGATACGCGTCTAGGGGGCCGGTATCTGGTCACCAGTGATGTCAACTGGCAGAGACTTCGGCGAGATAGTGGAGGGAAACGATTGATACCAAACATCAAAGTTGTCAGGGAAGTTTCGCGTGGAACGTTATCGTGCAAACCCCTCGACAATTGATGAATCGATTGAATCTTGTTCCTACGTGGAAATCAATTCTAGCCACTAAAACTCAGAACCTGAAGGGTGAAACGTACTTGGACGATTAATTCCAAGGAATTTAGTTATTTTCAATATTTCAGAGGTGAGGTGTTAGAGGAGAATTTAATTTTATTTAATTAGTTCAATTCGAGATCAACAGGAGACAGTATTAGGTAACGATGGTAATGATACTTTTTAATTATTGATTCCTAGCCGCAAAATATCACTGTGTGAAAAGTATATCTTTGTGAATACGCGATAATCAAATGATATTAGAAAATATTGTTTCTTTATATTAGTTTTTTTAATGTGATCAGTATCGATACTTTTCACAGTTCTATACATAAGAGAATTCATTATTTATTCTCTATGTGCATTAACAGTATTAGCACTGCTATATTGTTAAATACTGTATCTACGATATATTCGTGTCACGAACTTCATTATTCATTTGTTGTTAATCGTAAGCCAATGACTGCCAATTGATTCTTTGCACTCACAAAGTACTTAAAATACTTGATTCCGTTCGTAATGGTATCGACACATTAATTGTTGTCACGATACTGATGTTTACTAGGAGGCATTGTGGTATGCATCAATTTAAATGTCGATATCGAATTCATTTCATTTCAATATGTTCGAATACTTTCAAGCGTTGGGTGATCCCATGAGTAAAGAGAAAATTGAGTTCACAACAATATAACTCGAGTGTCATTTATCCACTTGGTATAAATACTAGCTTAGGTCGAGGTCTTTCGATAATGCTGTACCTATGTAAAGTTGGCAAACACAGATAGACTATTTCACTTATTACAAACGTTTAATGTGGATTTGATAAAAGAGTTTATTCAGCATGTATATAAAAGAACGTAACTGTAGGGGTGAAAATTATTTGTCAAGTATATGGAGAGTTTATTAGTGCAAGTGAGTGTCAAACCTGGTCAAAGAAACGGAGCCACGAAGATTTTCTTTCAAACAAAATTAAAGGAATTTTACCAAAGGGGAATAGAAAGATGTGAAAAGATTGTAGAAAATGAAGGAAAATGAAACATGATATTGGTAATTCCTTAACTCGTCTTGAAAGTGGTTTTCGAATTGCAATTCGATTATTAGTGGCAGCTGCAGCCTTCTTCTCTCTGAGACACAACTGTTTATTTTGCTAAAACAACGGGTTCCTTGACAGCAAAACAATAGCCAACAATATGACCAATCATAAAGTATGTACAAAATTATCAACAATCAAATGTCATCAAAGAATTTCGAAGCGCAAAAATGGAATACAAGCTATTAGGATCTGAACAGTTCCATCACATAAAAATAACAGTAACAGGCTTATCTACTGATCGAAGTGGCAAATCCATATACCAAGATAAAAAGAAGGAGTAGTAATTTGATGAAGACAAGCAATAATCAACTACGTTATGTTTTACTCTGTTATATATTCTCTGCTATCAAACGTACATGTAACAAGTGATCAAATATACAGCATATCTTTGATTAACAGAGAGCTGTTTATCCTCGCCTAACACATGTACCGAAGTCACCGCATCACTTATAAAAACGACCTAATGTTTGATCATCGAATTTCCTGAAAATCGTGAGAAAGAACTCGATCGGTCCCATCGCCATTATTAGAGTCACAAACCGAAATCCGACCCAGCGGCGCCCAAAAGTGCATAGACCAGTTTCGAAAGGGGAAGCGCGGGAACAAAAGAGGCCATCAAGCGTAATCGCAAGGATGTAGGTTCGTGTGGGAAGATCGGGACGCGTTTTCACCCGCGTTGAAAAATCCACGAGCGGAAGAGGTTGGGCAGGCAAGAAAGTTCCTCATCGTCCACCCGTGGCACAAGACAATTGCGATGCCGACCAATTAAGCCACGGCCCACGCTTCATTTTTCCTTCCATTCAGCTTGATCCTCTTCCGCGTCGATAGGGATCTCGGTTGCGCTTCGATTCTTCCTTTCGAGCATTCTACCTAACCGAAAGCTGGCCTCGCTTCGCGAAACGCGCCCTTCTTGCGAGCACGTGGCGAATCTGAACAGGGGTAGGAAGGGGGCGATCTGGGCGGGAATTTCTTTTCAACACTTTCACTTACGTCACCGTATTTATACGCCGAGAGATTTCTATCCTGTACGCGCTGGTCTGACGTGCTTTCACGTCGACATTTTCGAAAACGCGTGCCAGAAAGCACCGAAAATTAATATTTCTGTTTTCTATTACATCTCTATGAAAGTATTACTAGTAGATTGGCGAGGATTTCAGATCAAAATGAGTCCAAACTCGATGTTACTTGGGCAGAAAAGTGCATTACTTTTTTCGTACGCGGCTTCGTTATTTAGAAAATCGACCGCGTGTTTGTACTTGTCAACATACGTATATATGATGGTATGATTGAAAGGAAATCCATCATTTTATTTGTACGATCATTAATTCTTTTATTATGTTGAAAGATATTAATAATATTGTTCCTGTGGTTGCACAACGCACGCAGAATTCTGTTTGACAAATTCAAATGACGCGAATGAAAAATGTTCGTGTAACTTTACTTTCAAATTCTCGAAATCTTCAAAGGAAAAGCTTTTATGCCACATTATTTCTTTAATATACCACGAATTAATTGCGCTCCACCCCGTATACAATGTCTAATTGGTCTGCGGAATTCGAAGTGCTTCGAAAAACTGTATTTTTCCATAATTCACACCCAACATTAATATTCTTCTCAAATTCTTCACCCCTAGGTGACTGAAAGCGATAGTATTCTTAGTGCATATTCAATTTTTTTCGACACCTTTTATAATTTCAGAGAATATGCACGATAACATAAAAGTCACGATTTATTTAAAGCAGTACATATTTCCATCCCAGAACCCATCTCATTGGAACAGACAATAGGTATCTAAGTCACTGGGACCACCTGAATTGTATTTCTGCAAAATATCAAGAGGTTTTTCATTTTCCAATTGCCAAAGTTGCTTGGCCAGTTTCGTTCAAAAAGCACTGATCTTCATTCTAACTCCTTTTTGTAAAACGCAAGTGTCCTCGGCGTGAGTGCATTACTAGAGCAGAGGAAGATAAGATGCAGCTACGATACATAGAAAAGTGGACTTATTATAAGTTCTATTTGAAAGATCGATCGTGTTCCGTATGTACGTGGGTCGAACCCTTTCGCGCACGTTCTGACTGTAGGTCGACTCTGCGCGTCTTCCGTGGGTGTCGTCTCGGACCATCTATCGCAATTACGCGACGTTATTTATTAGTCATGGTTATTAGGTACACGACAATGGCCGTTCTCGGTCAATTGAATCGTTTATCTTAGAAACGGCATAGAAATTAAGCTTACTGATAAGCAATTCGACCTTTTTTCGTTTATAAAAAACGTATCGTGTGCAGTATTGACAGGAAGGAAGTGGTCAAAGAACGTCCTTCGGCAGTGAAATTAAACTTAACCACCCTCTTGTTCTGATCAAACAAAACGTAAAATATTAAAAAATGAAGATGCTCTAATAAAAAAAATGAAATATATAAGAAGTTAGGGAAGTTTCTTTATGAACTTATCATATATGCGACTAAAAGGAATATGATTGGCAAAGAAAGGTGAGGTGTACAAGTCGATCAATTAAATGGGGTTGGAACAGCTTTGAAACTTCAAGTATCGAGCTATCCTCGTTTCCTAAACCTGGCTATTGCTCGATGTACCTATATTTTTCTATAATTATATAAGTTGAAGCTTAAACGTAGGACGATTATTCCAAGTGTTCAAGTATCTATGTTTACTAGACCTCACTATGTATCTCGGTATACCTATAACTCTGTATCTCGAATCTTAAAAGGTGAAAATGGCCCAAACAGAACATTAAGGATGAGGGTTTTTTTTTTGTTGATGAAGTTATTTTGCTCTGATAATGAATTGATTAGAAAGCTTAACAAGTAAATGAACAGAAATATAAAGGATACTTTGTAAATTTTAAGCTACATATTTCGATTTGCATCACTTGAAAAACTCGACTTACCACATAGCCTGCACCGATACTGGCTTGAAAATATGCTGTCGACCGCAAACGCTGACGCTGAAGCCTCTGTAACAAAAAAGAGAAGAAAAGAATCAGGTATCGAGTGTCCTGGAACATTCGAGGGTCGTGCCATTCAAGTTATACAGGGCAAACCACCGATCACGCATTAACCTGTTAACCGGCGAAGACGAGTTAACTTGTCACACACAGAGACAGCATTATACATTCCGATGTCTCTTCGCTTTCATTTTGTTCATTTTCCTTTTGCCATTTTTAACATATGTGGTTAATAAATTAAAATAAAAATTCAGAAATAACATTAAGACATATTCGTGCCCGCTATGGACAAGACGAGTTAACTCCTTTTTTGCCATTTGTCATTGCACAGCTAAGAAGCACTTTCGATTGAAACATTTGCCGGTTAACGGGTTAACCAACTATTTTATCGTCTGTCGAAACGAAGCGACATAATTAGGTTCCGGGGCTGTTATGAGCACACTCAGCTTTGCAACATTTATGTTCAATTCATTTATAAGTGTACCGAGAAATAATGGGTTTTGTAGGCGTCCAAAGAGGTGAGAGATAAAAGAGTTCCGGATTAAGGGGAGGTTCCGGTCTAAAAATCGATTTTTTTTATTTCATTTTTCGAATCTTTTAGCAATATGTGTTTAAAAGGATTTTTGAAATTCATCAAATTCCCGAAGTTATAGGCATTTGAGTAGCGGCAAATACCCGGCCACTCGGCACTCACGTAAAATATTAAACGTGTTTTTCTCGAAACAGTGTTCTCAAAATCGGTAGAACGTGTATCTCCCCAAGTTATTATCCGATTCGACTGAAACTTTTTTATTTTGGAGTAATATACTTCTACCTCGTGGTTAGACTAGTAAAATGAACAAAAAAAATGAAAATTTATAATTTTTAAAGGCGTTGAAAGGACGAAAAATATAGGGAAAAAGTGATTTCAAACTTCAAGTGTCGTTATTTTCTCAAAAAACGTCATTTTTGTAATTTTTTTCTGGTCTAGTCCACAAGTAAGTTTCATACCCTTTAATAATCTGGCATTGCTTTTTATTTCAGACCAATGGTTTAGGTGCTACAAGTTCCACAGATTTGGATGAATGTTTCGACGCCTCGACTTTAACGACTCCCCAGTGCCGTCTGCAATGATTAATTATAAAACAAAAAATATATTTCTATACTTTGAGACATTCTTAACACAGTGCAAAAAGTCTCATTAAATTATATGTAGTAGTTTTCCTTTAATTAATTCCTAAAGATCACCTATTTTTATGGGCTCTTGCCAAACCTCCAAACTAGTCGTCATTTCACTATACACATGGAACTTGGATTACGGAGTTCTATTTAGTGTTTCATTTTCTGATTTGGGCACGTGCACTGGAGATGTTTGCTCGATATATCTGTAATTTTATAGCTCGAAGCTTAAAAATAGGAGATTGGCGGCAAAGTGAAACGGAGCGTATTAATTAATCGAAAGAACAAGATTGCAACAGTTTGTGCAGCTCCAAGCGTTCAGTTATCTTTGTTTACCAGACCTCACTGTTGCTAGCAAGGTGTACTCACATTCATTTTTTTAATTACACATAATTCTACATTTTCAAGCGTGCGCAAGGGAAATTGCAAGCAAAGTGAGATGTACTAAGCGATAGAACAGTTTTAAAGCTCCAAGCGACCAGGTATTGTTATTGTTTGGTATGTCTGTAATTTTATAGGTATTCCTAAGCTTAAAAATGGAGAAATGACTAGCAAAGGTTCGGAGCTCCAAGTAGCTATGCAACTATCCCCATTTCCTAAACCTCCCTATTGCTTTGTACACTTATAATTCCATATTTTGAAACCTAAAATGAAGAGAATGGCTGGCAAAGAAACACTGGGCGCCAACAAATTAACCGGCCAAGTAGCCCTGGAAAAGGTTTGAAACTCCAAATGCTTGGCGTTCCTCTCCGCCAGCGACTCCTTGTTTACTCTTTCCCCTCTGGATCAGCGATTATTCAGCCCCGATTTCGCCGTTCGAGGCGGCAATCGGCGTCACGCAGCCGAGCAAACTCTCAGCTCGTAACTGCAATGGTAACGCAACTGCCTCCTCCCCTCCCGCGCACGTGTCGTTACGACACACGCCGCACATCCAGCATAACCGTTAATTACGCATTATGTAAAAGTCCGTGCGTTGTAAAAATCAAGGACCACGCGAGCGCGGCGAATCGCCCTGCAACTGAATGGCCCCAAGTTCGACGTCAGATTTCCGGGAAGTCTGTTACAATTCCACTATCAGCTTTCCCCCGGAGAAACGGTACCTCCCGCCGTTACAAGCCACCAACACCGCCGAGGGTTGGTAACGACCAGTTACAGAGAGAGAGAGAGGAAAAAAAACCCACGGACTTTACGCTACTGGAGCGTAATCGCCGCCTTTTCCACAGAATACGGACGCGCTGGAGCGGGCAGCTGCTTCGTGGGTAGCTTTCAGAAGTAACTGTGTCCCTCTAGCGGGACGTTAGGGTGTGGGGCACGACCGACTTTGCGACAGGAGCACGGCGGCGGTACGAATGTTTAAGATTGCTAGGTTTCAAGCTTGACGCAGGGCGTCCCAAGCGTGGCATCAGGATGTGAGACGTACGACAGAGCTTACGTCGCGGATGAGACTTCCTGCCGGACTGCTTCGTCGTCGTTCCCGGTGGTTCTTAGCTCGTTCACGCGGGAAGGGTCAGCAAGCTAGTCCGCGTTACTCACTCGATTATCTGGTGTAGTAGCTGGCAGAGGTATGCGTACTGAGATCGTAAAATCAGTGAAGCTTTAAAGTAAACATGTTTCGAGCGTCGGCACAAGCGAATTCGCAGAACTCTGAGGAGATAACGCGTCAGTCGAGCTGCTACGTTAGTCGGAATGTTAAGGCGCGATCCCACGGCGCGTGCAAAGCACCAGCTCGGGCTAGCCGGTCATTTGACGAGCCTATAAGCCTCGCCGAGCCACGCGCCGTGGGATCGCACCTTTAGCTGGAAAAGGTGCAGTGCTGCCCCGTTAAGAGCACGAGTCTTACGTTCCGTTAAGAGAACATTTCTAGTCCCACTAAGGTAAATGTCCCAATTTCTGCTCATTTCGTATTTTTCTCGTTATTATTAGCGTTACGTTTGTACTATAGTTGCAACAAAATAATTTTAAATTATTTGAACATTCACGCGCGTGTTGCGCGAGGTTGGGGATAAACAAGTAGGGTATAAGCAACGAGAAACTTTTAAAACGAGAGACTCATGATTTTTCGATCGTATTCTAGCTGGTTGTGCTAAGGAACAGCGTCACTATTGGAATTCGATAATTGGCCAGAAAATAGTTTTCGCAGTAAAAGTTCTTATTTAATAACGAAAACAGATACTGTATTGTGCTCTGGATTTCGATTTTTTTACTACTTGTAATTATTTTTAAGTAGAAAATAGGTGAGTAGGTTTAGGGTCAAGTGAATCACCGTCATGTCCGCATTTCTACTCACCACACTTATAGTACCATTACCTCGCAATTCAATGTACGCTGTAACCCCTATTTCTATTCGAAGGCACTTTATTTTTCGTTTATCATCATTTTAGGCTTTACTGTTGTGTTATAAAACCTCTCCATAAAAGATGCAACTTATTTTAACGTGAAAAGGCAACATATTATGTGAGCAGAAATTGGTACAAATGGTTAGTAGAAATATGTACATCGTTATTTTTCGTGAGTAGAAATGCGGACATTTAGAGCATTGTATTTAATTACAAATTACTAATAGTTAAACATCTTGAAATATCTTTAATAAATAACTTTTGAATTGGTTGATTTATTATTAAAGAATTAATCGATCACTCTGCAAACTTTGATCACAAACAAATTTTTTACACCTTCTTTATGATGAGTAACCTCTTAAATGAGCAGAAATTGGGACATTCACCTTACTTCTGTAGTCGCCGCGGGGAGCAAGAGAGGCTGAGAATAAGCGAGAGGGCGCGTGACTCCGTCAAGCTGTAAATTTCGTTGAGATAGCGGCGGCATCGATTACTAAACGAAGCCGGCAAAGACGAAATGTGAGTCTAATAGCACAGTGTTTTGTTAAGAGATCGCTATGTCCTATGAGCGACGCGCTTATAACGGGATACCACTGTATATAGATACATAGATATAGAGGTCTTAAGTTGTAAGTTGACCCTCGAACGACGGACGACTCGCGGCGATTACACTGGTGTCGGTGCCTGGGTCTGTTTGGGCCAGTAGTATCTGTCCCTCAGTACGCGCTTTTAATGTCGTTCCTTTTGTTAAAGCAATTGATATCATCGATAATTGAATTTTTTCCCTATTGCTGTTCACTATTACATTCAGGGGTCTTACGCTTGGGTAAAAAAAAAAAGATTTGGACACGCTCGAGGGTTAAAGTTAAAGCATCCAGCGGTGGCACCAAATGATGTAGCAGCTCGGATTGATGTCTTTTCACATTTCTCTTAATTATTTTGCGCCAATGCTCGAAATATGTGTAACGCTCCATCGCTTTCACAACTGCACTATAGCTCTTCCAGCTACTACAGTAGTCTCTCTCCTAAATTGCACACGGAACGAGGGTCTAACCAGCGATTTGGGGGACTATGTAATTTGCAATTTTAGTCGAGGGTTGGCTTCTTTCATTTCAGTCTCCAGCCGCAACTCGGCCTGCACCTCGTTCTAGCTCGTCGCTCGATTTGTTTTCGTAGGACGAGCGGCCGGCAACCGAGAGCCGTATGAATAAGTCATCCACATTGAACAGACGAAAATGAAAAATTTTCTTTTCTTTTTTTGTTTTACACTTATGAAAATACAGCTAACGTACCGGTGATATTCTTCCGATGAAAATGATACCAAACACGACTTCATTCGGATTACTTTTAATTTCGTTACAGAAAACATTGTGGAAGACTATATTGAAAGGTGCCTATTAAAATTAGTCCGATTGAAGCCTTGTTTGGTATCATTTTCATCGGGAGAATGTCACCAGTACGTTAATTGTATTTTCATAACCAAAAAAAAAAAAGAATAGAAAATTTTTTAATTTCTACCGCGTATGTTTCATTCCTTATCTTTATACACAAACAAATCGAGCTTCACAGGCTTGCCTTTGACGAGCAGAACCCTCGAGGCTCGACCAATTTCACGAGCTGATTGGGGCTAGCGATTTGCAGTATGGCAGACTTGAAAAACGGGAGTTTTGGAAGCGGACATTGTATACTGCTTCCGAATGACAGTGGAGCAAGGAGAAACGACGCGAGCCGACTACGATGGCTCTGCCAGCTACTGGCACGACCTTCCACCGAGACCTTGGTGCTCACCTGTCAAGCACCTTGCTCTAACGTGGCTTACGGTAACGCGCTCCATTTCCCTACGCCCGTATGCCCCTCGACGAGCAAAAGAGAGCGGCGCTGACCTTCGCGTTCACCTTTCCGCCGCGCACCACTGGTAGCCGGTACGGCCCCCCCCCCCCTCGTCACTGCTCGATGTACCGTTTCGAGGGGGGCAGCGTTTTATTCACCTAATTGCCGGGTTCGGGCTCGACTGCGCGCGCCGCGCTAATGAGTCACACTCGCAGGAGAACCGAAAGGAACCGGACGCAGACACCGCGGGACCGGTTAGAAAGTGGTCTCCGGGGCTGGCTGGAAGGAGGAGGGATCACGTTCGAATTTTGCGAGATGGAATAGCCTGTTGCGGACTAAGGGGGCATTCTCGTTTAGAAGGTTAAGAAAGAATCGATTTTTAGACCTTTCTCCTTCGAAGGCCAGTGTAATACGGGTATTTTTTTAAGAATTTATGGAGACTAAGCTACAAGGCGGATTTTCCTCAACATTTACATACATGTTTATTGACTTTTGAACAATGCACATAAATTTTGTAGGTATACAAGAATCATTATACAGGGTGGTCCACCAGAAACCGAACATCGAAATATGCCCACAGAAAATTGATTTTTTTCGACACCATTTTTTAGAGATATCAAGGTCACCGATGTTTTTTTAATGGGTTGACATGTTGACGATGTCATAATGTCATAACTTATGAAAATACGAATTCAACGATGTAAGTATGCTGACCTTCGACGAAACAAAGTCGCAAAATCTGACCAAGACCATCATTCCATTCTAAAACCCTTAAAGATTAATGGAAGCAATTACTTTCTAAGGTTTTCTCAGTAGAGTAATAAAAATCCACATGTGGAAAAACTGATGTATTTTGCAATAGCTTTCCATTATTACTAGATTTATTGTAATAGATTGAACCTTAAATTTGCATTTACCGAAAATTAAGAAATATGAACTTGGTCAGTTATACCGAACGGGACCATTTATTTTTATCCTCAAAACGGGACATTTACTAATTTTTAGGTAATAGTATTGTGTATTTAAGAACACGCGTATTTCTTCATAGTTTTTATTTATTAATGAAAAGAACAGGGATGAATGCGTGAACATAAATAACTTATGTGGTCTTATGTTTCTCTGAAGAACAAATTTGCTTATGTATATTCAGTGGTGATTTCAAATAAAACTGAAATTCTTAGCAGGATTTCTTAAAATTTACTTTGGCAATTAACATTTCTTCAAGAACTGCGACTTGCAACTGTGTTCTTTCGCTAGTCCATAACTTATTTATAAGAGAAAAGACTCTTTCTTCTTCTAGTCTCTTTCTGAACACGGGACATTTAGGCGTCCCAAAGATGTGCTTGGGGAAACGGGACAAGCTACCTAAAAACGGGACGTATGGTCACGTTAGTTATACGAAGAAGCAAACGAAGAACGTAATATAAATTGGGAGAGTTGCAAAGGTTTAAAAGACGCGTCGTCTAAATGGCTTTAAGTTCCCGCGCAGTAATTACTTATACGTGAAACGGTTCTTTCAACCCTTATTTAAATTGACTAACAACCCTGATTCCTTCCTCTACGAGTTACAGTTCCTTCACGTTCAGCAGCTCGTAACACTAAAACTATGGTCTATTTTTATACGAGAGAATATATACAATTTGACAAAACATATGCGGATGGGGGTGCAAAGTTACAAATCCATATTTGAAATAGTTTGCACTGCGTACAATTAGAAAACTGCTCGTACTTTCAACACATCTCCAGTGCCTTATCCCTTTAAGAGGCAGGACGAATGTTTCGGCAAGTGCTTGGAGAAATCTGTAATACCACGATCCCGAGCAGAACGCTAACGCGATGGTTAGAAAAGGCACGATCAGGCGTAACTTCGATGGTCGTCAGAATGTTAATTGCAGGTTAGGTGTCTTGCAGCCGAGCGATTTATCGTTTTTATCCGACGCGGAATAGAACTGCGTAGAACCAGAGGAGAAAGTACGGAACTATCTGCGGGAGTAAACGGCTGATAACCCGTAAAATCCTGTTCGCTTTCCCTGCTTGTTCAAAGGAACGATGAACAAATAAAAACCGAACTTGCATCGATAGACCTCTGAGTGACGCAAGGTTTGACGAGATTGTTTGAAGTCTGTCAAGCCTTGTCAAATGGTAACATCGGGTAGGAAAGTTTCGTCCAACTGGCTCTCTGCTTTCAACGTATCTGTGCTGACGCTAAGGGCAGTTTAAATTTCTATATTTCCTATTAGATCTTCGTGACAGTGCTATCAGTGGATGAACGAAGTTTCTCCGATAAAAATGAGTTCAAATATGACCACTATCAAACTTTTTTTGTTGTTGTTCTGAATTCTAATAACTTCTAAATTCCGTATACTAATTCTTACTAATTGTAAATTATACATAATTGAATATAATCCGTGTGATGGTGAGTTTCTACATATTTTTATTAGGCAAAGCTAATCAACCCAATGGTAACACCCTCATAGATATTTAGAAGATATAGAAATTTACAATTTCCACTACTACGCGACTGATTCCAGGCGTAGATGAAAGGGTCGCTGAGACAACATAGTCAAAGGCAAACTTCGATCTCGGTTTTCTCTCAAAGGAAACATCTGGGGACTCTTGGACAATACTTCGGATAGTTTCCAAAAAGAAAATACAGCAACGGGAAATACGCTAAAGACGTGCACAGGAAGGAAATCCCTCGGCGAGGAAAACTCGCCAATGCCAACCAACGTGTTAACAGTACTACATGTATGAGCAGTTACATTGTAACGTGTCAAGTAAAAGATTAGGTTGGTGCCAAAAATTCGTTCGCTTTATGGAACACTTCTGTGGAGTTCCGCGGCGGTCGCACTGGGTCCAATCGACCCGACCGATTTTTAAACAGTTACCGTAGAAACTGTATCAGTCCGATCGAGTTCTAAAAATTATAGTATACACTTTGAACATTGTAGAATATGGAACAGTCGCGTTTTAGTAAGAAATTAAATGCCAACATGTGAAAAAAATCGGAAAAGTGCAAAGTCCTGAAAAATGAGTTTTTTTTTTTACTAAAACAATCATAACTTTTTTAACTATCGTACAGATGGTGGCTGATACTAATAAGATATAGTACATTTCGAAAATATACAGTTTCATAGTGCGCGTTTCAAGAAAGGTATTTATTTTGAGATCTGAATGTTTTTGTTACAGCTGTCACTCATCAACGGACGCTTTAATTAAAAAACTGACGGTCTCTACCGGAAGAGGAAGCCTCAAATTTCCGTAAAATGTAAAGTCAATGTGATTTTAAAGCCAGAAACTTATCGGTATCGAGCTCCAAAGTTAAAAGACGAGTCTACTGGACCCACAGTGACCACGACGGGTTAAAAGTGAAAATATATTACATGTCTTTTTGCTGAAAGTATTCTCCTTGGCTATCTATCACCTTTTCTCGCTTTCCTGATAAATGTATGTAGATGTAGATGTAGCGAAAAAATCATTTCTGTACACCTAATAGTGAGCGAACAAACCCTAATTGATTACAAAATCTATTAGGTTATGATGTATTACTGATTATGTAGTTATTGTAGTTCGTGATTGCTCGAACGACATCTGCGAGCATTTTGTACATGGCGCTTTCGTAGAACGAGAAATTACCAAAGAGACCGCACGTGATCAAATGTAAGTTTGACTTTGATCCGTTGCCCAATAAAGAAACCGGGTTTTCGTGATTAACTTGATGGACTTCACGTTCATCTGCGTTCAGTATCAATCCCCAATTGGGATCTTGCGCGAGGCTCAAAGTCTACAGCGAGTGAAGATTTCTCTCTGCCCCTTGAATATTTTCTGAAACGTCCGTCACTGATTAATTAACATTTTCGTACACGTGCCTTCCACTCAGCGGCATTACATAAGCAAGTGAGTCTTACTCGGGTGATATCGCTTTTTGCATCGACGCTCCATCTTATTTCCAGCTTGGCGTCCGCGTTAATCGCTCGTATCCTGTACAAAGGGAGTAGCAAGAAGAGGGGGGGGGGGGGGGGGGAGAGAAACGGACCCGCGGTCGATTTATTTATCCGCCGGCGGATTTTCCTTTTGTTCCGTCGCGCGTGCAAAATATGCACATACCCCGATCCGCAGATATCGAGGCGATGGATGCAGGATGTTTGCAGTTCTGGGGAGCCTGTTTCGTCGCCTCCACGAATCTTACTCGACTGGCTTCCAGCGTGGAATAAAAACTTAACCTCTCCGGTGCTGGTAACGAGATTAGCCAGTTAATTGGGAAATATAAGTGAACACGTCATTTAAAAAATTCTCTGTATCAAAGAAGACGAGTCAATAAAACACGGAAATTGAGGAATTGCACTCGTACAAAAGCAGTAAAGGTGCTGAAAGATAGTAGGTATGTAAAGTTCATATGAATAAAACAACTTAATTCAACTTTAATTATCTTTATATGTGGGGGAAACACCCCCTCAAAGAAATTGTAAGTTTTCATATTAACACGAATATCTGCGAAACCGTAAAAGATATGGAAAAGAAAGTTTACTTCAAAGTTTTGTTTTTTTTATATCCTACAATACGCTGACAATTAATTTTCGAAAAAAAAGGTTGGTGGAGATAAATTTGGGATAAAATTTAGTAAAAATAATAAACTTAATAAAGTTTATTAAAAATAATAAACTTAATAAAGTTAATAAAGTTTATTAAAAATAATGAACTTAATAAAGTTAATAAAGTTTATTAAAAATAATAAACTTAATTCCAAATTTATCTAAAATAATAAACTTAATAAAGTTAATAAAGTTTATTAAAAATAATAAACTTAATTCCAAATTTATCTAAAATAATAAACTTAATAAAGTTGATAAAGTTTATTAAAAATAATAAACTTAATTCCAAATTTATCTAAAATAATAAACTTAATAAAGTTAATAAAGTTTATTAAAAATAATAAACTTAATTCCAAATTTATCTCCACCACCCTTTTTTCGAAAATTAATTGTCAGTGTATTGTAGGATATAAAAAAAACATAAAACTCTGAAGTAAACTTTCTTTTCGATATCTTTTACGGTTTCACAGATATTCCCGATAATATGAAAACTCGCAATTTTTTTGAGGGGGTGGTGTCATCACCCCTAGTAGTTTTACTGGCGAAACAAAAAGTGGTTACGTTCCTTCGAGCCAGAAGCCCCGTCGTTCTTTCGAGACACTACTGTACATGGCTGTTCAGCAGGGACGCAGCGATAAAATTGCTAGCAAGGCTACACGCAGGTATACAACTAGGTACGAGGACTGGCTGAAGCTGTAAAGAAATTTGAAAGGAGCCAACATACCCGTCGCCGTCGAGAGTAATGGCAGTGTCGGCCAGTACCCGAAGCACGAGACCAACGGTCGCCCTGTCGTGACAATCGATACCAAGAAGGCAACTCTCCTCGGCATCCTGCCTTCCCGTGCAGGACACCACCACCAGGTATCTCGTCCTCCCTTGATGCACCGACTCCAGTTTCACCGCCTGAAATCAGATCACATAATTTCTCCTTACGAATCGTCCAGGCGAAGAGCGTTTTTGACGCGATCGATCGCGACCAACAAATGTTACTAAATTCTTTCCACAAGAAGAAAGAATTATATCGAGAATTCTGGCCCTCTCGTGACGCACGTGTAATTTCAACCATACTTCAATAATCGATGCACGTGAAAACGGTGTCAACCGTTTGGAATAAAACGTTCATTGCTGGTTTTCTGAGTTTCTCGTTGTGTGCCTAACATGTCAGAGTAAAATCTTTTATTTTATTTTCAAAATGTTGGGTATATCACTTAGCGTGGTGTATCTATTTCAAATTGCAAAATTGTTCTTACTTAAGAAGTATTATAATTTAACCCTTTCACCGCCATAATTCCTGTGTACCGGTAATTATGAAAATGGCCTGATTCATACCTCTTTGCTTTGAGATACTTCTGCGTCTGTGTGTATTACAAAATACAGTGAAGATATTAAAACCAGTTTTCTCAAATTTGTTATCTATTAGTATGCGTTTAATCAGCGCACTGAAATTTCCGTACTCGGCGTATGCAAAGTGGTTCAGCACCTCAGTGTTGATTACGATCATATTTAGCTGTTTCACATCGTTATAACAATTTTTACATTGTCTTACGTTTCTTGTAAGTTTGACAGGGATGGAGTCCACCGCTGATTAGCGGTGACCCGCACGGTAGTAAACCCATTAAAACCACCTATACAGTTATGTGACTTTGAGGTAAGATACCATATTATAAGTGTATTATTTTGCAGGTGCTAATTCGTAAAGCTTCCATACTGAAACTGTAACGAGAATTACAGTTGGCAGATGACAAGAATGGACTTGGCAGAAATGCGACTCCTATTGGTCGGAATGCTGTCTCCGTCCTTTGTTACGCACGTGATCTGCTAAGAATGTGATTTATTGGCCGGTATGCTGTCTTATCTCGGCTACACGAATGCCTATACCATAGCGGTATATTGTACAAAAAAAAGTCTCCAAAGAGCCAAGGACCTACCTTACCTTACCTGCTAATTTGTATACAATATTCAATATTTATAAATGTTTCAGAAATTTCGGTTATAGAAATTTGACGAACTCGAAGCAGATGGTGCGTACGTAGAGAGGTGAAACGTAGCTTCAAGCTCGACTGATAAAAAGGAAACGGAGAGAAAGCGACGATAAAGACGTCGCGCGATTCCGATCCGATCTTGTATATGTACACTTGACCGGGGAGATCAGTATCGTCGTTGTGTCGTCTCGGGACGCGAAACAGAAGTTGCCGCGGGGTTAACGACACGGCGGAGAAGCGCAGTTGCACAACCGTAACGTTCGTGCTGTTTTCGTTGACAAACGTTTCCTGGTTCCTTGACGATATCGATAGTAAACCTGACGGTCGATTACAAGGCCCACCCTCGATATTTCGGTACGACGACTTTCCCTCGGAACCAGATGCAACAGGATATATAATTTTGTAATTCATTTTCTTCTCTTCGTGAGAAAAAGTGGGAAGAAAACTGGAAGGTTAGTGGTAACTTGCAGATCAATGCTATTCAAGCATATCGAAGATTTTTAATCTCTTGTGGTCTTAGGATAAGTCTGGGAGAGTTCGACCACCGGCAGAGTCCGACCAGTGTTGATATTTTAAGCCTGACGCGAGATAGGGCACTGTGTGTCATTGACACAAAAGAAACGAAGGCGCTCGTTGTTTATCTCGCATTGACCATTGTCACAAATCCATATTTGAATTTGTAAGATACAGTTAAGACTTTATGCGAGGCTGAAAGTTTTTAGACCAAGTTACAGTGGTGGTGATATTTGAAAAGCAGGTATGTTTATTTACACTCTTCCGATATTGGGGATATAATATGCATATAACCAGTGTCCATGGGAAAAGGCCTGATAGCTATGAGCTACGCTCTGTTGCGCATCCCCGCGACGAGCGGTGACGTCAAACCAATCAACGCCAAGCTGGTAAACGAACCGAAGCGACGCTAGCGCCAAGGGAAACGAAACGGCATTACACATACCCGCGTGCTTCACACATAATTACCGATTCGTACTAGGGCTGGGACTACTCGAATAATTAAATATTCGAATTATATAAGCTAGGCCACAAGTACGAGTGGAATTTGGAAAGCGTGGCGTCACTCGCTCGGCTTCGCGTTCACGCCGTTTCGTTTCCCTTGGCGCTAGCGTCGATTCGGTTCGTTTACCAGCTTGGCGTTGATTGGTTTGACGTCACCGCTCGTCGCGGGCATGCGCAACAGAGCGTAGCTCATAGCTATCAGGCCTTTTCCCATGGACACTGCATATAATTACAGTGTAACACCAACAATACATATGTATTCGTTTTTAATTTTTTTTTGATAAGGTGGTCACTACCAACTTTTCTTATTATCAATTTAATGCAAGAGTAGGACGAATGCTGAGTTACCTTCGAAAGTTTTCAAGATCACTTTGCCTGAACTGAAGGAAGTAAGGAAGTGCAAATAAATTACCGTTACATTCCGTTAATTATCCACCGACCCTAAGCGTTCTTTTTGTCGCGAGTGTATAAATTTCTCGGTCTACGAGACTTGCTGTAATTTGTTTTTATCCCCCTCAACACGGAACGCTGTTGCTTACGCTTGTTCAAGATGATTCGTTACACAATAATAATAATAATAATAAATTGCCTTTATTTCACACTCAAGCGCAAAGGGGGGAAAAAAGAGAAAAAATACAAGATGTAAAAGTAAGTAGAGGTACAAACATGCAACAGCAGTGTGTAAAGGACGAGGTTCAACGACCCGATTCGTGTTCATATTTAATTGACACCTTGCAAACGAATAACGGGGAGGAAGAAACTATCATACGGGGAGATGAAAGGGATAATGTAAAAGGACGATCAATTCTTAGACGGCGGAAAGCTCGCCTGTAAACCTAATGGCGAATGAAACGTCCAATTTGACGCATAACACAATTATATAATTATAAAGTCGGTGCATAAGTGACTTCTGTTATATTTTAAAGTAGGATATTATTATTTAGGATATTATTATTTCACATTATATCGTGGCGATAATGTAACCGTTTCTTTTGATTTCAAAAATTAGAGAAACCGTATGTACTTCTATTTTATCCCATTAGGTACGCAGAAGAAGGCTGAGGACCACTACAACGTTACTTGTTATTAATCCTTTGGGAGGATTAACGCATGCAACGTGTGCGGGAAACGCCTATAGGCGTTCAGCGATTACGGTTAAGAGATATGATTAGAGTGGTCCCGCACGAGGCGTGCGCTGAGTGTTCCAATTGTGAACAACCAAAGAGTTAAGCATTCAAACGAAAACGCTTTAACGTGCTTGAATTCAAGAACGGTTCAACCAAATTTATATGATCCAATCAGCTTAAAACGCTTCACGTTGGATTATAACACTCTGTCGGCTTGTTACGTCGCGGAAGGAAACGTGCACAGTTCATGGTGCCCCATAAGGAGACGTGGGCTGCCTAATTAACCGCGTAATAGGGTTAAATGTGGATAATTACCACGCCCGGAAGTGCAACGTCCTACCGTACAATTGCTTAAAAAATAATCGCTCGAACAGCCATATAATACACAGACGATGAGGCATCCTCTCCTAGGCACGTTCAATAAAAAGAATAATTAAAAAAAATGAATTGACATTCATTTTTTAGGCGCATAAATTCCTGCGTAGACCAGTCATTCTTAATGCGTTATACATAACTAATAACTGACTTTATAATAATCGAATTTATGGTGTCAGAATGATACTTTTGAAAAGTAAAATACACTTTTGGTAACCTCTAGATATAATAGTTTTGGGTTATTGTGCGCGATTAATAAGCTTGTCTTATTGTTAATACGTTCCGTGTCACTGGAGGACTATTAAAACTGATGAAAAAAAATAGACTGCGATACCTATTCAATGACAGAAAAATAGTAGGTAGTTGTGTTATATGCTGTACCTATAGTTTCATTTCTACTTTTCTATTTTGATTTCGACACTGAATTGAGAAATACCTTCTCCCTTGGAATGAAACTTTCATTTCCGCGAAATGCTGTGTGCCACCGGTGGCCCACGTTACACGGAAAAGGTTAATAATAACATATGATATCGAATACTATCTACTTTTTTACATTATGAATTAAAACTCGAATTAAATTCACTAAACTGTCTAATAAAACTCTGTGAAGATTAAATTAAAGGACATACTTTTCAGACCATGCATACAAATTCTCACTCTATAGTCTATGCCAGAATTCCGATCCTAATTTCTGTTAACATTCAACCACCCCAAACGAGACAATCGTTAATTATTAGTAATTCTCATTAGTAAGTATTATTCGCAAGTGCCTGAAATGCTAGAAAAACACGAGTATTCTGGAATCGAGCGAAGAAATCGGCACAGGCCGTGATCGATATCACAGGCTAGTTACGCGATTGCGTTTCTCCTCGCGTTTTATCCGCGGCATTACGCGCATAGTCGTATGACATACAACGACCCAGTTCGCTGTCGCGCACTCTAAAGGTGCTTTCCCACGGCGCGTGGCTCGGCGCGTTCCGCGCCGTACTCGTCGAGCCACCCGTCGTGGGAATGATCGGCTCGACGAGCCTGCTAGCCTCGCCGAGGCACGCACCGTGGGATCGCACCTTAACGTAACCAAAGGCATGTACGCGAGCTCGCAGCTCGCAGCCCAACCTGATACATGCAACACGTGTTTACCGAACGATACGAGATACAAGATTGCGAGAGGCTCTCGTTGGTACCAACCGTTACAGTTCATCGGCCAGCAGCGCCCCAATAAAACTGTCGAAACCGTCGAACAATTAGACCCACGTGGCTCGCGAAGAAATGCGTTCCATTTCGGAGTTCCATGGCGTTGGACGACCAGATTTCCGTTAGCATTTTGTTACTAACGTCACGATTAGCGATTCTTATTTTTTCGTTTCGACTTAATTTTCCTCAAACTTCTCTGTTTAAAATTCTCGACGGTGATATTAATTACGTCCAATTTATTGAGTTTGATTATTCTAAGTTTTATTATGTTCGTAGGTCCTTGCGCAACGCTCCCCTTTTCCATTTCAAATTTAACAGGTATATGCTTGTATATAATGGCTTAATTATTAGAATTTCTAATCACGGAAACGAAGCAGATAATAAAGTCAAGTTTTTGAATATTAAGTTGAAAAGTTTTCGTTTTACAGCATTATGTTATAAGCGTTAGGAAAATAAAGCAATTAACGTGTTTATACGAGATTTCGGTATGGGTCATGAACGACCCATCTTCACCTTCCACGAGTTCCTCTTCCGAGGGTTAAAAGATTACTCGAGGCGCTCGCCGTCGAAAGCGAAGAGGAATCCCAACGGGCATTGCTGGACACGGAGAGGGAGAGTCCAACGATACAGCCTCGGCACGACTCGCAGTTAGAAGGACGATAACATCTCCAGACGTTGCTGCTGCACTCAGACGGCACTCGAAAGCGCACCGGCTACGCCGTGTCTCATGTGCGAATATATTCGCTGCTTCTTCGCGCGTATGGCCTTCAAGAGGGCGGAGACGAGTTCGCCAAGGTCGCGTTTACCAAGCCACTACAACGTGTCTCCTCGTTTCCCATCATCCCCTGGGCAACGAGCCTGGGTGACGCGTTGGGTGACCAGCTTTCTGTTAGGATTTCGTCAGCCACTAATAAGGAAGCATTCCCAGTAGGGAGTCGGTATACATATAAATATTGGTACTGTTCGAAACTTTTGATAACGGCAAAAATATATATAGATTATTAGCTGCTAATGGATTATACAACGCGAGAAAATAGCGTACGAATATCGCATGTTCTTTTTATACTTAATAATAGTAATTTAACAATTTTACGCTTCTAACTACATTCATGATTCATGGCCACCCTTTCCACTTCAACTCATTCGTTCGTTAATGACTAAATACAGAATTTCGGAATGTGAACGAATGTGGTACAATAATTTCAGAAATCAGTAATTCTACTAATTCTATGAAGTGCGAGTTCCTCCACTTTCAAACGGTACAACGATATCGGCACGTAACTATTTACTCTCGGCGCGCCTGACAAGTAAACATTCACTTATAGCGAATGGAGTTTCCCGATTTAGAATATATTTTTTGAAAGTACTCATATTACCTAAGAAATCCTGAAAATTATATCCGCAATGGGCCTATTTTACTAACGTTATTGAGGCGTGCGTGGAAAAACCTGAGAAATCTTCTTATTTCAGAATAATTGGCTAAAACCTGGCACCTGTATGTTTTTTGTGGTGCTGAATCCGAATATGACGTTACTTTATGTGTAAAAAAATTCCTGAGGTAGTTCTCTTAAGAAGAAATCGTTTTCTTTTTGTTATAATGCAAAAAGGAAAGGGCGAAGAATTTTTTAAATACTTTTTTCCGGATTCCTCGCAGCGATTTACTTCAAAATTTATATTAACCTGTTTTTTAACTTCCAGGGGCCACATCTAGACCCCTAGGGCAAGATACCAATTCAACGATCTTCACACTGACTGCTCTACCGTCTTCGAATAAAATTGTAAGTGTTTTCGTCATGTTTCCCCATGTTAACTTTGAAGTCGTATATTTAAAAAATTCTCAGGCTTTTCCCTTTTGAGTTATCTCCGAAAAAAAAAAGAAAAACGATTTTGTATTAAGAGAACTATCTTAAGAAATATTTTTACGGAAAAAATAACACCAAATTCGGATTCAGCACCTCAAAAAACATTCAGACGCCAGGTCGTAGCCAATCATTCTTAAATAAGAAGATTTTGCCGTTTTTATCATACGCCTCAATAACACGACTAAAATAGGTCCATTGCAGATATAATTTTCACGATTCCTTAGTTACTACGAGTACTTTAAAAAAATATATCCCAAATCGGAAAACTCTATTCACTAGAAGTGAATGTTTAATTTTAAGAATCATATGCACAGGATTAAAGCGTATCCAATCTACATCTTATTTCCATTCGGCATTCCAACGGATGATTCACTTCTCCGTGGACGAGGATTTCGCGAAAGGTCTTGGAACATCCACCAGAACCGTGAAGAGAGACATTTCGGCGGCGGCGATGAATCAGTGCAAAAATACTCGTCATCGTGGGAGGATTTACTGTTTGCTGGAAGAGCGAGCTACGGTCGCGAACGGTACACCGACGTAGCTAGAGATCAACCTCCTTCTCTCCCTCCCACTATCTGGATCCCGATCGAAAGAAGGCCCCGCGAGGATCGTTCGATCCTCCGAGGCACGAGAATCCCACGCAAGGAATCGCGAAAGGCCACCGTGAAAGTGTTTCGCGATCGGCGTTGCCTGCCTGCCGCTTCGCCTGTACACCGTCGTGAAACGAAAGCGAATCGCTGAGAGACGCGGAGAACAGGCGGCCAAAAGGTTCCCTGATCTGGCCTCTCCCTCGCCCCTCTCCGCTCGAATCGATCATCGATTCACACGGTCTCCGAGGCCTAACGCGGCACAGACGCGTGCACGCAACCGAGGAGCCGCCGCGTGCGCTGCTCTCGCAGAGGTTACTCGTAGGGGTCGAACAGTTATGGAACATGTTTAACACTTTGAGTGGCGCAAGGTTTGCTGGAGCACTGTCACAAGTCAGTGAGATGTCAGCACGTGGCCGTTTCTGATGGTAAAGTTTTGTCCAACTCGACTCGTGCTTGGAAATATGTACGTGCTGACACTAATGGAAATTTGAAGTTCTGTATTTTCTATTAGATTTTCGTGACACTACTGTTAATAAATAGCCGAGATTTTTCTGATGAAAATGAGTCCAAACACAGATTTATTTGGGACATTTTTTATTATGCGTGATTCGAATTATTTACTACAATAATTAACATGTGCGAGGGGTCATCCTCCGATTTCGATGAAACTGTGCAGCTTTGTGAGAGAAGGCAAAAATAATGGACGCGAATTGCTTTTTCGCTGCGGTAATTGAAGTGTAAGGGGTGAAACTACCCTTCAAAGTTGATGAGTGAAAAGCTAGTTTGTCATTAAGTTGTTTGACTGTTGGAGAGGAATAATACGACGTGAGTAAAACCTTGGAAATATCACAGATTACGTTACTGTACCCAAAAAAAAGTCACTTCTTCGTTCTACCCGAATTGGTAGAATGCAGGAGTAAATATGGCGCAACAGCAGATGAAATCGATAACTTATATAAGAATAAGTTGAAACTGTAGAAGTTATAAATTTTATTTCGACCGTAATAATTAATATATGTGATTTCGGCGCACTAGTTCGGTCAATTAACACACTAAAAACAAGCTATTTTGCAATTTTAATTATATAAGCTTCCGACGTTTCGATCTTGGTTTAGATCATCTTCAGGAAAGTTTAGAACAAATATAAATTACTGATTTTGCTATTAAAATTGAGTCACAGTGCTCTGGCACTATGTGTGACCTGCGAGTCGGTTGGAATAAGACTGAAGGATAACTTTTGAAACTGTAGGATAACTTTTCTTCGAAGGTTTTATTTTCACGAAACTCGGTTTTGCATATGGAATTCATTTCTAATCGAATGCACGTGAACTCGGCAATTCTCTACAACCAATTGTCCCGAAAACAGTCTGGTTAAAAAATATTATTTCACAATTTTATTACCATTCATTCTTGCACAATGATCCATTTCATTTGCAGTTTAACCATGCTCAGCCAATTATTAGCCCAGTGTGCTGCATGCGCTTTCAAAATCGCTTTTCTTGTGGACGAAGTGCCGAGTCGGAAAACGTTATTTCGCATTTTCCATTTATATTTTCATCTTTATGGTTGCCCCTTTTTACATGTCAAATATGGCAATCCATCATAGAAACTACGATACCTACTTAGTGCCTGGACGTTTTTAAATTGGTAACGTATCTACGCTTCTGTCGAAAGTTTCTGATGTCTTCTGGGTGACTCGGTTGTGAAATTTAGACGAATGGAGATGGGAGGAATCGTGTTCGGCCACGAAACGTGGAGCACTCTCGCCTTCCCGAAAGTCAGTGAACTTTCTCAGGACGATCCAATTACGCGCGACACGAGAAGCAGATATTCGCGAGCATTGGCTTACCGCAGACATCCGTCGGTTTTCGATCGAAAAACAAGAGGAATCGTTGGCGTTCGAGGCTCGATCGAATTCGTGGCTATTAGAAAGGGCAGCCATGATAGTAGGGCCTATCTATTTTGTGGACTGTACTATCCAGTAACAGTTATTTGTTGAATTATTCACTGTTCGAATACTAGTGCATACTAATCATTCGTACATTCGTCGAATGTGACCAATTTTTATAATATTTAGAAATTTTGCAACGATTTGCATACGAAGATTTTCGAAACTTGTATTCAAAGTTGGTAAGAATAAAATATGCCTAAGCAGTATTCAGTTGCAGCTGACTTTGGAACTGACATTAATATTATTTCCTCCGTTTGTTAGAATTGTGATTTTTAAATATTAGAAATAAAAATTAATTTCCTTTAATCTCCCTTGCTTTCTTATTTTCTTAGACTATTTCATTGTTATCTATTTTCTTATCTTTCTATTATTGTTGTTGTTTACTTGTATATATGGGTACGCTAATATTGCTATTAAAATCCACATAAATAGTTTCAAGCCCGTTATACAGGAAATTTTATGGTGATCAACGATTGATTATTTATATAATGTATTATTTGATTTATTTTGGGTAAAATTTCAAATTTAAAATACATTATAATATGTAATATCTGTAATAATTTATTTCTATTTTTTTTATGGGACGAACTCAATATTCCATGCGACTGAAATAACATACATATACGTATATAAATGCCGATAAATAGATGGGAACTTTGTTACCTAACTGGCGAGATTGGGTCCGACACATGCCCCAATCTTTATTTCTATTTCCACAGTAAAATTTTGACTTTACCTTCGGAGCTATCCTGTATGTTATTGCAAGTGATACGAATAAAATCTTATTCGTAAAGAATATAGAACTGCAATTAGTTGCTTTAAATTCTCGCGTGAAAAAATTTCGAAATAAACCAGGATCATCATAGGGTCCATGACACCCTACTTCGCCAATTAAATGAGAACAATATAAAGGAAAACAATACCAGAATGAATAAAATAATTTAAATAATAAAGAGGTTAACAGCAGTAACGCCACCATGATATCAAATAACAATAATTAAGATAAACTTCATTGACTTGTGTGCACGTAATAATTCAGAGGTGTAAAACACAGAGAAATCTCTTGGTCAAAGGGAATAAATATGTAATTGGGTACGAAATTGTGGTGGCGTGTTTTTACCAGGAGAGATTTGTACGGAGACCACTCGAAGAACGTGTAGTATCTCCTGAGATAAGTAAATTGCAATTTTCTGCTCTAATACGGCGAGTGACTAACTCGTTTCTAATTATAACTCGTTGTGTGCAAATAAAGGGAATCAGTAACTGTGTATTTGTTACCATTATTGCTGGCAGATTGTAAGATAAAATATTATCGCCCGTGCTACTCGATAAATACAAACGTAACACGAGCCTTCGGTACACATCCGTTTCAACAAGTTCTTAATGTCTAACGCTGTTAAAACAGGTAATTAATACAACATCTGTGAACTACTCCGATAAGAATAGATCACGAGCCTTACTTCTGAAGGGGCAACACCATTTTCACGATATTAAGAAAATAATTTTTGTTTTGTATGTTTGCAAAATTTAGTGGTGTCAGCATCCAACGTTAACATAAATTTCGACGTGCTTGAAATGCACATTTGGAAGTGCCAAACAGAGATGAGCTAAAAACATTTTTAAATAAAAATTTGTGTAGGAAATTTTTGCCACTCTTTGGTGCCAAGGGTTAAATTTGAAGTATTATTGATTTTGAAATCATTATACTATATTTTTGCCTGTTTCAATGTTCTATATTTGGTAAGTGCAGCAGTGAGCAAAAGATCTCTGGTTCATTGACAAGGAGATTAGTTGGAGTGCAAAGGGTTAACATTCCAAGAATACTTAAATAAGTGAAATATTAAGTGGATTTTGAAACAATAACTCAAATATAACTTTTATTCGTGGAACCTGCTCAAGAGGTCAAACAAGCCAATGGATTTTCTTCATTTTTTCCACGGATTATTCTATCACTATGTACACACCACCATTCCTTATCTCTGCACATAATGATTTTTGTTTCTCTAATACTTTCCGAGAAAAGCTTCCCAACCCTGCCCATATTTTTTCTCACGTTCACTTTTTGCTGTAAAAGCTTGTCATTTTTCAACAAATTAATACGTTTACAAATCTGTACGTTGCATGATAGCTACGGCCAAATAAAGTTTCTTTGTTGTGCATCGAAGTGAGCAGTATGGGATTTAACAAGGTCAGATTTTCCGCATTCGCTATTTTTACTAAAGTATTTTTATAAAAAATATTACAATGATTCTCCAAAATACATATTTCTCATATACTAACCAAAATTGTTTTATGAGATGTCTAGTATCGTCAAGAAAGAGAGAGAATTTTTAAAATGAAGGAATAAATTAACATTTCCCTAAAAAGTACTTTTTCAATCTTCAACATGACATTTCCCCCTTAAATGAAATTCCCACAATAAGAGGTGCTTAAATGCGTATTTAAAGAAAATTATAATTTATAAGTCATGTAACTATAAAATTATAAATCATTTATAATAAAATTACATAATACTATAAAATGTACAAGGTACAAAATTTAATAACATAGCCATATAGTATAGTTTACAATAAACATCTCCGTCGTGATAATCTAAAAACGGGCGTGAAAAATAAGAACACCAGGAGACCTTCAAGAAAATAGGACAGCTTCCTTTTCAGCTTCCCTCGTCATTTTGAAGGGAAAACGCGAGTACGTGGCCGCTTGACTGCGTTTGCTGTCGTATACGACCAGCCACTCAATGGAAAATTGCGAATCGATGAAAAAGAACGAAAACCAAGAGAGTGAGACACTCGAAACCCCATTGTTCCGCTCTCGGCGCTGAAAGGTGTCGAGTTAACTCGTGCTGAACCAGTTTCACGCGTGCAAAACGTCGTGTCGACCCTTTCGAAAGTGGAGCAAGTTTATCGGGTGTCGTGATGCTAGGTTAGCCGAGCAGCGTTGTGTTTTAACCTACTGACTGCCTACTTAATTACGGTTAATTCGTTTTCTAGCAGACGGTGCCTCTAATCCCTCAAAGATGCCTTAACTCAGACATCTCCGGTTACTTCTTCGAGATATCTATTCCTCTTTGGTGCAAGTTGGACTAGAAACAGGGGCACCGACATCACAGTAGGAACTGTTAATGTTTTCTCAAAATGGGTACTAATTTATTGTTGTATTTCTGATGTATTGAACAATTGCGTTAACTGTTCGCGTGCAAGCTTTGGGCAAAGCACCGTTTCAAATCGGTCAGACCTCTCCGAACGATCGCTCGTGCTGGAAAAGTTCTGACCAAATCACCCAGTGCCTTGAACACGCAACGACGTTAATGAAAATTTAAATTTTCTATTATAACGTCACATGCTGGTATTACCATTTATTATATGCCATATAATAATTACCATTTAATAATATTACCGTCCAAACACGACCATATTCGGATCATTTTTATTATACATACTTTCAATCGCCTTTAAATTCTGTAGACTAATTGTACATTATGTATAATTAAAAATGACCCGAGTGAGGTCGAGTTTAGGCTCATTTTCATCGAGAGAAGCTCGCTAATTCATTAGTAATACCTTTACGAAAATTTAATACAAACTATAGAAATTACAATTTTCATTATTACATGACATGGGTGGCTGAGGCGGCGATGTTTTCAAAACAAACATTTGGGGACTCTCGAGCAATACTTTCGATTTTTTTCCAGAAAACATCAACGTGAAAACGCGCCAAAGCCATGCATAGGACGCAAGTCCTTCGGCGTGAAAACAGTCCTAGAATCAAAGTGTTAAGGAATTGCATATATCAGAACAGCTAGATCGTCAATTTTCGAATTCTTTTCTCTGAAATTCTCTCATTTTATATAACGTATCCTGAATTTGCTACAAATTTTCTTAAAACAATAGAGATATACGCATCACTGCCGAGCATATTTTCTTTTGTACCGTTTCGCGTTTGGGCACGATGCTGCTCAAACAATTAATCCAAAATACAAAAATGAAATTTTATTAAATAACATTGAAATAAAAGAATGTGTACTAAAATCGTAAATATAAATTGTCGCTTATTTTTCTTTTTACGTTCCGTTTAAAATAAAGTGAGGACACTAAGTAAAAAAAAAAATCTGCGTGGCTAACTACGAATAGCTTTGTAGAATATTCTCTGAAAATTTCAAATAAGTCGGTCAACTAATTCTCGAGACATCGTGCCAACGACTTGAGAGACGTAAGAACTCAGCAGAAACTGACGTGCACAACGAAATTCGTGACATCATAAAAAAATTTCAAAACATAATGATAACATATATATCTTACACATTAATTGTAAAGCTGCGCGCAGTATCTGATTTATCGCGTGCTTTGCAAAATAGTCTAATAAGATAACGCTTCGAGTAATGTATGTACGTGCTGTTATTATGAGTGAAACACGTCATTGATTAGTTTTAATGAATTTTATGTTTAATGAAATTGTAGGCACGCATTGTCTTGCGTAAATACTTGAAAGGTTCCTAAAATTTGTATAAATAATAATTGAAACATTGCTTTATATATAATACATATATGAAAAGAGGTTTCCCAGAAGTATTACTCCACATATTTACAACGTAATTTTAAGGGTTGGTGGGGTAACTTGAAAAGGATGGATTATAAATATAAAAGGAAGATGCAGCTTCTGTTTAAACTTTTTTTCCTAATATCTCTCATAGTTCTCGAGATATTCCGCGGGAAAGAAAATTCTGTATTTCCTTCAAGGGTTAATTTCCCCGCTGGAACCGTACCACGACACCAACAACAAAAAAATAGCTTTGTATTACGGATGAACTACTCTACTTGCGCACGAAGTTTCATAATTTTCTGATTTTCCGGGTTCCCTAACTTTCCTTGTTAGTTACCTTTACTTCAATATCTCCAGTTGCTCCACGTTTCGTTGACCCCTGACCATTTTCTTGGCCATGGGAAAAATCGAACTCATTGTGCGCCCGTACGCGTGAAAGACTGTGTGTTGATGTCGAGTCGTGTTCCCAGGCAACGTGGCTCGCATGTAACGGTATTGCGTAATGACTTACACGCGAATCGACACGATGAACGCGAGGTGCGAGTCGAAACGACGGAAAATTATTCGAGGATTCGCGTCCTGTCGAGGAAGCGCCGTGAAACTGCGTTATAAACGTCCTTTTCCCAACGATTAACACAGCCCAATACATTAATATTAATTATTAGTTGCGAGTAGCCGGCTGCTGGAAAACTTCCCAACATACCGAGACCAATTCGAATTTAATTACACCGTCTTGAGATCGCCTTTATCGCCGAGACGCGTCCTTTTCAATCGAGGGTTTAAAGAAGCCGCCGAAGAGAACTTCGTTACCGAGTAAAAGTCTGTCCACGCGAAAGGAGAACTTTCGGCGTTCCAGTAAAGCCAGCGATCGTTCGACTCGACACTTCCGATTAACTTTATTCGCTTCGAAATTTCTACGCCGAAGAGCCTCGGTGCGGTAGAAAATTTTTACGTCTCCCTCCTACGAACTTGCCGGCGCGATTCGCCAAGGTTAGCGTGTGGAGAATCGTCGAAGAACTCCACTTCAAGCCGTTACCCGTGGATAAACTAATTTCCAGCACTCTTCGCGAGGCCCTCGCGTGCTTCGCTCGTGTATATACCGCGGCAATAAGACTCCGAGAAAACTGTCATTAGCTGGCAGAGAAAGGGCATTATTTTATGGACGTTAGAAGTGGCGGAAAGAAAGACACGATCGGATACCAATACCCAGCCAGGAGAAAACGCGCCGGCGCGGACGTGAAACGGCGAGTATCCGCTCGAAACGATACGGATATACCGCGGGAGCAGGTAAGTTCAACGCGCAACCTGTTTTAAAGTAGACTTCTTTCCACCTCGGGAGGCTCGCGCGCAGGCTAACCGCCACCCGACTAACGAGTTTTTATCGAGCTAATAAGCGGACCAGTGAAACGACGCCGGTTCTCCAGGATGCAGGTCCAGGCCGGCACTCTTCAGGCAAGGTTCGTTCCAGTTGCGCAGTTGTCGCCTGAGATTCCGGGGGGTGGCATAGAAAAATGCGAAGTAGTTGGACATTTTAGAGACCTGGCGAAGGACGAGCCTGCTGTCGATTCATTATTTCGATTAGTCCGAGTATCGATTGCCCCAGAAGCAGGCGTAGCGGCACCGCGTACCCTGCCTTTCCGCGGCGGGTTGATTTTGTTGAAATCGTGGCGTGGATCAGGCTTACGCAATCGAATCCGTATTTTTTTTTTCTTCTCACGTTGGGCAAGCGCGATTATATCAGGAGCAACGAGTGCACATTTTGACACGGCTCGGTTGCGAAATCGTGCCTTTTGTCAGCGAACGGAATCGCTCAGGCCCGCGGACCAGTTGCCTCGTCGCGGACCGTGACGAGCCGCCGCATGATATAATCCTTTTATGTAATCGTCGCTGGCGAATTTCGTCGGCTGCGACGCGCTACATTATCAATGGTTAGGAGCGGCGCGAGGAGCGCTCTCGCTGGGAGCAGCGAAATTTTTGCGAGGCCAGCTGTGGTTCCACGGGGCACATTAGAGATTATGCAGGAAATTTTGTGGGGCCCATCGAAATATCGCAGAAACCACAGATTTCGCGGATTACATGGAAATTTAGCGAGGACCGCCGAAATTTCGTGAGGACCACCGAAATTACACGGAAAATCCCGTAACCGTCGAAGAAAGCAATGGAGTTTCGCAGAAAGTATGAAAATTCCACACGAAACTACTAAAATTTGGCAAAATTCCACAAAAAAAAAAGGATTAAAATTCGCAAGGCACACAAGAATAGGTGGTAAATTTTCTCTATTCGCGCCATGTTTTTTACATCCTAATTTGGGGACATCGATCATCTTTCACTAGGATTCGTAACGTTGCAAGTTTGTGTTCCAGCCATTTAAGGGGAGGTTCTGGTCTAGAGCCCAAAAAAATAGGTGATATTTAGGAATTAATTAAAGGAAAACTACTATGTATAATTTAATGGGACTTTTTGCATTGTATTAAGGATGTCTCAAATTATAGAAATGTATTTTTTGTTTTATAATTAATCATTGCAGACAGCCCTGGGGAGTCGTTAAAGTCAAGGCGTCAAAAAATTGATCCAAATCGGTGGGACCTGTATCTCCAAAAGTTATTATCCGATTCGACTGAAACCTTTTTTATTTTGAAGATTATTCTTTTGGTTAGGGGGGGGGGCTAAAAAATTACAAAAATGACGTTTTTTTTTAGAAAATAACGACACTTCAAGTTTGAAATCACTTTTCCCTGTATTTTTCGTCCTTTTATCGCCTTTGAAAATGATAAATTTGTCAATTTTTTGTCATTTTTTCTAGTTCCCCCCTAGCCAGAAGTATATTCTTCAAAATAAAAGAAGTTTCAGTCGAATCGGATAATAACTTTTGAAGATACAGGTCCCACCGTTTTGAGAACACTGTTTCGAGAAAAACGCATTTAAAGTTTCACGCGAGCGCCGGAGTGGACGGTTGTTTCCCATGCATTTGCCGCTACCCAAATGCCTATAACTTCGGGAATTTTACGAATTTCAACAAATCCTTTTAAACACGTATTCCTAAAAGATTGAACATTCGAAAATGAAATAAAAAAAAATCGACATTTCGACCAGAATCTCCCCTTAAATTTCTTTAGTTTGATGTTGTAGGTGGTATAAAGCAAAACTAATTATACTATTATTTTTTCCTCGGAATAGTATATCACAGAACGTGGCCCGCATGAATAAGTAAACAAATAATTATCGCAAAATAATTTACATATGAAAAAGTAAATAAAAAATTATCGCGGATATAACCGAAATTTTGCGGGAACCACAAAAATATTGTAGAAACCGTTGACATATCGCGGAAAGCTTCAATATTTTGTGAGAATCGTCGAAACATTGCAAGAACCGCCGAAAGTTCGCAGGAACCAGTTATATTGCAAGAGTCACCGCAGCCATTCACAAACCACCGAAATGTTTAGCAACCAGTGAAATATTGCGGGAACCACCGAAATATCACGGTCGTTCACATGCCTTTTCTTTTTAATGCTGTCACGTGACCCGATCGGTTAGTTCGCGAGTTGTCGCATGATCTCGTGATGAAAGTGTGCCGTGACCGAATCACAATGGGACACACAATGGGACGATCGTGACGCGCCAACGAAATGCTGGCGGTCTGTACGATCTGCTTTGCGCATCGGCATTGCTCAACTTCGAGTATTGCTTAGCGGCTTAGCGTTAACGCGTTCGCAGCTGCGCTGATTTCGCGCCACTCTTTGTTCGCGGGAGCTGACGTACCTATTCGTTGGCGGAAGACATTAATGGTATCGCGCAGTAAGTGCTTCGATAAGCAGTTGGAGTATCAACTAATAACACTTGTTTCGTTCTCAATTCGAGCAAATTGGGTAAGGAATGAAGCGATCTTAAATGTCAGCTTGATAGGTTGATGGATTGTCGGAACTTCGTGTCAACTCTATCACAGTTTAGTCAAAGTGGAACTCGGGTAGGATGGCGCATCAAGGCTTTAGATACTTTTTCTTATATAATACCTTTATTTGCTTAGGATATTAAACACCCAGTAACATGTTTAACTGCGGTACGTTTTTACGGGTGTTTTGTCAATTTTTCTACTATGGAATTGTATGACAGTGCGACAACTTTGGAGATTTGTGCAAATAATTTGATTTTAACTCGTAATCAACTGGGGAATGGCCCACGAGTTTTATAAAGACTTCGGATTTTGATGATCACATGTATCTGTGGGTGGCTACTTGAAAATACATAATTGATTTTCTCAAAAATAGTTTGACAATTGATTTTAACTCAACATAAACACACTTTCCAACTTTCGCTTTATCTGATTTATATTGCCGTTCCCAATTAAATATTCATGCTAGTCATTAACAATATTAGGCTATTGTCACTATTAATATTTACTAAAGATAAAGTCCATAAATGCGTAGAACTATATTTGAATAAACTACTGTAAATACCACTGAAGTTTAATATTGCTGTATCTTTCTTTCTCTGGGTCTGTTATACATATTTTGCCTAAAGTCTACATCAGAAGTCTGGTTTGCTTTCGAAATGAACATGACACTGACTCTGAAATCGATCATATACCTAGAAAGTGTATACTTCTACTACTGTTCCTGACTCTATCAATATCAAAATATCATAGGTATATCCTATATCCTTTATATAAACTAATGCCATCTGATCTATCAAAATGGATAGGCTCCAAGCTTTAAATAATTTTTTATCACGATTTTATGTGATAAAAAACTAAAAGTATTTACATGAGAAAATATTTACACTGGTGTAGAGAGAGATTCACTAGTGGCGTATATATCTGCGATCTTTGCGTTACGGAAAATAACTTCTGTCAGAAAATGAAACGCGATTGTCTGGAAACGGCACTTTTCAAACTGGGCGGATTAATAACTCGGTGAATTTTTATCGTATTCACTTGAAATTTTCAGAGAATATTCGTAATAAAATGATCTTTAGTTAAGCGTACAAGTATTTTGATTAAATAATTCATCTAATTGTAATATTGAAAAAACATGATGATTTTTAATACCTTTTCTCCCAAAGTCCGCCATTTCTTCAGAAATTAATATTTTTTAATTCTGTACGCTTAATTGAAGCTATTGTAATATACTTTAAGAAAACATTCGAATTTTTCAATTCAGAGCAAATGTTGGAAAGTTACACGACCGGCCCGTATTGTAAACCTTTTGCAGAGGCTAACGTCATCGTATTCTGTGGCCACACTACTCGAACCTTTTTGAATCTAGGAGCATAGTACCTATTACATATACATTTTATACAATTCACTTTATTAATTATTAGCAATTCTCTAAGTTTGTACGATATACTCATAAAGTACTTACTTAAACACTTAATTCTATTTGCGATAGTATCGAGACATTCAGTATTCATTTATTATTCATTTAGTATTCATTTTGACAAGTACCAATATCAGATGTTGATACCAAGTACTCCGCCTTAGAATAAGAACCATTTCGGTTCTTCTAAATAAGTACGTGGTCATCGAATTGCTTCCACGTGAAAGAAAGCATCTAAGACTCCGCGACAGAGAACTCGCTGGCAAAGGGAAAAGTTATCGGGCACGTGAAACCTGGCACAAGATCCAGCAGGCTGCCCGATTACACCTGCGAGCTGTGTTTGCGAATTCACGGCATCCTGCTCGAGCGAAGGTGAACAGGTACCAAACACAGCGCACGGTCAAACGGGCGCGCACGTTGCGTTCACTTACAATTAGCCAGACGCACCCGGACACGCTACGGGCTCGGCAAAAGTACTCAAAAGTTACGGTATCGCGTAACAGCAGGGCCGCCTTAAAGGCCACTGGCAAGTATCCAGGCGAAAAGATACCGAGGTGTCTGCCCTGCCGTCGATTTATAAGAAAATAAAATGGCGAACGGTACTGCCAGACATCCCTCTCAAGTACAGTAAGCTCGTTCGGTTGTGACCGCGTGTGTTCGATCAGTGGGTCAGTCCAAATGGTTGGTCATTTTTTCGCGGACATTTCCAGAATATTTCGCGAACATGGTTGGGGACAGGAAGGGATGGCAAACACGTGGCACGCGTGCCGAACTTGGCGAGAATATTAGAAAACCTATAAAAAGCAATGATTAAGGAAAAAAGGGTGGTCTTTGGATATTTTGTTACTCAAAAACTATAAGACATTTCTCAAAAAATCTTTTTTCCTTTTAAGTATTGCATCCAGTACCGTGCATGGTAATTTTTTTTATTTAAAAATATTTATCAATAATTAAGTTATTGTCCGCCACTCGAAGGTTCTCTCAAATAAAAAGCTTCTGCGGTGACCAAAATATTTAAAAAAAACTATTCAACCGATTTACTTCAAATTTTACAAGCTTACTATAGGAACAATAAACTAGTCTTTGAACGAAGGATTTTTTTATCCGATGCTTAGTTTTCTTTTAATTGGCGAAAATCAAGCACGATTTATGATAAAAATTGAAACTTTCACTTTAAACATCAGCCATTTTTTCCCAAATCAATGTTTCGAAAAATCCTTCGTTCAAATACTAGATAATATAATATAATAAGTAAATTCTTTTGAGTTTTTTATTTTTGATGATCGACTTTCGAGCAGCAGTGGTCACCGCAGAAGCCTTTTTTTTAGAGAACCTTCGAGTGATGGACAATAACTTAGTTATTGATAAATATTTTTGAATAAAAAAATCACGATGCACGGTACTAGATGCAATGCTTAAAAGGAAAAAAGATTTTTTGAGAAATGTGTTATAGCTTTCGAGTAAAAAATTTCCAAAGACCGCCCTTTTTCGGCCTCCTGACTGAGCATGACCCCTTAATATATAAAAGTACCTTACTATCTGTTATAAAAAGTTCGAACTTTTTACGAACGGTAGCTACTACTCACAAGGGAAGATATCGAAACCGAAAATTCAAAAAATTCTGAAACTTTGTGAATATGTAGGAGATTTCCTCCTTATTACAACGCAATTTTTGTTCGCTGCTCAAATTCGCTCTGAGGAGGTGAAATTAACCCCTGAAAATTCGGCTGTTTTTCGATTTTGTGTTATAACTTGCGAAATGTAAGAGATAGAAACAAAGTTTCAAGACAAAAGTTAGTTCTTTTAGTTAGATCTATAATTTGGTAAAAAAAAATGTTATTTTACAGTTCACGAGTTATAACACAAAATCGGAAAATAGCCGGATTTTCAGGGGTTAATTACACCCCCTTAGAGTGAATTTGAGGAGCAAACAAAAATTGCGTTGTAATCAAGAGGAAATTCCATACATATTCATCAAAGTTTCAGAGTTTGATAAATTTCCGGGTTCGGGATGTTCCCTTGTTAGTGGCGCTATCTGTACAAAGGATATGTCATGTTTCCAGCTGAAGCCTCTTTCGTAACTACACTCTCTGTGATTGAGAGACGACGCGTGTCGTTTGTTAGAACGCTATAATTAACAGTATCTTTTAGACACTTGTCAAGAATTTCTGTGCAAAATTGCAAATATCATTCGCGTAATCGTACAATTTATTGAGGATAGCTTATAGGGAACAAACATTTGTCACGTACAACGACATATGAGTTGTACACGAGGATTAAGAATGGTAGACAGTCTTTGGAGGACGCCGTGGAAGAGTTCGCAAAATAATTAATAAATTAATTAAAGAGTGTATATTATTTTGGTATTATGAAACATTTGTTATCCAGAATTACTGGCATTCACCTGCATTATCGAGTAACAGACAGCTAGAGCCTCCTTCGCAACAACGCTCCTACTCACAAAGCTATTAGCGTGCGCAATTTTTAGTTTCAGGCAGTGTCATAAAAATTAAGTATCCGCCACATCCACCCGATGTGGCTCCTTGTCATTAGTTTTTCCCCCAAATTGAAATTCAAGCTGAAAGGAAAGCAATTCGACACGTTTTCAGACTTTCAAAAACTTGGACCTCTGCTATTTCCACCATATCGAAGGAGGAATTTTAGAGATACTTCCAAAGCTCGTACACCCGTTGTAAACAGTATATTTCTTCGGAAGAGATGTATTCTGATAACCGCTTAAAACTTCTTAATATCTTATAAAGAATTCTTGTGTTGCCTTAAATTCGGGAACTTTTTTAAACACACCGTGTATACGTCACTTATCTCACCACTTTTCTTCGAGATCTGACTGGAACTTTTTCTAAGAACGTCAGAATAATTCTCGATTTCGTGGAAAAATTGCGTGAGAAAAACTTTTCCGAAAATGATCGCTGCTTGGCATTGCCAGTGGCATAACTCAGAAAATGTGAATTTTACAGGAAAAGCAGCTTCAAATTTGCATGTGACTAATAGTTAAATACTGACCATAAATTTTGTTTAAAGTTTAGACTCTACTTTTGCATCTATCCAAATTAAGGATCACAAATAGAATATTCACCAAGAAATTCAGCAGAATACCAAATCAACGCAATATAATTTGACACCCTCTTTTGAGTTGCGCTGCTGTTCGAGAAAATGTAATTCTCACTTTTCAAGTTGTAACCGGTGTCGAAATAAAATACAACGAAATAGCATGACCGTAAACATTGGCGTAACACGAAATATGCCACTATTCGGGGAAACATCGGCATAACTTACAGCTGCAGGAAACAACTGAAAAAGAGTCAATACTGTCGAAAAAAAAACTGATGAAGTTAGAAATGCGACATTTGTCGTGACAAAAATGCTAATTTTTGCGAAAATAGATCCGCTAAAAACTGTCACTTTTTGAGTTGTGCCGCACAACGATACGTTGAGTTTGAACAAACAGTGGACTAATAGTACTGAAGGATAACTGCGGATCACTGAGTGATTGTGAATTTTCCAGTTCGAAAAAAGAATTGTTGTGGATTTTATTTTATAAGAGATTATTCGCGTGAATTGGAAGTGAATTTTTATAAGCCTCTGGGGTTCAAGTCTAAGGGGCGCGGTAAGGAGTATCAAAAAAGAAGCAAATGAGGCGATCAAGGTGGCCGGAAGCCGGTCGTAAAACCCGTTTTAGCTGTTCGAGTGCCGTGATAGCCCAGTTTCGTTTTAGCAAGCGTGCGGATATTGAAATTAGAGTTATTGGCTTCGAGAGATCCTACAGTTCTCCGGCAACTTCAATCGTTCCTTCTGAGAAAGCTGTCTGGGTTAGCAGGAATAAAACTGATCTCGATATTAATCAAGCCTTTTCAGTGATGAATCATTTTTAGATTGAAGATAGAGAGATATAGAATTTTATTGGAAGATACAAGAAATATTCAATGCTATCTTAGATTATCAATGCTTAGTTTTCTTTTGATAGTGTGATAGAGCATACAAAACTGAACGATTCTTATTTTTAATATTAACATTTATAAAGTTATGTTTAAAAAACGGAAAAACGCGGTTTAAGGGCTGATTTCGGCCCTTCAAAGTCAATTTTCGCAGGAAAAAAGGGAATTGCTCCTTGAATACTCCAATATGCTATACATTCGCACAAAGTTTCATTAAAATGAGAATTTCAGATTGAGAATGTTTGCTTATCAGTAAACCTATGTAGAGAATTTTGTAGGGATAATCTGGTATCTGAAGTAAAAAGGTGCGCCCTCTAAGTATTATGACAGAATTCAAAGAACTGCTAAGTATAATTTGAATAGAACTTGTGTTGGTTCCTTCTGAAATGCTTTTCTTGGTAACATTACAGCTTCCCTTTGATCCTTGAATTTCTAGTTTTATTACATTTATTACATTAACTAACGCAAAAGCTTTTATTTCACTACGTCCTGTACTTTCCATAAGAAAAACTTCCCACGATTAACCACTTTGCCACCAACCGTAAGTTCGATTACGAATGCAATAGTAATCACTGCGTAATACATAAAAAAAATGAACACACAAGACACAAGTTCACTGTTCAATTTATTCATTAATTTTCTTTCAAATGCAAAAACGTATTTGCGCAGAACTATTTAAATTTCTGGCACTGCTGCGTGGCTGGCTTCCTTGCAATTAGTTTACACTTCCCAAGGACCAAGTCCATTTTGCAGCTTGCCAGAGGATAACATTTTAAGACGCGATCAATCCGTTAAACAGCCCGAAGGCAGTGGACGAGTGTTTGCCAAGACGATTTAACATATCCTGTGCCACGTGAATCACGGATAACCCACGACATTTATCAAAAATAAAACTATCATCGAACACAAAGCCGTATCTTTCATTTCGACGCTGAAATAAAATGGAGAAAGAAGGGGCTGAGAATATGGAAAGAACGATAATAGAATATAACAAATTTTTGAATTTATCAGGAAAAAATCCTTTCACAGAATGATTCTATATTTTCCGAGGAATCAGAAAATCAATAATTATTCATCCTGTAATAAACATGCGTGCATAATGCAACAACACAATCGTTGCCATAGCCCACCCATATTCCTATGTTTTGTTCTCATTTATTTTGAATGATGTTCCATCCGAGAAATAATTATTTGGGGCATTTGCAAGTAAATCGATAGAGCATTCGCGTCAAACAGAATCAAAAAGACCGCAAAATTGTTGCTATATGATGATCCTGCACTTGTATTCAATAGTAGCAACAAGTCCACTTTTACTTTTAACTAACAGCGCGCAGACGAATTTTTTAACATTATTCGAATGACAACAGTTGAAGAATTCCACAATTGCATACGAACGTATGAACAACGAACTAAGTAGATATCAATTGATCCTATGTAGCTACAACATTATAATTTTTCAATTTTACTCGACATCAATCTGTCATAGCATCTTCGTATGATTTTTTTAACTCTTTAAATCATTGTTGTACCAACAGACTTTCATTCGAGGAAAATGAGGACGAAACGTAGCAACTAGGGGAGTTATGATTATGCATTTACTGTGCATCGTAGAATATACACAGTCATGCTGTGAAAGGATTTTACAGTTTACATGACTTCGAAAATTTGCCACTTTTTACCATTATTCTTTACCAGTGTCCCCCTACAATTAAATATTGAAGTCGAATTTCTTAAAATTTTCCTAGAAATCTGAAATTCAGTTATGCCATGGAACGCGTTAAAAACCCTCGGTCTTAAGATGATCGCCAGACTATCGACGTCCGCGTAGCTTTATCGACGAGGCTGACCTTACGGAACCCCGGAAAACCGACGGTCGCGTGGGCGAAGATAATTTATCGCGATAGTTCCGTCCAGTGAACGGCAGAGAGATCTATAGGCGCAGAAGCGTGCTTTAGACCCCGACTAAACTTGTTCTTTGCTACCGTGTCGGCTACAGAGCATGACAGAGTTTAACAAAACTGAACAGCAACCACCAAAGGCTGCCAGAACCGGGAAATAATTAATTGTACCTGAAAAAACTTCAACTCGACTAGTATCAGATTGTCCGATTAATTCCTGCTGGTTTTTACAATTGAAAAAGTATTTTTGCAACGTTTCTCGTTGCCTTTGGGTGACTGAGACTATTGTCTGTGGCGAACAGCGCATCTTATCCGTTAATTCGTGGACCGTTTGACGAGGAGCATCCAAATATGAGGCCTCTAATTGATTTTCATTGAAGGCGAACGGTCGCCCAGAACGTGGCTCGTCAGATGTCAAAATCGCCGTTCTTGAAGCGTGCAAACGATTTTTGTGAGGCTGAGAAGCTTGGGACGCGGTACAACCTCGATTAAACTCGAATAACGAAAGATGTCTGAAATGTTCGCGGTTTTCAACTTGCTACTCTGCTGCTAAAAAGCAAACAAGAAAGACTGAGACGTAGTAAAACAGAGGAAATCACAATATGTAATTTTTTTCTGGCTTCAAACGTTCTTGGATAAAAGACGGCACAAGCTTATTGGAAAAACTTGTACCATGTCAGGGACTTAAATATTTCCTTTTCCTGCAAATAACGAACATCCACATTGAAGAACGATCGCGTGGAGATTGCGTTTGGCAAATAACAACAGGACTGCGATGAAAACACATTCTTTCAATATTCTAGCTGTTTTCAACGCATCTTCGGGTGCTGAATTAAAAAAAAAAACTATACAAATTTCCTACCACGTTCCATTCTTCACTGCTACCTAATTTCATTCATTCGCATATTACAACGTAACAACGTCAAAGCAAGTTATGAAAAAAAAAAAAAAACTACGCGATGAAGCAAATCTGAGATTATCTTTGCATTTAGAAGTTCGAAATTCCAATAAAACAAGAGTAGATTTTAAAAAAAAAATTTTAACGCTCTACTCTGCAGGCCCGTGTAATCGTACACGAGCGCCACGAATGTTAGCGAATATCCGTTAACGTAAGAGGGAGAAAGACAGCGTGGATGCAGCTTTCGTAGCGAACGGTCCTCCAAGTTGCCCTGGATCGCCGAAAATCGCTCGAATCCAGGAAACAAACGAACGGCAGATCGGCGCACGAAGCGCCGGAAGTGGTCAGCCGAACGGGTTAATGGTCGGGCCTGGGTCACTGACACTTTCCGCGCAAAAGGCTGTACGCGGTTCGAGGGCAAGAGTTGCATGCGTGCTTTTAAGCGCGAGCGTAAAAAGTAACGGGGCCCTGTTGAAAAGCAGCCGACGAAACGACCTGTAGCGAATCGCGCGTCCCCCTTACCTCGTTGTCCTTGTAGGGACCAGTTTCTCGTCCCAGACCGGCTCGCGGAGGAATCCCGACAGCTTTAACGCGCGTGTCCCGTTCTGAATTATAAGACCGTATTTCGTCTGCGTCGAACGCGCCACGTCTCTGACATTACTGCTTGTACTTCGTCCCTAACAACTGGCAGAGCGGAGAGGCGTGATAGGAAGAGAGAGAGAGAGCGAGAGAGAGAGAGAGAGAGAGAGAGATATGTGGGGCCGTGGATGCAATAGAAGAGGGTGATCGACTGTCTGATTGAACCGTATCATCGGCTGAGATACATGCGCTTAGAACTTCTGCCAGCACTGCGGCCGGCGTCGGCGTGTTTTCGCGCCGAGGTACTTCCGCGAGGGGTTCTCGCGTGCGTAGCTTCGAAAAAGCGTCGAAAGTGTTGTTCGAAAGTATCCAAATGTTTACCGAGGAGACGAAATCGGGCTCGGAGACCGCTTTGTATTTCGCCGACTTGACAGCCCTTCCCGTGCCAGCCGAACTTCGGATGAGTCATCTAAGCGTGAAATTTTAAATTCCTGCTCCTTCTAATAGATCTCCGTCAAAGTATCGCCACTGCATTCGCGAGATTCTCCTTATGAAAATTAGCTCAAACTCGACCTCGCTCTGCGACTGTTTGTAATCACACGTGAGGCAAGGAAAATGGGGGCAAAGCGAAATGGCGAGGCAAAGTGAAATATTGTTTTGTACAGGCTGCTACTTATGTAGTAGTGCTATGTAGTGGCTATTCTAGCTGGTATGTCGTAAAAGGAAGCCATTATCATTTGTGAGACTGCTTGTTAGCGAAGTAATGTGTTTGCATGGAGTTTTTATTAAACATTTTAAAATTTCAGTCAGGTAAGTAACGCTTTATTTGTATAGGTGTTATTCTTTCAGCTTATCATGTTAAATTAGCTTTATTTATTTCAACGTAGCAACGACCATTTTAGCCTATAAATTTTGCAGGGTGTTAAAAAAGAGACGGTCACTGTTTTCGGAGATTAATCTACACCCCTGGATCGGTGGACATTTGTAAAACAGACTTATCGCAAAATTGTTGGAGATTTTTTGAACAAATACTTCGTCAAATTCTAAAGTGGCAGGGCTTTTGTATTATGGATTTTAGAAACCAAGAGCGTATAATACGATACCTAGGTAGTAAAATGTATGATTGTTTTTGTTATTCTTGTGTGTTATTAAATCTTATTTAAGTACTTCGCTTTGTCCCAGGTTCTGTTACAATTGGTTGATGGGATTCAGGAGTTACGAAGTTTCTCAAGTTTATACATATATGCCAGAATCACCTTGCACAGTTTCAGTTAAATAAAAAGACCACGCGAAAACTACTTCAAAGGCCAAGTTCCAGCACAATTTAAAATCCCCCCGGAATTTTCCGAGGTAGTTGGATCGCTATCGTTACTTTATCACCGGAGCTATCTCGTCGAAATCGATCCAATCGCCTTGCCCTTCACTCCACAGCGTCCTGGACCTCCGTTAACGGGACGGTCAGAAGTTATTATTGAAACGCAACTGGAGTCGCCCCTTCCTGCATCCCGTCGCAGACGTAACCGAGTTCGAACTGGGTCGAGGTTCGCCCTAGCTTATTTTTCTGCAGGTCAGTTTGCATCCCTGCCGTAGCAGACCTGTGTCAGGGACGCCTCGAGCTGTTGGTCTCGAAGCGTGAGTTCAGCCTACTTTTCGTCAATGAACTTACATGTACACATTAGGGTGAAACGAAAAAAATAAAAATTGTGCGACTATTCTCTAAAGCTTGCAAAAGGAAAAAAAAAATGAGAAAAAATTTTCGGGTATCGATACATTTGATTAATTATAAATCTCGATCTAACGGACATCGCCATAGACTGTACCTAATTTTATGATTACGGTGGCTTCGTGAATAGGGATAAGACAGTTATCTTCCGAGAGGAATTTTATTAAAAAAATTTCACGAAATGTTAAACACGTTTCTATATGGATACTAACGTCTGCTTTGTAAATTAGATTATTAATATACTATTTTATGTATATTATGTGTCTTTAATTTCTCGAATGCTGTAACTTCCTCGATGCTTCTGTTATGCGCAGAATATTTTTATGAAAATCGACAAAAACCCGAATGCGCACCTCACAGATTTTCAAAATTGTATTTCTCAGTAACAGAAGGTCGTATGAAAAAGTTTTATTTCAGGTATATTTTCGATTTATTCTTGAATCAACCTTACAGTATATGATTACCTCAATTGAATATTAACAGAAAGTTACTTAAATAAAATATATTGAATTTCGACCGTAAAAATTGATCTAATCAGAAGAGGTGATTTCGGCGCACTGTTTCGGTCTATTAAATAATTAAATGAAAGCTATTTTGCTTAACTAACTTTCCTTGAGAATAGTCATAATCATTGACAGAAACGTTGGAATTTGATAAAAAATTCTCAAAATTGTAAAATAACTTTCATTTTTTTTTCCCCCCAGGTATCTTATAATATTATTATTATTATTAATTGACGGGAGAACCCTTTAGAATACAAAAAATTAAACAGGTTAAGTAAAGAACGTATAGAAAAATAACGTACAAAAAATGAAAAAATAAATAAATAAAATTAACAGAAGATATAAAATAACGAAATAGCGAAAAGCATAGCAGTCTTCAATCTTCAACAACTCAGTACCAATGGTACGAAAATTAAGAAGGTGTCCAGTCACTTGATATTCACTTATTTAATAGATCGAAGCAGTGCGCCGAAATCATCTCTTCCAATTAGAAAGTTGCCTATCCTCGCCTACACCGCAGCGAAAAAAAAAACCGCATTGCTTGTGAAATGACCTAATATATCCTGGGTCAGAATGGACCCTGCATCCGCCAGGCAGCCGACGGTCAAGCCAGACGCCATTGAAAGGTTAAACGAATGTACTTTCATTCTCGAAGAGTGGCAATCTAAGCAGCAGCTAGGCTTGAATAAGATTTCATCCAGATGTGGGGCTTCTATTAAAGAAGCATCCCTCTCGCGATTACGCCGCGTCTGAGCCGCGAGTACCGTGCTCCGTTGCCCTCGTTTTAAGCGTCAAACGCGACGGCTAATTCGTACGTAAGTCGGGGAGATGCATCGTTCCAATTCGAAAACTACTGTCGCTGTCGCGTAGCCCCAGCACGCGACACGCGGCACGGCGACCTGGAATTTTCCACGTGGGATCGATCCAGGCGATCGGTGTCGCCTGGAACCTATCGCAAAAGTGGGCTAAAGGCGACCCACATGCGCGGGTCGCCGGCGAACGCGACGCAACGAGGTCGCGGCCGATGAGAAACGACCGCTTCCGCTCGGCCAACCGCTTAAAGACGTGCTTCGAGTGTTCCAAAAGATTTACACGACCAGTTTTTATTGTTATTACTTTCCTTCTTTTTTTCTTTCACTTATCGACGGCCCAGAGACTTCCTCGTTCTTCCCAGCACGGTTTAATCAGGATTTCGCGGATGCACCTTATTCTTGTTCTTGTACATTATACACTGTTTCCCAGTAGGTTTCTAGAGGCTATTTGATCCTGCTACATCGTCTCCCGGAGGTTCGCAGTATTGAAATCGATAGGAGACATGGCTGTTCGGATAGTGGAACGACAGAAAGGATATAAACGGGTATCGGGCGATTCCTTAGGCAAAAGGGTATGGAAAGTGTAGAATAAAATTCTCTCATCCGAGCCTTAGTTTTCGGGACAATCGGGCTTGTCCGATACGATCAGGAAGCAGTGTTTTTTTTTGTTTTTTTCGAAACAACTGAATGTACGTTTCGTTCGCGAATCGTAGAAAGCTACGTTTGGAAGAGATTGCTTTCGCAATCACCGACCGCTAGCGGTTTGCTCTCGTTAGGATCGCCTGACGTCACGCGGCGAATACCTGCCTGCCGTTTGTTTGCACAGGTTCCCGACTTTCTGGCCTGGCGACGTGAACGAAATAGTAAAACGATGTAATTTTAGAGGAGACTACCGCTCTGCCAATTTCCTCCCTCCCCGCAAGCATGAAATCTATGAAAGATTCACGACCACGCGCTAGAACTATCCATATTAATCCACTACAAATCTAACTTCTCTTTCTCGCTGCAACATCAATGAAAATATCGACGCCGTTTCTAAGGTGCGCTCGAACATTTCCTAAGTAGGTCTACCGGCATATTGGTTCGATAGTAAAAAATCACTCCCATCGTCGTAAGAACTTTATATTCATTGAATTGTGAATTTGCGCGGCTGTCGAGGAAGAAAAATCAACTGTGATTTATGTGAAATTTGCTCGCTCGTTTGCTGAGGAATGACGAAGATTCCAGTGAAAGAACGTCCGAAATGTTACGCAACAGCTGTGGAATTACATCAATGCGTGCACACGTTTCACCACTCTGCATTTGGAAAACAGCCTGCCACAAGCCACGCTACATCTTCAATAACCTTACACAATATCCAACGTAGATTTTTAATTAAGTATATCAGGATTATTCGATTCTGTCCTCAGTACTACAAATGCAAGGAGGAGAATGTCCTGACTTCAATGCGGTTGGTCTGTAGCCAGGTTCGTTTCGCGAACAGATGTTACGGCACGGTAGATTATGATTACGAGTCAAATATTACAGAATTCAAGTTGGATGCAATGAGTTAACAAGAATGTTAACTCTATTATCTGTTCGCGCATTAGGTTACGTAGCCTTGATGTGTCAGCAACAATAGCGGTCCATTTAAATTTTTTCTAGGTCTTGTTTACGTTACAGCACCGACATCCGAGAAGAAAGGAACTTGGAACAAAGTGTAAAGAGCTTAGGAAAATCTACGTAATTAGGAAAATGATCTAGGGCGGGACGCCTGTGGCTATGACCTAATAGCATGCATTTGCGAAACGGGCGCCATTGATCGCCAACCGCATGAAGGTATTACATAGTATCCCTAGTAGCACAAAATATTGAATGCACATACATCCAATATTAAAAAGAGGTTCAATATCTTTTTGATATTTAAACATACATACAATATTTATTCTACATTAAGAAGCAAATATATTTTCAAAATATGCTGGAAATATTCATTTTATATTATGAAAAAAAGCATTCTTTTTCAAATATAAAGTAAATATTTATTGAATGGTAGAAAGAAAACATTTTTTTCCGAATATTTTATTTTCTAAACCTTTATTTCACATTTTGAATATGTGTATATAATATTTGGAATCAACATTTTTTTCATATTAAAAAGTTTGGCTAAAAAATATTTTTTTAATATTTGGAAAAAATATTTAACCAATATTTTGTGCTACTAGGGATGTATGTACATACAGTTAGTAAAAAAAAATATTTGTACACTTTTAAAAATCGCATAACTTTCGTAGAATTGGTCCAAACGACGTGAGTTTTTTCTGAGAAGCTAGAGGGATTAGTTTGCTAAATGATGTGTTTCGTCGTTTTGAAAAAAAATCCAATTGGTCGGAATAGCGAGAAAAATAGTAAAGGTCGTTTTTAAAACTTTTTTTTTGTGAGCCTGTGATGAAAATTCAAAAAACCCGTTTGTAGATTTAAGTAAGTTATATACGTGCCTAAAATTTAATCAAAATCGGTTAACGTTGCTCTGAGCTATAAACGCTTAAAGATCGTAGAATAAGGTCAAAAATTGCGAAAATTCCCGAAATCAGCGATTTTCGACCTTATTCTGCGATCTTTAAGCGTTCATAGCTCAGAGAAACGTTAACCGATTTTGATGAAATTTTAGGCACGTATATAACTTACTTAAATCTACAAAGGGGTTTTTTGAATTTTCATTATAGGCTCGCAAAAAAAAGATTAAAAAACGACCTTTACTATTTTTTTTTTTGCTATTCCGACCAAGTACATTTTTTCAAAAAGACGAATCACATTATTTAGCAAACTAATCCCTCTAGCTTCTCAAAAAAACTCACCTCGTTTTGACCAATTCTACGAAAGTTATGCGATTTTAAAAAGTATACAAATACTTTTTTACTAACTGTATATTCTTCGAATCAAGAGACTTCACATTTGGCGCGCTGTTTTTGGCCAATTTTTCGGATTCAATATTAAAGAAATTAGGTACAAGGCTAAGGAATTTTATTAAATTTTTCACATATTTATTTGTATGTCATTGCATTTGTAAAGCCATTAACTGTTTCCTGCAGCGTGTTAAAAAAACGTACAAATATAATTTGACCAAATGGTAGCCTGATAAAGAAGATATCAATGACTTTTCATGATTTCTTCGTCTTCCAGAGCTCGTGAAAAAAGCTATTGTGGATATTGGCTCAATTCGGGTAAAAGTAGTAGAGTGGAACCTACTTTATGTGTACTGAATCTATCCCCGAGATATCATGACACTCAGTTTGAAGAATACCGTTCCGAGAAAAACGTATTTAAAGTCCTGCGTGCACTTTCAATATACATGACAATATAAGTATCGTCATCAAGGGTCACTTTGTGCAAAAACCACGGATAGATTGGGATAGATTGTGCAACAATGCCACAGTGAATAAACAAGGACAGGCTATTCAAAAAGGGAGTTACACAAAGTATCCATTAAAATGCAGCAGAAATGAGAGCTTTAATGGACACTAAAACAAGCTATCTATATTCAACAGAAATGGAGGGACATTTAAAACCCCCATTTGTCACAATCTAACCCCTGATTGCACAAAGTGACACCCGCTGTTATTGTGACTGCCCTCGATCTCCTATGTTCCCATTTTATTCTCTTTTTCTCTCTTTTGCACATTCCCGTGCTTCATGGTGGCGTCTATTATACCCGCAACACTAATAACGTCACAGAACTTTTATAAACCCGCAAACTCTACAGCTTAAATTTCAGCAAGCCTATTATTCCCTCGAATGCCAGTATAAAATTTCAGAAAGACATTTCGAAATGTTAAGCGTTAAGAAAATATAATAAAAAAGAAAATTGCTTTTTTATCGGCCAAATTGGCATGCCCACTTAAACAAGTCGAGTTGTTCTAAATGCCCCCCAAGCGATCTGAACCCAAACAATTCAGAAAGAGGAGCCCTTTTTGTTCTATCCGCGTAAAGTGCAAAATCATTTGTGCAGCGTGTACGTGACGTTGGGCTGTCACGAGGAGTGCCGATGCCATAAATACGAGACGCGCAGAACTGTTAAATACGTTGTTAACGTCAATCGCGGAAACACTGTGAGTTTCATTGACGGAAAAAAAAAACGCCCGAGTCGAAACTGAACGCCAAAGCGCGGCAAACGAGGCGCGGCTGCCAATTTCAATTTCCCGGAACTGGCACGCTCTTCTGGGTCCCGAGATATCGATCGCGACGCGCGTTTCGCGTGAAACACTCTGTCTGCCCTTGAACTCTCGTCGATTGCATGGAGCAGATAATCGATGGAGAATGTCCTTCGCTGTCATTTGCTCTTCAATAAACTTATAACCGCTTTTATCGGCGATCGTCCGTGTAACGAGACACATACGAGCAACTGTCCTCGTTTTCAAGCTGGCCGACGATAGGCTGACTTGGTTATTTAACGATTTCTTTAACGGTCCAAGATTAACCCCTTCAGTCCTTGCTTTGTGACAACGCCAATGACGTGGATTCTGTTCCATGTACTTACAGGATCAGACGGAGTCAGGTTATCAATTTTTGAGAGAGAGAGAGAGAGGGGGGGGGAGCAGGTACAAAACTCTCAGCATATTTCGTAGGCACTGACATCTGTCATCTACGAAACTTCCTTACAAGGGAACTTCGTTTACTGCAAAATTCTGGTTTCTTTTTTTTTTTTAAAAATCAATTTGTAGGCTCGTAGGGAATCTCAATAAAAGTATCAGACAATTTTTATATCCCGTTGATTTTCGGTTCTCTAGGGTCAAAATACGCTTTAAAGCTTTCTCATTTGCCTTCATATCTTGAAGACTATAGTAGATATGCAAAAAATTATTGAAAGGCAAAATTTAATGGGTTTAATGCTCAATTAAATTGTGTAATTGTTTGTGATGGAGAATGTTTCTTTATTTAAAAATCCAAATTCTCGAGAAATCTTGCGGATCGCTGTTGACCCAATGTGACGAAACATATTAACGTATTCAATGTGTTCATTTTAGTCGAACACTTAATTCATTAATCACTTGTTTAAAATGAAAAGTTTGCAACTATGAAAGAAAGTAGAAAACGACATTACGATGTATAGCGAAGAAGAGAGAGAGTTGCATTTTTCTAAGAGGATGCTCGAATTTCTAATCCTGAATATCGTCGATTTAAAAGACTCTAAAATGATTCGAACAGTGTAAGAATCAAGTTCCTCCAATAGTGAATTTAGCGATGAAAGTACGTATATGATGAAAATGATGTAGACAAAAATAGGATTAACAAGATCCAGATTTACAACTATGTACATTTCAATCTGGAATCCAAGGAGAACACTTGAAAAAACAAACTCCCACTGAAATATTCAAGCACTTTATAAGTGATCATCCATGTGAATTCATCGCTTGCCAAATAAACTTATATGTATGCTGACCAGCCCGTAACAAAGAAATCGGCGAAAGGTACGATCACAAGAAAAAAAACAAGGAAATATACATCGGTCAACGAAGAGCTCTATCGAAAAATATGATTAGGCTTTTTCATTACATACAAACCCCTATCCAGAGATGAGCAAAAAATATTTTCAAATAAAAATTTGAGTTCGAATAAAAGACAAATATTTTATTCGAGTCAAATAAAGATAAAGTCTCTTTTATTTGATACGTTATTTAAATAATGCCCATCTCTGCCTCTACCTAGCAAACGACTTGCATTAATGGCCGAAGTTGGGTAATGGTGAGGGTTCTCAGAAAACCTTTTCTGAAAGCTCTTGACTCACCATTTTGAGGGTCTCCTCTGGCCTGAGCAGGTAAAACATGGACTGCAAGTGCTGCTGGATGTCGCATCCTGCCGCGGACACCCTCCTCGAGGGTCTGGCCCTTTCGTTCGGGGGTAGAACCAGGGCCGCGCCCTTGCCAGCGAAGTAGCATTCGCTCAGGCTGCAACAGAAACGGGTCTAATCAACACAAATACTAGCGGTAAGCTTGACAGTTTAACAAGAGACATAAGCAGACAGTAAAATTGCTTTCCAAACAGCTGATCAATACAATCAAGAGTTGGAGTCTATACCTAACTTTGAGAGATGTCAAAAAGCTCCATTCTCTACGTGCAATTTCCATAATGAGGTCAGGGCATAAATGTGCTTTCTTGTGGTAAAGTAGTTCCCGTTATTACGGAGTAATTAAAATTCTATTAAGAGTGAAATTCAGTGAACACAATCCTCACGTTTTTCCCTACTTGTAAGCTACGATGCATACGCACAGGGAGCAGTAGTGGGGCCTGCAAATGCGCATGTGCGAAAGAAAGAGTTAGCAATGATAAAAATCGAAATTCAATAGGCAAGCAAAGATCTCCTATCGACTTCTCGGATTTCTAGAAACCTCGCTGTGGCTTGGCATATCTATAGCTACGCTTCCTTAAGTGTATCTTCGTAAATCTTTGAGTAATATGGACGCGTATACGTATGCATTGGGTTAAAGCATACAGAATATGCGTTGAGCACCTTAATTTTGAATTTTGAATATATGCTTGAGGGGGTACAGCAGTATTGGAAGGGCAAAATCGGTGGTTTCTTTTAAGTTGAATTACTACACTACTAATAAAAGTGATTTCGGCGCACTGGTTCGGTCAATTAAACAAAATAAAAATAAGCTATTTAGCCATTTTAATTATATAAGCTTTCAACGTTTCAATCTAGGTTTAGATCATCTTCTGGAAAAGTTTTAGAAAAAATATAAATTATTGCTTATGCTATTAATTGAGTCACAGTGCTCTGGCACTATGTGTGACCTGCGAGTCGGTTGGAATAAGACTAACGTATACAGCGAGCAAAACATCTGACTGTGGAAGGTGAACACAAGGTAAAAGCCGTTAACATTTCAAAACATATTAAAACTCCCTGAAATTTCAAAATTAAAGGAAATACCGTTTGCAGTAACGTTTGCAGTGTTGTACACTCAAAAGGTGTTAACGAGCAAATAAAAAATTACATATCAATAAAGCAGATATGTAGAAAAAATAATAGTTCGATCATATAAATTTCTATGGAGCAAAACTATTATAAGACACTACTTTTGAAGTAATGTTGCGTAATATTCTTGTATTTTAGGTGTTTCATACCTAAGATTTACGCTAGGCTGTTTAATCATGTGAATTGTCTCCAAAAGAATTCTCTGATTTACATTGATTTCATTATCTACAATCTTACTACACTACTAAACAACTATGACACGTATACTTTATACAGTCCGTTTTGCATGTGCTTACAAGTAATTACAAACAAAAAAATTATCGATATTGTTAAAATTATTGAAATTATTAAGCCCTGAAAGTAACTCCACGCCTCGCGCACTTGAAACTTGTGTACATCGTTTCAGGTAAACCTGTGGCTTGAAAGCAAAATGCTTTCTAATGCCAAATTTTTATACCAAATGCCATAATATGGAACTTCCTCACCGGATTTAGACAAAAATTGTGGTAGTTACGCACGAAACAAACTTTTTTCGCGTTTTCACGGGAAACAATCATCTTCAATAATTTATAAAAAAAAAATTGCACCATCGAATGTTGATGCGGAATTTCCATATTATAGAGAAGGGAGGTCTACATATCCAGTTAAAATTTCAAGCGAAAATATTCGTTCGTTCAAAAGCTATGATGTACGCGGTGTTTAAAAATGTAGTCTCGAGATAAACGACTTCAAAGTTAAGTCCCCTACGCCAATACCGTTCTGCGTGGCCGTTACTCAACGGTGCACTGAATTACGTTCAGCGCTATACTTTCCGTAATTAATCGAATTTCCTCATGAAACTTTGTTGTAAATATTCACAAAGGACTTTCAGAATTAATAATAATAACAAAAATCGATTTTTCGAGATTTCAATAGTGCTGTACCCCCTTAAGGGGTTACATACACCTAGAGGTCAGGAAGAAGCATACAAGTTCAGGAATTTTTTCGGGGAAAAGTATCAGTGAAAATCATGCACAATGTTTTTTACTAAAAGATACATCTTTTAACTATATTATTCTAAATTTTCATGAGATATTATTATCAACTAATGAATAACTTTCAGGAAGTACCTGACGTTCTCATATTTTTAACTTTTGATTTCAATTTTGCAATAATAGAAATACTTGCAAGGCCTCCTTGAAAAAAAGATTCACCGAAATTCGATATTTGAACTTCAAACTGTCGCCCTTTTTTACCAAAATACAATATTAAAATTCGAAGAACGTCGGGTACTTCTGAAAGTTATTTATTTTTAAAATCTGGGTGAATTTTTGCTTTCAGATAATGCTTAAAAAAAAAAACCACTCGTATCCAAGCCGATGCCTCCTTTAGTTAATAATAATATTTCATGAACATTTAGAATAATATAGTTAAAAGATATATCTCTTAGTAAAAAAAAAAAACTTTATGTATGATTTTCACTTATACTTTTCCCCCAGAATATTCCTAAACTTGAATATGAATAGGGCTGGAGGATTTCCGCACTTGGTGTGCGCTAAGCATTTGAATCCAGTCAAAAGATCGAGTCTACTTATTGCCATATTTTTTCCCACAGCCCTCGCCGAAAGGAGGCAAACGTGAACGCAACACTCGAGTATCGTTTGCTGTGCAATTTTCCATACCCCCTCGTTTAGAGGAGCAATTTCCCGCCATTTTCAAGCTGTCGCATCAGGCGTAAACAGCTGAGAAAGTTCGTAACCCGGAAACTGCAAGCTCCGGATACCGTTCGCGAAGAAGAAAGTCCAAAGACGCGAGTGCAGCGTCGACTCTCGTTGCAGCGTCCAGCGAACCGGACGACGAGCACGGCATTTCGTGTGCACGCGTAAGCTTCCGGTACCGGCGACACACAATGGGAAGTTTCTCTTTCGCGAGAGGGGTAGCGATTACACGCGTGTAATCGGAGAAAAGAGAAACCTGAAAATCTATCTTCGGCGACTCGCTCTTTCACAAGCTTCGTTATCGAGAGCTCGCTACCGTTACTTTCGCGCGATAAGGGATCAACAATCTGTGACGGAGGGCAATTAATGTTGTTAAAAACGCGCGGCCTTAGTAGCAAAGCAGAGCGAGTTAGTTTCACTAGTCGTCTTCGCGGGTGCCTATGCTCTCCGAGTCATTCACTCCACTCACCCTTAACACTATCAGGTGAGGAAAGGTTTGCTGGTAAAATTCTATAACGTTCATTAAATTTTCGCGGGAGTACAGTAGTGCCTTGAAGGAAGCACGGGGTTTCTAGATCGAAGCAAGGTTATCGGTATTCCCTTCAATTCTCATAAGCAGTATCCTTCATTCTACGGGATAATGGAATAGAGGCAAGCCGGGGAGACTTCTTGTCGCGAGACAAGATGATGTTCGGTCCGGAAGATGAAATCTGTAGGTACAGTAAAACCTGTTTTTGTGCGGTGGATAGGGACCGCATAAAAGAAATCGTACAAAAAAATATTCGGAAATTTTATAAATTGTTACATATAATAAACAACTTTGTACGATATACTACCTAAAATTTTTTTTATGCGGTGGATAGGGACCGCATAAAAAAAGTCGGACTTAGAAAATACATCAATGACTTATGAAATAGATGAGAGAATGCTTTCAATTAAATTAAATAATTAAATTAGACTTAAAGAAATTGTAAAAATATTGAATTCTTCATTGTACATATACATGGAGAAGTTTTCAAATTATACATTAAATAGCTTGGTCCTACTCGTCGTAATCCAAAACGCGCATTTTCTTGTGACGAATTGGTTGAAAATCGCTTTCGTCGCTTGAAGATAGGATTTCAATTGATTTGTTTTTTGGTACCATGAAGTCAGTGATCAGTTTTTGTGACGACGGTCGACCGGTCAGTTGCTTGTAAACGTCACGATAGTGAGACATGCATGATCTCAGCTCTTTTTGGAATTTTAAGCGTCTTTCCGCATTGGTATCTATTTTAAGAAAATGCGTTTCCAATTTTTTAGAAATCTGTACGTAACTGACTCTGCCTTGTCAGTAGATTGTTTGAAACAAATGAACAGAGCATCCCGAAGTCCAGATACATCGTTGTCAAGGAAACCACGTAATCAGAGTTCGTCCACACATGTATATGTACATTGATAGGAAACATTAAACTGGTGCTAACGCCTCTAAGATTCATATACCGCATAAAAATAAATCGCACAAAACTAATCGCACAAAACTAATCGCACAAAAACAAAATCGCACAAAACTAATCGCACAAAAAGAAAATCGTATAAAAAAGGACCGCACAAAAACAGGTTTTACTGTACTACTAATGGATAGGCAAGATTTTACCGATAGAAATGAATCCAAACATGACCTTATTCCGGTAACTTTTAATGACGTTTGTACTTTTCAAAATCTGCACGGAGTTTGTGCTTGAAAAATCGCCATGATTGACATCCCCACCGATTCTAAGAATCACTCGACGAGCGACTCGTCGACTGCGCTCGGCGCGAGCGCTGCAAAACGATGCCGAACGACGTGTCAATTAGAAAAGTAACACAACTAATGTGACATGAAATTTTTCTTATTTATCACGATATGTTGACGAAGCTTTTACCAATGAATCGATGAGTTTTTTCTGACGAGAATAAAACCAAACACGGCATTATTCGGACAATCTTCAGTTGTATCTGATTCTTTCGATGTGACCTAAAATTCTGACCTATTTCCTTAGAAGATAATATTAGTAAGTGGGTAAGTATTATTAATAAGTGAAACTGATCGACTTTGCAAATTAAAGGACATAAAGATATCGGTAAGTTTAGCATCGATCATATCCTCGAGAACTAAAATCGAGAATTTTAAAAAGAATTAAAGTTGATCGACGTAACTTCTGCGAAGCTCAAGTGATGAGTAACGCGAGTAGTTCTGCTTGAGCACAAATGAATCATACAACCACCAGGCGATTGTTAACGAAGAAACATGGGAAGACGAGTGACAAAATCGTTCCCCAACAATCTCAACTCCCATCTCTACCTCTCCACGTAACCATCCACGCGAATGGTTGGTACCCCTGCCTTCCCTGTCGCAGGGGTGTCCTCCTCAGCTCTCTCCGTAATGGTGCACTCCTTCGACAGCCTCGACGAACAGCAAAGTCAATAGAGCACACCAAAGAATTTCCAAAAGGCTCGCACTGACGCCGCTACTTCCCGACAGGCCCGAAGCACCAGAACATTCACTACTCGACAGCGCGGACAAAAGAAAGCCGCGAAACTCGGTGGGGCGTCTCGCAGTTTGAACGCGAAGGTTCGCGCTATTGTGTGAAGGGCGAGAGCCCTTTCGTCGAACAACAGCGAGCAAGGGTTTCTCTAGCGCGCGAGGACGCCTGGCGCGGAGCGCGATACGCGCGAGCGATTAGGCAGAGGACCGATGGGATACTAAAACGATCTCGCGGCCTCGAGCTAGAGCCCATCCGCGCCGCGTGGGCGCGTCTTCGCGGAGCAAACTTTTGCTGGCCCGTATTATTAGCCCTCGAGGAAATTGCAGCGGCCTCTCTCTCCTCGACGTGTCGCGCGTTCTCGCATTCCCCGCGCGTTGGAATTCGTGCGGAATCGAGTTTCTGCCCACCCGTACCGTACCTCGCCAAGCTTCCAGCCGGAGTCCAGCCAGACTGATCTTTTAATCGCCCCAGATCCACGGAATCGATCATACCCCTGGTAGCTACTTCGCTCGCGCGGAGGCGAGAACCCCAGGCAGCGCTATCGGAATTGCGAAAGTGGCTCGAATTCGCGGAGCTCGTGCCACGATGAACGGATACAAATGGTGGCAACAGGGATGATGTCATTGGACGGGGGGCGCGGGACGCCTCGACGCCGGTGAACGTGCATCCGAGATGCAATCGCGCATGCAATTGTCATCGGCGTGCAACCAAGACCTTTCGAGCAGAATGCGATTCGCATAACCCCGGTTAAAGTGTGTCACGTACCGGTACTCCGTGCTTCTGCATCGGGGAGTCCGATTTCACGGCTGGTTACCGCCGCGAGAGAGACGCCGAGTGGCCCTTCGACGCCCAACATTCGTCCAATTGATTATTTTTCCCACGCGGGGAAAGGATGTTGAAGGGATGGGGGGGGGGCGGGGGGCATTGAACGGGTTGCTTCGCGAGATTCACTTCGTCCACTGACCCTTAAATGTCTAGTGTATCCTCTCATATTGGAAATTGTAGCTGTAGGTATACGTGTAGCAAGGAATAGAGAGGTTTGTGGGCGGAGCTGAGGGGAGGGTTGGGCGTGCGCAGTGGAGACCTCGTTATTGCTCGATGTACTTATACAGGGTGTCTGGGAAAAGTGGGTTCTCCTCGAGGGAGGTGGTTGAAGCAAGTGGTAAGTCATAATAAGGTAATTAGTATTTAAGGTAATACAATTTTCTTTATCCTAGTAGTCTTAGAGGCTTGATTTATCGAAGAGATAAAAACATAGATAATAGTACCTACTGATGGTACGTTTGTAAATGGCATCCAAGATCGCCAAGTATTTGATTTTCTGAGTTTCATTTTGAGGGTTTAATGAAGCAAGTAGGGGTCTAGAACGATCCTCTTAAGGCGTAATTCATATAAAAAATACAAATGCACATTATTCAAATGAAAGTAAAGTAGTTTTTGTAAGTTAGTTTATCTACCTTATTATTGGCTCAGATCAAATTTAGCTACCTGATCAATTACATTTTTTATTCGCAATTTTGTGAAGCCATACTGAAGGATCATTTTATACACATAGGTGTAAATGAAAAATGACCCCTTGGATCATTTTATACCTATGCTAGTAAATAACACGAACATTAAAAAGCATTGATTTGTTTAAATTAAAAGAGAAATCAAACTCAATCACAAAATATGCGAACATAATAAATTAAAACTTTTTTTTTTTGAAAATCAAATCTTAGATAATTTTTGGTAAATAATCAATGAATAGAAATACTTAGAATCAACTAACAAACATACGAAAATGAGATCAGCTTCACAAACACAAATTTTTTCGCGCACTCCCTGAGATACTGAATTATAAATTTAAAAATATATGTTTATTTTTATTCTTATTAAAAGTATAAGGCCATTTACTGGGCTCCTACACGTTTTGCATTTTATAATCGTTTTTTTTTTTTTAAATTACGATAAGAATAAGTAATTATTTTTATAGAAATTTCAAGAAAAATAAATTTAAATGCAATTTCAACAGTTATTTTGCTGTTATGCATAAATATATCCAAGTATTAATATCAAAGGTCCATAATTTCAACAATTCGCTCATTCACTGTTTGGTTTACCCAACCTGGGATCATTTTACCCTACTAGAAAGGGATCATATGACCCCAAATATCCAACTCACATTCAGTGGTCGAATAATACATCAAATTAGTACATTCGGTAACGAAACATACATTAAATTATTGTTGAATTGTTATTAAATTCGCGAAAAGAACAGCAATCACACTAAGCCAATTATAGCAAAAGTTACACAACATTGAGAAAGACCTTACCTTGGACAAAAGGCAGTAATTTTGATTTTTTCTTATTTATAACACACACAGCCCTGATATTTACATGGCACTTCGTGCGACAATTGACGGCGTACAGCCTGAACTTTTGTACATCGATATTAAGAAATAGCACCGCTAATAGCCGCAGAACAGCCAGGAATCATTTTACTCCGAGGGGTCGTTTTAGACACCTTTCCCCCAATTTACATGAAAGCATTCGAAAATTATGATGAATTATGGAATATTCTATTAGTTGCAACAGAAAGTATCATACTAATTGCTTTCCAAGAAAATTGATAGTAATTTTTGCAACGTATCGACCTTTGAGTAAATAAATAATAAATATTTACTCTGTGGCCATTTATCTCATTCTGCATACGTCTTTCGTATCATGCTTACAGAAACTTTTATAATTCATTTCACTTCATCAATTATCTCTCGCTAGACCATCTTCTTCCAACGGACAAGAGAATGCAAAGAATACATATACTGCCCTCCTTATTTAAACTGTCCTATCTAGCATTTTTTCATTTTTTGAGATACGTTGAAATATTTGAAGTTCCACGCGTCTTTTAACTTTTAAGTAAAGTTAGAAAACTCTACGTACTTCGTAAAGATTTATAAACAGTTTAATGTATTTAACCTAACTTTTTTTAAAATTGTTAAAATATCTTATCTAAAACAATTAATTAATTGGCACGTTAATAAAACATTCCCTACCGGTACACTTATTACAAAAAATTATATTAGGCTATTACAAAATAATGACAACATGCTTTAATTTGAACGAAGTAAAATAAGTATGGTACAAAGTAAATGATAAAACCTCAGTTTTCTCGGTTCTTTCAAAATGCTAGATAGGACGTTTTAACTAAAGAGGGCAGTATAACACTAACCCATAATAAAACCACGCAAATAAAAATTACTATGAACCTGGTATGCAATACTTGTGAAATTCAGGTACAAATTCTTTTATGGTCCGCGGAGGAGACTGGGGTAATAAATGGAAAGTAGAAAATAAACAAAGTATATACAAATCTTAATATATAAAGCAGAAAGCTTCCATATGTTTGTGTGTTTGTCTGTCGCCTAAAAACTTTCGAACGATAAACTCTGGGATCACAAAACGTGCCTCAGCTCATTATGTCTAATTAATCCAGATGAATGTAACCACTTTTACAAAAAAAAACTAAAACAAAAAATTTTTATAAAAGCAGAATCTAAATTTTGGGCGAAGCCGAGTATTAATGCTAGTTGGCTTATAAAGCGGAAACCTAACAATCTTATAATGCGCTCTCTGTTGGACGAAAGGTGGTTACTGGACAGGTAACTGTGGGTAGTAAATGACAAAAAAGATATAAGACATGGAAACAGTTCGGGTTTTTCTTCCTCCTGTTTCATCAATACACGACCTGTAATACAACACGTCCGCGGATGTAATCGACGCGAACTTCCGGTAAATCGGTGGACGGGTAGACCGGAAACGACAGGCCGGATGGCTGCTACTGGCGCAAGGTCAGCAACAACATGCTGTCCGCACAACGATTTTCATTTTGGTTCGGAAAGTTTTGCGCGTAGATATCGTTCCAGAATGTTAGAATTCGAAATCGTAGGGTAGATAGGACTTGGAATGTGCTCGTGCTGCGATAGGATAGACAGAGTTTAGAATATTCTATTACCAGGAGTGGAAAGATAAGGCTTCAAAAATATTTTCTCATTCTGCTAGAACAAATGGAACAAATGGAACTTGTTTTATTAAGATACGAGGATAGATAAGACTTGAAATATTTTGATGAAACTGCTAAGGTGGATTGGATTTGGAATATTTTCATACTGCGACAGGGTAGATGGAGTTTAGAATATTTGATTGCGCGTGGATAGATAAGACATGTAATATTTTCATATTCTGTTGGAATAACGTGAACTTAAAACGTTTTATTAAGAAGCGAGGACAGACGAGATTGGAAATATTTTTATCAATCTGAAGCTGCTAGGATGGATGCAACACTTGGAATATTACTGTAACGTTGATAGTGTGTTCCTCTAAATCTAATGTTTTCCCCAGATCTCTTGCTATTTCCATCCACCTTGGCGGCTTTTAAACATCCGTAAACTAATTCTATCACAAAGTTTAGTTGTTTCACCGCTTGTGTTAGACCGACGTGCTACGCACACGCTGGCTTCTCCGTTAAATACTTACGAAGATAGTGCACGAGGTTTGAGTTACCGATTTGATTCCAATCTCACATATTATAAGTAGTGCTCAAAATAAAGTTTAAACTCTGAACGATAACAAAATAAGATAGTTCTACTGGAAAAAATTGTTATATTGTTAATTGTTCCCAAAATAGGCCAGTGGTACCAACATAATACGTACTTAAAACCTAGTATTAAGTTAGTTACGCAGACAGAAAAATATACCTAAGTTTTGGGTGTATTATAGGAGCATTACTTCAATTTTGCGCGAAAATCGAATTCAATGTTTTTCTTACAAGAACGTATGTAAGCCGTTTAATTATTTAATCATGGAAATAATTTATAATTAGATAAAATGTTATGCGTACATCTAAAAGACAAAATATACCTACTGCATCCACTAATATTAACATTTATAACAATACTCGATAACTGCTCATTATTTTTGGTTTGGAGATTCAATCTGATTGCATTAATTTCTGTCTTTGAGATTAGGTTAATAGTAGCCTGTAGCTGCACTTCGCATTTTGCAATGTATGTATTTCATATTTTTGTGCACTGAAGATATATGGTATTATTATTAAAATAGACTACTAGGGAACTAAAGCTAGAGACATTTCGGATTACAGCCAAGCACGCTGTCCTTGTAACTTACGATTTCTCTAGAAAAGAAACGAGGCTCTGGAGAAGACAGAACTTTGAATCTGATTTTCTCAGAAACTTATAGATGCTCTATGCTTTGAATATATTATTATATACAGTGTACACTAACTATATACAGAATTTCAGATAAACCGATCTCTCGAACCTCGAGCACTCTCCTTATTCGTAATTCAGTCTACTACTAATTACTAATTCATCTATAGTACTTCGAAACAGTGTCCCATAGCTACTTATCTACACCATCCTAGTCGTCAAGATAAACGCTGCCGTTCATAAGCATTAGGACACTTCGGTACTCTTTGTTGGAATAATTGTGAAAAAACTTTGCAAAGTTATCGAAGATCTCTGACAAATTTCGCTTCATTTGGTATTTTAAATTAAAGCCAGAAAATAAAAGCGGCGGAAAGTAATCAACTTGTACCAAATATCATGTTTTCAGCAAATACAATAAAACCTATACTGTAATACATAGGCACAGGTGACCTAACACTTATGAGCGGCAGTGTACGATGCATTTTTAGAAAATTTCTATTATTACAAGCTGAACGCACAAATTAATTACCCATCAAAGTGGTCGAGCCACTCACAGTGCAGTTCAAATAAGTAAGGTAGAAATCGTCGATATAATTCCGCTGAATCGCGCGCAGGGCTACCCGATAACCTCCCCCCCCCCCGTCGTACCCTCCGGCAGTTCGAGTAATCGGTCCCTGTGATTCAACGTGCATGCAGATGCAGCTGCACGACAGCTCGAGGAGGATCGCCGCGGAAATACCGAGCACACTTACGCAGGTTCAAGAATATGACCCCCACGGCTACGTATCCGCGGCGTTTCTTTGAAAATTCAGTTTGAAGTTATCCGCGTGCTTTTATAACCATTCGCCGTTCAACGAAGAAAACAATTTAGCAAAGTTAACAGCGGCGATGCAGGAGAATTCCCATCGCGTGCCCGTTGCTTATTAGCGAAAGAAAGCACTATATACATAGTACGGATATCTCGAATAAACCTTCACCTCGAGATGATACACAATGGAAAAGCTCTTTCGAAGTTAATTTCGCGATAAAGATGATGCATGTAGGTTAGATCGCCTGCCATGTAAAGTAGAAGCAATTAGTATGTATATAGGGTGTTCGCTCAAACGGTCCGCACGATTTTTTAGCCGTGTAGGATAGCGCGATAAAAAAAAATTATTAACCAAAATTTATCTGCTTTATTTATCTGACAACTTCGACTTCGGAAATATCTGTTTCTTTCACAGCATAAACCAATTGCATCTTGAGTTTTTTAAGTGGAAACACACGATTCCTTTTCATAGTATTTCAGCGCACGGTATGCTGAATTCAATTTAAATTTGCAATGTATATTAAATTTTAAATCGATTAAACTTACTACCACGAATTTGGCATTGTAACTACCTCCTAATTTGCAAAACGATAACACGTGAATAATGATCATAACTCTGATTCATGTTTTATATAGGGTGGACGGATACTTTTGCGAGTACGAAAACGTAACTGTACGTTATCACAATATCACGCGACATTGCAAACAGTTAACGATCGTCCTTCGAGGCTGAAACTTCGCTAGATCGTTCTTGGGGGCGCATCCAGCGCGTCCCCATTCGTCTTCAGCGACTACCGATCGCTTTCGCCGGCGGGGGGCCGTGATTCCCTGTGACGCAATGACGAGCGATGAACGGGAAAAGCGACGTTTACGCGGAGAAAATTGCGTCTCCCTCGTAGAAGAAAGAATACACATATGCCCAGACGAGTGGCTGGAAGCCAGCCAACTAGAGCGGAAACGGTGAACGCGAACGTCGACGAGCGGTCAGACGATCGGCGGCAACCTTCCAAAAGGCTTTCGATTCTCTTACCGAAACGGGGGAAAGCCGCAGGTAGGAGCGCTCGCCGGGAGGAGCGGAGGGGAGACGCTGCCGCCAGATGCACCGCGACACAACAAAGAAGCGTCCCCGAGCTTCTGCCAAGGAACACGTGCTCCACGTTCAGAGTTTCGGTCCCGTGGAAACGAGCCGAACGACGAACCGGTTCCCATCGCTTCACGACCAGCTTCATCGTCTTCTCGAGTTCGTTTGAAACGAAACGACAGATGGTTCGCTCTCGCTACCTGCTCCTTCGAGAATCCCCCAGCTTTTAAATCACGGGAGTACGGGGCACTCGAGATCTGCCGGGGATTCTGGGAGGCACGAAGCTGCCCGGGATTTTGGGGGTCTAATGTGGAACGAACCATTCCCACCACTTTTTAGCCCGAGTCAGCTGACAGAAATGAGAATTTCTATCATTTTCATTTTTACTCATAAAAATCAGTGAAATTTAGAACTCAATTGGGCTATTTTCAGTGTTTTAAATAATAATGCATTCTGTACCAAAGCGTTTGCGTAGGATACTTGTAAATTTACAAGAACTGCAAAGTAAACGTGAATTGTTAAATCCAGAGCACAAAAGGAAATCGCCTCTTTTCAGGGCTACCGTGTTTTACGAATGAGGAACGTTTAAGGTGAAACCTACTGAACATGATCGCATCTGAGATGTATGGGCAGATTAAATTATTAGTGTCAAAGATGGTTTAAGAAGTTTTGAGCTGGGGCTACAGTCTCGACGATGGACCTTGTGCCGGGAGGCCTGAAGAGTTCGATGAATACGTTTTGTGGATTACTGTTGAACAAAATCCAGTACTAACTATTTAACCCTCATCCGTCCCTCGTGTCAATTTGACACAGTTTGTCCCGTAATAAATTATTCTGTTCTATTATTTGTGATTCTTGTAAATAAGCAGTATGTCCTGCGCATCGTTTTATTTTATGCGAAAGTTGTTAGAAATCTAAGATGTATATGTTCACTCATCAATTTGAATAAAAAAATATCGAAAAATAACCGTTTACCTTGTCATTTCATCGATTTTATACCACTATGTCGATTTCACACCGAGGGACTGATTCAGTTCGTCAAATGAGGACCGAATGAGGGTTAACAATTAGCCCATAAATTGATGTCGACATATTGTACGATACACCATCGCCTAAATTTTTTGCAAAGGTTTCCAAATACGGACAAGGTAGCGGAAAAAAACATTCTGCAAATTTTGGCATAAAAGGTATAGCATTCAGATTTTGAAATCTCCGAAACGCCTCCACTTATATAAAAAAAATACATGCGCCACATAATGCGCCCCTCCAAACCATGCAAATCTAGTAGATTTATTTTTCCCATGAGGACTGAATACAACTACCAAAGATTCTATGCTTACTAAAGAAGAACTTACGGGTATTCTTTCTAATTTTGCATTTGCTCCTCGCAGATTTCGAGACCAGTTGAATAGTAACAAATACTTAACAATCAGGTACATGAATTTGAATATTTATTTTTCCGGGTATCATTTGATTCTGAGAAAGTAAATGTCAGGTATTAAATCGATTAATACTTGCGATCACACTTTCAACTTGGCCCCACTGCTACATAATATCGCTAATCTCTACGATTTTCAATTCATGTTACTAAATGGTGTAAATATCAATGAGAATATTATTAATTTCCGTTATTGCGCGGTGTTTTGTTCGCGTATCCATGCTACTTCACGGAGGAATGGGAAGTAACGACCTCCGAAATGAATTCCAGACTGGTGATGACATATCGACCGACCGTAGTGGCGCCAGCTTGTCTAACGCGAAACCAGGAAGCAATACCATCGAGATTAGACTGCTTTTTACGCCGCTGTATTACCGGCTTCTTTCCCTTTTTACTTCGAATCAAGTTTATTCATACATTTTCTCTTTCACTTGTCACAGATAACAGTAATATATATATTTATTGCACCCGTGCCATACGGAGTTATTCATGGTATTAATGGATCGTAAAAAGTCACAGATAACTATATATAGGTGGTGTGCAAAGCCGAGGTACAGCGATACGCTGTTATAAACTTAACCTCGTAATTAAATCCCTCACAATCGGCACAACAAATTTAAATTAATTTCTTCTACATAAACCTGGGGAAGAAATGAAACAGCACAAGAGTTACAACTTTCCTTTCAACCGAATACCTCCCAAAAAATTATAATTAGTAGATATGTAAGTACCATGTAAATTAAATCTTTGGCGTAGTAAACGTACTGAATTACTTTATCTACCAAGAATAATCGATTCATTACGGGAGAAAGTGAAATGAATTCACTGTACGAAATGCCTAAAAAAATCGTCTCCTTTCGAATAACAGTGAGAGGCCGGATTCTAGCAAAGTTCCTTCGTAATCAAGATTTTATAGGTAAACATCTAAGAAAGCAGACACCAAAATTTGAATAACGATTAGTCGTCGGTGTTGTGGTTCCTGGTCTCCAAGCAACACCGCATTGCTGTACAATCCGACAGAGGCGATGATCGACTCAGCGCATCGAGGCAATGTTGGAACCAGTGGACACGAGCAAATACATACATTTCGCGTTAACAAGGCATTTACTTCCAAATGGCAAGCGAACGAGGTGCTCTATTTTGCATACAAAGAGTCGCCGAACTGGTGGTGCAATACGAAAAGGGCTGATTCTACACAAAGGAATAAGTAAAAAATAAAATGTAGAATAACATTTTCTGTTATGAGACTTCATTTTCGGGAAATTTGATTTTAGAAACTCATCTGGTACAAATGCAGACCAATGGAATCCTTGTGCAAAATTATTCTAATTAGTTGAAATTGAATAATACAATTATATTTCTTCGAACGAGGCTTTGCTTTCCTGAAAATCGAATTTGAAAGTCCCTCTAGACTAATAGAAAAATTAAACTTGATCGTCTCGAAACAAAACCCCGATCAAAACAAGGGTATTCTTCAATTTCGACTTATTTTCCTATAATGATTTGTAGTGTATTTATTGATGCACTCTGCCAATACAAATCTTTTAATTCATTTCCCTTGAAAACGAAGCACCAAATCAAAAATATTTTTTCTATATTTTCTACATATATTTTGATGTACAATAATGTTCATGGTAATATGTAACGCATAACATTCATTTACTCCGATCTCTTTAATTTCCCTCATTAATTATAAGCCAATCATTTTGAATATCATTCGAAGAACAAATTATCAATTAACAAATAAACGTTATTCCCTAAAATAAATAATTCCCCAACTGGTTAGTTTCTCAAAAGATTCGCACTTCTTTAAATTAATTTAATCGGCCAACCAAGTAAAATGACATCAGTTGGAGCACATTATTTAATTATCAAACTAATTCAATTATCTTGTTGATCGAATTAATAAATATAAATATGATTTTCCTTTGTATCATTTTTATAAAAAGGTATAGAGCGACTTCCCCTTACTGTGGCGTTATTTTATTGCAACTGCCCCTCCCCTAATCCGTTCCTTAACTTCCCTGTCATATTTCAAACGCACAGCGTCCGCTTACATTACAATATTCGGCAAGTACTCATTATTTTTAGTTCTGACTTTCTTCTTATTCTCAACTATTATTTCAATTACGATTTAATTTGATTATGATATTTTTTTAGATTAGATTAATAACAACCTATAGCTGAAGTTCGCCCTTTGCAGGGTATTTCATTTTTGCGTGCAATAAAGACGTATGTGTACTATTGTTATTATTAATAATCAAGAAGTAGAATCATATAGCCTTTGGAACGCAGCGTCACGATGAAAGATACATCAGATATAAACCAGCCACCGTGAGAGATTTGAAACTTGTACAAAAGCATGCTTCTCCACGGCAGCTCTCTCTCCTTTGAAAAATAATTGCTTCAGAGGGTTCCCCTTTGGCCCGCCACGGCACAAAGGGTGCAGCTGTTGCTCCAAGTCAGCTGACGTGAAAAGCCTCGCCACCTTGCCCGTAAACAGCAGCATTAACACGAAACACCCTGTATATACACTGCACCATTTCGGTGTTCCTAATCTATGACCTGTCTAGAAGTTGCATAATCAAAGTTTGTGAGCTGATTAAGCCCGTGGGAAGGAGAAACCTCGCGTAGAGAATAATCAGAATCGCACTTGACGATAACGGACAGAAAGTCAAAATCGCAGGTAGTAATTTATTTGTAATTGATTTTCAATAAATTGTAATTCATTTGTGATTAAGCAATTTTCAGTCGTAAAATGGATCGTTGAATTGCACAGTCATTTGGATAAAGTACCATCCGAGTAATTTACGTGATGCACCGAATTTGCATTAAGAATGCTTTTGAAGTAGTAGAGAATAAAGATTTCTTTGCAAGTGTGATTCGTTAAAATTCAAATGAGGCGCCATTTTTTGTATATTATTTAAAGTTTAATTGATTCTAAGTATTGGAACGTTTGAAATAACTGAATTATTGGATACATAAAAGTGGTCCTGCAACGTGATGTCGTTCCATATATTTTATGCTGCAAGATGTGCCTCGCACGTGGCATTAGAGTATTACATTTAGCAACGGTATTGGTCTAAGGCCGTATCAGTAATTACATTCTTGAAATATTCCCTATCCGATAAAAATCTCCCACAGTTTAAATAAAATTGCTAAGCATATATTTGTGAAACGAAACAACGGAGTTCTCTCAAAGTATCAATCATGCTACCCATGTTTAGTTTGTATAACCGTTATTTTAATATTTCAATTTATCACAACTTCAAGGAGAAATTATGATATATTTATACAAGGTAAAATAACCTATTATACCAATTCTGGGGTTTACTATAGCGTTTCTAGTTTGGAGGAAATACAGAGAAAAATAGCGTCCAACTTTCAGGAATATATATTCTATTACGGTAGCATTATTATTATCAGTAATGTTGATTTCAAAACTAGATCGCGCCAGTAGATAAAATATGATCCAAATTGATAAATCCAGATGGAATTTCTTCCAATCCCACTGTATAATTTATAAATTTGTAATTAGACAGCGCTAACGTATGAACGCTTTCCACTAATTTCTGCATTCCGCTATAATAATTCCCTCATGTTTGTCCAATTTAGCGCGATATATAAAAGATTGTCGCCGGGTGACACCGAGGGTCGAGTTGCATGGATACTTTTTTGTCCCTATACCTCTGCAGAGTGGAGCAGCACAGAATGTCTGAATATAGACAATTTAAATATATCCGCCAGAACTGCAAACACGGAATAATCCATGACCCATAGAATAATCGTTACAGCCAAATGCACCGGTATATTCCAACGAGGAGTTTAAAGGGACCACAATTTTTCAGTCACACCCCTTAACGGCGAGCGAGAACGGCGAAACGAGTTCGAGGACTGTCGATACCCACTGAGATATATCGTTTTTCCCTCGGACAATACGCGGGCTCGGCGTCCGCTTCATGACACATTACCCTATTCGCGTCGCTGCAGGGCGCAGCCGCGCGTATTCAGCGAACACGCGCGCCTACGGACTGGCCGCTTCACTCGTTCTCGCGAAACGGCCAGGGAAACGAAAAAGCTGAACGAATAAATTGTAGCCGCCCGTACCTGATGTACTGAATGTATCCGTGTCTGGCGTCTTCGAGGAGGAACCCCGGGTTCCGCATCTCGACGCTCTCGAAAACCATTAAGTCAACGCATGCCACGGGTCCGGCGGTGCTAAGGTCACTCACGGACACGAGACGACACGATCGCACGAGCATTCCATCCTCTGCGCGCTACGCGGCACCATCGGCCGCAGACTCCTCCAAGGACGGCGTTTCGACCGACAACATCTCGCACAGTTCCCGAAAATCTTGCCACGATCGGTAAGGAGGAGCCGAGAAACGTACGCGCGATTATTCACTAGAAAATTCGTGACAACGGGGCAAGCACACGGTCGGGGGAATCGACAAAGGGACACGACCAAAACGGGATACCGCGCGCAACGTGCCCGGCGTGACTGAGAGGAACGCAGCAGAACGAAGAGACCCGCACGGTTCGACGTACGCGAGGCGACTGAAGTGCGGCGCGAGTCGAGGAACCGTGGGGGGGGGGGGGTTCACCGTCCCACTCCACTGCCCGCCCCACCCTTCGAGCGAGAGACGACACTAACCTAACCTACCGGGCCGAAACGCGACTCGGTCGATCGAGGAAAGCGTGGAAGCGTGGAAAACGGAGGGAAGGACGTGCTCCATGGCACCATAACACATTTCCGCCCTGTGTTCACGCGCCTCTCCGTGTATACAGGCTTCCTCGCGCATGTGCAACGCCCAATACGGGGTGTTTCCGAACTACGGGCAAAAGCTTGCCGCTGCTTAACCTCGGCAGAGTTTCTGGCGGCTCGATCGACGCTTGCCAGATTTTATTCAATTTTCACTTGCATCACTGCCACTATTATCGTCCGTCGAGAGATACCAAGCTTGCTTAAGTCAAATCTGATGAAGTGGGAGTTTGAGAGTTCTTGAGTGACACCAGAGGTGAAGTTAAACTAAGAACCTATCAAGATCAACGTAGAAACGTCGAGCTAACGGATGATTGTCTCTGGATACAAGCTTAGCTGGCTAATAGAATTCGTAAAAATAAGGAATAAGGTTCTTGTAATCGTGGATTTGCTAATTAATCAATTTCTGAACAGTTCCTGTTTCCTTTTACAACTTTTCCTGCCCAGCCAAGTGTGCAGATACAGTTCTGTGCCACACTGCACACACTCTTGTCCCTTATCTTCGGCTCGTTCTCTTCTTATCGAGGCGTCGGACAGGAAGTAGGGATAAACCTGGCAACCCTAGATAAGAAGAGCCGTAGCGGTAGGGCAGGCAAGAATGATCAGCCTGGATTTGTTTATTGTAATGCGCGATACGAGAGGCATTCTCTTATTTAGGGGCACTTTATCGTTCCACAGATAAGGAGACTTGATTAGGCAGCAGACCAGCCACGAAATTAAATGATTCCTCGTTATAACGATGCAGGAATTAACTTCCCACTATTTACCTCCCCAATTTCGATTCCTAATTAAACCTCCGATATAATTTTCAAAACAATCTACCGACGTCTTAATACTTAGGGCATACTGACACTAAGATACGTTGAGCTATCACGTTCTACGCGCGTATTTCCATCAGCAACGGCGAACCCATGCATCAGCGAAGGCGTAAGCCGCCGACTATTTTTGCTTTCAACAACCCAGACGGTCGGCGTTGGTCAAAAATTTTTAACAGCCGCTGCACGTAGACAAAGGACAACCCGTTTGATCGCTAATTCGATCACTGATCCGCTCACCCGCGCGCAACATCGCCTGTCTGCCGCGTTTCCCTCTTTTCTCTCCCAATGATCAACCCCTTGCTCTTTCCACGCACCCACCGACACGATCGATGATCGTTTATTTTTGCTCGGCTTGGCGGTTTACCGCAGACGGTTAATCGTCTGGGAATTAATACGAAAGGGCGAATTCTGTGTTTATGAACAGCCACGCTGGTTGCTAGAGGAAACAAGGAAGCACGCACTTGAAACCGAGTGGAAAGTCAAAAATCACATCTGCGACGTCTGGATGAGTCACTGCTTGAAACGAACAGACACCACAACCTTCCAGACAGGTGTTCCTTACGAGCGTATGAACTATGGATCATACAGATCGTCGTGCAATGGATACGGAAATCCTTGGAAAGTGGTATCGATTTTCTATGAGCCCAGTAATGTCTGCTCCGTACGCGTCAACAAGCAATACGTCGCGTCTCTTCGATTTTCGCCTTCGGAATATAATACCACGTTTCATATTTGTGTAGATTGGAAACCGCTGACGAGGAGAGGAATGGTTGGAAGATAGGAGAGGATTTCTGTTGAAGAAATACCCACCTTTTGGGGGAAACTGGTCATTTGTTTCCGAGATATCTGCGTTTAAAACTATGGATTGTATGAAAAAAAGCACTATAGTGATTTCGGAGACAATAATTCCTGTAATTTTACAAATCACTATGTAACTATAATTTAAAGTTCGGTACGCCCTCGGGCGTTGGGGAGACCGGGGCTAGTCGACTAATTCCCATTAGTTGTTGTATTATGGAATGAATGACCAGCTTACCATTTAATGCATCGCCGTGACAAAAACTTGCGTGTTCTATCAGTGACAATGAAAAAACTAAAAAGGTCGGTGGAAAGTAAATATTTTTGTTTCGACTATTCATGAATTTTTGTCCACTAAGTAGTGCCTGATGTTATTTCATGAATATTTTGTGGAAACGTGATACATTGGCTATAATTTATGGTGTTTTAACGTGTAACAATGTCGGACGGGATTATTTGACTAAGCATAGGAATACCATTAAAAATTGCATTTTTATCCTCAAGATGCAGTCGAGGCAACGAGTTTAGCTGCTCAAATTCACTTCCCCCACCACAAATCCTTCCAAACTCACCCCTACCAGCTTTACACTCTATCCTCCCTTCAAACTCTCAGGCCTGCCAAATAGACTATGACAAACCAGTACAAAATAATTACACTATCTAAAACCATGATAATTAATAAAAAAAAAATAGCACTGTGGAGTGAAATTTTTTTTTAAAAAATGAATTGGCGTAGTATACATATATACGCCTTTTGTATAATATATTGGTGGAACTGTGACAGCAGCAAGTCAACAAAATACCAATGGTCTATTTATAAAACTTAGAAATGTTAAAAATTAGTCAACTAGCCCGGGTCTCCCCTACCTACTCGAGGTGCAAACGGTTAATAAAGCTGTCAGCTGTGGGGGGAAAATACTTCGAATTTAAATAAATGTTTCATATACCTGCAAAAAAAAATGCGATACACTTATTCATACATCAATCATTCTTCTAAATCTGATCTTTTTGCTAGAGCCTTCGCCTCTTTCAGATCGTAGACGCAGATAGTAATAACTACAATCGCAGTTACAAAATAGACCACTAAGTAGTGCTTGATGTTTTGACCAATTTGGTCTAACTACTGTACAATTTTCTGACGGAGAAGATTCTTCTCCGTGTAAATGAATAAACGTGTATTTGCGTCGTCCTGAAGTCCAAGCTACGCTACTCCACTGCAATATCAATCATTCCCAGAACGGAATCATCGACAGGAAATGGTAGCGGGACCTTTCGAACCGGTGAAGGAGAAAAAATTCGCGTCTGCGATAGAAACATAAATCGCGAGTGTTTTGCGTGTCTCATTACCGAGCCCATTGACAAGTGGGCGATAAACGGAGAGTACAGCGGAAGATCTAGCCGCGGCTGCAGCTGCCGCCAGTCGAAGGTGAACGACCCCAAAAGAGAGCTACAGATGGAAAAAAAAAAGGGATCGACGAATGCGCGTTACGCGGCTATTGACGGTCGCGCGGGAAACTCTGAATATTACCAACAATTAATGATAATGATGATACTAATCGTCTTCGTTGTATCGTATCTACCATGATGAAAATGTTAAGATACGATATTACTACAGCTATTAAACCCAATCTTAAAGGACAGTGCCAAGTAAAATGTTGAAACTGGGCTGAGAATGTAGAGGAGTATAAAGAAATTTCAGAATATTAGCCAGGGAAAGAAAGGTTTCAGAACCCATGTTTATAGTAGGGTAGAGTGGGGCTGAGTCCCGTTTCTCGTGTAAACCTATGTAAAATTTAACAATCTAGAGATATACGGTGTTATTTTGTGTAAACTACAACTATCATGCTCTACTTTTACAAAGTTGTTGGTTGACAGATACTGACATTGTGTCAATTCAAAGAGGCATGTAGCAAAAAGCCCCTTGCTTGGGGTAAGAAAGTCCCTAATATCTTCTAACCAGCTTTTCGTATAATATAAAACAAAATAAACAAAAAAACTCTTTTCAAATCAACAAATATTTATTAAACCAATTTGTCGGTATACAATATTAAAAGGAAATACTGCCGCTTCATTTTTTAAACAAAATAATGAAAATACAGGACAGAGATTCAGCTTGAGCAAAATATTCCACAATAATCTTGGCTCAATATAAAGATGTAACTCTCTTTTAAGCACTTTGGCCTTATTTCTCTAACTCAAATTATCTTAATATAAAAAAAAGGTAGATAATTTATGACTTTACTAATTGGTTTGTTTCAACAAAGACAACCTCTGTTTTTAGTATATTAACATGACTTCTTTACCAAAATATAAAAATATAAGTAAGGGACTCTTTTCCCCAATTATACTTCTATAGTTTCATCGATATATAGGTTAGACAATATTATCATTCAGAAATAAACAATGCCATGCACAGCATTACTAAAGGAACATACAATCTTAACTTATTCACTTGATATGCCGTTGAACTCCACTTTACTTCGAATAACACAACAAAAACGACGTACTTTTTTCGCTTCTTGATATTCATAATGACAAAGGCGTCGTGTGACTCGCACGAACGCCCAAAAACGACAGTGACTCCTATGGTCCTCGTAGCCATTAACATAGTTATGCTGCAATATTCAAACGACTATTCACGAATCGAAATTTTAAATTCGGGACTTTTAGCCCCACCTTATTCTACAGATGACCTTTTCTCAACCTCGGGAAGAGCAGAATACGATACCAAAGTGTCGCCTCATACTTCCGTGACACCATGTGAAATAAGCTAACACGTTCACTGTAATAAGGGATACCTATAGCTATATTCTCCAAGGTGTAGTTACTTTCGATCCAGGCGCGCCATGTTGCATCGAACCTTCATTGCGGACTAAGAAGACATCTTCCTCATTTATGCACTTCTTTCATCGCAGTAAATAATAAACTACTCCTTCAACGCGAAACGGACAGAACTTATGAAATTTATACGTCCCATTTGCCCCTATGCGCCTAGGATGTAACAATCTTTTTGTCTTTACGTCTAGTTTTCTGAGCTTTAAACAAAACTTTGTTGCGTGCTTGAGCAATTTAATTCACAATCTTCATAAAATGAACAAGAAATTTTCCGGGTAATCGTGACACGAAAATCGCTTAGAAAGAGGCTTGGAATTTGAAAAAGCGATTAGCAGAAACTGACAAGATTAAATAATGCCTCATAAGCCCCAGTGCACACGAACGACGTGCGTCATTTTGCAGCCGCGTCAATAAAGAGATATATAAAATATATGTATATTTTGGGACAATATTGTCATATTGACGCGACTGCAAAGTCACGCATGCCGCTCGTGTGTACCAGGCTTAAGGGGGAGCCCTATTTAGGACGCTAGGAATAAGGTGATTTTTGGGAATTTTTTTCTAAGAAACTGTTGAGCGGATCTTTTTCAAACTTTCAGGGTATTTTAGCTCACATTCGAGCAATAAAAATTAATTTTTACGTTACAAAGTGTTCGGTAGAAATGAAGATATACGAACATGTTCGTGAGGACTCGCGCGCTAGAATTGCAAATTGGCGGATGTAATGGTGGCCCCATTTTTTCCCTGAAATAAAAGAACCAAGGATTTTCTTATTTCCAGTATAATTACATTGTCGATGAACCTAAGCCATTGATAAATAAATTGAATTGAACAACTCTTTTTCCATAAATAGTACGAAATATGTTAGGGCAGAATTGTAACTTTTACTTTGAAGTCCCACCAATTTGCCAACTTTGAACTTTTTTTCCGTTTGTTAGGTTCATCGACAATGTAATAACTCCAGAAATAAGAAAATCCTTGGTTTTTTTATTTCAGGGAAGAAATGGGGCCACCATTACAATCCCCAATTTGCAACTCCGCGAGTCCTAACGAACGTGTTCATGTATCTCCATGTCTACCGAACACTTTGTAACGTAAAAATGAACTTTTATTGTTTGAACGTGAACTAAAATACCCTGAAAGTTTAGAAAAGAACCGCTTAACAGTTTCTTAGAAAAAAAAGAATCACCTTATTCCTGGCCGTACTAAATAGGGCTCCCCCCTTAAGTGACACGTTGTTAAAACGAACAAACAATGACACATAAATAAGTATCATAAAAACGAGTACCTTAAATATCAGGCAATCAAGACGAAGAATCTTGAGAAAAATATCGATCAAATTCATTTTTTTTATTTTGATTTTTTTACGAGTTGTAGCTGCATGGAAGTTCATTCAGACTTAGATTAATATAAACTACGAACGTCTAACTTTACAATAAAAATTGGTCCCGTGGCTTTTGTCAAATCAGATTAGGAGCTAATTCACATTATTTGCAGGAACTATTTTGTGACAAAATACCCGGAGGTTGGGTTGGTTGGCACAAATTTAGGTAGCCAAGTTTATTAATAAAAATAATTCGGCCGCGGGCACCTGGAGGAGCACGAGTGTGCTCTAGTAGGGGAGACCGGGGCAAAGTGGGACGAAAAAAGTTGGAAGTCGAATAAAATTTTTCCCTTTCAATGGAAATGTGTGGAAATAGATTTATAATATAATTTGAACATTACTATTGATAAATGACGAATAGCAATACTTAAAATAAACTTAAAGTATATTAAAATTCAATTTGAATAGAAAATGCCAAAACTGACCACTTTACCCCATATATGGGGTAAAGTGAGGTGCAATAAAATAAGAACTTTGATTAAAAATATAGGTAAATATTAACCACTTGCGCTGGAATGACGTGTGTAGCACGACAGCTTCTGTCTCTTTTGCACCGTGGTTGTCAAAAACTGTGGCAGATTTTTCATTTTTTTGAGGTTACATTCCGTTCTATCACGCCGCGTGGTTTTCTAGCCAGCTGACGGGTTAGGATATCGCGCACATCACTTGCGCATTGGTTCTTAGCAGCCATTCGCAGCTCAGCTTACCCCGGCCACTTTACCCCGAATGTGTACTCAGCGGAAAATTAATTATTTAATAATGTTAGGATTAATGTTTTCTCAAACGCGTCTGCATGTACGTTGGTAAGCTTGTTATAAACACGCAGAAAAAATTGGAGTTAAAATAACACATTTAAGACTCATTTATCCAAAAAGCTAAATTGAAAAGGAAACCAATTAGAAGTCTCTAAAACTTCATTTTTAAGTTTTTAAACGAATTTACATTTTTCGATATCTGAATGCGCACAATTATCATTGTGGTATTACACATATTTATTACGTCACCAAAGTCTGTAAATATATTCTATTGTTAAAGAATAAATTAAGAAAGCTCATTTCACCCCGAGGTTCAATTTGCCCCGGTCTCCCCTGCGTTTCAGACAGGTCGAGCAATAAAAAAGAAACCGGGAGAAGAAATGCAGAAAGTGTAATTGCGGCGGCGATTACGTAAATGCTCGAGCACAATGAGATACGCAAGGTGTTACTCTCGCGTCTCGTCTCTTTCACGCAGGGTTCGCACGAGGCCGCATTTAGCGATCCGTTGCGATGCTCGACGCGTTTTCTGCACGCGCAGGCCATTACCTCGTAGCTACTTCGCAGCGACGCCACTTACCGAGGGGCAAGGTAATTAATGCCGAGGAGACGAGGGTGCTGAGCTCCGCTACCCTATCGGGACGGGGTTGCTTCTTTTTTCCCAATGAAACCTATCGAACTACGCGCGAAACGATCCACCGAGTGGCTGTGGGAGTCTCGAGGAATCAAAACCCCGCGGTGAAACGGCGTTGGAATGACGCTCGCCGATCTTTGCGTGTCACGATTGACAATAACGCACTGCGCTTTTTAGTTCCTCCGACGCAACTAATGAAATATTCATCGGAAACCGCGCGATTGTTCTACGCGTCAGCTTTTAGCGCATAAATATCGCGCGCTGCGAGTCTGAGGCGTGACTGTGTCGCGAAGGAAAAGCTGCTGATTGCAAGGAGGGGAAGTCGTAAGAGTTCCCTGGTTTATTCCTGTAGAGGATTTTCGTGGACTTAAGTCGCTCGCGAGGGGAGTGCACGAGGTTCGAGTTGCCGATTCGACTAAAGTCCCGGGTATAGTTAGTCTATGCTGCGTATAGTGCTGCGGCAACTCCGTGGGCAGAGTTACTAAAAATTTTGTGGGGAAATCGAGGTCAAAGTTCGTCCAGATCCTGTGTAGGTAAGGTAAGTCGGGAGAAGGTATCTATAGTTTCATAATAAATTTATATAAAATGTAATATATATATTTCTGTCAAATCAACAAAGCTTATTTGTTATCTGAATCATATACTATGAAACGAACACTACCAAATTAATAAAAACTAAATGTTTACCCATAAAAAGAACAATTATCTTACCCCAATGCATTTGTAATATAAAAAACTTATTCGTTAGGCATCTTAATCTCATTGTGATGCAATATCAAGCGGAAGCAAACGTTGAAAACGATGCGAACGAAACAAAAAATGGTACTTTTGGTGTGGTAGTTTTTATTCGGTATATTTCTCGGTAATGAAGCACATCGAAGATCATCCTCTGTCCATTCTTCTCTGTTCGACTTTCTCACATAGGTTCGCATTGTTTACTAAAAATACACATTGTTTACTGAATTAATTAAGTTGCAACCTCTATACTAACACGGCATCTTACGCCCAACGCAGTTTCTGCATCTTACCCCAATGTGTTGGGGAAGATGTCAAGCTCGTTAGATAACTGAAAGTGTATCAATAATTTGAGCAAAAGTCAGAATAAATAAGAAAAATACCTTCTCTACAGCTAACAACCCTCCACCGTCGATAACACTTTCCTTGTTTTATTAGAACACAAAATATCAAGCGGCAGCAAAAAATGCTACGAACACTGTAGGATAACCTGCTTCAAAACATGTATTCTGTTGTTTATTTAAACAAATGCCAAGCAATTTCATTTACAAATCGTCAGGACGTTGCTAACGCCTACTGCATAGACTCCGAGTTATAGTTAATTGGCATCTTATCCAACGTGGCATCTTCCCCCGACTTACCTTGTACATATAATAAATATATACGTAAGACTGAGATGAATCTAACTAATTAATCGTAGAAATAATTCGAAATTGGCAAACATTACAGGGCGACAGTCATAATTAAAACTTCCTTGGATTTGGCAACAATTTTATGATAAATACTTCGATGTTGCAGGATACCAATCTCCGACTGATTTACATACCGAGTTCCTCTTTAATTATTTAGATGAAGAATCACTATCCAAACGAGGATGAAACGTACCTAATGCCCCGTTGAATTTATCACTGTCACATTTTCATATTTACATTAGATCTTTATAACACTCGCATCATATTTCAAATAAATGTGATTACGCTTGCCTGATTCCTTAACACGTGCGCTGAAATGTCGCGCGAGAATTTTTTTTCTAAGCGATATCCAAAATGGCAATTTTCGCGCCAACCGATACTTTCTGTACTTTCTTGTAATACGAGTAAATATGCGAGGAAAATCTCGAATTCGCTCGTTTCATTAGGTCATCTCACAAGTTCGTGCCGCGGTGTGTTTATAACTTAACGATACGATTTCTAAACGCAGAACGATAAGAGGTCGATGCCTCTTATAAATATATAATAATACTATTACCTATCTACATTGTTTTTTTTTTTTCATAAAATTCAAAGGTGCGTTTAAAATGTTGATGTAAATTTCGGTAGAAAATCCCCCACGAACTTATCAGCTGACCTGGTACAATCAATTTTAAATTGAATTTCAAAAGCCACACCAAGAACGACGCGTGAAATGGGAGTACCCTCTTAATGTCCCCGAGAAGCGCAGTAGCCGGGGAGAGTTCTGTGCCTATGCTGTTTACTCGCGCAAAATGGCACCGGTATTGTCCGAGCAGCATCGTTAACGAAGGGAAAGACATGCAACGTCCGGCCATTATTCTCGTGCCGCGGTCGCGGCTCTTTGTTAGCGAAATTTACGAACGACCGAGGATTCCGTTCAAGGTAGACCACCTTGGCTCGGCCACGGTGTCCGGGCGGGTCGTCAGGAATCCTTCGTTTCTCCTTTTCACCTGATGCTCGCGGTACAATGGACGTGAAAAGTGAAAACTGCTCCAGCGGTCGCGCAACGCGATCGTTCCGTGAAACAAAAAGGATCCACCGACCGCGCCAACATTCTCTCCATCCCTCGAGATCTCTCCTGGCACGGCGGAATGAAAACTCAGGGCCAACGAACGATAATCTATCGAACAAGTACCTCGATAATCCTGTCACTATCACGGCCGAGCGATTTCAATGCAATGCACAGTGGTCGGTCTGTTGACGGTCTAGCGGGACAGAAGTCCAAGATCATGACCATCCAAAATGAAGGAATCTTGGCCATACCACAGGCTACTGAATCAGAGATATCGGAATGATATCGACGTGAGTTACGAAAAGTAGCATATTTCATTTATTTTACAAAGAGCAGCACATTTCGATCCGTCGCGAGAAGAAGCACGTTTCAATGTTTCTGCCGATAACAAGCATGTTTTTCGAATAGGTAAGGTAAATGTCCCAGTCCTTAAACATGGCCCAATAATTAAAAATTGAGAAGAAATTTTATTAGTAATAACAGTTTTACTAATTTGCAACGTTTAAACTGTTCGAAATATAATTTCAAAATCTATTAGCTTTATATAGATACAATTATAAGCTTACATAACTGAATAATTATATCATACAAAAATACTATTGTACATTAAAGCTTCAACAGTCTCAATCTCGCGTCTTACCTAATGGGCTCAAGCAAGCGAGAGAATATTTTTGTTAAGGTTGTAATTAATTATTATTTTATAATTTTTGAAATTATGCAGTTGTTTTGGATTTATTATACATTGAAGAATTGAAAATTAATTGGATCTTTTAATAATTTTTGGTTTTTAATATTGAAATTGTTGCGTTTATCCACTAGTACACGATACCATGACACGGACCAGTTATTAAACGCGTGTTTAATGGTTATGTAAACACTGATACGGACGCCAGTATTCAGTGAAGTTTTAAAATTATTAACATTTATTGTACCAAAGTATTTTTTTGTATCCTATATGTTTACGTTAATAATAACTAAACAAAAATATAATACAGTTTAAGAATTATTAAGATAATTAATCGTAACCTCGTCACAATATTAACATAACCTAAAATTTTATAATATACATTTAATCATTTTTTCATGCCGAAAATTTAACACAAATTTATTATAAATAAAATGTTTTTATTACCCCAAAATATTACCATATTGATTTATTTTCATTAACTGATAGAAATTGTTAAATTAAATACATATTCAATCATTGGGACACTGTTAATTAATGACTGGGACACGCTATGAATTTCATTTAATTACTGGGCCATATGAACAGTTTCATGTTTTAATTATTTTAAAACTTTTGCTTTAACAAATGTAGATTCTTGTTACGTTATGTGAAAGTAGAAATTTTACGCTTTTGAATAATTATATTTAGTTATAATTTTATACTATTTAAATATAAAAGAAATTGCAATCATCTCAACTGCTTCCTTAACTGTTTCGCCATTGGGACATTTACCTTATACCACGAGGACAAGCACGATTCACATTTCGCCACGAGCAGTGGCACGTTTCAAACGCTGCTGCGAAAAGTAGGGTGAATCGACCAGTGAATGAACAAATTGACTTTTTTCGTGTATAACAAGAATACTATTTCATTGAGCACAATGATCTTATATTTAGAACGAAGAAAAATTTATCGAGATAACGGCGATACTAATATTTTTTTTAATCTACGAACGTCTCGGTCGCTTATTAAGTTTTTTGTTTTGTGGTTTCGGATGCTGCCATTCACGGCGAGGAACCTAGTAACAAAACACGTACGATGACAGTTAACCATTATATCGTGTAAACTGTGTTCTGACGTAAATAAATTTACCAGGTTCCTATTATTATAATATATAGATTATATTTTTATATTCTTATGTTAGGTCCCTCACCTAAACTTCCATTCTTCTTTTGTAGCGTTTTCTCGTTGGAAAATGAAGTATTATTCTTTGTGTTCATTCACTCGGTAGAAGGTATTCATTTATTGGGTATTTTGTTCATTCACTAGTATATTGGGCATTGATTACATTATTATGATTTATTTCAGACGCCGGTCAAGTAAAAAATCGCAAACAATTTTTTTAGACATTTTTAAAGCCTATTCTGTTACAAATTCTTATTTAATTAATAAATTAGGACATTATTTGGTTTTTATCGTTATTTGAAACTGAAAAAACGCTTAGCTGTTCATTCACTGGTCAATTCACCCTAGCACGTTTTATTTGTTTTCCGAAGAGTAGAATATTTCAGTTCCCAAACAGTTCGCAGTCGACGTTGCTCTTCTATGAAACGTGATATTTTTCGCGGCTAAAGGCAAACTGTGCTATTTCTCGCAACAAAGTACCGAAATGTACTATCTTTCGTCGCGAAAGAGCATAAAATGCTATTCTTCGTAGCGATGAATGAAAACATACTACTTTTCGAGAACGAAATCGAAACATTCTAAGAAACGTGCTAGCCTTCAAACACACAAATGAAGCGTGCTACTTTTCGTAACGCACGGCGATATGGTAGGCAACTTTATACGTATTTGTTAAAAAATTACGATCGGCGAAACACACGAGAGTCGGCCGCTTAGTAACGAACCGATTGTTAGAATGCGTCAGTATCAGGTATATGTATCAAAAGTGCTCAATTGTATCGCGATTTAAATTGTTAGTATTTTGAATAATGGATTGCAGAGGTACAAGTAAGTAGTAAGTCAAGTTTCAGCCACGAGTATTTTAATTTCCAACGAACAGAATTCAAATGTAATCATAAAAATGATGGAATTTTTCAATAGCTTTCGTTGGGAAAGCTCTGGATAACCAGAAACCTCGTGGAATCTGAAAATGTTTGTGTTATTTTATTCTATTTGCTTTAGAGAGTACGTATTCAAAAGTTATAGCTGCAAATATTTACAACTCTATCTACAAAAATGATAATGTTAGGAGCTAAAATGTGAAATTCATTCTAAATAACGTGGTTGTAAATCATTTTTCTCTACAAAACACAGTTCATAGTCGCTTTCTACATTCTAAGAAGCCCCAGAATACGAATTTGGGGTTTAAAAAAACCCTTGAGGGCTGAGGCGAAAGTTTCAAAGGATAAAACAATGTGGATGGTGTTTTTCAAACAAATAATAAACATTTCCACCTAACTAATGATTTATGGACGACCACTGTGCAATGTAGATAGGTACTAAGTAAGAATCCATGGATTTGTTTCAATGAGTTCCCATTAATAATATATTGCTTTTCCGTTTAAGTAGATTTCATTCATGAACCATAGGGGCAGCAGGTGTGAATTTGGCCTGGAAGAATTCAGGATCATTCTATGTTAAATTGATCACTTTTTGCTTGGCCTCAGGAATCATGAACTGATGTCATGAAATTGAAATCTGTTATAACTCGTATAAAATTAGACAGGGGCTTAAGTCATAATTTTGCCCGCTTTGGATTGGTTTAAAAAATACACAGCACCATAGTTTGCGCCCGAACAAGCTTTATAAATGAATTTGTACGTTTAGAACTATCAATTGCACTAAGTTCGTTCCTGCTTCGTTTTTTATAACATGAAAGTTATAAAAAGATTCTTGTTCTTCAAATATCCCATTATGATCACATTTCTTAAAAAATCTGCAAAAAATATGACTATATCGATCCTTCGAAGCTTACTCTACGGGATAAGGTTTTTTCTAGGATTATCTGGGTTAAGTCTGAATTAAGTTTGGAAGAATCTAAGGAACGATGCATAGACTTGTCTCAATTTGTTTTAATTAACAGCACAAAGATTTCCCTTTTGAATTGATTGAATTCGCGAGGCACGGAGACAGTGGGTCTCGATCAGCTGTAAAAGAATCAATGCGTTTATCTGAATCCGTTTAATTTGATACTTACAAAGTTTATCCTTTCGGATCGATTCATCTCACGAACGATAAAGACAGCAGGTGAGTTTACTGTTCACGAAAGCCAGCTGTACCTATTGTCCTGTATTCCGTGGAAAGACATAGAATTTCACCTGAATCGAGCACGAGTGCTCGGTGACGTCCCGGCAACAGGGATTGCGGTGCACTTTCACGTTCCGTATGACCTGTCGCCGATTCACAACACGACCGCAAACTTATTAACGTTCGCCACGGGAATCCATTATTCCGAGCTACAAACGAAATCTGCTCTCTGCGTCCCCAAAAGGAAAACTTCCTTCGATTGTCAGGTGCCATGAAACGTATATGCACGATGGAATAAGATGGTTCTTTCCAACATCGAAACTACGGTGGAACTTAAAGGATAATATACGTCTCAAACCTTGAAAAAGATCGGCTTCTGCAATTTTGTCGGATATTTTTTTAACTTATTAACCGTGGAAGACGCGTTAGGCAGTAATTTCAAAATTTTGCCCTTTTAAAGCAGACGAGTCGATTCGTCGTGGAATTTTAAAAATTTCACTCGTCCAAGATGGAATACGTAATGTATCTGTTAGGTCATGTGTTGCGTTTACTATGCACGACACGAGTTAAACCGTTCGCAATTATTTTTAAATGTAGGTACAATTAAAAAAAACACTGCAGGCGTTTCTTTTCTTCTTCTTCAATCTGTTAACGGATTAAAATATGATGTCTAGGGAACGTACTTAATTGTCAAATATTAAATTGAAATCTGCTGCAGGTATTTACGAGGCTCTTTGAAAAAAATATGGCGGGTACTCGAACGCTTAATTAAATACATGATAAAATTCCTCCATAGATACCGATACTTAGTACAATTCCATAGGTGTGAAATAAATCCTTGTGCAAAAATAAGTTGAAATTATAGAATAATTCTTTACTAAACACTTTTTGGTTTTGAGAAAGTTTACTTGGAGAATCTGTAGAGTACATGAGCTAAGAATCGTTCTCATCGGTTCGGGGAAAGTCATTCTACAATTTGGACCTAATTTCTCACAGGAATTCAATTCATTCATAGTTGTATCAGATTCGGGATTACATTTTGACAATACTTAGTGAAGTGCGCGCGTATCAGATGAATTTGCAAATTTGTCGAAAACGAGGGCTTCTATAAAAAGAATCTATTTTACATTTCCGACTTTTGCAAGTAGAATAATACTGTTCTCGATCGTACCACTCATTGCGAGACACCTTGTGTATCATAATGAAATTTTCTTTTCGGAAAAGTGAGCGTCGTAAGTTAAACATAAGATGTGGAATAATACTGAAGCATCCGCTGGTAGACGGTCAAAAGCACATCCTCTTTGAAATCGATTGCCATTATACGTTGCTTCAGCTTGCACGAAGACAAGTGTTCAACGACGTATTCAAATCTACAACCTCGATCATCTTTCTCCAGCGATTCCTACACGCTTTCCAACTTCGAGACGAAACTTATTGTGAATTCCTTGCAGCGGCCACTCCGCCCGTAGCATTCCAAAAAGGCAACTCGGAGATCGCCAGTCGCGAGAGCCGCGTTCCGCGATAATAAACTGCGCATAAATAATCGGCGTTTTGTTCGTTCGTGGCCGAGTCAAATCGAATTACTCTAAAGACAGCTTCAATTATAAGTAAAATACTGCCGTCCGTCGGGGGCCGATCCATTCGTTTTCGCGCGTCCATAAATCTGCCTCGTCCAACGCGAAAACGTTCCCTCGCGTCGAACTTCTCGTTCGATTCGTACGGTGATCTACATCGTTGCTGAAGCGTACACGGGGTGTTCTATCTACGCAAACTCCGTCGAATTTTCATGGAACACCTTTCACTTCTTTGAAAGGGAATTAGACTATTTTTTACAATTCATGATTGAAGTATTATTGGACAAGTCTGATTGTGACTCATATCGCTAGTATCATGAATCACACATTCGGATACAACGCATTGCATTCCAACTCGAACTTTGAAGAGAATTGCAGAAAGTTAAAAAAAAACATATTTTGCGCTGCACAGCATGGCCGATGATATAATACAGGGTGTTTCGTAATAGCGATTGTAGATGATAAAGTAAATAGGAGAAGTGGAATAAAGTTATATTGGAGACTTCGTTTTTTTTTTATCAATTTCGAAAACTCGTGCGATTGAGTGTAACTGACATAAGATGAGAAGAAAATGAATTTTTATACAACAATTGTAGAGTAGCTACCTCTTTTTAGACGAGGCTCTGATTTCGAAAAAATCTATTTTGAAAATTCTTCCAATATATATAGATCCCTACGCGCGGTCGATTAAAAATCGTTACCATTTTCAAGTGGTTCTCTTGAAAACAAAGATTCGTTAAATAATATTATCCTACAATTCCAGATAATTTTTGCACAAAGGTCCGTTTCACACTCGGTTCTACCATATTTATTATTCTATTCTCCCAATTCATAGCGACATCTAAGTATTCCAGATAAATTTTCAAAATTGACTTTGTGGAGAAAGAATCTTTATAAAGAAATTTTATTACACATTTCCTATTTATTTGTTTATGCTGAATAACTACCCTTTCAATTATACCACCTATTGCGAAACACCCTGTATAATAGGGAATAATAAATCGTTAATGGTAAAGTGATGAGTTTCGTGGACGTTGGCCGAGATATCTACGTAATCATAATTCTCGTAACTAAGTGCCATTTTCTTTTGTATGTTTCCTTCACTTTGGTATAGGAACAGTTCATTTCGAGGATCGTAAGCTTGCCAAAGCGCTCGAACCTTCTCTTCGTTCACGCGGAAACCCGCTTCTTCGACGGGGTCGAATTATTTCGCGGCGTGACCTTTAACTTAAGCCAGATTAAAGGTCGCGTATCAGATACGTGCTCCGTTGAAACGCTTTCGTGCCAAAAATAGCGAGGAAGGTAGCGAGGCAGCTAGAAATGGCGATTCGAGGCGCTTGTGAAACGTGCCTGAATTTCATCGCGAAAAAGATGAATCGTGCGCTCGATGAACTTGCTGTTTAGAATTTGAATCGACGCTAAGTGACAGTGGGTACGGTTGACTAAAAAATATCGTTGCAATTATCATTAACTTGCGATGACTTCGATTGAGTTTGAATTCTGGGATCACTTGAGACCCTTCGGGTTTTTCAACGTCGAATTAGACGAATTTGTAGCATCTGCGAGGAAGATAAATCTATCAATAGAACAAATAAATGGGTACTTTTGTGAGTTATTGTACAATTGACAATCGTTTACGATTAATCAATGATCATGATAATCATCGCAGCAGATGATTGAGAGAATGGCAGTACCAACTTTAAATGTGATCAAGTGCATCCAACTAGTATCTCACAAAGGGAACGGAAAGTTTTCCTAAAAATCGTCTAAAAAATAACAAGATTAACTTAAAAATTTATGTTTCTGTTCGTGATACCTATTCAAAAGTATTTAATGCGATATATCGTTACCTTGATAGGTAACTCGTTAAGTAATAAGTCATAAACTTTGTATTTCTAATAGTGTTTCCAATTCTTAATAAAACATATTTAACACGCCGCCGTGACGGTAACTAATAACTGAACACAACAAACGAAATGGACACCACCCCCCTCTTTACAGAAATATATGGAGTTAGTCAAAAGCCTGGTAATGCTCCCCAAGATTAAGATAATTAAGCAAGGGCCCCCTCCTACACCTAACTAAAGGGTATATAAATAAGTGTATAGGTACGTATATCATTAAAATCGATTAATATTGATCCTTTAGACAGAAATGCAAAAAATGAATGCTCGACACCGTGAATCCTGTATAGATACCGATTAATCCAATAGTTTCGAGTTTCAGCAGTATTAGAATAATAACATTCGAATACTCAAATATTCGAAGTTTATTCGTAGCATTCGAATACTTATAAAATAATCGAATATTAAATTATTCGAATAATCCCAGCCCTATTCGACACGCGAATAATTTTTTTAACTCTTATTCTTCATTCGAAATTTTATTTAAATAAAAATTTTGCCCATCTCTGCTACATAGTCGCTCTCAAACAACTGCAGGTAATTATATCCGTTCATTGGGAATGAACCCCTAGAAGATAATTTTGAGAAAATACTGCCAGAAGTGTACGAGCAAGCGTTTAAAGTTCGAGCAAATTCGTTATTCGTTCCAACGGGGAATTCATTTCCTCGGCTGCAGAAAACGCGAAGGGACAATTTCCGCGGGGAAACGTAGAAAAGTTAATTTCCTGACTTTTTTCCAGAGCCCGCGAGAGAGGGTGGCTAGTTCGATTTTGCACCGATTACCCAAGCCATCTGCTCGTAGAAAGTCAAACGATTAAGACAAGAAAAGAGCGAGTCGCCGGGACTTCCTGCAAATTAGCGAATGTTTATATCCTGAGGAGGCTCGAGGAAGTTCGCACGAGACTTTCCATGAGCGGAGAAGAGCGGGTTCTGTTGAGTTATTGCCAGAAGGAGGAAGAGCCGGGGAGGCGAATCTCTTTTCCCAGAAAGGAGCTCGTCTGCTCGATTAAGTAACAGCTCCCTGTTCCGAGGCTATTCCTTGAGAACGCGCGCGGATCCCTATATTACGACGATTAATTAACTCGATTCGATGGAGAATCGAACCGAAGGCAATTATCCTCCATAACGGCCCGGGTGTTCGCAATTCGTTACGCGTCGACGTTAATCTACCTGAATGACTGCAGTTTCATTTGCAGCTGTTTGTGGCGTTTCTCAGGATGGAGCGTCTCCCCGGTTATATGCATTTTAGCGAAGCCATCCTCGCTGAGGAGATACATATATCGTGTGAAAACAACTCGAGCGGAATCGGAGATGTTGGTTTTATGAGAATCGGGAGAAACGAAGAACGGATAATCGCCGTTATAGATTCTTCAGAGGTCAAGAGCGGACATTTTACATTGTATCTGTGAAGGATAATATTTTTAAAGAAATGTAAAATAAAAGTTATCAATTTGATAGTTTAAGTCCAAGTCTTGAAAGTTCTGTCGTTGTTCATTTGGTTTTTAACTTTCGTGTATTCACGCTTGATTTTCTTTTAATTTTATCTAACATACACGTTTCCTTAAGGCGATAATGAGGCAGAAGACTTTGAGAAGATTGTAATTACTAATTCTTTCCTACATTTTTTGATAATCTGGGATCATGGAAGTATGTTTTTGAGAGGCTGCTCAAATTCGGAGAAATAATGCAGATGTAAGCGTTGTGTAAAACGTGAAACGTAAGAGGCCATACGTCACGTTATTGTGTAATCGTGTGTTCGGGCATTTGACAAATGAGGGAGGAAATACATTAAAAAAAATTGTATGTTACACGATTTTATTAACAGATGCACTAAAAACTAAAAAAAAATAATTATTTTCTTGTACTACAATTTTGAAATCCATTTTCCATCGACAACAATATCAGACTTAAGAATTATGTGGGAAGCTTACCTTTTGCAGCTCCTCGCCGCTTCGTCATCGTCCGCCGGCGCGCCGGCGCCCGAATCCTGTAATCAACAACGACCATAATTAAATAAGGAAACGCCAACTATAATCCTTCAGGGATCGTGTCTCAATCTAGAGTAATCCCGGTTATCGTCGTTTCGAGAATCGCGCAAGCCTTTAATTTGGCGGGAAAAGGAACTCTTCCGGTATCGCGGGGGTACTCTGTATCCCACTCGGCCTCAGAATAATTGAAACGTGAGCGGCACAGAAGCTTGGAGAGAATAGCTCTCGAAAAGGAGAAGCTGAAAGGCACGTAAGGACATTCAGACTTGAGTTTATTGTGGAAACTCTTATTCGGTGAAAGGGGTGCAATTGTCTCAATTGCTTCGGACAACTCTGTTACGTTTCTCGTAGCAACGAGGAAGCACAAAAGAACGCTATCTTTTTTGAAAAGTGAAACCGAGAAAGTCTAAAAGAATCTAAATCCTAGACTTCCCATAAGTAGATAGTAGCTTGAACGAAACTCTGGAGAAGATATAAACGCGCTAACTTTGAGCCATTTCACGCGAGATTTCTGTGGTTAACATCTAAATAGTATATATTCCATGTATATGTACGTACATTTGACAGGGTTTACGCCGCTTTCGAAAAGATAACAAGTGAGCGATCATGTAAAAAAAATTTATAAGTTAAACGATTTTATTTAATTTGATCGAAAATGCACTAAAAACTAAAACATAATTATTTTGTTGTAATACAATTACAACGGTGATATGTTACTTTATATAAAATCGTGGGACAGGATATTTCATCGCTCACTTCGACGATTGATACTGTATTAAATTTATTCATATCCTGTTAAGAAATATCCTGCCCCACGATTTTATTTAAAGTCACGTCAGCGTTGTAATTGTAGTACAGCAAAATAATTATTTTTTAGTTTTTAGTGCATTTTCGATTAAATTAAACAGACTCGTTTAAAGGAATTGCACTTTGTTGGGCTGAAAAATAGGTAATTTTTTGTGAATTTTTTATACGAAAACGATTCGACAAATTAATTTAAGGTTTGGCAATATATTGCACAATATTTATACTGGGTGTCCACATACGGTCAATTTTATTAAGTAGCGAACCAATGTGAGTTTGGAGATTTGAACCACAAACTTGCGGATGCGACCCACCCTGTTATACAGGACGTTATTCTACTGATAGTCGATACTCTAGGGGGTGATTCTACAGGCCAAAATAAGACGAAAATATAGAATAGAATTTTTTAATATCGCCCTTCGTTTTCAAGAAATTTAACTTAGAATTTCAGCTAAACACGTGTGACTTTTGAGCGCCTGAGGAGCAGGCGTGCCTCGGCAGAGGTAAGGGGAACGCGTCCAGCTGTCCATAGAATAGATTTGGGGCCCTTAGAAGGGCCCGCAGCCAGGTCCAAAAAAAATTTGTAAAAAAAATGAACAATGATTTTTTATTAATATTTCGGAAACTAACAAATACCCGAAGCCATAATTTTAGATTAGAGTCCACACCCCCTCCCCATCTCACCCTTCAAACCTCGTGTCGATCGGCCATTCGGAAGAATATCCAAAAATATTGCTGAACGTTAATACGCTTGTTTTCTGTTTTTAAGATCCTACACATGTGCAATTTATTTGTGTGATTATTTTTGTAAGCATTACCCGAGTAAACCAATGTTCTTATTGGTCGCAAATGGACTCATACCTACCACTTTCCTACCAATTCCGTTTAACAGCTAAAGTTCTATTAACTAATTCATAAGAATGTTGTGATGTACTCATTTTGATATTATAAATAATAAAAAGAAGACATCAATCTGTAGCGGAAACTAGTTACAACTGAATGTTTTGAAAATTGGATTTAAACCACTTTCAAAAATAACGGCTCATATCTCTGTGACAAAGAAAAGTTACACCTAGGGAATACAATCCCGGGAACTAATCCCGAGAATTTCGTGATTTTCTAAAAAGGTGAATTGTTTTATGAAAAACTAAAAAATATAAAAATGAATTTTAAAAAAACAGCCGGGTTCCGGGGATTGTATACCCTACTTAGTTGCGCCACATTCGCACGCACCCAGCACGACAAACGAAAAATCTGCGATCGTCAGATTCGTAGGAACAGAACCCCCCCTGGGTCTCGACACGATATCGATGAAGATAGAACGCGAGGAGAGATTCCAGGGGATGACTAACTCTCCTGGAACCCCTCGAACGAGGGAGCCGAAAGAGGGTCGGCATTTTTTCCAGTATGCACTTTGCATGCGCTGAATGCTCCGCGGCCTACCAAGTGCACTCACCGCCCCGAAAGGGTAGTTGCATTTTTCTAGCGTGTCCAGAGGGGGTGAATTCGTCGGGGGGCGCGGGGCTATTGATTTTAAGAGCTCGTTTTCTGCGTGGCATGCTCGACGATACGGCATCTTAGGCGTTTATGGTAATTTGCTAGTAGAGAGCTCGTTCGATGCGAATCCTTGACTTTAATTCAATTATTCAGACCGTTCTTGGAATTACGGGGGTACACGAACATTTTAGATTAATTGTCGTTGGAACTGGCTCGAGATCCTTAACCTAAAAATTCCTTTTCCTGGCACTGAATTGTGTACGCATAAACGACAATTTACCCAATTTGCTACATAGTAATGTGCGGGTCTTTAGTTTTACCAAGATGCCATATATATATCGCGTGACGGAGTCCCAACAATGAAGGCGAATTATCGCGCAACGACCCGCGAAAGGCAAGCGATGGTCGGTCCGATGGGCGACGGGTGAAATCGTTTAACAAAGGCGGCCTTAACAGGTGCTCGTTCGGCGAAGTTCTGACGTTTTTTCAGTGCGCACACTCGAGTATGCATCAGACACGTGTAAGTGCACGTGTAGCTTCATTCAGTCGCGTCACTGTGGCACTTTGTTTTTAAAACAAACGTCGCGCCTTTGGCAAACGCTTTTCTTCCCGAGCACCCCATTCGGCCTGCCTGTGACTTTATCCAGCACTCAAAGAACTCCCTGATCTCTAACAGATGCCTTCGCCTTGCCACTACATTCTAGGAAATTGAATACCATTAAAACAGAATGGCTCGTGCCCTACTTAGTAACGGTAGATTTCGAGAAAGTTTTTCCTTCGTAACGATATTCAGACCGAGAGATAACGAAGAAACGAAAAAATACGAGAAAAATGATTTGAAAGTAAGTACAGCTATTGAATAGAACAGCGTTGCTAGCTCGACGCGAGTATATATCACCAGCAGCTACACTCCGACGAAATTCAAGTGGCTGCGCGTGGAACCGCCTGCGGAACACGCGCGAAGCGTATCATTTCTCGTGACCTTGTCCCTGGATCGGATCGCGCGAAAACCACGAGGAGACTGCTCGTCTAAGAACTCGTTTCTGGTAGGAGAGGAACGCGAGAGATACGCCACACAAGGGTGGTTTGGTATCGGCCGCGAGGGGTGGCAGGCTCTTTTGTCCAAGCAGAATCATTCTCTGCCCGTCCCATAGAAAACGCACTCGTCACGGCCGCTCGTTCACCGAGAGCAGATACAAGCGGGACGGCTGCTCCACGTGCGTTCCTTTCGCTCTCTTTCTCCACTCCCTTTCGCCTGCCCGCCGTCGTTGCAACGCGACGCGACGGCGCGAACGCGTGCCCCAGCGCTGTCCCCCGTGATCGACATCGACCACAGTTCGACGTTTACCCGAATGTATTCCTATCGTGACAAATATACGAATCAAGCTAGCTCTCAGTTTTACATTAAACGATGAAAGTAAGATTGTCGGTAGAAGCGGATCTAAGCTGCGAGAAAATGATCCGAGCTCCCCTCAGAAGCATGGGTGGAAGAGAAGCATGTTTGTGCAGTAATAAAATTACACCGAAAGAAGTCATACACCCATGAATACGAGATAACGTGAACCGGTCTCGAATTCAATTTCGTGCATAAAACGTAAACAAGTAAGAAGAGAAGAGGATCCGAGCGGTGCCCGAGAAAGCGACCCTGCCCGAAGCGAACGCTTTGACGAGCGGAGATATCCGGATTCTCTACTTAACGTCAATTTTTACCAGCGGCCAGACACAATTTTTCTCGGCGAGCCTACGTACGCGGATTCCGCCTACGAGAGCGTGTAATCGCGGGGCGCAACAAGATACGCACGTAAATGCGATGGTGAGTGGTGCTAGGAACGAGTGGTTTCGTGCAACAAATTGCCGGAGGTTTGGCGGAAAGAAACAGAAGGAAACGTGCCGCTTCCGTGCTGACCAGGCAGGAAAACGCTAACCGCGAACTGGTGCATACGCTGAGGAGGGAAACGTCAACACTAGCCTTTGTTTACCACTCGGCCCGTGGCGTTACCGCGACGCGAGAACTCCTGGCTCGCTGTCACTACGTACACGGAGCAGAAAACTTTGAATTTCCTCGATTCCCTTTCTAGCGCGGCTGTCAATGCACCTCCAAATAAGGAAAGGCACCGTGAGCCAGGCTAAACCATCCGATACGGGTTTCGAGCACGGCGTTTCGCAAGGCATCGAGCGGCGGGAGGGGAAATTTCGAGGGAACGTATTTTCGATGGAAATTGACGGCGGGTAACAACAAAGAGACGCACAAAGCAAGAAAACTCACCGAACTCTGCGGGGAATTGGACACGCTCGGGGACCGCTGTACGGTGACCAACGCCATGATAAGGGCCTTCCACGTCGTCGAAATGTCGAAGATAACACTCACTGCCACTATGCACACGCGTACAAACGATCGCGCCGTTCGAACCACGAAAAAACGATCATTTTTCACGCACTCCCAACGGCATCACGCTCGCGGCGGCCATGTTTGATACAGTCTATTGTGGCGGGCGGACTGCGCACGCGCCCGGTCACGGAGTGCGCGCTTCGCGATTCTCCTTATCGCGCGGTGACGTCACGAGTACAATTCCTTCCACAATTAGTTCTTCTTTTAACAATTGGACAGTTGGTCTAAAAGAACTCACGGAACGTTTCTAAACAAACCTTTATAGAATCGTTGAAAGAATTGCACTCTTTCAAGCAATTGACTTTCGCTTCTTTCTTTTCATGCCGGACATAAAAAGTTTGGTAATTTCCTGTTAGATCGAGGGGAGTGTTTCTTTTGATCTTCTTCTCTTTCGTATTGTTTCGTGTTTCGTTTATAATCTTATGATCTGGGATCGATATAATGCATTTTACTTTCGTTAGAAATAGTGGGACAATAATTTAGAACATTGTAACAATGTATAAGCATAAAACCGTATATTTGCAGTATTTCTTTCAGGATATTAAGTTAATTACGACTTGCATTTTTATAGAATACTAAAATAGTCTACTGTTTAAAAGATTGATATTGATAAATATTTAAGAATCGGCGAAAGTGTTTTTACATTAAGTACAAGTTTATAAATTAAGCCGTTTCAGAAAGAACGTTTGAAATGTATCGATATTGCGGAAGAAATTAGATATATCGATGATTCGATTGTGAATCGAGAGCGTAGATATCTATAGATAGGTATCTTTCATATTATTAATGGGACATTTTACAGCGCCATAAGTGATGTCTCTGTGAACTAAAACGCGAGCGGGAAATCTCTGATCCATTTGAATTTTTTAATGTCTTATAATTGAGGCATTGAAAGCAACAACAGACTAACCCACATTTCTTTCGAAATTGAGTTAGTAGCAATAATGTATTCCAATAGGCCCTACTGATCATATAAAATAGGAAATTTTTTCTCAATTAGCGTTAGTCCGTTGTTGCTCTCAATGACTCAATTATTATATAGTAAAAACACTCAATAGCTGACCACTAACACGATCACACATTTTCTATCTTTTCTAACATCAAACTAAAAACACCAGACTGAAAATGCGTTCGTGTCCCAATCAGTAGTGGCCAGGCATTGAGTGTTTCTACTAATCGTAAGTCATTAATAAATTCAAATGGATCAGAGATTGAACGCTGTAAAATGTCCCACTAATACTATGACAGATACCATACCTACTTATATATAGTTATCTATGATAAAAACTACGCCAAAGACACGCGTTAAGCGATGAAAACATTGGAAACTACGACACCAGCGCCGCTCCAGATGTTCCTAAGAGGTTTATTTGTGTTTACTCACTGATATATATATATATCAGTATATATATCAGTGTGTTTACTGCGAGATGTGAGCACGGATTTCGATGGAAGCAAGTATTCAGCAAGAGTTCGAAATCACTTTGGGGATATCGTAATTCGTAGAATTTGCAGAACGACCAAGGACGTAATATACTGTGCGTGGAACGTTTAAGATGTAGTGCGCACCAATTTTCTTCAACGACAGTGTTGTGTATTGAAACTATTGAGTGTTAATTTTCTGCCCACTATCGAAAATGTCGTTAATTTTTACGCCAACGAATCAAATAAGATTAACCAACGTCGCAGTAGTCCGCATGAAGAAAACTGGGAAACGATTTGAGATCGCTTGTTACAGAAACAAAGTAATCTCATGGAGGAATAAATTGTAAGTATTCTACAGTTGATCGAAACAAAGACGTACGTTCTTCACACATCCTATCCTAAAAACTTGACGTCACTGTGTTTACTTATATTACGTTCTCTTCGTGCAGAATGTTCGTAATTGCCGTTGACAACAATGATAGTTATGTTAAATTTCAGAGAGAAAGATATCGACGAGGTTTTACAAACACACACAGTGTTTCTGAATGTTTCGAAAGGACAAGTAGCGAAAAAGGAAGATCTTCTAAAGGCTTTTAATACCGATGATCAGACAGAAATCTGTAAGGAGATCCTGATACAGGGGGAGCTCCAAGTTTCCGACAAAGAAAGGCATTCTGCCTTAGATTCTATGTTTAAAGACATTGCCACGACCGTTGCTGACAAATGCGTGAATCCAGAAACTAAACGTCCGTACACAGTAACAATGATAGAGAAAGCTATGAGAGACATACATTTCTCCGTGAAGCCGAATAGAAATGTGAAACAACAAACTTTAGATGTTATTCCACAGTTAAAGGCTGCGATGCCGCTGGAGCGAGCTCAAATGAGACTCAGAGTCCTGGTCTCTGGCAAGGAGGCGAAGAAGTTACGAACTAAAATTGAGAAATTGGTAACGAAGCTGGAAAGCGAAGATTGGGCCAATGGAACGTTAAATTTGGTATGCTTAATCGATCCTGGTCAGTACAGAGAAATACACGAATTGGTAAGATCTGAAACGAAAGGATCCGGGATATTCGAACTACTCAATTTAAAAGAAGTTGTCGAGGGAGATGAAGTTTTGGAATAAATTGTAAATCTAAGTAAATGTTGTTAATCATTATAATCGTATAGCCCTTGTTACAGTTAAATGTCATGGTTTCTATACACGTCTGATTATTTTTATTTGAGATTACACGTCTATTTACAATACATATGTGTTCCATGGTTTTTCTTCCATTTACCTATGTGGATTAAATTCAATATAAAACGTGAATTTTTAATTGCTACAAATATGGTACAATTAAAAGTTAAATGTAAAACTTATTTAAGTAAATTATTCATGAAATCGTGCATTTACTGAAACTAATCGAATGAAACGAACCGTACGAATCGTAATGTTTGTAAATAACAATATGTAAGGAAATATAAAATGTTATATTTAAGAGTTGTACCTTAGCGTTAGAATTTATTAAAAATTTTTAAATACGAACCAGTTGATACATTGTATAACTACTATGTACATTTTTAATAGAATAATACAATCAATAACTGTCGATTATAACTCGATTAAAAAATATTTACAGCCTACCTATGTTCTGAAAATATATCTGAAAACAATTAACAATTTGGCAAAGTTCTAATACATGGTTAACCATTCGTATTATTGTTTTTTGAAAGGGAAAGATCAGGAAACATCGCTCCATAAATTTTTCTGCTAGAACTTGTAATTTACTTATTTTCAGTCAGCTCTGCTCTAGGAATATATATATTTTCTGTGCGTTGATCGCATTTAGCTGCGATGCGTGACGTCGTTAATAAGAAGTTCTGCAACTTATTCAAATATATTTGTGCTTCTTTATTCAATAAACCATCCTGCACCAACGAAGCGACGCTTCGTTCTACTCGTTTGCATATCGCTTTCGCCGAATGCAGAGTGGAGCAAGCTTTGCCACCGCCCTGCCACAGATATATGAAATTAAATACACGAAGATATATCGCTTAGCGCGACACGAAAATGAATATATTTCGTTATTACCGGAATAATATAGGTTTCTTGAGGGGGCAATTGATTCGCATACTCCGATATCCATTCTTCCAAGTCGCTAATATGTTTGCTTTCAAACGACTTACTCTCCCCTGGCATCGACTTCGATATAGCGTGGCTTAAATCAAACAGAATCATCTGTACTCGTTTCAATTTATCGACATAAGGATGCTCAACTTTCCCATCACTTGCAAATTCTCTCGCCAATCCTATCTGCGCCAATAATTCTTCGGTTGAGACAAGAGCGTTAAATGTTACATCATCCTGGGAACTTATGTCAACCTCTGTGTTCATCAACCGTGGATCCTCATCTCGGATTACAGAAGCTTCTTTTTTCGTTACCTTCGATCTGGAACTGTTATAGCAATGTGATTATTAAAAAAAATGACTTTACCTTAGAAACCTTCTGTATATTACCACAGATTACTAACGGTGACATAATATTTATAACAAACGTGGAATGAATAAGTAATTAGAAACTTGTCAATACGAGTGAAATAAGACGACGGAACACCGGTAAATTAACGGTTATGATACGATGCTAAGGCGTCAAGTATTATACCGGTTGCCTCGTATTTCCACTTAATAAAGGCTATCGGGGCACGACTGAAAACTCGTCGCGATAAAATTGATTTACGTTCTGTAATTAGTGTTTATCCGAAAATGCTACAGATACGAAATGATGTTTAGGTTATATCATAATCTCACCATGTACCTATTTCGTAAAGATGCCTGCATTCCGACCTTATACATTAAAAGAGGCTTTTTCCATACACTTCTAACTACTTCCATATTTGTGACAAGCGAATTGCACTGGAATTGCGTCAATACGGTCGTTCTATGTGCACAATTTTGTTCGTTGCAAACGTTACGATTTGGAATCGGTAATTCGCTTTATGCTGCTACACAAAACCTGCGCACTGTCACAGACCATCTTACTTCAATGTTTTCAACTGACATACGGAATAAATTCAGTCTGAAATACACGCGACTCAGATTTCAAGGAATTTCATATTTTTACGGAAAAGGTCTCGGAGTGTAACGAACCGTAAAAGCGGCAGTCAGGATATGGGGATCTAAATATGTACCAGCATTATACTTTTATCTTCTTTTCATATTGCTCTATTTTTCAATGTGCACTTTAACGAATCATGTGTGTGTACATATTACGCGTTTACTATTCTACTTTTGCGATTCAAAACATTTTATTATATGGATATTTTTTAAGGGGATCGTCCGATCAAAACGCTCGAAAAATATAGGTGATCTTTAGGATTTTTTTTAAAAGAGGGTTCAACATGCTGGAAAAAAACTTTAAAGCCTTTCTTTATTCGTTCTTCAAGGATATAAAAACTTTTTTCTTTTCATTTGCCTATAATGGTTCGAATTTTACGCGACGCTCAGTGCATTGCTCTAACAAAAGAAGCGTAAACGGTAGACAGTAGAACTCGACGTGGAACCACTATCGCATCAGTCTTTGAGAAGGCAAATAAAGCAAAATGACGATGTTTGGTACCCGTTTTGAACACAACATATGAAAAAGGGGGTAATTCTGCGCCTAAAAATTTTAATAACGTAGAACTATCTCTAAAATTGATGGTCAAAGGGTGATGCGATAGTGAATTTAATTCCAAAGAAAATGCCATCAAGTTTTTTGGAATCGGTTAATAATTTCGTTTGTTATGCTGTTTACCGTTCGGAAAAATCACGATTCGAAAAAAACGCGTTTAAAGTTTTACGCTAGTGCCAAGTTTTACCCACGCATTTGCCGCTACTCAAATGCCTATAACTTCGGGAATTTTACGAATTTCAAAGAATCCTTTTAAACACATATTCCTAAAAGGTTGAACATTCCAAAAATGAAATTAAAAAAATCGATTTTTAGACCGGACGGTCCCCTTTCTTAATCGATGTTTCATATGTTTCCTTCGAAATAACCAGCAGTAGGTGTTTTTATGATGGATAATGATGTTATGAAAGTTCAAGGTACACATTGACGAATGTTTTTAATGCATTTCATATGGGTTAAGTATATTTACTATTTTCTCATATACAATCTTATTTAACCAGTACATGTATTTGTAAATTACATGGAATAGGCATGAGACATTTAAAATATATATACAGTATAAAATGTAGAATTTTAATAATCATTATGGCATCTAATTTCATGTTATTGCAGATAGTATCACAATATTCTTACTATGGGATAAACATTTTATGGGTAACTGGTTTCCGATGTTTATCGAACCCAGCTGTTCATTGTAACATAAAATACTATGTTATTGCGATATTAAGTAATGCTTATGGCAGTAGATAATTTAAAGAAACATATAACGTTAGTAGAGAAACAAATACCAACAAGTTTTTCATTTTGCACTTTTTAATATTGCGTATGTACTCCCAAGTTAAGCGCATAATTATTTGTACAATATCTCACAATATTGAATATAACGTGTGTGTGTGTGTGTGTGTGTATATATATATATATATAAATATATATTTTTAGTCACTGTTTATTTCTTAAAAAGTAAAATGAATGTGCCATTAATATAAATAAATAAGTTTTTGATTTCAAAATTACTTTCACTATGGTAGCATAAAAATACGTGGGGCCAAATTAATACACTACCAAATTAAATATATGTACACTGTACATTCATACATTTGCGGAATAAAGTGATATGTAATTCCACTACTTATAGTATTATGCCTCAACAATCTAATATGTAATTTTATTTATATTAAATGCAACAAATACGTTTAATCACTTTTAACAATTATAGTACACGAATCATTCATTTTACAATATGTCTAACGTCTTCTTAAATTAGATTATACACAGGTAGTTTCTGAAATCACGGTGCAACCAGAAAGCACGTGATTCCCCATGCAAAAGTAATTTCGATTTACTTTTCCACGAGGAATCACCTTGTCACCGACGAATCATCTCCTTTCCGGTTGTGTATCGCGATTTCGGGAGCACCCTATATAATTAAGTAATATTAAACTCTGAGGTACCTTTTTGTAATTAACTGAATATCATTTTCCTGTATTAGTGTCTTAATAAGAATTATGAGAATTTGTTCTTTGCATTCATAGTTTTACTAGTTTGCAGAAGTATGCTCCTCCGCTTGTTCAATCGCCCATGTTAATTTTCTCTTGCAATATTTGATAGTAACATGCCTGTAAGAAGAGTATATCGACTAATCTTTTGACTTCTATTTACGATTGCTAGAGAGGATAAATCCAACCTTAAGAGTGGTGAACATAATTCCAAGTTCACCATTTCGCAGATAGGGTTCCATGAAATCTTCTATAAAATGTATTTCGCTGCCTAGTTGCAGTACACTAGCACGTACAACAACAAAATAAAAAACAGGAAACAACTCGTCCATTGTCCATAAATATGTGGAGCCCAACTGTTTTTGAACTGCCTATTATAAACAGAATACAGCGATTCAATATGAAACCAATGAAATCTCTATAATGAATTACGAACATGTACGCTTACTTGTGTCATTTGTTCAAACGTGTTCCTGACGACTAACAACTTTTCTAACGGAGAAAACGTTGTTTTCAATTGCTGCAATGTTTCTATCGCATCGCTGAAATACGACTCGCTTTGATACGACAATCCATTTTCGTTTAGATTCATTACAGTCGCGTTTTTCCAAAATTTCCTGAAATTTGCACTACTTAATTTAGGAAATGAACTAGACAATCCGTGGCTTGTATTAAAAGCATCGTTACATACTGATCAATGTCTAGAAAAGCCATTAGCGTTATATCGGGTTGCTTGTTCCATTTCATTAATCGTTTCCAGTAGGCATCGTCTTCCTTTTTGTTATGCAAAGCATACAGTACAAATAGCGCCGAGTGCACACGAGGCAATAATATAGGGTGAAGTATCGCGGCAGCACTTATAACTTGTCTAATAAAACAAATTAAAGGAGCAAAGCATTGTTAAACAAACATCGACTACGTCGAATATGTAAGTGGTCGATTAAAGCCAGAAACGTACCCCTCTTCTGCATTTTCTGTCTCCAATACAAACTCTTTCCCACCGGGCGGTAATGCCGGGAATAATAGAATGACTATTTCATATATTCTGGAGGTAATACTATGAAGCTCAGATACAGCATGGCTGAGCAACAAAGGGTGTACTCTTACACCGCCGTAAGTAGCTGTGTACACGGCCGCTACTTCCGTTAAAAGAGCACCCAATGGATGGTGTGGGTTTTCGAAAGCGGTAATCAAGTATTTATAAACGTCATTGTAAGTCTGAACAGTGAGCTTGTCTTTTCCAAAGCATGGAATCGTATCCAATTCGTCAGTGGCTTCGTTGTTTCTCTCTTTGCTAATAGAAATTGTTGCCAAAAGGCTTTTTTGCTGCGTGGCCTTTTGGCGCGACTTAGTTATTATACTGGCGACGTTTTGCCATACGCGTTGCGTCTCCAAGGACTTGTCGTTCATACTTGAGACTTTCGAGCCCGGTTCCTGTACACCGAGCTGTTGATAACACTGCCTAAATATAGCCTTCCACTTTTGATCTGGTGATACGCATAGCTTTCCGAAAGATCTATGCCATAGGAGGAAAGATTACTCGAATATAAATGCGCATGGTTATTGATTAATAAATCACTTACGTCGGTTTCGAGTTAGCTTGTACATTTCCGCTAGCTTTATTCATGTGCAGCGTTGCGATCACTTTCACACCTTCGTTCCACACCCCATTCATGTTGCCTTCTAATCGATCACCACTTCGAAATGTTAATGTACCTTTTCCATAAAATATGCCAGCTGATTTAAATTCACCCTCATAGTGAGTACCATCCTCAAACACCATCACGCCGTGGCCCTTTAAAAATATTATATCTGCTTATAATTTTCTTTTACATTTACATTTGCCATTTTTACGAAAATATTCAAGTATCTACCGTTAGAACATCCTGCATAAAAACTCCTTCGTAATAAATACCATCCAAAGTTACAATTAACCCACAGCCATGTTTCATACCGTTGCTCCAGGACCCCAAGTATTTTTCACCTATAATAATATATTATTTAATAACTCCGTGCCTTTCAATAAATCTTTCATTCATTACAGAAGGAATTAAAATATACCTGTCATAATGTCATCCATAATTCCATAGCCTTGCTTCACACCTGCAGCCCATTCTCCGATGTAAACAGATGCTACAGATGCCATGAAATGACCTTCTTTCTTAACACCGTGACCATGTGGTAATCCATCTTTGAAGTATCCTTCATAAAAGTCCCCATTATTATACCTACAATGTTACAAATTTCATTTTCACCGTCGTATATCCTATCGCATGCTATCTACATATAACTTGGTAATCGAGATTGTTAACCCTTCGTTGACTCTCTGGGTGTGAGCCACCCATAAGCTGATTTTGTGTCTCTGCACCTTCTATATACAAAATAAATACCTTTTTTCAAAGCCGACTTGCAAACTATTTTTTCTCTCAAAATATTATATCCGAACATCAACTCTGTAGGTTTCAAGCATCTAATATTGAAATTTGTAAAAGTTACAATTTTTTTTCTGATTTCCTTAGTTTTTTCTCGATATTTGGTAATCTAGAATTATTTTACAAGAACTGCGATAAAATTTCAATCAAAAAATTATTGGAATACATTCTAGAGACCGTGAAATTGACCCATGATTTTTTTTCATAATAATTGAATTCTTTGGATGACAATGGCACTCGTTCAGAAATTGCTCTAGGTGTGAGCCACCCAGGTATGTCAAAGTTGATCGAAAAAAGAGGTCTGACAACGAAGGGTTGACATTCATTTAAAAAAACTGACTTCATTGTCCCATATCCATTTTGTTGACCGTCTTTCCATTGTCCATCGTATACACCCTGCGAGGGAATCTCCATTTTACCGGTACCATGAATAACACCTTTATGAAACTGTCCAGTGTACGTTCGACCATCGAACCATTCCATTTTCCCAGAGCCATGCGGCTTGCCATGCAGCCATCGTCCTGCTCATTAAAGTAAACAATATTACTTTCCTTGTGTACAACAGTTCTCTACATTTTAAAATTAAAGTAACTTCCAACGACGGAAAATGGCACTATAAAACTCGTGTTACACAATACTGTCATCAATGATTTACGAACCGTCGTACTTTGCATCTTTGAAAACACTGTGCTTTGTAAAAGTGAAGGAGCTAGAACGTACTATTGGAGGTACGTGTCCAATAACCTTTTGTAGGCTACATTTTATAGCATTTTGTAAAGCGTGCAACCATTCATTACGCTCGCAGGGTGTCGGAGTATATAATACAAATGAGTCCTCCGGTGCTACTACCGATATAGCATTCTGAAACATAAATGTTGGAGAAATTGCGGTATAAGCTGTAGACCAATGCGCGATAGTCTGATCTTGATGCGATCTTCTTTAACGTACTTGTACTGTTTCAGAGTCTGGTAAAATCTCTACCCACAATGTCTGAAGTGGATGAACTGTATAGGAAGTCCCAGTTACGTGGATAAACGTGTCGGTTAACAAAACAAACCAATGTGTAAAAAACCTTCCAGAGTTAAGTATCGATATAGGATTCGATCGTGATTCCCTGACAAGTCTTCTATCGGGAGATCTCAATAACTCTCCTAACTTGCCAGAACTTTCCCAAAACGACTTGGTAGCTTCAGCCTCTTTCTGCCGCTTCTCCCGCTCGTCGCATACGTGTTCCCACTTTATCAGAGCTTCTTGCAACCGTTCCACCCCCATTCTTGTACCATTGCACTTTATCAAATTCAAAATCATATTCTGATATCTACATAAATACATCATTTTTATTATTGCATGTACAGAGAACCAGTGAAGTAGTAATAACGTAGAAGCTTTCTGCTCACGAATATTTACCTATTTATCTTACGTAGTGGATGCTGCAATGCCATAGTAATAATAGCTTCATTAGTGACTTTCTTAATTTCATTACTTTTCAATTTGTTTCTGAATAGGTTCGTTACTTTTTGCGGTACTTCGATTATTTTTGCAATGTACGTAAATCCACTAAGGGAAATAACATCGCATATTGCGTTTAAGTAATACTTGTACACGGTAATGTATTCCTCAACATTAGCAACAATTGTCACCTCGTACGCCTCGCCGATATGATTATAATAGTCCCACAAAGTAATAACATTTAATACATTGAAGCTTAATAGCTCTATATAACATCGGCATAATGTTTCGTAGACATTCGATTCGTGCATAGCACCACCCTTCTTTTGGAATGGTTTGATTAGATTTTGATAAACGAGTAATATCTCTTCCAGGAAGATTTGATTATTTATCAAATCTTCAGAAATATCTATTTCTGTTTCGTTGATCACAGAGCAACAGCTATATTCCCCAGAGCTAAAGATTTGCCGCGTACTGCATTCGATGCTGGTCTCAGTGTCGAACTGGAACATTTCTCCGGCTTTACTGAAATCATGATAAATAGTTTCTACAAGCAGATAACACTCGGTTGATTTCTTATCGATATAATTTATAATTTAATTATTTACCTAGACTGACCAATGAAATACAAACCATGGTGCATCATAACTAAACTATGAAAACTACCAGCCGCTATGTCTTTGGATCTTTCGTTCGGATATAACTGCGTAGTGAACAACTTAGGTGAACTTTGATGCATGCTTGGTTCCAGTGTCACTTGTTTATGATTATTTCTTCCCCAAGCGAAGACTCTTCCATCTAACGTCAACGCAAGTACATGAAATCTGCCGCATGAAATTTTCCTCAGTCCAGTATTACTCAGATCTGCTACCAAAACTGGTCGCGAGCGTGTAATCATATCCCCCGTTCCCAACTGCCCGTACTGCACATCACCCCACGTCCAGAGTTCGGTGGACAGAATATTGTTGCCTGTACGCGTTAACATGTTAATTCTTTCGCTTAAACCCTGCTGAGATAATTCGTGCTCCGAAGAGCCGGTACTAGACGACCAAGGAAATTCTTCGCAACGCAAACTCAGTGCCAAACTGGTGGCCATAGGCTTCAAATAATCTTCCCCTTGTTCTTCTAAATGCTCGTTACTATCGTCCTTGAATTCATTGATGTCCGAGCTTCCGCTCATATGCCTAGATAATGTAACCACTCTACCACCAACGTTTTTCACTCCTTCGTAAACTAAATTAGCTACATTCGACATATTTTGCTTGATTAGCCTCGTTGGTTTCTCAACATTTTCCAAGGGTATGTCTTCTTTGATACTTCCATAAGACGAAACCCAAGAGAGCTGTCTAGTTAGAAACTGCCTCGCAGCTTCTGTGTTTATAAAAATAACGTTTTTTTTTTCTTCTTTATCGGAATCTACAGGGTTATTAGAACATTGCTCTCCGTTCCCGATTATCTCGGACACCCGATCCATTTTAGTGATTTCTACCGGTGAAATAGCATCGTGCTCTTTACTAGCAATCGATAAAGCACTAATGGAATTAGTCGAGCGATCTTCGCTGAATTGCTGTACGTGAAGTCCGGTTGGACAAGTATCCGACGATGTTAAACTCGCCGGACTTAGCAACACGGTACTCAGACACTGAGGACAAGAATTAACAAACACTTCTTCCTCCAACTCTGTCTCGCTATCGGTATCATCTTTTATAGCTTTCGCCGTTTTTCTTACAGCAACCACGCTGAAATTGGTACCACACGCAACGGCGGACACAGTTCTGCCTTCGAAAAATTTCACCTTTCTCGGCTCTGTGCTATCGATGTCTATTTTCGGTTGATTTCCGCTAGCCCAGAGCTGTCCGTTCTCTGTTACGAACAGTGCTCCTTGATTGCTAACTGCTATCGATTTTACTTTAACGACTTCATTCTCCTGTTTATATCTGTAACGACATAATTCTTTTTAATACGTAACTTACAAATTCACTATTCTTAGTAGTATAAACGTAAGAGGGATCGTTCGCTATAATTAAGCGTAAATCGTTACGTAAACCCACCCATGGCTGCAACATTTAACTTCTTCTTTCAGGATTATCGTGTCTATTACACTCATATCTTGAGGATTTATCTTCAAAACATGTCCGTTATTATCTACAATAAATAAATACTCCAAGTTGGATGCTATGTCGATCACCTCAAATTCAGCCCTTTGGAAAACCAACAAGGGAGGGCCATCCGCCAAGAACGACACCTCTCCATGATACAGATTGCTAGAAGTGGTCGCTATGAAAATGTGGTCTTTAATAGTAACCAGTCTGCAAATCGTGCCGTTCGGCTTGTCACCGAAAGTGTACGACAATTTATCAACACCTCTCCATAAGTGCATATGCTTCTCCATTCTGTGAGATGTTTGACAGATAAATAGTTTGCATAATCTAACGTTTTTTTACAAGACAGTGGGCTTAATTAACGTTTTTGTCATGTGATTCGCGATTGAATCTCTTCCATTGGACTTGTCTGCAAGAGTACTCGGAGAAGTTTACATATTAACATGATTAAACTAATGATTTCCTTATTAACAGCCTCGATTGCTCCTTCCACCCAACTATCACGAAGGAGTAACTAACATTCGAATGCATACCTGATATCAGCTGTCGTATGATACCTCTATCAGATTGTAGGCGGGGACACTTGTGTCATTAAGTGGAGTTTCCAAATGAACATTTTTCTTCGAGAAGAGATTCATTCAATCATATTTTCATGATAACTATATTTATGGTGGTCAAGATAAAAAGATTACGTGAATATTTATGTGAGATGTAGGTATAATGAGTGGATTGGTTCGGTTTATCACTTCCCTTCGTTACTTCCCTTCCCACTTACGCCCAAATCGCCCGTGACATTCATTAAGCTAGGTTTTCCCGTAGACGACTGGACGCATCGTCAAGAATTTCAAAGTCGATTTTCTCGAAAATGAAGCGCGATATGAAAAAAAGTTACTCTTTCTTTTCGACTTATAACAAGTGAATAAGTCGAGGAAAAGCAATACAATTTTTTGATATCGCGCTTCATTTTCGAGAAAATCGAGTTTGAAATTCTGAACGTTGCGTTCAGTCGCGTACAGAGAAACCTAGCTTAATGAAATTCACGAGCGATTTGGGCGTAAGTGGAATTCTACCCCCTAATGAAACTCACGGGGCGATTTGGGCGTAAGTAGAATTCGCCCTATGTATAACCAGTGAATAACTCTCATTTGGAAATATGTGAATGCTACGTTGAAGTCGACCAATCAATATATCCATCAATGAAACCCGAGGGCACGTATTCTCGCTGCATACGCATACGCCTGAAAGCTCGTCTATCCTCGACTACGATCGGATAAATTGAATTCGGTTCACCAATCGTAAGCACCCACGATCTAGGCTTTGATGTTTGTTGTAACGTCTGCTAGGATGGCAGCAGTAAAATTGATTTGGTCTTTGTTCATAAATTTAACAGTATGTGTGGTCCTAACTATAGCAGGGTAAGAAAAGAAACTTTTTCTATCGTCTACTCATTACGTACATTTGAAATATTTATTTCCCAATAATAATGTAACGTTTTGCATTGTAAACCGTTTGTTTGCCAACCTGTTCGTAGAAGTTTTGCATTGAAGTATTTCAGCCTCCAAACTCCTAATTAGAATTATTTTCAATTTATAGCAACTGCATAACTTATGTTCTTGTGTATGTTCTCAGGAGAGATTTCTATGCCATTTTAGGCGTACCGTCGACGGCCAGTCAGCATTCGATAAAAAAGGCGTACAGGAAGTTGGCTAAGGAATTGCATCCCGATAAAAATAAAGACGATCCTAGTACTTCGCAGAAATTCCAAGATCTGGGAGCAGCTTACGAGGTCCTCTCGGATAATGAGAAGAGAGCGATGTATGACAGATGCGGAGAGGAATGTCTAAAGAAGGATGGCATGATGAACAACGCAGATCCTTTCGCAAGTTTCTTCGGGGACTTTAGCTTCCACTTTGGCGGCGAGTCCCATCATCAAGAAGAAACGCCAAAGGGTTCTAATATTATAATGGATCTACCGGTCACTTTAGAAGAATTATATAGTGGAAATTTTATAGAGGTAAGATTTTCTGTTTAATTAAACCAACAAATAGAATTACTCACTCCTGTATTTCTGAATTTAGATAACGAGAAATAAGCCAGTTATGAAAGCTGCTAAAGGCACAAGAAAGTGTAACTGTAGACAGGAGCTGGTTACTCGCAATTTAGGAAGCGGAAGATTTCAAATGATGCAGCAATACGTGTGTTCGGAGTGTCCGAACGTTAAATTCGTTACGGAAGAACGAATGTTAGAGGTGGAAGTAGAGGCTGGCATGATAGACGGGCAAGAAACCAAATTTACGGCGGAAGGTGAACCGCATATAGACGGAGAACCAGGGGATCTAATTTTGAAAATACGAACACAGCCGCATCCTGTGTTCGAGAGAATTGGCGACGATCTGTATACAAACGTTACGGTGTCCATGCAGGATGCTTTAATAGGTTTTAAAATGGATATAAAACATTTAGACGGCCATAAAGTGACCATTCAGAGGGACAAGGTCACTAAACCGGGTGCTCGTATTAGGAAGAAAGGGGAGGGAATGCCTAACTATGACAATAATAATCTGTACGGTACTTTGTATATTACGTTCGATGTGGCATTCCCCGATACAGACTTCACAAGTGCGCAGAAAGAAGGTAAGTCGCTTTGGCGTAGAGTCTTTACAACGCTGCGGCGGGATTCTAATACGTTTCCTTTACAGAAATCAAGAATCTACTTCAACAGGAGTCTGTAAATCGAATTTATAATGGAATAAGAGGAAACTAGGAACTTTGAGTGCAATGTATGTACAAAGTGACATTATAAAATGTGCGTAAAATTGAAGTGCATGTGTCGACTTTGTGTGTTTCTATACCAAGTGGTGTTCTCGCTTCCTCGAAACATAGTGGATACCAACAGGCTTGGTAGCCAGCCGGCAAGTCAGTTAAAGCGGTCACACATAGCATGACAGTAATCGTTGCGAGTATACGTACTTCCTGTTTGATTAAAAGAGACTGGCCATGTAAGTTATAGCCAATTACTTATATGGATGTCAGCGATGAGTTTAAGCATTTTATTTAATGGAATAAGTTATTTTGCGTTTAATATGCGTGAGTGGTGCATGAATGTCTTATACGAGAAGTTTTGCATTTAAACAACGGAGAATGCCAAGCGACCATAGTTTAAAACATTGGCTTCGGTATCGAGACGCAAAACAACCAAATATTGTATTTTAATCCTTCTATCGGCAGTACTTGGAATATAATGTATAACACCATCCGTCATCAATAACAAATAAGTTAAACTCGCATTTGAGATTTTTATTAAAAAAAGTTTCGCATTAAATTATACATACAGTATTCTCTTTAGTTCACAGAGATTTGTCCGATGCCTCTCCACGTATGTATGTACTCCGCTTACAAAAATTAAAGTACAGTTATTTTATCAAGTACAACACAATCTGTTGTAATATCTTGTCCTTTCGACTAGTAACTCCTCTGTTACTCGCTCGTACGAATAAGGCCGTAAATAAATTATAATTCTTTTGTAGTCTTATCATGACCGTACCTACTGTATTTACATCTGCTGACTTGACTCACACTATTCACAGTGTTCAGCTTGCATAAATACACCGAATATCATCAACCTGTGTTTCGATCGTATCGAAAATTACAAGATCTCGCAGCAAATCCATTGTATGAATTCTACGCATTCTTACGCCGGAACCCTTTGAACATCAGGGACTTCGCGATTTACCGAGCGCCGCCTCAAGCATACATTCTCGTTTACCGCGAGACTTGCGAAAATGGTATATCATATTCACGAATTAATGAACCACGCGGAATTGATATTCTCCAAATTTAGGCGATACTCGAACTTCTGTTGGACCCAGTCTAAAGTTGCTGAAAGCGCTCAACAGATCAAGCGTCGCGCGTGAAAGCGCGCGCAACATCGAATAATTCATTTCAATTGTATGTGTATCCAGCTCATTTCATTCTGGTTAATCTGAAGGTGGAACCACACATTCTGCATTCGACGAACTCGCCGAAGTGTTCGCGTATACGTATAGCTCCGCGCTATGCCATGACCGTCTCTAGAACAACACTTACGATGTTGCCACATCGCATTTCGGACAATCATCAGTCCGATGACTATGTTCCGGCTGGTACCAGAGATAATAGTAACGACGCCGCGACGTAAAGCTAGGCTCTCACTACGCCTCGCCTCAGCTTATTGGATTCTTCCTATTCTTTTCTTATGTATTTTGACAATTTGACTCACGCTGCGTCTCGCCTCACCTCGGCGCGACTTCGAGCCGGGGATTCATCCTCGAGAATATTTTGAGGAAGAGAGGTGAGGCGAGGCGAGGCGTAGTGCGAGTGGATGCAATGCCACCGCTTTCGCTGACCGCTAAAAGAGGAAGTAAGAGGTTTTCTGAGCAACCGACCAAGCACATGAACCGAGGAGAGCTCAGATAACTTCAGGTACGGAAAATCTGAGGCGACGCGAGCCTAGATTTGAGTGCGAAAAGAAGTTAGGCTAGGCGAGGCGAGGCGAGGCGAGGCGGGGGGAGCCTGTCTTAACGCGCGAAAGACTTCATAAAAATTCAAATGGGACTGATGACAGCGTTGCCAAATTCACTATGCACTGGCCTGTTACTAGAGATGGCCGTGGCTATGCGCTTATTCGGCAAGTGACGAGCGTTTTCACCTTATCATCCGGAACTGTAACATTTGTTCGGAAGTTCGCGCAAACATGCAGGCCCGGCTTAAGATTTTTGGGGCTATCAAACTTTCGAGGGCCCCCCGTGATTGAACAGCGGGGGGGGGGGGGTAGTGAGCTAATTGCCTAGTACGGAAAGTGAGGCCCGGGGCTGCAGCCCCCCTAGCCCCCCCTTTAATCCGAGCCTGCAAACATGTGATAAGCGACGAATGGTGAACGTCTACACATGTAAAGGGTGTCCCAATAAGAGCGTCGGATTTAAATTGCGCGCCATTATTGTTCCATTATCTGTCACCTGCTGTTGCGATTAGTAATCATGGAACGCTAAAGGAATTAATATGTATTTTATACTGAAATAAAAGTATCAGCACTTTTTGAATAAACGATGCCTTTACGAAATTAAATTTGGCGATCTTATTGGTACACCTTTTAGTTCAGAGCTGCGCAGGGAGCCTTTTTCAGCGCCTAGAGGCGAGCAACCAGCCGTGCGTCGAGCTGTCCCGTTGTTAAGGGTAGAATCGGTGAGAAGAACTGTAGTAGTGTAGGTGCGGGCTCGGAGGCGCCTAGCGTAAGTATAAGTAACTCATTGATTCCCCTTAGCAACGGGACAGCTGGACGTACGGCCGGTTGCTCGCCGCTAGGCGCTGAAAAAGGCTCCCTGTGCAGCCCTGCTTTAGTTGCTTGCTGAATTACATGGTTCCCCCTAAACGGTCCACAGACGATGTAATTTATCGTACAACCTAGTTGTACAACATAAGTTTGTGGCGTGGTTACACAATTTGCAGTACGATGCGGTCGCATCGTACGGCTGCTGCCAAAAATTTGTTGTACGACACGGTTTGACGTACGACGGATTTGAACGTTTGTGCACGTTTCGTCGACTCGTCGCAGCGATTTCGTTCCGCCGCTAAATAAAAATTCTATACGAATGGAAACTGAAATGTTTTCGGCGGATTTATTGAAATATACCTGCCGTCAACATTCGTGTTTGTAGGATGTAGAATGTAATGATTACTCGAATAAACAGAAACGAAGTGCAAGTGACGACATACTATTGAAAAAAATTGAAAGATATAAACCTAAAGGTTGGTCTTGAAAAAGAAAAGTAATAATATTACCTAACAGTACTGATCGGTGCCATTGCGAAAACGTACTGCAAAACGATGTGTTGTACGAGTGGACGCTCGTTTGTGAGCAAAACACCTGTCTTTGCGATTGTCTGTCCAGCTTGTCGTACAACTATATAGGAGAGATTTCAATAATATGAGATTGCGTATGATTATCCAACAAAGATCATTAAGTGCGTAAAATTTGAAACGCATATGCAGATTTTCTTATATCGAGAGAATATTTTTGGTATCAATTATGTGACCTCGGATAGGCACCTGAGGAAAAACCGAGGGATTTAAGCGATACTCTAGCAGGTTGGGGCGTGTTGGGCCTGCGTTTGCCCTATGGGCCCCTTTTCTAATGCCCAGTATGAAATCGCCAAGGGGCACATTTGCCGCTCCAACCTGCTAGACTATCATTTGCATCCCTTGGTTTCCTTTAGGTGCCTACCCGAGGTCCCTCGAGCCGAATGGGATTTTACTACCGGTTTCTTTTGTTCAAAACCGCAAAATCTCGAACTTTGAGGCCATTTTTCGAGGTGATCGCATCTGACTTCGAAGTTAAAAATGGTATCAATCGATTCGTGGTGGCGAGATCTTTCCAACGGTGCATAGCATAAGTTGTGGGTCACTAATCCCCTCTGCGACTTAAGGGGGTATACCCGTTTGAACCCTCGGAATATGTGTACACTTTGTGGATTTTTTTACAAGTCAACCGTTTTTTGACTATCTTTACATAGTATTATGAACTACTTAAAAAAAAGTTTTAGTTAAAAAACTATTGTTTTTCGGATGTTATATATACATATCCGAAAGTCTTTCGATTTTAGACGGCTAAACGGTGGGCCTGAAAACAGCTGTATGTCGTGTCTGAAAACAAAACCAATAAAATCTTCTTATAAAGTATGTCAATAGCTATCGTCCAACGTGGCCGATTTGGAATATTTTGAAAAATAAAGAAATTGTGAGATATCACATGTAAAGTTACATTCTTCTCAGAGAAAATGCCACTTTTTTCTTTGTAAATAATAAACGGGGAATCGGAATAAGAAAAGCCCCCGTTAGACGATGTGGAATCTTATTACGATCCTGTATGCAAAATTAGAAGTGAATTTGTTTAACTTAGCGCGAGTTTTTAGGCCCACCGTTTAGTCGTCCAAAATCGGGAGACTTTCGGATATGTATGCATAACTTTCGAAAAACAATAGTTTTTTAACTGAAACCTTTTTTTAAGTAGTTCATAATACTATGCATAGATAGTCAAAAAACGGGGAATCTTCATCAAGCCGTTGACTTGTAAAAAAATTAACAAAATGTACACATTTCCCGAGGGTTCAAACAGGTATACTTCCTTAACATTGTCAATCATTGACGTCTGGCTGCTGTACGTTTGTATTGTAGCGATCAGAATCGAATGAGCCGGATTTACAAATATTAAGTAGTGTGGACGCTCAATCTGTTACGCACGAAATTGCCGTGAACCACGTTATACGGGGTGAACCTCGTAACGTGATCACCTTCAATTATTCCGTTAGTGGACCGATCGAAGTTCATTTGGTGTCACAGAATATGGTTCAAAAAGTCTTTTTCCCCAAGTTTTCAAGGTCAGCTTCAACAACAACTGATAAAAAGTGTACTGTAATCAGGGCCTCTGCGAGCCATCTTATGTGACCCAAAAAGAATTTCCCCTCGGTCCGCTAATAACAGAATAATTTAAGGTGATCGCGCTACGCGGTTCACCCTGTACATCCTTAGAATAAGAACCTTTATCACAGTACGATTCATCCCGTGCCGCTGACCACTGCGACAATTCTATGGAAAGGCGTTGAAGCCGTGAGCAAAGCATTCGAGAAAACGACGAAATGCGTCAGCTCTATACGCAGTAGCAGTACAGCCTCATGTTGAACTCGTCTACGCAGGCGCTCTGTTTCCCATACGCGTTCAGTCTGCTGACCGATCCCACCAATTTGTTGCTCTTATCCCCGTCCCTGTGCCGTACCGTGCCCTCGAATATCGCGTCACCAGGCTCCGTTTGTATGGTGATGGTGTAATCGACAAGATCAGTCTTATCGCCCTTGTCCTTCCAAGCTTTCGCCGCTCTGATCTCCTTCACCTTGAGTACAGCGCACTGCACGAACTTCTTCAGCATCTTGTTCAGCTCATCGACGAGGAAAAGTGCCTTGTCCCGCAGGCCATCGTCGTTCAAAGGAACGTCGTTGCTGTCGTGGCACATGCACCAGTGGCTGGCTATGCCTGCCACGCTACACGTCCTGTAGCCGGGAACAGGCAGGAACCAACTGATCCCCCGTGGCAGATTCTTGGCGTTCGACAGCGCCTTCAAACGACTCTTCAGGATGTCCTCCTCGAGGTTGTTGGAGTCCAGCAGGTCCAGCAAGGTCTCGTGCAGATCGAAGGCGGTGGTCAAACTGCGCGCGTTCCTTCGTAGGTTCGCCCAGGCCACTTCGTGCTTGTCCTTCCACCAGTACGGCAACACTATGAACACGAATGGTAAGCTGTCCTCCATTCTGCCCTGATAAGTCTCGCGGTAGTCTCCCCATCTCATCCCGTGGTCGCTCATTACTACCAACGCCGTCTGGTTCAGCAGCTGTTCGCTGAACAGGTAGTTGATGAATCGATGGTAGGAGTCGTCGCCCAGCTGCGGGTAGTTAAAGAAATCGTGGCTAAGGCTTGCCTGCCAGAACATCGCGAAATACGGCTCAGCGGCGAACTGCGAGGCTGCCTTTCGCGTGTAGTCGAGCATGTTGTCGAAGGTCTTCCTCGTTCCCACGCAGAGGTTCGCGTTCCCCTTGTGCGTGTTCCCTATGTCCTTCTCCGAGGCGATGCAGAACGGTCTCAGATAGTAGTCTGTCGGTTGCACGCGGAAGCCAGGCTTCAGATAGTTGAACGTGGTCATGGCGCAGGCGTCCTCGCCGAACACTGTGCGGTAGCCAGCCGCACTGTAGTTCTTCCAAATGAACGGGCACTCGTCGAATGGTTTCTCTTTGGTTTGCCAGCACGTGTCGTGCAGCTCGCTCTCCGACAGCCCGCTCAGAACGGGCACCAGGTTTGGGTACGTGTTGTCGGCCACTTTAGTGTAACCCAGCATCTCCGCTGCGCCGAGATTCTTCAGGGCTTGCACAGTCTTCGGCATCATCCTGTGGAAGTTTAGCCTGGAGATGGAATCGAGGCCCACGATTAGCAGGCTGAGGCGTTCTGTTCTCGAGCTGGTGGCCCTCACTTTCTCCAGTTTCTCCTCCACCGAACGGAACCGAGGCAGGAAGGCGTGGTAGTCTTTGTATATCACCTCCTTGTTGCGCGAACATTCGATCTTCACGAACTCTGCGTTCACGGTCGTCGAGTTCTCGAATCCAAAGCAGTCGTTGCTGTACCTGCAAAGTGGCGACATCGACATGTTACGTGATTCTTCGTCGAAGGAGGGTTCGGGGAGGGGTTCGAGGGATGTGAGGCTCGGTGCAGACGAGAGGTTTGCGGCAGGCTCCCGTCGCGGCAATTACGGGCATTTTAGCAGAACATAGATTTATATGAGGCAGTTCACACGGGACGCAAAGTTTTGCAGCTACTAGGCGGTATGTTTCCCCTTATCCAGCGTTTAATGCTTCACCGCGAATGAACGCGGCGGTAAACTGTCCAAAACCGCTCGTCTGCACCGGGCCTATGTCTATTTACACACATCAATGACGTGTTCACTCTGTTCCGTGAAATTTCGTCCATGACAGTGGCAAAAAATATGTCCTTTTTAAGCCCTTCATTTGATAAAAATATGTGCTTCAGTGTCAATTTCGCATCCGTATCGTGAATTAGGAATTTCTTGATACCTTTGCTGCTTCACTGACGCGTCATTGGGGCTCCTGAATTTTTTAAAAGTTTTTCATATTTTTCCGCAAAGTATATCATTAGTTTTTCACATTTTTTTCAATTCGAAATGATTGAGGAACAAGTTGTAGAATTAGTGAGTTAATATCCAGTTCTCATATTCTTAGTTTCTTGGATACCTACTCTTCCGAATTTCTTCCTCTTTGTCCACAATTATGGCGATCATTGTCAAGTTATTCTCCGAAAAGTGAGTGGTATTGGTGAGCATTAATCGAGAGCTTTACGAATCCGTGACAGAATTATCGGCCCTATACACACGGTACTGGAAATATTTATTGCTTCACTCGAATAAACACGCTGTCGCACATATCTTATTAGATATTAGTATTACTTAGGAAAATATTATTACAAAAATGTGTAGCTGCACTACAAAAATGTGTAGCAGCACTACAGTGCCGCACTCAGGATTTAATCTTGGGGGGAGCCGAGTTGAGCGTATAAAAATATTGTGAATGCAGATTCAATAAAATTCATTAGGTGATTAGAAAAATTTATTTAAAGAATAAATTCCAGTTTTCTTTTCTCTTCACAAAGCATCTTCTTTGGAAGGTGCTAGGGCCCCGTACCCCCCCCCCCCGGGTTTGCCATTGGCTCACTATCTTGGCTAAAATAAGTTGTATACGAATTATTTTATCAACCATATTGCCATGAAAATTGTGTGCGTGTTATGTAAAGAGAGTAATTGCAATAAATACCACCGATACTCAACTGACACGTCACAGATGCATATAAATGGACCTTAAACTGACAATTTCATATTACGTAGGGGAAAGGTGTCTAAAACGATCCCTAGTGGTAAAATGATACCTGGCTGTTCTCCGGCTATTAGTTATAAACAAGAAAAATCAAAATTACTGCCTTTTGTCTAAGGTAAGGTCTTTTTCAATGTTCTGTGACTTTTGTCATGAACGGCTTAGTGTGACAGTTGTTTCTTTCCCGGATTTAATAACAATTCAACAAAAATTTAATGTATGTTTCGTTAGCGAATGTAATAATTTGACGTTATATTCAACCATTGAATGAGAGTTGGATGTTTGGGGTCATATGATCCCTCTCTAGTGGGGGAAAATAATCCCAGAAATCCCAGGGGGTGCGCGAAAAAAATTTGAGTCTGTGAAGCTGATCTCATTTTCTTATATTTGTTTGTCGATTTTAAGTATTTCTACTCATTGATTATGTACAAAAATGATCTAAGATTTGATTGTTTTTAAAAATTGTTTGAATTTATTATATTCGCATATTTTGTGACTCAGTTTAATTTCTGTTTTTATTTAAATAAATCAATGCTTTTTTATGTTCGTCTTATTCATTATCAGTATGTATAAAATGATCCCAGGGCTCATTTTCCTAAGGATCCCTCTTAGGGATCATTTTATACACATCGTATAATTTAGTATGCCCTCACAAAATTGCGAATAAAAAATGTAATTGATCAGGTAGCTAAATTTGATCTAAGCCAATATTAAGGTAGATAAACTAACTTACAAAAACTACTTTACTTTTATTTAAATAATGTGCATTTGTATTTTTTATATAAATTTCGCTTTAAGGAGATCGTTTCAGACACCTTTCCCCTACGCCTTCGTTAAAGTACGCAAGTATGGTTACACTATTTGTATTCGCGTAAAAGTATTCAGTATACACGGCAGAGCAACGAACATTAAATCCACACAGATCAAAGCACATGAATCTTCTTTTCCCACATGACGGGTGTAGAAAATACGAATAATGAAAATTAGCGAATAATCGTTAACGCAATTTGTGGGGGCGGCGTTAATGTTGCGCTGTAATGTTCCAAGAAATCGTTATGAATAAAATTGTTCGGTTCTACTGACGTAACAATGTTATCCTCGTCCTTCATCCGCCAGAACGGACGCCAGCAGCAGTCTACATCCTCCGATTTGTTGTAAAAATGCTGCACCGCGTCTGGATTCACGAATATCGCTGTGTTGTTTGAATCGACCAGAGGCGGGTGATCCCCGTGCTCGCAAACGATCGGATCCTCCTTGTGAATGAAACGCTTGCTCACTGCATCGTAAGGGTCCATAGCTGGGAGTCGACAGCCTTGGTTGTACACCACGTAGCCGGAATTGACCACGGGTGTGAAGAACGGCTTCAGTTCCACATAATTCTCTGAAAGCCAAGCGATTCTGTTAACGAAATACGATCGCGACAATTACAGCAAAACGGCTCCGTGAGCATTGCTTAACTTTTACAACGCAGTTGTAAAACTTAACTTTTACGCACGTAGCGTCGTTACCCTGCATATTCAGAAAAATCAAAGTTTTCAATTACACAAAATTGATTACATAGTTACATATTGTATTAAATTGGATTAAATATTGTATTAAATATTGGAACACGGTGAGAGTTACACGCGTCAAGCCGTTCTGTTACGTTCAGCGGCAGTGAATAGTGAATAGGTAAGTATGCCCCTAACTGTAGAAAACCACTGTCGGCGTGGCGCACAGTGGGGCAAAGTGACGAAGTTTGTTTCAAAATCAAAGAACTTTTGATAGAAATGAGATAGACCGATGATTTTTTTTTTAAATTAAAGCTGAAAGATTGCAGAATAAGGGAAAATTAGAAAGATTACGGTACGAACGTTTTTTAACTTTGAAAATCTATGTTAAACTCGAAATCGATTTTTTCCAAAATCCTGAGGTAGTAGACGAATTTTGCGAACGGATTTGAAATCAGCGTGACAAAATCTACAGGAAATGATGTACAACATGTCAAGAAAAAAATCTAACCGTACATGGTATTGGATAAATCACAATTTTCTTGTAATATTTCAAGTTTAACACAGATTTTCAAAGTTAAAAGCGTTCGTACCATAATTTCTTTAATTTTGTCTTATTCTGCAATCATTCAACTTTAATTTAAAAAAAAATTATTGCTCTATCTCATTCCTATGAAAAGTTCTTTGATTTTGACACAACCTTCGTCACTTTGCCCCACTGTGCGGCGCCGCAAGTTTTGCCAGAAACGAAATACGTTTACCACATCTGTCGATATTTGCTGGAGGAAAAATGTCTGCTGCGTCGCGCGATGTAGTCAGATTTTCTCCTCTACCCTTAGTTTCTTTAAATAAATCGAAAATTATCTGCAAAAATTGCTGCATTTCGAGTGTCCTTTTCCCGTTGATCGTTACGTAAACATACCTATTTAAATGTTCATAATGTAATACTAACATATATTATTTTATTCGCGGGAGTTCATAGAATAATTTGAGGCGACAAGTAGCCGAATATCTAGGTATTACTGTTTAAACACAAAAACTGTGAAAAATTGAAAATTTGCTTCTTTTTTAAAATCAAGTTTCTCAAAAACTGAGGGTGAGCGCGCAACACGGTTTCTAGATTCGTATTCAGCGCACGAAACTCTATAACGACGCGCGTTACGAAAAGTAGCACATTTCATTTGGCTTACGAAGACAAGCACTCTGCTCATTCTGACCGCGAAAAACAGTATGTTTCGATTTTGTTCTCGAAAAGTAGTATGTTTTCATTCATCGCCCACGAAGCATAGCATGTCATGCTCTTTCGCGACGAAAGGTAGCACATTTCGGTACTTTGCTGCGAAAAATAGCACGGTTTGCCTTTAGCCGTGAAAAATATCACGTTTCGACGCGCGTTACGAAGAGTAGCACGTTTCATTTTTTTCTTACGGACAACTTCATGTAGAAAAAGTGAGATGTGCTACTTTTCGTAGCGCGTGTCGGTTTCATAGATTGCCTAGGATCCTACTGCAAAAATAAAAAGATAATGTTTTTTTTAAGTGAATGAAAAACGTCTTTATTCAGTTAAAATATCATTATAAAATTGAATATATTCTTTTGGTATAAGACCTTTAGACACCATTGCCGACAAAAACAGTGAAAACGACAATTATCATTACATCCATCACGCATTTTTCTGCTTTGTATCGGTAATCCTTTCCTTCCAATGCCTCCGATACCCAAACTACGTGCATTTCTTGCTTTCACGCCAATCCACGAATCCTTATCTCGAGTTCTTTTTCTAACAACAGGTTTTGTTTGATTATGTCTCTTACGTATTTGAGAGACGGAGCTACCCACACTCTCAGAAGAATTGTCACGATTAAGACCATTTTGCTCATAGTTTTCATCATAGTTATATGGAATTGCTGTATCAAGAATAATTTTCTCTTTGAGCTACAACATCGGTGTACTCTCGAACTGAATGCAAAGTTGGGCATTAAATAAATAAAAAATTATTTAAATAATGGGTCGAATAAATGAGGTCGAAAAGGCGCAACCATAAAGGCGAGGGTAAGAAGAGCCCCTTTCTTGCTGACGGCCACGTTGGGCCTAGGATCGCGCGGCATAAATAAATAATTAACAAAGCGAGCCAAGGTGACTTCACGGCATTTCGCTGTGCAGATAATCGGCCATAGCCACACGTGTATCACGGCGTTCACCTTATTTGCGACCACCTTTCTTCCCCGTGTTCCTTACAATATTTATCTGTTACTCACCACCCGAACCTAGCATTACAAAATTAGCTTCCTCCTGCATTACTTTCTTTTCCACTAAATAGGGAATAAACGCCAATACAGGCAACTGGCAGGAACATAAGATCAACGTCGACTATGAACTATTTGGAAACTGAAATATCCTACACTTCGGAAAAATAAATAAAACGTGCTACTTTTCGCTGCAGCGTTTGAAATGTGCTACTGCTCGTGGCGAAATGTAAATCGTGCTTGTCCTCGTGGTATATTCGAAACATGCTTGTTATCGGCTGAAACATTGAAACGTGCTTCTTCTCGCGATAGTTTGAAATGTGCTGCTCTTTGTATACAAATGAAATGTGCTACTTTTCGTAACGCATGTCGATAAGAAATGGCTATTGAATGTTACAAGTCCAGACGGCTGTTAAACTGTACCTAGTTGTTCTATGAAGTATGTATGCTTTATTTGCTAAACTGTTGCAATGCTACCTTGACACAGCCTTCTATGTACTTATTTCAATGATAACAGCATGTGGACAATTCTAGGTATTTATTAAGTATGTCTTATCGCAGGCACTGGCCAATCGTGAGGCCCCAGGCCGTCGTATCAACGTGTGTCACACGCTTTCTTATCGGCCTGCGAAAATCTGCTTCATCTTACTACTATGCATACAATCGATTGACTTGATTTTCTGGTGTCTCACGAGTTTACGACTTGCCATAAAACAAAATGATTTATATAGTGTTGCACATCGCTTGACTCGTCCCAACAAACACTACCTATCATATTATGAATATAAAACTATACCTAGCGTTCCACCTGCAAGGGAACGTTAGGCAACCCGATAATTCAGGAAATTATGCAACTTTGTGTGCAAGTAGAGTAGTTCACCCGTAATACAAACCTATTTCCAGGGGTGCGGAATTTTTTTTTTCGTGCAATATCGCGAGGACGGTAAAAGATATCGAAAAGAAGTTTAAGCAAAAGTTGTATCTTTTTTATATATCTACAAAACTGCGTACAAATAATTATCGAATTAAAGATTGGTGGTGGGGGTACCTTGAGAAGTGTGGATTTTTCAATGATCATTTTTACGCGATTTTGTAGATATGAAAAAGGTGCAACTTTTTTTTCAATTTCTTCTCGATATCCCTCACTATTCTCGCGATACTCGACGAAAAAGAAAATTCCTCATTTTCTCAGGGGGTGATTTCACACACAATTTTCTGAATTTTTGGGTTGCCTAACTTGCGTTGTTAGAAAAATTAAGTTCACCTTGAAATCTCTCCCATTTCTCCATCTGCAGAGAAATTATACATGCCACGTAACACCCCCCTCCATATAAAAATACTTTTGTAAGAACAATTGTTTATTACCTTCCGCCCTTTACAAGATATTTACAATTAATACCGTTTGCAGTTAAAACGAGCACTGTATGTTCCTTAGAAAGTTAATAATATGTAACTGTGCACTTGCTGGTATTTAGCAATTTACTCAAATTTGATTACACCCCGAAGGAATGAAATTAAAAACACTGATGGATCCAATAGAGTAAGAAATACCTTGCGCACTGTCATTGGCGATGGTTCCAAAGCGTACAATTCGAAATTGGTACGTGGTGTACGTGTTTATGATGATCAGCGATGACAGCAGAAATATTAGAATAGCTATCAGCCATCGTCGCAGTCGCAATCGGCTCCTACACGCCTTGCCATTGAATTCCAAATTGAAAATGCGTTCATTGTTCAGCGCTTTTTTGTCGCCACGGAACACTACCTTTAACATAAAGACACTTGTGTCGGTGAATCGATCGTTCCGTCAAGCTTCCTCCAAAAATTTGCACTCTATTTCCGCTACGAAAGAAGGCCAAAAATTAGTTTCGATTATTTTCAATAGAATATATTCTGTTTCGTAGAAGATTCTCACATAAATCGTTAAACTCTCGGCTGCAACGTATCAGTCGTTTCTAATCAGTAACACGAAATTGCTTAATTCTTCCAAATTTCTTTATCCCTGATATAATTAACGAGCACAATTTCGTATGTGTTACTCCATATCACGCACGGCACGCAACAAAAGTAATCAAACATTTAGTGTATCCGCCCACCACAATAAAGAAGACGAGACAGATCACATGTGATGCTTCGAATAACCGTTTCCGTTCTGCTGATATTGCACAGGAATGCTTAACTGATTGCATTGGGAATTTCGACACATAAAAAGAATTCCAAAAATCATGTTTCAGAAGAATCGGAACAACCAATCGGAACTAATCAGAGTACAGAAAATGTTACAAGGGAATGTTACTGAATGCCGTGAAATCCATTAACCTGTTAACTGGAGAGGACGAGTTAACTCGTTATTTGAAAATCCACCGATTCGTCGAGTTGACTTGTCCCTATAATTTCGAAGTTTAACTCGTACAACAGTAGTCAGATACAGTTTGTTCAGCTTGCCTTTATATTTCCGTATCGCGTAGAATGAGAGAGAAACTGTCAATGAGCGAGTGACACTGACGAGTGCTTCTCTCGCTCATACGCAGTAGGTATGTTTCATTTGCCACGGCAACCACAGAAGTGAAGGGGATGGCGGCAACCTTATTTGGAGGGAGTAACACTGTCCTTCTTTCAAGAGGCTACTGTACATTATTTATGATGTTTTAGGTCTTAGGTAATACGTCGCACTTACTGTGGTCGAAATCAGTTAACCCTTTCGCTGCTAGTGGCGCCTATAGGCGTTTCGAAATCTCGTAAAAAGTGCACGTTTTTAATATAAAAACTTGTATCCTGTAGCATCGCTTGCGGCTGAACGCAAATCATGCATTAGAGTTCGCTACAGCGAAAGGGTTTTAGCTATAATAATTCTTAAACATGCAGTTTTTATCGAGAAACGATCCAATTAATAGGTGCAAAAATAGAAGAATCGGCATATCATTTAATTTAGAAAGATTGGAAGCAGGCTCCCTTTGCCACTTTCTAGGAGACTAGTTGGTGTACCGCACTTTTCACATAAAAACCACCAAAGAACGATTATAAATGAAACGAAAGACGATTCGTAACACTGTACGCGAGGCACCGCTTACAAAAACGCAGGGCAGTAAAGAATTCAGGAGACCTAGCTATATCAACAACCTGGACAAATGATTGAACTGTCATTCGAAGAGGCAAGCATAATTCATATTCATCCATTTCACTCTTCCATTCTGTTTCTTCTATCCTAATAATTGTCGTTCGTTCACTCTCCTTGATCTGTTTACAAGTCTCCTATCCTAACAACTGTAACAAATGAAATGAACAGCCAGAGGAAGGCTGCGACTACTTACCTCGTCTGGAGAGTAATTATCGCACATGACAGCGCCACCTCCGTTGTTACCCACTTTCGAGTGATCGAATGCTGCACCGCATTAGACTATATGTATCACCCATTGCAAAAATGTTATCGCAGGTTTATCATTGCGATAAGATCTGCCAATAAATCTCTCCATTCAACAGTCGCTCTCGAGCAGCTGCGACAAAATAATCGATACTTTCAACGTTACAGTTTCGCGGCCAAGAAGAAGGATGACTTAGTAATAACATGAAAAGAATGTGCATCCAATGAAAAGATTGGAAATCTGAGTGGACCGAACGAAAGGACGTCGACGAACGTATTACATCGTTAATTAAAAGAATAATGATAGGCTCACCAGGGAAATCTCTCGATTTTATCTTCCTTACCCTCACTGGCAACCTCCGGCGAAGTAGGCCCAGATTGAACGGAAAATACGTTCCCAGTCATCGTCGAGGGAGTGTTTGCCAAACATTCGGGAACGTTTCCGCTGTTTCGTAACGGTCTCCGGAGAGAAACTTCATGCGACCGTGGCTTCGACATCCAACGAATCGCGAATATCGTCAAATAGGTTTGCCAGCTGGTACGTTGATTGTTCGGGAGTATCTTCGACCAGGGCACATTCACGTGACCGTTTCACGTCAGAGATGTTCTCCTTTAGGGTTGAAAGGGGTTCTATTCACCGTGAAACACCTCTCCCTGTGTATTTACGAGGCTAGATCAAACTGCGTGGCGAGCCTTTAACCACCCACTTGGGGCGGGAGGTGTGGTTTCCATAGTGGGCTCAAGAAACTGGCGATTCGATGTATAGCGTAGCGGTTCAAGGTCTTGGGCAGAAAATTCGATGCTTTCTAGGTCACTGCGGAGTTACTGGCGATAGGCGAGCCGGTCTACCAACTGGCACTTCTCCTTCAAAATCAAACTGTATTATCATTGAAACAGCACCCTGGTTTTCAACGGAACGCTATAATCACGTTAGGCGGATGAGACACTTAAACGAAACGGACGCCCCAATTCGCCGTCCTCGAGCGCCAGGAAGGTTTCAATTCGGCGCACTCGACTGCAACCAAGCCGCCGAATCGATGCATTTTAGCGAAACGATCGCTCGAACCATTCTACCCCGGTTTCGGGTCATCCTCGATGGGATATCGTCCGTCAGATTCTCCAGCAAATTTCCAGGTCCCTTAAAACAGGTGGGATTCGACGACGTCCCGCATGGTGGACCTGTTGTAAGGCGACGGGCAGTGATTCGGAGTACTATGAAGTCAGTTCAGCCGGTCTCAGGTTAATTCCTCCACGGATCGAGCGCCCAGTAACTTGAGGATCCCTCGACGATCGGTGGAGCCTCGAGGGCAAGAACGTCCGGCACCGAAACCGCGAACAACCGTCACCGTCACAGAGGTCTGAAGTCACGGTTCAGCTTGTGAAAAGCGAGCGGCGAGGTTTCCTCCGTGCATGAGATGCCCGCGAGGTGTCCGGACGCGACTGGACCAGGTTGAACGTCGGGGAGGCGATCGGTAGGTCCAGGCAGATAGGTGTGCACAGCTCTGTCCGGATGTCGAGCCTTCTCCTCCTCATGTTGTCCACGTGGCCACGTGGGGACGGGGCAGTTCCGATCCCCGGAAGACGTCCGAGGCGTTGCCGTGGCCGGGATTCAGGCGAAATGCATACACAGAGGGAGGTCTTGGCAGCGAGGAAACGAGAGGAGAGACGAGGATCTGGTCGATAGGCGCGCGCTACGCTCGCTCGCTCGCGCGCGCATCTACTCCGACCCCATCGGGGGAATCAAGCGCAATTGGCGTTTTCCTTTCGTCGTGGTCCAGCAGCTTGATCGAGGACTGTTCGGTAGCTCGAGTAGGCTTAGTTTCGCGGGAACAGAGCAGCTTAGTTCTCTTGTTGCAGCGGGGATGGGCCACCGAATTACCGAACAGCGCCGTAAAGGTCTACGCACACGTATCAGTTCCGGGACGTTTCGGTGCCGTCGGTGTGAGTGGTAAAATATATCGTTACTCTGTTTTCGAACGGAGCAGACCAGACTTGTTCCTGTCAGTTACTCGCACTGAAACATAGACCATTTACACTGACGGCACTGAACCGCCACGGAACCGACATGTGTGTGTACACCTTAATCATGACGTAGGCGAAATTTGAATAATAACGTAATAGAAGGGAGGGACAGGAAAATGAAAGAAAATGAAAATACAACAATATGGTGTCATTGATCATTTTGATTCGTATAGATTCCCCAGCTAGGCGCTCCCTGTACACCCTTGCGTAGCGCGCGAAATATGGGCCGGCTCCGTTCACAGTTCGAGTGCAGTTGGTCTCGGAGAATCAAGGGAACTCGATGTACTATTATATTACTACACATTTATATACAGATTTGTTTTCTCATTGTCATTTCGAGCTTGCCTTTGAACACAGTGAGTGTTCGCGGCTTGCCTTTATTGCTTTACTAGCTTAAGGGGAGATGCCCGTATAAACGAATTGCACGAATTTTTTGCAAAGATACCAATGCGCCATTCTTTTCGTAACTTTAAGGGTACTTTATTTAACATTATAACAAGTAAAACAAAAATTTATATCAGTGAAATTATAGTAAATACAAAAGAAATAGAGCATAATTACCAGGATGTAGTATCGATGCTATCGATACGGAGTTGGATTCCGGCCTATAAATTTGAGAAAATATTTTTGAAATGTTTTAGAAGCGATTTATGGAAAAATTGTTGTTTCTATTTCTCGTTCGATTTATACGGTCTTCTCCCCTTAAAGTAAGTTTGCTCGTCGAGGGCTGGAGCGGGCTTTAGCCTCTCCATGGCAAAAAACAGAATCACTCTTCCTGAATCAAAAAAGGGTCCCCAGGAATTACAGTTTGGTGGCACCAGGGTACAACCTCGAACCGAAAAGCACGATAAAGTACCTGGGCCTTGCAATAGATTGCAGAGGGAAATTCAGGCTGCACCTGGCGACGGTAACGAACAAGGCAGTAAAAGAAAGAAGAAGTTGACGCCTGTATTACGTGATTCTGGAGTGGATAATACTATACGCGGCCCCGGTTTGGCAATGTATGATAAAAGATGCAGGAATTGCAAACTGCTAAGGAGGGCGCAGAAACTAGGGCTCATCAGGGTGTGCTACGCTCTGTGTGTTTTGGCCGGATGCCCACCCCTAAGGCACGTATCGTTAGAGAAAGGACGGAGATATTTCAGTTCCAAAATCGGCTGAGTGGGGGAAGAAGGGGGAGAACATGGCACCGAAGAAGAGGATGCCGACGAAATAAGAATAAGGAAGAGAAAAATAATGGAAAATTAGAAAAATACCAGGACGGAGACAATGGATACCTGGCAGGCCGAATGGGGCGTGTTAGAAACTGGAAGAGTCACATACGAATTGATCCCTGATATAGGAACGAGGTGCCAAAGGAAGCGCGGATAACTCAACTTTCACATAACACAGCTTATAAAGCCGGGGCCACACCTGAATGCGTATACGCTGAGCAGGCTGAGCGCGCATGAATGACGCATGCGGAGGGGTCGAAAGTGCCATTGTATCTTTCTTCACCAACTTCTGTGCTTAACTTAGCCCACTCCGCAGTCGTAAAGATGGTGTGCTACATAGTTAGCTAAATAAACATACAGCTCAACCTTCCGAGTCATCCCGTTTACCAATACAGAGTGATTGTCCACCGACGCGTGTCAAAGACTTGCCATCTGGTACCCCGTGGCTAGGACAACCCCCTGCAGTGCCTCACCGAATTTGATGGGTTTCGATCCTTCAAACGGTTGGAATACCATTAAAAATTCAGAAATGTTCAAGAGTTCCGCATTTCTCATCACATCTTTGCGAAAACGACGTCAATTTATTCCTTATGTTTCGCCGATGAAACTGACACCAAGAACAATGTAATTCAGACCATAACGAAGGAAATTTCAGGAAAAATTGTTTTATATCATTTCAAGCTGAATTCGTTAAAAATAGTCGGATTTATATGAAATTTGGAATGATTTCCATCGGAAAAATATAAGGAATCCCGTAGGCGCAGGTACATTGGAAAGGTCTGTGGGACACTCTTCGCTTATTACCACCTTGTCTTGCTTCTTTAAACTACTTGACACCCCCAATTGTAAGGACGACAACAAGTCATGGTGGTGTGAGGGACAGGGATGCACCACTACAGTCGTTTACCCCATGTGGGTGAGCCATTCCTTTGATAGTCTGGGATTTCTCCAACATCGGCTGTGAAGAGCCCGAACATCGCGGCGAGCCTGACCTTCCTTTCGTCGAGGGTCCCGAGGTCCCTTCCTCGGTGTTATATGGCAGGCAATCCTTTCGTCTGCACTACTCCAAACACTCTCTGTCCTTCAATCTTTAGCTGTCGCGAACCACGAGACTCTGTCGAAACTGGCGAAGAAGATCGCTAGAAATATACGTTCCACACGTAGGAACGGGGGCATTAGGGAGTTTCAAGTGGCGTTCGGTTCGGGGTTCTATTCAGATCTGGACGCGGCCGAAAAGGAGGCTAATATTTCCACTATCTTTAGGTGGAATCAGACGGGTCGTAGCTCCGCGAGCCGGCACGCCTCGTCTAGCTCGTCAATTTTTCTGGGCGAGCCGAGCCGATCAGTCTCCAATTCGAAGGGAAGACGTCACAGGCGGGATCACGCGCAGTGCAGCGGACACCTCATTTTCTACCTGCGTCCCTCCACGAGGCGTATTGCTGCCCCCGCGAGTAATCTCGTGTGATTTTTTAACACAACAGCGAGTCGGCCTGGCTATATGAATTAAGAACAATGCAGGGTGTAGTGAAGAAAAGAAAGACAAATTATTCAGTACAATAGAGCTTTAAAGTCTATCATATGTTAATTGCATTATTATTATTATTCAAAATGTAATTTTTAAATTTTTGATTATCTGTTTATGTCAATATTAGCAATGGTTTAAATTTATTTAGTCTATGCCTTCAATAATTTAAGACATTAAAATTAATTTCTGTAGGCGTTTCGTAAAAATCACCGAAAGCAGAAAACTTTGAAGATTTGTATTTTTTAAACAATTTCGAATCTGCAAAAATGAGGACTTAACCCTCCCTAATTTCATATGGGCTACCATATGTGTATTTCAATATCATGAAAATCCGAGATATCGAGGATTTTAGAAAAGTATCACATTCTGCCTCTATCTTCCACGCTGAACGCAATGCACTCCAAACTCCCTTTGATGTGCGGAAGAAAACCGACAACGGTCGGCTCAGGCCATGTGCCTTCGCCGGCATCCCCGAGTCGGGTCGAATGAGCCGAGTCACCACGAATGACCCGTCCACACTAGCATATGCGTTCACGCTCAGCCTTTCTGACGTAGAAGCATGCGGCCCTAGCTACCGTTTCACCCGTCCACATCAGAATATTCGTGCGCCGCTCAGCCTGCTCAGCGTATACTCATTCAGGTGTGGCCCCGGCTTAACAGGCCACGGATGCGTTCCAGCATACACAGACCAACTGATACAGAAATCCGACACAGATGTATGTTGGTGCGAATGCAAGGAAAGGGACGTTTGATCGGGGGACGATCACATATGCACCCTTTCAAAATGTAAGGAATCGATCAACGAGAGGGCCGAATTGAAAAACGCCCTTGCCATCAGAGATGAAATTACGCCGAAAAACTTCATGAAACCAGCGCTCATAAATGGAATGCATTCGCAAATTTCTGCGAAATACTAATGGGATGCAAAAAATAGCATGAAAGAGAAATGAAAAGGGGGTTAAACTGGAGAATCGCGCGCACACGCGAAAGTGCTGGTTATGCGGAAGAAAGGAGGGGTTGGCTTAGTTAAAAAAAACCGTTGTTATGTATCCTGATTATAGTAAATAATATTCTGATAAATTGACGCAGCATTATCAGGCCACGTATTGGATTGAATGATATCAACATGTTTCCAAATTTCATGCTTGAATTGTGTAATTGATATGAATAGCGAAATGATAAATAGTACGTCGATCAAACCGATGGATTGTATCCCGTTCAAGCTGTTAACCATGATAGGCAACGTAATCGTATGGACTTTATCCACTCACGTTTTGAGTTAAGAAAACAATTTAGGAGATAAAAGTGTATTATATTTATTGAAAACATTCATATGTAATCAATCTGATTTTGTGGGTTGACCCCGATAAGATGAATTCTTTTTGCCGATAAAGATAGATATCAAGATGGAACTGTCAGACGTTCAGGTGCGCAATGGATATTAAACATTCTTCCATTTCGTCACTGAGACTGATACGATACATACTGAGTACTAAATACTCAGCAGTTAATGAGAAGTAGGTATCGAAGGCTCATTTAATGCCGATACATACATCTTGGAACGATACCGAACCAATTCTACATCCAACTACCCATACAGCACACTCCATTGCAGGAAGGTTCCGTCAATGTAGCAGGAACGTTCCGGTGCTGCACCGGAACGTTCCTGCTATATTGATGGAACGTTCCCTGAAGGATCCTATGTCCGCCCTTTGGGAACATTACACGGAACGTTCCGGACATTCTCTGGCAATGCTCACGGAACGTTCCGGTCATTCTCTGGCAATGCTCACGGGACGTTCCGAACAGTAAAGCCAAAAATAAAAATATCAATATAGTGTAGTATAATATGTGCAGAATCGTAGTACTATAACGTCCGTGTGTTTTTAAAAAATATAAAATTAATAAAAAATATAAAAAATTTCTTTACACCCCAGTAAGATTCGAACTCACGACCTCGAGCACCGTAGACGAACACTTTACCGCTGCAGCTACAACCGTTGATTGAAAAGAATGCTTACGTATTCGAACTTAAACACATATCGTGCATAACTTTAAACTCAAATTATTAAAAAATGAAGGCTCGTTTTGACATTATTATTAGGGTAAACCGACCAGTGAATAACCGAATTGTTGAATGAGAAGCCCAGTAAATGACCGCATACTTTTATTAAGTATTTATTAATGTTTGTTTAATACGCATAACTAAAAATATGGAATATTAAAAGTGCAACTACACTCCATTTATAAACATATAGTATTTTTTAAATTTATAATTTACATTTCTTTGCCTAATGGTCATTCACTGGTATGCGGTCAATTACTGGTTGGTTTACTCTATTATTATTATTATTATTATTATTATTATTATTATTATTATTATTATTATTATTATTATTATTATTATTATTATTATTATTATTATTATTATTATTATTATTATTATTATTATTATTATTATTATTATTATTATTATTATTATTATTATTATTATTATTATTATTATTATTATTATTATTATTATTATTATTATTATTATTATTATTATTATTATTATTATTATTATTATTATTATTATTATTATTATTATTATTATTATTATTATTATTATTATTATTATTATTATTATTATTATTATTATTATTATTATTATTATTATTATTATTATTATTATTATTATTATTATTATTATTATTATTATTATTATTATTATTATTATTATTATTATTATTATTATTATTATTATTATTATTATTATTATTATTATTATTATTATTATTATTATTATTATTATTATTATTATTATTATTATTATTATTATTATTATTATTATTATTATTATTATTATTATTATTATTATTATTATTATTATTATTATTATTATTATTATTATTATTATTATTATTATTATTATTATTATTATTATTATTATTATTATTATTATTATTATTATTATTATTATTATTATTATTATTATTATTATTATTATTATTATTATTATTATTATTATTATTATTATTATTATTATTATTATTATTATTATTATTATTATTATTATTATTATTATTATTATTATTATTATTATTATTATTATTATTATTATTATTATTATTATTATTATTATTATTATTATTATTATTATTATTATTATTATTATTATTATTATTATTATTATTATTATTATTATTATTATTATTATTATTATTATTATTATTATTATTATTATTATTATTATTATTATTATTATTATTATTATTATTATTATTATTATTATTATTATTATTATTATTATTATTATTATTATTATTATTATTATTATTATTATTATTATTATTATTATTATTATTATTATTATTATTATTATTATTATTATTATTATTATTATTATTATTATTATTATTATTATTATTATTATTATTATTATTATTATTATTATTATTATTATTATTATTATTATTATTATTATTATTATTATTATTATTATTATTATTATTATTATTATTATTATTATTATTATTATTATTATTATTATTATTATTATTATTATTATTATTATTATTATTATTATTATTATTATTATTATTATTATTATTATTATTATTATTATTATTATTATTATTATTATTATTATTATTATTATTATTATTATTATTATTATTATTATTATTATTATTATTATTATTATTATTATTATTATTATTATTATTATTATTATTATTATTATTATTATTATTATTATTATTATTATTATTATTATTATTATTATTATTATTATTATTATTATTATTATTATTATTATTATTATTATTATTATTATTATTATTATTATTATTATTATTATTATTATTATTATTATTATTATTATTATTATTATTATTATTATTATTATTATTATTATTATTATTATTATTATTATTATTATTATTATTATTATTATTATTATTATTATTATTATTATTATTATTATTATTATTATTATTATTATTATTATTATTATTATTATTATTATTATTATTATTATTATTATTATTATTATTATTATTATTATTATTATTATTATTATTATTATTATTATTATTATTATTATTATTATTATTATTATTATTATTATTATTATTATTATTATTATTATTATTATTATTATTATTATTATTATTATTATTATTATTATTATTATTATTATTATTATTATTATTATTATTATTATTATTATTATTATTATTATTATTATTATTATTATTATTATTATTATTATTATTATTATTATTATTATTATTATTATTATTATTATTATTATTATTATTATTATTATTATTATTATTATTATTATTATTATTATTATTATTATTATTATTATTATTATTATTATTATTATTATTATTATTATTATTATTATTATTATTATTATTATTATTATTATTATTATTATTATTATTATTATTATTATTATTATTATTATTATTATTATTATTATTATTATTATTATTATTATTATTATTATTATTATTATTATTATTATTATTATTATTATTATTATTATTATTATTATTATTATTATTATTATTATTATTATTATTATTATTATTATTATTATTATTATTATTATTATTATTATTATTATTATTATTATTATTATTATTATTATTATTATTATTATTATTATTATTATTATTATTATTATTATTATTATTATTATTATTATTATTATTATTATTATTATTATTATTATTATTATTATTATTATTATTATTATTATTATTATTATTATTATTATTATTATTATTATTATTATTATTATTATTATTATTATTATTATTATTATTATTATTATTATTATTATTATTATTATTATTATTATTATTATTATTATTATTATTATTATTATTATTATTATTATTATTATTATTATTATTATTATTATTATTATTATTATTATTATTATTATTATTATTATTATTATTATTATTATTATTATTATTATTATTATTATTATTATTATTATTATTATTATTATTATTATTATTATTATTATTATTATTATTATTATTATTATTATTATTATTATTATTATTATTATTATTATTATTATTATTATTATTATTATTATTATTATTATTATTATTATTATTATTATTATTATTATTATTATTATTATTATTATTATTATTATTATTATTATTATTATTATTATTATTATTATTATTATTATTATTATTATTATTATTATTATTATTATTATTATTATTATTATTATTATTATTATTATTATTATTATTATTATTATTATTATTATTATTATTATTATTATTATTATTATTATTATTATTATTATTATTATTATTATTATTATTATTATTATTATTATTATTATTATTATTATTATTATTATTATTATTATTATTATTATTATTATTATTATTATTATTATTATTATTATTATTATTATTATTATTATTATTATTATTATTATTATTATTATTATTATTATTATTATTATTATTATTATTATTATTATTATTATTATTATTATTATTATTATTATTATTATTATTATTATTATTATTATTATTATTATTATTATTATTATTATTATTATTATTATTATTATTATTATTATTATTATTATTATTATTATTATTATTATTATTATTATTATTATTATTATTATTATTATTATTATTATTATTATTATTATTATTATTATTATTATTATTATTATTATTATTATTATTATTATTATTATTATTATTATTATTATTATTATTATTATTATTATTATTATTATTATTATTATTATTATTATTATTATTATTATTATTATTATTATTATTATTATTATTATTATTATTATTATTATTATTATTATTATTATTATTATTATTATTATTATTATTATTATTATTATTATTATTATTATTATTATTATTATTATTATTATTATTATTATTATTATTATTATTATTATTATTATTATTATTATTATTATTATTATTATTATTATTATTATTATTATTATTATTATTATTATTATTATTATTATTATTATTATTATTATTATTATTATTATTATTATTATTATTATTATTATTATTATTATTATTATTATTATTATTATTATTATTATTATTATTATTATTATTATTATTATTATTATTATTATTATTATTATTATTATTATTATTATTATTATTATTATTATTATTATTATTATTATTATTATTATTATTATTATTATTATTATTATTATTATTATTATTATTATTATTATTATTATTATTATTATTATTATTATTATTATTATTATTATTATTATTATTATTATTATTATTATTATTATTATTATTATTATTATTATTATTATTATTATTATTATTATTATTATTATTATTATTATTATTATTATTATTATTATTATTATTATTATTATTATTATTATTATTATTATTATTATTATTATTATTATTATTATTATTATTATTATTATTATTATTATTATTATTATTATTATTATTATTATTATTATTATTATTATTATTATTATTATTATTATTATTATTATTATTATTATTATTATTATTATTATTATTATTATTATTATTATTATTATTATTATTATTATTATTATTATTATTATTATTATTATTATTATTATTATTATTATTATTATTATTATTATTATTATTATTATTATTATTATTATTATTATTATTATTATTATTATTATTATTATTATTATTATTATTATTATTATTATTATTATTATTATTATTATTATTATTATTATTATTATTATTATTATTATTATTATTATTATTATTATTATTATTATTATTATTATTATTATTATTATTATTATTATTATTATTATTATTATTATTATTATTATTATTATTATTATTATTATTATTATTATTATTATTATTATTATTATTATTATTATTATTATTATTATTATTATTATTATTATTATTATTATTATTATTATTATTATTATTATTATTATTATTATTATTATTATTATTATTATTATTATTATTATTATTATTATTATTATTATTATTATTATTATTATTATTATTATTATTATTATTATTATTATTATTATTATTATTATTATTATTATTATTATTATTATTATTATTATTATTATTATTATTATTATTATTATTATTATTATAATAAACGGGAATAGTCCCATAGTTTACGTAAAGCATACAACAATTGACCTTACATCGTCTACACAAAGCGTAACCTAATATACAGGAGAATGATCGGAACGTTCCGTGAGCATTGCCAGAGAATGTCCGGAACATTCCGTGAGCATTGCCAGAGAATGTCCGGAACGTTCCGTGAGCATTGCCAGAGAATGGCCGGAACGTTCCGTGAGCATTGTCAGAGAATGGCCGGAACGTTCCCTGAAGCTTGCAGGAAGGTTCCAAGTGGCAATGTTCCACCGCAACATGGCTGGAATGTTCCAGGAAGGTTCCTATGTCCGCACCGAGGGAACATTCCACGGCAACCCCCATGGAACCTTGCTGTCACCTTCAGGCAACGGAGTGTGCTGTATGGGTAAGCATGTACATACCCAGATAGCACACACACGTATAGCAGAATAGCACCGTGTTTTTTAAAGTTTAAACACATGCCGTTGCTTTTCATTTGTTTCTCTATTGTTTGGCGTTCAGTCGAATTCCATTGTGCCAGTGGAAGATGGTCTGCATGAGTGACATATTTTACGTTTTTACTCATAACTTTTATGTACATATAGATATTTAGACTTTTCTTTTTTTTTGTGTTAAAGCTTATAGAATAACGATTAAAACTAGAAAAAAACGTTCTCTCTACTGTTATTTATCACTTCACAATTTCCGTTTGAAAAAAGGCCTGTTTTAGGGCTATCGTTTGTAGGGTCGGTAGAAATTGGATACTATTATATTTATTTCTTCTTAAGATTCTTGTAACATTTTCCGCACATACGGATTTTCCTCGATTTTGTTCAATGTGAATTGCAATGGCCAAGTTATGATGTTGTTGTTTTTTCTTCATTAATAAAGAATAACGTGTGATTTTTCCTGTTAATTATGAGTAATGGCCAAGAATTAAGCTATAGATTAGCTATTTCCTTTCGACGAAATTCCTTATCTTATAATTGTACCGAGTCAATATTTCTTACGATACGGTGTGTACAATTTTCACTGCGAGTGCTTGTAGACTTTACATTCAATGTAAATTTCTGTCTAACAGATCAGGGGCTCTAGAGTACACCTGTTCGAGTATGTATTCGGTAGCTGGAATTATGTACTTCGAACGGCTCGAAAGTTTCGAGCATCTCAATTGTGTTTCGCGCAGATCGAAATTTTCCAGTAGTCCGACTGTGCCGAGTAGCTTGATGTTTGTACATTTCGAATATTTTAGGAAATGTTTATCCACTGAAATGTAAATAATGGTTCATAGTAATTGTGTATAATTCAAATGTAAACTGTAAATGAAAGTATTCTGTAACTATTGAATATAAATAGATACTAAATTCAAATCATTCTTTGTTCATCTTTGTCATGTACCTACGTAGGTTCTACTTCTCTTCATCTTATCTTTCTTTTCTTCTTACCTTTTCGTTTCTTTCGTTCTTTTTTGCCTTTTTCATATCGGTTATATTTCTATCGCGTCACTGTTAATAAAGGGTGTTAGCCGTTAATAAATGAATAAATATAAATAAATTAACAAATGTTTGTGAAGTTCTTGTGAATGTTTGAATATCTAGATCTTGCATGCTTCATTTTTCCAATTTAATTTTTTTATTTAATTAATGTGAGATCACAATACTAATCTATTCGAATGAGCATGGGAAATATTTCTAAAATAGCGTATGAAATCACAAAAAACAATTGCCATACATTGGCATAAAAACCAAATATGTTTAAAAAATGCTCTAAAAATGTCACCATATGCTCATCTTTTCGTGGAAAAGATATTTTCAAACTTTACTAGTGACTTGATTCACCAGTCACTTTGGATGTTCACTTGGGATGAAATGCAGATGGAAACAATCTTTACACCTTTCAGTGTGGCTGAAATTCATCCGGGATGCACATCCGAAATGAAAAGCCTAAATTCGCCTTAACAGAATCGCTTCAGGTCGTGATCACATAAAAAGCTGTACCTAAGCGATAGAGTGTTAAGCCAAGTGGCGGCAAAGCGGCACAAAATCAATTAAGCATATAGATTTGTAATTTGTGTGAAGAAAGCTATACATAGAGGTGATCGCTCTGCCTACAATTCTCTGTGAAATTTTAGTTTCTACCGCTCCAAAATATCAATGTTGACGCTTACCGTTTATCGTGCATGCCTTTTCGCGCGAATCGAGCATCGCGCGAAATTCCGCGAACCGCGCGATATCGTTATATACGAGCAAAAATATTGGTAAATATTGATGAAAGGGGACCCGGCACCATTGTCAAGGACACATGTCAAGGTCAACGTCATTGGTGCCGGGATATTTAGTCGTCTAAAATGGTGCAACGTCGCGCGATATTTCGCACGAAGCTCAGTTCGCCCGCAAACCCGTCCCCTGTAACCACAGCTTAAGTTTACTTCCTGATAGTATTAAGCCTATTCGACGCAATGAACAACGTTACTTGGAAAATACGAGTGTTTACCACCTAACAACGTCTGTTTCTTCCAAAAGAGTGTATTTTTAAAATTGACGAGATAACTACATTTGATTTTTTCGACTTTTCATGAACTAAAACAAAGAGTGGGGGTCGTTGTACTGAGCCTATTGATATAATTCTACTACGGGCTATAGGTGCACATTCACTTTGAATGTGTGTAAAATTTTAGCTCAATCGGTCCAATAGTTTTTAAGAAAAATGTGCGCCCGATCTAAAAAATTTGTTTCGAGAAAAACGTGTTTAAAATTTTTCATACAGTTACGACCTGTACGACTGTTGTTACCGTAGATAACGACTAATTTCTGTTACTTACCCCTAATCTGTTACAACAGGACCGTTGAGGAGAGCTTCTTTAGCTTCAAACAACTCATGTTGAGTAGCTCTCTTTTGTCTGCTAGCAGTCATAGCCTGTTTACAGATACAAGGATCGAGGGAACGATTATTATACGTGCCACGCTGTGGCCTTAAGCTCCTATAACTCTAGGAGTTCTACGAATTTCGCCTTAATATTTTAAGAATAAATTTTCGAAACCCTAAACTATTAGAAACTCAAGGAAAAAAAGGAAATCGAATTTTTGAGTATAATACCCCGTTAAGAAAATAAGAAAGCGATGTGATACTTTTGTCGTTTATGTATTAAGGTTTAACTTACTTTAATAATAACATCCTAATTTCATGAATTATACTTCGGTATATCAATTTATATTCATTTTCATAAAGACATCATACGAACATAATTAGTCGGGTACAAGAAAAGGAATGTCCAAAATACATATTTACTCGTTTCGTCCCACATGCGTACACAATTTTATTAATTCTGCTTAAGGTCGCAGGTGGCCGCAGTTGAAGTTTACATTTTTTAAAAATAGAGTGTTTAATGATTATATGATAATGTCGGATATTTTTTAAAATCATGAAAATAATAATTTTTCTTTACAGGTTGAAAAATATAAATAAAATCATTAAATTTGGGCTTTCTTTCACATTAACAACTACTTAACAATCAACCCCAATGTGTAGTCTAATGGTAGAAAATTTGGCGATAGTTCCGAATGGCCCCAGGGGCCGATCGACACGAGGTTTGACGGGAGAGGTGTGTTGCATTTGCCCAGGCCCAGATTAAAGGTGGGCTAGGTGGGGCTGTAGCCCCGGGCCCCACCTTCGGGGGAGGGCCCCGTTCTAAGCGATTAGCTCACTACCCCCCCCCCCCCCCCGCTGTTCAACCACGGGGGGCCTCGAAGGTTTGATAGCCCTGGGCCCCAAAAATCAACCAGCGGGGGCCTCGAAGGTTTGATAGCCCCGGGCCCCAAAAATCTTAATCCGGGCCTGCATTTGCCATCAGAAACTACTCGAAAGGTGGGTGTTCCTCGTATTGTATCGCCGTTGCGTCGTATCCAATGATACGATACGGTGCAACAGTGTGCGATTTTTTGCAGTTTTGTATCAGATATTGATAGACAATGGTGCAATGCTGCCCCACTGATACTTAACCTCGATACGATACGAGGATACGTACTCTTTACAAGCGGATACTCACCTTACAATGTGTTGAATGCCGAAAGGTGTGTGTGCTCGCATAGGTACGGGTGACTTCTTTTAACTCGGTTTTTTGCAAGTTCTACTTCAAGCTTGTTGGAAACGTAACGTGCATCGTTATCACAGCAAGTGCCTTTATCAACAGTAGGCAGTAGGAGATCATTAAATTTAGTGTTTGTTGATTTACCAAAGAACCATCGACTGATAAAAGAAAACAATTTGATCGACAGTAGATAACCTGTAGTGTTCTGTTTTTTAGCACTTGGAATTTAAGGCCCAAAAACATGGATATTTACAGGAAGTTATAGAGAATGAATTACTGACTGAATTATTCTCAAAATTCCATGTTTATATAAAGGATTTTGTTAGTTTTGGATATGGACAGCTTTATCAGTTTCCGAAATATCACTTCCGTGATTTTGAAAAATATAATTTCGAGCAAAAGCCGTTAAAGTTTTTATAAATCATTCTTGTACACTAAGGTTAAGGTTAAGGTGTTTATTTTCTTTCGGGTTACATAGTTCCCTACTAGATGGCACTTCAAGTTGCACACGTATATAGCCCTTCTTCTATGAATACTACTTGTCAAATTTGTGTCCATTGCCCAAAAGCCAATGAGTATATATTTACAATTTGAGAACAATCCAGCAGATCATTCTCTATAAGTTCCTAGAAAATACCCACGTTTTTCGGACCTCCGAAGAAGAAATCCCCCTTAAACATTCTAAGCATAAGGTTATATTCGTGTAATATTTACTCAATGATTGAAAAATGAACAGAATCAAACACAACTTCTATTATCCTTTCTGTGTCACAAACAGGCACTGAACAAAAAAATGAAAAATCATTTCTGGACACTTTCACACTAAAAAAAAAAAAAAAAAAAAAAAAAAGAGCCAAGTAGTGCATAATTTTAATCTTTAATCAGCCGTATTTGTTAGTCACACTCGATGACCGTTAATAGCCGTTCCTTGCAAACGCTGCGTGCACTAGCCCAACGCAGCACTGAAAGAGTTAAGGATTGAAATGGAGTTAGTAAACATGATTCGTCCTCATAATAATTGTTTATTGTTGGAAGTGATATAGATATAATGATCCGTAATGTAATTTAACTACAATGACGGGTTTCGCAGCTAACAGAGTCGTGTTTATACATCGATTATACACAATATGTACACAGAACCTAAGATCGTACAAGCAATACTTTGTTCTTCTTTTTGGACAACTTCACAGGACTTCGCAAATCGGGGAATAGCTGCCGGGCTTTTCGTCCTCCCCCGCCCCTTCGATCCCACTGTTCTTTTAAAAATGGCGTTGTGCAAGCACACATCAGCACTTTGAACGTGTAAAGGGTTTCACTTAACTTACAAGACATTTTAGTAGCACACTAACGATTTACATGGACTTCTCTAACCGTTTTCGCCTACATTTATCACGTGTTCTGTATTTACAGCGGTATTTATGTATATATTTATACGTCCGTCGCTCTCGTTGATGAACCACCCGGTTCCAAACCGACAAGAAACTTTTGATTCTCTTCCTATACCTATCTTTCAGGGCCTTGGACTCTCGTCTACTTGCATTGGGATCCATTTCTTTCTATTTATTAGATTCTCTCATTGTCAGTATTGAACTCAAATCCTCTGGACAGGGTTTAAAATGATTGTTTCAACTGTTTCTGATCATTCGTTGGAAGAAAACGTTTTCTTGGGTGACTACCTTCGTGGAATGGTAATATAACTGTACCAGAGACGTGTACCATCGACATGGTACACGGTTCAAAGGACTTCTTAAAAAGAAAGGAATCGCTAAAAGTGTGGATTCGAGTTTTACGAGCCTCCATAGGGTAGTTCGAGTTCTTTTAAAAGACCCACGCTCCTTAGACGACATCTAACACCTCTTCAAATTGTCTTTTCATACATTTTTATATAAAACCGCTTACTTTCCGTTTTTAAAATTGAAGATGCCAGCTTCGAACGTTCATAAATCGATCTTAATTTGACCCTACAAAATGTTTATATACCAAATTCAGCAAAACATTCAAAGAACAGTAGAACGATCTAATTTACTCTTATTAACGCTTTAACATTTGCTTCTGCATTAAAATTGACATAATGATATTAGAATATCATGCTTGCGATGTATTGTCGACCACATAATAATGAAAAGATCAAACTTTATACGTCTTTATACGTCTATACACTCCTCCGTCAGTGTCACCAGGGTCGGCGTGAGTTGTATGGAATGTGTAGAGTATTCCACACTTGAGATTTTGCTGTGTGTGAAATTCCACGTTCCGGAATTCGGAAGGCATTTGACAATGTTTTATTTCTTCTTTGCGTACTACTGTTTTTTAGGCTGTTGAAATTTGATCTTTTAATTTGTATTCCCCCCGCCCTTTCACCAAATTCCAGACTCGGAAAAAATCCGACCCTGCTCCGCCGACCCTGAGTGTCACGAGAAACCAAAGGTACTGGAAGGAAGACAAACCGACCCGAGAAGCGGTTTCGACTAACATAAACGCTGCAACGTTAGTGTGCAACGATCCACGAGTGTGGTGGGAAATTATTTAAAAAGCTAATGTTTTCAGAAAAATTATATGCGACAGAGGCACTATAATTGCTATAATGTGGCAAGGTTCGCGTCTTTAGCAACAGAATCAGCGAAGACGTCTCGAACGACGCTCATCGTCTCGCAGAGAAGTCGCGAGCGACTCATCCAGTCGTAAATTGGGAATCATCGACTCTTTTCTTTAAAACTACGAGACATTCAAATCCAGCATCTTCAATCGTCGCGACGGTACATTTTCGAGAATTTTGATTTACGGAAAGCCACCGTCGAGACCAGGAGTACCGTGACTTTCGGGTTATTATTCCTCGCTACGCACGAGAGCGTTACCAATCGACGGATGTCCGTTAAAACGTTACTCCCTAATGCTAGATAAAAATCAGATGAATTACGCAAAGTGCCTACTGGACACACGTACGCCGTTATCGGTTATTTCTTTTCTTTTTACAGACTTTTTACACGCGCGTTGCCTCGCCTATGTTTCCGCTTCATTCGTTTCACGTTTCACAGTTAGACGCGAGAGCATACAGGAAAGCCGTTACACACGAGTATTAGTTTGTCGAGTATGAATGTGCGCGATCGATCGCACCGTTCACGCTGCACGCACGTTTCGTCGCGTTTCGTCTTTACAACGCGTGCAAAATTTCAGGCAACACGACAGCATTTAATACAGAATTCAAATGGACTTGCTTGCCACTGTTTTGCGCAATTCGAACAATTTCATTACACTCATTCCTCCACGGCCGTAACGTGGCTCCCAGGCGGTAAGCTCTTTTGATTTCGGCTTTCACGTGCACGGCTAAATAAATAATCAATAAATTATTCATACAATGCTCGGTAATTCGTCGATCAATGTGCTGACCATAGAAGGGAAAATAGCTGGCGGTTATAAGAAAAATCGGCTTCCCTCATATTTGGTTCGTTTGGTCACGTGACGAGTGGAATTCGACGAGGCATTTACTCACGCGATGACTGGAATGAAATTATTGTGACGAAAATGTAATTTCTTTTAAATGTCTCAACATGCATATATTATCTTAGTATAAATGTTATCGAAGAAATCATGCCTCGTTATTCGTGTATGACGATGCTCTGACCCGCGTGATGTGATTAGAAATGTTATGTTTAATTAATAAATTCCTGGAAACCGTCATTTTCTGACCCAAGTGGGGGCTGAAAGTGAGAGAAGCCCTGATTTTTGCGCCCGTAAATTGTTCTATCCGGCCGTTCGTGTTGCAAATAGATAACGCTGTTTTTCAATTGACAAGCACGACAGCTAGTATGGAACGGAACAACCTCTTTTTCCATATAAACGCGCGACATTGACGCTACGAGTACCGAGATATTGTCCATCTGAAAGGGATCGAACATCGCCTGAGCTATTTCTACACTGACGTATAGATCGGGGGGAAAGTCGAAGTTGACGGGGTACGGGGAACACAAAACGACATCGGCTGTCTTTCCATTATAAAAGAACGACGGGACACGTGCTGTACATCGAGTGTAAATAATAATAATAATAATAATAATAATAATAATAATAATAATTATAATAATAATAATAATAATAATAATATTAATAATAATAATAATACTATGGTACAAAGTATAAGTACATTGGTTTAAATGATTGCAGGCTGCTCCTCTCGTATCACAGTGAGGGGCTATGCCGGGCCCGCCTCTAAATTTCTAAAAACAACCTTCTCGAAAAAAGGAAGCGACGTATGTACTCGCACGTGTATACAACTCGCGCAATCATACTCCTTCGCACCAATATAATAACATTTTATATTCATATATGTATATATATATATATATATATATATATAATCTTTCTCTTTTTTATGTATATATTTATATCCTTTCGGTACAGAATGTACCATGTAACTCCAGCCTGGCCCCCCCCAGGCGTCCCCGTTACCGTCGGTCTCACTCCTCCCTTTCCCTTCGCCGCACCGCCGCTACTCTCTTATCGTTCAACGGCAACGGCAACCCCTCGAGGTGGTTCGAGTTAAACGGGACACCCTGTCGCGTGTGTTCGTAACGTTAAGATAGCCTACAAAAATGAGGTGACCATCACTGTCGCGCATGGACGGTCAGAGTAGAGAGGGCCCGGGACGTCGCGACGCCACGTGTCTTGCGGCCACGACGGCTCAGTCTAGGCGTCGCCGCCCGCCGGGGCCCCCCGTTTGCGAAACCGCGTCGCGGCCGTACCGGAGGCCAGGCCCCGGGCCCGCTGACGCTGGGGCCACCAGCCGCCCGCCGCCCGACGGGCCCGTCGGTCCTCTTTAACGTGCTTTAAGACTAGTGTGACAATAGGAACATGGTGTCTGCTGGCTCTGGGTGTCAGGTGGATATGTCGTCGGGATTGGGTCCTCCCCGGGGGCCTGTTGGCACGCTCGGCGTGCACTAAAACACTTTCCGATCCGGGCCTCCGTCGACGTTCACTCTGGCCAGCCAGGCCGGAGTTCAGTTCGCGAACGCGTCTAGCGTCGAGGGGAGAAGATATGTACCAGTCGAGCTTCACGTGGCCAGCCCTTCGCCCCTGGTGGCGGATGGCGGCGGCGGTAGTCGGGCCGTGGGCGGCGTCGAGTTACTCTCCGACCTGCTGGGCGCCTCCCTGTCGAAGTGGTGCTGCAGGCCGTCACCCGTCCACGCGGGTACGCTCGCCGAATTTTGATTGCTACTGTTGGACGACGGGGTACCAGGCGAGTGGGACGGCGACGGCGTCTGGAACAGCATGGACCCAGACGGGATAGAGGATTTCCCGTCGACCAGCGGCCCGTTGCTGGTCGCCGCCATGGGTTGCTTGTCCAGGGGGAACCCGGCACCGGCCGCGTACACCGAGCCGAACAGGCCCGCGTACTTGCCGCCGGCCACCGAGTGGCCCGGTAAACCGTTGTTACTTTGGATCACCGAGATCTCGTTCAGCTGTAAGTAATGCACACCGTCTGGTTAGCTTTATTCGGGGACAATTTGCTACAATAACAAAAGAGGCAACGATTGTTAATCGGGGATGGAAGCTGGGACGCGTGGTGAAGCGTTCTACGGTAACTAGTGATGGGAATCGAAGGACGTAAGGTAAGGGATCAGAGACATGTGTTTAGGACAGGCCTGCACAACTCGTTGCATGTGTGGGGCGTTGTTTTGGTCGTTTGGGGACATAATCCTTGAAGGGCATGAAAAGCAATTTCGTGGTGAATGTTGTATAATTAATAGCAATTTTAGAATGATGTACAAGACACAGTCCACTTTCCTCATTCATACGTGGCAACTTCATTTACTCGTGATTTCATATGTACCTATGTATAGTGATGGGACCCAACATGATTCCAGGTGTCTCGAGTTAAAGCATGGACCTTAAGAGTACTTCACTTGAAAATTTGCAGAGTCCTCAAATCAGGTACTGGAATTTCGAATGTTTAATTCTTTGCATTCAAAGTTACTCGCGATTACACGGATCATTGAGATGAACACAAGTAGATTCTTCTGATTCATAACGATATTAACAAGAGGGGTTTAAGGTTACCAGAACTCAAAATATCTTCAAGACCTGCCAACATCTCTTAACATGTTCAGCCCGGTTGATGTCATAAGATACAATACGCTTCCTCAACGGCGCTCGACTATTTCTCGGTTTGGGTTTGGATTTGGTTGATTTATATGAGTAAATCCTACTTCAGTATTGTTTTGGCTACCACCTGGTATCGTTCAGATTCAGTGATAGACACAAGAAATCAAATTAGAATGTCAGAAAGGTCACGTAGTAGCGATATACCCGTAAAATAATTTGCATTTTCTAACTTATTTTAATGATTTCCAAAACATGGTCAACAGATGTGGCGATGTTAGGACTTTATTACTTCATAACTTTATAATTTTATAACTTTATCACTTTACGGTATGCGTAATTTTTTCTTGATAAAACCGAGGTATTATTCCCTAAAACCTTATTTCAGCAATCTGCATTTTATACTGGAGTAAAATCACGATAAAAGGACAGAAGGAAGCAACCCGCAATACAAATCTGCGGCACTGCCGACTGTGGTCAACGCCGCGACCTGTTGATGTCTCATGACACTAGATCTAAAAACCTGTTTACAATAATTTTTTTATTATAAAAGTTGTTTCTATTCCATTTCTTAAAACAAATTACTACTGAAAACACGAAAAAAATTCAGGTCCTTAAGAGACACCTTCAGAAATCGTCCGGACTGAACGTGTTAACCGCGAAACAGTTGCAAACTGTCTCAAATCACCATAGAGTAAACGCACCAATAAAGGAACACTTAAGGCTAATGAATGAACACTATTATAAAATTATGTTTGCAGCGCGATTGATTCCACATGCTGCAAAAATTGTTTGGATACGAAGCAAGAAATTAAAAGAAGTCTCTAATTAATTAGTTCCTTATTTTAATAACTTGTTTTGAGCATTTTAATAAAAAATGGCCATTCACTGGTACGTGTTCATTTACTGGTACATCCACCCTATTCTTGATTTGCTCAAGAAGTGTACAAAGAAACATCTCGAAGTCCCACCACTAGCTTTGCCCGCGAACAGTGGCGGCCGTCTATGCGCACCAGAGCGCCAGTTGTGCAAGCCCGGTTTTGAGTCTCGCGACTACTCCAACATTTCTCCAATATCTGCTCTTGGTCACTTACTTTCTGCTGCACACCGTTAAGGAACGGAGCGGGTAGATACGGGTAGAAGAGATCCGGCCGCCGCTGGAGAAACTCCGAATCCTTGGGCGTGATGGGAAGGGGAGGCAGGTCCAGCGACATTCGACGGCCTCGTCGCGAGGCCCCGTTGGTCCACATATGCGTGCCCATGTGCACCTACAAGGGCAAACAAAAGCAACGTCTTCAACGGTCTGCTGTAGATAGTGAAGACGCTGAACTTTCATCGAGCTTGCGTTATTTGTACGTTACGCGTTTGGCGTTAGTACAAGCGGTAGCGGCTAGCTAGGTGTTAATGAAGATAATTGAAAATTTCAGAGACACGGGAAGAGCAGGAGAGAATTAGAGAGAGGAATTGCGGGAGAGGGAGTGAAAGAGAAAGAAACAGAGACATAGGAGGAGAGAAAATAGCGTGAAAGATAGATACAGAGAGAGATAGAGAGAAAGTGAGAGGGGGAAAAAATTGTGTATACCTTGAGATTGCCCTTGGTGGTGAAGGCCTTCTGGCAGACGGTGCATCGGAACGGTTTGTCGCCTGTGTGAGTTCTCATATGGATCTGGAGCGCCGAAGACGAGGAGAAATTCTTATTGCAAATCTGGCACAAGTGTTTGCTCGGCATGCCTGCAAATACACACACACAGTTTCGCTAAACAGGCCCTGGGCACAAGTATCGCGAGGGGTGAAGCTTGTCTGCCCGTGGCAGGGTAACCGCGGTCTGATGGCCCGTTGGCGGCTCTTACACGAAGCTAGGCCTGCACTCGATGAAGACGGAAAATGGAAGGGTGAAAAGGGGAGGTGTCCCATAACCTGCCACCAGGAGCGCGTGAAAAGTAGAACAGCGTTATGTACAGAGAAGCACAGGCGTGCGAGTAAGCGAAGCTCGTTACACGTAGTCTCGGCGTCTCGATGGAAGCACGGATGCGATCTGTTAGCGGGAAGAGTGAAACCTGCCAAGCCAAGCCTTGGACGGTTCGAATTGTGCTCGATGAAGAAGCAGACTGGACGCATTCTCGACCAGTTTTTCTACTTACTGGCTGGCCTCTTTGGTGCTGGAAGGTCCCCCTCCGGTGGAGACCTCTTCATCGAGAGAGCTTGCTCCATGGACGACGGCGGCATTGGCGGTGGTGGCGGCGGAGGCGGTGGCGGAGGCGGCAAGCTCGTGTCCTCGGCGCACATGGGACTCCTTGAGGTCTCGTGCTCCTGGGACTGCTGCTTCGAGTCGCTAAACAGATGGGGTGGCATGTCGCGGATTTTGTGGGTCAGCATGTGCTGCTTCATGTTCCCCTGCGAATTAAAAGACGATGCTGGTTAAACGTCGCGGTTCGACCGTCCCTGGAAGTCCGACCACTTCGTCGATCACACCACTCTGCATAATATTTCAAGGCTGTTGTCTACTGCCGCGCCAATGTCTGAAAGGGGGGCATCAGTTGGGGGCGGCGTAACTCAGCGAAACGGATGAATTACAGTCGGATAACGGAGGGGAAGGCGACGAGAGGGAACGGAACGTAATGGAAACGCGACGGAGATGCACGTTAGGGGACATCCGCAGTCTCGAAAAGAACTAAAATTTTCGTATATACTTGCGCGTGTATCGATATGGATTCGAGAGTGTGGCGAAGCTTTTTTAAAATACACAGTGGTGTTATCATCGTTCTTGTGTCATCTGTAAGATTCAGCAGGCTCTTACCAGGAGGCCGTGCGCCGAGGGTAGAAGTCCGAGGGCGGGCGACATCAGCGGGGGTAGGCGGATGGCAGGGTAGACAGGTGTCAGCCCCCGCCCCCCTCCGGCTCCTTTCCGCCCCCGGCTCTTCCGTTCCTCAGGCCGCCGCCGCCTGCGTTTCGGTTTCTCTCGATTACTGGCACAGGGCGATCGATATTGGGAATCGAGCGAAGTGATCGAACTGTTTGCGGGCAACGGTTGAGACGTGCAGACGCATGTTTGCTGACCGGTAGTGTTGTTCTGAAAGTATCGTAGAAAAAAACAGACATACAGAGAGGCGGCCAAATGAGATCAGCTTTGGCCGTCGGTTCTTTTTTTTTAAGGGGGTGGGAGGGAGGGGGCAATGGCGGTCGAATGGCGCGCGTCGAGTGTGCGTTAGCGGTGTTTCCCAGGGGGTGGGGTGTGGGGATGGAAAAAGAGCTACGCATGGATGTCACGCGAGCCGTGATCATCGTGTTATCGGTACCCATTAAAACAGGAGGGATCTCTCTATCACAGTTATCTCCCGTGGCTGAGAAAGTGCCTCCAATACGATCTACACAATCCACATTCGATGAAAGAAGGTTACGTTACCTTGGTGGAGAAGCCTCTGTCGCATATGCTGCATTTGAATGGCCGCTCCTTCGTGTGGCTCCGGTAATGGATCTCCAGCGCGGAGTTGCACGCAAATGTTTTGTAGCAGATATTACACGTGGTGTTTCCACGCACTGCAACAGATCGTAGTTCTTTACAAATGACGTTCCCCGATGCTGTCGCAACGGTTTTACAGGTTTTGTGAAAGCGAGTACTGTAACCGTGACGCGACCGCGGGGGCATCCATTACAGGACAGATGAAGGCGGACCGTGCAAGTGAAACGCACGAATGCTGGAGAAGACGTTCGGCGCAGCAATGCTTCCGTGACTTGACGCGAGTGTTACGCGCGTGATTCGACCGAAAGTAGCATTCAACTGTGACCGTTTCCTGGCAGCCCGACGGAAGGAAGTGGAATGAATCGTGAAGGCAACAATCGATTTTACAAAGTGATTTATTTATTTATCAGAACATCCACAGGTGTCGAGCCTCTCTTCCACGCAAGAAAACCGTCGGATACAAAGAGCTCATCTGCGCCTGCTAGGGGCTCTGACGTCGTCCGTTTGTTCCTGATGGAAAGCCACAGAAAAAACCGGCAACGCAAGAGAGAAGAACGTGTGTATAAAGGCGTAGACAGAGAGAAGTGGCGTGAAATAACAGAGGTGCCCGAAGTGACGATAAAAAGACAAAAAGAGAGAGAGAGAGAGAGAGAGAGAAAGAGAGAGATAGAGAAAGAGAGAAATTCAAGCGGGAGGGTAGGAGTGCTAGGTCCGGCTACACCACAAAAACAGGATGTCGATATACAGCTTGGATAAAGGTGGACGTATCAGTCAGACTTGGCGGTCAGGAACAGAGTGAATCGTGTCAGATCGATCGGGAGGTGTAGCAGGAACTGCAGCTCGCCCTGATGCTAGCAGCGCCTACCTGCTGGCCCTCCGACAGCCAGGCCGAGCGGGTTGTAGGTGGACGTGGCAGCCAGCACGGCTGACGTAGTGAGCGAGGCCAGGGGTCCAGCGGCACCTGGTCCAGGGGTGACGGCGTTCATCGAGCTCACGCTGTTTATGCTCGATGATCCTATACTACTGGCGGAGGGCGACGAGGAGGCCGCTTGCATTAGGCCTGCGAACATGCCGAACGGGTGTGGGTGGTGTGTGACGGTCTGCGGGGGCGGCGTTGGTACCGATGCCACTGCAGCTGGGGTGGAGGACGCGCGCGGCGTCAGGTCCAGGGGTGTGCCGGCGTTTATCGGACTGTTGCTCTTTTCGCTGCCGTTGTAACGGTGGAATGGCGGTGACCTAGACGGGTGTCCCGCAACCGAGGTAGCTATGGTGGTAATGGTTCGCACCTGATTCTCAAGGGCAGCGAGGGATGTGGAGAAGCTGGGCAAAGACAGGTCTTTCTGCTCGTTCTCCTCGCTCTCGTGATCCTGCTCGTCGTCTACATCGCCGCGACAGTCACGATTCACGTCGCACCGTTCGTCGTCCTCCCTACGGTCCTCTTCATCATCCTCCTGATCATCTGCTTCCTCGCTGTGCTCCTCCGAGTACCTCTGCTGCTGTTGCTGCTGCTGATGTTGCTGCTGGGACTCCTCTTTCACGCTCATGTCGTTCTCCTGAAGCTGCCTTTCCATTGCATGATGCCGTGCTGGAGGGAAACTTAACGGAAAACCCGGCCCCGCGGGGTGGATCGGTGGGAATCCCTGTGGGAGGAAAGACGCCAATGGATGGTGAGGGTAACCAGGTGGGAATTCGTTCACCTCGCCAGCCTGGATCTGTTCTGGGCTGAGCTCCGTTGGCTCGCCAGTGTGCAGGCGTATGTGCTGCTGCAGGACGAGCGCATTCGTGAACTTCTTGTGGCAGACAGGACACTGGTGGAGTACTCTGAGCGGCGGTTTCGCTCTGTGCACGCCCATGTGAGTCTTTAGGTTGCCCTTGGTGGTGAACGCACGACCGCAGATCTTGCATTTAAACGGGCGCTCGCCTGTGTGCGTCCTGTAGTGCATCTGCAGTGCGCTCTTGCAGGACAGCACCCTGTGGCAGATTACGCACTGGTTGGGATCAGTCAGTTTGTGCTCGATGTTGTCGACTAACTGTTGCAGCTTGGACGTCTCCGAGGTCTTCGTTATCTCGATCAAGCTCTCCCAGGAGTTGTCGTTGCTGCCAGGTCGGGGCAACAGGCTGGAATAGATGGCTGGATCTTTGGATGGATCGATCATCTCACCAGTGGAGACGACAGGCGTGTTTATAGCCGAGGAAGCTGCGTGATGGGGTATTTGATGGTGGCCAGGCGGTCCTGGGAACAGGATCCCCGCAAAGGATGTTTGAAGGCTTCCGCTGCTCGCGCTACTGCTGGCAGGAGAAGCACCAGGGTACGCGAGCATCTGCTGAGGTAAACGATTCATAGTCCCCCGGCCGGACAAGTTCTCGGGCTGTTCCTCGATCTCCTCGTCGACTTCCATGTCACCGTCCCCTTCCAGTCGCCCGCTGATTTTACTTTCCATACTACAGTCCTCGTAAGTCTGCGGTTGGGACGGCGGATTGACAGAGGACTGGGGCGAGTTCAAGTACCGCCTGGTCGTTTCCTCAAAGTCCTCGCTCTCCTCTTCCGTGGGCTCCTCCGCCTCCTCGGGCTCCTTCTTCGGCGTTATCCTTTCGGCGGCCTCCTGGCTAGTCGGCCGTTGCTGGTACTGCTCGTGCATGGGAGATTGATGCTCACGCTTGATCTCGTCCCTCTGCTCGAGCTGCTGCTTTTGTTGTTGGTGATTGTCTTGAGAGGAATGACGTGAGTTCGACACAATCGCGGGGGAATGTGGAGACATGGTCGGGGCAGTGGTAACGGGCTTGGTCAAGTTCTCCGGCACGTCCTGATCGTCCCGATGAGTGACAACCGGCGATCTGTACAGGGGTGGCATACCGGGCAGGGCTAGGCTTAGTGGCAGGGGCGGTTGAGGGGGCAGAAAACCGTGCGCCGCCGCCGCTGGGTGAAAAGAGGGATGATGAGAAGGCGGCGGCGGCGGTGGGGACGGCATTGGTCTCTGACCAGAGGCGATTTGCTGTAGCAGGGGTGGATGGTACTTGTCCAGGTGTTCCGGAACGGGATTCGGGTTCATCTTAACATGTGGAAACTTGGCCGTATGCCTCTGGAAGTGGACCTTCAAGTTCCCTTTCGTGGTGAAGCGGCTGCCGCAGACGTTGCATTTAAAGGGTCGCTCACCTGTGTGCGATCGTATGTGGATCTGGAGCGCCGAATCGCTGCCGAACACCTTGCCGCAGTAGCGGCAACGATGCTTGAAGAACGGCTCGCCGCGACCGCTGCCGGACTTTGAGTCGTACGGGGAGAGGCGAGACCCTTTGCCGCCCCTGAACGCGAGCTCGTCGGCCAGGTTGTTGGCTAACAGGCCCTGGCTGGCGTTGTCCAACACCTCTTGGGCTCTCTTCTGCAGCATCTCCAGTGTGTTCGGTTCGTGTAACGGTGGGGGATCCGTGTTGGTTATTATCGACGACGCAAGGGAGGAGCTGATCGAGCACAGTGGCAGCATCTGATGGGACATCGGTACCTGGCTGCTGCTGCTGCTGGTCGCAGTTGTCCCTGTCGCGTTCGAAGAGGGCAACGGAAGATTCAATGGGGAAGCGCTGCTAGTCGGCGTCGGCCGTTCCTGGGACAGATTTGGCGTCATGGGGACGGGCGATGTCTGTTGGTGACTCGGTGGACGCGACGAGGGCGGTGACGTCAGGCTCGACAGGGGCTTCGGTTGGATGATTGGAGATGGAGAGACCTCCTTGCTGTCCGAGAGCTCGCTGGCCGGTTGCTGCTGGGACGTCTGACTGTGCGTGATGGACAGTTGCTGCTGTAGCTGGCTGATCAACTGCAGCTGGAACACTTGCTGATGCTGCAGGGTGTACAGCGTGCTTTGCAGCAACGCCAGATCCTGCAGGGCCGCCTCGCTGTCCGCGCCACCGGCCAGAGCGGTCGCTGCAAACTGTGCGACCGCCACTTTCGTGTTCTGAAGTGCCTCCAGTGTGACGTGACTAGTTCCAGCAGGCGGGAATAGGCTTGCAGGCGCGCCGCTCTCCACGAAATTGTTATTGTTTTCCGCGTCTTGTCGATGACGCATCTGCTTCCGCGATCCTTCCTCGTCATCCTCCTGGTCATCCTGCTCGTCCACGCCTTCCTCTTCGTCCTCCTCCAGAGCATCATCCTGATCCTTGTCGTCCTCGTCACCCTGATGGGACCTGGCTGCCGTGAGGTCCACGGCCTCGTCCCCGCCACCCCCTCCGCCGCCACTCTCTTCGCCATCCGATGTGAAGTCATTTTCCTCTCCTGCAACAGATCATCGTCGTCACGATTACTAGCGTGCCTGAAGCGCAGTGTCGTTGGAACTGGCATGCTTTCGCTACGTGAAAACATTCAGTCAACGATCGAAAAACGATATTTTTAGCATAAATATTGAAGTTCCAAGGGTCGTGTCGCTGAGGGGAAGACCTGACGCGCGGCCGCGTAAACTATATTTTGATATGTAATAAGGTTTCGTTTCACGGTCGGTAGCCGGTCGTAAAGGCTGGAACAGGACGAGAACTTGACAGCACGGATCCATTTTACTTAGAATGTACGGTGTAGCCGTGAAATCGGGGCGGAATTGTTGATCACTGCAGCCCTGGTCTTATTTCTCAAATTTATCGACACTGATCACGGAACGCGCGTGCCAATAATCCGCCGGATAGCCGCGACCGCGCGTCGGATTCGCGAGAAAACTGTGTCAGAACACGCAGCGAAGGCCCTGGCAGAGGACTGACGCGTACACATTCGTGTCAATGATAAGGCATAGCGGCACGGTAATTAGTATTCCAGGACGCCTCGCGTGAAACCCGTACCGCTGGAAACTTTTAATAAGCGCACCGGGGCCAATGAAAAATGGAAATCGCGCAATTACTATTCTCGGCGGCCCACCCAGACCCGTTCGAAGCGCACCAGTTAACGTTTCACTCGCTACCAAGTGACCTCATCGCCGATCCAAATCACACTTCGAAATTCAACCAAGTACAAGCCTCTCTGCCAGTTACACGACGAACACGCACGCACACATACAAAAAGGCAGAAACGAAGAGGAGGAGAGAGAAACAAAGAAGATGGAATCCGATTCGCGGGAAAACACCGAGATAGGGTTCTGCTGGTGGCGTGATTCAAGGTCAGGCAGTACCGGAAGATCGGGGACACGACAGTCTGGAGGGCCTGCAGGTGTCCTGCTTGATCCCGCGGCACTCAAGACGGCGGGTAATGCTCCATCTCATGAGCTGCATATCTCCTACGATTCGCGGGGAAAGACGGTGCGTGGCGCCGACTCGCGGTGGCGGGTAGAAGCTGCGCGGCGTTTAGCCCCGGACGTCCGCGTGTCGACCCGTGTCATCCGGCAAGGACGAGAACCGACTGATCGCTCGGTATAGAGCCGGCCTGGGCGTAGGTACCGACGTGCAACGTCACGCGTCACCCCTCCCCCACCATCCTGCCCCATCCCCACTAGCGCGAGACCGTGCCCCCCCACCCCCCGCGCCGCCGCCAGACGCGGGCTTGTTGCCTCGGTTATGACAGGGAAGGCGGCGCGTTTCATAAATCAGGGGTAGGGGGCGGGGCCTGCGCGAACCACTCAGCGGCTGGTTATTAATTATTATACAGAGGGGAACCCCCCACCGCTCTCACGTATCCACCTACGCCGCGCAACTTCCGGATCCACGGTGCTGCGTGCGAACCTCTGCTCTACCGGCGGAGTGTCATGGCTCGACGCGCCTCGCTTTCGATTTTGTTCCTCGCTCGTGACTGCCCCCTCGCGGGGGGAAGGGGGGGATAGGAAAGTGTGAATCCGCGGCACTCGACGGGGTCTCCTTGGTCCTCTGGAATGCATCTGTGTGTTGCTGGGGGGTGAGGGAGGGGGGCACTGGATACGCAGTTTTTGAGCTTGTAGCTGGAATGACGGATATGCGTAATAGTTTCGTTGAGGGAACTGTGCTTGTATCGCTGCAGTCAACGTTCTCTTGCCTACTGCGGTGGAATCAGATTGAATTGACCACTGAATGGTAGTTTTTTGACAATGGTTGACGCTACATATTGTACCTACATTCACCCTGACCTAACTTATCTTTTTGTTAGAAGGGTGAAATGTACATGCCTGTGGTTTTGGTCGAACAAAGGGGATAGAGCAATTGCGACCTTGAATAATTGTACAACTTTGGCCGATACGAGTAAAAGAATATCGTGTTGTTTCCGAAGAACTTGGATACCCTCGAATGCGTAGTCTGTGAATCAGGCATTGCCGCTTACCAAGCAGTGGCCCTTGATTTATCATCAATTATAGGTAACCCTCGTATAAGGCGGATATTCCGTTATGCGAGAGTAACAATCAGATCTAATAGAAAAAAACGGGGTTGGGATCCAAAATTTTTAAAGGTGTTTAAAATTGTGAGGAAGTATGATACTTTGTCTCGCTTCGTCTTTCACGTACCTATGCTCTGTCTAAACTTTCTACGAGAGTTTAGTGCATTTTTATGAATATGGGATGAGAATTCTGCTACGATCGTCATTTTAAGCCCATCACATGGAGGATTTTGTCACTAGTGACTCCGGCAAAGCCAATGCAATATATTTTAGTGAAAAAACGAAAAAGTAAAAATGTCAAGACCGCGTTACATCGAAACTGTGCGCGTTATACGAGCGTTATTACCTGATTTTCAAAGCCGCGTTATATCGAGACCGCGTTATGAGAGGGTTGCCTGTAATCGGCAGGTATCAGGCTTCCACGGTGACAAACGCAGCATTCGTCGCGTTATTGCTCTTCGAATAAAGAAACGGCTGGGCGTGTCCAGCTGAATAGAACCTCTCCGAATTACCTATACTCTGGACATATAATAGCTCTAATTCGATTAAGTGTTATTGGGTGCGCACATCGTCGTTTCCTATGGCTTCGCGATCAGTTTCTGGCCCGTACTTCAAGACTACGCAGTTCAAACAGTTTCAAGAATATTCATTACTAGCTTTACTACCCGGCTTCGCCCGGAATTTAGATTCTGACTTGGTAAAAAAAAATATTTATTTATTTCTTTTGTGAAAAATAGTCAGATTCGTCTGGATTAGCCAGGGATAATGGAGCTGAGGCGCATTTCTTGACCCCAGAGTTTGCCGCTCAAAAGTTTTTAGGCGATAGACAAACACACAAACATTCTTCACACTTTTAAAGGAACTAGTATTTTCCTTTCATCCCACTGACACAATTTTCATAGACGTTTAGATGAATGGAGAACAATAAATCATCGTTTCTAAAGACATTCATCTCGAGTTCAGAAGGCTCTCAGCCTTGAGCTACCCTCGGATGAAGTAAACCCCGCTCGCCCCCTCCCTCTCGTCAAATTTGAAACGTTAAAGGAGTTGCCTAGGGAACTGCCTCGACGAATACCGTTCGTGCAACGTTCAGAATCGGGAGAACAAATCCTGACACGCGTCCACTAACGCAGAAAGCTGTGCAGGTGGTTGCACCAGGGGGTAGAGGCACGGGGCAATAATCCTAGGAGGTCCGTTCCTCGGTCGAGCGACTTTCTGCAGGTCAGACGCACGAGGGCATTGAGGGTTCGGTTGCGCAACGTCTCGGTGGCGACTGTCCCCCGCCCGTGGCACAAGGCGGTCAACATTAGTCGCCCACTGGCAGCCTGGACCAGCGGATGATTTATTAGCCAGTAAATCATAAACACGAGGAGACCTGCTGCGCTACGGCGAAGGTTAACGAGCCCCCTGGTCCCCGCGACAATGCGAAAATGGGTCGGAAGTCATAATTCACGTCCGAGGAGCAGCAGCCAGCTTGCTTCCTGCTCGGAGGAGCATAAACACTTCACTTAGAAGAACCTACGAATTTGCTGGGAACACGCTGATAGACGTTGCTCCGACTTTCACGGCCCAGGAAGACACTTCCTGCCGGGGGATCTTCGATCTCCATCGACCGTGCTCCTTGAAATTTACGCGCACCACTACGGCCTGCTGCACAGGACATCGCCAGCTCGCTGCGTAGTCCTGGGGCTAAGCGAATTTCTCGATCGGCAGGCTATAACGTCCGCAGATCCTCAGCATTCCAGAAAGCAAACGGAGCGAACGAGCCACGGAGCCTATGGAGCCTAACTGGTCACAAAGTCTACCGGGGATCGAGCGATCATCTTCGACGTCGACTTGCCAAGAATGGAAGAAGGAGGTTCCATCGGAAGAGACAAGGGTTGATGCATCCTGTGGAGTACAAGGTCGCGGGACAAAGAAGGACGATCGATAAAAGCAGCGGCCGAAGAATCGTTGCTTGGGGTTCGTTGCTCTCGAGTCACGGCGCATCGGTGCCGAATACGAAAGGGATTCGTACTCGTAGTGACGGGGTCGAGTCTCGTTTAAATAAGTTAGCAGCAGCAGCAGCAGCAGCGGCGGCGGCGGCGGCGGCGGCGGTGGCGGCGGTGGTGGTGGCGGCGGTGGCGGGCGCAGAAGCAAGACAGGGAGGCACGGCGAGATAGAGGAGGAATGAGAAATGAACGGGGAAAGAGAGACGCCGAGGGAAATTGCACGTGGCGGGCCGCGATTGGCTCGCACCTGTCTCCTCGGACCGCCCTCCTACGGCCGGGGATCGCATGCCTGCGTACCTAATACGCTTTCTTACTCGTTGCATACGCGGTTGCTTGCACCCGCGTGCGTGTGGATGCACACTTTCTCATCCAGCCAAGGTGTTCGTGCCGTGTAATGAACCACCGCCGCCCGGTTTCCTCCTCCCCCTCCAACGCCGCCACCCTCCCACCCCCAGCAAGATCCCCCCCCCCCCGTCCATCTTCCCTGCCCCTCCCCCCTGCCGCCCTCGCCGTTCCACACCGACGCGACTGCGACGGATCGTCGTTGGAGTGGGGTACCGGAACAAGCTAGAGGGGCACGGAAGGCACCCGGCGGGGAGAGGACAGACGATAGTACATATTATACTTTTGTACGAGCCGCGCGCGCGGGGAGGAAGTGGGGGCGGCAGGCAGGCATAGCCGCGGTTGCACACGGTTAATCTATCTCCGGGTAGACACTAAAGCGCAAGATGGAAGTCTCCTTCCATTACGATTGCCATATTTGCAACTCTGGGGGCCCCCACGTTCAACACCCCGCTGGCCTAAGCCAACCTCGCTCGTACATATACGCGATCCTCGCGACCAGGCTCCCTTTGTTCACCGAGTGACTGCTGTCGGCTCGATGAGTTACGAACCGCTCGTTTTTCTCTTCACCTCCCCCCCCCCCCCCGCGCCCCCGCGGGGCGGGAGCGGCGGGCAGAGGCAGGGGGAGGGGGGGTGGTGCACTTTACCGCGACCACAAGTGCCGGGTTCCCTGGCTCGTTCGACTGTTAAATGGGAATGATTTGTTTTTACGACCGCTGTCGGTGTCGCTTCTTGCCTCCACTTCCTTTTGGATATGCTTCCAGAACGAGCAACGGGGATGAGGAGGATGTCGTCGCGTAACGATTACGTTCACCGAAATTCTGGACACCGCTGCAAATTGGCGATGATCGCCAAGTGCTCCGTGGGCGCCTACAGAAATCGATGGCCCCTCATGTCGAACGGTGCAATTCGATTCTGGATGAATATATCAGGTCTTGGAGTACCAGTATTGAACACCATTGTTCAGGGAAAACCGTGGATGAAAGGAAGATCACCATTCAGGTGGCCAGATATATGTAACCCAAACAGATCTGTAACGACGTAATCCATGGACAGTTTAGGATAGTCGAAAACAGAGAATGTTCAAGCCACAGCTTAAGAATAGTAGGTACGAACAAATTGCGAGTTCAATCCAAATCGCAACGCGTCAGATATGCAGCGTTACGATGGAAGAAAGGGAGGATTAAGTAGAGTTGTGGGTTTACAAGTGTTCCGGTTGTAGCGTAGCCTACTTAGTTCTGTGGCGAGCGGAACGCGTCGCAGCATGTTCCAGAAAACGTAGCGCGTCAAAACAAACGGTCGCGAAACGCGACCTTTCCTCGACCTAGCTTTTAGAGACCGACGTAGAGGGGCTAAGCGTGGCCCAGACAGTTAGTCTCACGAGAGCAAGCGACGATACCACAACGGTATTCAAAATAAATAGATATAGTATTTACCACTAAGTGCGCCATTATTTCTACCGCAACGGTAACTCTACAGTTCTTAAATACTTCTAAATAATTTCTTATTATAGTTACTTCCTCTGCGCTTTACTTCTCTCGCGGATCCTTCTATAAAGGCATGTTTATGCAGCTTCGGACTTAGCATTAATTTGTATGCAATCTTATCTGCAGTTTCATTATCCGAATAAGTTAAGACCATTCTTCTTATACTACTTGAATGGTGCGCGTCGCGAGCCACACAATTACGTCCTCCGCTCAGTTATTCTTTCCTCCGTTCGGACCGATAATTGCTCGAGGCTTCTTTTGTTTCCCCTCTTCGCCGAGTTGGGTCCCGCTCTTTCCTTCGCGACTATCGAGTCAGTCACACGAGCGTTTTATTCGACGTCCGTCGCGACGAGTTGGTCCTAACACACTGAATTCAGGTTTCTGCCAAAATAGTGCTTTCTATGCACACTGGAATCTAAGTTAAGCAATTTCGATTGTAACAAGAATAATTGCCTGTCTTCTGGTGCTCAATGATGGAGAAACTCTACTGTACCAAAAGTGTTGAAATACCATTAGAAACAACAAGAATGGATCTGTGGGTACGATGACGTAAGGGGTAACTAACCTACTCCACTTGCAGAATAGTTTTCTGCGCAACATATCGCTATCAGTCATTCGTATGCGTGAATCGTGATATGACACTCCCTGTCAACTACGCGCATAAGGAATGACAGCAACAGATTTTCCGACCAATAGGATTCACATTCCTTTCATGTGCACCTCTGGCCAGCTCCGAACTATACCACTCGAACTTGCCTCTCAGCTGCCCATAATAGTGCTTGGTTCTCCCAAGCCAACTCGCCGGAGACTCCGCGATTCTCCGAGCGACCTCCCTCCATCCCGCCTCGAGCCACGGAACATTTTCATCCCCGCTGTTCGTGGCAGGAGTTATGGCAATTCGCGGTGTCCGTTGGGCGATCAGTAACGCGTTAACCGTGTCCGGGCTTTGTTATCTCGGTGGCGGGGCAGCTCGGAAACAAAAACAGCGTCCGCGAGGGCATGAAGTAATAAAGAACGCGGCCGGCCGCTGGAGGGGAAAAGAGGCGGGTGGGGTGGGCAGGGGAGGCAGCCGAAGATCGTTCGGCGACCTGTTAAGTAACCAGCAGATTTACAGGGCCCTATCTTATCGAGCGGCTGTACACAGTCCCTCGGTGGTGTACGCTTATTTATTCGTTTGCAAATGAATAAAGAAGGCCGATCGATGCTCGCGGGGCCGTTGGGGGCTTACAAGTCGCTATGGATTCCAATCTAGAAGTAGAAGTTGCTTGAACGGCGAGAGGAGTGGGGGATTGAGGGGGGGGGGGGCCCAGTCCTGGGCATGTCATACGCGAAACCCTTATCTCGGCTGAGCAGAATCATGATCGTTCCTCGCGCCAAGTTCCCCGTGGGACAGCCCAGCTACACCAATTCACGGGCGCAACACGGAGTGTGAGAGGGTTTTAATGTTACCGCTGCACGGCCAGGGGAATTTATCGTTATTTGTAATCGCGGCCGGTCGAGTTTCTTGGCGGTTCGCCTTTCGGCGGGATTCGATCCGGCGGGGTGCGCTCCCTCGGTATTGGGGGGAGATCGCGAGTGTCCTCTGTGGGAAGAGCCGTAGATCCGTGTAGGAGGAAGTGCTCGCAGGATCGTTAGACACCGGGGCACGGTCTGATCGCCAAGTGGAGGACCAGGTGTTTAAATCCTGGCTGAGGAAAGCACGCTGCCTTGTTCCTCCCTAGACCGCAGGGATAGAGCGAGTTTCGGCAGCGCGAGAGCGTTTAGTACTTGCGGTGGGCATTACTTTTAATCTTACTTATGCTTATCGGTACTCATCGATGCTATATCTTAAATTGTCTCGTTGAATATGGTGTATATTTGGAATCAGGTTCGTAGGGAGTGTGAATACAAAAACAGGTCGATTTAACGTTTCGAATTTCTTGTGGGCTATCTGATTTCAAACAGGTGAACCTCGTTCGTTCATTATGTTTATCGTGTTGATCTCTACTCCATTTCTCAGAGGTGTTAAAAGGGTCCTTCAGGAAACAATAAATATCTGTTATTCCAGACGATTGAGTTGCGCATCCATTATTGCCATTGCGCAGGCCGGTATGTGCATCGAGAACACCTGATTCGAAGCTCAGCGCAAAGGTGTTCAAGGGGCCATTTTACGACGACAACCGCAGCCCACCGCGGAATAATCGTAATAATCATCGCGGTAATAACGAGCAGAAGGCGTGGCGGGGCGAGTGAACGCGAGGAAAGGAGGCGTGCGTGCGAAACTGCCTGGCGTGCGTGCTCGCGCTACGGCCAAGGCGAGTATATCTTCAACTTGAATTATTATTTAAATGCTGCCTGGGGCCAAAAGGAAGGTAACTCTCCGCGGACACCTGTCCAGGTGGTCGCTTCTTTTATCCTCTTTCTCCCTCCAACGATACGTAACGTGGCTTCTGAGTTGGCACGGAACCGAAGCTGAAGCGTAACCCCACTCGATGGGCGGCTGTTAAAGCGAGATAAGCCTAAATAAGACGTTTAAGTCGGAAAGCACGTTGCGAAAGAATTTACACAATATTCCCCACTGATCGGCGACATCCGCAAGAAGATCGGGCACGTTGAATCGATTCGAAGTGCTGGGCGCTCGAAGTCGCGACGGCGCCCTAACCGCAGACCTGAACTTGACCAGAGGAGTTAAGGAGATTTGTGATGTGGCGATCGGTCACGCAGCTTGCAGACCTATAACCGAACCATTTAGTTAACCTAATCTTCATCCGGTCACGGCGCGGCAGGGTAAGCCCCGCGGTGGCGGGGGAGAGGGTTCAGGCGGGAGTGGATCATTGCGTAGCAGCGCACGTGAACATTGTTCTGGGCACAATTTAAAACGGCATTTGACCAACGGGTCAATCTGCCGGCACTAATGCACTCATGCCTCTATAATAGACTGGCCCATGTAAAAGCAGAACCGGAGAAGATCGTTCCTCTTGCTCCATCGGGCCCATATTTACGACGGCTCGCGATTTTATAGCGATACACGGTAATTAAGTGAGACACCGGAGGCGAGAAAACAGAGCAAGTATAATGACCGGGGAACCGGTCGCTGCACTTCTATTGGAAATATTATTCCACTTGTCGTGGTAGGCGATAGTTTCGAGGCTGTGTACGCTTTTCGAAGATGCCACGAGATAAAGTTGGCCGTTTACCCACTTGGGGAGGTTCTAAAATTTTATAGCACACCTTCGCGCAGATGTGCGAAGGTGTACGAAGGCCGCGGAACTACGAATACCTTTTGTGTACTTTATAGTGGCGAAATTTATGTATATTGATTTCGCGAAGTTTTACGACCATTTGTATAAAGCGATTTGTCAAACATAATTTCTATAAACTCGTTCTTCAACGTTGAGTATGAGTGATGAGGAAACAAATTATTTAACAATTTTGTGGCGGCACTTTTTGCAGCAAACTTACGTTTACTAACTATCTTTTTTAAACTTTTCAATGGATTTTGACAACCATGAATAATAATCCTACTAGTATAATAAATGCGAAAGTGTGTTTGGATGTTTGTTACTCAATCACGTCGCAACTATGCAATGGTTCTTTCTGAAATTTTGTATATACATACGTAGTCTAGGAGCAGGAATAATATATAGGATACTTTTTATCCCGATTTTTTTAACCGATCTGGACCAAATTTTGCATAATTACTCTCTAGAACCCTGCAGAAAATGTAGGCTACCATGAAACCTGCACATACCACCCTTCCTCCTTATTTCACCTTCTTGACACTCGGTGATAATCGAAGTTTTACCCGGGCAACACCAGGTACTTTAAGCTAGTAGTAATAATATACATATTTACTGCATTACAAAAAAAAGATACAGCATGATAGACGAGGTACAGCCAAAGGCTATTAACCTAATCCGAATTGTCGAAATAGCTAGCATACCGTAAACATATGCAGATAGACTGAATCTCAGAACCATAAATGAAGAGGAAAAGAAGAGAGAAAAAAGGCAGCATATTGTAAATCCCTACTAATATATAAAAGGGAAACGTTGTCTGTTTGTTTGCCCTTCTTTCACGCGTAAACGGCTGAACGGATTTCAATGAAATTTTGACATACGTCAAAGATTATACTATAGGCTGTTCATTTTATTTTATCCGCTTTTTCATTTTGTAAACATCGTAAATAATTCCTGGGTGAAACTGGGTAACAGGCCAGCTAGTAAGATATAAATCTTATAATGATACAATGATTTTTGTACCATTGAAATACCGAGTGATCATACATAAATACGATTATTGTAACCACACTTGCGTACTTCAACGCGAATACAGACATACAGCGTGGAATTGAAAATTTCGCAAGAAAAGGGAATTTAAATTTATCTACGTTAAACTTTAAACAAGTAAGTGAGTATTGGAGAGCAACCAGTGTGTCATATCGTATACTAGTTTATACACAACCAACAAGAACGAATAAAATAAATTACCCTACATCTCTGTCAGGATTAATTTATGCCCCTACTTACGTCGCCTAAATATCTTTTGCTTATTTTAAAGTGTACTACTTCGACCGTTAGGATCACCCTATAGAACGCAATAAATAGGTCAAATTCGTGTTCAGAATATCCCTCGGGCTATATTTTAAACATTCACATGACGTTCGTCGGCTAGTCGCGAAAAATTAGTGTATCAAAAATGTGCAATTCGTGGTAATCCCAGAAACAGTAAAGGTATCAATGGATATCAACACGTACCTACTCGCTAACCCCTTCCCCTGTCACTTTTCCCGCCCCTCTTTCTTTACTCACAGAGCTCCTCCCTTCGAATAGTAGTACTTGGCGCCATTAAGAAACAATTATTCGCCAGAATCACTCGTTCGATTAAATAGAAGACGAACTAACGGCGGGTTTTCCGGAGGCTCTTTCATACATAAGCCCGCGCATCCACGCCATTAGGAAGATTTACGCTTTGACCCCGGCCAAGTTTTATCCGCTCGATTGGCAACGTCCAATGACCGACGATTAATGCAACTCGTTTAGCCCGGCGATAATTGCCGTTCGCTTTAACTCACCCGTTAGGAACCTGAGTTATGCACGCGAGCGAATTTCTCGGACGTCATTGAGATTAGACTCTGATCCCCCCCCCCCCCCCCTCCCGCCCCGACGATTCTTGTTGCGCCGTCCACCGGGGATACTCGCGCGGTTTGAAAAATGGACTCGACCCAATTTAGCAATTTCCGGTCGGTTTTCGACGATTCGTTAACGTTGCGCAATACGCGTTTCGAGGAAATTAAGACGCTGAAAGTCAATTAACGACTGTCGTTCCACAGGCCACGGAGGGGAAGGAGAATGGGGGTGGGGGGGGGGGGGGGGATAGCATCGATTTCACGATGGAATAGGAACCTGGGAGCCGAGTTCCACGATGTCGCCACGTCACGAAACCAAAGGAAGTATACTGAAAAATTAACACCCAGCCGGCCGATATTCGTGTCAGATATTATGCAAAGGGTTGACACGGCCAAGGAGGAACTCCCTGGCTATCTGTCTCCGTGCGAACCCCGCTACACCCCACAATGACCAACCCCTTACTCCTAGCCGTGATTAATTCCCGGAACGCACGGACCACGCTCGAAAAGTCGTCAGACACGATCCTCCTGGTACTTGAAATATTCGATTGAGTATTCGATGCTCGGTGTGGGGGATCCGATGCTTTTGCAATTCATTTGAAAATACAATCCCTCGTTCGCGAAAGCAAGCTCGATCATCGATGTCGCTTGGACACCTCTCGAGGCACCATCCCCCTACTCGTGCCTCGATTGAGATTTCCGTGAATTTTCCTCGCTACACGTTTCTGGCGAGTCGATGGCGCGTGCAGCATAATGAATTCGAAAGGGAAAAGCAGAGCAGTGTTGGGGGGCGAGCTCACCGAAAATCGTCGGACAAGGGAACAGCTGCGGGGGTGTTCGCAGCTGACCATCGGCCGGGAGAAACAAAAAGTGGGGGCGACACGGGGCCAGCCAGCGTTGACCATCGGCTCTCTGCCGGACCATTGTCCAGACTCGTGCCCATTAGAACCACGCCGATTCCCATTGATAAAGTCCTTCGGTCCTTTCACCATTATCCCCCATTATTCCCGGCTGGCTGCCGTTACCTGCGGAATATTTTAGAATCGCCAGAGGGGAACGGGGCCGTCTACTTCCCCTTTTTTCAAGACTAATCAACGCCCCCGCAAGCTGCCAATCGGCTGCAGCATTGTACGTGCCCTGGGCATGCGTAACAGACGCGAGGGATCGTTTCACGGTAAGGACACGTCCGGAACAGCTAATTGCACATACATACAGATTCTGTAAACGTAAACTACGAAAACTTGTCCTCGATACTTTTCACGCCGGCTATCGCGTTCGCGTGACTTTTATCTGTCTGCTCTTATTTAATAATAATAATAAGGCTTTAATAAAATACGTGAAAGGCATGATGCAAAAAGAGGATCACAGCAAAAAAGAATAATAAAGAAACAGAAGATTTTAACATAAATAAACACGGTGATATAAAGGGTGAGATTTAGCAAAGGAAGATTAAGCTGTTAGTACGTTTAAATTTTCATAGCATCGTCCACTGACATTATCGCACAAGTTCGTAGATTCAGATTTTCTATCGAATACTCATTCAGCTATTTGTATCCATACTTCCTTTTAATAACGTTTTCCATTTCTTTGTATGGCTTACTTTAATCTGTAGGAATTTCCGTTCCGTCTTTTTTCATCAGTTTTATTACGACACGTTAATCTTAATATATAAAGCAGAAAGTGTTTGTGTATTTGTCTGTCGCCTTAAAACTTTCGAACGGTAAACTCTGGAGTCACGGAACGTGTCCGAGCTCATTATGCCTAGTTAATTCAGATGAATGTGACTATTTTCACAAAAATAAATAAATTTTTTTTAATAAAATCAGAATCTAAATTTCGAGCGAAGCCGAGTAGTAAAGCTAGTGGTACTATATAGAGCAATAAATACCTGTTATTATCCCAGAGCTATATTACTATTCTGACAGTCCTGTCACGTAATACCTATGTGGTTTTAATTTATCGAGTGTGATACCATAGTCTACATAAATTATCTCATGCCTTTTTAAATTTATATTTTATATCGAACGTTCATCAGGTACGTTCGTAATTACTTTAGTCTGCAAGGATCAGACAGCTTAGAAAGATATTTTACTTCACTCAGTGCTATCCTTACAAAACCAGTATTTAATTCGTTCCTATAAATCCATATAACTTTCACAATATACCATTTGTATAGATTTAAAATTCAATAATATTTTACCACAGAAATGTAGAAAAAAATTCATCTGTTTGCGATCAACTGTTTCAAAAAATGTTTAGTAACAGTATGGCTGAGGTGCAAAGAAGAAGAAATAGTCGAATGGAAAAAAGGAATTTACTTTTAAAAGTGTGTAAAGGTCGAAATCTGCGGCAAGATAATAGGCTGATATTAACTTTATCTATTACAAAATATTGATACGAATAAATGAAATTAGATAAATATTATTAAATAAGTATGCAGTGATAATTTTTGAATTCCAATATTCATAATACACTAGATTTAAAAGTTTCAGATCAAGGAGCAGCCTGAAGGCTTTTGCTCTAACGTATCTGATCCGTAAAGTGTCAACGAGCCATCATTAGACTTTTCGTTTAAATTTGCACGTTTTGTGTAGCTTCTAAGTGGAGGATCGACGCGTGACACCCCCCATAAGCATGGATTTCTTCTAATTTCCGCGCGTTTATCTCGAAAACCAAACGAAGAGGGTGAGAAAGCTGGCAGCTGCCCCCCTTCCAGCTTCTGTTTTCCCTGTTCCCGGAATTCGGGCACGCGACTTCCTCTCGCCATCCATCGGGGATCCCCTTTACCCTCCTTTTGCTCTCGATTACGGCCGATTATTTTTAACAGTTTTCACGGGGAAAAGTTATTTATAAGCGCGCACGACGAGTGACCCTTGGCAGCTACCGCGTTTCCGGGATTTCCTCGTGTTTACGTTCCAAAGTGAGGGGTAAGAGACGCTGTCAGGGGGTGCGTCGGAGCTTCCCTCTTCTTCGTAGCCACATCTTTCAGATTACAATCTTCGAAACATACCGAGTTCCTTTAGCAGATCAGATCCACGCATTTCTCCCTTCTCTACCTAGTGAAACGTCTCAAACTGTGAATATTAGACACGGTGTGGTCTCATCCATCCCCTACAAGTATCTACTGATTCGATGGGGAACACCTCCGGAAACGGATCTCAATTAAACGAATTGAATTAGTATTCCTACGACGATAAAGAAATACCATGGCAAGAGACTGCAACGATCTAGGTCAGCAGTGCAATCTCATCGATCAATTCTTTCGTAAACTACGAATTAGCCGCCAAAAATGAAGCTTAACCACAGAAATTGAATCTACACTTCAGCACGAACCTTTCCAAAATTCATCCCATTGACACGACGCATCGAGATCGTCAATGCAAACCCAGCCCCCTTCCCTCCCCAAAGATAAGAAAGCTTACCCAATGAAACTGATTTCATATGCCTCTGACAATAAAGAAATACTTTACGCAACACGTCGTAGCGACCCAAGTAACCGCTGGCAACCTGTTCGCCAGATTCCATCGAAATCCTCGGGAAACTCGTCCCATCGACGGATCGAACTGGCCGATGCATGCCTTTGCCAGGGCAGACGTCGCGTCGGCGTGCTATAAATTGCCGTCAGTCAGAGGTCACGAGGAAGAAACGGGACAGATATCGGGGGTGGCGCGTGGCTGGTTCGGTTTCAGGGGTGTAACACGGCCATAAATAAAATCAGGGCTTTCGTTTTCGGTCGCAAGCGCGGCAGCCCGCTCTGCTCGCCCGCCTATTTTTGGACGGTCGATGGTGCGTGGAACTTTTACATGTTTCAGGAAAAACCAGCCGCGCCCGTTGTCTATGGGGTTCTATCAATAGCGGGAGGGAGAGAGAGAAAGAGAGAGAGAGAGATTCGTTGCTCGTTGAAATTGCTTTCACGGGCTGACGAGCCCTCGAGGAACGCCAGCAGCCTCTCGTGACTTATTTTTCCAGTGTCTCCGCGAGGACTTTACGGGTGCCCCGCCAACGGCACGGGGACCTTATGGGGATTTAATTGATGGGCATTCGAGTAACGCGCTTTCGTCTAATTTACACGGGGCCTTTCGCTTTTTCTGGCCTCTCCTGGTCCCGTTTCGATGAACGGAGAACAGTCGGGATGGCCTTTTTCTGGTGTTTCTAGGAAGCCGCGAATGGTTGTCGGGCAATGCCTCCCTTTAACCCTCTAAGACTTCGAGACGGCTTTTACGACGGCGAGAAAATTGCACGTATGTCATACGCATAATTAATGTCGGTAAGCCGGTGGTATAAACTCAAAGAGTGTTATTGCACATGAGAATACAGTAGCGCTCGTTTAAATTTGAATCATACGGGTCCGCGTGTTCACGGTCCCGCCAGCACAGTAGCTTTTTGATTCCAGGAATTGACGTCAGAATAGATTCGTAAAGGAAGTGAACAGGTACAGCGTGAGTAAGCGAGATAGACGCGGACTGGGACGTCCCGAATGTTTCCGTAATTTTCAAACGAGTGTCGCGCGCGTTACAATGTACCGTGCAATGGCACAAATTTCATTTCCCATAATTCTCAGCCTATCGTTATGATACTGGTACGAATCGATTGGCGATGTTCGTCCGATGAAAATGAGTCCAAACACGACGCTAATCCGGCTATTTTTCTTAATTTTTGTTTCTATCGTTCTTATTTAATCATCAATAATGCTAAAAATCGTCCGAATTATGGCGTGTTTGGTCTCATTTTTATTGGGAGGACCTTACCATTCAAATTTTACTATTCTCATAAAGATAAGACAACAATTATAAAAAATGAAATTTGTATATATTTCTTCACTTTCCTTGTTAATCTGTTATGCGTTACGGAGCCCGAGGCAGTGAAATACGAGGGAGAATACGATCGCACAAGAAGGAGGTAGCGCGGATGGTTCGGTGAAATTGAAATATTGTTAAACAGATTTCATTCAAATTTAAGCGGGCACCACTGTATAAGTGAACAATTTAAAGGAACATTCATTTTCTTTTATTTGCAGCTTCGGTTTCAACAGAAATGACTTCGAATATTTGTTAGGTATAACTAGGTTGTTATGGTGGAGTCACAATCCCTTATTTTCCAATCAAATGAAATTTACCTGCTAATCCATATACAATATATAACACTCGCCAACGTCCTACTGTATATTTTTTCTTGAAACGTAACGAAAAACTTGGATTTTAGAGGGTCAACTAATTTTCATTATTTTCAGCATTTGTCTTAATGCTTGAAAGAAAAAACGAAACGGGCCTCCAATTATGGCACGCGGGAAAGCCTTGGATGTTTAATTTGCCTTTAGAACAGATATCAAGGATAAAACGTGGTGTCGTATACGGGCACGTTTTAACTGCGCACCGTCGAGCAGGTTCAAGTTTGGACAGTGTCTGAATGATCTTTGGGAAAAAGCCATTTTCTACTGCGGGATTTGGATTTGCAATATATTCAGTCGAAGGTGAAACAACGCGCTTACTCATTATACATAGTTGGCGAAAAGTGTATTTCATTCGATTTTCGAATGAGGATCGAGACAGCGATTTTATTCAAATTTTGTGCAGCACACGCGTAATGATATATTAAACCCATAGAATGCGCTACTCAAAATCTATCCCTACAAAAAGAAAGTTGAAAATTTCATATTTCGAACTGCTTCCATAACTACTAATAGCCTATTACTAGCAGTAGCTACCTAAAAACGAAACCCTCCTTAAGTTGCAGTACCAGCTCAAATATGATCCGTATAGTAAATCCTGGGATATTTACACATTTCTACTATTCTTTAATTATTTCAACGATTAGTCATTTAAACCTCGGACAGTGGATATCTCGCCAGACGATCACAGTGAATGCAACGTCAATTTGGCCGCATAATTCCATTCATGCACATCCTATATAGAATTAGCTTTTATATCAAATTTTGATCTTATTAAGATCTGAAGTCATTTGGTTTAAAGAAGTGCTACTACTTTTAATAAGTGAGATCAAAAGCTTTATACTTATTCATACATATAGGGTCCAGAGGGTTAAATATTTAGATCTCGTATTTTATATACAGGAAGACAAAGCTTTGAAAGTTTGAACCCGACTTTCTTCCAAAATTTTTAATACAGCATCCCATGCCTTCAACGCGTTATTGCGGATGGAATGAACTAATCATGCGCAGGATTTTAGCCAAAATCATGAACCGAACCTGGTGAAATCCCCCTGTAAGTAGCAGCCTTCGAAACTGCTTAGAACCACTTGTCACACTTTTTCCATCCACCCAACGCAGCTCGGCTAAAATTAGTGGCAGCGTGTCGAAAGAAGGAAGCGAAGAGAGAGAGTGGCGCGCTTTTCCCGAGATAAGTCTGTTCGAGATTTCCATTCAATGGGAAGATCGTGTAAAGATTCTGCTCGCGGAAAAATGGCTGTAAAACCGCGGTGTAATTGCGTTATCGGCGCGCCAGCGGAAGTCTCGCGAAGCCTTCTGCTTTCATTGACCACGCGGCAAGAGGGCTTTTTGCTTGGCTGTGAATCGGCTGGTCCATCGAGAAAATCAAGATTAAAGGTTAGTCTTTATTTCACTAGAAAAGTATAATAAAGTACAAAAGGCGAGGTACACTCGCGGGCTGCTATTAATCTAACCCAGTGTGCTGTCTATATGTAAAAACAATGCTAATTTAAATAACTACTACTCGTGGAAATAATCGAAACTAACAATAAGTGAGATTGTATACATGCATCTCGAATCACACATAAATTATAGTTGAGTTGTTCAATTGCTTGATGGTTCCGTGCTTATACTTACATATAAGTGCGAGCGGATATTATATCGCGAGTCTGGTAAAACCAAAATTTGCAACCAAATTTTCTCGAAAATTTTGCAGTAGTGTTCCTCGCGTTTAATACATCAGTATTATCATTATTATTTATATATTTCTTGTATATAAGTATTCTATGCCACGTATAAAACAGCAACATTGTTTTATGCCACTATTCAAAATTTCGCGGAAAACTTAAATTCAAAATTTCGACTTTCCCAGATCTCTTCCCAGAGCTCGTAGAAATAATGTTGCAAAGAGCAAAAAGGTGTAGATACATACACCTGCAATTACTATATGGATTTAGAGTGGAATTGCCACTCCAACTGAATTACAGTTTCGTGTTTTTTTCCCAAACTTTTGAGTCGCGCGCCCCATCCGTTGAATAGATTACACAGGCCCGCAAATTGAATTTGAACTTCTTAATGCAAAAATAACTTCAGATTTGCTGCATCACGTACAGTTTCTTCACAACTGCCTTTAAAATTTCTTTATTTTGTAATATGCGATCGAATGAAATTTGTAGTAAAAAATGAACTTTGGTATGAAATTTTTATTATGTTCTTCAGTACCCAAAAGCCGCTAAAATATTGAAAAACGGTTTTCCATCGCAGGCCTGTTATTATACACGCTTTGATCGAGCGATGCTTGAAATTTGAAGGAAATCAGTGAATCAAGTCTCGTAGCTACACTCTCTCTCTGTTAGAGATATTTAGAATGTCTGGTCTACAATCCTTTTTGAATGACCAGTCGTGTACGCGTCGTGGTTATTCTTATGAGCTTATGATCGTCTCTAATGACGCTTTCTGGCCGGGCCGACGGCAATACGTAACACGATGCGGATGTACGTGACGCGGTTTCCCACAGAATAAAACGGCGAGCCGTGGCTGATAATTGCGGGCGTACGTATGCTGGTCACGGACAGGTGTTGTACGTCGCGCGCACCGCACTTGAATCGCGCTTATTTGTTTGAGACAGTTGCTGCTGCTTCGTATTAACCCTTTTGCTCCTCGAGCCTCGCCTCCGGAGACCAGGTAACAGTTGAAGGGACAATGGCAAGAAATGGCCAATTTTGGACCTCGCTGACCAACGAACAATATTTACGGATACACTTGTATCTGAGCTCTAGGGAACTGAGAATTCCAATATTATTTATTCTAAATATGTGCAGACATTTGGATGAAAAAGTGGGTATAATCGCCTAATTAATGTGTTTCATATTCGTCTTTTTCAAATGGCGATTAATGTGGGAAGTAGTAATTAAGAAAATCACTGGGGAAAAATTTACAAAATTGTTGCAGTGTTATGCAATCGAGGTTCTCGTGAGAGAAGTGGAATTGTTACAGCACATTTGTATGTGAGCTTTAGAATCACTAGAAATGTTCGATTTTTAACTGTGGAATACAAAGAGCAATTATTCGTTATTGGTCGTATAACCACAAAGGGGTTTAATTCTTTGTGAAAGAATAAATTGAACATGTACAATAATGGTGTTTGGAGTTTCGTTTTTTAATAGAAAGACTTTCAAAACGAAGCCTCGTTTTGAAAAGGAAAAGTTGTTTTATAATTTCGACTCCCTTTCTGCGCTAGAGTATGCATATTACATTTCCAGTTGCACCATATTTACTGCTACAATCTGCCAATTAATTTAATCACGCAATCTTCTGCTTACTATATTGTTTTTTACGGTAACAAAATGACTGTTGTGCGTTTCTACTTATTCATAAGTTTAATTGCAAGTATTCTGTAACAATATTACTTTTTCAACGAGAACCTAAACTAACCATTTTCTGCTATTGTATCTGGATGCAGAAGGCGGCGAACGAGTTGTGTAAAATTGCAACAACCTTGCGGTATTTTAGGTCTGGAGATTCTTTTGTTATTTCGCACACAAATCGCCATCCGAAGACGAGAAATATGAAATATTAATTAGGTGACTTACACCCACCACGACATTCCAATCTTTACACATGTTGATTATAACTTTCCCATCACGTATCGATTAAATAATCACAATTTTCACATTCCTTGAAACCTGCGAGTCTCTGCATTTGCAAAAACGTCTCACTGGCCGTGATCCTGAAAATCGGCTCTTTCCTACCATTGCCCTTCGGGCCATTCCAAAGCAACAATTAAATAGAGCCGTATATCGCGCCAATTGCCCAAAAGTTATCCAATTAGAGAGTCCCTATGCCCGAAATACAGAAGCAGCACTTTCGTAACACTTTTCCCCGAAAAATGCGCCCCTCACCCTTGCACATTTTTCCCCGTGACAAAAGCGTGGCGATAGCGGACATAAACTGTTATGAACGTGGGCGTCGGACTAAATATACCGATGTAAATATCCGAGTCTGGTGGGCTCGCCAAGGGGGTTGACCGCGGAGAAAAAATGCTCCAAGTCAGTTGGCAAGGCTTTTTACACTTCTCGGCAAGTCGTAAACGGCCTGGGCGTTAATTGCGACTAGAATCGACGTGACCGTTTCCTCGAGCAAGAAGCACGCAGTTCACTGAAAGGCGAGAGGGGGGGGGGGTTGCCCTTGTTCCCCAACAATACGATCCAGCAATAGACACACAACGCAAAAGATTCGATGAACTGACAATAGAATTCTCGTTTCGGTCATCCGAAATAGATCGTTTATCAATTTTCTGACGCAGCGCTGTTCGGTTTCTCAAATATGGTGAATTCTCTGGTTGAATTGGAGAGTAATGGAATTATTATGTGCTTCGCCGTTCGCAGAAGCGAGCGCACAAGTTTTCTAAACGCTTCGTGGAATTAATGCAGTTTCATAATTCAGGGGCCAGCACGCTGGAAACGGGATTACCTGCGACCATGCTCCTGTTGTGACATGCGTCGCGGGATTTTACGATCGGACGGATTACCGGGTCGAGAGTTTTGACGAAAATCGACCGTAAAGATCGCACAATACGCCCGAAATCGTGGCAGCATTATTCCCCGTTTCACCCTGGAAAAAAATATCGTGTTCGCCGAGCGTATTCCACTTTTTCCTGTTTCCGAAAGAATCGCTTATTTTTAGCTAGGATCCCGTTTCTCTTACACTTTTAAACGGGACGAACGATTAAGCAAGCATGGGCAAGGTTTCCCGCGGAACTGTAGGCTGCAGGCGAACAGTTCCTGTCCACCATTAGGCCCTTTCCACGCGGGACAATTTCGCGGCTCACGATAGACACCTATTTCGAACACATTCCCTTAATCTGCATCTCGGTTTGCGTTTCTTAAACGAGCTCCATTTCCTATGAGTAAAAACACCTGAAGTGGCATTTGTGAGCCACGCAAGTTTCTTGAGGCCCTTTCACACTATATAACGATGGGTGACGAATTCAAGCTACAAATTTTTCATTTTGTAGTTTCTTTAATTTTTGAAATCGATTATTTTATCGTATCAGTGACTTCTTCTCCCAGTTGCTGAAACGCCGACAACTGCCTTAACCACTCGTTTTACACGCAAAGGTGAGACACTGTGAGATGCAAACGGAATTATGTATTCGAACATATTCACATATTTCCTATCCCCTGTCCTTCTCCAGTGATATGGATATTTCTGCCAAGTAAATACAGCTGACAATGAGATATATGTAGGCATTCATTTCTGAGTCATAAAAGTGTCTCGCGTGAAAAGGCCCCGAGCTTCTTGCTTCAGAGGTATGAAACTTCTCCCGAATCTATCACCGTGGTTTCCTCGGAACCTCGTCCTTCGAATTGGTGGACATGATGTACCAAGAAATATTCGTCTCCATTGGTCCCATTTTCATTAGGTACACTCGGCTAAAAAATATCGTTCCAACCATCAGAAATCGAGGTCAGTGAGTAGCCCACTTCACAGGACTGGTATCTGTTCCCGCAAACATTTCTACGATACTTTGTTATACCGTAAACTGGGGTGTCTTTACCCGCCGGGGTGACATTGCCCACTTTTTTACTCTGACTGAAAAATTACCATATGATTGAATTCGCTATTTTTTTTTCGTTTGACCTTGGAGAAATTATTGCTATCGATTAAAAAGCACCATATGTTCTAATTACTTCGCAATAAAATAAAATAAAGTCTTTCCGAAAAGTGGGCAATGTCACCCCGGGCGGGCAAATTCACCCCAGTTTACGGTACTTACATGGTGTAGAGTAAGTAAATCCACACCATAGGGTTCTCGCATAGACCATATTCACGAAATATTATATCATAGAGATGATAATAATAATGATAATATTAAAACGTCTTTATTCCACCATTTACAATACAAAACAGATAACATTAGAATATAAATGACAGAATAGGCGAGGCTCGGCGTGGTTGCTATTATACCTGGCCTGAGACATAAATGGGAAGAAAACGGCAAAGAGGACAAAAAAGAATGAGAGTGGGGGTAGAGTGTAGAAATACAGACGTTACGGGGGCTCGATAGTTGATCACGTCGATCTGGGCCTAGTTTATGTGTGGATGGTTGAGTAGGAACGGTTTGGTGGCACGTTTGAAAGAAAGTTCGGTTGGGAAGTGAGCAAATAGTATCGGGAAGGAGATTATAGAAATGAGGTGCAGCATAGGAAAAGGAGCCGGAGAATTTAGCAGAATTTAGAGAAGTTTGAGCAGCAAATGCCCACCGCGCGAAGTTGGAGCACTCTCCGAGTGCATTTGCAAGAGTCGAAGCGATATTTCTTAGCCGAGCGTGAACGGAAAAAAAGATCGGACGCAACATGGAAAGTTGAGTGAGCTGCTGATGAAGAAGAGGAAGCTCATCTCACACGACGAGCCTCTTGCGACCGATTCTCTCCCTCGGTTGGACTTGGAACAAGTTCATCGACACGGTCCGCGACACGGCCGCTCAAAAATAGCCGATGTATAAATTATGCGTTCCCGGGGAAATGAGAACAATGTTGCGGCCAAAGCCGTAGTTCATGCAAATTGCGCCCGGGTAGAATTAGATTCTACTTTGGGACATGTTTAAATGGCCCGCGGGCCGAAGTAAACCGGGAATTATCATTATTCATTACTCGGGCGCCATTGGATTGCAGAGAACGGTGACGTCAGACGTTCGTCCAGTTCTTCATCCCGAACGAAAGTTTGGGGGAACGATTTCGTAATTGCGAAATCGTCGGAGGTGAAACTTATCGTCACGAAGCTTTCGATCTACACGACGACACTGTTGTGTCTGGATCAAGTGTCTTTTGTGTCTAGCTAGAGCCAGGTGCAGTGTCTTCAGTCTAGCTGCAACTCGCGCGACGATAGGTCGAATTCAGTGTCGCGGAGTGCTCTAGGCAGTTTCCAATCTTCCGGAAATTTTTTTCAGTGTCGTGTACACTTGATCTAAATTCTAAATAGACACGAAAGTGTTGTCGTCTAAACGTACTGCACTTAAATATGTATGCAGGTAGGTATATAGGTGGTTGAGAGTAAGGGCTCTTTCGCACGAAACACTTTGGTCGCTCATAATTGATATTTCAGGTATGTTCGGTTGACAAAGTGTGGCGGTAATTTGATAAATATGAAGAGCTTGTGATAGATAGATGATGCTCGGTATCTGGTACGTTACGCTTTTTGGGTGTGAAAGCTTAATTTTTTGATGAGGGTCCTGTTATGCGTGTAATGTCTATATTTAGGAAAACTTAATTAATCATAAAAATTCACGGAAGGAGTATTATATATGTGATCTTGCAGTGGCGTATACAGAGGGGCTGGCACCAACAAAGAAGAATGAAAAGGAAGATTAATGTAACCACGACTGAAGTAATTCAAGAGCTTTGTAAAAATAAGAGAAAACTGGATTTCATTTTATAAATAAATCTTCATAATCACCTAATGAATTTTATTTACTTTGCATTAAAAATATTTTTATGCGTTCAACTCGGCTCCCTCTAAGATTGAATCTTGAGTGCGCCACTGTGATCTTGCATGTATCTATCAAAAACAAACTATCATAGAACAGGCAAGTAGAACACTGTGTCCTAATTCGAAGAACCATTTCAAGTTCCCTAACAAGGGACATTTCCCAACTGTTACAAACCGATTTTGACGAGGTTTACGTAGATTATAGTTCTCGAAACAGGTATTTAACACCTATTTTCTTTTGTCCCCCTTGATATGAATGATTGCCGATGGAAAAAATAGGTGTTAAATATTTTTTCGAGAACTATAATCTACGCAAACCTCGTCAAAATCGGCGTGTAACAATTGGGAAATGTCCCTTGTAAGTAGATAATAAGTATACTCAAAAGTCTCGTTCACATTAGTCAACTTACTGGCTTCAAGCGACTTGAAGCAGTAAACTTGACTCGTGTGAACCTGTCATTCACTTGACTTGAAATATCCTTTGAACTTTCTTTCAAGTTTTAAGCGAAGTATACGTTCACATTAGTCAAGTTTACTGACTTCAAGTCGCTTGAAATCAGTAAACTTGATAATGTGAACCTGTTATTCTCTTCACTTCAAATATCCTTTCAAGTTTCAAGCGAAGCAGAGAGTGTTCCAACTTTTCTCGACTCAACCAGAATAATAATTTAGGCTGCAAAATTCATTCAAGAAAATGAAGATTCTCTTTCACTCAGAAAACCCAATTATCTGCTTTGCATTCATCACTAATGCTGCCATTATCACGATACAACTCTCATAGTGTCTACCTACGAGGCTATCAGAGCTATTGCAGACTTAACATTAAAGCTACCGTACTTGGTGTACATCGTGCTTGAAGTAAATGAGCAATATTGAATCACGAACCAGTTCACAGGACACTCTTCATCAAAACTCTTGATTCATTTCTCCATCCCTTTCTCCATATTTCCTGCCTACCGTTGCAGTCACTGACCGTGCAAAGGAGACACATTATCATTATCGTTGCGCCATTTATCCGCGCGTCCATATGCCCAAAGCAATCGTTTCGAGGGCGGCGAGGCCGCCGAAAAAAGAGGGGCAAAAATGCGGTTTGGCGCGGAATCCAAGTTTCCGCGATGTCATCGATGAAGACACCCCGCGGTGGACGGGCAAGAAACCGGCCATTCTTCGCGGGGGGAAGAAAGGCCCGCGGCAGCCCTCCGCCAGATGACGAAATTCCGTAGCACGTGCGGTTAAAACCAAGTCACAAAACAAACCCAGAAGTCGTCTGGAGGCGGCCAGGCCTCGACGTTTATCGGGCCGCTACTCGACGACGGAAGGACGTCCGCGTTTCGAGTAAATATTTGAAGATCTCGGGAGTCGTAACGCCGGAGATCCTCTCCTCATAAAAACCGCGGGATCGACGTGTGCGTTCTGCCCGGCCTCCAACGAGCAACAACCATCGCCCGTCCCCGCTCCTCTGCACCGACTGTCACCGTCTGTTTCGCGAGCAATTTCGCGATAACACTGGCTAAGCCTTTATCACCAGGTTATTCGGCTACCATTTCACGCATTGTAGGTGGAACACGTATAGGGAACTGGTAAAAGCAGTGGAGCTGGAAAACGGTAGCTGGTCTTCAGCCTAGGTAGGCATTCGGCATAGAAATTGGACACCGGCACTCGAAGATCCTGAGCACACCGGGGCGGACTAGCGTTCTGGATCGTCAGAGGCCTGAGCCTGTAGTGTGTGGCGAAAGAACGTGTCCCTTGCTTTTACCCTCAAGGTTATCGTTTTACAGACCACTCGAGTGGGCTTGAAATAGTTCACTGTATCTCTTCCATCCACTACACACAGCTGACGACTGAAGATTGCAGTTCTGGGGTGTACCTCCACGGAGAATCTAGTCGTTTCCAAGCTAAATCGGTAATGGTAGAATGGCAGATCGATAAGGATGAATAGATGCCGTAGAAAAGCGTTTGTCCGTTTGTGGACGGGTTAGAGAGAGGCGCCCTGCCACGGTGACGTTCGACAGCCGCGAGAGCCCCCGATTCTAAGTTATGACCGATGCAGAAAATGAGGTCCCGATCCCGGGGGAGGCGAGCACGGTAACGTATCGCCGACTTCCCGGAATCTCGCGTGGCATTATGTTATATGGGTATAAATAACCGAACAGGAGCAATAATACGTAATAATATATCAGTCGGGATTTTAGTGGCGTAGCTAGCGCGGCCTGGCCCAGCGGTCGTAATTCATCGCGCAACCCGGCTCACCCTGTATCCGCCGCGCACGCGCCTCTATACACGCGCAACCTATAGCCTATGTATAAAAGCACACGCGCGCGTACACGGACTTACACGGAGGAGATGTACGCGCTGCGCGGGAGATCACGCGAGTTTGACAGCGGTCGCATTTTCGATCGGCCCCGCTCCCCATCCACGTCGTATCCAAGCTTCTCTGGGTGTCGTTAGAGCCACGCGATATTCGCCAATGCACCAATCACGGGGGAAGTATCTATTTCGCTTTTCTAAGGATCCTTCAGAAACTGGCATTCTGTGTTTGGGCTGCGGGCAGAACTGAAAGGGGCTGGCAAGATGGGAGAAACGAGAGATTATGTATCTATATATTATTATGTAGTAACTGTTTTGGGTTCGCTCGGTTCCAGCAGCTCTCACAGTCCTCTAGTCTCCGAGCCCTTTAGCTTTACTCGCGGCCTCAATCTTTATTAAACGAATCTTTTATTGTTAATTCGAAGATGGGATAACGCCGCTTGATGCTGCGCGAGCATTAGAAAATTTTGACAAGTTGGTAATATACCGGGTGTTTGCGAAGTCGTGGCAGATATGAGGTAAATCCTCGTGGAAAAGTTGAAAATATAGAATTATATTTTTGTCAATAAGGCTCTATTTTTGAGAAACTCAAATGTGAAAACTCGTCCAGTAGGTACGCGCGTAGCTGGCTAAAAATCGTCTATAAATAGCTCGAAATTGGGGAATGACTTTCTCCCATCGGGACGTTGCTTTTGAGGAAATCTATTTTCGAAATCCGATTAGTGTGCATGTACTGGATTAAGAGTCTGTTCCATTTACAAATCGATTTTCTCAGAAGCACAGCCACGCTCGAAGAAAGTTATTCTACAATCTCGACTCTCTTTTGGGCAAGGATCCGTTCCACGTGCGAGTGTTCCATATTTCTGCATTCTGCCAGGATTCTTACTTACAATTAGTCAAGTGTGAGCGTACTAAACAAGTTTTCAAATTCCAAGTTCTCGAAAATGGAGCCCCATTTGAAAAAGCCTGATTCCATATTTTCGACTTATTTTTGCTTAAGGAATCAGCCCCTCTACGGTTGTAGCACAATCTCGGAAACGCCCGGTATAACATCGTGCGCTTCACTTACCGCAGATGGAAAACGTTAATTCGCATAGTCAATTTGAAGCACACCAGAGATGTTCCTGTGCGAAAAATGGCTCGCATAACAGGTGAAGGGAAGAGTGATACTAAAAAGTCTTCGAAGGTGGGGATGATTTTAGAAATGTAATGGTGAAGATAGAAGCGGTGGAACGCAGAACTTTGGTCGGTGAGAATGGAGAAGAAGTTTCGCGACATTCGGGGAAGCCAACCAGCGAAAATAGCATAATTTCGGTGCACCCTTAAGTCGAGGGAGGCTTAACATGCGTCGCGAGAAGTTGCGTAAGAGTCGAAGCCGGCCGATCGTGGGCAACCCCTTTGGAAGGCTCCACGGGGTTGGGGGGTTAACTTGGGCTCGGTTACGCGAGAGGGCTGGCCCGGCTGAGATTTCATCGTAATAATTTTCCAGCCCATTAAGCCATACGGGGGTGAACGCGATCCGCTTTTGCACAAGAAACTTAACAATCTTTCCCGATTGGGGCGTCGCGTACCCTCATGAATTTCCCACGGCGGGAAATGAAATCACGCGGAGCGAAACCGAGCTTCCGAATGAATAAAACTTGATTGCTTCAACTGCTTGTTACTTGCTTCTCTCGTTCTGTGCCATATTGTTCCACGTCAATTCATAATAAATAGTGCTTGTTTTAAAGATAGATTGATAACATTACTATGTTTCCTATTATCCACAATTATTGATTGAAAAAAGTAATGAAAGCGTTGACTTTTTGGCATATTTTCACGAGGATATTTTCTGGTAAACATCGAAAGTATTGTTCGCGAGATCCCGAATGTTTACTTTGAAAATACCGCGAACTTGGAGACAATTCTGTACTTCGCTGTCTCAGTGACCACTGGTTCACTCGCCAGTTGAGCCTATGATGAGTTATGTACCTGCTAATGAAAAATTGAATTTCTATACTTTCTATACTAAACCTTTATCAAAGCATTATCAACAAACTGGTGAGATTTTTCTGCTGATAATGAGTTTAAATTCGACCATACTCGGGCAATTTTTAATTATAGGTACATACGTAGGTAATGTACTGGGTTTGCGAAATTCAAAAGTGATTACGTGTAATTAAAAATAGTTCGAATAAGGTCGTTTCGGGAATTGATTTCATCAGAAGAATCTCACCCACCTATTGGTAGTACTTTCACGAATACCTGCCCAATAAAAAATAAACAGGAATTCAAATTTTTATTAGGTAATGCTCGGAAACACCTGGCTACCTTAAAAATTGTGCTTCGCCAAATCTAGGACTACTAAAACTGTTAATCTTATACCATAAGTAGTTACGTACAAAATTCAAGAATGATTTTCTTAATATAATCTTAATATCGGTACGCAGACCATTGTTTTTCGCGAACCGAAACAAACCGATTCAAGAATCGAGTGTGGCGCGTCCCTAGAAAAGATCAAAGGGCCGTATCGAGTAGTTTTCCCAACGCAGAGCACACAATTTTCCCGTGCAGCCAACCCGATATTTTCCTTGCCGCGGATATTCCCCAATATTTGCAGACGGTAAGCGTGCCGGGACTAGCGTCTCGAGCATTAATATTACATTATATCAATAAGGGTTTGAAAAATCAGGGGTGCCGTGGCAAACGGATGGCCGTCGTTTGAGGTTTCGCGTTACTCGGCAAACACTCCGCCCGCCCCCTTTCCCTTTCAATCATCCGCACCCCGCCGTGTTTTCCACCTTCGGGGCGAAGGGATATTAGGCGTTTGGGCGTCGAAAGTAATATCGGCGTCGGTGACGGGAACACGTAGCCTGTCATCGCGGCGACATTCGAGCCTAATTGTGCCGTTTGCTTTGGGAAGGGCCGGCTTTTCCTATCCCTTCCCGCGTGAATTTTTAAACGATTCGCACTTCGACTTGGCCGAGGCTCTTAAACATCCGTCAGACAAATTTTCTACCATTCTTCCCGCCTTCGCGTCCCTCTGGACTGGCCGAGGAATGTTCTCAGTCGTGGTAGCATGAAATATTTATATTTAGTGGCAATTTTCAGATGGAGTGTAGATTATCGTTGTTATTGCTATTACTATGGTTTTACTAGGCAAAATATAAGTGGAACTAGGGATAGGGCGAAGTATCCAGGGACGATTCTATCCAGTCATAAAGGGATAGCAATTAGGGTAAATCCGGGAGACGCGGCCGGGCCGGAAAGTTGGTTGAAACAGTTGATACCTAGAGGATTAATTGTTCTGAACCGTAACACATTTTTACATATACACAGATGTAGAGTCTGAATATAGCGACTCGACCGACTCTCCAGCTCGACCGCGTCTCCCGGATTTACCCTATGTAAATGTTTTTAACCCTTCCTCGTCACACTGGATCCAATAGACCCGCTTTTTGACTTTGGAGCTTGATACCGGTAAGTTCGTGGCTTTGACCTGACATTTTACGTAAATTTGAGGTCTCCTCTTCCAGCAGAGACCATCAGTTTTTGAATCGGAAAATTCGTTGGTAAGTGGCAGACGTTACAAAAATATCGCTTTCGAGCGTGGGTCCGTCGGACCCATGTGTGACCATCGCGTAAATTTTATCGAAAAAAAGAAAAAATTTTATTCTACTCTAATTCGAGAAATTTACTTTAATAAAGTGTATTGTGTATGGCTGCGACAGCGCTCAAAGTGTACATTATAATTTTTGGGACTCGATTGGCCAGATACAGTTTCTACGGAAACTGTTTAAAAATTGTCCGGGTCCATTGGACCCAGCGTGATCACCGCGTAACTTTACAGAAGTGTGACCACGAAGGGTTAATAACTTCAACTTGTCGTTCTCCTCCTTTGTTTGAATATTGAATTGGAAAATGCACTTGTTCGTTGGATGAATTTTCGACTCATAGGTACCCATCGTAGGTGATCGATGATCTAAATGACAAATAAAAATACGCCAAAAAAAGACGAGAACGCCAATCACAGTGAACAAAACAAGAATAAAAATGGTAAAATTTTATTTTGAATATATATTGAGTTAGCAGAGACAGTGGCTTTGGTGGCAAGTTTAAATGTCAAGCAGATTGGGGGGTACATATTTAATGCAGACAGGAGTCACAATAATACACGGACGTAAAAATAGATTTAAAATTTAAACGCGCGATGATAAATAATCAAAGAATCCTGAAAGGCCAGACAGGTAGTTACTATCTTCCAGAAACGCATCGATTAAATTATAGATACAAAGGTGTAATTGCAACTGAGTGGGACGAAAATGGGCGAAACGATGATAGTTACATCTTTGAACAGTTTGAACTATGGGGGTGAATTGCAAGGTAATATAATTCATTTACGATATACCTACACATAAAAGAACACTTCACAAACATTTTCAGGTATCATACACGTAAAATATTAAAAATAGAAACTGCTATTGTCGCTCCCTGAAATCTGCACTCCGCGGATATCTAAGTAGGTATTTACCTACATGGTGGCCATTCCGTGACGCGTAAAGATAATTTGAAACAATGAAACAAAAGATGATCTCATAATTTATATTCATAGTTTCAGGTCGCGAGAGTATTTTACAATAGTTTGTTTTTCGCTTAATGACGGTAGGTTAATAGTTCAAAATCTACTGAATTAATTAAAAATTTAATAAACCAACTTTAACGAACACAGAATCTCATAAACAATACTTGTGTCCTTTGTCGCTTTGCACCGACAATTATAGTTACCGTTTTTAAAAAAAGGTCTCAACAACAACGCCTTTAAAGTCTTGCATTCCGCGGCATCAAGTTTACTTTTACCGATTCACATGATTTTTAAGCATTACCAAAATAAACTTCTACTGGTGTGGTACATAAATTCTTAACAACATTCACGAAAATTCTACAAAACGCGTAAAGAGGGGTCTCCGCTCGGGTAATAAGTACTTACAGTGTACGCCTGGCTTAGTTTTGCGCGTGTTAAGTAATTAAATGTATGGCATACGTGAATTCGAATGTTCTTTCACTGTAAATATTTCTCGGTTGCAATGGACGCGTAAATTGAACATCAACTTTTTGTCATAATACATTTCGCCCTCGAGCTTTCAAGACGTGCTTCCACTCAGTTCCTCTACACGCGATTCTTCCAGTAATTGGAACTGCTGCCACTTGCAGATCGTTTTAAAAATTCGTGAAAGCAGAAAACATCGATTTTTCAGAGCACCCGTGCCCAGCCAGCGAAAAGCATTTCGTTGGAAAGACATTCCCGTTCCGCGCGCCGCGTTTGATAAATAAGCGTTCATGGGCGATCGCGAGCGTAATACTCGAGCAGACGACGTACTAGCACCAGAGGAGGGAGAGCCGGAGGAGAGATTTTAATAAATCGGTCACGACGCCGAGAAAGCGGTAACTCGGATGCGCCCGCGAAGGGTGCCCGGGGCAAGAATCCGGGGGAACGGGCCTCGTATCTCGCGCTATTTTCGTTTTCAACACGCGAAATGAAAATAAAAGAGCGGGCTTTCGTGATCTACGCGCGCCGCGCCGCTCTGATTTATCGGCCGCTCGCCCCGTCGCGTCGCATCGAACGCGTCACTATTGTGCACCCGTCCGAAGTGCACTTTTATAAATAGCAACTGACGCCAACTCCTTAGCCTCATGGGGACCGTTCCGCGCCCGCCAGGGGTGCGTTTCGACGCCGAGGAGCGGGGTCAGCCGGCGTCTCGGGTGGACAAGTATCGGAGCCAACCACCGTTGGATCGACTGCCGACAATTTTTAGATCAGCCCGCTTCCTCGAACGCTTCAGCCTTCATTTTCTTGCCTCACAGCGAGGGGCGCGTTCTCACCTGTTGCTCCCTGCGACTGGATGCCACTTCAATTTCACCGTCCAGAGCGGGGTGACTACTCGAGGGATCTTCAGAAAGCGGCAAGTCACTTGTTCGGGTTCTTCGGACGTTCTAATCTCGATTGCAGTTATTTCAATTAGCAGGTCATCTGTTTCAGGTTCGTACGTCGCGAAAGAAAACGGAATTTTCTGTGAAATGTCTGGAAGATAACGGTGATTAGATTGCCAGTTGTTTTGCAGAGAGAACGTGAACAGGAAATAGTCCGTCTACTATCTCACTTCGTTCCAGCGAATAAAAAGGCCGCCCTTTTACCCCAGGCTTCCTTTATTTTTTCATGCCACTGCTCGCGCGTGATCTCGTTCGTGGGACCTTTTCCTGCCACCGTATGCCCCCCATGGGGAATGACCGAGGCATACGTAGAGAGACGCCGTAACGCGTTGCCAGCACTCGGGCGTCCTATCGAAAGAATCCTGGTACGGGCAGACACGCAGTTACAATCTTCGGGAACGTGGAACTTGAGCGACCCGGTGTCTCGACGATTCCGCGCGTCGCGAGGGATTCTTTTAGAATTTCTTGGGGGGGGGGGGGAAGAAAATTTCAGCTTCACTTCGACGACTGTCTAATACGATCAATTCCACCGAGCAACAATAAGCAAATTAAGCTCATAGCCGTCGCGCTCGTTAACCTCGTTAAAGTAACGCGATTCCTGGAAACCACCCACGAGACTCCTCCGCAGAAGGTCACTTTCATCCATCCGGCTATGATAAATCGATTCCGTCCTCGCCCCAAACGGCGAAAGGGGGGATTCCGGACGGATGCAGTAAACGAGTATGAGACAAAAATATGTCACTGATGGAAATGGAAAAGGGGGGAGCAATGGGAGGAGAGAAATTATGCACGAAGCGAAATGAACATATTAATTTGATTTGTTTGTACGACACACATTTACCGAGTGGATTATGTAGTTTTAAACTAAGGTTCATTTGAAAATGTCGGTCATTCTTGTCAATATACGACTGACATCGCTGAAAACTTCAACATTTTCTGCTTGAACTATATTTAATACCACTTACTGCGATATTAATATGTTCTATCGAATCGTCATAGCATTTGACAGTTAGCACAGAGTGGGAAACAGTTTTACTGACCTCGTGTTACGCAGAACTTATCAGTCGTAGTTGCCGTACGGTACTTTTAATTTGTTTAGTTTTACCGTGATTGTTATTGTCTTTAAGCGTTTGTAAATATCTATAATGGCGGGCGAACGGAGTAGAATTGAAAGGATTGCTGAAAATGATGGAGATTTCAGTGAGCTTTTCCCGGGTAGACTTGTGACATTTCTAACGAGGAAACGTGCTATAGCAATCACCCATCAAAAAGGTGTAAAATATGTTCGGCGTGAAGTAAGTCGCGCAGGTATACACTGCCTTCCTTAGTTAAACTCTCCTATCTAACATTTTTTCATTTATTGAGATATGTTGAAATATTTGAAGTTCCACACGTCTTTTACCTTTTAAGTAAAGTTAGAAAAGTCTACGTGCTTCGTAAAGATTTATAAACAGTTTATTGTATTTAACCTAACTTCTTTCCAAACGGTTAAAATATCCTATCTAAAACAATTAATTAATTGGTACGTTAATAATACATTACCTGCCGGTATAGCTATTACAAAAAATTATATTAGGCTGTTACGAAATAATGACAACATGTTTTAATTTGATTTAAAGGAAATAAGGAAGGTACAAAGTAAATGATAAAACTTCAGTTTTCTCGGTTGTTTCAAAATGCTAGATAGGACATTTTAATTAAAGAGGGCAGTACAGTACCGCTCATAAGTATTTGGTCATTTATTACTGGTGTAAAATAGAAGGCTTCCCACATATTCGTGGTCATACTTAAATATTTCTCAGTTCATAGCAATCGGTCCATTCTATTTTATTATTTTCAAAGTGGTTTTTGGCCATAGTCGCCGTCCTCTTTTTCAGATACAACTGTCGATTTTGGAGGTTCAAACGTTTTCTCGACAACAAAACAGTTGCGAACGCTATAATATACAGGGTGTAAACGGTATACGTAGCAATATTTTAGGGGGTGGTAGGGGAGGTCCAATGGAACATAAAAGTCCTATGACATAATGTCCGATCGGTCTCTATTTTACAATAATAATGCCTCAAAGTTAACATGTCTATATGCTAAACTAATAGTCGCAGGATTCCATAATTTTGCACATACATTGGAGACAGCCAGTAGAGTAAAATTGTCTGAATACATTTTGTTGTATCTCGTATAGTGTAGCTGTTATAAACGTTTCAACATCGGAGATGTTTGTGGAAAAGATCGTCGCTACACGCACCAGCTTCCAAATGTCATTAAACAATTTTGTACTGAACACTTGAATATAAGTGACTAGGATCTGAACAGTTCCATCGCACAAAAAAGAACAATAATATCCATATTTATGAATTAAAGTGATAAGATTGCACATAGGTGTACTAAGAAAATGGAGTAGCAATACGATAAAGACAAGAACTAATCCACAATGTTATGATTTATTCTACTTTCTCTTTTACAAAACGTACCTACAATAAATGATGAGATATTTTTGAGCGCTGATGTACGTGTGAATCTTGTAACGCCCCCTTACATAAAGAACTGTGTTTTTCTAAAGACCATGTAAGAAAGAAAATCATGCTTTTCTGTTCCACTTATATCGGCGGACATGCCTCCAATAACACCCAGTTTGAAGCAAAACACCCCGGTCCCCGAGCCGTTAATGTTTCTTCCACAAAATCTTCTTCTCAAAGTATGACACTCAGCGAATTCACTGGCGCAATAAACGCGGGTAGTGTTCCTACCAATACAAACAATAAACGTCATAATCATTCCTTTCTAACCACCTACCCTATTCAGGGAGAACAGGTAAAATGAATAAGAGAGCGGAGCTTAAGAAATCATTGTTACGACCATCAGCAAAGGGGCAGAACGTGAATACCGCAGGCCACAGTGAATTGAAAATGAAAGGGAGGCGCGTGAAAATGGATAAACGGATGGCGTAAGCGTGAAGTATGACGAACAACGGCAAAAGTCGGGTGGCAAATTGAGGAAAGGGGGAAAGCGACGAAAAGTGGTAAATACAGTGGGGCGAGCGAAGGCGATGGGCTGACGGTGGTGGGCAACAGCGTTGAACAGATGCTGCTCGCGTGCGTGCCGTTGGAAATACGCGAGCGTGACGGCGCGGCGGAGAGGACGCGTGGTGCCCGCGGCCGAAGAAGAGCGACCGAGCTTTTTGTTGCACGCGGCAATTAGCCACGGCTCGTCGTGCTTTGGGTTTAGCCAGCGACTGTCGCGTCGCCGTGATCGACGGCGCTCCTCCTCCTCTTCGTGGCGTCGAAAAACAACGAGCACCGGGGTTTAAAGGTCGGCATTAAAGTTGCCCGGCAAGTTATTGGACGCGGTTGATATTCCTCGCGCCGTTCTCTCGAGCTGAATCGAGAATCGTGTCGCGTTCAGCGCCTCCATATTGGAACGGCTGCAACCTTGGCGGGACACTTATAGGAGCTGTTACGTTTGCGGTCTCCTCTTATGCACTTTATTGTTTTATCTCGCAAGACCTGCAGCCCGAGTTTACGTTAAATCGTGTTACGAGTCGCGCGAGTGAGTGCGAGACGAACCTACCCCAATTCTCGGCGGGCCCGGCTCTATTCGGGTGCCGCTCGTGCAAGTATCCGGCTTTGTAGGAATATAGAGTAAGTCTGGGAGAGTTCGACCACCGGGAGAGTCCGGCCAGTGTTGATATTTTAAGACTGACGCAAGATAGGGCACTGTGTGTCATTCGCACAAAAGAAACGAAGGTGCTTGTTGTTTATCTCACATTGACCATTGTCACAAATCCATATTTCAATTATAAGATACAGTTAAGACTTTATGCGAGGCTGAAAGTATTTAGACCAAGTTACAGCGGTGGTGATATTTGAAAAACAACTAAGTTTATTTACACTCTTCCGATATTAGGGATATAATATGCATATAAATACAGTGAAACGCCAACAATACGTATGTATTCGGTTTTAATTTTTTTTCATTACCCGTAGTGGGTGGACGGTCTAACCCCGATATGCGGGTGAGACCGACCAGTTGCAGTGCCAATGTTTTTCGTTGAAAATGAAAATAAATATTCGAAATTAACGCACACTATAATTTATATATACTTTAAATTGCTTGGGCTTTGCTTTAATGTGCATAAAACGACAAAAATGTGAAGAACAACGATGCTACAATTTCTTTTCCAAAAAGGGGTCGAACTCTCCCGGAATAACAATACAGACGAAATCTCTAATAGTTTACAGACAATTAATGTATAGCTAATCGGAGTAAATTTCGAGGCCGCAGTATGACCGCAGTTAATAAGCTTATTGGGAAACCAAGTGGAGGCGTGGCTTAGATTTCAGCGCTGTGGTGGTAAGTTGGCAAACTACTGAAAGTAGGCCCGGATCCCACCAAACATTCCGAATAAGTATACATATATTAATCGAATAAGCAAAAATTTAGTGACCAAAAAATTTAAAAACACTCGTTTTTCATCTCTATTTAAACACTGATAATCGTATGGACTTCGATGTTTAATTTTCTGTCACTAGTTGGCGTATCGAAATTCTTGGTTTCTCAATAGTCATAAAACTAAAACTAAACCCAATAGAAATACAAATGGAACATGACTATGGCATGGACAGACATGGACTAATGTAAGACGAGAAAGGATACGTACCTATTTATTTACGAAGTTATGTTAGGAACAGTGCTGAAGGATATACAGTGCTGGAAATATTTATGGCATCGCTCGAATAAACACGTTATCACTTATGCCTCTCTTATTATTAGTACTAGGACGGTATTATTGCAAAATGTATTTATTGTTAAACCGTGTAGCTCACTAGCTTGGCCAAAACCAGTTGGATACGAATCATTTTATGAATATTTGCAGTCAACAATTATGCAATCAATATTTCCCGTACTGTATACTCGGGTGGCCTGTCTGAATGACATAAGTACAATACAGAATTTCACTCGCGAATGTTAGATGGAAGAAAATTACAGCGATGTGCGGAAATATGGGGAAAAAGATACTTCAAATGTAGATGTCGTGTGTGAAGGAATAGAGATAGTTAAGGGTTTGATGTCGGGTACAATGACAGTTGGATCTGTGACAGAAAAGATTACTACGAAGAATATTATAAAGATATAACAGAACACGAAAGAGTAGGAGATACCAAGGCAACATAAGTAAAAAATCCATCGTTGAATTATACATAACTACTTATGACGATTTCACATATAAGCAAGAAATATGATTGAACTTGGGAACGCAATAGGAGCAAAGTCAAGTTTTTACTTAAAAAAAGTGTTGTAATCATTCTGCTTAAAAGCAATTATCATTCTTACTATTTCGTTATTATTTTACGAGCTAAGTTGTCAGCATAGCGGCGGGTGATTATAGTCACCCTTAGATAACGAAAGGTTTAACCATGAATATGAAAGGCCCTGATAGCATTTATTGGTGGCATTTTGATGTCCAACCAACTCCCAACTTGGGGATAACACGGGCCAACCAGAAATGCTCCTAGGGTGAGCACTCTTACTCGAAACAATGAAATTCAACTTCATTGCTCCACTTTAAAAGTATACACTATCTTACAGTATGGGCAGTAATCTCCTTAAACGACGTTCAATTGTAAATTAACGATCAAGGTCATCGTGTCGGGCAGTTTCAGAGAATACAGCCCCAGAGTCTGATGCCCGCGCGCTCCTAGTCGCCACGGACCGTCGACACTGGCGATCGTGAATGGAAAAACCGATCGTTTTCCCTGATACCTCAAGGACAGGGGAGGCTACAGCCTCGACAAAGGCCCGTACCAACGTTATCGGTGACGGCGGAATCAGATTTGCACGCGCTTGAACGCGACACCTGCGTGCACGTACTCCGGCGTGCGTGCCGCGTCGCAGCTACACGTGCTGTTTGTAGGTACACCGCGTACACGCGTGCATCAGCGGCGACCCCGCGTACGGCCAGCGGCCAGAGGGCCGATTTTCAGCGGATGCTTTCGAAAATCTCCCATGGTCCCCTCTCTCTCTTCGATCCCCCGCGCGGCGCTCGCAGCCACGCGCCAACAGATAAGTAGCCTCGCTGGGAGCAGGCGTCGGCGTCACTTTGCCCCTGCAAGATGCCGCTGAATTTCATCGGAACCCGGTGTATAGGTACGCACTTTTACCCCGCGGCAGACTTCGCCCAAGGACTGGGGAGCACCTCTTGCGGGTTAATTAATCGCCAACGTCGATTTCGATGTGGAGCAAAAGGAAACCGTCCGTTCCTCTGTCGCAAGTCTCCAAGCGGGTCGAGCAGCCTCTACCATCTTCGACGGTCCAACGGACGACTGAGCGAATGCATCGCAACTCTACGTATCGTACCGGCCAGTATCCAACGCTCCCTCGCCCTCGGAGCCGTTGGGACTGAATTTTATGACACAAATATGTATTAAGATCGCGTTACGCCCCCACATCCCGATTCGCAGATTAGACGCGTGGCCCGCTGAATTTCAGCCGCGGCGAATGAAAACTGCACACGCGTTATATTCGCGAGGAAGATTTGTGCGTTGCGAAAGCAGCCGGTATCTGCCATCGATCAGCGTGTGTACGCCGGTCAATTATAGATTATGGAGGCGATCGATCGCGGGACATGTAAATCACGGCCGGGCACCGCTTCCACGGCGGCTTCGGGGCCCGGCAACTCAATTAAACGAGATGACGCGCCGGTAAATAATCGCGAAGATTATAAATTGAGCGGGGACGCGGAGCTAACGAACGTTGTCAGCCGATCGGGCCCCGATTTTTCTCGTTACAGGATGAAAACGACCGAGCAGCGCGACGTGAAATAGTGCGTTCTGTCCTGGGACACGTTCTCGCGGCCTGGCAATGACAACGGGGCCCGACTGACTGACTTTCTTGTTAAACGATCGGCTGATTCTCCAGTTCAATCGGACATCTCGCGTATCCAGGCGCGCATAACTCCTCGATGAACTTAACAAAACTGTGCTTCACACTCGCCAGCCGTGGAAATACCGTCCTCGAGGAACTCGAGTGTACAAGCCACGGAAAACCTTCGCTGAAATGTACAAACGGGATCGCGTGTATATACAGGGTGTTCTGTAACAGCTGCTACTAGCCGATTATGCAGAATAAGTTTTTGAAGAAATGTACATGTTTACCTGATCAAGAACGGAGAAACTGCGGCAGGTAGTACAGTACGATTGCGAAAAAAGTGAATCCACGTATAAAATCAATAGAAATTGTAAAGCAATCTTTTTGAAAAGAGATTCTGGTTTCGAGAAAATCGGTGCTGAAGGTGGGAGAAATATCTAGTCAAATCCAAGCGTCCCTCGAGGGATTGTCAAAATTTCACCTCCTCGGCAACAAAATTCAAAGCTTTTGTTCACATTTTTTACTCGTTTCAATACCGGTAAACCCGGTTTACCGGTTTCCTGGTAAATCGCGAGAAATATCCTAAAAATTTTACCGGTAATTCGCCAAATTTTTACCGGTAATTCGATCAATTACGTGTAGCAATATAACGCGTATATGCGTTAGTTAATTCCGTCCACATCTATACGTTATCAGTGAAAAAGAAACTTCAATCTATATAAATAAAAATTACGAATAAAGACGAAAACTGAAGTAGCTCATGAAAAACGAAATCTGATCTAAAAGAAAACTAGAAATCTGAATTAGGTCATCAAAAAAATGGACGTATTTTCAAGTAGAAAAAGTAGGGTAAATCCGGGACACGCGGTCGACCCAACGTAAAATGTCTATTACAACTAATATAGAAATTATTTATTTTATCAGAACAAACCTATATGTTCAGAATTTTATGCTGATTCAGAAAAACTGGTCGATATTTACTTTAAGACAATATTTATTGTAAATCGGGTTGAAAACTGAAGTCGTGACATCTGACCACCTCTCCCGAGGTGCCGGGAGAAATGGTTTTCGTCTTTGGCAGAGACCATTCACATAATTATTCATGGAAAATTAACAAAGAATAAAGCAAAATTATTTATGAGTGAATACAACTAGGGATTCATTGATATTTATATAGGTGCAAATGGCAAACGATTTCTTAATGACTATCCGACCAACAAGCGTAGAATCTGAGAACGCTTTACCCGTGGCTGAATTATTTTCTACAAAAATTAGATCACGATCAAGAGACTAAAGTTGAGAAAAATTATGTTTTTGCGCGCTTCTTTGTTAAAAAGAGTTGTTAAATAAAAAACATTTAATTATGTATGTAAGTTAAGTTTCTTTTCATTGTTTTCGTGATGAAGATCCATATTAATAAGTATTGTCAATAGTTATACAAACATATCTATTTTGTGTTATCTCATTTTATATTTTATGTTCAGAACAGTTTTACTTGCATATATTAATATTCAAATTTTTTTTTGTAATGGTAAATTAACGTTCAAGGTCACCGCGTCTCACAGCTTCAGAGAATACAGAGTTTGATACCCGCGCGCTCGTAGTCGCCACTGTCCGTTCAATTCTTATATTTTCAATACCTTGAAAAACATCGGTAAACCGGTTTTGATTGAAAATTTTACCAAATTATCGATACTTGCAAAAGTCGGTAAATTTGCAATCCCTACTTACGATCCCTTTACCGATCCCTCAACCGTCGAACGCGCGCTTAACAGACATTCAGCGTGACTTCTCTCAAAAAAAACGTTATTCTATATTCTCCACTTAGGTACATAGGGTAAACGCACCAATAAACGAACACTTAAGGCCAATGAATGAACAATATTATAAAATTATTTTTACAGCGCGATTGATTCCACGTGCTGCAAAAAATGTTTAGATATGGAGCAAGAAATTAAAAGAAGTGTCTAATTAATTAGTTGCTTATTTTAATAACCTATTTTACCCATTTTAGTAAAAAATGTCCATTCACTGGTACGTGTTCAGTTACTTGTACATTTACCCTAATACGGTTTCGCATAGAATCCCCACGTTCCAGGACGAACCACCAGTTACACACCACCCCCTGCACAATAATACATCCTTACAATGGCAATCAGCCTTCCGAAAACGCATATATCCGTCGTCCATAAATAAACATCATCGAAAGGCGCGCACACGGAGACGCGTACCCTCTGATCTCGACGAAAGGTATAAAGACAAAGCCCGGAGCCCGCCTCTCCCCCGAAATCATCCCAAAACCTAAATCACCGTTTCCAACCCCTGTCCCTTTTCACCCCCCCCCCCCCCACTCCCCCCTTTGCCCCCTCCCCCCGAGCATCTTCCGCCGAAGCGAGCGAAGTTCCTCCGGGGGGAGGACCATGCGACAGGACGCAGAAAATTCGATATCCCCGCGATGTATGACAGGCGAAACGACCGCGACGGGGCCCCGCGTGGATGACAATTTTACCTCGATCCAAGCCCACTCCCCTCCCCTCTCTCTCGCTCTACCCGTCAGGCGGACGCGGTCCCCCATTCAACGATCCCAGAGGCTCATTGTCCTGGTCGTTGTTTGCCAAGGTAATCCTGTACGCGAGAGGACACACGGACCTGCCCTCTGCAGGGCCGAGGACACCGTCGCAGGGACGACAAATTTTCCGGCACAGAACACTCGAATAGAGGTGGGGAGGGAAAGCGATCGCGCACGGCCCCCGGGGCCAGAAACGTATTACATTTTAAAAACGACAAAAAGAAGGGCCCCGGCTAATAATGGGGATAATATGGGGGTACCCTCGAACTTGAAGCTCGCCGAATATCGGTGCATCCTGGCGAAAACCGGTGTGTAAACACAGAGTTACCGCGACATCCTGTCAATCCTGAGTCAGAGCCCCGTCGCCCCACCGCGCCATCTCTCCCCCCCCCCCATCCTCCACCGTGCCCCTCTAAGGGGGGTACCGATCGGGCCCGTGTTATCTGATCGCGCCCCTTCGGCGACCGACGACGAGGACTCTCCGTGGAGACGGGCTGCTGCTGTTTAATTCTGGACTCGTTACGGAGCAGAACCGTCAAGGAGGTTTGTTATACTTCGTTTCTCCAGCCGGTTATGTTGCATATGATTGGATTCAGCGGCGGAGGGGGTGGTTCCGGAGTAGCGAAGGGGGTTATTGTTCTGTCTCGGTCGCGACGGAATCGGTGGCGGTTATCGTTGATGAACGATCAGTGGTGGGAATATTTTACACGAAAATATGGATTTCAAACTTTAGAGTGTCTCGGTGTACCTGGTTGACGGTCGGTAGGTATGCTTGCGATTGTGGCCAATGTTGATCGAAAAGTCGATTTTGAATCGTAAGAAACACTGTTGTGGCGAGTTCTCTTTAGACAGATATTGAGACATTTCGGTGTCTTTTTTTAAAATAACCGAATAGTATTAAATTTGGTGAAATCTCACTTTCTAGCTGTGAATTTGGCGATCTAAAAACCTCCCAAATAAGATATATTTAAAATATATTCCTACGGCAGAGGCAACGCTACTTTGATAGAACAGATAGAAATGTCTCCCTCTTCTTTCGAATCTAATCTTTCGAAAATCTCTCTAAATTGCGCAAACGACAGGAACACGATGCGTCGATTTTTCAGAAGCAGAACGACCTCGCATCACCTTGCAGTGAAAGTCACTTTGCCCTTCGACTCCTCCTATTAGGCGCGCTAAGGGAGGCACGAAAATGGAGCGTTTCAGGGAAAAAGGAAGAAACAGTTCCAGTCACTTAGGGATAAGGAATTGTCAGCACACGACAGCCCCGCTCTATACCGAGCAACTTTCACTTGAATCCTCCTCTGCTATCTCCAGAAACGCGGCGGCTATACAGCCCCGGTCCGTGTTAAGTGATTCAGTGCCGTTGTAAAATCACAGCATTAAACTCGACGATGGGCGCCGCGGTCGCCAATCAAGATTTTACGCGGCCGCCGGACAATTATGATATTTTACAGGTGATTTGGGGGTCATAAGCTTATCGTATATCGCGCTCGCCGGCCTGATAAGCGGCGAGCGGCTGCCTGGAAATATCTGAATCCGTTTGACCTTGGATCCGTGCCAAATCGCGTCCGACGATCTCTTGGATGCGCAAGGACCGCGTTTCGAGTAGATTTCGCGCCTTGTTTCGGTCCTCGGTTTCGCCGCGTTCCGCGCGCATTGGGCACAAGTCGCTTCTAAAATAGGTGACCAAGCAACGAGGTCTCGGTCTCGCTCCCAAGTAGATACCACTTAGAAGCCGCTGTTGCTCCCAATTTACCATTCAACTTTAATTCCCCGCGATTAACGCGTTAGAATAAAATATCTCTGACATTCCAGTCACGCTCGCTCTGACAAAACGTCGCATCACATACGCGAGCGTTCTTATACCGAATTTAATAATCCCTGGGGGACGAAACGTGGGAGAAAAACAGAGTAACGATGAAATTCCCGCAAGATTACGAATCCGTCGTGTTCTGTTACGCATCAGCCCCCTCCCCTCACCCTCGCCCAGCCACCAGCCCCTAAAGCAAGGAGAAGCGAAAGCAGCCCTACTAAACCTGCCTTCGAAACCCAACTCGACGCCGAACGAATGATTATGGAATCGTATCTGCGGGCCTGGAAGAGAATCACACGTGGTACGGCTTCCTCGACCGGTAGATGCGCCAAGGGATTGGATTTTCGGCCGCTCGCCCAACCCTTTCGCGCAAAGGGTTTCATCCCCCCGGAACGTTCACGCGCTCGTTAGCATATCATACGAGCCAGTGAAGGTGAGGAGGGGGGGGGGGGGGGTGGCGGGGAGAGGACAGGAGAGTCCAAAGGGTTAAATCCACGGCCAATAACAATCCATCTCGTCCTGTCGGCCGGGTCCTCCTCGCCCCCTCCCCAACCCTTCCTGTAGGTATTACAATTCGTATTCGAGGGCTTCCTTCGCTTGGCCCGTCTATTTGTTTCTCCAATGGTCGGACAGCTCAAAGCGTTCCGATCCACGGGACGCCATTTTTTTTTTCATCCCTCCCTCCGGCCCCGCTTCCGCCATGCCGACCCGTTACTTCTCCGATTACGGAAATCTCGTGATCCGTGGGACCGACTGCGCGCCACTTTCGGCCAACAGGCCTCCTTATTCTCGCAGGGGTGGGGGTGTGATTTAAATGGAAGGGGGTACTATGCATCGTACAGATATAAATAGTGACGTAAGGGCAGCGGGAGGTGAAATCGACGTGGCCCTCGAAGTAACTTAGTGGCAAGTCAAAAGTACAGGGACGCGTTAAGAGTACTTTTTGTACGGGGGTACAAGTCTGCCCTCCTTAATTAAACTGTGCTATCTAGCGTTTTTTCATTTTTTGAGATATGTTGAGATATTTGAAGCTCCACACGTCTTTTACCTTTTAAGTAAAGTTAAAAAACTCTACGTGCTTCGTAAAGATTTATAAATAGTTTAATGTATTTAACCTAACTTCTTTTAAAATGATTAAAATATCTTATCTAAAACAATTCATTAATTGGCACGTTAATAAAACATTCCCTGCTGGTACACCTATTACAAAAAATTATATTAGGCTATTACAAAATAATGACAATATGTTTTAATTTGAATGAGGGAAAATAAGTATGGTAGAAACTAATGATAAAACCTCAGTTTTCTCGGTTCTTTCAAAATGCTAGATAGGACATTTTAACTAAAGAGGGCAGAAGTAGGGTTGCCACGTTTCTTTTTTTTACAGAAAAATAACGTACATTTGCTTTCGTGGGGTATGAAAAAAGATTACGCTCAACAAATTAAAAGTACATTTTAATCTTATTATTTTTTATTCCTTCCAAACTTATTTTCCATTGCTTCTAGCATTGTAGAGTAAATTTTTATTATTTTTGAAATATCTCAATAACGTGAGATACCGTAAACTGGGGTGACTTTACCCGCCGGGGTGACATTGCCCACTTTTTTACTCTGACTGAAAAATTACCATATGATTGAATTCGCTATTTTTTCTTTGCGGTTGCCCTTGGAGAAATTATTGCTATCGATTACAAAGCACCATATGTTCTAATTACTTCGCAATAAAATAAAATAAAGTCTTTCCGAAAAGTGGGCAATGTCACCCCGGGCGGGCAAAGTCACCCCAGTTTACGGTACTTTATTTTGAAGTACGGGTGGCAAGCCTAGGTACAAGATCCAATGACCGGAAGCACATTCGACGACTTGTACCATCAAGAAGGTCGCTTTATCCATCCCGTCGGTGGATTTTAGGTTAGTATACCTATCACCGTGGGACAGAACACTTTGATCTTTAGGAGTGTTTCTGTAACATCTCGGTAGATCGTGGCGTGGACGCTGAACAAGTTCCATGGAGGATTAATTGCAGCGAGTAGTTTCGGGGCGATTCGAAGATCGTTGGTGGCGAAAGGGATAAAGAACGGGGGGCCGAGCCCGGGTGTTATCGAGCGGCGACTTATAATTAGCACGCGGATCCACGGGAGAAGTAAATAATTCCAAGGCATATTGGGCAAAGGGACTCGAATTCGAACGGCGCTGATGGAACCGAGGCAATGGCCAGCTAGCGTTGGGCCGTGCACGTCGACGGCCGTGCGGCTCGTACAATTCCCATAGTCTACATTGAACGGATCTGCATTGATACCCCGGGGCCGCGCAGTGCCCGTTGTTCCATTCTGCGTCTTCGAAGCGAGTGTATAAATACCGAGCGATCCGGCTTGAATAAAAATGCACGGACAATGCGCGACAGATGTCGGCGACGGTGTTCTTGAAATAACGGCACTGTTTCGCCCGAGCAGGAGCGTGTCTACTGACGATCGCGTTACGTTTATTGTTAGTATCGTTTCCTTTTAAGGAACGCTCACGAAATTACAGTGAATCCACTGGAACAGCAAAAGCGCCTAGAGATAGTAGAATCGCCGGGGGAGCGCGGGTCCGCGAGCCTCGCGCTGTCACCTGGTACCAGACCGTGTGCAGGGGTGATTCTGGCGCAGGAAGAGGAGAACGGAGAGGGGGGGGGGGGCGACAGCGGTGGAAAAAAAAACTAGAGATGCTAATCTCCCATCGCGTCGAAGGGTGGAAACTGTGTGCTAATGCGATCCCGTTTAGCCAAGTCAGCTGGAAAACGTGCAAGGAGCGCCCCAACCCCCGAATTGCATGGCGAAACACGGGGCCATGGGGATGGGCTCCCCCCTCCCCTCCCTCCCCCATTAGTCGGCCTCCGGGCGTTGTCGATGTTGCGGCTCGAGGATCGTCATTATTTCGTGATATCCATTCAGCCAGAAACATTTGGGCACATTGTACCGGTCGTGATTCCAATCCATTCCGTTTTCTGTGTCCGTCAACCAACGATCATTCCCACAGACATGATTATCGAGTCCACAGAGGGCTGGGGTCGCTTCAGGGTTGGGGGTAGACTCGTTTTTTCTTCAGGATCTCGCGCGCTAAGAGGCTTTCCTATTTCTCTGAGCGACGATATTCGGGGGACCGGTGACAATCGCTGCGAATAGTCCGGGCGATTTTTATATTTCCCTCTGTCCGAGCGGGTTTCAACGGAGCTTGAATTTTGCTTCGGGGCAACGCGCGGGGGATGCGTTTTGTGACTCTTTCGCGGAACAACCGTTAGGCTAAACGCACCGATAAACGAATCAACACTGAATTCACGTTCTGCAAAAATTGTTCGGACACGAAGCAAGAAATTAAAAGGAGTCTCTAATTAATTAGTTGCTTATTTTAATAACTTATTTTACACGTTTTAATTAAATGCCCCTTCACTGGTACCTACGTGTGCATTTACTGGCACATCCACCGTACCTATAGTCTGATAGCAGAGACTATGTACCTAAATTCTTTTGTGGAGACAGAAGATTGATTTTCAAAATGTTAGCAGTGTTTGCAATGCTTTGCAGTTTAAGGAAGAAACTGCGTCGGTGCGGGTTAAAGTTTTTTTTCTTACGATTGGGGAATCGAAATGAACGCTTACTAATTTCGATGACTCGTTATGATTCCGTAATTTCTCAGAACCACTGAATCAATACAGAATAATTTACATGTACAGATAAGGCGCAGTATAACAAACACGGTTAGTCACATTTTGGTATCGCTTGTGTCGACTCTGGCGGACGTTTGAAACTTTTAGACAGTTAAGATGGTAGCCTCTTGTTCGCAATATAAAAGGAGAATTTTTCGTGGTGTTTTAAGATTTGGGGGTTTAAAAGTGCGTCTTCAAAATGTTACATCAAAACTAAAAAGAATCAGTGAAGATATCCCGGCCCCTGAGAAGATCTTATTTGTACATTTTCTGTAATTCTTTTCTCGGAAAAAGGATACATTTGCTTTACTCCTTGGCATGCTTATTATTTTAGTAATTTATGAAACGTAAATATATTGTATTCATTAATTCCCATGGTTTTCCAAAACACGACTTGTTAAATGGATGGGAGTTCTTCTACAGGACAAAGAGAACGGTTTCTATGAAAGTGATACTTCTTATTCGTGATTGTGCTACATAAATTTTCGCTACATGCAAAGTAAAGTCATTTCCAGCTTACATTAGAATTCGCTCAATACATAATGTAAGAATCTATTTGTGGCAATGTTACGAGAAGTTACAAACGTTTCGACAAAAATCGAAGTATCTACCCTTAACATATGTGCATACGTATGTCGCTTTTATGAATTCCTTTTAACAGGAGCTAAAGTCACGCGTACATGCGCATACATAAAATCAGAATTCATTAATCTTTACAATGTAGCTTTCGATGCAGCCCCTGTCACTACAAACAAATCACACAATGTTGCAATTAGTCAGATAAGAAAAATCATGTCGCATTACCCGACGCAAAAGGATTCATTTCAATACATCTTATATTTTGCATAAACAAAAATCCCAAAGTTCATCCATATAATACAGGATGTTCCGAGATGTCGGTGCCAAATTCATACAGTGTATTCAGGAGGTCAAACAGTTGAAAAAATTTCATATCAACCTATGTCCAAAAGTTTATTAAGTCGCAAATATTTGTTATCCGTTAACCAAAGTTGTACAATATTTCTCCAATTTGCGGCTTTATAAAGTTACTGCTTGATAAATAAACGACTGTAATTACTGTCGATTATTATTTACATGACCTTTCGAAGCTTTAAGTTATAACAGACGTTCGAAAGTTCTTCCTTCTGCAATAATACAGACTGTCATTCAACGAAATAATGTTTTGAGGGGCTTTTTTAACATCCCTGGCGCATTACAGATTGTTATAAATGCATTCTCTATAGTGTATACGTTCCCAAAGCTCGTCTAACCGAAAAGAAACCGTCGATTTCAGTCGTTCAATAGTCCTGTACCCCTCGAAGGGGGGATTCTCGTGTAACAGCCTCCGAAATTTATGATTTTTTTTTAAAAAAAACTATTATTAATATTGCATTAAACTCTTTTGAGATATAAGGAGGCATCTTAAAACTTGTAGAATTTTTTTTCTTATTATTTATTAATAACTGTGGAGTTGTGTTAATCTCTTCGACAATGTTAGCGCCAGGTGTAGTACCTGTCACAATCATCCGAGTGCAGAAAGAAGAGAATTTTCTTAAAGTTAAATAATTTACGTTGGGACTGTACCTAAAATTTTAGTTTTAATTTTTATTTATAATACTTTTTCGTCGATATTATTATTATTATTATTATTATTATCATCAAATGTCTTTAATGCACCATTACAAATAAAGTTATAAAGAATAATATGAAAAATTTATCTACGAAAAAAACCTACTTTTTCTTTCAAACGCTATACCTCTTTCAATTTTTCATTTCTTTTCTTTAAGATGGACCAATCCCAGAGTAAACTATCTAACTTTAAGGAAGTTCTATTTTTTTGCAATCAGATGACTGTGATGGGTGCTACACACCCCGCCAACCGGAGTTACATCGTTGAAAAGATGGACAAGATTCCACAATAATTACTAAATAATAAGAAGGATCGACATAAAACAAATATTTTCTACAAGTTTAAAGATGCCTCCTTATATCCCAGAAGAGTTTAAACCAATATGACCAACAGTTTCTTGAAAAAAAATTCTTAAATATCAGTTACTTTTTGGGCTGTTAGACGAGAATCTCTCCTTAAGCCAGTTTCCAACGATCCTTCGAGCAACTCAAGACTCAAAGCGTCCAGGCTATTCACGCACTCCCCCAAACGACAGAGCAGTCGAAGATCTATCTAGCTTTACCACCTTTCAACGGGAAAAGTAGCTAGGTACCAGAACGCCCGGAAGTCGAGCGTCGAATTGTCATACTTCGCGTTGGCGCTGGCGGGGCTGGAAAACGCGGGGCGTCGCGCCGCACAGCGCGCAAATGGAAGGAGCCTGGGGGCCAATTCGAATTCCGCTTCGCCGCCGGTTATTAGGCAAATACGGCCTCGTCGATTGATAACCCTTTCGCTCTGGGCTGAATAATATGGCACCCTTAAACGGGCGACGTTTGATGTGCCGCCGGTTCAGCGCGCGTCCCATCCAATTTCGTTCCACCATCCCTGCCGTTCGCCATCCCCGCGTGTCATAATCGTCACGCCCTTGTCAGCCCTCTAATCTCGAAGGCGAGTCGCGTCGGTTTTTCGGCATCATTCAAGTGTCCGCCGTAATCGTTTAATGCCTTCCATCCAGCCGACAGACGCCTCCGAATCTCCATTCCCCCGTCGATTCGACGATAGTACAATTAAGCACGGCAGCTCGGAAGACGCCTGGCGAGGTCGTAAACCCGACGGAGGGTCGAAGTAAACGCGTCCCGATTGTCGGCACAGGCGAATTGACAGAAATATGAAAAGATAACGAGCGGAAGCGCCAGTCTAAGCCGCTACGTCGGTCGACGCTGCCGCGCGTTGCTTTGATTCACCACCTCGCTATACGTCTTCCAGCTACTGTAAACGTCGCTGCGCCGTTTCGCGTGGTTCGGACGGTGGAATTTGGAAGTCCGCGGGGACGCGTAGCTGCCGCAAGCTGCCCCAAGGCCCGGGAGCGTCGTGACTCACACCGTCGACGACGGGTCGTCGGGTAATGGTTATTTACGGCGATCGCGGGCCGCGTCGATATTATGACGTCTCCTCTGATCATTGGACGGAGGCCTGAAACAAGTTGTCCCGCCGCTGTTCGCGCGTTGAAAACGCTCGCTTGGCCGAGCGCCAATTGGGCTGCTGCCCTTCACCTATGCCAGTGAACGATGTACGAAATTGGTTTCCCTGTCCTGCTCGTGAAAAGTGTCGCGCGCGCGGGTCCGAGTCGACCGGCCGCCCGGTGGAAATTGAAACTTCGGGGGTGAGGGGGAGGGCACGGGTTTAAGGGCGATTATCGCGGGGCGGGCGGACGGCTTTGTGACGTGGAAGGCGGGCGTCGCGGCAATTTTCACGCGCGAAGGATTTAAACTGGCCGGCGAATTGCGCGTGGAAGGCGAGCCCCGCGGGCAGAGTCAGCGATAGCTCCGACTACGAGTTGCCAGCCCCGGCTGGAGATAAAGGAGAAGAGGGGGGAAGGAGTCGGCCAGGCCGCGGTTCCTTCGGTCCAGGCCTGAATGGAAGTTATGAGGATGAATCTGGTCGGTGGACGCGGGGGAGGGCAACGCTCAACGAAAAATAATGGAGGGTGAAGAGCCGAGAGCCCGCGCTCCCATCGTCCCAGGCGTATCCACTTACAGGCGACTCTATGGCCGTGCCGTGGCCAGGAGATTTAGGCCAGATAATGCTGCTGCGTACGCGTGGACGGAATTGCTCGAGAATGATGAAAGATGATTAGTGATGATTAGTATACGCACCGATCATTTCGATGGACGATGCTTTCGACGCGAAGCCTCGTCTCTCTCTCTCTCTCTCTCTCTCTCTCTCTCTCTCTCTCTCTCTGCCCCCGCGATTATTGCACACGCTCGCGGGCATCTTACGAGGGAGCATCGTCATTTCGCGGCAGTCGGGGTATAATAGTTTTGCAACAGCCGCCACGTAATTGTTCTGCAACGGCCACTCCGTACTTCCCTACGCAATAGCTATTCTATAATTATTTCGCGGCAGTCACTTCATATTATTCCCCCCGGCGGTATGCGACTGTTCTGCGGTAAACGTTGCGTAATTATTCGTCGAAGCCTCGCGAGCGCCTCCGTTCCGAAGATGTTCCGCTTTTGAACGCCGCAGCTCGAGCTGCTATGGCCAAAATTCCTGGCAAATTTAACGCCAGCCTGGAGGCTTTCGACGACTTCGCATCGCTCTTTTGTTTCCCGTGATTTTTCTGCACCACGCCTATGGCTTCCGCGTTTGTCATTGCCGCAGCGGAACTTCCGATGTTTGTCGATCCGATATGATGAAAAAAAACAATTCGCTCGGGAGAAATCTGTCGAATGGATCGGTAACTGTGGCAATGAAAGGGGCTGGAGCGACTGGTATCGGCGAAAAATCGAGAATTTAAAAGCTGCGCAAAGGGCCCTTCGGTAGTGTACGCTTCGGGTCGCTTTTAAACCGTGGAAAGCTTCACTTGTACCGGGCTTTTCATATCTCGTTCGGCGCCATATCGTCCAGTAGTCATCGCAATTTTCCGGCCTGTACGGGACATATACCAAATTGCTTTCGAAAATGGTGTAACGTTACTTTCAACGTTCGATTAAATTGAAAGTTCGCGCAAGTGCGACTGTCGACAGCTACAGAGATCGATAGATTTATCTGCCGAAATTCGGACAACGCGTTAATTGCATATGGCCGATGAAGAATTGTGTTAGTGAGTTTAGCGGAGGTTGAAGGGCCGTTTAAAATTGTACAGATATTTTGTGATTTTCAGGATGAAATCACGAGATGGTTACTTCTCCTCGCAGCATTTATCGCTGGCCAGCCACCAATTTCGAATATTATTTATCGATCAGTTATCGTCGAGAGTCAATATTTTCCAGCGTGGTGTGTGCGCAAGAATTCTTATCGCTCTTCCTTCTGCTTACCGCTTGCACTGACTCAGAAATCAGCTAGATCTGAGTCAAAGCGTGCTGGGAATAAAGAGAAGAGGGACAAACATTTCGTGGACATTAATCTTCATCGTTCATCGGAATACCAAGCTTCCTTTTCCCTGCACGTCCACGTTCTACTATAATTCCATTCCTTCAAACGTAGGTACATCCGATACAAACAGATCCTTTATGCTCTTTCATTATTCTTTATTATACCCACCGAGTAGTCTAATACTTCACTCTGCTTTCAATCTAAATTTAGTCATTCTAGTTTTAATTCTGGTCGTAGCTAGTTAAATCTACACAGCTTAATTTAAACACAGCATTTTTACAGTTTATCATGCAATACCGGTGTGTAATAAAGAATGTTACTGCTGTTTTAATATTATTGTAAAAATGTAAAAAATGGTTACCGCAACGGAGCATTGGAAATCGCAAAAAAATCGCACGAGACTCCATTGAAGTTCAAGGGGACCTCGGTCGCTCCCGCACAGCCGGGTTAATGAATTTCGCGAATTGATAATTGCAGCCTCGTTATCATAAATCGTACATCGCGACCGGTGTCTCCAACGCGATTGCTGAGATTAGTATACCGAATAGCGACGAAATTATTCGCGAACCGAGGTCAAGGCTGCCCCCTCCACCGTTCGTGTCGCCGCCGCGTTAAAATAATCCACGAAACCGAATCAGGACTGTCAATGGTTTATTGACTAGGGACCTTGAAAATGCGACGATGCTCGACGGGATAACTTCTCGTCGAGCCCCCGAAAAAGTCAATCAAATTAGCTCGGGGGAATTATTTCCCCGGCGCGTAATCGATTTCGCGATTTCTGAATACCTTTTTGGCCCACCTCGGAGGAAACAACCGTCCCCCTACCCTTCCGCAGCACGAAATTCCACTCGCCACCAATTACCCCCTAATATTATTTATATCTGTCGTTATATAAGGGGCGGGGAGGAAGGGGTTCGCGATGGAGGGGGTCGGGGAGGAGGTTGCCCCGGTCTTTGGCGGTTTCGCGCAAAACCTTCGACGGCATTCCTTCGCGGAAGAGGCGAAGGTCGCCAATTATCGGAGGCGGCCTAACGCGAGCCCCTATGACGGGTCATATTCAGCCCCCTTTTTGCCACCGCGACGATTCCACGCCGGCGTCAAAGAGGTACCGGCCGCTTCGTAAATCCTCCTCGCGGCTTTCCAGCCTCCCCTGCCTCCTCGCTCTCTTCGCCGCCTCTCGTCGCGGGACCCCCGCTCGATTTTACACGGTGTTCCAAGAAGAACAATGACAAATGCCTTATCGGGTGGCTGCTGGACCCCAATTCTCAGCGAATGGTACCAGTGATAGTGGTACCGGTGGCAGAGGCAGCCGCAGCAATCGACTATTTCTAGAATAGTACATAGGACTATCGCAACTAGTTGTCCCGGTTATTATTAAATTCATTTGGATACTCGACTTCGTTCTTAGCGGCTAGCGAGTAGTGACGGTAACTGTGCGTAATAGCGATAGCAGAGAAATCTAAAGTAGGTACTTGACTACTTTTAGTAGCAGTATTGGGAAACCGAGAACTTCGATACCCCAACTGGTGACAGAAAATTGAACTACTGAGAGTAGGTCGAAATCCGTCGAAGTCCATATGATTATCAGTGTTTAAATAGAGATGAAAAACGAGCGTTTTTAAATTTTTTTGAACACTAAATTTGTGCTTATTCGGTTAATAAATACTTATTCGGAATGTTTAGTGGGATCCGGGCCTACTTTCAATAGTTTGCTAACTTACCACTACAGCGCTGAACTCTAAGCCACGCCTCCACTAAGCTTCCCAATATGTACCTATTTGTGCATCTTATAACTATATGTACACTGTCAGTTGTAACTTCAGAGGAACTTGAACTCCTTCATTCCCAAGGTGCGTCGCTAAATTGAAAATAACTAAACTAGTAGGTAATACCAGCAGGTCTAGTTTCGTGTGATTAAGATCCCATCGGTGAGACGCGTGACTGTTGCCAACAAAAGAGCGTGACGGATATAATAAGCTACTGGGAGAGTCAGAAACTAGAGGCATCGGTAACGAGGCGATACTCCTTTCGTCCAGCTATCCCGACGCACGGCTTTTTCTTCTTGCACGCGCCTTTAGAGAGGCGCAGAGATTGACAGGCAGATTTTCGCGAACAAATTGATCGTGATAGGACGCGGACAGTATGAGACTGGTTCGACTATTCCACGATCGGTTCAAACACTGAGATAGTTTCTCGCGTCCGCGCTGATCATCAAAGTCGATCGTTGACTCTCAACGCCGAGGGATGTTCATTAGTCGATGATAAAAATTTCTATCTCAGGGATCTCCCTTGTCGGGTGTCTTTTTTAAGCTACGCACTGGTTTGGGATGCTTTTGCACTAATTTGTATTCTTCTTCTTAGCCCTCGATAAACAAATTTGGTTTACTTGACGATTGTATTGTTTTCCACCGTCAAACGTCCCCTTAAACAGTCCCCAAACACTGAATTTCTGCGCAAATAGTAGAGCCCTCGAAATTAGAGCATTTTCGCGCGAGACACTTTGATGGCAACTAACTTTATTTACTTATTTATTTCATCGTGAACGGGTAAGACCGATTTTTGCCAGAAGAAGGTATAAAAGACGCAGAGTAGAGACACAGCGTTACAACAGAAATAAAAGAAAACAAAATTAAAGCTAAAAAGTAACAGAATATAGAAAATATAAAATACTAAACATGACTTAGGTCCTGTATCCCGCTGATTGATGTCGGTCTGTATACGCTGGCTTTAAATGCTGAAAAAGATCCATGGAAGAGATCAATCTCGTTCCTGAGCAAATTGGCCAGGTTGCAGATCCTATGTAAGGGGTCCGCGTGACCAAACCTGGAAGTGTAGAAAGGAGGTCTAAATAGTTCGGTATGTCTGGTGGGCCTACTAGGGACCTTAAAATTAATTAACCCGATTACGTGTGAATTGCACACTATGCCAATGATAATTTTGAACAAAAATGATAGATCCGTAACTATCATCCAGCATTTGGATCCTTATTCTACGCATGATGGGCCCGCAATCGTGCTCGAAACGCGCTAAGGGTTCACCCATTTTATAAGTTAGGAAACGCAGAAAACAATGCTGAAACTTTTCCAGAATCTTTTTATTTTTACATACTAATCGGTATGTATTCGCACATTTTCGATCCTATATGTTTTGTTCGCATTTCGTACTGCCTGATTCTGGTATGGGAGGCAAGCGAAGAAAATAATTGTCAGGGTCTCGACATACTGGAAGGGAAAATTATCGATGAGATGAAGACTCAAGAAGCTAGTCCACTCAAACTAAAAATGAAGAAAACAAATGTAAAATGTGTGAGAAATTGCCATTCGAATATACCTCAGGCAGTAGTCATGAGCCATTGACGTTTCATGTGAAAATATTCTAAAACACTTCTATGATTCACTAATACTTTAAGTATATTCACTTGTCAACAGCCCCCATTTAACAAACACATAAGAAGACAGTAAAGTTGCCCACAAAGTTCGTGTTGTTTTTGTTCCATAAATTTTCAAAGCCAGAAGAAATTGAATGCTGGCTTCGTGTCCGTACCATTGTAAAGCCTGAAGTTTCCTCTATTTTACTACGTTTAAATTTCTCTTATCTGACTTTTCAATTTTTCGTCGTAAATTTAAAACTATGCCGCGTCAAGTTGATAAACACGAACATTTCCGACAGCTTCTGTTATTCGAGTTTAATACATGTGCCGTTTATGGGGAAGACTCCATTGCAGAGGAAACAGCTCGAAAACTGTTTGCACGCTTCAAGAACGTAAATTGCGATATCTCTGACGAAGCAGGTTCTGGGCGACCGTCCGCCTTCAATGAAGATCGATTAGAAGCCTTAATTTTGGAGGATCCTCGTCAAAGGCCCCACAAATTGAGGCTATCAGCGCAATGGCTTAACCCGCAATTTTGGGTGGATTGACATTTCAACCTAAACTACCTCTTATACAGGATATTTTTAATTCTATAGTGGCCTGAGCAACCTTCCAAAATCACCCACAAAATGGCAGCACAAAAAAGTGTTTTTGCACTACCGTAAACTGGGGTGACTTTGCCCGCCCGGGGTGACATTGCCCACTTTTCGGAAAGACTTTATTTTATTTTATTGTGAAGTAATTAGAACATATGGTGCTTTTTAATCGATAGCAATAATTTCTCCAAGGTCAAACGAAAAAAAATAGCGAATTCAATCATATAGTAATTTTTCAGTCAGAGTAAAAAAGTGGGCAATGTCACCCCGGCGGGTAAAGTCATCCCGGTTTACGGTACGCATTTTGTTGATTTACGTCGCGCAATACTGGCCTATGTAGCGTTGGTCGTTATTTTATACACTAATAATGCACACCTCAGCAATTATATGTTTTAAAAAATGATACCTATGTAACTGATAATAGAAATTAAAGCAACGCCTTTAGATCGTCAATAATTTCATCAGCGGTAATCTCAAAACAAAAGTTTTGTGCTTAAATACGCCACTATTGCGCTGATAGCCTCGATTAACCGATTAGATGCACTGTTCACCACAGACAATACACAATCTTCCAAAGGCTATAGAAAAGGTACAGAAATACATGATTAGGGGAACGTGGGGCAAGACGGACTGGCGTGGTAAGATTGGAAAGCATTGTTTATAAAAAATGGAAGGTACTACAGTATGCACGTCAACATAACAGAGAGTACGGTGCAAAACAACATCGGTCTGAAGAAAACAGTGTTGAAGATCACGAGCGTCACGAGTTATGACGAGAAATTACATTTTTATAATAACCATATAATTATCCAGGAAGTTTGTAATAGTGTCAGTTTATTTATGTGAATATTCTTCAATTAAGGCTGCTAAGTTAATTTTCCTTATTAGTTACTTTTTCATATATTTAGAATTTTCACTAAGAAATTATTAAGGTCTTTTCACAAAAAGCATGTGAATTATTAAATACGTTTTGCAAGACAGCGCATCGAAAACTTATCACTGGAAAACTAAAACTTATTTCTATAATGACTCGCAAACAATAAATTCGTTTACTCCAGTAACAGCACGTCGCAACTTAAATTATTCTTCCTTTAATGTTTCATCAAGAGACATTATTCCCAAACATATACAGGGAAAAAGATAAATTCTAAAATAGGAAAAAGGACTCAAGGAAAATTAAAAACACCGCCAAATAAAGAAGCAAATATAATTTCTTCACTTTCAAATTTGTTTTATTATGATACTTCTTTATGCTTCATCTTCCCCCACAGCAGAAAATTTAGTTACTTACGAAAAGGGCGTTTATTTAAGTTTTCGGTTCCTGTGACCCCATTTTTGTTGCTTTTTGAAGATGAATATATACTGATTCTAAAAATGCTGTGATAAATGTTACACAAAGAATATACTTGATTTTCTTTACATTTCTTCTTACGGTGTTGCCCCATATTCCCCCACATCCAAAATGCACAATTTTTAGCCGCTAAGTGTCGCACACGAAGAAGCCCTTAAATCTCACCGAAAAGGCAACCTCGCATTGCCAGCCAATTCCCGTCGACCGTCCCATCGGGCGAATCACGTACCGCGATTAATAAGAGTAATCAACGCGGTATTCCCCGTCGATTCGACCACTGCCCATAAACTTCGCGTAACGTCGTCGTAAATGCAGGCTCCTAGAATATGATCCCGCTAATTGCCCGCGGAAACGTCATAATTCCGTTGCGATTGAAACGCGGCAAGAAGGCTCCCTCCGTTCGGCTTCGGGGAAATTAAAACGGCGGCCGCGGAATGGGATCATAATCGGGCCACTGTAATAGCCCTGCTATTTGCATCGCCGATGCGAAATCAATTTACGGCCGGGCGAAATTACGCGACGCCGCGGCCCGTCTCGTTGATACGCGGCATCAACTTTGTCATAAACATGTCGCCGGCAGCCAGTTAATAAGACCAGTCCCGGTTGTTCGGCGAGAAATTATGGATTCGCCGAAGACTAGCCTCGCTGGCTCGCGTGCAAGTGTTCCTTTCCTTCGACGCCACGAGGCACGGAGAGAAATCGCTCGAAAGGGAATTGGTGGATGAATAAATAACGAACAATCGTTCCGCGAATCTCTGGCTCGATTTCTTTCTTCGGGGGGGGGGGGGGGGGGGATCCGCGGCGACGAAATTCAAAAAGGGAAAAGGCCGGGCCTCCAGCGCCGCCATGACGCCAAACGAAATGCCACACGTGACGCGCGGAGATCGCGTTTTATTAGTAAACGACCCGCGGGTTCTCGTCGAAATTTTCGAAAATCTTGCACTCTTAAATCAAACTGATTTACGCAACACGCAACGGGGGGGGGGGGGGCAGACTTTTATACCGCAAGCAGTTATTTTTAACCGGGAGGAATTTGGGTACCTCGAGTCAAAGCTGATTTACAGCTGGTCCCTTGAAATCTTGCCTTAGGTATAGTGATCTGTTTCGAACGGAGAGAGAGACTTTTCGATTCGAACGTAGCTTTCGGGTGAAAATCGGTGTCGCCAGATATATTGGCGAGACGATTTGCTGGCAACGATTTTTACAACCCCTGCGACCCCGTCCTTTTAGTCGCGCGGCCCCCTCCAACCCCAACGACGCTTTCACTGCAGAATGACGCGATAATGACACCGAAAATATTCGCGCTCGACGGAGGTCAAGAAACCGGTATGTCGGCTTCGTCGACTGTAAAAAACGCGACCGTGCATTTCCCAGATTCCTGCTGCTCCGCCATTCATTCTCCTCTTTCTTTTCATTGTCGTCTACTCGCCACTTCGATCTCTTCTTCCTCCGCGCGGCTGCATATTTCCCCATTTTTCGAGGCGAACCCGATGATATCGATCGCACGGCAATCCGATTCCCGTTTCCCACCGTATCCTTTGAATTTCCTCCGAAGCTGGCGTTTCGTCGACGGTGGGAGACGAGTTAACTCGTCACTTTGACGCCGTTGAGTCACTTTCGCGTCGCGGAGAACACTTTCTCGACAAACTGCATAATTTCGATTCGTTCGATAGGATATTTCTGTCTGTATCGTTCTAAAAGAAGCGTTTAACACTTTATTCTCAGGCGTTTCGCGTGTGTATCGCTGGCCGTGGACGGTTTTTACCAACATCTGCAGATGAAGCCAGGCGCTCGATAAAGTTAATCCTCTATTAGTAAATTAGTTCGAAATTAGTTAAGCTAGTGAATTAAACGTTTATCGCCTACAGCTTGTATGCGTAGAATGTATTTATGCAGCAGCACAGCTTAACGGTGCTAAGTAGGCACTATTTGTTGGTAAACTGAACGGTAAAGAATGAAGCAATCCGCGACCCCCTTAGAAACGCCAAAATTTAAATTACGGATCGTTTTGCGTCACAGCTAATGCGGGGACGCGACACTCGTCTCCTATTTTAGTTGCATCGCAAAGGAAACAGCATTTCATGCGAATCTTAAGCTTTGGACTTAGCTGCCACGTATTGGAACTTCTGGCAAACAAACGCCACACCACGAACCCTATCAGAAATTGTTGTTATAAACTTTTATTTCATGCATTGTGGCGAATATTCTTTAACAGAGTATAGGTAATAAAATAGGTACTCTAGAGGCAATTGGTGGCGCCTGAGTAACAAATGAATGTTTAAACTGCGCTATTATATCGTCTTCATTACACGTAAAAATACAACTAAGGCTACATATAAGAGAAATTTTATATGACTGCGTAAAGGGCGAAGTATAACCGGGGCTGTGGAAAAGTCGAGGCTTAAAACACAATTCTGCCATAAAATAAATAAATATAATGTAGTTACAAAGAAATTGAAGAACGAGCAAGAACTAAACCGGTATAATGAAAGGAAATTAAGAGAAGTTTACACTTTGGCAGAGGTTTTCACGTATACACGATTTTAATCTTTCATCAGGTATTTTATTATCCACTCAAATTATCTTATATTTGTTCAGATTTAAATCTAACGTCAAATGTTATTTATGCTATTTACGTTCGTATATACAGCATCGCGTGCCTTACTCTGGTCTGCAGGGATCAGTCAGCTGAGAAAAGCGTTGCAAAACATTTCTTAATTTATTCATACAAATTCGTTCAATTTAAACGAAAATATGAGTTTCCATAATTTCATAATTCAAGTGTGTTTTACCACAGAAATGCAAAGTATGGTTTTGGTTCGTATGACCGAGTGTGTAGAAATGTGTCTTACTACGGTAAAATGTCAATGTGAATAAATGAAATTCGGCAAACAACGCTCGGAAAAGTAAAATGTAAGCCAGCGAAATTATAAAATCTCATAAAATCTTGAAATTAGAGGTTTGCGACCGAGTAGAGTTAGAAATATTTTCCTCCGAAGCGTGCAACCATCGAGGTGCCTCGTGCATATCGCCCGTGGATAACAATAATAGGTAATAATAATTATTAACAGGAATACTCGACTTTATACAGACAAGGCAATATAAGCGAAAAGATTTATAAATATAAAGAGGTTGTGAGATGGGATTAACCAGAAAAAAGGAAAAAGGAGTTCAACAAACATGAAGGGTTCATAACAAAATAAACAATTCGAAACCATAAAAGCTATTTGAGCCATAATGCTATGAATGTTTAACTAAAAATTTCTCGCTTCCCTGTGTCTATCTGTTAGGCTGGGTTAAGCCTCAGTTAGAGACAAACTAAACGAGCCACTCTGTTATCACTGTCTACCCAAAAATTTGCGTTCCCCATTTGTCTGTCTATAGATCTGCATCAGGTATAAACTACTCGGGTCACAATACTACCAATGTCTATCTAAAACATTGCACGTATCTATCTCCACTGTGTCTTGCCTATAAATCTCCGTTTTGAGCTACTATGCTACCAACATAATTTTTATTCTTCCGCCTCCAGATGTGCCTTAGGATTGGTTTAAGTCCAAACTCCTCGAGCCACAATACCAGCGACGTCTATCTAAAAAATCCCATCTCCTCTGTGCCCGCCTATAGCTGTTTGCCCTGCACGCTTGTATCGAAGCCCGCCGAAGCATACGTGTGTCCGCGTTCGCGCGTGTACGTGACACGATAAATCGGTCTATCAATAGTCACCTGGGATCATCGACCGACAGTACGACGATGATCCCCGGGGCCGGTTGTTGATTCGTGAGAATTCGTGCACCACCGTCGGCCCCTCTGCATTTGCATATTTCTCGCGAACGCCTATTGCGGATCCGAAATAGCAGCATCGGCGCCGAATCACCGACCGAACAGAGGGGAGAGGGGGCTGTCTGTGGCGGGGACAGACAATACGAAAATATCGGTGTAGCCGGCGTACATTCGGGAGCCAATGAAAAACAGGAGGAATCCGCGCGATTAATTTATGATCTTTGGAAGCGGTTTGCTAGCTGGCTGTATTAGCCGAGCTCGCGGCTCTCGTCGTCGCTTCAGAATTGTTTCTCCCAGATATAGAAGGGGGCCCTTCGTTCGTCGTTCCCCGCCCCGCAAGCCAGCCGGTCGCCGCAAGTTCGCGTGGCTTTCAGAATTTCGGAATCTTCAGAATTCCCGCCGATTCGAGCCAGCCCCCTTCGCCGTTCTTCCGCGCATAGTTGCCGAAGAAAAGCTCGTTACGCGCGAACGTTCGCCTCTCGTCCGTTGGAAATTTATTCGTTCGACGCCTCCGCGACTTCCCATCGCCGGCGATCCCGCGCTGATCGCGGAATCCCGGGATTTTCGGTGGCTCGAGTGGCGCGAATTCTTTCCCGCACCGTCCACGTACTTACGTAGGTGCCTCGCGAGCTAATAAGCGAGTATCGCCGTGCAAATCGGATTATTACTATAAGTCGATCCGGAAAGCTGCCGATCCGCGAGGCAGATAGTGGTCGTGAAACGGATATACAAAGCAGATCCCAACGATCGGTTCCGCGGGAGGGGATCCTATCGGCTTCCCTCTCGACGCCGACCGCCATTATTGTCGGTGAAATTCGTAAACTAGACTGTCGTTATCGGCTGGCACGCGTATAAGGTTGCCATTATCGGCTCATTTGCAACGCGGATAGGCCCGGGCGTCGTCCAGTTTACGAAGTGGATCGGCGTCGTTGGTTGCGCGGTGTATCGCCGCTATTAACAGATTTGTATGTACACGGAGACGCTGAACCGCTTCTATCGCTACCCAGCCAGTCGCCCGGCGATTCTCTACGACTGCCGGAGCTTTTCGCTACGATCTACCTGCTCCGTCGAGGCGGAGCGGAGTATCCGTCTGCGGCTGTTGTGGCTCGCGGAACAAACGCGGGGCGGACAGAACGATGGCGAGCGACGCGTGTATTAGGATCTATTAATATGCAGTCAAGCCGAATGTTAGACGGTGCTTAGTCGCTTGTCAGCCGCATTACGAGCCGGCGCAACCCCTTAGCGCGTTGTCAGCACCGCAGAGCTCTACACGACTCCTCTCTCCATTCGTCTGTCCGCGGCCTGTCGGCCATACGGCGAGACTGTGTCACAGAACTGTCCCCGGCTGGATCGCTACCCCAAAGCTCGATCGATCTCACTTCCCTCCCGCCGCCGCTGATAATCCCGCGGACCGTCGATCATACATCGCGGCGGCTCAAGGACCTCCAACCCGGAGGCTCCGTTGACGACGGTAACCTCGGGGTCTCCTCGTTCCGTGGCTAGAAAAAGCCTTTCCTCGGCGAACCGGCGCTGATAGTTTCCAGCTGGAAAGTCGACCTCCCCGTTATCAAAGATTGCGTGCGTTTCGAAATCGAGAGTTTCACTCTAACCGGTGCACGCACGGGGGATAAAATGCGATTACGCTCCGGATAAAATATAACGATTATTGCCGAGGGGAACGCAAGGCCCAGCGGGTCGGCGATGAGCTGCCAGGTATATAATGTAAGTGCATGTAACGTGTAATTGCTCTGGCGTCAGAGAAGAGCGCCGATTGATGTGGCATTCTCTGTTTCCAAATTTCCCAAGCTTCCTCGGACGCGCCTCGGAAAACGTAGAAAATTTCGACGCGAGTGCAGCAGCACCGCACCGAGCGTGAAAAAAAAAATCATCGGCCAGCGGTGCCGTGGCGATGCCCGACGTGACTCGAATAAAGATTTTATAACTTCTTTAATTTATGGCGCAATAAAACCGGACTGGGGAATAAAGGCTGTCGCGGCTCTTTCTCAGAATTTTTCGAAGATTGCTTTCAATATTTATGCAGATTCCTTATTATGTTTACTGCGAGTCAACGTCGCCGTTCGCATGGGCCACTCCGCGGAGATCGAACGTTGCAACATTGTAGGAGTGGAAGCTCGTTGAGAGGGCAGCGATCTGTGGATCGGTTTGAAAATCAACAACTGTCGACAGCTGATAATTTCGAGCATAAATGTCGACGATCGGCTCATCTATTCGCCATTCGTAGAGCCCGGGTGCTGCTACTGGAGTTGCAATTGTTGTAAATAAGTGTGTTAACCGATTTACAAATTACGCGAGCGATATGAGACGGATTCTGGCTGCCGACGAGATTGCGAACGAGAGCATCGACACCGGTCGATTTGCAATATAGATACCGTCAGCAGATTCGCAAAAAATCTTTTCGTCGAGAAGCCATTCAGCCTCCTGAAATCGAATAACTCGCCCGGTTACGATATAACTTAGAGAAGCTGTGTGTAAAAACCAAAGCAGACAAATTTTTATCTGCTACCCGCGGAATAATTTATAATTTTGCCCCACCGTTTCATTAATTACGGTGTTTTTATACAAATTCTGACATTTACGAGCTTATTTTTAGTGTAGACGTTCTAGCTTCGGTTCTGCGTTGAATTAACCATCGGTAACTACGATAGAACCATGTCGCGTGGGATTCGTAAGAAGAGTCCCCGAACATTTTCAAGATAAGGACACTGTAAAACAGTTACACACCTCCCTTGCCAGGCCTCGTTCGAAAAATGCCTCATTAATTTGCAGTGCCGCGTATAAAACAGGCGTTAAACTTCTCGAAAGTGTCCAACATAAGTTCCTTAGATACGCGGCATATATTTCGGTACGCTCAATGGCTGCCACTAATCACGACTATCGTTCCATTTTACAGTCTCTCGATCTTAACACCATCTCAGATCGCCAGCCAGCCACTGCCGCGATAAAACTCTTTCTTTATAAAACTGTTAATGGACGGATCGGCTGCCACGGCTTATCAATGTTATTAAACTTTAATATACCTCTAGCGTCTTCACAGATTTCAGCCGCCGCGACGGCTTCCCCTGTATTTCCCCGCTACCACCGATACGATCAATCGAATTACGCGGATGGCGAATATGTACCTATCTCGTATAGGTAAATTGGCCGTTCTGAATCTGTGAGCCCTTTCCACAACGTTTCACGACTCTCTTCGCACCAATCGAAGTAAGCTCACACTGCACTAGCCGTTCTCTTGGTTTGTATAACAAATGGTTTGTTAGTCATCGAGCATTTTAATGTTTAATTAATATTAAAGCTGAAGGAATTTTCCCCAGCGTTTCTTCCGTACCCGTCAATTTCACGGTCCGCGACACGAAAGCGACTCGAGCTCCGCGCGGAACATCGCAGATCCCGAAGCAGAGAGAGCCCGTTGCCACCTACTCCGTGGGATTTAAGTTTCAGATAGAACGGAAACGCCCGTGGCCGCGATGTAAGCCGTCACGAAATTATGTTCGCGCCGCGTGAAATATGATTGTGCCGCGGTGTGCACTGGTTTCTGCGACAATTTGCCATTACAAATGGCAGCGGTGGTGAAAAAGGCCGGTGGGAAGGATGCGCGGGCCGCCGTCCAAGGATTAATCGAGAGACACGGGGTCCTGGACGCTTGGCTATTCGTATCCACCGGTCTCCGCGATATCTCTGTTTATCGTTTAATTGAGAAACGCATAAACCGGACGGTCGGGGCGAAATAAATCGCCGACAGCGTTTAGTCTACTCTTCAACTGGACGCCCCGGTGGTCCACCAAGCGCCGAAGGATCCTGGATCGGCGACAGTTTACTCTGGCATGGATCGATCTGTGACGGCTCGGAAGGCTTCGGATCGAAGGAATAAAAGGGTACCGAGTTTCATGGGAAATTATGATCTCCACTGGAATATTGCTCGGAGGAGGCTTCCTTGAAAACACATCCTGCCTTCGCGAGGCAATTTCTAGGCAGGACCTGACGTTGCGCTATCAACGGCCGACTCGCAAATTAGATTGTCACTGTAAGTCAATTTGCAGGGCGGTGTACTACTATCGGGCGATTTGCAAATTAGATTATTACAAAGTAGACCGCCGCTGCAGGCTGATTCGCGACATTAATATTTAAGACCATCGATGCGACAGGCAACGTTTCCAAGTGCCTTTATGTAGGGCGGGAATCGCGACCGTACCTACAGTTAAATTGTTCCCCGCGATTTTCAAAGATTATTTTCCGCCGTTGAATATTCATTCGTCCGATCGAGGCGTTATTTTTGGCCGATTCTGTTGCTCATTAATTCTTGCCGCTCGCGACCACGAAAATTACGATCACTTTCCCCGCGTAACATTTCACGATCCACCGCAGAGGAAGAATTGAAACGCAATACTTTGCTGCAATTGGCGATTATGGGAAGGTATTCTGTAAGCGATTGCCAGTCGACGAGCTGCAAAGCAGCGAGTGGTTTTTTTTTTCTCAACTTTCCTATGTGAAAGATAAGACTTTCCCATGGAAAATCGACAATGCACCGTGCACTATGCTCGCTGATACGGCTTATCGAAGCAGCTCGACCGGACCACTAATAATTGACAAATATTTGCGGAAACTTTGCTCGAGCAGCACGCTTATCTTCTCGAGTTTTTGCCGTGACTCAATCTTATGCTTTCTACTCGCGCACAGCTTACGTTTTTACACGTAACTATTCCGGGAAATGTGGAAAGGCTCGCGAAGTGTGGATCACACGAAGGAAACTCGTCGAATTCCTACGTGATTGTTCGTAAAACGGACCCGTTACAACACGAAGCATTCGTAGCGAATAAAGGGAGGTGAATCTTCTTCAGCATTCGGGATTATTGAGTTCGTAATGCTTTGTCGTGGAATTGTGTTGTTAAAGAATAATATAAAATGCCCCTGCATTGTGTCCTTTCAACATTCAACGCTAAATAACTTTAAAGAATAATTACATAATACTAAATGCAACATTTTCCTATAATATCAGAATCTTCTCTACGCTCTTTCAATATTCAATAAGTACTAAAAAAAATTCTACAGAGTAAGCACATAATGTAAAATGCAACACTTTTCTCAGACAACAGTAGCCCTCCTAGATTGAAAAATTCAGGTTTGACGGAACCGTAGTTTATTCGCCAAACAACAGCACCGATAACAATGTCGGATGATATTCTCCCGCGCCTCCGACGTTTTTCGCGATGCCCGTCCACTGTTTGGCATCGCGAATACCAGAACGAACGGAAAGGGAAAAAAATCGAGGCTCTTGCGAAGGGTATCAGCGGTTCCATTCACCGTTGCACTTCTTATCTGCGTTTCTTTTGAAACCGCGTGCCACGAGGGAGATTCACGGGGGGGCCCCGTGAAATTTCACACGGACATTTCCCTTTTTTCTTCCACTCCCCGGCCATGCAGAGCTCGATCGCGATGGAATTTCTTTCGCCCCGAATTCGGTCGATTGATCAATTAGCCGAGCCAGTTTCATCAAGAAAACTTGCGAGAAAATTCTTGCCGATCCAAAGGCATTGGAAAGACACTATCTGCGACGATCGTTGCCATTTGTTTATCCAGCCGGAGTTTATTGTATCGCAATGGGCAGCGGGCAGAACGGAACGACGGTGCAAGAAAGAATTGCCGCAATTACGCCTCGTAAAGAGGAGAAATTATTGCGAGAGCCGCGCGAGATCAGTGGGAAAACTTGTTGGTCTATATATTGTAAACAAACGAAGAACAGCGAAACCGTTTCATTTCGACGAACTAATGAAAGTTTGTTAAAAAGGTGAATGGTCATTTCTGATAAAATTCTTGTTGGAATACGCGTTGCGATAAAATTGAACGACGTTAGATAAATTCCGAAGGGAAAGTGGCAAACTGGTGCAGTTCTACAAACGTTTAGATTTTTCGAAGCTATTGTAAGAAAAATTTCAGTCAAACCTGTCGTAGCTTCTATAGAAACTGATGCATTGATTGACAGAGCATTATTTTGAAAACTCTTGGTAACGCACGAGTTAAGATTCCATTTTGTGAACACGGAATGTTCACCGCGAACGAACCATCAATCGAGTACATTGGATTACATTGGAACGTCGATATCATTTAAATTCTCAAATATCCACTTGTCTGAAGTTGTGGCTGAGGCTCTCCACTCGATGCCAAAATATACAAGTACTGTACTCTTTTTTTCTTTCAATCAGACTGTAGCAGAGTCACGCGCGATTAAAAATGTCGAGATACCGTCCCCTCGCCAGCATACGTCGTGTTGTTATTACTCACGAAACCCGCGACTTCGTGACTGGAAAATTGTTCTTTACGGCTCGAGGCCACCTAAAACATCGCCGGATTCGAGGAGAGCGCAAAGTGGCCTAATAACTCCATCGAGTTGCGAAATCTGTCAATTGCGAGTAGCGTAGGCTCGAACTGAGTAGGAAGAGTGTCAGAGGGATCTGAATTTTTCCAGCAAAATCAAAGTATCCTTGGATACTAAAATAACGATGCGGGACGCGTCCGTCTACCGAAAGCTCCCGTATCCAAACGCTCCCTCATTCAAAAGCTTCGTAATACGAATAGAAAGTATTTCCACTCTCATCGAGTGTGAAAAAAACATTCGTGTAGAAATGTTAGATAGTTGAGAAAGTAGGAAGCGAATCAAATTCAAGAATTAATAAACGGAGAGGCTGAATCGGTAGTGTTTAATATTCACAGACGTTTCACTTGATTTCAGTGTTATTAATCACGTATTTGGATTTCGCGATATTCACAACGGATTCATTTTATTCGTTTGTTGTTCACGTGCACGGAAAGTTGAACGTCAGAAAAGTGATTATTTCTGCGCCAGTATTTGTTCGTTTTCTCGAGAAAAAAATGTCAGATTTTCCTGCTCCACTCGTTACTCGTTATTCAAGACTACTCCAGTTCGTGCAATAAATCGCGGACGTGTCCGAAGAAATATCAACGAAACCACAGACGACGCGAGGGATCGGTTCGGGAAGTTTGAAAATGTATTCAAGGAGGAGCGGTTTGTATTCATGAAAAAGCAGGGACGAAAGGCCAGGGGTCCCGTCAGAAATTCGGAATTATAGAAAAAGGCTCACGATCCAGTGGCAAACTGTGCTCAGAGGCAACGTGCAACCTGGTTTAAAGCCTCCTTTCTCCGAATGGCGAGCGATTTTCCCTCGCGTGGAAACGTAAATCGTTCACGTTCGAGGAACTGGCACGGATAATCGAGATCCCACCGCGAAAACAAGAATTCCACGCGGGAAACCTGGCTCGGACGTGTCCAATAATGTGGCGACTGACGTTTTCGAGACGGTCGTCGCACCCGAATCGAGAAACCGGGCTCCGCCGCTCATTTTCTCTGTCGAAGCGCGAGGATCGTCGGAAAGAAACGGGCTCCCTTCTCGTCGACGACTTAACGTTGCACCTTGCATTTCGCGGGAACACGTGCTTGCTCCTTCATTTTCATCAATAAGAAATAACGAACGAGCGACGGGTCGAACGGTAGGTATCTTCTTGTCAAGAAACGAACGTTGCACCTCACGCGGCCATTTGACAACTCAGAATTAAGCTTCTTTGCAGAGAATGTAGAGTGAAGGGTAACACAAGTGTTGTTTGTAGGTTTCGGAAGATATACCGGGTGAATGTTTTGGATAAATGTTTCGAACAGCTCGTTGAAGGGTCGCGACGCGCGAAGCCCGACGGTGAGCGGGCGTGAAGCGAGTTTCGATCACTCTCGCTACTGATTTCCCGCCGCCGACGGCCTCCAATCGCGCCAACGCCAAGGCTCGGGTTCCGGTCACAGCGTGGTCCTTTTACATTGTCCACTGAAAGGGTACGAAAAGGTTCATCCGTCGCTAAAAGAAGCCCCCTATCTTAGCCGGGGACCTATCTTTCGCCGTGCGAGAGGTTCGCCTGGAATTCGACGCGAAATGGGATGCAGGATGCGAGACGATTTCGAGTGGAGAACCTTTTAGAAAGTTCCCTGAGAACGGTTAAATCACGTAGGCATACGAAATGACAAGACGGGAATGTGTTAGATGAATATCGCCGGGCGCAGGAAAAAGCCATTACTGTGAACGAACTCGACGAATTCTCCGGCGAGGAAGTTTGGATGTTCACTTTCCACACTCCAGGCACTTTTACAAGGGAATGGATAGTTAGTTACCGTTTGGAGCAACTAAGCTTGGGGAGAGTGTAATCGATCAGCCTGGCGGCTATCGCATATTCTATTCCTCTCAAATTCCTCGTCACGATACTCGTCCGTTACTTTGCGACATACACTGTCCCTAGCCGAAGTAATACCACCAACGTTTCAACCAGGCTATCCGAACTTGTATACCTCTGCGACCTAATACACTCTTAGTCGACCAGCAGTCGACGTGGTTCCGACGTTTTTACGAAGGTCGGCTACTGCCCCGGAACGGAGCGTCGAAATAAGACCCCTTGTTGGCCCGGAAACCTAGCCGCAGAACCACCGAACACGCGCGATCCCCTAAACTCGCCGGGACGAATGCAGAACCGCTGGTGGTTTCACTTACGGGTCTCGTTCGCGTTTTCCACGGCGTTGATCAGCAAAGGCCCCTGGGCAAGTTCCTCCTCGAGGTGGGCACGGCTCGGTCGGGCCTGCTTTCTCCGTGACATCCCTTCTTGCCTGGTGATTGCTGGTCGCGGCGATTCCTGGGGTCGTGGTGCTCCCCTGGTTGAGTCAGGTCGAGTCGTCTTCCTCAGACGGGCGGACACGTCATCGGTCCGCGCCGCGGCGAGGACCGGGTCGGTTCCGCGAACGGCGATCTCGATCGCAGGGTAACCGAATCACTGCTGTACTTCACCATCGACACTGTCAGGGAGCCGCACCTCCCTGCGCGCGCTAATCCACTTCCTGAACGATCCCATGCAGAAAAGAACGCGCGCTTCAACTCGGCCAACGACACACTCGACCCATCCTGAAGCCCCGCGCACTGTATCGAGTTTCTCCAACGGCACGTGGCGCGTGGCTCTCTCTCTCTCTCCCTCTCTATATCTTTCTCTATCTCTATATATCTCTCTCTCTCTCTCTCTCCCCGTTTCCCTCACCCTTCCTCTCTTATTCTACGTCTCTGTACCCCTCTAATATATCTGTTTCTGTTCCACTGTATACAATATTTCGTGTCACACACTCAACTTTTACGTTTCTTTAGCTTTTTATCTGTTCGCTACGGGCCACCGACACGACCGGTGCGCGCACACGTGTGCCACCGAGCAACTCCCTGTCCGTTTGTACACGCGGGACGCCGCGTGCGTCCGTGCGCGTTGCGTGGTTGCTGCCGCCGGTGCCTTCGGATCTGCGTGCTGCGGACGCGCGCGCGCGCGCGGTTTACGTATGTGTGTTTATAGTTCTATATCTCGCGCGAAATCCGCGGCTCTGGTGCCTCGAGTCGGCCGGACGACGGACGGACCAGCTCTGGGCCTGACGTCGCGGCGCCCCTCTCCGGCGCTGACCGTCGCGCCCTGGTGGGGGACGGAGGGGAGAGGCCTGCGCGCGCGCGCTTCCCTCCCCCCACCCCCCGTCCCACCCCCCTCTCACGGCCGACGCGCCGGTGCCCCCACCAGCGCGACACCCTCTCCAACGTGACCGCCGCTCGGCAGGGGTGGGATCAAGTTCAATGTGTACTCATGAATCTGAATCAATTCGATAAGTACGGTGGTGGAAAAAAAATGTATTCGCTTGCACCGTGAACCGCTCCACTTCCGTTCACCATCGTTTCGTCGCGAGTTTCCTCTCATTCCTGTGCCCCGTACGCGATAGAATCCAGCTTTGTCGCGGCAGTGTCGATCCCCCTAGGACCGTGCATTTATCGATACCGTCGCTTATCAATGACGCGCGAAAAAGGCTGGGCTATGCGCGTGTGCGTTTGTGCCGCGAGTATCGCCCGTATCCGCCAGTGAACGTGTTGCACGCGGCGTGAAATAATCGATACCGTCCGTCGTATCGTTGCTTAACACCGTCGATACGTTTATTACTTTTCGCTAAACACGCCCCCAGCTCGAAGGAAAAGGGAGAATTTCCGTCTGACAGCCTCGGATGATTTTCTGCCTCAGCTTCGCTCGTGTTTCTGTGACTTCCCCCACGCCTAGGCCCGTCACGGCTCGTTCCCCCTTCCGGCTGGCGTTCCCCCCACCGGGCGGCCGATCGCGCGGGAGGGTGGGGAGGTGGGGCGTGGCCAGTGTCAGACGCGACACCGCCCCCTTATGCATTATTATACGGAGCCACTCGTGTCTCTATGATTTTATATGCCGCGTGAATATTCCACGGCTTCCCCACCGCGCGTGCCGATTGTATTCTCGGCGCGCTGACGCGGTTTTTATAGTGGCGCAGGGGAAACGCTGCGCGTGCATCCTATACGCTACCGGTGCTAGTGGCTCAGAGCGGTGTCGTACTTCTCGCGAGCCGCTTTCGAACAGCGCTATCGAATTCGGAGGCGAGCACCGGCGCGCCATGTCCAATCGGCAACGAACGAAAGGACCTCTAAAACCCCGAGAAAAATATCAACTCGTTTATGAGAAACGCGGCAAAACGCGGGAGAGTTCGACGGAGGGGGATTATTAATTTCCCCCTTGCGCCCAGCGCGGTAAAGCCCCATTCGCTTGGACGGCGCGGCGGTGCAATCAATGGAAGAGTCTTCGGAACGGCAAGGGTCTGGAGAAATCCGCGAACGCCTCTGAGTCCGGGTTTCCAAGGCGCACTGACAATAGGGAAAACCAAGGATACATTCAACCCTTCTGGATTCACCCCCGAAAAGGCCGTCCGCTCGCTGGCTCCTCTGTTCCCAGCGGCGGCGCAACAGCCCGCTCTGGGGTTCGTCTTTAAGGTGTCAGCGTTGCTTTAATCTTCGAGAGGCCCCCGTCCCTGTTCCCTTCTACCCGGCCGCTCTTCTTTGAGGCGGCCGCTTATACTCTATCATGCGATACCGGTAGGGGGAGAACAGGTGGATCGTAGGAGTATCGACGATTCCACGGGTAGGGACGGCCTGGGGTAAGGCGAGAACGTCCAAGGTTCAGGTGCTGCGCGAGGATCGGCCAGTTGCGTGCTCTTCTCTCGCTCAAAGTCCACGCTCTCTGTTGATTCTTCCTGGCTGCGTCTTCACTCTGCGGGGGTGGCGAATGGCCGCACAGCGGTTAGGGGGAGCGATGAATCCTTTAAAGCCTCCTACGGTGGAACTGCTTTCCGAAGACTGCACCGCTTCTAGACGATCCGCGCGTTTCTTCTGTTTTAAAGAAATCCATTCGACTTTACGATTTACACTCGATTTTTGATTTCTCCGTCTGATTCATCTTGGACAGTGCCAGGCAGTGAATGCTTGAGAATCCCCAGTAGAAATGAATAGGTGTACCTAACTATCCACCGCGTAGGAAGCCACCACTAGTGTTTGCACGCGCATTGTGACACGCGAAACGCAGGCACGCGCTAAACGAATAACAAACACACCCCGGGAACGCAACCCCAGGCATTAACGCCCGGGCCCCTGCGACTCTTCTTTTGTCTCGGCTCACTTTACGACCCGTAATTTTTCGCAACGATCGCTTCGGCCCACAACGGCGCAGGTAACACGGAGCGGAGGGTGGCTCGAGAGGCGCCGGCGCCGGGTTTTGACACCTGCGGTGGTGAGGCTTCACCCTCGCCTGGCTCCTCGCGGCTTCCTCAAACAACGCTCCGCAGCATCGAGGAATGGCGCGTAAATGCGTTACTCGGGACTGTAGTAATTTTTCTCCAGCGATGAAGGGACTTTTTCGTGTAGGAATTTCAGGGTACAATCACTCAGAGCTTTCCTCACCTGTTCCAACGAATTATCCTGCGGGAAAATGGGGTTTCATGTTACTTATGATTTAATAAGAAACTGTATGAAACTCCAACCGAACAGATCTTTCTTGCATCCATTCGTTGTTCCAGCGAGCTGCTAAAGGGTTAAAGGACCGCAGAAAATCCGCCTGCAGCAGGTGGCGCGTCTCTGCGCGGGGTATTAACACCCTTCGAACGGGGTGGAGGCTCGGCAAATCGACGTCGTTTAGATTGCGCTGCATTCAATTAGGCCGCAGGATAAACGGTCGTGCTTCCAAACGGCGACCTCCTCTTCCCCTTTCTTTCACCGCTTCCGATTGTTCATTTAGGCTCGCGCGATCTTTGCACTCTACCAGAGCAAATCTGATTTCATATTTATATCTAATATTCCAGAGTGGGTAGTGTTCACTGCGATGGATTATTTTTTAAGTGATAATATTCACATGTCTCGTATCCTTTAATTCTCAACGCAACATAATTTACACACTGTCGAAGTAATTAACACTTAACTAATCTCACGTTTTGTACAAACACATGTCCATCGTCGATCTTTTTCAAACTTCTGAACTATTCATTGGTTTCTTAAGACCTACGCGACTGCATCTTGAAAGTAAAATAGAGATCTTTCAGTGCTACAGTTTTATCAACGATAAATATGAAATAAGATTCCCCATTCTTGATTTGCTGATGACACTTGGAAAACAATAACTGGAAGTCCCACCATCGCTTTCAACAAACGTAGGGGAGAGTTGCTAAATTTTTAAATTTGTAAATTTGTAAATTATAAATCTGATATTATTATGAATAACAGTGTTACATTATGACAGGTACCTACTAATTGAATTCGTTTTAACGTCCCTTACAATGTTACGGAAAAAACATATCATATGGTGCCACTTAAAAAACTCAAGTTGACCTTCGTTTTGTAATAATGAGAACGTATTTTCGGGATGTTTGTCGTCGTCGTATATTGTGTATTTAGCACGGATCGATTTTTCTTGCTAACTTTGTTTATCACATTTTCCTAAACTGGGGACCGTTAGAGTGAAGACCTCGTATAGGTGAAAGCGGGATAATTTCGGCCAGTGGGTAATTCTGGCCACTTTTATTTCTTAAATCGAAAAACACGTGGCTTGATTCTGTGTGGTAAGTAGTGCTAACTTGTTAATGATGCGACTGCTTAGCTAATATGCATCATTTCCATGACTATAGCAGTCTCCTGTTGTAAACAAATCTGCGAGTGTTTATTTAGCAACGTAACCGTATAACAGTAGTCCATTTTCAAGCAAGGCAAATTAGATACCTACTTGGAATAGATATAAATTATTAAAATTAATCTGATTAAACAGAGAATTGTCTCTGCGTTCAAACTCACATTTGGTTTTTGGTGGTATGTAAAGTGAATTCCAGCCAGCTTTTAACATTACTTTTTTCTCGCTCAGATGCAACTGGCATATAAAAGAATTACGAATAAGGCAGAATCGAGCCGCGAATATTTCTTAACAAGCTTACACATAAAAAAACACAAAATGGTGGTAAAAGGAAACTAAGAAAGAAAAATCTAAATTTTGAATCGGGCATGTGGTCCATTAGATCTGAAGAATGTTCAGGATGGAATATCCCTGAAGAATATATTTATCACTTGCGTACTTAGTAATTAATTTTAAAATAAAGAATAATATTTTTTGATTTTAAATCTCTGTATACCCCACTAGTGGGTTAATTCCAGTCAAATGACCATTTTTGTGTTGTTACTTCCAATTTTGTTACAACGTAAATGCATGCTTTCTCGGCGATACTAGTACAAACTAATAGACACATCAGACTATCAATTAATACAAAACAACTAACAACTGTGTGACTTGCTGAAACTTTATAGCATTTCTTGCTGATGTAGCCGGAATTACCCCGCTTTCCCCTACCTACTGCATCAGCCAGCGTGTTAAACAAAGGAATCTAATTGCAAGTCACAAACGAATCCACGGTACAAGCAGGGTGAAAGCAGACCCCGAGAAGTCTTCTCAGGGTTAACCTGACCTCCATCAACCGAGGCGGCAAGCTCGCCCGCGATCTTGATCCAAACTCACCCCGAGTTTTGCCAAGTGAACCATCGGCGTATCCCAGAAACGACCGAATAACGTCCAGCGGAGGACGAGACGCGGCTTCGTTCCCTCAAACTCGAATAAATTACCCCTGTTCCAGCGCGGCCCCGAGGTCTCCGCGGCGCGGAATCGGGGCCCCCGGTAGCGGGGGCACGAGAGATCGCGACGCCGATGGGGTTACAGCAGGTCGACGTCTCTTAGGCAGGGCTGGCGAATTCCGAATTGGTCGAAACGGGGAACTGGAAGAACCGGGAGCCGGGTTTATGGTGCCCCGGCTGCTGGCAAAAGAATAGATATGACGTATTCATGAGGATGGCGCGGGTTTGTCAGGCAGATGGCGAAGCGATAGCGGCGCGTCGGAACCCCGAAGAAAAACACGAAATAGTTGCGGCTCGCTCGAGGCGAGACCGGACCTGTTTTCTATCACCTTTCTTCGCGTCCCAACGCCCCCTCTATCCTCCCCTCGTCCCCACCCTCCCACCCTCGAGCAATAAAATCCGATTTGACGTCAATTTATCTACGGATATTTCAGCGACCGCGGCGGCCCCCTTTTCTTCTTCTTCTTCTTCGCCCTCCCTCCCGCTCCCCCCCCCCCCGCGCCCTTGCTCCGGCCTCGCGCATGAATTTCGCTGGCAACCGACTCCTCGGAGCTGGCCCCTCTTTTTGCCAGGGACTTGCGTCGCTAATAAGATCGTGCAGTTACCGATCTGGATCGTTAGGGATCCAGATATTGAGGATCGTATTTATTGGCGTGGTCTGCGGAGTTCTTCTTGGCCACCGGGGGAAGAATGTTGCTGTTCGACAGTGCTCGCTAGTAACTCTGCCATCCCACGCTGTAGTTTAGTTACGAGCGTTTTCGAAAGATCTGCGGGCTTTTCAACACTTTCTACCTTTTATTTGGTGTTTAATAAGTGTGGCACTACCGTTTCCAGGGTTTTCTGTCATGGGTTACGTTACATTTTCAGGGGTTCTGCCTGATTCAGTGCTCTCTTTTAATTGGTCACATGAAGAATTTAGTAAGAGGATGTAATTTTTATTTAAATAAAATTTCGAATAACGAATAAAAGTGAACGAAAATTATTCGTCATGCGTTCGTTAACCCGGGTTGGGTTTATTCGACGCACGGCGAATACATTTTTAACTTTCATTCGTTATTCGAAATTTTATTTAAATAAAAATTTTGCCCATCTCTGTATGTGACACATGCTGGCGGACGTGAAGGAAAGGACGTCAATTTTGGTAAATTTGGATTCACGGCGGGAAATAAAAATTATTGCAGGACCTATACGTTCTAAGGATTCTGAAAGGCATAATTCTTTAATCGAAATGTAATGGGAAAGTTACAACAAATCCTTGTAAATATAAGAATGCAAATGTGATTACAACTCACATTCCGCGTGTACAATAATCATTAAAGAAACCTGCAGGTTGGTATGTTTGTAGATGGTTGATATCGAGCAAACAAAAAAACTACAAAACTGTTACCACGTGGAAGTAAAAAGCGACCACTCGTTTGCCAACCTTGCAGTCGGATGCGGGTTCAGCAACAACTTCTAGCCCAATTTTAATTATGTACAGTGTCTGATACGCAGACGAAACATTGGACACTATTTTTATTATTTTTTAGATTTTCTTTTATTACGTTCTCTGGTACAACCTAATCTTCCTTTCACGACGAGGAAAACTAAATACATATAACAAGCCAACGCCGTAAGTTCAGGTTTTCTAGACTTTTTCAACGACCACGTTACTAACAAGGGAAGATCTCGAAACCGGAAATTCAAAAAATTCTGAAACTTTGTGAGTATGTAAGAGATTTCCTCCCGATTACAACACAACTTCGTTTGCTGCCCAAATTCACCCGAAGTGGGTGAAATTAACCCCCGAAAATTCGGCTATTTTCTGATTTTGTGTTATAACTCGCGAACTGTAAGAAATAGAAAAAAAGTTTCAAGACAAAAGTTACTTCTTTTAATTAGATCTATCATTTGGTAAAAAAAATTATTTTCCAGTTCACGAGTTAGAACACAAAACCGGAAAATAACCGGATTTTCAGGGGTCAATTATACCCCCTTAGAATGAATTTGTGCAGCAAACAAAAATTGCGTTATAATCAGGACGACATTGCCTACATATTCACAAAGTTTCAGATTTTTTTTTTGAATTTCCGGGATCGGGATGTTCCCTTGTAAGTAGACAGTTACTCGTGGATCTGTATGCATAAGCAACGTCGTCGAAGGGACTTGCATTTGCAAGGTATTATAACTTTCTCATCGCATTTTGATCGAACAATTACATCTTTGCCTGCACTAATTTTTCTTCTCCTTTATGATCCGCAATCGACCGAAGAGTGACACTATCCTCTGTTGCTCTATTCGTCCTACTGTGCTGCGATTGCGCCCGAGCTATTGTCTGCTCCGGGGAGCCATCCTGTTGCTGTCGCAACCGTTGATATAACAACGACGAATGTACTTCTGTTAAGCGACGATTCAGAATCAATAGACATCGATAAGTTGTCACAATATTAATAGCTGCGCCATAGAACTAGTCCCATTACTAGTTGCTGGTCCGCTGGATATGACAAGCACGGCCAGGCTGGTTCCACCGGTCTCCCCATATATGTTTGGCGGTAACCTCCATATATACGAATACAGGTGTAAAGGTGGATACACTGTCCCCGCGGACATCTCGCATTCTGACGGGATCAAAAGCCTGCAGATCCAGCAAATACGGTCGTAAAGCAGAGGATACCTTGTATGAGGGACTTTGTTCTGGACACTAGTGGTGGGGCTCAAGACGGATCAAAGTATCAAAGCGACTTGAGGCAAAGCCCGAACCGATTCGGGCCTCGAAGAGTCTCGAGACGATTTGCAACCTTGCAAATTTTATACATAAAATTTTAAGAGTTGTCAAAGTTTCGGCTTTCGAACGCTTGGCGCGTTGCTTGTGTTCTTGTTGGGATATAATTTTATGGATGGCCTTAAGGGAAACCACGGTGCGACAGTTTGTGGTGGTTGTATGTTATTGGGAACAAAAAACGGTCGACTTTACTAGAAGATGCCGCAGTAGCGTAAATAACCAAAACTAATCTGGGAAAGGTGGGAGGGAGATTACAAATCCAACAGTTTTAGGAGATGAGTTGTCTCAAGGATAAACCAAAATACAAAAGATTTAGAAGGAAGGTAAAATCAAAATTGGCAAGCTGTCATTTAATACGTTTCTTTTTCCACGTACAATGTACTAATACAGTTGATACCTTTAAATCTGGAGGGATTTGACAGTCGTCTTAAAAAGTAATATTATATACAAACAATGAGTACACCCTGAAAGTTCGAGCTTAATTTTGATGATATTTATTTAGAGAATCACATTATACTGTGCAAGAAATTAGGTGTTCTGCATTATTACGATTTTCATTAAATGGGTCAAAACGCTTTGATGCAAATGAGATGCAATTGATGTAGATGATATTATGAATGATATCCTTACAAAGTTCGCCCTTGCTTTGTCACTTTTTTACGTTATCATTAATTTGAACCGCTTGGTACGAAATGAATCGGTGGATGGCTGGCCGTGTCTTCCTCTGCAACGGGCTGCGCCAAGATCGCTTTCTTACGCGGCTTCGAGCTCTCGTCCCGTTCTTCTTTGCCTCCTTCTTCGTCCTTTCGCGCGCACTTCGGCTTTTTGTCCATGAAGGTCGCAGCGAGAATACCTGCCGAACCATTTGCCGTTCTGTCGGCCGAGTACCGCGAAATCGTGCGATTCCTTGTCCCGCAAACGACTTCTTAGCAATCGAAATGGGAAGAAATCGGGGATACTTCGTTCCGGTTTGACATAGATGCTACCCTATAGATTTTGGTTTACTCACTGTTAACTTCTCGAATCTACAATTGTTAACCTATGGTTAAACGAGGACACGCTGTTTCAATTTTAAAGGCAATCGCTTTTTTTTTTAAACTTTTATATGGAATGAAGGAGGAACTACTAAATCTTATAATCGATTGGAATAGCTATGTCTGGTGGAAACCAAGAAGCGTTAGAAGAGGATCGGGAGAAACCGGATCCTCGTGATGGAATGACAAACTGAAATGAAAATGCGACGTTTGACTGCTTCTTACGAGATTTCTTCGTCCTCCCATCTCTCGCTCCCTTCTTCTTTGCCCTTTTTCGGGTGCAATAGTTTTTTGCTCGCGATGGCTGGTCCGAAAAGCCTCTGCGCGGCTTTCGTGCTTTGACCACGAGTATTCTGCTTCAAGAGGTGAAGGTTGCCTCGAGGCTCTCAATAAAACTTGAACATCAAAACGAACTCATCTACTTTCATCGTCGAAATTTATAAAACCAATAGTAACAGAATTTACATAGGTAATTTCGCAAAACAGAACTGTACAGAGTGACTCCTAAATGCATGTCAATACTTCGGGGGGTAAATCCACACACTAATATAATTAAAAATGTCGTATGAACATATGTCCTATATACCTTAATTTTCGGGTTATGGATGATTAAAGAAAATGTGCGAAGTGCCCGCATCGTGCGTTAACACACGCTACTGCACGCCGTAACATTGAGTTCCGTACTCGTTCCAAAATATTACGAAAATCCCCAGGAATATTTTAGCGATTACTTATATAGATACATAAAAATACTAATTATCAACTCTCTTTAGATCACTACTGTATATACTTTACATTGCATGATTTAGTGAAATGCCATGTACGTATATTTAGATTCAACATCCTTGTGTACTAAGAGCCTTCTTCAATAAAGACCATAAGTCTTACGATGGGCTCTGGAGTCGGATCGGAATCAAGGATGAAAATATCGATCATTTGATAGCTTCGACACCACATTTTGCAACTTCCATCGCCATTGAAGTGTGTACCCTTCCTCCCCTGTCACTCGACCGACCCCCCCTCCCGCCAACTATCCTAACCCTTTCGATTGAACATTTCGCGGACACTTGTCTGCCAATATCCCACCCCGTTCCCTGGCAATAACAATAATAATGGCCGCGAGGGCTGGCGGTGGCGAGGGCGGGAGGCAGGGACGCGGCCAAGGCCGGCAGAAAGGGGCCCAGGTCGGCCGATCGCGGATCTCGGTCGCATAAATTTGTTTTAATTGCCAGCGACGTTACATTTTGCTTTAATTATGCCGCATTATCTGGGAGGTAAATTAGGTAGGCCCGGCTCTCGGTCCATCTTCCCCTCCCGCCTTTCCCCCACCCGTCCACCGAGCCCAGGCCCCGTCTGCTCCCTGTCCGGGGACAGTCCGCTTCTAGTGATGGGCATTCGGTTCTTCTTCCCGTTGCTTTTCGAGCAATTTCAGCAAAGCTCGAACAAAGAACCAATCTGCGATTAGGTATATTTGAAATATCAGCGGGTCAAGGAGTCTCACTGAACTTGGGGGGCCCTGGAAGTTGGGTACACTCTTACACATGACCGAGAACAATTTTACATAGCCAGTCAGCAGCGTTAGAAAGAAGCAGACCCTCGACCAACAAACAATTCCCTGCATTTCATAATCTTCCAATGGCCAAACGATCCCCGTTTAATGGAACCTGGGTCGACAGAGAGCCCAGAGGAATTGCGCCGGGTATTATCCTCAGGAACATCGCTGGTACCTGGTTCCAAGGGACTCGAAGCGTCTTGAGTTCATCACTAGCCGTTGGTGCGCGGTCCAGCACGGGATAGGATCTTTCTCCACCCGCTCCTCTTTCTTTCCGGCCGATCAGGCCCTCCGGGGCCCACCACCCCAATTCCCTGTTCCCTCAGAACGGAGAGAGCGTGTGACAATTTACTCGGCCGATCTCTGCCGGGCCCTGGCCCGGGCCCCTCCTTTCACCCTTTCTTCTCTCGTTCTTATAGCCGTGTTATTTATGCGGGGTCCGGCTAATAAACATATGAACGCCCGTGGCCTCTCTCTCTCGTGAGACCAGACCGGGCACACACGCACACACACACACCGGGCCCCGGCATTGTCTCGTCTTATTAACAGCCGGCTGGACGATATATCTCGCTTGTCCCAGCCGACCGGGCCCAGGGAACATCTACCGACACCTTCGGGAAAGGACAGGGTGTCATAGAGGACCCGGACAACGCACATGCACGCCCACGGATACGCTGGGGTACATTTTTCCATGCGATCGCTTGGGTTCGTGTGCTGTGTCCTTCACCGCGAAACCGGGGCACGGGGTTGCTTTTTGGATGTATTCCCGCGGACGATAAAGTTTCATTCCAGTAGCTTCTGTTTCGGTACGTTTCTTCGGATTCGACGAGCTCTTTGTAGTTTTCGAGATTATGCCTGGACAGTTTTGCACGGAAGGGTCATCAGATATCAATTTCACGCAATTAATTCTGTGTAAGGAAGGGTTACGGTTTTTCTAAATCTCATCTTAGTCCGCCATTTTCCTGTTGCGCTTAAAGGTGGTCTGCTCTTATGCCCCCTGCGAGAAAAAGGACTTTAAAGTTCTTCACTAATTCATCGAAGAAACGTTGACGAATACCGAAGATGCTTCTCAGGGTTTTCGCAACTGGTATCCTCCTCAGAAGTGTATCTCGCTGTCAGCAAATAGGGTGGTCGTGAGGGGGCACAGAGGGGGAGGAGCAGCTCCTTTCGGACGAACGCAGAGGGCCAGTTTGTAGAAGCGACGCGGCCGTGATGTCAACGAATATTTATTTAATTGGCTTCGCGGCGGCGCGACGTCGAACGCAGCCGCTGTGTTATGCGGGGGCGATCTCCGCCCTGCCCCCCCCCCCCTCCTCAGCACTCTCCTTCCTCCAGGAGACGGTACCCCCAATATTATCTTCGAACGTGTCCCAGAGTCGTGGGCAAAGCGATCGGCTATAATCGAGCTTCTCATCCCTCTGACTCCTGCGAGCCGACTTTTTCAAGCGAGCAAAGTGAGCGGGTGTTTTATTAGGCGGCTGGAGGTTGGGCGACCAACCCCTCGCATTCTTCCTATTTCCCTTCTGGCGATCAAAACAAAAATGGAACGGGAAACATGTGGCACAAAATGTACCCGTTTTTTGCAACGTTACCGGTTTCTTCGCTGAATGCCGCAGAGCCGTTTCATTATTTCCTAGGGATGCTGCGCCTCGTGCAGAGTTCCTAGCCCCTTTTGAGCGATATATTCGAACACTTGAAGGTCCACAAGTATGCCTACCAGTTGGACGGTGGCCGGCAAGCTCGGGGTGAGATCGAGTATCGAATCGAGGAACGCTCGAGGACGTTTTTGCCTCAACGTCATATCAGCGTGCGGATCCACGAGCGCAGCCGAGCTGGGCCGTCTACTTCGAACGGGGGGGCGGGAGGGGGCGGGGGGATGAAAAATCCAGATGGAACCCGGTCGCGGGGGTTATGCCAGCCGACACTCCCGCCGCGGAACGCGTCAACCTCAAAAACTGTCTGACATTCCCTAAACCCCACCCCCTGTCAATTCGCGTCCCACGCATTCCACGGCGGCGCGGTTAAGTGTTCGCCGATAAGCGAAACGAGGGCTACCGAACGTAACTTATTGGCAAGTTGCGCAGGAGCGCACCGCAAATGGAATAGCTCGCGACATCGGCCAGCGGGAGAGGGAACGGCGGACCGGTGGAGCGGTGGACCGCGTTCAGAGAGGAATATCTCCTGGACGGGGCGGCGGGGGAGGGGTCAGGGGGTAGGGGGAGGGCCCTCGTTCGGGCCCCGCGGCGGCGGGGAAGGGGGGCCCGGAGGGGGCGGGAGGTCTCCGAACGGAAGGAGCGGTCCGAGCGGCCGAGTGATTTGTGAAGACGCTCCCGCGGTCGTAATCACGTGGGATCTCCACGGCTCCCGAGGGAGCGAGAGGGCCTGATCGGGCCCACCGACGCCGGGAACGGGACCGACAGATTCTTATTGTTATTATGGCGAGTGACGTCTCACGATCCTGGCATGTTTATGCGTTCAGATTCGAGGCAGCCTTGGACGCACCGCCGCTCAGCCGAATCAAAGAGGCTCCTCTCTCTCGCCTCTCCGGGCAGCCTTTGCTGGCACCCGAGCCCCGTTCGACCGATGGACTTCTTTTCCGATCGGTTCCCGCGAGACACGATGGAAAAGCACGTCGGCGACGGGGACGTTTCTGACGGGCGGTGATGCTTCGTCACCTTTATTCACGGGGGTCGCGACGAAGGTATAAGCTGGATCGTGTCATAACGAGCTTCTAGAGTTAGGTGGCGAATATAGGATCGGCGCGTGGAGGCTGACGGTGTCTTTGTAGTGACATGTTCGAGTGGAGAATCATTGAACGTGAAATTTTGATCTTCCAGCTTGTTTTCGTGGTAGGTGCTTCGTGCAAGTACCTAAACCTCATTTTGCAATTTCGATTCGCTCTCCCGCGAGAAATCCACCTGTTTTCGCCATAGTGTCCAACCCTTTTCCCATACAACGACTAAGTAGTATGCATGCACTCTAATGGAGCGAGTAATTGACGGATACGGGCGGACTCCACGAGGTCAGTCGAATTTTCTCCCCGTTCCTTGACGAAATCCGTTCGAGCAAGGGGGGCTTTATGACGCTCCCGGTTCGTGGCCCCGGTGTCATAAAGAAGCACCGGCACGAGCCGATGAAGCTGCAGAACGTGCTTCTGGGCGTGGTAAGGCCCCAGGGTGCCTCCGACGGGAATAAATTATCTCGCGGGCACGAGCCGCCGCACCCCGGTTATTATTGCCTAATAGGGGGTCAAACAAACGAGTCCCGCCTACCCTCGATGACGGTGTGATTAAATTGTTGTTAAAGCCGGCGCCAGCACCTTTGGGAACCGGTTGAAAGGAAGCTGCTCGGCCACGAAACTGACAAAAGCCATGGGATGGATCGACTGGGAGGATTTTCTCACTTGGGGATTTTCAGGACTACTCGTGAAAGGAGGAGAGGAGAAGTTACTATCCAATTCCTAACGATTAAGAACAGTTAGCCTGTATTGTGCAACTGTTACAATTGTAAAAGTAAGTACCTGCTTCTTATCCTTCAGAGGAAGGGGTTATTGAAATTCCCCCCTAAAAGTAGCAATAAAGTTAGTCGATTCTGGTGCCCAAGGAAATCATTTGAAACCACGACATCCCAATTGACCACCTCTATTGGCGTTTCACCTTTCTTCGCCTCCATCTGCCCTCCACCCGCACCTCGCGCCGTACCCTCCTTCGACTCACCCCCCTCTCCCTTTTACTCTCCCTCTATCTATCTCTCTCTGTCTCTGCCTTTCCCTCTGTCGTCACGGGCATCAAAGCAGTGTCTCGTTTACACTACTGTCGCGCAATTCGTTATGCTTTAATGTCGGCGTACGTTGTCGCCTGTACGCCAGCTCGCCCGAGCAGGACGCGTGAATTTCATCCGACATGTCTGCGGCCGAATCGTACCATGCAAAACCGTTCGAAAGGTATACGGTTGGAGGTGTGGGTTTCACGCGGGTCGGGAAAATTAAAGGCGTATTTATCGATTTACAACGCGCGAGGCCGCTTTATTACTTACAACTTTGCTGTTTGAACTTTTCGTGCTTTTTACATTTTTTCTTAATCCCTATATTACACTAAGCGCTATAAATGGCGCATTCCTCTACTACCAACCACGGCGACCCCAACGCAGATGAACGTCACTAAAAATCCCCTTTTACTCCTTTCAACTTCGCTGTTGGAATTTTGTTATCCTCATTTCTTGTTATACTTATAATAAGACTTGGCTTCATAAATGGCACTTTCTTTTAATATCAACCGCACCGAGTACAATCCAGGTGCATCTGAGTCGGAACTAACCAAGTTCCTCCTTTACCACTTATGACGTTCTTGGTGGAATTTTAGTACCTTTTGTATGCTCCCTTATACCTGTAATACACCGAGCACTGTAAATTGCGCTTTCTTCCACCATCAAGCGCACTGACCCTAACCTCGACGGTTCTGGACGGAACCACCAAAAAACCAGGCGAAACAGCAAGAGAACGCAGCCGACCATCCCCCCAACAACCCTCTGGTCACGGAACGCGATAAATCTCTTCCATCGACACTGCCCTGGCAATCGCCATGAACAGTGGGCATTTGTATATCGAGAAGATAGGAAGAATTAATTAGAGGTATCGCTGGTATCTCGGGGCGTCATTAGCGGGCGTCGCTGTCGTTGCTGGCAGGGTACACGTGTGTAACCTCGCATGACCGGGACCCCTTAGCGAATCTCACCTCCCTCCCTCCCCCCCCCCCTCTCCGTACACCCTCCCCTCTCACACCCCACCGGGGGCATGATTCATTTTTTCGGTGGGGGGCTGCTCGTTGCGTGCCAGTGACGTCCAATTTACGCGGGCCAGTCGCTTGTTGCAGTCGACGCGGGCTTAAATCAACAACGTGTAATTTGGAAAAAGGAACGGAATTGAAACTCGGATCTTCTGAGAGACCCACGTAGACGTGCTCCTACCCTGCCCCACGATTCCGCCGATAAAAACACATCGAGAAATTCCACATTTACATAATTAAGAAACCTGATGTTATCCAATGTCGACTTCACTCTAAGCTAGTGCTACGTTTGGCACGAACAGATCCGCCCTTAACACGGATGTCGCATATATTTAACAGGCTTGAAAAGATTTTTATCCCGCGACCTTTGTGGACCCGTAAACCAAATGCATTTCATACCGTGGCGCCCCCGAGTTTTCGCCAAGGAACCAAGCGCAGCTGCAAGGGTGAAACGATATCATGAATTTTTCACCTCGATCCGTGGGCCAGAGGAGGGTGGAGGGGTTGTAAATCTCGAATAGGCGGGCACGGATTACCATAGACACGCCGCGACCTCGTTGATTATAAACATAATTAAAAACAACAACGGCTGGCCGTCGTTCTTTTAACGTATGCAGCCAGCTCGATGCCGGTGGTCCTGCCGCAGGACACCGCGACCCAGGAAGCTTCGATCGTGTCTGGTCGGCGTCGCTATCGATCCCCATCGATCCCGAGCGTCGATACGGCCGTCGTTCGTCCCCTGGGTCTCCCCCACCCCAACCCTCCAACGGTCAACAAGAAAATGGAAAAATCGAAGCGGAAACTGGTCCGCGGCGGACCGCTTTTTCGCGGAAGCGACCAGGATCGCGGATAAGGAGCGGCGACCAGTATCGTCGGATTCTGTAAATCGTGGGGGAATGGTGCCCCGTAAGATAGAATGGCGGCAAAATTTCGAGGATGCTGAGAAGCCGCAGGTGGGGTGTGCTGTGCTCAATTTGGGGTAGTGGTTTATAAAAGTGTGGGACAGCTACTGTCCTGTGGTGGCTAGACTGGGTTGGGATAAGTTGTAGTGGCCCACGTTGGGGTACTAGTTCATACAACGATGAAGGGAATATTATTTTATGTTTCACTAGGCTGAGTTGACCTGGCCAGTGTGATGTCCAGTGTGGGGTACTCGTGCATAAAAATGTGCAGCACCTACTACTTTGTGTTAAGCCAGGCTATGGAGCGTTTAATTGGGAGTAGTGCTTTATAAAAATGTAGAACAACTAATGTCACATGCTAGGCTACGACTGGGTTGAATTAAACTTCGGCGTGATCACGTTAGGATTCTGGTTTGTATAACTGTCAAGCAGCTATTGCTTTGTGTTACTCTAGACCGTGTTATCCTAGATAGTGATGTGTCCAATTTGGAGTACTGGTTCATAAAACTGTAAAGTAGCTAGTGTCATTTACTAAGTTAGGTGCAACTGAAACAGACTCTACTGTACCGGATGTGTACTACAAGTTTATCAAACCCTAAACAAGCTACTGCCTTGTATTACCACAAGTTCGACTGCGCTAGGCTGCAGTGTGTCCAATGTGTGGTAGGTATTGACTTATAAAACTTTAGGGTGTTTTACACTGAAACAGGATGGTGAGTGGTACCATCTTGTAAAACTGCAGAGCAGCTGTTGTGTTGTGCTAGGCAAAGCTTCTTTGGGTTAGAATCTAGCCGTTAGACTATGAAGTGTCCAATATGGAGTGCTGATTCATCAAATTGTGAAACAGCTGCTGTCTTATGTTAAGCAAAGTCAGACTGTATTTTGTTATCCTATGTAGAACGTCTAATTAACATGGCCACAGTTATAATAACCTGGCATGATCAAGCGATGGTGAGCCATCACGCGTTTAGAATCTTGGAGGATCCGCAAAATTCAGGATCTAACCACGAATAAAATCGCGTATTTACGACGACGAGGTGGCTCACCGGCGAGTAAACGTGAATTCCCTTCGTCAAAAGCGGTCCGAAATTATAGATGCACCCGAGCACTAACGATCCGCTGGCATTTCAGCCTCACGCTCTGCATAAAGATCTTTATCCGGGCGGTTGTTCGATTTCCAAGGCGGCGAAGCTTTCCGAACGAACCAGCATCCAGCTCGTCGTTTTCCATTTCCGTGGGTTTTTACGAAGAGCGCCGAAGAAACTCGTTCGTACACCTCCTGCTGCTCTTATTTACTTCCCTTAAAAACTTTTGTAATGCTCTTCTACCAATTTGGAAGCATAGGGAGACCTCGCCAACAACTTCAACGGTTCCCGGTAACAATCGGAGGCCGCGAACGTGCCCCAAACGAGCAGCGCGCGCGGAATCACGACACGAGGGACGAGAAGCCTGAGAGCAGAGCGACGATTCCAACAAATTTGCACCTCTAATCGCACCTCGCGATACGAGTATAATGAGAGCATGACGCCAGTCGGGACTAAGGATGAAGGAGCTCGGCGAGGAGCCCGATTGGATCTCCGAGGCCGGCCAGTGTGAGAGGCCGGGCTTCACCTTTGACCCCCTTCCACGTTTTCTTTTTACTCGTCCTTACCTCCAGCCAGCTCGTTTCTTCGGTTCGATCTCTCGGTAGCCCCGAGTCCTGTTCCTGCGCTCTCATATTCATCTCATTCTTATTCTATCGATTTCACGCTGTTTCTGGTGCCGTGTGCCAACCGTCTCCCATGGCCAGCCAACTTTGTCCGGGGGGACTGTTTCTCGGGAAAGAAATTAATTCGAGTCCATTCTCTTTTCGTTTTATCGGTAAGTTCTGCCCGTGGAGCTTGCGCAAGTTGATCCAGACTTGTCAGTTGTTTGATGGAACGCACAGACGTCTTTCCACAGTGATTGTCACAAACAGCTCCGGCCTATTGAACACCACCACTGCTACCGTTCAGCCTACAGTCTTTAAAATCCCCCGAGTTCATCCGGCGATACCGTAATTGATAGAGTGGTAAACCACTCGCGTCCTACGAGTCCTCGCGAGCAACGGAGATGAATCACACTGGTCGCGCACGCGCGAACGCCTGCGCGTTCCTCGGGGCCTTAATACGGCCGTAAAGGCGGGCCGCGGTAATAATAAAGCGATAATAAAACGGAAAAATAATGCCCAATCGTCTCGCGGACACGCCGCGGGGAGTTTATTACGCGCTGCCATATTATGCGCAAGCGATGGGCCCGCGGCGCGACGTCGCTGACTTTATGGGCCCCGACAATGAGGCCTTTATTCGCCCGACGTCCACCATGTCGGACATTCCCCATGGGTTTATAGACGACAAATGGCGCGGCGATTCCGGACGTGGACAGAGTTTACTTTATCAGGGTCCCCTCGAGCTGTCACTCGCCGAATAGCTCGAGAATTTCTGGGCACTGTGACCAAAATGGGGCGAGAAAGAGACTAATCGATAGGATACATTCGTTGCCCGAGATCTGTACGAACGTACGTCGAAGGATGTTGAAAGGTGCATAGAAGCAGTGGAAGCAGGGGTGGTCCTCGTAAGATATAACACCGTCGTAATTCATCGCCGGACAACCTCTCCTCTGCGGCAGATTTTAATTTTAACGGGCAAGTTTCGGGCCCGTTTATGGGCCTCGATGTATAATTTTATCGTGCCTGCCGATCTGACCGCGGCCCTCTGGGCCAAATATTGTCCTCTGCCGTTGGAACGGAGGTGACAAGGGAGAGGAGAGGGGGGAGGCCCCGATGGCACGGGGATCGGTTCAAGATACTTTTACTTTCGACAACGACGAAGCTCGGACCCTTCCGAGTAAATCAGACGAGATCCTGTGGATGTTTCTCGTTATTGTTATTAGAGAGCGGCGAACGGGAAGGAAGGGTGATGGCTTCGAAGACGCTGATCGCTGGAGAGGTGTAGTTTTATGGGGTTCCCAAGGCGCACCTACTGAAATTGTTGCTCGGTGACATTTAACTGCGAAACTTAACGTTCTAGTGGCGTGGGTGTGAAGATTTCGCTGTGGAATGTTGGAAGCCGATAATTTCTTATTGCATAATACGTACAGCAACAGTATTCACCTTTTTTTTTTTCATTCATTCAACAGGCTGTAGCTTGAGGTTTCATAAAAACTCGGTAATTACTTCTAAATGTTTATCAGGGGAATGGGGATCTCTCATCTCTGGCCTGTCGGATTAAGAGAGAAACCAACGAGCGTCCCTCCATTGGGAATTAATCAGAAGTTTGAAAGAATTCCAGGATTTCCCACCGCACACAGCGCACGAACCATAATTCGATTCCCCTGAAAACTTATCGAGAAACCTTTACAGGGGAACGCATTAACCACCGTCGCTCTTGCCGGGTTCACAATCACAGGGGGACACAGACACCGCCGCGCCACGGCCGGTGGGTCCGCACGAGAGGCGCGCGGGGTCCCCGGTCCCAATGCGCGCGCGCGCGCGCGGACGTACCGTCGAAACGAAAGAAATCTATACCTTGGAAAAGGTAAGGGCTCCTTTATAGATTTGTAGAAAGTTGTAAATCAAACGTTAATGGGAGCCCGCTGTCAGACATAAAGAGCTTGAAACAACGACGCATAACGATAAAGATAAAGGCCCCGAGAGAGCGTAAAGGGTGTTCTGGGCCGCTGGACCCTCCACTCCTCTCCCCGGCCCCCGTTCCCCCCTCCCTCCCCCGTGCCTCGCGCCGCCAACCCTCATCCATATTGGCTTTTATGGTCCTTATACACCGGTGAACCAGTTTGTAAGCATGAACATTTAAAAAGCTTCGAATGGCCGTCATCAAAGTTTGAGGGATTTCCGCGTATCTGATGGAAGGCGGGCCGTAAATTTGCGAGCTGATGTTATCTGCCTCGGGGCGAACAGACAATATACCCGGACGCTGGAACCAGTGTTTTAAGCGGCATTATAAAACCACGGATTTACAGCCACTGATTCCGAAATTTCGGTATCGCGTCCCGGCGAAACTCTAGGTGGCTTTTCCTCTCGGGTACCGTCAAATAAGGGAAGCTGCCGGTTAAAAACGATTGCTTGCGGAGGCGAGAGATTGGCGGGGGAAGGGGGGCGGGGGAGAGGTTCTGTTTCGAGACGCCGAAACCGCAGATTATTCATCAACTTCCTCGGTAAACGGTCCTCCATCATCGTTCGTTGATACGTTCGCGCGAAAGATAATAAACGCCGCGTGCCAGATCGCGCCTCGTGATCTTCGTTCAAGGAATTCTGGCGTACGAGATCGAATCGCCGCGCGCTCTCCCCGTGTATCCGGTTAATTTCCAATTAATATCAATATTCAACCGCATAAACCGTTTACTATACAAAGTAAGAGATATACGAGTGCAGGGCAAGCTTGGTCGGTGCTTTAAACGTGATTGTAGATGTAATTGGAGCTTGCAGGATATAAGTCCTTTGGTCGTGTGTGAAGGGAATTGTGAAAAGGGCTAACTGATTCAGGAGGGTCAATTTATACGTGATACATATTCGGGACGTACATAATTCGATTGATCGAATCGCTGGAATTACATTTATGTGTGCAGCCAGGCATAAATATGTACCTGCGGGAGGAGCTCTCGGTGATTTTAGGGGTGTATTAAAGTTTAATAACATTGATAAGGTAGGACAGTGGATCTGTCTAGTAACTATTTTATAGAGGAAGATCAAGGCAATGGCTGGCTGGCGATCTGAGATGGTGTTAAGATTCAGGGACTGTAAAATGGTGTGATAGCCGTGATTAGTAGCAGCCATTGGGCGTAGCGAAATATGTGCTGCATATCTCAGGAACTTATGTTAGACACTTTCGAGAAGTTTAACGTCTGTTTTATACGTAAGACTCCAAATTAATGAGATATACTTTGAATTAGGCTGGCAGGTGAAGTGTATAACAGTTCCAAAGTACCTATAATTCACTTCAAAATTCACGAAGAATTTTTTTATGAGTCCCGGGGATCTCGCGATGTTTCGCTCGTGATGTAAGTGTTTCGTCATTTTTGGTGGTTAATTCGACGTAGAATCGAAACTAGAATATCTGCAAAGATAAGAAAAAACGCAAAAGTTGGAATTTGCACAAAGCACCAGACTTAGTGAAACAGAGCGTGATAATTGTAAATTATCTTGCCAGTGGCGGATACAAATTTATGGCGTTTCCTTTTTGCTCCAGCTTATGTAAATTATGTTGAATGTATTTTCAGAACATTCAGAGGATCCTCGAGAGGATATGATTTTTTGCGGATCTGTTGATGGTATGTGCATTGCAAATGCAGGAGCAACTGTGCTTTATTTTGCAAACTCGTTGATAGCAGTGTGCTATAATAATTATAATTTTGATTACTTATGGGATCCACTGGCCTGCATGCTTTATGTATTAGGAAATAATAAATCGTGTGGACTGAATAGCAAAGAACGGAACATTATTATAAATGACCATTAGGTATTATATACACCCCTTTATGCGAAATATTCTGGCGATTTGTATTTTGGGTCACAAATTATTTTACTTTCTTCGCCGCTTTATGGTATCGACTTATAATGTGTAGTTCTTATGTCAGCCTAAGAATTCGATTTTACTTCATGTTTGTCATCTATAAAATTACATCATTGCCAGAATTTTATTCCCTCTATAAGATAAATTTGTGAAATAATTCAAAAGTATTGCACTTATTCAGGAATTTAATGAACATCGATAACCAGCTTAAGTTTGCTCCAAAACGTGTTAAAATCAGCACTGTCTCTGCCAAGTGATTGCAGGGTACCTATCCTCAAAAGTTATAGCTACATATTAGAAAAAAGCGTTTCCACTGCAAGTTAAGGGGGTATACCTACCCGTCTGAACGCTCGGGAAATGTGTACATTTTGTGGATTTTTTTACAACTCAACGGCTTGATGAATATTTTCCGTTTTTTAACTATCTTTACATAGTATAATGAACTACTTAAAAACAAAGTTTCAGTTAAAAAACTATAGTTTCTCGGAAGTTATGGATACATATCCGAAATTCTCTTGATTTTAGACGGCTAAACGTGGCCCCGAAAAGAGCAGTATATCGTGTCTGAAATCAAAAACAGTAAAATATTTTTATGAAATATGTTAATAGCTATAGACTCACGACATCATATGGTTTCCTTTAAATCTGTGGGCGCTGACAATTTGACCGCCCAGCATACGCCACGCGCGGAACTCATAGAATCGCATATTTTAAGCATTCGCGCTGAAAGCCAATGAGCGTTCCCCGCACACTGCTAGCTCTGAACGAACACATATACATATACGTTCAGAGCACTCAAAGGGTTAGGTTTGGGCGTCCTATATTTTATAACACGAAATTTGTTATAAAATTTAAGGTCATTCGGCGCCACAAAGTCCTAGACATCTGCATGTAAATCAGCCAAAAATTCATTTCCCTTTTCCCAAACTGAGAGGAAACGAGTCAGTGGCAATCAATCCCCATCCAACAGCTTTAATAACCAGCATCGCGACGCCTGACGTCCGCGCACCGCCGCGCCCCGAGTCTACGTCGCGTACGCATTTGCCCGCACAACAGATCCATTGTGGACGGGAGAAAACGTTGCGGTTCAGCCAGGCCTCGGATGGTTCCAAATATTATGACGGTCGAAACACGCCGTGGAGGCGTCGCGGGACCGTTTCGCGCCTAACGACGCCTTCCGCGCCACCGTCTATTTGAACAGCCCGCGGCCGCGATTCTTTCCGAAAGCCCGAGCGTCGTCGCTTCACGCCCACGATTCCCGGCTCTGCTGCTGGCAGGGCGCAGCGTTCATTAGCAAGAAGCAGAAAACAGGATCGTCGCGCGGGTTAATGAAGACCAACCGTGACGATGTTCGAGGAACTCATGCCGCGATTTATTCTTCCACGAACGACCGCGCACGTGTCAGCCTGGATCAGGAGAGCGCCCCCTTCCAGGGGGGGGGGGGGAGGGGGTCAGAAAAATCCTTTCGATGGAAACGCGACGGAAGAAACCGGGGAATGCTCTGCCCTATGGGGTCTGAATCCCCTTTTGCACCAACCTCCTGTCCGCTCCCCTCCCCTCCGCCTTACCCCCCTCTACGCCGCACCCGTACCCCCTTTTTCCGTCGAACAAGGTGAAACCGGGCAAAAAAGCTATGCTCCGTCGTTTATGCGAAACGTTCGCCTCCGTCTTTGTCCCGTCGACGACGTTTTTCTTAACCGCGAACGCGCTTCCCTCTTCGTTCTCTCCATTCAGCGGGGATTTTTCAGTGGCCGCGCGAGCACCGTTTAGGGAATCTTGGAGGGACGAGTCCCGCGATGTCGCTGGCAACGGGGCACGGGGTACCCGCGTGCCCGTGGGGTTGTATAATTAGAGCGAGCCGCAATTTGTCTGACTGAGAGAGGCAAGTTGCACGTCTGTTGGCTCAGTTTGTGGGCGATCCGGGGATTTCTGGTGCGTTGTAGAGATATGTAAGTTTGTATGTACCTGTGGTGATGCGGTAGAAGAAATGGGGGCGCGATGTTGGTAGCGCCGTTTAATGGGTGGGTCGCAAGGAAGTGAACGCTTGTAGTTAGATAAATAATTGAAAATTGTTCTTGGGCTTTTGCGTGCACGTTCAATTGTTTATGAGATATTTGAACGATATAGATGTGGAGAATGGTTGAATAGTGTTTTGTTCTCAGTTTACACGTGGAAGATATAATATTTTTGATTCTAATTCAAACGAAATGGAAATGTGGGATGAAAGAAAACTTCAACTTGGAATTTCTAGATCGAAAAGCTTCGATCGTGTCCACTTCAAGGCGGATTCACATCCATCGGTTCTGTGACGGTTCCGTGACGGTTCCGTGACAGTTCAGCGCCGTCAGTGTCAATGGTTTCCTTGTTTTGTTGTTAGTAACTGATGCGGTCAAATGTGAACTGCTCCATTCCAAAACAGACTGGTGGCACTGATTCGTCACGGTACTGATATGTATGAATCCGCTTTTATTTTGCTTGCAAGAAGGGCGCAGACACAAGTACTTGGCACAGCAGCGAGCAAAACGACATCTCTGTTGTCGAATATCTCGTAAACTATGGTGTGTATGCGTAAGAGACGAAGCATGAATTAAACATCTTTCAGTTCTCTATCTACTTGCAAAATTATATTGAAGCCAAGTCACGTGTCCAGCGACGTATTTAGTTTACTCTCTGGAGATTAGTGCTATAATGTCATGGAGGTGTAGAGGAATGCGATCAAATAAGTGCAACCCTATAACGAGTAGTTAAAAACATATTCGATGGCTCATACCTTCAATATTGCCATAAATCCACAATCAACTTCTGCTAACATATAAAACAAACTAATTTACGCAGAACAGAAGAAACAACCATAATAACAAGACTCAGAATAAGAAGACACGTTCCCAGTTATGTACATGTCAAATATGCAATGTTGTAGATACTTACGTCACATATCCGTGTAAATATAAATTTAAGAGAACTATTAACAGTACCGAAGGATGTTGATACTATTATAATAACTACACTCGTACAATAAAAAGAAATATTATTTTACATACCAGTCACTGCATCTCTGGAACGCAGAATACGTGCCGAATGTTGCGATTAGTTTGAAATCGGAAGCCATAAGGAATCGTTATCCTTTCCTTCAGTATCATCGCCACGGGTCTCTTCGAGCTCGCAACGAAGTGCAACAGGACAGTTTTTAAATATTCAATTTTCCCCATTTGAATTGTTAATGGGGATTCTAATGGGGGCTGGGCCGTGGCGCACGGTTTCCAAGAACCCGCTGAAAACGCGGCTGGCATAAATAATTCATCGTCAATTTCGTTGTCCAGCAATTGCGTGCCTCTGCGATATTCGATGCGCGCGATAAAGCATCCCTATGAAACGGTACGCGCAGGGAAATGTTTCTCGCTTCCCACATGAACGTATAACTCCTGCCTTCCTGCCTTCGGTAATGCGGGTGACAAGTGTCTATATATATACAGCAAGGCGAAGGCTAACGTATCTGAATTAAGGGGATATTCCCATTTTTACGATCAAAGTGTAAATTTGTTTTTCTTTTATTTTCTTAAAGGTTCCTATTTCGAAAACGCGCGCTTAAAATTTTATGTCAAAATTCGGTGAAGTAAGAAAGTTACAGTGATTGGAAATTTCGAAGTGGAAGATTTGAAGCGCATGGGGTTAGTGGATTTCCAAAAGTGTTATGACATACTGATATTATAGTGTTATGTTATTAATAAAAACCATTCAAGAGGGAGAGAAAGAAAAAATAATGCGAGAACAATGGAGTTAGAGCAATTGCTGCGCAGCTTGAAAGTGCGCGCAGAAATTTAAACGCGTTTTTCAGAAGATTGAATCAACCGATCAAGATCAAATTTGGTACACATATAAAGTGGACGCGTGTCTATCGTTTCCACTAAAATTAAGTCGAAACCTGCAATATATGTTTTTTTCACGTGCTCCAGAAAATGAAAGATTTATGAAAAAGCATTGATATTCATTCTAGTAGAAGCAGAGATGGGCAAAATTTTTATTTAAATAAAATTTCGAATAACGAATAAAAGTGAAAAAATTATTCGTCATGTGTCTAATAAAGTTAACCCGAGTTAACTACAGCGTGATTCGGACCGACTGTAAAAAAGAATAGGATTTATATTTGTGTAATACTTTTTATTTAGAAAAATCACAAATGCCATAAATCTTACAACCATTCTTATATTAAACCGCCAAAATCACTCGAAAAACAATGCGCCAAATGGGTAGATGTAAGTAATCCCTTAAGAAAACACGACTTCACATTGTTTTCTATAAGAACACGTGGCCACTAAAAAGCGTTCGCGTCGAAAGTTTAAAATTCCGCCGACTCGTCAGGACATGCAAACGATTCTCGATCGACAAATATCCCATTTCTAGCTGGCCGTACATCTTCATGCTCGTTTTTGGTCTCTTCCCCTCATGTAGATACCTGACCCCCCCTCCCCTATCCCGCGTTCGCGAACACGCTGCAAAGTTATCATACCACAGAAGCAACATTCCCGCATGCACACGGTAAATCGTTCCATTACTCATTAAACGCGCTGCAATTCTAATAACATAGACGAATGCCCTCTGGACTCGTCTTGCCCGCTTATGGGGGTTGATCCACGGAGCTGGGGACGAGCGGGGAGAGGCTGCACTCGATGCACCAGGTGCAATAACGTGTCGTTTCCCGTAAATAGATCTGCCTGGAGGGCTGCACGCGCCTCTATGGCAAGAGGAACGATTTTTAACGAGGTGACACGTGGGATATTTTACAGAGTGATACTTGAATGCGTGTCAGTGATCGTAGGCATTTCATCACATAACATTTCATTCTTGGTTTTACTATTATAGGTACTGTTCGAGTCTTAACAGTTAATTAAAAGTCACCTCATAGTGATCTTCTTACGCATTCTGTCTTGTCTTTTTAATCGCTTTGCAGTGGGGTCTTGGTGAATGTCACCGTTAGCTGTGGTTTGCAGTTTTTAGGTTTATTTCGTTTCTACTTTAACACTTCGAGTGGCGTCGGTGTGTTTTCACGCACGGGGATTTCCATGCGTGGTGTGATTTGGCGTGGTTTCACGTTTATATGTTTGGGAAAGAATCGAAAGTATTGTTCGAGCGTCCTCGAATGTTTAAAAACCAGAGCTCAGAGTTCGGTTTGTACCTACTTCGCCGGCTTAGTGTCTCCAATGAATCGTTTACTAACGAAAATTGTTATTTGTATAGATATTCCCTAAAAGAGCTTCCTGAAAGTATTAGTGTACTGGTGAAATTCTCTTGATGAAAATGAGACCAGACTCGACCTCACTCGGTCTATATATTTTTAATAGGTTCCCGTGCCACGTGGGCCATGGGTGCTCCACGATTATTTATCGAAAGCGAAACTTTCATTCAACGGGGCAGAGTATTTCTCCATTCAGTGTTACAGGTTCCACGGTTCTGGACGAATTTTTTGACGCCTCGACTTTAACCAATCCCGAGTTTCCTCTGCAATGATTAATTATAAAACAAAAAATATATTTCTATAGCTTAAGACATCCTTAATGCAATGCAAAAGTCTCATTAAATTATATGTGGTAGTTTTCTTTAAATTAATTCCTAAATATAACCTATTTTTATGACCTCTAGACCGGAATAGCCCCTTAAATCGAATCGAATAAACGTTCATCGATGCACAGCAACGCTCTTGAACCGCGCGTTTCTTGGCCCGGAGCTAAAGAACACATTCATTCACGCAGATTTTTCCTTCCTTCACAACCAATAGCCATTCTCGACAACAGGCACACACAAAGAGCAACGAATAACCGCGGCCTACGCGCGTCGAAAAATTAAAGAAACTTCTGAATGGGCGTCGTTCTTGGTAATTGAGGCTTTCTGCCACAGATCAAACCGAGAAACGATCCTGCCCTATGGGTGTACACTGTACAGTATACACCACTTGCTGCTCCAAGAGGCTAATCCAAAACTGTCCCCAACGAATTCATACCCCGAAAGATGATCCCGTCTACGCGGCCAAACGGATTTCCCTTGCCCTTCGTGTCCTACAAAGGTCGAACGAACGCGACAAATATTTTGAGCGGCCCGCCGATCCGTGAGTAAACGGTTTCCCTGGCCAGGATTCTTACGGGGGTGCGACCGCGTCCCCATAAGACGTCACGCGGCGCGGCCCGTCATTGTGGGGCAACTTGTTGCACGACAAAAATTCATGCTTCACGGGGCCCCGATGTCCCCCGCGTAATTGTTATCCGGCAGCTGCCCGCTAACAAGGACGCTCCTCCGATATTTCGCTAAATAATCTGTCGTAAAAGGGATGATCAGGGGTGGCCCCGTCGCCGCTGGTCGTTTCGCGCTGATGGGCAAATCCGACGTGGTTGCGTTTCACCGTGGAACGCTCCGATGATTTCGAGTTCTGACACGTTTCTCCAGATCCTTCTGCCGATCGTCCTTAAGAACGGTGTCTATGTTGGCAAGGATTTTTGGTGACGGGATATGTGTCAGTTTTTGGGCTCTTACCGTTGCGAGGAATCACTCCTAACGCAGAGGAGGAATCGCGTAGGAGTCATTGTTCATGGTGAAATAGTTGGAAAATGTGAAACGTAATTTTTCCTTTTCGAGAAAACTATAAGTCAGAAGGGCATTCGAATTGCACTTTCTGTAGCTATTGTTATTATAGAAGGGACAACATCTTTGGTACAACGATGTGTAATTAATAGAGAGGGCGAGCGTTTTATACTTACAAATACAAACTGGAAAAGGAGTAGAAAAGGAAGAAACATTCTTGGAGATGGCTACATGGCTCACATTTAATTACTTAAGGGGTTATGCCTACCTTGCAAGCTCTGAAAACGCAAGTATTTTCGGGATTTTTGGAGGAAAAACTTACAGACTTTTTTAAACAAACCTTTATGCATTCGAAAGTGTACATCTTATACTACTTGTAGTAATTATTCCAATGCAAAATATAAATAAAGAAAAGAAATATCAGTGATCTCCTGGCAGCGATATTTCTTTCTGTAGTTTGCGGTGATCACTCTAACTTTGATCTGATTCATCCGAAATGAAAAATTCGAAGGAATTCAGTTAGTATATTTAATTATCTTGTCCTTAATCGTTCATTATCCCGAAAAATTAATTTGTTACAAAATGGCGACTGTTCAAATTAAAATATCGATTTTCGCCGCAAAAATCGCTCGTTTCTCATCTGTAAAATAAAAATTACGCAACGGAAATGAAAAAACCACTATTAAGTACAAGATTTTTATATACAGAACAAGCCTACAGAAGCTGAATTCATTCAATGCAGCGGTTCTCCAGATATTTTGCCCACCGTTTCTGAAAATGTATTTTCGAGGAAAACGCGTTTAAAGTTTTAAGTTAGGTTTACATCCTCCAGGACATACCTATAATAAAACTCGCACAGCTCCGCCAATTTTGGTCGAATCAAATTGAAACTTTCACACGATACTTTCGAGATGTTGTACTTTAAGAAAATATTAAACCCCCAAAACCCATTTTTCCGAATTTTGCAGGTAGGCCTAACTCTTTAATAGTAAACGATAATAGCATTCGATGAAGAGTTACGGTACCGCTCCGGATGCTGGGAACACATGCAGCACACATAGTTTTTGGACATGAGCAGTTTTTTTTGGGTCCGTAAGGCCCTGTACTGAATAGCGGGAAAACGCATCTAGCGACTTTTGTCCCCGTTTGCTGCCGCTCCGTAGATCACTCAGATAGCCCCCATAAGTTCGTTATATCCCTTCCAGCAACTGTACCAATCACCCTAAAAGCTCCGTCCCTCCGAATTCTCACGAGTCGACCGTCCTCGTCCTCGTGCAGCTCGGCCAGGCCTCGGGAGTCGCAGGAAAAACAAAAGAAAAAAGACCAGAAGTCAGCAGGATCCACCGTCGATCCGGAACGAAAACGCACGGGCGAAAAAGAAACGAGACCAAGTGGATCCTATGATGCGTCATGGTGTTCTGGCTGCGTCGCCGGCGAGCCACGGCCATTGTATTTCCTCGGGGGCAGGCCTGATCGGGGATTTTGAAGTCGATAAATCACAATTAATTAGCGGGGCGTAATGATGCGGCATGTCGTTGCAATTGGTATGAGCTGACGGCGTGTCGGTGTGGCTGCGCGGCCGCGTGTGCGCGTGTGCGGCGGCCGGGGGCGCTTAAATGCGCCGAGGCCGTCGCTGTTCGCAGATTCGACGAGGAAAGAATTATGGGTACAAATTTGCGCGGCCCATCGTCCGACGATTTTACGCATAATCGCGGCCACCGATCGGCCGGCCTATGTAAATGACTACACAAACGGTTTTGCAGATTTTAAACGCAATAATGAGCTCGCCCGGTGTTTATAATTGTTTACAACGATACCGGTTACGAGTACTGATGTACATACGCCCGCGCGGGCATTTGCTTCCATTAACACCAGCGCGTTTCCGGGCGGTATCTGGTTCTTCCCCGGCTGCTTGTCTATTACGGCGAGTGGAAGTTTTGTACTTAATGGGAATCGACGCCGCTCGAAGTAAGATAAGTATTCCAGAACTGGATTCATTTCATTTGCCTGCTCTTAATCCGTACTTTGACGGCAGAATGTGTATCCCTCGCCGAAAGCTTCCCAAATACAGCCTCCAAGCCCACCGCAGACGGACCAATCCTGAAATGTCAGTCATCTTCTCGGACACAGTCTTTTTCTTGCTGTCCTGCAGTGTCTCCACCTACGGTGGGACATTTCCCAATCGACGGAAAGTGTATCGCGGGGCCGTGAAACCGGTCACGAGCCACAGAAAACACAAGGCTGCCGGGTTCTTCTTTCGCCCCCGGCTGTCCGGCCGAAAATAATGGTTTAACTATTCGACGCGAGGGAACACGGGCTGCGGGTACGCGAGGAAACGGGGGAGGGAACAGGGAGGGCGGGGGGGTGGGTGGTTGGCGGGGGCGGTGGAGGGGCAGCGTCGGAGGTGTTAATACAGAGGTCGATCTCCCCGACTCTGGTACCAGTTTCATGCAATATGCGCATGTTTAACTGACCAAAGAGCTCTGTATCCTGGCCCTGTAGAATAGAGTGTGCAGAACGCTCGGTGCAGCAAAGGGACCGGTTAGAAAAGGTAGCTCGGAACTCCCGCTTTATTTATACACCGCACTCCAATCCGGCGACGACTGGCCAGGCTGGCCAACCGGCTGCGAAATACTCCCGTGTAAACAGCGCCGACCCGCTAAACTTTCGACTCCTTCGGGCCCCATACCTATCTTTGACTTGCCCAGCAACCCGAAAGCTTTTCGCCGCGCGCTAGTAACCCGGAGGGGATGCGGGGGAGGATTAGACGCTGGTTCGATTGTTGGCTCGTTAATCGATTATGGAGCGCACACGGGCGACTTTGAGTTAAGTTCGATCGAAGATTCACGCCCATAGGAGAAGGCCAGCCCCGGGTCCGGGTGCGCGTCTTTCGCTGGCTCTCGAGCAAAGTTGTACGGGTACCGAAGACGGCCGGACTCGGGGCGCATAATTGAATTTTTCGTGATCGAACGCGGCCGACAATTACGCACAGATCCTGGGGGCAAGGGTTGAACTGCGTCAAAGATGGCTATTTGTATACCTTGGCCGTGTGTACCTTGGTCCTAGAGAGCGGAGGACCGGGGGTCGAATGGGGGCTGGGGGTTGCCAGCCAGCCGGGAACGGACGGACGGCCGGGTCAACTTTGTTTGCATTGGCCGTGCATGCCCTGTCCGGGCATGGGGCCGTCCGCTTCTTGATGCAAACTGCCCATTTGCAACTACAATCATCTCGACGTCGAATCGCACGGCTCCTGGCCTCGATTGCCGTGGAACGCGCGCGCGGTGTATAAACCGACCGCACTCCAGCGCAACGGTGCTTCAGTCGCTGCATAACAGAGTAAAAACAACGGCCGGCAACCTGGGGAACCAAAGGCCGTGCCAACAGAGAGGCAGGGACGATCGTGTTCACCCCCGACGCCCGTGAATTCGACACTGCGACGCTTTGAACGCCCTCCCGCCCCCCAGCGGGGGATTCTCGGTGCCACAGGATTCGATAATGCGGCTGGGAAGAACGGCACCAGCAAGGACGCGTTTATGACGGCAATCGATACTTCATGAAACGTATCGGTTCCATGTATGGTGACTTTGCTCGGATATTGTGATGATGCGAGCAAAGGGGGTTGGGGTGGCGAAAGTGATAGCGCTCGCGTGGGTCTCGCTGGCAAGTGAAAAGGGCAGGAACATATTAAGCGTAGGTACGTTTTCGACGTTAGGTGCTTGGTCTTGCTCTATCTATGTTAATTGTCATGAGGATCATTGGTAACGAAGGCTACGCAGTGAAATTTTTCCTTAGATAGCTTGTAGGAAATACTTCTTTAGCTTTACAATCTTATGAACACTATTGTCAGTTGGAATGATGGAGAATGTATCATTGGTCTATGAAATATTTTTATATCTCACGCTACACGGTTGAGTCGATGAGAGTGAACGAGAAACGTAGGACAACCGCTTGGTATTTAGCAAAACGCTCACCGTACGTCCTGCCCGCTTAGGTATGCGACGCTTGCGCAGATTCAATTCATATTGTTACAGAAAAATTATATAAGTAGTCATATTCTATGGAAATTCAAGGGAGATAAATAACCGTACACGCTGATTTAACGATTGATCGAGGTTAATATGAGATTCATCCTCACCATCGTAGCTAATTAATAGATTTATGCGTTCTCTTAGTATGTATGTCACCGCTCCAGATGTAGTGTTGCTATTACATTTTCTAAAATAATTATCATACACGTAATGTGTTATTTTTTCTCTGTTTAGATAGGCGCTCACATAACCTTCATAACTTTGATTCAGAGAAGAAATTTTCCTTTTCTGAGACGCTACTATGGGTCTTCCTTCCATGTACAATAGAAAAGCTGCAGAAAGGAACTGTTTCCCTGAGCCGTTTCAGAGATTAAAGAATGTGCAACACTTGAACGTCGCGCTTAGGGCAATCATGAGTAGCACTTGTGTTTCCCATATTAGGACCATTATCTATACTACGAGTAACACTTACCGTTTTTTTTCACCACTCGTGGCACGGGTGTCGTTCTTGATCATACGGGAAGGGATTGAGGTCCCGAAGTGTGAATAGTTGTACTGAGCTATACTGAGGTTTTGTGGGAATATTGAAGGGGAGTCAGTGGGTGATAAAAGAGTCTATGAGAAGTCATTGACTGTTAGGCACTCAATAGTAAGGCTTCGATACTAGATCACCTGCCGAGACTCGAATCTAGTTATTGCTATCTTCTATTCCCACAGAATTATTGCTGTGGCATGATAGAGGCAGATACCTTCATTTATTCTCCCCCTTTCTGCTTTAGGATGCGCAATGGAGATCTCACTATTGCTTGGTACACCTAGGTACAATTAAAGGAATTAAAGGAATTGAAGAAAGCAGGGCTTTTCTTTCTAAACAAACAAATTCAAGTCACTTTATCGTCCGATAAAATATTCAAAATTGAAATCAGGAGCTTTGCAATTCTCGCTGAAAGAGTTAACTTCGAAATGAGAGAATATTTGTCATATGATGTGACTTTAATGAAAATTCACACGTGATTCCAAATTGTCCACTTATATTGTACGTCCATTGAGGGGATATTTTGAGATCATGTTCTTGTTACAGGCAACAATTATCAACATTCGGATGGATACGTATAGGGTAAAGGACCCAATTACTGTCACCTTAAGCTATTTTACTTAAAATAACGAATAAATAAAGGTTGTAAAGTCATACACAAAAATAATTATGTAATTCAACCTATAATCTATACTATAGATTATATACAATAGTTTATTTATTCGTTATTTTAAGTAAAATAGCTTAAGGGTGACAGTAATTGGTTAGGTGTCAATAATTGCAGTCATCTATACCTATTACATTTATTTTAATAAATGTATCTCTATTGTTTAGAACCTTATTTCTTTACGTGAGAAAGTGTCCCAAGCGCTACAGCAACTACAAGCCCGGCTACACAGCGTGCTCAGATTCTACTCCGTACACAAAGGGATAATTTCAGCCCTGTAATGAATAACGAGGAACAAATTTGTTGATTTGCACTCTCCAGGATATACTCTTACATACCAGTAAATTCGATCTGCGATTAGTCAGTCTATCTCTGGAAGACACAACACAAGTCCCTATAGGTTCCAGTTCCTTGAGATGCAGGGTACAACGATTTTCTGTATCAGCAGAAAAAAATTTGCCATAGTTTTGCCGTATCCATTGAGCATCACCGTCAGACACAGATTAATACTTGAATCGTCACGAAGGTCTGAATCACTTACGCTCTCCTTATGCCGAGGAACGAAACGGCACCGTTCGATTCAACATGCGTGCGTTTTAAAGCGTTTCAGCGCGATTAAACCGTACCAGCCGTGCACGGCGGCCTGGCGGTCGTTAATATTCCATCCGAGGCCCGTTCTACTTTCCTAGTGGCGGAAAACGTTGGTTAAAAAGTACGTTGAACGCATGACAATTCGACGTGGATGGAAACGAGGGTCCTCAGATCCCGCCTGCCCCCTAAATATCACTAACAACCCGGCTTGAAACACACCTCAACCCTCCTTCCTCACCGAACAACTTCGCCATCGAGCGTTCCACGCTCCGATTACCAAATTATAATCGCCTCTGTCCAGCGATACTCCCGGCAAGAGGTGTCCATCCAGATTCTTCAAGGTCACTCGTTCCACGGGATCAAGATCGCGCTGGCTGGGACACGCGGCCAGCCCTGGCTGCTCATTAGGGTGTATGACAGATGCGTGGTAGCGGGGTGCTCGGGTCTCGGCCGATCTCGCGACGACATTTCCATAATATTCAAATGGGCGCGGCGAGGGTGAAACAGAGGCGAGAAACAAGGGGTCCGGGGAACAGAGATATTCGGCGGGGCGGTGGGAGGAGGGAGGGAGGGCCCGGGGAACCGGATGGAGATCGAGGGTGCGAGAGCGGCGTGGTATGCCGCGGCATGGTGTTGCCGGCTGACATATTTATCGGCGGCCACGCCACCTGCAACCGGGCCCGCGGCATCCGCACAGAGCGCTGTTTTGCCCATTTGTATCCCCGATCCGGCGACAGCCCAGTTTGCCTCTCGCCCCCTCCCGCCGCCCCCTGTGCTCCACCAAAAGCCTTTCTTCTTCTGCTGGGTTTCGGCGCGGGCCGATACACCAGAGGGGTTATTCGGCCCGTACGTTCAACGGAGGGATGACATATTGGCTGGGCCGCGTTCCCGCGGTGTCGAGTGCTGGGCAGCTCTGGCAATCGGGGGATGATCGCGGTGAGACTTGTTGGAAGGATTCGTCGGTGGTCTTGAGAAAGTAGCTTGATCTGGAGCTTGGGAAATCGTTAAACGTCGAGTTTCATTGGCTTAAAGACGGCGACTTTTCGAAGGCGCATTTGTGGCCGTTTCGTGGGGTACCGGGGAGCGATTCTTTGAGAAATGAAGTTCCGTGGTGTCGATTTAGGTGTCGTTTAGTGGGGCTCGGATGTCGGCCAGTCGATGGGCGGAGAAGTAGAGCCTGTTAAATGCTTGGCGGAAGGTTAATCCTCTCACCTGGTAAAGATGATGCATGGCCGCGGCGAAAAGAAGCAACCGGCTGCACGCGATCACCGTAAATCCAGCCGCGGTTAGTGTTCCCTTTTCGCTTTCTGCGGGCGCGTTCTCCTTTCCCTTCTGGCCCCAGTCCGCCGTGGAATCGGCGCACGATGATATATACCCTTGCCGTTAAACGGTCCATTGTTTCTGACGGCCACTGACGAATTTGTATATGTTTATAATAGCGACGGCCGTGGGTAGCTATGGGGCATATTGGTGACAGGGGGAGATATTGTTTCGCGAGCGGAAATCGCAAGTAGGCTATTCGGCTGTTCCCATTAAAACCACAATTGTCCTCAATTTGTCCAATTTCTATGATGGGGTTAGAAGTTCGTCGATTTTTAATAACAGGTGGCGCCTTCTCGATGCAGTTTCTCGTTCACAGCCACGTCGATTCCAAATATGCTTGTGTACGCTGCAAGTCTGAAATAGCGTGACTTGCGTTCCCGTAGGTCAGTCCACGTGGACGCTTGGCACTCAGCCATAGTGGGTGATAACATACCCGGCACAATGTGAAATTCTAGCGCCGCGACTGCCACATCCATTGGATTACGTCCCAGCTCCCCGCTGGACGACGCAATTTGCCCGGCGAACATTTGCATCCAATTAACCGTAAACTTTTCTCCGTCGATTAGCGAGCCAACGGCTCCCTGGCTGTCCCCGTTGACGCTACTTCTGAGGTGCGCCTAAGGAGCTATCACTATGTTGCAAGTTCCTTTTGAAACGTTCCTTTGTAAAACGAACAACTTTTCGAAGATCCTCGAGACTATTCTCTGGAACATCGTATTGAGACTCTATTTGCGCATAGTTAGTCCACAGCATTAGCTGCTCATCTACCACAGGAAACGATGAAGTATCGTCTAGCCCCTTTGTAGTATAGATTCGCACAAGAAGCAACTATAGGAGCTGGTCGAAATCGGTTGGACGGTAACGAAAGGTCGCGCAGGATTGGATGCCGCTCGGCGGTGTTCGTGCCCCTACCGAATTCCCTCCGTAACCCCATAAACATCTCGTCAAATCTCCCACCCCCGACGGGGCAATTTCTCGCAAGAAACACGAACGCGAGGCCCTCGGAAGCATTTAATCCGTGGGCACAGAGGGTTAATGAGGAGGATGGTAGCGCGGCTACACGCGGGCCTCATGGCAGGTCTCTGTGTCTCCCCCGTGGGAGAGTCATGTGGTCCCCAGTGGACAGTGGAGTGGCTTGGCGAGCGGGCAGGGGCCCGAGGGGCGGCTATATTGCTGAATTGAGGAAGGCGGTGTTACAAAGCGCCCCGTAAATCCGCGCCAGCTTCGACACCCGACATTCCCTCCGTTTTATTTCGTCCCCGCCGCGACGCGGGATACGTCCAGGCATTAAAAATAATAGCAGGGACTCGGCCGGGGATTCCGCGGGGCCCCGCTTCCCTGGAATGCCGCTGGCCCGAATTTTGCGCGGTGCTCGGCCCGTGGTGAGGCGCGCGCAGCGATCCACCACGGCCGCGGCGGCCACGAAATCGACGACAAAGATGACAATTAGAACGCGCGGGGCCCGTTTACCGACCGCCAGAACAATCGGGTCGCCCGGAGTGACGAGATCCAATCGAAATATTCACCGTAATTCGAGGACCACCGCGCGGCACGAGCGACGGTCCCGAACGTCTGGGCCCAAAATGGATGCCGGTCGCCCCCTATCCCGCCTTTCATCCGTTCCCTCGGCGTGCGATCACCTCGATGGCGATTGTATAAGGTAATCGCGCGCGGAATATGATAGAAACCCGGTGAAACGCGAGGCTGTCGCAACGGAACGCTCGCGAAGGCGATCAGCAACAAGGGCAGCCGCGGTTTTTCGCCATACATGGAACTGGAGCACGCGCCATATGAGAGACGTTTATGGATTACAAAATTGCAGGCCGAGCCTAACCAGATTTGAAACCGCTTCTACATAAGCAGAGGCCTCGCGGCCGCTGAAAAGAAAAAGAACTCGGCCGGGTAAGTCTTGCCCAGCCGCCGCTGACCGCCGCGAGTCGCTGCGAGCCGGCGCACTCGCGCTCCAGGAATCCGCAAGTGTAATGACACGAGTAATTGGGCCTTAGAAATGGAATCCCAGGCCAGTGTTTTTACCGCGGCCGCGGCCCTTTTGCTAACAATAAACGGGCATACCGCGCTGCCCCAGCCGTGGATCCGGGAAAAATTCAACATCATATTTCTCCTTTCGCGGCACGCGCACCTGCGCTCGCGACGTGCCATTTTGCCCGATGTGTCGCGATTCCTAGACCCGGCGAGCTGGTTCGCGCGATGGAAAGCACTTTTGCTTATGTATCGGATGACCCCGCCTATTTTATTGGACTAGAGGACAGCAGTGTCTTCTTCGAAGGAAAGTCGTTAAACGATCAGTGTCGTATCGAGAACCAACTGTGCCCATTCCTCCCTTTGTGCTCCAACTTACTCGCTCGTCGATCGACTCCTTAGCGATACCCACCTACTTACTTTCTCTCGACGCTGCAGCTTATTAAATGCACAACTTTGCAGTCGGCAATAATATAGTAAAATGACTTGGAAAGCGGGAATTCATCTAACTGCACGAACTACGAATTCTTCCATGTTTACAATGTCTACTGAGGTAGGCATGTAGGTAATATTAATTTCACAACGAGTACTTGATAGAAACGGGGTCAATTCTTTAACCAAAGTGGCTTTTCAGTTATTCCACCACGGTGCATATGTCGATGGTATTTCTACTATCAGAAATCTGGCAGGCTGTTTCAGGCGCTCGACTGACCGCGGGAAAAGTATCGGCAGGTTTACCTCGGCACTTGTTGTTGGCATAGTGATCTTAAATGGCCTTAGAAATCTGCCAGTTAGATGAAGGAAAAGTATCAGGTTTAAACGTAAGCATCGACCGTGTCGGTCAATAGATTCTATGTCTGCGAGGCACCGTTTCGGGCGCGTTTTTACGCCGATGCCAGCAGAAGTGTCGGTTTCTGCGTTGGATTACTATTCGAAGGCTCGCCGCGCTGCTTATCCTCGTCCCCGATGGAACAGTTGCGCGTTTGTGTTTTATCAAAGGCGCGGGCACGCTCATCGAAATCCATAAATCCGCCGTATTTTCCCATAAATTATGGAAATGCCACCGGTAGGATGATAAATCAACGCGACCGGCCGTATTAAAAATCGAAACGCGCGGGAACGCGGCGCGTTACACCTGTAAATCAAACCGCGGCTATTTATGCAACCGATCTCCCGCGGCACAATCGAATCGATCGCGGACTTTAAGGTCACACGCTGCGGCGATATGAGTTTCATAAGAGAGGAGATACCAGCGTGCAGCACGTTGTCCTGGCTCTATAAGGAAAAAAAACGGTATTTTTCATGGCCGTTATTATTCTCGTTATTATTTGTATCGCAGTGTTTATCACATAAATGTGGGGGATATACCTATCTGTGATTGTAATGCAGAATGAAAAATGTCACTTATTTATTTCGAAATAAACATGATCACATATGTGTGTTACACGTTATATGTATAGTTCCGGTCAAAAGCCCATAAAAATGGATGATCTTTAGGAATTAATTGAAGGAAAATGACTATATACATATAATTTAATGGGACTTTTGGCATTGTATTAAGGACGTCATAAACTATAGAAATATATTTTTTGTTTTATAATTAATCATTGCAGACGGCACTGGGGAGTCGTTAAATTTGAGGCGTCAAAATATTCATCCAAACCGGTGGAACCTGTAGCACGTAAACCATTTGTCTGAAATAAAGAACAGTGCCAGATTATTAAAGGGTATGAAACTTACTTGTGTACTATACCAGAAAAAATTACAAAAATTATGTTTTTTGAGAAAATAATGACACTCGAAGTTTGAAATCACTTTTACCCTATAAATTATTTTTCGTCCTTTCAACGCCGTTAAAAAATATATATTTTCAATGTATTAAAAATTTTACTAGTCTAACCACGAGGCAGAAGTAGATTATTTAAAATAAAAAAAGTTTCAGTCGAATCGAATAATAACTTTTGGAGATACAGGTTCCACCGATTTTGAGAACACTGTTTCGTGAAAAATGCTTTTAAAGTTTTACGTGAGTGCCGAGTGACCGGGTGTTACCCATGCATTTGTCGCTACTCAAATGCCTATAACTTCGTGAATTTTACGAATTTCAAAACATCCCTTTAAACGCATATTCCTAAAAGGTTGAACATTCGAAAAATGAAATAAAAAAATCGATTTTTAAACCGGAACCTTAATGAGGTTTCTTATGTGATACAGAGCATATCACTGTTGTGGCTTTCAGTGTCTGCTAAAGGCACACATTTAATTTTTTTTATGTTAATGACATACAAATTTTACAAATTGAAATAGTCCTGTTAGAAACGAGGAATAACCGAGAAAATGATAAATCTACATTTTGATATTAAATTATTCGTTTTGGCACGTAGTATTTTGATTGTCTATTAAATATATTGTGCAAAAGCGTATATTATGTTTCTAGTAATTGGCAATATAACTATTGCCAATATGTTTGGAAATTTTCTCGGCTTATGTTAGTTTGCTTGATGCTCATGGAATAAACCTCTCACTTTCGGCTTATTGTACCGTCGTCATTTTACATTACAGTTACGAATGTATGTACAAGCTTCTAATGTACACGAAGGTAAATCAATAAGCAAGCTTTTCTGCCATTTGTTTGTAGTGTAATCAAGTTAAATTCAATTGCGTACTTAATACATACAAACTCGTACATATTTAATCAATTTTCAAGCTTATTATTAAATAAAATGTATATATTTCAAACAATACGTGTTGCCAGCCAAAAAATTCACGATCTCCTTGATATAACTTTAACAACTCCACTTAGAAGACCTTCGATACCAAGCGGTTACTGGGGAACAAAAATTTCACTTTGTTAAATTTTTAAAATTCTCGCCTACTACATCTTTAATTCTCCACTATGTATACATGTACATACCACATAGGAACAGCTACAAGTAGGGAACCTTTTTCTACGACATTCTCTAATAATATGCCGCTGCATATTCCACATTCAGGCGCGCAATAGAAGCAACGCAAACCGGACATTGGGCAGGCTGTGGGTTATAAAGTGCGTTTATTACTTTATCCAAAAAGAAGGATATCCGAGAATTTTGCGACTGGCATAAATTTAATACAGCGCTCTTCTTTCTGCCTTGGTCAATTAACGAGGATCCATCATCTAGACTACATTTCTCTCGCTTTCGCAACGATGCACCTACAAATTGCGACTGAAACACGACCTCGAACGGTTGATTATACACCTAGGTAGTAGCCACTACCCCATCCAGCGCTCGCCTCGTTACCGAATCAGCGGTAATATTCGCAGAATCAATAATAATCGCTACGCAATGGCTTTTAATCGCCGCAGAGGGCCCAGTGCGTTTTGTCATATCCGGCCACGGGGACAGGCGAGGTGCTTAAAAATGCACTTAAGACCGGGCCTGTATGCAGCTTGACGTGCAGTCTGGACGAGGGCGTCGTAAGAGGGAAGTTAGTCCTTAATTTATTCGTCCACTCCCGTGCTGGTCGGTGGGCTGATGCAACGGCAATGCAATTATTATTAGCTTATTATTATATAATTGGCGGACCACGGTTAATGAGGCCTCTTGAGACAGCTAGCCGCGGACCGGCTCGAACCGAAGAATCATCCGTTTATTTGCCGATGCGTTAATTGGCCTGGATCGCTGCTCCTGATGCAACGCGAGCTCCAGTCGTGACAATATTGCGTCGCTCGGAACAATTGATGGATCACCTCTATGGACGATTAGGTGGAATTAAACGAGTATAACTGGGATAAAGATATATTTCTCAGCCCTTTGTGAAATTGTTTTGTTTGCATATGGTGGATTACGTATCCTGCTTATTTCCTCGATTCTACCATTCAGAATCCATCGTTCCCAATTATACGTACTATACATTTCTCTTTATCGTACCCCGAGTCTGCAATCTTTCTTTTTCCCAGACAATATTCCCACTCTATGTTTCGATTTTCTTCCCCCTTAAGTCGCTATATGTAGGGGAAATTAGGACAAAACCGGGTACCTGGGTAAAACCGGGACCTGCTATTATTTTTAAAACGGCCTTAAATTTTCCCGCGTCGTTGCAACGACATATTGTCACGGTGTCCATTGTTTCATCAACAAAAGGCGATCGTCTTACAATTGTTCATATTAAGGTTATACTGACTTGTGTGTTTTTGAAGGCTCTGATCTAATTTTCGATATTTAAGAAACTTCAACACATTCACAACAGTGTTGAGGTAAGTACATTTTTGTGTGAATTATGTTAATTGTTGCCTATTAAAGTGTAAATAACTAAGACAGTTTGTTTGTACCTCGCCCTGGCATGGTTGATAATTCGTAATATTTACAAAATTGTATGCTAGGGCAAAACCGTACGGAGTAAAACCGGTTACCCGGTTTTGGGCAAAATGTGTATAAGAAAGAAACGAAAAAGAGGAAGTTATCAACATTAAACTAAATCTTAACAAAGGACTACAACTAAGGAGAAAGAAAACCACAAAATTAAACAAAATACGGGAGAATAATGATAACAGTGCTGATGAAGACGGTGAAGACACTTGCATTTATGTCCACGAATCCTGTGGTTCATCTAAATTGAATGAAGGTTGGGCGCAGTGTACAGCTTGTTGGAAGTGGGCTCACGACGGCTGCACTGGTTGGAGGACAGAAGAATTGATCGAATTCCGTTGTTATAGGTGCTAGGGCCAGTTTTTAGTATGGTACACGATTTTACCCAGGCCTTGGGGTAAAACCGTAAAAACGGACAATATTTTAAATCGTAATACTTATGTATTTGTTATTATATTAAAAAAAAATGGATATATACTATTATTTAATAAAAAGTTTATTCTAATGAATCCTAATTTCAATTCCTTTTTTACATTAATAATGTCAAAGTTATAAGCTTTTATCCTTAACGTCCAGGCTTTGCCCCTATTTCCCCTATGCCCCAGACTCCTCCCCTCCACCTTTTCTTAGTGTACACTGAGCGAGCAACTCATGTTACTCTGAACGTGTCATAAGATCCTCTATCCTTCTCTGCTGTTCCTAATAACCCAAACATTTCTATTCCGCCTTATACCCAGCGCAACAGCATGCATAGTTTTTAGCGTTTTTGTGGTTAGTTTTGCCTACTGCAACTTTTCTGCAATTCGTCATTTGCAACCTACATTTACAGTTATCTTTATGATTCTTATGAGTCATTGGACCTTAATAGGTAGGTACGTGTAAGTGTCGCGCTGACTCAACCCAGACCTATTATTATAAATGTTATGAAACTTGCGATTATATAACGCACAATGTTAAAATAATAATAGCAAGTGGAATTGTAAGTGAGAAATGGGAAAAAGTTGAATTTATTATTGCTTATTTCGTATCGCATCGATCTAAATGAGCAATAAATTTCATTTCTTCGATTTTGGTGTTGGGCCACTTTCACAAACCACCGGCACATATGTATTTTCCGCTGTGTTGCGTCATAAAGTCGCCAACAATGACAATAATAATAATAATGGAACGGACGATGGTCGATTGCCATGACTCACAGCCGTGTGATTCGCGTGTGCAACAAAGATTTCCGTCATCCGAGAGTTAAATATCAACAATTATTGGCGAACAGCCGCCTCCGCGCGGACGAGCCTCCAAGGAACGAAAGCTCCGACGTGGCCGCAGCCCACATCGCGAATTCCACTCGGCCCGGTTGATTTACACAGCCACGTTTGTCAATAGCATTTTCCATTAGCAATTCATGCGGCATCGGACGCGTTTATCGGCTTCATAAACTATGACGGAAAACACATTTATCATCGCATCGCTGATTTCGTAATGGTCGCGGCGACGCCGACGCGGACGTCCTTTAACGTTAACCATCCGCGGCCTCGCATTCATCCACCTTCTTCTCGTAATCGGTGAATTTTCGAGGCTCTCGCGTGTCTCTTTATCTCATTTATTTATGAAAACGTTTCATCGATTTACGTAACATTACTCCAACTTTTGCGCGCCACTTCTTACGAAGGAAATGTAAGTGGCTCGGGTCATCGATTTGGCTGAAATGTTTTATGCAGGTAATCTGTGGTACTATGTATGGTAATGTGTTAAGTGCATGTGGCAGGGCAAGCTGATTAAAATATTTTTCGAACATTCAGTTCAACGTTTTGGCTTTTCTGGATTTTGTGCGAGCAGGGATCGGAAGGATCGAAGTAACCAATCGTAGAAATAATTAAGAATTAGTACAAATGTATACACAAGCCTGGAATTACTACGTGGATTATAGTGGGGCTCTTATTGCAATTGAATTGTGGTTTCGGTTTTATGCACGAGTAGGTACCTTACATATCAAGGCTCTAGGAAAGGCAAAGCTGTTGAAGTGAATTTTCTTGCAAACATGTTGAATACATTGCCATTCCAGTCTAGATAGAAGGACTATTGTGATACATTCATATTCTCAAATCCTCCATTCGTCACAGCTCCATTCCAAATCCTACATTCTGTTACACGATACATATAAATTAACCTCCCTCAATTTTCTCTCATTATTTCAGCTTTGTTCTTTCCTCTTTACTCTAATTTCTTCCTTTCTGCATTACATTTATTACCTAGTTTATTGTAGAATTGTACCTTAAAATAAAGCTTTGTATCTACACTTTGTGTGCATTTTTCTTAGATGCATATTTAATTGTCTTCTTGCATTAGAAATACAAAATAGTAATACCCATACATGGTGAGCATTAAATGAAATAACTATTTGAAATTGAGAATTCAAGTTTCGCGCATTCTCCTTATTGGCACGAAAGAATCTTCCCGTTCGAAATAATTCTATTAATAATAAAACGCGTAGAATGACTCGCGTTAGTTGTCACAAGTGCTTCCATTCTAAATCAGAGCCTCATCCTTGAGAATTCTTAAAAAGGATACACATAGTTGAGGAAAATTCCTGGAATATTATGTATCGTAGAACGACCATTTGCTATCGTTAATGCCCGATCGATTGTCCATCGTGAACAAGTAACAGAAGACGCTGCCAAAGGAGAATAAAATTTAAGAACACGAGTGCGTCAGGTCGTGTCAGTGATTTAATTAAAATCTTGCGTGTAGTTAGTCAAAACTGTATGTACGACTAACACGTTAAATATATAAGACTCATTATTGATAAAATCTTGAGAAAATCAAGTTCACGGTCTCGTCCTTTCCAAACTTGGTACGCAAGAGATCAGAATAATTAAAAACAAAGGTGCGCTAAGAAAATAAAACAATTTTGTTTCGAAGTCGGTGCCAAAACAGAAACAAAATTCAATCGGCTGGGCGCGTGACGTCCCACTTGCCCGCTCTAATTCCCGGGCGTTAGTGTGCTAATGAACTATAACTGATAAAGGTTTAGAAATTAATTTACTTTCGTTTCTATTTTGGCACTGATTTAAAAAAATTACTTTATTCTGTTTAGCGCACCTGTGAAGTCGGTTTTTTACTTTTTTGAAAGAAGATTATTACTTTTTAATTTTTAGTTTATTATAGTACATACAGAATGAAATATACGTTATGAATTGAGAACCTCCTCGTTTTGAAGTCTGTTAAAAATCTAAAAGACTACAGTTGAACTGCCACTGCAACTTTATTGCGGTTTCGTGTTCGCGCACGAGTGCATTATTATAAACGTCGCGCACTAACTATAACGCAAAATTTGCAACCGAATTGGTGACCCGAACCTCCTGCACTTGTAAGTAGCGCCGAAGAATACTTTTTTTCGCGAAACGAGGAACGGCAGGCCTTTCGCCCGTGGATCCGGTTTCAACGCGAGCTACCGGTATATCGCGGACACAAACGATTGATTTGCGAACCCATACAGAGTCATGAAGTCATATGAGCTACGGAGCCGATGCAAGAAAATGATATAAACGATCGGTCGATCGGCTCCTGTTCGTACGTCGATTGGTTCACGGCGAGCGTTTATGCTAATTTCCACGTATACGGCGTTAATATCGACTATTTATGATCGGCCAGCGTATGACTTACGTTCATTACTTTCACTTGGCCGATACACGGACAGAGACGGCGGATACCGGTTTGCGAAACAGGCGAATCGAATCAGATGAATCGCTGCTTTGTTTCCGACGACGCGACAGGTTGGTAATGTTTAATTCTGACGCAGCGAGACGAGGGGGAGGAAGTTGAAAAATTGAGTTGTAGACTTTTCACGTGGCAATTCTGCAGCTTACGATTGGTGTGATGGATATATTCGTTGGGGAGAAAGTAGCAAGTATTAATATAGTATAAACTAAATAGTAGCTAAGTATTTAGTTTCATACTACAGTGATTTTGAATAACATATAATTGTCAAGTGGAGGCAGCAAGTAGTTTGACGGGAACAGTGATTTTGAAATGGTAGATATTTTTCAGAATTAATTGGACGTGTGAGTTTTTATTTTGATATTGGGATGAGGTAAGTTAATTAGTAAGATTGATTTCTAGAGTCACTTGAGGATCCTTTGGAAGTTAAATTTTTGTGAGTTTCAATTAGGGGAGTTTGTAGAATTTATTGTAAAGAGGTAGATTTGTAGATTGCCGGTCCCGAGTGAAGATTGATGGGTTAAGAAATGTAATACAGTTGCAACACAGGAATGGTTGCTCTACAAAATTAATAGATTATCTTACCTTACTATAATGCTCTATAAAAAGTACGGATATTCTGTGAAAGTCGTTCTAGGAGCAATAAAATGAATTTAGCAACTCTTTATATTGCAGTAGGTATACTGTTATCTCTTTTCTTAATTACAGAATTTCATTACTTTTGACTTAATTTATATAATAAAGTATAATTTATACGTTGCAATATTTATAAACCAAGTTAAATTACAAGAGATCTAGAAATACGAGGGGTCAGTGTTGGGCAAGATTCGTATCGTTTTAAATAAATATTTATCCAAGATAATTATTTACTTATAATCGATTATCTCATCACACGACTCACCGTTATTCGAACCAATAGTTTGCTCGAATATTTAGGCATTTCGAAACTGTTTGACTATTGATGCGAATAAGCAGTTGATAGTTTTCGCTATCTACTGACTGATAACTATTATCGCAAATAATAAACGCCAAATAATGTAAAAAACGAGTAAATGCTTATTTAAGTATCTAATAATGACTCCCCCTCCGATGCCACTGGAATAAATTCTTATAAGTAAACTTATTCATTCGTGACAAATAAAAAGTTAGGTATTCTTTATTCTTGTTCATTATGTCCATTATCCTCGATAAAGAATTAGAGAGGCAACGAGTCAAATAAGACTTCAAATGTCTTCCCAAAGGATAAATTACATAGAGGAGAAGGCACACACCATCTACCCAAATTAAATAAAAATTATACAATACATACATAAGTACTTGTATATTTCCTTACTTATCTATAAATACTTCACAGACCTTTTAAGTATAGACCTAATTTCTCGCAGAGATAAAAAAATACAGAAAATACCAGAACATGTCCCACATGCCAAACCTGAGCCACACAAATGTCTCACATGAAAAGTTTGTTAATATCACAGCGGGAGACTTTCATAAAAAAAGAGTCAATAAAGTCTACACGAGGAAGAAGCATGTAGTAAAGCGCTAGAACCGAACAGCACAGAAATTATAGCGCGTGGAAACGGGCACGACCGTTGCGGAAGAGCGCGAAATTTTCGTTCCAGCCGAACGCTCCGGGCGTGGAGCAATAAAAAATAATGCAGCGGCAACCGCGCAGGATGCAACGGGAAATTTAAAACGGAATCGGTCGGCTGCGCCGGGCATAATGGCCGCGGGGGGGGGGGGGGAGCGCGCTTATTTTTTAGCATTCTGCAGCTTTGGCCCGAGACGGCCCGGCGGAAACTTTTCCAATTTAAAGTTTCTTTCCCGGGGCCGACTTTCGCGCTGCTGCAGCAGCAGCCCGTGCGGGGGTGTGTCTTTATTGCGCTCGACAACGTTGCCCCCGCTGCGGCCACTCGACGGGGGCGCGCACCCGGGGCGGGCCACCGCCCCCTGGAATTTCAGCTTTCGTAAACACACGTCCTATCGGCGTTTTTCTTTCGCAGCCCTTTCCGCCGGGCATCGTTACTGTCAACAGGTAAACCCCTAGACTCCCGTTTACACCCCCTGGTATTAATTAACTTTCGTGGAACTTGGCGAGCCGGGAACGGGTTGAATCCGTTGCAGAGCGTCGCCCCGTGTCGCCGATGCCCCGTGAAAGCTGTTTCTATTTGTTCGGCTGGATTGCTTTTGGGTCTGTTTTCAAGGATCCTCAAGGACGGGGGTGAGGGGGCGGATGGGGCGGGACCGCTGCGGCGGCGGTAAAGTTTTGAATCCGGAATCTTAAATCCACGACAGTTGATTACTTGGAAATTTGTCCAGCAAAAGGTCAATTGACCGACAGGGGTGAACTTCGCGAGAAACTGACTGGCCCCTTTGTGCTGATCGTGAACGCCGCCTAACAGCCGGTGGTTAAGCTTTTCTGGTAATTAAGTGCGGCTTATGTCGGCATAGAGAGGGTGGCTGCGGTAACCTTAGAGGTTAATAACTCAGGGGAGGGCCGAATATGATATTGTTATGGGGGTCTGTCGGGTGTGCCAGGGAGGGGCGCGATGTGCCAGGCACCCGTGAACCCTACACCGGCTGATTAGGCTCGTGCCAGGCGTTATTAATCCGCTAACTCACCCCCCTCCTCCACCTGACCCCTAACGAGCAGAGCCCACGGCATAGTCACACGTGCCGCCCGCTTTCACGTGACTCGTTGGCGCTTCCACCTTTGCCGAGGGTGGGACCTTCTTGGCGAGCTGGGCTCTCGGGATAGAAATTCTTTCCAATAACAATTACGTCATCCATCGGCAAGAGTTCCGAGGACATCAGAAATATCCAGGTGTTTCTATGTGGGGCCTTCATCCCTCGCAATCCACATTCCTGACGATTCACGTCGGCCACTCTGATCCCTGTAAAACAACCCTCCGAGAGCTATGCATTCGTATATTTTTACAACTTCTGAGGAATGGCTTTAAGGGACAAAAGTTTGTGTTTCAGACAAAAGTTGCGTTCGTTCTTAAAGTTGGGTTTAAATAGATTCTCATTTGAAATTCTAAAGTCAATACAGGCTATAGCCCAGGGGGGTGTGGAGTCATTCTTGACGGGGATTTCTGTAAAGCCCTCTGATATTTATGAGATCCGAGACGAAAAGTATTCAAATAAACAGTGTAATTCTTTGGACATTAACCTCGTTCAGTAACTACGCGTGCTCCGCGATCGCGACTACCTATGCGAAGCGTCCCAATCTCGGCACCGAAAGCGTTAAAACCGACTCGACGTGCATCGTCGGTATTAAAGCAGAACATCCTCGTCTTCCCCTCGAACACGTTGCCAGCATCACGATCAGCCTCGTATCGCGGCGTCCGAAGGTCGCGAGGTGAACCGAGAAGTCTCTGTAACGCTGAAGGGTGGCCCGCAACCCCTTTGTGCGTCTTCATTGTTGCCCCCTCGGTGCTAATCTGACTTGACCCCACGCGTCTAATCCGTGGGTCGCTCGCCCAAGAGAGAGATTGACAGTTTAAAATATGTATAATGGAGCGGGGAGGGTGTTGCAGGGGTGGCCGTAGGTAGAAGGACGGGATTAAATTGGACGCCGTGAATTAATCGGCTTCTGTTTGAGTGAAATTGGGCAAGCGCTGTTAGGAAACGTGAGCATCGACGCGGGCCATTGTGCCACCCCCTTCCCCCTTCCGCCCCCCCCCCCCGCCCCACGCGCGTATATCCCCCTGCCCTTTAAATCATATACACGCCACCCCTGGCAACCTGCTGGCCCTATTAATCGGCCGGTAATCGCGCATTCACGTCAATGGGCGGACGGGGATGAACTGAAAGGAACGAAGGAGGTATTGTATCTTTGTTCCGTTCGGTTCTTTTGTGTCTGGGCTCGTTTCGGGTGGAGCTACGCCGATCCGGAATAGCAGCTCGCGGGGGAGGTCTTCGAGTTTACAGTGACGTTCAATCCGTTTGCTGACGGACTCTCTCCGGCGGGGTTAAAATCAACTTCTCCCGTTGATATCAGCTTTTCGCGATTCGCGTCATTCATCTGGACTGGCTGCTCTCGAAAGGCGTGCCCGATCGGTGACGGGCACCGAGCCCTGGATTTCTAATGTTCGTTAAACGACGGGTTTACGGATGCAAATATGGGCTCGGAGATTGGCATGTACGACCCTCTTCAGGTTTGGAGATAAGATAGAGTTCGACCGGTTGATTCTGAATATTAGAATGATTTGTGCTGGCACACGACTATTTAATTCTTCTCCGTTTCTAGATAATTTATTTATTTGTTTATGCGGCTTAGTTCAACGGGTATAAGGCTCTATTTTATAGAAGAAAAATAATACACGATCGAATCGAAGACAAAATAGGGTGGATGTACCAGTAAATGAACACGTACCGGTGAATGGACATTTTTAACTCAAATTAGTAAAATAACTTATTAAAATAAGCAACTAATTGATTATAGACTTCTTTTAATTTCCTGCTTCATTACCGAACAATTTTTCTAGCACGTGGAATTAATCGCGCTGCAAACATAATTTTATAATAGTATTCATTCGTTAGCCTTAAGTGTTCATTTAATGGTGCGTTTACCCTATCAGACGTGTAAAAGTTGTACAGAAGCGTCAAAGTAATGGATTGATTCGGAAGAGAAATCAATGCCATTGCATAAATTCAGTTGCAGAGTTACATGTTCTGGTAACAGGATTTAGAAAGGAGAGGTTTGTCTGAAATTTACGTGTACGAAAAGGTGGCACCCTACGGAGTGGAAAATAATGTAGCTTACACAATTGTTTTCACTAACCTGGTTTATTAAGAGGTAGAAATCCCATATTTGAAATCGAGTGCCACTTGTATATTCTGCAACTGGTGGTACAATCCAAAATGCTGCGATTGTATTAGGGGTTTGCAAAAGATTCCGTCGCCTTTTAACCAAATTTATTTATTTGGTACACAGAATTCGAACAATAGTTTTTATTGTAAATATCTTTCCCCGTTTTCTACAACATTCTTCAAACTTTCGGGAAAGAGGTGGATTCCTCGTCGAAAGAATTCCTCACTTTCGGAGGTGATCCATCTAGAATCGGCAACGGAAACTTTTGCAAACCTTTAATACATGAAAATATAAGTAAAAAATATAGGAAAACATTTTTTGACTTGGAGCTTCGTTCTGTAGAGAAATAAGTTAAGTAAATACGCATACATCTCATTAATAAATTGATAGAATGAAACGACAAATATAGTATAACTACGATTGAAATTGTAATTGTCAGTGGAAATTGTAAAGTTCCTAGCATTTTTCTAATCAGGGCATTATTTTCGAGAAAATCAATTCTAATTCTTTTGTTATTCACGTGCACGTGTTCTAATAATTTATTTTGTAAATACATTTTACTTTTTCATTATTATAACCAGAAATCGAAGCCAGAAGCTCGTATATAGGTACTGATTATTAGAAAGGGTTAGGATATATACTATGATACTGGATTGCAATCACGTATTTGAAGATTTTCAAGACTCCTTCGCCTTTTCCGCGTTTTTTGTAAACCGCAAGCTGTCTTTCCTAAATCTAACCCGAGAAACGTTCCCATTCCATTAAACTTGACACATACCAGCATATTGCACTATCTAATCTCTATACAGTTCCTTCATATAATAGCCCATTATTGTTATCACCACTATTCAAGAACCCTAATTGGCCACTATACTGAAAACACGGAGAGCGTTAAAAAAGCTAAGTGCAACAGTGGAAATTGAGGTCCCACGTAGAACCTTAAAAACTGTTCACGAACTTAGATTCCAATATTCAATTACACGAATATTGAAGTACCATTAAATCCTTTACAGTTCTTCACTTCTTCCTCCACTGTTTCACATCTTCGCTTTAGTTTCACCTTTGACAAAACCTTTACTTGCGACAAATATCATGAACCATCAATGACCCACATGTCAGTAGACGCACTTCCCCCATAGCTGTGACAAAGCATCCCCAAAATCCCTACGATTTCCCTTAAACTAGTAAGACCATTCTCCAGAAGCTCCTCAAGCAAAAGTCACGCTTCCCCGCAACAGAGATAATGATGGTCTCTATCTCTCACCCGAGACTCGCAAGTCTGCAAGGACTGCAAGCGCAAAAACACGGATACGCTCCCGCGGACGGTCTACGAGACCTGCGATGCATCGGGTGCGTCGCGACGAGTTCCCGTTCCGTCATTTCCCTCGCCGGTTGGCCCTGGACGATCTCTTCCACGGCAACTGATGCCGTGCTGGTTGCTGCGCGAAAGAGCTTCGCATTCCGGAGGTCCCATGCAGATCCGATCTGTCGGAGTTATGCGTTATTGGCCGGCGTACGTCGTCACACGCGATTCCGTATCGCGCGGCAATTCCCCGCGTAAAATTCCGCACGGCACACCAGCGTTGCATAAACATTAGGGATGTATCTTCGATCTCCGCTGGCCGCAAGACGGTGGCGCACACCCACGTTCTTGAAATTGAAGAGAGAAGAAAAATCTGAATGGGTGCTTCGCCGTGTCCGGAGAAGGGGCGGGCGGGGAGAGGGGAGGGATGGATGGAATTATAGGCATAACAGAACGTCGAGCGCGTGAACCCGGTATTTTTACGGGCCAGGCTTGTTTATAACCTTCGGGAGGACCGGGAATCTATTAGGGGGGGCAGCGCTTTAACCCGTTAAACGAATGGTTCCTTGATCAGAAGCACCCTTGTGCCCGTGGTTCAGAGGGAACGATGATGCACGGGGTGTTCAAGAAATAGGTTGTCACGCTTTGGAGGCGACGGTGTCCAAGCCTGGGGCCCCGTAGGAGTCTGGGTTATGCATGCCTCGGTTAGCTCGCTCACGGGCCATTGTCCCTCTCTGTATATCGTATTTTCTTTGCGTGGGACGTGCAGATAGGAGGTATAGTAGCGGGAAAATGTAGGTATAGCCAGGTCGTAAATTAAAAGGCTCTGATTAAGGATGTATCGGACGTACAATATTAGACGAAAGTATTAGAATTTGAAATACTTGAATATCTACATCTTACGCATAGTAAATCTAGGTTTAAGGAACTACGTATGAAGGTATTGGGGATATTAATATAAGGAAATATGAATCTGTATATCGCGATAATTAATATTCGACGTAAGACACAAGCCTAAATAAATATGAGATAATTCAAGTACATTATGATGCATCCAGCAAAAAAATATAAAAATGAAAATATATAAAAGGAACTAAAGCGGATTAAAAATTGAGAGACGAGGCCATTTCCAAAGAGATTCAGTTTAATATTTCAGTCGCTAGTGAGTGAGATGCGAGATCGCAAGTTCGTTCCCTATCGAGGGTGAAGACTACAGAGACATGTTGACATGCTATTGGCAGTCGCAGCATATAAAGGTATATGGAACGAAATGAAACGATGGTTTGCGTTATTATAGCGTTCCATCTCCTTCGTGATGAAATATCCGATATTGGAATTTTCTTCCCAGTTCGTCATAAAAGGCCCGTGAATAATTTTCCAGGGTTACATAAGCGCGTGCACTCTATTACGATACACAACAGGATGGAAGCGAAGAAATATTTCAAATATTCTCGCAGTCGGCATGGTGCAATTTTTAAAAAATCTATCCATCGGCACCTTCGCGTCTGAAATACCTACACGGTCACTCACAATTTTGTTCACGACACGACAGACTACTGTCCTGTTCGTTCAAACACATTAAGGTAGATGTCCCCATTACGGACCGCGTCCCCATTAGTGACCAAATTATTCATTTATATTGTTTATTGCAACACAGAAAGCAAAATATCAACCAGAATTCATTTATAGTGTCATACGTTATTTATGTAACCGTACATTCATCTTTAAGTAAATTCACATGTAAATTAGGACTTGGTCATTGACATGAAAGTTGACAGATTCTAATAACGCGAGGTTGTACTACAGATATCATTAAACTCGCAAATTTTACAATAAAAATACATGGATCCATGCAGCAACTTACTCAAATTAACTAGAAATATATACAGAATTATAAAATAAAAAGAAAATATTCATTTCCTTTCATTATTGTAGCAGAGAAGCGATGATGGTACAAGTTGGTCAATAAAGGGGACATCAGGTCCAACATAATTTTCACCATAATTTTTATGTAAATAGTCAAAGAGCACTCTAAAACTAATTTGATTAAGAAACTAGAGACTTCAAAAAATACAACGATCCATACTTTATTCAAACATTGTCGTATATTAGTGTAAAAATTACTACTTCGAACCAATAACACTCTTAAACGGTCGTTAATGGGGACATTTACCATATGCCTTATTTCTCCTATTAAATACTTTGTAGTTCGTTACTCTCTTAATTTATGTGACCGAGCCTGTTAATCACTGTACATTCTTTTAATCCTCTAACTATTTTTCATCCCGAAACGGTTCCTACGTATTTAAAAGCATGTATTGGAGAACTGTCAAAGACAAATTACCACATTTTTTACAGTAGCAAATGGTCCGCAGGATCCACCGCCACGTTCCATCCGTTTGTACTACCATAACCATTGAATTTTCTTGTCGAGTTCACCTGTCTTGCCAAATGCAGATGTACTGCAAAATGACGAGGTAACTCGTCCTGCGCACTCAATAAGTTAACCCACAAAGGAAGCTCGAACACCACTTTTGGCGAAGTGAAGAAAAAAAAAGGAGGAAGAAATTTCCAGCTAGCTTCAGGGCCGAACAGCCAAGGAATATTCACGAGCCAGAGGGGGTGACAACCCCGGCGAAGCACCGCGGCCAATCTTATGGAAAATGCTGACAGCACGTCTACTTTGCAGAACAGTTTACAACCCCGTCGACCCTGTCGTAAATATCAAGGAAACCCGTGCATATGTTGCGTCGCGCAGTCAAATTCGCCAGCCGTCCCCTCCCTGTCGCGGCAAAGGGAGGGGGTGGAAATTTTATGATTGCTGTTCATCCAATAACTCGATGGCCCCGGTTTTTTCTCGGCCTCCCGTATCTGCAGCGGGTTTTTACGTTTCCTCTGGGCTTTGCCAGCCCCATACGGTGTCATTACACACCCCATAAAGCAGCGGCACGCCATCGACCAGGCGCTTCACTACCAGAAATTCCGAATTATTGACCGCCGAACACGGTGTGTCTGGTCGGCCAGCGTTGATTGGAAACCTCGTTCCTCCAGTTAGGACGGGGCTCGTGCTGCCATCGTTCCATATCGCTGCTCGATAGCTACGAGCGGCGCAACGAACAGCTTTCTGTCACCAGCTGCGAGGGTTGCACGTACCGCACTTTCCACGTCCCATTCGGCGTTGCTGCGATCTCAACATTCGTTAACTTCTCCAGCGGAGCGAGCACGCGAGCCGCGGTATGCGAGATTAAAAACGCTTCTGTTTTTCTTCCAAGCAGTTGCTCATTTCCGCAATGATCCGCGCGCTATTGATAAATCTGTCTGCGCAATATTTATGTCAGATTGCCGGGCGACATAACGAGATTGGAATTACCTGCGTCGGCAACGCCAGGAAAAATATGTCAAGAGCTGCATGAATAAATATACATCGTATGCGGTAGCCCTGACGTCAAGTCTAGATTCGACACGTGATTCGTGCAGATTCATGTTAGGTCTCGTCAGAAAGTTCGCACGAAACGATGGCTCGCTTTACTATTATTTTATTCGCATTAATCGTTGCAGTTGGTCGCTTAAAATTTGCTACGGTCAGTGACGTAGTGACTGATGCATCGCAAGATTTTTCTAGCGTTACGGTGCCAAGCTGCGATAATAAAGTGGTAAAATATTTGGGTACCAACAGAGAAACGTTCCTAACTAGAAAATTCTGATTTTAATAAAACTTCGTCTGAATGTAGAGCAGATTTGACTATGCAGTGAGCAATTTTTTGTGAGGAAATTCGCTCTGAAGGGGTGAAGTTTGCCATTAAAGTTATCGCGCTTTTTTTTCTATTTTTAATATAATTTTGTAACAGCGAGATATTGAACACAACTTTAAGTATAAGAATTGTTCAGTTTCTCGTGCTCTATCGCATTACCAAAAGAAAAATAAAATTATATTAGGGAAACGAAAAAACGCGATAACTTATGGGGCTAATTTCAGCTGCTCGGAGTAAATTTCGGTTGGGAAAGAAATTACGAAGTTTCATTAAAATCGGAACGTTTCCTTGTAAGTGCGGAAGCAATAACAATAACTGTACAAACTTTCTAGTGTACCTAATACTTTCGTTCCATAAACGGACGAAAGGTGCAATTGATTGGCGCATAGATTCTTGCCTTCCATGGATTCGTTTGCTTCCACGCTTCTAATGCAAATAGCAGCTATTAAGGGAAGAACAATCTGGGCATGACGATCAGTCATGTCTTTCCTGGAAGTGTCATTGTTCTTCGAGAATAGGGTTAGCGAGGCACTTCACGAAGCTTCGCGACGAACGTGTCCGTCGAAGGGGACATCTAGATCCTGCAGCAAACGCGTGCTTCGCCTGGCAGCTCGGGGTTTTGTGCTTTCGCCACGACATCGGCGTCGTTTAGCAGTCATCTCACCTATCTGCCCTCAGCCCAACTGGCTCCAAACTGTTTTTCCATTCCTCCCCGCGGCCAATGCGTGCGGCAGATTTTGTTTCGGATTGTATACTCCTCGTTTATGTTTCTAATTAGTCGGCATTCCCTCTTCCTCCTCCACTTTTACACGCTCTCCTGCCATTCTATGTATAGTTCCTTTCCTATCATTCCCGAACACGTACTTACGAGGGGAGTGCACGAGGCTCGAGTCACACAGAGAACACAGAGAACCTAGTACTGAAAATTTCTTCAGAAAAGTGAGTTTAAAGTTGGGGCTTTTTTCAAGGAGGCAATCGATTCAATATAATCGTCAGAAAAATAATTAGAAATTAGGAAAAACTATATATTTCCGTTTAGAAGACACAATGAACTACTGATTGACCCCCCCAACTAATTAGTTTCTACAGATTCTCTTTTCTTCCTGTTTTATTTACGCGAACGTAAATATTCTTACTCTGAAAAACGCAAAAATTTGAATTTGATTTTCTCAAAAAGCTGGTTAGTAGCACGACTTGTGCTTTTGATATACCTATCATGTAAAATTTTAGAAAGATGTTAGAGAAATTGGTGAACTTGAAAATACGTCATTTAGCACAAAAAGATCCTTACATTACCTATATTGTCAACTTGATATACGACATATCAAAGTGTTATTAATCGGTTTCCTGCAACTTCGTAAGCTACTACAGAGTCCATAATAAGTGTCGGCATAATTATTTATCCGATGTTTTCGCAATGCTTAGGCTAACGCGCGTTAAATCAAACGAGAACCAGATCTACCTGATTAACGAGAATTTAATAAGATGTAATAAGTGGTTGAGCATACGAAGCCATACAATTATCATTGGACGGATATAAATGGCTCGTAAATCAGAGGCTGCGAGGTAAGGACATTGATTGGAATATTAAATTTGCAACTTGTGTAAGACTGCTTCTGTTAACAGTCTATAAACCAAACGCTTTACGATAATGGTATCGTACGTAGAATGATGAGGGAAATCAACTAATCTGAAAAACGATATTAAAGAAAAATATTGGAATTGTACTTTACTAAGTAGTGCGCGGTTGTATTTATGAAGAATTAAGATCGTAAGAAGATAGAGCTGTCATATCATTTAACTTTTTGCGGCCCTAAGTCCAGAATGTCATTTAACATTAGAACTTAATATATCTCCGTTGTTTTTAACCGACTTCAAAAAAGGATGAGGTTACTCAATTCGATCCGTAGGTATATTTATTTGTTTATGTATATTCAGCCATGACTTCCGCATAGGCGAACAGATTTCGAGGATTATTTTTTTATATTGGGAAGAGTATAAAGAGCCGGTGGTACCATGTTATTTTTTTTTATTATTATATAGATACTCTCGAATTAACTAAAATTTCTGTTTTAAAGTTTGTATGCGAATAACTTTGTAACACGCGAATCGATTTGGATGATTCTTTCGTTGTTATACATATAGGATATATCCCCCCAATCGGTACGATGGTGAATGTTTTTTTAACCAACTTCAAAAAGGAGGTTGTAGATTCAAACCGTATGTATTTTTTGTATGTTTGTCCGCGCACAACTCCTCAGCACGTGGACCGATTTGGATGATCTTTTTTTTATGCGCAAGAGGGCGATGCCCCGGCGGTCCCGCCATATACTGCATCAATACTGGTTCCATACTTTGCCAGTACTGGTTAATAATAACTAATTCGAGCCATCCTTATTCTCACTTTTTTCAGGTCGCTTATTTTGGGAATCTTCCTTTTCTAGCAAACAGTTCTTTTTTTACGTGCAGCTTCTTTTGTAGGCCTGCCAATTTTTTACAACTAAATGTAGTTATGTAATTTAAATAACTAAAGAGTAAAAAATAACGAAATTTAAAAAAATAAAACCGACTTCGAAAAAATAAAAATGCTCTAAAAAATAAAAAATACTTTTCTTGCAAATGATGAGACGCTGACATAAAAAAGAGAGTCGTAGATTAAATAAAGAAAAAAATTAATTTTTTACTTTTAAGTGCATTTTTATATTTTTGAAGTCGGTTTTATTTTTTTTTTTTAAATTTTTAATAACACGAGAAAATATCAAAGGAATAATATTTCTTTCGGAGACAATCTATGAGCTTTATGACTTTACTGTCTACGTCGGGAGTTCAGACGATCGCCCGAACCTCAGCGTGGTCAAAAGTTCGTGGAAACCGTTGATAGTTCTTGACCATCTCCTTCCACTCTCATGAAGGAGTCAACTAATTTTGAGAAAATCATCTCCACCCACTAAGACATCCTTTCCTATTTTAAAAACCGACGATATTGTTGCAACTGAGGTAACAGTCTGTTCTTAACAAACATTCAACCTGACAGAACCATTTTTCCCTGTACCAAATTCAATCCGATATTTTGTTAAGATATATCTTTCCACCATCTCCATTGAAGTAGGAGTCGTGGGGCCGCTTGTAGATAATTGTAATAGCAAAAGCGGAATTTACAACTTCGTAAAAATTCGAAACGGCTCAACATCACCATACCCACAAAAGTAATAATGGCCCATGATTTTATACACCCAATCCCGCTTTGACGCACCAGCACGCCCCAACCCGTTAAAATCTACCGTCTCCCGTTACAACCCCCCCAAGCGGCTCTATCGATCCTCGCCATTCACATCTTCAGCCCGTGTCACGAATATTTAGACGGTCCTCCGTCGCATCACCTCCCCCGACGCTCGTTCCCGCGCTTGCAAAAAACGGTCATCTCTATTCCTCCGCGACGCCGACGGACCCCCTCCCCGGCTGGCCGGAACGGGACGTCATCCGCGGCGCATCCGGCCGCGGTGATTTATAAAACGCAATTAGCGAGAGAAAAAATGCCCGTCGGAATTCTCGATCGACGTGCCCGCTTCCCGATACCTGCTAGCCAGGCGATTAACGCAAGCAACGACGCCAGGCGTCGCCGAGCATTCGCCTCCACTCATTGATGGATCCGCCGTTTGCCGTGGACGGTCATTAATAATTCATCCGTCATCGGCCGCAGCGGTAATGGCATCGGTAGCCAGCGGCCAGGAGCATTCATATCTGTGAATCGATCCCTAAACTCCGGCCGCTGCCGCGGTCAGCCTTCACCAGCCTTCTGATTTGCATATAAAGGCATTCCTTCGGCTCTCCTTGCCGCGGCCGCGTAACTGTAAGTCCTCGTTGACAGGATCTGCCAACAATCTGGCCTGCATGATTTGCTGGACGCGGACCCCTGGCTGCTTAGGCTACCTTGGCGTATTGGCTGTGCCGCTTCAATTTTTCTCTTCTTCAGCCCCGGTTCGCCACATTTTCTCTGTCTTTCAGATAAAATAGGCCTGCACAGGAGGGAGGCTGTCGGGGATTCTTGAGATTCGATGGAGGATGGAGGGTTGATTGACTCGCCGTTGAGGATGACAGATTTATTATTAAAGCCTCGTCACCCTTCTTACAGAATCGATTCCTCTAGTCTTCCAAGGTGTGACTTTCGCCACGTTGCTTATGGATTTTTAAACATATTAATTGCAGACACGAGCACCTGGAATCCGGTACGCTGACACGAAACGTCTACAGCGCATAGGAAAGTGAATCCCAGTGTCTTCTACGTTTTCATACGCCTCTCTCCTTCCATTGGATTCTGTTTCTTTTCCTTTCATCGTGTCCTCCTCCTTCCACCCTCTTCGCCCGTCGTCCACCGTCTCCTTCCTAGGCAGGCCCCGCCGTCCCACTTTCTCCTGCATGCTCCAACTAACACAGATCCGCAGGTCAGCCTTCACTCTCGTTCACTACGCTGAATTCTACCGTTGAGGAGGATATCGGTGCCCCCGACGCACGCTTCGTCGTTCAACGAACTCCCATTTCCCAACCCCGAGACACCTGCACCTCACCCACTAGCGAGAGGGTGTTCTCCCCTTTCATCCACCCCCTGTTTATTAACCACCCGCGACTCAATGCTCGCTGGCACTGTTTTATCCGGCTATTGTGACGTGACGTGAGCTCGTAAACTGGGTTTACGTAATTACGTGGGACAGGAGGAGCGGCTCGGGCCCCCGGGGGCTGACCCAGGATCGGCCTCGTCAATAAGTCGGATGCCATTAACATTCCCCGACCGGTTGGGTTAAGTCAGGTTAGTTACCGGGTTAACCTTACAAAAACTGTCGGGTCAGTCCCGGCGACGAGGCTGTAGGTCCCCTCCGTGGGCCCACATGGCCCAGGGCTCCGGGCCCCGGGCGTAGAAGCCGCCCATGAATTTCGGCTAATGAGAACATTTCGAGATACGTCAGTTCCAGTATGCTAATGGCCATACAGATGCCGATACAATTTCGAGATGAATCTTTCTCTCCTCTTCTCCGTCTACCTATCCCTCCCCCGTATCCCTATCTCACTCCGGAGGCCCCATCACCTTCACCGTCGTCCCCGTCCGCCGTATATTACGGCTGTCCGCCATACCTTGGCCTAACTATGCAGCTCGTAGAGCTCGGTGCGTGCGTCTTATGCAAATACGGTGTATCTTGTTTAATTAAAGTCAAGGTTCGGCGTTGGCTGTCCCTCGCAAACCGCGGGGTTTCGGCTGGATCGGCGGCGCGCAGCTTCCGTATTACCGGCCGTCGATATTGGGCCTCCGCGGGGAGTCCCGCGCCTGCCGAGGATGATCTAGGTGACTCCCCGGGCCGGTGGTTTCCCAGTGTTCACCGCGCGCCTGGGACTGGAAAGTGGACGTGGAAGTTTGACGTGCGCTCGGGCCAGGTCGATCCCCGGGCACGGCCTTCCGGTCTTGGAGAAAGTGTGACGGGAAGGTTGTGGCGGAGCGCGGCGACCTTGGCCGGCGATCTACTCTGACTGATTTAAGGCACCCCGGGCAAAATATTATGAAAAACTACGGCGAAAAAAAATGTGTCTCCGCTGGCAGGACGGTCTGTCGCGCGGACGTTGTAAATTACACGCTCGATGCGGGATCGTAAAATTGGATACCAGGGACTACCAGCTTTGACGGCACCGTTTTAGGGCTGCAATAAATTACAACTTGCACAATGTGTCGCTTCCAACAATTTTTGACCAAAGAATTTCGCTGCACTTTCAAAACTCCCGGGGACTCGTGCTTCGAAGGGGCTACGATTTTTGTGTAATTGCTGCGCGGGTAAGGAGGACCATAGATGGTCAAGCGTGCTGGGTCAATCAAGGGGCTTGTATAAGTGTCTCGTATGTGTAGGGACGTGCTTGCAGGCTCGTGTCAATGATTTAAAAGGGGTTGAACTGGTCTGTTTGAGAGAAACACTATTGAGATGGAACAAATTTTTTATATAGAAAATGGAAGGGACACTCTAAAGGGGATTGAACATATTGTTGACATTTTGCAAACGCTTTCCTCGTCCACTACAATAAAGAAATAAACATTGACGATTTAATAACTAAACCAACTACATCATTCTATTTAGTAACGAAATTTTATAATAATGAATTAGACCTGCGATTATTTTTAATTCATTTTCGAAACAGAGCAGCTTCTGCGTAATCGATAACAGAGTCGATAAGGACTGATTGTTTCCCTCTGTTCTTGTAAATTACAGTAGGCTGAATAGCAAACTCTGTGCTCGCAATAATATTCGTGACGATATTTGATTTTACGACGTCAAGCTGAACGCTTTTGCAATTGTGCCGACAGTTGTGTATGTTATTGCTTGACAACGTTTAGTTTATTTATAAGGTGTCATGTTGAAAGAGTTTTGCAGCCTGCCTTCAGGGTATAACAAGTAGCTTTTATGGATCGTAAAAGATTTTCATGGGAGAACTTGAGACGATTTTTATACGACTCTTGTCAAAAACCTGTTTCTTCTCTAATCGAGGGTTCTTCATCATTGGTTAATGCTAAAATGATTACAATGCAAGGGGGCTTGTGTCATAATGACGCAGATGCTATGAACACTATTGCAGAGTTTATACTACAGTTTGAAGGCTCTGTCCAATTCATGTTTGATGTATAGGTGATAGTCAATCATAATTGACAAGCATGCTTGATCGTCTGTAGAAAACTTAACTCCGGGAGGGCTTTTGGGGTTTTGACTGATGCCACCTATTACCTACTTGAGTAGTTTTCTTTGTTTAATTATTAATTACTTTTATAATGTGTAAACGATTATGTTATGTTAGAAATTGGTGAAATTGCAGATGTAAATCTTATCTCTTATGACATAAAGGATTAGCAATGGGGTAATAGTGATAATATGTATAAATGTAACGATCTTAAACAGTGATCTTAAACCTTTTAGGACAATTTTCAGAAGAAGATTCTGCTGCTTTGGTAAAATATTAATTTAGTTTCGGTAAAACAGATTATTTTTGGTATACTGTAATTCCTTTGTCACAGTGATTATCATGACCCATCAATAATCTTTGATTGCTAATTGTAACCCATAGAATCACCTATTTTGTTTTTTATTTATGGACTTATGTATACCCATAGATAGCTCTTACAAAGCCAAGGAATGTAAAGCTATGAAATTCAAACTACGGAGATGTTTAAAACCACCATAAATGTTGAACTCAGCTAAAATCGTTATGGGGCTAAACGAAAGCAGACTGATTTGTGATATTACCTTTTGGCCAGTTTAGGATTAATTGATAACACTTTTTTTGGCCTGTGCATATGTTCAAACTAGGCAAAAATTAATGAAACTTTGTGTCCTACACTTCATCCTGATAAAACAGTATCATAATGGAAGAAAAAAATTGTGTCCTCGATTCAAAAACTACTTAGAAACTTCAAGCTTTAAAATGCCTTTTTTAAAACATTTTTGCGACCATTTTTCACAAATGTACACAAATTCAGAATTTAAAAATATCAATATTTCATGTCTTGACCTGTAGATTACATATGAAGGGCAAGGGGGAAAAATAGGGAATGTCCATTTTTCGTGATTTTCAGATTTATAGCATATTTTGTTGGTGGCAACTTGTACTACAGAAGTGTCGAATCACAAAGGGTTATAAAGTTCGAATACCCTCGTAAGATAACGTTAACGATTTGGTACACTGGTTAAAAACAAAAAGTGTCTACGCTGCCTACTGGAACAAAGTACGGAATGTCTCCACTCTTTGTCTAAGCACAAACTTCTGTAAAACAAGGTAAAGCAAGAAATTATTCAAGAAGAAAATTATATAAGAAAATTAAATTCATTTCACCTTGTTTCTTTACTGATGGGCTAAAGTATTACAACTTAATTTTCTTGATACAACTATTTTTTTATATTCTCTTCTTTCCTCCTTACCCTTCATATAATAGGTACGTACCTACCCACACAGCTACACGAATGAATCAACAACTTATATGGTAATTTTTAATATATGATTTAATCAAATGGAATTTTCTGAGAACTGCGTAGTTAAGCTTCTTCCTTATACCCAATAATTAATTTTCAGGATATTGTGTTAAACATGTAATACACCCCCAATTTTTAGGTTTACTTTTACCGTCCAAATAGGAATGTCTTTCAAAAAAAGTACACATGAAAATATTTTTTTGAAAACTTACTAAATACCCAAATTTCGTTAAAATTGAAATTGTGTCACTTGTGGAATGTCCTTATGCACAAGTGCCTCACCACACAAAACACTCTTAGTGATTCACAAGGCAAGTAGTATTACATACTGACATATTCATACACTTTCCATCTCTGTCAAACCAATACAGTCCCTGTCAAACGAACATACTCAAAATACCTACCAGTCATGAGCCACACGAGTGTCGCCCACGAAAATATTCCAAAAACAAAACGTTACCAGAACGTCCCCCTAATGTTCTCGAGCCCAACACCCAAATCGTCGATGTCGCCGGAAAGTAAGATCGTGTCGCGGATCGTCGTCCAGGATCCAGCAAAGGGAACATCGCCGTTCAGCCTGGCTCGTAATATCTTCATATCCTTAGTTTATTCGTTCCCAGGCAGAATTCCTCGAGCTCGTAAAACATCGTTGGTCCCCGTAAAACCGATCTCCACAATGCCGAGAGGCGTAACGTCCGCCTTTATCGCGATTTGTAAAGCTGAAGTGTTACGAGCCGCGTACAGAGAAGGATCCTCCAATAAGAGCAAACCGTCGCCTCTGGTCGTAAACTTATGCGAAGCTGAGGCTCCTTCTCCGGACACCTAGCCCCGGCTTCCATCGGCCGCCTCGGAAGTGACGTAACCAAGACCCAGCCGCTAATCCGCCGCCTCGTAAAAGGCTTCTTCATTTCCCGATTGAAAAATTAATTATACCGAATAAGAGCGAGCCGAACGGGGCTATAAACTCGGTGAAATTTAAATTGAATCGGTGGGATAGTGGTTGGACCAAGTCGCCCGTACCCCCCTCCGTCCTTTCGACATGCTTCTTTTTGCTCCAGACTTCGATACTGGACCTGGAAACCGGGGAGGAATAAAACACATCCACATACTCTCGATTCTTGTCCCTTGTCGAGTGCTCGCGCGAACTGGGACTCTTATCTACAGAAGTGGGGCATAGTTTTACTACTTTTGTGGTGAGATAGTTAGCCGTGCATTTTTCTTTATGGGACTAAACATGGCGGCTATAATTTGTACCTTCTGAGATGATGGATATCACTCCCAGTGATATTACTTAGTTATTTAACACAATATCCTGAAAATTAATTATTGGGTGTAAGGAAGAAGCTTAACTACGCAGCAAGTACACCTACTTTGCAGAAAAGTTTCTAGGTAGGGGAAGAGGGGCATGACGGGATGTCGTAAAAAAACGGTAATAGAAAAATGCTAGACATTTGATGAAAGTACCAAAAGGAAATCATTGTATTGTAACAGGTAGGTCGTTGATAGAAATGAGTGGTTATTACTCGCAGTCAGGAGGTAGAAGAAGAACGATTCTTTGGGAATTTAATTCAGAAAGTAGGTACACGCATATTTTTATGCAAAGGCTTTTGTATTCAGCTGAGGAACACTTTAACAGGTTACTATATCGTTTTGGTGTAAAAGTATTTACTTATTGCAAAATTACAACTGGTTTCCCGGAAGCTGTTTTTAGAAACACGTTTCGCGGTGAACAATATTGTTCATAACTGGGTTACCTAAAATCAGAAAACGAAGAAGTTAGTACAAAGCTTACTTACTTAGTCTTTAATCGTTCCGTTTTATAAAATATTAATCTGGAGAAAAATGGCAGGTGTTTAAAGTGAAACGATCGATTTGCGTAGAAAAAAGCACTCATTTTTCATCCATAGAATAAAAACTATGCATTGGAAAAGCAAATCCTTCGATTAAAGACTTAAATTGAATGTCTAGAAGAAATCTACAAAGCTTCAGAAAGATTGGTGAAGCGGGTTTTGAGAAATCATGGTCACCGTAATTGAAAAACCCATTTCGGGAAAATAGTTTTAATTCTGCAATAAATAAATACTTTTACGCCAAAACATAATATAATAACCTGTTAAAGTGTCCCTCACCTGAATACAGAAACCTTCGCATAAAAATATGCCTGTACACTTTCCGAAATAAATTCCCAAAGAGTCGTTCTTCTTCTACCCCCCGATCGCGAATAACCCTTTAAGGTCCTGAAAGTTTTGGAGTTCTTGAGTTTTGAATGTTTGCTGCTTTACATTCGAACTTACTCACGATCACGCCGATCAGCAACATAAACGCAAGCAAGTTCTCCAGTGTCTCAACGATATCAACAAGCAGGGTAATGCTTTCCAAGCCCGAATATTTTCGGAACTTTCAAAATTGCCGAACCTATTTCAGTCTCAAGACACTGTCTTGGAGACAGTCTGAAACTGTCTCAAAACATCGTACCTACTCGCGATTTGTTCAAGACATTCGCAAGGAAGCTTATCGAAGTCCCCACAACTGGACATGTCCGGGCTTTAGAGAATCTCTAAAACGACGGTACGGTCGAGCGCGTTGGCTGAACAGCCCAGACACTCGTAAAGTCATATCTGTTGCGCGTTACACGCATCGTCTCTCCAGGAAGGCAGGAAGATAAATGACGAACGTCTTCCGAAGGGTATAATCTCGAGACACGTGCTTGGCAACGTTATCTCGCCCGTCGGAGAAGTTCAGATCCACCAGGCCTCGTCTTTTTGGCGAGATGACTGATGGCCCCTGCGGTCGGCGGCGCTTTGCTCCTGTCCCGTGTCGCAATAATCAATTAGCTCGACGTGTGTTGACGTGGCTAATTCCTTGTGTAACTGATAGCCGACCGTGCCTCATAACCCCTTCGCCGAGACTAATAACCACGATGACGGGGGACCTTTGAGTCTATTTCGACGTGGCGCGCGTGTCGAGGTGGAAAAATTGGTAGATCATCGCCAGCCATCGGGGTACGTGGCTCAGCTGGTCGGATTAGGTACAGGGGTTGTGTATCAGCTTGGAGACTTTTGCCTCGATATTATTTCAGATGCACGTAAGACGTTTCAAGAAATGTTTTCACGACTTACCTACAGAGTGGATAGTATACTCGCTAGGGTAAATGTCCCTATTACTGTCAGTGTCCCTATTACTGCCACTTTATTTACTTTACTCAATAAAAATGTAACGTATAAAGAATAGTGTACAATAAGAATATGTATTATTATTAAATTCGGACTGTTCTTATTATTATTAATATTATTGTTGTACACTATTCTTTATACGTTACATTTTTATTAAGCAAAATAAATAAAGTGACAGTAATAGGGACATTTACCCTATGTGTCTTCGTTCCATTTCCTTGTCATCTTTCAAAAAATTCAGATCTTCTTAATCACTTGATAGGCATTTTGGATTGATTAATTGCTTCCTTCTACATCATTCGTCAGTGTAGAATATGCAGTGTTGTTTAAATATACCCACAGAGTGCATGTCAGAATAATGTCTAAACTGTGCAATCATTGCTCGCAAAGACGAATAACCAATATTCGCGTACTAAAGCAATATTATAAGATAGAACTTTGATGTGAAGCGTGCCCAGAAATATGCGAATAACGGATAAGATACTTCCTCTAAACACATACACGATAAATGAAAGCAAACATATAATTTGCGCTACCAAAGCTAAAAATCGCTTGTACATGTCTGAAAGGATCCATCTTTAGGCCCATCTTTATTAACTATTTGTTACTCAGCTTCGTAAATACTATCTACTCCAAGCCCTGAGCCTCTTTTTAAAAACACCCTGCACGCATCTTTAGCGTAATGTGAAATTAACTTTCCGACTAGCTGGAACGTAGCTCACGGGGTAGGTAAGCCAAAGATTTGATTTCTGACGTAACCAAGAAAGCTGCCATTATCGACAACTCGATTCACGGTTCACCTTGCTTGGAAGGAAAAACTCCCCATAACTGGAGGGTGAAACTCGAAGGCGAGTTAGGCGATCGCGTAACATGTTCCCGGGGCAAAATGTATCTACGAGTGCCTCGGGAGGATATAAATAAGCGGGCAGGAGTCGACAAATCAAGAAACTATCGACATAAATAAATTGCGGCCCGCCAGGGGGTTTCGCGGTTCTAACTTGTATGAGGAAAATGGCAGGCCCTAAGTCAGCAATTACCCACATTTCCAGCTCCCCGTGGCTATTATATCTACCTGCCCTCCTCTATTTCTCGTTCGGCTACGGATCCGGCTACACTGCCTTCCAAACGGCGCGTGGTGGGCCACCTTTGGCACACACTAGTATTAATAACTTTTTAGGTGTACTTCAATCCGCGGGCACCGAAGAATTTTGAAGCTATAGCTAAAGCTAGACGCTAACCCCCCGAGTGTCCATTTTTACCGATGAAAAATCTTTCCCGTGTCTAAATTTGGGTGGCTGAACAGTGTCACATAACATATTTTCCCACGCAAATTGCCTTGATCCTCAGTTTATTGTCTTCAAACCTTTCACATAGCCTTACAGAATTTAACGGAATAAAAGATTTGCCGATAGGTACTTGATAACTAAAACTCACCGGAAACGATTTATCTGTTTCCAAAATTCACTCGCAGCTGGTCTCCCCCCCCTCGTACCAAAAGATCGTTCACCATCAATTACGAATTTTCGTAAGCGGGGTGCTCGGTCTACCGTGATTCGATCTAAATCTCAATTTTGGAGCGTCCTATATACACCGAGGCCGAGTCTTTCCACCCCCGCGGGCCCCTACCCCTCGCTCCTTTCACCCCCTCCGCCCTGCCCCCAATGCTCATCCAGTGAATTACTTCGTTAGTGGCTACCTTCAGAGGGCTGTTAATTCCTGCAGGGCAGATTATACAGATAGGTTTATTGCACTCGTGTCCCAATCTAATGTCCGTAATGCTCCTCTACCCGCTACACACGCTCTCCCCCTCCCTCCCCGTCTCTTTTCAGGCCTCCCCGAGTTTCCCACTTCTCCCAGCCCTCCACCCACGCGGGCTTCGCTCGCCTGTCGGATGCCATGTTGCTTGATGAACCCGCGTCCCGGTGCGAATAAGCTTCCAGAGAAAACGTGGCCCTCTTGCTTCAAGGCAACTGGTGTCGTTGATCCGCCCACCCTCCCCCCCCTTACCGCGAACATTATTTCTCAACATCCAAATACTTGCTTTACAACCACCAACCGCTCCCCAAAAATGACTGCCACCCTCGCGAATTACCTGCTCACCGTCGAAAGCCGTCTTACTGACGCTTAATCAAATTGCCCAGAGTGGGGGAGCCGGGGGTTGAGGAAGCTCGTCAACTCTGCTCGTAATTCTCGATTCCCCTGGTCTCATTGATGTCCACTTGGCCGGCTGTTCCTCCCCTCCTCGCCTCCCCTTTCTCGTGGCTCTTCCTCACGGCCGGCTGAGCACGTCAGCTCCGAAAATTTTGGTAACGAGTTTAGCATTACGCCGGCCAACGGGCCGAGGGTGTCTGATTTTAATGGCGCGGACTGCGGGCTAATGGGCCGCCGATTGTCCAAGCCCATTTAAGTCCGGCCCAGACGCGTCTGCCGGCCTCGGAATAATGGTGCCCGTCGGGCTCACGGTCGCAGACCTCGGGTCTCATGGCTGCTGGACACCCGCGCGATAATTTCGGCGCGTAATTAGACCGCGCCAGCTCGCCCAGAATATTAATAACGCGGGCGTAATTAGACCGGGGCTGGTGCCGGGATTTACCGGCGAGCGGAGCTCAGCGAGAGCTGAAGGAGGATGTCACCTCGGAGCGGACGATTCAATTGTCGGCGTTGATAGATGCTGGGTCTTGAAAGAGGTGGTTATAAAATCGTGGGAGTACGAGCTGCGACGATACAGTTTAGAGAATAATCTCATTTAATGATTTTATTTTCATAATTAAACAGCTGCGAGGCCATCGTCTTCGAACTTCGAAGCAGTCCCCTTGAGACTGGACATTGCACACACGCATCTCAGCGTCCGATCCATGGACCCTAACATTTTTGCTAATCGATGAGCGGTATCTGTTTTAATACCCGCATTGCATCACTTCGAATTTCTGAAACTGGCTGAAAATGCCTTTCTTCCATGATTCATTTTACTCGAGGAAATAAAAACATATCACGAATAGACAAATCAGGCGAATTACTTGCTCCCACGTTGTGATCGATTTTGAAATTAAGAACTCTCGCTATAAATAGTAGCGATGAAAAATCCACAACCCAGCATGTCTTTACGCGAATCAACTTGCACAACAACTAAAACGATTCGCAATGTTAATTTCTCAAATGCAGGCAGTTTGACGGAAACAAAATTATTCTCGAAATTTTATTGTCGCAACTCGTGTGGTTCTACCTGGGTGATTTTTGTTGGCGTAGGGGCTATTTCTTTGCGATGGAGTTGGGCTAAAATGTTCGTCAAGTGTTTGTGATAGAGGAGTTTTAACAGAGTCGATTTCAGTATAGGAGTGTGAGGACCTTTTAGAGTAATCCCGAAGTTTTAATGTTGGCTCTATTGAGACACACGATCAAAAGCGATGCGCCTTTTCACGTGTGACATTTCTGTGGTTTGTGATTGATATTTTGGTTGTAGTTATGCATACTGTTTTAATTGCGATACAAAAGTTATTTCATTATCGCCATTCTCATTATTACAAAAGCTATATAATACAACAGAATTAATAGAATCTTTCCAAAGCAACTGGAAGCTTTTAAAACAACGTTTTCCTCGGACAAAGACGTCGTTCCTCCGTGTCCACCCTTCGCCACCAATCTGAGGGATGTTCCAGGCCGTGGAGACAGTGTTCCTCCACTTATTCCCCGAAATAAATGCTTAAATTCGCGCGAAGTTAATTAAAACTAGGCGTAATTATGGCGCCGCTGCTGTATAATCCGAGGAGCGAGACAATTGCCTCTCCACGGAGAGGAAAGCCATTTTGGCCTGCGCGCGGATATCTTGTCCCTGCGAAGGCTGTATTGTAATAACGCGCCGAGGAAGAATCCACGAAGGGGTAAAAAGGATTTCACAAGGCAAGATGGTTCATTCCTGAAAAATTCAACGTCCTTTCACATTTTCTTTGCGGATGTTCGTTTTACCAAGTGAGCATTTATATCGTCACATAGAAAGTAGCTTTGTAATTTTGCATTACCTCGTAGCTTCTCGAGCAATATTCCAGGACAAATATTCTTTTGGTTTCTAAAGCTATCGAAGAAATGTTTCTTACAGCGATCAATAACTTCACTGGGCTTCGACCTTTCCAAATGGAAGGAATCGTGAAACCCGTTGCGAGCCACTGGCCATGAAAATAGAGAAGCGGCAAAATCCTGTTTCCGCCCGATTACCGAGGGGGAGAAAAAACCGTGTAAATAATTTGTAGACCGATTTAAACTGTAATGAAAGAAGTGTACGACCGCCGGGCGATTTCTGACCTTCGTTATGACACCGTTGGAGCATAACGCGGTTGAATGACACGGCATATTTTGCGAGGGGAACTTTCATTATCGGCGTAAATTTATAATTAATTTTTGTAACGGTAGAATAGCTTCGAGGTCATCGGACTAGGCGAGACTTAAAATCTTTCCACTTCGACGAAGCTGCCTTTCCTACGTACATCGACATATCGACTCTGATCATCAGATGCGAATAGATGTCATCACAAATTAAAATTCCCTATTTCGTTTCGAGTAGACTGTAGTTATATTAAAGAATACAGTTGTGTCAAACGATCGTAGAACGTCGAATTCCATTCATAGACGATTCGGAAGAAAAGGTTCCTTTTCTCTTCGGAAATGGAAACGGCACAGCGCTCGGCCAGGAAATCTTTAACGAAGTATTATTCGCTGGACGAGATTAAGATGCGCGGCCGCAGAAAAGTTCCCGCGAATAGTTGGAACGAATTGGCCCAACTTCGTTAACTGTAATCTCTATTTGATGCAGATAACTTCATTTTCAAGACGGGACAGCGTTTCGAAGCGGCCGCGGAGGCAATAACCAGCTGATTTATTAAACGCTTAATTAATATGTTAATTCAAGGTTTCTTTACCGCAGCGGCAAGAAATTGCGTCGAAATCTTGGAGATGTTGGAAAATCCCGCGACCCGACACTAACAGGATTATTCTGGAAAATTGATCTGAAACAATCGAAATACTTCCCTCGTCCCAAGAAGATAATTATTCTGTTCGATACGGGTTTAAAGGCAAATCAGATTCATATTTAATTGCCAGCCACTCTTGTCCCTTCTCGCAAACGCAGCTCCCTTGTTCCAACAAAATTTCCATCCCCTCTCCTCGCGACCCCTAAAAGCACCGCCATAATCACGCAGTCACCGTCGACGTTTCTATACCGAGCCGTCGCGTTTATTCCCTTAATAAAACCGCCCCTCCCCGGCCATCTCGCAATCCAGCCTCCCCACCCTTCCTAAATCCGTAGCCGAACGGGTCGTCAAAGAATTTTTTCTCCAGGCACAATTAAACCGAGCGAAAGAAATATGCCGGCGAAGGAGGGCACCGTGGAAATCGTACAATCGCCTTAATGGCAGCCACGGTAGGGGTGGCCGACGGCCGGAGGCGCATAATGGTGTTGATTACTAATTACAATTATTGGCCGACGAAGGTACGATCGATCTACCCCCTATCCAGCTTCAAATACCTTCCCCCTTGGCGTCTGAAGCGTGTTCTGGGATCGCGGCCAGCTAATTGCATTATACGTGTCAATATCCCGGAGTAGTTCCCCTTCCACCGTCATAGAGATCTCTGGGTGAACTGAAGGAGCAGCGGGTGGGGGGTTAATAAATTGGTTCGTTATTAAAGAAACCTGTCTGGAGTCGCCTTGCCGCGCGCCATACTATTAGCACTTCGAATGAGACAGGGTTCTGAAAAGTGCCCCTTCAAGTCGGTCTGGCGTTTCCGAGCGATCGCTCCTGGCGGGGCAGTTTTGTACGAAGCCGCACAAGGCGAGCCCTGAGCTTGCTTTCTTTCCGAAGTAAACATTCGGAGACTCGAGGACAACGCTTTCGATGCTTCCCAAAAAAAAAAAATATCAATGTGAAAACATACCGAAACTCGGATGCAAACCCCTCGACGTGGCGAACACGCCGACGCCAGCTGGGTCGTTAAAGTACCATTATAGAAAATCTTAACGATTGTCGTGAGAGAGGGAAGAGGAGGAAGTGGCGGTGAATGAGGAAATAAAGAATGAGCGAGATCGAGCCAGAGGAGTGGAGGGAAAGGTACTGTGACGCGGGAGAGAAGTAGCAGGAATGGGGGTTAAGGATAATCAGCAGTAAAGCAAAGGAAACGTGATTAGGAATGTGTGGTTTGAGTTCTGCGAGCTGATTATAGGAATTATTGCTAAATATTTGGAGAAATAAAGTGATGTTGGTCGAAGCGTATGACGCGGTAAATACAGATTTTAAGAGAGACAGAAAAATAATAATGAAGGTCAGGGGTAGGGGTAGCGAAAAGGGGTCGAGACAGAGTTCGACGAATGGTCGGCAGGACGCTGCCGAGGATGCATCCTTGTTTTTAGGGCGCAAGCCAGGCTTTTCACCGGGCATTGCCAGATTTATGACGGGCTGCCCCTACGCGCCGACTTATTTTTAACCTTTCGCCCACTAACGAACCTTATCTCCCCAGCTGCATTTCTCCGCGCAACACGATAGACAAAAGGAAAACGTCTCGGGGCCCCGTGGGCCCCATAACTTAACGATCTGCCCGATTCTCGTACTCGGCCGGCCATTATGTCCGAGCCGAAATTTTTACATTTTCTGCGGTGCCACGGGGCCAGGCAAAAGGGCCAATAAACACGAGCCACGATAAAATTGTTATGCCCGGCGATTAATTTTCGCTGCTATTCTCGCTTCGCCGCGCACCCTTCCACCGGGAATATCAGAGATAATCGTGCAGAGACTCCCCCCCCTGCCGGGAATTAATATTTAATACTTAATTATTAATCGAGGGGGCTCCCCACTTTAGCGCTTCGAAAGATATGTCGAAATTGAGAATGCTTTGAAGAAGAAAGTGAAGGCATCGCATTCTTCGAATTTGGAATAGGTATTTATTTATTATTTGACAGTGTTGTAGAATTTTTGCCTCTGGGGAATCGATTATATTTTGGCGCGAAATTTGGTTATAAGAATGTGTCGCCACGGTCATCTTTGAGATACAACTTTGAAGTTACCAGTTGAGGTGTATTTAGAATCTGTACGAAGTTCCTGGAATATTGAACCGAAGTAATCTTCTCACTTTTTTTAGAAACATGGTGGATGTTCTTATGCCATGAAAAACCGTGGCATCGACGAGTCTGGGAGTTTTGGAAGCACCAAGGTGAATTATGAGCAGGCAGAACATTCGCGGGGGAAATGAACAAAACGGAAACGTGGACGAATGAAAAAGTGGAGCAGAAGGGAGGTGTAACTGGAATCGAGCGAAAAGAGGCAGGAGTTGGGAGAGGAAAGCGCGGGAGCGGGAAGAGGTAGAGAAATGCGGATGCATTGAAAAAGGAATGTGAGAAACGAGGGATAGCGTAGGAGGAACCGATAGAAATGTGAAGACCAAGAGAGGAAAATGGATGTAAAATGAGATCGGTGGGAATTGAAGGAACAAGAGCAGCGGAGGAATGCTAAAATTTGGAAAAAACACATTCGTCTTTGAAATTTTTTTGCAAAATCGATATTTTTGTCACACTTCTCTCTACTGTTTTTTTTTAAAAATAAATCCTCATTCGATTAATTGAAAGATTTGTAATCACAACTCTCCTAATGTACATGACTGGCAAGAGCTGTACTAAAATTGCGCTGAATCTAATCTGAGTTAGAATAGGAACTACTAAGAATCGCAATTGAACTAATATTCGATTGAATCTGACTTGCAAGGGGAATGCGTGGATATTCGAGTCACCGATTTAGTTCAGATTTTGCACATCGGTAGTCAGTGCACAACGTTTACGCCAACATATTAAACGCACTGTGCGTGCCAAAAGAAACTTTGCGACAAATCGAGTTAAAAATTTAGTTATAAGCACTCATATTTAAATACAAAGTGAAACTGGGGAAATCGCGTAAAGGCCTTTAGGTGTTTATATTAATGGCAATTAAAAAAGCTTATTGATATTTTATCCATACTTACATATTTCCTAGCATTTATTAATTATATACCTATACTAAAACGCGAGCTATCTCTCCCAAGTGCACATATCTGTAATCCTACTCATGAACGACAAAAGTACCTCGTATGAAAAGGCCCTAAGGGATCTACTTAGTCTGGCTAACGATAGGCATTTAGTCCACATTCATACGTTCAGCATCTCTTTCTATACCTACATAGATATTAAACGAGAACTATCTCCTTCAAGTAATTATATCCGAAATTTCCCTCGCTAATCACAGAAACGACTGGTGTGAGAAGGCCCTAATGTCCCTTCTACGGCTCGTCACAGATATTTTGTCCATATTCACACATATTCCATCACCATCTGTCTTCACTAAACGAGAACTATCTCCTTAGAGTACCTAACCATATCCAAAATTACACTCATGAGCCACACAAGTGCTTCGCGTGAAAGGTCCTAAGAACCCTTAAGAAGAATTTTTCCTAACTTAACTAAATACGCACATCCAAAATCCAACTCCCGGGCCACACGAGCGAAGAGACCATTGCACTCGCCTGCACCCAGCCTTGCGTCACCACTGGATTTCCGTCGAACCACCAAAGCGGAAGTTCCTCCGAAATCGCGGCCGAACGGGGGTCGTTTGGTCATTTAGCCTGCTAGAAGCGTGAGAGCGCGTCTTTACAGGCGTAACGAAAGCAAACGATGGAGGGTCTGAGAAGAAGAAGACCGCGAAACTGCGACGTCGGCGACGACAGAGGCCAGGGGCAGGCCGTTCGCGGCGAGAAGAATCGAAGAGCAGAAGGTGCAAGAAGGATGGCGCACCTACACGCAGGTCTTATTTATGAGCACCGGCCGGCGACCTCGGATAAGAGTTTAACACCGCGGCATTATTTATTCGGGCCTCGCGAGCCGCGCGAGGGCGCTCGCGGGCTGCACGTTTCTTTTAAAACTTCCTCCGTGAAAATGATACCTCCGCGATGAATATAAAACGCACGCCCACGCCAGGCGACATGCCGACACCGACGCTACGGCCGGCTCGGATATTATACGAGGCCCTGTTCACACGCGCGATCGACGTTAACACCTACACGGACATCGACGTGAACGGGGAACGGGGCGGAGGGGGGGGGGAGGGAGGTAGGCAGGGGAGAGACGGGCCGAGGACGTTTGCATGGGTATTGCAGGTGTAGGGGCCTGAACATCCCCTCGAAATCGGAGAATTCTGCCCGGTGAAAGGAGGGAAGATAGGCGCCCGGTTTAATGTTTCGCTTTTCGACTCGCACTTTTGACACTCGACCAATAGCCCCTTCGCTGCACACCGTTTGTTAGACACCGCGACACTCATCTGTCCCGCGTGTAATGTACACAAGCAGAGGGCCGACTATCGACTAGGGCTGGGACTATTCGAATAATTTAATATTCGAATATTTTACAAGTATTCGAATGCTGCGAATAAACTTCGAATATTTGAGTATTCGAATGTTATTATTCGAATACTATTCGAATAACTGAGTATTCGAATGTTATTATTCGAATAGCTGAGTATTCGAATGTTATTATTCGAATAGCTGAGTATTCGAATGTTATTATTCGAATAGCTGAGTATTCGAATGTTATTATTCGAATAGCTGAGTATTCGAATGTTATTATTCGAATAGCTGAGTATTCGAATGTTATTATTCGAATAGCTGATTATTCGAATGTTATTATTCGAATACTATTCGAATACCTCAGTATTCGAATAGTATGGTATGAAGTGGGTCAATATTATTTTACAAGATTTCACCCTGACAAATGAACCTAAAGAACTTGACTCATAATTCACACCATACTATTCGAATACATCAGTATTCGAATACTTAAATATTCGAATAGTATTCGAATACTTAAAGATTCGAATAATATTCGAATACTTGGATATTCGAATAGTATTCGAATACTTAAAGATTCGAATAGTATTCGAATACTTGGATATTAGAATTAGATTCGCAAAATAATTGAGCAACTGAAGTATTCGAATATTCGAATACCGAAAAATTCGACAAATAGTCCCAGCCCTACTATCGACTCGTTTAACAAATGTCTGTTAATCTATGCGCGCGAGTACGGGAAGATTGGTCAGGACCGCACGGAAACTACACTGGGTTAGGTCTGACAAGGGAGCCGCGTGAAGTAATTCGCACTGATTTTATTGACACTTTGGAAGTAAATACAAAACGAAAGAATACCTTGTCTACGGCTGGTCGTCTAAGTATGTAGATGCTACCTGCCTACTCGATAGTTGCGCGAAGTGTTTACTATTTAGCAATAAGCATTGTGTAATATAGGTTTATAGAGAAAATGTATGAATATTTCTTCGTCCCGCAGGCGATAAAACGGAGAATTTAAACATGAAAGGAATACTCATGAAATATTGCCTACTGTACAAATTCAAATGAAGCGTAATGGAAGAGTAATGGTGTGCTAAAACGAACCTTGAACTCGGGGTTTCTGAATCATGAAATGCTTACCGTATCCTGTATAATAGTAATACGTCTTTATTAGGTATTCAAGATTACAACTGAAAGTGTCTAATGGTCAAAGTTCACCAGGAAGACAAAAGTTGGCTGTGATTAATCGTACTTAATCTTTAACGTATCGCATTGGTTGAAAGAAGTTTCAAGGTTTAAACACTTAACGAAATAGCGAGTGAAACACCAGCTGTATTATTTAAGTGTCTACTTGAATGACAAAGCGGGAGTGAATTTATTTTTACAAAGTTAAGGGTGAAGTAAATTAAAATGGGTGCATTACAGTTCATGTGGTCCTCTAGTAAGAGAAGTATAGGTCCTATACTATAGGAAGTGCTGCGGATCTTATCAGTTTGGAAACTGCAACGGGGATGAAAATCTAAGGCAAGATTTAGGAAGCTTCACTGGCACAGTGTTCCTGTGGTTGGAAACAGCCGGAGAAGTAAAGAATATTTGTTCAAATGAGATACCAAGCATAGATTAGGAGGAATTACGATAGACAATATGAATATATCAATTTAAAGAGCACAGTAGCCGCTATCAGAGGAAAATGGTAGACAATAACAAATCCTTGAAGTCGTTAAAAAATAATAACTCTTTCAGAGCATGGTTCTGTATGTGTTAAGGTGCGCTTAAACCAAACGAACGAATGCTCGTTCGCACCCCACTTCGACAAAATTCAAGCAATAAAAAGTTGCAAGTGAAGATTGCCGTTTAGACTAAATGAGCTCGAATTTTGTTGAAATGAGGGACAAACGAGCAGTCGTTCGTTTGATCTAAACACACCTTTAGGGAATCAGGAACTTTTAATTATTTCTTCTAAAAGTGATAGGATAGTTATAATCCACTAATATAAATGCAAGCACGTAATCATGATAGTTCATCTGTGAAATAATTATTAAGGTAAGTCGATAGAGGATCTATGCCGAGTAATTTCAGAAGTCACAATATCGTTGCTACACAAGAACAATATTCTACAACCCCTTCTACTTTCGCACCCGTGGATGTGTCGAATAATAGCATCAGGCTCGTTTTTCCTTTGATCTAACAGCACATAGACGAAATACTACACACTATTTGAATTGTAAAAGTGTAAAGCGACTCTTAATCAATTTCCACTATAGTGTACGAACGCATAAACGTAGAGCTATATATCGACTGATCTCTTGTAGCAACAATTTTATAATTTTTACGTCATACTGAATAACAACCCACCATAATTGCAAGTGATTATTTCACGAATAGACTTTCGTTACGTGAAAATCAGTGGGAAATATAGCAACTAGGCGAACTACGATCTTCAACTATACTTAGATACAATAATTATTAATTTCCGTATAGTTGTACCTTAAAGGTACACGACGACACTTTTGTGTCTAGATCAAGTGTATGCGACACTCAAAAAAATTTCCGGAACATTGGAAACTGCCTAGAGCAGTCCGCGACACTGAATTCGACCTATCGTCGCGGGAGTTACAGCTAGAGCTAGACTGAAGATACTGCAACTAAGGTCGGTATCAGATATAGTAGCCGGTGAGTTCGTTTTCACGAGCAGTGATTGAGGAGAAATCAGCCACCACCATCTGACTATTATGGATTTGTCAGTTGGAATTGTGTGGCCCTCGCAGGGTGTGGTGGGGTAACGGGAATGCTACTCGACTCCACCTGAACCTAGCCGTTTGTTTATTATTTATTCTTAGCGTAATAGTTGTGTGCGTTACGAAGCTATGCGTAGACCAATACGAGATGAAGCTATCGAGAAAGAATCAATGTTGTGACCAATAAAGTTCCTGAATTTTTTCGGAGCTAACGCACACCTATTCTGATGTGTGTATTTCTACGCTGACAGCTCGGTTTGGCCTACACGCTAGAAGCTTGGCGCCATCCCCACCACTTCTGGCTCACTCTTGTTCTGCGAAGGCGAGAGCGAGTTGAAACGATAGCGAGTGAGAAAACGTTTAGAAAAGGAGCACCGAGGCAGGCAAACTGTGTGGTGGGAGAATATCCCTCACGAAACTCACCGGTCAATAAATCTGATACCGACTTTAGCTCTAGCTAGATAAAAAAGACACTCTAAAAAAGACGATCTAGACCCAAAAGTGTCGTCGTGTAGGCGACTAGGCGTACCTTAAGTAATCGGAAATTAATAATTGTTGGATCTAAGTAGTTGAAAATCATAGTTCGCATAGTTGGTAAAATACAGAACTACGCTGTAAAAGGATTCCTCATAATCCTCATTTCCAATGCCTCCAGAATATCCAATTTTTCAGCATTGCCCGTTCACGCTCGAAATCCCTCCGCCTCCCGCGAAACGTCGAACGCGGGTTGTCCGTTTCTTCCGTTCGAATTTCGGTGAAAAAAATCCACAGTGGCTATGGCACGGCTCGCCGTACGTTACAACCTAATAATTCTAAATGAAACCAGTGAGTCGGAAACGTTGCCAGTCCTCTGGCTGCTCCTCGTTTTCGTATTCTACCATTATTTCCTGCCGTTTCCACGCCGTTCGCCGGGGCAAAATACGCGTCGGCTCGTTCCCTATTTTTCCCACTGTTCCGTCCCCGTTCCGGTTATGGTGGCTCGTCGCGAGCCAGATCGAGCGATTACGCGCGCCGCCGCGGCGAATAAACCGCATATAATTGCCGCGGCGTGTTCGAACGCCGACAATAATATCGTCCAAGAGATACGACCCGCAGGCGACGTATTTATTTCGAGACCCGTTTGACAATTAAAAAGGACTACTACTCTAGAGTTTTACATACGTCCCGCTCGTTCCTGCTCCTATAACCGGGGGAGCGAGTCGCAGCGAGCTAATCAAAATGCGGCCGAGTTAATCATAAATATGTGTGTTTATGGAGTCCGCGGCGAATTCGTTCTATTCCTGCTGTGTACTTCTATGCTACCAATAACAAGTGTCCCTTACAAAAATACCTTAAATCATATACCGTTCGTTTTCAGGCTACTTCCGGCTTTCACGCGTGTGTGTGTATTAACATTTGCCTCAGATTTAGATACAAGGTGATGGTAGTAAATGTAAAGAAGCTAATAGTTAGTAGGGCATAACGAATAAGATAGGCTTAAACTTTAAACCTAAAATCTATTACATTTTAAATCTATACTTTAAAGTATAGAATAATAACTGTGGCGTAGGGTTGAAGTAAGGATAGCATTAAGAAATGTATGATGTAAGGAGTAACATCGCTATAGCGGCACAAAAGCAGAGTGCACGAGATTCAATTATTGATTTATATATAATCTTGCAGATTGTGAGTCCATGCCATGTATAGTATCGTGCTAAAATTTGGGGAATAAATCGAATACAAAATTTCGTCTTTTCCAGGTCTTACATATGTATGAACATGTAAGAAGAAGTTACGATTGCAAAACTAATACGAATAATAATACGATTGCAAAACTGTGTAGGTACATATATCTGGAATCACTATATGGATTATTGTTGAGCTGTTCGTTTCGTGTTCACGTATGAATACATATATCGTGGGTCGGAATAGGCAAAACTTTGAACTCGAATTCTGGCAAACTTTGAGTTGTGCGTTGTGCACTGTATGTGTCTAATACATTACTAAATACCGTAAACTGGGGTGACTTTGCCCGCCCGGGGTGACATTGCCCACTTTTCGGAAAGACTTTATTTTATTTTATTGTGAAGTAATTAGAACATATGGTGCTTTGTAATCGATAGCAATAATTTCTCCAAGGGCAACCGCAAAAAAAATAGCGAATTCAATCATATGGTAATTTTTCAGTCAGAGTAAAAAAGTGGGCAATGTCACCCCGGCGGGTAAAGTCACCCCAGTTTACGGTACCTATGTATATGTGCACTAACTGTATGCACCAGCCAAATCAGTGATTCGAAGCTCGCCCTCTCCTTGTGAGACTTTTATTTACTACTAGCTGACCCGTTAGCCGGTTTCACCCGGGAATTATTATTATTATTTATTATTTTAGATAGCATATTTATAAACAGCCTATAATTCTGTCCAGGGCGTATTTAATGTATATTCAAAATTTCATTGAAATCCGTTCAGCCGTTTAGGCGTGAAAGAAGGACAAACAAACAGACAACGTTTCACTTTTATATATTAGTAAAGATATTACTGGAAATATGTATTGTATCACCGAAAAATCAACGTAGGTACTGTGCACAATTCTCATAGCTGACAATCAGCTAATAATATTTCCCCACTAATATTCAGTGAGGTATGAATAATAATTCTTAAATTTTAAATATTGGAAGGATGCAAAAAATATACCCAATAGTATAAATGTGTAGCAATTTTCTCATGTCTTTCGATAACTCATGGATTCTTCATCCAGATGAGTGATAAAAGGTAATGGCATGAAAAATCAAGACCTTTCTTATTAAATACAGATATTAATACCTATCTATAGACGACAGTCAAATATGAATAAAGTGCACAATTTTCCTTTTAAAGTGACGTACTCTCAAATGAATATACAACTTTTTATACGTATTATAGATTTGATTGGCTGACATAATTCACTTTAACTTCTAATAAAGCTAAATCATGATTTCTTAAAACGCGTCAGAAGCACCGCCAGAATTTCTTCGTTTCGTACTCGAATTTTTGCGACAGGTTGGGCTACTCGTAGCTCACACACCTGTTGTACTGACTCCTTTAGCTTCGACACCGTAGCCCCCCGCAGGAGAAGAATCGATTAAAGTCGATGTTCCGCGACAGCTCTTCGAACCTCGTTATCACTTCCGTGACGATCGCGTGGCGGGGGTCGAAAAGAGGTCTGGGATGGAGCCAGAGATATGTACATGCACGTGTTAAGTGCGGCTTCGCCGCAAGTTTGGATAAGACACGGAATATCGTTCGGGCGCACGCAACCGAGAGTTTGCAGACCGTGGATAGTCGACCCTAATTCCAGCCTACGTCTCTATCAAGGAGGACTGCGTGGAATTGATAGATAAATGGGGATTGTTTCGCTTGCAACGAGGCACTGATTATCATATCACTGAAGTTTCGAATGCCTCGCCATTTCTTTGAAGTTGCCACCCTAGCCGTAGACTTCTAGGCTCTTTACTGACCCCGCGAATTTCAGTATCAACTGCCCCGCCGAATTATATATTTTTTACGCTGTGTTAAAAATGACGAGACTAACAAATGCAAATACTTCCACGTACTACCTAACCGAATCACTGTGTCCGAGTAATGATTCATTGCAGCGGACGCTGAGAATACATTATCGAATTAATTTGATTACCTTTGGATAGTTTCGCAGAAATAGGTACTTTCCATTTTATCGCTGGCTGCATTAGTTAGGTAAAGTAATCGAATACTATGATCGCACGGTGATTTGACAATTAAGTACGGTTCACATTTAGTGCCCCACGCACCACCATCAAAACACTCCGATACATTTTGTGTAATAATATAGAATTAAATAAAATGATTTAAGATTTCAACCGTAAAGAATTCTTTTTATAAATAAAAGGCAAGTGTTATCGGCGTACTGGTTCGGTCAATTTTAAATTTGATTAGTGTTTAAATAGATGGACTTAGAATACGTATGTACGAGGCAAATGGGGAAATTAATTCTATATTTTTTTTTAAAATTGACCGAACCAGTGCGCCGATAACACTTGCTTTTTATTTATAAAAAAAATATAGAATTAATTTCCCCATTTGCCTCGTACACACGTATTCTAAGTCCACCTATTTAAACACTATTAAAATTTAAAGAAGCCGTCAAATATCGCCAAAAGTCAGCGCTGCGTTAAACATGCCTTACTGTACAATTTTTACTTCTCCTATTAATCGCACAATCATTAACCACCGCTTCGATCGTTTCTCGATTAATTTATCTGCCTTTCCACGCCGAGGCACCGACGGTGGCAGCTTCTGCAGCGCGCGGCAGTAACATTCAAAGTGGACACGCGCAAAAACGTTTCACGGCGCATTGAGCGCGCATAACGGTCGCGGTGAACGAAAATAATATACGTTTTAAAAGCGAAGGCTAACGCAAAGACGCATTACCGATACGATGGGGGCGAATTTACGAGACAGCTATTAAGCCGTTAGCGTCGAGCGAATTCATAGTAAACGCAGGAAGTAATGATAAAACCCTGGCCGTAGTGTTTCGTGTAAAGTTTATAAAGGAACGGTCGCCAGGCACGATAACAATTTGCCGTTGTTCAATATTTATGAACGCATAGAGACGCGGGTGAACTTGAATCCCGTTGCGATCGTACGCGTAAAAATCCTACTAATAAAGGGACATTAGCATTTCGAAGACATTTGCCGGGATCGTTATTAACGTCCCTGTCAGCGGGCTGATTTACGCGCTGCGAGCATCAATTGAAAACAGCGGATACGAACGGGAGAATGTAGGTATCTTCTGTTTGCTTTCTTTTCTTGAAAAGTTGAAGGACTCGAATCGTTTAAATATTCTCCTTCATACGACAATAGGCATTCCAGATTTTGATTGCGGAACGTCACGTCTACCACTGCAGGGTAGTTCTATTATAAGATAGTTAACTCCCTTGAGACTTTCAACGGTCTTTAACCGGTGAAGACGAGTTAACCCAGTATTTGGGAATGTTCACTGGGCGGGACGAGTTAATTCGTCGCTAATATTAAAAAATTGCATGTGCCATTTCTTTATTATCACCACTACAGAGGTAGTGTACCTTCTGAAGTTACTTCGCTATCCTCTCGCTCTTTTTTTCTACAATTTTTAACAGATATGGGTAATAAACCTCTCAAATCTTTCGACTAATCGAATGATTCCCCAATGATTCCCTGACCTTTGCCGTCAAGCAAAGGAAGGAGGATGCTGTAAAATGGACAAGACCTTACGACTCACTCCCCCGCGCGTGGCTCATTTCTGACGGGACATTGTCTATTTTGGAATGCAGAAGTGGCTGCTGATAGAGAGCAGCACGCAGAAACCCCGCAAAGTATTTGTAATAAAGTCTTGGAGTAGCCAAAGAGGAGATATAATCAGAGGCGTCACTCGACAAGGACAGAAAAAGCTAGGGAAATCAGTAGACAACCAATTTAAATGCCCATTCGGCCCCATTCGGCAATGATCGGTAAACTTCGACAATGATCAGCCAACTGCGGTAAGGTACATTTAGTCCATTTGAATATCCCGCTCGAATATACAACCAATTTAAATGCCAAGGTCAAGCAAGGACTTCAAAGGTTCCGGCCGGAGTGACGCCTCTTATTATACCTACTCTTCGGAGTAGCGCTGCGTTTAGAGGCGACAAAAAGCGCGGGAAAATCATTTGGCTGACGGCAATTTAAAGTTGGCGAACGAGAAGGAGAGTAGAGAAAAAAGAGCGGGTGGAAAGGCGAGACTGACGCCCCTCGTCGCCCCTGTCGTCGACATCTCTGGCATCGCGTTTAGCGTTCATTAAATAAACCGCCCCCTTCGTATCCACCTACCCCCACGCCCTCCCCCTCCCTCATCGCCGTCGCTGTCTCAGGGCACGTCACTCACACGGTACAAAGTTTAATTGATCAATGATAAAGTTTATCGATCATTTCGAATTCATTTAACTTCGGTATTAGTTTATGGCGCGGGGGAGGCGCCAGTCGGACGGGTATGTGCATAGCTCGCGGAATTGCATGTGTACTCGCGCGTAATCCTTTTGCGTATCACTATTATTATGTGCTTTTAAATATCGAAGGTTTATTACACAAACCACGAGTTCGAGATTGATTCTGACTTTATTTATTGATTGCGACTATTTGCTTTTTTCGTAATACAATCACCCCTGATCTATGTTCAACTTGCTATAGCTAGAAATACTTTTCGGATGTTCGACTCTTTTCAGTGTGTGACGTACGAACTTACGAATCTTGAGTCGCTCTAAATCTCGAGTCTTACACAGAATGTTTTTTATTATCTTTTATCAACCCCTTTCTGATTCTTTTTTGTGCTATCCTCTACTATTTCTTAATGTAGTTACTTGCTAAATAAAAGAATTATAATCGGTTAAAGACCGTGAGAATGGGATCGCAGAAATGTGGAGAAATGTTTTATTTTCTCTTTTATGAAGTGTATATAATATAATAAGTGATCAAATATTTCTGAGTGGTAGCGTATGTGACCCATGTTGTACCCTGGCTTCAGGTGAGCCAGGTTTTACTTTCACCGAACCTTCATTGCCTGCTAAGCACATATCTTCGTCACTTTTGCACAATTTTCGTGGAAAGAATTAAAGTACTAGAATTTGGCAAACAATCTTACGTGTCGTCATCGTATGTCCTCGTTAACGCGTTAATGCAGATGTTGTAATATTTCAATAGTTTTCTCTAAAGCAAACACCAACTCACGTGGAATCATAGCCACTTAAGGCTCAACCATTGAAATCGTGACCAAAGGACAGTCTCGCTTTGGCTACATTAGTCACTTTTATCTTATTGTTAGACATAAGCACGGATTCCATGGCCACACTGTCAGTCCATTTATGTATATACCTTCGTCCGACGTGTGAAGTGGAAACATTACATATTAGTGTCCGAATAGACTATAGTAAAAATATGTGAAGCCGATGAAGAACTTAGCATTGTGTAACGAAATCCTCAAAACCTGGCCGAAATTATTGAAATGTATGTTTTACCGACACTTACTTACACCTTTTTATATACGAAATGCATTACTTCTCCCAATAAATAATTATCAAATGGCTTTTTTCAATATTTCAGCTGTTTTTAATCAGTGGCGGATTCAGGAGCCTCTCTTTGAGGGAGTGAAATATGTAAAAGTACATAAATAAATTTTCGAACCTTCTTTTACAAGATTTAAAATTTGTTTGTAATTTATATTTTAATATCTCTATCTGATACTATAGCTTAAATAATTAAATTCACAGTAATTATTTATACAGAATAGTACACAATGTCATAATATTTTTCTATTTTATTACTCTTCGGGGTGGCAATCGCCCCTATATCGCCTCCCTCTGGATCCGCCCTTGTTTTTAATATGTTTTTGCGTACTGAATTCGAAAAACACAATAAAAGATGTTAGAACTTGCAAGAAATTTCTAGGCGACTACAAATAGTTACTAAATTGGCAAATTACACTTAGTTGTGAGTTCATGTAAGTAATTTTTCATTAAGAATTTTTAATTCAATCGTATATTACAATAGAAACCCGTCAAAGCAAATTGTGAAAAAATTGTACGGGATAAAGTAAATCCAAGGTCATTTTTCCATTCAGAAGTCCACATGCCTATGAAACTAGCATAGGTACATTTTTAGAAAAGTTAAATTATTTTTAAAAGACTCAATTTCACAGCTCTGTGCTTCATGTACAGGTTACTGATAAATTGATTATAAATTTCCAGGAATCTACCTCACTGTGCATCGCCTCGTATCCATCGAATCTCGTCCCACTCCCTCCTAACACCGTTACACTATCAACAATTGGGAAAGAAACGAAGGAGCGCGTAAACGAGAAGACTGCCGCGTCCGAATCAATATCAGAAGTAAGTTATTCCCGACCAAAGAGAGGACGCCGTGTTCCTCCAAACTCGCCCAAACAATTCACCATCCCATTTACCTCTAATCAGCCCCAATCCTCTCGGCAGAGTCGCTGAAAAAACGACTTCCCCCCCCAAAATCGATTAATTCGCGAAGATAACCGGCCTGGACTGCAGCAGACCAGTCTCGCAGCCTCCGATAACATCCCTCATTCAGCGGCTCTTTCAGCTCGGCGAACCGCTCCCTGACGTTCGTAACCTCTCTTCTTTCTCTCCCTTTCTCTCTCTTTCCCTTTGCCTGCCCCCCCCCCTATCCCCCCTACTATTTAGTCCCTTTCAGTGAATGCCAAAAACTTGGCCTGAAAGCCAGTTGCCTCTGATATTAGTTATACTTAATTCAAGACACACGGAGATGCCCCAGCGCGGGGGGAGCGCCTCAAAGCGCTCGCCGCTGCCCCTTTTATTTCAAATCTATCGCGCGCAACTTATATTTTCATTAGCCTTTCAGGTCGGGTCCAGGGTACAGGCACGCTCGTAAAGAGTTTCACCTGCGCTTCGGCCCTCTCTATTTTCTGCTCTCTTTTCGGCCCGAAAGCCTGACTCCCACACGCGTGCAGCTGCACCGTCGCGCCTTCTTTTTTCCTTTTTACGCTGGTTGCGTGGCTATGAAAAGCCATCGCGTGCAACCTGCCTAGCCAGAGCCGAGAGCCGGCCAAATCATGTACGGGCGCATCCACTCGATGGTCGATGACGGCCTCTCCATTTTATTGCCCTCGATTTGGGAGAACCGATGGGGGTGGGGGGATGGTGCGGTAGCTGGCGCGCGATTTTGTGGCGTGTCGAAATTTATTCGACGATTTTGGACGCACAAAGGACGCCTGTGCTTCTCGTTAGGAAGGCTTCCAGGCTGAACACAGTACGCGACAATGTCGGGCAAATTGGTCGTAGCGGCTGCCATTTTTGACGTATTATTCGGCCACGTTTGTTATTCGAAAGTAGCAGCGAGAAATTTTGGTATTCCCAGTGAAATTCCCCGAAAACCTATTGTCCAGTGCATTAGAATTCAGGCTCGAAGCGGGACCGTGAAACGGAGCCAGTTTCTTCTCGCCCGGCCAGCCGTTCCGCTCGTTTCGAGATTATTTATGATCATCGGGATGAATGGCGACTATGGATTCATACGCGATTCTCTTTGGAACGCCTATCTACCGCCACACTTTCTCCTCGGCGTCCATCCTTTTCATTTTCGTTACACGACATTTAATATAGTGTCATGCAAACGCGATGTTATTGCCCGACACGTTGTCTCCGTCGACTTAGCATTGCTAATTACGCGAAGCGAAGACCCCTTCAGCACACCCTTGCCCAGGCACAGAATCGCCAGGGCACGAAACGGAGGCCCCTGTTCTCTGGCCTGCGATTTTTCGATGCTGCCATTCATCGGGCCGCTAGTTCTACCAGTTTTACCGCAACAGCCGCGACTGGTAACTGCTCCCGAGAAACCGCTCCGCCATTCCGTTCACCATAAAGAACACTTGGACCATAACAGAAGACAGCGGCCCCGAGGAATTAGCTTCCATTCAAGTTTCCATCGCCCCGTATGGCATTATGAACATCCAGCGACGTCACGATTATGAACACCTTCCGTTCCGGTACCGTTGCTTTTCTTCATCCTCCGCTCGACGTATCCCGCTACCGCAGGTGTGCATCGCTCATAAACTAACGCCTTAGTTGGAAGGCTGCTAACTCAGCTCGCGCGATATAGATGCGCGGGTAATACGTAATATCCAGATCGGTGTTCCGCCGCGCATCCGTTCTGGTTACCGTGTTTTTGCGCCGCGACTCGTTTCATTCTACCTGCGTCTGCTGCCTGGGGTCGCGTCTTCCTTTCGAAACGGTCGGTTAATATTCATAAGTGGCGTGTAGACACTTTTTGTGGCCGGAATGACAATGGGAGGGGGCGCCGGCGCAAACGATATCTATAGCGAGATAGTTTTCGAGCTAGCCTTAGAGTGGTTAAGTTTTATCCGACATCCGGTCTACCAGGTGGGCCAGCCGTGAGTTATGGCATCGGGCGACGAGACGTCAAATCACGCCCCCCTCCCCATCCCTTCCTGGTGCGTTTCGGCTTCCAAAAGGCACCACCCCCCAGGGTTAGCACCTACCTGGGCGTGAAGGTCCGTCCTGAGATCTCATTCCTGGACCTCCTATTCCCACGAGCTGGCGTCACTTTCATGGGGCCACGCATTTACCATGTTAATGGTGGAGCCCCCTAACTCGTTATGGAATTATTATCGGGCAGACTGTCCCCCTCTCGAAAAAGCGATGGCTTCGTCGCCGTCCATCCAGCGGGGCCCGGCTTATCTCGCGCCGTGAGCAAGTATGAGCACCAATTATAATAAATACCAATTAACAGGGCGAAGACGCCATTACCGCGCCGTGGAAACCTGTTCCCGGCTGCAGCTTGTTGACAAACGGCCGGTTCCTACGCGGCACACCGATGCTGCTTTGACGCGAAGCGGTCCTCGCGGTGGTTTCTAGATTGAATTAGGTCCCCGGTAACGTTAGACGTTCGAGGAGGATGACGTGGAGGATTTCGGGGGGAATCTAATTAAGCCTCGTCCTGGCCGAAGCTTTTCCACGAACGCGTGTTCTCCAAGATATGGAAGAAAATCATTTGCCCTCGAGTTAATGGATAGCCTCAGTCGATGCGACATATATGGGGGGTGAATAATTAATATTGTATTAGTAAGTCAATCGAATGAATTTTTGGGAACGGAGGTGTTGTTCAGAGTGCGACATTTGGGACGGGGGCCCAGAAATTGTCGTGAAACATTTCCAATCGGTGGATCCCAGCGCGGTAATCCCTTAACGAGAAGCACGGAGCGAATGTCCTCCGCGGCGGATCATCCGTGTGCAGAGTTGAACAGGCGAGACGCGAGGATGTGGCAGGAGGCAGGACACCCATCAGAGTTTACCGCGCAGGATTTCACCGACGTGGAATCAAAGCGTGCAGCCAGGGGAATAGGCTCGGTGTTTCCAGACAGCCAGAGTGACTTCTCGTTGTCGCAGCATCAGGGATCGGCCTTCGAACGAAACGAAACATGCGCCACATAAATTGTCTCCCTGTCTGGCCCGGGTGAAAGCTGGATTTGTTACACTTTGCACTCCACCGAGACGTCTAGGCCCCAGTCCGATGGCTGCTGCCGATGCTCAGGTTAGAAATCCATCCTGGCAATCGTGTTCCCTTTTCTCATCCGGCCCGATCCCCTTCCCTGTCAGCCTCATTATCTATCTGGAGCCCTCCGACTGTCATCCGTCCTCCCGATATGCGTCTTTCTCCACCGCGGCTACGGTTAGAGCTACGCGACTGTCTCCTTCCAGCTTGCCACCTGTCCTTTAGACTCGGGCCCAGATATTTCTCGGCCACGGAATCCGGCCGAGCGGCCTCTGTTATTGACGATCCCCTACCGGCGATGAGCTGAATGGTCAGCTTCAACCCTTTTGGGACCATTTACAGAGGAACGGCACCAACCAGGGCGCCGGTGTCGAAAGCGGAGGAAAGTGGAAGATTCGAGTGATGGCTTTTGGTTGATGAATTGTGAAAAGGAGTATCTAGAGATATATAGTAGGAGGAGTTAGGGAAGGGTTGTTGATATTGAAAATTTTCTTCGCATGCAATGTCTTCAGCTATCAATTTTATCTTTGAGATCTCAATTAGGTACTTGTGAACAAGTGCCTCAGTAGTTCCAAATGAAGTGTCCCAGTATTTTTAAAGAAGTGTTTCACTGTTTCCAAAAGAAATGTGTATCTCTGTATTTCCAGAAGTGCTTCAGTGCTTCCAGAAGAAATACCTCAGTATTTCCAGAAGAAGTACTTCACTTCTTCTTCATGAACCCCTGAAGACAGTTCCCCCACAGAAAACTAGGCAGGCATCCCTCGCGAGTCTCCTAACTTGCTGAACGAAACCCCGCGAATTTCAGCAGCTTCCACGAACCGTTGACTTCAGCGATGTCGCTTCTTAGCAGACGTGGCGAGCGACGAGGGTACGTAAAAGTTGTCCCCGGTGTCAGTGCTCGTTATGGCGTTGCGCGACGCGGGGTGCTGGGGTTGGCACGAGGGACAACATGCCATATCGGAGACACCTGTTAGTGGCAGTAACCGAACCAGCCGGCCCACCGAGCAAACCGGACTATAAAGGTATCGCGGCCGTATGACTAGCACTGGATGGGGGGAGGCATGCCGGGAATTAAAAGCGCGTTGTCATATTATAATCGTATTATGGCGAGCCTGGGCCCGGCCACGCAAAAACGGCCATGCCAGCGACATCGCGCCATGAAGATCGGTCTCTCATGCAGCGCGAACACCTACACTGCTCTTCACCGACGTGAGTTCGGCTATACCACGCTACACTCCCTTTGAAAAACTATGTGGTTACTTCTTTCTGGGAGAAGAAATAGTTTTAGTAAATTTCGTCTCCGTTTTGGTATCAATCTTTGATCGTTGCTTTACGATCGGTTGAAAAAATGTTTGCGTTCGAAGAAGGTGTACCTTAGTAGTCCTGGAAGATGAGGTTTAGTGCTTCCAGACTTCGTGGGTTAGTATTAAAGAAGTACCTCAATACGAGAAAGTATCTTAATGTTCTTAAATGAAATACCTTAGTCTTCTTAGAAGTAGTGGCATAGTAGCTACTTGTAAAAAGAGTGCCTTAGTGTATCTAGAATAAGATGCCGTACAATTAGTAGCTACTATTTATAGAAAAAGTACCAAATGCTTGTAAGAAAAAGCTGTCATACTGGGCCTAAAAGGAATGCCTCAGTCCTCTCGAAAGTAGTGTCATAATACTTCTCAAAGAAGTGTCTTCGTCTTCCCCTAGGTTTTGGACAGAGTATTTCGAAATTGTGATATACCAACTCCACGGGAGCAGAGGCAAGGATTCAAAGTAGCGTGAAAGCATAGAGCGCTGACGGAAAACACTCTGGCAACGACGACTAGTAGGTATCCTTTGTCGCAATCGGGTGCCGCGTTATTTCGCAGAACGTTTCGATTTAACGCACAAATGGCTCTCTGTACGGCCACGGTATGCCTGCGAAAGCCGGCCAGGTCCGGTATCCCGGTCCTTTGATATCCATCGATGAAACGATTTATCTCTGTCCGCGCGCGCTTTCAATCCGATCAGGACACCTCTCCATCGGGACACCCAGGACGCGCGGTGGACGTGGCTCGAAGCAGGCCAGCAGCGTCCATCGTTTCTGCATCTCTGGTCGTACGAGCACCTATCGTCCCGCGTTTTTACGAATTGCCGCGAGCACAATTGTGCCTACAGCATCATGGACACGGGTTAAAAGTAGTGTTCGGAGAAGAGATGTGAAGGTGATGAGCTTTGTAAAAGAGGATTCCAAGGATAGTAAGGAAAAAAACGTGTAGGTAGGAGTAGCTTCATACATTTTAATTAATACTAACCATTAAATCGGTTACATACAGGTGAACCTAGCAGTGGTGATTCGTTTAAAGGAGCAAGCTCAAGAAGAGTAACTCCACAACACGGTTATGATTAGAGGTATGGCATGCCATCTAGTGATGAGCAATATTATTAAGTGACTAGCGCTCAAAGGCATCCTTAACTCTTCTTAAAAGACTTCACGCCTGCTAGATTCACTGGATAATCACTACGGTAAAGATAATAATGGGTAAAGGCTATACGGTCCTTGAGTTCTTCACCGACAAGTCAAAACACCATCCACGTATTAAGCACACTTTTTGGACATTCGTACTGGAGTTTGCATTAATGCGACCAAATAAGCATACCTGGCTCCCCAGTTGGTATATCACTATACCTCTACAAGTTAGATATACACCCGGAGAGCGTGAAACTAAGTTCAAGCTGACCTATCAAGTCCAAGCTCCCGTCGACTACAGAAACCTACAGAAAAGCTGGCTTTTTAGTTACAACCTCCTCGAAAATCTCTCGCAAAGGTTTATCTTCGAATGGCCAACGACAGACCAGCCTCGGCCAAGGACGTCGCAGCGAGACCGAACGCGACAGCGAGGACAAGCAGACATTCCTTGCAGTATTACATCGCGACGTAATATACAGTCCGTCGGCTTTCCTCAACGACAAAGGCTCACCGGGGACTGACAAAGGCGCACAGTAGGCCAGCATATTAGGACGGTATGCGGTGCCCCCGTCGCTGCCACCCTCCCCCCCCCCCCCCCCGTATATAATAATGCGAGCGCTCAGGGGCCGGGCAAAGTCGGGGCCCCTTCAGTCCTTGCGTCAGCGGATGTCATCACCGGGGCCCGACGCTGATTTACATCGCGCGGCCAGCAGGAATCTCTGGCAACCGGCAACCAGGCCGATCCTTCGCGCATAAAATATGCGCCCGTCATATCATCGTGCCCCCGCGACGACATAACTGCCGGGGCCCGACAAAGGGCCCGCGTTCCCCGCCCAACGTCTTCCCTTTGGCCACTGGGCCCTGGTCCGCAGCACATCCGTCCGGCACAACGGCGGGTAATTCGAACTTTGCGGGGCCCGCCATTTCGTAGGTACTCGTACTTCATTGAATGGAGGAATAGAGGAAAGTATTTGTGACGAAGGGTATGACTTGCAAAGAGAGCAATGCCTGAAGAAGCAGAACTGTGCTGGAAATTGTACAACTTGTGAAACTTGATATCTTGAATTACTTTCAGTTATTCTTATCTAATAGAACAGTATGGTAGGCATAATTCATTGAGCGACAAACATTTGAATAAAGGAAAGCGTGACAGAAATTGTGCTTGAAACAGTTTGTTGTGTCTAGAATGGAAAATAGGGGGAGGAAGAAATTGCTTCTACAGTATTTCACTACTTGAGGAATGGATTATTGAAATAGTAGCAAGCGAGTCGTGGTAGAGCAGAACTTTAGAAGCTTCCCTCGCCCTCGGTCGTTGTTCCGCCGAATGGAATTCCAGCCATTAACAGTCTTTTAATTGACACGAATTAATTTACGATCCGCTAATCAGCCGAGCCACGGTTCCGAGACGCTGGCGCGGCTTTCATCGGCGAGGGCGGTCGATTGATTTATCGCTTATAAAGGGATTCTTATCGCGTTAACAGCGCTCGCCCGTTAATCCACGGAAAAATGTGTATGAAACTAATTATTTGCCCAACAGCCGAACTGTTTCTCTCTCCTTCCTTGGGATGATCGATATCGTTCCGTCAACGCTTATCAGCCCCTATTTACTTTTAATCTTCCGCCGCGGCTATCTTAACTCAGCCGTCTCTTTTGCAATCGGCCACCCCGCGGCTAATGAAATAATTGAGACAACCTAGCAGGCACGAGCGTCTCCCGATGCGAGCGCGCGTCGACCACGGTTTTTCACCGACTCCGAGGAGCAAGCGACGCGAGAGAAAGGGCCTCGAAACAAATTGCCAGGCTCGATGCACCTTGTACGATTTAATTCCTAACGAACGAAGGCATTTCGGCAGTGGCGGGGCGACTCGTTGGTCATATGCGAGCGATCCACGGCTGGCACGAGCGCTTCGTTTTGCAATAGAATCGTCGCCGTGCGGCCAGGCTTTAACGAGTTGAAAAGGCGAATCTCGTCGCGACTCGTATAAATGACACTGACAAAAATGGCGGAGCCGCGATAAATTTATAGACCGAGCCGCTTCGTCCACCTCATACGGGCTGCGGTCGTTAACGACTGCCTCCTTATGGGGAAGCCCGTTCTCATTAGGGATGCAAACGGACTGCTGGTAATTTTCAATTGTTTCCTTGCGTAGATCGCCGCAAAAACCGTCTCACCTTCGGCACGGGGAAAGCGGAACGGGATCGAAATCCACTGTGGTGGGGGGCCGCTGTTGCTGTCCCTTCCGCGCAGAATTAACCGGGGAAGAGCAGGACCAGGAATTCCAGCGATGTTGATAGCCGTTGCTTTTCTGAATCTCGCGTGGCAGAGTAATATGGAATGAAATAACAGGCTCTACGAGTGCGATGGGAGGAGTGAAGCGTTGGCGAACACCTTAACACAGAGATGTCCAAATTAAGCTTCTTGCGCGCCTTCTTCCATTTTGCCTTGGCTGCCGTGCCGCACGTGGACGCTAGATGATGCTGCGCTCTCTGTGCACGCCTCACAAGAACAAGATACGGGAGCTGATGAAAAGATACTAAAAACTTCTGTTTGGAAGCAACTTTGGCCCTTGGGGGGCGGCTAGTTCGATCACAGAATGGATGCAAGGTCCATTTTGCACTCCATTCATACTCATCACGAAATAACGTTTTATGTTAGATTTCAATCTTGTTACGATGTGAAATTTATATGATTTTCGAGACGTAATAGTAATGATACGTAATATATGTTTCTTAATATTTAAGGTGGGTCTAAATGTTGACCCTGTATCCGGCAGATAGTTTCCCGCTGATAATTGGCATTTCGAATCTTCCCTCTGGTATTTTGATTCCAGGGAATAGGAAAAGGATACAGGCAACAAGATCTGGGAGATAGAGAGGACAAGTACCACAGGAACGTATCTTCCCGATTAAATTTATTGCAGACTGTCTGCTCTTCCATCCGATCTATTACAGCCACGACAGACTTTGTATATATGCTTCAACTTAACACTGATCGTCCCCAAGGATGCAACCGTAAACAATAACAAATCTGTCGTGCAGAGCTGGAAAGCTGGCGCCTGGAAGAAATACGTATCCAATTAGTCGCCACACAATTTCCTCCCTACAGCCTACCTTTCTTCGCACTACCGCAAACCAAGGACGTTCGTATTCTCGCTATCGATCGAAATGGTAACTGCTATCGGCACAAAGCGCGCGTTGACCCTAGTTTCGAGAAAGAAATGAAATGTTTAGTGGGTACATTTCGATCGCACCTCCTACACCGCATCGAGCGGGGCAAAGGCCAGTAATGGGACCCACCTGTGGACACTGCTCCCTTGACAGGTCCACGGGGATGTATTTCAAGTAACCGTTACCGATATCAGAGACTGGCGACTGCAGATGCCAGATACCGGACAGAAAACACAGTAAGCAAGTAGGTAGGAAGCGTCCTGGATTTTTCCAGAGTCAAAGTGTGATGCAGGCGCCGCGACGTGGATTGAAAACTGGCCGGGGGCTGGTTGGCGTGTCGACGCGGCTGGCTGATGCGCGGGGGTCCAGGAGAGGGGCGGCGCGGGGGGGGGGCTGAACGGGAGGGGGCGGGGACGATTTTTTCCAATCAAGCAACCTGCTGAATTTGTTTTTTCCCCGAAACGTCGGTGCCGTTTCAAAGTTATTGATTGCCATCCGGCAGGGCACGGGTCGGAGCCCGGGGGGGGGGAGGGGAGGGGGCGAGCTTCCGAGGGGGATGCAGAACGTTTCGGTATATAGGTGAGGGGGAGGAGGGGGTTCGGTGGATAGGTACGAGCGGTGCTGTCGCTCGTTTCGTTCCGTTTCGTTTCGCCTCGTCCCCGTTTCGGTACGTTACGTTACGTTTGCTCGGCCGTGCATCTCCTCGCGCAATATAGGGGCGGAATAATAATTACGGGAGCGAGCAGGAGAGAAGGAGAGGGAGGCAAGGGAAAGGGATGGCTTGCAGTCCGGTTTCAATGATTGCGATTGACGGGAATCGGCGGAGAGGGTGAGCGGGCTGCGCCGCGACGAGCGCCGATGACGAGCCGCCGTCCCCGATGACCTTCAAGGTCGTTTCGGGACGATATTTTCTAATGGCCGGGGCCGATGCGAACTTCTCCTGGGTCAAATGAAACGCGGTACATATTAATCTTTTCTCCCAACGACGCTGCACTTACTGCTTCATTATTCGCACGACCATTCGGGAACGCTCGCGCGCCGATTCACGCTGGATGGTCACGATTTTTATCGCGGGCATGAGCCTACCCACCGCCGAGGACAGTAAACAAGACACGCCGAGTGTACGTGCGATAGAACTCCAGGTAGGGATGTCGATTCGTGTTTTTCCCGAAGGATAGGGTCCGTGCAGTTTATGGAGCACTACTGTAGCTATTGGATATTTTAAAACCTTCGAAGCTTGAAATTTTTTAACGATACATTAAAAGGAAACGTTCCCAATTCGAACATTCTGATTTTAACGATACTTTGTGTGAATGTAGAACACATTGGGGTATGGAAGTACATATTTTTATCTGCGGGAATTCACTCTCAAGGGGTGAAATTAGCCCTCGAATTTATCGCATTTTTTCGTTTTTCTGATATAACATTATTTTTCTCTTGGTAACGTGATAGAAAAACTCTTACAGGTATTTAAAGTTTCATTCTATCTCGCACCGTTACAAAGTTATCTACACCCACTTATTTAAAAATTGAGAAAACGCGATAACATTGTAAGAGCAGATTTTGTCTCTTCGGGGTGAATTGACGTAGGGAAGAAAAATTGCTCCTTGAACGCTTCAAGCTTCGATATGTTCTACATTCACACGAAATTTTATTGAAATCAGAATTCTCGGTTTGGGGACGCTTTCCTGTTAGCATTTTCTAATGTAGGCATTCGTCCTTTAGTATCCCACATTTTATTCGGTTAAAGTAGGGGAAATAGTATTCTGCCGTGAGTGTGCGTTGTTAAAAGAATCGCCATTACGAGTTTTTACCGTTGTTGTTCACGAAGCATATGATTCGAGCCGCATCCACGAAGACGCGGTATAAGCAATCTCCTTAATGGTCGCTATATTTCCCGCCGGTCGGATCTGCCGCCCACCCGGCCCGGGGAATACGCATATATCCGCGCGACTCGTTTGATTTTATTAAATCTAATAAATTGCCGTGCCTAGAAATTCCGAAACATTTCACTTTGCCGATCAATAACGCTATCGCACCCTGTGCTATTTACGCGAGACAGGACACGCGAGGAGGGAAAAGTCAGATAGCTATTTTCCACGGAAATTACATTGTCCCGAAGTCCCTTGAAACCATCTTCCTTCGCCTTTATAGCCGCTTTAATCCTCTGACACCATCACATTTGTCCACCATTTCGAGAAAAAACAATGATCTCTTTTCTTCTGATCGGCAGGTTCTCCTAACGTCACGGACGAGATCTTACATTGACTTTATAAGGTAACTCCGTTCAACGAGAAGAACTGCAGCGCGAACCGCTCAAATTTTACGCGCCCGTAAATTGTCCCGGGCCGTAAATCCCGGATCTTTTACTTCCGGTGCGCGGCTCGATCCCTGGAGAAAGGATCGGCGCGATCGGAACGCGTTGCGTGCACCTACCCCTTCTGGGCTAGTTTCAAGATTGCATTCGCTCGCGTCTTATTACCCCCGTCATCTCCGATGCGCACACGGCACACACACGGTGTACACACGCGCTGGTAAGGATGATTGCAAAGGTATCGGATGAACGGAATTGCGATACCCTTTGCGCGGCTGGAACGAACGTAAGCACGAACCTAATTGTCAGCGGGATTACGGATCAATCTGGGTAGCTCTGATGAAATTCTATAGGTGTACCGAGCGACAGTGAGGTCCCCTGTGCGCATGCCCAGAAAGAAATGGAAAGGATTGTGGAGTTGTTGAAACCCTCCATTTCCGAGAATGAATTCTGAGGGAAACGGGGAGTAGATTCAAGATTTGTCCGGGGATCTAGTATTAAGTAAGTACTTACTGTCGAGTGTCCGGTGACTGTGTGGCAAGTTCTAGCCTTAACGTGTCCGAATATACTGAGAAATATAAAATATACCGATGCACGAACATTGCAGACAACTTGGATATTACTTAGCTTACCTATAGCAACTGTTTTATTCTATGTTGTTATCTTAAAGGTGGTTTTCGAACTGTATTCTTCCTCTCTTTGGAGTACAACTTTCAGTTTTGGTGGTTCAAACGTTTGTTTGACAACAAAATAATTGCCGATAATATATAAAATCGACATTCGATCGCATAAGAATAATAGCTTGATCTATGGATTGAAGTGACAAAGTAGCGCATGTACTAAGGAAAAGCAATAGCAATTTCACCTAGGAAATTTGTAAACAAATTTAAAAGAAGTTTATTTTTACCAGGAAAAATGAATATTTATTGAAAGATAGACGACAAGTAAACAAATATCTTCTATTTTTTAAAATTTATATTATGGTATACCTGTTAATTTTCTGCGTCTGTTACACGTTGAGCACGCGAATGACGCATCTGAAGCACCAAATTTTTCGTGACCACAATATAAACAGCGAATATGTTAGGCTCATTTGTCTTCTTTTAATTTTTGGTGCTACATCTTTCATCTATTATATAAACAATAATAATAATAATAGCGTAAAACTATGTAATATATTGTAGTAGATACAATAATATAATGTACTTATAATGGTAAAAATATAATATAATACTATATACAGACTTAATATTAACAGTACCTACCCAATATGGAATATGTTCCATATTACGTACACTCAACGCGTTCCATATTGGGTACATGTGCATTCCGACAGAAAAATAATAATTATACTAAGAAGGAAATAAATTTAACGGTAAATTTCTCTTCGACCTTCAAAAACAAACATATTTAATGATAAATCATATTTTTTAACTTACCTTCACTAAAAAATTTCACTCTAATTCTCCTCTCAGAAATAGTTATACGCTGCCAAACACAACAATCACTTCGCAATCAACGACAGACTTCCAACTGAAGCCCAAATGCGAGTATGATTCTCATTTGTTTTTCACGAAATATCTCACACTGTTGCCGATTGATATTATTACTTACCTACTGAAATATTGCGGTGTCCCATATTAGGTACAGTTTCCCTACGGCATTACTAACTTCCAACTGACCTCTCCGTAACTCCAAACAACCCGACCATTCCCCAATAAAGATATACACTTAGATCACCGATTCTCCTATTCGTAGAAAGAAAATTCAAAACATCGAGCACCATCAGATTACTGCGAGCAAAACTTGAGCCGGCGAAGACTTTGTTTAAAGACGCCCAGCAACTTGTATAAATTCCCACCGACGCGACGCCGGGCCCCGGGTCCCCACGGCGTTGATCGAGCAACGGGTCCAGCGCGACGCTTTTACGGCCCCGCGGCGCGCTCACCTTCCCATTCACAAGTTTCGCGAAATCAACATTGTCGACGGCCGTTTAATTGCACTCCACTTACAGGGGCGTAAATAAAATCGCACGGAGTCGCCGGCGTCCGCGGCCCGTGTAAATATTAATTTCACGAGGACGGCTCGTTATAAATAACGATAAATCGGGCCCGGCGCGTACAAGTTGTCGTAATAAACGTCGCGGGCCGGGCGCACAATGTGTAAAGTGGCGAGTGTAAAGTTAAGCCCCGGCCGAGTGTTCATCGGCGAGGCGAGCTGCAAGTCTCGGGAGGTTATAACGCCGCCATAACCGTATACATTCCGCGACAATAATCGTTTTATGGTGGTCGGCAATATCGGCGGGTTCTACTGCCACGGGAATTGATATCCTCCACCTACAACGGCCGGCTAACTTATGGCGACTGCCCCGCCAAAGATCCAGCAGCCTGGCCGAGTTTGAAAAACCGACACGATCTGGGGAAACTTTGTTCGTAGCCTTGTAGCGTTTCATTCTTTTGGGATGCTGCTCCCTTTAGAAAGTTGGATGATGAAAGGCTAGGAGGCCTGTCACCTCCGACTTATCAACGAGCAAGGGCCTTTTTACATCATACACTCATATCGTTCGTAATTTATATTGGGTTATTCAAAAGTTGGGCAAAATGTAATCTAATTACAACTTGCAAATTACGATTAAACTGTAATTGTGTAGTTGATTACACATTATTTTCTGTAAACGTTAATTTACGTAGTTGATCAAATTGTGGCCAACCACCTTCACTAACGATTACAGAAAATAATGTGTAATCAACTACACAATTACATTTTAATCGTAATTTGTAAGTTGTAATTAGATTACATTTTGTTTAACTCTGGGACATCCCATAAGTAATGCGGTCTTTTGCGGTACATCGTACGTATTTGCAAACCTTTCCAACACGTTTTACCTAACGGTGGATCGTAGAATGAGTCGAATTCAATTTTCGGGTTAATTCTTTAATAGTTAGTATTGGATTTTGTCAACGGTAAAATCTCCCGGCACGAGGTTTATCTTCAAGCCTGTACCTCCCAGCTTGGCTTGCACTAATACTCATCACTACAGTGGCATCATTCCCTTCATTAAGCGATCATATCTAGTTGGCAGGCGAAAAAGAACGTCATTTTCGGGAATTTTTCGTGAAAAAGGTGATGTATATTTCTTGCAACTATTTCCTTATTTTAGAATTACATATATTCAGCAACCCTCAGTAATTTTGTTTTAGGAAAATATTAAATAATGAAAGAATAACAGCCACTCTGGCGGAAGCTGTTTTTACGGTGAGCACAATTTCTCCTAGCCGAATCACCTGAAATCAGAAAGTAAAAAAGATTCTGTTAATATATGAGTTTATTTAGTTTGTGAACGAAGGATTTTTCAAAAAAATGATTTCAGACAAAATCATGATTTTCCGATGTCTGAATTGTTCGTTTTTCGTGGATTAAAAATAGAGTTTTCATCAAAAACAAAAATCCTTCGTTCACGAACTAGATAAACTCATATATTAATAGGATCTCCTTCACTTTTCGATTTCAGATAATTCGGCTCGGAGAAATCGTATTCACCACTAAAAAACTAGCTTCCGGGAGAATAACTGTTATTCGTTCGTTTTGTAATATTTGCCTATAACAAAATTACTGAGAGTTGCTGAATATATGCCTTTTTAAAATAAGCAAATAGTTGTAAAAAATATACATTAGATTTTCCACAAAAAATTCCCGAACATCACGCCTGCCAACTAGGCATGACACCTTAAATTTATATGCATCGTAATATAATACTACGTTCATTTCAAACGTTTCTATTAGCTGCAATACATGTATTCGATTTACTTACACTCGTTAACAGTTGATACGACATTGTCTGAAGGTCCCTATTTACGGTAGTACATATAAACAGTCCTGTCTCGAAAAGAACTCGTCGCTGTCCCCGTTACTTCTTTTGTAGTGGCCGAGGCGAGTGAGAGGTGCCAGAGAGACCTATTCCGTCTTTTTTCGATAGACAACGCCTCGGCAGTGCCGACCGTAATTTATGGCTCGTCGCTGTCGCGCGCCCTCTCACTCGTTCTCACTCCCTCTCAGTCGCCGCGGCAAAGAGCAAAGGCAATCCGAATAGACCGTTCGTTTCGAAAAGAGCTTGCGTCCGGTCCGATGCGCGCGTTCTTTTCGAGACAGCACTGTATACACAGATCAAACAAATAAGTGACGACCCCGACTTGTTCCATTGTTCTAAAATCAACTCTCCAAAGTGATTTGTTATAACAAAAGTTTCCTGATCAGACACGTTTCTTGTGTAATTTAGCAAGGTTTAAAAATCTTTCTTGTGTAGTTTCTGAAGTGACTCTATTAAAAGATTTGAAGATGACCTTTAGTTTTTTCAATGGGAACATGTGTTCTTTTATAGCAAGATTTTCGGTATGAAAAATCATTTGTAAAAATAGTCAAAGGTCCCCTATGCATAGAAAAAATTTGTTTGGCCTATCTTATGTCCCCCTTGAAACCATGCAACTTTACTTTACATGCATTTTTCTCTACGGATAATAATATTGGCGTAAATCAAGCTGATAATAGCAGGTAACCCGCGATGTAGGATTGGGAAATGATTAAGCACGCACTAACCCGTTCCAACGACGAATGAAAATACTAAAGTATTTTCTCTGCCTTGGTTAAGAGATTAGGGAATATAAAAAGAGATAGGTGTGCAAAAAATACCTATAAATATCCGAAACATTAGTCACATTGCTCGGTCGAAATTCATAAGTAGATAGACCCATAAACTTAGAGCCCTTTGACACGAGACACATGGTAGAATTTGATTTTCAAAAATGCTGTTAGCTTCGAAAAGTCACATGGTAAAAGCCTTGAAGATGCATTGTCTTCGACTTGTCAGCGAGTAAAGGCCTTTTCACACGAAACACTTCTGCCGCTCGCTTCTGTTTCAGATTCATTTGCTGAACACACTTGGCAGAGATGACGCTGGCTTAAGCAGAAGCAGGGTAAATAGAGATGGAAAGTGTAAGGACGCATCGAAAATAGCAGCCGTGAACCGCAAAAGTGTTTGGTACGGAAAGGCCCTAATGGCTCGTACAATACTATATAACAAGTAGACGTAAAATGCGCGAACTTAAGGCCTTCTTACACATCTATGGTTTGCGTCTGGTATTTCAAATAAATTCACTTAGAAAATATAACGCTGGTTTAAGAAAAAAAACAGACCATTTGAGAATATAGCCATTGAAAAAATGCCTTCGTTTAAAAAAGAAAAAAACGATTTCGTAGCCTGACGTAACAAAATAAATAAATACAAAGATGACACAGGGAAATGGGGACGATTGCTTCGCCTCGGCTGCCTCTGAGGAACTGAATCAATCGTCCGGCTGATCGTTCGGTAGTTAATCCTGCCTTATCTTGCATCGCGACGTTCATCATCGGCGAAGGTCTCGGTCCAATCCGCGATTCCTTTTGCGCGACTGTGTAACGTTCGGTATAATCGTCACGATGACTTTTCCATAGAACAGATAAGAACTGGCCAGGCTTACGTAACGGCGGCCACGGTCTTCGTCGACGCGAATTGGTAATTAGACGCCGTAACGCGACGCCGTAATAATCGTTAGATGTAATTCTAGACCTGCAAAAACTTAATAACAGGGTGGGCGGCGATGCTTGCAGCTATGGATCAATAAAACCCGCTGTCTCTACGAAAACTCCTATTATGGGACGAACGACGACACTGCAGGCTGCCAAAAATTGTGACTCCGCGTCAGACGAGTGCTTCATGATTTTGGCAATATTATTGCTACAGTAGCTACTATGCCTTTCGTTGCTTCGTATTTTTAACGTCAGACACTGAAAGACCGATATAGGGCCGAGAACGATATTGTAATGGTCCTCGTGGGAAGGAGAATATTCTATTAATAGGTACATAAGTCTGTCGTGTTTAGCTGCATCCCGAGGCATGCACGTCGAAACGCATTACGTAACGTCAACTACTGGAAGGGAAACTAAAATTGGGAATTCGATGATTGGGGAAGATCGTGTTCAACTTGGGGATGCTTCTTCTCGTGACTGTGGGTCTTGAAAGACTGCAGGCCTGGTTTTAAAAGTAAGCATGGGTAAGTTTAGCACCGAAGTTCATAATCTCAAATAAGCCTCGAGCCTTTGATATTGGAAAGAAGCCTGTATCACTTTACGTCAGATAGGATAGAAAAGGGGTTAGTGTCATCTTAATGTCAGAATATTACACATCATTAATTGAATATTTGCATCAGCTATTAGTGTGTATAACAAAAAATGTATCATGTTCTATTGAGGAAAATTATAAGAAACTATAAGATTTATTGTCAACATATTTATATGTTTATTATGTGCCCCTAAAAATAACACATTACATAGGTAGGTACATATTTGACATTCTTTTGTCGTCAAAATATATGAACTTATTTGATATACTAAGCCTCGGTAACTTACACTGAATACAGTATAGGTACACAGTGAATTGTTCGGTGTAAGTGCCAAGGAAATAGCCTTCCTCCCTTTGTCGCGAAATGCACGATTGCCAATCACTTTTCCATCGTATCGTGACAATGTCGACACGTTCGACTGCTTCCTAAAACGTGAAAATGCACCCCAAAGCGCCCCTAAAGCGGAACAGCTTCGACATGGAGGAAGACACAAGTTCAAGGACAATTATCGACCCCCTCCCCTCCCTCTCTTATGACCACCCTACCCTGCGTCCACGTGCCGGCCCGATAAATCTTTTCGGAAGTCGCTGTTTCCTTGCGTAGGCCGGAAACTTCGTGTCGACGCGCTGTCAAAACACGGGGGCTGCTTGGTCACGTGCGACCCCCGACTTTCGCGCCCTTTTCTATACTCATAACTGCGCCCCATTCTACTTTCGTATACACAGGCCCAGGCGACTCGCAAATAACGCCGCTATTATTGCACCGTCGACCATAGTGCTCGTGATCCTTCGAATTATCCAGAGGGGTTGGATTGCCTCGACAATTATATATCCTGCGACCATCGATGTTTAATTGAAACAGGAAAGTGATTGTGCCGATGCATATGGGAACATTTACGTCAGATCTGGTGGAATTTATTGTCGTAGGTATTTTGATATTTCAAAGTGTTTGAAGTCTTCATTTGTAGGTAAAAATCTTTGGAGAATACTACTCTTGCTGCCTAGAACTGAAGGATCCGGGTAATGGAAAGCTGAGAAATTATCACACGAGTAAGATATGCTTGGAAGATGGGAATTAGATTCTTGTCAGAAATTGAATAGCAAACGTGGCAGGGATAGAGATATATTTGAGAAATTACATATTTTAAGAGTTCCAAGCGGCTACAAAGCAAATACCGCGGCTGAAAATTTGTATGTCATCTTCTAGCAATTTATTGTAAATGCAAGAGCAGGGCAAGAATGATTTCTGCAATTTAGAACTCGAGCTTTATTCTTTTAATAAATCAGAAAAATGTTTCACATTTTTCTTTCAGATAATCGACTTCTGGCAAATTCTTGCAAACACGTTTAGCGGCGTTCGCAGGGACGGGAAACTATTCTTAAGTGTATTAAGTATAAAACCCTGTTCGACGCTTTATTTTTATTAGCTCTCGGGAAAGCATATAATTTTGGCGCGTCAACTGTCATATATCCCCACGAAACCGACACTTCTCCGATTATTCCTTGAAATATTAAGACGCTAACGACGGAGGCGCCCCACGCGGTAGCGTCGTCGGTATTTCCGAAAGCGGAGCACGCTCGCCGGTTTTTGTGGAGACGGGAGAGGCAGGGTGAACTCTTGATCCCGTGTAAAGCTTTTCCGAAAATTTCTGAAAGTCCGCCCCGCGCTCCGCCGTTTCAGCTGGCCCGAGCGCGACGCGTGCACGTCATAGATCAATAAGTCTCGTTCTCATTGTCGACTCGTCGTGGGCCGGCTTTACGGCCTCCTCTCTCAGGAAACGTTAACGACATCCGCGAAAGACGTATCGATCGTTGCGCTCGAAGATATCGTAAATCACGAAAACCGACGGGAACGTTCGTTTCCACGCGCGGAGGACCCGGCCGCATGGCGATGCGCAATTTACTCCACATGGAACAGAGGAATGGTCGCCAAGACGGCATAAACGTCATCTAAAATATCTGCATTGTTCTCGAGCGACAGCGTGAAATATTCGTGGCTGAAACTGTGCGCACAGAAGAGATACAGATTATGACCGATAAATTATATTCGACGTCCCCTTTCCCGAAGGTGCCCACTGCAAAAATTTGCACCGTGTTCAGCTGAATTGTTCATAAAAAAAGAAATACAGATTACAATTAATGAAACAAATGCAGTGCAAAAAATCCACCCCTATCCAAAGAAACGAGGAGATAGAAATTTCGATCGTGCACGGTAGAGCCCCCTTTTTATAAGGACAGCTTTGAAAAGCCCAGCGGGGGACAGCGGTGTGGTAGGTGAAAAATTGGATCCCGAAAAACCTCGCGCTCGCTAACTACGATAAAACGATCCGATGGTGACATCTGTGTCAATAAGGCGAACTCTCCCGGGGGTAGAAGCGGAAGAGAGGGTCCGCGAACGCGATTATCCTCATTCAATCATCGATTTTATTTGGTTAATAAAACGATTATCCCGGTTCTCGCGCTCGACGAGAGCTTCTCGCTTCCACCCCTCCCTTCCTCCTCCTCTTTCCGGGCTCAAACTGTTGTACAGTGCACCCTCCGGGGCGTTCGACCAAAAATGTAATTTACATCCCTTTATGTCGCGAGATTGAAATATTTGCGAATTAATCCGCGCGACAGGATTATCGTCGACCATTATACGCAGCCGCCGTTCTCTTTCAACCATCCTCCTCGCCCCCCCCCCCCTCCTTCTCCCTTATCGCAGTTTCGAAGCGTTCCTAATGACTCTCCCTTCGTTCGATTAAAAAATGTCGCCGTTACCCCACTTTACGAAAGATTGGATTCAATTATGTATCTCTGTCAGAGCGTCTCGAGTTTGCGATCCTGCAAGCTTCTCCGCGCTATTTTCATTACTGGCAAAGGGGCTGCTCCTGTGTTTCTTTTTTTTATAATACATCTCGGCGGATCGTTTCCTTGTTTACCTTGCAGGAATTCTTCAAACGCTAAGCGCAACGCCTGGCCGCGTCCGCTGTCCCGATCATGAAACCTGATCCACCAATTAGACTTAGGATCCAGCGGTGCTGTAAAGAGAGAGCAATCGTGAATCGAAGCGACGATGGCTGCTCGGGACAAGGGGTTGCTTCCAGAGGCATTACGTCAAATCCCGCGCCCGTTAAACCGACACACAATAATCTGCGCAGCGCCAATCCCGTCGGCAGCGTCCAATTAATTATCCGGCAAAATTTGTCGCTCGTATTAAATCTGGCTGGATTAAAGGCAATCTCGCTTCCTTCCGCCTTGCGACGCCCCTATATTCTCCTTTATGCCCCGGCCCGCCACCGCGGGCGTTTTGGATCCGCGTGCGATCGGCTAGATACTGCCACACGCAAGTATCTAAGAGATCGTATCTACCTGGCCTGACCTAAGAGAATCTTATTTATTTATTTGACGGTTAATAAACCCTTCGGATTACACGACATGCCAATACAAAATTGAAATTGAAGAAGAAAATACGAAGCGTAGGTATAACGCAAACAAAGTAGTTTCACCTCTGACTATGTACTTGCAAAACGCTTAAAAATAACAGCGTTTGACAAGATGCCAGGGACCCAGAAAAAAGGTCGAGAGAGCGAGAGTTGCTATCTAAGTAGTTCGTTAAAACAATTACAAATACGAGTAACTGAAACGTGATGGCCGATATATTGGTTTTATGCAAGCTTGTATAAAATAGTGGAGCTCTGCCCGAGACATAGAAATTCCAGTTTTCTAGAAGCCGTGGTTGACAGATGGCCACAAGATATGGCCATTGATTATCTTAAACAGGAATACAAGATCGTTAACTATCTTGCATAGGTACTTCAATAAGCGCAGTACGTTAGGGCGAGCTAATCGAGCTATGTCGATGTAATCGTGCGACCAGAAGCCCAACTAATTGCTAAGACACAAAACGCAAAAACTTAGGGTGACTGTACCTAATATCGCCACTGTTCCTAATATCGCCAGCCGTTACATATCGCAAAGTAAGCTCTAAAATTTATCGGTTATGCACTGAATTAGTACCTCAACATATGTAGGAAGACATACTGTAATTGCAACGTCATGTGATCAACAATTACAGAAAGGGGAGGATTTTAGAGAATCTTAACAGTTTAAAAATTTATTGGACTGTCATAATTGTACATCACATTCGGAGAAGGTAAGTCTAATAAATCCTTTAATGCTAGAATATCTACCAGAAATATCTAATTAATGATGTACTTAAGGAATGAAATCGATTCAAATATTTTCCGTAATAAAAATAGTGTTTTTCTTTTAGCAGTTTGGGTGTTCTCAATACCGCCTACCGGAGAACAATGATTTCGATGTAATGTTTGTTACAAGTGGGGTTACGAAATGTGCCGAACAACCGAAATAAATTTTATTTGTCCAGAATGTCCATCGGAACGTAAAAAAAATAAAATATTTTAAAAATCTATATTATTAAATTTCTATACTTTTCTAATAAAATTAAAATCAAAGATGGCTAAAAATACATTTATAGAGCAATAAATAACAAAACCACATGTGGAGATGACTTTAAAAACTCATATATACATGAATTAATCAATATTACTTAAGTTGGCGATATTAGGTACACTTTTTTCAGGACCCGATTTTTGCATGTCTTACGTTTTTTGAGTCCTGATGCAAAATTGGTAGATTTTAACGATTCTAACTTATGCTACATGAAAGATGAATAATTCCTCTTTACTTTGAAACGATCTGCATGCAAAAATAACAATTATTATTAAATTGACCACGATTTAACTTTTGCCTGGCGATATAAGGTACAGTCACCCTACGTTGCATTTTGTTGATTATATAATTCATCTCAACACTGTAAGTATATTTGCGAAGCGTATTCCAGATGCGCTCTAACGGCGGGAATATACGAAATATCGAGCGCTAATGGACTCCTGAAATGTTTCACAAAACGTTTCGCAATCTTATATCCCGGATGCCCGGAAACAATGACTGCGCGTGCCTTGAAAGGGTGAAAAGTCGCGGAATCCGAAGCACGGCGTTCGAAGAGGCACGCGAACGGCTCGTGTCGAAGTCTCGTGAAAAAGCCAAGTGACATGGCCGCGTGCGACAAGGGTGAGCCGGAGCCAACGATACGGGTGAGTGTAAATAAGGTACACCCCCGGCGTCTAGAGTTCATCACCCCGCGCTCAAACGCATCAGGGTTGCGACCCTGGGTTAGCAGGGCTTGACTGGTAGCAACGAAGACGCGGGAAGGGTGGCTAGTCGATGGAGGGGAAACAGGAGCCTCGCGAGGGGTGAACGAGGGACGAAAGAACTCGCTCGACACTTGAGCGCTATACTCGAGGATAATATCGTGTTATCTGTACAAATAAAATGAAATTCTGTTTGTCTGCTTGTGGCTGCATCATGGAAAAACGGCAGGAATTGCTATGACACTTGGAGGGTAGGTATCTGTAGGGTCACGTGACATTACAAAACTACGATACCTCGCTAACCGTTGTTCTTACGCTAGAAACGCGTATAACAAAAGTTGTTGTGAATTGTATTTTGAAACCTTTTTGTTCTGTAGAATTTTTGCGACGGGGAAAATGATATTTTACCTCGTGCGGAAGGATTCATACGTAGCGTCTATGTAAATTAATATTGGAGCGATATAAAAGGTATGATATAGCAGAAAGCGGTGAAATAACTTTTTCACCCAAGTTCGGCTGTATTTAAGAGTAAACTGAACAGGGAAGTAACAAGTAAATAGTAATGCGATGGTTTCGCTATTTGGAAATATTATATTAAGTGCATGTAGGGTTAGATATTGTTATATATAATGCTAGCAAACTACCCCCGCGCTGCGCTTCGGGTCTAAGAGATATTAAGGACTCCATGAAAATACACTTCGCTCCTTTTCACAACCCCCTAGGGGTTGATTAGGGTAAAATCCTGAAATTAATTTATAGGCATTTATGTGGGTAACCTTTGTAAGTAATAAGCAAGTTGATATCTAATCGGGCCTAAGAAATAATAAGGAGTACGAGAAGACATATTTCACCCCTTTTAACCCCCTTCAGATTGGAATTACAAAAAATTCCTTCTTATTATTATTATTATTATTAAGCGTCTTTATTGCACACACAGAAGATAACAACAAAATAAGGTAAACAAGACACAAGCAACAGGCGATGTTCAGTCAAAGACTGTTTTACAACTTATCGAACACCTAAGTCGAAAAAAGAATATACTCTTCGAATTTCATGTTTCTAGGATCAGCAGTTTGGGGTGGACGGTGATGAATCAGTGACACAATCATTATATACAGTATGTTTGAAAAGTATAGATAAAAATTATTGTTACTATGTTACTACGACACCTTCACCCAGCGATAAATACGAGCGTAATTGGATTCAACCCCTCCCGACATATTAATAGACTTATGAATACATTTGCCAGCGCTCGATAATGCAATTAGCTAACTTCCTCGAATCTATTTAATTCAATTAAGTCGTAATCTGATAGGGAATATCGCGATCGGCGAAGAATCGACTGGAGCGTGGAAAAGCAAGCGGGAGGGAGGCTTTTATCGATCGACTGGCGAACGAATGGTCATTTCCAGTGAAACCAGAGATTAAGGGCAAGGTCACGTGAGGTAAAGATCAAAGTATGCACCCGCTGAACCGCTCGACATTCCCCGTTGCTACTTTCTCCCACTATCATTCGAACATGGGATCCGCTCGATCGCTGTCCATCTACGACATCGTTATCTGCTTCGAATCGTACTGGAAAAATGGCCGACAACGCGAGTGGATTCGCGTGTCGGACTTCAAACGAGCAGAAATCGCGAAGCCAACGCAAACTGGACTATTCGACCGGGCTGCTTGTCAAGTTACCGCGATACAAAATGCACTCGCGACCGCAGTGCAACGAATCACGGGCCGCGGCCTGTCACCAGCGCATTGTTGCAAAACAGGAGGGAAACAAAGTGGCAGTTGCACGCTCAACAACGAGATCAACAGTTTCGACAATGGAAAAAAGGTAAGTGTCGTATGGTGTTACAAGGAAGATTTTTTTTACGGTAGTGATGCCGCACATATTATATGTACCTAATTTTTTTTTAATATCACGGAACCATAGATCTTGCCACGCACTGACGCGATGTTTCTTAAAAGATTGTATTGTATTAAATATAAGGATGAAGAGCTCAAGTTACCTGAATTTTTAACAAAATTGCTACATTGGCGTTGCTACTTTGTTTTTGAAGGATTTTTGACAGTGTTGGGTTGCAGTAGTTTCTGAAGAGGTTTTATAAATGTATCTGCTTTGTCGTTGACATTCAGCAAAAAGGCACATTACGGATGTTATTGTAAATTAAATTTGGAAACATTTTTGGTCTTACCAGTTTTATTTTCGCCTTCTAAGGATTAATTAAAATTAAGATTCTCTTACTTCTGCCTCCATTAATATTGATAGACGTCCAAAATCAGTTCTTAAGGAATATGTAATGTTTCTGTATCGACCACTTATGTTCACTGAGCCACTACTAGTAGGGCTACTACTAGAGCTATTACTAGTAGGGCTACTATTGGAGCTACTACAAGTACAGCTGCTACTAGAGCTATTACTGGTAGTGTTAGTATTGGAGATACTACTAGTAGGGCTCCTAGTAGAGCTACTACTCGACTATTACTGCTAGGGCTACTATTGGAGCTACTACAAGTAGGGCTGCTACTAGAGCTATTACTAGTAGGGATACTATTGGAGCTACTACAAGTAGGGCTGCTACTAGAGCTATTACTAGTAGGGCTACTATTGGAGCTACTACAAGTAGGGCTACTACTAGAGCTACTACTAGTAGGGCCACTAATGGAGCTACTACTAGTAGGGCTCCTAGTAGAGCTACTACTAGACTATTACTGCTAGGGCTACTATTGGAGCTACTACAAGTAGGGCTGCTACTAGAGCTACTACTAGACTATTACTGCTAGGGCTACTATTGGAGCTACTACAAGTAGGGCTGCTACTAGAGCTATTACTAGTATGGCCACTATTGGATCTACTACTAGTAGGGCTACTAATAGAGCTACTACTAGTAGGGCTACTAGTAGAGCTATTACTAGTAGGGCTACTAGTAGAGCTACTACTAGTAGGGCTACTAGTAGATCTACTACAAGTAGGGCTCCTAGTAGAGCTACTACTAGTTGAGCGACTGCTTGAGCTACTATTAGTAGGGTTACCAATTGGGCTACTGTTACAGGAGCTACTATGGCATGGTTGATAACCAAAAACCTCATACTAACATCTCTGTTCCCATCTCCATCCCTCAAACTCCACCTACAAACCTCACTATTGCTCGTGATACCTATAAACTCATAAATCGTATAGGTCCACCCAAACCTGCATGCAAATCGACGCCACCCATTGAAACGCTTTCACGACATGAGGCTGTAAATGAGAATTCTAATATTTTAAAAGGAACAGCTGCGCCTGTTGGCTGAAAGAATCTACTATTGCGGGGCAGCGAATGGTATTGAACTGTGAACTGCATAGAAAGGGCTGTCGTTTCTCAGTTAGAACAGAGCGAGAGCACGCGTCGCGAAGTTGTAGCCAAGCACGAGCAACACGAAGGGCTAAGCGACTAAGCGAGCGAACAGGCGAACGAGACGGGGAAAAAAGGAGATGATGTCACCCTCTGCCGACCATATGTGACTTTCCAAAAATAAGTAATGCTAATAGTAATTGATGGCCGCGTTAGTTGCGCCGTTTCCTAATTCGTGTCGTCCGTGAAATATACCGAGTGTCCGATGGAAACGGCGCCACTCGAGCAGCTGTCGCCGTTGAGGGTGAACATTGAGTTACAATAGACATCTGGCCGTGTTCAAGACGAGCTCGAAGAACATGCGATCATCGTTAAGGTGTATTAGAAACTGTGCCCTACGCTTCCAAGCGCGCTGCTGCATTTAACCTGTTGACTGGGCCACTTCGCGACCAGAAACGTCTCTACTCTATATGTATACTCACATACATATACCGAAATCGGCCAATTTTGTCCACAATAAGTCTGATGCATCACTTGACACCTTAGAGCTTCTTAATAAATCAGCTGGTCTTAATGTGGAAAAATATTCGTGCGACATCTTTTCTCAGTTGACAGAATAAGATGGAACCACATTGGCTTCCTTTGATCGCAGAGTGATGAAGAGGGTAAGTATCATCGCGCAAAATTTATCGAAGTCTATTTCGAGGGACAGGTAACTATCTCCGGTAAAGAAAATTGAGGCAAAGACCGCTTATTAAGAAGTTCTTGCTAACTGAAAAAGGGAGAGCCTATGGAACGATGGTGAAGGGGTTGAAGACCTCCATGCAAAATTTATTCAATAATAATTTCAACAGACGGTTGCTGCCGACAGCTGCGCCACTGAGAATTCATCTTTACCTTTCATTAAAATTGAAGACGAAAGTGAAGCCCAATGAGTACTAAATCTGTTAAGAAATTCACGTGCAATTAGGGAAAGGAAGACCACCATTCGTGTGTCCATCAACAGCGCCAGTTATCACCAAACAAATCCGAAAAACACCGGGTACAACTTTTCCCGTTCGCCCAGCAAACTGCGGCATTTGCATTATACCGATGCAGTCAGTGTCTATTGGGCGCACTATAATCATTACGCGGATCATTAAAATATCTCCGGGTACACGTTCACCGACCAGCCCACACCCCCTCGATCCGTGTGCCACATTGTAATCAATACGATTGCTTTTTGCATCGAGTTTAAATGCCGTGTGCGTTTACAAACTGGACAAAATGCCGAGCGAAAAACCAGTGACACCGTTTTAAGCTCGGGAGCCAGATAACTGTCTACTTTGAATTTACAAGAAATTCTGTCGAATCGCGGACTGAATAATTTAATTCAAAGTGAAATGAAAGCATGAATTCTATAACGTGGCACAGAAACTACAAGGAGGTGAATAAAAAAAGCTGGCGTTTTTAAACTGTTAAGGAGGAAAGACGAGTTAACTCGTCATTTGATGATCTCGTTGCATTGGGCAAGACGAGTTAATTTGGTGAGAACGTTTAATAATTACGTCCGTGCAGAAACAGTAAATATAGTAGTATTATTAGATTATACTATGTATGTATGTAACATTCACTGTATGTAAAGAGTTCAGTTTTAATCATCTTAAAATATGTACTGTAGAGAAGTGTTTGATCCAGATTGATTGGGAAGGGTAAAAAGGAATAAAATAAATAATCAAAGATATCACATTCTAGGGTAATTATCCCTATATATAATTTGTATTATTAGTGTACCTATCTAATATAAAAATAGAGATTTAGAAAATTGATAATAATTTTTATAGTGGATTTTGTTTAGTATAATGAAACGGTGTTGGCAAAATCTTTATCTCGATAAAAGATTTCGTGTCACGATAAATAAATTCATTATTCATCGGATAAAGGTTCAAACTTTTGAATAACAGATAATCATGCAGTATGTACCTTTTATTCGATTCTGCATTTAAATGATCTTGTTATCTTGATACTGGCCATTGATGAATGAAGGAAGCAGTCTACACGAACGCATTTGAAAGTGAAATGCTGTATGAACTGCGAATAAATACAGTATTAAATACGCTTAATAAATACTTAATTAGAGATTGCAAATTAAGATTGTAAAACATACCGCATCGACCGTATTTCATGAAATGTTTTACTCGCTTCGGTAGTGAATCTACCTTTGTATAGAAGCTGGTAGGTAGTTCGATCATATTACAGCCTCGTGACATAGTAATGCTAAACATTGGCGATAATTTCTTGTTAACATGCTCACTGTTATGAGGGTTGCCGACGCCAGCTGCTTCGAACTCACAATGTTTCCTTAAAACACTTTAACTAAACACTTTCACCCGCGAACTTCTGAATAATATTACATTCTGTCGTTTGAAATTACGCAAAATACCTACTAAATTCTTCATCGCATTGTAAAATATTATTCGTCTTAAGAATAGATATTTGAATAAATGTAAATGAATTGAAAATGTGGGACAGTCGTGTGGCAGCCAACGTGTTAAGTGACGTTCAGCATTATGTTTTCTAAGGATTCTTTTACTCCTGTTTACATAAACGGGGGTTTGCGACTTATTTTTTAATCAGGTTTAAACTTTAAAATAGAAATGATTGCAAACTATAAATTTCAGGTAAAGTGATTTCTCGTCGATGTTGATCCATAAGAAATGCAGTTATTTTATGGTTGTCACGAATTATTCGTGGTACACTTGAAGATATTTGTCTTACAATTCTGCCGTGGGTTTTTTCGAAACAATAATTTATAACAAAATGGTTGCCATACAATGTTGAGAACCCCATTTCTGGCATAGAATTTCTTTAAAGTTCAACACAAGTCAAAATTCTATCCTTAGATTCCCAGAAATTGCAACAACTATCTTTCGCAAAGTGAACTTCGACGATAAAAACTTCACGAACAGTTAATATTTCGTAACGATGTTTTCTTTATCCCATTCCCCGACGAATACATTTTTAGTGTACTAACGAATTGCAATAAAAAATATCATTACCGAACTCCAACATAAACAATTGTAAAGTCGATTTTGCTTTTCGAACAAACATAATGATTACCTCCCTTAAGGTGGCCATCTTTCTCAAGGGACACCCCGTATATCGTCGACCACAAATGTACGCGTTCGCATCTCTGAAGCACCCTGTATATTCAATTTGTTAGAAACAGAGGACGGCCGAATACTTTTGTGAGTAACTGTATGCGCGCGTAAGTCCACGCTCGGCCGGCCGTATATTAACGTATTCAAATGCACGTGTATCTGTCTATTCATGTATGTATGTATTCACTGGCGGATATTATACATCCCCATGAGAAGATGCGGGCGAGTGACAACCATATGCATCGCGTTGAATCGATAATATCGTAATATTAATGTGAATGTCAACAAGGCGAACTTATTTTCCAACCGTGGAACCAGAAACAATCGTGGGGCTCGCGATGTCGATCCCCCCCGCCCTCCCCCTCCCACCCTCTCCCCGGAGGGTTTTTCTCAAGAATCCTCAGCCATCGACGGTGGGCTTCCTCGATCGCGTTGAATTATACACAGTTACAGCTCAACGCTTAGGAACTTTTTATGCTTCCGCTGACGCTATACCTCGATGGAAATACGCGTAGTTAAACCAAGTAGTTGCGACGTCTTTTGGGAGAATTCAAGAAGAAGGATCGGAAGTAGGGCTGAGACTATTCGAATAATTTAATATTCGAATATTTTACAAGTATTCGAATGCTACGAATAAACATCGAATAATTGAGTATTCGAATAGTATTCGAATATAGCAGTATTCGAATAGTATTCGAATATAGCAGTATTCGAATAGTATTCGAATATAGTAGTATTCGAATAGTATGGTGTGAAGTGGGTCAAAATTAGCTTACAAGATTTCACCGTGACAAATGAACCTAAAGAACTTGATTCATAATTCACACCATACTATTCGAATACATCAGTATTTGAATACTTAAATATTCGAATAGTATTCGAATACTTGGATATTCGAATAGTATTCGAATACTTGGATATTCGAATAGTATTCGAATACTTGGATATTCGAATAGCATTCGAATACTTGGATATTCGAATTATATTGGCCAAATAATTGAGCAACTGAAGTATTCGAATATTCGAATACCGAAAAATTCGACAAATAGTCCCAGCCCTAATCGGAAACAGCGAAATTTGTGGAATGTCCTTGGCTGCCAGCTACTTCTAGCAGTGCTGAACGCTCTGGATGTATTTGCAGTACACTGTGGCTTTAAAGCGATACCATGTGCAAAAATTGAGAGAAATTAAATCGCGGACCATGTGCAAAACTGTAGATATGTAACAATTTTCAACGTTCCGAAATATAGTCCGTACGTTAGAAGATCAGCAATTTTAAAAAGAGAGGTGAATAGAATTTGTGGTTTTTGAGAAATTTAGGTACAGATATAGCGAGCAATAGTGAGATTATTGCAAGGAATTGGGAAGAGGAAATGGGAGGAAAAGCAGTCACTAGGACTAGGAGGCCTTTGGTTGCCGGCAATTCGATAGTAATGCCTCGATACTAGATCGTGCGAACGAATTCGAATCTACACATAGGTAGCTATCTTTGCAAAATTCGACCTGTAAAACCGAATGCGCCGACAGTTAGCCCACTTTCTTTATCTTCTCGTTGAACATGCGCATTGGAGACCTCGCTATTAATCGATACCCATATACACATGCAGAATGCGATTTCTAAACTTGGTTTTCTCGAAAATAGAGCTTAGGAGTCGAACAATGTATTTCTCATAAGAAATTATCCTCCATCGGCTGTACCACGATTTCGATCCAACGACACGACAGGTTCAATATGAATTATTGTACATGCTAATTAAAATATTGAAACGCGCAGACCGAGCGGGACACCTTCCAACCGCGAGCTCGCCCGAAAAGGGAAACGGGAACGCTAATGATTCCAGCGAACTCTTGGTAACGGAATAGAACGGCTTGTTAAATTTCTTGGCGAACGGGACGCGCGCCCGTACACGTGTCTCATTTTCATTCCTCTGTTGGGGAAAATGAACAAGCCCTTCCACGGCCAATTATGCAAATCGTCAAATTAAACGAATCTACGCGCCGGACGGGCGCAGTTAGGTATCAGAAGGTAAGGGAAAGGATGCATAAATTTTCACCAGATGTATTATAATTTCCTGGGTCAAAAGATCGCGCGTCATGGCGACCTATCCTCGTTGGATACGATGGCTCGCGAGATACAGATCTTATAAATATAGATGGTCGAATATGGGCGCCAGATTTTTGTCGCCGTGTGGGCATCGAGTTGCCATCAAACGTTGTCCTCCGATTCACGGCCGTGACCTCGCCGAGCGGAACTGGCTAGATAAATGGAAAATACACAACGATACCTTATTCCGCGCTGAACCACGATAGATGGAAACCTGTACGAGGTTTGATAACAAAAATATCAAGGATTTGATGCCCTCTTCAAAATTAGCATCATTACGCATTTGTGTCGTAATTTATATCGATTTTATCGCGTATATTCATGGTGTATGGACCGTCCGCATTGATTGGCAGCGGGCGATCAGTGCTTAAATTCAATCGTGTCCACAACGTCCGCTGCGACTATAATCAATGAAACGCAAGAACAAAAAGTCTGGATTAAATTTACAGGAGCACGATCTCAACCCGCAAATTCGGATTTCAACGGAACTTCGTGTGAATTGAGAGCATATTATTAGAGACGTAAGTAGCAATATCGTTTTCTTGCCGGAATTCACTCAGAAGAGTTGAAATGATATAATCAAAGTTATCGAGTTTCTTCGTTTTTTAATGTAACTTTATTTTTCTTTCGCCGATGTGATAGAGCATGAGGAAATTAACAGTTTCTTACATTTAAAATTTCGTGTATTTGGCATGGTTACTAAGTTATATTAAACAAATGAAAAGACCGCGACAACTTTAAGGGGTTGATTCACCTCTTCAGGGTAAACTTTCATGGAACAAAAATAGCTCCCTGAATACATTCATATCTACGAAGTTTTATTAAAATTAGAATTTTCGGTTTGGAAACGCTTCCCACCCTTTACTTAAGAAAAAATTCTATAACCCGCACTCCCATATCCCCAATTTTCCCCAAATTATTATTATTATTCCGTCTTTATTACTCACAGTGAATAATATAATAATACATACAAGAAAGTGGAGAATCATACACATTTATCTTTTCTTATCTCTCCTATTTCTCAGAATCAAAATGAAGCTAACAGGGGAATAATAATTATCGACGTTGACACGATTAAATCGACTGCGACAGAGTAGCTCAGACTTACTTAGCTTCCAACGATATTCTCAAAACTCTCAGGCGCGTTGAATCCAAGTGCAATAGTGCATATTACGAACAGGAAACTATGTTCCTACTTCGTAAAAGACTACTAGTGCTTAGTTCGTATGTATTAAAAGTTTCTTTCTAAACGAATAATCTTAGTATCGTTTTATCAGCTCCGCCACATGTATGTAGAAAAAAAAAGGAAGGAACAAGTCACCATTCAAGTTTAAGAAGTTTTTCGTTCTCGTAAAATCGTTGCTCGAACGGGCGGCTGCGGCTGCCCGAGGAACGGTCGAATTAGCTTTGCTAATCGCGATGGAAACGTAACATAACTTCATCCACGGGTTCACGCCTCGTGCAGGCTGCGAACGGTAGTGGTAGCTGAACTGCCGTGAGGAGGGGCGGGTATGAAAGTTATGTCGCGTAAAAATCGATTTATCCGCGTCGGATCTCAGGCATTGTTCTCCGAGCGCCGAACGGGCCCGCTCGCGGATGAAAAAGGGGCGCGGGGCACCGGGGTAGGAAGGAAACGGCACAGAAATGGAATCGGTCGGTGAAAAATTTCGAACGTGTGTATCAAGCCTGTTCCCAGCATGTAGATAGAGGCGACCAGCCGCCAGCAGGCTGGTCCCGCGCTCCGATTGGCGGTTCCGTGAACGCGCTAATTTGTGCGGATGGATGGGTTTCAGCGGCTACCATACTCTCGTGATAATTTGCTCGTTGATCGAATTACGTGGGCGTTTAGAGGCTCGTATCTTACGAAAGGGGGGAAGTAATTTGGGAATTTAGTTGCCGAAAACGGGGATGGGCTTTGAAATTGTACGGGCGTTTGAATTAATAATTGCAAACACAGGATAACATCCTGCATGGTCGGTGATGCTTGACGATACATGGTAGGTTGTTGCTTATGCGCTTCAGGCGCGAGGTGGATAGCGGGAATTTAGCATTTGGGCAGCTATGGTTGCCATCTATGGCTTAGAAGTAAGTATGTGGGTATGTATAAATTTTCCATAGAATACTTGGAATACATTTAGATTTTCAAAACTTCTTAGCCATAATATCTATGTACTGTCGTTAAGAGTAACGTGAAATATTAAACGCATGATTGATCTATGAACTATTTTTAACCGACTTCGAAAATGAGGAGGTTATAAATTCGACCCGTATGTATTTTTTTTTATGTGTTTGTCCCCGCATAACATCTCAACGTATCGACCGATTTTGATGATCTTTTTTTGTTCGAAAGAGGGCGATGTGAGCCCACTGAATATTGGCACAATATTTTGTCAGTTTTGGTTTATAATAAAGACTATTGTCACCTGATTATTATTATTTTATGTACGTACGTGCATATCTCCTGAGCATGTTGTGGTAATATGTATGAAAGTAAAAACATAAAACTAAAATAATTTAAAAGAAAGAATTAAAATCGATTTAAAAAAATAAAAATGCTTTAAAAAGTGAAAAATAATTGTTTCCTTTATTTTATATACGACTCTCATATTTTTTTAGTCGGCGCCTAGTCATTTGCAATGTGTAAATCTGGCGCCGACTTAAAGAATATGAGAGTCGTAGATTAAAAAAGGGAAAAAATTATTTTTCACCTTTTAGTGCATTTTTATTTTGTTGAAGTCGGTTTTAATTTCTTTTTTAAATTTATTTATTAATTTTATATTATCGATTTGAATGAACTCGAGTGTGCTCCAGCATAAATTCTACAATATGACCACGTATGTTTGCGTCGTTGCGGTGGAAGCCGCGAGTAGTTCACAAATTTCAACATTAACAAGTACCTACAGGGCCGTTGTTAAATTACGTAAGAGTAATTTTGGCGATTTCTTACCACTTACTTCCCTCGGTATACAAATTCATAAGATTTTATATTCCAATCCCCCTCCCACAATTCTTACCATAATATCTTTCACACTGCATTTTTTCAGTTATTAAAATTCATTTAAACGTTTATATAATGCATTCAACTCGGTTTCGTGCTTTTAGGCTACTCGTATTGAAAATTCGATTACAAAATATTACGTAAGGCCCACTCCAACGATCGTTCCACGACATTCATGTATTTCCCAGTATTTACATACATATTTACAGTCATTCCTTGCCTGCCATTCTCGCTCGTGTCACCTTCAACATTTTTCCAACACTCACGTCGTCATTCTGACTGCCTCTCATGCTTAATACTTACATCTGAATCTTATTACAGCTACCACCATTCCTTCAAACCACTTCCAATTTGATTCCAACTCTTTCCCGATCCCCTGAGTTACAGCACAATACCCAGTGAATTTGTTATGCCTCCATTAAAGCTACAACACCGCGAACCCAGGTACCTCTTACGCTAATTATAATTTAGCATACTCCAATTATTCCTATCCTCGTCCCGCCTTTCATCGTCCCCGCAGAAATTCGAATATAGCGCAGCATTCGGGTGGCGGAAAATTTTCGCGAACCAGGCTCAAAGTATCTGTTCATCAGGGTGCTTTTGGGGAGCACCTAGCCGAGGTACGGTTGAGGCCGCGCGAACCCTATGAGACGCGTTCTCGTTCGGATCACCCCCGCGCAGGATAGCCGCCGCACTTGTGCGTGAAAACGCGTGTATACGTGAGAGAATACGTGGCCCCGGGGCCCGAGCCTGTGTTGGTCTGTGGTCGAGGCTCGGACTGGTTTACAAGTATAATGAGTCTTGCGCGCCGCATAACATTACATCGCTGCTTGCTCGGGATTTAGATTAACTGTTTACATGAACAGCGGCGAACGGAGGAGGCCGGCCGATTGCCATTGCAACGGATAGAGCATATACGGGCCGATATAGAGCATGTACTCTGCTGCTCCACGTTTCCCTCGTTCTCGATTCTGCCCGAGCTAATCATCTCTATGTACGGGGTCGCGCTTTTGCGACGCGATACGACAATTAGGGGGACGTTCTGCGATCGCGTGGGTTTAGGCGGAATGCTCATTGTAATTGTTGGAATGGGAGCACCGTCTGCACCTATGTTTAGTAACAATAGTAACAAGAAAGCGGGCAAGATAGTGTCAAGTAAAATAGAGTATACTGCGACGCAACAGCCGAGGCGCAGCTATCAGCTGTTATTAACGTAATCGAGTATAGAAAAATATAATTAGGTACTACGCAATAGTGGTACCAACATTGCGCATGCCTAAACGGGTGACAGAAATGTGGGCGGAGTCGGCGTTCCCTTTCACTTCGCATTATTAATTCTGTGAGGATTGACGATGATTAGATTAGAGGTTCGACAGGTGATCCAGTGTCGAAGCATTATTGTTAAGCGACTGATAATCAAAATCCTCGCGGATACTTTTTCCTTTCTCACATCCTCCTGTTAATTCCTTGTAAAAATTTCGTTACTGCTTGGTACACCTGCAGGTCCGACAACTGAGCAACTGTTTGCACAAACATTTGAATCCCGTCCGTTGGAATCCCACCTCGAAAGTTACCCTTTTTTCCTTTTCAAACGTAGTCATAAAGCAACGAATTCCCATCTGCGGAATGGTAGCGATCAATCTGCCTTAGTTTCCAGGCGTTATCGAGGCGAGCTTTCAAACGCTCAGATGGGGCTGCCTTTTATCGGTAGAAATATCACCGATTCCGCGTCCCTCTTGTTCCGTCCGATCGACGGGAGGTATCGTGGCAGCTTTCAGCGTTTTTCATTTTCCCTCGATCGCGAGTGGCCCCGGTACCCGCAATTATATCGAACGATTTCCTGTCCTCGATTCCCGCCGGTTCCCTTTGACTGCGGACACCCGATGCATCGGTTGCATTGAAACGTTCGCGTTCGCGTGTATACGTACAACTGTGCACGCGCCCTGCATTGAGCCGGTTATTCACACAGCAACGAAGTTCGTATCCACGGAGTACATGCGTTTTCGCGCGGGCGAAGAGGGTGAAACGATCGAGGAGGGGTAAAATCGAAGCGGCACCCGAATGGGAAATAATGGCGTCGCCTCCTCGACGTTTTAATTCCAACGATTTCGAAAGGGTTTTGAAGAACAGACATACGTACGTCGTTCGCCACAACGAGATCGTTATCACCGCGCACTGTTATCTCAATTGAATTCATTCACGTGGAGTAACGAGTTACAGGTTCGCGGTGCGTGACTTAAGGGGCTATTTCTATTTGGCACGTCAGTCCTTGGGTGCACTTCAGGATCCAATATAAAGGGAATTATCTAATACAAGGATCTAATGTTAGGATCCTATAAAGATTATACGATTTTTCTCATGTATTTACTCATGTTTCAGGAAAGTACAGACAAATTCTTAAGTAATTATATCGTGCGTTTGTAAAATTATTCACTGCTGGCGTTGTTCTGTTCAACTGGTACCGGAAAATCTGAGAAGGTTTCAAATTATATAAGCGTGAATATCCTCCATACTACAATAAAACATTAAGAATAGAATTTGATGAATGGTAGCCTTGTGAAGAAAATATGTTTGCTTTTTTATAGAGTTTTTAAGTTCAATATTTAGGGAGTAAAAGTTATGGGAGATATCGAGTTAGTGAGTGGGAGATATTTCGTAGCATTTGGATACATTTGGATAATATTGTCTGTGCTCTTCTATTATGTGTCAAATGTATGGTTTAATTCCTTTGTTTTCTCTCAATATTTTATTGTAATCTGTTATTACTTTGATGCCTCGCTCTGGAGTATCCGTTACTATACTCAATTTTTTTACTATTTTTAAACAACATATTACTTTCCTACCAAGTGTCACAATTTAGGGGGTAAGATAAAAAAATTGGAAGTTGAAAAATAAGGACCACCCTATTGCGGAGGTATCGCTACAGATCCTTTGAATTTAAGGAACTAAATCCATATTCGCGATATGAGCGATGGCATTCTTTTTTCGTATTGCATCTCGTCGAGACCCGTCCGTGGTCTTATTTATTATAAATAAATGTCGACTTGAATTCGTCAGCGTAAGCTGAGGAGTTCGACGAGGGCATTCTCATTCGACGGTTAAAACATTAAACGAAAATGTAACGAGGAAAAATCGATTTCTTTAACCGTCTAATTGAGATTATCCCCCCCCCCCCCCCCTGAATGTCGTGTCCTGTTCGCAGCATACGAGAAACTGTCAGAAATTGTCGCACGAGTGGGTTTCAACGCTCATTGTCAGATCTACATATTCGCCCCAGCAGTAGCTGGATCGCCCCGAAACTCGATCGAAATCCGAGAACAAGATTGTTCCGTAGCTTTTAATAAAACGCCGTGGCGAATGTCGCTGCACCAGGAGCGTGGAGGCACCTTGCGCCAACTAGGAGGGTGATGCACCCTCCGTGCACACGTGCCCGCCCGACCCACGTGCCGCTTTCTGGTCCCAGGCTCGAAAAAGGGGTGGCACACGATCCTCTGCAGGACCTTCGCACGTGGACATTCTCAGCTTACCGAGACAAATCCGCGATCCTGCATGCATAAAGTATAAAGCCGTTCGATATTTATGAAAATGCATCCACATTTTCCAACCCCGGCTCCAGATCTAAGCCAGGCGACGCGCCGGGAGCTCGTCGGATCCGCAGATTTCTAGCTAATCCTGTGGCACAGGATCTTGGATTTAATTAAACGGATTTTATAAGCTGGGCGTGAAATTTGAAACTGCGCGTTAGACGACAATTTTTAGTGTCGGGGGAAATAATATTTGTAAGCGAAGAGAATAGTATAGGTAGAAATAAGGTGATGAACAATGTTTTGGACTGGTTAAGGGGAATCATCGCGTTGAAGACTGAAGATGAGGTTGTTTCTTTATTATGATGGATTTAATACAAGTTTTCCGTTGATGTACCAGAAGTAAATGCTTCTGAGAATCCTTGCCACAATTTTTCGAAGTGGACTTCGACTCGCCACAATCTACCCGAAGTTTCTCTTTAAGCACCATCAAAGAAAGCAGACTAAAATTTTAGCAGCGGACCTGCTCGCGTAGTCGTAATTATTTCTGCAAGTATAAATTTTTAGCAGGATTTATTTGTTTAGAAATGGCGAGGTCCGGCGTAATAACACAAACATATAATAAATATATTAGCGATTTCTGAAGCTTTTCCCAAAAAGTTTTTACAAAAACAAGCAAATCTGATTATAATATGAATATAGAGTCATTTTTCAAAATTGATACCTCGAATAAACAGTTTCCTAAACAATCCAAGGACAAGTATGACAAAATCGCTTATCCGTACACTGAAGCACGTCTCACGAAAAATATTTTAAACTACCCCTAGAATATCAAACTTTACCAAAATGCAAAAAAACGATCTTTCAAAATCAACATAAGTATCGTTATTCCTGCTTGGCACCGTGATCGATGAAAAGTTACTCCCCCAAATCGCACCCCAACGGGAGGCCCCGAGGCCCATAGAGTTCTCTACAGCAACAACGCTAACCGAAGCACGGTTCTCGCGTGATGAATGCAAATCTCGAGGAGAAACATTCGCAAAAAGAAATATGATGATTAAACGATAAGTTTATTTGGAGTAGGTGCCGGGTCCCGTGACGAGCTCGCCCCCGAACATATTTCATCCGCTCCACCCCCGTTATTGAGGCAGCAATCGAATCTTGGCTGCGGCCCCGGGGGAGAGGCGCGTGGACGCGTTTATATTCGCACTTTCGAGACCCCTCTAGCCGCCCCGAGGCACTGGAAAAGGGTACCGATATCAATTCGAGGCCGCTTATCAAAATAACGGTTACATCTTCATAAATATTTGGCCGGCCGTTTTAACGGGGACCCGTGACAGCCGTGAAATCGGTATGGAGATGAGGGTGCTGGGGGCCCGTGGGGTGCCAGGGTTGCGAGGAGAACACTTTCACAGCGGCTCGATGAATGATTAAAGCGAAACCTTTCGAGGGTCGAACGGGGCGATGGCAGACGGGGGTAGAAAAGACGCGGAAGAGAAGCGAATAAGGCACCCATACACGGTCAAGCATGCTTGTCGATCATGCCTGACAATGTATGATTGACTGTTGCCAGTGTACTTTAAATGTTAAGTGGACGAAGCCTACGAGCTTCAGTATGAACTCTAATAATGCTGATAGTATCTATGTTATTCTGACGGAAGCTCTGTGCAGTAATTTTAGCATCAAATGATGGTTGTGTCTTGGTTAATGGAGCTTGATTAAAGTTAAACATGAAACTTGTTTTCGTCGAGATCACAGGTGTTATTTATTAGCTTGGTAACTGAGAAAGTGAAGTGACAGATTACTTTAGAAACACGAGGGGAGTCGGATCTTTTAGATAACTGTAGTGCAATGGTAAACATGTTTGTTTACATTGACAGGTTGCCTTCTGTCGTCACTGAACCCAGCGATCTTGATGGAAATAAATGCCATGTTAAACTTTAATTTTGAGAGTCAAAGGTCATTTCAAGGTCATATTCTTATACATGTCTAAAAACTTGTATGCGAACAACATCGGTGACCTTGAAAGCTCCGAAAAACTCCCCTTGGGATAAAAATATTCTTTGCAGCATATTCGTCCTTTGAAACCATTCAAATTTCATATGAAATATTTCTTTTCTATCGTCACAACTGAAGGAGATGTTTAGGTGACCTGTTTTAGGCGAGAAACACTGTGTAGTAATAGTAATGTAGTCAGTGCAGTAATAACGCCTTTAGCTTAACATTTTGTACAGCTCTGACGCGAAGCTGTCGCTCGTACCTACAACCGCACAGTTCCACCGCGTTCTCTGCTTACCTAGTTTTTATTTTCAGGGCACAACCATTGCCCATAATACTCCAAATCCAATTGTTAAGACTATCAAACTCGTGGCTCGATGACTGACATCCGCGTTCACCGAACTGCAGCTTGACTTGGGCGGCAGAGGGGAATTCTCGACCTTTACACACCTCTGCGAGGCAGACAGAGGAATTCCCCTGGTCTAACCCCGATTCCCAACGCCCTCGTTCCCCATCAAGTCCGTGTACCATTGTCGCGCTCACAGAACGCTCCTAGTCTCTTGCGCGGTACTCAGCAATGGTGAGCCCAGCTCGGGTACCGCGGGATCCCCTGTTTCCGTCTGGAGAATCTGCTTTTAGCGAATAATCACCCAAGTCCAGGAGAAATTTGGACGGGTCCAATATGCCGCCAAAGATAGATTAACCTTTTAGCTACTGTACGCCATTTTAGAGGCTTTCACGAATGTCATCTTTCTAAACGGTGCTACGTTGTTTACGCGCAGTCCGTGTGGGACATTGCCGTATAGAGATGCAGTTCCGCGGATAGTCCAGCCGTAGCTAAGAGGTTAAGTATGTATAAAAGCGTCGAAGCAGCAGAGTTACCAGGCGGCAGCTATCCTGGACGCGTAGAGCAGTGGTTGCAAATTTAAACATAGGTACCTATACAATACTACATATTAGTGGGAGAAGAGGCAATCTTTTATTGGGAACTCTTGAGTATTCTCCGTTCCATTTAGCGAGCAATGAAGAAAATACATGCTCGGAAGCTAAATCTAACGAAGATGTGGCGTGTGGATGGTAGAGAAGTGATTGATAGTGATAGAGAAGTGTAATATTGTGTGAATCTAAAGTGTGAATCTTTAGGAAGAGTAATTTAGATTTAAGAATTGATTTCCAAGTAGAACTTCAATATGAATTTGTTGACTACTCTTGGACCTTTAGGCGCAAAAATGTAGACCTGGCATGAGAGGAGGCTTGTGCAGTGGAATGAATGATTTAGGGGAATGTCGAGAATTAGACGTTGAGGAGTCGAGATTTAGTTGTTGCTTTAAGAGACCGAAGTGTTGTAACATAGTCTTACAAGGGAACTTTGAGAGTACGTAGGGAATTTCCTCCTTATTACAACGCAATTTTTGTTTGCTGCCCAAATTCACTCTAACAGGGTGTAATTGACCCGTAAAAATTCAGTTATTCTTCGATTTTATGTTAAAACTCGTGAACTGCAAAAATAATACTTTTACCAAATGATAGATCTAATTAATAGAAGTAACTTTCGTTCTATCTCTTTCAGTTCGCGAGTTATGACACAAAATTGGAAAATAGCCGAATTTTCAGAGGATAATTTCAACCTCTTCTAGTGAATTTGGGCAGCAAACAAAAATTGCATTGTAATGAGAAGGAAATCCCCCACATATTCACGAAGTTTCAGAATTCTTTGAATTTCCAGGTTCGAGATCTTCCCTTGTTAGTATTATATGTATTATAATACCCTGTCATGGCAGGTACCGTAAACTGGGGTGAATTTGCCCGTCCGGGGTGACATTGCCCACTTTTCGGAGAGACTTTATTTTATTTTATTGCAAAGTAATTAGAACATATCGTGTTTTGTAATCGATAGCAATAATTTCTCCAAGGTCTAACGGAAAACAAATTAGCGAATTCAATCATATGGTAATTTTTCAGTCAGAGTAAAAAAGTGGGCAATGTCACCCCGGCGGGCAAAGCCACCCCAGTTTACGGTATTACAAATGAAACATTCATCGAACTGATGAACGCAATTTTTCAGTTCGACGTTGAAATAAAGTAGGGAGAGCTTTAGCTGACACCCTGAAACTGTTCGCGCAATTGCTAAATTTCTATGATTCAGTTAACAATTCTTAACAATTTCGGTTAAGAAATTCCGCGGTTAGTAGGTTAATCATTTTAAATAATGTATCCATAGGAAGCCTGCCCCATTTCCCATTCCCATTCCCACAAATACCAAGAAGTGAAAACCGTGCGAGAATATTCCCAGGGCAAACCCGTAGGCCCCAGCTCGCTCTGTTCTCTCGCGACTTTTCCGCTGAGCACGTGGCCTCGACATTTCCACGCGACTCCACCGAAAATTGACTTTGCAGACGGAGAAGGCTACGCAACCCCCGTCCTCGAGGGCAAGTTCCTTCCGTTCTCGGCTCGTCGCCGCCCCGACGAGCGTGGGTGCCGGCTGCAGCACGCGGGTGTGTAAACATTTCAAATTAGTATTCAGATGCGCAGCTGTTGACTGCTCGACGGCTCGGTTTCGAGGGCTTCCGAGGCTTCGTTTAATTGTAAGGAGCCAGATGCCCCTCTTCCTCTTTCTCTCTGCACTCGCCAGCCCCCTCCCCCGAGCAATCCACTCCCGTCACCGTCCTCTACGTATGGTTTCTTCTTTGCAACGGATCCGCGCGTAACGTGCTGGACACCGTGTTCCAACCCTGCAATGGCATCGCGTTACTCCGCGCCCCTTGGGCTGCCAATTGGCCCCACCCCTGGTCCCGTGGCGTTTGGTGACATTGAGAAATTCCGACCGCTTCGAGAGAATCGCTAATTGAGTTTGTTTTGGAATATTGGACCGTGGATAGGAGGGGTGGGAATGGTTGGTCGATCAACTTTCTATTGTCGCTGAGAGAGTAAGGGATATAATATAGTCGACAAGGGCTGTCTTGCAATCATGTAAAAGACAAGGTACTCACTTTCCACTTCAAGGTCCGATCCGTGCAAAGTCTTAGTAGGGTTATGTTTAAAAACAGTCCATTTTTGGGTAGCTGAACCTTGTAGGTACTGTACACACCGTTCATAACTTCTCACACCAATTTGTTTTATTATATTGGTGTGTAATACAATCGATTTGTTACTATTACCCTAGTAGCACAAAATATTGATTAAATATTTTTTCCAAATATTAAAAAAATATTTTTTTAGCCACAATTTTTAATATGAAAAAAATGTTGATTCTAAATATTATATACACATACTGAAAATGTGAAATAAAGGTTTAGAAATTACAATATTCGGAAAGAAATGTTTCCTTTCTACCATTCAATAAATATTTACTTTATATTTGAAAAAGAATGTTTTTTTCAGAATATAAAATGAATATTTCACGAACATTCGGAAAAAATGTTTTGTTTCAAACGGTAAATAAATATTTACTTTATATTTGAAAAAAGAATATTTTTTTCATAATATAAAATGAATATTTCCAGCATATTTGGAAAATATATTTGCTTCTTAATCTAGAATAAATATTGTATGTATGTTTAAATATCAAAAAGATATTGAACCTCTTTTTAATATTGGATGTATGTGCATTCAATATTTTGTGCTACTAGGGTACTTACTTCTCGTGGAAGTAATGACTAAGGGTAGGTTTATGTTGAAGCTGCGATAATAGCGAAGAAAGAGAAATATTTGTTTCTCGACGCTTTTATCGTTTGTAATCTCGCTCTTATGGTCGCTCTGATCGTTTATCGCAGCTCCAACATAAACGTACCCTAAGACACTTATGTGTATAGGTATACTATTTGTCACCAGCCTATGTACCCTCCATAAATTTGAAATACTAAGAAAGTATGCCGTAGTTTTGTTAATTTTCATGAATACACGTAGTGGTTTTTGTCTGTCTGCGTTACTAGAAATCGCTCAACGTTAATTAGAGTCGGAATTGGTAAACTACAGATAGGGCCTGAGAAACGATAGAATAATGCAGCAATAATTCAACGCAAAAGCCTTGTTTAAAACTTCGATCCGTGTAATTCAAATATTCCAGTTGGAACCTATTCAGTTAATTTTCTGAGAATACTTCATTCAAGGCTGCAGGTTTTGCGTAAAAATTTTGCTTTCACTTTTGGCACTACAATTACCGATGATTAGTGCACGTAGGTATGCCAATTTTGCCAGAGCGGTAAAAATGATAGCTTTTTGAAGAGACACATAATTCAAGAAAGTCGCGGTAAATTTAAAAAGATGCACCGTTACAAATTTTGGTAATTTTTATAAGAAATTACAAACCAGTCATCTTGCTTGTTTTAGTACATTCCATATTAAAGTGACTGGAATAGGACCTAAAATTTCACGTCCTATTTCAGTTACACCCTGTATATCGCACTGTAAAATATAATTTGCGTCTACGTTTCTCATCCAAAATACCAGCAAGCGTCTCAAGTTATATTCGAATTGGCAACGTCGGGTGCTTACAAGAACTTGACGATAAATTATACGCCTCTGCCTTTCAATTTCTACGTTACTTACTGAGACGGGCCAAAAATGAAAATCGAAGGTCTACGAGTTACAGATAATTGGCCCGATTAATAGAGAGGCTGTCGTGTCTTTCCGAATTCGCGTGACAGCGTGATATTAACGCTTCGTTTGACGCGCGCGTTGGACGAATCGGGAAACGTCAGGACACCCGATCATTATTGCATTTCCAAGCAGAAAAGTATAGCCGAGCGGGAACCGATCGCTCTCCGACGGCCAGGCGAATCATAACCGATGGTTAAATCGAATTCGACCCTTCAACGTCGACCACGACTCGCGCGATATTCATTGAGAAAAAAAGAAATGGACATCCTCTCTCCGGAGGGAAAAAATTTCCGGCTTGTGGTATGTACAAATGAAAGAAATGAAAATTTTCGTATGATAAGAAATTCAAGAGTTTCAAACCTTCGATTTTTATTTTTGACTCGTCTCGGTAAGTAACGTAGAAATTGAAAGCCAGAGAAATTGAAACTAACACCTTAAACTCGATGCTCGTACGTGGTTAGTGGTAAAGACTTGTGGTAAAAATAAAAATTCAACCAATCGTGACGTAATACTTCAAGAAAGTCCCTAGATTATATCTACTCGCAGGGAGCGCACGAAATTTGGTTTACCCACTTGACAAAAATCTTGTACCAATACATTATACAGGGTGGTCATTTTAAGTAAGACCATCTAAATATTGATCTCCTCCAATTGTGGTGGTGCAAACAATATTTTATATGTAATTTCAATGGCATCAACTTACCAATGTTGCGAGCATATTTTTTTAAGGACACTTTGTCCGGAGTTTTCAAGGTTATCGCTGTTTTTTGCACATAAACGAATATAGTTTTCTATTGCATCATGTACCTTTGACTCTGACACTTAACGTTAAACGTGATACTATGTCTATCGATTGGTGGACAATTGGAAGAGATATTTAGATGGCCTTACTTAAATGGAGTAAAGCGTGTAGTAAAGCGTTGAATTCAAGGGGTTCGCTACTTAAAATTTTTCAAGGAAATCAAATTCAAAATTTCGTTTCTCCTACATCCTGCACACAGATCTGCGTACGTATAGGGTAAATTTGCCTAAATTAAATCGAACTCTTTAAGAACAAATGCTTATTATATGAAAAATAACAGGGAAAATGAAAAAAATTAGTGGTAATCAACTCTTTGTTAATAGAATAAACAGTTTTATAATCTCAAACGACAAAGAAAATCAACTTCTACTCATAAACACGATTTATTTTTAATATGGAAAAAAGTACGATTTAGGATTAATGTTCCTAAATCATAGCCGTATTTATCCTAATTCGTACTTTCAAATTTAATTACTACAAGCATCACATACATATTCAAAAGTATTCCTCTTTATTCCCGCACAAACCTCGTGTACCCATATTTTGAACTGCATGCATTGTATCATATTTTCCATTCTATATTCTTGACCCAATTTACAAAACCAGCTTTCACTTTCATCGCCTTTCTTCTTCTTCTTTTCTTTCTTTTGTGTATTGGTTGGTATTTTGAAGGTTTTGGGCGGTATTTTTCCTCCTACGAGTTTTCTTTGCTGTTCTGGTTTTTCTAGTTATGATTTTCTTTTTAGCTTCATCCATTTTTTTCTAGATTCTTTTTGTATGTTCGTACCAGTATCTACGATTTAAGTTTACAGGCCACTCAAACAAGAAATAAACTTGAAAATAGACGTAGTTTCACATAGAAATTTCTTTCACTGCTTCTCACTAATAGTTATTGTACAAACCGCTCAAGAATTATGGTAAAATTTTAGTGAAAAGTACCCGAAAAACTTATCTGCTTTATATTTTTTTTGTGGGGTGACGGCGTGGTCATTCGGCTTGTTGATGGCGTATGTCTAATTGTTGAATACAGTTTCTAGCAATAGGGGCGATTGTGACTGTCTTAGGTTAGAAGAAACAGCGGGGGTAGGAATTAGGCAAGTGTACCCGACTTATGTAAAAACGGAGCCAACGTAACTAGTACCTTGAAGGAATAGTAAAAAATAAGTAACAACGTAAAACTGAATTACGAAAGGGCGATTTACATGGGGCGAAACTTTGAACCCCCATTTTTCCACAAATTTTCCAATAATGCACTCTGTACGGGAGACCGGGGTAAAATGAGCTTTCTTAATTTATACTTTAATAATGGAATATATTTACAAATTTTGGGGACGTAATAAATGTGCATAATTATCAGTGTGATATTACACACATTTATTACGTCTCGAAAATTCGTAAATATATTCTGTTATCAAAGAATAAATTAAGAAAGCTCATTTTACCCCGAGGTTCACTTTACCCCGGTCTCCCCAACGTTTAATACGTTATTATAAATGGTGTACATTATCTGTGCGCAAAATTAGAACCAGATCAATGACCCGAACCCCGGCCACACTTCTTATCAAACCCAGTTCTTCGAAATATTCTTTCAAATGTCAATTTTAACATACCTATATTCATCGAGATCACCAAAAGAAAAGTAGAATTCCCCGTTGGGCTCGAATCGAAGATTCCAAACGGGGCCAGTTTCGAACCGCCCGCTGCCACGCTGCGCAATCATCAGCCACCATTTGCAACGGACGAAACTCGATTGCAGATCCACCGCGGTTTTTCCATTTCGAGCACGAAACGGGGTTCGAGAAAGCGTGAAAAGGTCGGTTACGGTGTCCGCGAGACGCTTGTAAAATGTGGGAAACGGGCATTAATTCGCTGGGAGCGGCGTGTTATGACGTCCCGTAAACGATGGAGGGCGCTGATGGATCGCTGGCCTCGGCTGAATGCCCTTTATTAACTTTAACGTAGTGGCCGACGGCAACGAATGTCGCCGGGACTTAATTTCCGTGGTTGATGTACTCCGGGATCGAAAGTGAGTTTACTCGAGCGAACGTTGGGGCGGGTTACGGTAAAAGAAACAAAAAAGGGGGGAAGATGGTGGAGGGAATTCAAACAAACAGCAGCAGCAGCCGCGCGAGGAAGCACGCCACCGACCGGGAGCTGCTTATGATTTCCCCCAGATACGCGGCCTACTTAACGAAACAGGTAACCCCGAGGCATTTCTAAAGCGAATTTCCCTCTCCCACCCGCGCTCTATCCTTCCACGTCCATCGTGGCGCGATACCATCGCCGGAAGATCATAGATCAAACACGTGAACGCGCGGGGGTTGCGACGCTGCACGCTTATTATACAGCCGCGCCACGATAAGAGGGGCCAGGATGGTTACGCCGCCGCGGAAGGGGTAGATACGGCACTGTTATAAATGCCAGTATTATGCGGAGCATCTTGGCGAATCTTGCACGAGAGTCACCGATACCGTGCCTGCCCTGGACACCGTTCGTTGATTCGCAGTCCCGGCTACTGCTTCACCCTAGAGCCAGGCGTTGGGGTGGTCGAGCAGCCAAGAAGATTTCAACCCTTCGCGGTGTTTAAAGCTCGCACGGCCATCGGGCTGAGGGCTCTGTTTAGACCTGGGAATAAATTTTTGTTTCATTTACGTTGTTCCTTAAAGGGTCTCCCTACCCTGACGTATAAAAAATGATGCGAACTTTGGGAATTTTTTAAGACAAAACCATTAAATGTATTTACTTGCTGCTTTGTGACTTCATTTGTCAATCTGTAGAGAATATGAAAAAAAATTGTATGCCAAAATAGTGGTTATATCCGGAGTAATAGTGCTTCAAATAGAGCGCCTTACAAACATCATATTCGCATTGTTAGCATAAAATCAGCCGCTGTAGTTGTCTTAAATAGAAAATTTAAAAAATTGTGTAATCTGTATGAGTGTGGTAAACGCCTGAACTAGATTGAATGAGAAATACTGAAAATTAAAAATAAAAAATGACAGCGTCTAAAATAGTCATCAATTTCTGCAAAAAACGCTGTTTCTTTAAGTCGCAAAACTCTAGTTTTGCAAAAAAGTGCTTAATTTTAGTGCCAACGAGAAGGGGATATCGATTGAATACATATGCCAAGTTTGAAGTAAATCGGGTGATTGGTTTTTGAGATATCATGCTAACTAATTCGAAAAATATCGTTTTGTTAAAAAACGCGTTCAAAAGGTTTAAATACCGTTTTTTTATTTAATTTTTTTTAATCTTGCCTAAATGTGTACAAATATAGGCATACAGGTTTCAATTAATATAATTTGAGGGTTTTTCTTAAAAAAATCTCAAATATTACGCTCCTTTTCAGGCTGTCAAAGTAGGGAGAGCCCTTAATCTTTTACAGCAACGAGGTTCCTATACTTGAGTAGTATTCCTTTTGTATTCCATGACCAATCACATACCACTGCTGTTTTTAAACCAACAATGATCACTGGTTGCCGGATGAGACTGATCTATATGTGCGATATGTGGACAATCTGTACGACCACGTAAGGTAAATGTCCCCATTAGCGACCGTTTAAGAGTGTTATTGGTTCGAAATAGTAATTTTTTCACTAATATACGACAATGTTTGAGTAAAGTATGGATCATTGTATTTTTTGAAGTCTCTAGTTTCTAAATTAAATTAGTTTTAAAGTGATATTTGACTATTTACACAAAAATTATGGTGAAAATTATATTGGACCTGATGTCCCCTTTATTGTCCAACTTGTACCATCTATCGCTTCTCTGCTACAATAATGAAAGAAAATGAATATTTTCTTTTTATGTTATAATTCTGTATATATTTCTAGTTAATTTGAGTAAATTGCTGCATGGATCCATGATTTTTTATTGTAAAATTTGCGAGTTTAATGATATCTGTAGTATAACCTCGCGTTATTAGAATCTGTCAACTTTCATGTCAATGACCAAGTCCTAATTTACATGTGAATTTACTTAAACATGAATGTACGGCTACATAAATAACGTATGAAACTATAAATGAATTCTGGTTGATATTTTGCTTTCTGTGTTACAATAAACAATATAAATGAATAATTTGGTCACTAATGGGGACGCGGTCCGTAATGGGGACATCTACCTTATAGGAATTAAAACGAATGTCGCAAAAAGGTCATGTACCACGGGAGAGCCACTAAACATTTTTAAAAATGTAAAAAGTTGCAAGGAATTTATAGTAAAATCATGTATACCTGACAGCGGTCGTTAAAGTGTTAATACAATGTCTTTTGAATGTTTTCCATTCTTGCCATTGCACTGTTGAAGTCCCTCAACGAAACTGTTACCTTCTGCAAAATTTCTTGCAAAGTTTCCCAAGGTTCATTTTGGGCACAAGCTTTTAGTTCTCTAATGGCGGCAATACCTCGGAAGACAAATTCTTTAAGGAAACCCCATGCAGAAGATTAAGTAGCAGATAAGACACTTTTCTGACCTCGAATGGTCACCGAATGGGAAGGTTAAGGCACACAGGACTGTTTGCATCCTTGAAAAAATAAGTTTTGATAATGATAGCAATACTAATAGCAATACTCGTCCCTATAAGGCTGTCTTAAAGAAAGGGTTACTTATTAAATAAACAAAGGCTTGCATCGAAAAGAAATTAAAGGCATCCGGTAAAAAATATCGCAAAATTGCTTCAACAGTGTATTGCGAAAAATGGATAGCATGCGAAAGACAATATATTTAAAACAATTCAGTTTCTATAAAATATTAAATCCAGATCTGTGTACGTCAATTAACTTAAACGATGCTTGTTGTCATAAATAAGCGAGTTAGACCATTTTCAAAATATACACACTTCGAGCTCCACCTCGTGAAATCACAGAAGGAAAAGGGTTCTCTATATTTGTAGTTTGTCGGCAAATCTTTTTATCAAACATTACACAGTAACAATTAAATTTCGATCACTTGCTTTAAACAAAAGCAATGCGCTGAAGTACCTTCAGCAAAAGGTAATCAAAGAAAAATACGGAAGAATTTTCCAAACACGTTAAACAAAATTTAAGGTGCCAAAAATTTCATTTCAAATCCTTCACGAAGATATATGCACTCTGATATCGGTCTGGCCTCTAAATCCTGTCCTTTTAAATTAAACAATGATCAGAGGTAAGCACATTATTTTTTTAAAATAAGTAGATACTATATTCAGTAATTATACGAAAGACCAGTTGCCAAGTTGCGAAATGGAGGTATGTATCGTCTAACAAAGGCAACCATGAGGTTGAAGAATTAGGGCGATATCGCAATTAGAAACGGTTGAAGATCGCGAAAATTCTAGTTATACACTTTCCAGCGGCGTCATATCGGCATTGGGTTGCCCAACACTTCAGCATCGGGGCTAATTTAACGTCGGCAGAAGGGGCAAGGGGGCGTCGACTCGGTGCCGGAGCGGAAGAGAAGCCACGGGTGGCAAAGGCCGATACCATCGAAACCGATCCTCTCATCTAGGCTCTCGAGTTAGGTAGTTCTCACTGTAGCTAATGCATGCGGATACCCGCTCGACGGAACAACTCTATGGTGTTAAACCGGGCCCGTTATTGTTCCAGGTGCCATTACAGCAACCTGCGTTCCCTGTTGCAAAAGGTGAAAGCCACGAGGAACCGTCCACCAACTATCTACACTTTTTACACGCTATAAGATCCTCGAAGGTTCAGAAAGAACATTTCATCCCTTCGGAATCTCATTCATTTGATCACCACCGCTCTTGCCATTTATAATTCCTACCCCTCCTTACATCATGCCAATAAACCTGTACATGTTTATATTATTCCCACATTAAACCTTACTTGTCGCAAGAGGTTCTAAAGCCACGTGGAACCATCGAATACCTTTTCTGAACCTGCAAGATTCTCGAAGGTTATTCGTAGCTATTTCTTATACCCCCACAACAATTTCAGCCCTTCGAAATCTCATTCATCTAATCAATATCGTTCTCGCGATCTATAAATCCTACCCCTCTTCAACGGAACCGGCGCATTTTCCTATTCTTCTCACACTGACCTTTAATCCTCGCAAGACGTTCCAAATCTATGCGGGACCATCGAAAAGCAACTTCTATAACCTTCACGGATCCTTGCATGTTCTTCGCCATCTCGCGTATTGCCAATACTATTCCATCCCTTTAAAATCTCATTCACCTGCTCACCATCATCCCAGCAATTCATAATTCCTATCCTCTGTTTTCAATAAAACCTATACGCTTTGCTGTCGTACCCACGCCAAAGCTTGTTCACTGCCAGACGTCCCGAAGCCATGGCAATGCCTGGCGCGGATTTCGATCACTCCATAAAGCTGAAACGCCGTGGCAAAGCATTGAAACCGGCGCGGATCGGTTCAAGCAGTCGGCCACGCGATGTTCTCCTTCTGGTCCTCGTAAAACCGACGTTCTAATGGGAAGACCGTAGACAGGAAAAGGGGGCCACCGCGGCTATCATAATACTGGTACACCCGGAACATTGACGTCACGTTTATGGTGTGTGTCATCTATGGCGGGGCCCTGGGCCGATCGCCCGACTCTGGTTACAGGTCAGGAACTGCGATGCGTCTTAACCCTGCTCGACGTTAAACGCGAGGACAAGAGTAGTATTGGCGAAGCGGTTACCATTCCAAGTATGCATCAAGCGGGTGTATGGTAAACTGTACTAATGCTGGCACCGCAGTAATCATTGGCACTCATGATTAAAAAGTCAAATATTAAGAAGTACAAGCTTAGAAAGTACTTTTTTTACAATTTCTTATTTTTCTTTCACCACAACACTGCAAAGCCCAGTAGTTGAACAACACATTTTACATCTGGCAACATCAAAAAAGTGGGACAAAGGGCTGAGTTTTAGGCGTTTTCTTAAAATTTTTATAAGGGTTAGGTAAGTATATTTTGTCGCTTTATAACTAAGTAACGGGTTGAAATACAGATTTCCTAACTGTTGTAGGTATTTAATAGTGAATGAAATAATCTGTTTAAACACTTTGAACTTCTTTTTTAACTACATATGTTTTTCTATACAACCTCAAATTTTCGGGTGCCAATGATTGCACTTTTATGCCTATTTTTGTCTTTCGTTGAATATTTTTGAAATAAAAGACTTAATAGGTACTCGAGATGTTTTATTTTAATAAGAACTCCACAAGCATTGATAATAACTGAAAGTTAAGACCATACAAAAACTTCGGAAAATACCTATTATAAACATTCCAATTGGGATTTCGGGTTAGCGTGCCGATCATTGTACAGTTTACCCTATTGCTGATAAACTCAGGCGCCGGCTGCGTGCCTTTATCCGAAAGGAACAGGAAAACCCTGTAAACTGGACAAGGCTAATTTCCCGCCGCCAGTTCGGCGTGCCCCCTCTTCCCCCCCCCCCCCCCGAAAGTTTGGAGACAGCAGAAACGTGGACGCGAGATCCGCGAAACTTTCGGTTATATCACAGAGAATTTATCGCCTCATTTGTCCTGCCAGCTATTCGTCGCACGTTCTTACTCGACGGTTAAAAGGCTGAGAGAGGTGTCTGGCTATCGCGGCACCTCCGTTAGCGAGAACCAGCCAAGAGTCCCTTAATAAGCGAACTTCCTGGAACGCGATGAAAAATATGTTTTTGCAGGCACGCACGATACGTGTCGCGATTTTATTATACCCCGCCGCTTCCGACGCTGGCGCTGCCGCGTATGACGGAAACCCGTGGAAAGGAGCTGGCCGTGCATCTCGGAACGATCCCGTGAACCGACGTTAATCGCTGGTGCACCCGCCACTTACTTTCGCGCGAACATTCAACGGGGAATCGTTAAACTTTGCTTAATAAATTTCAGCTAAATATTAATTGCATAACCGTTCCAAGCATAGCATTAAGCTGAGTCACAAGTGATTGCCGCTTCCTTAAAATCAAACTTCATTCGGGTTTTAAACAATGTACAGAGAAATTCATTCGAATATGGTCCCTTCTTATCTGCCAATTCTGTAGTCGCGTGTCGTGGATTTTGTTCGATTAGGACCTACAGTGACTCGCAGCCATAATCGTACACACTTTAAAATCGCATAACTTTTTTAGAATTGCTCCAAATGACTTGAGTTTCTTTTTAGAAGATAGAAGGATTAGTTTGCCAACTGACGTGTTTTTAGTCGTTTTGAAAAGAAATGCAATTGGTCGGAATAGCGAAAAAAATAGTAAAGGTCGTTTTTAAAACTTTTTTTTGTGGGCCTGTAATGAAAATTCGAAAAACCCGTTTGTAGATTGAAGTAAGTTGTATACATGCTGAAAATTTCATCAAAATCGGTTAACGTTGCTCTGAGCTACAAACGTTCAAAGATCGCAGAATTAGGTCGAGAATCGCTGATTTCGGGAATTTCCGCGATTCTCGACCTTATTCTGCGATCTTTAAACATTTGTAGCTCAGAGCACCGTTAACCGATTTCGATGGAATTTTCAGCATGTATACAGCTTACTTAAATTTACAAACGGGTTTTTTGAATTTTTATTACAGGCTCAGAAAAAAAAAGTTGAAAAAACTGCCCTTTCTATTTTTTTTTTGCTATTCCGACAAATTGCATTTTTTTCAAAACTACGAAACACGTCACTTAGTAAAATAATCCTTCTACCTTCTAAAAAAACTCATGTCGTTTGGACCAATTCTAAAAAAGTTATGCGATTTTAAAAAGTGTGCCAATACTTTTTTTACTCACTGTAAGTGAAATCTTTTGAACGACAAATCTGGCAACCCACAGCATGCGAGAGCTGCTCGACTATATTAGCATCGTCGGTTCTAGTGACACAAACGAGTGGTATATATTCATTCGCAAAGGAATCAGTACACATTGGTTTATTATAATCTGTACGCATTTTAGTAATTTGTGTTCAGTTTCTCGTTTGCTGAGACAAAACGCAAAAATTCAAGCTCGGGGTAAATTGTAACATGTTACTAGGTATACTTATTCCGCTCTAAATGGTGATAAAGCAAGCTATTTGCTGACACGCCGGAAGAAAGAGGCTCTAGATTAGTCTAGATGAACAACAGAACAATCGAGAATTCAAAAAATAGAAGAAAAATGTATGAAGGCAAAAAACGTAAAGGAAGCGAAGAAGATTTTGAAAGAATCAGCTGAATAAGCAATGATTGTTTAACTCATGTGTATCAAATGTTTAATAATCATCTGTGTTTTCATTTATATTTTTTAGAAATCTTCACTTGTGTTCATATTTGTATTTAAATAAGTAAAACAGATGTGTTGCAATTTACCCCGGACTGGGGCACATTGTAACAAAGGTTCAGATTTGTTTAATATGATTCTAGATGTCTAAGTATCCATGATTTTGTCATGTACTATCACGCAATCAGTTTACCACACATGTAAGTAATAAATCACGCAAATTATTTGCTGATTGAGGAAAACACTTTCGAGAAAAAACTGTGAAAACTTTTTTGCTACAATCTCTCCCATATTATAGACGTCGTAGATGAAATATTTAAAATATAGGATCATAGAATAGTAGTACCTAGCAAAGGGGATATGTGTTAAACTAGGTGGCCTGCAATTCTTCCGTCATTAAGTACTCTGAGCCATAGCAACTTAAATCAAATACATAAATTTTCATAATTAAAGAACCATTCTTTGCCACTTAACCTCTTTAGTACGTCCCCTCTACAATTAGGTACCTCGATTGCCGTAGACAATGTTTCCCACATCAATTGATCCCCGATTAACCATTCGTATTTCGGCAAAACTGCCAGTATTTAAACTAAAACCCATCCGAAACGAGTTCCACCCCCCGCTCCCTGTTTCGTCTCACACCGGCACACAGAGACGCGCGTGCGCGTGCTCATAGAGGAGCCTGTGCTCGTCGCCAAGGCCCTTAAGAGGCTTTGGACGCGGCTTAACGAGACGCGTAGCCACGTTAGTGCCTATTCCTCGCATAATTGCGTTTAATGCCTGCGCTCGATGCGCTCACGTGGTCCCGATATTATATGCGGCGGCGAGGTCAGAGCGAAGCATTTCGTTAAAAGAGGCCAAATCGGCCGCTTCCGGCCAGTCTTTGCACGGGCGACAGGTCAGCGGATGAGGCGGGGCAGCCATTTATGAACCTGCTTGCTGCACCTTAACAAATCCGCTGGACGTGCACGCACCTGACAGCTCGATTTTTATATCGACGTACAAAGCCGGGGGCCCGATGCGCCGCGGCTTCTTTTTTTTTGTTACGATTACGCGCGACGGCCAGTTGCGGAGGCGCCCGGGTGTGAGTACGCGGTGGAAATTTACAGGCACGGCCGCTGGAAAAACCCTCCCTCTCTACCGTTTTTTTTTTCCCCCCGTTTCGTTGCCGCTCTCGAACGCGTATTTGCTTTTGAGGGGTTGTCCGAGTGATAGAAGGCCGGGCGCGGAATATTGTTTGGCTTTTATTGCGCCGGGGCCGCGGGAACGACGCCGCGTCATGGGTCGAAATGGGAATCGATCGGGCGAGAAAATGTAAAAAATTCTCCTGGCTTCCAGTGGGAGTCGGGCTATCCTTTCTCCGCGCGGAGGCCTTCGTTGCCGCGATTCTGCCTCCACCGTCGAGTCCACCGAATCGGAGGGAGTGCCCGCTAACAGATGAGATGCCGGCGAAGCTGGCGGCGGTGGAAACGAACCCCTCGCCCTCGCAGAGCCACGGGAACCAGGAGAAAAAGAAGTCGGACATACCTCCCAGGTATATCAGCGGGTGTGCGGCTCGCGGGCCGGCTCCTTTACGCGTCGGTGGAAATTAAAATTCCACTTCCGGCGGGCCGGCGCGCTATCTCTGGCGAAAGCGCGGCGATAAAGTAACTGGAGGTGCGTCGCGCGGCCACGGATGGGCAGCTGTGCCCCGCGGCGCGATAAAATTCGTCCGCGCACATGCTCGTGGCCCGCCGCCGCGGGACCCACCACTCTAATTCATATTCCTGCACCTGACTGACCTCTTACTCTTCCCGGGCCATCTCATTTAACGCCCCCGCGGGGGCTAAGGGGCATCAGCTGCGCACGTTTCTCGGGGGGCACGTGCCCGTGGTCGGAGTTTTTACGGGCGGGCCCGCTAATTTCCACCTTGAATTTTATTAATACCGGTGCCGGTCGCGGCCGGGCCACAGCTGGTGCGAACGATACCTGCTCGCGGAGGCGTGCACGTGCCCCTGGTGTCGCTTCCCAGCGGGATCCCTGGCGGCGGAGGTTTTTTGGTGCCCCCGCGCGTCTGGGAAAAGGTCCGGCTATCCCGTAAGTAATGCCATTTCTGTGGGAACTCGGTTCATAACGATGTAACCCGACTCGAGCGTGATTTATCCAGTTGATACAGATGCGCTGGAACCTTCGGTACCTACGCGAGTTACGTAATTGGGAGACGTTGTCGTTTGGATAGGTTTGCGATATCTACTCACTTGGTCTATGCTGATTATTCTATATTTTAAACGCACATTTACAGAATCTTTCGTGTCCCTTATGTTTTCTAGTTCCACGGAACATTTCGCCAAAATTGTTTCGTCAGTTCTTTAATAGAAATTCGGTTAACTGATTTGCCAGGAGAAGATTTAAAGTTTCAATTGAAAACAGTAGGGTGAATCGACCAGTGAATGAACAAATTGACTTTTTTCGTGTATAACAAGAATACTATTTCATTGAAAACAATGATCTTATATTTAGAATGAAGAAAAATTTATCGAGATAACGGCGATACTAATATTTTTTGAATCAATGAACGTCTCGGTCGCTTATTAATTTTTTTGTTTTGTGGTTTCGGGTGCTGCCATTCACGGCAAGAAACCTAGTAACAAAACACGTACGATGACAGTTAACCATTATATCGTGTAAACTGTGTTCTGACATAAATATATTTGTCAGGTTCCTATTATTATAATATATAGATTATATTTTTATATTCTTATGTTAGGTCCCTCACCTAAACTTCCATTCTTCTTTTGTAGCGTTTTCTCGTTGGAAAATGAAGTATTATTCTTTGTGTTCATTCACTGGATAGAAGGTATTCATTTATTGGGTATTCATTTCAGACGCCGGTCAAGTAAAGAATCACAAATAATTTTTTTAGACATTTTTAAAGCCTATTCTGTTAGAAATTCTTATTTCACTAATAAATTAGGACATTATTTAATTTTTATCGTTATCTGAAACTGAAAAAACGCTTAGCTGTTCGTTCACTGGTCAATTCGCCCTACATGCTTCTCTGTTTCTTAAGACAGAAATTATTGTTACGAATACAGTTTTTATCGTTTCTCTCGAAAGTTGAAAAATCCGATACACGTGATCGTTTCTGAAATAACCGATTGTTATTTCACCAGGAATAATCGCATTTTGCATAGACTGCACAACGAAGGCATCGATCCGAGGAGCGATACAGCACACCGAAATTTCCTTCACACGATCCAGCCTTACACTTTCCACTGGTGCTTGTTACCCGCCTAATTAATGCACCTTCCCGCCGTTCCCATTATATCCCTGCCACTTCCTCGCCCTCTATAAACTGACAACGAAATGCTCGCGAACCGTGGACTCGTCGACTCCCTCTTTATACGCGCCTCCCAACAGCCCCGTCAGCTCTCACGACAGAAATTATGCATAACCTGGATGAGAGGCGGACGGGCCAAAGCACAGCGAGAGATTACGCGGCGGAACGGTGAACGGCGCTGCGATACCGATCGCGAAGATTTGCGGTCCTCCCCGATAACAATCGCTATCGTTTGGATCGATCGCGCCTCGGGGCCCGCTCGAAAACCGCTCTCGCGAAATAATTATTGCGGCAAAAAGCAGCGGGTCCCCGGGCCGCGTAATTGCCGACACGCTTTAATTCAGCGACGCTTATCTGATATGTTAACCGGTCTGTTGCATAACACGGGCCAATTATGATGACGTAGCTCGGGTTTACGCGATGTTCAACATTGCGGGAAAATCATTCCGCGGTGGTGAAAGAAATCCTGGAAAACTCCAACGCGCCGAGGAGCACGCTCTGCGGAGAGGCGTTTCATCCCTGCGTCACTGGGGCGTCCATGGGTCATCTTACTAAATATATTGGGCGATAATGCTTGCGCTGGTTCGGAGGCGCTCAAGTATTTACCTACCCGATGAGTGAATTCTGGCAAATACTGACAAAACGTGTATTATACATCATTGTGTTCATTTTCCACTCCAAGGTGCGAATTAATCCAAATGATTGAAGTAATTAGGGGCTCAAGTCATTACTCCCTATCTGCTTTAAAGTTGTTGAAGACTGGTAAGCAGCTTTTCAGTGGAGTGACTCGTCGTCTATGGATGAAAACTTTAAACGCGTTTCTTTCGAAACGTTATTTGTCCACATAGTGACGATGAAATCTCAAAATCTCTCGAACCAATTGCTTTATCAATTTTACTGCTTATTCTGCACACCTGTGACTCTCGCAGGGACTGCGGCCAAGTATTTTCATCGAGTCTACCCTACTTTTAAAATCGAAAATAGCGAAAGAAAAAAGTCGAGAAAATACTTTTCTTGCATATTTGCCCGCCATTTTGCTAATTTTGAAGATAAATCACTGATTATAGTCCGAGCGATAGCGACAATCATATCGATCAAGAATCTGCTTGAATTTTTGAGTTCAGATAATTGTAACAGCTGAAGTCGCCTGCACCAGCTAGGCATGAATTTTTAAACATGTCACCAAGACCACTTTCAAAAGCATTTGAAATGCAAATGCAATTCAATTGCTTTTATATTTTTTATTTACTGTAGAAATGTAGTTTAATAAATAGAAACAAGTTTTATTCCATTACTATAATTATTTTCGTCTCAATAAATTCCTGAAGATCGCTGAATTTTTCGGGGCGCTAACTAGAATCGCCCTTTAATGCCCTTTAGTCTTCTAGTCTTCCGTTTTCTCTGCTGGCTTTTCGTTTCGAATGGGGAAAACACGCTTTATCGGCCGAATAAGCATGAAATTAATGCCGAGTATTTCGTACGCTCGAGAACCTGTCGAATACAGAACTCTAGGTCACAGTAGCTCACACGTGCTTCGACGCTCCCCTTTCCGGATGTGGCGCATTTCACGCTGCCGACTTTCAAAATACCTGGAAAAAACCGGGCTGATTAATAATCGCGCCGAATGGCTGAAACACCGATATTTACTTTGCCCCCTACCCCTTCCGCCCTCCAGCTTCGTCTTATGTCTTCTTTCCCTCGACTTCAGAACAATGCGTAGTCGTTTTAGAAATTCCGTGTTTCGAGGCCAGAAATTCTGTACGCAGGGAACAGGTGCAGGAAGTCATCGAGTGAGTCACTGCGTTTTACGTAACGGAGCAGCGATGTTTAGCCGCGGTAAAACTGACGCACGATGGGCGAGATAATAGTGGAGCCGTGATAATCTAAGGAGCCCAGGCTGCACTTACCTGAGATTGTCATTAGTTTCGGATTAAACGAAACGAGTACGGTGTGCTCGATGCCAGGGGAGAACTTCGATACGACGATAAATGGCTTGAATAATAAAAAAAAGGAACGATGCGAACGGTGATTTTTTGAAAATAAGCCCCCGAATTACGTGGACTTGGAATCACGCAGGAACGCGGTTTATCGGGATCCGAATTATCGAGACTGCGCGGTACGAGTGGAATGACAGCTTCTTATTGCAGCAAGTATTAACAGGAATGAAAGTTCGAAGACTGTAATTGATAATTGACGTTGATATGATTGAAATGCTTACGGAGGCTTTATTAAATGCTAAAGAGCTTAAGGCTACGAAATAAGATGAACCACCGCATGCGGGGCAGGCGAAAAATTTAGATCTCAACACCGAAGAAGTTCATAACTTAGTGTTAAATGTAAAATAATAACGCAGAAGTGGAAAACGAATGTAAACAGAGCCCTCTATGAAACGCCCTTCTGTACTTGTGCAATTGCGAAATTCTAATGGTAAGTTAAAAATTTAGGAATTTTAGAAAGAGTTTTAGGTATTTTAAATACACGCAAACGCAGAAATCGAAATACTTTAAAATGAAAGCTAGATGTAGGTGGCCCCGCATAGAGTGATTCGTTCAACAAAAATAAAGAAAACACGTAGCATAAAAGAAATTCATATAAGCCATTGTTTTCAAGAATCTCCAGTTACAGATGGAACCAATTTCACTGAACTGCGCGCCATAGACAAATTTTCCAAACCGATTTCCTCGAGAACGAAGGCTCGTGTCAAAAAGCTTGACTTATTCCACATTTTCCATGAAATTTTACAGATGGAATCCCTCCGTGCCAAATCATCATATCGTTCTCTTTTTCCGATATTTCGACTTTTGCGTTTGTGCGTAGATATTAAGGGTTCGAAAAATAACGGTGGAAGAAATTTCTCTCGATTTGCGCTCACCCTGTGTACGATTAAAGCTACTCTCATAATCACCGGCACGTCGAGGATCAGTGATTTGTCGCCTCTGCCAATCGAGGGGCAATTAAAAAACGACTGCGATCATCCGCTGAAAGTAGGTGATCGGTGGATCGATGGTTGGCGTCGAGTGGCAACGGACGATCCGCTTGGAGGAGCCCAGGCGCGAAGGATGCACGGTACTGCGGAATCGCGGGGAAAAGGCTGGGGGGAACAAGCGTACAATTAACGGGGTCAAGTGGTCGAGGCGTAACCGTCGATGACTACGACACGGTTTCTGCATTAGATAGACACGTTCTTCGTTAACAACAATAAAGAGGCGTTCAGGAAGCGTCGTTTCCTTCGGCCGCCGTCAAAATCCGGTGTCGGTGAACGATAACCCGGCTGGCCGTGTGTCCCTCGGCCAGGGAATTATTTTCTGCAGGAGATTGCCATTATTTCGCCTTGTTGCCGAGTGTTTCGCTGATTGGCGACGGTAAATGGTTCTTAGCCAAGATTCGGGAGGTTCCGTTGGTAGGGGTGGAGGCCCGTATGCTCCCTTTTTAAAGCTGATGGCGCGTTACGTTTTAGTTGCGGAACGCTGGGCAAGGGACATCATAAACCGTTTATCCCGCGTAAGCTTTACCACGAAACTTCAAGACTTACCTTGCGCTTCGCGAGAAATTGTGTCAGGCATAAGTTGAAGAATATTTAATAAAGGTAGGGTTTCACCGCGCCTCGGCGCAACTGATTTTCGCATTCACATCTAGGCTCGCGTCGCCTTGGTTCTACCGTAGTTGAAGCTATCCGAGCTTGCCTCGGTTCATGTGTTTGGTCAGTTGCTCAGAGAATCTCTTTCTGTGCGATCGTCAATTCAGTAGGCTCGCACTAGAGATAAGCAAACAATTATTTGAAATAAAAATTTGTGTACGAATTTTTTACTTCAAATAATCTGCTTGCCCGTCCCTGGCTCACACTACGCCTCGCCTCGGCTCGCCTGGTCACTCTTCCTCAAAATATTCTCGAGGAAGAATCCGCGGCTCGGAGTTGCGCCGAGGCGAGGCGCAGTGTGGGTCAAATTGTCGAATTACATAAGGAAAGCATAGGAAGAATAAAATGAGTAGTGCGTAAAAGGAGCCTACTTTAAGTGTACATAACTTCTGTAAACCACAGTTTCTTCATCTGCATTTTTTTCAAAGACGTGGATGTTACCGTCCGTTTTTCAAATGGAACAGTAGCACTTTTTTTTTAATATTTTACAGTTGAACGAATCATGGCAAACCCAGTGCTCAAGGTACCGCGACTTTACGCAACTAGGGTTTACTTTTTAGCCGTTATTTGTGTCCTTTTTTTATAACTTATGTAGTATAGTCATTGAATTCGTCATGATTTTTTCTGTTTTCTTCAGTTTTCTTGTTCAACGTATTAGTAAACTCAGGCTGTCGATCAATTGACCGTCGATTGTATGCGCAGCATTTTCGATTATTACTTGACTAAATGGTTTCGTCGACGAGTGATAATGGGCAGTGCTCGATTTCGCTAAACAGTTCAGTAGACGGAGAAATGAATAGTACGCGGCAGGTCTAAGTGACGAAATTTCGGTAATTCCTCGCGAAGTAGTATATTTACAGGCAGGCTTCTAGATATGGAATTGCCGAGGATTGATAAAGAGTTTCATACGTATCATTCGGTATTGGCCAAGCGGAAGGAGGTCGTAAGAGGAATCTCGTGCAAAAGGAATGACCAGCAATCTTGATATAAGTAATGCATTTCTTTTATATCTCCACGAGATAAAGAATAATGGATGGGGCTCGGCCACGTCGCGCGGAAGATATGATACCTTCCGCCTCTGCCCAGAGATCCACGGGGATGACGACGATAATAACTCGGCTGACCGTTCGCCTCGTGAAAACGCGTCCCCGTCACGGGATTGGAAAATTGAGGATTCGCTGGACGCAACAGTGATTCCTTATCGGAAGCTAATCGGAATAATAAACGCTTAAAATATTCAAGCAGCAAATTGGCCGCGGCGAACGCAATTTTTAATTCGCCATCAAGCACTCTGCACGATGGGGCCAGATAAGGGTCACTTGAACCCGGCGATTAATCGAGGGCAACTGAGGAACCAGCCACAGGTGCGACAGAAAAATATTCAAGTCGCTTTAGCTGTACAAACGGAATGTTTATTCGAAAAGGCGGAGAGTTCGGAGATTCCATCTCGCGATTAGCTGTTCAACGGACTTTCTCGCGCCGGATAATTATCGCGGCGATCGCGCAATACGCTTGAGTTATCAACGATTTGTATCGTCGTCGCGGGGAAGAGCAGATGCTAAGTAGGGCTGGGACTATTTGTCGAATTTTTCGGTATTCGAGTATTCGAATACTTCAGTTGCTCAATTATTTGGCGAATATAATTCGAATATCCAAGTGTTCGAATACTATTCGAATATCCAAGTATTCGAATAGTATTCGAATAATAACATTCCAATACTCAGCTATTCGAATAGTATTCGAATAATAACATTCGAATACTCAAATATTCGAAGTTTATTCGTAGCATTCGAATACTTGTAAAATATTCGAATATTAAATTATTCGAATAGTCCCAGCCCTAATGCTAAGACGAAATTTAGTTTAGAAACACGACGTCGCGCCCTCCCCCTTACTCCGTGGACTAAAGGGCAGTAAAGGGCCGTTCGAAGGAAGCGTAGACTGGTGCTTGTGAATAATACTAACACATAGGAATGTTGTACGTGTTGTGACACATGAAATTGCTTTTATGTTGATTATCAGTAATGCCACGATAGCCACTGCTTTCTATTATTATCTGGGTCGACCCTACTTTGAACAGCGAATCGAGAAAATTCAATTAAGGTATGTACTGTAAAATCATGAAAGCGTTTAATTGTTAAATTAGAAAAACGGAGAATTTGGATGTAGTAGTAGGTAATTGTTGTATAGGTGTTAAAGAAATGGGAATATTGGGAATTAGTCCTATATTATTGAAGTATGTAATCGAGAAGTTGAGCATATTGATGGTTTAATATATTATTGATAAGTAACCGCGGAATTGGAATATTAAGAAACCATTATATTATTGTAATCAGAAATCGAGAAATTGAAATATTGGAAAATTGATACAGGTGCACTAGAAATTGGGATATTGCGGAAGTAACGTTATCGCAATAGATAATCGAGATGCTGAGATATTGAGATATCAATAAGTAGAAGTTGAAAAACAGTCTCTGGCTGAACTTCGCCTTTGCTTTTATCATTGTTTACTTTCTCTTCGTTGTTTTCTGCTTGTGCTGTGCAATAAAGACGTTTAATAATAATAATAATAATATATATTATTGATATGTAGTTGAAAAATTGTAATATTTGTGATTCTGATATTATTGCAGCGGGTAATCGAGATATTGGAAGATGGATAGGTAATGGAGAAATTGAGATATCGAGGGACTGATAATACGCTGCTCCACCGAAGAACGGCGAATGAAATAATATTTTTCCGAATTACAAGTGCACAATACAGGCTGTATGAAAGCGCAGGAGTGACATACGGCCGGCTCCAAGCCAAAATCACCTTCGACTTGATGGAGTGCTCGCCGATTCCCCTGCCCCTAGACCTAACCCAAACTTGCTCCCCGTCCACGCCACGTCCGTGCCTCTGACCAACGTCCGACGTGTTTGTTCGCCCCTGAATAAAGCGGCTTTTCCTCCACCCTGGAACGCTTCTTATCGAGGAAATATCATTTTATTTCATTTATGGCCATAACGTCGAAGGGGGATTCCTCGCGGCGCTGGCTCCTACACTTTTATTGGGCTTTTCGAATCTCGATCATATATTTCGCCTCAGCTGGCCACGCTTCGTCCAACCTTCGCTCCCTTCTGACGCTACGGTGTCGCGAAACTTTCGATCTCAATTGTTCATTCTAAATTTGAAGATTTCTATTTCTCGGATACTGGGCGAGAAACGTACAAATCGATTACACAAGGCCCCTTCAAACTCGTGGGTACAGCGCAAAATGGACGACCTCTCGCGCAAAGACAAATTAATAGGATGTGCTTGGTTTTTCGAGAAAATCGATTTCAAGATTTAATAGTTAATTAAAGTACTTATTAAGTTAATTTATATGTGGACGGTGTTGTACTGGGCGAGGTTCAGCAAAATACGAGGCACACTTGAAAATTGATTAAGTTATTTGGTAAGAGAAAAGTTACTGACTGTGGCTCTCCTTTGGAATATGCACAGGTGTGCTCGTCGAATTATTGATGCACAGAGTTTGTAATATCACTTGAACTTTACTCGCGACATGCCTCGGAGATCTTTTATTTATGTTACGCGATACTTTCGATGCCTTCGCTGCATACGACGTCTTTAACATGTCACCTTGTGGCAGAGGTGTTCTATAAAACGATAAACGTAGGTACATAGGTTGATTTAAGCAGCGCACATGTACCCAGCGAATTTATTAAACAATTCATTTTTCACCAGATATCGTACAGGGTGTCGTGTGACTGGCGGTAGAAGCGGAAAGGTGGTGATTCTACAGAGTGTTTGACTACTGCTGGGAGAAAATTTGAGGGGTGGTTTCAGACACCATAATAAGACAAAAATCGGATCATACGTTAAGAAATATTTTAATTTTCATAAAACTTTGGCCTAATATTTGTAACACAGAAAGTTATAAAATAAATTGCCATGTAATGTATCCATCGCCATTTCCAAAAATCAAGGTGAAGGAAAATAAATTTCGGTGTAGTAGGTGTTTTTTTTAATATAGATATTGCGATATTGAATCGGCCATTGTGAATTTTGGAAATCTAAGTTCAAGTTTGCTGCTAGTGGTCACACTCTGGGAACAATTCCTTAAATTATTGGACTGACATAAAAGTCCGTACATAGAAGCGTATGGACTTACGTGTTAGTGAATTTGCACTTCTTTGCCCTTTCACATTTCAGAAACTAATTATCGGCTCAACTTGAAAATTTGTTATAATTGATTTGTCATCATAAGATACCATTGGTCACAAAATTCACTTCCAAAAACGGTGGAATCACAAACGGTCGATTTTTTGGGCCACTCTTTGCACCTTGAAATGGAAACTGAACGCAGTAATGTGTTTCCTTTTTTTGGAGCCTATTAAACAACCCTTACCGGGGTCCGATTCTTGGCTCACCGATTTTAACGAGACGTTCAGAACGTGGAGTAAACCTCTTCTTCGCAAATCACCCTCCGTATAGGGTGGAATATACTCAAACATCTGAGACAACAGCAAGCTGGTCATTTACTGCTCTATTGAGTAATTACGCTCCAAGAATTGACACCAGTGACTGGGACATATTTAAGAATCTCGTGCATGCGATGCGAGAACGATGAGACATCTTTGCGTTACAAATAAAACTGAAGAATTACGGGGAAGTGAGAGCCGGAAGCAAGGCAAAATCGAATAAAATAGAAAGAGTTGCGTCTCTTGAAACGCGAAGGTTATTATTCCCGATCCGGCTCCGAGAAACCGTCGCGCGTAAACTTCAGAATCCGATGTTTCACATGCCATATTCCAGCAAATCACCATCTTCGTGCGAGCCCGCGTCACGTACACATCGTTGAATCACGTCTCGCAACCCGGCAGATCCGTATCAGACAGAATGCGTGAGTTTCGAAGACCGAGCGATCGAACGTTTCGTCTGAACCGATCACGTTCTAGCCGCGTTCATGCATTCGAATATCGCGGCGACGCGACGCGACGTTTTGACGTTTTCGGCCGTTACGATTATTTATTTGTTACAGTAGAGCGTGAATTATCCGAACTGCTTGGGGCCGAGGTGGTTCGGAAATTCGAATTGTTCGGATAATCGAACAGCTGGGAAAATGAAGCATGCATGTACTTTACACAGTTTATAACTATAGGAATTACACCTAAAATTACATATGAAATACAAGAGTACTACTGCGTTAATTTATATAAGACAAAAGTCAATTAATCAATCGGTACCGTTGCAGTGGTTCGAAGAAGTGATGGGGATCGCAATGATGCAGCACTGGTTTGGATAATCGACGGTTCGGTTAATCGAGGTTTCGATAATTGACGCTCTAGTTTTTTTTTTTGTATTTAACGCTAGTGATAAGAAAAGTCTTCGAATCCGAAAGATTGGATTTTATTGAAACTTCGTGTGAATGTAGAGCACGTTGGAGTGGGCAAGGAGCAATTTTTCTTTTTGCGAAAATTCAGTCTGAAGGGTTGAGGAAGTCTTTTAAATTATTGCGATTTTCGTTCTTTTCTTTTAATACAACTTTGTAAAGATGCGAAATAGAACAAAACTATAAATATAAGATTTGTTTAGTTTGATAGTTAAGGGGTCATTCTGGTTGGTGCCCTGATAAATTGTGCGATTTCAGGAATTTCTTGCGACGAAAATAATTATAGTAATGGAATAAAACTTTCTTCTATTCATTAAAATACATTTCTACGGTATATAAAAAATATAAAAGTAATAAAGTTATTGCTTTTAAAATGCTTTTGAAAGCGGTCTTGATGACATGTTTAAAAATTCATGCCTCGCTCGTGCAGGCGATTTCAGCTGTTAGATTTATCTGAATCGAAAAATCCAAAGAGACTCTTGATTAGTATGACTGTCGCTATCGGTCGGACTATAATTGGTGATTTATCTACAAAATTAGCAAAATGGCAGGCAAAATGCAAGAAAAATGTTTTCCGGCTTTTTTTTGCTCTTCTCGATTTTAAATGTAGGCTAGACTCGATGAAAAAACTTGGTTGTAGTCACTGCGAGAGTCACAGGTGTGCAGAATAAGCAGTAAAATTTATAGAGCAATCGGTTCGATAGATTTGGAGATTTTATTTTCACGATGTGAAGAAATGACGTTTTGAGAAAAACGCGTTCAAAGTTTTCATGTATAAAGGCCAAGCCTCTGCGCTCCCTAAAAAATGCCTATGTAGAAATTAAAATAATCAAACTTTTTCCATGAAAATTTAATAGTACATTCTTGAGGATATGTATTTTCGAAAAATGTTTAAAAAAAATTGATTTTTTTAAACCCGTCTAATCGGAATGACCCCTTAAACAGTTAAACCATATCGAACCGATCTCTCCCACCATATAATCGAATTTGGAAAAAATTGATTTGTTTCAAGCTTATAAATCTAAGTATAAACTGTTATAAATTCATTATTGTTGTTATTAAACGCGAGAAAACAACATTTATTACAGCTAGAATATAAAAAATTTATAGTAGAAGATCGGGATGATAAACTATGTAGAATATTACAAGTTAGTTACAAGATACGGACTGTTGTATGTCAAACTATACCCACAGTTTGTAAAAGAGATACCTAGCTAGCTATATTATAAAAAAAAGTCTGTTGCATGCTTAACACTACTGGCTTGCTTACACACGCGATCAGTGCAATTACTTTCGTCAGAATATTTCCCGAGCGATCTTCGTGGTATAGGATTGAGTTTTATTACTCCAATAAATTTAGATCCTTTCATAATTAATTTTTTCGTTTTGCTTCATTTATAGAGTTAGTAATAGTAAGAAATTTACACAAGTATTTCATCAAAATAATCCTTTTGCTCACGCAGATCTGAACTCAAACCATGTAAGATATTAAAAGTCGAGCAGACTAAAAAATTATAATTTTATCCTCTAACTTGTCAGATGATGCGAAAATTACTAATAAAATTTTAAACATAGGAAGTTCTAAAATAACCGCGCAATCAAAATGTTTGCTCAAAATGCTAGACATGAATCTCAAGTGTAAACAGTCGATGTAACGTCAACCTCGCATCATTCGTGCTAAAGTATTCCGCCCACGCTAATAACGGCAACAATAACAATAGATATCTGACTAATACAGAAAGTTGCCTGATTAGGGATTTAGCTAGACGCGAAACTGGGGCGTTCGAACAGCAGGGGGAGGCGATTGGCGTTGGGCCACCATCTCCCCCCTTCTCCTCTTCACCCGGAAGACTTCGATCCAGAGAGAGAGAGGCAGGCGAGCGGTCGCGGGTGGCCGACAGCTGAATCCGTGGAAAATATGGAGCGAGAGTGGAATTCCACGTGCGTTCCACTTGGCCCGATTAAAGTCAGCCCGTGGCGTCGCGCGTTCCTTCATCTCATATTCCGTGGGGGCGCTCGAATTCAATATCTCCACGGCCGCCGACCCCTAAATCCGCGGCCGGCCGGAGGGGTGCGGCCGTAACGCGGCGGCCCCGGGCCGTTTGTCCGCGTCTCTCGTGGAGACGATAGGGCAGGAGAGGCCGAGTCTCTCGCGAGAAGCTATAAAGTGACACTTGCCGCCTTGCAAATATAAACTTGTTCGCGGTTGATAGGACGAATATTACGAGCGCGCGGAGCTAACAGAACGTTGGGGGCCCCGCGGCCGGAGGGGTTCGGGAGGGCGGGGGAGAGGGTCTGGAGCGGACATGCGGGCTTCGCCCATGGGAATATTACGGATTCAAGGTGAGTAGGGGTCCCACGGAGTAACCCGAGACATCAGCAGGGTAATATTTCCATATTCCGATATCGAATAAATGGATCGTTGGCGGGCGCGCGACGCAGGCATAAATCCTCCGACAACCCGTCATGCATCACCGGCCGACCGGCAAAGATTCCAGCTCCGGCGGGGGTGGCAGGTGCCGCTTTCTTCCTTGCATCCGTTCACCGTATCACGGAATCCTTCCACGGTAATATAGCAATGGCTGTCCCTTTCGCGAACGGTTCCGATAGCGTCGCCGTTGGGGGCAGCGTAAATTAAAGAATCCGTGTATCACACCTTGCAGAGATAATGTGGCGGATGGCCCGACGAGGTTGGGTCTGAGCCGCCGATTTGGTTAAAGGTTGGGTGTAGTTAGTAGTTGAGTAGTATAGCAATACCTATGTTAAATGCGCAGAGTCTAGTATTCAATAGTTTTTGAGAACATCGAAGTGAAAGTGCTCTTTACTTTAACGGGACTTGACGTAATTAACTAGAATAATAATGAGGGATTAGTAAATGTGTACTCGTGTCCACATGATTGGAATTATTGTATGGATTGCAGATTAGCTGCCATTGTATCTGAATCGAGGACCTTGCGGCAAAAAGGATGCAGCTCCATCTTTACCAACTTCGAACAAATTAGAAAAAATTGTTTATAAAATTATTGCTTTGATTTAACATTAAAGGGAGAACACTGATTGAAAAATTTATATTTTCACGGAATAAGTAGTAGTTATTGAGTCGATATATTTTTATTTCTATTTTTGCAAGCACTGCACAAAACAGTAGGGGAAAGTCTTACAGTACCGGATTTGCATCGAACGTGCACCAAACGATGTAGAGTTTTGTTTACGTATATTACATGTCATATCTCAAAAACTGTGAAAAATGGAGTTGCAGTCCTCTTTCTGCATGGTCCTCAATTGCGCTTTGGTTTCTACGTAGGGAATACAAGGTGTCCCACCAGCTCTGTCCACTTAAAATGATTCAGTTATATCAAGTAATAACCGAAAATATTATTTACAAAAGTTGTATGGTTGAAAAAAAGATAGAGACCAATTTTGTTCTTTTAAATAGAATATCCAATTTTTTTGGTAAAGTTCCATTGAATAATGATATTCTGAGTATACTAAGGTACACTTATCCCAAAACTCACCGGTCCTGAGTTATATCCGACTTTATACATCCTATGACTTTCTTTAGACATGTTCGAAGCTATGCTTAAATAGTATTTTATAATTACATACCTATCTATGTATGTTTCATAATAAATATAATAGAATGGACAAAGTCGAATATCTCAGAAGCTGTGAGTTTTAGAACAAATATACCTTAGTACTTTTATACTCAGAATTAGCTATTCTATAGAATTTGACCATAAAAAATTCAAATTACAAGATGAAAATTGACCTCCAGATCTCCTCTCTGTCCCATATGTAAAAATGCAATTGCTACCATGTCAAATCTTTCTTGCAACGGTACAACTTTTGTAAGTAATGATGCCGCTTATTACTCGTAATTACTTATGGTAATGGAGATATATAAGATGGCCAGAGTTGCTGAGACATGCTGTATATTAATGTACATATATCTCGGTCCTGGAAAAGGCAAATATTGAAGTCAATTATCTCCCAAATTTTTCAGTTCTGTACCCCATGGATTGAACACACTATTATACATATTGTTCACTAACTATCCGACGAATATGAAACACATTGCTGACCCAAATCTGGCGCCCCCTCACGAACCCCGTTCAAACGATGCAAACAGCGATATTTTTAAGGGACACAGTCCATGAAATGCATTGTTGGTCACCTATTACAGAATTCCACTTATTTGGTCGCTGTCCCACACTCGAGAGCCTTAAAGCACTATGCAATATCCAAAGTACAGTGCTTTGCCGCGGTACGTTTAGCATTCTATAGTCATAGAATGCCGCGTCAGAGCATTTGGTGACCACGGTTCAGTATGAATGAAAGGAACGGATGATCGAAGTCTAGGCCGCGCTATTTCAATACACCGTTCCTGTGAGAATATCAAGAATTCACGGAACCTTGCTTAAAAATCAGCAGCTTATCCTCCTCAATGTCGCGCGGCCGACGTGCCACTCTGCACGACAGCAGATGAATGTGCGAGACCGGATGATCGAGATTCGTACGAATTAATCCGTTGCCATCGAAAAGTCACCGGTTGCCGATCAATGGCTGACCCATGGCCGTGTCCAGTTCGATGGGTCAATGTATTGGCGACGAGATAAGAACAGTCACCTACAGGATCCGACTGCTGATCAACATGCCAGCGGCCGGTTTCCGTAGTGAAGGAACTTTTTACAAGCGCTACGCATGCTGCCGCTTGCCATTCAAACGACGGCTTTACGATGGGATTTCATGTACCAACAAATTGGCCGTTCCTTTTTATCAACGCCGAGACAATTGTCGACTATAACAATCAATCGGTTATCAGTTGTCGAAGGCCGTGCCATGGATTTAACGGGATAATCGATTTTTATCTCGCAACTCAGACGTTGCGGTTACTATATAACAATGAGTTCGCTATACTCAGCCCGGGCCATCTTTATCCCAATTTTGGTAAAACCTTGAATATCTTCCGAGATGCTTGTCGCGCCGTTGGCAAAGTTGGCTCATGGTGGGTTCATTCGAGTATTTATATTCCCACTTCGCTGAAAGATCGCATATCTTTTGGTCAGTATTTTAAGCAGAAGTAGCAAGCACAAGGTAGATTACACTTGCAAAAGCATCTTCATTTTATCTTCGATAAACGACTGCGCATCGTTTGAGGCCAGCTCCGCACAGAAGCTGCGACCACCAAGTTGATTGTACTCTAACCAGCTAACCTCTGCTTCGAGTTGGTAAAAGATAGCGTGACTTTTCGTTTGCACTCGTCTTTGAGCCGGTGAAGGTAGAAGATTCCAGAATTCATCGTGACGAACTCAACGATCAGAAACTTAATTACCCTAATAAAGATTGCCTCTGTCATCTCCCTCGATCTTTCCCCCTCCGGCTTCCCCCGCCCCGCGAGCATCGTTGCATCCAAGAGAGGTAGTCGAGTCATCCTGTTCCCCGCTGGCCCGTGCTTTCTGCTTCTGTTCCCCGAGCCTCTTCGTTCCTCCGCCTCTTCGTCCTTCACCGTCATCCTGTTTCTTCTGGAAGCGTGCGGGCATTCCGACTGTTGGCCACGTAGCACGCATACTTAGGCGGTTTCATGCCCAGTATTCTGGTCTGCCAAGCGTTTAACGTGTCATTCTTTCAGGGAAAAGGAGCTCCCTCGCTGGCCATCGGGATTCATTTCAATCGGGCTGAAAGGTCGACGATGCTTTTCGCTCCCACCACCGCAGCCAAGTCGTTCCAAGTAACCTTAATTACCGGCGAAATCACCGACGGCCATTAGATCGAGAGAAAATCGACAGTCGGCAGATATGTGAAGTGTTACATATGGATTGATGGGTGCAACGATCCGAGGGAGGCGAAACTGTAATTCGACGATGATTATGCGGCGCGGAATCGTGGCGGTGAAGGAACCCAGGGCCGTGGCCTTGTCTTCCAGGCCCGGTTCGAACGTGTCAGGCGCTCAGGAACGCGCGACAAGAAAACAGGGATCGTTGCCAACGCCTCGAGCTACCCGGCCTAAGCACGTCGTCGTAAACTAAGCGCCTCGCAACTTGTAAATTCACCTCTGGCGTTTTAATGGTCTACCACGGGCGTGTTTTACTTTCAGGGGCATTAATAACGCCCGCGGTGAAAGGCTATCGCCGATTAATTAGTCACTTAGCGGCTCTCCCTATCCCATGGGCTTCTCTTCTCGCTGCCCGGACAGGCCGGCCAGGTATGTCGGGGCGCGCAGCTACGAAAACTGTACCGGAGGCAACGGTGCAGCGTGACGTCGGGCTTCACTCCCGACAGCGCAGAACTAGAGGGGTTAGTTCGCGCCACGAGTTTTTCAGCTAGCCGCCCCTGGGAAAGGTCAAGATCGATGACCAAGAGAAGCAAGCGCGGCTGGCGGATGTGGGACATTTCCCTACCGTGGTTCCGTTTCAATAATAATTTTTGTAACCCTTCGATTTAATCGTCTACCAGCTTTCCAGCTCCTTAATTCCTCATCCTCCTCACCTCCCAATCTCCTCTGATTCCCGAAAAAGAGCCTCTTCCTCGCCTCGTCCTTGCCTCAGAGCTCTGGAACTCCTCGATCGTCCATCGAACTGCCTTCGGTGCTTCGACCCCTCCTCCCTTTCAATGTCGCAATTAAATTCACGTTTCGAGTCGTGTAAGAAAGTGTATCCAGACGGGGTAATTGGTCGATAAGCGGTGGACGTGACGGGCCAGGCCGACAGGCGAAATTAATACGCAGATTATCCCGGATGGTTCGCGTTTAGGGGGCACAGGCGGAGGGAGGGCGGGGGGGGGGTGGTGGAAGCCTGGGTCCCGCGCCTAATTCGTGTCTTCCTTCGCAACTTATAATTCAAGCGCGCAGACTGGAACCGAACTGAACAGAACTACGGCAACTTGCGCAACGGTAATTATACACTTCAGCCCCGTGCCCGCGCCCTACCTGCCCGTCTGGCTGCTTGCCTCCGCGCCCTTAAATTTCGGTTTATTTATGTCCTGGCTGACGGCGTCACGCTGCCTTCGTCCACTTCGTCGGATGAATCCACGGCGCGCCGAATTTCCACGTGATCGCCGAGGTCGCCCATGGGACGTTCACTTCGGCGGGGGGGAAAAGGGTTGCGTTTATTTCTCAACGAAACCGAGTGCAAGGCGCGAGGAAGGTAGGGAGTTTGGGGTTAACCGCGACGATTGCGCGAATCGGCGAATCGAAAGTGTTCCCGGCGAAGGAGCTGCATCCGAATGTGAGCGTTGCGTATAAATATCTTCGGCTGGGATTGCCGAGCGACGCGTTAACGCAATATAACGGAAGAATCCGCGACAATGGCGGAGCAGAGGCAGAGGTAAGCCGGGGAAGGCAGCGTGGCAAGATTTAAGAGACAGGCTTGGGAGCAGTAATTCTTATAACAGCATTAAAACAAAGCGCTTTAATTTACCGCACTGTAGATTTCATTCCTTGTGCTCGAATAGTCTGCGCCGGCTACCGTCTACGCGGGCCTTATGCGGGGTAATGCTAAGAGCTCCCGCCGAAACCTTTTCGGAATCGGTTCCACTGCTACGCTTCCGAGTTAACGGGGTACTACGCGGGGACTATGATCCGAGATCTTTTTTTCTCTTTAAATTATATTGATAAGCAAGAGAAGCTGAGAGTAAGTTTGGTGGCGTCTAATCTGAATTTTAAAAGGAGAAACAGCCCCTCAAGAATGAAAAATTGTCGCTTCACCAATCGCTATTTTGACCTCTGTAATTTGAAGAGTCCTGCAGATGATGTATAAGTTAATGGGAATACAAACTATAAAATCATTCGTGTATTTTGATTTTAGAAATAGTAGGGGGAAGGAGGGCGAAGAAGAGGAAACTGATAAAGACCCACTTATGTCCACTTTCAGCGTTTTCGAGAGAAACAGATTTAAAAAAGTACATATCTATATCTTATTTCTCGGCCCTTTAAAACTTATCTAAAATTTAAAGTAATCGGAGGCGGACATCTGGGATACCTTCCTTGTTAGTTGTAAGAGTGGACAATTTTTTCTGCTGTCACAGTAAAGTCTCAAGTTTGATCGAGTATGACAGGTCAAATATTAAAACAGAAATATTATTTATTTACAGTCTAGTTTTATAATAAATGGTGAAAATCTGCACCATGAGCTTGCATGCAATGGCTTAGTAGATTATTCATTACTAACGAGTATTATTATTTTTGACTTTCGATTGTAAACAACTGATATCTCGCACACTTTTGTTTTAATTTCTTAAAAGTTACCTCGTATCCAGCGTGTTATTTTACATTATACTATGACAACGGTAGAATCTTAAACTCTTACACCTACGTATTGAGAGTATTATCCACTTACCTACATCTGTTTAACACTATTTCTCAGAAAAATCTTCCAAACAATGTATCAATTTTTCCTACACTTCTTTCGAATCACCCCTACTTTTCAGTGACAAAGTGTAGGCGTCAATTAGCAACTGGGTTTAAAGTGGCAGCGAGACACTTGTAGCGTAACATAAAAACAATAAGCATTGCCAGTAACTTTCGCCTCGAGTCGTGGAGATCGATCCGCTATCGACGGGCTACTTTTCAAAAGGAAGAGCGAGAGCCGCGAGCTCCTCCGTTCGAGGGAGTGTATGACCGCGAAGTTTACTGCGAACCAGGACTTATCGGATAGTCGGGATAAAGCTTTTAAGCCAGAAAGCAATGGTGCCGCGGCGCTACGAAATTTACTGTATCTGGCGCCGCTTCTATATTTACGATGGGCACCGTAGAACAAGCGATATCTACGTGATCCAGCAGAGCGTCCGCGGCATACGGCAGACGCGACGCTTCTTCCGCTTTTCATTCCAGTCCACGCCCTTCGTGCTCGAATTAAAACGCGGGCCGAGTTGCCGGCGGACGTGCGGGCAGCGCGATGCTCGCGAATGCGTCGTCGACGGTAAATAATTCCTAATTAGTCTGTTGCCCGGACCTGGGCAATAACAATGGAGACACCTCTGCCAAATAGGAGGGGGAGGCGAGTTGGGGGAGCTGGGGAGAAACTCGAGGTAGTTGGCGATTATCAAAGTATGCAACTGCAAAATTCGGGGACAGGAGAACGTTAACGTGTTGACTATTAAGAGGAGGGTGGGGAGCAGTTTGAAATGGCAAGTTTCTCCTGGAAGGCTTACGACAAGTAAAAGTTAATAGCCTTAAGCCTCGTTCGCATTAGTCAAGTTGTACTTCGGGACAAGTAAGGTTGAAAGAATCTCTTCTTCACTTGGAGCTTGAAAGAAACTTGAAAGGATATTTCAAATCAAGTAAATAACAGGTTCACACTGGTCGAGTAGTTTCAAGGCACTTGAACTCAAGCGATTTGAAGTCGAGGAACTTCACTAATGTGAACGAGGCTTTAGATTTACAAATGTTTGAGGGACGTTGCTGTCATTGGGAATGATGGGAAATGTTAAAAGCGTTATTGAAGTACGACATGTAGGTAGGGGGATAGATGACGCGTTAAGTCGTTGCACTCGGACTGTCAGCACTGTTAGTCGCCGAAGGCAATGCGCTCTAACAGAGTGTTGTTGACAAGGATTGCTATCGTTTAAGGGGATACTCTGGTAATCCGAAACGGAAGAATTCAATCTTTTTTGTGCATTTTTGAAAGTATTCGGTTGTTAGAATATAGTGTTAACAGTATTTAAACATTTATAGATCTGTGAAGTGAGCTTATCGCAGCGCGCTGAAAACTTTGAACCCGTTTTTCGCAGGATGACTATTTTGCGATTGACGGGTCTGCAGAAAAAACTATCTGATCAGTCGGCCTGCAACATGTTTTAGTTTCTTATATGTTTATTATTCCTGGCAGTATAGAATCGTATTTGTCATGTGTACAAAATATAATTACAAATTTGTGAATTTAAATCGCAATATTTGTGCCTCGGTAAGAACACAGGCCCTCTGCGGAAGTCCTCCTCGACGTTAAAGTGGTCCCAAAATGAGAAAAATAAAATGATTGTGTCCTACAGGGGTGTGCGCACAAAGTAGACTAGAATCATCAAGGTATCAAAAATAGTTTTTGTTCCATCCACAAAAAAATGTGGAAAAATAGGCAGAAAATCCAGAAGTTTTTCTTTACAAGGCCGCTATTTTGTAACCACTGTTGATGAATCAATAATTCTAGTCCACTTTATGCGTACACCACTATAGGACACAATCATTCCATTTTTATCAGTTTGAAACAACTTTGACGCTGAGGAGGACTTCCACGGTGTTCCACTGGCAATGAGGCACAAACATTGCGACTGAAATTGACACGTTTGTAATTATATTTTGGAAATATGAATAAAACAATTCTATACAGCAAGGAATAATAATTACTTAACAAAAAAAAAATATTAAAATCCAGAAAATAGTTCCTGAAAAAGAAATTCATGAAAACAGGTCCCTTGTTCAACTGGCAAAGTAGAATGGACCCTTAAGTACCTACGCGAAGAATATAATGCAGAAGCCGAGTTAGTGGTCCGAATGTCCCCTAAACTAACCAGAGTGAGATTCATTAATAGCGTTATATTTCACCCCGAATATGGCATTTTACTTACATCGTTATGAACAATGGAGGATTTAAGAAAATAGGCCCGGGTGGTAAACGTTCTGAGGGGCCAATTTTTCAGGAAAATAAAGCGGTAGTTTACTGAAAACGGGCTCAGTGTAATAATACAGAAACAAAATATACTTGGGATAAAATAATAATTTTTTTAAGGATGGGCACCTGGGTGCCTTCTGAGCAGGAGCCCAGGTGGCAACTGCTCATCAGTAACCCTCTTAAATCCGCCACTGGATATGAACATTCATTAATTTCCCTTATATTCTCATTTCTCTCTTTATTTTCTTATTTTTATTCATCTCTTCCATTGTTCTCTATTCGCTTTCTGCGCGAATATATACCTCTGCCGCACTAAAGGAAATGCTCCGTTTGTCCCATCACAGTGACATACAAAATCGTCGGTGTCACGTATCTATATACGAGCAAGTCCGGCAGGTGGTGTTTTTCTTGTGAACGCGATAAATATTTGGCGCCTTCCAAGAAAAAATATTCTTCGCCTGAACTGCGACTAAAAAGAAGAGGAGAGGAAAATCAATTGAGGACCTTTCTACGATTTATCTTACTTATGCCCTAGTTCTGTTTATACGGGTTGCTTAAAAATATATCTCATATTTCTTTAGGTCTGTTAGGCGGTTTTTCCCTTGCGGCGCCTGTGTACGAGAAATTTGGCCCGTCGCGAGAAATCCAGGCGTCACAAATATCTGACGCGTGGTAAGGAACTTGTTAATCCCACCGACGCGCAGACGCGAATATTCAGTGGCTATGGCAGTTTATTTGAATTTTGAGAAACTGCTGCCATAAGTACACAAGAAGATAAAGTAGCAGAATGAACGACAATAGGAGGTAAAGAAGAAGAGGAAGAAGAAGAGGCAGAAGGGGAAGATATTGCTATGCGGAACGTGGCGGGGCAGCATAACGGTAAGGCCCCGCTGGCAAACGATCGTGGTGTCATTGTGCCGTCACAATGCAAGGTTATTCATCTGAAATTCTCACGGCGACATCAATCCTATCGCTCGATAGAAATCTCCCCTCTGGCTGCGGAGTATTCCAGCTTCATTAGAAATACGTGGGCCGATGAATATGCGCGATGCGGCCGACCTGATCAAGCTGCCATATCGCGTCACTTATCCGTGCAGACGATTTTCCTTGTAAATACGACGCAGCCAGTTCGCGGCGCACGTGTGCCGCGAATTTTGACGGAAGCCACGGGTGTCGCGGCGTAGGCGAACCAGTGATTTATTGGTCTGGAGCTGGATGCCCGTCCGTTCAATTTAATCCTGTCCCCTCGAACACCTACCGAACACCTTTGCGTTTCTCAAACAGCTACGCAAGCTTTTCCACAGTTCCTCGCGGACGGAATCGGCTTTCCCGCTGCTTCACTCGGTTCGTCGGTGGCTGCGGATCTTCGAACTCAGGCGCCTTACAGTCCTCCAAATGACTCGCTCGTCAAAATAACTTTCTATCATTCCGAGGCAATTCAATGAGCATTCGGTGTACAGAAGAGAACGAGCATCGTCGAAGTTGCGAGTTTACGATAAAAAATAAAAAAGAAGAAAAGGGAGGCCGGTAATGGTCGCCGTTTTATAGTTCCTGGCGCAATCAAGACATTGCTGGGTAATTTGTGGTCGTAGAGGCCGAACACTTCGCTGGGGCTACATAGCAAGGATCTAATATACTCGGCTCATAATCATTAATCACCGGAGAGAAATCACCCGGGTGGATGCTAGTGTTTGTCGCTTTTTCTCTCGCCGCGAAGAAACCCGAGGGTGTACACTCCGCTCCGTCTAGAACGGGCGGGGAAGGGGAGGGGGGAGGGGGAGGCCTAAATCATTTAGAGTAAATAGCGAGCGCGTACAAGGCGAGGGGATCTACTTTCTCCCGGAGATATCAATACTTTCGCTTCGCCCGAACCTCTCGCGCCCACGGTTTCGAAATCTCACTTCGTTCCCGTACACCTCGGTGTCCCCTTTATCGCGGCCTTCCTCCCCTGTCCGCGCCAGGAGTCCAGCCAAAGGTACGTGTGCCCGTCCGGACCGCCAGCAAAGCGCTCTAAAACGTATAGTCCCGCCTCCAGTACCAAATGCAGCTCCTTCGGCCGAGCAAATTTTGCAACCCCGCCGGTGCTTGCTTTGCAATCGCGTCAGGGCGGGGGTGGTGGGGCGTGCGTTAGGGGTAGCGGCTCGCGTGGAATACACGTCGGTTGCTAACTCAGCTGACCGGTCATTAATAAACCGAAGCCATTACCAAGCAACCTCCGAATGTGCATGGCCGCGTCTGTGTGAAGCAACTATGTACACGGGCATGTATCTAAAACCACTATCCTCAGAGTTTCCCTCCCCGATTCGAATCCGAGCCCAGTGGCCCCTGTGTTCCCGTGTCGTCGCTGACCAACCCACCCCCTCCCCCGCCCTTCCCCGCCGCCCCTGCGCCCCTCCGCAGCCGCCGCGTTTCCTCTTCGGCCGGAACAGGGCGCCAGCCAAGTCGGGTTATAGCGCCGGTCCCGCTGCTATGTCATTTATAAATGTCCTCGCGAAATGACCCGTTCGTCCATCTCATCCCTTGAGCACGGTCATTAAAGTCGGCCATACTCGGCCACTCTTGGCCGGGGAATATTTTGGAGCGGTTTAATGGAATGATTTAGTAAATGGGAGCCGTGACGAGGTCCCCGAGACCGATTAAACTGGCCGCTCGCTTTGTTTCCTTATTTCCGAAGCGCGCAATATGGCCCGACCACTCTTGAACTGTTTAACTGGCATCGGCCTGTTTCGATTTAAGAACAAGTTCGTTCAGCGCCTGCTGCCGGCGTGTTTTCACGTCGAGGCTGTAGGGATGATGGTGCTTTGCGCGTTCGGCTTGGGGATGCTTCAGACTAAGGCGAAATGCTACGTAGATTTTTTCCTTCGCTTATATTTCGGCTCGTTATTATGATTCCCTTCCACCTGATATTCGACGGCTAAATTCGTTTGCTGATTTTAAATGTAAAGCTCGACGATATATATATATTGTTACACTATGCGTCAGAATAATGTTTAGATTCTCTCTCTTAATTTTTCCCTAATTTTCTGTTTCTGCTCTTCTTCCCTGGTTTTAGTTTTATTTTAATGATAGCTAGTTAATTACGGTTAGGCTTCTAACAGCATCGTACTGCAGCCTCGCCATTTAGTTCGCTAGTCTTTATGTATTATTTTTCTCTGTATGTGTCAAGTAATAAAGACGAATAGTAGTAATAATAATTTCGTTGGTTTGACACGTGGCATGTAGAATAGTCTTTTACTTATGCTGTCGCATTTTTGTGTTCGTCAGTTTGTGATGTATGCAAATACAGAAATTGAAAACTGCGTTAGTGGCAACTCTCTCGAGTTATTGGAGATAAGCTAGACGATACTTTCCCGAATTTTGTGACACATTCAAGCCTCCACTGCCAGTCAAAGTGCGACATGCGTAAACCTCGAAACCGCCCCACTTTATGCTTCCCCAAATTGTACGCTTTATCGCTTCGATTTACTTAGGAATTTTTAAAAAGAATCTTCTTATCCTATTCGGGACGTCAACGCATAATAGTAATTTGATCGTTTACGCGGCCTGGAGCGTCGCGTGTTGGATTAGCGAAACACGTAGCACCGTTCCCGGTGTTTACAGTGGAAAAACGAAAAGCGCGCGACCCGTCATTACGATTCCTCTCCAATCGAGGAACCGAGGAATCACAATGACCCGTGGATTCTAATCCAGTCGATGCACGGCGCAATTGTTACATATGCTCACATGCCATCATGCGTGTTTCCAAGTAACGAGCGAACATGATAGGGTCAAGGGAATCCTTAATTATCGAACTATACACGTTTCCCGTACGCGTCCCTCCGTCACCCAGAAACGCACCACCACAGTGCTAGCGAGCAGAAGAGCAGCTCAGTCAAACGTCCGCGAACGATCGTTCCAGGAGCCAATAATTCAAATCGTCCGTGAGCCTCCCATGCAAATGGACTCTACTAGCCTCCATATAAGCGTCTAATGCCACCATGCACGCGTGCGTTTAACCCTCGCTTAGGAGGCACGGGATCCATCTTAACACATCCAAACTATCAAGCTATGTGCCTCACGCATTATCAGTATTATTCCCCGAAGATAAGGAAGTTAGATGATAACAAGATCAGAGTATAATATCAAAGTTTATTCCGAGGTGTGTATGAAGGAATTGGGGGACCAAATGGACCCTGAATTTGACGTGCTGTCAGGCCATGCGTTGTTTAAGAGTTGAATAACGAGTAACTGTGACGGCAAACTGGGTTGAGGGAACTGTTAGTGTAAATCCGGGAGACGCGGTCGGGTCGGAGAGTTGGTCGGGTCGCTATATTTCAGACTCTGTACGTAAAAATGCGTTAAAGTGCAGACCAATTCCTTCTCTAGAAGCGAAACAGTCGAATGAATAGCGTAATTTCGCTTCCTTCTGTGTTTTTCTGGATTTATAGGCTTTAAAATGTAAATTGGGGTTACATTTAACCTCTTTTGTCAAACAGCGGCTGTACAGAATCGTATTTAAAATATACTTCTAAGTTCATTTTCGTTTAATATTTTGGATAATAAGATAGTAGAGACATTGAGGGACAATGCAGCCAAAGTATTTGGCTCTATTAACTCTTCCTCTCAAAGCTAACGAGAAGACTATTTTTTTTTATTTTTTATTTTTTATTATTATTTTATTATTATTTTCGTCTATTTAGTTTATTTATTCACTTTTATATTCATTTGCCTTGCTAATCGCCAGTAGGTAGTTCACTTTTTGTTTGATCTGTCCTTTACTTGTTTAGCGTAAACAAATTAAATATCAATGAATCTGTAGTTGTATTCACTCATAAATAATTTTGCTTTATCCTTAATTAACGTTCCATGAATAATTATGTCAGTGGTCTCCGCCAACGACGAAAACCGTTTCTCCCGGCACCTCGGTTGAGGTGGTCAGATGTCATGACTTCAGTTTTCAACCCGATTTACAGTAAATATTGTCTCGAAGCCAATATCGACCAGTTTTTCTGAATCAGCATAAAATTCTGAATATATAGGTTTGTTTTGATAAAATAAGTAATGTATATATTAGTTTCAACAGCCATTTTATATTAGGTCGACCGCGTCACCCGGGTTTACCCTAATTACCGAAGTACGTGTACTTACACGTTTTCTGTGTGTATTGCTCTGACAACCAGAAACGCGCCGGCAGCGTACGAGCAAGCAGAAGAACAACTCAGTGAAACGTTTACAAACGATCGTTCCAGGAGCCAATAATTCAAATCGTCCGCAAGTCGCCCATGCAAATGGCCTCCGCGAGGGTTCATACGCGCGTCTAGTGAGTAGCCTAAGGGAAACGTCACATTCGTTTCGACGACGTTGAACGTCTCTCTAGCGGTACGTCGGCCGTTTAATATATCGACGTTAAACGCGAAGCTCCTCCCGAGACGTGTACCGCGGCAGCAGGGAGGGTTTTCTCCCATGTGAAAGGATCGGAATGCGAGCAAAGGACATCAAGCCTGAGCAACGTCGCTCCGAATGGGAGAGAGATTCTTTTGTCGCTGTCAAGCACGGATTTGAGGAAAAATAACGCGATGACACGCGGGCCCATTGTGCTGGACGTGGCGGACGATGACTGGCGTGGACGGTGCAGGAATTTCGTTGGCGTTCCGTGCACGCGCCGCCTATTAGCTTGAACTATGAACCATCCGGTTTGAATACAGAAATCATATTCCCTGGTTTTTACCTATTAATTTGAAGTCTGCCAACGTCCTCCGCGCACGACTTTCCTTCGTTCCTTCTCTAATATCCAACTCCATCGGTCCCCAACATCCAAATACTCTGACTTCCTACTTTCTTCTTGCAATCTGGATGCTTCACGTTCTAAGTCCTACGTTTTTCAATACCGTACGCTACCAAATCATTCGACAATACGACCGTTCTCTTCCTGAATATGTTAACTACTCGATTCCTCAACTTCGATTCTTCGCCTCTGTATTCTTTATCTGATCGTTACGCAACGTAACAATATCGCGCTGCGCCGTGCCACGAGCATGTCCCCGAGAGCCATAATTTCGTTTTTCATTTCGCATGATCGATACGGTCGGCTCGATCGCGCGTTCTCGGCGAAAAATGGCTGAGTAGAAAAACTTGTTCTTGTCACCGGCCAGGCTTCGCGACACCTGTTAGCCAACGAAATTTGATCGATCGACAACGACAACGTCGATATTCGTCCATAAGTCCCCGTGGGGAGGTGTCTGCGAAAAAAGCGCATTTGACAAACAGTTATGGTATGGTTCCATATACAGGGAATGTATGCCAGACAGACGGATCGTAATACGATGTGGCTGGCCCGCGTAGAATCATGGAATACACGGTTTCCCTCTCAGAATTGACGAGCGCTCGCCTATACCGTGTCTTTGATATTTTCCCCGGCGCGCTCCCCCGCCGATATACAGTTTTACAACTTCCGTTTACCCATATTTTGCGATATTCACGGATCACGCGTCGGCTTGGCTCCACGAGCCAGTTCTCCCAAGCGAGAAATCTTTGAAATTCTCTCGTTTTCGATAGAAAAAGAGTACTCTACATTCAGAAGTTCCTTTCACTTCTCCCTTTCTGGTTTCCCTCAGGTGGGTACAGAATTTGTACCTTATAGGTGGGTCTTAAATAGAAATTAAGCACCGTGTGCTTCGTTATAGTTTCACAGTGGACGTTGGGATATAAACGGAACGAAAAATGCGAAAGAGAATGGGACGATATCTGCAAATTCCTCTAACTGTTGGTAATTAGTAGCTAGATAGTTGATGAAAACGGTGATGGGTTCTGAAAGCCATAACTGATGACTCAAGGGGGGATTACGTCTCGTTGCGCCGACAAAAAGGTAATTCTTTGCGAATTTTTGGATTGAAAACGGTTCGACATATTAATTTCAGGATTGGCAAGCTGTTTTACTGTGTCTTGAGCTATTGTTCTGAATTTTTGTGACAGTGAAAATATACATGGAAGAGACAGAGTGCCGACTGAGGGTGTTGAAAAAAAATCGGGAAATTCTGGCGTTGATGGAAAGTGCTGTTATCTGAAATACAAAGAGGAAAAGAGATTCTTAATCTATATGGATGTGACTGTCTGTGGTAGTAGATTTATTGCCGTATCTGTTACTGTTCCTTTTTTATTGAAAGAAGTTTTCCCGATTTTGGGGCAAAATATTTTTCATACTCAAATCAGGGCGCTCCATCTTCTTCAAAAGGCTGCCATTTTAACATTTTACTGTCACAGATAGCCACATTCATATAGATTAAGACTCTCTTTTCCATTTTGTGTTTCTGATTACATTTTCATTACTTTCCGTCAACGCCAGGGCCACCCGATTATTTTTCAATGTTTTCTCCGTATCTACTACGTTTATTTTTTCACTGACACACAAAAATTCAGAACAATAGCCCACGATACAATAAAATAACCTGCCAAACCTCAAATTAATTTGTCGAACCGTTTTTGTGCAAAAAATTCACATAGAATCAATGCATTTTAACCTGTTAAACGAGAAATTGCACTTCAAAAGCGCACGCAGTAGGTACCTATGCATATTTAAAAGCAAACTGTCGCGTTCAGTTATAATAAGTACTTAAATGAATCGCAGAAATAAATCCGAATTTTGTAAGAAAATATGACACAAAAAGGGTCTTGCGACGGCAGTACCGTACAATATAATTAACGCAGCTCGGTAGACTTACTGTTTGTCGTTACGGATTCAAATACACATCCACGTTGATTTAAACTTGTGATTCGCAACCAGTGCAAGCTTTCCCAGGACAAGTTAACTCGTTATTTGTACCCCGCGTACATTTTCACATGACCAGTTCACCCGTCATTTGGAATCTGCATACACGACGAGTTAACTCGTCATTTGCACCACGAGTATATTTTCACATGACGAGTTAACTCGTCATTTGCACCTCGCACATATTTTCCCATGACGAGTTAACTCGTCATTTGCACCTCGCACATATTTTCACATGACGAGTTAACTCGTCATTTGCACCACGAGTATATTTTCCCATGACGAGTTAACTCGTCATTTGCACCTCGCACATATTTTCCCATGACGAGTTAACTCGTAATTTGCACCTCGCACATATTTTCCCATGACGAGTTAACTCGTCATTTGCACCTCGCACATATTTTCCCATGACGAGTTAACTCGTAATTTGCACCTCGCACATATTTTCCCATGACGAGTTAACTCGTAATTTGCACCTCGCACATATTTTCCCATGACGAGTTAACTCGTCATTCTCTTACCCGCGTCCGTACGTTAACATATGACCTTGTTAACTCGTTATTCGCAACCCGCGCACGTGTTTACATCATTTGGGAACTGTATAAATTTTCAGACGAAGCTTTCAGCAGTCATTCAGAACCCCCGTAGTATTCACATGGCGAATTAACTTGTCACCCCGCACAACAGGTTAAAATCTAATTTTCAGGAGCTCGAAACGACGGACGGGTGCAAGAATAATTTCGAGATTCGCTGGCAAACACGGCATGGGAACCGCGCCATTACCGCCAGGAAGCGGAATTCGACGTGGCCAACGCGTATCAGGCACCGGTCTCGCACGACAAGACCACTCTTTTTCATTTTACACGTACGTATCCGGTGAGAAGCCTGAAAACACCTGATGAAACGAACACGTGAACCATCGTCCGCGGGGGTGGGGCGAAGGAGGGTGGCGCGGCGGGCGAGGGGGGAGGGGGGGGCGGAGAGAAAGGGCGGTCGAGCGAGTCGAAGAGCAGAAACTTGGTTAATGCGCCGTATATTACCGTAATGCCCGGCTCTAAGTAGGGATTACATATGCGACGCACTCGTCGCGTACCTTCACGTCACCGCAAACGACATATTTCAACGGCGGAGAGCCGATCGCGGCTACGTGCCTCGCTGACAGATAGTAGAACAAATAGAGCACCGATAATGGAGGAATTTGGAATTCAATATCCGCCGATCCGCCGCGCCACGCTTGCGCCGTACACGCGTGCCCCGGGTACGCAATACGCTGCATTTGCATCGTGGCTCGTTAAGCCTGCAATCGTTTTAGCGCCGTGAGACTATGACGAGCATCGGGGACCGACCTAGGCGACGCGACCTCTTCACGAGCATGCTCTCCAGTGCCATAGAGATAGGGACTCGTTGAAACTTTTATTTCGCATCAGTAATATGACGTTTCGATAACGTTTCTATAAACACCACCTGTTACAAATCTAATCTGCCGTAGTTATTAATGTACCCCTGATATTTTCCACTTCCTCTGCGATTAAAACTGACGCGTCATCTTAAGCCACGGCACCCATAGCCGCGAAACTCTATAACATCGTTCCTAAATCTCGCCCTGCCTCGTCACCTCCTCCCCTATTTTCCAAAACCTTTAGCACCACTGCATTTCCTCAGTTTTTTCAATTATTACTAACTCACTACTATTTTCACTCATTGTCAGTACTAAGTAGTTCCACAGCATTGCTATTTCTACCGATTCCTAATTCCGGAACATTACTATTTAGACTCGTTGCTATTTTCAAAGCCATCGCGTTCATTATAATATGATAATTGCTCATAATGGACTGTAATCGACCACAATCTCGTGTACTTTCCTCGTTAATGCAGGCGATGGAGACTAAAGTGGTGCTATGTTCACGCTGCCTTTTAGCCGGCGAGTATAAAATTCTTCTAAGCTTCTTCGGGGTAAAAGTGGGGCGAGCCTTGGCAGCACATGTCCAATGACATAGGGGAACTAAGATAAGAAACAACTAATTGTAAGACGATTCACTGCTTCAACGACGTAGCGAGGGAAAACGCTACCTTATTCGACGGTACAAAGTGCTCGCCGGGTACAATGTTTGAGCAACTCGGGATTCTGATGATACAGGAACTGGTCTGGGAACACCTGCTTCGAGGAAGCCGTTTACTCTAGCAGAGGCGCATCGCACAGCCGATCGAAAGTAACTCGTACGATTTTCCCCCACAACGAAATGGATCCCCAAGTCACCACTTGATCTCTCTATCGTTTCGAACTTATACCCGCGTAGAGCAGCCGCGGAACGCGTTCTAAGTCGACCAGTCGCGGCCTCCCAAAGCCACCGATGTGCTTCTACTATCGGGCAAGCACAGAATTACCCAGGAACGTGCACTGCTTTCGAAGCTCTCTGTATTAAACATTGAAACTCAATTCGAAACGACAAATTTGCCGAGAAAAAGAATTTCGTAAGCAATCGATAATGATTATCGAAGCAGCGCCCAGGGTCGGACGGTTGGCGGGGGGGGGGGGGGGGAGGGAGGGGCGGTGGTGCTTTTCAATCGGCGGGCATGGCGCGGTAATCGACATGAATTTTGAAGCGTATCTGATAGCAGCACGGTGCCGCCTAAATATTTGATGAAACATTCCGGCCGCAATATGGCGCCCCCGCCCCCCCGATTCCTCCGCATGCCCTGCGATCCCCTGGACCGCCGCAGCCAGACCGTCATTACTTTGATACATAAGCTCTCCTCTATCCACCTCGCTCTGCTCCCCTCCCATATATTGATAGCGCGGATGCATTATTGATGGATCGGTTATATTTATGGGACAATTTAAAGCTCGCCAATCATTTCTCGCGTCGGATCGATCGATCGGCCGCGGTCGTTCGTTGAACCCCGGGGCCATTAAAAATTCAAACGAAACGGCGGCGGGAAATTTGAAATGCCACGCGTGTCCGCTGCGGCTTCGAGCGCATTAGCGCACGCAGCCCATTACGCGGGAACGCGTGCACAGGGAAAATAATAATTCCAGCCAGGTGAAGATTTCCGTCGAGCCGCGCAACGGCCGACTGTGCGGCTAACAAAATCGAGGAAATGCTATTTCCATTTACGTTACCGTTATTTAGAAACAACTAGATCCTTAAATAGTGATTATATTATTTCGCTGAGTGCCACGAAATCTATCCTTTCATTTGTAAAACAAGTCCACCGTATACATCGGTTAGACTTACCTATTTGTAAGGAATGACCATATATTTCGAAAAAAATTTTCTACGATCGCAAACCTCGGTTGTTCTGTCCCCTTTTAATTAACTATATGCTTGGAGAAGCTCGGGACCTCTTCCTGCAAAATGTAAAGGTTCGGCGAAATTCGTAGGAGGAGATGGTAGGTCCGGACGATTTGTACAATCGCGGAGAAAGGGTCTGTTGTTGTTTAATATTTCATGGATGTTGATGGATGCGTAGGAGCGAGTAGAGGAACGGCAATCCCCTATGGCGTGTCGGAACAAAGTTGATTTTTATGTTCGAATATCGAGAGCCTCAGACGAGACTTGTCAGACGCGTGGGGCCGAAGGGACATGTATGAAAAGGGTGTGGAAATAGGGAGAACCCGAACGTGTCGTGGCCAGTGAAAACGTTCTCAGGAGGCTTAAAATAAATCCGAAGGCAAATAATCGCGACATCGATTACACATTGCTTTCGAGTTCATTTTTTACGATATTCTATTCAGGAAACACAAGGGTTGCGTTGAATTCGTTCAAGTTTTTAGCTGCCCCATGACTTGGTGCATCCTTATGCTCGCTGTCGATCTTTTTTATTGATTCTTCAGAGCTTTCACAACTGCACTTTGTAAATAGAATAGAAAGCTTTTAGTTGAACAGTTTTGTCGGTGGTAAATGTGTAATGAGATTGAATTTTGCCGGATAAAGTGTTCACGCGTTCCGTGTCACCTTAATTCCAGCATATTGACAGGACCTTAAACGGTGATGCAAAGGAAGATAGATTCTCTGTCCTGAGGAATCAGAAACCATTAGGGTAACTGTACTCGTAGTTGACAGTGTATCGATAGTTGACACTTTTTTTTCAGTCACGAATAATAGAGGAAGTGCAGCATATTTGGAATACTGTTGGTAATTTGGAATACCGAAGTATCTAATAAACTACTAACGCTTTTTAATTTCTAACACCGTAGATTATAGGGGCTAATGACCTGTTCACTAATGACATTTGTGGATGAACCGCCATTTTTACATTTTCGACTTAATCTGCAGAGGACGAAAACGTCAACCTGCAAAACTTTTTCAGCGCGTATTCAATCGTGCCAATCATGGTTAAAATATGTCAAATCTTTAGAGTTAAACAGTTAATTTACTCGTTTGCACGTTCCTTCTACGATTCAGTGCCAGTTTTGCGATAATTTCGAGAATACAAAGTGTGACATGAAGTTTTAGGTTTCAATGCCACGTTGCTAATTCGGAATACCGAAGGTGAAGGTAATTTGGAATATTCCAAAGCTTAACGATGCTTTTGTTTCACGCGTAATGGCTACCGCCGCGTCGGTTTCGTCTGTTACAATGGCACAGGAAATTCTATCTGTGATTACTGCAAGTAAATGTTAAGATTTTGAATTTCTATTTACATAAAATTGTTCCTTCATTGTGATTTCTTAGCCTGATCACGTAATAAAATAAACTAATTTTATTATCTACTTGTTTCGTTTAAGTTTATAAAGTGAAGGTACATTGGAATACCGGTATTCCAAATTACCTGCACCTGAACCAAATCGATACTTCTTGTCATTTTTCATTCAAACCAAAGTTTCAGTTACTTTTAGTCTTTTATTATTACTGAGACCTATGAAATATGAAAGTTTATTAATTTCCCTATGATATTATGCAATTTCATTTCTTCCTATCCTCTGCCGTAATTTTTTATTCTTGTTAAAGAAACTGGTATTCCAAATAAACCGCACTTCCTCTACGTATTTCGCCCGCGCGTAGACCAAATTACCATTGCTACCTAGAATAATTTCTAATTTCAAATTTTGTGCGCGCACGATATTCCGAGAGCAAAAAAGTCCAGACAGAGAGAAAATTCTGGATTAAATACGCTCTGGATATTTACGGCATATTATAGTTACATAAACTTCCGCAGTCTGCTGATTAGCAAGACGCGTGGTCGCGGCGGGTGTTAAAAATACACGTAAATCCACAAATACCGTTCAGAAGTCCAATATCGTTATCCCGGCAATCGATAAACAGTGCTGGCCAGGCTTGCCAATCCTCTCCGCAGATTTATATTCGACTAATCCCGGGCGCAACAGCGCCCTGTGTAGCGGGCGGAGTCGATTCGGGGAGCTTTCTTAATTGAAGTATTCCTTATCTAAAAACTGGTGATCCCGCAGAACCGCGAGCCGGAAGACCTTTGATCCGTTAAGGTCTGCCCGGCCGTGATTGCAGGGCTCTTGTCTTCTCTTATAATTGATATTGGCTCGGGTGGTGCGGGCGTCGCCGCTGGCTCGTCTGCTCCGCGCCCCCTCCAATGGACGGACAGAGACAGAGACACTTCGATGGCCATGGAAAGGCGTGCTGGTCGGAAGGGACCCAGGCACCACTAATCCCCGATGGCCCCCGTCTTCGAGAATAGTTGGTAATCCCGCTGGATAGTTGGAGATCACCGAGTTACACCGGACACACTCAGAGACGGCGAGCTTTTATTGGCAGACGCCGCCAAGGTGGATGTCTGAAGAGAATTTCGACTTGAGGAACTCGCTGGTCGCGCGTCGAAGGAGTCGAACGCTAGCAGCAATAGGGCCGGGATCGGCAACTCTCTCTCCCCCCCCCTTCCCCCCTTCCCCCCTCGGCAAACCGATCGAGCTGGAAAGCGCTTAGCGTTCTAAGTCCAGGCCGAATCCCGCCAAAGACTTATACCGGTATACTTAATGCGCCGGGTTGAAGGGGTATCGGCGCAGAGGGGCGACGTCGTATACCGTCCCCGGGGCAACTGTAACGTTCTATTGAATCTTGTAAATGGTTAAGATCCCAGCCAGGATCTGGCATTAAACCGACTGTACATTTGCCGAGGTCCCTCGGACGGTTTCGCTTCGGGTACATTGAGTGGAACACAGGACGCGACGTGTACGAGATGTTTGCTTGCCTGTCGCATCTGGAACTTCCCGAAGAACCTGCTCAGGATGCTCGCGTGATATTTTTCCCATGGAAGTTCCCGTGAGGAATGGGAGTTTCGGTACGAGGCCCTCGCACGGAGCCGCTGGATCACCGATAACGTCCCCGTTCAATTTGTCCCATCGTTGACAATACTCCATCTCGGTGTCGTTTCGCGCGAAAGAAGTACTCCCCGAGCTAATGCTAACAGGATTGGGCCGGTGTCTACCGGGACAGAGAATTATCTCCTTGATCCCCGGCACGTGCGAGCTAGGTCTGTTTCGGGGGAGGCATTAACGGTGCCGCGGGACAAATCTGACCACCGCACATGCCGGCGCAACGCTTATCGTCTTATCTTCCTCGCAAATATGACGCCTCCGCGCCTCGAACGGAGCAACCGCACGGATAGACGCCGGGGATAATCTGCCGCGTAATTCGTAAATGCCCTTTCTATCGGTCGAGGGGATCCCCCGTGCCGCGACCGTGCTGCCATCTCTGCGTACCAACAAATGGATAAGTGAAATGTTTAATTTATGAAACGCCCGGGAGAAAAATACCGCCGATTCCGGGCGAATGTATAAGGCAATTCGCCGATCCTCGTGGAGAACCTTGTAAGTCACTTTGGCGAAACGGACGAGGCAGAATTTCCATAAAGGTTAAGGCTCGGGTTCGGCCGCTTCCTGTCCTCCTCTACCCCCATAACTGCATATGCCATGAACACGCCATAAGGCGTCGACGTTCCGATGTGCGAAACCACACACCCCGGCGCCCCCCTCTAAATTCGTGTGGACATTTACGAGGATGCGCCCGCAAGATCTTATCGGCGATGAAAAATTCAACGTTTCATCTGTCCCAGGAACCGGGACTGCCCTACCGATCTGCATTAATTTATTTATACCGGCCACTTAAGGGGGACCTCGAATAAATTTGACGGACGTTTTAAAATCTCGAGGTTTCGGGTCAGACTTGGCGAGAGTTTCTCTCTCTCGCGCTGGGCAGGGAATAATCGAACGTTTCGATTTTTCATCTCTATTTCCAATTACCTAACTTCGCCGTTCCTCGATGGCAATGCCAGAGAGGACTGACAGTTTATCGATATTACATGCATTTTACAAAATTCTCTAATATTCTATTATACGATATCTATTTCCTATTTCCTCTTCCTGGTGCCTCTCTTTCCCATACTTACAGCCGCAAACGTCCATTTCACTTTTCTGCACTCTTAAAGCCCGTTCATTTTACTACCCAGCCAATAATATAATAGGTAAACCTGGGCGTGCATTTTCCTCGGTCGGAAGTCTCTAAATACTGCAATATAAATTTGTCAGAAACGTTATGGACGTCTCTCGCAATAGAGAGGAATTCGAGGCACAAGAAACTTCTCGAGGGGATATGTCATCGATTTTTGTGTTATTTACGGGGTACGGAAACGGTTGTCCGACGTTAATGTATCTGTAGTCAATTCTAGGGATCCTGAAAATGGTCATTTTAAAACGAATACGGAGCGATACCTGCTCCTATGTTTTTACATGATTTTCTTTAAAATCGAAAATAGTATACAGGTTAGCTATATGTATTAGGACCAGAGATGCCAGAACTAGGGAGCACAGGGACGGATTATGACGTATCGCGTCCCTACTTCTGGCAATCCTGATGCTAACCAGAAAAGAGTTGATTCCTCGTGCATAACTCAATTTAAAATATAGAATGAAATTTTTTCTCCCGGAGCTTTATTCTCGAGAAAATCGATTCTGAAAATTCGTCAAGTTTGCGTGCACTGGATTAAGAATTGATTCCATTTTCAAATCGATTTTCTTAAAAACACAACCACATTCTACAATTTCGACTGTCTTTTGGACAACGATCCATTCCACGTACTTGTTCCTTACTTACCCCTGAACTCTGCTCAATTCTCAGCCAAGTGTAGGTATGCGAACAAAACGAGTTTCCAAATTCAATAGTCCCGAAAATGCGGCCATAATGAAAGAAAATATAGGGGGTAAAGAGACAAATTCAAGAACCTGTAACAAAGACCTTGAAATCTTAAAAAAAATGCTTTGAAAAAATAAAATTTTATATGTATCACTTTCTTTGCTCCATCGTACCTACAATTTAACACGATTTAAGCAGTTTTATTCATGTATTCATAAGCATCAGGAATAGTTATATGCTCGCATTTAAGTCAGCTCAGATCTATAGTACAATCTGTTTGTAGTGATAAAAACGTATTACTATTAACCACAACACTACGATCTCCTAGATCACTTTAATACAATCTACGCGATCTTTAAGGGTACTAAGTAGGCACTTGCTTTTGTCGAACATGAAGCACTTCTTTTTCTATTAATCAGAAATAAATAAATTGAAGCTGAGGCTTGTTATTTGACAGAATGTTTATTAACATCATGAGCTGTAAAAATACATATGGATCGTTAAAGAGGTTTTTTAAAAAGTTTATTTTGTTTTGCAGCGATTTAAACGAAACGAAATTCAGCGGCCTGCTTGTAAATTTTACTTCAGGATACCTCTGGTTCTGCGCTGAACCTATAAAAGTAGCCAAATTATGAAAATTACAGCTACAAATTGGCGATTCTTAAAGGAAGTGCTTTTTTCGTTGGATAAAGATGAGGTTTTAGTTTCTTTTCATACAGAATAAGAGTATTTATTAACTTCAATTTAGGTTCAGGCCGAAACTAGATATTTTGTGAACATACTTGAGTGTGATTTGAATCCATTGGAACCTCTGCTTTTGAGTTATCACTCCAAAACAAAAAATACTTTTTTAAAAAGCTTCTTTACTGATCCATCTGTTGCGTCACATATAATGCATATTTTGACTAAACAAGCATGATTTTAAAAGCTTATGATGTTAATCAACATTGTGTCAAAGAACAGGTCTCAGCTTTCATTTATTTCTTTGTAAGTAATTAAAAAAATTGCTTCATTTTCGATTTAAACGTCTTAAGTAGTACCCTTAAGGAGGCCATGCAGTTAAAATTTTTTCAGATAATCGATTTCTTTTTTTTATACATATTTTTGTAGCATAACATCCCGATAATACCTGTGTAAGTTTCGCACCAAAATTCGTAGCGGTATATGCATGATCCGAGAACACCTTGGGCACGTTTTTCTCGAAACCCGATATTTCGAAACAGTAACCGCGATTTCAGAAGAACTACTGAACCGATTCAATAAAACCGCGAAGCATTTGATTCGTAACTGGACTCACTATCGTAGCATCCTATAACATAATTTCTTGAAACGCGTTTTTTTTTATCTGCACATTTATTCTGAAAATTATCCTTATTTTTCAACCACTTCGTTCAAATGTGTACCAATCATCGTACGTTTGCTCTTTTTTGTCGCAACAACGGATAATGCGATAGCCATTGATATCATTTTTAAGAAATTGTCTGCATATTTGATTTTGGACGGTCCTGTGAGTTTTCGTAGTTAACGTTTAGACACCCATTTTTGGTAGCGCTGCACGAAGCACTACCTAGAAAATGCATCAAGACCTAAAGCACGAAATAAACTTTTTTTTGTACCCTAACGAGTGTATCAATAAATGGCAAAAATATTTTTCAGAATATGTTATAACCACTTGTAAAAAGTTCGTAAGATCACCTATTTTGCGAGCGTTTTGGTCGGAGGGTTCCCCTTAAATCTCATTGATGTACTACACTTTTATACTATACCTATAAAACACTGTCGTAGGTGACACTCAGTATACATATTTATTATTCCTTATAAGCTCCATAGGATTTGTTTCCGCATAACAATAACGAGAATCATAATAATAATAGAAATAATAATGATGATAATAATTCACCGCGAAGAAATGAACGACGACTTGTTTACAGTCGTTGCTCGTAAATAGCCGAAACCAGTCCCGCCCTTCGAACCTTCCGTATCATGAAATAAGGACTTTGACTTTTTCGATTTCGCGGGCCGGATACCGTGGCAGCCTCTACCTGCATTAATCCACGGCCTTACAACCCCATGGATTCTCATATGCACTTAGTTTTCATTGCTGACCCATCGTATGTAATATAATATGTATCGTGGTCTGTGGGTCCCAGCGGTACACTGTTCGCCCACGTTCCTTCACGGCTTTCTGGCCACCTCCTAAACCCGACTACGCTTTCCTCCTCAAACGAAAACGAGTTTGCCGATCCTGAATTCCCGTCGCCATGGGATTTCACTCGTTGTGCCGGGAATTTTTTCGAAAAATTCTGCCGGCCCGATGTCCCCTTGAAGACGATCGACTCAGCTTCGTGCCACGCAGTCGTTCCAGTTTATATTACATCTCCTGCGAAGCTTTTCGAAAAACGGCATAAGTATACAATAAAATTCAGGAGAAACAAAATAGAGCGAACGCTGTAACCCGACACTCGGTCCATCGAATTGCTTCAAGCATCTTGGATCATACCTATTTTCACACCTTTTTGATCTCCGCGCTCCCCGGTCGTCAAAATCTTCCAAATTCTTCAACGATCTCAGGTGGCTGCCCCCTCCCACCAAAAAAAAAAATATATTCGATACCCGTTAATTCGCAGGACCATTGAAGTGGCAGTAAGGCAGCCTCTATAAATATTTCACGAACGCAGTTCTTTGCTGGGGTGGACCGATACATCTCCAGGGGATCGGGGGGGGGCAGGTTGGGCGGGGGTGGCAGTGGCGCGAGTTCTTTTTCTATTATGCCGTGATTTTTTATTGACGAAGTGGACACTGCGGGCCCGGGGACATCTATTACTTTGTTGCTGTTCCTGCTTTTCCCCGGTGCTGGGCGCTGCGACCCCGGCTAGGGTGGAAACTTGGAAGGAAGACCGAGCGTGCGGGCTAGCGGGTGGTGGGAGGAGAAAGGTTGCTGGAGGAGGAGGAGGGGAGGTGGGGGGGGGGGCGAGAGACTGGAACGGGGCAGTTTTGTCCCAGGCGTGCAATGCTCGGGGCCATAGATCACGCAATATCAGTTGTCAGGCCGGATCGAATGGCCGAGAGGGTGGACAACTGGACACCGACTACCCCCGAAGTGCGAGTGATGACCCTCGAGGGAGGCCATGCAAAAACTGGTCCTCGACCAGCCTCCTCCCTTCGCGCGTTCACCTTTCCTGTTTATGGCGGAGGACACATAAAAAGGAATATGTAACGAGCGCGGATAATTCACGTCTCTCTCTGCTGGGACTCGAGACGGGTGGCGGAGCGGGGCTGGAGGGGGGAGAGGGGGGGCTGGACGCGGCACGAGAGTCCCTTTTCCTTTTTCCTTCCTCGTCGAGCGTGGATATGGCTTTTTCCACGATATTCCCGAGGATTCTCCCTGCAGACCGTGAATGCGGAATTGGCCCGACCGATTCGACGCTGACTTATTTATGCGATCGCCTATCGAGGCCGTGTAAAACAATGTTACGGACACGGCGAGTAAGAGGGTTGCGCGGGTCCCGAGTTTTGCCCCGGTTGACCAGCCCTCCATCAACCCGCCCCCTTCCGTTACCAATTCGAGGAGCGCGCAGTCACTGGCGTCATAAATTTGCGTGCTCGATACCGACCCGCGTCGCGACGATTACTCGCCGACAAGTTCACTGGAATCGAAGTGTTTCGCTAGGTCTGAGCCGCGCGCCATCCCCGTCCATGGTATCGATCTTGAAATACGCGTCGCGCTCGCCCTGCCCGTTCTGTCATCGTACCTTTGCATTCGTCTAGACAAGGAGGAGGAGGAGCGATTCGAGGGCAAAACGGAAGAAAGCCGGTGGAATATCTGGATACCTTGTCGCGGCAGCGTCCTCTAGGAGCGGCGGCGGCCGCGGGGCAGGCCAGCCTTTCTGCCAGCGGAGCGCTTAGCTACTCTATAAACGTCGAAACAATCCGGGCCGCTTCAACGCGGCCGTAAATCCCCGACTGTTCATCGTCGGGGTCCGCGAGGCCCTTTCGATCTCTCGCCTTTTTCTCTCCGCATCGTCGCGAGCTAACCCGACGAGCGAACCGGCGCACGGACGGGGAAAGATAGCGGTTCGGATCCCCTCGATCCGCCTATGTAGAGAGTGCGTTGGACAAACCGGCACCGGGCTCCAAAATTAGCGCGGAACAATGCATGTGGCCGGATTCAGAGACGCAGGGATCCACTTCATCCCGCTCCGTCCCGCTGCCTCGCTAACGTCCCCGTTCTCCGTCTAACCGTCCCGATACCGATCTCCTTCCCCGCCTGGCTTGCACACCTTTCTTTCTTTTCCTTCCTCCCCTTATGATCGAGACGCTGGCGGAAATTGTTCTGGCCCCCGTCGCGGGCTCTGACGCATGCCGTGCTTACACGGCTATCTATAGAGATACGGGCACGCGGCCTCCAAGACGCATCGTCGCGACTCTTCCCGCCCCGGCGAGCTTCTTAACGCTTAAACGGCCCCTGTCAAGCGGCGTTACTTCGCGGACGGGACTATTATTGTAGGCCGCGAGCGAGCCCGCCGCTTCTCCTCACCGCGCACTTGGGGTGGGAAGTTGCGGGACAAATGGATCGACAGCGTTGGCTATCGTGAATTCAGTGGGTTAGGAAGAATTTAATTAATGGTATGTTTGTAAATACCGCGGATCTGTGTTTTACCGATTTAACAGGAGGAAGAAAAAACTTAATATTTTAGGCATTTTAAGCGATTTCTTTGACTGAACAGTTTTAGCAATCCTTGTAACAAATACTAACATCAATGGTGTGACTTTTAAAAAAGAGCGAAACAGCGCTTGGCTACCGTGGGTGCGAAATTTCAATTTTGAAACTTTTGCAGATCCGCGGTATTTACAAGCTGCTCATACGCGGTTTCGCACTATCAGCGACGATATCTTAATGTTGTTAAATCTTAAAGGATCTCCAGTATGAAATATCGCTGCTGGGTGATAAATACTTTTCTACATCTCTTTTGAAAGTAGGTGATACATTTTGGTAGTCTTATTGACCACGGTGTACACTTTTAACATTTTACACTCGAAGTATACCCCTGTCAGGTAGAGAGAGGGGAAGAATTTGAAATTCGTAAAATTCAAAGGTTTATGTGATTTGGGTATTATTGTAGGTACTATACTGCCCTCCTTAGTTAAACTGTCCTATCTAGAATTTTTTCAGTTTTTGAGATATGTTGAGATATTTGAAATTCCACTCGTCTTTTACCTTTCAAGTAAAGTTAAAAGACTCTATGTGCTTTGAAAAGATTTATAAACAGTTTAATGCATTTCACCTAACTTTTTTCCAAATGGTTAAAATATCCTATCTAAAACAATTAATTAATTGTTACGTTAATTATAATAGGCTCTTACGAAATTCTGACAACATGTTTCAATTTGAATGAAGGAAAATAAGGACAGTACAAATTAAATGATAAAACTTCAGTTTTCTCGGTTGTTTCAAAATGCTAAATAGGACATTTTAACTAAAGAGGGCAAATGTGCGATTACCGTTACGTTGATTAACAAAATATTACCTGCAAACTATTAGTAGCTTTGCTATATTACCACAACTATTTCATGTAGGAAAATAAAACACTTTTGTAGAAATTTCTCGTTCCGTTCTTTTACCCCGTAACTTTTGCCCCACATGCCGGCTAAAAGTTCGCATTTGACACTTTTTGGAAATATTTATTTTATATAAGTTGTGACAGGTAAATTTACGCGAAGTCATTACCTATCGAATAATAAGGGATAGTAGTTATTTCTCACAAAATTATATGTGCTATCAGTGTGATATACCAAGAATTTTAAGGAAGTCTAAACTTTAAATCAGTACTCATACTCAACAATACTATACTATACTCGTCATAACCTAACTATACCTATGTATGATTTTATACAAATCGGCAATTCATTCTCTTGTCAGAATTACATTAAACAAAATTTTAGCTAATTCATAAAAATTCTCAAGATTTAAACGCGAGGATTTGAATCGAATAAAAATTCATTCACACTTTCGATTTACATATTTTTACCCGTGAAATCACCTCTTATCCCCACTGAATTACGATTTCCCCCTGCCCTCTATAACTAGTGCATACTGTATACATGTACCTAATAAGAAATTTTAGAGCGCCTCTTTAGAGCTGACTAACTATTAATGGAATAAGCGTTTCAAGACGAAATGCAAAGGGCGAGAGAGACAGACCAAGTTTCGCGACCGTGTTCAGTGCGAAAGTGCATTTCTCCTCCCCGATGCACCCTGCTCGCATATGCGGTTGCATTGTCGTTCTCTTGCACTTTTTTTTCGACACCTCTGACCAAACCATTCCGTTCGGATGCACGCCGTTTTCACAGTCGACTGCTCCAATCCGAGACGCCGTCGGGAACGTTGCATTTGTCGCTCCTTTTCCCTTTTCCCTCCGCGTCTTCCCTTTTTTTCTTCTCTCGACGGGCGACGTCCTTGACGCGGTGTTTTATGTGGCGGTGATTTTACCGCGGGATACGGCCGCGTTGTTGTAGGCTAATTAGGTCGTTCGCTTTAGGCTCGGGTCACGTTCATTCGTCCCTTCCATTGCTTGTCCTCGCTGGCAGACCTACTCGTATTCTTGGAAGTTTGCGCCTTCTGTTCCAACTGAGGGAACGATTGCGTTTTCGTACTTCTTAGGAGTGGTTTGATAACTGTGTCGATTTGGAAACGGTAATTTGGTACGGGGATTGAGTCCACACTTCGCTGAATTATAGGAGTTGCTAACAACTTCGCTAAACACGTCAGCTATTGTATAGTAATTTAAAACACTAGCGTTAATAATGTCATGTAGCGGTGCAGTTCCGGAAGGCGCCAGTGGCCGATCAGCATAAAATTTGAAGGGGTTGGTGAAGACGGGTAGTGGGCCCTAAATATAAAATTCCAGCTTCGAGTATTTATTAGTTTCCGAGATATTTATAAAAAAACTTTCAGCGCTAAACATTGAATTCTGCCTAAACAAACGTCACTAAATAACCGTCATCGCTGTAGTAGTCGGGCAACAATGTAAGTGTGAGTCAGGGATACTTGTGTACGTGGGGGTGTGATGGGAAAGGACGAAGATTCTGAGTGAGTTTGGGTTATACATATTTTAAGACAGGGGGCCCTACTACTTAGCCGCGGATCACCCTAGTAGCATTTTTGGTTGGCCAACGGAAACCAACAGTTGTGAATTAGTTGGGATATGGTTGGTGTTTTGCCTACAAATTCCCAACGTAGGGCCTACGGGGAAAAACTTATGACTGTGTGCCAACGAATATTAAATGCTCGGTCTACAATTACTATGCTTGGTTAATTAATGCTACGGTTTGTAATTATGTTGTCGGACACCTATGTGTGATGATTTTTACCACAGGGCTTTTGGTATTTTGGCAGTTGATTTTGAGGTTTTTGAGTTTTGTCCTTTCAATTATTTCATAACATTTAACGGTCCCCGCTCTTGGCATCGTTCATGCCGCATTACCCTCTGGTTGTTCTTGCCCGTTGTCTGATGTTTACCTCAGTCACTCTTCAACAAGCAAACGCAGTATTCTTCCTGATTTAATACTTTCCTTGATAATGGTCACAATACTGACCGAAACGTTGGAAATTTGTAATCTCAAAAATTGCACAATAGCTTTTATTTAATCTTTAAAAATTGACCGAACCAGTGCGCCGATAACACTTGCTTTTTATTTTTAAAAAAAATATATATTTGATTACTTATCACCAGGTACAAAATCTGAAAGAAACAACAATTTTGAGCTCGATTATATTAGAAAATTTGATGCAAGTATTTAATATAACTACTACTATACATAGCAAGGACAAACTGTACAAAAATTTCAGCCAAGTGGATAACATAGGTACCCCAAAGTCTTTACCCTTCTGCAGTGGGCCCTAAAATTTTTTTCCCCGACGGGCGACTAAGTCGCCTGAAAATTAGCAAAAAATTTCATCGTCAATATTAATGTCCTGTCATCTAGAAGCGAGGCCCGGATTCCCAGCTTTCCCAGGAAAGGTGGGTTCCGAACATTTCACAATTCCACGCTCGATCCGCCCTTTCAAACGTCCCGAATCAGCGTTCCCTTCGGCCAGGCATCGCTTTAGCATTCCGCGCGGTTCGGGGCAAAAAGTCAACTAATTACGGCTAATGTATTTCACGAGGCGCTCGCGAGGGATGGAATAATCGGCGCGGGGGAGCAAGCGGACCGGATCACGAACGGGAAGGAGGCCGATGAATTGAAAGTTTTTGCATCGGGACCGGCCCGCTCGGCGCCCGTCCTCCGAGAATTACCAGAGGGGAAGTTTAGAGTTTAATTTGCCGGAAAATTATTGACGGAAGTCTGAACGAGCACAAATCATAACGCTCCGTGAATCCGCTCCGACGGCACTCCCCGTCCCTCTGCCCCCCCCCCCCTTTTCCCTAACGTTTCCCCGCTGCCACCCTCGCCCCTCCAACCCCGCTTCCAGCCGTGTTCTCGAAGAGCGTTCGATCTCTCTGCATCACCCAAATGACTCCTGGCCGTCTTCCTCGCCGTCGACGCCGCATCCCCGCGCAACCGTGCACGCGGGTACGTGTGTCGACGAATCCATCCTGCATTATCCGCCGTGAAATTGTCTGATTTACCTCGCATTTTCCACGCCACGCCATTGTTTCGTCCCGTCCCTCCCCTGCCGGCAAGCCGAGACTCGCTCACCCTCTCTGTATGCGCGTAGTTATGGACGGACGGGATGAAATTCCGCGGAATGACGTAATTGTTTAGGAGATTGCGTCGAACAGGTTGGCACAGCTGCGAAACGCGTCTGTCGCCATAAAGCTTGATGGGTGTGCGTACGTTGGCGGGCTTGCGGCCGATGAAAATTGCCAAAGCTTTTTGCAGGTTCGTTGGGAAACTCAACGGGGTGCTGGAACAGGAGGAGCGAGAAGAATCGTTTCGTACTGATAGTATCTTAATAATGGGATAGTATTGTGGTAGCATAAGCGGCATAAACGGGACGGAAGCTGACTGAGTGAAACGTGTACTACTGGAACTTCAGGGCGGAGGACCCTGTGTGGGGAGGGTAAAAAAATGAGACAAAACGAAATGTTTTTGAAGAAGAGTATTTTTATTGTAGCGAGTAAAAATTATATTTAATGAAAAACTCGATAGTGATTACAAATGCGTCAGTAATCTATTTGGGAGTTAAGACATAGTTTTCTATACAAAAATATATATATATATATATAAAAATTATGTTAAACGATTTCATTAAAAATGCAGTAAAAAGTAAAAAATAATTATTTTCTTGCACTACAATTTTGATGATGTTAATATCAGTTTAAATAAAATCGTGGGGCACCATGGGCAACCAGAGGTTGAAGTATTAAAGTGATTCGTGTCCTGTTATGAAATATCGTGCCCCAGGATTTTATTTAAAGCGAATTATTTAAAGTGATATTAACACCCATCAAAATTGTAGTACAAGAATAGAATTATTTTGTAGTTTTTAATGCATTTTTAATAAAATCGTTTAACATAAATTTTTTTATATATTTTTTATTTTCTAGTTTTTAGTGTTTGTGGATTTATATTTCACAGCTCAGACTTTTTTTATAAATATCTTTTATTGCTGTATACAGTTTAACAGTTTGCTTGAACGCTATAGTGTCACAGTCACTAAAAAATAATTCTTCATTTCTCGATAAATTGTGCATTTTCGCAAACGACAGCTTTTTGTCGTTTTCGTAAGGAACGCGAGTGGCTGATTTCAAGTCGTTTGCATTTGTGGTTCTGGGTTATATTTATTGCTGACTGGGTAATTTTTTCACCCCTCGCGTTAATTTTTTTTTTAAATATTTTATTGTCATCCAAACTACGCCCGCCTGCGAAGTTTCAAGACAATTGGATAGTTGGAAGTGGGTTAAATTTGAGTTGCCAGATTTGAACCATAGAAACAAACAAACAGAGGATCGAAGCTGAATAAAATCATTTAAAAAATACTTTCTTCAAAAATGTTTCATTATTCTTAATTTCTTCGTCGAATTCCGCCGTAAATTAACAAAATAAAAAAACCGATGGTATTCGTAAACCACCGAGACACCCGGGACAAAGGTTGACAACCGGGCTGCCCTGGTCAAACCAGGACGTACGGTAACCCTACGAAAAACCAAAGAGGTGTTGTTCTTATTTTTAAAAAAATAAATCACAAACTACAAAAATTATTTAAGAGTACGGAGGTTTGAGACAGTATAAGTCTTAAGACTATCTTCAGATTGAAATAGGATTCGAAGTCTTGAAAAGTAGTATGAGCCATAGTACATTTCCTCTTGTACGTGCTATAAAACAAGTTTTCCAACGAGAATACCCCATATATCAGCGTTAAAAGAAACAGGAAATTGCGTAGTCTTACCTGGGGAACAAAACAGACTCAAGGCACGGATCGCGAGTGACCTAAAGCCCGCCGGTGGAGGGTAAGAAGCATCGGTTAAAGCAGAGCATGAATTAAGCGAAATTCGGTGTATCGAGACTCGCATTACCGTGTTTCCACTGCATACAACGCTGCAGCTTCTTTGTTAGATGCACAGCCACACCTGGAATTTAATAAACACTGATCCGCTTTTCCACTTTGACATGCGCATTTGGAGACTTCACTGCTGCTGGGTACACCTGTCCTGTCTTTTGGAAATACGTATCTGCTAAGCGGCGCTTATCAAATAAACCCTATAGTCACTCAAGCCTAATGGAAGACTGATTCATCCAATAGCAAGTTGATACCACAATTCAATTATACAACACATACAAAAATTTTCTAAAGCCTCAGATTTAGCGAAAGAAGGATGAAGCTACTCCCAACGTCAGAATATTGCAGAACCACGAAACTTGTTCATTTAGAAAGTGTGAGGAATGCGGGACATGGAACAATTTTACTTCTTCGCTACTTCTTTCCTCGAATTATTCGCAGAAATTAGAGTTGCAGGTACGTTTCATTCTTACTAACACCGTGTCTTCCAACGCCTGTTCCATCGAGAGTCGTTCAATCCTGAAGCAGTCCGCGGCGAGGTGACGCATGGTACCGGTGTAACGTGGTTATCCTTTCAACCCATGCCGCCTGTTAACCAACTAAACCGGTTAACCGATTAACTAATCCCTTAAATCGTTTACCTGACGGAGATCGGTTAACCGGTTAACCCGAACACCCTCAAAACGTCAGAACTGGCCGTCCAGCGAAACACAATTAGTCCAGGCGGTAAGACGTACTCTCGCTTCGTAAACTGTACAATCTCCAAAAACCATGCAGCGTTACTTATGCTTGCTGATAGAGATACAGCGAACGCGTAAAATTGTCTAGGTTTAGAGTAATCTGTATCTCGAGCTTTCATATAAGCAGTTTGATAAAAATATAAAGGAATAGCCGCGGGGGACATATGTACTTACAAGGCACATCATCCAACTGTTACACGCAGATTTTGATGGAACTCGGCATATTTACAGGTAGAGTAGGTAAATAAAAATATAAGAAACCTATTTCTTTTAGTGGTGGAAATTCGTGTTTTCTAATAACAAGTTTTCATTCAGTTCTTATTAATTTTAATAGAGGATGCATGGAACTTTAAAATGGGATCTGATACGAACCTCTGATTATTTCTCCCTTATTTGCTGAAGACACTGTTGGTGTAATAGGCGAGAGACATTGTAGACCGGTTTTACTTTTGTAACGAGGTATAATTTAGCAACGATTTCTGTTAACAGCTGTAGGAAACTGTATTCCAGTGTTTTACCAAAGTTCACACTTTTGTCATAAGATAATCAGAAAATAGGGAAGATATGTGTGATCACCCGCACAGTTTATTGTTTATAATGACTATCTAGTCTTGAATTAAGAAAATATTGTTAAAAAGCAATCTGACAGCCGATGAATTAGTGAAATATTTATTTAATCCATCGTATTGCTTACGAAATATCAAATAATTTTTGTATACATTTCCTTCTATCCCTGGAATAGTTTCCGCGAGATTTACCTAACCAGATTTTCCATCCTCAACTTTGGGAGCTGCTTCCACCGACTTACGTAACATGAATTTCAGCCGATACAAGAAAACACGTGCCTAATATTTTCCAATGTTCTACCCATGTGTCAAGTTCCATCGAAATCGGAAATAAATCGTGAAGATGGAATCAGTAAATTGAACAACCGAATCGAGCCAAGAGCTTCCGTGTCGGCCCTCCAGAGGAATAACCAGGATGATCGGGGTTATACGACAGGACCTTACATTTTTCAGGAAAGTATAACGTAACTCTGCCCCACTAAAACCCGCATTTCTTCGGCGGCACCGCGTCTCCCGGCTTTATGTCGGATTTATGAGGAGGCAAATGGAAGAAAAACACGAGCGGCGCGTGTTTACTGTCGACGTGTGCAAGTTCCAGTATGCTTTTCCACCGCGTCTCCTTTCTCGCCGCCATTCGACGCCGCCCGTCACGTTGCTCCGCGGCCTCGGAGACTTCGCGGACACGCGACACGTACGGATATAATGCCGAGAACTATGGGATCCTGCACTCGGCGCGCTCTTTTCCATGCACTCCGCCATTCGACCGTGGGGCATTATCCGGGAGAGATGTTCCAGCGGCTAGCTAAAAGTAATGATGGGTCACAGGAAGATTCTATTGCGCTCTATCCTACCTTTTTACAAATTGTATGATTTCCCGTTTGTACCACTCCGTAGGCTTCGGACGAAAGAGAAAGGGTTGCTATAAACTGTGCAAGTACTCGTGACTCACCTAATACCCTCTAATTGCAGGCTCAATGCACTAATGAATGAATATTTAGGCATTATTTGGTCTCGCAAAGTTAAGTAGGTATGTAGGGTTTTGAAGACAAAGGTTTAGAACTTACAGAATATGTAGATGAGACTTGCTAAATTGAGTAAAAAATTCTTAGTAAACGCGGGTTGGAAAATTAATTCTTTCGAATTTACGAACGCTTTGGCGGTGGCGATGGAAGTGATTTTTTTACCATAGGAGGATAATTTATCCATATTTTTGATCTGACGTTTACAAAAGATCGATCGGTATAAGTCCGTTTGCATTAACACCGAGATTTACACTGTTTGTCCTCTTAATAATTTTGCCCGTGATCAATATAAGTACCGTTATTTATTGCTTATGTATAAAAGTAGCGACTTAATTAATATATCAACTTTTAATAATAAACAGGTTTTTGAATTACGTAACTCTTTTCCAGGGAATTTTGGACTTGCTCCGATTGGCTTCCGAACCCTCCATATGTCCTTTCATTTCCACACTCTGTGTATTCCTTGTGCGGCAAGATTTTGTGCTCTTGTAAGAATTCCTAGTCTGCCCTTGACAGACATTTTCTACTTACTAAAGCAAAGCTTACCGTGTCTCGTATTACCGTAATTATTAATCGTAACACGAACTAAACACAATTGTTAACGTACACAGTTTGACAACCTCTTGTTTCCACTACACATGTAATTAATGGAAGCAGATAAATCACTTACGTCACCGAAGCCAATAATCGCTCGGAACACTGGCAGGGTTGATTTTTCCGCCCATGTCTACTAAACCTTTTCTACTCAATTCATTGACTACAATAAGTTTACACAAAGGGCCACTTTTTCGAAACAATACCTACAATTTTTCCAACAACGTTGGGAAACGCAGGAGGACCAACAATATAGGGGAGAGTGGGGTAATTGCGAACACCTAAACCAAAAAAGCAAATAAAACGAAAACTATGCGAGAAATGAATTTGTTTTTTATTTACAAACATACTTAAACTATTCATCTATAAAGTACTGTGACGAATTTTTGGAAAATTATAATAAAAATCAACTTTATAGTGAAAAAGAAGAACCCTTGTTGTTCGTGATTACCCGACTGCCGTGGGGTAATCACGAACAGAGTGCTAAATATCACAGAAGTCGCACAGAAAGCGCGATTTCAATGGTCAACCTATAAAAAACGTTGCTACAACCTATACCTAATGTATTTTTCCAACTCCTCTTCTTGCGCGTCATGAAAAAATTGCAATTGGTCGGAATATCGAAAAAAATAGTAAAGGCCGTTTTTTAAACTTTTTTCTGAGCCTGTAATGAAAATTCAAAAATCCCTTTTGTACATTTAAATAAGTTTTATGTATGCTGAAAATTTCATGAAAATCGGTTAACGTTGCTCTGAGTTACAACGCGCTTAAAGATATGTTCGTCATTACCCCACGACATCAAAAAATAAAGAAGAATATATTTTAGGGGTTAGAATCATAATTCAAGCCACGGCTTGGTCACAAAATGTTGGTAAGAAAGTGCTTTATTTCAACTTAAAAAAATCCCAATTGAATCATTATTTCAACAGTAATTACGTGCAATTGAAAATGGACAAAATATTACTTGAAACATGATGAAAATAATAAATTGTGTTTATCTTGACTAGCATGAGCGTTCTGTATTTATTACTTTTTGCCCGGCGTTGGATACGACTTAAACTATAAGCTAGCGGGGAGGAAACATCAGTTTTTATTTATTAAAACGCCGTAACCATTGCGTTCGCGATTACCCCGCGTTCGTGATTACCCCACTCTCCCCTACATACTTCGACCACAATTCTCCTCTTTTAATCGACAATATTCTTACCACACTCGCACTCGACAACAGAAGTTGGCCATTCCACAGAATCCAACTTAACCGACCCATTTTATTTTCCGAGCCCCACTGCTCGCATTACTAATCCATCCCAAGGGATCCACGTATACCGGATGCACTTTAAAATCACCTTCATCCGTACAATACCATAAAGTACTTACAATCCACTCGCATGTACCTTATTTTCCTAAAAATTCAACTGTCGTTATGACCTCGTCACGAGTACTGAAACATTCACCGTTGGAGGAGCAGCGAGTCGATTCTCTGCTCCGCAGGTGTCCCCCCCTGAGCTAACGAAGTAGGCACACAGTCGCGGTAGATGCGCGTTCCCGTAGTCAAGCACCACGGACTAAATTTGTTAATAATTTACCCAACAACGTCGCCGCGCCGGCCGATGTTTCCCTCGAGGTTGGATGTTCACCCTTGCCCGATCCTACCAGCGAAATCTGACGGATTCTCGGAAGGAAGAGGCGCGCGTATCGACCCCAGGTGGATGAAAAAGTCATTCGAGAGCTGGAAAGGCATCGTATTGGCTGTAAAACGTTCACCGACTGATAACATCCAGTTGGAGCGTGTGGTGGGTGGCTTCCCGGTTAGTTGGCTCTTTTTCTCCCTCTCCCCCCGCCCAGCGCCCGCGAGTCCACGGTGCTCGGGAGGGTGGGTGTGTGGCTGGGGGGGGGGGGGTGAAGGGAGGAGAGGAACAGCCTGCGCCAGGATGCCGGGGATCAGGCCGTTATTTAGTTAATGACTATTCTCTCGCTCGTAGGCGCTGCCAGGCCTGGAATACAAGATCGTGTTTGAGATGCTCCGCGTGCTGCTGTTGCCGTCGCTGCTAACCCTGGATCCGGGTGCGGGCCCTGGACAGTTCTGCTGGCTCGCTATCTCGCTGCAGCATGGGGGCAGAGAGAGCTCTAGCCGAGCTGCGCGCCGATATTGCACGCGTGTCCTTGCACAGCTACAAGCAGTTTCGGCCACGTACTGCAATGTCAGCGGCGAAACGGGCATAGGGAATGTTACGTATGCCGAAGAAGAAGCGGCTATGGACGCATTACGCCGGGACGAGGGGATGGGGGCTAGGAAGTAGGTGGCGACGAGGAGCTTGTTACGTTCGGTGGGACCGGGAATTTCAGGACGATGATCAGACAGAAATGGACGTCGGGCAAGTTGGCATTGCAAAGGGAGAGTCTGATGACGAGGATCAGTGTTTTATTTAGGCGGGAGGCGTAAGAGTTTGGTGTTGAAGAACAGGCCGTTTCGTCGAGGGAGTCTTCGTAAACGAAGACTAGAGCATTGCTTTGGGGGGGGGGGGGGGGCTGAGAACGCGAGGACGTCGACAAGAAGGAAACTGATGTTAACTACCCCCGAGTAGGTTGATGTCGCGAATGGAGTCGTTGAGTAGCTGGATCGCGGGTTGGATGACGCTCGGGCGTTGACAAAACCACTTCGGAGCTTTACAATAGTCCTGCCGCGTTCCCGTTCACTGTTATCACTATGGGCGCTAAAACCACGCGTCGATTCCCAACGAAAGGACACCCCACGTCGCGTACACCCCCTTCAAGTCGCGCACGATATCTCCCGGCTGGAACTATCGATCTCGTCTCTCCTTTTTTTTTCCTTCCCCCGAAATCTATTTATAAGGCGCAGAAAGCGTTGCTTACTCCGTACACACGGAGGCAGCCAGGGATTTCTGCTGGTAAGGACGGCGGAAGGGCGCGGGGAGTCGGCTCCAGGCGGAAAGGGGGTGAGCGGTGCGGTGGAAGGGGAGGGAGAGGGGGGGGGGGGCTAATATCGGAACATCGACGGCCAAGTCGACTCGGGGATTCGAGCGAGCTGGATGTTTAATTAGGAGCCAACGAAGGCAGCCAGGGTCTGCGGAGGAACGCCGGGAGCGGGTTCGGGGGAGGGAACCGAGGGATACGCGATGCGCAGGTATAGAAACATACATATATATGCATACGTACCTACGGGACTGATCATATATATATAGGGGCGACTCTTTGTTTCAAATTTGTCGAATAATAGTTTAACGCGTCTCTGGTTTTAGCCTTCGATTTAAGGGATGGTTCTGGCTTACGAGGGGACCTTCAGGTTTGGCAACTTCAGAAAATGTTGATATTTAGTGTGCGCGAAGGTCTTCACTCGGACATTAATTTCTCCAAGCTGTAAGACACGCTTTTCAGCCAAATTCGAGAAAATCGACTTTGAAAAATTCTGAATTCCCTTATATACAGGGTGTTCCTTTACCTATAGTCAATACTCTAGGGGCCCGACTATACATGCAACAATAAGACGAAATTCAAAAGTGACAAAATTGCGGTAAAGACTTCGTTTCCGAGAAAATGGACTTTGAATTTCATCTAAATACCGTAAACTGGGGTGACTTTGCCCGCCGGGGTGACATTGCCCACTTTTTTACTCTGACTGAAAAATTACCATTTGATTGAATTCGCTCATTTTTTTTTTCGTTTGACCTTGGAGAAATTATTGCTATCAATTACAAAACACTAAATGTTCTGATTACTTCACAATAAAATAAAACAAAGCCTTTCCGAAAAGTGGGCAATGTCACCCCGGGCGGGCAAAGTCACCTCAGTTTACGGTAGTGCCCCTCAAGCTCAAGGGAACTCCGAATTTTTCAAAGTCGATTTCCTCGAATTTGGCTGAAAGGCGCGTCTTAGTGCTTTGGGAAATTAATGTCCGAGTGAAGACCTTCACGCACACTAAGTATCAACATTTTCTGAAATTGCCAAACCTGAAGGGCCCCTTGTTAGGCGGCCGAGAAATGAGTTCTTTGTGAATTTGTCTTTTATGAAACGGAAGGTATTGATTGCTTTCGGCGTTATATTTATTAAAATTTCTAGGGCCATTTAAGAGGCACTGAATTTCAGCCACCTAGGTGAATTCTCATCGGCTCGCGTGATCGTTGCATCTCAAATTGGCGGACGCTATATCTCTCGAATAAGCGAACCGATCTGCTTGATCTGTTTATTTATATTTCTTTTCAAAATAGATAGTTGTGATTGCGGGATAAACGTGACACAAGTGCGAAATACTGAAAATTGACAAAGTAGTAACATCTCAAAGTTAAACGGTCGGTTTTTCTTGTTTTTTTATCTACTTTATGGTGCCTATCAGAAAGAATATTGATTTTGGAAGTGTTTTAAGGGGCTTAGGTACATCCTGCGATAAGGATCGGTGCACACGAGCGGCACGCGTCATTTTGCAGGCGCGACGATGTGACAAAAAATTGCGTTACACGTGAATCTCTCCATATAAATATGTGTACTGCTAGAACACGGACCAAAATGGCGCGTGCCGCTCGAACGCACCGACTCTAAAAGCAATCTACTTTTACAAGATTAAAAGCTGAAGTTGCTCGACTTATGTATTATACGTGGAGATTTCTCCACGTGGTACTTGGCAGTTGGAAACTACGTTCCACATCCTGTCATATTATCCTCCATACTCCTACAAACGAGGCACAAGGTGCTTCGTTCCAAAATCGTCACCATTACAAGCTTAACGATCAGTAAAATCAAATAATAGGCACCTACTAATTTCCGACGCAAGTGGTCAACGATCATCCAGTTCGAATTCGTTCTCTCACGTTTAGCCAGTAATCTTCGACACCGATAGAAGAGCAGTGGCAGCCCAGAATATCTCAACTCCGTAATTCCGTCTGTTCCTTGCAACATCGCTCTCCAATTGTTGTTGGCAGAGTAAAAGCATCACCTTTTCGCGAATCAGTATCTGCTTCGAGATGTGATCAAAAAGGAACGAAGGGTGAATCTTCGCAGCATTCACTGATGAAGTGAATTCTACTAACTCCTCGCTAGAGCCAGGACGCATCCCTCCGTCGGTCTCCAGGTATCGAGAAACACCCTGTATAAAGCCGGTACTGCACGTACGTACGGAAAGAGGAGGGGATACACCCGTTTCCTCCCACAGCTTATCCACCTCCATCACCGTGGAGCCCACGAAGAGAGCAGGGAAGGAAGAAGCCTGGACAGAAATAAAGCAGAGAAAGCGAGGGGGTAGGGAGCGGGGGAGGGGGGGGGGCGGGGAGGGAGAGAGGGCAGGGCGGGGGAGGGGACGCAACACAGCGAAGAATTGTCTGCGATTTTGTTTTACCTCTCGCGGCTACCTCTCGATCGCGTTCATCGATTCCTCGCGCCAGCGTCCCGCCGGAGGCCGTCGTCCCCGCAGGGACGGGGAATCCGTGTGTGCAGAAAGAACGCAAAGTGGCCTGAAATCCTGGTACGCGACTCTCCCCCCTCCCCCAACCCCCAAACCCTCCCTCGACTTCGTTGCACGGCAGGGGGAGGGGGCAGGGACTACGTGTCTATCTCCTGGCTGCTGAGGAACGCTGCCGCGATCTTCGCGCGAAGGAAGGCTGCGGTAAATGCCTGGAATTAGTTCCACGTATCGCCGCTGACGTGTCTGGGTGGTTGTTGCGTTGCACGCGTACCTCGGACGAGGGGGGGGGGGGGAGCACCGTCGCGAGGGATTACGCGGAATCCTTCAGGAAAGAACGATCGCTTTCATCCGCCACTGAAAACCAAAGCGTCTTGGTCGCTAACCTAAACCGCCCAGGAATGGCCCAAAAGGTACGGGCTACGAACGTCCTCTACCGGACGTCGATTTGAATGGTAAGCAAGCCGTACTGTGACGGGACAGCAAAGGGCTGATTCCGCGCTCGTGAAACGGCTGGATCCCGTTTTTTCATCCTCGGGGAAAATGTATGAATCGTGTTGCAGAGGCTTTGCAGGCGCGCGGCTAATGGCTGCGGAGAACTTCTCTCGGCACCCTAAATCCATCCTACGTTCGCGCGCGCGAGCGTGTAAATCTCTCCACGCGCGGCGCGGCCTCGCTCGTGCGTCGACTGGCTGGTAGAAATCTCATTTCATGCCGGAAACTCGAAAAAGGGATTAACGCCGGCCATTTTCCGCGGAGCAGGTTTTAACTTTCTCGATGGGCCGCCTATTAAACCGATTACACACGGCCGGCCAGTCACGAAAAACCCTCCAACTTGGACCTCCTCCACCTCCACAGATCCAGCCGCGAATTCGCGAGCTTCGTTCACCCCTTATCCTCGACCCTTCGACCCTGAAAAACTGCTGCGTTTGCTTTCGACACTGTTCTCCTCATTTCGTACCGCCACCTTTCGCAGAATTACCTCTGCACGCACCGGTTTTACGCGAGCTTTAACATTTCTTTTGGGGTAGCGTCTCGTTGGACTCTGCCCAATGTGCATGCAGGGACGGGATAGAGTCGATTACCAGAGGAAAGTTGAACCTGTGTGTGGAGATTGAATATTGTTTTTCGGTCGCAAGTCCAAGAAATAGTTGATAATCTTTTTCGGCTAAATTTTCATTCGCCCGCGTATAATAATTGTTTTGCCCTGGACTACGCAGGCATCGTCATAAATTCCTTGAGGAAGCATGTCCACCGAGATGTCCTTTGAACCTGCTAACCGGCGAAGACGAGTTGACTCGTCATTGGAAAATTCTTTGGGTCAGGCAAGTTCGTGCAAGTTAATAATTAACAGATTTGACTGGGTTAAGCTAGATAAATTATATCGACTCCGTGCGTGACTTAGGAGTTGTCCTCTCATCCTACCTGATTTTTTTAATAATCATTGTTCTTATGTTAGAACTTCTGTCTCCAGAGCTTTGGTTTTGTGGTGAGTGTTGCAGCGCACTTTAGGAATCCAAAGACTCTTAACACACTGTACACGACCGTCGTTCTTTCTCGTTTGGAGTGTTGTTCAAATTTTTTGAATCCACATTATATCTGTCACATCAATTCTTTGGAGAACATTCAACATAGTTACCAGCCACTTGCTGCCTATTAATTAGGTATTCCTTTTAACAAATTTGCTCACAATTATATGAGTATATCCTTTTAACTCTAGGTTGCCTTTCTCTTGAAGGGCTCAGATTTATTTCCGAATTATTTAATATTTACTTTTAAAATGTTGAGTAATCTTGTTGAGTGCCCGGAGCTCTAATATTTACTTGAGCTTAATGTTCCACCTACAGTATTAAAGAATACTAGTTCATTTATGGTGCGCAAATATTCCACTACCTTTGGCATGAATTAATGCGTTGATAGACTATGCAGATCTTCGAATTCTATTGCGTATTTAATTGATTTCTTTTGCAACTCATTATACTCATGGAAGCACTCACAATCAGTAAGGAAAACTATGTACATTCTGCTGGTATGTATTATCCCTCTACTGGTTTTCTCTACTTTCTTTGTACCAAAGTGTTTACCCGCGTATAAATAAACAAGTGAACGAATAATATATTAGAACGTTCCTCGCATTTACTGTGGGTAAAATCGTTCTTAAAATATAGAATTTTAAATACACTGGGTACGCTCCTGAACAAGAACCGAGCCAGTTAACAGTTCAAGGACATTTTCCAGAATTCTCTAAAGAAACAACTAATCGTATTCCAACTCGATGCAACTGATGCTTTCAACAAGCAGTCTTGCAAAGGCAAAACCAGTCGCGTATCAAATATCGAACAGGACAATTACGTCCGGCTATACCAACAACAACCCTTGTCGTGCTAGTAGACCAGGCCCGTCCAACTTTTGCTGTTGGCTTCGAAGAGCAACCACGGGTGGTTGCGAGCGAAGGCAAGAGCGGCGGTTGTGTCCTGTCATGTGGACCTTTCGCTCTTGAGGAACGCGAGGGGCCTCGCTAGGTACCTTCAACAGCGAAGACTAGAGACATGTTCTAGTGACTAGACTATGATATGCAATGAACGGAACTTCAACCACCAAGTTGTGTCTTCTCATGCGGCTTCATACATTATCTCAACTAACATCATTTCGATACATTTAATATACAGAAGGTGTATATGTGCAGCGCCACAAAACACCTTCGGAGGTTCAGGATCCCTGGCGCTCAACATGTTCTCAGGCCTTAGGTGGCACGGTGTTGGAAGTTGAGGATCGATGGCGAATGATGTTCGTAGCGAACAGATGTCGGGTAGAAGAGAACAGAACGTTTATGCAACAGTTCTGGGAGCCGCGAGTTCTCACAAACTCCTGCACAGATTATCAATTATTAAAACCACGTGGCCGTGCCAGTCTCCGCTCTTATCTCGCCGTTCCGTTCCGCGAAGTGTGCGTCGCGTGTTGGCCAACTCCCACGAACTCGATCCAAGGGTACTGACGTTGATTTTCCTGGCAGCGGGGCTGCACAATTTATCTCGTCGAGGACAAGGAGATCGCCGATCTGTTTCTTGTGAATTGTATACCTAATTTGCTCGCTACCATAAAGTAGTCATTGTAGAGAGAATCAAGAGATCTTTAGAAAGTCATATCGGTGCTTTGCAATAGATACTTTTACACGTCGTTTGAATAGGTACTACATTTTGGCTCTCTGCATAGGGGTTGGGGGATTAAGACGCAAAAGTTACCGTAAGTATGTGATACATTTTTGGTAAACATTTTTAACCTACTCGAAATACATACATATGTTATCCAGGTATGGGTATGAGAGTTTAAATATGCCGATAATAACCGACTCGCGTGTCGCATGTTCCGTTGAAACGATTGTCGACTAATGTCCAATAGCAATCGCAGTGTTTTCCGATTTTTGTAAACTTTCCTTGAGGATGGTCTAAATTAATGACCGAAACGTTGGAAATGAAAATTTGATAGTTACGTGCAAAATAGCTTTGAATTAAATTAAACAATTAAGTGTTGTGAGACCGAACCAGTGCGCCGATACCATATTTTGTTTAGTTTAAATATGCGTTACAAATAGGTATTACTAAATCCCGTGAAAGTGGAAGAATTTGTGATTTATGAAATAAAACGAATTATTGATCCTGAAATGGCTATACTATATTTTTTCCTGTTCTAAAATTCTGTATTTAATAAGTGCCGCGTTTAACATAACATTTTGGCTGGATCGACAATCGAATAAATTGAGGTGCTTGAAATTTAATGTATTCAAGTTCATGCTGGAAGCCATTTTCAATGACCTTTCACGTAGATGTAACACACAAAGTCTAACTCCGATCTCTAGATTGATTTTTGTTGAAAATTGGGAATACTTAGTAATGAAACTATCAACGTAAGTTCCATTTTCAGAATTACAGTGTCCCTAGTATAATAAATACGAAAATAATTCGCGTTCGCAAAATTTTGCCTTTTAGGAGAAAGTACATGTGTGGCCATAGGTGAGGTAAATGCACAAAGTGTGCAATAAAGAAGACAAAATGGTGTTCTCGATGATCCGTAGGCTTCTTTCAACATTCCAAAACAGTGGACTTCGTTTGTTTTATACTTTAAATGGAAAAATATCGGTGCTACGTAAGGATGAAATTGGTAAATGTAGATTGACAAATATGTGACACAGGGTAACGATAATATTAACATTAATCCTCGCGGAGTAGATACAGAGGCCATTTATTGTTAATATTGGTTCTTAACAAAATTGGTATTAATATATACCTTTTTTGCAGTTTAATATTTATATTTGAATATCTTCAATAATTTTCTTCTTATCTTATAATATTTTTTAAATATATAGCATATATTTTTATTATATGTTATCTTTAATAGTTATATCTAGAACATATATTCATAGTTTTTTACACAAATGAATACTTTTTAAATCATAAAAATAAAAATTTTGTGCTTTCACACGGCTTTAAATGGGTGTTTCGTTTTACCCTACAACTCAAGCGAGGCGAATATTTCAATACCTTCAGAAAATCTTATTTTCCATCGGTTGCCAAATATTTTTCTTAACAAAGTCTTTTATTCTCTTATAGTCTAAGGTCTACTTAAGGCTCCTAGTGAAGTCCCATGTATTTTGGTTTCTTTCGATTTTTTGTAATTACACTCCAAAGTTTGGTGTTCCGTTTTACCCCATTTTCCCCTACATACGCGGAATAATATGCTAAGTACCTTTTCACACGATGCATTTTATGGGTGGTCACTAGTGTTTACAATATATTTTCCACATAACACACATTTTCTGCCCCTTACGTCTATACTTTTCAAACCATCCCTGTTTCTGCCAATATACCAATTCCGCAAAAACACCAATTCTGTGCCCCAGAAGTGTCCCGCCTGGGAAAGCCCTAAGGAATAATTATCCACCATGATTCCCGCTTCATTTTCGGAAGCATATTTCGACTCTCATCACACGAGTCACTGCAACTCAGACCCCGACGGACTTTTCTCGTTGGAATTACCGCCATGCACCGCTTAATACGCCGACAATTTTGTAAACTCTCTGCACATTATTCGACGCACGAGCAGCCTCGATATCTATCGCAAATATCGAAGCTCTTATGGACACGTGACGAGCTCACTGAATATTGCGCGCATGGTCGTGCAAAATGAACGACCTTGAGCCCGCGAAACTCACGATCGTCTGGGGTTCTGAAAATCCTTCAGCTTCATCGTGTTTGCCACTCTGAAATTTCCCAGAGAGGCGTCTCCGGCGACAGTCAGGCACCGCTCTGAAATTCTCCTATTGAAAGACGCGTGGGACCGACTGTGCACGGTCGTTCGGGCGACATATGCGCTTCTCTAAACTTCAGCAATAACGGTAATTGCGTTATTAAGGTCGAGGGTGAAGGTTCCTCGGGGTCCCGGCGAGTTCCAGCGTCAGCGAAGCGGACGCTTGACCCTGCCGGCCAGGCAGAGAGGACATAAGCGTGGTCAGTGGACGGCGGACGCGTTATACGTCATTAGATTCGGACAGGGTGGTTTTCATGAAGCATCGGTGGGTGTCGGGGAATCGACAGATGGTCTTTTCTGGCAAACAGTAACGATACGCTCGGTGAATGAAGTACTTCCCGGGTGGAATTCACTCGACCTTCGTTAGCCCAGAAATGGTTTATCTCCAGACTGATAGGGAGAGGCTTAGTGGAGGAGTTTGCCCATTGCCGCCCCAGCTTCTTACTATGTGCAGTAGATCCTTGGTATTTTGAGGCAGGCATAATAACACGATTTCAGCTGCACTTTGTTTTCTGTGCACAGGTATACAGGGTGTGGCCTAGACGACGTTACAAGGGGGCACGAGTGGATTTCTTATACCTAATATTCAAAGCCTGGTATTAAACTAGTTATGCAGGCACATGAAAATATTACTTTCAACCTTTCTTCTGACCACCGCGCCGCTGTGAGGACGAAAACAACTTCAACGGAAGGAAATTTATATTACTCCACAGTGGGAACACGGGATAGCGTTAGATGATTCGCATGACTCCAGGTTAACGACGTGACCGAGGTTAAAATCTGTGTTGGGGGTATTCTTGCCACCTGTGACACTTAAAAACGCTATCAATTCGCGATACTTTCACACGCTCGTTGTATCTACTCCGCGAAGGATACTTACTGACCCCGGCTCGAAAATTCCCCATTCGGACAATCAATGTTCACAAACGCGCGCGATACCCCGAGGCAAAACGATCCAGTAGTCTCTGGAAGCCTTGCCCCAAAAGGGAACGCAGGACTCGGCGTCTCCAAATTACTCGGAAAGGGTAAACGAGCATCTCTTTGTTGCAGATGTTTCAACCCCTCCGGTGGCCATATATCAGGAACAACGGTTCTAATTCTCATACGAGGCGATTGACCGTAGTGGCAGGACTTGATGAGAGCAAAAAGGGACCGTACGGAATATCGCGCAGAGCGCTGATGATGATTGCCAGCCCACATGTTCGGGCACACGCTCGTCTGTCGATGGAAGGGGTGGTGGTCTTTCGTTCCTCCAGGGGAATAGGGTGGCGATTTTCGAGTGCTCGAGGAGTACAGGCTGACCCCCTCTGCCGCACTCTGTGACCCCTGACAAATCAATTCGCGCATAAGCTTGCAAACACGGAAACGGACAGTTTGCACAGTCGCGAATGGAACACTCGAATCGATGGCGTTCGACGCGAACAGCGGTGCTCGAAGGGGCGCGAGATGGAGAGCCGTTTGTGTAACGGATGTCGGACGTTCGAAGTCGATAAAATTGTCAAGAAGATTGTGTTGTATCGAGAGGAGATGATCTTCTGTGAATTGCTGCTTGGAGTGTCCCACTCGTGAACTTTTTTTTTAGTATTATTCGGTGAGAAGTGTCTAACATTTATTGGCGCGGCTGAAGTGGCTGTGCACTATGCAATCTTATACTAAAAGGGGTTTAACTATCATAAGGGAGGAACATATCCTCGGATTCAATATTGATACGAATGTACAATAGATTTAACACAATTCCGATTATCCTGTAATTGAATATAACAATCTGAACTTTTGATCGTATTTTATGATTCCATCGTCGATCTCAAATTGCACTGGGCCACTCAAAGTGTTAGTACATGTTACTGTAATAGTTCTTTGTCGTGATTGCAATCCTTTATTGTATCATCAAGCTTTATCATCAATAGTGCCAAAATCAAACTGATTTCTACTTACCAATTGACCCCGTTATTTGTTTAGTTTATACCGTGAAAGATTTCTTTATAATACAGCTTTTAACCACTTGACTTGGAAATTAATCGGCGTGCCTTCAATTTTACCCACAATTAAATATATAATAAAAGCAATTCTATACAAATACGTTATGTTTGCTTATTATAAATAAAGAGGATAGTTTTGACAAACGCAAGACATGTTTCGAGTAATTAATAGAAATGTATCATACAGTGTATGATATAGTTTCCATCAGCCGTGGTTAATTTAGAAGGAGAAAGTCGAGCTATGAATTTGAGCTTTAGGTTTTTCGAGCTATGACTTCGAGATACTTTTACTGTTGGCTAACTTTTGCAAAGATTAGATCCTTAAGATGCTTCGAAGGCTGAGTTAATGCTATGGGCACCTACATAGAACCAGTTATTTTTTATGTCTCACGGAGTGATCGCGCGGTTTTCGAGTCATCGATTAGGCGAAAATGTTTTGTCAACTACATAAGCAGTTCTGCTTAAAAAATTGCCAGGAAATCGAATCTCAGGTTTCGCTTTCTTCAAACCTTCGATACCATGCACCCATCCATGAGCATCCAAAACACAATCACATGTGCACAGTTATGTGATCTACGATCCGCAAATACGGGACCGGAAAATGGCAAAACCTTGAATTTGTATTTCTCCGGAACATTCAAATACGAAACCCCGTGCATCTAACACAGTACCACGTCGCAAGCTCCTACTAGAGCTGTTCGAGTACTCGAATATTCGAGTAGATTGCAAAGTGAAGGTAGCGATTGCCGAACGAAACACGTGGATCATTCGTGCCACCCGATTGTTTCCAGCCGCTAGCTTCATTCGAGTACTCGGTTCGGCTCGAATTTCGAGCTACTCGAACAGCTCTAGCTCCTACCCACATCCAATACCGAAGGCCTCCTTCAATCACTTCATAAGATCAGAATTACGCGACAAGATTAAAAGCGCGACAAGTATCTGACCGGAAGCGTTGCATACTCAGGTCTCAAAGGTGAAGCGTCGATATCATTAATGGCTATCATGGCCCAGCAGAACGTGAAGAGCGTGCAGGTCGGATCCCGCCGTGTACGCAGATGTCGCCGTCCTAGCGAATTCGCAAGCTCCCGGGGAAAGAAAAGCAACACGAGCTCGGATTCACATGGGGTGAAACAACACGCGGTGCTTCAGAGGAGCCAGATAACCGGTTTCGATCGGTCCAACACGCCCGAAACATAAACGGAACAGAAACCGTCGGCCGTGTAACCGTTCGCAATCTGTATACATCAATACGTGTAATTTCCAGCGACAGTATCAGCTCTCGGCGTGGCAGTGTATGATGCCGTCGGTGCAGCTGCATCCCCCGGTTGCACAGTATCCTCTATAGCCAGGAATTGTACGCGATGTTCTATACGGCTCACAAGTTTCCCTGGAGGGAGGAGGGATGGCGAGGGAGCTGGATGAGGGAGGGAGGGAGTTAGGCGGGCGCAGGAGGGGGCAGGGTGGCTCTGCGGGGGGTGGGTGGCTGCCGCGGGGGCGAGCCACGGTTTCCCGGAACCCGTCGACTATACAGCCTTCCTGGATGGATACAGAGGCCAGGATTAGAGCTGATTGGGCCGACCTCGTCGTGATTAGAGATGTTATCAGGCCGGTTACGCTCTCACCAGCGTTCACCCTCTGTAGCCTGGGCTACGTGTTTGCGTTCTTCCTGCGCCTCACCCCTTCCCTTCGTCCGAAATGCGTGCGTACTCTGTGTATCGTCGAATTGTCATCCCCTCCCCCTCCTCCCTGCTACCTCTCTTTCCTTTCCCCCAGCACCCCCTTGTTCCACGCGAATCGGCAGTGGCGTGCAATTTATTCGAGACGCCACGATCGACCGAAAGCTCTTGTAACTTCGGACGGCAATCGGCAATATACGTACCTAGTTTGGGTTCGTTAGATAGTCGCCGATGGTTCTCGAAGGGAAGGGGAAGTTGAGGGTGGTTTGTAAGATTCGAATATTTGCAAGAGGGTTTTAAGGGTATCGCAGATTTTCGACCTCGGGATCTTCCCATTCGTGGGGAGGGAGGGGGTGAATCATTGACAGCCCTACTTAGGCTGACGACCGCACGCCACTCGGACATGGTTCTGAGCACGTATGTGCGCGAAAGACACGTCGATGATCGCGCTTCCTTCGCTTTCAGCCCCGATTCCCAGCTGTATCTCCGCCGGAAACCTCGTTACCGAACATCGGCCCCTGCATCTTTTATGGCCAGCCTCCCGACACACCGGTCCCCTGGCGCTCGAAGAACGCGCGCCAGGAAAGCTTTCCCGATAAAATCACGCTGTTCCTCGCTGACAGCCTTCCGCGATTCATCCTCGATGACATTCGATCCCCTCGCCCCTAGGCTGGCCCGCGTTATTCACCATTCCTTTCGACCATATTTAAATGCAGCTGGAAAATTTATAAGCCTGTGGTGGACCAATGAAATATTTCAACGGCTCCCTGTAATCTCGCCACTCATCGATTCTTAGTAGGATCCCAGTTTAACAGACTGCGTATAGGTGAACTGAGCAATAGGGAAATGTCCAATGCGCAGAGCTGGAGCTACCAGCATGCTCAGCACTTCGGAACGCTAATTCTGTGGAGATAGCGATGACTAACTAGATTCGAGGTTTAGCAGGTGATCCAGTACGAAGGTGCTACTATTGCGTGGCTGGCAAATAAAGAACTTCCACTGAAGGTGTTGTTTCCCACACCATCCGCTGAAATCGTTCTGTCAACTCACTTTTGTTCGGTACAGATAGGTCAGTGTATAGACTGAGGTGTAGAGGTGTACCAAGTAGTAGAAGTATCTAAATGCACATGACCAAACGTAAATGAGTTCCACAGCTTGAATTCAGTGGGTCAAGTCACCCCCAAGTAAAACACCAATCCAGTAAATGTTGTGGATAAAATTTCGAGCGTTCTTTAGAACAGTCACCTAGCGTATTCACAGTGGTAGTCAGAAGATAGTTTAAAAGTCATGTTGCCTGCATAACAAACTTAATACACTGGTCTACATATAGTCTATACTGGGCAGCCCCAAATCTATGAGATGTAAATTTTAAGATATAATTCTTTCTAATAGGTCTATCTTATTTCTGTCACCGTTCATAGTTTAAATTTTCTTCTGGCCACTACTCTAGGTATAGGTGCCGAGCGTCAGTAAATTCTCGAATCCGCGTGTCCAAACAGAGCACCGCTCCACAGCGCGAATTCCGTGAGAATAATGGAAACTAGGTTGTAGGTCTTGCAGGTGATCCGGAATCGAAGCAAGGCTATTAGGTCACTTACAATCAAGCTCCTTCGACGGGTTCCTTTGTTTCCAATTCTCTTCTTGTAAGTCCTCCTAAAAATCTCGCTAATACTCGGTGTACACGCGAAACGGAGTGACCGAAAACGGCGACACGTGTCGGCGTGAAAAACGTCAACGTATTACACACGATGAGCAGGCTAGATAGCCCACGCTCTCGAAAGAGACCCTCGTTCATATAGAGCCAGCGACTCAGCTCGAGTGCCGTTTCAATTACTCTGAAAACGATTCTCGAGTACCTCTTCATGTCCCTAGATAAAGTATCGCGAAGGCACATGCTCTCGGTCAGCCGGCTGATCCACGCACCGAGCCCGTAAAACGCGATGGATCTGATAATCGGGACGCTGGATCGTATCGTCCCTATCCTCGCGGAGAATGCCTCTCGACTACGGGGGCTTCCGCCGATATTGGAAGCATCGTTTTTGCAACTGGCCGCGTAACGTCTATTTCGTAAATACTATTCTCGCTCGCCGTCCGTGTCGACGTGATGAACAGAAACGATAAGCGACCCCTGCTCATCACTGACTTGTTAAAAGCCATTTAGACTTGCAATTCGTTTCGAGTGGACAGAGGGACCCTTCCGGATGGAAAATTTCACTGGATCGTTATAAGCGGATAGCGTTGTTCCGCTATTGTTTAGGAGATGAAAGAATAGTTCGCTATTAGCACGTAGAGTGCCACAGTGGAATGCGAAGTTGTTGGTAGGGCTTTGAAAACTGATCGAAAGGTTCGATTGCAATATCCAGTTATAGGGGAATTGATCTTCTGTTCAGTCCTTCGTAGTTTCGGCCTCCTTTTCCCTTCGTTTTGCTCCAACATTCAACTCGAAGGATATAGTTCCTTCCTTGACGAAAGCGTCGCTTACGGTATACGTAGCTATACTGTGGGCTACCTTTGATCTACGTGACTCGACATGTGTTACACCATTTTTGTTATAAAATTGGATTGAGTGCTTTGTCATATTAGAGACTGAGCATAGCTACTGAACTTGTCTGCGATTGAGTCGGATTACTTTTAAAATGATAGTGATTGAGACCGAGGAATTGCAATAGATCTTAATGGTGTTGGAAATAATGGGGTGACGAAATTCAGAACAGTTTAAATCATGCATTACTTGCAATTATACAGAATGTAGGAAAAATGGAGACTATTTGTTTACATGCTGTTGAAAAGGAATCTAAGACTTTAGAAGCTTATAGGAATTATCCAGAGCAATTAAAAATACTTAACTGACCTAGGTTCTAAAATCAATCCTATCGGTGTAAAATACTAAACTTTGTTTCCACATTTTCAAGATATGCTCGATGCATCTTCTTTCCATTTGAATATAACATTCACGTTTGCGGATCACAGATCCGATCGATGTACATTTTCAAGTAAGTATTCCTGCGATGTTCGTTGCCGCAAGTCCATTACACCATTTATTGTTGATGAGTACCTACACTAGATTTGTTTAGTATCCCCATAAAAAGAAATCCAAAGGATTCAAGTCAGGTGATCGGGGAGGTCATTCTACTGGACCTCGTTGCCCTAACAATTTTTCGCTGAACGTTCCATCGAAACATTGCCTCGCATTGATTCAAAAATATTATGGAAAAAAGTTCTAGGAAATTATTCGTTAAAAATCTACCGGTCATTCTGTTCCGTAGAAAAACGGAACCTAGAAGTGGATGTCGTAAAGCTCTTCCGACTGATTCTTCTGTTGACATTCAATGCATTACGAAGGGCCTCACTTACGCTACCGAACGCTCGAAATCACAAAAGTACATTTCACACCAAACGTATTGATTTTGGGGCCTACGTCGATTCAGCATATTTTACTTCTCTCGGTGAGCACTATAAGTCCCTAAAAGACCCTCTCTTTACAACACCGCCTGTTTAATTAAAGCCTCTCTTTAACGAAAGAGTCGTGCACAGATAAGGGCGAGTACAAAATACTGTACCGCAAGATTTTTAACGACGAAAGTGTTTGTCCGCGACTGACATCGCGGGCAACTAGTGAGCCACTAGTCACGGAACGCGCTAAGGACGAAACTTTGTTCGAGGGAAGAAATGCCTGGCGGCTTATTTCGTCCCATTTTATTCGTAGCGCACCCTCAAATACATCTTCCTTTGCGCTGGACGCTCGACGCCCAGATCTCTGGAGACATTCGTCATCGCGGCGACGCGGGCCAGCGCCACGACGCTACCCGGCGCTCATTAGCGTCTGACGGCGGCCACGCGTTCCCCCTTAAGAACGAGTCATAAATATAACTTACGGGCGAGTACGTATGAAAAATTTGTCGCGGCTTAGCCGCCAGACAGATTGTGCCGCGGCGTGCGGCCGGGTCTCTTAATTTCGTGGCTGCCTCTCTAAATCTGGCGCTTACATGCTCGTTCTTGTGTTACCAAGTGTCTGCGACATTGTGCGTGTTGTTCCTCTTGCTCCCACTCTGTTTCATTGCGCCACATGCTAGCGGAGAGGCACGAACAATTATTGTACGAGAAGGACAGGAAAATTGGGTAGGCTGGTGTCTTGGATCGAGAGATGACCGATCGTTGAAGATTTTCTGTTTTTAGAAAAGTACAGAATATATTGAAATGACATCTTACTTATGAAGATATGAGATGAGACTTTTATGTCCGCTCCAATAATGCATGATCTATATATGTGACTCGACCTAGAATTGTAAACAGAAACAAAGTAAAAGAAAAGCCTCCTTCTTTGCATAGGTGTGACTTTACTTCCTATTTAAATAGATCCGTAAAATCGTGGCACTTTCAGTGGTAACAATGATTTTCACTAAAACATTCGCAACTTCTTTTTGCATTGTCGAAAGAAGTTGTTATTAAATCTAGATGATTGAGACTGAATCCAGATACGTAGTACTGTGTAGGTAACAAAAATTTGAAACCGATGGGTTGATTAACTTTTGAAATATCGTAGTCACGATTTTAGATCTGATTTTCGGAACTTAACGTGTCCTCTTCGTCCTAGAGAAAAAGCATTAATAAATATAATGTATATCGATTTATTAAAAGGTCTAATTGTTACTAACAATTCAGGGATCAAAAATAAGACATCCGTTTCTTTCGAAAAAAAGAATGTCGAAAGTATGTAGATAAGTTTTATTCAAAGGCTCATATCTCCGCCCATTCTTCGAATTTTTGTATAACCTTTCAGACGTGTACTTATGATCGCCCAAACTTTAAAGGAACGCAAAAACAAATCGGTTTCTTGTAGCACAGACACGACACTACCCCTTCAAACGAAACTCCAGCCCTAATGAATTACCGAACGACAAAGTTGAAAAATGAAAATAAAGGCTGTCGAGTCGCTAAGGGCCGTTTGTCAGGCCGGAAGCCCCTCGTTTGATTTAGGATGACGGGTTTTTACCACCAAACCGAAGAGCAGCCCTTTTAGAAGCGTGAAAACCCGTCAGAAACCAGCGCGCGGGGCTCAGCTCGCTAAAACACTGAGCAAACAATCACGCCGCAGGTGTCGACGAGAAAAGAAACTTATCGACCCTCGTGTCTTCGCGTTTATGGCTCGAAGAGGCGCGCTTTCCAGGCGGATCGTTCGATTATTACAGGGGGTTTATGGCGAGACTCGAATCGATGGACGTCGAGCATCGTCACGTCTCCCCTGGCCGGCGCCGTCTCGACTCCCAATTAGCAGCTTATCGTTTATTGGTTTTCGATATTTGCTTTCGTTTCGTGAGTTCGAGCCGAACCTCGGAAGCTTCACAATTTTCCGAAGAATGGAAATCGGTCGGGCATCGGTGGGGGGAGGACTCGAAACGCTTCCAACGATCTCGCGGTTCGATGTGAAAACGTCAACTCGCGGACGTGAAAAAGTAGGCGATTGAAAATATGTTAATAATAATAATGATGAGCCTTGAACAAAATAATAAAGATGACTGTAAATAGGTAAGGGATGTGTAAAGGAGAGGATTTGTGGGTCACAGAGACATATAGCGATGGCGATTGTTGAATATCAGGCGAACAAAGACATCTGATAATATGATAGGGTAAAGGACCCAATTAGTGTCACCCTAAGCTATTTTAGGTAAAATAACGAATAAATCTTGCGAAATGATACATAAAGAAAATTTAACATACAATTAAAACTGTTATTTATACGATACCAAAAACAGAACTTAATTTTTTCTTCCATGATTTGGATAAAACGATAAAAAATTTTAAGCGAATATTAGGAGAGGGAAAACAATGACTTGCTTACTATGGAAAGAGAAAACAAGGCATTAAAGAAAATGCTGTAATTGTAATATTTAAGCTATTAACATAAGAAACTATAATGTTTTATATAATATAAGCATCATAGAAAGTAATAAAGATCCGAAATCAACGATTCATTAAGTCTTTTTACTTATTAATTTGGTGACTATTACTGTCATAGCAGTAGTTGCTAATGAACCTTTACATAAAAATCGAAGTTTTTAGATCGACCAAATTTTTTTCATCGAGTTAACATATTAAACAATAATAAATAACAAGAATAACATATACTTTTAGTCTATAAGTACAGAAGTATAATATAATATCAGCGTCAACGCTTAACGTGTCAGTAATTGGGTCCTTTACTCTACATGTCAAATTGAGCAACACCACGAATATTCTCCGATTACATTAATATTTAATAAGGATTTATGTTGTTTTACTCCACCAAGAATGAATTTTTAGCACATTAATGAATTGAAATAAAAAGGAGCATCGCCAACAATGTTCCTCTGTTCAAAGGAAGTAAAAATTTCCTTGTTAAACAAACTCAGGTAGCTTGCGCGATAAGATATTCAAAATTGAAACAAAAATAATCACAGCAATTGTCATTAGAAGTACAAACTTTGAATCAGACAGAGATTCCTCATACGATATGATTTTAATAAAAATCCGCAAGTGACTTTTAGTTGGCAGTACCTAATATCACACTGTTTTTTTTTTTTTTTATAAAGATGTTTATTAATAGGTTTTAGGTACAGTCTAAAAATATTAAAGATAAACAGGCGTTAAAAACATTTGGAAAAACAGCCATACGTTATAAAGAAAATAAATTGAATACTAATTGTTCCAACTGTTGGAAACTCTTAGATGTACTTTAACAGAGATCTTTGGCGAAATCATGCTCGGTTAATAAAAAGAAAAAATTCTAAAACAGAATTGCACATTCATGGCCACAATAAATTGTGGGAATTTACACAAGGGGAGAAAAAAACAAACCAAAACCCAGAAGGAGGGTAAAAACCCCTTACACAATCTTACACCGACCCGACTATAAATAAACTATTCTAAACTTATAATTAACCTTAGGGACTAGTATTTACAAAAGAGCATAAGTACTGGAAACCAGTCACAAATACCCGTTATAAAAGAAACTAGATATTATAATCTATCAGTCTTATCAATTATAATCTATAGTTCCTGAGATAGTTACGGCGGGCTGTAAGCTCCGTCATAAAAATACTATTATCCGAGAGCCACCAATACTTTTGGAAGTTTAGTCGGCGGAAGTCCTTGCGGTCAACCATGGGAATGGCCATAGAATACATAAACTTGTCACGATTATCAGCCAAGTCTCCATGCGAGTAAGCAATACGTTTATCGGCCTTATTTCGTCTCCAATGAAATATCAATGGGATGTTATCCGCGTCCTGAATCAGACCCAGGCAGTCACACAATGGGAAGGCTTGTGGAGTGATGTATCCAGTCGTTAATTGTTTTGTGGTGATGAGAATATCTTGGAAAGCTAATGATTGTATTACAGTGTTATTAATATTAGGTAATTTACTAAAATAGTCTCTTGTGAGTTTGATCATGAACGAATCAATTCTCGTGATATTGGCTGAGTCATATAGTACTTGGTTTTTGACGAAGTGTTGCCAATCTGATTCAGGTGTGCGTAATATCACACTGTCAAACTATAACCCAGGGCTGCACAATTGAGTGTCATTAAAACTTTTTTGGAAGTGCATGCCGGTTTTATAGGATTCGGAATTTTAGGGGCAAAAATAACCTCAGATTTTCCCCATCATGTACAGCCTATACACAATTTGCTTTGACGTTTTTATGATATAATATGGGATTAAATGAAACGAACAGTGAAAAATTGTCACTGTCAATTTATTTTGGGGTCAATTCTGAACATATTTATTTTAAAAAAACTGTACAACGTGGTTATTTACATTTCAACCTTAGCCAGAAAGCTTAGTACATGGGTAGTCCCTTCTTGCTTTTGTGTTTGCGCGCTCCTTTCAGGCTTAATTATAGCTGACAGTTAATTAGTAACAACTGATCTCACCGCTAACTGATATTGCTCTGCCACCAAGTGTTCATAGTCTCCCAGAAAATTCTAGTAGGCCGTGAATAATCTATGCGGTATGAAATTTAAGAAGAAAAGGAGCTTTCTTCGTCGCGTGCCTGTGTAATCGGTATACAACCCTCCTCGCCGAGTGTTCCAACGAAACTAACGTATATACTAGTTGGACGCGAATCGAATCGCATCCGGCGCGAACAAATCCACGAAATCCTCGAAATCGGGCTTGCGATTGCAGAATGGAAGAGAGGGCCGTGGAAGATCCACGGCGGCCCGACCACCAGCTCAAGGGGTGGAACCCTTCCCACACCCCCTTCTGCTTCCGGGCCGAGCGCACGGCAAGAGGGCCAATATATATCGGCAAGTAAAACAAAAGCCTTGGACAAACAACGAACAGTGATGTGTCTACCTCAAGGATGGAGGCGCCGAGGGAAATGAGGGTTGGCAGGGCGGGCAGCGGGGCGCGGATCGCGGCGATGGAGGGGAGGAAGGGGGAGGGGGGGGGGTAGCGTGAAGGAGAGAGGGGGCGAGATATATGGGGAGGCTTTTAGTTTCGTTAATGGGTATCTCGTAGACCGATAAGTGCCGAGATCTGTCTACCTCCGGTTGCTTTACACCTTTTCCCGCTCCGTGGTGCACGGCTAGCTCCGTGCCCCTCGGCTTTCCCGGAATCCTGGAAAAATCGTAACATCCCGTCAACCCGTCCAACGCTTCTCCGACCGCGTTCCTTGAACTTCCCTGCTCGTGGGCTTACTTTTCATTTCGAAACGAAAGGGGAGGAAATTTTTGTTGGCCAAGTGAACGATTCGTCTGCTCGTAGAGATCGGAATGAATTTGGGAGATGGTCTCGTTGAGATAATAACGAATGGGGTTTTGTGCAAGCGAGAGCTTTTTGGGAATGAGTTCTACCGAGCTATTATTAGCGAGAGACAGGGTTGTGGGAGTGTGCACTTATGTGCCTCGCGGTGAGTCCTTCGCACGTTTCATAATCCAATTGTTTTTTGATTGTGGATTTTTAAAATCGAGTGTCTCGAAAACCAAGCTACTTGCGAGAAAGATTTATTCAATCATTTCGATTTATGTGTGAACGAGAAATAAGCTCGCAATACTGCCACACCCTGTATAACAAAATCGATATCTACGGTTGCTGAATAATTAACATTAATCCATTTTACGATACTGGCTATTGAAACGCGGTAAACATGTGTAAATCAGATGAGTTTAAACAATCATTAGGTACAGGATGTCGCTACCATTGCAGTAAAATTTCTTGCACATTTGTTACGATGTTTTTCTGCGTTACTGATGTAACAATTATTTTTAGAATTTATTTCCTGTTTGTAATCGTAAGAGATATCTACTCAGCGTACCTTAAACTGACGAGGGAACCGTGCACGTTACTGGACACTTATTAAGCGTTGGAACGAAACAGGAGATACTTCGGAAGCTAGAAAATTCGTGAAAATGCTGTAAAATTAGCAACAATATACATGCACCAGTGGAAGATCCACGGCATCACATGTATAGTATTTTTCATTTTCGGTATTATTACCTATGCTGTTCTTTCTCAAAATATATGTAGAATAATCAGCATGAGGATAGTGAATATTCCATTATTCGAAAATTTCCTTAAAGCGGATTCACACATAGGTATAAGTTTCGCTACGTCGGTGTAAATGGTCCCTTTGGCACGGACAAGTAAACTGCTCTTTTCCAAAAACAGGAAAACAACATTTTTCACCAATGTCATAGAACTGATATGTGCGAATCCACCTTATCACGTTTCTCTATTAATTCGGATATTTGATGCCATGGGCGTCCAGAAGGGGGTGCAAAAGGGGCAGTTGCCCCCCTGGATTTTGAGAAAAAGTCGCTTATTTTTCAAAACTGATCTTTATTATGTTTCTACTAAAAAAGGAAATATTTTTAAATTTCTGTTTTAAATTTTTAATTAAATTGCCACTATAAAATGGGTTAAAAAAGCGAGAGAGGTATATTTTTCTTTACCATCATCCCAAAGTTGCCCCCCACCCCCTGGAAAAAAGTCTGCCCCTGTTTGATGCTCCACAGTACTTTAAAATATACCACGAGTGATTAGCACGATCTGAGACCACCCGCCGGAATTAAACGTATTACAGAATTATACCGCGCCGCGGATTGAAATATGCGAGGAAATCGATAATAGGAGATGAGGCGAAACAAAGCCCTGGGACTGATTTAATTACAGCTGGGAAAACGGTCGAGGCCCGCGGAACGCGGTGCGCGGTACGCGGGCGAGAATAATCAGACGCAATCGGCCAAGTCGGCCCACCGACCGGCATCGAATAACGTCAACAATTGGAAATCTAATCAGAATCGGCCAGTGCTACAATTCGACGGTGCCGATTGATTGGCCGGCTCGCCTATCGTTTACAAAGCTTGCAAACCGCGTGTGCTTGCCAGTCTCTCTCCCCTCGATCCCTCATCGGTCCCAGCCTATTCCTCTCCGTTAAATCGTTATCAACCAGGCTCTCCGAACGCAACTGCTCCGGCACAAACGACGCGGCATGTATTTTGGAATGCCCCCTCTATACCGACAAATAAAAATAGTTGTAATTGCATCACCGCCTGTATCCGATCGCATTGTTTGATGTTCTTAGCAAACATACGCCACTGTTTGATCGCGTTCCACGGGGATAAAGATTCGTCATCCTATTGACTGGTGAAGGTGCACGATAGGAAAGGCTCATATCGAGGAGGTGGGCCACTTGGGAAGGAAAGATTCTTGGGAAGGAATTAGGAAAGCGTCATCGGGGAAGTTATTAAAAAACGAGTGTTAATGTGAAATTGTGACAATGATTGAAGTCGTTTGTGCGCTCTGTTTCATCTTCGCATCCTTCGGCTGATGATTCGTCATCGTAAATCAGTTAAAGATTGGTATCGAGCGGAATCGAAATTCTATAAAATTGTTGCTGTATGAGAACAGCAATCGACGATTTTCGCTGATTTATAACCAAATTTTGTTGTTGGCTACTAATACGCACACTGAATATTTTAGATTATAAAAAATAAATATTTAACTAAAATTGATTTCATTAAAAATGACTTGCTTTATCGATATTCTATTTAATTGCATACCGATTCTATACCAAATTCTATACCAATTATATTTGCCAACGAATACATATAGGCACCTACTCCACGTAGCAAAGTCTATTGATATTTTAGTTTTCCTCAACAGCAAATTTCGAGTGTTTTACTTGCAGATCGTTGCTTGAATTATTTCGAAGACGGATCATTATCTGAGGAAAATAAGTATTAAACGTAACACCCACTCGACTTTAATCACATTTTCACATTTTCGTTCGTATTTTATAACTTGTCCATTATATTTTGAATAAACGATTATGCTTCCCAGAAAACCTAGAGCATACGACTCTTAAATGCCATCCAAGAATTTTTCTTCCTCGAGTGCAAGAAAGAAAAACGATCTGTGATCCGGTTTTTGTGGTCTGAAGGTTTATCAGGAGCTGAAATCTATCGAAGACTTGCAGCACAGTATAGGAGCAGTGTACTACCGCGAAGCAGTGTCTACACACGAATGGTCGACAAGTTCAAAAATGGAAAAACGTCGGGGACTACTCTCTAAAGGCGTTGTGCTGCTTCGCGGCAATGATTGTCCTCATTCTGTCGCTGTAACTGTTGAAATAATCGAAAAACCGCGTTTTAAAATATTGGAAAATCCGACCTGTAGTATCTACTGATCACGTCCCTTCGAATTATCACCTGTTTGGTCCACTCAAAACAGCCTTAAATTCGATGGAAATGGTACATACTTGCTTCATCTCTCAACTGAAAACATTTTATCCACAGGGCATGGCAGAGCTTGAACGTCGATAGACCAAGTGTGTTGAAAGTCAAGGGTACTATGTTGAAAAATAATGCAGACACATATGGGGTAAGTGAATTAGTAGCCAAGCATATACACCAAGTCATACTATGGTTACAACTAGGGCTGGGACTATTTGTCGAATTTTTCGGTATTCGAATATTCGAATACTTCAGTTGCTCAATTATTTGGCGAATATAATTCGAATATCCAAGTATTCGAATATCCAAATATTCGAATGCCATTCGAATATCCAAGTATATTCGAATACTATATTCGAATACTATATTATATTCGAATACTATTCGAATACTATTCGAATGTCCAAGTATTCGAATACTATTCGAATATTCAAGTATTCGAATACTATTCGAATATCCAAGTATTCGAATACTATTCGAATATCCAAGTATTCGAATACTATTCGAATATTTAAGTATTCAAATACTGATGTATTCGAATAGTAAGGTGTGAATTATAAATCAAGTTCTTTAGGTTCATTTGTCAGGGTGAAATCTTGTAAGCTAATTTTGACCCACTTCACACCATATTATTCGAATACTGATGAATAGTATTCGAATATCGCAGTATTCGAATAATAACATTCGAATACTCAAATATTCGAAGTTTATTCGTAGCATTCGAATACTTGTAAAATATTCGATTATTAAATTATTCGAATAGTCCCAGCCCTAGTTACAACGTCACATGTGCAACACCTAGTGTAAGAAAAGTACTTTAGTAAATCTTGATAGCGTAATAATGTATTTACTGAGGGTACCAAATTAATAGCATGCTTAAGCAATTCAATCGGTTCCAACATATTTCTTAACAGAAACAGTTTCCTTATGTTGTTCGTGTGGTTTTCGAGTAGCTTCCACACCACGAAATCACGAAAACACTGGTTTGAGTGTGGTATTTACTACTGATGGGCGAATGAAATTTGAGGAGCTACAAAGCTGAACTACGTTTGTACAGCATGTAAACGTGATCGCCTAAAAAAATAATATCTAATAATATAAATATTTTCAAATTGTATTTCCAATTTGTATAGTAATGATATGTTTTAAATATAATCCTATTAAAACGATGTTTACCAATGAACCCCCAAAAGATTCATATGATTAAAATTAATAAATACACATAGAAATATAACTTAAAAGCTCATAACACATGTAAGCGATAACATTATGTGCAGTTTTTCGAGATTCAGATTTTTGCCTGTCTTGTTTCTTTCCATCCCCGATTGAAAATCTTTAGATTTCAACAGTTCTAACCTGCCGTACCTACATGAAGTCCAAACCACTTCTTTTTTCATCTGAAACTAATTAGACACAAAAATATCAATTCCGCTTCAATTGAGAACGATTTGAATTTGGGTCGTGAGAGATTAGGTACACTTACCCTACCTATTAGTGCTTTAATAAAATAGGTACATTCAGGATAATTATTGACTTGCCCTTGTAAATTGAAAAACAAAGAGAAAGGGAAAGAAGATAATATATTTGGTCGCGCGAAGGTTCTATCTGCGTCCAGGTGACAACGGCTCGCCCAAAACGATGGAGCAATGCAGGGAGACAAATTGTACTTCAGATTGGCTGGTGCGCGCGCGCGTATGTACGCACGCCGGAACGGGCGACAGCGTCCATGAAAACGCGCGTAATACCGGGGTCGCAGACTCTTGCAAACGGATTTCGTGGCCCGTAGCAACGTGGCCGTTTGCATGTTCCACGTGCTAACAATTCGGTCGCGGTTGCGATGCTATTTAACTGCTCCACCGCTCTGATTACTCCCCCGTGCCTCCGGGCGAATCAGGATTTAACGCGATGATCAGTCCTCGGAATGATCGTTCAAGCGCGTCGATTTCAAAACCGCCCACGGTTGTACCAGGGAATCGAGATAACTGTGACGTTTGTTCTTTGGTTTACCATTATACAAGTTTGTTCCCCGAGCGCGGCGTCGTTCCATGACAAAACGATCCAGCCACGGCATTCTTATCGAGGCATCCCATAACGCAGCGCATCTCTAGCGGGTATGATGGCCGTCTTCGCGCTATTTGTGAACCAGTTCCGACTCGATATGCGCCAGAGATGGACGCTTCATCTCCGCTGTCCTTGTGTACAAGTTAAACCCGAAGCAACTGAACTTTATTAATTCTAAATGTGCTTGTCTGTAATTTCGAAAAGGTGATGGGTCCCCAAAATAATTTTATAGAAGATCAAATAGAGGTTTCGCCATCAAACTAGGATGTATTATTCTTCGATTAGGTATCTTATGTTCAGTGAAATTTCATTGACTTTAGAAAATTTTCAGGTACGGAACAAAAGATAAATTCTAAAATACGAAAAAGGACGGAAGGAAAATTAAGAATACCGCGAATTAAAAAGAGAAATATAATTTCTTCACTTTCAAATTTGTTTCTTCATGCTTCATCTTGACCCGCATACGGGGAAATATGGGAAAATTTAGTTACTTACGAGAAATAAGTTTATTTAAATTTTTCTTTCTTGCGACCCCATTTTTGTTGCTTAAATTTCAAGATGAATATATATTGATTCCAAAAATGCTGTAATAAATGTTACATAAAGAATATACCCTATTTTTCCTTACGTTTCTTCTTGACGCTACCGTCTTCTCCCACATTCCCCTAGTTCCCTTTTTAACAACACCTTTAATCTACTGCCTCCTTCCATTTAAATTAACTGAAACGTATGCGACCTTCCGAAAAATCCTTAACCCAGGTATCAACCCCCTCCTCTCTCCACGCTCAAAAATACCTCCCCCGAGGGAAAGTGCCAAGTATCCCGGAACCCGTGATTTCTGTCCCTCATTCGAGATCCGCGTGGGACCATCCCGAGAATGGCGTAGAGTTTCAATCGCAGGGGCAACAAACTGAACGATCGAACTATCACTGTAAATACAAGTTCTGCCAGCTTCCCTTTGGATATCGCGTAACCAGTACATTGTTTCCCCGTCGATACGCGTCGTTCCTGGGCTTCGCTTTGTCCCACAAAGGAAGGAAGTGGTACGCGCTATTCCCCGTGGTTCCTTGGGAACCGTTGAAAACCTGTCTACGTCATTTCCGCGACCAGCTCGCACATAACGTTCCGTGACATGATTTGCTTATTGGACCGGTCGCGTTAAATGAAGGGTTCGTGAAACGCACGAGGAGCAAGATGATACCACGGACCACCACGTAATTTTCATCGGTTGAGTCCCTCCTCCCAAACGTCGACACCTCCGCGGAACAAAGAAATTCGTAACACTGGAAGAAAGCGGCGTACGGGGGCAGAAGTTTGAATCCCTTCTTCGTCGGACTTTCTCGTTTGCGTTGGGCTCGATTTAGAACATACGTGAAAAGTACAACGGAGTGATATCCACTTTGCTTTCGTCACGAACAGTAATGGGATTAAAAAGGTGACGAGCTGAAGCTAGAAACTCTAGGCAACTCTAGATTTCAAAACGTTTAGGCAGCAAGAGCCTTGTGTTTGGTAGTCATCTACAATGTTCAAATGTTATAAACTCTAGGAATCTCTTTAGTTTCTGAGTTTTTAATGTTACGTCGACAAGCCGAGTTAAGGTTTTCAAGCCTGAATATTGTCAGGGCCCCCAAACTTATTTTACTTTCAAACATTCTCGAAACTTCGCATTCTTGATTCGCTCAAGGAACTTGCTAGGAAAGTCTTGATAATCTTGAAATTTCTGTGTTTTGAATATCTGATGCTTTTGCTTCGTGTCGATTGCACTGATCTGTAAGGCAAACTCTTCAGCACCGTAAAAATATCAGCAAGCAGGATCTAGCTGTTCAAGTTTCAATATTTCCAAGACTGTGAAACCTATTTCAGTCTCAAGTCGGTTAGAAATTGCATTAGAACTCCGTGTTATTAATTGAATCAAGAAGTTTCCAAGCCAGCCTTACAATAATCCCACCGCTAATAACGAGTGCTTTCGCGCGCACTAGAGGCGTTGCTTCCCATATCGAACTCGTCCATCGAACGTTCGATCGAGCCTCTCGAGTGAAATTCGGTTTTGAAAAGGGACTGTGAATAAGCAGATAAAAATAATGCGAATCTGTGTACGGTCTGCCAGGAAGAGACAGATGGACCGTACGGTATTTGGCACAATGGCCGAGCATAAGACTTGGCAGACGGGATGCGATGATGCGGGCTAGTAAGAAAGTAGAAATCCGATCGGTTTCCTATGGACTTCCTGCTTTCCTAACATCAATCTTTCAGCGAATATTTTATCAACTACCTCCGCAATTATCGAATCCACTGGCTCGAACATATGGAAATTCTCCACGTTGCGGTATTCGGTGGGCAAATCAAAATTACTGCCGCAAGATGTTCGCAGGCAAGCTCGGGACAGAGCGCCTCCGTCGTTCGCTAGCGCGTAATCACCGCGGTGGTAGGGCGATCGACGGAATATTTTACGAAACGGAACGCAGAACCGCCGCGGTCCACTGGCCTGATCCTAGGAAACTATGAAATTCTGCTTGTGCAAATACATACACGATAAATCAGCTCCAATAATAGTCGCGGAGCTTCGCTGGCTCTACCAGCTGGCCACTCGAGCAGCGCCGCTGGTTATTGTTCGACGGGGGCCAACTTCATTTTTCATCGACGCGCCACAGAATCGATCGTCAAGCGGCCAGAACGGTTCCCGAGATCCATCAAATTCCGCGTTGGCTAGTCGAGCAATAAAATTTTCTGTTTACAAGCACAGCCCGCGCCGAGAATAGTTCAGACACCACCGCGGAAGCTTCCTTGGTGCTGAAGGCCCTCCAACGTGGAACCATCCGGTTCAGAACATTGTTCTTTTTTTAATGGATCTTTAATATCGCATCGGCTCCTTATGGTGGTTACTAATGATTGTTAGTTGTTAGCAACCAAGCTGGTTTGCCTTTTCAGCAATTTATAAATACTATTATTATTGTCGGTTCTCTTCTTATCATTATATAATTCACCTAGGTAAATGTTATGTCCCAATGTTACATTAATTTGACCAGTAGTTCCGTTTCTGTTACAAAAGTCAACGCAATTGACGATCACCTCGGTGCTAAAGGTATCCTTTAACCATCGTTTGGCGGATAACGGTTCCATTTGGAATTTGGACGCAGCCTATATGTACGTCCTGTTACTTATTAATCATCACTAGCGTATCATGGAAAAGGTAGGAACTTTAGGTCCTGACAAGATAATACAGAATACTTAGAAGTGATATTCGTTGCGAGTGAAAATGGGCCCCGCGTCCGCGGTACACCGACTAACCAGCCATCCGCCATCAAAGGGTTAAATTCAGCTCCATCTGATTCCTCTAGCAGGCGGTTGGAGATTTAGGGCAGTCCAGGATGACGTGTTTAACATTTATACCTAATAGCACTGCACATCACAGAGTGGAGGGTTACGTTTGGTTGGTTGACGATGATGTGTAAATTTAGTGCGGCCCATTTCGTGTCTGCCGATCATTGTCAGAGCATCTGTCGATATATGTTCTTTATTAGTCATAATATACAAAGTTCATTAGAAGAGGAAACTATGAATAACAGGCATGGTTGAACGGCAGGATCGGATCGGTTCAATGACTGTAATCAACGGGCCTCCACTTTCTAAGCAACTCGAGGCTCGTCGGAACGCGCGGTCAATGAAGCTTCGATTATAATTGTCGTTGCAACCGTTCGCGTTCTCCGTTGTTCCTGCCACTTGGCCCTATTGCCAAGCGATCTTTCCGCGTGCGAATAATTCACGACACGCTCGGCACGGGCTTTCGATCCCCGGCGAAATTGCACGATCCAAGTCTACTTTGTCCCTTCTAGTACCCCTTTCGATCCCTCACGGAGGATATTCACGTTCGAACCGTTCTACTATACACAGCGCTAACTATCGACTCTCCATCAACTATACTGTGTAATCGAACCGAGGACCGTCCGCGATTCGACTATCTCATCCAGTCAATGAAGAATCAACAAATATGTAAGCTCTTACACACCGTGGGTTGTAAATCGCGGTGCGAGTGAGATGTGGTAGATTCTATGGCTCTGGATAAGTCGAAATAATAGAATAACTTTTTGTCAAAATGACTTTGAAAATCAATTGAGTAGGTACGAATGACATTTGGCATACATTCTCACCTCTTATTTTTACTATCAATACTTGCCTACCAGTTTAAAAAAAGGTAAGTCATCCAGTAGAACCATCCAATGGGATTTCTTGAAGCAGATGCGTTTCCATTACATACTCCCAATGCAAGAAGCATATCCATATACTTCTATGAGATTTACTACTCGGCTTCGCCCGAAATTTAAATTCTTATTTTATAAGAAAACTTCTTTTTTAATGATAACATTCATCTGAATTTCTCAGGCATATTGAGCTGTGGCATTTTTAGTGATCCCAGAGTTTATCGTTCGAAAGTTTTTAGGCAACAGACAAACACACAAACATATAGAAACTCTCTGCTTTATATATTAAGATTACCGATCAAATGATATCTATTTTACGATTGAAACTGCTATTTAATATTAGTATGTAGAAGAAGTTTTAATAGGAAATAATCCTAGACTCGTCAAACACACTTTGTTAGAAGTGACTATTCTGTAAAGCGAACCTTGGTAGGTTCGCCAAGAAGATATTCTGTCGTTTCGATTGATTTTGAGCCACGGAATCTCCCCAATTTCGCTTTTACCACGATTTAAGGCCCACGGTGTATAAGCCCGTACCATTTAATGGCACCCGAAGCAACCAGTCAATGGGCAGAAGGTCGATAGTATGCGCTGGGCTTCGTTGGCTGCGAACAATTTTTCTAGCTGAGGGAAAAGCAGTCGGAGAAATAGCACGTTGCGCCTGTGCCCCGTCACCGGTTTCCAAGCTGAAAAAGAAGCGACGAAGGACGGCAGAAGAAAGCACGGAGAAAGAGCAGAGGCGAGGTGACTTTTGAACGAATTCCGCTCACTCGGTTCGCGGCTGCTACGCATATTGTTCTATTTATGTAACCATTGTTCATCCATCGTTTAGGATAAATTTAGATAGCGGACAGAGAGGGCCGCTCTCTCGCTCTCGGAATGTCGGGTCGACTTCTTAAACGTTTCTTCTCCCGGCTTCGATTCCTCACTCTTTCTAGCCGGCCACCCTCTCCTCGCGCCCCGGCCCCACCCCTCTCGTTGCTCGCGTGCTATTAATGATACCGATTAATTTAGAACTATTGGGTTTCCCAATTAGCCAATCGGAGGCCGCGATATGCGGACGGTCTGCCTTTCCACGGCTTTCTTCTGACCGACCCGGCCAAACATGGACAGAATTTCGGGGAAATCGTCGTCCCTCTTCCGCTAGATCCCCACCGGCGATCATCACTCCGATCCTCGTGCCCCATAAATTCCATACTTTTAATAATCAATACTTCTTGCAAGTGCCCTTCGGGCACGACATTTTATCTACCTAGAAAATCCTCCGTTCCTAATCGCGGTGGCATTGCTTCGGCGCTCTCCGCGTTTAGGAACCTTCGGCAACCAACCCCGCAGAAATTGTGCAGTGACACATCCTTCCAGTTCTTGCCACTTTAGCGGCCGGACACCAGCCCGTCTGGAAGAATCCACAGACTCGACGGCGTCGTTTCCTTTACGCGGAGCTGTTTGCTTTTGCTGGCGATTCGCCTCGGCATCGGCGCGTCCGAACCGTCCAAGTTCATAGTTCTGCCTCGTTCCCAGGCCCCCGATGATCGCGCGCGTATACGCGCCGCCGACGACGCCGACGACGACCAACGGGCAAGGAAGATAAAGGACGTATAAATACGTACCCGGGGCGTGTTGTGATATTAATACAATTACGGATCAGTCCCGGGTCGGCCGACAGCCGCACGCAGACACTAGATTATCTGAATCGGGGTGAACGACTTTATATAGCACAGGAGCGAGCGTCTTCGCGGTTCCTTGGTTCTCGCTTTGTTGTCGGGATTCGAAGTTGTTCAGACAGTGAATCAAAGGGGTCGCAGCCGAGGCAGGCCCGGGGAATGGAATGCGCGGAAGTATCCGTCGCAGAGTTTTTTTCAGGGGGTTGACGCTTTTAATTTCTTCGCGGGTTTTTTGGACGGCACGCGAAGATTTGTGGCTGCTACAGTCGCACTGCGCCCGCCTCTGCTTCCCTCAAATTGGTCCCCTCCCTCCTCCACCCACCCCCCCTCCCCCTATCCGTTTTTCGCCCCTCGCCGCCAGGGAGCTCTCTTAATCGAGAAAGATCGCACGATGGCGAACGGAGACGGTCTCTGGGAGGAGTGGGAGGGAACGTCCTCGATAGCAGAATCTACGATTAATTTCGGCATTTCGTTGGACACTTTGGGCAACCATGTATCTGTTTTTATGGAATAGAGATATTTTGTCAGGTGGGCGGAGTGTGTTGTAATACCTGAATGGGAATTGTTGATATGGGAGTGTAGGGTAATTTTAAGAAAGACGAAATGCGGGGTGTCATGGATTGAAGAATGCTTTTGTTTTTCTCGACTTGTGGGTATTATGTGGGAAATATTTTAATCTCTGGGAAGCACTGAAGTGGTGGATTCGGGATATAAAAATTGGAAGAAATGTTGGTACGAACTTGTGTTCTTTTAGATTTCAACAATTATTTTCACTATGTAAAGATTTGTTATTTATCTGTAGAATTTAGAAAATTCTGGGTTTCGTCGATGTGTAAATTTAATCCCGAGTTATTGAGTTGTCCTGAAAGTTTCCGGGGTTTTCAATCGTTTGGTGTAAAAAATACAACTCCACTAAAATTTAACATTTTTATTGAGGATAAGGTCAATCATGCTCGACAGACTTTTGACACCGTAAAACAAGTGGATTTATTCCACGTGTATAAAGATCCGGTTTCTGGCCTCCTACTTGGAGCAGCTTTGAGATTTACTTCTCCAAATTTGAACTTCGGAAACCATTATTTAATTATACAATCTTTTGCCGCATCGGCACTGAAAGCTGGTCGCATATTGAGAACTGCTTCCGTCACCCGATGTCATAGTTTAAGCTCATTAAAAACCAGATATCGAAAACCATTTCTTTCCATGTTAACTTTTGGACTCGTGTATGCTGAACGGAACAAAATTAGGTAACCATCACTGTAAATAAAAAAACGCGAATCATGGTGAGCGTAACCATATATTGGTGTATAATGTACGACAAAATCTGTGTAGCATTGCAAATACGTGACGACAAAATTAAATACCACAAAAAACCGTATGTAGGGTAAACCAACCAGTAATTGACCGCATACCTGTGAATGGCCATTACGCAAAGAAATGTAAATTATAAAATTAGTTGCACTTTTAATATCCCATATTTTTAGTTAAGCGTATTAAGCAAACATTAATAAGTACAATTCTTATTAAAAATATCCGGTCATTTACTGGGCTTCTACACGTTTTGCATTTTAGAATCGTTTTTTTTTTTAAATTACGATAAGAATAAGTAATTATTTTTATAGAAACTTCAAGAAAAGTAAATTTAAATGCAATTTCAACAGTTGTTTTGTTGTTATACATAAATATATTCAAGTATTACTCTCGAAGGTGCATAAATTAAAAAATTCGGTCATTCACTGGTTGGTTTACCCTAAATGTATTTTTAATTCAGCCAAGCCATTTCTATTGTAAGTCGATGCTATTAACACGACAGTCTACGTTTAAAATAAAAGTGACCTGTTTAGACAGCAAAATGGTGGATATGAGTCTCAGAAATAAAACAAGGGGCTACTAATAAATTATTGTAAGTATTTCTTGGGAATTGAGTTCTGATGTATCTATCTGCACTAAAATATTTCCCACACATTAAACGCCCTGTGTAACGATTACAACTCAAGAAAAAAATATTTTCAAGCTGCTGTTCATGGCAACCCACCTTTTCTCTTCCTGAAGCCCAATAGCCCTGTACTGTGGTTTACTCTAACCTACGCTTGACTCATTTTAACACTTCGAAGGTCGTACGTTTCGAGGCAAACTTACGGTCACTGTCGATACTTTCCAAATTTCCCAAATGTTCACTGATTTTCTTCGAAAACTCCGAAATAACGTTCTCCGCGCTCACAAACGATGCTTCATGCATGCCAATAAACTCTACGTCGATCTTTCCAAATCTCCTCAATTTCATCCCTTCCCTCCTATTCCTTCACCGCATTTCCTCAATTCCAATAACCCATTAATATTTCAAAGCCAAGTCAGACTCGATCTAATCCTAGTTATCTCATCTCCAATTTCTACGATTTCTTATATTAACAATAAGTTTCACGCCCCGGTCAAAGTAATTCCAGTAGGACCCATCATTATAGCTACTCTCACGGTGAATCTAATAAAACGATTGTTAAACGAACCGGCTGTTCCCTCGCGCGCCCCGCAGCCCGCGTTGCCGGATTGATGATCGCGGTAGGTATAACGCCGGCCACTTTTGAGCACACGAGCAGCGGGCACTGTTCAGGGCGCAACGTCGGTCAACCTGCAACGAAAGAATGCCCACGATCAAGTTTTACTGGCGGCACTTGACCTCGCGTCAGTCAGCTTAGCGTGAACAATGTGGACGATTAACGAATCAACGGAAGAGACGTAGCCGCGGAGTGTTCTAGTGCGCTTCGTGGAGCGGAAGTGATCTCCACTGGCTCGTCCCTCCTCCGCCTCTAGGTCCCTGGCGTCGAGTTTTGCCTCCTCCACCACCCTCAGCCACCCTCCGCCGCCCACCCACCTCCCCCCCCCCTCTCTCTCCCCCACCCTTTGCAGCAGTGCCCCTCGGCAATCGGCGATCCGATCAACCGGAACCTCTCGAATTCACCGAGCCAGGCCACAAGTATCTCACTGAAGGCCGCTCCTTCGACGGCATCGACTGCCAATCATGCATTTACTCGGATGGGCCTAATCCCTCGAGCACTCTTCCTCGGTACCTCCGTGCTCGAGCAGCCGGGGAAATGTTCGCTTGAGACGTGGCGCGCGGAGATCGGCTCGCAAATTCGTGTCCCTATGCTACCCCTGGGTGCGGGCTAAAGGGGTTGGTGGGTTTTCACGGGAAGAAAGATGATGTTTGCTACGCAGCGAGAATTCGCTCACAGTTTGCTTCCTATTGTCACGTGACTTCGGGATTCAGAGCGTGGGCCTAAAGCGAAGTGTAGAGTAACCATGTTGCGAACAGTGTTGGGATGAAGATGAGGATATGCGTGACCAAGGGAAAACGATTTTTCTTCGACGAATCCATGGTAGTCGACGGTGGTGCCTGATCATGCTTGAACTTTTCGTGACTAGGGGTGCCTGTACTGGGCGGGACGGGACAGATGGTACAATCGGGCAGGGGATGATTCTACGTGTAAAATTAAATCGAAAGCGTGGAATGAAAGTTTTTCACAAAAAGCTTAGTTTCCGAGGAAGCTAAATTTAAAGATTCGTCGGGTACGCGTGCAGTTGACATCTCCGGGCTTTGTGTTTGTGCTACAATACTAAGCGATGCCAGTGCCACGATAAGTACTGATAACACATTCATTAACGATTTGATTAATTTGCATTTACTGTTTTATTGCTTACAGTGTTAAAAGACCTCCTTGCTCCCGAGGAGCTTGTGTTTATCTAGGAAGGGTTGCCGCAAGTGGTGTCCTCGGGTACAGATAGAATTAATATCCCGCCAGGTAGAGGCACCTAAATTGGCATTGTATTGGAAAAGAAGTAATCTCGCGAGAAAATGCTGGCCAGTCGTGGAAACGCCCATCTAACCTATATTTCTGAACCTAGTGCTTTTAATCTGTCGAATACGTAGCCAGCACGCGAAACGAGAATAGCCTACTCCTCAGTCGCAGAAGTCCTCTGCGAAGTTTCGGTAACAGGAGGGATGACTGATTCCCAAACATGTTGCGGCGTTTCATCTCACGATTCCGCGATGAGAAACTCCGGCGCACCTGACGAAGCGACAGCGAATAAAAAGCAGAGGGTTGGTAGCTGTTTTGACAGGCATACAGGCTTCTTTCGCGGGTTCGATCCGCTCGTTATGTCAGCCGAGTAGGTCGGCTCACCCGTGACCGACACCTGGAGGAACGACTCCCTTTCAAGGACGCCGAACAACGAATATGCGCTCAGTCATCATCGATTCCTCAGCGAGCCTTTGATTCGCCCCGTCGAGGATTCTTTTTCTTCGCCGCCTGGGCTTCTTCGTCGCTTCGAAACCAATTACACACGGTGTTTCTCATTAATTCCAATCGGAATCCGGCGATTTATCGACGTCGATTCGCTCGATGAATACCCTCGTTGCGGCATTCGAGAGCCGACGTGTAACGCATTATCGATCATAAGGGAGCATAACTTCGAAACGGCCGCCAACGATCGGGATATTTAGATCGCTATCGACTAATTTCATCGAGAATCATCGACGTCTAACGCGGCCTGGTCGCGCGCAATTAACTCGATTGGAAAGGGAAGTCCGTCAAGCTCGCCTCGCGTCGAAAGCTAAATGTGGAAGCCCGATCGCAAACAACACCTAATTGATCTGCAGAGAAACTGTACAAATGACGATCTAATATTAGCTACAAACGTGCACACTTTGAAACGTCTATAGAAGAGGCCCAGCGCAGGAAATAGTGCCATGCAAAGAGTGCAAGCTGATCAGGGCAGCTCCTGCCATCCTAGTTGCAACGAATAATGATGGCGTACCAAGTTTCATAGCTGATAAAGAGGAATTGCTTGGACGGGCGTTGATAGAGACAGCGGAGATAGACAGATGTATATGATAAATGAATTTGAGAGCCACTGAGATCGCGGGTGAACCGTGTTTTCACCTTATGAGACCCTGGTCCGATGACGAAGAGGTCCTGGCAAGACGTGAACGTCCCGCGAAGCGGCCAGAGCTGTTGAGATTCTGAGGGCAAAGAATAGAATGCTATATGCACCGTGACTTATTGGAGGAGTGGAAAATGAGATTTGGATATCGATAGTGTGAACGATGATCTCATTCCTGGGAGCATAATGCAAACTGATCTGCGGAGGCCTATCGTTGAACGTCCAACATGCTTCAGCGGAGTTTGCTCTTCGTTTTTGTTGGGTGCACTTTTAATACGCAGTGTGAAGGCACAGTAAACATCAAATTGTAAATTATTATTACCTCCGAAATATTTCAAGGCAATCGTTGTTCTTATTGTTATTTGAAGTGGCGAAATGATTTTACTAGTTAACACTATTAACACTAGTTCCTACAAATGTGGGAAATTTGGTGACATTTAGTATTCTTCAAATCACTAAAAATTCATCAGCGGTTAAAATTAGATGTTGGGTAAAACTAGTTGCAACTATGGAAAACTAATTCCAATCCAAATTGAGAAAGAAATTTATTATTCAAGAAATATATAAAATCCATAGATGTGTGTGTGCGGGAGTAAAGTTGCTCGAAATAGTTTTAACTGACTTCTTTCAATAAGAACTAGTCCCACCTAGTAAAAATTGTAAACACATTAGAAACATGATTATTCTTAGTTGCTTCTAAATTTTTCCAACTCTGCCCAGTTAATTAAACCTTTCGCTTTCCTCGTTCATTTCAACTTGGCAAAGGGCGTTGCGGGAATTAGCTTCGACTAGTGACATCGGTTTTTCACTCATTTCGGTTTTGCAATGAATTTACGCGGCGATTTATTCGATAGATGACATCGTTGAAGTATCACGTTTCTGCGCGTTACTCTTGCGTTTGCGAGACGAATCGTGCGAAACGCAGGATGCTGCGAGTTCCCATCGATTCGAGAAATAGTTCCAGAGGGATGAGGAAAGCCGGGAGGAGAAGTGCTTTCGGGGGAGGGAAAAAAACTCAAAGCCAACCGACAACGTAATCGATACGTCTCGAAGGTTTTTACGTGATTCGGAGTTATTGAGTGGTGTGGGATATGACCGAGTCACCGTGAAATCTGAACCAGAGGAGAGTTCGCCTTTTTCTTCACCTGCTATTGAAAATTTTTCGCCATCCAGACCTCGGGCCCCCCTTTACGAGGCGATAAGTTACGGAAGATTAAAAAATCTCTGGACCATAAGAAACATTCACATGCGTCTTTAGCTCTAAGACGAATTCGGTTAAGTTCGACTTCTGGGGTCATGGCACCCTTTTAGAGGTGAAATTTTATGAAGCTTAAATGAAGTAAATTTGTATACAGTAGCGGACAAAAATGTTACCACTTTTTCGAACAACCCTACGTCTATTACTTTTTTAAAACCACGTAAAACTACAGAATTAAAAGCTGTATAAAACCCAGTTACAGTTGAATTTATTTAACTAACAAACAAAAACCCCTTCATAACATTAAACAAGACAACACATTTTTAAAGCCAACAAAAAATTAGCACTTTTGAACATTAATAAAAACAAATCTAATATTTTGTAGGGGCACCTTTTGCTTTTAGAACAGACTAAAAACTTACTAAACGTGGTAACTTTTCTGTCGGCCCCAAAAATGTGTCACCACGTTCAATGTCATATAACACTTTTGTTTGTCAGTTAAATAAATTCAACTTTAACTAAGTTTTATATAGCTTTAAAGTCTCCATCAGACTATGCATATTAAACACACTACAGTCTCAAATGTATGCTGAAAAATAACAAAAATAGAACACATCGAAAAAGTGGCAACTTTTTTGTCCGCTAGTGTAGTACATTTTTAAAAATACAAGAATGGCAGCACAATAATTCTAATCAGCTACTTTATGCAATTAATATTTCGCAGGGAAAATAAAATATTTCCTTGCAAGCTGTCCCAAAAGTAATAGGATTAATTTGAAAATTTACGTTTACATTAATACTTCTACCCATACTAATTCGTTAACAAATAAGCGATAACATTCGCGTCTTTAATTTCTGCAACATTAGCCTAACAGAACTTCCACGGGGCCAGGATACCTAATAATGAACCAAAGCAAACAAAGCTACAAACAAATCCAAAAGCACATCCTCCCAGTCAAGACCTGAAAAATCACCCCAACTTAACAAACTTCGAGCGAAATGTGCCAGTGAAAGCAATGCATAACTACAATCGAAACAGTTCAAACAAAACCATCCACCACCTGGTGGTTCGTGCAGCGGGTCTCTCGAGCCGGTGCAATGTGACCAACGCAAAATTCTTCGCGCCGGGTCACTCGGTTAAAAACACCCACCTCATTAACTCTCAATTTAACGACCGTTCAAAAACTTCACCAATATCGCGCTGAAAACAGCCAAGCGCCCCTTACGAACCGTGTAAATAAAACTCAAAATCCCCCTCCCTCTACCCTCTTCTACATCCTGCCCCCACCCCCACCCCTCCACGCCAGCGAATTCCCCGCAGCCGCCTACCAAAATTAATCCACGGGCTTTCTTCCACATTGTCGAATAAAGGGCAAAAGCGAGTCCGAATCCCATCAATAATGGCCGGCCGGTTAATTTGCATGGCTGGATGGCTGCTCGCGTACGCGATGGAACAAAGCTATAATTATTAGTGGCCGTCGTCTGTGCACTTACCGTGGTCATTTATTAAGGGGCACGCCCCGCGCCCCGCGACACCCCCGGCCGTCCAACGAAAACTCCCGACGCCTATGACACACGCCTCGCGCGGACTTTCGCCGAGATTATGAACTGCCGGCGAAGATGAAATTCCTTTGTTCTAATCCGCGTCCGCTCGCCGGTTAATTTGTCTGGGCATGGCGCAGGTGCGCTTATATATAGACCAGGCCTACTTGGGGCCACGCGAGTTCACCACGGGGTTGGGATTGTTTGGGGCCCATGACCGCACCACCTATTAACGATTCAGGATGGTGGTTGGAAATTTTAGGGGCTTCCTGGCTCGGGAAAGAAAGGGGTGGCAAATTTTGTACCTGCGCATACCTATGTAGATTTGTCGAAAAGTTTGACGGCATTTGGCTGTGGAATAGTAGAGAAAATACGGTTGTCAGGGTAAAGTAGACACACGAGACCCATTTCTTAAAAGCATCATAAGTATTCACTAAGAACAGTTTTATTCAAATTCGATTCACGTTTTAAAAGTAGAATATGTATTCTTTAGCAACCTACTGGGGAGTACTATAACAAAGATTCGGTTTCTTCATGATAAAATGAAAACGAAAGTCATTCAACTACGCAGATAAAAAAATGGGTTCCTAATAGGGCAAAGACACCAGTAGTCGACCATGTATCAGTAGTCAACCACTTTCAGAAAAACATGAAAAATATGGTTTTTAAAAGTGACGATCTTTTGAACAGAGTGCAGTTGGAGTGCAGTTAGAGAACTGAACTTTGTTCAAAAGATCGTCACTTCTAAAAACCTTATTTTTCATGTTTTTCTGAAAATGGTTGACTACTGATACATTCAGAAAAACATGAAAAATAAGGTTTTTAGAAGTGACGATCTTTTGAACAGAGTGCAGTTGGAGTGCAGTTAGAGAACTGAACTTTGTTCAAAAGATCGTCACTTCTAAAAACCTTATTTTTCATGTTTTTCTGAAAGTTTTCAAGTACTGATACATGGTCGACTACTCGTGCCTTTACCCTATGAGGCCCCGTTTATTTTTTCCTGAAACGCACTTTTTGTTCCTTTTGTTTATAAATTCGGCATATGAAATTTATTTCTTCACAACCGAAGTCTTCATGGGCCCACCACGCCCATCCTAACACTTTATACGTACACTTAACCCATTGTTCACCTAGACCTGTGCAAAACAAGCATTCTGTTTCATAATTTTCTTTCTTAATCACTTTGATAATTCAGAGCAATCTTCTTTTCTTCTTCACTCTCATCAGTTGAACTTTCATGAGTCAGGTAGCTTCGAAGTTAAGTCTTCATCATTTAATGATATACAACTAGTAAGCCTTAAACTCCATTGCAAGCACTATACAACAGTATTGGTGAAAATCATTATACACTTACCACTTTAGAGGTATTTGTAATTTAACCACTTCAAAAAATGTCTACAACGTTTTTTTAGAAATGTGTGCTTGCCGAAGACGCATAATTATTCATTACAATGCCACCAATACACGGTTAGTTAATAAATAAATAGCATCGCTATGACATTCAAGAGTTCTACATATAGCGGAGATAAGCTTGAGTCTCATCTTAGGAGAGGTCGTCATATCCGGCTACTTTACCCTAGTGTCTTTAACTTTTCCATTGGCATCGCTTGAATGATTCCGTGGAATGGATTTAGAGGCTCGGGCAAACATATTAGTTCCGCGTCAGATTCGTATCAGTTCCGTGTCCACTGATTTCACTGATGACTGTTCAGAGGTATCCACACTATGCAACAGGCTTGCTCTAGCACATTACAGTCATTAAAAATAATCAGAATTAGGGTAACTGTACTCGTAGTTGACAGTGTACCAATAGTTGACACTTTTATTTTCAGTCACAAATAATAAGCTTTCTATTAAAAAACTGTTTTTGACTAATACGCTATTTAAAAAAGTAATAAATAAATAATAAGCTTTCTATTAAAAAACTGTTTTTGACGAATACGCTGTTTGAAAAAGTAATAAATAAATAATAAGCTTTCTATTATAAAACTGTTTTTGACTAATACGCTGTTTGAAAAAGTAATAAATAAATAATAAGCTTTCCATTAAAAAACTGTTTTGACGAATACGCTGTTTGAAAAAGTAATAAATAAATAATAAGCTTTCTATTAAAAAACTGTTTTTGACTAATACGCTGTTTGAAAAAGTAATAAATAAATAATAAGCTTTCTATTGACAAACTGTTTTTGACTAATACGCTGTTTGAAAAAGTAATAAATAAATAATAAGCTTTCTATTTATAAACTGTTTTTGACGAATACGCTGTTTGAAAAAGTAATAAATAAATAATAAGCTTTCTATTGACAAACTGTTTTTGACTAATACGCTGTTTGAAAAAGTAATAAATAAATAATAAGCTTTCTATTTATAAACTGTTTTTGACTAATACGCTGTTTGAAAAAGTAATAAATAAATAATAAGCTTTCCATTAAAAAACTGTTTTTGACTAATACGCTGTTTGAAAAAGTAATAAATAAATAATAAGCTTTCCATTAAAAAACTGTTTTTGACTAATACGCTGTTTGAAAAAGTAATAAATAAATAATAAGCTTTCCATTAAAAAACTGTTTTTGACTAATACGCTGTTTGAAAAAGTAATAAATAAATAATAAGCTTTCCATTAAAAAACTGTTTTGACGAATACGCTGTTTGAAAAAGTAATAAATAAATAATAAGTTTTCTATTAAAAAACTGTTTTTGACTAATACGCTGTTTGAAAAAGTAATAAATAAATAATAAGCTTTCTATTAAAAAACTGTTTTTGACTAATACGCTGTTTGAAAAAGTAATAAATAAATAATAAGCTTTCTATTAAAAAACTGTTTTTGACTAATACGCTGTTTGAAAAAGTAATAAATAAATAATAAGCTTTCTATTAAAAAACTGTTTTGACTAATACGCTGTTTGAAAAAGTAATAAATAAATAATAAGCTTTCCATTAAAAAACTGTTTTTGACTAATACGCTGTTTGAAAAAGTAATAAATAAATAATAAGCTTTCCATTAAAAAACTGTTTTTGACTAATACGCTGTTTGAAAACGTATTAGTGAAAAACATTTTTTAATAAAAAGCTTATTATTCGTGACTGAAGATAAAAGTGTCAACTATTGGTACACTGTCAACTACGAGCACAGATACCCTATATCATGCTTGGTGTCATTCTCATCTGAAAGATACCAGCAATCCATTGGCGATACTCGCATGAAGATCTAATACGCAATATAGAGATAGGAATTTTCACTACTGAATATCCTATTGCTGTCTTTATCTTTATAATTGTAGGGTTTAGAACCCCCGACGCGCGGGCTTCGAGAGCTTCGACCGGAGAACCCTTCCACGGTCATAAACAACGACCCATTCAGACGATTTCAAGACAGCGTCAGTGAAAAAGCCAGAATATCGTAGCCAACGAATTTTAACTTCATAGTACGGATACGAATTCGACACTGAAGGGAAAATACGTCAATGGCATGGACGAGTGTGAACTTCTCTATTTTAAAGTGAGGAGGCAATATTTTTTACCACCAACACTGACGGCACGGAACTGACGCTTAACTGATATGTCTGCCCAGATCTTTAAGCTCTTTTCACGGAAAGCTAGCAGCCGCGGAACACGGCTACCACCTGCCATCTCTCGGCGAGCAAACGGACTACTTCCGCGTTTTTACGGGTTTCCCTTAAAAAGGCGGGTTTCGTAGGAACTCGAGTCTTCTCACGGTGCAGCGAACTTTTTCGAGTGATATTCAGCGACCCTATTGGGACCGTACGTCTGAGTTTCAGCGGGGAGTAAGTTCGAGCTTGTAAGTTGTTGCAACACGTTTATACCTGCGACAGAATTATAGCAGTGCGTCCCCCGCAACTTCCGAATTGTCAAGAGTTTTTAGACGCTACTTAAACCTGCAAGTTGCCTGACACTCAAGATAAAAAATCGAAGCCTTTGTATTCGCGCTTGAAAGCATCCATAGTCCAAGTCTCAGTGGTCGAAACACAGCCCTGCGTTATCGGGCTTCTTATTGTTAGTGACTCGACAATTTTTAACTTCGCGCTCGAGGGATGAGCAAGAACATCAGAGTCGGCCTTTTTTTAGACTCCCGAGCGAAATGATTTGTGGGTCGTGGGAGTGTATAAGGGCCGGCGAGTGGGGGTTGCGAGACCTTACGGGCGTTGTTCTTTCCCTATAAACGAGCACGTCAAGGCAAAGTTCAGAGCGAGATTCCTCGACGACAGAGGTAACGAGTGTCCAGCAGTCTTCCAAAGAGAAGTCTTCCCGGAGTCCTTTTCCGTACCATCCCAGGAACCGTGTCCCAGGAGGAGCCGGTGCCGTAGGTAGACCAGATTTATGTGCAAAACTCCGCGTCGTCCCCTTCGTCCGAGCTGACGGGGATGCAAGAAACGATCCCCTAGGAGTCGGGGATAAACTTGCTCCTAACGATCGGTGAATCTGCATGGACGCCGGCAGGCGGACTTTCTGCAGGAAATTTTAGCGATTTTCGTGCAGAGGCGGAAGTGAAACTCATGGCGACAGTGCCTGGGACGGATTAGAACTAAACGGAATCACTTTATTCCTGAGAAAAAAGACAAAGAATATTCTAATACTAATTCTTCGGGGATCGGGTAAGTCCGGGTGAGATGGTCATAGTTTCGTTTAGAGTCTGCTACAGCCGACCTATTTGAAATAAAGCAACGAAAATGATGTAGAACGAAAGTTCAATACTTTGTCTACATGTCCGTTAATATCGATAAACGAAAAATTATTATTTAATGTGCAAATTTTACAAATGAAAAAAAGTGTCATTGCCCATATCCCCCTTAATGTCCGGGAGAGATGTTCATATGTACCTTTCAGGCTAACAAGTTCTGGTCCTTAACTGGTTATCTGAGATTCTTTCTAGTTTTCGTCCACCTTCGTTTTTGCCCGCTCAAAACTTCTTTGGGCTCTTGCTGTTAGTCTTCTAATCCGCATGTATGACACACATTGTCAAACTCTGTGCAATTTTCATCGGCCCAATAACCACATGACTTACATCATAGCCAATCTTGTTTTTTTTTTGGTTTCGAAATAATTTTCTCCGAATTTCAGCAAATTACTGAAATTACATCAAATACAGCTTTGACCTGCTCTCCTGGACAACAATTCACCATCTTTCCCTTAAATCCCTGGTAAGATAGCCATTCCCCTTTCGCTTAGACTAACAAACGTAACCCCGAATACTTTAAGGTTAAAAACACTGTAAACAATGCACTATCGAAAATACATCTTGAGAATGAAAAATATTCAGCATAAATAACACAAACAAGACGACCAAAATATCGATGAAACATTTTGAAGCACTAGCTTAAATTTCACAGTGGATTTACAAACCTTTAAAAACGGTCTATTCCAACACCTTGAACTAAGAATGTCACTTTTCTACGACACTTTGTGCCCAAGTCGAGGCAGGGCGATCAGGCGTTTCCTTCTAAAAAATACTGTCACTGCCCATCTCTTCCGTATGACCATCTCACCCTGACTTACCCTAATACAGCGGCGCGCCTGTATGGGATACCAGTATCGCGAAAATTAACTCGTGCCAGTTTGTTCGGGGAGACGAGCGGAGGAGAATGTTCAGCCGAAGATTCCGCGCGTTCCAGCTGTCTCCCGAACATAAGTAATTAATTAATCTCGGAATTATACAGTACAGATAAAATCGTACAAGCTGATCTCGGCCCATCGTGTAATATTATTTGAAGATTTCCCTTCGTTCTGCTTCGGCGAGTTGTAAATCACGAGTCGGCTCGTTCCAAGCTTCGGATGGCTATGCAAGCGGATGGCTATGCAAGCGCGACAGTGTTACATTCTGTAATATTCAGCTCGTATAGCTACTCTGGATGCGCCTTCGGTTCGGTTTCAATCCTCTCTGCCTCCATTTACATGACTTTCTCTGTTTATGCCTCTTAGATGATATCGCCGCTGTTTTTCATGCGACCGAATACATGACTGGAACTTACAAAAAGATTATCCTCGGTGTCCGGTTTAAATATTGAGATTTAAGTAGAAACTTTGCTGGTACAGAAACCACGCTCATCGAATAACGTTTAATATTCTCCTCGATCACTTCCACGGTGCCTTTAAGGTTTTTCCCTCATAAATTCGTGCCCCCTCCCCTTTTTTTTCTCGTATATCGACGCAAATACGAATCTACAATACGGATTCAGTGCCACAACCGTCGGTTTCTCAATGTCCTACCCACACCCACGATCGTAACTTCAGTCCTCGTTTTATACAGCCCGTTCATAAGTCACTGGACATTTGGTAAATGTAGCATAAAAACGAATTGATTTGATGAAATGATGATAAAGTATGTAATTTAACTCACGTTGATTAAGTTTCTGTGTTACCAACTATTTGAAGTTTGGAAAAGGCATTCTATTAATTAATTTGTTCGACATCTCTACACCAATTTCCTTCCAACTCTTCTTGTAATTCATTCACGTACCTGTACATTAATAATTGTCGGTAGGGAAAAGCGAGGTAAGTCAGGCCACTTCTATTTCTTTAAATAAAAACCGCGTACATTGACTCTGTATGTAACTGCCACTTGTTAATGATGCGGCGAGGTAATATTCATGGTTTCCATGACGATAGCAGTCTTTGTTTCAAACAAATTCGGAAGTGTTGATTTCGCACCGTAATCTTATAACAGTGATTACGGTGAACAGTGAACAGTGAATTATTAATATTAATCTCATTAAATAGAGGAATGTTTCTACTTTCAAACTCACATTTGGTTTTTGGTGATATGTAAATTCAATTCAGTGTATCACTTCAAATATCTGAACATGAAGTGTGGGGTAATACCGGCTAAAAATGAGGGGTAATTGCAGCCAGCTTTTAACATTGCTTTTCTTTTTAAGTGATAAATGCCACGAACGGTTCAGATATTTGTAACGAAAAAGTACAGCACGATATTTGCTCCTTTTGCAATGAATTCGGGAAAGCTGATGAAATGTGGTACTAATTACTTTTAAAATAATAAAATAATACCATTGTTTATTAATTTAACAGTTTTCTTATCTCTTTTATAAAGAAAAATCATGACTATTTTTGTGTCATTGCTCCCAATTTTCTTACAACGTAAATTTATGCTTTCTCGATTATACTAATACAATCTAGACACTTCAAACTATCAATTAATATAAAAGCACTAACAAATGTGTAACTTGTTCAAATTTTACAGCATTTACTGCTTATGTGGCCGGAATCACCCCGCTCTCCCCCGCATTAAAACAATAACCGAAGCTAAATAAACGCAACAAAGAGAGGCAATAAACTGGCTTCAGAAATCGGTACACGCATCTCTATTTCGATTTGCCGCCAAACAAGCAGCCGTCCAGTAACTTATGGACGTCAGCGGGCATCGATTTGCCCCGATCGAAACGCTTCGATTGCAAGCCCACGCTCGCCAATTCGGCCCCGGTCGGTCTCTGAAAAGCCCCGGACCGGTCGCATCCCTCCGTCTCCGTGTCCTCGGCTTCTAAATAACTGGCCGGCTAGCGTTGTCAAAACTCGCGTACACGCCGATCCGATGCGGCGTCTATTATTACGCCGGGGCCCGAAGCGCTTCCGTATTCCGCGTCATGTCGGCCCAACGGCTCGCCCCGAACGCTGGCCGGCTATGGAATTAATAGCTCGCCCTTTTAACAGCGAACGTGACAATTCAAGTGCACTCGAAAGCATAGATCGAGACTGTCCCGCTCCGCCTTCCCAGGCGAACCGATGCCTCCTCCTCGGGACACTTGGCGATTCCGCGCGCGGCTCTCAGACGCGTGACCTGGACGGTTCCCACGCAGCACGCACAACATCCTCACAATCGGCTGACGTGTCACATACATACGTGATCATGTTCTAATGCATCGCGCGCCCTACGGAAATTACAATTAGACGACTAGACGAGCGAGCAACCACTCGATCCGTGGCATGGCCGATCGTTAGACCTGGGACGCCCGAGCGGTTGCGCCTTGGTTCGATCAAGGAACCTATCCGATGGGAGAAAATACACTGTGCCGATGGGAGTTACGGTGCTTTTTCGCTCGACTCCTCTCCTTCGATCGGTATAAAAGCGAAAGGGTCGTTAGGAAGGCGTATCTGAATTTTGTCTGCATTTTGGTTTCGAAGATTTTTGGGGAACTCGGTGTTAGCGGTGGATTTCGAAATATTTGGAAGAACTCTGGGTATATTGTTTCTGGAATCACTAGAATATCATTCAAATCTCAGCAATTTTGAATGTTTTGACAAATTTTGAACGTTTCAATGGATTTTCAACATGTCGAGACGGTTTTTTGGTAGTGGAAATTTTTTTTAACCCAAATTCGACACTTACTCGAAATGTTATGAGGAATAAAGATTTCTGTCGTTCGTCACTTGGGTTATTAAAATTTAAATCCAATCGATATACGGTGCGGGAAGGGTGAATGGGAGCTTGGAGTAAATCGTTAATGGAAAAATAAATCGAGAATTCGAAATAAAAGTTTTTTATACGAGCTTTCGTATTCCGTAAAATCGAATTAAAAAACCTGTTTGGTATTCACGTAGCTGATTAAAGCACGGCAAAATTGTTCTGTAAAATAGGTACTTACAGTTTGGAAGTGAAATGAATCCTCAGTTAAAAATAAGTCGAAATTGCAGAATAACTTTCATCGAACGGGATTTCCTTCCCGAAAAAATCGATTTCACTGCGACACTGATTTTTCTTCAAATGTACGCGTACTCTATGGATCTTCAAACTGAATATTTTTGAAAATAAAGGCTCGCATCGAAACATTTTATTCCACATTCTTCATTTATTTTTCCACAAGGAATTACCCTACGCCTCGACCAAATCAGCACATACAGCAGTAGAAAAATCAAGGCAAATGCTCGCTCTCCATTTTACTGAAATATACCACAAGATGTATTCCACATAAATAAATAAATCGAGATTATAGAAACAAGACGGCGGATAAAATGGCCATCGCTACTGTGCGTCAACTGATCAAGAACAGCGCGGCGATTTGAATTATCGACCGCCTCGGGTTAGATAAAAATACCAGTTTTGCTGCGTGAATGACAGGAATACCGATTTTTCGATAACGTGCACGACACGGGTGTCGTTGAAGCGCTGCCGAGGCACATTCTGCCTCCGATTTTCGACTCATTCAAAGTCAGACGCTACACCCTGAAACAACTGCTCGGATATCAGGAAACTGCGTGGCGAATGAATAAAACAGAGAAATAACAGTATCCACGTAGTCCGTCCCATACGTCGTTCTGTGGCCAACGAAAATAAGGTGGCGCGACATCGTGGGTACATCTTCATCGTCCGCGGCCGTCCGAAAAAAACACCTCTAGGTACTGCAAAAAAAAAAGGACGATAAGAAGAGGAACGTTGACCAAACGGCGTGGCGCACAGTGGTTCGAGTATACTACTTGCTAGCTGGACAAAATTATTTTTTCGCGGGTTTGGGTTTATATGGGGTTCAAATTGTTAGAAAGCAAACCTGATTCGTATTACAGTTTATTATTTCACTAAAAATATCAATAAAATAAAAATATGACTAATTCAATAAAGGAAAAAGAACAAAACGACAGTATTGTACTTTAAATATAATTATCAATCTTAAAATTATGTCTATTCCTGTAATTTCTGAGTTTTTTAGTTTAAAACCTGGTTTTTGAAATCAGTTTTCTCTGCATCGCTATTAAAATAGTGTTTTACTATATGTTCCACGGCGATCCACGCGTCAAGGGTTGAATGTACGGAAAGTAGAGACTTTTTAGTAAAACACTATTTTAATCCACTGAGTGGTGCTACCGAGCGTCGCGCTCGAAAACAATTCACAAAATATAGTTTTGCAAATTTTTGCAGATCGATCGTTTGATTAAAATAACCTAGAAACTCTCTACTTTCCGTACATTCAACCCTTGTCGCGTGGATCGCCGTGGAACATACATATAGTAAAACACTATTTTAATCCACTGAGTGGTGCTACCGAGCGTCGCGCTCGAAAACAATTCACAAAATATAGTTTTGCAAATTTTTGCAGATCGATCGTTTGATTGAAATAAACTAGAAACTCTCTACTTTCCGTACATTCAACCCTTGTCGCGTGGATCGCCGTGGAACATACATATAGTAAAACACTATTTTAATCCACTGAGTGGTGCTACCGAGCGTCGGGCTCGAAAACAATTCACAAAATATAGTTTTGCAAATTTTTGCAGATCGATCGTTTGATTAAAATAAACTAGAAACTCTCTACTTTCCGTACATTCAACCCTTGTCGCGTGGATCGCCGTGGAACATACATATAGTAAAACACTATTTTAATCCACTGAGTGGTGCTACCGAGCGTCGGGCTCGAAAACAATTCACAAAATATAGTTTTGCAAATTTTTGCAGATCGATCGTTTGATTAAAATAAACTAGAAACTCTCTACTTTCCGTACATTCAACCCTTGTCGCGTGGATCGCCGTGGAACATATTGTAAAACACTATTTTAATAGCGATGCAGAGAAAACAGATTTCAAAAATCAGGTTTTAAACTTAAACACTCAGAAATTACAGGAATAGACATAATGTTATATCTGATAATTATATTTAAAGTACAATACTGTCGTTTTGTTCTTTTCCCTTCATTGAATTAGTCATATTTTTATTTTATTGATATTTTTAATGAAACAATAAACTGTAATACGAATCAGGTTTGCTTTCTAACAATTTGAACCCCATATAAACCCAAGCCCGCGAATAAATAATTTTGTCCAGCTAGGATGTAGTATACTCGGACCACTGTGCGCGGCGCCTCGTTTGCAATCCGCTCATGCGCCCCCCCTTTGTAAAGCCTCGAACTGCAACGGTCCCAAATATTTGTAACACTCGCCTTATCGATCATGCGCGCAGAGAGGACTGAAGCACGTGAATCATATTCATATATGATTTGAATAAGAATGCCCAAGGTGGATCGCGAGTATTGTTATGCGGCAACATGACGAGCCGTTGGCATTCCGTCATGCTCGCGTTTCCCAGATCGAAATAATGCTATGCGGGCATTATAATCGTAAATATGGGGACCCACGGCCCCGTTAGGAATCCGCCTGGCACCCACCTATTTCAAAAGAGAATCATAATTTATTATTACGCCGGCGTCGAATGGAATAACAATCGGCCGCGGGCAGCTCTTCCACGAACCAGGTCGAGTTTCGATCGATCTTTGAATACATACGCGAGCCTCGATCCTCATCCGCGCCCCGTGCCCGCGCACACCGTTTTCCTTTATTTTCTCCTGCTCCTCGTCTTATTTACGGTCCCGCACGGCACCGTAGAAATTTTTGTATGTCGCGCGGTGGTGCCAGGTTTTAACGATCAACGCCGTCAATCGAAATACGCAGCCCGCCGTTGGATGGCCAGCTTTCTGTTAATATTCGTTAGCGTAGCTAGTTATGTAGTCTCGTGACTAGGCCCGGAACAATTTAGAGCCTTTTCACACGGAGTATTTCTGTGGGGCATAATTGATGCTTCAGATTTATTCACTTGGCAGAGGAAAGGATGCTTTCGAAAAGATTGAGGGTGGTAGGAAGTGGGAGAATGTATTAAAAATACTAATTGACAGCTGGGAATACTTCTCGTGTGGAAAGGCTCTTACTTATCGCCACAATTTCCACTTTAAGGTAGAACTTATCAAAGAAATAGAGGTATTTTTCCCGTTACTGATTTACGTTAACCCGCAGGAACACTGTCTAATTCATTTTGTATTTGCGTATACTACATCTTGTCACTTGTACATATTTCCGTCTTCTGGTCGTGTATATTTTATCTCTTATCAAAGGGTGCCCACCCATATATATATAAATAAATAAATAAATGAAGAAGTTATATACTGCGTGATTTCACGATTTCGATCTATATACTAGTTTCCGTGAGTCTAAGAATCTAATTTTATTTATATGTACACCGATAAAACTATACCGAAAGATTTCTATCCTATTTACAATATACTGTTCTGATAGGTTTTTAAAATAAACGAACAATTGAGAAATTTGCTCCAAAAGGTGCGGCAAAATGTTGAAATGGTACGTCTGATTTCTGATAGAGTTTTAGCACATCTTTCGTTTCGTTTCAAAATAACCAATAGTAGGTATAGTCAAATATCCATAGACTCTGGAGCTTAGGCACCCGCAGAAATATTTCTTCGAGTTTTTTTTTTAGAAATTATCGTGCTTTCGTCCCCGCCATATACAAACTACAGTTTGAATATGGGGACTCATTTAACACAATATAATTATCGCCAAGCGAATTTAATCGTTAATCAATTAGACTTTTTCCGCAGCTCTTCTAGCCCACTTAAGGGGGAACACCACCGTGACTCGGAAAAGTAACCCATTTTTAAGAATTTTTTTCAGACATAATTTACAGTTTTCATCGAAAGTTTGTATTACCTGCCTTTAGTACGCTGTCTTAAGAGACTATACAAAAAAAATAAATAGAGAAAAATCTATAAATTTGAATATATTAATTAATCTTCTAGACCCCTCCACACGAGCTGGTCGAATCTGTAACTATGGAACAGCAAGTTCGAAATCACTTTTCATTTTTTTTTTTATAATCTATATGAGTGTAGTTTCCGTTGTGCGTATCGATTTCTTAAACAAATTATTTTTGTAGAAATGCTGCGCTTTAGAAGAAAAGTTTCGAAAATCCGCGAATAAGATGAACAGTTTTTCGAGCGTATTTTAAAAAGTTTATTTTCAATCAAAAAATCCGCACGCACAACGGAAAATACACTCATATAGTTTATAAAAAAAAAAATAAAATTTGATTTCGGACCATCTCGCGTGGATGGGTCTAGAAGATTGATTAATATATTCGAATTTATGGATGTTTTTCTATTTATTTTTTGTACAACCTCTCAAGACAGCGTACTAAAAGTAGGTAATAAAAATTTTCTATGAAAACTGTAAATTAGTCCTGAATAAAATTCTTAACAATTGCTTACTTTTCCGGCCGTCACACTGGTGTTCCCCCTTAAGCATTTCCATATTTACTCCTCTTCTATTATGCTTCAAACGTAGTTGAATCAATTCCTAATTCCATGTTCCGTTCATCCAGCAGTTATCAGCTGGAGTGCCTGTACCACATTTACAATTTTATTTTATACACTAGAGCATACTTAACCCGTTAATGATAAATAGATAAATAAATAAATTAATGAATTGCAACTGGGAAAGCAAAACCTTGGTGTCGTGTCTTCTTGTAGGCGAATGGTACATAAAATAAAAAATCGTGAGGCAAAGGGGCAGGCTCGATGACTCGAAGCTCCATCGTTCGTCGAGATCGGGAACACGTGGGGAAAACGGGATCCTTGGCCAACGATGGAAGCGGTTGATCGAATTTTTCCCAAGCGACACCGTCCACTCTTCTATTCCGTGCGTGGAACTTATGGCAGTTATAGAGGCATCGGATAAATCGAAGAAACCAGGCCTGGAATACCAATCCAGTCAGTGGCCTCCAGTAAACGTGGCGCGCGACATTGAAAGGAATGTAAATGCGTTATGAACATCGGCCCAGTTCCACACGGTGTCACGGGTCGTCTGTGGCTTACAGATTGCCCCATAAACGGGGCCCCGGACTCGAGAACGCCCGACTCGAGCCTTGGGCGCCGTACGTGATACCGAACGGTCAAGAATTTCGTCGGGAAAGACCGTTTGGGAACACCGGGCTAAAGAAATTCTGCCGTCCAGCGATGGGCTTGAAGACTATTTCGAAACAATTTCATCGGCCAACGCTTCGTTCAACAATCTCGTAGCTTGGGAAAGTGTTCAGAAAGTGCCTTCGTAGATATTATGTACAACTTGATAAACAAGAATATATGGGACATTTTGTAAGACTTTTTCGGGGCATTAAATAATAGTTTGATAAATCTATCATTATATGTATTAAGGTCGTTAGGACCTTGTTTAGTGCAGAGATGGGCATTATTTAAATAACGTTTCAAATAAAAGAGACTTTATCTTTATTTGTAATGAAATAAAAATAAGCCAGAGTTAATTTTATTTGAATCGGAACAAATAATTTTTTTTGTTTGCCGTGAATTTATCCGACGGCCACAAATAATTTTTTTATTTGACGGGAATTCATTTTAACCTTCAAATAATTTTGTCATCTTTTCATTCATTTGTATTTGAAAATTATTTGAAGCTCAAATAAATCTGGGTGTAGAAAATGAGAGAGAGGGGGGCGTGTGCTACAGAGCAGTACGCAGGAGAGCATGATGCAAGGAGGTAGTTGTTAGAGCGAGAGGGAACGGGGATGAGAAAGAGAGGGGAATATTAGAAACGGGCCTCTCGCTCGCTCCCGTTTCCTCTGGCTGTGGCTACTACCTCCTCACATCATGCTCTCCTGCTTACCACTATCTAGCACACGCTCCCCTTCTCTCTCGTTTTCTACACCCAAAGTTATTTGAGCTTCAAATAATTTTCAAATACAAATGAATGTAAAGACGACAAAATTATTTGAGGCCGTCGGATAATTTGCCGTCAAATCAAAAAATTATTTGTGACGTTTCAAATAAAAGTAACTCTAGCTTATTTTTATTTGAAATAAAAATAACTCTGGATTATTTTTATTTGAAATAAAAATAAATCTGGATTATTTTTATTTGACGAGTCTGGAATAAAGTTTTTGTCTTTTATTCGAAATCAAATTTTTATTTGAAATAATTTTTTGCCCATCTCTGAGTTTCACTAAAGTTTAGTGAAAGTATATGTAACCTCCTCGAGAAAGAGTGAGGAGCGGGGAGAACGTGAGAAACTCCCCACTTTCGAATCAGAACGAAATTGAAATTGATATTCCAAATGAAAGCTGCTCGGAACATTTACTTAAAACCTGTCGAGCCCATCGCTACATCTAGCAGCGGTTTCTGCATGCTGGCCGCGTGGGATCTTTCCGAATCTCGCCCGGGATGTGCCGCTCGACACGAAGGATTTTTGCATATTTTTGTGCCGGCGCGCGAACGGTTTTCTTGATATCCACTTTTATACGTGAAACTTTCACGAGCGAATAAACTTTTGCGTTTGTCACGGAACGTACGAATGCGAAACGGGCGGCCAGATATCCTCGACATCTCTGTAACCTGCGCCCCTACCAAACCTTGGTTCATCGGAATTTAGAATCTCGATGAGAGATTGCCGAAGGATAATCTTGTGGATTTCGATCGGCGCGTTTCTTTTCCGTGGATCAATTTCGCGGGTTTTACTGACTGTCCGTCGAAGATCGACGACGGACGTATCGTTAAAAGCAGCCAGACCACCAAGATCGGTGGAACGAGCATCACGGTGTCAATTAATGAGCCCTGGAGGGGCGGGGGCGAGAAGGGGGGGGCCTGGTACGTGGAACGGGGCCCCGCGGACCAGCAAAAGCCCGAGCTCCTCTGGTTTTGTCGCTCGGTTCCTGGTAGGCAGCCATAATAAATACATAATATGCACATAAAGGCGAGCCGGCGCGATTGAAATGATCAAGAGAGATCCTCGATCGTCGTGCCGACGCGCCGTGGGTGGCTTCAGCTTCCGATCCACCGGGCCGAATGAAAATCTCCACGCTCCCCGGCGTGCCTCGAGTGATTGCCGCTCGATTTTCAAACACCCCAATCAGCTGACCACTCTGTTCCTCGGGAGCCTGTTTTACTACGTTTCAATAACGAGGACCGATACTTACTGCCAAATGAACGGTGGCTACTTCGGTCTTAACTTCTGCTTTTAACGGTCCTCTATATTTTATTCAACGAGTTCATTCGCAGATCACAAAGATGGGCGTAACTTGCTGAAAACTTACTGCTAGTAAATGTAGAATAAAAACAATTGGAAAAAAGAAGTGGCGCTATCGAGTGATGTAAATTGTGACTTATTCAATTGTTTCTATTATGTAGAAAATGTAAAGCGAACTACCAATTTTAAACAATTTCATTGCATAGTTTAAACCATCACATTTTCATTCCAACAATTTATTTATATCTAGTTAACTACAATAGTTTTCAAGATACATGTACAGAAAAATAGGAAAACCGTATTAATCTTTAAGAAATGTTTTTACCCCGAAGAACGACAAAGTGGCAGGAGAAAAAGTTGTTTGATTGATTGTTTAACAACGATCGGAATTTTTAGGTTACCGAATGAGAAGGCAAGTGGGTTCGTTTTAAGAAATGAGGCGTACGTTGTTCGACTTAGAAAATAACAATAATTCACCAGTACATAAGCCACGAGATCGAAGAATCGACCAACGTGCTGCATGGAAACGTGTCCTGGTCATTGTCAGCTCGCACGTTTTGCTAAACTGTGGCTGGCAACGTTTCGTCGCCGGGCGCCCAAGTACGAAGCCCGTCGACGGTTTTTGCCACCCCTAATTTCAAAGGGCCCCAAGCTCATTTTATTGCGATTCCCGCGATCCGCTCAATTCCCGGTTTGGACGTAACGGCGGTTTCTTTCCACAGTGTCCCCGATTCTGATGATCGCGCGCGTGAGAATTGTGCGAAACAACCAGTGAACATCGCCGAACTCCAGAAAGAAGGGCCCGGGAGGGGGGGGGGGGCTAGGTTCAGCAAGGGAGGACAGCTTCATCTCCGTGGTGGTCCCGCGCACCGGCAAAAAGCCCCCTCGCGGAATGCCCCATAGTTCGGGCTACGAATAATTATGCGCGGAGCGTACGGTGTACCAGAGGACTTGAATATTCATCCGTTATGACGAACATTATACGGTTCATCCGGTGGTGATGAACCCAGATCGCTATCGAAGTTAGTTCTTCAGTAGCTGTTTGGACCAGTGGAAAAGAAAAGAAAGCAGGACCCCGTAGAAATCGCGGTAGAATTGCGAAAGGGATGATTCTTCGTGCAAGAATACATAGATTGAAAATGTAGAGAAATTTTTTTGTTGCGCTTTGTTTTTTTTTTGAGGAAAACAATTTTGAAGCTAAACTGAATACGGGGCACTTGTAAATTAACTACTTAGGATACGATTCGTCTACTGACATTTTATACACAGTTGTAGTTGTATACAACCTACCTATATAATTAAAAAAGGTGGTTTTGAGGTAAATGATTTTTAGTATTTTGTATTATGACATCGGTATTTTATATAAGTCGGATTCGGTTAAATATTAAATCTGGATAAAATGGTGTCTGAATATTTCTGACAAACCCGTAAAATATTTCATAAACTCCAGAAGGAGGCTGTGCTAGATACGCCCAAAATCGAAATATAAATTGTTATATCTTGAATTTCAATGCAGATATGGCTTTCTTATTTAATATACATATAGATAAACTATTTCTGTGCTACCTGAAAGCTATAACCCAATTTAAACGAAAGTTGCAGATACGCCCTTTCGAATTAACACAGTAGAATTATAATTGAAGCATTTAATGGAAAAGGGACTATGTGTCCTTTTTCTTTAAATCGTTTAAATCGACTAAGGTGTATTATGTTATATATGTAATATATCAAGGACATTATTTCTCTCGCGTTCAGATTAGCTAAATACTGTGTTCTTAGAGGATTTTCTGTAAGCGAGGAAATATGGAAAGTGTGGCGAGTATCGAATTCGCAAGGAAAGAAGTTAATTTAGGAAATAAAAAAGTGACATGTAAGACAGCTTGCTGCAAAAAATCGACGAAACTAATACTTACTTAAAACATAACATTTTTTATTTCTGTACTTCCTTTTGTATTTTTTATTTAAGCAATGCGTAAAAGTATGTGCAACGAAGTAAATAAACAAAATTATATTTAAAGAACTTAACAAAGAAGCAATTTTGTTACGAATCTACCACATTTACGAAAAAAGGACACATAAAACACTTGCTTAAAAGTTATAAACAAAGACACATATCATTTTCAAATCATGACTTCTGTTTTAAGAACGTTTGAAGGACGCGGTAGCTACATCCTTAAAAAAATTGGATTTACTTGCATTAATTTTTATTAAGTTATACTATAATGAAAACTTTGAAATCGATTTTCTTGAAATGGCATTTTGACGTATGTGCCTTTTTTCCATCAAATGCCTCAATTGTTAAAATTTAATAAAACTCGAGATACACTTGAGATTAATTAATGTAGTTGAAAGTAGCTCCCTCTTGTGATGTACGTACACATCAGTGTTGAGCTCGTCGCAAAATTAATGCATATACTTTTCCTGTAACATCTTGAAATTTCTTAAACTTGATATTTTCGATGCCTCTGCTATACACGATATCTTTGACATAATCTCATGACTAGAGGTGGTACGTAGAACGATAAGTGATGTAACTTAAAAATCCCTCGAACGAATTAAGATTACGACAATTTTTTGAGGCAGTTTTAGACCGTCTTGTGAATAAAACAAATTGGAAATTGCTGAAAGCTTCGAAAACATTCAGACTTTTGGAAACCTTGACCTTCGTGTTAATATCGTCATGGCACTAAAGAATTTTCATGTGTCTATCCCACAAATCCCTGTAATTTCGACTGACTTCGAATTTGAGACATCAAGTCTTCCGACTTAAAAAATCTCAAGGTTTCATAGAATTTGCAGAATCGTACAAGACCACTGAACACATGAAGCTTGCAAACCATTTTCAAGTCTTTTAAATTTTAGACATCACCTTAGAACCTTCTTAATTGCCTCAAATCCCATCACCATACACCCGACCCCTGTAAACTTTCAAAACAACTAACATACTCCAAAACAAAGCATCGCTACCAAAAATTTTATTCTACACATTCGACTTGCTTTTGCACAAGTAGTCAGCCCTCGCACGGTTGCGCGACTACTTCTTCAACCATATGCCGTACAATATCCATGTTGAACCGAAGCAGCCATGGCAAAAGTAATCCGCTCAATAAATTTCTTTTCCCCAAGAAAATTTATCTCCTCAGCTGAAATCTGTTTTTCTGCCAGTGAAAGGAGACAAAGGTCAATCAGAAGTCGTTGAATCGAGTGGCCACGAGCATCTTTGCGGCTCGTGCTCGATTCAGCGTCCGCGTCAGGCCGCAGTTAATGGGGATTCGAGTGTCGATGAGGCATCGACGTCGATGGACGTCGACGTCGGTCAAGGGAGGCCGGGACAGCCAGCCCCGTTGTTTTTACGCGACGTGCCCAGTAATTTACAGTCGGTCATTCAGCCATACATGGCCGGTACGATCGGTGGCCTCGCTATACGTCAAATTATCCCATATATCATGGCTTTCTTCGCTGTCCCGTCGATTTATGTGCACGCGCATAATATAAATTATTAAATAAGTCCGCGCTGGTCGCGCTTGCGCTCGTTATTTATCGATCGGTAAGAACAGATCGGTCGAATTGCCGATCGACCATCCAGATAAGCGGCTACCAAGGTTTCTCCATCGCGGCTAGAAGCGATGATTAAGCTTTGGAAAAACTTACCGCCGCGTTATATCAGAAATTTCTGAAGAATCGCCCTTTCAAAAGGGGAAGCCCAGTTCTTCTCGACTTCAAGACGCGAACTTGGGTATTCCACGCGCGATACCCGAGCCTGAAGACAAGGGTGGAAAAGATGACTCGTTGCAATTGGGACATTTCTTCAACGATTGCCATTAAGAGCAGGCGAAAGGCCGGTGACAATGTTTCCTGTTACGCTGCCATGTCTATTGCATTGCTATCAGAAACCAATCGTCATTCTCGACACCTATTCCGGTCCGTACTCTTGCCTCTAGTTCCTGGGCCCCCGTGTCCCCGAACACTCGAATTTTCGCAATTACGATCGCCCGTCGTTGCCTCCGGATTGAATGAAAAGGGACAAGAGAAACGGTGCCAAAGTTCCTAGGGAACCTCGTTAATTTATAACTACCCAAAGACACGGCTTGGCCAGTCGTGCGGGGGAAATGAAATTACGAGCCGGGCGTGAAAAAAATTTCGAAAGCCGGACACGGAGCGGCGGAAAGGTGGCGGAAAAACAAGTCGAAGAAGGAGGCCGGGCTAACGTATTCGCCTCGGGTAGGCAAGGATCCGAGGTAACGATTTTAGCACCGCCATCGATAAGGCGACCATCATTATTCACAATTTAACCTAAACCCTCCGTTTCCGTCGCAGCACCAGCCCCGAGAGTTTTAATTACCGACATATCAAGCGACACGACGGAGGGACACGATTATTGATTGTTTCCCTGTTTATTGTATATTTTAAATTTAATTCGGTACACCCAGTGGGGGTTGAGGGTGGCCGATGGTGGAGGGAGGGGGCGAAGACGAGCGACCGGCAATAGCTGTCAAATGCCGCCTCGTTTTTAAATCCCTCTTGTAAAGTAAAATGAGACAAGCCTCGTCCCCCCTGTTTTATAATGTGTGTCTGATTTCCTAACAATTCTGCGAGATGATTTTGGTCTTTATAAAGTTTGTCTATTTCCTTGTTATAATATTGCGCATCATCGCTGTCCAGGGTTCCGAAAAGGGCTTTGCTTAACGATCCGATGAATCCTAATGGTACCGATCGCTTGGTACGGGAGAGCTGTGGCTTCCCTAACATGCTGAGTAGCAAATCTTCATATCGTTTGGCATCGAGGAGTTTTCGTTGCAGGGCCGTGTTAAGGGCATCGGCCGGGCAAGACGTCCAGTTATATGCTGTGCATAACGCTTTCATTCTGTCGATCTGGGGTTGGGTTCGTGGTCGCGAGGTCAGTATGTCGGTGACTCCAATACCCGTGACCAGTCTCCATTGGGTGTGAAATACGCGGAGAGGTCGGATTTTTTCATAGTACAATCCCGGGTTGGGGTTCAGCGATGATATTTTGTAGTCCCCATCTATGACGTTACTGGCAACGCTTATCCATAAGAACGTGAATAGTAGGAGGCCACGTCCGTCCATGGTGACTGTAGTACTTGGTTCTCCGAAACTTCTTACGCGGGGAATTCTATTGTTTTAAGTAATTGTCTACTGCAAATACGAAAAACAAGTGAGAATAAGGAAAGGGTGGGAATTCTATTGTTTTAAGTAAATGTCTACTGCAAATACGAAAAACAAGTGAGAATAAGGAAAGGGTGGGAATTCTATTGTTTTAAGTAAATGTACGAAAAACAAGTGAGATTAAGGAAAGGGTGGGAATTCTATTGTTTTAAGTAAATGTCTACTGCAAATACGAAAAACAAGTGAGATTAAGGAAAGGGTGGGAATTCTATTGTTTTAAGTAAATGTCTACTGCAAATACGAAAAACAAGTGAGATTAAGGAAAGGGTGGGAATTCTATTGTTTTAAGTAAATGTCTACTGCAAATACGAAAAACAAGTGAGATTAAGGGAAGGGTGGGAATTCTATTGTTTTAAGTAAATGTCTACTGCAAATACGAAAAACAAGTGAGATTAAGGGAAGGGTGGGAATTCTATTGTTTTAAGTAAATGTCTACTGCAAATACGAAAAACAAGTGAGATTAAGGAAAGGGTGGGAATTCTATTGTTTTAAGTAAATGTCTACTGCAAATACGAAAAACAAGTGAGATTAAGGAAAGGGTGGGAATTCTATTGTTTTAAGTAAATGTCTACTGCAAATACGAAAAACAAGTGAGATTAAGGAAAGGGTGGGAATTCTATTGTTTTAAGTAAATGTCTACTGCAAATACGAAAAACAAGTGAGATTAAGGAAAGGGTGTGAATTCTATTGTTTTAAGTAAATGTCTACTCCAAATACGAAAAACAAGTGAGATTAAGGAAAGGGATTCGATTTTCGGAGTGTGGGACCTTGGTTATGAGGATTGGCTTAGATGAGCCCTCCTGCTGGTCCGTTGTAAGCTTAAACCACATTGAATACGCTCTATCAACGTCAAGGCGGTTTATCTTTAACATAAGCATGTTTCAATTTGTCGAAATGTTTGATTATCTGTTGACCCTCATCCGTAAGTAATATCGCATTATTTTGTTCGGTGATTGCTTTTATTTTATAGGGGCCTGCGTAATGGGGATCGAACTTATGGAGTCGAGGTTCCTTTTGTACATAAACGAGGTCGTTTACCGCGAATGTGACTTGATTACTTTTACGGTCGTAAATTATTTTTGAACGTGATTTGCTTGTGTCTAAATTTGATCGCGTAGTCCTTCGGATTTCATCTAAACGCTCTATCAAATTTTGTACGTAGGTCGGGTACGTTAGTAGCTCTTCACGGGACATAGGCGTAAACGGATCTCGAGCTAATTGTCCGAAAACCACCTCGTATGGAGTGAATTTTGTTGCTTCGTGTACCGAGGTGTTGTAGGAATACATAGCGAACGGGAGGAGCAGGTCCCAGTCTTCGTGTCTTTCCATGTAGTGTTTTAGGTATTCTGTTAGGACAATATGACTTCTTTCTAGGGAACCATTAGTCTGAGGTCGATATCCTGACGTGGTTACGTGTTTAATTTTGAATGTTTGAGCTATTCCCTGTATTGTGTTATTAATAAAGCTCGTTCCGCGGTCCGTTAAGATTGCGCGCGGCGCACCGAAGATCGCGATAAAGTAGCGTGATAACGCATCGGCCACGGTACAGGCTCGTATATCTGGTAATGGCACAGCCATACAGAATTTAGATAATTGACATTGCATTGTAAGTACGTGGCGGTTTCCGCTAGGGGTGGGGGGCAGCGGTCCTACAGTGTCCAAGGCCACTTTATCGAAGGGCCGTGCAGGCGTATCTGTGATTAGCATCGGTTCCCGAGTTTTAATTCGGACGAGCTTTTGTTCCTGGCAGCTCTGGCAACTTCGCACAAAATCCTCCACGTCTCTGCGTAAGCGCGGCCAATCGAATAAGCTGCGTATGCGTCGGAACGTTTTTGTCACACCCTTATGGCCTCCTATCAGGCTTTCATGATAGTGGCGGATAATTTTCTCCCGTTCATTATCCGGAGGTTGTTGAACTTCGCCGGTGCAGATTTGAATAGTGATGGGCGTCCGTTTGAAAATAATTTTGGAATGTCGCTGCAGCGTTTCAGCGTCGAATCGGTGTAGGGTTTCGCCATGCGCCGCTATTCGAAGCGAGCGGACGCGTTCGGTTTCCGCTGCGTCCTTGAGCGCTGTTAGTGCTGATGCCAGATCCGCTTCTCCTATTTCATGGTAGAAGTTGCTAGCTCCTACAATGCTAAAAATTTTTCCTTCTTCATTACGGGTGATTATTACGCGATTTCTGATTAATTCTTCTGATAATAATTTTGTTTCGTCGAGAAGTCCTATAGCTTTTAAAGTTTTGCAAATTGGGCTGGTTAATATTCCATCTGATGATATAAAATGAGCATAGTTGTCTGGAGAGGATGCAAGCGTAGTCTTTACGATTTCCACTTCGCATTGCATTGGTTGGATTTCACGTTCCGAGGTGTCCTTTGCGTTTCCCCGGTATTCAAATGATTCTCGTATTTTTTGCCGAAAACTCGAAGGGCCGGTGAATGGCTCGGGGGTTACTCCGTATCGTTCCGATGAGTCAGACATCTTGGTTATGTAGGGTCTTGGACTCGTGTTCGACATTTCTTTAGGAGGCGATTGATCTTTTAATTCGTCCGGTGTCTCTCCCTCCGGACAAATCATAGTTGATTGTGGTACGTTCAGGGCTTCTTCGTGCAGAGGCACGCCCCAAGACACTCTCTTCTGTGGGACTGTTTGTGGTTTGGTCTTCGGGGGGCTAGCGTTTTCGAGGGGACTTGATGTTTCCTCCTCTTTTCCGGTGGGACTCTTCGCGATGATAATTTCCATCTCGGTGGATGGGCCTAAGGGAGTATCAATGCTTCGAACGGTCTGGTCTAAATTGTCTCCTTCTACGTATTCCCAGCGGGGTGGCTCGTCAAGGCTCTTCAAGAAGGCGAGTTGGTCGTGCGTATATTGGCCTGCATAGGGCCCTTCGGTTATCATGGGGGAGTACTCCTCTTCCCAATTTTCGAACTCGTGGTGACCAAGTCCTTCCTCTTCTTTTCTAGGAGGGTACTCCTCATCCAGACTCTTTAGGATGGTGATTTCTTGCTCGGTAAGCGGACCTGTAAGCGATTCATTGCTTCCGAAAGTGGAATCCATGAGTGATTGCTCCTGATCTTCGTCTTCGTCCAGGAATTCGGGCATTCCCGTTCGTTCTTCCGCTGTGTCCAGAACGGTAGAGTTGGCTCTGCTCTCTATACCGTCTGTATTATCTTCGATTATTGTGGAATCGTCTATAAACGACGGGGGTTCTTCGTAATTCGGTCGTGGCATGGCTTGACGACGTGCCTGTACTCGCGCTCCTATTCCTTCATTATCGGTATTCGGCGATATTTCCCTGTGAATAGTCGGGAAAGCGTGCGATACCGGGTTTCGTGACAGTGCATCCGCGTTGGCATTTACGCGGCCGGGTTTATAAATGATTTCGTAGTCATAATCGGCGAGCGTGATTCTCCAGCGAGCAAGTCGCGATACCGGATCTTTTATCGAGAATAACCATTGGAGTGGCCGGTGATCGGTCACCAAGGAGAATTTCCGTCCATATATGTACGTCCGAAATTGTTTTACAGCATAAACTATCGCTAGGCACTCCTTTTCTGTGGTCGAGTAATTTTCTTGGCAGGGATTAAGTACCTGGGAGGCGTACGCTATTGGCGGGTCTTCGCCTATCTTGCCCTGACTTAAAATCGCGCCTACTGCTACGTCGGAAGCATCTGTTGTAATGATGAAAGGTTCATCAAAATCGGGGTAACGTAAGACCGGCTCTTTGCAGAGCGACTGGCGTAGGTCTTCGAAACTTTCTTGATGTTTTTCTGACCAATAGAATGGAATTTTCGGGGTAGTTAAACTTGTGAGAGGTTTAGCGCGTTTAGCCATGTCGGGGATAAACCGCCGATAGTAATTTACTAGACCCAAGAATTGTTTCAAATTTTTCCGGTTTTTTGGTACGGGGAAGGCGGCGACGGCCCTGATCTTTTCGGGGTTGGGTCTTACTCCGTCAGCCGCTATTATATGGCCCAGGTATATGACCTTGTCCTTCAGGAATTTGGCCTTTTCCGTTTGTAAGGTTAAGTTATGTACTCGTAAGCGTTCGAAGAAAGTCTCGAGTCGTTGCTCGTGCTCCGCGAGTGTAGACGAATATACGACTACGTCATCTAAATAAACGAATAACTCCTTTCCAATTAGTCCTCCCAAAACGTGGTTCATTAAACGCTGAAAAGTAGCCGGGGCATTCTTTAATCCGAAAGGCATGCGGAGGTATTCGTAGTGTCCGTCGGGGGTGGTAAACGCGGTTTTTGCACGGTCCTCTGGAGCCATAGGGATTTGGTGGAAACCGTTTGCTAAATCGAAAACTGAGAAATATTTGGCTCCACCTAATCTATCGAGAATGTCCGTGATTCGCGGTAAGGGAAAACGGTCATCAATCGTTTTCGCGTTCAAAATTCGGAAGTCTGCTACAACCCTCCATCGTTTCTTTCCGTCCTCTCCTGTCTTTTTCTCGACCACGTGCAAGGGTGAATTATGCGGTGACGACGAAGGAGCGATTATCCCCAGCTCCTCCAGGTTGTGCGTTTGTTTGGCTATTTCTTCGTCCAGCAGCGGGGAATGAGGATATTGTCTGATGAATGTGGGTGTAGGATCGGTCACCGGAATGGTGTGTTCTATCGATGTTGTTCCGCCGAGCGGGTCCCCTGGTACGAAAAATCTATCCGAATACCTTACAACCAAGTCTTCGATTGTCTGACGCGGTTCCGCGTCTAATTCTTCCAATTTCAGTGTTTCGACTATATGTTGTAATCGTTCCTCGTGAGGTTTTTGCTCAATTTGGTATTCTCCCAGATCTAGCTCGTCGTTAGCGTCGAATTCTTCTCCGAAAAAAGGGGAAGGGCAATCCCGTTCGTTCTCTTCGGGAGAGTCACTATCTTTAGGGAGGCAAATGTTTATTTCGTTCGTGTTGGTCTCTGATTCACTTAAGCGTGCCAGATAGTCTTGGTGGCACTGCTTATAACCATTTAATGTACCCTCTAGTTCTTCAAAGTTGGAAAAAATTATGGGACTGATCGGGTGTTTCGCGGTTACCATCGTCCGCTGGTGGTAGGAGACGATGGCCTCCTCCTGGAGCAGATATGGGCTCCCGACGAGACCCGCTATCCCTTTAGGTAAATGGGGCATACGTATTACGTGGAATAATGCCCAGCTACCGTTAATTTTCAAGACGGTCGTCCCTAAAGTCAAAACCTTCCCGTTTAAACCGGTGATTTCGAGGGGGGCAGTACTTAAAACCCGGGCTTTAGAGCTTGCAGACCCGATTTCTAACAGATTCAACGCGGAGCCCGTGTCTACGATAAATTCTCCCTCACCGTTCTCCAACTGTTCGGCCTTGACCCGGATGCGGGGGGAGTCTGCTCGTAGGAGCGTCGTTGAGGGCTCTGGCTTTGAGGTGGTCTTTGGGCCTGCGAGGAGGACCCGCCCGCCTCGTTCCGGTTGGACGGGCGGGCGCGCTGGGAGTTTAAATGATTGCTGTTCTCAGGGGTAATATCACGTTCCGCCGATCTTTGCGGATCTCGGTTTTCATATGTCCGCGATTCGCGAGGAGGTTCATGTCCGCGAGATTCGCGAGGGGGTTCATATCTTTCCGGTTGAGGAGATTCATATCCGCGAGATTCGCGAGGGTGGTACAATCTAGAGTCGCGAGGTCGTGACTGCCTATTATTCCAAGGTCTGCCGCGCGCTCCTCTTCCACGGGGAGCACTCGGTCGGCGTTCGTAGTCCACCGGGCGTTCGCCTTGCCTCGTCAGCAAGGTCGTTGGAAGGCGCTCCGGCGTCGGATCGCGATAATACGGCTCCCGATAATATTCGTCCCTGTAGCGGGGGGAGCTATAAGCGGAGTACGGAGAAGGATAATCGCCGTACGAGTCATTTTCGTACGGCTGTCTCCATTGGGTCCATGTACGCTGAGGGTCATACGGTGACGGGGGACGCGCGTTCTGCGTGCACCCGCGCGCGTCATCGCGCGGCAAACCGGACAATTCTTGTTCCCGTCTTTGTATGTGCAACGCTAAATCGAACGCGTCATCCAATGATTCGGGGTTGGACAATGCTACTTTAGTTGAAATTCTTTGAGGTAGCGCGGTGATAAATGAGGTCCGGGCCAATCGCTCCACGTCCTTCATAGTCTTCTCGACATTCTCTCCAATCAATTCCTTCGCTCTTACGATTACCTGTCTGTACAGGCGGCTGACGCGGTGGATGAAGTCTATTAAACGCTCGCGGGGAAACATGCTTATACGTTCGAGTTCCAGCCGGAGCTCCTCATAACCGCGGCAGGGGGAATATCGGACTCTTAGAAGGGAGAGCAGATCGGCCACGCTTTGACAGCTTTTCCCTTCGACATAGTATCTAATTGGATCTTTTAGTTTATATATTAACTCGGTCAAAAATCTTTCCTCTTGACCGGGCGGTACTCGCTGGGAAGCTCTCTGTATTGAGGCAGCGAAGTCCTCCAAGGTTACCAAATCAGGGTCGAAACGGGGGATGCTGTCAAGCGCCCGATACACTCTCTCCTCATCCTCTCGGGAACGCCATACGTCTAATGCAGACATTTCTAGGTCGTTCGTCCGTGGGCCGAACGATAGTCTATTGCTTGACAACGTCGGTAAGTGAGGAGGGGGTATAGGAGGGGCTGTCTCAGGTATCTGGGAATTGGAAGTCTGTGATAAAGGGGGTGATCTCAAAATACCACCCGTCATTGCTATACAATGCTCTGGAAAGGATCTTGAGTAGTAGGAAGTATAGTCAAGTTACGAGCAGATAAAATTACGGCGGGTCGCGCTATGTAGCGACGACGCGCTCTCTTTTAAATGTATAATTAGTATGTATATAAGGGAATAGAATCCCACTTCTGACACCAGTTTGTTACGTCCTGAAGGGACTTTTGTGAATCGCCCTGAGCGGCTAGGATGATCCACGGGGTTCGTTGCTCTGTCGAGGTGCTAAAGCACGCCTTGACTATACTTACCATGAAGGATAGGAAGTAAAGGGGGTTGAATCAATGGTTACACGGAATTCAAGGGAAAAACAATAGATTGAAATATATTCTTGACGTAAATATTAAAGTAATGGTTAGAACATACCCTAGGGACGGCGCTCCGTCCCTGTAATCGCTGTGCGCTCGGGTGTCGGTCGAATATCGCACGGCACGCTTGCCGTCTAGCGTTTCGCTCGCTGTGTAAGTCGTTCAACCTAGAGTAGGTCGTGGTCGCTCGCTGTGCTCTCGGATGGCACTCGGAAGTTGGTGACCTGGGTCCGTTGTACCTCACTATCTCTAAACGTCGTTCTTCTACGCGCTCCTACGTCGGTCACGATTGACGCGCAAGGGCTCTCCCGGCTAGGCCGTTCTCGGTGTGTCGGATGGAGTTACCCTTATACGAATTACTATCGGCCGTTCGTACTTCGCGGAATCTACGCGGAGACGTGGTCGCGGTATCTAGACGGCCCTCTGGCCCGTCGCAACTTCCTAGCTCGAGCTCCCGAATCAGAATCTCTCTTCCGCGGCTCTCGATCGCGGGCCGAACCTCGGACAGTCCCCAGGAATGGGGGAAACTGCCCCGTCGGCAGCTGTTGCTTGCTTCACCAATTCCTCGATTATTGCGAAATAACCGGGGCTTGGGCCGAGCGCGGTCGTTGTCCCTACCGCTGTTGCTACGGGCTCAGCACAACGTGATTTTTACACGTGAGGCGATTCCGCTGAATCGCCTTCCCGAAAGAAAACGACGCGAGGACAGCAAGCACGGGATGGACCTGAAGGGCCCATGTAACACCCCCTTCTCAACCCCCCCTACTTCCCTGTTCCTTCGGGGTAGACTCATCCCTTCCCCCCCACCGGCGTTCTTTGTCTCTGATAATTCGCGCCAATACGACGAAGCTAAAGCTGTTCCTAGGGATTGAGCGTTCGACGGTTTTATTGGCCTGAATCGTGATTGGATCTCTCGCTTATAGACGATCGTTGCCTTCCCGGGGGAGAATAAAATTGATTGACGTTCAATTTACTTTCAGCATTTTCTCCTTGGGGTGGAAGGGGGGCGGAAGTGACTCCCTTGGAATTCTTTGACCCGCAGGATCACACGATTGACGTACCTATAATTCGCGACAAATTGCGTTCCAGATCATACTACCCGCTGGCAATTAACGTGGCGATATCGGGCGACACTGTCGCGGGATAGGCGCGGCGGGGGATAGCGAAACGCTGGTGGCCATTTTCCTTTTGCTCTATCTGGCAGCGAGGTCCTTTCCGCCGATTCGCAGCTAGACGGGCCCGTGCGGATCGCAGATATCGCGTTTCCGGTGCCGCGGTGATTCCTCATCCGTTGCGGCGCGCTAGTTCTTCCGGTGATTAAGCGGCGAAGGGGGCCCCGGGTCCGCTCTGTAATTTGCAGAGACATTATACGGCTTGATTAAAATAATAATGCCCGGGCCGCCACAGTCGGCGAGCGCCGGGTCGGGCCCAGCCGAACCGGCTTATGAATATTGATCCCCATCCGGTGTTTGGTAATAAACATATCGTGCGGCATCGTTTTTACATTGGCATCACAATGGAGTCGAGGAGCGTAATGTCAACCGGCGGCCAACGGATTATTGTAATCGGATTATTTTACGTCCGCTTTTTCGCGACCGACCATCTCTCTCTCTCTTCGGCGGCGCGGATTGAATATTTATGATTCCCATAAGTCGCCGATTAATTGCACGCGACGAAGGACGTTGTTACGCCAGGCAAGATTGTTTCTTGTCGCTCGGAGGGGGCACTAACGCGTCGCAACTATCTCGCCCGTCGGATATGTATATTCATCGACGCGCACCAAACATCTGCTCCCCTCAATATCCTCTGCCATTCTTGTCGTTAATGATCCTCCTCTGCGGGACCTCCTAACGAACGTATCCCCGTGCCCCGATTGACACTTTATCCGCCGCTGTCCCTGCGAGTTCGGGATTTCGAGCTACTGTTGCGCGTGGACGTAAGAATTCCATTACTTTCCTAACGATTTAGGTATCTGTCTCCGCTCCTTACCGTATCCTGTTTCATCTATACCGTCAAACGAGCATTCTCAACAAGTCCTTCTCTCGGTCCACTTTTCCTCTCGCTGTCTCGCGATTTTTACCTACCATGGCGCGCGTGTCTATATGGATTCCCTCTTATTTCACATGTATCAGCGATACATCTGTAATTAAAACATCCCCGTTGTATTCGCAGGATGTAATCATATAAGTTTTCAAGATAAAGAAACAATTCGGAATTTTTAAGGAAATAGGCCGTAGGTACGAGAATGTAAGTTGGTTTCAAAATATCAGATTAATTAAGTGTTATATAACACGTTGAGTGTCTCCCAAGGGGAGTGTGAGGCTCGGATATTGGACCCGGATATTAAAAAATTCTGAAACTTTGTGAATGTGTAAGAGATTTCCTCCTGATTACAACGCGATTTTTGTTTGCTCCCCAAATTCACTCTAAGGGGGTGTAGTTGACCCCTGAATATCCGGTTGTTTTCCGATCTTGTGTTATATCTCGTGAACTGTAAAATAATTTTTTACCATATGATAGATCTAATTAAAAGAAGTAACTTTCGTCTTGAAACTTTTTTTTCTATCTCTTACAGTTCGCGAGTTATAACACAAAATCGGAAGATAGCCGAATTTTCAAGGGTTAATTCCACCCCGTTCGAGTGAATATGGGCAGCAAACAAAAATTGCGTTGTAACGAGGAGGGAATCCTCTACGTATTCACAAAGTTTCAGAATTTTTTGAATTTCCGGGTTCGAGATCTTTCGTTGTCAGTAGAATTTTAATTTACTGACTGCAGCATTCCTCCACCAAAACGCCTACGATTTAGCCCACTTACCCATCACCGCTGTAAATTGGTATACCTTCTCTTGTAACCACAATATTAAACCTGACGATGTAATCGTATCGCCAGAACAGACACGACTGATCATACGTAATTTATCAAGTCATTCATAATTTCTTTCTTTTATTTTTTAAGAAACGTCATATTGCGGAACATTCCGCAACGGGGATATCGGTCTGTCGCTGCCCGCAGAATATTCCACATTGGATGATGCAATGTTCGTGGAATATTCTGCTTTGTGATGCAAATGGGTTAAACTTATGTATTCAAGAATGATTACAGAATAACTCATTTTATCCACAGGAAATGCGACTTAATGTTTAACATCATATTTACTCTTTTTATACGGGTGAAATCGTTTAATGTTCGCGACGAATCTACTCGTCTTACACAAAAGTGAGAAATATTCCCGGATTAAAGACTGACTGACATATTGCATTGCCTATAATATTCAACTGCAGGAAAATCAATGTCGCTTTAAGTTCTTTGTAGTTACAGCTTTTTTCCTGTCCGCGCTTATTTCAATACCGAATCGAAAGATATGCTTTTTCCTTTGATGAAAACTTAACTGAGGATACATATCGCAGAGGCAAATCTCTGCGATATTTAAGAGGCAAATCTCTTTATGACGCCATCAGCGTCCATTTAGTATTCGTTTCCGTCGAAACGGTTTCGCGTGGGGTCGCAAAAGGTGTGAAAGGGCACCGGTCTTGACTGAAATGAAGATAAAATGGCCAAAAATCGAGGGGTCGGGGAACGGTGGACCATGTAAGATTGCAGGGGGCCGTCGAATAGGCGACGGCGGCCTTACTACTGTTGGGTAGCGGAACCCCCGCTGACATTCGGCCCCCCCATCGACACCTGACAACCTGCTGGCTGCTACCTACAAATTACTTTGCGTTCTGACCCCTGCTATCACGATGCTCGTCACGAGTTGCCCGATGCGTTCCACGCAGCGCTGACAGAGTATTGTTTTTACCAAAAAAGTAGAACACCGTGTTTGAAGAAAAAGTTGCGTCGTTCGATCATACGAGACTTGTCGGCAGACACGGGTACACTGGAACTTCGTTATGTGCTTGCAGGCGAAGCCCATTTATTGCCCATTTATGGCAGGTATACATAGTTACTTGGCGAGGACAACAAATACAGTACAAAGTGATAGGGGGAGGGGAAGCGCAGATTTCAGTTTCATGCAGCTAATTGGCTGCCTCGATTATCGCGGTTCTACTGTAGGGTGACCGCACCTGGTATCGCCTAGCAAAAGTTAAATCGCTGTCAATTGAATAATAATTGATATTTTTCCATGCACTTCGTTTCAAAGTAAAGAGAAATTATTCATCTTTCACGTAGAATAAGTTAGATTCATTGAAACCTACAAATTTTTAATTAGGAATTAAAAAACGTTAGACGTGCAAAAATCTGGCCTTGAAAAAAGTGTACTTAATATCGCCCACTCAAGAAATATTAAATTCATATATACATGAGTTTTTAAAGTAACTTCTACATGTGCTTTAATTATTTCTTGCTCTATAAATGTTTTTTCATCAAGATTGTATTTTATTTTTATTACACAATATGATCTTTAAAATGTTTTATTTTTAATGTTCGCTTGTACATAGTGGACAAGTGAAGTTCATTTCGGTTGCTCCGCTTATTCGTGACTCCATCTGTAACAAACGTTACATCGAAACCATTGTTCTCAGTAGGCGGCATTAAGAACGCGCATACTGCTAAAAGAAAAACGCTATTTTCATTATGAAAAATATTTATAATCAATTATCATTGATTAGGTATTTCTAGTAGATATTCTTACATTCACAGAATTATTATGCTTACCTTCTCCGAATGTGATGTAAAATTGTGGCAGGCCAATAAATTTTTACACTGTTAAGATTCTCTAAAATACTTCCCTTTCTGCAATTGTTGATCACATGACGCTGCAATTACAGTATGTCTTCCTACGTATATTTAGGTACTAATACAGTGCATAGCCGATAAATTTTTGAGCTTACTTTGCGAGATACATATAGCGAGTGGCGATATTAGGTACGGTCACCCTACCTAGTAAACGAAAAAAACATTCGAGGCTACTGTGTAGGATTATGATTGTTTATCTTACTCGCGCAAATACGTAATCGAGGAAAATCGAAGACTTTCCATACCTCGAAATTCGTTATTCAAATATATGCAGTTGAACGGCATTCGTATCGAGACGAAAGTTGAGTGTATTTATACCAGCGGAATAATGTTGTACACGAAGAAGAAGACGGCAACGATGAATGGGAAGAAAACAGTCTCGTGGAGAAATATGAAAGGAATAACAAGAACGACGGACCGAGTATATAAATCCAGGAGCGAATGCTACATGGTGGGCCCCACGCTGTTAATTACCGGACCACACATCTCGCCACGGTGTCCTTTCAACGTGTAAATTCCAAGTATAACATTCTATGACGAATCGCCGCAAGAAAAGATTCCCGCTCCCTTCTATCCTCGAAGGGCCGGCTTCCTTTTTTTTTTCTCTAAACGAGCCAATGACGGATCAAATATGAAGAATTTCTGATCGTCCAGTCGGAAATGAGATTTATCTACCCACCATTAATTCTTTCCCTTCTTTTTCTCTCACATTATTACTACACTGGCAGGCAAGCAATTTCGATTCCATAAGAGCCTGGCTAAGAAGCCCACACACCTTCCGCCCTTATCATTTCCCTCGCAATCGACGCTCAGGCGAAATCTCGAGTGCATTAAAGCGTCCGGACGGGATTTACACTCCCCTCGCGATCGGGGGTGGCCCCGGGGAGCGAGTCATAATAATCCCAGAGGGCCGGCTACGTAACGCGACAATTTCTCGGTGCATTAAGGGGGGCTTACATATTTTATAGGGATTTTTGCATATAATTTTACGCCGCGTTAGAGCGACATTTAAATAGGCCAGCTGGATAAACAGACGGAACGCGACTCCTCTTTTCCAGGGGGGGAAGAAAGGGTGACATTCCGCCCCGCAGGTCGGTGTAGAGACGGCGGAGAAGGGAGCTCCGCACCCCTGGGAGAAACGAGAGATAGAGCTTTACGGCGGAGCCGAGGGGGGGAGAGGTGTTTGCGTAGCATGCGATACATGTGTCCATGCCTCCCACCCCGGGGGTGACAGAAACGATTTGACGATTCACTTAAGAGCGGCTCCTCGCCTTATCGGCGATCGGCCCGCCGATAATCGCTGCGCTTCCACGACAATCTTTTCCTCCTCGAAACGCAATCGCATCGGGAATTGGATGGGATGCGTTTTGATCGAGGGTGGGGGGGGGGGGGTCGGGGCACGCGACGAAAAGAGGTGTCGGGCCCTCAGGTACTTCGATAATTCGGCTCGAGTGACCTCTCTTCTTTTCTCTGGGGCATACAAATTGCGTTCTGTAATATAATGCACGATGGTTACACTGAATGGGCCGCGAATAACTACGGAACCTCCCGTTTTGTTCCCCAAACAGCATGTACATTTCGATTCGTGCTCAAAGCATGGAGAAGCAGACAGTGGCGCGTCGCGCGAGAGTCGGGATCGCCCAAACTGGGTAAAAGGCGAGTCCAGTTCGAAGGGCTCTTTCCGGAAGGAACGAGATCGGCACTTGATGCGCTTTAATTAAGTTCGCTGATTTCCGGATTCGATTTGAGCGAAGCTGAACGAGCGTCGGCGCCGCGGCGGAAGGGCGGGCTGGGGAGGGGGTGGCTGGGGTTGCAGGGTTGCCGGATCGCGTAATGAAATATGCGTGACGAGAGGTCCCACGAGTCCTCGACTCGCGCCACCATTACTCAGTTCAGTTCAGCCCGATGCGGTTCCAGTTTCTGCTCCGGGAAGGGTGGCTGCGCGTTATATTATTCAATTATGTCATTCCAGTTATACGGGCACGATGCCGGGACTCGGGGGGAGAGAGGGGAGGGGGGGGGGACAGAGGGACAAAGAGGAGATCCCCTCCTGAACGGTCCGCGCCGGCGGTGCGAGGGGTGGCCATTATGAAATTGTAGTTACTCGATTAATTTCAACCCCGGGCGCGCGAATTATCATAAGATAATGGGTCTGGTTTAATTCGCCGGAGAGGGGTGGATTTAGCCAAGTGTTTTATCGCTGATTACGCGCGCCGTTCCTTTACCCCCTCCAGCGCGCGACGCTCTGGCTCTTTTTAATCAGGAAATTAATCGCGAAATTTTAAAGGCCGTCCCTTCGCGGAGGAGTTTGGAGCCTAATCGCGATTGGTTCGCTGCTTAAGAAACATTATTGGGAGACACAGATTAGTGTCTGTCGAATTATGCAATTTTCCTATCGATCTCTCATACTTTCCCTAGTAGCACAAAATATTGAATGCTCATACATCCAATATTAAAAAGAGGTTCAATCTCTTTTTGATATTTAAACATACATACAATATTTATTCTAGATTAAGAAGAAAATATATTTTCCAAATATGCTGGAAATATTAATTTTATATTATGAAAAAAATATTCTTTTTTCAAATATAAAGTAAATATTTATTTACTGTTTGAAACAAAACATTTTTTCCGAATTGTCGGGAAATATTCATTTTATATTATGAAAAAAACATTCTTTTTCAAATATAAAGTAAATATTTATTGAATGGTAGAAAGAAAACATTTTTTCCCGAATGTTTCATATTTTCTAAACCTTTATTTCACATTTTCAGTATGTGTATATAATATTTGGAATCAACATTTTTTTCATATTAAAAAGTGTGGCTAAAAAAATATTTTCTTAATATTTGGAAAAAATATTTAACCAATATTTTGTGCTACTAGGGTTTGTTACTAAACAGAAATCCATGAAGTATCGTAGAAAATAATTACACCCAAAGGCACGAATGATGACCGTCGTCATCCCCCCCCCCCCATTTAAGGGGTTGTGTCTGCCTGTAAAGTCTGAAACACAAGTATTTTCGGGATTTTTAAACTTGAAGACATTTTTAAATAAACGGTTGTAAATTTGAAAGTGTATATTTTAAAGTTCTTGTAGCTTGTTTTGCAGTCCGATATCTAAATAAATAATGGAATTATAGGCGATCTTCCGGCAGCGTTTTTTATTACGATGATCACTGTAACTTTGACCTGGTTCATCAGAAATAAAAAATTCGACCAGTTAGTATATTAGATTGTCTTGTCCTTAATCGTGGCCTTTTCATTTCCGTTGCGTAGTTTTTATTTTACAGATGAAAAATGATGAAAAGTGAGAACGAATTCCGTGACGAAAATCGATAGCAAATTAATTTTTTGGGATAATGAACGATTAAGGACTAGATAATCTAATATACTAACTAAATTTCCGCGATTTTTTATTTCAGATGAACCAGGCCAAAATTAGAGTGGTCTACTGAAAAAAAGATCGCTGATATTTCTTTTATTTAACTGTATTTTCCATCGCGAACATTTCTACAAGTAGCTTAACGTGTACACTTTCGAATACATAAAGGTTTGATTAAAAAAGCCTTCAAGTTTTATAACATAACCCCTTGAATAGCATATACCTTAGTTCAATTTATCTGGGAAACAGAGAACTTTCTATTAAATTACGCGATTCCCCTATCTATACCCAATACTTTTGTTTCTAGATAGAAATCCTTGAAGTTTCATAAAAGGGAACAACACTGAAAGGGCACAAATGATGGGCCACGTTTTCTACTTTCTTCTTCGACTAACGCATATCTTACCTCAGTTTACCTGAAAAAAAATAGGGAACCCTCTATGAAATTAAAAGATCCTCGTATCCATTCCTTACACTTTTTGTCACTAGACACAAATCTACACAAATCTTTCATCCTTCGTCAGTGGAAAGCCACTTGCCAAAATTTCTACCTCTCTCAATTCACCGTAATAAATTGAACTCTCATCCGTCCCCTACTTTTGTCAATAGCCTGAGATTCATGAAGCTGCATAGAAGCACACATCTGTCGCTGAAAAGTCCTTACTGCGTTGATAACACTCAGGATCGCTTCTATCTCTGCCAATTCACCACGATATTGTAAAATCTTACCCCTCCGAAGTCCCTCCGAGCCTTCGCGTGGACCAACCCTTGGGTGCAGTCCTCGTTCGAGGAAGGCATTCCTGGCAGAGTGAAAAAAGGAGGTCCCCAGGGTACGTCGGCGGCGCGGCCAGGGCGCCGGTCCTTCGCTTTGATTTATGTGCTTGTAAGTGACGTCACTCGTGTGTAACCGTCGAGCCCCAGCGGCTCTGTGTGCACAAAGGATCCGGCGTCATATTATCCCGGGCGTAGCGTATATAAATGACCGAAATTGGGACTTATTGTGTTTGTCATCGGTGCCGGAAAACTCCCGCGCTGATTTATCGCCTGCCCTCTCGGTCCTTCCCGTCGACCACGCTTCACACCCTTTCCTTGGGCAAGACACTGCCCCGTTCCAACCGAGGACCACGTTCTCCCCGACTCTTCTGATCGCTTGCGTCCCGCCGCATCCCGCAAACAAGCCTTTCCCGAGCAATACTATCTCTCAAGGCTCAATGACTTTCAATATAAATACATTTCTCGCGGATCTGGAGTCAGAAATCGAATTTTTTTTAATCCTGCATTGTGAATTTGCATCATTCAATAGTAAGCTTAAGTGGCAATAGTAGCTCCAACATCGATTCCCTCGCAGACTTCATAGGCGAATGCTCCTCTCACTGAAGTCACGAGTGAAGATTCGTACAGTGGCGAAAGTTATCGCATAAGTCGTTACTCGGCCGCCGTGACTCGTCTAAAGCTCATCTACATGTTTCTTCTTCCAGAGCGGGCTTTATCGAAGTATGCTAATTCCACGGCGAAAAGATGCAGCCGCGTTAAAGCGATCGCGCGAATAAGATATACCGTGCAGATATCTACGGTATAATCCGTGGTATTAGTAAGCGTCCCTGTGACACTAGCATATTCTGCCGGGCCACTCCATTTGCACCCGGACCCCTATCTCGACGTCCTTCCAGTTCAATATAATACCCGGTAATTCCCCCGGGAGAACGATTCACCGTGGATCCCGGGGCCGAGCAACTCCTTCCCCCTGGATCGGATTCAACCCCCGTAAAATAACGGGACGGAATACGTTTTGACAATTCTATTACGATTATTTCGTCGTGGCTGGCAGCTGCTCCACGCCTCGGACCCCGGTGACAGGTAGCCTCTCCGTTTTATCGCGCCTAATAAGACGCGGGGGCGTATATCGAGGGACGCCGGGTTCAGCTGCGCTCCACTTACGATTAATAACACAGGACTGCAGATTTCACGGTTCTTATCTCACAATATGCTGTCGAAGGAAATTAGCGGCGAAGAGTTACTAAACTCACAGCTCAAGATTAACTCGCGTGGCTTGGTGACCCAGCTAACTTCTAACATTTATCTGCACCAACTGTTATGACAACCTTAAAGCCGTCCGTAGTCGATGTAGTACGAAACTTTTATTCTGCTTCTCGGATTCAGCACCCAAAAATGTGTTGAAAACAGCTGAAATATTGAAGAAAAAAATTATTTCCCAGCTTTCAGGCAGAGGTGGAAACAGGCTTTCAATGTAGAGTTTCGACGGACGTACTTGCGCGAAGTTTGGAGCACTGATTTTGTTTAAATTTTGGGTATAATTAATGCACACCGCGTTTAACAGTGCCAACGAAGAACATTTACTTCAAAGGTTTCGGCGTTTGCAGATCGTGTACTTGGATTTATACGTAGGAGCAAAACCATCTGAAATACCTAATTAGTCATTAAGAAAAAGATGCGTGGGCTTGTCGATAAGAGAATTTACTAGCAATCTGGCTGCCACTGCTACTTAATTACTATTTCAGTCGTGCTTATGTATGTGTGTGAATAAAAACATTGGGAAAGACAAATTTTGAGAGCGATTTCCTCGCGAAATTTTCAGCATTCATTAACTATAGACACACAAATTGTACACTCGGTTCAGATCACCGATTTGTTTTAAACTTCGTATATACCTAGTTTCTTCATTGCTCGAAACATTGGAAATATTTAAACAATCCTAATTACTTATACGTATAAAGTATATCCACGTAACTGGCAAGGTGGAAAAACGATATCAGTTCAACGACAGTTTCTATGTAAACGCACCAATAAATCAACACTTAACGCTAATGAATGAACACTATTGTAAAATTATATTTGCAGCGCGATTGATTCCACGTGCTGCAGAAATTGTTTGTATATGAAGCAAGAAATTAAAAGAAGTCTCTAATTAATTACTTGCTTACTTTAATAACTTATTTTACTCATTTTAATAAAAAATGTCCATTCACTGGTACGTGTTCATTTACTGCTACATCCACCCCAACTGAATTTGTATTATTCCTACAATTAGTTACCTCGTTCTCACATACATACCCATGTACCTACAGGTTCTTGAAAATTCAAACCCTTGAACTTGATTTTCTCAGAAAATTTGGAGTAATACACCCCACGCTTTGGCATGCTCGGCACAGATTAACTGTACGCAAGATTTTAATCAAATCTGCCACAGACCCAGTGCACTAGCCGTGTCAGATGGTAGAAAATACTACAAACGCGATATGCCTCGTTGCAGTTTTACCCTATTACATTACAATCAGCCTCGCAGAAAGGGCGAACAGTAAGGAATAACAATTGGAAACTTTCAAAAGCCGACGAAATTAAACCAATTCTCGTTACGGTGGCGAGCTGCGGTAACACGTGAGTTATGCACAGAGCCGCTGTAATTTCCGCATCAAAGTCCCCCGTCCGCGGATATGTACCTCGAACAGCGCAAGCTAAGGACGCGAGCCGAAGACGCGAAGAGAAAATTCATTCATTAATATTAACCACGCGGGAGCCCATCGCATTTGCATTTACTGTTCTTGGCTTGGCTGACCAGGAAACGAAATATCCACGTAATTCGTGGCAGTAGGTAGGAGCGTTGCAACGTCTTCGTCGTTGTGCAAGCTGCACATCATACTTGGTAAAAGTTGAACGTCAGGAATCAAGGTGAAACGGACGCAACGAATATCTCAACCGTGAAATCACTGCGCCCACATAATTTTGTGACTCTTGAAAGTCGCAAAAGTTTTTAGATCAGCCATTCAAAATGTAAGTTTGAAACCTTGTAGCAGCACGTCTGTTACGTCAAAACTCATCGAACGACCGATCTGTTAAATCGACTCAATTCGATCTTCGTTTTTTGTAACTTATAGCGATACCTTGTATATTGAAAAATATTTGGTGATATGTCGCGGAAAAGGCGGCAGACGCTTGTTAACGCAGGGGCACCGAATCTCCAAATCCGCCCCTGAAAATTATTAATTTCTGTACCTACAATATATAATTTACTACATAAATAATCCGTCGTTATTGTTCCGTTTTTACCGTGCGTAGTACGCCCGGTGACTATCCCCACCATTTCTCGGAAATCGTTCGGCCGAGAGTGAGAGAACACAATCGACGGCAACTTCGTGGCAACTGTCTCGTTCCCTCTCGCTCGCTCTTCGGAATTCTCACTCGCGGCATCGGCCGCACGAAGCAGTGTCCGCATCGCGTCGTACGCCCGCCGACAGCCCCGTTCGTCGGGTTTATAACGACGAATTACTGTATTCGGATTTCTACGATTCGTCACTCAGATGAATTATAATTCTGAAAGCCTTCACTCCCAAATTTCGATTTTCTTACTATAAACGAAAACCATAAATATCTTCTTTAATGATATCTAAAAAGGAATACAAAAAGAATTTTTTCGGAAACGTTAAGTGAATTTTTGAATATTCAAAATTCTATTTGGGGTAGCTCGTGAACCCAGGGTGTCACATATGCCCCAAAAGTGCCATAGTATCGTCCTAGGATTAATATTCTGCCTTGCATTTCTGTATAGAATCTAAACGTTTTGTTAAAAATGCTGCACTTTTTGCTGTCTTGGAATTACTCGTTTTTCTCTCAGCGTATGTTTCTGTAAATTGGAAATTATAATGAATCATAGAACAAGACTCTTTTTATTCATTGTATGCTTAGTACATGGAATATAAAAGTCAAAATACTACGTTAAAGTAAGGACACTTCACAATTTACTTTTAAATGTTTTCTCATTGTAATTCATTGGTTTTCTAAAAATGTATTATTAAAAGAGGAGGTAAAAATAATAAATACATGATGATATATTAACTTTTGGCAAAATTCTTTGAAAAGAGGTTGTTTTGTAGTTATCCCTATTCTTCGCAGTAGAACGAGTTTCCTTCAAATTTTGACCGTACACTCTAAAAAAACAATAATATATAATAAAGTAACTGCCATGCACAGGCAGAAATTCCATTTTTCCCATGAAAACATTCATTTTCTTTACCACAAAACAAGAGAGAATGAGAAAATGAGAAAAGTTATAATCACGAGATAATATAAGTACCTACATGTTACACGTACCTGTCTTTTTCTGACTAAATTATTCGTACTCCAGCAATGACGTATAAGATTTTTGATTCTTTCAATCATCAAGATTTGCAATCTAAAAGAAGGACGAAAACGACACGACAACTTCAAACTGTTAATTTTTATACCAATGTTTTATAAAACTGTATTGTTTTCACCGATCATCCCCAACACTATTAGACTCCCTTCATTCAAAAATCACTCATTCTGATTCTATCCTCATTCTTAGAACATTATAACAAAATTTGAAGTCAATTCTTTCGTTCCAAAGAAACCTTGCCCCCGACCACAAAATAATTTCTTTCATATACAGATCAACTTCATCGACAAGTAACTTCACCTGAAGCTCATATTTTCTAATAATCGTTCTTCTATCCTGCTTCTCATCCCGTAGGATGCATTCCGAATACACAAATAATCCGCAATAAAATTAGCGTTAGGTACGGAATTAAAAAGTTAAACAATTTTAGCCAGCACAACGATTATCCCCCACAACGGCCACTCCCGATTTCAGCGAAACTTTTTCAAATCCCCGCGATCTCTTCGTCTTTTTTCTTTTCCATCTCCTTTTTTATGCTCTACCCTATCGTTCGCTAGTTGGTTGTTATTCCCGACAGCTGTAGCCGCGGCAACGGAGATTGGCGATATTTTATCGTCGTCGGTGCGCGCGTTTCTCTCGCGGTCGACAGGTGAGCAGCGTGCACGTGGACAGAGGCGCATCGAATAAGGAATGCAGCTCCCGACAGCCGGAAAAGGCAGCCTGGATCAGAAGGAGAAGAACCACTGACCGGAACACATGTACGGGACCGTATATGGGAGCACATTGTGAGCGCAATCGCGTGCCACATGAGCGGTACATATTGCCTTCAACAACCGTGCTGCTCCATTTAGGGATGGATGTCGCCTTTCATATCGCGGTAGTTTCACCACTTATCCCAATAGCCCGATCGTTATCGGCTCACGTACGCGCCCAATGACATCTCGCCGAGTCCGTCTTTCCTCGGGTTGCGTCGCCCGTGGCCACCTTCTCCGTGCAAGCCTCACTCTGCGCCCAGCTCTACGCTGCTGGGATTTGTTTACGGGGTTAAAATAAACTACAGATGTGACCCGCGTCAGCGGGAGCAGGTTCAGTGTGAAGTATCCTTTATATTTTAGAAACATCTAATTCGTCTTAAAGCTGACGAAAGTGTAGAAAGAAGTTCGTCGTCATCGTATGAAGGATCTTCGGTATAGGTAGCTACTTAGATCTGTTGAGTGAATTGAAGGGAATCTTGTTGAATAAAATTATTCTTCGTATTAAGATTGTTGGTTATCTAGTGGAACGCTTGAGTTAACTCTCTACGGAGTTTTTATTATTTTCAAACTGTATCCCAGTCGTAGGAATGAAGTTTGAAGACGTTCACGGAGAATAAATGCGTAGCGGGTGTCTCTTCTCATAAAAATCCCTACACAAGGATAAAGAAATATTAGTGCCATGCAACACCAATTTGCTGTCCACAGACTGTGGACAATAGCTGTTCGAGTACTCGAAAAAAGCGAGCCGAGCCTGACTCGGCTCGAAGAACCGAGTACTCGTAAGAACCGAGCGGCTCCAAAGAATCTGGTACTCGAATTTTTTCGAGCGGCTCGAAGAGAACCAACTAGTCGATGGTGTTTTTCACTCAGCTGTTTTTCAAATATCACCGCCACTGTAACTTGGCCTAAAAGCTTTCAGCCTCGCATAAAATCTTAACTGTATCTTATAATTGAAATATGGATTTGTGACAATGGTCGATGTGAGATAAACAACAAGCGCCTTCGTTTCTTTTGTGTGAATGACACACAGTGCCCTGTCTTGCGTCAGTCTTAAAATATCGACACTGGCCGGACTCTCCCGGTGATAGAACTCTCCCGGACTTACCCTACGTACTTGCTAACACGCGTGTACATATATCCGTCGAGACGAGCAACATTTGCGGGATTCACGCAAGATCCACGGGGAGCCGTGAAAAATGTCCCTCCAAGGAAGATTAAAGTTTTCGCATTCCTACGTTCTCATAAACCCATAGAATCTCCCCCCTGGCCCGCGCGGGGATGTTCCGCGAGCGCAAAGAGGAAGAGAACCGAAAGGGAGCAGCCGTGGGGGGAGGGATGGGGGGGGGGGGACGGAAGCTTTTCGAGGGTTGTACTGACCCCTGTTCGCTCGTTGTTAATATTTAGGGTAGTGCAGCGCCGCGAACAATGCCGGTCGCCCCCTCCTCCCAGCCCCGGCGAGCGATGGGGTGTGTCTAACGTTAACCTGTTTCAGTTTCGGAGCACTCGGGGCCACGGTTTTGCAACCCCCGCGCTCGCTCGGATCCCCGGGGTTATGATTAATGGATCTGGCGCATATTAGCGCCCACTTGCTGTCCCCCTTCGCCATTTACATTTCGAATTTAATGATCCTCCCTCGAGGCTGATCGACTTCTGTGATCGGTCGGACTGATTTCTTGCACGCAGCGACACCCTCGACCCCCGACCGTCGAGCAATCACTCTTTCGGAAGCCGCTTTAATTTGAAATACTTGTTCCAGCGAATCGTTGATAATATTTTCAGTGGCGCGTACAGGGGGTGGCGGTTTCGAGTCGACTAACCTCGCGACACGTGTTTCTGACAATTGGCAGAGAAGATTCACGCATTCCACACCCTTCCACTTCATCTATTCGGTAAACTTGTTACTCGCACAGTCTTTACTGTGCGGTTGTACGCACGAAATCAGAGTAGACCATAAACTGAAGTATGGAGAGGAGACGTTGTGCCCTGCAGAGGCGTTGTGATGAGAATGGAGTAGGGAGGAATAGGGGATATCAAGGTGAGGTCACTCAAGGACTCCAATACATGTTTTTTTAGTACCTGTCGATAGTTCTTGGAAACAGCGATTTTTTTCAGCGATTTTTCCATCAGCTCAATGATTAATTCTTGTAAATATAGACGAAAGGTAAAAGAAGTCAGACAAAATGATTTTTTCAAGAAATTAAAAACTTTCAGGGGGGCCTAGAAACTCTTGGTATTTGTATCGTTTCTGTTTTATGCTCATTGTTAGTTATTATATCTTACTTTCAGTTTTTGGCGAATATTTAAGCGGCAAACGGAAGAAAACGAAAACTAAATGTTTCTAGCAAATTAAACCCAGGATTCTTATTGGTATTCTCTCCAGGTTCAATAGTAACGCTGTTGTGACAAAAATACTACCTTGCAAACTCCTTTGAGGGGCCTGTTTCTATAAAGAACCTCGATCACCCCACCTTAGTATACCAAAGGTTAAGTGTATTACGGATGAGCCAAGGACTCAGAGAGGTTTTCAGCATACTTTTGTGACATTGGTAGCGGGGACAAACGTAACGGCGTCATGAAAGTAACACGCCTTCTCTCCCCTTCCACAAACATTTCCAAAACGTTTGCTTTGCACAGTTGCATGTGTATAGCGTCTCTTTCATTGTATTGAGTGACGCTGAGCAATAACACAAATCTAAATTTGTTATTTAGATCATTTAGGTAAGTTTCTCCTATATTGTTTTTCAATATCCTGTATTTAATAATATAAGTTACAGTATTTAATTTAAACAAAACTTGTTTAGTTTGTATGTTATAACAGTTCTATTCTGAAGAACATGCCTGAGGACAAAAGTAGTACCTTACTATGGGGACGAAAGTAACATGTTACTTGTGCGAGCAAAACAGCATACAGGATAGGAATTCTTCAGATGATAATTATTGTTTATGTCTGGCTTGTTTGGACCGTTTTGAGTGAAAGCTGTTCGAGAGAAAAGTGGATCCAATGTCTAGATTTTAAGGGGTAGTCCCACGAAGACTGCACCATCTTCACTACCTATGTCAGAATTTTAATTAGGAGTATGTAAAATTTAATATCTATCATTCAACTAAAAATACACAATACCAAAGAAATGTTCGAAGCTGGTTATGTTTTCTACCTTTCGTTATTTAAAATTGATTTATTTCTCTATTTGTCTCTTTCTATCTTTTCTTTATAAAAAAAAAATCCTATTTTGCGTTCGAAGAAGTCTGGTTACTTAATTCTCCTAAAAATAATTAGTGTTACTTTCGCCCCCACTGTACGTTACTTTTGTCCTGCGGCGATAAGACAAAAGTAACAATGACAGTCACTGCGGAAAACAGCTCTAACTCTTTGTCTACTTATAACGCAAGGTTGCATCTGGGCTCAAATGATAGACAAAGAAACGTACTATCTTAACTCATAATTTTCATTTTTACATCTATCATAGGTAATCGTAGACTATGCCAAGTGTAAAAAATGTTATTTTTGTCCTGGCTCTCCCCTACTTTAAATACCTGACGTACAAAGGAATGTGACTAAATAATTACAGACCTGTAATTACTATCCAAGAACACATTTACTGGTGTGAACCCTCGAAGGTACTACTTTATACCTCAGATTAGTCACTACATCTTTGCAAGGTACAACACACTCGTAAACAACTACAAAAACCTAACCTCGACTCAAAGTCGAACCACCGCAAGCACCTTTCCCTCAAAGCACGGCCCACGGGCCCAAGCATAAACCATCCCCCGCCGTTCGCTGGGAAATAACTGCCGCGCCGCCGAGAACTGCAAGTATGTATATTCTCGGCCAGATACCATCCTACGAGAAAGCCTCGCACCGAATGGGTCCTTGGGAATACGTCCACTCAGAACTTGTTGTAAACGATGCCGATGCAGTTGATGACGCCGGTGGTACGTGAAGCAACTGGCGCTGGGTCAGCAGATGGACCAAACTGACCGGCGCTTTCAGGGGAACAATAAAGTTTCATGCACATTGTATCCCACTTGAGCGTCCCTATTGTCGTCGATACACACATACAGAAATACGTACATATGAGTGGGCCGACATAATTGTGATTTCACCCACGAGCCACTACGGGCTGCTCTTCAATTTTCCGGAGGAGCGTGAACTTCTCGGGCCGCGGTGAATCACGGTGGAACCTATCCCGGATCGATGGGGTAACTACTTATATGTGTACGTTTCCGTGGGACACATTGCCTTTCATCCTCCGCTGCCGGAGGGTTGCTTCCAATCGAGCCATTGGTCGCATTTCGCGTAGCGTTACTGGACAAAAGGGGAGAGTGATAACTTGCAGTGTGGGTATCGGTAACGTTTAATCGCTGATGCGTCGCGGAAATTCCTGCAGAATTTTTTTCACCCCAACCACCCCGCACCTGCGTTTACGGCGTCGCGCAATTCCCTCGTAGATTGAAGATTGCGGGGCGCGGGCCTCGGTCAGGTTACGTTTCACGGGCGGCGATCCGATCGACATCCCTTACACGTGTTTCTAAACAGTTTAATCCGCGATATCGCGGGCCCCGCGCGTTACTCGTACCTCGCATGCGTGAAATTACGCAATTTTCGGCCGATTCCGGGTAGGAAGCGCCGGCCGATCGTGCAGGCGGCTGCCACGTAAAAATAAAACTAATCAGCGCGGATCAAACAGGTGCATCGGGGCTCCACGGTCCGACGGACTTTGACTCTCGTTCTGGTTCCTTAGTCGCGTCTTCCTGCCGATAAAATCGCGCGAACAACACGACCGTGCGACGCGACGCTCCTCTGTCGAACGACGATGTTAATGGTCAACCTTTGGGGTTGTAGCTTCCTTGGGATCGGTGTGAAAAAGTCCATACATTATTGGGTAGATTAAGAGAGTTATTCTATAGAGATTTGGAGGGCAAACAAGGGTTTTCTATTACATATTCTTGAAGGTTCGCTATTCAAACATGTGTTCTCGTAATTCTGTACTGTGATTCGACGAAAAGGCGAAGTTTTCAAGTGTAACTAATCTAATGTATATTGTTTACAACTATCTGCTTATTTTAAAAGTACATATATTCAGCAACTCTCAGAAATTTTGTTATAGAAAAATATTAAAAAATGAACGAGTAACAGCCACTATCCCAGGAAATATTTTTTTTTTGCGTTGAGCACGATTTGTCAGAGTCGGATCATCTGAAATCGAAAAGTGGAGAACATTCTGTTAGTATATGAGTTTATCTAGTTCCTGAACGAAGGATTTATGTTTTCCATGAAAACTCTATTTTTAATTCACGAAAAACGAACAATACAGGCATCGAAAAATCATGATTTTAAGTTAAACGACCTCCATTTTGTCTGAAATTAGTTTTTTGAAAAATCCCTCGTTCACGAACTAGATAAATTCATGTACTAACAGAATGTTCTTCACTTTTCGATTTCAGATGATCGGGCTCTGAGAAATCGTGCTCGCCGCAAAAAAAAATAGCTTCCGGGAGAGTGGCTGTTATTTATTCATTTTTTAATATTTTTCTATAACAAAATTACTGAGAGTTGCTGAATATATGTACTTTTAAAAGAAGCAATTAGTTGCAAAAAATATACATTAGATTCTCCGCAAAAAAATCCCAAAAATCACGCCTGCCAACTAGGCATGACCCCTTAAGATTCGGAAAAAGCGATACGCCGAATGGGAATACCACATAAAGTTGTATAATTATTCATTTGTAATGTGCTTCCCTCTGCGTATAGAAGGCGATTCCTAACATTTTTAAATATTTTTTTCAGTTTTCCAACTTTCTCCATACCCATGAACACTGTATGACCCGTTCTCTACGTACCCAGGAGTCATCCTAGCTTCCGTGCCCTCTACCACTTTCACAACCTTACCCTATTCTATCATTCCCTCTCATTTTCTGAGGACCCTTAAAACCAGCAATTACCTCAGTCCCAATTCGTTATCATTCCGAAGCTCAATACTCAATCCAACACTAATTCCATTCCTTCTCTGGCCATATGCAACTAATACTTATACTCACACCAACAAACACTGTCAACAAACCACTAAGTAGTTCACCCCTCCGCCCTCCCCTTTCATCCATTACACCTTAGTACATATACAGAAAATAAAAACGAGAACCGCCATGCCGACCCCTCGAAAAACTCCACGGTCGAATCGTAAAGCTCGATGTACAAGGGCTGAGTTTTTCCAATTTTTCACGTGGTAACATCCTGCCCGAGAAACGCAAATGAAAGGTTGCAGGATGACCTCTGGGCCCCCGCCGATGCCGCCGGTACGCAAATCCAAATAATTAGGGGCACTGAAAGGCAACGAGTCCCGATGTCCATCTGGCACGGCCGGCCGATCTCGCGCCACGGGCATCGATCTATCGCACGCGAGGGCCGCGCAAAGAGGAAACATGGACGTGCCTAATGATCAAGCATCGACGTAGCCTGGCGTGCAACGATCCACGCTGGACACGCAAAGCCCCGGGCAGGCCAGTGTCGTGTGTCAGTCGGCTGATTGACAAGCAGAAAGATTTAGCCGCGATTATTATGATCGTCGTATCGGCCGGTTGCTGAAATTGCCGCCGGGTCGCGGGCGGGTCAGCGTTAATTATAGTGGTACCGGCGGACATCTATCAGTTTATCGGATCACCGAGTCGCTCTCAAGTCGTCCCCGTTCGGTTCGTGCGATCCCAACAAAAGGCGACCCGCTTGTGGGAACAAAGAATCATGGCGCGATTGCAACGCTCCGTGTATCGCGCCTCGCGGAGATACATATAGCGAGACCCACCCTAATGCCTGTGGAAAACGATGTCCTTGAGTGTACAAATGTCTTCTAACTGCCAGATGTGCTCGACCCCACTTGCCGCGGGGTCGTGCTTATTTGCTCATATTCCTTTTTCTAAAGTCCATCATGCAGGGCTTTAAACTTTAAAGTCCTAATGTAAATAGGTACGCGGATCGGTAGAGCCCGTTAAAAGAATGGACATCAACCTGGAAATTCAAGGTCAAATGCTTTTCATTGGAACGTGTTTTAATCACCGAGGGAATAAAAAGTGTCAGAGGAGCAATGTTGTATTCTTTATACTCTTCGAGAATAGAACATGTTGCAGTACAAAGCATTTGATCTTAGGTTCTATTAGAAATTTAAAGCCCTATGGTATGGACTTTAGAATAACAATGTGACCAAATATGTACCTTTCGATTACGAGATTGGTACACAATTCAAATTTCTTATTCTGCTACTAATAAGGGCTATGATCATCCTCTACTTAGTTAGTTTATAATATATTTCTAAAAATTCCACTGTTAACATTACTACACTTTGCAACTCGCGTAAGGATCCTTCGACGCCTACTCGATCACTTTTCTACCTCGCTGTCAAAGATATTGATGATATTGAAATATATTGGGGGCGGTGTTAATTTTCTGGTGTGAAGTCATCATTTTTTTAGTTTCGAAATTGTTTGAATAACACGAACCCTTAAAGTACCTATACAATTTTTACGCTAACTGCCTTCACACATGAATTTTTATCTCCAAAACTCTTAAACTATTAAACTTTTTTCTTAGCGTCTGAAGTATCGCCTGTTTCGTTCCTGCATGTTTCTTCTTTGACGCCATTACATATAAGATGTTAACGCGTACTTACATTCATCCAAAAGTAGAGTTGACAGGTAGTATTCTTTTTTATTGTTATAGAACAATTAGGGTAACTGTACCCGTAGTTGACAGTGTACCAATAGTTGACACTTTAATTTTCAGTCACGAATAATAAGCGTTTTTTTAAAAAACTGTTTTTTACTAATACTTTTTCCAACACCGTATTAGTCAAAAACATTTTTTTAATAGAAAGCTTGTTATTCGTGACAGAAAAAAAAAAGTGTCAACTATTGGTACACTGTCAACTGCGAGTACAGTTACCCTAAAGTACTACGCTCGCATCTGTTTCGATAATGATGGACCCACAGTGGTGATGTAAGTAAAGTTTAAAACTCATATTTTTTCATGCCTACATGACCAGCTTGATCAGTGCTAGGTTTCGAGTGTTACGTTGGTATCACTGGCATAGTACCTACAACATATCTAATCGCAAAGGGAAATATACTGTTCAGATAGGAGAACGTTCGAATGACAGAACATTCGGATAAAAGTTATTCTGATACTGAAGGTTCTGTTCTATAGGTATTTTTCATATCAAACCCACCTCTCTATCTACCACACTGATCCAGGACTATCATACGTAAGGATTGCAGCAAGGAATATCCTACAATATGAACATAAACGGATCTATTTGAAAACATGGAAAAAGTTTACCTATGTAACATTTCACTGTACAAGTGGGAAACGTTGGAACTGTATTCGCCACGATCCCACCGCATGACTCATTCATTCAAAATTCCTGTTTCAAATGGACCGCAAGGAAGAGGCACGAGACGTGCCGCATGCGCCAACCGCACGCCGAGGCATCAGCAAACGGTAATCCGATGTCAGGTAGCAGCCTTAATCCCCGCGTGTGTGGAGCTTTGATTTTTGACGTTGAGTAATAACCCAAAATCCTTTGAGCCTGAGGAAAGCCCACCGATCACAATAATTCCGCCCTGTCGAGTCGCGGCCGAGATAACGATGTCTCGAAACAGGGAGGGTATGGAATATCTGCGAAACAGGACGTAACGCAGGCAAGAGAGACAGAAACAGTGGTACGTACTCGGATCTCGATTCCAAAGGCAGAGGCAGAGAAGCTGGCTGAAACTCTGTAGAAGAATAAGCACAGGGTGACCTGCAAAATGGTTCGAATGGGACTTGTAGTGTTCATTAACATAAGCGACACATGCACAGTTGACAAAGCTTTGCAAATTAATCCTGAAGGATATAGGTATGGATACAGCAGTGGTTAAAAGAGAGTTTAAACTGTGAATGGGAACAGAAATAAGATGATTCTATTGGATAGAATTGTATATCTAAAGTTATATTCCATAGACAGTGGAATTGTCAGAATAAGCCAGTGGTACCAATATAATACTTAAAAGACAAAATAGTGTTAAGTTAGATATTCACACGTGTAAAAATATGAGCTTTAAACATTCTTTCGACCACCACTGTAGTGACAAGTGTCTGAAACGAGTTTCCAGTTCACTCTAATGTTGTAGACTCTGTCTAAATTTTACTTCAAAGCAAATTAGCATTTACGTAGGAGAGGATTATGGTAATTTGCAAAAATCCCCAGTTTACGTTGAATTGTGGACATCTTCCACTTCCGCCTCACTGTTGGAGTAGTAAGCTGATATGGCAAATATAGCAGTACTATAAAAATATAATAGTATATATCGACGGGCGTTACGAAGAGTAGCACGTTTCATTTTTTCTTACGGGCAACTGCATGTAGAAAAAATGAAACGTGCTGCTTTTCGTAACGCCCGTCGATATTATTATAAGATTAAACGCGATACAATATCCACAAGATTAGTAAATAGTGTAGGTCGATTCTATACCTCCTTCATGATTAATTTACGAGCCAATGTTGATTGAATATTTCTCACTTATTTTAATGGGAACTACCCCAAGTGGTTCAACGTTCTCTCACTGTCAGATCACCTTTCATAGCAATGGAGAACAGAAAGACAGATTGGTGGGAAGAAATGTCACCAGATGTGTTCGGAGGGAAAAGCTCAGCGCTTGAAACAACTGTTGAGACGCGGGGGTGGCACGATCGCGATAAGAGAATGGCAAGCGTTTCCAGCCCTTGGCTCGTGAGCATGAAGCATAAAAATGCTTCGACCGGTGCGAGAAAAAGGAGATTATCGTAATTCCGCGTGCCCGATCGCCGGCATCTAGTAGGAATCGTTAAAGTCGCCCAGGCACGTGGAAGCACGGATTATAAGCGTCTAGGGGGTCGCACAAAGGGGTGACTGTGTTGCTGGGGCGGCCTTGCTCGGCTCCGGAGGCGGGGGCTTGTTGTTATTTACGGTATTTAGATAACCGGCTTACGGAGCAGCCTCGCACCCCCATCGGGCCTGATCCCGTGCAGGAGATAGCCGTAGACAGTGCTATCGCCGACAACCTGCGACTGGCCTACGTCTATTCCGCTCGCAGATTATTATAACGAGCATCGTGTTACATTAACACGCGTATCTGGTCTCACGGGAAAGCTCCGAGGGAGGATCGCCGTGGGCCGAACCGCCCGTATCGAACCGTGTTCCAGAGAAACCTTCCACCTCCCCCACCCTTCAGCCCATCGAACTTTTCGCCCAGTTGTTCGACAGTTACATCAAGGGGCAAGTAAAGAGCAAAGCAGTAATTCCTATCCGTCGATCTAACCCGCAGCTCGCCAAGTTATTGTAAAGTCAAAAGCAAAAACGGCGATATTAAGGGACGGGAAGTGTATGTACACCATGGGGTGCATCGTTCGTGATTAAGCGCGGAGGGTAACGACGATTAATAACCGTGCTCGGTGTCATGTTTCTGTTTCCTTGCTGTCCGAAGCTAGTATCCTGCTCGGGGCACCAGCCGACCGGCAGACAAATGGACGCACGGTGACGAGCAGCATTTCCCACTCGGCCTGCCGTGAAAACGTCTGCGAGAGCCACCCCTTTCGATACCGATCGTCGAATAAAAACGTAATCGTCATCTCATAAATATATTTAATCTGCGAGAGAACGGCATGATCCGTTTATGGATACACGACAGGCCGATGCTATCTGCGGATTATTTTCTGGATAAATGGACGCGTCTCCGGGCGGCGCCGTGATTACATCGAACAGCGCGTTGTGGAGGTTAGGGGAAACTACAGGAATAACACCGTGGACCTGATTCATCATACGGATGTTGTCACGACACTTAAGGGGGTACGCCTACCTAGAGCGGTCGAAACAATCCGCTTCTTTCGGATTTTTTTTCTAGAAAAACTGTTACACTTTTATTAACCCTCGGTTGTCACACCTACTTTTTCGAACGTCGTTGTCACACTTGGTCAATTTTCCATCAGTTGTTATTTAAAAACTATTTGTTAAATTAAGTCTAAAAAATTCTGAGATAATGTTTGAACATTGTAGAATATATACCCATCGTTGAAAGTTGACAATTAAAGTGTCATCATGCATAAAAAAAAAAATTTGAAGCAATAAGAGTTTCGACAAAATGGTTTTTTGCTTAAGAAAACGCAGGGTCAATTTGACCCAGTGTGACAACCGAGGGTTAATAACTATTCGTCTATTATTAAGAGTACATCTAAAGGACAGTTCAGTATATTTGCGTTAAAAAGAATATTAAAAGATTTGAGAGTTTTAGGCGATGACCTGAATGTCCTTTTTTTGTAAGCGTTTAGCGGTGACCATCGTGGCTCGTAGCGGAATTCTCTGAAATGAAAAATTCGAATAGTTTTAGATAGAGTATGAAATTATCTAGGAGCTGTCGGGCCCGATTTTGGAAAAATTATTTTCAGACGAAATGGTGGCGCTGCAAAGTTGAACCATCGATTTTCAACAAAAAAGTCGTTCCTTTTTGGCGTGTAAGAAAAACTAAGAAGAAGAAAAATTAATCCCTCCAACAGCGTCTAGATAATTTCATACGCTATATAAAACTATTGGAATTTTTAATTTTAGATGATTCTGCTACGAGCTACGATGCCTTAGTGGGATTTCGCTGGGAACTTACGATCGAAGAAAAAACGTCGCTGGGTATGGAAACAACGCCAGTCTCGCGGGTGAATCATTCTGGTTATTTTATCATAAATGCACGGCGAAGATGGTTCTAAAAGTCCAACTTGTCACGATTCATGTCCAGATTATGACTTTTCTAATTAGCTATGTACCTGATACAGATTTTTTGAGACCCTGCTATTTCTTCGATACCTAAAAGAAATTTTAGTAAATTAAGCCATAATTGTTTTACGTTCATGAATCGAGGGTAAACGACTCAACGAATAAACACAAATGAAAGTAGTATTATTAATTACTCATTAGATTAATTTAAGTTTAGTAAGATTTAGCTTGTAATCGAATTCTGCTGTGCCCCGATGACAAGTATTCTTCGCCATGCACTCGCAATAGTGGGCATAGATCCAAGTAAGAAGGTTTCGGTAACGAAACTTACGAAAATAGCTCGATATAAATTGCCTGGAAGAATTGTCCAAGGAGACGACGCTGGGAAAAAATATTGTCATCCCTCAGAGGCGCAGCTTTGCATCGAAAGACAGGCTCGTCTACGGAGGTAATAATGGAAGGGAGCTTATAACCCTCCGACTTCTTGCATTCCAACACGATCTACAATGACACCGGGCGGGGATGGAAGTGCTGGGCTTCGAATGAGGCGTCGCGAAAACGTAGCGCGATATTAGGTACGGGTTGGTAAACGCGATAAATCTGGAGAGACGTAGTTAGACGAGTGTCAGCGTGATGTATGAGGGGTTGGGGGTGGGCCACGTACCACCTACGTGTTCCTTTCTTCACGCATAAGCGAGCAGGGGTGAGTCTTCTTCGCTCGTGAACGCTTTCCGCGCTCGACTTTGTATCGAGGATAAGGGCAAGGGTGGATTTCGCGGCAGGATCGATGCATCACGGGGGTGAAGTAGGCATCAGTTCGTTCGACAGCCGCGTTATCTGAAATAGACGAGCCATCATGGCCGCTGTTGCTCGACTTTGCATTTCGATTGGCAGTACGATCGTGTAGGATTTTTGAAATTCGATATCCACTTGTCGCGTGCATCCTCTTCCTTTCTTGTCAAAGTAAAGCATATTGGATAGTTGAAAAACTTTTTTAAAGAAAAATACTCTATCGCCGGCTGGTTTTTCTTTTTAAAAAGTTTCATAATATAAATGTTTCACTTATTCCACATATCTCGAAAATTCAGATTAATAGCCATAAATTTATGCACCAGCGTAATTGCAGCAAACTCTTTGTACTATAATTCTTAACAATTCGATAGAAAATCTTCCACGCTTAAAATTCTTTATTAAAACAGCTGCATCACAATTTTCCTTCTGACATTCAGAAATGAATTTCCATCGTTTCGCGAACAATTGTGCTTCATCCCGTTATTCCCAGTGCCGCTTCGTTCTCACCCGGCGGCAAAAAAAAAACTCCTCAAACCAGTACTCTGGTCGCCATCTTCGAATTCGAGCGAGAATCGTCGCGGAGGGACGAGGACGATGAATTTTATTTTATAGCCGGCGTGGGGGAGCGGCCTCCGGGATCTTAAGGGTGGAATATGTTTCGTATCATCATAGAGGGGTAACCCGCCATCTCCTTCCCATCCATAACGCTCGGAGCCGTTGTGGCAGCCATTTTGAATACATTCTCGCCCGAGGAGAGTTATCTCCGAAACGTTTCGATTTCCCATTTAAAGGATCTTATATATACACGTGCTGGGGTGGCAGGGGTGGCAGGGGTGGCAAGGTGAGCATCGAGGAATCGGCCGGGGGTTGGTGGTGTCTGAAAATATTAGCTGGCTGCCACCACCCCGCCGCGCCCTCCTCCTCTCCACTCACCCCTTCCCGGTGCCACGTATATATACACACACCTCCCTTACTTCCAAGGGAAGCTGTATCCCCCTTCTCGTTGGGAGCGTACGTTTCTGGTTGTATATCCGGGGTGGGGTCGTATTTATTTCCTTGAAATTATTTTCAGCTTAATAGCAAAATACCGCTGTATTTCTCCTTCGAGGGTCGGGCGGACATTTGTTCCTCGGGAGAAGAACGATATTATAGAAATGCCGTTGGATTCCTTCGAAAACTGAACAGGAATTGTTTGAAACGTGCAACTGACACAAGAGAACATTAGAAACTTTAAATCTATAACGAATTTTAAACTATTCTTCCTTCGCTTCCTTTTTCCCACCCTTCTCTTTTGTTTACTGGTTATAGAAATCAATGCCGACACTACCCACGCATGCAACATGCGAAACAGTTCGAACTTCGATGCTGATTACCGAGGAACCAATTCAATTCACCGCGAGCAAATCATTCCGCGATCAACCCCTGCGTACCTTGTCCGCGTCAGACCCGCGGGGGGGAAGAAAGGAAAAGAGGAAAAAAAAACATTAATATTCCCGACTTTTCACCGACTGCTTTCGCATTCAGTCCTCGCCGGCGCTAAGCAATATACCGGGGCCGAGGGTATCTTCTTTTCCCGTCGTTCCCCGCTAAAAAGGGGAGGGTGTCGACGAGCTGCAGGGGTCGGCGGCGGTGTTGGCGCGGGCACAGGCGTATGCTTATTTTAATTGAAACAGTCGAACACCTCCGTGCTGACGAAGAGACGGCCTCGCCCGAGGATATTGTTTCAAACGAATATGCAAATCATGAGAGCGAGCCGGCTACGTGGTCCGTTGTAATTTCTATTGCCGACGCGAATGGATATCCTTAACGCCCCTCAGATCTAAAGGAAAAACGTGCGCCGAATGTGTTCGCAGCGCCCGCCTCTGTCCCCGTCCAACCGTGAAAGCAATTTTCCGCGGAACATCGCCGTTAACGGTGTAAACAATTTTCATTAAAGAACGCGTAGCTGGGACGTTGAGGCCGCGGGCCAGGAATCTCCGACCGAAATGGCAATTTCCATTGGTACTTTTGGGGATAACAATCGAATAGAGTCAATAATAATGCCGAGTGATGCCGTAAAATATTTAGGGTTGAATGTAAACGAGAACATGCGTTGATTATTGGGTTGTATGGAAAAGAGACTGGGACTGACACCTTCTACTTGGGCCGTATGAGCCCATACAGCACACTTCGCTGCAGCAGTATTGCAGGAACGTTGCTGCAATATTGTGTTGTTGCAGATTGCATTGCAATATTCCAAGAACGATGTTGCAATATTTCAAGAATGATGCTGAAATATTGTTGTGCATTATTGGAGTGGCAACGATCCTGCAATATTGCAGGAATATCGCAAGTTCGTTGCCGTGCAATGTTCCGTTGGCAACGATCGTACGATATTGCAGCAATATTGCGCGCACATCGACGTGCTATGTTCCATTGACAACGATCCTACAATATTGCAGCAACTATTTGTATTATTAAAAGCTTTATTCAAAAATATATAAATATTTAATTGATAATGTTTATTGTAATTTCATTCATTTCCCTTACATTACTCTTTAATGCTTTTGTAATATTGCAGTCACACTGCCGAAACGTTGCAGGAATGCACGCCTGCACTATTGCATAGGGCGGACATAGGACTGAACCTGCAACGTCTTTGCAATGTTATGGTGCAACATTGCAATCTTGAGCCGCATCATTGCAGAGACGTTGCTGCTATGTTATGGTGCTGTGAGGGAGGTATCCTCTGTTTAAACTACTTAGTTTCCATTGATCGGTTTTACCGAAGACGAAGTGCTCATGTTATCTGTTTCGTGAAATAGCTGTTTCTGACTAAGCACTCCATCTGATTAGGACCGTCGAATTAAATAAATTACTCATCACTGTACCCACTTTCCATTCCAAGATTCACATTCGTATGCGACCCAACTTCCTCGGCCCGTAATTAATAAGAGTCATCACCCCCCCCCCCCCCTTCCAAATAGCTGAGATACAATAAATACACTTAGAAAATTTCACACCTACATTTCCATGTAAAATAGGTACTTTTTCCAAGTACACTTGTCAATTTTGTGTTTCAGGTCCATTTCTACAGCGTACCTAAGCGACTTGCGATTAATAGTATTCGTCGATTCTAAATACCAAACCAGTAATTCTAGCCAATACTCTCGTTACACTAACGAACCTCTATTATCACAATCTACTATTGCAAACCTAATCGATCTATACGTTCCTCGCCGATAATTCTACCACCCCTTTTCACAAAATTCTGTCAATTTCCTCCACGATCATCTTTTTTCGCGGGCATCGTTTTCCTCCCTTCCCCCATTCGAATAGCTCTCAAGATTATTCTGCAAAACATCGCGCGAAATCGCGTCGAAAAGAAGCGCCGTGAAAATCAGATTTCCCCGGGCCAAGAAGGAAACGAAATTGATGTCCCCGGGGCTGCAACCCCGGGCGTTGGGGGTTAACTAAGTGAGCGGAGTGACCCGCACTTTGTTCTCCCGCGGCCGGCAAGAATATATTGATAGTCAGCTCAAAACTCCATTACGGCCGGGCGGACTATTCTCTCGTAAATACGAAAATGCTATCCCATTATTTACTGGTTAATTGGATTAATGAGACTCGTTATTTCGTAGAGGGCCGCGAGCCTTCCGGCGTCGCAGCCAGAGGAGAAGAGAATTAGGAGGGGAGAGGTCCTGGGGTCGGAGGTTCAGGGCAAAGGGTAAGACCGTCGCGTGGACAAATACGTTCTGGAACGGCGCACACATTCTCGTGGTGTTAGGGGTGCACCGAGGGGGGAGGGGGGGGGCAGCTACAATCGCATCAGAATTTCGCAGTCAACCTCTTGACGCAAACACTGTGGCCAAGAATGATTCGATCATTAATTATACAGGCCTGCGAACGTCAGGCTCGCAAAAACTTTTTTTGAAAATCTATGCTGATTTTACAGGAACTTGGAGTTCCAAACGCAAAAATAGCCACAGACTTTCTCCATCGCGTACAGTTTCTTCATAAATTCTTTGGACGTTGAAATGAAATTAATAGCGAAAAATGAAACGTACCTACTTAGTATGAAATTTTGTATTGTGTTTTTCGAATTTCGCAGCGAAAACTAAATTAAATACTGCTAAATGTTGACAAAAGTTTTTCTATCGCAGGTCTGTGTTATCTAACATACATAGGTACATATCTACTAGTGCAGAAAACTATTCAAATGGGGCTTATAAATTCTTGATACATCGAATAACGTGGTAGGCTTGCGAAATCTAAGTCTAGTGATTCTACTTTTAAATAAACGTCTTCTTCATCAATTTTTCAATGGATTTCATGGTACATTGATCATTCTACTAGATTTCATTGGAAACTCTTATCAACTCGAGTAACGCCTCCAGATCTTTTTTACCCAAACGCGGTTGGATTTCTTCGAGGTCTCTTCTAACTTTGATAGAGATATAAGAAAACTGTTGCCAATATGTGCATTTCTCGCTCCTTGCGCAACGTGCTAACAGGGTTAATATAAACAATAGCTCTGTAATTTAATATTTCTCCTAATCGTGTAAAAGGTGTGATATAATCGTACGAGGGTACCGCAGCAATCAGAGAGCTAAGAAAAAAATTGCAGGTGAATGATTTTGATTTGATAAAAAGATGGAAAACTTACTGGCAACGTTTCTATTCCGGACATCGATTAATTATGCTGAGCATTTCCCGCAGGTCTCGACTCGTCGATCCTGATTATTCGCGCGATATTGCCGCGATAAATCAAAGAATCTAGTTACCCGTTCAGCCGTCCCTGGCTAGGGGCTTGTACTTTTGAAACCGCGACCAGATTCCATTAATCAGCCCCGCCAAGGTCCCTATATTATATAGAATAAAATTAATGAGATACACAGAAACGCACTCGACTTCCGGCTCGGAGTTCCGGCGTGCCGTTTCCCCCTCCCATCCCATCCCCCCCCCCGCCCCGACCCCCTCAACTTGCTCGATCGCTCAATGTTATGGAAGCTGAATAGGGGGCACGGTTCTCCGCGCGTCGATGAATTTCAATACCGTATCCGTGGGCTGCTTATGCGTTCGTTATTTATGCATTTCCGATGCCGACGTTTGACCGCGTTCGCTAGCCCGTTATGGTTTCCATCCATACCGCCTCCCTCCATTTACTCCTTCCGCATAAAGAGCAGCGGAGAACGAACGGTTTTTTGAGAAAGATTTCTATTAAACGACAAGTCCCCGTTCATCCCCGAATACCTCCACTTTATCATGTAAAACGAGGAGATCCCGAGCGACGATATCATCCCCCCGTCCCACATCCCCGACATTTTCCTACGTCTGGGCGCTCTCTCGAAACAGAATGACAGCAAAAAGCAGCCGCCTGGTCCCGGAAAAACTCACGGGAGACGGCTAATCCTCGCGACGCTGACAGGGTCCCCTGGACAGATCCTCCGAGCGGACGGTCGCGCCTCGACGTCAGCTACGGTGCGAGGACGCGTACGAAGGGCGCAAGGACTGCCGCCCCCCCCCCCTCCTCCCCCGTCCGCCTCCTTCTTCGTCATCACGCATGTGACCACCGGCCGCAAGCAGCACAGAGGCAGACGCGGGCGCGAGCAACGGCGGAACGGCGAGAGAGGACGGCCCAGGGTTGGAAAGAGAAGCCTCTGATGCGAAAACGAAGGGTTCAGAGGGTGGCGGGAGGGTTAGAGTCGCCGGGCTCCCCGGTCGGTGTCCAGGGAGGGCTGAGAGGGTGTAAAGATGGCGGCCGGGAAGGGGGAGGGGAGAGGGAGGGCGAGAGGGAGAGAGGGAGAGAGAGAGAGAGAGAGAGAGAGAGAGAGAGGGAGAGAGAGAGAGAGAGAGAGAGAGAGAGAGAAAGGCCGCGCGTCGGTTATGATAAGGCGATGCTTTAATGACAGCGCGTTTCTATGGCAACGGGCGTGTAGGGGCCGGCCGCCGCGACGCCCGGCGTCGGTCAGCACGAGGGTGGAGGGTGCATTGAGCGGCCAGCCGCCATACTAGTGGACACACAGCCTCGATTCTCAGGGATGAATTTCTCTGTGTGCGTGCTATTCTCACCCCCCTCAGTTTCCCTGCCACCCTTCGATGTATACGTGCTCTTATTCTCTCCCTCACCCTCTTCTCTACCTCCTCAGCCGCCGTCTGCTCCTCCTCGACCCTCTTCCTGCCTCCACGCACACCCTACCCCCCCCCCACCCTCCCAGCCTCGTCCACCACCTCCTCCTCCTACGCCTCCTACTCATCCTCCTCTTCCACCGACCCCCAACAGGGCCGCAACAATGCTGCGTTATCTGAAAGCTGGACCAGTGACGAGTCTCGCGTTTCGAACGGCGCGAACGCTTTCTCGGCCCTTCGAAGAGGATTTAGCAACCACCAGGGGGGCGGGTAGGGCTGAATCCCGGCGTTTGCAATTTCGTTAGCCGCTGGATGACTAGGGACACGTGGATACGGTGGATTTTTTGTGTACCATTTTGTGAAGTTCGACCCCCCAGTTTCGCGAAGATGCTGTCGCAGCGACTATGTTGGCAAAGACCTTTGTTTCTCGTTGCTACTCGTAGCGTTGGTAGAATTCTATGGTCGTTGTACTTGTTGACAGCTTCTGGGAACTTTCTTATCCCTCTATGAAATGAATATTGTCCTTGTTCGCACGCTGCTGAAATTCTTGGCCGGTGTCGAATTCCGAGCAATTTCCTCACCACGACCGGCGTCTTAATTTCAATTTGTGCGGTCGTAGAGGGAAGAGGGAGCCGCGCGTAAGGATTTCCCCAGTTATTAAGCGGCTTCAGAAGTTTCCCCGTAAGGTTCGGATTCCCACAATTAAATGAACCGTGCGATCCCTCTGCGTGCGAGAAATCTACGACCTCCTCACCTGCCGGAATTGCTCGGGACACGGCCGCCTTTCAACGGGAACATTTTAGAGAACATCAAAGAATCTTTAATCGCCCCCACGCGCGGTCCCCTCCGCGCCATCTCTTGGTGAATGCCCGCGATAATCGGGTCGCCCTCCGCCGTCCCCTGAAATATCCGAGGGGAAACTTCGAGGCACCAAAGTCAATTCCAATACGCGCCGGGCTTTTCCTGATTTCAATAGAATAAGCGACAACCGCGTGGTGGTTGGTCCGAATATTTCGAATGAATTTCAGAAAGAGGTTTAGGTATGCCTCTTGAAATCGAGCAGAGAAAGATACAACACGGATGAAAGACGACTATGGAATATCGATAACTAATTCCGCCGAGCGTCGATACTGAATTCAGGAAATCCACCCCCGCTTGCTTTATATCGATAAGCACCCAAGGTTCCTCGCCACTCATTAACACACATCTAACCCATTTTACAACGCACTCGCCATTCCTCCTGACACGCTTACTTAAACCGTAGACATCCACAAATCAACCGGGGAAACATTTTCTTATATATTCCTCCTGTACCATCCTCTTCTTCCTCCCGCTTCCCGCACAGTGTCTTACAGAATTGTAATTACTTTTAATACCCACCCTCTCCTTCCCGGGTGCATCCGTTCGCCAAGGAAACGCGCCGCAGCAAACGAGAGGTGCCCCTTCCGCAAACAAAAAGAAAATCAATCTGTCGAAATCCGGAACATCAAAATCCCCGTTCAGAGGGGGTGCGCGATCTCAGTCGGCCGGAAACTCAAAACGAAATCTCCGTCTACGACGAGGAACGGGACGACGGCGAGGTGGGTGGGTGGGGGGGGGGGGGAGGTAGGGGGTGGCGCAGCGATCGCAGAAATTCGAAGGGTGCCCAAGTCGATTCCTGCGGACAAACCGAGCATCAAGTATCCGGGAACACACACGGGGGATGTTTAGGGGAACGCAAACATACCGTGTCTCTGCATTATGGATGCAACGGAGTGGACCACCCCCTCCCTCCCCCCACCACCGCCCCGCGCTACCAGCCCGTCGTGTACACCGTGCGAGATGGTTGGCTGGGCCTCTCCGCTGCCGCTGCTCGCATTTATTTATAATCAAATTCCGTGTATACCCGGCGACCGATGCCCGACTGAATTTCTATCCGCCGAATGTGTACACGCGCGGTCCGCGCGAGCGCGTACACAGCCGAAGAGAATGCCAGAGGGCGACGGAAAAGTGAAACGGCACCGCCAGAGAAAGGGAGGGCGAATAAGGGGTTGAGGCGCACACGGACGGGAGTCGGCAGGACGCACACACGGGCACACACCTACAGATACGTGTACATCCTCCTGATCGAGGATAGATTCTGCCGACACCCCCTGCCGCGGACGGGGTTCAATGCGGTAGGGGGGAGTAGGTGGGTAAGGGAGGTAAGGGAGGGCGCGGATTCGCTCGGCGGTCAATTTAAAAATCAATATTGACCGAGGAGCAGCCAATCCTTTATTTATCGACGCGGATTGTTCGCTGCAGAGACGCGGCAAGGAGATTGCTCACCCTCCCGCCCCTTCCAACCCCCCCCCAAACCCCCAGCCGCTTCCACCCTCCCCCCCCCCCTCGCGTTGCCATGTTGCTTCAAACGCGTCCTGAATAATGCGGTCATTCTTGTTACAGCCGGAACAGTAGCTGCCCGTACCGCTTTTGCAATAACAATCGTGAGTGGTTTCACATTTTTTCTCTCGGCCAGGCTAGCCCGATATTGCGGAGCGCGGCGGGGAAAACTTAGCGGGCTCGTCGCAATTGCGCGAACCGCGTCTTCGAACTGGAGATGAGGACGGTGTACCTGGAGGACGTAGGAACACGTGGAGATATGTAAAAGAACGGTTGCAACGTGGAACCGAAGATTTATGTTGAATATAAGTCGAAGAGAGGGGAAAGATGAGAAGCCGGGGGAGAGACGAGTCCCTACCCTTCGAGAAATCAGCAGACGAACAAAGGAAAATCGTTAACCCGTTTGCTTGGAGGAGTAAACGTTCCATGTGCGAGAGGTGATCGTTCAAGGAGGGTCCATCGCGGTGGGGTCCCATAATCATGCTATGGCGGTCTGCGCTCGGGGTGGCCCGGGTCCATTTTTTCGATTGATTGTCCATAATAGCGGGTGCTTGGGGTTGTGGGCTGATCAAAGCGGCAGTCAAGGCGGAGTCGGGAAGATGCGAGGCTCAGCACCGAGGGTTCGACCCTCAGCGGCAGCCCTCGAGCGGACGCGATCAAGAAACATGATATTCCCGGCTCAAAAAGAGATGACTTTTTTTTCCACAATGGCCGACGCGACTTCTACAGTCGGCGCGGCACCGTTTATTCCCGAGAAATATGGCTGCCATTAGAAGATCAAGCGTGCCCCTGGGGCTGGCTCAAGAGATAGGGATCGCGGTTTGCATCGTCTAGATCGTACATTTTCATTGGGAGACGTTTGTCGATTCCGTCGAGTTCGATTCAGTAAGGAAGGTATTGATTATACATTTAATCTTTGCTATAAAGGAATGATGGAATTTTGACCTGGTATTACTGCCCTTCTTAGTTAAAACGTGCTATCTACACATTTTTTAATTTTTCAAGATGTGTTGAAATATTTGAAGTTCCACGTGCCTTTCACTTTTTAAGTAAAGTTAGAAAACCCTACGTGCTTCGTAGAGATCCAGAAACAGTCTAATTTATTCATCCTGACTGCTTTTCAGATTGTTTTACTAGTTTATAAGGTCCTGTGTATTATCTATTTAATTAGATTGTCCTAAGTTTACGTAAGGTGTTTGATTTTAATGATTTTAAATGTGCCGTGTAGGAAGAAAATTCTTCCAAAGTAGACGTTTGTTAAATGGACATCGATAATTCTTTTGATTGGGAAGACTTCGCTTCTCAGCACAAATTAAAAAGAAATTTCTGCTAGACCATATCTTCATGATTTTGTATCTGTTCAATTCACAAGAGGGGAAGAAAATCTTAAAATATAAAAATGATTTTTCTGTCGAATTTAAGGAGTTCAGTTTTCTTAATGCAAAAGCAATGAAAACTAAGTTATCAAAACCAAAAGCCAGAGTTCAATGTAAAGGAATTTCAGCAGTGAGAGAAGAATATTTAATTACGAAATTGAAGCCAATCATGCCAGCCGATCGGCTTGCATTTTGGGAATCATTAAACGTGTCTAATAATAATGACGATGATGATTATTAACTTTAAATCGTTATGTTCGTGTCTATGTTTAATTTGTTCGTATGTTTAAGTTATATGTATATGTTTATGTTGGTTTGTTTATCTTTAACTACCTAGTTTATGTCAATTTAATTTTTGTTTAAGGTGTACATTTAAAAGTATGAATTAAATACGATTTCAAGTGTTTGCTATATTAAAATATCCTATCTAAAATATTTCATTACCACGTTAATAATACCGGTACACCTATGACAAAAAATTATATTAGGCTGCTACGAAATAATGACTAAATTTTTTAAATTAAATGACGACAAACAAGGACAGCACAAAGGAAATTATTAAACTTCAGTTTTCTCGGATGTTTCGAAATGGTAGATAGGACGTTTTAACTAATGAGGGCAATAATTGCCCTGCGGTGATATGAAAGAAGTGCCTACCTAATTGTTCGTATCGTGCCAAAGTGACGAAGAGTGGAATCCTGAATAGGAAGGTAATATCGAAAGTTTGGAATAATATTTGCGACTTTTGACATAACGCGAGAGTTATGGGGCATTTCTAATAACACTAGCGAAAATAGAAAGGCAGTTATATCTATTTTCAAAGCTGTCCGAATATTTTCCACAAGCGTGTAATAAAGGAAAGGGAACAGAAAATTGTGTGTAAAGGTTGATGCAGCCCCAGCTACGTCTTCCCGGTAACTTATTAATATTTGCTCAACCCTTTCGGGCCCTTTGTTTTCGCGTGACGGAAGGGATGAATCGAGATTCGAAATATAACGCCATTCTGTAAATATTTTTCCAGCTTCAAATATGTTTCTACCCACTCCTTGGATATTTCCAACAAGAATCATTCCTTCAGACTAGGTATGAAAAATACTATTCGGTCTGATTCTTTTCATGTCATATCTTAATATCCAATACTCGGTTCTAATATTATGGAGTGTGCCTTTCTCGTATGAAACGAGGTTCGATTCCCGTAAATTTAATATATAAATAAATTAATACCGTCTATCATAAGCATACGACTATCTCAGAAGCCAAACTGATTAATTCCACTATACACCATTTCTTTTTAACTTTCTTACACAAGCATATGATTAATGCTCAGCGTATCAATTTTCTCTACTATTTACCTCTTTTCGTGGAGTTGATGAGACCGAATTCAGAGAGGACCATGTAATGCTTGCCCGGCTTATTTGAGAATGATATCTGGCCCGGGAGCAGCTGAACGCGAGCTAAGTCGAGGAAGTACAGCAGTTTCGTAAAGCAGAAATCGAGACCCCCTCTGAGCGTACTCGGCCGAGCGGCGTCTTACCGATTAACAATAATAATACGGCGGAATTACGTTTCCTTGGTTGGTTCCTCGGGCCAGATTAATTGGGTCAACGGCCATTTAATGCCGGCGACTGAAAATCCAGGCTCGCAGGAATTGCGTCCCCTTTCCGATCCAGTCTCCTGGAAAATGAACAGAGAAGCTGCACCATGAGCCGTCACCGCGACATCTGCGCTAATTTCACACCGAGCTGACTGCGTCCAGCCAACCGCCCACCCCGAACAGCCACCCTGGTTGACTGGCTGCTTCGTGCCGCCCCGTCCTGTCCATCCTGATCCCAGATGGACTGAACTGGAAAACTTTCACTTCGATCGGACCAATTCGGAGATGTCTGTTTTGGGAATAATTGCCCTCGCTGATCTTTCTTCCTACCCGATCTTATCCAACTCACCCCCACTCGACCTGCCCCGACAATTTCCACCGACCATTAATTTCTCTCGACTTTTACGGCACAACAAAGCTTTCGCATAAGATTGCCCACGAATGACGCAATTTCGAAGATGAACAAAACGCACCGTTCCCAGTCTAAGCCCAATATCTCCATACGTCGTCGAGGTGAAGTCCCCTGTAACTCGCCATAACCTCGAGGCGGGCGTATGTACCAGCATCAAGGAGCCTGGTCGTGGTCCCTGACACATAATACAGCATCGACAGCAGAGTTTTCGCAGGGCTGTCTGAGGGAGGGGTGGGGGGGGGGAGGGGTTAGGAAAGGATCGAACCGTTCGGTGGCGCGGGGTCGAAAGGAAGCGGGGCGAAACAGGAAGCCAACCACCCCCTCTGGCCTACCCCTCTGCGAGGCTCGCTCGTGCCGCGCAGTACAATATCGCGGCAACATAACTCTTCTCCCCTCGTTCATTCTCCGCAGCCCGGCAGAAACATCAACCCTCATCCTCTCCTCGGTAGCCCTGTACCCCCCCCCCCTCCTCCCTCCCTCTCTCCCTCTGCAACCCCTCCCTCCACCCGCCTCTCGCGCCGGCGAACTTCGTCCAGCTACACCTCCCGCCCGCTTTGTTTCAATAATACTGTTTATATTGGAACGCGAAGCATTGATCTGTTTGCGCGGCGGCCGGCCCGCGTCCCTCGCGCTAAAAGATGGACATATTGAACGCGATTCCGAGGCCTGACGAGCTTCCACGCGACATGCACCGCGCTATTGCCACGGGTCTACGTGTTGGCGGACACGTACGCGTGTGAAGGATACGCGCGAAGATAGGTGCAGTTCGTTTCTGTTTTTTTTTTTTTTTTCGTTCTTTTTTAGAGGATCGATCGTTGCATTCGGTCCTACGCAACGGCCAAAGTAAAAGGAAAATTCCTTTCTGTCCTGTCCAAGGGAAGTGGAGCTTACAGTTAGCCTCTCGGGGGCAGAGCCGAGCAACGCCGTGGAATGAAAATTGGGGAAAGTATCAACTAATCATAGTTGAGTATGAATGATGAATCATGCTTGCCTTCGAGGAAACACAATCGTGTTCGAGCATGGCTCCGATGCTTGGCTTTTGAACGAAATTCGCGGGATAGCAAAATCCCGTGGAGTTAAATGCGAGAAAGATGCGTTCACCAGGGGCAACGCTTTTCACCCCCGCTCGCGTGTCCCCGTGCGATAGAACCAATGAATTCCACGGCTTTCCAATTCCGTTCTTAGAAATGGAGTTTAGATGGAGTTGATGAGGTTTCCTCTGGAAAATACACACTCGAGTCGCGCAGAGGGCTGCTGGGAGGGGGTGGGGGGGGGGGGGGGAAGGGACAGGCGGTCGAGGGGGCGGAGGAGGGCAGATGGGGTGGCCGGGTGGTGGTCGTTCTCAAACTTCCTTTTTTCTTCGCGGGGAATGTATCTCGGGGGCAAGAGTGGTACGAGTCAAGGGGTTTGGTCAGCGGCAGAGATGGACCACGCGATTCTATTGGTCAGATGTGATGCGCATGAGCCGTGGGGGTGAATGAGAAACGACGGAAACCTGCAATATAACCTGAAGAAAGACTCGATCGGAGTCAGGTCACGTAATGTTCCTCCACCTCTTCGGGCTCTACTTTATAACTTCTATTAATCCTTTCGCATCGGGGCTTAGGTTGCCCTAATGAAAAATCCCTCCTCCACGACCGGCCCACCGTCCCCCCCCCCCCGGCCATTTCCATTTTTCAGTGTCCACGTGTACGGGATTTGAGTAGCAACGGCTGGTCGATTCTCTGCGCTGCAAATATCGCGTCTCCAGGGATACGCTGGCTCCTCTCGAAGCGAACATTTCAATTAACGTCCGGCTCTATTCGGGATCTCGAGACGAACGAGAGCTCATACGAGTCTGTCGTACGCGCGAAGGAAGTCCGAGGCGCGATAAAGGGGCCCGAGAACTTGGCGAGGCGGACGTGAACTCGAGGTTTAATTCAAGAAGCTTGCCTGCCGGCGCACCTACCGCGCACGGGGCCCTGAAGCTGGCTCCGCGGGGCAGAAACAAATCCAAAGTCGGGCTGCGTATTCCGAAAGCGGCGGCCGGGAACAATGCCGCGAACGAGGCCCGTCCCCCCGGCGGAAGAACAGAGGGCAGACGCTTTTCACGGCATCGGGAACGCGGAAAACTAGCTAACGACCCGACAATTCGCCCTTATTCGCCAATCTTGGCCCAGGGCCCCCGAACCACTGTTTACCCGACCGTGTCGAGCATGACTGGCGCCGCGGCATGAATAACTGAACAGTTGAGTTCTGCTTGTCGCGGCTCTATAATATTATCAGAGCATTGTGCCCGACTAATTAGCTGTACTAATGCAATCCTGGCTGATTACGTATTCCGCTCGTCGGTCTTGGAGCCTCGGCTTCCACGGGAACGACAACCCGACGTCTCTCGTCTGACAATGCAGCAGAGTAATCGCCCCTACCCTCGGATGTCTCGAAAAAACCGCGCCAAAAGCCTTCCGAGTAGAGGGCATCGAGCTCCGCCGCGATACTATGCTTTTTACATTAATTATTCCTGCACCCCTTCGCCTCCCGTTCTTCTCGCAAGAAAAGCAAACTTTATTTAGAAGCTCCGCTTCCGAGTCTTCGGCTTCGACTTCCTTGCCGACTACGGCTGATGCAAAGATGCCCCTTCGTGAAATCGAAGATCAGATTCTGCGATCCCACCTTCTGACCTTTAATCGATACAAACATTGTGTCTCAGGCTTCCAATATCTTTATCAACATCCGTCTTTCCCTGAGATGGGACAGAGCTCTCTAGGTGGACGAAATTTGCGGGAGGCAGAGAAGGACGCACGGAAAACACGGCGGATAGGGGTGCAGGTGAGCGCAGGGGAAGAGGGGGAAATACAAAATCGATCGATGTGTACCGGTTGGCCATGCGACTTCCATTCCGTTCGGCAAATATTTGGTCAAAACTGACGTCAAAGTGGAAATCCACGGTCTCCGGGGCTCTGCCATTGTTTCGCGAGATTTGTAAAGATCGAACCCTGTCACAATGATGCGACCGTGTAATCACCGGCCCGCGCCCGCTCCCCCCATTTTCCTTCTTTTTTTTTTTTTTCGTCCATTGAATATTTTTGGTGCGCCGCGCAATTCTTTGGCCAGGCCGATTCGAACTTTTTCCAAGCCACCTGAAAAGCTGTGATCACCGATTGTCAGCGGCGGACCGGACCCGGGCCGATCGGAATGAAAAATAGATGAACGCATTGAATTCAACCCCCTCCCCTCCCCCCGGGGGGGGGGGGCCACCCACCCGCCCCGCCGATCCGGGATTTTTTAGCAAAAACGGGAACGCGGCCGACCGTTTAACTGCGTGGACGCTCGTTTTGAGAGAGATTGAGTTACGTTGTTTCCTGAATTTCTTTCTGCACCCCTTTTGTCGCTTTTTCGTCGTTTTATTGAATCGTTACGCGACCGTTGCGCGCAACCGTTGGAAATAATTGAAATATCATTTATATCCCATCTGGGGAGGAATCGGGTACAAAGGTCTGTCTAATTGGTCCATGCCAGAGCTTATTGTCCCGTCGACAATAATCTCTCCACTAAGCTCGCTAGAAAACATTAAACGTCCCTCGTTTTACGGCGAGAGATTGGCGAGTCGCTGCTTCATTTTCTGTCGGAGCGATTCGAGGCGATCGTGATCGATTCGCTACGTCGCCTACTGGAAACTGTCACCACCGATATTATCTTGCCGTGGGTAGTTTCACGGCTCCATGCCGCGGGATCGCCCGCTGTTTGCACAGTTACGCGCAAATCTTTGGTCTGGGCACCGGCTCCATATTAAAACACCCCTATGTGATCCGCCGATGGTAACAAATAATAGCCGTGACAAGGGTCGAGGGGGGTCGTCCCCGATCGTGCACTGTCTCCCCACCCCCCATCCCCCTCCCGCCCTTCTCCTTCCTTAGCTGATTTCTCGTCCCCTTCCCCTTGGCGCTACCCCCGTCGACCGTTCTCCATGGAGCAATTTATCTGCATTATACCCTCAGTTGGCTACGGTGCGTGTTTTGACAGGAACAGTATTATTAAATGCCCGGGATATCTGATCCCCGACACCCCTAATCTGCATAATATGCGTTTACCTTACGCCTGGACGGTCATCGCTCGTGCCATCCCTCATGACCGATGGGTCGAGTAATTCTGTATAGCTCTGTCGTTCTCTTTAGCACGGGCGAAGACCGGAGGCATTTTTTATTATTTTCTGGTGGTACGCAGCTTGATGAACCAGCCGAGGCAGATTGTTTTCTTAATCGAAAATGTTCAGTTTATAATATATTTACCGATATACCTACTTATGTTCTTTTATGATCCATCGGTATTAAATATATCTGTGCTGCACTGAAGACCTATTGTCACCATAATTATTATTACTTTTGTTTTTGGTATTATTATTATTATTATTATTATTATTGTTTTGGTAAAAGCGATTAGAAATGCCGTGATTGGTAAAGTGAAATGCTCGGAGCATCTTTGGCGGTTCATAATTACAGCGTACCATGCCGGGTGAGGAAATTTTCAAGGAAACGGGGGCAAGGGAGGAGGGAAATCTGCGAAAGGAAGATTAAAGGTCCGCGAAACGCGAGAGGCTCGCTGCTAAACGGTCCCGCTCGCCCGATCAAAAAGGTGGCTTCTTTGAAAAGGAGTGACGACGTGGAAAAGCGAGCGGCCCCCCACACCCCATCCGGGGCCGAACCCCTCGGTAACGGGTGTCTTGTCATAATACAGCCGTAGTACAACTTAATGATCTATTGGCGCGGCGCAGTCGGGGATGTAGCATAATTCTCGACACGCTTCCTGTCGCGTGGATCGGCCATTCGATACGTCCTCCTGCCATTGAACGGGATTACAGCCGTACATCGCTAATTTTTCTCATGCCCACTGTCAGCCTGTTATCTCTGGATGATCCGGCTTCCATTCAGCCCACGACATCCTGTCGGGCCATAAAGAACGTGGGATTTCGCCTATATCTGACGGGATAAAAATCAGCGGCAGAAGTAAGGATGACTTTCGCGATGCCTACGATTCCTACGAATGCTAGCGCGGAAACTCGGTCTCGCAGCACTTCGGTTGCTTTATGCTGGGCACGGGGCACGTTTAGCAGTTCCTGCGAAACTCTGGGGCTACGTAGTATTCGTCAGATCGACTGAAAAAGGATTAATGTACCAAAGAGTTACTCACGGTTGAGCTATGATATATTCTTATTTATATTATTTGAAGGTTATTGTTCACGAGGTGCGACTTTTCTCATTTTTATTTTCCGAAGACCATTTGGAGCCTACAGCGCATATCAGAATATATCTTACGGGGTTGGATCTAATAGCAGAGATATCTTCCGCTTTACTTACACCACTATTTTGTTAAATCTCTCTATTCTTTGTGACGAACCTTACCTTATTACCTTACCTTAACTTTGTGTACTTTATCTGTGTTTATAATGGAGTCGCATTGTTATTAACGTTACTACACGGATTGAAACAACAAATTCAAAACTGTTTTGGGGAAATCAAGAAAAATATTTAAATAAAGGGCAAGCATATCGAATATTTACTGTTGGCTAAAGGAAATGTCTTATAATTCTAAAACAAATGGTCTTTGAATCTGAGTGGCTCACTACTAAAGTTTGTCCCAAGTATTTTTACACACTTTATATAGAAAATTTGATATAGGTACTTTTAGAATCAAACTGTAGTGCATAACTACGTGATTGAATTTGATAATAATATAATCTTATGATTTGGGAATCCTTCATTTAAGTCTTGCATTCCTTTTTTTAGGCATTAAGGGGTCTACTTAGGCAGTCGTTTTTCATGAGAAAGGGACTCTGTCCTCTACTTATTTGTAAAAAAATGAAAGCAAATCTAGATCTATCCTTTTACCCAATGTTTATTACTACCATACAGATTGAAAAATAATTGGTACGAAATATATATGTGTTTTAAAAATGACGCTGCAGGCTGGTAAACATTTTAACGTTTTTCTGCGGTTTTGACTTAATATCGATATTAAAATGTGACGTAATCCGATTTCAAAGATGTGATTCTTGTTTGTTGGATTCATAGTTTCCAGTGAAACGTATAAAAACAAAAATTAAATCAAAATTATGCGATTAGTGGCTGAAAACGGCGATTTTTTCGAGAAAAATTCGTTCTTCTTTGTGCGCTACTAAAAACCGGAGACTTTAATTTTTTTATCAAAATCTCGAATTTTAATGGACTATATCAGAGGTTCCACTTGGAATGACACATGTTTTACATATCCTGTAATTTTTTCAAGTCAATCTGACCCTCCGTTCTTTCGTAAATACGGCAAAACCAAAAGCAAAAAAGATTCGAGAAACACGTATTTAAAATTTCTGAACAAAGGCGACGCTAGAAGTTACCGTTTGACCTTTTCAGCTGCTAAATCAACAATTTTGCGATTTTTCACATAAACCAAACGGCATTTTATTCAGAAGAAATAGTAGTACTTCGGAGAATGCAATGAAAATCGATTTTTCGACTGCCTTGTCCCTTTAATAGAGCCTGAATTATAGGTCCTGTCACAAAATTTGCAGGCGTGTTCCACTACGTCACACCTCGTACGTCATCCGATATTCGATATTTCCTTAATCCCGACCCCGAAAAGGAGCCCCAAACATTTAATTTACCCCCAGGTTCTTCCACCATTCACCACAGCCCGGCAACCGATAAATCACTTTTTAACGAGTCTGATAACCCGTTCACCGACTCAACGGGGCTCATCCTCGCCGGCATCGATTCCCGATTATCGACTGGCATTTCGTACCGAGCGAATCACGTGTCTTCGAATCGAAAACCGAACTCGGGGCTGGTTTTGCGTGTAATAACGAGGGCCCGGCAATAATTGCGGTACAAGTACGTGCTCGCGCCGCCCGGGCACAGTTTAATTCTGAGCGATATTATAATTAAGTGGTTCGAACGTAATGGCCGGCGTCACGTGAACCGCTAACACGGGGCCACGGTGCTCATCATGCTGCTTTGTTCAAACAATCAGCGACCCGATGGCGGCCGTCACGCGAACGTTTCGCCTCGGTGAAAATGGCCTTCTCCTGTCTTCTACGAACCTTTCCATTCCATCCACCAGCCGTGCACTCGAAACATTTGTCGGCATTCCTCGGTAAGCTAGCGCAGAAACTGATCAAAACTTATGCTCCCATAGACGGTGATTTTCCATGGCGAAAAGTTCCGCGAATCAACCACGGCGGACAGAGTTAATCGAATTCAGGCTTTTTCCCTTCGATTATTCAGAGGCGATCCATGGGAATAATATACACTCGGAAAAGACTAATAACAGGTGGGACAGCTTTCTAATAATTTATAGCGGTTGGGACAATCTGGAATCCGACGAAGTAAGCCCTAACCGAGCCGGAGGAACTGTAGGGAAATGGGAAGGGGGCGATAATTGGACATTTCTGATGCGAAGAGGAATTTCATCGAACTATAAGTGACCAACGAAGCGAAAGGGCGTACTTCTGTACGGATGTCGGTCTAGGAACCTCTGATTCGTGGACGACACGGAGATGGCTGTCGCTCGAATTAACATACGTCAATCTGGATTAGACCTGACACGCCGATGAGTCGAGTATATATGCTCGAGGCAGCCAGCCGACGAACCGCAACCGGAAATTGGCTGCTCGGTTATCAAAGTTTGCGGCTTGCGTGTCTACCGAGGTACGAAGAGAGAGAGGTAACTAGAGGGGTGGGACATCGAATGGGGTGGGATATCCATTAATAAGCGAGCGAGAGCACGGCGGCTCGGCAGATTGAGGTGCCAGGCAAGGTAAATATTAATTTGCCTCGAGCGGGCGAGTCACGATCAACTCGCAGCCGCGAACAGGTGAAACTCATTTCGTGAGTCGAAATTATTACGGCTCCTGGGCGGCAAGCGAAGCGCGGACAGGCTCGGGGTATCATTCGCCCCGCGAACCCTCTTTAATTATCCAAAGTTTCTCGAGTAGGTATATAATAACGTGGCTGTTTCGAACGAACTAGTGTCGTTGGCGCTGTTTGGAGCGGTTCAGAGGCGATCGGGGGTGTGTGGGTTTGTATGCGACAAACCACTGGCAATTTCTCTTTCGAATGTTTACAATGATTAAACACTTAGATTTGCGAATTTTTGAGAAATGTTACTGTGGGCTGCCGAAAAGTAAATTCAGCGCACTACAAGCCTTATTGGAATTATTTCCACCGTTTCGAAAGAAAGTGGGTAATTAAAATTGAATAAGTGTTAACAAAACTTTAATCAAGCAACAGTAATGGGGATACTGAAATAGAAGAGTTCGTTGTTAACAGTTCGAGAGCTTATCATGTAAGGTGTTTAATATCTGTAATAGAGAAATGAAAATTTAAATATTTTAATGCAAAATTTCGCTGGATTAAAACGGCACCGTGCGCAGAGAGAATTCGCACTCCATGGTTAGTGTCGTAAAGAATGTTGTATTTGAACTATGAAATTTTATTTTTGCCAGTACAGGCTTGAGTCAATGTGAGGGAACAAAAAACGTGGGACGATCGTGTAACGATTACTGTGTTCAGAGTTGTTAATGCGTGGTGAAGGGGTGTCTTTTAGCCTTCAGAGTAGTTTAGAGAGAGATCCGAGAGAGAATATGCAGCAAATAATTAGAGATATTAGCGAGCTTTAGTTTATAGTAAACATGGGGAGAGGGTTATAAATTATTTCATATACATATTTTATTTTAAAACAGCCTTCTTTACCGAACACTCCGATTCATAACTGATTCACGCAGAGATTACACTAAGTACCTACCTTCTAGGATAACACGATTCTATAAAATGGTGTCTCCTATTTATTGTTAGTTGGCGAAAACATTGCTGAAACCCATTTACAGCCTTCGGTAATTTTCAAAGTGTATCCCAGACAAATAATATATTATATTCGATTTTTTCACTACTCACAAGTAGAGGAGACCGGATCGAAATCGGGACGTTAAGAATAAAATCTTATAACTTTGACATTATTAAGTAAAAAAGAAATTGCAATCGGGATTTATTAGAATGAACTCTTTTTTAAATAATTGCTCCTATCCAATTTTTTTAATACAAGGAAAAATACAAAAAAATAATGATTTAAAATATGATCTGTTTTTACACTTTTAATAAATGTCCTGGGTGAAACCGAGTACCAGACTAGATACTGGCCCAAGTATCTATTTGAATCTCCATTCAAATTCGACGAACCAAATGATTCTTGAACATAAGTGCAAATGTCTTTGCAAACCGCTTTAATCACCACTGTTATCATTATCCTTCGGTATTTTGTTCAATTTTGTGATTTTCTTTCATTTTCCTTGTGATCCTTTATTAAGATTTAGTTTTAATTTTGATAACTTCCTCTTTCTCGTTTCTTTCTTATACATATTTTGTTAAATATTACGAATTATCAACAATACCATGGCGAAGTAAAAACAAACCTTTCAATCGTTTACACTTTAATATGCAACAATTAACATAATTCACGCCAAAAAGTATCTACCTGAACACTGTCAAAAGTGTTTGAAGTTTGTTAATTTTAGAAAATTAGATCAGAGCCTTCAAGAAAACAAAAGACGATATAACCTTAGTAAGCACGCTTGTAACACGATCATCTTTTGTTCATAAAATAATGCACATCGCGACAATATGTCGCTGCAACGACGCAGGAAAATTTAAGGCAGTTTTAAAAATAATAACACTTCCCGATTTTTCGCAGGCTTTCATGTTTCCAAAAGATTGTTACAAATTTTTAAAACTGCTTTAGGTAAGATGTCTTAACAAATATGCGTCTTAAAATTAATACTTATCGAGTTATGTGTACACTGTAATGAAAGTAGGATTCATCGATTGCACACCATTGTCACTACGAATCGTACTACAGTATTACATCAGCTCTATAGTACTAAAGACATACCATTTTATGCAAACAAACACTATTTACATATGTATTTCCATTAATTTACAGCGAAGTGCTGAAATTCGCCCTGTAAGAGTAAAATGCCTCCTATATCTTCCATATTTTAATAAGTGAGGTATTGCTATTGAGACACATCAGACTGGTTCATTTTAAACACAAAAGAGTCATTAATTATTAAAACTGCTGCGTTCCTTCTATGCTCTATGCTTTTATTTTCGCCACCTTAAGTTTCTGTACCACTCTTTTGTACCGTAAATATCTATATTTTTAATCAAGTTTCTATACCTCAAATCTCTATAGCATTCTATACCTTAAGTTTCTATTCAGTTCCTATTCAGTTTCTATGTCATTCTATACCTTCAGTTCTATTCAGTGCCTTACGAACTCTAAACATTTACAACCCGATTTGAGAAACACCCTATGAATACCTAATATGAGAGCTCAGCGATGATCGCAACACACAAACTCTATACCAAGGTACTCCGGGCAGAAAACACTTTGAAAAACAATGAACGGTCCCAGCTCTCCGTGCGCACGACCGCAGAGGACTGATCTCCCCGAATATACGGGACAACCTTTAAAATCCGGGCACACAATTTAGCCAGAAGCAAGCAGGCGTGGCATAAATCCAGCCACCTGGAACGCATTTTCCTTTCGCGTTTCCCCGATATCGCTCGCGGGATCGGGCCCGGCTGCCGTCGCGAGAGCTGAATAATAAATTACGCCGTTAGTTGAAACAATTAATTAATAATTCATGATAGGCAAGGAGGGAATCCGCGGTGGCTGGGCGGCTGGGTGGCACAGAGGGGTGGCTGTAATTCGCGTCTGCGTCGAATAGAGGCAGCCGAAAATCGAGGGGGCGGGGGAGGGGCTTGGGGGGGGGGGAAGCGAAGAGGGTGAACACATCCACCATGCTGAATATAATTTACTTGAACAAACTAAAATCCCTCGCAGCCCCGAGATCCTCGTCGCGCACCCGCGGCCGCAACGCGTTGTCCTCCTCGAGCAGCCCTTCCTCGCAACCCTTCCGCCAAACCGTCCCACCCCGCCGTGCCCCTTTGCGAATACTTTATAAACCTCGAAGACGCGGCTCAATGGCGACCGAACTTTATTCCCTATTTATGTTTACCCGCGACTACGGGACGCGAGTCTTTACAGAGGGCTCTCCCGTCTTCGGCAGCGGGGATTATGACGGCGGGGGTGGGGCTGCGGAAAGGGGAGATGGGTGCGAGAACCGCTTCGTGGAGATCTCGAAGGCTCGACTCGATTCGATCTTTACTTGAAGATACAATTTACAGTGTGACAGTGGATATTACGTACCTAAACTTTCTGCCGTGTCTTCACAATTGAAAATTAAATATCTCTACAATAATATTTAACCCAGATTGCATATTTTTTACGACTTTCATTACTTCATTTTGGACTGGACATACAGAGTGTTACACTTAACTCTACCACCTTGAATACTTCTGCTACACTATTTAAAATTTCACAAAACCGTTTCCCACAGAACTTGCATATAGTGGCAATAGTTTTATTCTGTTGGGAGGGGTTAATGGTAAAATAAAAAATAAAAGATTCAAAAGTTCCATAAGGCCCACAATTATATCTTTGTGCAGCACATTTCACATTTCACATTCCCCGAGATTCTTCGCGTTATTTTCTTATTTACAGTTATTCTGAGACTCCCTGAGTAAAAGAAAAAGGGATATTAGATATCTCATATTCCTATCCTCTCCTCTGTTACTACCCCTAGTATTTGTACCTTCCATAATTTTGTATAGGTAGATAATTACAACGCAGATATCGATACCAATTCTCCGCGACAAAATTCACCTACCGCGTTCGACCTTTTCTGCATTCGGACTCAGTGTCTTCTCTGTTCGGAGCCTTCATCTCGCTAAACGGATACTCGTCACGCGCCAGAGGGCACTCCTCGAGGCCTCCTCGCAGGGTCAAAAGCCGAGGAATCGATCGACGATCCGCGACACCCCAAACAGGACGAGCGGCATCGGTGGGAGACGATTCCGTCGCGGCCACGATAAAAATCCAAAAGGATCGAAGGCAGCGCGGGGCCTTCATTTCATAGGGAAGCATGGAAGACGAGCAGATCGAGGTGGCGGCGGGGGTTGCGCGGCACAATCAGCAGAAACGACGCCGGGCGGAACGAAGGGATGAACCGGCGTTCATAAATCTCGGCAGATTACTAAATCCCCGGTTTGATGAAACCAGGCTGCGTACATACACGTGTGTAGCTACGGCGACGGTACACGTTCGTGTCTACGTGTGCGCGCGGGCGTGTAGCGATGCAGCGGCGTGCGCGTGTGTGTCGGTATCGCGCTAGCTCATCGGGAGCCGGGCGCTGATAACATTATCATAAAACGGCAATATCGCGCGGATATTGGCTTGATGGAGCGCCGCTCCGCCCGACAGCCGACTACTATCGAACCGAGTTAAGAAGTGATCTAGTGCGCGCGGCTTACAACTTTTTCATATGCAAACGACGAATCGAGACGCTGGCTGCGCGATTCGAATAGCCCGCTCTGTTAATACAGGCACAGTGGGGAGGGGCGTGGGAATCCTGTGGATTACTTCAGATAATTTTTATGATAGGTATCTATGGGCTGATGATTCTTCATAGGGAAATACAGTGTCAGGGCGTCGTTGTGGCGAAGCCAATGATTTACGTAGGTATGTAGAGTGTCATAGAGAAAGATGGGCTTTTTATGAGAGTAGTGCTATGACTGGAACGAAGAAATCGATTTTCTTTTTGCGGATTCTTAGAGTTTAGGGCCTCGGAGGGGACACTTTTGGAATGTTATATGGAAGATTTTAGAATTGGCGGGGTTGTGGGCTTTCTGATGGGCAGTGTGTACACAGGGGGGGGGGGGGACAAAAGTATGTGGACACTTTTAAACTCGTATAACTTGTTCAAAATTGGTTCAAACAACTTGAGTTTTTCTGAGAAGCTAGAAGGATTAGTTTGCTAAGTGACGCGATCCGTGGTTTTGAAAGAAAGTTGCCAGTTGTCGGAATAGCAAGAAAAATAGGAAAGATCATTCTTTCAAGTTTTTTGTGAAATCGCTGATTTCCGGGAATTTCGCAAGTTTCGACCTTATTCTGCAATCTTTAAGCTTTTATAGCTCAGAGCAACGTTGACCGATTCTGATGAAATTTTAGGCGTGTATACAACTTAACTTCAATTTATAAAAGGCATTATTTAAATTTTCATTACGAGCACAGACAAAAAAGTTGCAAAAATGATCTTTCCTATTTTTTTTTTGCTATTCCGACCTATTGCAACTTTTTTCAAAATGAAATGAATTTGCAAATATTTCAAGGGAAATCGCTGTCGTTTTTCAAAGTTTCGCCATTTTTGTTATTTTTGGTTTTTATGAATTTATGTAACTTAGGGGAGACTGAAGTTACACTCATGTGAAGTGAGTACTTTATTCTGCATCCTTGATATAGATTGCCTCATCTGCATGAGTAGATGTAACATATATATAGTAAACATAAATAAATATATTAATTAATACAAGAAGTTTCATTTTAATAACTTGTATACTTTACTTTCAATGAAATTCAAAGATCTCCCATTTTTCATTACTGGATAGGAGTCTTTAAAGAAAATGATTGGGATGGTGAAATGAAATAAAGAAAGGCGAAGCACTAGATATCAAATTCTAACGTAAATCTAGCAGATGATTTTGGCAGACAGATAGAAATATCAATAATAATAATTATCTATATTAAATGATTATCGAGAAGGAAAATCAAACAAGTATCGAGAAGGAGTATCTAACATTTTCACTATAAAATGTTATTTTTGGAATACAAAATTTAGAATACAAATCCTGAGAAATTGTTAAATTTTTAATCATCAATTATGTTTAAAAAAAATCGACAGTCAGTGTTGCAACGAACGGATGTTTGCGTACAAGAAAATGTTGGCCATTTCAAGAACGTACAATAATTTTGTAACGGTAGTACCCTCAAACTTTTCAAGCATTTATTTCATTAAGTATATTTCGAATGCCATGTTTATAAAAGTGTTTTTACTCTATTTTATATGTTAAACCACCTCCATTATGACGATTTCCCTGGGACATTCGGTTCAATAGAAATTCGAAATCCACATAAAAAGTCTACAGTCACGTAAAATTGTTCTCTGACCAGAAGATTTTAAACGATCTAAAATAACACCTCAATTATTAAGCTAAAACATTTAAACAAACTAATAAACCAATTTCACAGCCACATATTACTTTATGAGCGTGAATATTCCACGAATTAAGCAACCCTGGCCTGCCTGCTCGTTATCGAATCGAATTAAGAAGCGAGCCGGTGTACTCCACTCTGCTTCTGCAACTTGTTCACATGCAAATGCTGCGTCGAATTGCTCGCGAACTCGAGAACGTGCCTCTAATCGAGCCCTTGAGAGCTTCTTTTCGAAACTTCGAACGAATACCGTATTTATCACGACGAAACTTGCCCTGTACTTCTGTTAATCAAACAATGAAACAGCGAATGCCTTCTCCGACGAATGGAATTAATTCACAAATGCCAGCATTACCTCAGAACGCTTGACCTTTAAAAAATTTAACGAATCCTAATATCAAGTCGAAATGTCACCGTGAAATTAATCGCGAAACCGTACCCATGCGAATTGATTCCATCGAGAAAGTTTATTCCTTGACGATCAAACGCATAGAAAACTATCCTGGATCTTTCCAATGGCGTTACTTTCGACGTACAGTAAAGAACGCTGCCAGACGCGAATTAATAAAAGACGAAACGCGTGGCAGAAGATATCGAGGGTTGAACGGGGTGTCTTCGCGGCCATGAAATCGTCGCCCCATCCCCCAGCGGTGTCTAATATAGCAGAAGGCCTAGATGATGAGACTTTGCCCCGCCTCGACTCAGTTCAGCTCAGGTATTAGATTATGAATATTCATGGCGGTGTGTCTGCGCGGTGCTTCATTACACCTTCCACCCCCCGACGGCTGCTCCGTTCTCCGTTTCACCCTGTTCTTCGCCGACCCAGCCACCTCTTCCTCCACCTTCTCCCTCATCCCGAGCAGCGTCAATCAATATGCAACGGCACATCGAGCTTTGCTTATCTTCCACGAGCCGAGCCAGCCACGTTCTCGCGAATGTGCACAAAGACGAGCCCTCGACGACACGGGCTGGAAGGGGGAGGCAGGTTGTTAATTGCGATAGCGTTTCGGGGGGAATGGTGCAACTTCGTGAAACCGATCCGATGGAATTGCTACTTTTACGAGTCCCCGCGACTTTTGCTGCGAACCCTCCTTTGAGAATTATCAACGAACGGTTCGCGTCCCATAGTTCACGTCAGTCACGTCCCATTTTGTAATGTAAACTATTGGGGAACGGAGTCGGTCGACGAGACGAGCAGCTCGATTTGTCTCTGTTCCAGTAATTACTGATGGATAGACGAGATCGATCGACTGGTCGGATATGGAGGCACGTCCATTAGCGCTAATAGCGATTATACAAATTCAATGCACGAGAGACGAGGTGCATTAACACAAGAGAGTTTATTTTTGCCCGAAGAATAGTTGGCTTCCCGTGTGCTACCCTTACTCCTCAGGAATACAAGTCGCCAACGGTAACAGACACTTAACGATTAGTGGCAGTTTCAATTATTCAGGAGTCTAAAAATTTCAGGGGGTCGTCTTATGTGACGGCTGGCTTGTCTTTCGCTTTTTGGGGAACTTTTTTTGACGAATCATGAAAACAAAATAGCTTGGAATTTTTACTACATATTTATTAACATTTGAAGAGTTATTCAGAATGTTTTGAAGTTAAAATACGGAGTGGAATTGACTTTACAGCTCTGGAAAGAGACACGGTGCGGAAAAAATGTTGGTCGACGGCTGACGTGATTCCGGCTGTCCTGCTAATCTGAAATCAAAAAGTCAAACGGCACATTAATTTGTAGACTTGTGGCTACAGCCGGTACCAGAATGAAGTAAAAATATTGGAAATTTAATGTTTGGCACAGTTTTGTAAATAAAGCTACGATTTTCGTCGATGACAATTTTCGTTCAAAACTGTGCCAAACATTAAATTTCCAATATTTTGACTTCATTCTGGTACCGGCTATAGCCACAAGTCTACAAATTAATGTGCCGTTCGACTTTTTGATTTCAGATTAGCAGGACAGCCGGAATCACGTCAGCCGTCGACCAACATTTTTTCCGCACCGTGTCTCTTTCGAGAGCTGTAAAGTCAATTCCACTCCATATTTTAACTTCAAAACATTCTGAATAACTGTTCAAATGTTAATAAATATGTAGTACAAATTCCAAGATATTCTGTTTTCATGGTTCGTCAAAAAAGCATTCCCCAAAAAGCGAGAGAAAAACCGACCGTCACATAAGACGACCCCCTTAAACGAAGCCAATTATTCCTCGTAAGTGGAAAATTGTGCTTCGTTGTAGACCGATGAGAGGAAATCCAGATGTGTCTGTGAAGCCTCAAATACCTTTACGCCCACTGAAAGTGGCACGCAACGCCAAAGCTGCACCTGTCCCCCTCAGAACGGTTGCCCTCTCAGTGGTCCAAAAGACACCCCAACAAAAAGGTACCACCGCGATCCCGTCGCGTTGCTTTTCACCGCCATCCCCACCCCGCTTCTCGCCAACCCCCAAACATGTGCGTTCCCCGATCCCCCTGTCGCACCGTATGGGGGCCTCCGCTACGAAGAACGCAGAGAAACGATGAACCGATTAGTGGCCGCGCATATCGTCCGTGATTATACCGCGTCCCGACGCCGTATTAGTCACATGACCAGCCAGATTTTACGTTACGGCGCCCCGTCGACGACGGAATTAATAAAGCGCGGCCGAGCAATCTGCTCCCGCGTCGGGACACTCGCTGGCAATATAACAAAGTGGACGGGGGGCGCCCCCCGTCGCGCGTCCGATCCTGCATGATTTGATTAGCCTCAGATTGACCCCGCTGTTTCTCTCCGTCTTTCGCCCGCGTCGCCGCCGCCCCCGGCCTCCTTTCCTCGCGCCAGCTCTTCCACCCAAACCGAAACCTTCCACGGATTTTGCGCCCCCTACCCCGACGATCGCCCACGAGCCCTGCTTTTTACTCGACCCGGCCCCTCGCCCTTCGCTCCATTAGACTTACGCTGGCCACTTTATGTCGGGAAATTTGCAATCTTTCCATTTAATATATCGACGCTGCCAGCCGGGGGACGGAGGCATGCGATTTGAATACATTAAGCGGACACTGGGGTCTTTCTAGAGCCCTGTCTCGCACGCGTGGACCACTCCAGAGACGTGACGAGGCGTTCCGTGGACGAAAACATAGGGAAGACGAACTACTGACGGCTTAATTTTTCCGCGTTTATTTAGAGCGAATGACGCGGGGAATGGATTGGGGAGGAAGGGTGGATTGGAATGATTATGCAATGAAATTTAGATGCGGGTGTACCGAGCAAGAGCGAAGCCTCCAGCGCGCATGCTCGAGGAGAGGAAATGTGGGCGGAGCCTTTAAACCCTGTGAATTCTATAGCGCGAATATTGTTGCGATAGCGATGAGTGGATTGAAGATTTGGCAAGCTGTTTAGAGGCATCAAAGTTGGGTCTGTAGGAACCAAAGACTTGTTTCAATCCCTCTTGCAATCCCTATTGCTTGGCACTAGAGCTGTTCGAGTACTCGGAACAAGTAAGCTGGGATCTACTCGGTTCGAATAACCGAGCCGAGCCGAGCGAAACCACCGAGCGGCTCGAATGAAGCGAGTAGCTTGATTAAAAAGCGAGCGGCTGGAAACAATGCGGGTGGCATTTGTAAAAACAAGTGGCATCTCGAATTTGGACAACTTACCTTATTTGACACTCGTCAGGTTATAACCTGACTGTAAGCTGTCAAAATTTTGAGTAGATTGCATAGTGAAGGTAGCGAAGGATTGACGAACGAAACATGTGGATCGTTCGAGCCTCTCGATTGTTTCCAGCCGCTCGCTTCATTCGAACACTCGGCTCGGTTCGGAAGCCGAGTCCCGGCTCGACTCGAACGTCGAGCTACTCGAATATTCGAGTACTCGAACAGCTCCACTTGACGCACCTGTAACGCTGTTAGGGTAAATCCGGGAGACGCAGTCGGGCTGGAGAGTTGGTCGAGTCGCTATATTCAGACTCTACATCTGTGTATATGTAAAAGTGTGTTAAGGTTTAGAACAATTAATTCTCTAGGGCCGGTATTCATAGTCACTACTTATTCTTAAGCAAATCCTTAAGCATTCGGCATCCTTCATTAGCTACTAAGTTAGTAGAGGATGCTTAAGCATTTGCTTAAGAATAAGTAGCGACTATGAATACCGGCCCTAGAGAATTAATTGTTCTAATCCTTAACACACTTTTAGCATTCGGCATCCTTTATTAGCTACTAAGTTAGTAGAGGATGCTTAAGCATTTACTTAAGAATAAGTAGCGACTATGAATACCGGCCCTAGAGAATTAATTGTTCTAATCCTTAACACACTTTTAGCATTCGGCATCCTTTATTAGCTACTAGGTTAGTAGAGGATGCTTAAGCATTTGCTTAAGATTAAGTAGCGACTATGAATACCGGCCTAGGAATCAACTGTTTCAACCAACTCTCCGGCCCGGCCGCGTCTCCCGGATTTAACCTATGGTAAGAGCAGGGCTCCTTATACTCTATGATTCCATACTCTCGATAATCTATAATATGTTCTGTAGCAAAAGATACTTTACTCGTCCATAGCATGTCTCTAATCAAGTGTCGCACAATCGGTCGACGAAAGGCTCCAGCAGCGAGCATGAACTAACTATTCATTGTGCAACAAAGTCTATCGCGCGGTGGAAATGACTGCCGGTGAATCTACTCACACGAGGCGATAGCGAAACCATGGGACCCCATCCCGCCTGAGCATTCTAATGGTAATAGGCATGCAGTGAATATTACTGCCAGCATTCGGTACGATAGATACGGATATAGAGGGATGCGAGCGAAATGAATGGGAGAGTCAGGGGTTAATTTGAGACAACGCGTATAAATGTAGTTAATACCGGCTGCGAGGGGAGTGGATATCAGCTAGGGTTGCCACCCCCCCGGAAATTTTGTCACCAGCCCCCCCCCCTTGCTCCCCACTGCAATCGAGACTCATGCGCCACATCTGTCCCGACGCGCATATTAGAAAATGCCTCTTCTGCGTGACGCTGCGAATTTTTATCTGCCTGGCCTTTTAAAAACCCCGTTCCTCCTTTCCGAATTCTTTCATTACGTTGCCGAACTTTCCTCTACTACCGCTCATTGTGGCAGCGAGAGGTATCTGTGTGTTGCTATCGCGTGACTACTGTGCGTGACAAGTAGGTATCAAGTAAGTAAGTAAGTATCTGGAACCGAGCGAAAAAGATCGAGTGATTATTTAGAGTTGAAGAGTGGGGCGCGAGTGGGGAGCGCTTGAGGAACAGTTTATACAATGCAAATAGAGCTTCTGAGCAAAATGAGACAAATGGTGCGTGTGGACGAGAGAGAGAGAGAGAGAGACTCCATGAAGCGCAGTGAGAAAAGTGAGTGGACTTCAGTCGCGGGTGGGTCGAAAATCAATACTCATAAGAGAGATTGAAATTGAGAGAATTGTAAAGGCGGGAAATATGGAACATTCGATTTCAAAAGAAGGGGAATCTGTGTTTTTTTTTTAATAAAACTGACATGAGGGGACGAAGGAACTAATGCATAATCATATTTATATAGTCAAATGTAAAAAGATCCAATTGTTTTGCAATATTATAGTAAATAAACTGAAAAGAGTGAAAATCGGCCGTTCAAAAAATGGGTCCTAATATGAAACACCTAGGAAATTTGTAAAGAAAACTCAAAAATCTTACCTTTTTTCTACTAAAAATGAAGATGTATTAAGTAGAAGATACAAATAAATAAATATACATCGTTTTTGGAATTTATTCCTGCTTTCTGCGCCTGCTGCACGTTGGGCACGCGAATAATACGTCAAAAGCCCCACATGCTTCGTGTGCCCAATGAAAGCAGCGAATACATTGGGTCTACTCTTCATTGCCATTACTTTTCTAATTACCATCACAAAATAATCATTCCGCATCATCGTCGTCATCGTCATCATCAACTTCACCTATGTTACTCGGTATGTTCCATATTGCGTACACACATGTTTCGACAAGAAATTAAGAATTATACTAAGAAAAAAGTAACTTCACTGGTAAACGATTGTCGAATAATCAAGAACACACATATTTAATGGTAAATGATACCAAAATAATACTTTGTAACATACCTTCACTACAATATTTACCTATTTCATGCACGTTCTCATTATTTTCAGGATATCTCAAGTACCAAAAGATTTACGGCGAAATCACCTGTATTTATTTTTTTCCTTGTTGTCTTACGAATCGATCCAAAGGAAAAACATTAAAACGATGCAGTACATCCAGAGATTTAGACAAAAGAACGCTCTGGGTTACGTTAACCTATGTATAGGGAGCAATTTATTGCGTGACCTCTGCGGGTTAATATCTTGCAAACTGCAGGCTGTCTATATGAAGGACCAAGCGGAAATAAAAAGTTTCTTGGTCCTCCATTTACCTCCCAAGTTTCATTACTATCTGCGCTGCAGTTCATGCGGTCCTCTTATTAGAACAGAAACTTGTGGAACAATACGGAGCTAGGACGTAGAGTTATTGAACTTTTCCTGAACCATTATTATTATTAGAAGTTAGTGTTTTTCGTGTCAACTGTTCCGCGACCTAACATTCCCCCGGAATCTATTACAGCGCCACGCGGACGACGCAGCAACGAAGTTGCTGGTTGCAACCGCTCAATCCCCGACATGCATAAAAGTCAAGGCAGCCCGGGCAAAGTTAGAAGATGATGTTCGTTATGGGCGCCGTCCGGTTATATCGAGTTAGGGGCGACTCGGACAAGGTTGAATGTGGCTGCTACGTATAATTCGATTAGACGTTAACCTTGCTAGGCTGGGAAAAGAGGCGGACACTGGGGCTGAACGAAGAAACTCCATGAACCTTCATTATGTTACCTCGCCTGCTCTGGTCGTCCGACATTAGTGTTAGCGGTAACGGTTTCCTCCGCTAAATTAAAGGAGTTAAATGGACGTAAGATGACCGGAGGGCGAACCTGCCGAGCGGGCCTGATTATATCGCAACTTGTGATTCGTATCTGACCTGGTTGACGAGTATCCGCAGCTCGATTCACTTGGAACCACCTCCACCATGCCACCTTGCTAATAGAGTGATCGTATAAATTGTTCCATCTAAAAGGTTTGCAAGATGTCTTCTGAGGCCTCCTTTTAATGGTCTACGACGCAGCTTGCACGAAAGGGAAATAAATGCCAGAGGATGGAAAAGTTTTTAATCCAAGGGAAACGAACAATTCTTTCACAGCAAGATTCTTGTGTGCGCTGAGGAGCCAGAAGCAGATGATTATTTATCCTGGAATTAATGGAAATGTTATAATAAACGCGTAGTTGCGCGCATAGCTCCTCTAGTTTCTCTGGTTCATATCCTTTGCGAAGACTTTCCTTAGTTATTACTTTACCCCCAGACTTTTATCCGAAGAAGATCAGAACGAAACATAGCCACTGCGTGAGTTATGGTTTCATAATGTACATTCTTGCATTTACGAGGGGTCATTATAACTCTCTCATTGTTTCCAGGATAAATTGGTTTCTGATTCCTTGAAACCTAGAGAATCAGGATTTAAAGGAATCCCTCTTTTCGATTATTTCGAAAATTTGCTCCTTTCTACTGTTTTCCTCGATTAAAATGTTATCGAGGAAAGAAATGCCATGGATCGAGTGTCGTTCAACTGGTCTCGAAGTAGATTGGAAACTCCATAACCTCGGCAAATAATCCAATGCTGCTCGGTTGTCAGTTTAACGACTGCTAAGTTCCGTAATGGCTGTCCGGAAGGAGTGCAGGGAAGACGGCGAGGGCATCGGTGAAAAATGGAGACGTTGGCCCGGGAAGAAACACTGGTCGGTTCGCATCATATATCGCCGAAAGGAGGAAAACTGCTCGAAAGGAGGGCCAGAGGCGTCCGTTCCTCGCTGCAAGATGGCTGTCGTGGAAAAGGGGGGCCGCACAGGCACAGCGTCACCGAAGCCGCAAGATTTGTTGCCATAAAGAAGATTGCTCGGTGCTAATGAAGAAACATTACCTCGGCGATATTGCGCCCTCTTTTACCGCGTGCGCGCTTGTATTTATGGATGAGGAGATAAAGAGGATCGATCGGTCCGAACGTAGCCTCGAAACAATCAAGTTTGCACAAATGGTGGCCGAATGTCTGACGACCTTTCGACGACGGCTGAAGAATACGTAATCGAAAAGCCGCCTGGTTTCGGTGGGATAGTCGCGAGTGGCGACTAATTTTCATTAAATCCCTTATGTTGTCGCAGAAAACTAGCTTTCCCTTTCCCCGAGATGAGGATCTTTGTTAAATACTTGGCACCCAGAGTTGTCAGTCTATTCCAGGTTGAGAAGTCCGAGTAATCAGTTTGGACTTTCTCAAAGCATCCCAATCAACCTGCTACGATTTCGATCATCCGTTGTTACCTTCCCTTCCCAGCCTGTCGCGGTAATTAATACCGAACAGTCTGACGCGTCTCAACAAGAACTGGTCCCTCGTGGAGGAAAAACTCGCTAATCATCAGGCCCCGGCGACCTCCTGTCCCCGGCAGCGGGGGCATCTATCGCGCTTTCACTTGCAGCAGATCGATCGGCCGGGCCAGGGCTCTGATAACGAGATACATTCAGTAACGCCGCCGATGATTTGTGAAACTGTCCGGTCAGCAAGTATGCCAGAATGTGTACGGGGCCCGCGCAAGCGCAATTCCTTTTTCCGAGGCCATGTATTGACGCGGTGGTCACCCTCACTGACCAGCACCCCTCTGTTCCGTTCGAGCGTCCACGGAGAAAGCTGTATGTCTTACGGAATGCCTATGATGCCTTCCAGCAGCCCTTCCAAGCCCTCTGCACCCTGCCCTCCCCGGCTAGCAGCCCTCCTCCCCGCCAGGCCGTTCCCGTCTCCTGCGACAGCCACGCGCTCGTGACAAGTGCGAGGCGGCCATCCAATGACCCGCACCGGCCGCTGCCCACCCCCGCCTGCCACCGCCGCCACCCGCCCTCTGCTCGCCCAACCACCCACCAGCCAAGTTATCGAGGACTCGGAGGAATTAGGAAACGGAGAGTGGCCTCTTTCTCTTCTTCCTTTCTTCTCCTCTTTTCTCTTCTTCCTCTCCACCCCGCCGCGTCCCACCCCCCCCCCAGGGCCACACCGCCCTACACCCCCGACGGTCCTCTCAAAGAGGGGTTATGACCGTCGACCACGAAATACCCGGAATTTCGCGTGGCCGCTCTTCTGAAATTCGATCGAGGACACGGACGATCTTTTTACCCGGTAGGTAATGAAGGCCTTCGCGTGGAAAAAGGGGGAGGGCCCGTCGGGCGAAAGGGATGTTATGGAATGTCGTTATTGCGACGGGACGTCCTTTGAGTCGTCTGACATATCGTTCGATCCTGCTTCTCAAAGTCTTCCACATTTTTTTAGAACTCAGCAGTTTCGAGGGGATTTTTACAGAATGGATCTTAACCTCAAAATTTCCTCATATCCTTCAGCGTTTCTTCAAACTCTCAGAGCACTCTCGTAAGACTCTTTGACCATCTGTCAGCTTGCGGTGTAAAGGATCTTGCAGAAAGATCCGGTAGGTTCAGTTTTTACCAGAGTATCGAGGGTTCTGTTGGTCCAGGGCAGGTGCGGAACTTCCGGCCTCTAGTAGCCTGTCGCATATCCGGCACCGCAGCGCCGCCAGTCGATTTTGCTACGTTTGGAATTCAGTGAGCGATCGCCACGAATGTTTCTCGGGGCTTTCAACAAAGTTGACGGAAGGAATCCCATTACGGTGTCCTCACACGTAACTCATTTGTCAGCGATTCCTTCTTAATCTTTCTCCATTCGACCTTACAACCGCTCCTCCACGGGCCACGGCCCGTAAACTTCGAAACTAATCTAATTTACGGCGAGCAAAAAGGCCAGCCAGCATTCGCGATCAACCTTGCACCTCCGAGCGAGTCGTTTGTCCCGAGATTCCGAGCAGAAAACAAGCGCCTCCGTATTTGCTACGTGAGAACGGAGAGCGCGAAACTTCGGACACCGATTCCGCCATGTTAATTAATTCGTTCCTTCCAATATCGATGCAGCGGCGCCTAAGAATCTAGCTAGCTTCACTGATTCATGGGGAGACAAATTCCTGTGCGCGAGCAATTGAAAGAAGCGATCGATGATGTCGGTCGATTATTCATCCCCTCTTTGTTCTTTTACAAGCGCGATCGTGGCAGCTAGGCGGGCCTGAAAGTCCGTGCAAGTATCGAGGCTTGTACAATTATCGAGGCAACCAATGAAGTGCATGAGATCTCCATTTATAATACACGTGTAATACGTCACCGTTACACTTAAGAATTGTAGTAACAGAAGTAAGCATACGATTGATTGTGAAATTTTTGTAGGGCAGACCGGGGCTTGAAGTGACAGGGGCAGCTTGTTAAAAAGCAGTTTAAATTTGTATCGTTTGGACTATCACTTCGACGATGAAATGACTGATGTGTATCAGAAATACATGGTTGTTCTATGGTGTTTTTTTGTAGTCGGTTCACGCGTTGCCACGTTATTACAGGTATTTGTGTTTTCGGTACTGACTAGCAGTAACTTTCCTCTTTCCACTTCAATCCTTTCTACCGAACAGACCGATAAATGTATGTAAATTAATATTATGATATTTAAATCAGTGTTCCTTTAGCTACAGACTCGTACCAAGAATATAGGAATACAATAAACTGGTACGAACTTGTAGCATTTTATACACAATGGTGTCAACCGGGGAAAGTTGGTACACAAGACAAGGGGTACGTTGTTACATTGTATTTAGTAATTAATTTATTAAGTTAAGCCTTTAGTTACCACGAGCCACTGTAGTAATTTCTCGCTAAATAATTTTTTGGAGACGGAACGCCACTATAGTCGCTTCCCGCTGAATGATTTTTTGGAGACGGAACGCCATAGTGGCTTCCTGCTAAAGATTTTATTAAGAAGCTTTAAAAATGAAACTGATCACTAAAAAATAAAAAACGTACAATAAAGAAAACACAGATGAGAAAATAAAACCACTGTAAATAGTAGACAATCTTCCTCCAAAGATGAAGAATAGGTTTGCTTGTATTGTCTCTCTCCTTTTTCGGATTGTAAGAACATTCCAGAAAGTGGATTGAGTGCACAGAGTGCAAAAACTGAGCACATGAGCGTTAATTGTGAGTCCCCATATGAAACGGACGCTGATCATCACCTTTTTTAGTGCAATTGACTTCACTAATTTTTTATTATTTTTAAAATAGATTATTCATAATTCTTTCTTGTATATTTAGTGTAACAGATTCTTATCATTAATACATTTATTTTTGTCCAAGAAAATATATTTATATTACTTATAACAAGCCTCTTTTCGTAAAATTTAATCCTGTAACAACTATCCCCTACTCGGGGCACGTTGATGCAACATGTCTCGACCAACAAAATGAATTTTTCCAAAGTCATAGTTTTCGTTTAATTACATGCGACAGCGGTCATCTATAGAGGAAAGTACGTGCTTTAAGTGAGAGTCATTAATAGTATTCAATATAGAATTCAAAAGAAATTAAAAATAAAGAACTGAAAAATATAACCCCCCTCTCCCCTAATCATGTGTAATTTAAAATGTAAGGGGTGAGATTCAGGGGAAAAAAGTCCGCTGTTATTGAAGCTAACCTGACTCAACGCTTGCCTAAAATAATTTCGCTACACCTTAGAATTATTAATACATGCTACCTATCCTAAAGCTTGAAACACTATTTAATAATTATACTATTACGACACACCAATATTCACGCATTAGTTACAATAAACCATACCTTTACTCTCACTCTACACTTACTGCATTCCCTTTAACTAACCACACCTACGCATTTCGTCCAGAAATGCAACGGACGAAGCCTGTGTAAGTACCAGTTTCGGGGTTAGAAGTATCGAGGCTCTGCTGTAGCTCTACCTGGGTCGAGCAATGGACTTGCAAAACAAACGCAGCACCGTGGTTTATCCGAGCACGAAAAAGAGGAGGCGTTTAAATGTAAAATACACGTGGAAGCCTTCACTGGCGGGAAATATCGAAAAACCGTTATCGTGACGAAATGGTTAAAAACGGTGTTTGTCGTTACAACGTAACGAGCATTTCGTTTGGGAACTGCCCGGGCCAGTTCTCTGTGTTGCGATCAGATTGAAGCACGGCTCTGTTTATGTGAGAGCATACGAACGTGACCGCCGCTATTGCTTTTTCCTTTGTTAATTACGCCGCGGCGTTCAGTTGCGCGTCGCTCGGTTAAACCGATTATCATGGAAACGTTATTGCCATTTTGCAGCTGTTGCTGCACGGTACAGCAGCTTCTTAGGATTCCCCGCAAAATAGACCGATCTGATCGGTTTTAACGCACAAATTCAAGCTTTGCTGGCAAATGCGATATCGTCGCGGCTCATGGAGGAGCGCAACATCATTTTTACAAATCTTTTCGCGAATTAGTCTGCATTCTTTGAAAATTTTCTGAGACATGGAGTGCAAATATGGCCGGAGTGGTACGCAGGACTCTTTACTCAGATGTAACAGTTATGTTATCAATTATATTTATTACGGTAAAGTGAACTGTATTAATAATTAAATTTCGTTCAAATATATTAGAATCGTTCGAAGAAATTAGTATGAGGTTTATTGTATATATTTAGATTACCCATAATTACTGTTTTTTGTTTTATAGAAAATGTTTAGAGAAAATCCCAGTGCGTTTCAAAGAAAGTGTTGTAATCTTTTGGTATCGAAACGCATAAAGAAATGATAATAAATATGTATCCCCAAAGCAGATGTTTCACGTGATTTCCACTTATCTTAAGGAAAATTTCACTGTATGGAAATTCAAATGCAAATGGAAACAGGTTTCGCGTATTTAAGGAAGCACACCATTAGTATCATAGAACTGATCTACTGTAATACAATTCGTGAACGTGCTGACAGTGGACGGATCTATGCATCCTATGTTCATTAAAATTAGTTGTAAGACACATTTCATAGCATGTTTTTATTCGTTCAGATAAGTTTCTAACAGTTTTATACGCTTTTTTCTGAAACATCCAGTATTTAAACCCTTCCCCAATTTAATAAAAACAATTACTGCATGGACCTTCGCAATTTTAAAAACAAATCATCATCCTACTAATATAATAAATGCGAAAATGTGTTTGGATGCTTGTTACTCGATCACGTCGCAACTACGCGACGAATCTTTCTGAAATCTTGTATATACGTAGTCTAGAATCCGGAATAACATATAGGACACTTTATATCCCGACGTTTTTAACCGATCTGAATCAAATTTTGCATAATATTACTCCCCAGAGCCCTGCGGAAAATATAGGCTACCATGAAATCTGAACATCCCACCCCTTCCCCCTTATTTCACCTTCTTGGCACCCCGTGATAATCGACGATTTACCCGGGCAACGCCGGGTACTTCAAGCCAGTTCATCATAAATGATGATTCCCCCTTCATAAAAAGCAATTCGCGCCTCTCGAAAGGGCTGTTAAGAAAATCGGAGACATCCGTTCGGAAACGAGACTTCAGGCTCCAAAGCGTGGGATGAATCTCGTAGCTCGTACTTTTAGAGACGATCGTCCAAAACATGAGACACAATTCAGGCCTCTCGAGTAGCCCTACGAAGACCCGTGGAAGCCCATTTCTCCGATTCGAAGAGTCTCATCATCCGACTGGAGCCCAGCCCAAAAACACAACCTCCGACACCCCTCGCAGCCTCCAACCCTCCTACAGCTTGGCTCCCCATTCACGGTCTCCGCTGAGTTATTCGAAAAAGAGCGCGTTACATCCAGGGACACCCTTTCCCCGGTGTCTGCCGACAAAAGAACTCTCGGAAGACCGCGGTCGTTCCTCGCCGGCGTGCGGACTAACGGGTGTCCAGGCTGGGTGTTCGCTACCAGAGCGGGCTCCCTGTGTGCGTGCCACCGTGCACGTGTGCCTGCCGTGTGTCTGTGTGCGCGCACGGGCGGCGGGAGGGGTGGCGGTACGGTCACACGGAGAAACGACGAAGATGAGACGCGTTTATATGGGCACGCACACGCGCAAGCAAGTCCGGCGGTCGGTCCAGTGGCCGTAGCTGTGGCCGGCAGCTGCGGGGGTGGCGATCGGGGCTTCACCCCCCGTAGAGGGTGGCGAGGCGTTGATCAATACGTGAAGATAGAATCCGATGCTACCCATCCAGCCCCGCCGCCCCTTCGGACCTCAACCGCCGCCCGGTCCGGCTGAGGGTATCGCGGCTCAATCGACTGATTTGTCACCCACGCATCATTTTCTTCGGCGCGCCGGGGCCCGCCCGCACGGACTGGCCGTTACCAAAACGCTGCGCCTTATGGCGCTCGGTTCGTTAGAGGGCTCCCTTATTAGGGGCTCGATCTCGGGAACGCTGATGTGGAATTGCAAGCATTTTCGAGCGGACCAGTGATATCGTCTGGAGCCTGTCTCTGTTGGGTTCTTCACTCGGTCTGGTATGTCCTCGTCGTGATCTCGCTTCGAATACGAGCCGGGTTGTGTGGTATTCTGCGTTGTAGAGATGTAGGGATACAGCAGAGGTAGCAGGGTGGTGGAGTTGTGAGATTTTCTTCAACATCTTGCTGAGAAATTAAGAAGGCGAGGCTTTTATTCTGTATATTTTTTTGGATATTAGCTCTGTAAGGCGTTGCGGTTTGTAGGAGTGTGCTTAAATGCCCGAGGCCCTGTAACAAGTGGTAAAGAGCACATTCGGTGTTTTGTATGTAAGGTAAATCCGGGAGACGCGGTCGGGCTGGAGAGTTTGTCGAGTCGCTACATTGTGTGCTAAAAGTGTGTTAAGGTTTAGAACAATTAATTCTCTGAGAATCAACTGTTTCCGTCTCTTTTGCGTCTCCCGGATTTATTCTATGTACCTACAGCATAATTGACGCACAGCATAATGGGTCTGAGGGTAGTTGCTGTGTCTCTATACGGTATAACACGTGCAGTTAATAACACCCCAGAATATTATTAGTACGATCATATTTGTGTCATGTTTGTAGTCGTGTTTGATGGAGATTGATAGCTGACCAATTTTCTAGTAGCATTCGGTCAGTCACTGGCATGGAACATCGTCCAACTGTTACACGCCGATTTCGATGACACTCGGCATACAGGCAGGGTACCTAGAAATAATAGTCACATCGGTTTTTAGCGGTGGAAATTCATGTTCAAGGGGTGAAATTGCCCTTCAATGTTGGAGGTTGGAAAATTATTTAGTTGAATAACTGGAGAATGACTAGGGACAGAAAAAATTAATGAAGAAGAAAGTTGCATGGTTTTTTATGAGGAAGAATATGGCATAGTCAGAACTTCTGCAAACTCACAGATTTCGCCACTGTAGTGGAAATGTTTTTTTTTTATTAATATTTCTTGTACAATATAATATTTTTGTCTAGAAATGCGTCAGATAGATGCAACAAAATCAAGGCTAAAGGATATGTTTTCCCAAGTTTTAAAAACTACCGGGAAAGTTACCCCTCAAATGGTTTTATTGCAGGTAGGCATCTATCTCTGTCCCTAGTCATTTTCGAGTTATTCGAATCAATAGTTTCCCAACCCTTAACTTCGAAGGATAATTTCATTATCTAAACTTGAATTTTCGCCGCTAAAAAGAATATGTGTCCCATATTTTTAGGTACACTACCTGCATGCTGTACTTCAACAAAATCGGCGTGTAACAGTTGGATTACGTGGGTTTCTAGTGTCGTCGTTTAAAATAAGTTACTCGCCATCATACTTTCTATTTTAAGGTTTAAATTTGTACACAGATCAACTAACTTAATCCTGTTATTAAACACTATAGGCCTTTAAGTCTAAGACCCTGAAAACTGCAGTTCAATCCAAATCCATCTATTCCATTTCTAAAAACTGCAAATTTTTCACAAGGAAAGTGCGCGAGGCTTTTGTCACCGATTTCATTCAAATTTTTACATATAGTTGGGGTACACCATATACAGAAACGTGTTAAAGGGTCATGCCAAAATAGCAAAAACGAAAAAACCGAAATACATTTTAAAAACATTAATTTTATTACTTTTATATTTTTTACTTACTGTAGTAATGTAATTTTATAAATAGAAACAAGTTTTATACCATTAACTACTATACTTATTTCTTTTCTTCGCAATAAATTCCCAAAAATGGCTTAGTTTACCGGCGCGCAAACCGTAATGACCCCTTAAACGCATAGATCGCACAACTCATAAAGTAGCGAGTAGGAAAATCGAGTTTAAAATTTTAGTTTTTTTTTTTGGGCCGTCGATATGTATATGCACTCATATGTGAAGACGCGCAATGTCAGCTCCACTGTAATCTATATACACAGTAATTTCAAGTATACATAACTTATACATTCCATAAATTATTAATAGAAATTAATAATAATTAATAATTATACCTACGTATAATATAATATCTATATACACAGTAATTTCAAGTATACATAACTTATACATTCCATAAATTATTAATAGAGATTAATAATAATTAATAATTATACCTACGTTCGCCCTTGTAGATACACAGATCCGTATACAAAAGTTGGAAACGACGAAACACTGAACTTGATTGTCTCAGAAAATTTCGATTATTGCACCCTGTGCATTTGACACGTTAGTATACACACCATGGACTAACTATATGCAAGATTTTAGTCAAACTGAAAATTCAAACCTTGTGCACTCCCCTTGCCAGTCTCGTTCTACTAATGTATTACTACAATTCTACTAACTTCATTTTCAGCAAGTTCGCAATTCACGTCTCGTCAGCTCACTTTTCCAACTCCATGAGATAAAAAACACAAGAAATTGATACGTGGGTAGATAAGCTCTATCATACTCTTGGTTACTAGAATTGAGTAATTTGCAAAAAGTGGAGATTACCAATCTGACACCTGAGGCACCGAAGCACAAAGCTGAGAAAGGAAAGCGAAACACACATGTGCGCTGTGTAACTTTATTCCTGAGTTACAACCATTTTTATATCCCTGTAATATGCCACTGCTTACCTTTATTCAAAGTGCTCGAATTGACCACCTTCGATCTGAATACCAGCCTGCACTCCTCGCGTTATGAAGTGTCTAAAAAAGGTAAAAAAATGTGACTAAAATGTGGTGCACCGTGATTTAGGTATAAACACCATGCGCGGTTCAACTAATTGCAAAATTGACCTAAAATCGATCTAAACAAATATTTACACTACCTCGGTTTGTGATTAATAACTACTGGAATATGAAGATGGCTATAACTTCGAAAGGCGATCAAACAGGGCAAATGTTTATAGAAACTTCTTTCATCGTTACTCCGTCCCCCGTCTACCACCAAAGTGGGCGACGCGTATTATGGTACACCGTGTAGAATCCCAGGTTGGCAAGAAGATACAAAGCATTTTGGTGTTAAAAAAGGGTCCCATGGCGGATGTACCCCACGATCGACAGAGTCCCGATTTAAATCCACTCTCGTTTCGCCACTTTCGCCGACGGGCGCGCGGCGTGCCGCGACTACCTCCTACCATGGCAATCCCGCCGACGAGAACGATGTCGCTAATGAGATATGAGACCAGGGGAAAACAACGGGCAACGAGACACGGAGGATTAGCGCGATAGAGGGCTGGTTCGTCCAGAATTTTGCCAGGGCAGACAGAGGGAAACGGCGACCCGGTTAACAGGGCTCTCCCGCCGTGAAAGGAAAGTTAAATCCCTTTACAGTTTATACGACGGGCGCGGCTGTTTCCCAACTTGGCTGCTTTAGGGCCGTAAAGTTTGCCCGGGCATGCAGAGGAAAGCGCATTTATAACGAACGTAACGCGCGGCTGTTTAGCGAAATAATTAAAAGACACTAGCGTGGAGCACGCGCCCTGAATGCCGACCCTTCGTAACGCTTCAAACTGACAGGTCCGTTTTCTATTACGTTTGCCCTTGGATGCTGCGACCCGGATGACGATGGAAGGACTTGGGGAATGGTTTGTTGAAGCCTGCGTGCAATCGACTCGAAAATATCGCAGAAAGAGCTGTAAACATCTTGGAAGCACTGTTTCTTACTGGGAGCATCTAAGCGCATTAACACTAACAACGGGACCTTCGGGTCTGGCAATTTCAGAAAATGTTGATATTTAGTGTACGCGAAGGTCTTCACTCGGACATTAATTTCTCAAAGCTGTAAGACGCGCTTTTCAGCCAAATTCGAGAAAATCGACTTTGAAAAATGCTGAGTTCCTTTGAGCTTGAGGGGTACGCGCCTACGATGCACGCGTATTTAAGTTAAATTCAAAGTCCATTTTCTCGAAAAGGAAGTCTTTGCCGCAATTTTGTCACTTTTGAATTTTTACTATAGGTAAAGGAACACCTTGTATATAAGGGAATTCAGAATTTTTCAAAGTCGATTTTCTCGAATTTGGCTAAAAAGCGCGTCTTAGTGCTTTGGGAAATTAATGTCCGAGTGAAGACCTTCGCGTACACTAACTATCAACATTTTCTGAAATTGCCGAACCTGAAGGTCCCCTTGTAAGTCGAACTATGCAGGATTAATGTATACGTACCCCATGGTTCAATACTAAATACAGCTGTTTGTGGAAAAAGTAGTCTTAAAGTTTTTGTTGGCGGTGTAATCTTAATAATTTCATTTTGGACACATTTCTCGATTATAATAGTAGATAGGTACCTAATAGGGAATGTGATGATGTAGGTTAGACAAAGTTTATTTAGAACGATCATTGTTTATTACAGAATGTTCTTTCTAGTAAAGTATTTATTTTCTTCTTGTTATTAATTTATATAGTTTTGATATTTGTCTTACTAGTTTAAATTCTAGTGTCACAAAGTCAAAAAAGAATAGGTATAAATAATTGTAACGTCGTGAAATGGTATTACCTACAGGTAGAAGTAAATTAAATGCGCTCTAAAGTTTAAAAATTATTCAACACTAATGTAAGCTTTACGTTTTGTATTCAAAGGCAGAATCCAAATACGGAAAATGTACCATGACTTTTCAGCGGTCGTGTATTTTTATCAGAATGGTCAAAATGACAAATACCAAACTGTCTAATTGTAACAATAACATATATGTATGTATGTTTGAAAAAATTGAGGAAAAGAGAAACTAAATTGATCAGTTTAATAATTTATGTATTATAACAGTTGTCGCGAAAAATTAACAAAAGCAGGCTTGTTTTTAATCTAGCAATCATTCTGACTGCTTTGATAGTACTCGTGTTAAATAAATAATTACAAATATTATACTTATTTTTAACTACACAAAAATGCATGAATGTAACTTAAGAATACCTATTTAGCATACAACACCATTTAATTCCACCTGTGACATTTTTTCTGGCCCTCATCATTTTAAAAATACAGTTCGTCCGAGTTGCATGGGACACCCTATACATGCACCCTATACAGTAATAGCGATAGAATCTCAGAAATGGTTATTCTTCGCGGAAAAAATAAGTTGAAATCGCAATGTGAAAATTTAACACACGAAGGTTTCTTATCGATGAAAGCCACTTTGAAACTCCACACCTGTTGATATTTTTCTGGGGTTTTGTTATATCAAACGTATAGTTTCACGATAACAGGAACATTGAAACATCAACAGCAAAGAATGTTTCAGCATTTTTGGAATTCAAGATGCGTAATATGCAGCATGAGCAATATTTTGAAGCTCAAAAACTGGCTGTTCTATTGTTATTAAAGAAACTTCCTAATGCAATAGAGGATTAGTAGTTTGTATCGAGATCCATTAGATCGAGACTTACAATTTGTGAGTCTCATGCGTGTCGAATGGACTTTAGAAGTCGTTTTTCTCGAAAACGAAACTTTACATGCGAAAATTATATACCGGAATTTTGATTTATTTTTTCGGAAGGAATCTCCTTGTACCACGATTACTAAACCACGTTGTATATTAAAATTATTTAAAACATTTTTATTAATTAAGGGCATAGAATTCCTCGTAGAATGAGTAAGTACTCATAAGTGATTTAAAGTGGGTTGCTCATAGGAGCTCGTTTGTTTTTGTTTCAAAGTCTAAATTTGTGCAAAATGCAACTTTCTTTTCTTTCAATTACTAAAGGCTAAGATCGTCACCACGATAAATACTTTTGTACATATACAAACTTCTCAGAACTCAAAATGATCAACTCTAATTTCTGCTTATTCCTCCGTTTTAAACACTCAAACCCACGGTTAGTACTTAATTTATCATTACCCCCCACTTTTTATTTCACGAAATTGATCAGGCTTTCTTATAAAAAAACTCATACACTTATACGTAAAAAAATGCATTGAATTTGAAAAATGAATTTCTCCGTCAGAAGCGTGTTTCATTCCTGGAAAATACTTTGTCCTGTACTTTAGTTCATTAAATCTATATTCTTTGATATCTCATAATAGTATAAGAAATCTCGCTGAAACCAATCTTCTAGCGGCAAGGGAACGTTCTGAACCCGAAAATTCAAATTTTAATGAGACTTCACGTGAATGTAGAGTGAATGTATTGCATTAGGGTAAGAAGAAGTTCTTCTTTTCCTCGGAAATTCACTTTGAAGGGGTGAAATCAGGCATTAAAGTTATCGCGTTTTTCCTTTCTTTTAATATAACTTTATTTTTCGTTTGGTAGCGTGAGAGAGTAGGTACAAAAAACTTAACAATTCTTATACCTATTTAAAGTTGTTTTCTTCGTGTAAAAAAGTGAAAACGCTATAACTTTTAAGGGCTGATTTCACCCTTTCGGAGTGAATTTCCGCAGAGAAGAATTTTTGGCTTGGGAACGTCTCCTTGTAAGAACAATGTACCTACAAAAATTTGTTTACTGTATCATACTCTATCGTCAGGTTTCTAAAACAGGACAACAGAGCAAACCTTGTGTAGTTTTGCAACGGAATAGTGGAATTATAACAGCTTGAGGATTACCCCCTTGCACTCCAAGCACACCTTCCAAGCATATCGAAGCTATAATTAACGTTATGTGCTGATTTAATTGAATCCTGTACAAATGGAAGAATGTTTAATTCCAAGGATTAAATGAATTACTAGCGTAGAAAGTATTGTACTTAATAAGAGCAGTATCGAGCAAATGCATGTTTGGTCGATCGACGTCAGACTAAATTGGAGCTCGAAGTATTAAAAGGACATTTAAAAAAAAACTGGTCCCACCGTCTCCAAAAACGGAGTCAAGGAATAGGAAAAATTTCAGAAAGCTCCTAAAGCAAATCAATGGCGGGATGAGGCATCAAAATTGATGCGGTTTACGGTCGATCGCTTATGGCCGCCACGGGAACGAGCTCATCAAGGAATCAATCGCTTTGGACTTGGAGTTCAGTTGGCCCTCCTTTCCACTCGTTCCACGCAAGAAACTGTCTGGACGAAGTAGTGGGTCGAAATGGGTCAAATAAACGCAGTCGAGCCTTTCCACGCGAGATCACGCATAGAATAGTTCCTTCTTCGTCACAAATTTGCAAAGTTCACACCTAAACCGGCCCATATACCTTGGTTAAGCCTATAAAGCTTCACAAGCAAGCCTGACAATCTCTGATCAATGAAACGATTCCAGGGGTGACAAAACCCCCGCAAAGAAATTCTTTCGTATTATCGCGAACAACTGCGAAACGGTAAAAGATATCGAAAAACCGTTCAATTCAGAGTTTTGTGGATTTTAATATCCTCCAATATGGTGATAAAGAATTTTCGAAAAGAATTCATATTTCCAATATTTACCCCTACCACTCTTCTTTCCGAAAATTCTTTATCGCCACACTGTAGGATATCAAAAAACATGAAATTTTGAATTTAACTTCTTTTCGATATCTTTTACAATTTCGCAGATATTTACGATCCTAAAATGAAAATTCACAATCTCTGCGAGGGGGTGTTGTCAGCCCTGGTACCGTTCCATTGCTGAAACAAAAATTGTTTACGCTATTAGCATCACTTCAACCACCATTCCGCAAATTTTCAATTTTTTTTTTTTTAATTTTCGAATTGCTGAACCTGCCATTGTTTAAAAACACGAGTGTTTTCCTACATCGTAACAGCGTCTGCGATCGAACGATTAGGCCGCTGATGAGACTGCGGGGGTGGAAGGCTGCGCGAGAGACGCGGAGTATCGTCAGCTTTATGTTAATCCCGAGTGGTAGCAGTGCAGCTGACAACGATGCTGTCGCTGTTAATATCGCCTGGTGACGTGGTAGTAACTAGTTGCTGGTATACCTGCCGAACCAAACCGTGCACAGGCCTCGGTATCTGGTACGTTCAACGTCGAACGTACACTGGCTGTACGGTGCAGAGGTTCGGGGATAGAGGGGCACGGCGGTGTAACAGTGGCGAGGGGTGGCGACAGGGATGGCAATCAATATGGGCCTCAACGCAAACACGGCGCCGCTGTTGTACTAACATCAAATAGGCGGATAGCGACCGGTCGCCTGCCTCGTGTGCATTGTCTGCTCTGCTGCTCACTATAAACCGGTCGGCGTTTTTCAGACACGAATCTGCCTGATCGCTGGGATTGCAAGATGGAGCCCGGATTTTGGGAACGACAATTTGGATCGTCGCGTGTCCCCAGTGTATGTTCGTTACTTTGCCCCCGCAACTCTTTTCGCGATCGTAGGTCCTCGTCTTGGACCCCCACTGCGATAAGCTGACACTTGCAAAGAAACGTGCGCAAAGTTTTCAACACTGATTTTGATGGAACTTTGTAGATTTGTACAGCAAGCAAAAATAAAGGATACGTGTCTTTCGAGCTACCGCAAGTCGAGTTTCAGGGGCGAAATCACCCTGCAAAGTGTCACCCTTATGATGCTATCTTGGAAAGTGTTGGAGATCGAAAGAAGTTTTATTTTAGCAAGTGTTGCGTGGTGCTTAATGGAAAAGAATATGGTGCACATAGTAATATAGAAGACTTATAAAAAAAAGAAGTCACTTTAAACTGTTGAAAATAAAGAATTTTTTCATAATTTTCTATCAGTACTATAGTGTTCGTCTACTTTGCTCGAGGTCATGGGTTCGAATTTCACTGGGGTAAAAGAATTTTCTATTTATAAAAAACACACGGACCTTGCACTACCACGATTCTGCGTACATTCATGTCGTCGGGTCCATCAAAGACACCATATATAATACCTTACTACTGTTTTTTTTTTTTTTTTGGCTCTACTGCCCGAAACGTTGCGTGACCATTGCTGTGTAATATCTCCGAAACGTTGCGTGACCATTGCTGTGTAATATCTCCGAAACGTTGCCTGACCATTGCTGTGTAATATCTCCGAAACGTTGCGTGACCATTGTTATAAAATCTCCGAAACGTTGCGTCACAATATTGCTGTAAAATCTCCGAAACGTTGCGTGACCATTGCTGTAAAATTCCGAAACAATATTGCAGAAATATCTCCTGCAATATTGCACAGTGCGAACATAGCAATTTACTTGTAACGTTTCGGCAACATTCCATGCAATGTTCCAAATGTTTCACCGCAACGTCACTGAGACATTCCTGCAATAAAGTGTGCTGTAGGTGTACCTATGCCCACTATCTGATTTTTGTTAAAATTCATACAACATTTAGGTATCCCAGAAAGCTTCTTTCTGCCTCTAATAATATAGTTACCACCGCAGTGGAAAAAAAAGACGAACCGTTTATTTTAAGCTGTTCTACGACACTACGACTGCAAGGTTTCGTCGAAATCAAAGTCAGACACTTCTCAAGTGTTCCTAGTTAGTCGCTGCGAAGAACAATAATCCAGCATGTCCGATGAGTTAAAGTTTAAAGCTCGAAGCTTCCATCGAACGTATCGGAGACTAAAACATTAGTAAGAAAATGGAGGGGCTTCTGGCTGCGAATTTCCTTTGACGAATTAAGCTTCGCTCCCCCGGCGGCGATGGAAAAATTCAGCGGAGAGGGAACAATAGCGGGAAATAAATTATGCAAGATTACAAAGAGGGCACGGTTTGAGGGGACACTTTATATTATCCGGGGACAGCGGTGGCATAATTACCACCCTCGCTCGGCCCTCCCTCCGCCCCCGGTCGCTCCAGGGAAACGAAGAAAAAGCGAAGGAAACAGCCCCCGTTATGAGATGCGAGCTGGTCTTCTTGCCCGCCGGTGTTCCGTGGCCGTTCTTTAGTAAGATTTCCCCAACGTAAACAGCCGGAGCCTTGGTTCCAACATGGTACTCGACTTGATTCCACCCTGCCACCCCTCGAAACGAGCGGGCGCACTCCACTTTGTGTGCCCTCGGTCAACGGATACGCAAAACAGTCGAATTACGCGGGCTGCTGTTCCAGCTCTTCGCCTTTCTTTTCCTCTCTTTGGAACACCTTCGAGCTCCTCAAAGAACTAGCCTGAATGAACCAGACGCAAGTTTTCCCTCTTACATCGAGTATGTTTCTGTGGAAGTTTAAACATTCCTGTCATATAACTCACCTTTCGAATATTCTGGGAGACGATTTCACACTCGACTGGTGGCTTTCTCTAAAAAATATCTCAGGTATCGTAATGAGGAGATGGCGCGTGCATGGCGGGTCTTACGAAATATCATTTGCACAACAACGATTCGAGATGTGTAGTACGATCGCAGTCATTATTGGAACTTTCTCATCTGTCGATGGACTTCAGCAACAACGTGGGAATAAAATAAGCCAGCCATCTTGTAACAAACCATCGGGATGTCGTCGCAATTTCCTCTTCGTATATTCCGACTTTGTATCCCCCTCGCGCCCTCGGCCGCAAGCTCCCGTCAATTTGAATATTGGAATCGCATCTTTGAATATTGAAGATGGGTCTTTGAACGCCGGTGGCGCAGTCCTCATCTATTATAAAACCCATGAGTTCCCTGGCGGGCGGAGACATTCGTGGCAGGGAACGCACAGATTAAGATCATTCTTCCTTTACGCGAACTTCCACCCTGCAATTTAAATATATGCTTACTTTATGCCCAGACAGTTGGGAAATGTATTACGTATTTTCCGAAGGGAATCACAGGGTGCAGAAATAGCTAGAAGTTGGGATGTCGCGAAGATAAAAGTCTTCGCAGTGATGGTTACGGGAAATCGAAGGCAGCTAGAGTTAAAGACTTGGAGACGTTAAGGATCACGAGTATTGAAAAAATACAGAGAACCATGGGGGGGGGGAGGAATTATATTTCCCGCGCTAAGATATGAAAGGAAGTCACTACGAATGAAGACGGCCTTCTTAAAGCGGAGGGGGTGGAAAGGGTTAAGGGTTGATGGAAACGCAAGATGTTAATGAGGCTGGAGGGTTGGCATTCCTAGCGACCTCCAAGACTTCCAAAGATTTCTCCTCGGTGACGTTAGGATTTTGCTCTTCCTCTGCCCTCCCTTCAATCGCGGCGCGCTTGTTTTTAACGTGTCCCATTAAATATCGCACGATCGAATAATAATCGTTCGGAACTCGGACAAGCATTAACATATTATATACAGGGTAACTGTACTAGTAGTTGACAGTGTGCCAATAGTTGACACTCTTATTTCCAGTCACGAATAACAAGCTATCTATTAAAAACATGTTTTTGACTAATACTTTTTCAAACAGTGTATTAGTGAAAAACATTTTTTTAATAGAAAGCTTATTATTCGTGACTGAAAATAAAAGTGTCAACTATTGGTACACTGTCAACTATGAGCACAGTTACCCTTATACTATTTTTCCTTGCATTATTACCTGCGTTTTGTCTCAACTTGTTCTCCCTGTTTACAATTAAATCCTCTAAAGAAAAACAACGAAATTTATATTGTTTTACAGCTAATTTCATCTAACGATTCGATTTTAACGAATAGTTGGTATCAGTGACGTCGATGATATCAGCAGGAAGACGTCATTTTCCCCCTTCTCCTTGGCCGGCGGCGACCAACCCCTGCCGCTCTGAAATTATTGTCCCTCGGGGTGGAGCATACCGCGAGGGCGTATCATCAGACAGATATGATATTTCAGCGCTAAGGGTTGGTTCCATCCGATGGACCAACGGGCCAATAACGTTGCATCTTCCCTTCATAACCCACCCCCTTACCAAACAGTCGATCAACATATGCTCCTTAGGGACGCGAAAACGTTAAGAATCGCGAAGAATTAACGAATTACCGGAAATAATTGAAGCATCTGTTTGCAAGGGAAGAGAGATTCTAGAGCGAATCGAAAAGTGGATTCAAGAATTATACATGGAGAATTTGGAGCGCGTGGCATGGATGTACGAAGTTCGCCTAGGACCTCGGCGTCGCAAAGATTAATATGATTAGGAATCGAGAGCTTGTGACAGTCGGAAATGAACTGAGAGAGAGTAGAATATGAACTGAGACTTTAGAGTGGAGATCAGAAGGTTGCAAAGTAGTCTTGAATTACTGCTTAGAATTTTTCATTTCATAATGTAAACTAGTTGTCCTGTAGCCAAACATTCCTCTTCGATATCAAAAACACGCGCGCGAGCACACACACACACAATCACAGAGGATTACATCATGGGTATTACAAAGAAAAGGGAAAAAACGTAAAAGAAGAAGAGACCACGGTTCTCCTATTAGCCTAACTGGAATCGTTGTCAAGCCCTGTTTAATCGTAATGCATCACGGAACGGTTGCTTGCCTCGTAAACATTTTTCATCCCGATCGAAGGCAACGGAACGTGGTATCGGCAATTTCGACGAGCCCATTTAAACAGGACGAGAGGAGGACTTGTCAAGGAGAAGACAAAGAACAGTGGCTCAGCACGAGACAGGGTTGATCGTCTGGGCTTATAATTTTCCGAGAGTTCAGCAAGATTGCAAACGTCAGGTACAGTAGAACACCTAGGCGAGCCGGGGGATGGTGAGTTGCGGTGAAAACGCGAGGCAACGGCGGTCGTGGGGCCTCGAATCAGGGGATAGAGGGTTGCTGTCACCAGCACACCAGCCGTTACTTCTGCTCCGGTAAATTCTCTGCTGGCTGGATGATCTTCACTGTCTGCGATCGGTTTCAAATATTCCCGAAGGACCAAAATTTTGCCTTCCATCGTCTGCTGACCCTCAGAATTATCCAACAAACGATTAAGCGAGTCGGGAGGAGGCGATGAATTTCGAGTATTTGTGGGGGAAATCGGGACAAAGTGAAATATTGTATTGTATATATACAACCAGTAGTGCTATGCAGTGACTATTCTAATAGGTATGTCACAAAAGGAGAGCAATATTATTTATGAGACTGCTTGTTCCCGAAGTAAAGTGTTTAAATTTTTTATATAAAATTTCAAAATGTTATACGCGAAATTTTTATTTCTAAACTCAGGCAAGGAATGACTTATTTGTATAGGTGTTGTTCTTTTAACTTCGAAGCTTTATTTCATTGTTAGCATGAGACTTGTATTAAATATGGCGGAGATAGGTACATTATGGAAACAAGGAAAACAGAAAATGAATGTGTCACGGACATTATAACATACATGAAGAATAGGGAGTCGAATATATTCTAAAACGTTCTTGTTTCATCATGTTTCTTTCCATGATTAAAAAGGTTAAGCAGAGTTTAAATTAAGTACCTATATCGCCCATCCACTATGGAATGTAACAATTCGAGTTAAGATACAGTTGATATTTTGGAAGAAGATGAATTCGAGAAATTGCCCTAAAATGCAGAAGCCACGCGTGCTTGTAATATATAAAAAAAATAATAAAACATGTCCGCCTATAGAAATTGAAATGGAAGAGTAGGACTTAGAAGAAGCGAGATTAAAAAATTCTTCCAATATTTTACATTATTGGGCCAATAATAGTAGTACATATCCAATTTTTTTAATAGAAGGAAAAATACAGAAAAATAATGTTCTTCATTATGATTCGTTTTTACGATTTTACCCCATGGCCTGGATAAAACTGGGTACCAGACTAGATACTGGCCCAAGCACCTACAACAACGAAACTCATCCAATTCTTTAGTCCTCCAACCAGTTCGAACAAGCTGTAAACTGCAACCAACCTTCATTCAATTTCGATGATTCTTGGGCATCAATGCAAATGTTTTCACCGTTTTCATCACCACTGTTATCATTATCCTTCGGTATTTCGTTCAATATTGTGTTTTTCTTTCATTTTAGTTATTGTCATACACATTCTGTCCAAAACCAGGTACCCGGTGTTACCCGATACGTACGGTTTTGCCCCAGTATAAAATTTTGTAAACATTACGAATTATCAACAATACCATGGCGAAGTAAAAACAAACCTTTTAATTATTTACACATTAACATGCAAGAGTGAGCATAATTCACACAAAAAATAATCTAGCTGAACTCTGTCAAAAGTGTTTGAAGTTTCTTAATGATCGAAAATTAGATGAGAGCCTTCGAAAACACGCAAGACGATATAAGGCTTGTAGCACGATCATCTTTTGTTAATGAAATAATGCACATTTAAGGCAGTTTAAAAATTTAAGGCAGTTTAACAAATAATAACACGTCCCGGTTTTGTCCGAATTTCCCCTACAGGCATTTATCATAACTTTCCCATAACAATTCGATGGAATAATTATTAATTAACACCTACGAAAAAATATATTTTCCACCGTGGTTCCAAATGACTGAAGAAGCGACACTACCCTTCCCTACTTCTCTTTAATTATACCCAACCTCGCGTTATCATTCTTGGCTGGAACGTACCATTCCCTACCTCAGAAAAATAAACTCGCAAGGAGTCTGCAGAAAAACGGCCCATAACGCAGGGAAATCGCGCGGCATCCCAGCAACGTGGCGCAACCCCCGCGGAATATCGGCCGTTTAAAAAGGGAAGCGCGGTTTACGCGAGCCTCCTACCCCGCCCTCCCCGCCCCCCCCCCCCGCTTCCACGTGCTCGCGTATCAATTTATACGCGGCATCGGGAAATCAAGCGAAGGAGCCGCCCCAAAGGGCGCGCATCCCTGGAACCGGGCCGTGGGGGTTGAAGCGGCGCGCGTTTCGAGGCTTTGTTTTATACTTACACCGTTTCAGCCCGCGTGATGCATTCAGACAGGAGAAGCTCCCCTAGATCCCTGGAAACTGCCGACGGGGAACGAACGGGATGGCCATAGCGGAAATCAAACTGCGATTGCCATTTTCATTTCAGCGCGGTTTCTCCTCTTCCTGAGGCGCGATCCCCATCCGCGCGGCCTCCCGGCCGACCGACCGAGGGAAAGTGAATCGCGACTGGATACTTCTATCCCGACCACCCCGCCCCGCCACGGACAATTTCGCGGAGCGATTTCTACGGCTCCGTAACGCGTTCGCCCCTTCGCGTGATGCGTTTGAAAATTTTTCGTCCACCGCCCTTTCCAATTTACGGCGGATGTAAACAGAGTCACGTGGACGTGGCAAGGGGATCGAAAGGGAAAGGCTGACGGAAAGTTTATGCAGGTAAATCATAGTGTACCTCATTCTGTAATTTTATATATCAGCGTGATAGCGATAGTGAAATATAAAAATACAGTTTAAAATTATGAAAGCGTACGGTGTGCTGGTTATATTAGGAGGGCACATGGAATATTATATTAGAAATTGGAATTACATCATGTGTAGAGTACACAGGTCATGTTGATCTCTTTAATTAAAATGTCCTATCTAGCATTTTCGAAATTATCAAGAGAAGTTGAAATATTTCATGTTCCACGCGTCTTTACCCTGTAAGTAAAGTCATAGAACCTTAAGTGCTTCGCAGAGATCTAGAAAGAATCTGATTTATTTATTTTTTTACAAGGACGGTATAAAGGAACTGGTGAAACTTCAATTTTCTCGGATGTTTCGAAATGTTAGACAGGGTATTTCAAATAAGGAGGGTAGAATATTATTCAGATCTGCTTCATCTTGAAGTTGAAGTAATAGTAAATTGATAATAGGCAAAGGGAGCTCTGTCACGAAATATGTAGGGATACTCTACAAGTAAGAAACGAGGAAAAGGGTTTAACTCTCAGAAGGTGGATGATTCGAGTGATCAAAAGGAAGTCGGTTCCTGGGTCAGTTCGGACCCGTATTAACTATCGTAGGTACTATAGGAATTTTAAATGACGTTCCTTTTCTTAGAACAGTAGAGAAGTTTTTTACTAAGAGAAGTTTTTTCTACTACTATTGTGCTCGAAAATGTGACGCTTGCTAAATAAATATCGATGCTAAAAGTAATTGTTTTGGAAGTATGACACTTTTAATTGAGACCGCTATTTGATAACAGATACTTGAAGTACATAGTCTGCATTTAGAGTCGAACACGCATCGATGCGTAATATTCCTGGCTAATTTTTTAATAAATCAAAGGCATTTTGTGTATGTTGTTGCGATGTACAAACATTTTTGACTGATACACGTTATGGAGCAGAAGGATAGATAGAGTTGTTGATATTGTTCCTTCATGTTCATTTTCATTCCTATGTAAATTTTGAAGCTTATAATTCGTGCTATCAGTTAAGATGACTGTATAGAAAAACTATATCCTTGGGTTTGTAATGTTGTAAAGTAATATGGTAGGTATTCATCGTACAACTCTAAATGGTGTGATTCTATCTGAAAAACTTAGTTGGAAGTATAGAATAACATTTGTTTAATTGAAGTTTCAGTTTCAAAAAACTAAATGTGAATGTATGTTAAATATACAGGCATCTGATTAAAAACTAGCAGATCTTAGTAATAAATGTGACACAACTGCGGATGAAATGAATCATTACGCACAACTCAGTTGAAATTGTAAAATAACTCTTTTCCAACAATGTAAGACTTTGTTTTCTAGAAAGTTGGTTTTGAAAATCCCTGAAGTAAGTATACGTTAATGCGACTAAGGATCAGTTCCACCTTCAAAACCAATACTTCTCCAGAAGCAAGCTTCGTTTAAAAGAATGTTATTTTACAATATCGATTTTAATTTTGCACAAATGCTTATTTCGCCCCCAATTCCATCATATTTGCTTCTGTATTCTGTATTACTATACTCCACTAGCTTACTTACTCTACGCTTTCAACATATTCTTTCATAAAAAAAAATTACACCTTCAAAATTGTACAATTTCGCAGAAAAAATTGCAAAAATTTTACACGAATTGTACAAATAAATCTGATATACTTCGACTACCATAATAGACGTTCATCAAGTACCTATCGTAATAGGGTCTGATCCCTTATAATCATACGTATCTATATTAAAAAAAAAAATAGCAAATACCAATCTATCAATACCGTAGAATTGCGGAAGTACAAGATTCGAAAATCCGATGCAGCGACTTCTTCCTCGTCCGCGAGGGATTGCCCACGGAACGAATAAGCCCGAGATAACATCCCCCGCTGTCTTGCACCCCCCCCCCCCCCACCGCGAGAATAACGGCGGCAGTATCGTTCGGCAAATATTTCGATAAATCAGCGCGGCGGAAGGCGGCGCGGTGGTAAGGTATACAACGCACACCTTAATGTCGCATAAATCTCCCACTGGAAAATTACACCGATGCGAGACAGAGCCAGCTGGGGAGAGAAACAGACGCGAACGGGGGAGAGAAGGAGAGGGACGTAAGCTCCAGGGCAGCGGAGGAGGAGAAAGAAAGAGTCAGAGACTCTTCGAAAAGAGGTGGGTTGGGTGGAGGGTGGAGGTGGCGGAGGAGAAGGAGATGGAGGAGGAAGAGGAGGAGGGATAAGAGGAGGAGGAGGTAGGGGGTGGCTGAGTCGAAGGGGTGGCAGAGAGAGGCGCAGCCTCGAGATCCAGAGGGGTGTAAAGCGTACATTTCCCCTCTCCTTTTGCCAGGACCACCAGCAGGCAGTAGCAACGGAGAGTTTCCTCTTTCTCCAGCGCCATTGCAACCCCAAAGCCAGGGGCAGCAACAGCAGCAGCACCACCGCCGGCAGCAGCGTTACCGGCAGCCGCGGCGACGCAGCAGCTTTCCCCACTTCAGAAGAAAAGCACTTTCATAAATCTGCCAGCAGATATATGTGCGCACAATTTCCGAGATCCGGCCATTAAAGAGCTGCTCCTCGTCTCTGCCCACCCCTCGCCCTCTATCGCCGTGAAACAACCCCCGCCACCCTGCCAGCCGCGCGCCGGCTTGAATCGGCTACGGGGGAGAATTTATCTGAAATGATGCTCGAGGATAATATTGTTGAGAATAATATCGATTGAACGCCTCTATAAACAGGCGATAGGTTATAAATAATCACAGCACGATAACAATAGGGATTTTCTAATCGAAGATTAATAAACTAGAAGGAAAAATTCTCCGACGTCATCGCTAAACAATTTAATACGCTACGGAGACTATTTTCCATAACTTGCCACCTAACGTTAACCCAAAATGAACAATAATCAAGGGGCAGGGGCCGGTTGGTTCGCGGGCATAACTCTCCGGATGATTATATCTTGATCTCAACCCCGATCCTGGTCGTTCAGCAAGCAGCTGGGGTGCCTCGAAAGCGCGGCTATGAAGAATAAACGGCTAAGTAATGCCGGTGAGCCAACTACCCCCCCCCCCCAATCCCTCTTTCACCTCGACGAAAACTCAACGCGTTTAGATAACGCGGCCCGAAACGCCTCGCTCCCCCTCCCTCTACTCTCCCTCCCCCAACCACTGCCGACACCAAGCGCCACGTGGAGTTCACCCTTTCCACGGCACAGAGACGGACGGGGTTAGCCCGCGGACCGGGAAACACGCTGTAAACAGTTTACTTCTAAACCGGCGAGTTACCTATGTATTTTCAGATAGGGGTGAGTTATGCCCGCCGACGCCCCCGTAAACGCGGACCGTTTTTAAAGATTTATCCCACCCCTTGTCGCAGAGGACCTGCTTGATAAATAAGCGAGATACCGCCGGGCGGCTGGCTGTTTCGAAGGCGCACCCGTCGAATGGGGCTGTTCTTTTGATTTCACCGATTCCACGGCTTTTGGGGATGAACTGGTTCGACCACGGCATTCGGTGTATCGAGACTTTGGAAGACGACACGGAAAGAATATGAATAATTCTCTGCGTATTCCTTTGGCCTGGAATAGGAAGAGGGAGCTCCTGTAAATGCTATACGTTCTATTGTCATTTCTTATTTTCCTTTTACTCACTGTCACCATAATCTTTGACTTTTACGATTTCACAGCTTCAGGATGCCAATCGTTGAACCATTGTATCGAGACTGAGGAAGGTAATGGAGGGTGAATATGAATAATATAGGGTGGATGTACCAGTGAATGGCCATTTTTTATTTAACTTCTAAAATAACTTATTAAAATAAGCAACTAATTAATTAGAGACTTCTTTTCATTTCTTGCTTCGTATCCAAGCAATTTTTTCAGCACATGGAATCAATCGCGCTGCGAGCATAATTTTATAATAGTGTTCATTCATTGGCCTTAAGTGTCCATTTATTCGTGCGTTTACCCTATTGCCATTTCCTTTCGCTCTTCTGGTTTATAATGGGAAGAAGTGCCTAAATACAAGTAGAACAGAAGGAGCTATTCTTATGAATATCTTAATATATAAAACAGAAAGCTTCTATATGTTTGGGTATTTATCTGTCGCCTAAAAACTTCCGAACGATAAATTCTGGGATCACGAAATGTGCCTCAGCTCATTATGCCTGTCAACTAATCCAGATGAATGTGACTACTTTCACAAAAAAAAAAACTAAAAAAATTTTTTTATGACAGAATCTAGATTTCAGGCGAAGCCGAGTTGTAAAGCTAGTGCACAATAATTTTCTCTGTCATTTGTCATATCACTAGTGTCACTCCTACTTACAATCAGTGCCACTGTAACCTCGAAGTTTTCCGATTTCAAAGCTTCAGGATAGAACTCAAGCGCCCATTGTATCATGGCTCACAAAAATGACAGGGGATGAATACGAATAATATTTTGTCAATTCCTTTCGTTTCTCTGATTTCGAATAACTAAATGTACAAGTGGAACAGAAATAGCCAGCTACTCTTGTGAATTCCATTAACGTTATTATGATTTGTCATAATCTACCGATAAGTGAATGAAATTCCGTGACATCATTTTCTGGATTCTCGCTTAATTAATCCCCATTTCTATCTTAGCTTCCGGGCAACCGAAATGAGATCGTTCCGTGTGTATCGCCCGAGCTTCGGGCGCTATGGCAAGGTAAAGGGTGGAGGAGCAAAGGGAGGGCGAGTTCTGTTCGCTAGGGGAAACAGATGACCGACTTAACTGCGGCATATTATACGAATTAATTACCCCCCTCGTGACTGGGACGGACATATTATTTATCTCAGCGAGTTTCTCCCTACCTCCAGGAAGCATCCCCGTCCGTAGCCAGGCTACCCTCATCGCCGTCCGAGCCGGCATCGTTTGTCTATCTTTCTATATCCACGCTCGAGTAACTCACAATTCCACCTTCAAACCGGGACAAAGGGCAGGCCAAGTTTGCTCGAAGCTTCCAGTCCCCGTAGATAAGGGGAAGTTCTTTCCTGGGGTTTTAATCGGCCTGGGTTTTTGCTTCAAGATTTCCCGGGTCGAAGCCGCCAAATGAGACCTGTATATCTAGGCGTTTTTGCTTTTTTCTTATCTCCTCTTCCCTTCCGTTATCCTCCTGCTTTTTGTTTATAACGAACAAATCATGTTTGTAATTATAGCTGATACTCTCGCGGTGATTTTCTCGTGTGTTTTTGAAGAATGTTACTTCCCTTGTGCCGCATAGTGTGCGTGTGCATGGACGGAAAGCAAATTTCCTTCTGGTGCACTTTCTTCAGAAAATGTGTAGGGGAGACCGGGGCTAGTTGACTGATTGTTTACATTTCTAATTTTTATAAATAGACCATTGGTATTTTGTTGACTTGCTGCATACCAAAAGCTTACAAATTTCATTAGGTATACAGGCTTAATTTGTAAAATCGTTTTAATCGAGTCTAGGTTGTAGCTTTTACTGTATTTAGAGTAGTGAGACGAATAAGTCAACGAACCCCGGCTGCGGGGTTAGTTGACTTGATATTTATTTACTTTTCAGTTTTAACCCTTTGCCGGCAAAAGGCGTATATATACGCTGCCAATTTCATCAATATAGTATACAAAACGCGTACACATGTAGGTATACTACGACAAATAAATTTTTTTTATTAATTATCGTGGTGTTAGATACTGTAATGATTTTGTATTTGTTTGTTATGGTCTATTTGGAAGGCCTGCGAGTTTGAAGGGAGGCTAGGGTGTAAAACTGGTAGGGGTGAGTTTGGAAGGATTTGTGGTGGGGAAAGTGGACTTGAGCAGCTAAACACTTAGTCTCGACTGCATCTTGAGGATAAAAAAATGCAATTATTAGTGGTATCCCTATGCTTAGTCAAGTAACCCAGTCCGACATTGTTAACACATTAAGGGCCGTACGTATAAAACCTCCACGCGCCGGATAAAATAAAATACCGTAAATTATAGTCAATGTATCACGTTTCCACAAAATATTCATGAAAAAACATCGAGCAGTACTTAGTGCACAAAAATTCATAAGTAGTCGAAACGAAAATATTCACTTCCCGCCGACCTTTTTAGATTTTTCATTCTCACTGACAGAACAAGCAAGTTTTTGTCACGGCGACACATTAAATGGCAAGCTGCTCATCCATATGCTTCAATATCGCGAATCGCAACACAATTTATTCCTTGATACAACAATTAAAGGGAATTAGTCAACTAACCTCGTTAGTCAACTATCCCCGGTCTCCCCTACCTTATAAATCATCAATATAAATGATTGTAATTTTACACTGGTAATTTTTCTTCTGTCTATGTTTTCCATAATAACCGCGGACTTTGTGTGTAATAATGTAGACATTGAAATACTTGCAGATGTGCTTGGAATGTGCACTGATTTTTCTCTCCGTTTTATAAGGAGATACTTCCTGAATTGACGATTTCTCGTTTCGTTTTCATCCTTGGTGTTCATAATTGGACGACTCCTGTCGAAGTTTCCTTTCGTATGCACAAAAACGAAGAGAGAAATCGGCGAGGCTACTCCCTCTCAGCAATACTATAGAGAACAAAAAATCCTATTTTAACCGAGAAATTGAAAAGAATCAGTTAACTCGTCATTTGAAAATTCTTGCACCTGCGATGAGACAAGTGCATGTTTTGTATAAATGTAACAATCACACTCTTGCAGGAAGATGAAATATATTATTGAACAAGAACTGCTGCAGTTAACAGGATTTTTTAAATAATTCAGTTGCTCACATTACGAAACATTCCTTTCCATAGAGGAACGTCAACATTGGCTGAAACGTTGAAAAAAAAATCGTTTATGGTTCACATAATACACTCTATTTACCACAAAAAAGCAATATTGTCGAATCATATACCTATCATACTACTTGTAATTTGCTCGAAGTACTCGGCTTATAAGTATAGGTATATTTTTTCGGTAAAGGGGAGGGAGTTTTTAAAAAGATTTCTTAGCGACCACCTATTAGGGACTAATAGGAACACTACCTACCAAATTCAATGGTCATAGGTTCAGTGTTTCCAGAGAAATCGTGATGAATCAGTGAGCGAATGAGTGAATCACTCAGTGGTATTTTAATTTCATATATATATAACTAGAAGATTATATTGCTACAATAATTACACAAGATATCTGTCGAATTGTTGTTACGTGTACGCCGCATTGCTGTGCGCTTAAGTGTAATCGTGGTAGCTTCAGAACCTTTAAAATCTAATGAAAGCAACCAAGGCAAAGGGTTCAACGATTTTTGTTTACCTTTTCGAACATCGTCGCCGCGAGAAACTCGGGAGGAAGAGAGACAAAAAGGAAGGGTGGAAATTGAGAAGCAATAGGAAATAAGCGGACGAAGCGCGCGGCGAGAGGAAAAATCGATATGGAGTGGCCATCAGCTCTGCCGGCAACAATCAAATTCGACGAAGAAGGAGAAAGTTTAGGATACACCGGCGGCCCTCGTTTCTGCGAACTTCCGCGCGAAACGAAATAAAAAGGGAGAGAAGTGCTACAAAGGGGATATTGCCCTTCCACGTATAAGCGCAGCGAGAGATCGTTAATTCTGGCCGGTGATTACGATCTAAATGAAAGGTACGCGTCCTGAATAACCGGCAACGCGTTTCGCCGTTTCTATAGAAACTTCCTTAACATGATGCTCGAAGAGTAATCCTAAGATGTCTGGCATTAATTAAAGCTGCATCGAATCATTCTACATCCAAACTTCTAAGGCTGTCATGCAAATGACAATTGAACAAGTGGAAGTTGATCTAAATCCCTGGCAGAACTAGCAGTCACCCTTAACGCCGTTTTTAAAAAATCCATCGAAAAAATTTATTATTAGCCCAATCCTCGAGTCACGAAAATGCCATTCAAATTCCGCTGACCGGTATCCACTCGGAAGTTGTCCCCGACACCTTCCCCCCCCCCCCCCGACCCGAGAGCTTTAAGAGGGTGGCAGACTAGCAGGTGCGTCGGTCCAGGCCGAAAACTGGCCCAAAGCGCATCGAGTCCATTCGCCTCGGCGAAGCACGATCTCGCCTCCGTCTCGAGTCTCACCTGTTCCCAGGCCGCGAGTGGGTGGCGAAGCAAGGAGACCGTGGAAGGGAGAGGGGGGCGGGAGGGAGTTGGAGAAGGCGAAATACATCAAGATTGCATCCCCACCAGGGGGCCAGTTCCCCTTCTCGCGGTCGCGCAAAGGGTAGGACGCCGGACGAGGGGGTGACTCGGTTGTGGCTGCGTTGAACGGGGTGTCGGCAGCCCCGCCCGTCATATTCCGCGAGGGCCAATCCCGCGTGCGCTTTTTATTAGATCCATAAATCCATCATATCGCGCTCACCCCCCGCGGCACAGCCATTGGCCGGGCATATGACTCGGCGCGGGCTGAGACCGCCGGACCGAGTTTACGGCGGTGGCGCAATGCGGACGTTCCTTCAGCCCGCCTCGTTATTAATATTGAATTTTTGCCCGCGAACGAAACAAGAAAGGAGCCCCACGGGCGGCTGGGACGGGCGCACGCGCGCATCCACGGCCTCTCCTCCCCCCCTCGCCCCCCCCCACCCCCCACCCCCACACGGTGTCCACTGCTCAAGCCGTGGCAGGCCGCGACCAACCCTTCCGACCAGACTTCCACGCTATCCGTGTCGATCTCTCCCTGCGCCCAGCGGAACAGCTGAGTCTTCTTGAAAAATGCACCGCCCGGTTTCCTCCTTCGTTGGCTAGAAGGACGGGGGATGAATGCGGCGGGGGGGGGGAGGCAAACTGGTGACGGTAGGGCCCGGCTGGAACAGGCCAGGGGATTCCTTGACGGACGCGGGGATCAATAACCTCCGATAGCATACTCCGAAAGCTATATACGGGGCCATTTCCAGTGGCAATAAAACGCCATAGCTACGTGTATTGCGATTCTCTTGCCGGCCTCCTATTGGCCGTAAAACACTGGCCGGCTGAAAGGTTGAATTTTATCGCGAGGGGGGAAGAAATATCGATGGGAAAAGGAGAACGCCGCCACCCTGTCCTCTACCCTACAAACCCCCCGTCCTCCTCCCACCCACCCCCCAATTCCCCTCCCACCCCACCCCCTACGCCCCTCTGGCCCGCCGTGGAATACATGCATCGAGGGTGTCTTTGGCCCGGCTTGAACTGTTGCGGGGATGGGTGCGTTCGCGTTGGCTGAACAGAGTATTCGATGAGATGGGGACGAACAGTGAAAACGATCGCAGCTTCGCGCGAAACTATCGACCCGCTTGTAAAATTATTTCAGCCCCGTTCGCGCAGCTCCGGCCGGTTAGTTGCCATTCTCTTCGAACGACCCTGTCGATCTTCCCGGGGACACCGTGCAATCTGAACAGTCGTTTTATTAAATTTCAACGTTTCCCGGACACGAATCGTGACTGTCGATAGCTACCACCTGAATTCGAATCTTTCGATGATTCAGCATCGATGGGGAGGAAGCTGCGGAAGAACCGACGTCGCTGAAACACCTGGATCCCAGTAGCTGAATACGATCGTCAAGGTAATGTTTCACGCTTTAGAATTTTCCATGAACATTGGGATGTTACGTGCTGCTAATTAGAAACTGAAAACGCGATTGGCCGATCGAGTACGGTGTTACATGAATTCTGTAACAGAATGTTGGCAACGGGAGCCGAGTCCCGGAGGTGAGTACCCACTTATGCACGCAGAAACGGCGTTGCACGAGCATGAGTGAAGCTGGTCCACGCAACCCCATTGGATAATCCGAGCCTCCAATCATCTACTGGCTGGATATGAGACGCGCTATGATATGATATTATCATAACGGGGCGGAATTATTATTGGTCGGTGTAACCCTACTCCGTTTTCTTGCTCCTTCCTTTCTTCCGGCGATCCGCTCCAGCCACCCCTCTCGACGCATACGTTTCTCGGCAGTCGAGGTGGGGCTCAGCCCCGCCAGCCGTCTCTCAACCCTCTTCATCCCTCCCTGCCAACCGCCCTCCAACCAACCCACCCACCCTCCACCCCCTCCCCCTCTCCCCCCGAATTATGAGGATCAATACACGAGGAAGCTTGCAAGGGCAGCGCCGACGCTACTCGCTCGTCGACCTCCTTCGAGCACGGATTCCCTCGACGAGCTGGACCTAGACCAGACCATCCACAGACTGATGCGTACTTGCCGCTCTCCAGTTCGATGCAGGTTTTTCGATTGTCCAGAGGGCCGTTTCACTAGGTGACTTCGCCCGCAGTGCACAGAGACACGGTCAAAGAGAACAGCTTCTGTTTCTATCGCTTGGCATCGGTTCGATCATTCTGTGGTGCTTCGTAACACTGGCAAATGCATCCTCGATACATTTCTAGGCGGTTTTGCACTTCCCGCGGAGAGCATACGATAGGGGGACAAATATCCATACACACCAGCCTCCGTATCTCAACCGGGAATAGATTTTTCTGTAAAAGTTTAAGTAAAAGATAATTATAAAATTATTCAAGTTTATGTTTTATCCTTTTTATTGAAACGAGTCGGTAGACCAATGACATCCTCTAAGCCCGCATTCTTATTTATAATACTTGCCTAGACTTTGTAACGCATTATAATATTTCTTCTGTAGTTCTCTCTATGAAATTGTTACATTTCCTTCTGAAACTTTATCGCTGGATGAAGTCAAGGAGCCGAGATCTATACATAGACACTTCTTTATCCATCGCACTGTTAGTGGCAGGTACTTTTGAACCGTAGCTTGAAGAATTTTAATACGTTCGAGAGATGCCGCAATTGTAACTTTAATGCTGCCAAACGAAACGACTTTAAAGCCACTGGATCCCCCCAGCGTTACCGCGATCTCGAAATCCGCAGAACACCTCCTCCATCGGAGTAATAAAATATACAAGCGTTCTCGTCCGATCCCCTGTCCCGGATGACAAAAGATCTCGAACGCTCAGTGGAGACCGAAACGCGCAAATGAGTCTCCCTCTGTCCCTCTCGCGCTGGGAGATGCCCGATTGGCGACGGGGTGAGCGCAGCCCGAAAAAGCAGACACTGCCCGAACTTACCTACCCCTCGGCAGGTCGGCTCGGGACGTATCAACTGGTGGAGCTAGGGCTGAATAAAACACGCTGAAAAAGACAGGACGCTGCGCGGCGCGAGCCTCCGCTGTTGGCGTCGGTGTTGGTGCGGGCTGCGGCCGTAGGTCCGCATATGTGCGTCTCCGGCTGGCATTATATCGCGGGACAATCGATACATACCGTCAGCACCGCCAACTCGTTGCTCCGCGAACCAAGCCAAGCCAACCCAACCAATCCGCTCCGCGTCTTAGCGATCATCGCGACCGCGAACCACCCCATTCACGGGACTCGCTTTATTTCCTCCCCGTCGTACATCAGATGTCCAGGGAGGCATTGAGAGATTGTTCTGCGTCCACTAATAAAAACGGGTAGTTTAGGGATGTATCCTACTCGCTTTAACCATTTCCGAACGATGAACCCCCGCATATGCGATCAATCGGTGCAGGTGGCCAATGCGGGGAACGCCGATATGCGTTCAGTGAGTACCGCGAACAAATGAGACCGGGGGATTTACGCACGGCACCTACCGCCAGACGATTCAACCTCCACGCGCAAAGGGTTAAGCCTGCAAATGGGTCGTACGAATGTAGGTCCGGCAGTTTCTGCTTCCCAAGATCCGAACGTTTTTTGTTTACGACGGGGTTTGGCAGGAAAACCTGTCGAATGCAGAGTTGCAAGTACATTAAAATTTTTCAATTTCATCCCATTTAAAATATTATACATCCTAGTGTTATTATTAAGTAGCTTCCCAAATACTAACAGTCGCTTGTGACCAGTTTGAACCTATTCGGCAGTCCGTGAGATGTCGATGCGGGGCGTGCATACAGAAGCGTCTTAAGATCATTGCAGGACCTTGGGGTAAAGCAATGCACTGCGGTTCCTGAATATGACTTAAAATCAGACTTTTTTTTATTTGGGGGCCCTACTGTCATGGGCCCCTGGAGACTGCCCATTGTGCCCATTACGTAAAGATGCCACTGCGTGCATAGCTGCAGAAGTAAGTCATTCCCATTAATTTCTTTCGAACGAAATAAGTTGACAGAAAAGTGTTTATATCTCGGAGAGGAGAAATTTCCGGACCCATGTTTATATCGCTTGTTTTTCATCCTGAAGACGAGTAGAATACGCTAGTAAAGTTTTACCACCTATCTCTGTTACCGAGCGTGTCCGAACTTGAACTGACTGCCTTCCGTAGTTCGAAATTTTTAACGCCTCAGAAAGAATCCCATGATTAAATTAATAAGACGTACAGAGTCACTGGAAAGGATAGTTTCCTTAAGGGGGTATAACCGTCTGAACCCTCGGAAAATGGGTACATTTTGGGGATTTTTTTACAAGTCAACGGCTTGATGAAGATTTCTCGTTTTTTTACTATCTTTACATAGTATTATGAACTACTCAAAAAAAAAGTTTCAGTTAAAAAACTATTGTTTTTCGGATGTTATGCATACATATCCGAAAGTCTCTCGATTTTAGACGGCTAAACGGTGGGCCTAAAAACTCGCGCTACGTTCAACCAATTCACTTCTAATTTTGCATGCAGGATCGCAATAAGATTCCACATCGTCCAACGAGGGTTTTCTTTATTCCGATTCTCTGTTTATTATTTATAAAGAAAAAAAGTTGTCCTTTTCTCTTAGAAAAATGTAACTTTACCTTTGATCTCTCACAATTTCTTTATTTTTCAAAATATTCCAAATCGGCCCCGTTTCACGATAGCTATTGACATACTTTACAAGAAGATTTTATTGTTTTCGATTTCAGACACGACGTACAGCTGTTTCCAGGCCCACCGTTTAGCCATCTAAAATCGAGAGACTTTCGGATATGTATCCATAACTTCCGAAAAACAATAGTTTTTCAACTGAAACTTATTTTTTAAGTAGTTCATAATACTATGTAAAGATAGTAAGAAACGGGAAATCTGCATTGAAACCGTTGACTTGTAAAAAAATCCCCAAAATGTACACATTTTCCGAGGAGTTCAGACGGGTATCCCCCTTAAGGAGGCCATCTTTTTTCAAGGACACTCTATAGAAGCTTCGTTACCCAGGCGTCAAGTGATTGATCTTCAAAATCTGAAATGCCTGTTACCTCGATACCCATAAATCTTCTAAAACTATAACAACTATGCGTCAAAATTTCACATTTCTCATGCTTCCACTGTTCCTTGATCGGGAAATACTCGTAAGCCTCGTATGTGCCTCATGCCTGCTAACGTGAGAGTAATCTATATTGCCATGTGTACTCGAAAACTTTTAAAACCTCCTTAACCAGCTCGAGAATAATCCGGCGTTTTCCACTTTCCCACTATTCCTTGATCGAGGAATATTCTTAAACTCGCCAGAAACGCGGCAAGCTGGCCAAGCAACGGGAATGCCCAGCACCGACAGGGGGTGCACCGGCCGGGGGTGCACCGCCAGCGGGCCACTCTCGGCGAGACATCGGGACGGACCAAAGGTGTCAGCGTGTAAGTATCCCCTAGAAAACGGGATGGACGGGGGGGGGGGCTGGAGGTGGGTGGCGGATGACGGGCGGGGGTTGGGAGCCGGCCGATGTCCGAGAGGAAGCAAGGCGACAGGGTCCCCGGGCAAAAGGAGGAAGTCGAGTGAATTTTTTATCGGTAAAAACTCCATTAGAGAGAGAGAAGCGGCGGTGTTTGTTATTGGTCATCCTCGGAGGGAAGACGCCGAGCCGGAGAGGGGGGAGGGGGGGTTGGGGGGACCTTGTCCGGCGCAGAGATATCCATTGATCCGGCGGGATGGTAGATCGCGAGAACGGGGTTGCATCCCCTCTGCCAGCAGCAGCCCAAGCATCTACAATGTTCCTTTCGTGCGGCCGCTATCAAAGAAATCAATTACCCGCCAACACACGGGAGTCCCACGTTCCACATCCCCGTAACGTGGGCCGCCACTGGGCGCTGTTGGCCGCTGGTGGGTGCTGATAGCCCCCAGGAGGAGGAACATAGCCGGCCGTAGCACATATTTATTTTATACTGCCCACTCCTTACGCCCCAGCACCGATAGAATCCTTTATCAAGTTGCGCCGCGCCGGAAACTCCGCCTTTTTCTTTCAACCGCCTCCTCCTCCCCACCCACCTCCCCCCCCCCCCCGTCCCCCCAATCGATGCCAGAGCGATATAGAATCCGTCGATAGCGGCCACCTACTCCGTACCGCTATTTCAATCATCTCGAACGTGCGACACACGCTTCCAATCCGGTCCGGCCATTAATCTGTACACCGAAAATCCTTGAGAGCGCCGAATGTCTTGAAAGATAGAACAGGCCCGATGAATCTCAATACCTCGAACGTACCGAGAATTTTAAATACCTATCTCGGATACGTTGCCGGTTGCTTTCAACGATCCGAACGACTCCGAAATCCTCTTCCTCGGGATTACGCGCCCGCGACAGTTCTGCGCGAAAATTCCGCCCGCTGTCGAGCAACTCCGATCGAATTTATTAAACAGGCTGCGCCTCTCGCATGCCCGGCCGCCCCCTACCATCTCCGATCGCACGAAAATCAAGCCGACGCGTGTCAGGTTGTGACACGGCCAAGGTAGGGGGTGGTTGGACAGGTGAACAAGCGAGGGCGGACGAGCACGATGAACGTCGGCCGGCTGCAGGAGACCGATAGGATACCGGGGCGGTGTAGGATCTCTTGACGCGTGCATCGATGTCCACTAGTTCCCGAGGGAAATCCACTTCATGATGGGAATCCCATTATTTCCCCGGCGATATAAAAGTAGGTAGTCCACGTGCTGTCCGGTCCAGGCCATTCCACCACCCCCGCACCCGCCTCCTTTCCAACCCCGTCGTGCAACTCACCATACCCCCCCCCTCCCCCCCCCCCCCCCACCGGCCCTTGCGATCCTCTCTCGATCCATTCGCAATTCATTCCGGGCCCTAGATTGTCCCTCTTCAAGGCGACACCAGAACACCCGAAATTTTTACTTTCGATTAATGCATTTTGTTCGTCCACCTTCGGAATTGAACATCTCTGAGGTATCTACGAGGTTTCAATGAAACACCTCCGAGGTGAAACAATCTTTTCGAGGTCCCATTTGCCATGAATGGTAGTGGATGTTTTATATGTAGGTATTTAGCGTTGTTATTAAATTTCTTTGAAGAAAAAGTAACGGGAATAATTGATGTCCAGATTCGCTATAAGAGTTAACGTTTAGTATTACCGCAATTCCTTAATAGGTACTGCAAATGTACAACACGAATGTACGGACTGGCAAAGAAAAGGTTTCTTCTTGAGGACCGTAATTAGTATTATTATTGTAAAACGATTTTTGATTTTTCATGGGAGAGAGGAACGTTACGAATATTGTATAAAAGGCGGGGTAGATACATACTGGCGCGAGCCTGCTGCAAAAAACCTAACCTGGAATAACACTGCGATTGGATTTTTCGTACTTTGTTTGTTATTTCTAAACGAAAATGTTATTTCTACTGTATGTTTGTAGCAAATTCGTATACATTTATTGTTTAAACGAATCCACGGATGAGCATAATTGTAATTTCGCGCGTTCATTTTTTTAACTCGCCTAACAGATGCCACAGCCATCTAGCGGCGACACTTATGACCTAAACAGGTTTCTGGCAACACTGAAGGGGAACCTATGCCATCGACGAAATATAAAATAGACCTATCATCATGGGAGTCGTGTCACCACAGACGTGGGGATAGATGCTGTACTTACCGAGAACCTCCATGCTCCGAATTGGCTGAAATTTTGGAAACAGTTTCATTTTGCATTGAAATAATGTTTGCGAGAAGGATTTTTGACGACTTTAAATTTTTTTTATCACTTAAATGTCACTTCCTATGTTACCGACACGCTAAAGGTGGCTCTAAAGTCACTGAAACTACTGTTTTCAATTGTTGCTAAAAGATATCCGGAATGCTGAGACTACAATGTAATACGTGGTTCAATTCGTTGTGGATCAATCGTTCTAAAAACCTAATTCAAGCCTACAACTTTGGTCATTGTAATCACAGACCAGGTATAGGATAGACACATCACGCAATGTAATTTTTTGCCACACGCTCGGGGGGTTCGCGAGCCCCCTTACCATTTTCATGTCACACCCAACGTTATCGATTCAATCTAAAATAAGATTGTAACGCTACGCGTGGTAGGAATTAGAATTCAACACGGGTAAAACTTTGATCATTTGAAACCCTTGATTTACAAATGATTCTGTCATAGTAACAATTTAAAGATCGTTTTATAAACGTATTCCGTTCAACGACAGAGAAAGAACGATCACAACAAAACAAGGACACATACGCCTTTTAACCTTGCTGTCCTATTCGGGTTTATTTAACGCAAAGCAAATTTATTTAACATAAAAATTTACATAAACAACAACATTATTTGTGGAAGACATGTTTTGATGATGTAACGTGGAATACCTCGCCAAGGAATATTGAAAAGTTTTAAAAATCCCCTCAGTTCCAGTATCTCGCTGAAATATTCCAACTTGCACTTATCCTTCTATTTTAAAACTATACTCGTGTTTTGGGGTCCGGTAGGAAAAATCGAACAACATTTCAAGCTACATATTTTATTCTTACATTTTACCATAGTATTGCAAGTTAAAGAAATTCTTACATCTAATTAGAATATTTGACAATCACAGCTATCGGCTCGGTGGTCCTCACCGATTACCAGGTCTCACCGCGAGGAGGTTGCTGCGCTTGGAGACCCGTAGAGAGATAGATGGAATCAAAGTTCCGTCGATCTCCCTGTACATGAAATCCTTAGCCTATTAAACCAAAGAGATGGATGGAAACAAAGTTCCATCGATCCGTTCGGCTTAAACATAGAATCTAGGGAACTGCCAAGCAATCACTCGATTAAAATAAACTCGGCAAGGAAGGAAAGACTACGGGTGAGCATGAAAGGAGTATTGGATGCCGCGGTTCCTACCACCCTGCTGTCCGAGTCGAAAGAGAAAAGCGCTCGGCGTCTCCCAGGCGATTCCTGTTGCACCGACTCATGCGACCCGTCAGGAGCAACACTAGGTGTGACCTGACTCAGGCCGTCTAACGCGGAGATTGGGTAATCGGACCAGGAGACTTACGCAGGCAGTGTACCAAGAGGTACACCCCCTACGCCCGAAACTTTTCCCTTTCGACAAGAACACCAGGGGATGAAACTGATCCACCCATACCAATTTCATGCTCAGTCGCTTGCTTCCGGAAACGGAAGCAGCGGCGACCGCCTCATCAGAGATGAGGAGCCAGCAAAGGAGCAACAAAGCTAATAAGATTCAGTGACTTCTTGGCAATTTTACATGGGGCCTTAAATACTTCATGGTATAATAAATTAACCTAGGCTTCCTTAGATGTCTTCTTTCACTACCACTGTTCACTATCACTTTTCACTATTTTCTTTTAAATATATTATTTTATCAACTTCCTTCCCCGCGAGAGCATATACCTGAAATGCTGAAACAATCAACTACATTATGTTAGTAATAGTGAGGTGGGCTTCAGAGAAAACTAAGAACATGCTTAATCGGTTGGTGCTGATCGAGATGATTTGAAATGTCAAAAGAGCACGCACGAGCATGCAGAACCATCGTAGAGATACCTACATGAAGAAGAGCAGGAAATATAAATGTATCGATGAGATTTATGAGAGGGAACACATCATGCACAACCATCAAAGGAATGCATCGAATAAAATAAATCACATAAACCCATCGAAGAAATGCATCAAATAAAATACATCATGTAAATCCATCAAAGAAATGCATTATGTAAAATAAATCATGTAAACACATCGAAGAAATGGATCAAATAAAATAAATCATGTAAACACATCGAAGAAATGCATCGAATAAATTAAATCATTTAAACCCATCGAAGAAATGCATGAAATAGGACGACTCATGCAAAAATCCACGAAGGAGTGTATGAATAGGAGAGATGATGAAAAACAATCGAAGAAATCAGTTAAAAAGGAAGAGAAATCAGTTTTGGCCTTGGCAGAATAATAACATTTTCAATGGGGTTTAACGAACCCGAAAATTTCATCGGCACCAACCGAATAAGCTAACCTAGGTCAGGGGGCCGAGGGGGTGAAGGAAGGACCAAGGGTTGGAACTCTGACCAGGTCCCCAGGAAGTCCAGGTTGTCCAGTAGGTCCGAATGGTCCAGGTGACGCGGGGACTCCATTCCAGGAGGCCGAGGGGGTGCAGGAAGAACCAGGGCTGAAACCCTGACCAAGTCCCCAGGAAGTCCAGGAGGTCCAGGTGGCTCGGCAGCTCCAGGGTCCCCGGAGGTCCTCCAGGCTCGGAAGACCCACGGCGACTAAGTACATGGAGCTCCGTGAGCTCCCTATTTAGAGTTCGGGAAACCATGTCCCCGATCAAAAGAAGGTCGACGGTTGATTACAATTCCGAAATCCAACGAATGTTTCGGCAAAAATGGATTTTCCGCTAAAATATCCATTCCAGTGGCCATTGCTATGACAAATAATGTTAACAACATTTGCACTAACCGGCCATTATAAATTATTATTAACTGTGATCGATACAACTCGCGCTAACATAATACGGAATATGGTGATTCTACAGAAAAAAGAAGTCTAAATACAGGAAATTTTCTGATAACATACCTAATAGGTACCACTGTGTACGGAACGTATTGTATATAGATTTATAAATGTAAATTGAATGTTCTTCGAATTTACATGCGCTACCTATAATATTTTGTAACAATTGTAATCGCCAATACTGTATTATTAAACAAAGAATAAATACTTTTTGAAATAAGTTGAATGAATTATTTAATAAATGTAGAATTTGCTTGCTTTGTTATTTAGGGGTAGGGATACACCTACAGCAGTAATGTACATTTCTGTTGGTGCGTAGGTCCATGTGACGTCACGCAGAGGGAATTGTTTGGCTATTGTGGCCTTCAGATGGCGCTGTTGGATGTGTCAGGCGAACAGCAGGACCTGCCGCGAATCTGCCGTCGATCTGCCGTCAGATCGTGCGCTCTCCTGACAGACTGCCGGCAGATGGCTATTAGGGGTGATTTTAGATGCCAGCGCCGCCGCCCATCGACCGATGTATTAAAGGAAATACTCGCATCAACGGCAGTTGGCGTCGGTTGGCGTGGCAAAGTGGGATAAAGTGTTTTTAGCACCGCTGATGATCGCGGGGCGAAGGGAAGTAAAATACAACGTTCGAACGATGGTGGCGTATCATGCCAAAAGCACCTTCAAATCGCTTCAAGCACCTCCAATCCATAGTATACGTATCAGTGGTAAATCCTCGTTACTATCCCCATCATTTCTTGGAATCCTTCGAACATGAGTGGTGGAACCCGTGAACGAACGAGAGGCTCTTTCGTTTTCTCACTCGCGCCATTGGCAGCGCGGAATAGTGACCACAACGCGTTACGAGCCCGCCGCTCGTTCGTCGGACTGGTAACTAGGATTTACTGTACTTCTTTTGCAGCTGGAGGTACTTCCGCGAGGTAGATAATTTGAAATTATGATTGTTCATAATTACGTATGTCTTCTTGGTATTTAAAGATGACCGGATTCCTCGTAAATTTCCATCAATGTCTTCAGGGGTGAATTTATACGTCTGGATGGATGGAAATTTGTAAAAAAAACTTGCCACAAAATTGTTTATAACACCGAAAATTAATGTTAATGTTTTTTTTTACATCAACGCGCTCTGCTCGAGAAGAAAAAAGTTTAAAAGACAGCATGTACCGCAAAGATTGTTAAAGTTTAAACAAAAATTCGAGTGTATAAAGCCACTTACACTCATACTTATATCAACAGGATTGCTCTATTTCTGTTGCCTATCTGCGGTCGGATCATGACAGCAGGCCCTTATCGCCAAGATTTGTTTGAACTTTCTGCGAATCTGCTGGCATACTGCGATCAGTTTGCTTACTGGGAAAAATATCTTTAAGATGTCTCATGAACATGTTAAAGATGTTTCAAAGTTAAGTATCTTAAAGACTTCTTTAAGATACCTTGATTTGTAACATAAGACGTGTACATACATATCAAACGTGAAAACAAACAACGTTTCACTTTTATACATTAAGTAGGGATAGTAGGAGCAGTTTTTCCCAAATATTTTGCAAACTAAAGCCGAGCGGCAGTTACATGTGCATGCAAAAGTTATTCTGAATGTTGAGCTTTCAACATGTTCAAATTTCATCAAAATCGACAAGATGTACCCTTTTATGTACAATTACCGAGGATAATTTAAATGGAATTAACAAAATAAAGGTGTAAAATATTTATTTTTCTAGTAACGTTGAATTCAAAGTTTGAGAACAAGCAAGTAATTTATATAGTTAAGTTAAAGAAAGAATCGATCGGGTTGGGTGGGGAATGTTTCGCGACCCCCTCCCCACGGCGTGAGATCAAATTCAATCAATTCTACGGCTATCAATTATTTAAGCATCTAATATTCATTATAGTAATACTGATTCAAACAAAAGTATTCGTGATATGTTCAAACCCATCACTACTTTCTCGACCAGTGTCAAATTGCGAGTACCTCGGTTGTCAATAAAGTAAAAGAGTGACAGAAGAGTTCTTTGCGCAAAAAGAAGTGTTGGAGATCTTTCAAGGCAATTATTTTTCTCCAGTCTGATTCACTATAGCAATATTACTTTCAAAATGAAATTCGCAACTGGAGAAAACGCAGTAGAATGAAACTTACTTACCGTGAATATCGAGCTCGGAAAGATTGAAATCAGAAACAATCAGGGTTGTTGCATGAATGGCAAATGCAGCCTGCAAGTCTCTTTATTGAAGTTATTAATCAGTAAACGTAACGGAAAATCGTCAAATTAGGCTCCTGTATCCGGTTCGAAGAGTCAAAAATCGACGGGTAAATTCGAATCGTGCGTAATTACACCGAACCGCGCCTAGGAACAATACAACAATTTGGTGTAGGTTAAAAACGCAATCCCGTGAGGGCCATATAAAAAACGAACACAACCGTAGGAAACGGAGGTTTCGCGCATTCCTCCAACGAATTCGATACAGAATTGGAAGGGGGAAGGGGAGGGGGCCGGTCGATAATCCATTTGGCTTTGGTATTTCTTATTGCGGTGGGTACAGTGGCGATAATTATTAGTACTAATACTTGATCAGTAACAAGAAAGAGTATTACGTTAGTCATCCTAACCTCAATTCGCGGGTGTCAGTTACCTATCGAACCGCGTACGCTCACGCGCGCTCCGAAATACGTTTTTTTCTCGCCTGAAATACAGTCGTATATAATATCTGCACATAGTGTCGAGTTACTGTATGCATATTATTCGATAAACAGTCGATATTAGTCGGTTACAAAGGGGCATGAATACGTGTTGAAAATGTTGCGCATGTTTTTTTTTTGTTTTTTCCCCTCCCTATTTCATTGAACTTCTTCGTAGCGGGATTATCGGTACCATGCCTTAGAGACTGACGTCGAAACTGTTAAATATTTCGTGCGTTATTGTACACTTATTACTCTCGGATATATCGAACATATCATTGTTGTATAGTTCTTAAAGATTAAGACGTCCGTGACACGTTAATATATGTATCTATGTAATAATATGTCTAATAATGAGCCGGAATATATCCCGGGCTATCATCTCACTCATTCCCTTTAAGAAAAAACGAACTCCTGGAAAAGGCGTTTTAAAACTCATACTCACTCGCGTGCGTTTTAAAGGAACATCGAACACGTTTGTCGCAAATACCTTAACCGATACACAACGTTCAGACGGAAATCTATCTCCGTTGCAATAATAAATTACACGTTATCGTCCAACACGGACACAAAGTCCCTTAATTCTCAGGTACCAACCGCGTTCACGCAGTGAAAGAGCCGGCCCCTCCTTCGCGCGCTGCACGAGGAAGATGTAGAAAGTACCTAGGAGGGGACAGCTTTTCCACTTTATGATTGTGGTGTCCCAGAATCAAGGGAACTCGATGTACAAAACTGTTTTCATGTTTTCTCCCCTACTTTCTCTCTCTCTCTATCTCTCTCGCTCTCTCGCTCTCTCGCTCTCTCTCTCTCTCTCTCTCTCTCTCTCTCTCTCTCTCTCTCTGTCTCTCGCTCTCTCTCTCATCATTCACAGTACACACACACACACACGCTCTCCCTCTCTTTCACTCCTTTCGCATCCTCTCACACAAACACAACTGCTTAACCTCAAAAAATCGTATTTTCCTCATATTTTTTTTTTGTTTCGTTTCGATGTATTTTCTCGCTCACACGTATCTTGCGTCGTCGCTCGATGACTAGAAACATCGTTTCGCGGGTCATTTGGTAAAAAAATTATGCGAAAATGGAAAATAGACGTAGAAAAAATAAACTTGGCCCGTGGACAGCATCTATCCTCAATCTTATGTAGCGTACGCTACCGCTATCTATCTTAAGGAAGGATGCAGCCTGGCTTATCTTTCTTTTCTTCTGGGTACAGTAACTAACGCGCTTCTTCAAGTCCTCGCGATTGGGCGGAGTAACTGGTCAAACGGGAAGTCAGTGGCGAATCTGTATCTTACTCAAACACGCATGGACTGTTGAAAATAAATTATTTCTCGCAGCTAGAACTCTCCCTCACGGCTGGGCGAACTAATTTGTCGGCTCGGCGCTTTGCGCCTGTTTTTCGATCTTCCTCGCGAGCTCCGGGCTCATATGCGGATGCGGGAACGGCAGCACCGGTTTTCGTAGTATCGTCGGTTTCACCTTCACCTGGGGTTTGAACGTGGACACCTGGCTGCCCCCAGTCAGGTGCATGTCTGCAAATTTGGCGACTATCTTCGGCGTGGACCGAGGTGGGAGCGGCGACCTCAACGGTACAGAGTCAGTGATCTGATTGGAACTAGCAGACCTGACCATCTCCTCGGGCTCCGGTTCACCCTCGTTCTCTGTTTCCACGCGTTTCAGCTTGGACGCGTCGGGGTTCGTCTTCGTGTTCTTCTTCAGGGTACACTGATTCTGTTTGGCAAACCGTTCCGCGGCTGTGCTCATGTCCGGAGACTCTGGCCCTCCTGTAGGAGAGGTGGCCGCCTCTGTACGGGACGGCTGAACAGGAGTCTCCTCGTCAGAGCTGCTTAAGCTGCTCGAAGAGGCGGACTTTTTGCTGGCGTCTTGAGCGGACAGAGGCAGGTCCATCACTAGGTCTGGCGTGTGCTTCTGACGCATCTCACGAAACTCTTGGGAGGTACGGAAGATCTTGTTATTTGGCGGTACCGGGGGATTCAGTTGCGTCTGGGAAGTTGCTCGTCGCTGCCACAGTTCTCGATTAGCTGAGAACGTTGGCTGTTCCTGAATCTCTACCTCCTGTAACAGCGGGTTGGTCGTTTGGAGGGCATTTACACCCTGCTGCACGGTATCCCCCATGCTCTGAGACTTCCAGTGTTGTTTCCTGCTGGTTCCACGTTTCTGTCCACTGTCCAAATTCAACAAGGAAATGCGTTCTGCCTCTTCACTAACCTCTTCGTTGCGTTGTTGTTGCTGCTGCTGCATGGACGACTCGCTGAAGGATATTTTCTCGTTCTCGGCACTGCTACCCACGATGACTGGTGTAGCTTCTGCACGATGCTCCGAAACGAAGGGCTGTTTCTCCTTTTCCGGCGTGGACACTTTCGCCACTCGGGACGCGCAATCCTGAAAAAGGTTTAACAGATAAAGCAGAGCATGAGGAACAATCATTGGACTCCGTAGATAGCTGTCAATGTGAAATGCTTTGTTATGTAATGAATGGAATAGGTTTTCAAATATATAGCGACGCGCTCTCAAGTCACCAACCATGTTCGTTGCAACTAAATGCAATTGCTTTCTATGTATGTTGTTATGCATAATGCAGTGCTCTGGAACTTTTGTCACAGGTTATCTTTATTCACGGGACAGCGAGTGGTCAGAACCGTCTGCAGCTTATCGTAGATATCCGAGGTGCCCAACATGTGCATAGAATTCTAAATTATTATTTTTAGTGCTTGGAGTTTGGAGCAACGGATGATGTATGGAGTGCTACGGCAACAATCCAACAGTTCTCTTTATAAATTATGTTCAACTGAGTGTCGGATTACTGATCCAATGGCATAGAAAGTTCTTCATCGACAGAAATAAGTGATACATTACAGAAGGGAGAGAACAGTCTATATACAATACCAGTGAATATTAGTTAATTTGTTTCAAGAATATAATACGTTGATGAAAGTTGTACACCTGCATGCATCAATGTGAAAATAAGGAAACAACTGCACAGAAATGTACAAGATTAATATTCATGCGAAAGTAAGGATTAAAAACTGCTCGTAAAACTGACAATGTGAATAGCATGAATAGAAGCAGGCAAACACGTATACACGACCAACAGCCTTGATTGATACCTATCTCTCTACAGATGCCAACGACGCAGTTAAAATTAACTGGACTGGTGGTGGAGTGGGTGAGGTACGTTTTTACTCACCTAGGGCAAAAGAATATCCGCTGGATAAGTAGAGTCTGCGAGGAGCATTCCATTTTGGTTTCGTCTATAGACTGAAATTGTTTTTTTTTTTACAGAATGCTAGGATTCACAAACCAACTGAACCGTTTAACATAGGCACTCCTTCAACGAAACGAAAAACACAAACGACAGAACCACACGACACTTGGCAGCAGTTTTTATCGAACAGTTTTTAGTCCATTTCGCCCACTACCCTATGTATGCGAAACTTTTTCTTGTCAACTAAAGGCTGACTAAACGTATATCTGGAAAAACAGCAACCATCCCAAACTATTAACATTGAAAGTCATGATCAATACCAAAATACACACAAATAAAAAGGAAAAAAATACTAAATATGGCACAAGACATGAAAGGACACAAGACAAAGAGACCAAGGCACATGCAGCAACAAACACGTATATTTCTATTTTATTTACAAAAAATAATATCGTACAAATGATTACAGCTAATTGAGACACACTGCTATCTCGAGTAAAATTAAACTTAACATAGCCTTAGATTTGTCTCCCGCTTCGTCATTTCGCTATTTTGGCAAAAGAAATAAGGTTGCTTTTTATCTTGGAATCACAGATTATAACCCCCTCCCCCTAAAAGAAAAAATCAAATGGCGTGTTCTACGAGTATAAAAACATTGTAGTTGTATATAAAATAAATAAAGGCCCTTGTTCGTGATTGATATTGGTCCCGCGATACTAAGCGATACCGATGATATACTACGAAGGTGTAATGGTGCAAGTAACGAATCCGTGCCTTAAATCGGCACTGGTGCATTTCGAATATTGCTATCGGATTTGAAAGGAGGAAAACAATGAAAAAAAATGCAGCACAACAGCCATGCACTTGTGCCTAGAGTACAAAACTTCCGAGTGCGCCGCATAGAATGTACAAGCAGACGAATTACGAGGAGAAAAATCGAGGAAGTGGTTATACTAAACGGTAGTTTCCAATACCTCTCGACTGATGATCGGTTGCGTCGACGAGATGCAAGGGACATTTGTCACCACTGTTGGGATAACCCCGCTGTTGCCGCTGCTATTGTCGGACGCGATTATGCTCGTGGTCGTTGGCATGTCGGACGTAGTACTAGAGCACCAGGTAGCCGAATTTACAGTTGGCCCCATTAACGGCGAGTGATTGCTCGATAGAATACTGTCGGCGGAGCTGGAGGTTCTTCTTCTCATTGATTCTTCGCTCGATGACTGTAGGAGCTCCTTCTCGCGTTCCTCGTCCCTAGACAAACGATAACATTGTCTTTACGGGACATGATTAGCCAAGGCTGAGCAATCATAGACTCCTAGGTCAACAAATCGGCGTTTGCGTCTTCGTATCCAACAGAATTAAGTGAAACACTATTACTATTAAAATGGAATTCCTGAAGCACAAATAACTTGGCAGTTTCATAAACGTTAATAGTTTCCTTTGCTGACGATTGCCTGTTCGAGCATGACTGCGACGATTTTAGAGCACGATGGATTGTATATTAGGCGGCAAGCAGGATGTCCGTATGGAAAGGATTAAAGAGGAAATATGAAATTTCGATAGCGGCTGAACTACACAAGCATTTCTACCACGGAATCCAGAGGAATGTTTTCTTCTTACGGCTTGACGAAAGTGAAAACTTGAATGTCATCCAAGTTTCTCTCCCTTCGAGCCACTAAAAACTCAGTCATCGGATTCAATGGAAAGCAGTTTCGTAGTAAATAATTCGCCATTGCGTGTGATTAAGTCGCACTTACTTTATCTTGATCATAATATATTTATCGGGAATAAGCCCCTCTCTACCGGCCAAGGCACCACGCCACCAGTCATTACTGACTTGTGTGTATAGAGTCAAGGTATCCCCCTTTTTGAAGCTTAACTCTCTTTCGGACCTTGCATTGAAATCGAATTGCGCTGTGGCTTCGAGGTTTTCCGATTCTGGGAATACACAAAACGAACGTAGGATCGCGCTCTATTTCGATTGGCCTAGCTACAACTCAATTTTCGTCTGACACTCACCGTCCTCGGATGGGTACACCTCGGAGTCCATATCTTCCTGAACCTGGTCCGTCGGAGAGTCACCCACGTCTCTGCGTCAGACATTTACTTCAGTGAAAAAAGATCATGGCGATTCGAAGCATCTGGCAACGTATGAAGGCGCACACTTACACGTCATCAGGTTCCCTACTGATGTACTTTTCGTATTGAGTACCTCCAATGTCGTCTGGGAATATCTCCTCGCAGAAGGTGATGATGTTCTTGATCAGTTCGTTCACCTGGTTCTGGTACTGCACCTGATCCTTGTCTTCCGGGACCGGGACCAGCGTGGGACCGAAGCAAATAGCCAGATTGTACGGGTCCATCATGTTCTCGTCCGAGAATTCCGAGAGACTGTTGGAACGGGATTTTAAAATTGTGCAATTTCGTTTCACGTTGTCTGTACACACGGGACTGGGACTTGCAAGGGAAACATTGTCAGTTGGTTCTCTTCCAAGACAACAACGACACTTACTGGTTAAGGAAGGCGAACAGGTATCGCATTACAATGACAACTGGTCTTGGAAGACTCGAGATCAGTTCCTTCATCTTATTGACGAACTCCTGCTTGGACTCCAACTGCGCCAGTTCCATGAGATGCTCGAAGTAGATGATAGGGAACAATGGCTCCCTTAGCTCTCTCAGATACAGCTTCAGAACACCAGCAACGCTGTTAATGTCTGACGCATCTGTGACATCGGCTAAGGGGTCCTCGCCTCTTTCGAACCACTCGCGGAAGTTGTTAATTTCCACCTGTGATCCCGAGACTCGGAAGATACCCTGATGATGAAGCCCATACAAATTGATCACTCTGATGCAGCTCTTCATGATCAAAGGTATTTCCTGATTCGTGCTTTCCAGATATTCTTCTAACGAACCGCCGAACAATTTCGGCTGACCATTCATCTGCAGCCGACCGATTCGTTTTCTGCGAGCTTGCTTCTGCTTCGTTGTGGATATCGAAGGATTCGGGCTGGCTGTTGAGCCATCTAGCAAGCTTTGCCTAATGTATTCTTGCTTCGCGTCTAGCCTAGCTATTCTTGAGGTTCCAAGTAGGTATTCCCTGAATTTCTGTAAAAGTATCATACTCTATTTGAGAAAATAGTGTGCCCCGCGTATACAGTATAATGATTAGAAAAAGTTTTAAAAACAAAATATAGGAGTCTCCAAAATAACGTAACGATACCAGTATCAAAAACTTTAATTTCATCGCCACTGTGCACGAATCTTCTCGATTAAAATTTTTTTAAATCTCAAGCAGCTGGTAGTTAAACTGACCGTGAGGTAGAATTCTTCGGTTTCCTGTCTGTCAGCCCTGAGCTTAATTTGCAAGGTTTCTGGAGACCTAGACGTGGGCATGGCGTTGTCCCCGAAATACCTGGAGCAGTCATAGTCTTTTGCAGTCAACATTTCCAATAGGCTAGCCTCTGCTGTTTCTAAAGTCTTCCACACTTCTTCTGACTCGGTCCTCAAAGACGTCACTCTCTGTTGCAGTTGCGTTAGTCGCTGTTCCATTTCTGCGTGCAATAATTTCTGCAGTTCGGGCTCGGGAGTCTACGAAAATGAATCCATGCAGAATAAACGATTAAAGGAATGAAATTTGGTAACATTTAAAACTAGATGTTAGTATCAAACTTGATGTATGCCATTTTCTAAAAGGTGCATTTTTAATTTTCACGTACCTCTTCTCCTCGTTGTCCTTGAAACTCGAACTTTTTAGGGATCATGAAGGCAGAATGATGAGACTCCAGGAACCTCTGCTTATCTGCCCTAGAGTCCAGAGCACCGACACAGGTAGCCAATTGTTCAGCACCAGATTGCAACGAGCGTTGCCTGCCTTCTTCCGCGCTGCAATGCATCAGCAACGCCCTGGCGATGCAATTGTGAAATCCAAAATCCATGCACTGGAAAAATATCATTCGAGGATTGGCATTGCTTTCGTGTATAGAAATTAACAACAGTTTGGATTAGAATTCTGGTGGTCGTTTTAACTTAAACAAATACCTGCAATAACGATAAAAGTAGAATTTTGAAATACTTATGTAACCTCGAACCGTGAGTATCGGGGATAATAATTAAGTGCATGAAATGATAATTTCACTGAATGTCTGACTTACATCAATGAGATCCGACAGGTCGTCCACGAAGTATTTGTGTATTGTCGTATTCGATGCTTCGAGGCACAAAATGTATTCGTTCCTCGCCTTCAGCGCTTTCAGCTTCGCTTCCTGGTATTTGCTCTTCCTCTGAAACGGGCAACGAATTCACATGAGTGGGGTCAATTTTAATCGACATCATACTCGTTTAAAGCATTATCTTTAATGACAGGCCTAACTGACAAACTACTGACATACTGACTGTCATCCACGGCGAGCAATGAAAACCATCACGCGACGGTGTTACATGTAATCGTGCGATCATGTGGCTCGAGCCGTATTCCACGTGAATGCGCATCATATAAAGACTGTCTAGAAGAATTGTCTAATATCCCGAAACCCGTTTTACCTGACCTCACAGAGAAATGGCAGGGCAATCGTACAGTTTCCGATTGTAATATTTTATTATCGATGGAAGGAGAACGTTGCACGTAGTTACAGGGAATATTCGTTTAAACTATGATTCTGAGAGTCCTGAATTTAGATAAAGTATAAAGGCGGGCTCCCGTAATGACAAAGCAGTATCTTCAGAAATTGTCGGAGATAGTGCAAAACCGCGTATGAGCAGTTTGTAAATACCGAGGATCTGCAAAAGTAGCAAAATTGAGATTTCACGCCCCCACGGTTGCCAAGCGCAGTTTCGCTTCTTTTAAAAGTCACAACATTGATGTTAGTATTTATTACAAGGAGTGCTAAAACTGTCCCCAAAAAGTTCGGTCAAAGAAATCCCTTGAAATGGCTAAAATATTAAGTTTTTTCTTCCCCCTGTAAAATCAATACAATGCAGATCCGCGGTATTTACAAACTGCTCGTACGTGGTTTTGCACTATCACCAACGAAATGTTTTGAAACTCAAATTCGATACGTACTCATCAAACAATTCAACGGTATACGAGACTCATTTAGTTTCACTTAAGTGCTTAGAAAACCTATAATATTCTGAGATAAGCTTATAAATATATAAAAAATTTATGTACAAAATCACTTGCAACGTGTATTCTGCTTTTGATTGGTTTTATGAATGAAATGCAATGCCTATATGCAGGTTGCCTTTTGCGTTTTCGAGTATTTATTAAGTTCGAATATATTCTCCCAGGATTCCGCCACATTTCTAAGTACCATATTACTTTGTCAAAGTACTCATATAGGACTTCAATGGATCCCGTAAGGTTTTGCTAGTCCCAGCAGTAGACGTTGCTACTTACAATTGCCTTGTCACCGCTCTATGGAGAATTAGGTCAAGAGCCAGCCGACCTTGAAGGGCAAGGTCCCAATGCTACATCTTTCGAGCCAGCTCTGGCATTGTTACAGGTAAAAGCATTAAAAGCCTTTCGTTTCAGAGGGTAGAGTGATGCGCAGATTTGAATCTGGACCAGAAACGTAGAAACTATATAGGCGCGGGAGGTTCTAAAATTAACACAGCTCGGGGTAACGCGTCTTCAATGCTAGTACTTCGTGACGGAAATCGATACTCCCGTGTCTTGGAGTGCACTCGGCCCCTTCAGGGTCAGGCAGCGGCTCGAGGAGTAGCCACAATGAGGGTCGAGTCGAAACGAAGCGAAACGACAAGCTGGCCTTGGTTCTAGTTGTACCTTGTTCACTTCCTTCTCGATGAGCTTGTACTTTTTGCTGCGCGCGAGCTTTTCGGGCGGAGCGTTCGCCACCTCGAGCTTGCTACGCTGCTGCTCAGCGACTCGAAGCTTCGTTTCTGCTTGCCTCGACTCCGCCTGGTAAGCCTGGTACGTCTTCATCGTCGTGTGGAGTTCGTGCAGCACCCGGAGGATCTCCTCGTGCGTCTCGTAGCCTATTTCGCGGCACTGAAAACCGACGATCACTTTATTCGTCATTTAGTAGTTCGTAAGGACTACTTAGACACTTCAGAGGGGTAAGTTAACACGTCCAACAGAAGGAAAATCTATGGATTATTTTGTATAAACAGACGTGCAGCCGACGGCTAGCTTTTGTTTTCTTATTGGTTAATTTTCTTTTTTACACTTTCAATAAAGCCGGCGTGTTCTGGCGCCGAGAAATTTCCACTTAACGCACGACTTTAATCTGTTTTATGTTAATATCCTGTGGAAAGATTGAAAGGTCCGACAGATACTAATGAAATTTTAATCTTCTATATTTTTTATTAGATCTTTATGAAAGGATTATCACTGGCTTGGCGAGATTCTCCCGATGAACTGATGAATGGCTAATCTATAATTATACGTACTGTACGATTAGTCGACGGAATTGAAGAGCTTATTACCAAAGTGTTTTAAATCCATATTTTACGAAAATGGAGATTACTTGCTATAAAATTTTCTACGGCGTATTTGAATATGTACCTTTATTTGTTATATTAACATCGTTCTTCTAAACAAGAAAAGCTTAGAAATAGTACGTGATGATTTCCAACATGTCTTAAATCCAACAGCTGTTTCATCAAAGTTCCTTATAATCCGTAACTCGAATATTCGGTGGAGTAGAAACGATGTTACGAAAAAACGAACAGATTTTTTTACCGAAAGATTATCGCAAAATACTGAAAAATGTTGGAGGCATGAAAATTGACACTTGATTATTTAAGACGTTTTAGAAACAACCTCTTCAATTCGAAGTCGATTCGAAATACGTATAATTAAAAATACAGCGAAGAACGAGGTTTATTTAGACTCATTTTCAGAAAAAAAAACTGGCTCATCCACTGGTGGTAATCTCATGAAAATCGAACGGAATATATAGAAATTGAAATTTCTATTAATGGCGGCATAAATTTAAAGTGCGCAGCAGGATATTTCCCTAAATTTTGTGCCATAAGCATTCCAGGAAGTATAAACGTGAAAACACGCCGGCACCGTCGAAAATATTAATACAACAGCTCTACGTCCTTCATACACGATAATAGCAATAAATAAGCCTGGAAGTTATTTTAATCCGTGGTCTATGTTTCAAGAACACTTGGAGCATCTACAATTTAAATAACAAATTGAGTTTTTCCATTAGTTTAATAATCATTCCATATTCTCTGATTAGCGCAACTACTTAGACTTTAAAGGAGCAAATTGTCGTTGCAATCACAGATCCTCCATAGATCAACCACAGCTCAAGCTACGCATATAAAGAAATGAATTTTTCTTTGGCCTGGGAAATTATACTCACACGCTTGTATATCCGCTGCACGTCTTCCATCACCTGATTCAGGCGACCTACGAGGTGTGTGCTGTAGACTTCCGAGAGGGCTGCGTGATCCCTGCTCAAGGATTTCGTTTCGTTGATGAGCTGTTGCCAGCAAGCATAGCTGGAGAATAGGGGCCAATGTTCTCGCCTAGAAATCATTTAAAAATTAGATAAAATCATTATATGATTTCGCGGTTCTCCGCAATCCCCCCCCCCCCCCCCCCGATTTTCATTCTTCCTCTACACGGGGAATACTGAGAATTATTTCAGATCGACGAATAAAAATGTTGATGGTACAGTGTCAATACAATACGGATCACTGAGCCTCGAGTTTCCTAAAAATTTTGTCGCCCTGATTTCAAGAGAAATGCTTAAAGGAAATATTAATTAAGGGGATATGTACTTTTGCTTCTGCTCCTTGTGCCTCAGCTGTATGCTTCTGGCCATCTTGTCCAGGGACTTGCTGTAATCGAGCTCGAGCTCGGCCCGCCTTCGAAAAAAATCCTGCAGCTCCGCGACGAGGGCGACTTGCGCCTCCATCCTGATATCGAGACATCTCAGCTGTTCGTTCAGCTGCAACCGTATGTCTGCAACAGACGGAAAGAAACGAGAAGGATGAGAGACTCGGTCGGCGCCCTTCTCCTTTGGTTTTTCGATAATCGATCGGTTAGGTCTGGGCTGGGTTGGGGTTCACCGCAACCGCGTTTCGTGTTACCAACGCATTTGCTTGCCCGACGGACTGGCTCGAAAGATCTGGATTCAATCTTTCTTTCTCTCTTTCTTTCCCCCGCCCCCCACCCGCTTTATCCCGCGCACCTGCCTCGAGACACTCGATATTTACATAATTCTGGAAAGTATTTATATACTTACTATCTGTATGCTTTCGGAATAGTGAATAATTACATTCAGATCGTCCTTAAGGGGGCAGACCACTGTAACGGTCCGAAATGTAAGGGTGTTTTCGGGAATTTATTTCAACTAAACAACGCAAGTAAATCAATGTATCGATTAGTATGGTTAACAATGTACATATCGAAGGGTAAAAAATTTTTTTCATTCAAATTCATACATCCGTTTCCTGTATACTCTTCGTCAAAATGTGCGCTGCGGCAAAATCGTGTTTGTCGCGTTGACAGTGCCCAGGCCATATGGTTAATTAGAATTCAAAAAGACAAAAATATTTAGAAACTAGAAGCCCACCTCTATTACACGACGATCAAAAAAAAAGTCAAAATCGCAAAACAAAATACAAAATAGCGGACCACTGAAAAGAAAACATGTTTTCGGGGTACAAAATTCGGGAAATGTTGATTAAAAAAAAATAGAAGCAGGTCGTTAATTGAAAAAACTGATTGTCATGTAATAGCGACGGGTTTTTCGTACAATAAATGCCATTGCTCGTGTCAATTGGATGTATAGTTTTCTCTGTAGACTGTCAACGCGGTTGCGAAATGTCATTCTGAGGAAAACGCGTTCAGAGTTCCGCTCGGTTCAGTCGCGCGCTTCACACCGCTTCACGGAAAATACTATATCTCCGTCAATCTTACGAATTTCTTCATAAAATTTGAAGAGAGCATTCTTCGAGCGTATGTCTTTCAAGAAATGTGAGAAGAAAAAATCGATTTTTCCGATTTTTTACAGTGGTCTGCCCCCTTAAGGAAGCATAAGAAATCTGATCAGACGTTTTGTAATATATCTATATTAAAAATATCGTATATTAATGATCAAGTATGGGGACATCGTAAGAATTTACTGTCGGCAATGGATTAATTAACGCGAGTGTGTTAATTAGAATTGAAAGAATGTTTAAAGTGTATACGGTATGAAAAGTTTTAACAGAGCGGGAATATAGCACGTACAATGAGGGGGCTTTCCTAAATGAGACCAGTAGTACCAACCTGATACCTCGAATCTAGTATTAAAGTTACTTGTACATGAAACTACAGTCTTCGAGCTCTATTCTGGCCAAGATTCTTAAACGAAAAATTTCTGCCCCCCTCGTTCCTTTAACTTTGGGTGTCGCCCTGCGAACCTCAGGGAATTCCTTTTCCTCGATTCAACACATGTGTATCGATTTTCCATAGTTCCGTAGCGTGATTCATTCCCCGAAGCAAGATTTTCGACCCCCAACGTAGGGGTTGAAACCACGAGTCGAGCTGTCTACGCCCATGAAAGGATAAATAAACGAGTTTGCCCGCGCGCAGGATATACAGGGCGTTCCAAGACGAAATACGAGGAGCGGTAGAAGGAGGAAATATTCGTGGTCTGGGTTCTACGCTTACAAATAAATTAAACTTAACGGACTCTACGGTGGAAATTAATAAAACTTAGTGCAAACTTAAGACGGGGTGAAAAATATTGCATCACTTCGTACAATATGTCTCGCAGGGACAGGCTACAGTCTGAAACGATTTCTAAAGGTGAAGGACGATAGGTGTAAATAAATCTTGGAATATTAGCTGCAAATTTCAAGCTATTTGTATAAAAAAATAATGTCTAACTTTCAACATGTATGTCTCGTTAATTATATAGAAATTGATGTGGTTAAAGTAATACTGTTAGAAAAAATTCAACTAGTGGCTAAAGATCACTATTTATATAATTTCATATGATTTTAAAAGGAGCATATAGAATCCGCTCCTTTATTTATACATTAGTGGTATCTATCTAATACAGAAACGTGGTGTTCCATTCAAAAGTAACAAGCTGAATAATTCTGAAACACAAATAATGGTAAAAGCAGTCTATTTTTCTTGTATTTTATACCGATTAGTAGTTATATTCCAAGGTAGCTGTATTATGATATCCCTACTCTATACAAATCAAACTACAAATTTCATACTTTAAACTTAAAACTATTGTCTCATCTGGAATTTCGATTATTACGTCTGTTAGGTAATTATCCCTACATTTTACAAACAAAGTGCTATGGACGAGATTTGCAAGTATGAAAATTCTATTCTATGCAGTAAAAATGTGTCCTTGAGCGGCCAATTGCATTTGATCAAACTATAGTTGACGCTGTATACAGTATTGCTTCTCTATCTATGGAACCGATGCTCAGCCTCAGTGTGTAGTCGCGAGTCACCCCCACCACTTTCTTTTAGCTTTCACTGAGCGAGCGTCTTACGTTATAGTCGCTGGAGGAGTTATAGCCAGGCGGTGGAATCGGTGGAGCGTTAAACGTGTTTCGAGCTCCGATACAAACGAATTGACAGAAAATATGAGAAGATAACGCGCTTAAGCCACAATTAGATCCGCTACATCAGTCGGTGCCATAGCTGGATGCTTTAATTTACGACCTCGCTGTACCTTTTCCACCTACTATACACGAGCTGACGCACGAGACGAGCCATCCACTAGTGAAAGGTAAAAGTATATATTTCCAAATATTTCACTAACGGATTGGTGACGTTTTCCCGATGAAAACAAGTCCAAACACGATATAATTCGGAATACTTTTAATCGCACGTAATGTGTAATTGACAAACTGATAATCATTTTTTTAAATCGGTGACTCATTTGTATCGGGAAAATCTCACCTAACGATAATATACTCGCAAACATTTAATGAGAAATATGAAAATTTTAACACTTTGAGTGGCGCAAGATTTTTAAAAATGCCCCTCGAAATAGGTCACGCCTTTCCGAGTGATTGCTACTGTGGAGAAAGCCTCTACCCCCCAAGCGAACACACAGCAACACTCGGACAATGCGTTCAATGCTTTCGTGGAAATATGAACGTAAAAACACGCCGACGCCACCGAAAGTGTTTAATCTTCGTTAGAGGATGAGGGTCTACGCGCACACGTCAGTTTCGTCAGTGTCAGTGGTAAAGAAGATAGCGTTCCCCTGTTTCGGAATGGAGCAGTTCACACTTAGCCGTGTCTGTTGCCGACAGTGAAACAAAGAGACCATTAACACTGGCTGATATGTGTGCGCAGACCTTTATCGCTGCCAGTTGACGGGCATCGGTCGATGGTCCCTTATTGATGCTCTATCTCTCTCATTTTCGGTGCGTCTCGTTCCCTCTGCTCGTTGAGCGTTCGACTCGAGGCACCAGCCAAGCATGAAATAATGAGGCGCTAAATGGGGGGGCCGGACCCTCTCTATAGTCCCAGCAACGGTCCCAATCGTCGGTTTTATAGAGAAGGAATACTATATATTCAGAAGTTACATGCACCGATGTCTCTGTTTTATACTATAAAACATAGTCGAGTCGCTCGGTTCCGTTGCCATTGCATAGAAACTAGCCATCGTCCCTTTATATTGCTATAGGAATTACCGTCTCGGAAGAGTTCACTGGAAAGACCACAATCGCGCTGCCATAGGCGGACAACAACAGTAAAATCGTTAAATTGCGTTAGGATCTCGTAGTGATTAAACACATCCAAGGAAGACCATGCACCTACGTAAGGTTCTAAACACCCTGTAAAGGATCAGAAGCGTGCCCCATGGGAGTATGTCGATCGATAATTATATAAAAGGGGGGCTGTTTCCCGTAAACGGCAGCGCCATTTACCTTTCGTCAAAGCTTCCCATTCTTGGCGTCCAGCGAGCTTGAACATTTTTCTGCCTGTTATCCCCGCCAACTCCACGCTCGGTTCCCCTTCGGAGCTTGGTTTATTAGATCTCTCTTCGTGGCAAGGATCACTGTTCTTTTCTCACGCGTAACTCGTATAAATGCACACACGTACGGCGACACGTTCTCACGTAAAATATCGCGTTATCGACGACGCGATTGTCATTTTACGAGATCGTCCGGTCGCTGGGAAGGAGCAGCTGAATCACTTGCGTTGGATCTTCGACGTTCCTCGACTGCGAAGGGCGATAGCATCTAGATTTCACGGATATTATTTCGTCTAGCTTAGAAACTGCGTGAATGCGACGTTTCGGGAGGAAGGGGGATAGAAGTAAAGGCGGATTCGCGCATGTTAGTGTGGAGTGGTTAAAAGATAAATACATATATCGTTCCCCTGTTTTTTAATAGAGCAGTTCGACGCTTGCCTGTGCCAGTTAGTTGACCATTTTAAAACAGGGAAACGATATTTACCACTGACACGGGCGGCACTGAACCGCCGATGTGTGAATCCGCCTTAATCTAATCGTCGGTTTGTTGTGATGGATTCAATCTAATCGCGCGGATTGCTGCGATGATAGATGCAATATGGAAAGTTCGCTGGTAAACAAAAGATGAACAATTATTTGTGATCGTGCTCCTCGGCGTGACTAATAATATTATACGTTTCTGAATTTAAAATTTAACTGGCTATAGTCGGATCAGAATGAAATGGCTGTTCCAGACTACTGTCCCCACTACAGCGTTTAGCTACCGGCCATCATTCGATCTCTCGTCTTTTTTTTTTACGGGCAAATCTGCAAGTACAAGCTGTCTGCCGCCTAAACAGGTATATCAGTAAAGTTGGATGAGATAAAACGAGAGTCGTGGTTGGTGTAATTCAGAGCGGAGGAAATTGGCCTTGGTCGACCAATTTATTTTTCTCTGACTATAGTACAGCCATGAACGGAAATGAAAGAGCTGCAATAGTAAAGTGCCTCAAGATGTAAGTGTTTGAAATGCATTTTTTAAATTGCATGTTTAAGCTAATGTGTATATTATATTGAAAACCATTCAATATTCTGGAAAACTTGGACGAATGAACGATAAATCTGTTAGTTTTAATGGAGTATAAATGTGTAGATTATTTAAAATGTCTCATTTAATGTGAAAAACCTATCAGGCTACAAAGTATCTTGTTCTTCTCACGAGTAATAATTAATTCGATACCTAAGATTCATATGCTTTGAATCGAGAAGTATACAAACAAAAATACTCGCGATATGTTCGTATCCATCACTACTTTTGCCAAATACTGTTCAATTATCATAGTATTTGTCAGAACAAGTTAGCGATGGGTATCCCAAATCGACTCTTTCTTCAAACTGACTATAATAAAGATTTAATCGGTAATTACCCTGTTTTGCCTAATGCAATGATTTTCGAAGTAGTCAATTCGATTATGTACTCTTGAATTTAAGAGCAATGTGATCACGTACGTAACACGTGGACAAAAACTGAACATTCTGGTTTAATATGAAAACCTGTTTAAATAGTGGTATCCAACAAATTAATAATTATTCATATATTTCTCCCTCACCCCAAAACCAAACTCTGAACTTTTTATTCTATGTATCGCCGCTCTTGTACCAAGAAACAATTGAGTAGGAGCAGTATATTCCACGAGTGGCCAAAGAAATTATTAGCAATCGCAGTGAAAACAATGATATTCCTGCTAGTGAGTTGCAATTCTATTTCAGAGGGGTGGGCAGGAAGCGTTGCTTTGACGGAGTGTAATATTTCACGGGCGATAAGGCATGCAAAGGCCTTCGCAGCGTAACTAGGGAAAAATTGAAAGCTCAGTGGCACAAAAACTGCAGCTCCTGTGAGCTTTAATGGCTATTATAGCTCTGCGAAAGGATGACTTTCCTTTAATAGAATGCAACTCTCGCGAAAGGTGAGTCGCGAGCTTCGCGATTATCGAAGCCGATCGGCTACAGGTAACGGCGATGCACGCTGTTGCGTGAAGCTTTCAAAGAGAGCAAAACACGAACACAGACACGGTTTTCACAGCGCGATGGCTACGCAGAGAATTATTTTTAAATTGCCTGCGGAGTATGGCCTTAATAGGTCGTTTATGCGACGTGGAGGAGGAGTCGAACCGTCCAAATGCTTTCGAAGCGTCATTGTTCATAAAACAGGTACATCATTACAACGGCGTAATTTCTTTCTAAAACTCCATAGAGATAAGTGTCCGGTAAGTTCTTTTCCTACGAACGCCAAGCTCTGCTTTGTGTCGATGATAGCTTACAGAGCGACTGCAGGGTCTTTTGACTGCAAAATCATTATTTTTTTCGGATTTTTAAGACGAACATTCTTCTGCGAGATTTGAAAACAGTAATAGTCGGAACTTTCAACAAATCTGTGGCAATATTCATCTAGATTATTCTATTCGACGAGGCAATACAAAATTTAAAAAGAATCATATGCCGCAAGGAAACCGTTTTCTCGGAAAAGACTGTTAAGGTTTCAGCCAGTTAGATCGCGCAGAGTTGACCTTGGGGGGCGGAGCATTGTTCTTATTGGCTTCCATCGGTGTGCGTACAGCGCGGAAGGACAACGCCACGTGGGATTTTTTTCACTTGTTATTTTCACTAATTATTAACTAAAACTGACGGTTGTTAAACATTTTCATCCTTTTATTGAGTAGAATATAGATGAATAAAAGACAACCACTGACCTCGAATTGAAATGCGATTGTAATGCCTGTATTCCTGTATAAACACAATGACTGTTACGTGTCTTTGCACCAGAGTTAAGCAAAATGTAATCTAATTACAAATTACGATTAAAATGTAATTGTGTAGTTGACTAGGTACACATTATTTTTTGTAGACGTTAATTTAGGTATTTGACAAAAGTTGTGGTCAACTACGCAATTACATTTTAATCGTTATTTGTAATTTGATTGCATTTTGCCCAACCCTGCTTTGCACCTTGCACAAAAAAAAATTGTGTAAATATGACCATGACTGAAATATTAATGGAAATAACCCTCTAAGATTAACAAATACAACGAACGTGAAGAACGTGAACACCACGTGCGAACTCCGAAAGTTTTAAGTAAATGAATAAGTTGAATGTAGTTGAACGCGCTGCAATTCAGTTTTAATTGCGAGAAAAATTACGGCGTTACGATCTTAGTTCTCGTTTGAGTCATCGGCGACGCAATAATTATTGACCGGCAACGCGAAATTCAATGACTCCCGAGACGATCGACTAATCGTCCATTAAGAATCGATATTACGTAAGAGGCGGTGATTAAGCGGTGTAATTTTAATAGCACGAAGTAAACCAAGACCGGAAAGGGAAGTCGTACATCTGACAATATAGGATAAAATGAAACACAGCTCGCCCGTTCGTTCGTTGGTTCGTCCGTCCCGCGAAACGAACGCCCACGGTCGATTGAGAACGTCGGACTGTTAGACACAATTGCCCCTAAATTGACATGTACTTTCGTTCATACTGTTTCGTTCGACCCGTCTCAAAACTGATTTCATTCGGTTCCGAAGAATTTGCAACAGTGGCTTGTCCATGTGAGCGAATTAAGACAAGGAAATATCGCGCGTTTTAATTTAAGTATAAATTAAAACATAAGAGAGGTTTGTGAAAAAATCGAAATGAGAATTCCTGAGCCATTCCGCGGCTATGTATATCAACAGTAACCAATACGAACGATTTGGGCACTAATACTGTTACTTAAAAAAAAAAAAAGAAAGAGAAAGAACTTGTAAAGTACAATAGCTTAATGAGTTCTACCGTACTGGTTAAATGAGCTGATAAAATACGCTTGATGACGAATGAAATGTATCAAGCAAAAGAGCAACGCAAAATGTCCACTGCACTTGGACCAAGTTCGATCGCCTACCGAGCACTCAACCGACAGCAACTGTCACAGTAAAATAAACAGAACAGCCATGTTTACAGTTCTTGAAGCGAACTACACCGCGTCGCCTGTGCAAACCGTTCCACCTGTGTTATTTAGATCGGTCGCGCACTACTGCTGGATACTCTGAATTCACTAATCAGCAAATTCGTAGCTATTAATAGGTACTGATACTTTCCCGATAGGTGTATATAAATTGATAGTTTGGAATTACCATTTCTCGGTAGCATTTAGTTACTTTCGCCAGTCTCAGTGATTCGTGAATGATATTATCCGGTAATCGGTAATGGTCTCGCAGGAACGTTGACTGTCCTCCGATCACACGATCAACACGATCGCAGGCGACTGCTTGAAGGTTTTTAGCTCGATACTGTCGTAACAGCAGTTTCGCGACCGGTAATACGATGCTGTTCTGATGGAAACATAAACATGTCTCTCGATGACTCAGTGGACTTTTATGCAGCCTACCGAGACGGTTGAGTATACAGCTGGTGTCTCGAAATCCTAATTTCCGCCGCTTTATTTAACGATTCTTTCGCGTATCAGCAGTTCCCAGCACGCAGAGCTACCGTTACCACCATTTACACGGACAAAATAAATCGTCGTGGACTAAAGCGAAGCAGATGACAAACAGTCGATCGGGAGGGCCATCGTAAACGTCGGGTAGAGTTTCTAACAAGGGAATATCCTCGAGGTCTCGTAAAACTTGACGATCACACTAACATCAGCGAATTCACAGAACACTAAATCACAGATCGAGTCACTGGACGAGTGGAAACAGGTTTACTTCGATCACGGGCTTTACGGAGGGGTAATACAGACAGAGAGGGGCTTAAAGTGGTTCACACGTGAGTTCGTCGATCGTGCCCCATAGCCGAACAGATTCTCGAAACTCAGCGAAACATTCGAGGAGAATTCTCATAAACTCCGCGCAGTCGACGATTGTCTGGCGCCGATACAGGAGAGTCCTTCCTGCGGAGGAAGCGACGGAGCACTTGCGCGACGAGCGGGGGAAACGAGGCTCGATCGACAAAATACTTTCCCGCCGATAGTCGGCGTGAAACCATCTGTTAACGGTTGCGAAACGAACGGGTCGCGGCGGGCAGAATGCGTTTAGAGTTGGAGAGCACAGAGCCGCGGCGCACAGAATTAGCAGCCGCGTGTCGCGATCCTAGGCAAACGAGGACGCGAAACTAAAGGCGGGTATCGATGGTGTGCGGTTTCGAGTGACCGCGAGTGTGCCCGTGTGTCGCGCGTCGCTCGACCAGTCGAGAGGGACTTGGCCGCGTGAACTGACCAGTAAGGACAGGCCAGTCGTCGCTTTGACTGTCCGTTAAATTAACCACAATTACCAGCGGGGCCTACACGCACGCGCCTTCCTCTCTACGCCTACCGTGCATATTAACAGGAGCGTGTATCCCGTGCACATACGCGCATCCGTCTTAACATCGCGCAGCGTGTACGTGTCACTTGCGCGCTCGCCTTTAAATGAGAGACACGACGAGCGATCCGGTGCTACTGAATAACGCGCTGTAACGCTGCGGAGACCTTTGGGGGGAGACTACGTATATCGTATCGTCCCGTTCGATCGAGCGCCTTCGGGAGATTTGAATTTTTGGCGGGCCCGAGGATTTCAATGAGGGAGATGAAAATATTGTAGCTGCGCAAATTTGTTCGCAGTCGCCGTCTAGTTAACAGGAAATACAAACAATTTATACGTATTTGACAGTACGTTGGATTGTTAAAAATAATTTGAAATCTCTGCTCGGAAGATTGTAATGCTACTGTCTCGTGTATTAGAACTATTCCTCACTTGGATTAGCGAGGTAATAGAAGTTTGTACTAAGAACTGAATGTTGAGAAGCCTAACGACACTGAATATATGCATTATATGCATATGCTTTGTTATCAATGGGCTTGCCCCGTAAACTGAATAAATAATAATAATATCTGGGAGATTTCTTTAAAACGTCAAGAAATATAAATGCTATCTGCTTGTGCTATAAACTATTTTAAAGATAAATTGTAAAGAGAGGGAAGAGAGAGAGCGTGGGTCTTGCTCGCTGTCGAAATTAACTTATGTATTCGCGAGTCTATTTGACGGTGAACGTTGGTCAGTTCCCTGATAATCGGCACAAAGATAATTGCGCTAGTGCCAAAGATATCAGAAACGGCAACACTTGCGGCAAAAATACAAAGTGACTTGTGAAATCTTATCTTGAGAAATAATAACTCTTTCGTTATGAACGAATAAGGATCACTGATATTTAATTTATTAATTCTTACTGGTATTTCATCTATTACGTTCGGTATTCGTTCAGATCTAAATTACAGTTGGCCACCCGCAATAACCTACGTTGGTTTAATTGCATCTTTCTAGGGTTCCGTTAAAAACCTGCGCAATTTTAATTGCAGGAATCTAGGTGGCGCTGGGAAACTCTCCGAGCCACTACCGAAATACGTACCGCGGTGGATCAATTCCAGCAGATTTGACACAGAAGTGGGTGCAACAATTAACAAGTTAGTCACCAATTACCAAGTTACCGTTCGCGATAACCGACGCGGGCGAACAAACACGTTCCACGTGGAAACGCTGTTATTGAAGGCTTTATTGGATCGCATTTTCGCGAGGCTGGTGTGTCTACCGAGCGATCAAGTAAAATATAAACGGGAATAGAATTCCTGATCGTTGTACCTAAGAAGACTACCCAAATTTGAAAAATTTTCTTTTTCTCAAGTAAATATGATTTTGTAATGAAAACAAGTAGTTCATCTTTGCGCGTATAATAATGCAAGAAATTAATTCAGACGTTCAACTAATGCCCGTTGAACAGTCCCATGAATGATAGTTGAAAAGGTGTAATTAAGATGATGATGATAAAAGAGAGAGGGGGAATCTTCGTAGATAACTCGCACGCATATTGATATGCAGCGCAACGTTTCTCTATCAACTTCCTTCCTGCACGAATTGAAGGGAAGCGCCAAATGGTTATTGCGTCGTCGGCTCGGTTTGCTTTTCGTTATCTCAATTCTGATGCACACTGACTGGGCCATAATTGTGTCGAGGTTCGCGTGTGCGTGGCCAACTAGAAACTTTAGCGCATTAGGAGGTTATAAGATGGTGCGATGGCCTCTCAATAGTCTCGCGACGAGAATTACCCAATTAGCCGTTTAGAGAGTTGTCGTCGATTATCACGATTAATTCATAGATCGAACGGCGCTCAACACGACCATAAACGTAACTTTTCCTTCCCTAATATAACGATTTCTTTCCAAACTGAATAATTAGACGCGATGCTATTTTAAGCGAATAGTTGGCCAACGATAATGATGGTTGGTGATAGTAATCTTAACCTTACTATAAAACAATGGAATTATATAAATTCAAGAATACCAGGAAGAACAAGAAAGTGAGCGAAAATGCTTCAATTAAATAAACACCATCTTTCCACTAATAAAAACACTTTTAAAGTAAGGAACTTACTATTTATGAACTTTATCTACAATTTGTCTCCTTCTTGTATTTCGATTCTACGCACAGTATCCCACTTTTGTAATGGGATTAAAAATATACATATTTAAAATCTTAAAATTTCTCTTAGTTATTATCAACTATAAATCATTTCGATTAAATACACATTCGATGAAAAGTCTTATCTAAGCAAGAGGTAGATAACCTATTTATGCTGATAATGCTATTTTATTTTACCAACAAATTCTTTGGTTAAAATTTAAAATGCAATATCTTCGTGTTCGAGACCGATTCGTCTAAATCAGCTGGGATATTATATTCCGATGAAACAAGCGCTTCAAATACGATTCTAAACGGGCCCTGTACTGTCGAACGACGTCGATGAAGCCGTGCAGGGAACCCCTGATTTTCTGTACGGCACATTCACATAACCGCCTCGGCCGGAAACTAACCCGCTTCGTAGTTCGTAAGTACGCCATATGGTAGGAACGAATTCGTTCAACGAACGGATACACGATACGTAATCCTGTTTTGATACAATACTATCGCTCACGGAAGCACAACTTCGATATTCCTGACATAAGAAATCTTAAGCCGGACCAACAGACCAAATGCGCTGCACTGCGCCGCAAACCACGCGAAATAGCGCAGATACCCGCGCAGCAGTTCCATTCGTGTTCGCAGTTGTTCCACAACAGTTCCATAGAAACATTGTTGCAGTATCCATTCAAACTGAACGCTCACTTGCCTTTGATGCGCCGACATTTGTCAGCGCGTGCATTACTATCTACCGAGCCCAGCAACATCGCGCAGCGCAGCGTAGTTGGTATGGATTCGGCTTTCAACTCCCTCGGCGATTTTAAAATTCTTTGATATTTCACTGCGCCTTCAGATATTATAAAATTCGTTTTTGTTCCCCCAGCTACCTATCTCCGAATGATATTGTTTCAGTTGAAAACGGCAATGTGGTACTGTAACCGCTCCGTCAGCTTAGAACGTCACATGTGGTGACGTAGCCGCAGATAAAATTCACACGTCGCACCCGCCACTATCTGTGGCTCCATTAAAATTTCAAATTTTATTAAGAGAACAGAAATAGCGCGCTAATTCGTCGCCTGAAGTACACTAACAATGATCGTGAGAAACAGTTTGTTTAACTGAGAGCAGTTCAACTTGTTTTCGCAGCAAGGATCCAAGAACATTATAGCCTTCCATTGAAGTATAAAGTAATCAATTCACAGAAAATGTGCAGAATATATTCTATATATAGTGTATGCAGTTGACTCTTTCAAACTCAACGGTGCGAAGAATGTTCCCGAAAGAATAGTGTAAATATTTACCTAGTAGCAACGAGGTGGTTTGCAAATAGTTTGCGAACCAAATGAAACGATTATCATATTTGCGTGTAAATGAAATGTATTGCAACAATACCACAATCCACTCCCCTTTCGCATCGTTAAAACAGTAAATTTTACGGTATAGATATTATACAATTAACAAGAATTGCGAATTCCATTCGATCTGAGAACACAAGCAACGTGAAAAATGTACGCCACTATGGAAACCAGAATGCTGTTTGCAGTGCATTCAACTCTAGAAAAGATGCGAACACGAGACAGAAAAGAAAGACGCGCGAAGAGCATGAGAACGTTAACGCTGCCCTTAAGGGGACTAGGCAGTCGAAAAGTCGATTTTTTTCTTATCGCATTTTCCAAAAGTACTATCTAGACTATCTTTTCTGAATAAAACGCCGCTTTGGTTATATTAAAATTCGCAAAATTGTTGATTTGACAGCTAACAAGGTCAAGCGGTAACTTCTAGTGTCGCCTTTGCTCAGAAACATTAAACTCGCTTTTCACGAATCTTTTTTTCTCTTGGTTTTGCCGTATTTGCGAATGAACGGAGGTTCAGATCGACTTGGAAAAATTACAGGATGTGTAAAACATGCCATTTCGCGTCAAACCTCTGACATGGTCCGTAAAAATTCGAGATTATCATCGAAAAATTAAAAATTCACGGATTTTTAGTAACGCATAAACACGACCGAATTTTTCTTGAAATAATCACCGTTTTTCGGCCACAAACTTAATAATTCGGTTTTAATTTTAGTTTTCTTTTTTGGTTCACCGCGAAACTACGGGTTTCACAAACAAGAATCACAGCTTGAAATTGGATCTCGTCACTTTTAAGGCCAATATTACCTGAAAACCACAGAAGAACGTTAAAATGTTTACCAGTCAGCACCGCTATTTTTAAAGCACATGTATATTTCATACCAACTTTTGTTCAATCTCTTTGATAATAATAAACACTGGGTAAAATGATACATCTGGATTTGCTTTCATTTTTTTACAAATTCATTACAAAGAAAGTGTTTTTTTTAACGGAAACCGACTGCCTAGACCCCTTAACTACCTGACTGATCAAGAAGAATAAACCAAAAATCAACTGTACATCTCTTATACGTGAGATGTTTCATGTATTCTGGTGATGCAGCGTATATATCAAAGTTTCAAGTTGAGAAGTCTAAGTACAGGTATTCCCGACTTTAAAACAGAATTTTTAACTTCTTCATTCGTTTACCTCCACCTCACAAGAGAAGATCCCTAACCCGAAAATACAAAAACTTCTGAAAGTTTGTGAATATCTAGGGTATCTCCTGCTGATCAGGGGGAGTTGGGGCACATTGATGCAAGGGGCACAATGACGCATTAATATTATCCTGATATCTATAGGGTATCAAATTATAATCTTATATCATCTATCATGATGATAACTTATACTGTCTTGTGATCATGTTTTGAACTTCTGTTTCTAGATATCACGAGAATATTAATGTTTCATTGTGCCCCTTGCACCAAAGTGCCCCAACTCCCCCTACAACGCAATTTTTGTTTGCTGCCCAAATTCACTCGAAGGGGGTGAAATTAACCCCTGAAAAATCGTGTATTTTCCGATTTTGAGTTATAACTCGCCAACTGTAACAGATAGAAAAAAAAGTTTCAAGGCAAAAGTTACTTCTTTTAATTAGATCTATCATTTGGTGAAAGAATATTTTACAGTTCGGGAGTTATAACACAAAATCGGAAAATACCCGGATTTTCAGGGGTCAATTACAACCCCGTTGAGTGAATTTGGGCAACAAACAAAAATTGCGTTGCAATCAGGAGGAAATCCCCTACATTCTCACAAAGTTTCAGAATTTTTTGAATTTCCGAGTTCGGAATATTCCCTTGTCAGACGTACATTTCAAAACCGCCCGTTTATATGTATCTAACATCTATTCTCCCTGATGAACATACGCGTATTTATAGTATCATCTGCATTTATTCACAATTTCCTGTGCACGTTTCATTGAACGTCGCTGTTCTAGTGCCCCCAAAGTGTATTTTCTTCACCGTCCAACAGCCGTACTGCTTTTCTTGCGTTTCGAGCAACGTGAAGAGAAATTCTATACATTCACGGGATATTCGTACGGAGCTCTACCCAGTGGCATTAGGTGTCGCGCCTGTATCTAGAGTTTCGTACATTGTATAACGCACGCAAAATGCAAGAAATACCATAGAATACCATAGAAACCGGTATCGGCACAGAAATAAAAAAAAAACACCAGATGTAAAAGGCTCGACAGGGAATAGAACATAACAAACGAAAGAGAATAAAAACGAAACAAAACGTAAGCTTGATATAAATACCATGAACCTTACACGAATTATAAGATGGAAGGTAAATGGAAAAAAGATAGGGTAGACGCACCGTATGTGGCCACCTTAAGGATTTCAGTGACTTTCATCGTGGTTATCTTTAAAATTGTACTTAAAATCAGGAAACCGTAAGCTTTACCAAATTTTACACTATCTTTACTATTAATATCTGAGTTTTCATTAACTAGAGAAATCGTTAAATAATTAATAAAGTTAAAAATATATAAGAAATACATTTTTCACCGTTTGTGGCCACTTGCACACTAGTTTTGGCCATGTTTGGTACTAGTTTTGGCCACTTTCAAATCTTTTTAGGTTTTAGTGCATTTTTAATAGAATCGTTTAACATAAATTTTTTTTTTATACATTTTTTATTTTCTACTTTTTATTGTTTACGGATTTATATTTTGCAGCTATGACTTCTTTAGAAATATTTTTTATTTCATTTCAAATCACGATGCAACTAGCGACCCGAACGCAGCGGCTTTTTGTCGTTTTCGTAAAGCAAGCGAGTAGCTGATTTCAAGTCGTTTGGATTTCTGGTTATGGGTTATATTTATTGATGACTGGCTAATTTTCTCACCCGCTCGGGGTTAATTTTATTTTTTAAACAGAGGATCAAGGTGAATAAAATCGTTTAAAAAGCATAGTGGCAGAAAATAGAACAATATTTTGATAAAGTTTCCATTTCTGGCTGAGGGTGGCCAGAACTGGATACTCTATTGTATCAGTTTTGGCCACCGGATGGCCAGAAATGGAAAAGTTATTAAAATACTGTACCATTTATTGCCACATAATTTTTTCGTAATAGCAAATTGAATTTGCTAATTTTATACTTTCAGAATAATTTTGAAACTACATTTAACCTATATCTGCCATAATTTATATATTAACATACTTTGATTAGTAAATATGGGAACTTTATTTACCGTATATCCTTCACGATTGTTACAAGAACAGCGAACCGTTTACACACTTCTTAAAAAATTTAACGTTTTTTCGCGTAAGCGATAACTGTAACCATATATTTCTGGTGGTATTCTGAACAAAATATTTACGGTGCGAAATTCTACACATAATTGTGGCTGCAAGCAATTTCAAGCTAAGAAAACCGCGATAATTATGGACATGGCCAAAAACAGTACAGTGGCCACAAACGGTGCGTCTACCCTAGCTAACCAAATGTTTTTCTACAGCTTTAATCGTGTAACTGATTATTTATTATTGTTTAGGAAAGAGAAATAATGATTTCACCCCTTTTACCCGTAGTTCTCTCCCCCTAAAAACTATTTCGATGTTCAGTTCGATGATGCAAGGAAAAGCGAACGTCGTTTGGCATCTAACGAAGCCGTACCTGGAAAGACGTCCTTGGTGTCGGGATTATAAGGATGAATCCATCCGTTCCTCTGCTGAATAATACACTGGAACATGTTGCCGTGGTGTGCGTGGGTCTCGATTCGCGTTGATCGGCCGTAACGAATGAGAGAGCAGCAAACGACGGGGACGAGGGCCGACGAAACAGGGTGAAAAAAGACACGAGATCCGTTACAGTTGGAGAGCTCCTTCGAGACCAACCGCCTTCGCCCCTGTCTCTCTCAAAAATATCCCTAGAGTGCACGCAACGGATTGGTATCGCGCGAGCGATCGGCTTCTTCGCTGGATTAACAAACGACGTATCGTACCGTGAAATGCCCGGAGTGATGGGTCACTGGCAATTAAGCTCAGCAGCCGGCAACCAAAGCTTCTGGTCGCGATCTTTTACGTTTCTTCGAGTGCGCCTCACGGAAGACACTAGTTCTTTAACTATCGCAGGCGCAGGGAGCAGCCTTGCATCCCACGAAGGTTCGCTTCGAAGGCTTCTCGATTTATCGGCTCGTCGTGTAACGCCGTAACTTTCGACACTTCGATTCCCATTCTTGGTTTCGATAGTCAAGGAGGATCTAACCTCATCTTCTTCAGTCGCGCTTGGTCCTTGTCATCTTATCTGGACATCAGTCACGTTTCATCTCGAAGTCATCTCCCCCACTGGTTCTCCCCCTCTGTCACACGCATATCCCGTGTGCATGCACAGTCTCACACTCGCGCGTCTTCCTGCCCACGGACGGTTCCTTCTCCTTCCTGCTTCCCTGTTTTCTTCCCTTCAACCCAGACCTCTTGCCCCGCCCCCCACCGCGAGCCCCTCTACGAGCCGCTCATTCCCGTAGTAAAACGAAACACTGTTCGAGCGACGAGATCCCGCACGGTTCGGCACACGCGAACGTTATTCGACCGATACACGAAGGCCTTGAAACTGCACTCTCGGCGGACTAGCCGAAACCCATGGTGCCCGTAGACAGTACACGCTGTTGGTGTACAGAAAAGGGTGAGGACTGGCCCAGAGGAGAGGCCGAGGGAAACAAAGGCGCGGCCAAGCAGAGGAAAGAACGACGAGAAAAGGAAACGAAGGCAGAGGTGGTCGCCTTCTCCCGCTGCTCCTGCGGCCAGAGGGTGGCTGGTCGGCTGGCTGGGATCGAACTAGATGGCTCGTCGCCAGGCAACCGGATTTTCTCTCTCTTTCCCTCGGGCCTCCCTCCCTCTGGGGCTTCTCCTCTCTTTCTACCTCTCTCGCTCTCTCTCTCTCTCTCTCTCTCTCTCTCCGTCTCTCCCCGGCTTCAACGTTCGGTTCCGTACTCTGCTCTTCTCGCGTTCGCTGAAACCTCTCTGCTCCACCATTCCCAACGCGCCCGTCGCTCTCGCTCGATCTTACGGCAGGCGCAGCACACCAACTTCCTCTCTCATTCTCTCTCGTTGGCCACTCGCCACCCCCTGCAACCTCCGGAACGCGGAGGATTCTCGTACCTTAGAGATCGACCGTGCACCGCTGCATTTCGAAATTACGATGCTCTTTCGCGGTACGTATGTACATGTTTTTCTTTTTTTTTGCTTTTTCGAAGTGAATCCAAGGGATTCTAAGCGAATGAGCGGGATGACCGTGATCGAGCTAGGGTACTTCTACGTACGAATTACCAAACGATTTAGAAAAGAACCAGTGAGATTTTTAAATGATTTCTTTTTAGTAATGTTTTCTAAATCATGAGAAAGAAAAGGAATTAAAATATTTGGAGTATTTCAAGTGATTCCGGTATATGAATTACCCTCTGTATAATTAATTGCATGATCTTCGAGAGGTGAATTTTGAAACGTGAAGCTGCCACGTGGTAGTTGCCACTATATATTAATTGTTAAGTTTTTATAAAGATAATCCAAGGCTACTTTTAGGCTAGTGTCTGTTAATATCATTGATATTCATTAACTTACTATCAGTGTTGTTTCAGGAAGGATTTAGTTCCCCCCTCCTCGCCATATTGCGGCTACATTAGAGGCCTCTACATATGAAGTGATATTAACTACATAAATGTACATGCCAACGGCGGCGGAGTGGAGGAGGGACCATAAATTAAGGAGTTCAAATCGAACAACATTATACCAAACGCGCGAAATCAGAATGTACCTGTGGACTCAGTACAAGACAGATCTTTAAGCGTGTATTCTAAACTCGCCAGTAAATTTAGGTACGCAAATTTGCGAGGAAGGTGAGTTGAGACTGCAAGAAAGTCGGAAACCAGTTTAATTTCAAATGAAAAATCGAAAAGTTCTTGCCTCGAAATCAAGAACTTGTACCGAGGCAAATTCCGTGCCCAATAAAGGAAGATCGAAAATGGAACCGGCGCGCTTCCCATCTCATAATTAATCGCGTCTCGATCTCCCCATTGTAGACTGCAGGCTCGTCACAAGAACGTCGATCCTTACGGTGCGTATGACGATTCCATGGTGCATAGCGGTTCTCCAGTTCTTATAGACAAAAAGAGAACGTTCCGAGTCGAGCCGAATCTCGCTGGGAACTTTCTACGCGCGTCGAAAACGTTTCACTCGCAAAACGGGGGAAAAAAGGGGACGAGTTTGTAGAAAACCGATTACCACCGGGAGAAATTCCGTCGCGCTCCCGATGCACCGTTTCGAAATCAACTGAATCGCGTAATACCGTTGCGGGAGCGTCGAGCGCAAAGTGTATCGTGCAAGGAAGAGAGACAGAGAGAGAGAGAGAGAGAGAGAGAGAGAGAGAGAGAGAGAGAGAGAGAGAGAGAGAGACGGAATGGGGGGGGGCCGAATCATTAGCGTCGAGGAAGAGGGAGAGGGTTAACGAGAGAGTGAGGCGAGATAGAGGCGCTATACAAAAGAGAGATGAAATAACAGAGAGGGGGGAGTGAGTAAGTGAGAGGGGCAGGAAGAAATAAAGAAAGAGGAAGAGGGCGGGGCGCGGGGTGAGCGCAAGGATGCAAGAGAGATGGCCGTGAGCTGGTAGGGGAATCAATGAGCGTTACTCGTGCCGCGGCTTTTGTTTCTCTCCTCGTTGCTCTCGGGCGAGGTGTACTCTCTGTACAACAGTCTCCCACCGTGGTTGTTCTATATAGTCTCGTCCAACCCCTCGAAGCGTGACCGTGACTGTGACTCTGATCAAACGAAGTGCGCGTGTCCACCGTGTATATACGTATACGTACGCTGCTTCCACAATGTCGCTCGTCCCCGTCCTCTCTGTGGCTCGGTCTCTCCACGTGGAAAGAGACGCACACGGCTGTTCGTTTCCGCGGCCTGTATTTAACGCGACACACGTGCGAGACCACGCGCGTCCTTGCGTTCAACCAGCTTTCGTTTAGGCAATGAACATTTAACCCCCTTGTGGGACAGCCACACCGCCACCAGATGATCGCCTTAATAACCAATATTTGTATTTAGCCAACCTCTGCTACAACAATGCCTGGCACCCTTTTCTAAAGTCCCTCCGTTGTCATCGCATTTCTTTTTCGCTTATTTCGATTTAGGAATTTCCAGCTTTATCATTTGCAAGTTTCGTCGATCACGAACCACCTCCTTGGTCCTGTCGGTAGTGCAAGCATTCGTAAGTGGTTAGTTGATGCACGGCGTCCGGTGAACGCTCGCGGACGTTCAGGGAACACGGTTAAGAACACGTGATCAACCACCTTCGCACATGGCGTGTGTTGAGCTTGAAATCTTAGCACGTAAAGGGTTGACGATATCGTAGTCTTAAAATAGAAATTTTTGTATTTTTGTCCGGGAGAAGAGCACTCTGTTTGAAGATGGATCATGTTTGCTTTGGGGGTCGTGTTCGCGGCGCAACAAATTGCTTTTCATCGGCCACTTCGACGGCCACTCACGGATCATCTTACCCATCGGCTTGGTTTAACCTCAAACCGCTGCCACTTTTTCTGCATTCCCTGGAACTTACATTGTATTTCTTTCGGGATAAAGGCACAACGAACACCAACTCTTCTTACACTTCCATAGTAAATCTGGATTTTTAACGTTTCAAACTTTTGTACGAAACTTGCCAGAAAGAAAATAACAAACACAGCGGCGATTGGCCGTAAAAATGCACTAAAAGTAAACCCAATTTCGTCTTGCGAAATCGATTTAGAGGTTATGTCAGTGATTAGAATGCAATTCGAAATTATAAAAAAAATTATGGGTTGACGCACACTGTTACGTTTGAACGTAAATGAAATCGTAAATTTCATACAAAAAAAAAAGAGAATATTTTCCTTAAAACGTGTTTGTGAACCATGATTAGTTAAATTATTTCAAAATGCCAAAGGACGCATAATGCAGAACTATCAGCGTCATCTGTTATTTAATTCCAGAATTATGACTATCAGATTTTCTGTTCGATCAGTTTTAGAAATCATTTTTAATACGAAAATTTAGTAAACGCTTATTCGTAATTATAAACCATCGCCTCTTTAGTTTTATTACCCACTCCCTTCGGGTGTACTTTGTAAATAAAATTACAAAATCAGTTTTTGCCTGTAATTACATATGAAAGGTATTTTATGATGGCAATTACGTGCCATCACCTTTTTGCAATCGTTAAAATCTATTTCCGATAACAGTAATAAACAAAATAAATCTTTTAATCATAAATGTAGCATTTCACTCCGTAAATCTATCACGAAATATAATCTCTGCAGAGGCTTTCGATAAAACCATGTGTTAAATCTGAAAAGTCATGAAAGCACTTATGGAAAGTGTACTCTGGAACTTATGCATTAGCAGTTCGGAAGGTTTAGCCAAGCGGTTCAGAGGAATAGCGCGCCATTTTATTAAATGGCACTAAGCTTATGGTGAAAAATCACCGGGCCATTGTGCGTACTTCAACCCCACCTCTGAATTAGTTCTCTAAAATTTCGACCCAATAATTTATGTAACTATCGCATCGTAACAACAGTTTATAATGTTACTCTTTCCCTAAAAGAATAATTTCAATGTGGAAACCGCGAGTCAGTGGTTTGATATGGTAGATGAAGTTCATTCAGCGTGTGCCACTATTCTAAAACTGAACCCTCTATTCATGTGATCATTACGTAGCAACGCTATTTTAAAGCCGCAGATCGTTCGGGGGTTCCGACCTTCGCTCAGATAAGCGTGCAATTTCAATAATACCACTCGGCCTTCTTACCGTGCGCATATCCGAAAGTCTTTGTTGGCCCATTAGACTCGTCTATCAATCTGAAACAATCGTTTCTGGCGGAGAATTTCGCAACGTGATTCCTAGAGGCGGGAATTAGAGTTTCTCTATTTTCCACGAGTTTCAGACAAAATCAATCTTTTTTTTATTCGTATTTTTATGAATTATTCAAGCGTGGTATATTCAATTTAAGTGGAGGATTCTAACGTAAATTAAAAAAAAATGTAAAAAGAAGTTGCATCATTTTTTTTTTCACTATATACTTCAAACAGTGTTACGAAGCCATTGCTTCGTTCGCCTCCTCCCCCAATTAACGTAGCCTATTGGTGTCACCGAACAACAATTAATTTTTTTCACTCGCGAGATCATGATCTACTGATGCACAGGTCTTTCACATTGCAATTATCCCTCAGAACGTAATTTCCTCTTATAGAGTGTGTGACGATCAATCATCATTAGGAAAGAATTGTGTTCCGATCCCTTTTTTAGCGATTTATCTCAATTACTGGCTCGTTTCGATATCGTATATATCATTCACCCAGATCAAAATTAAAGCTCAACGAGACGCTCGCTACGGGTTAATTAATTTGACAATGATATAGATGCATAGGGAGACACGTTATTCCTTTGTAACTACATACTTCTTTGTACCCTGCGGGAACCAGGGTTGCTAATGAGCTGAACTAGAATGAATGGCCCGGTTCGTATGTGCGCCAGAAAAATTACACTACTTCGTATTATACGGCAACGGGTTTACCCGGCTTGTTAGAATCTGAACGAAAGTTTCGAACTATTTATAGATCGTGAAAATGGAATTGAAAATATTCGTCCACGGGATTTAATAGAAATGTGAGACAAAATAAATATAGTAAACTTTACAGGGGATAGTGATAACAAGAAAGAACAAACGAAAACAACATTTCTTCCAAATATAAGAATAAAATATAACAAGTATTTTATTAATTCAATGAAACTAGTTTTCTTTAAACTTCTTTCCTTAATGATAATAATACAAGAAACGTTCCCCAAAAGCCAAATACGTAATCGTATTTTTACATTCAAGCAGCCGCATAGAGGAGACGTGACCCTGTAGGATAGAGATACTCTCTTTGGCTCTAAAAATGGTCGGTTCCTAAAAACATCTGTCGCGCAGGAACAGGAAGCATCAGTCCCTTTTTTGCTCTTTATCGTTTTCAAGGTACGATTTGGGAGGTGTCTAGAGAACAAGTTCTTTTATGCTGTTCGAAGTAGCGAACAATATTTTATAAATGGAATTTTACTTGACTTCAATACTTCCAATTATATCTAATTAAACAACAAATGTTCGATGAAAAATAAAATATGGTGTCATTACACAAAGAATGTAGTATTCTAAAATTCTCCAATAATTACAGCACAAGAATATCAAAACGACGCGCATCGGAAGATCCTAGGATCGCGTTATTTTATTAAATCCTACTTCGACACATATGTATTACTCGCGTACATAAATAAAATACTGTCTGTTGAAGAAGCTTCACAAAAATGTTAGCTACATGCGTGCATGATTTTCCTTATATCGTCGGGGTCACCGGGAGATCGATATTAAAACGGACAATGTTGCAACCGTGCGGGGATATAAACACAAAAGCCAGAATGCATAGAGGAGGAAGCAGCACAGTCAACCCAGTCACGCACGGTTCTGTGGAAGGAGTCGCGCCGAGAACAACGGAACTGTGCGCATGCGCCTCGAGGGAATTGAAAGAATATAGACACTGGGCGCCTGAGAATGTTAACCTGTGTTGCGTATCCGAGGGAGCATGAGGAAGGGGTGGGGGTTGGGGGGGAGGGCAACGCAAGTTAAAATAAAATAAAAACGAGTTTGAAAGTTTGTAAACGGAAATAGGGATGGGCATCCGATGCATATACCTCTCTTCTGGGAACTTCTGATCAGATTGTATTGAATGCTGGACATGTTTCACAGGTGTATCGATGATCGAACGAAAAATAAATTTCTAACATTTGTAGAAAGTACTTTTCAATGTAAGGTCTCTATATATTAGACGTAACACTATTTTTCCCCCATTTTTGATCAGACGCTTTGTGTACAATGAAACTACCTTACTGTATCATACAAACGTTTGCATATGTATGTTGAAAATGATGCACAACAGAAGGGAGATATTAAACAGTGTCTAGTGTGCGAGAGTTTTCGCGAGAATGCCGTGAAACCGATCCCCGTTGCTTCCCACGACTTTAATATGCAGACGAGGCAGTTTCAAGTGCGCCGCGCCAACATTTCAGCTGGGAGACGTGCAAGCACCTCGTTTGTCCTTTTCGAATACCATAGGCCATAGGTGTTGTACAATCGTGTGTCGATCAAGCGAAACGAAATGATCCCCCTACCCCGCTTATTTAAATACGAAAATTCGCCAGTTCGAAATATTTTAATAAGTTTTCTAATTATTACCATGATGTGCGCTCCGAGGAATAAATTGCTCGCCTACAGATCTATATTTGGTCTATACAGTAAGAAGTTGTATACCATGCGATACTACTTTCGTAACTAGCCGAGTAAGAGGAGTGCAGTGCCATTTCAATCTGTAGCAAACAAGTTGGTGGCGCGCGTACGGACGTAATACAAGTGCACCAGTAACTAGGAATGCCTAGAGCAACCTTCGCGCGCACCAACATTCCACGCGAGGTGAAGTTTTCTCCATTTAATTACTTCGTACCAATGTTCAAAACGCAGATAACAGCGATCCGCTAGATCGCGAGAAGCCACTGGTGGAATTGCTCGTTTGCCAAGCCCAACGCAATTGCAGCAAATTCTGTCGTACAATTTTAAGTCGCAGGAAAAATGTTTTTAAATTATTTTTCAGAAAATATGTTCTTCGACGAAACACGAATTGGCTTTACTGGACTGCAAACTTGTAAATCAATTTCCGATATAAAAGTCTCTAGCATCTAAAGGCTGTAATGAGTGTAAAGGTTACCGAGGAGATGTGTGACGTTACGTATCACGAAACACTGTGAGCTGCACAATTCACGTTACGTAAGCAGTTTGGGATTTTCGATGTCGATATTGTAAAAATCATAACGTACGTGTACGAAATACAATCAGCACGCGACGCACACGGAAAATTTAAAAAAAACTCGTATAGCACGTACAATTATTTTCGAGGCGAAGGTCGCAAGTTGCACGTACCGTGCAAATAACACCTTTCTCTACACAAAAGCGTTGACGTTCGCATCATTCCTGGAAACCTAGCGTTGCTGCTCTCGCGTTGTCGACTACGCGTTATAACGAGATTTTCTAACATCTGCTGACCATACAATCCACGTCAGGCTGTTCCTATACGCTTCTACCCGTAGCACGCACGTAACCCATTAAGACAACGCGTTTCACACGTTGAAAACTCTCGATCGTCTAAGCCACGGGTCTATTACACCGTGGTCTAAACGAAATGAAATTGCACCTATTCAACGAGCAAATTGGATGCACACAGATTATTGTCCCAGTTTAACTTGATTTATACGACCAAAACAATTGACTATCGCTGCTTAATAATTTTACGTAAAATGATCTACGAAATATCTTTTAATAAATTCCTTTGAAATGCGCTTAAAGACGATAATCACAGGCATAGAAATTCTACCAAACGTTAATTTCAAATTCTTTGTATCGCGGGAAGCGAGCCGGCTGGCGATCGACACACGATACGCCACTTGCAAAAAGGCTAGCTTTCTCCCTGGGCTAAAGAAAGGGAGAAAGAAAGGCACGCGGCCACGTAGGGAGGAGCAAGGGAGAAGAAAGAGACGCACAAGTGCGTGGATGCAACTTACTGTTAAAGACGAGCAGCTTCCGCGTGGAGCCAAGCCTCTTGATGGGCGACTTCACGCCGTCAATTTCTTCTTCGTCCATCGCACTTCCTGGCGGTGTTTCCGATTTCCGTCCGATCCCCTCGAGGGCGGGGACGCAACACCCGGTCCAAACACACACAGAACCGACAGTTTCTATGAACGCGAGCAAAGAATACTCTTGTCACAGTTTACAGCATTCTCGGGCACGAGGGGGTCACTGCTTGTGAAGTCTGTGAAACCGGTTTACCGGTTCCTTCGTTTTTCTAATCTGCACTGCACACGCTATCAACGAGTACATGTGATGGCTGTGCGTACCGGCTAGCCCATCGAAACGGGGGGGGGGGGGGGAGGGAAACGAATGAAAGGCGAGAAGAAATGCTAACGAGCGAGCGGCGGAACGAGCGAGCAAGCGAACGGGCGAGCGAGCGAACAAGTGAACGGCGGGCCGCTTGCGCGTCGACGGGTCGAATCGCGATGCCACGAGCGAACCTAGCCGCGACGCAGGTCACCGTGGTAACGCCGATCACTTTCTGGCTATCTCGAGACTCGCCGAGGATATTCTTGGACTACTGTATATTAATTCAAGTTCGGGGGAACCGGCGTCGCTACTACCGTCACCGTCACCGTCGCCGTCGTCGTCACCGTCGTGCATCGTCACTTGGCCGCCACGCCGCGTCATTTTTGTTGCTTAGCAACTGTTTCATGCCTGGGTTACGCCACTATACCGCCATCTACCATCCCCACTCCGCACTACAAATTTGAATATAGTCGTTTATGCAATTTACTATGGCGGGAGACCGAACATCTAAAGGCTGCCGTCTCATTTTTGTTTTGGCCCGAATAGCGATACTCTAGGGAATGATGGGAACAACGTGTATCGTCGCTGATTGGTTGTCGCCATTTGTGGTAGAAGCGGAAGTAGACAGAGAAAGAGACAGAAATACGGATAGAAAGAGATGGATAAACAATCAGCTTGGAAAGCAAACGATTTAATGAATGTTTAGGTTATGTTATTTCCGGTTTTGCCACAAATGGCTTCGGTTATACCGATCACTTCCTAGAGAATCACTAGGGCCAGTATTCATAGTCGCTACTTATTCTTAAGCAAATGCTTAAACATTCGGCATCCTTTACTAGCTACTAAGTTAGTAGCGGATGCCGAATGCTTAAGCATGAGCTTAAGGCCGGTATTCATAAACGTGTCTTAAGATTAAGCAAATGCTTAAGCATTCGGCATCCTTTACTATGTTACTAGGTTAGTAGAGGACGCCGCATGCTTAAGCATTTGCTTAATCTTAAGACACGTTTATGAATACCGGCCTAAGAATAAATAGTGACTATGAATACCGGCCTAGGTCCGAATCGATCGAAGCGTCTCCAGTAAACAGACGGACCCTAATGAAACTATTGCGGTCGATAAAAAACCTGTACAAAGATGACATCTCCAGGTACTCTTAGTAGACGAATTTTTGACGCATAGTTGCTTAGAGCATATAGACATGGAGGTCTCATTGAAAGCTCGAAACTGTCGCCAACATGGTGCAAAAGAGAGAAGTATAGATTCCTAATCGACCGTAATGCGCATGCGCCGATATCGTGCGAGAGAGAAAGACGGGCGATTGAGAATCAATACTTCTCTCTCTCGCACCAGTTCACACCCCTTTCCCTTTCGCACGATATTGGCGCATGCGCATTACGGTCGATTGGGAATCTATACTTCTCTCTCTCTCTCTCTCTCTTTCTCTCTCTCTCTCTCGCACCAGTTCGCACATGTGTTTCTCTCTCGCGTGATGTTAGCGACAGTTTCGAGGACAGGAAACATAAGGCAATGAGACCATGGACCTCGATATCGAGTAGCAAGTTTCATTTTTTCTACATGCAGTTGTCTGTAAGAAAAAAATGAAACATGCTACTCTTCGAAACGCGCGTCGATATATACGGTACACAGACAGAAGGGGGAATACGGTTGATCGCGGAGGGCAGAGTTCGGAGTGATTCGGCTGCACTGGTGGAGGGGGAAACACTTACAGGAGCGGTGGGTACGCGCGTAACTGACGCAGGCGCAGTTCATGCACACATTACCACCGCTCCTGTAGGTGTTTTCCCTCCATGAATGGTAGCTGGAGTCCGCCGAACTCTGGTGGAGAGAGGGTAAACTCGTGGGCGAAGCCGAAAACTGCCGAAAACCCACGAATCACTCCCCCATACCCTGCGCTGCGCCTGCGCTTTCAGTGTTTCTTGTTCTTGCTTATTAATGCTTCTGCATGTTGCTCAATGTTGCTGCTGCATGCTTGCAGATTGAATCTGTTCCGTGCTGCATACTGTTGTCCGCAGAATTATGAAAGAAATGATTAGCTTACTATAATTTTTTCGGTCATAAACTACGTCAAAAGTAATGCCATTAATTAAGGACTTGTGTATTCGAATAATTGGACTCATTTAGTAGCAATGCGTATTCCCTTTTCAGGTTAAATTAGTGTTTCACACTTGTAATACAACATATAAGGTTTGAGTATACACTCAAACCTTAGGTTTATTGTTTTTCCTGTTAAACAGGATAGCGTTTCAAGCATTTCGCTTATATTGCCCAACGAACTATAGTCTCATATCTTTTTCTCTCCTCTCTCTTCTTCGGGTCCCAGCAGCAGCGGCGCACCGGGAGAAAGGTGGTCATCCATCTTTCCCCAGTACCCGCCCCGTGATGTTTTAACTTCGGTGATCTAGCGAGAACCGGTGTTTTCATCACGGCTAAGGCCGCTGGTATACACTTAGGGATGAATCGATACCACCAAGGTATCGATACTTTTACTCATTACTTGTATCGAATGAAAGTATCGGTACTTACTCGGTATTGAAACAAAAGTATCGATACCTACTTGTATCGAATCACAATGAATACATTTTTATTCGTATACAGAATCGATGACTTTTTTGTACTAGATAGGGTTGTCACATGGAATTTCGTCATCTTAGCTATACAAAAAATCAAGTTGTATAACCCTTGCTTTTTTCTGCTACCAAGAAGGTATCGCAACCGAAAACATTGCTGCTAAAAGTACTTGATATCTAGAATTGAAACCGTTATCGATATATGTGTTTCATTATTGAATATATTTTAAAGGATACATCATGCTCTGTATCGTGCATCTTGAGTAGGTGGAACGATATTTTTGGGCCAAGTGTATCTATGCCTGCTATCATCTTTTATGTAGAATACCGATACATGCCTATTCGATACGAGTACTATTAATCGATACCTACTTGGTATCGCAACTCTAGGTATCGATACTAAAATTACTTGGTATCGAAACGAAAGTATCGATACTTTACTTGTATTTATTTGTATCGATTCATCCCTAGGTAGACTCAAACCTGCAAATCTTCAGACCTGTATAAATATGGCATCAATCTTAAAAACATTTAACGGCTATCAACTTTTTAGCAAGTGCTTAAAACGAAGGTATCAGCAGAAAATAATATATGCATTTTAATCTAAACGGTGTATTCTTGTTGCAATATTTTTAAAGATAGTATCAGTTGTAACACAGTTTTCTGTTTACTTAAATACTAATTGTTACAATGTCATGTTGCGTGTGTATATTAACTGTATGGCAACAATTTCAGTGCTGATATGGTGACACCCAGTCGTAGTAGAATGAATCCTCCACCTAGAAAGCGTCACCCAGAATGGCTTCCGAAACCAGAACGTGTGGTATGCATTTACAAAATATAAGTTACATTTCATTATCCTTGTGCTTAGTATATCTAATATTGACGTCTCTTTGTTAGAGGTACAACGAAGCACTTACCCCGGAAAATAAAGAATTCCTTTCAGAAGTTGTGGTATCTAGGCAAGGGCTTCTAAATTGGGAAAACAAATCACCATTGAACGCAGAATTACTTCCACCTGTTTCGGAATGGACCAAAAGATCTAAGCGTACTGGCTTAATCGGCAAGAAAATAGGAGTGTATCCTATGTGGCTAAAAGATGGGAAAAGAGTACTAAGTACTTTGTTACAAGTAATACTCCCCATTAGAATTCTTCGAAATATACCTTTACGTCATTCGCGTAATTGTACTGTATTTTTTTCAAGATCGTAGATAACGAAGTTGTGAAATACATACCACCGGAGACCTTTGATCCAGTCGTGCGAACTAAACACAAACAAGTCAGGACAAAGAATGGTTGCCTCGTAGTAGGAGCAGTGAACGTTGACCCACAGTTAGTGAGTCGAACAAATCATTGTCTCCTCTTTTTTTAAAACTTCCTCGCGATCGAACCAATTCACATGATTGATTTTCACAGATTACTAAGGAGTATTATGGAATATTTAACACAGCTGGAGTTACACCAAAGAAAATGTTAATGAGATTCATAGTTTCGCCGGATGCTGTCCTCCAACCAGGAACCCCATTGACCGCGGCTCATTTCAAGCCAGGAGAATTCCTTGATATTAGAGGGAAAACGTAAGCGTTTTACTAACATTCTTAATTCTGTATCGGACATCTGAAGAATCCACTACGCTGATTTCGTTTCTTTTTACATGCACGAATGTAGGGTAGATCGTGGCTTTCAGGGTGTGATGAAGAGGTGGGGATTTAAGGGAATGCCTGCGTCTCATGGAGTAACTAAAACTCATAGAAGACCAGGCGCCATTGGTTCAGGAAATCAAAAAGCTAGAGTAATGCCTGGTACCAAGATGCCTGGGCACATGGGAAATCGTTGGCGTATTCTCAGAGGTGTAAAGGTAATAGACGCTTACTTCACCTATTACAGATCCTTAACAAATAATTCTTCGCGTAAAATGTGTAAGGAACCACATTTTGCCAAAAATTTCAATGCTGTAAATAGATAGACTATCCTTATAACGATCATTTGCGATCTTCTGGATTAACATTTTCATGAAAACACATTTTTTTTACAGATATTACGAGTAAACACGAAGTACAATGTAATCTGGGTATTAGGTCCGAATGTACCAGGTGTAACTAATAGCTTCTGTTATTTGTATGATTCGCTTTTACCAACAAAAAGAAATACTACGCCCAATTTTCCCACGTTTTTACCGAACGGTGACGAAGACACGCTGCCGGAGGACATTTATGCGGATGATGTTCACGCGTTTAAAGATCACACGATCGAATTCACCCCCGAATCATAATTGTGAGGACAATATAGTACATAAAAAAAATTTGTAAAAAGAACGTATTTGGCGGAAACAATTACATACACACACATACGCTCCTCTCTCTTTTCTTGAATTACGATATGTTCCTCTTCAGCACGATCAAAAGTGTGGATAAAAATCGGCAGCTAATATCGCCGAATTTACGTGATAGCTTTATTATTCGTCTGTTACTTCTTACAGAAATATTAACAAAATGAATAATGACATAGTCGTAAATTAAGCTAATAAAGAGTAGTCAATCGATTCATTTATTTAGTAATCAATATTATTATAAATTTAACATGCCTAAAATATACACGAATCGTTTTGTAAATGTAACATCGCTAACCAAGACTCATCTCGAGTTAGAATGGACAGCAGCACGAACAAGCAGTAAAATTATTCTTTTACTTCTTTTCCCTCTGTTGCTCCTCGGTTTAGAGAGCGAGTTAATCATGTTGACTAATATAATTTACTCGGTACGTTGCGTATTCCTAGCTGCGTCCGGCTAAATTCCGCTTAAAATGTGCGATTGAATGAGAAAAAAAAAATGAAAAAAACCGAAAAGTAACGTGTACACGTTGTTAGAAAAGTCAGAACGAAAAGAGAAAAACCATGCTCTCCCTCTCGTTTCGGAAAGAAACCCCTTTGCTCCTTTTGCATCTTTTGCCCCAACTCCGTTCCGATATCCCTTATTATATCGGGCAAAAAGAATTGATCAGTTTACTGTTACAGCTTTGGATTAGCAGGAGAAAAGAAAAACATGATTCTTGATTCAGCGGTGGCATATCGATATTGCCACGTGTCGTCATTGGAGCAAGAACGAGACATACAAGTAGGAAAGGGTAAGCAGAATGACTCCGTAATGGAGTTTGTCGGGGGACGGCACGATCGGATAAAAGATAATGGAGGCCCTCTCAGAATTTAAAACCTTCGCTGGGACTACTAGGCGTCTCTTCGAACTCGAATCTACCTTCGCCGACCGGGGGCACCAAATTCATGTCGTCCGTCTAAAATCATACAACATAATATTCTCCAGTATAACACATAAAAAAAAAAAAACTACATATTAACAAGGGAACATTCCAAACCGGAAAATTCTGATTTCAATGAAACTTCGCGTGAATGTAAAGCACATTAGAGTATACAAGGAGATTTTTTGCGGAAATTCACTCCGAAGGGGTGAAATCAGCCCTTAAAATTATCACGTTTTTTTGTTCATTAATATTTACTATTAATTTCCCCAGAAAAGAAAAATCGCTCCTTGCATACTGCAATATGCACTAGATTCACACGAAGCTTCATTAATATCAGAATCTTCGGGTTGGAAATGTTCCTTTGTAAAGTAGAGTAGTTACACACCTCTTCGGAAAAGTATTGCTCGATAATGTCGTACGCTAGTTTATAAATTTCTACATTTTCGTGATTCTGCAGTGCTTCGATCTTGTCCATACCTGGAAATATAAATTAATACGTATACGTATGTACATCGCAACGGTACGCTTTCAATAATTAAACGCTCATCTTCAATGGCAAGCAGTACAAACCTGAACATTCTTCGATCATGTTAGCCAACTGTTCAACTTGAGGTCCAACAGCTTTCAGCATGTTATGTATACCGTCTAAAACAACCTGTACAACTTGAGTATCTTTGCAGGAAAGGAGACCACAGAAAGGTTCGATGACGCCGTCTTGTATAAGCCGCGCAACTTGATCTCTGTTACCACTTATCGTTAAATTACTGATTGCCCATGCTGCTTCCTTCTGCGTTTGGAATTCACCCTATTCGATACGATCGAATGATATTAGATACTGTAGATCCATTGTGTGATCAATTCTGAAGAAGAATGCCTCGGTTACCTTCGCCAAATTTCGAATAATAAGCGGCAATAAACCAGCATCTATGACGTCTTGAACTTGAGACTGATTGCCTGCGGTGACGTTAGAAAGGAACCAAACTGCTTCTTTACAAATCTTTTCCTTCTGATGGGTTAGTAAATTGGGGAAGTGCGAGAGCGCGTCGCAGTTCAACACAGTCTGCGTTTGTTCGTCCGTGCCCGTCACGATATTACCAATTGCTCTCAGAGCAGCTGTTTGCACTTTGACTTCCTTGTGAGAGAGAAGTGGTATGAGACGAGGCACAACACCACTGTCTATGACCATTTGAATTTGCTCGTTACCGCCATCGGTAAGATAACTCAACGCCCACACTGTATCAACAAGGATCTGCAATGCACACGTTGAAATACGATGAACGTAACGAAACGCGATACATAGAAGATTCTTTTCCCGGGTCACTCACGTTGATGTCTGTGTGGTGAATGAGCATGTTAAGAGCAGGCAAAATATCCTTGATCGTGTGAACAGGTGGCGGTGGATCTTTATTCCTACATAAATTCACGATCACCCACGTCACATTGCGTAAAAAACTAATTGGTATATCCGGCTTAATAAACGTTAACAATGGCTGTACAATACCGAGATTAATAACATAATCCCTAGATGTCGGACCGTCTCCAATAATATTTCCTAAGGAAAGAAAATTTCATCAATCCCAAGCACGCTCTCCGTTGCTTATTCTCGCGTTCGATCTCGTACCTAAAGCCCATACAGCTTGCTCGCAAACGTTTTGCTGACTTGAAAGTAACAAATGTAGGAAATGTGGAACAGCGCCAGCGTTAACGACTGCTTGAGTCTGAGGCGACGTTCCGCTTGCGATGTTTGTTAGAGCCCATGCTGCTTCGAATTGCAGAGATGAACTGTGGGACAAATGATAGCGTATGTTATGGGTTATCAGGATCGCTAGAAGTGCGCGCGAACTTCGACGCTTTCGTACCTATTGTGCTGTTGAAGACAACGAACTAGTACTGGTAAAATGCCACTATCGATTAATGGATCGATCGGAGGATTACGATCGGAGGACAGTAACCTTCTTGCCGATTGTACAGCTTCTAACTGAACATTTGGATCTGAACTACCAGCATTTACTACCAGCTCCGTCAAATTGATTTTTGCCAGATGTTTGTCAACGTCATCTTCGTCTGGAAGTAAGGGTTATACGTATTAGTCTATCGGGAAAATTATGAAAAATTTCTGGAACACACCTGTAGAATCTGTAATAGGCACGTTTCTTCGTTTTTGTAAAGACTCCTCGCGTTTATTTTTACGCAATTCCACTGTCACTTCATTTCGTCTTCTTCTCATTTCCTAAAACATTTAATTTGTTAATTACATGCAGCTACCAAAATGCGAAGAACCATTACCGATACTGTGCGAACAAGAAATTTATAATTTTATTGAAATCTAGTACTACGCAACGAGCACTAATATCATATTCAGCCTGTCTTGCAATGGTACACGAGTACGAATATTTGATAGAGTTCCAAGTTCGCATCAACGTACAATCACGCTGTAGAATTTATTATTAAATATTAAACCATGATACTATAATATTATAACGCTATCCACATTCAAAGTAAACGCAAAGGGTTGAAATACACTCTACTAGTCTTTAATATTGATCGTAATACTCCTGACCATCTCCCTCGGTAACACAGAAATATATGAAGATATTCTGGAAACTGTACAACCATTACAATATTTTTCTGAAAGAAAGTTCGAGAACATCATAGATGCATAAGTAGTAGACGTGTGAAGTACCACTTTTATCCAGTCGATAAATTCCTCGTGGCTAATCATAATACGATCCCTGTTAGCCGACAACGCGTTTGACAATACCGCCCTAAACCGAGCGACACATTTCATTTATTTGAAATGCGAGCATCAACGATACGGCGATCGATGCGAGAATCGCTGGCAACGAAGCGATATAGTCGCGCGATAAACTCCGCGAAATTCAATCACCGGAACGACAGTATGAGTGTATGGAACTAAGTAGACCTGAGAATTACGGAGGAGGTAGTGGCCGAGTGCGGAGTAACTTCGATGTCCAATCGTTCGGAGATACGTCTGGACGAATGTTCTAGACGCGCGAGTTAGTTACGCAAAGGAACGGGCACGTTATATTACTCACATCTTGATCTTTGCCTTTGTTCTTAAAAACCATCATTCGGTTCTTGTTTAGCATTTCCGCCGCCATTTTTTCAATAACCAATCCTCCGTGCTCGCGTATATATTGATGTGTGCCGGCACCCAGTACCCGTGTTACTGCGAAAAATCCCGTAACCGTGTAATTGCAGCCTATTTACTTCGTCAACTGCATGCCGTCGCGCGACAACCTTAATGTACGTCAATATGCAATATCATGCATAACACTCGTCCCTCGGATGACGATCGCCACACGATGTTCCCTGTGGTCACGTTTTCTCAACACGAACGTAGCGTTTCGACCGTTCTGAAACGAACGTGGACTGGGCCTCGGTAAGGTGGCGCTCAGTGGCGCTTCAGAACGATCACTAGTGGCAGTACTAAAAACCCTGGCGCTCGCATTGTTACTGTTAAAGCTTGTAGGTCAGATCGATTTTGTCAGCCAAATAAGTAATATTAAACTGAATCGGTTTTTCTTTTTTAACGCACATTTCGCGTACTCTCATGCATTTCGCGGGCAGAATGCTTTACTTAGCACTCCATGCCACGAACCGGCCATTTATTATCGGAAAATCCCATTAATGCCCGATTTCTTCACCTCCGAATAAAGTCCCGGTTAGTGAACGACCAATTGGATGCTATCATGTGGTACTCGTCGACCACTTGATACTATCATGTGGCAGTAGTGATGGGCAAATCACTAGAAAGCAACGTAATTTACGTTATGGCAATATAAGAGCCTAATAAAGCTTGAAAAAGATGTGGGAACTGCCCTATTACGCTCTATATTGCCGCGGCAGGTGCACTGGACATTTTATACAGGATATTTTAATATTATACACGTACGTCACGTAACGTAAATTACGTTGCTTTCTAGTGATTTACCCATCACTGTGTGGCAGTTATGTGGAACACAACTCTAACTGAAGATTACTGATGGTGAAGAAATCGACCGTAAATCGTGTAACATTACAACGTATTACAACTCGGCACAAGAGTATTAATTGCATTAAACAGTCGATTTGTATCAATTTCAATTCTAGAAGAAATAGATTTCTGAAAATATGTTCAGAAAAATGCAATGTAGGTATAGTAACTGGAAAAGATGTAGGGCGGTTGTAAAACATCGAGTGACAGGGAGCGACAGCACCGAATGATATAGCGTCTCTGATTGGCTTCCGGTCATTATCTTCTCATACTTCTGTCAATTCGTTTGTGCCAGTGCTCGAAGAGACATGCTACGATCATTTACGATGTTTACTTTACTGATCCATCGAGTTTACGACCTCCTCGGTATATCTCTTCCAGTTGTTATATAGGTATCGCCCTAACTTCCACAAATGCAGAGTAGAGAGCGGCTCAACTAGGTTTAACTTCAGTCGGTCGGCCAGTCGGCATCCGTTTCGCGCGCATTTCTACAGTATTTCGTGAATAGAGCCCTTAGAGCATATACGCTCTAAGTAGAGCCTGATATCTATGGACCATAGCGTTAACAAGTGTTGATGTTAGTGATCGGAAAATGTGTCCTCCATTTTGTCCTAAAGCGGAAGTCACAAACTGTGGGCACTTGAGTATTAAATGAAGGTTGCTGCTGATCCCACATTTCGCTCAATGTTGTGGAATTCAATTGGTAGATGTTATTGCTTCACCCAATAGGAAAAAATTATTTGATTTCTCTATTTCCGGTTTAGCTCAGTAATGGCATCGACCAATAGAAAACACGGACACTAACTTAGTAGCTAGTAAAGGATGCCGAATACTTAACCATTTGCTTTAGAATAAGTAGCGACTATGAATACCGGCCTAAAAGACCCAAGGGGATGCGTGTCGGGAACGTCGGAAATGGAATCGGTGCTACTCGGTAAAAGCATAAATAATTGCAGTGAATGTTTACGGTAACCGGGTAACGAATAAAATTTATTGTATTGCAATTAGAATACATGGCGGATATCGAGTTAGTTGTATCCGTAATTATATGTTTAAGTTAGAGGCATTGAAAGTGCCTCTCTAAGAAATTAGTCAATTTACGTATTGGTAATATCCTGGTTTAAGGTCTGTCTTACGCGGAAGTTTCTCCACCACGTGAACCGTTATAATATTGTACCTGTTTCGAGACGATCGAATCACGGCTCCGCAATATGTTCTAAGGCTAAAATAATATCCCAGTTCGACGGTGGTTAGCAAAGAATATCCCACGAAAAGACCTGCAATACCGCCGAACGATACGAGCAAATCCAAATAACCGAATCGCATTTCTCTCTTATAGAGAGCTGTCGGCCACTTTCTTAACATAATTCGAGTAACATTTGTGGTGGACTTTAGCATCCCTTTAACGGTGTACGACGTATGGTCGCACGAGATCCAACAATTACATTGGTTCGTGTTCGCGCTGGTTTTGTTCAAACAAGAATATTTCGAGACTGGACATTCTGCCTTATCAACGGATGATAAAAACCATGGTAGGCAATGACAACGCGCGAGTAGTCTGTCGATAAAACAGTTCATTTCGCAGTCATTCAGACTTTTTACACCCTCGTGTTTGAAATAGCATTCTCGTTGTCGAAGGGTTAAATAACGAATGTCGGGGGTAGTGTATGTTATGTCGGAAATAAATTCAATGTCTATAGGGAAGTACACTTTTGCTATGGGCCTTTCGCCTGGTTTTGGGCTTGACTCGAGATTCGGAGTGAAGTAAAGTCTGCAATTTGAAACAGTTGTGAATTTAATAAAGTTCCAAAAATAAAAACACAAATCTGCCTATTAAATTCTGTTAAATCCAATTATAATTTGGTTGGGAAAAATCTTGTACACTTGTAATCACGCGTGACACTACTTTGTGGTATGAGTGCGTATGCAATCTAAAAGTATCAAGAAATACTCTGTTACGAGCCGTTAAAAAGTAGTTTAAGAGGTTAGGTAACTCTAGCGATGCGGAAAACTAGGAAATTTGTAAGTGGCAGTAAAAAATAAAGTAAACAACCGATTAATACGAAACTTTGTACTTTATTTGAGTATAATAAGTCTTAAAAAAAAACCCGTTGCTATATTTAAAAAATGTTTATAACTGAGTCCGTACGACGCCATTTTCCGGGACACCTTTTGTTTTTACTGCCCAACTGGTGTGAGGATTGCTCGAGTTCTATTTGATCAATCGCTTTGAAAATTTACACTTATCCTTGCTATTACATTTATTAAGCATTGCCGATCAAACATTTCAATGTTTGTAAAAATTTACAAACTGGCGGGTATTTCAAATTTAGGGTTCGAATTCCGTCGAAAAATGAGTCGATTCATTGCTTATGTTTCGTAAAACAATTAGAAAATTAAAAAAAAAACGGATCGTCAATGCTTAATAAACGTAATAATAAAGATAGCTGTAAATTTTCAAAGAGATTGCTTAAATAGAACTCGAGCAATCCTGCACACCATACCAGTTAAAAAAAGGTGTTCCGGAAAATGGCGTCGTACGGTCTTAGTTATAAACATTTTTTAAATATTGCAGCGGTTTTTTAAAATACTTATTATACTTAAATAAAGAACAAAGTTTCGTATTAATCGGTTGTTTACTTTTGTTTTACTGCCACTTAAAAATTGCTTAGTTTCCCGCATAGCTAGAGTTACCTAATCCCGACCATTTTTTTATTTATTTATATTTGCCTGTTTGTCAGATGGCTTTTTGTAACACAAGACCTGATTGAAACGCTTGACAAGTTTATAATTTTGATGGACTAACAGATTTTAAAGACATGTAATAACGTTACCTCCAAGGATAGCTTGAACTCGTAGCTTCAAACTCGAGATCCCACGAAATGTCCATGACTTTGAGGGGCCCCAAAGCATTGAATTTGCAACACGCTCCCACAGAAACAAGAACTTTTGTAAATAGTTTGTCACATGGTACTTTTATTCCTCTACGAAAAGGTCATGATTAGTTTTACTGATGTAATTGAAAATCCTTATTAATAAGTACACAATGTTATTCTATTACAAACTTATATAAACCGTATGAAAAAATGCAAAAGTATTTATATTTTCTCCCTCTTTCTGGTTTTCTGATCGTCAGAATCTTTTATCTTAGGTATATGGAGAGGCTTTCGAACAACTCTCAGATTTTTGCAGACTTTTCCACGGCAATGGTTTAAAAAACAGATGTTTAATTTATTATGTATATAGTTTGATAGTCTATTAAGGAAACAATATACAGATCCAAGTGTAATAATCCCATAATGCCACAGTTACCTGTATGTACAGTTGCTAATCAAGTTATCACAATCAGAAATTAATGGCTCAAAACTGCTACGAAAATTATTCTTTTTAACGTAAACTGTGTTGAATGGTTCTAAATCAATACTCCTTCCCCAATTCCAATTGTACAACTGTTCGTGTATCAACATTTCATCCTATGTACAAAAATTACAAACAAATTTGGGCTTATTAATGAATTACTAAATTAGTAAAATTATGAAACCACAATGTAATTTTTAATAGTAAATGTAAATTCTACTATGTATAAATGTCGAAATTGTGTACTTGCTTTGTGTAAACGAGAGTGATTCAGTTGAGACCAATCGAAGCAAATAAATATTTGAGGAAATTCAATGTTGATATGCTCTGTCCTTATATCCAGGCCGGTTATAGTTGGCTCCGTTCGAAATTTACTCCATATTATAATGTTTGTAGTGAGAGTCGCTGCGATCGATGCAATTGTCAGAAGAAACCATGTTATCCTATAAAAGATCCGATCGTGCATTAAACGATAAGCATAAACTGTAGAACAACTATATATCGCATTACAAACATATCAGAATCCTAAATTAATGCAGAAATAATGATAATTTTGATGGCAGTTTTTATTAGCCACTTGTACTCCAAGTATGCCACTCTGGCACATCGAACTTTACATCAACATTAAATACTGATATCATTAAACCTTATCAAAATGAAAGAATTCGAGATCTGTAGAATTAAGTGGTCTTTCCACTGTGACGTCCTAAAAAAGTACCCCCGTTTGGAACTATTTTTTGTCACAAAAAGAATGTGTTTACTAAAGTGACGTTTTGCCTATCTATTAATACGTGTTTTGAGAATACAAAATTATTTTGTTCACATTTTTTTAATTATAGCTTGCGCCAAAATAGGTGGGTGTAGTATGCGCTGTAAAAAAAAAGCCAAAAAGATTTGTAATCAATATGACTGTCGCTATGGCAGGGACTAAGATTAATTACATTGATGAAGAATTAACAAAATAGCGGACGTCCAAAATTGAACTATAGAAATTAGCTAAATTTTTTAATCGTTCTGCGGCGCAAAAGATAATAAAAAACCAACGAAAATGTATGATTCTAGTCCCTGCCATAGTGACAGTCATACTGATTACAAATCTTTTTGGTTTCTCTGTTTCAGACACACGGTTTTTCGAAAATCGCGTCCGCAGTCGAGGTGTCCTTTTTTTTTTACAGCGCATACTACACCCACCTATTTTGGCGCAAGCTAACATTAAACAAAATGTGAACAAAATAATTTGGTATTCTCAAAACATGTATTAATAGATGGGCAAAACATCACTTTAGTAAACACATTCTTTTTGTGATAAAAAAAGTTCCAAACAGCGGTACTTTATCAGGACGTCACAGTGGAAAAACCCCTTGAATGAATTATTGAATCAGAAATTACTGTAGGTACTACAGTTGATATTCTTCGATTGATATCATCGTCGTTTATGTTAGTACGATCATGGTCGTTAATTCTTGAAATTAGTAATATCAAACGATCGATCTTGTATATTAACCGAAATGCGTAATTAACGGATAATTTCTGAATTATAAATTTACCTCTCCCATCTAGACCGCGTAGGGTCCACGAAGTACCGGACACCGTGCAAGGTGTTCTCCAACAAATACTCCTTCGATCTGTATTTCAAGCTGGAACGCAACTCGCCCACTGTCGGCTTGTAATTATACTTCATATCAAAATTTAACTCGATGGTGCGAATCACAGGAATCGACTGTTTTTACTTCTACCTGAACAGCCTTTACATGCGACGAGAAAAGCCGAATCGATCGGCTCCCCGCATCTCGTGTGCAATTGCACAAGCCTACATTATTTATAGATAGCTACTTATGCACACAACTAATTTATCTGTTTCATCGACGAAATAGAAAAGCACTAGATTTATAAATAATCCAGGTTACTCGGGCGACACGTGGCGAGTCGATGAAAAATGTTAAAAGTTTTCGCATGACTCGAGTCAGCAGGCGAATTGATATTTAAGGGGGTAGGTTACCCTGAAAATTTTCGAAAATTGGTTTTTACGATGTTTGCATAATTTTAAGCGTAACCGGGCCCCGAAATTCCAAAAATCAAGGGAATTGCAGTAAAAAATTTACGAGCCTACAAATGAGATCGGACAACGGTGTCCAACTTTAAACACGATTCCCCAGAAACTACGTTTTCCAAAACGGTGAGCGTAAAATCTCGAAAACCGCTCCAACGATTTGAATGAAAATTTACAGGGATCTGCAGGAAACTATTCCCCTCCATGTATTGGGAGCACATTTTCAATATAAATTCTCAAAGAAAAAGATAAAAAATATATTTCCTACAAAAAGAAAGGATAAAATCAGAAAGATCAACAGAAAAAGTGTATGAATTTATAAAAATTTTGCTTGCTGCACAAGATGGGGACTGTCTTACAGATTACAAAAATGCCTTTACCTTGTGTTTTAGGTAATTCACCTGTCCGGAATCATGTTCACCATCGAACGGTGCATCACGTACATGCTCTTACATTTATATTTATAACTTTCTTCCCTATAAATATATTTTAAATTTTCTTTTTGCGCATTAAAGTCAACGAAACGAGGCTTAGAAATTAAAACAAAAATTGTTTCTATATTCGTTTATTACTTCAGAATATGCGATTGAAGAAGGGACTGATTTTGGGCTGTTGAGGGTAACCTACCCCCTTAACGTAATTTAACGAGATCGATTTGACATTATGGAATTAAGGTCAGGCTTATTGTTTATTTAAATTTAAAGAGTCACTGGCCTAACTGTCACTGGGTAGCCTTTGTTTGTGGAAGAGGGAACTGTCGAGAACGCAGAAGGAATTATCGGTAGCCGGGGGGTTCCCTGGGCTATTGTCTCTTGACTACAGGTTTGTCCAGTTGCAACTTATCATTCGAGAATCGGCCATCGCGTGTGAAAACACAAACACTCCTCATCCTCGTGCCAGCTTCTTTATTATTTTAGACTACCCCCTCTTACGACCACCATATGCACGCACATCGACGTGGTTCCGGTCTTTCGGTAGCTAACACCGACCGTCCGCAAGTTAAGCGGGTGTAAACCACCCTTCTGACGTGTTCTTTGGATCCGATTACGCTCGAACAGCCTATCCCGTTGCCAGGACGGCTGACCGACTGTCGCTGCATCTCAATCGTTAACAAAGCACGAATAAACTGGAAGGCAGAGAGGAATTTCAACGACGCAGACAGGCAACCCGATGGCGCCTAGCTTGTGGCGCGCAAACTTGCGGCGATAATTTTGAAAGGATTTCAGGCAAGCGGTGATCCGCAAGCGGAGCTCGGAAGTTCGAGACGAACGATGGTGTTACCCTCGTCGAAGATCGGCTCGACTTGCACGAAACGATCGGAGGCTTGGCGAGCTGCTGCAATAATAAAAGCTCAGACCTCCGCGCGGAGGAGCAAGAGAGAAGCAAAAAAGAGGGGAAATAAAAAAAAGAAAAATGGGCGATCCCTTTTGTCAGAGCCCGGCTGACGCACGGGCGAGAAAATACTTCGGGGAAAAAGAAGCGGCGCTATTCTTGCGTCCAGGTGCGAGCCTGTAACGCCAGTGTAAATATACAACACTTACGCCATTCCGACGGAGCCTCTTCGAAAACTATTAACGTATCCCCCTCTCGCGGCTTCGACGGCCATTTTTCGGCACCGATCCGTTTCTCTTTCCGACGCAGCGACTTCTGCTCCTTTGAGGGCATTAAGTGGCGCGCGCTGGAGTAGAACTCGATCGAAATCGCTATATATTTGCGGGTACTATAGCTGTTTCTGGTGGCTGCTTGCCTACTCAAGGGGCCACGCCAGCTTGGCTGGCCCGAAGCGAGCGGTGTTTTCAGGAATCCAGGGGCCCGATGCATAAATTTTCGTCCCTTCTAGTACGATTCCACCACCCGCTAGTCCAATAACATTTATGCTTCACCGAGCAGAATGATATTACATTTGTTTCTCGCGCAGGGAAAACAAATGCGTTGTGGGAAAACCCAGTGTAGTAGGGCCCATGTTACTACTTGGGCCCCTTGGGGTCACGCGACCTAATGAAATTAATTTTGTAGCTGAAATTTGATAATAGTTGTTATGTACCGTCTAATAGTCACGATTTCCTATGAAAACAATTTTTCCTTCAACTCGCTTTCCTCTAGAATTATTATACACCCTCAATTTCTTACAGGAAATGTATGGGCTCGGTTGAAATCAGCTTATCGACGCGTATAAAGCATTGCCGGATCTTTAAAGGCCAATTTTCTTTTCAATGTTTATGTTTATATGTAACGGGAAAACATGGCGCTATTCCCATTCATGTAGCGGCGCGCGTGGTGCACTGGTATCAATGATTCCGACTTCCTCGGTAACTGAAGGGATGGTAGAAGCGGGCGGGAGCTGATTCCTTATGCAAAGATAAATCGAAAGTAGGGGAGACCGGAGCTAGTTGATACGTTATTCTGTTTTCAATTTTCTTTTTTTCCATTTTTATTTGAATTAATTACTTAATTAGAAATAGGGGTGAATAGGGGAATTACGAACATTTAAGGGAGAAGTTAAATTGAAAGATAAGTATTGCCTCTAATCAGATTTACTTTATACAGAATTGAACTTTGGGTAATTATCTACAAAGGCAACACAAAGAATTATAGATACTTTAGTAAACACATCATTTTTTGAAAGAAAGAAAAAACTCTTTCTGTTCGGAATTACCCGTAGCTAGCGGGGTAAATACGAACGGCTGCTTAAAGATCTTGATGTTTACTAAACACTGGTTTTCTTCCACACTCGCTTCCAACATGTACAGTTTCGACTTATTGGTACACCACTTAGGATTCATTCCATTTGCAATTGTACAATAAATTCTGTTGCTTTCTGGTCGATTGCGACTTTTGAAAATCAATTTTCTCGAACAAAGCTTTTATTTTGCCTGCTCGTACATGCTTTCATACTACCCGCTTGTATCATCCCTTCGGTCGCACCCTTGTATTGAATTATAACGTGTAAAGTAGAGTTTATACGAAACCCGACTTTTGGAAAAATCGATTTTCGAATTCTACTGTTCCCAAACAATCGATTAAATAAATACATATTTGTACTTATTTTAAAAGAATTCAGTTTCCTTAGCATTGTGGAATTACAAAAATATAACAAAATAAAATATATTCTGTCTGTACAAAATCAAATAAATAAAAAAAATAAAATAACTAAAATCTGTACAAATACGTACAATTTTTTAGTTCATTTAATATCTATGGATCTAGAAAAATATAGCACGATCAAATATACTGCATTCAAACCCAAATGAAAATAAAAACAATATAACTAAAATCCACATAAAATATACATTTTTTAAAAGGTGGAACCAAATTATAAATCTTTATTCCATTTGGTAGGTCTTATTCTGAAAATAGGAACTCATGAAGATTAGTTTTACAGTAAACTGTCACCCACCTACTACAACATGCGTGTGTCGGTGGCGATTTCATGTCAAAATGTTAACGTTTTTAATTAAATAAATAATTCATTTCTCCATATTAATTCTGGTAAATAAAACCGTTTTTAAAATTTAAAACCCGATTTTCTATACGGTGGTTTTTAAAATTGAAAAACCGGTTTACTATACGTTGGTTTTTAAAATTCAAAACCCGGTCTTCTATACCGTGATTTTTTAAAATTAAAAACCGGTTTTCTATACGGTGGTTTTTAAAATTGAAAAACCGGTTTACTATACGTTGATTATTAAAATTCAAAACCCCGTCTTCTATACGGTGGTTTTTAAAATTGAAAAACCGGTTTACTATACGTTGGTTTTTAAAATTCAAAACCCGGTCTTCTATACCGTGATTTTTTAAAATTAAAAACCGGTTTTCTATACGGTGGTTTTTAAAATTGAAAAACCGGTTTACTATACGTTGATTATTAAAATTCAAAACCCGGTCTTCTATACGGTGGTTTTTAAAATTGAAAACCCGGTTTTCTATACGTTGGTTTTTAAAATTCAAAACTCGGTCTTCTATATCGTGGTTTTTAAAATTTAAAAACCGATTTTCTATACGGTGGTTTTTAAAATTGAAAAACCGGGTCTTCTATGCCGTGGTTTTTAAAATTCAAAACCCGGTCTTCTATACGGTGGTTTTTAAAATTGAAAACCCGGTTTTCTATACGTTGGTTTTTAAAATTCAAAACTCGGTCTTCTATATCGTGGTTTTTAAAATTTAAAAACCGATTTTCTATACGGTGGTTTTTAAAATTGAAAAACCGGGTCTTCTATGCCGTGGTTTTTAAAATTTAAAAACCTGTTTTCTATACGGTGGTTTTTAAAATTGAAAAACCGGTTTACTATACGTTGATTATTAAAATTCAAAACCCAGTCTTCTATACCGTGGTTTTTAAAATTTAAAAACCGGTTCTCTATACGGTGGTTTTTAAAATTTAAAATCCGGTTTTCGAATTTTACAAATTTATAAATTGAAACCGGTTTTTAAAAACCGACAAACCCTAGTGTAAATCGTAGCTGCAATGGAGGTTGGAAGTGTTTGTACTCGTGAATCACGAGCTATCAGTACCGACAATACTGCACACTGGTAAATACCTCCAAAGGACTCGTACCAAGAGCAAGTTTACACCCCTGGAGAATGACGACCCGCGATGGTTCATAGCTATACAGGCGTTATCAACATTTCCATCCCACAGCCGCGTGAATCAACCACTGTCGAGTCACGCTACCACCGGCCGGAATCTTTTACCAAACATTATACGCCAAATCAGAATTTTGCTCGACGATCGTAGGTAATATTCCAAAGGTGGGATAATTTCAGTTACCTGGAACTAGCCGTGAAAACGCGAACGCATCGCTAATAGGAAACTAAGCACACCAGCACCTGCAACGACCATGTAACATTGCGCGATATGTTCGCAACAAAGATCACGTCGACGAACCGCGCTTTCCCAATCGATCACTGCTTCTTGGGATTCCGAACAGATTAGATCCCGAACGCCCGCGTCCGTCGCGTGTCTGCTACATAGAAACGAATTACTATTCATCATTAGTACTGCGTATTACCGACGATGGCAACTGGTATTTCTGAAATTTACGTAACACCCGGGGAAGCTGAAGTACGCTGGAAGAAAACGGTACGCGACCGAAAGCTAATTTTTCTATCGCGTCCGATTAAGCCGCGATTACACAAACGCCAGCAACCGTGGCAGAGTTCGAGTGGTCGTGGCTCGGGTTCACTTGCCTTATCGCTGATCAGAAGCTGAAAAGTCAAGCTTGTTCAAGAACAGCGAAAGCGGAGTGGGGAAGCGGCGCCCAGTCGGACAGCAGTGTATCAAACTGATCGCGATATGCCTGCACATTGGTTAATTGCTAGTGGTGTAACGCGCGAGCACGCCCGCGGAAAGAGCTGTCCGCTCGCCTCGTGGCTTTAGCTCTTCGTTTTTATTTACGCGTCTCACTTCTTCGACACCGCCGAGGATCATCCGCGGAGCACGTTCCGACAGATCCCCTTGCAGGCTAACTGTGAAGTTATTAAAAAAGCAAAAAAAAAGAGCTGGGCGCATAGCGAGCGCACAACCGAGCCCCTCGTTCGGTTTCCCCGTTTTCTTCCGCAAAGCGCGGTGCCGTGAAATATTCCGGAAGCTGGTCGCCGCGATGCCGCCCAGCCATCGCGGAAATGATATCCGAAAGACTTAGCCGTCAGCGGACGCCGTCGCTTGGCACGCGTCAGAGATTAAGCCGCAACAAGAGGATCCGCCCTGAACTCGGCTGAAAAAAAAAGCGACGAGATTACGGGGAACCGTCCCCCTTCGATCGTCCCGATAGCGTAAGACGAGCTTCGGAGATGATGAACCACGTTCAGATCCCGCTTAAATCCTTGGCCGGCGAGCACCAGCGCGCCGCAACGAAAACGGGCGAGCGCGCGCGCGCGCGTGCGTGACCGCGTTCCCTTGTGTACGCCGTTGCGAGGGTGTTCTCGAACGCGGTCTTTAGACGGCCTTTAGTTTCGTGTAAGCGCCCGTCGAAGTTAGTAGACCCTCCTCGATTTATCCTAGCGCGCGGGATCTCCTCTTCCGGCTTAACTCTTCGGCCCCGGGTCCACCCTAGGGCCCTCGGTCCCCGATCCTCGGCCCACGGTCTTTGCTCCGCCCTCGGCTGGCCCGCCGTTGCTCGCGCGCGTTCGATCGAAATTTCGGCTGGTCGGCAGCTCATACCGCACCGCTCGGTCACTCCGCGATCCAGGGCGCACAGATTTAACGGTTACTGCGATGCGCCTCGCGGGAACTGGCAAGGACGAGTCGTGCGCGCCGCGCAACCTGCACACCGACGGGACAATTGCCTGTGCACTTTGAAAATCCCGCGGAGGTGCTCACAGTGGAGGAGAGGTTGTTGCCGGTGCGATGAACAGACGAGCTAGAGCAAAAGCGTGCTGTCAACTGTCTCTGCCGATCGTTCCCATAACGTGAATGAGGATGATCAGCGTCGCGTAGATTTCTGGATGATTTCTGAGGGACTGGAAGCTCGCGATGGAGCGTCAAAGCACGGGAGCGATAGTTAGTGCCGGTGGTAATTAGAGAGAAGGTGCGAGGCTGGTCAGTGAGAACAATATAATTTTCCGAGCGGGTGTGGGTGGGGGGGGGGGTGGCTTTCCTCCATTTTGGTCTCTCGCGCTTGAACGATGGAGCGACGGAGGATACCTAGAAGAAGAGGCCTCGCTTCTGCGGAAACCAGACCTGGTAAGTTTGTGTTTCGCGTGGATTGTGCCAATAGCGCGTGGATGCTTCGAGTAATAATGCCTGGTAGATCGTTATTCCCATTTTGGAGTAGGGCTCGATTATTTTCGCAGTATACGGTGTTCGAGAAATAAATGAGGGAGCCTTGAGGTTCGACGTTGTTGACAAAGCTTTGAAGATACTCGTAAAAGTATTCGCCCACCCCATACGTTCAACGTATTTCACTTATTTATCAATGTTAAGTTCAGATCTCAGTATTGTAATTTACGTCACTGCAAACCTTGATTAATATATTTTTAGATAGTACCATCTATTAAAGAAATGCTCAAGGAAATCTTGCTAGAAGAATGCAGCAAGATCGGTCGAAACACAGAGAATTAGTTGAATCTATGCATAGTAGATTAAAGTTTATAATAAAATCGCAGGAATATTAAAAGAATATTGACTTATTGTAATTAGGTTTCTTGAATTAAATATTGACATTCAGGGAATATTTTTTGCTACTTTCGCGTATAATAATTTTTTAAATAAACTTGTGTGGAATCTTTAAATAATTTAATGCACCTAGAACAGAAAACAAGGTTTACATTAATGCGAAATACGAACTATTTACAGTAAGAAAAGGAATATAACGTTTAAATTGCTAACTGTGTTGTAAAACATGAGATTCAACGTTTGTAGGAAATTACACTGTTATCGAAGTTATCCCTGACACGTATTTTTGTCACTCATTGTGTTATAATTCTGTACAAGCACGATACGTGTTGAAAAAGATCGTTTGAACAGTTGTAACACAAGTTTGTGCGTATTCGCAATTACTTTGGGAGAAGAAATGGAAGTGGTCTATGGAATATTGTATCCATAGAGATAAATTGAGTTTCGTACGTACCTATCTCGGTTGGAGCAAATGCCAACTGCTTTCAAAATAGAAGAGAAAATGAGGCCAGACTAAAAAAACTAACCCTGATTTTTTTACCTTCAACTTATCTTTAATATCGACATGTTCGACCTTCCGATAAGGCGAACCCAAGATGATAACCACGTGTACCGAGTTCAAGTCCTCCAGCAACAATAAAGAAGCCCATCGGTGGCTATGCGTGACATAAACAAACAGGATTAATTCGTAATATTGATCAGATAAATAATAAACAATAAATGTTACTTTAATTTCTACTTTTGTTTTTGTGCAGAAAAGCTTTACTTGTGCCCTAAAAAGTTTCCCTTTTCCAATAAGGAGTTACAGAACTGTATTATTATAAAAAAGCTGTATGTATCACGAAAACTATTAAAAGAAATCCAATTCGTCAGAGCTTATTTACTTTTACAATGTAAGACTTTAAATATCTTAAATATTTTGCAATAGGGGCACAACTTTCAACACAATTTATCAAAACCGCACAGCTGACCTGCAGTTGCATATTAAAAGTGAACGACGTCTCGTATCTCGCATAATTTTCCTTTCTCAATTCGGAACGAAGCTTATTTTGTAGAATGCATCGCAAAACCTTGGGCGAACACCAACCGTCTATATGCAATATATGCATTTATCGCGGATGACGTGAATTCTGATGAAGCAAGACACATTTAACACAGCAACTGGCCCATTGTTTCCTGGGCATTATGTTACAAACAAATAATACCGATGACACATCGCCGAAGGAAAAGAAACCGGATTGTCATGTTAATCCTCGGAATGTCGTAACTCACCCCATCATATTTTTAAAGCTTCACATAATATGCATGCCTGATTGAATGCGTTGGTAGAAACACATTTGGATAATGAAAAAATGAGTAGGTATATCGCATAAACATGCCTACTTTCAATTCATTCAATCTTCTAGCAACTGGTTTGTTACTGTAAAGGTGCGTTTAGACCAAAGAGTGCTCGTTCGCCCACCTCCCCCTACAATTTGACAAAATCCGAGTGATGAATAATTGCAAGTGAAGATTGCCGTTTATAACCCTAGTAGCACAAAATATCGAATGCGCATACATCCAATATTAAAAAGAGGTTCAATCTCTTTTTGATATTTAAACATACATACAATATTTATTCTAAATTAAGAAGCAAATATATTTTCCAAATATGTTGGAAATATTCATTTTATATTATGAAAAAAATATTCTTTTTTCAAATATAAAGTAAATATTTATTTACCGTTTGAAACGAAACATTATTTCCGAATGTTCGGGAAAGATTCATTTTATATTATGAAAAAAAAACATTCTTTTTCAAATATAAAGAACATATTTATTGAATGGTAGAAAGAAAACATTTTTTTCCGAATGTTTCATATTTTCTAAACCTTTGTTTCACATTTTCAGTATGTGTATATAATATTTGGAATCAACATTATTTTTTCATATTAAAAAGTGTGGCTAAAAAATATTTTGTTAATATTTGAAAAAAAATATTTAACCAATATTTTGTGCTACTAGGGAATAAATCAGCAGGATTTTTGTCGAAGCGAGGAGGCGAACGAGTACTCGTTTGTTTTGTCTAAACGCACTTTAACACTTCACCTCAAACTTATTAATGAAATTTAAATAAACGAAACTTATTAATTAGCCCACTTCTGTCGACAGAGTAACAATATTCTTCTCGTTATAAGGGAACCCGTTCAATTAGAGATACCTACTTTCCCAGCTTTATACGAACATTCTTGCATAAAATATTTTCATGCTCCTAGTTAACATAATATCCGCGGATAATATTATCTAAATTAACTTGATAAGCAAATTGCGCTCGCTAATCAATTCCCCGACTATATCGCGAACGATTTCGTTCCACGACGTACGATTCAGTTTGCGAATCGTGCGTTTCGGAGGATGAACCACCCGCACATATAATGCCCCTATTGTAGTCTCTGGACTAAACCTTGGATTTGCGAATAAACCTCCGTTGAAAGCCCTCCAAACTTCCTAAATGTATTAAAAATACCTAAGGTAAACATTTCCTTAGTAGGTATCCTTCATCTAGTATCGTCTCTCGTATTTCGCATGAATCCCGCTACAACATCGAAAGTCACTTCCGATTAGGGCTGGGAGTACTCAAATAATTTAATATTCGAATATTTTACAAGTATTCGTATATTTAAGTATTCGTATAGTCTTGTGGGAATTCTTTAGGTTCATTTTTTTTTACAAGCTTTTATTTAGTTTCAGTTGTGAGTTCGTTAGTTCGTCAGGGTGAAATATTGTAAGCTAATTTTGACCCAGTTCAACGTATCCGATCGGCTTGAAACTTTCCGCACCTACGTAGTTCCGATGACAATACAATATTTTCACGCGTTTATTTTTAGTCATATGAGGGAATTCTTCTCATTTGGGCTGGTGTCAAAGTTATTGGTTCCTTTTTAGTATATTTTAATGAAAGCTTCCTTTTTAAAATAAAAATTGTACTATAAAGTATTTCATGCTTTTCTATGAAAATATTGTATCGTCATCGGAACTATGTATGTGTGGAAATTTTCAAGTCGACCGGATAAGTTGAAGTGTCTCAAAATTAACTTAGAAAATTTCACCCTGACAAACTAACGAATTCGCAACTGGAACTAAATAAAAGCTTGTAAAAAAATTAACCTAAAGAACTTGATTTATAATTTACAAATAATTAAGCAACTGAAGTATTCGAGTACTCGAATACCGAAAAATTCGACAAATATACCCAGCCCTACTTCCGATTGCTTGAAATAGTTGATAGAAAATATTCAAAAGGTGCCAAAGACACGCCGCGCAGTGGCCCGAAACTGGAGGTGCGTTTGAACGTAATTTTTAAATTCTCGAAACCCGAATCCGAAACTCTCTACACCCGGAAACTTGAAGTGCTGATTCCGTTTTGTAAGCGGAATATTTTGCTTCAAGAACTGAAGTCAACAAAATTTCTGCATAAATCTCTGTTTACCATAGTCAAGGAAAATACAAACAAAAATATAGCAATACACAAATTCTAGAGGCACGCTGCGAACGATTCATTATTCAGTGATTTTATACTTTTTCTTATCGGGTTACGAGAGTTTCGAATCACGAGAAAAGTGCAAAGTTTCGAATTCTCGAAACATTCTTCTGGTTTCGAGGTTTCGACGCTTCGAGAAACCCGTCCCTAACAGAAACCATAAAAACGCGAACTAAATTCACATCACTGTTATTTACACGTTATTCATTATACCTACATAAATATGTGGAACGGTTTCAGGTTCTTTTTTCAGCCGTAGAATCTGATTCTGGTATTATTCTTTTACTATATAGAATAAAGAACGACTGTTCATTATGGAAATTAAAACTTACACGGCTATTACTATTTACGTTTCTACGGTTGCATAGCGAAATGCTGAAATGAATTTTTAAGGGCTGATAAATCAGCCAATCCAGAAGGGATGATTGGTTACATAATGGATTTAGCTTCAGATTTATTAGTATCTATCCTGAGACAACTGTTTGATCTCGTGTATACAGAAACAGAAATGTTATGAATTATAATCTTAGTTATTGTTAAGGAAATGTTGCTGAAGCGTTAGGAATTATTTATAACTTTCTCTTGGTGACCATATTAAAATATAAAGCAATGAGGGCTTTGGCACTCGTGAAATCAACTCACAATTAGGCATCAATGACCGCATAGACTTTAAAACAATTCAACTTTTGCATTTCATTTGAAATACTTTTTGTTTTACAATTAAATCTCCAGTACACATCGTGCCCATAAAAATCTCTGAATTGCATCTGTAATTTTAACCACGTAATGCTCAATATAAGCACTTATTCAACTTCCACATTCCACGTATATGGCGTTAAGAAATTTCCACGCATTGACTGCAAATATATCGTCATAAATTCCGTTCAGGCAAGTTCTTGCAAAAAAATTTTACGCAGCCATTTTAAGTAAGTTCTAACAAATCCTCCCATGGAAAATTACCCGGGACTTCACGTCACTTCCGTTTTGTAAACGCGACTAAATATGTAAACCAGAAAAAGAGGATAAAATAGAGATTCACGAAAGGGTATTTTTCAAGGTGTTGTAACACGTTCATCCCCTTCGTATTACATCCACTTATGTCTAAAAAGACACTCTCCAACGCTACGCAGTTAGATTTAAGTTATTCTTTATCCATAAAAAAAATATAGCGAGGCAAAGTACGCCAATTTCAGGGAAAATGTGATGCATTCCTCCCCATTTTCAAAGCTTTCCCAAAAGATTTTTGACGACTTATGGCAAGCCTTACGCGTGCGAAAACTTCGCCCATAGATCGAGGAATCTGCGGCTGAAATATAATGGCCGAAAATTCGAATTTAGCTGCCATTTTTACAGTTCCCGGTCCACTGTGCGTCCCGGCTGAGCGTCGATCCTCGTTAAACCACGAAACCGGCGAGCAAAACACCGTAAGTCCGGCTATTTCCCCTGACTTGGCGTGGAAGCGTGGACGGTATCGCGGGTCGTTCGTCCATCTACGGACAGACCTCCACGTATCGCGAATAACGACGAAGTGCAGAGGTCATCGATGATGTAGGTAACGTGGTTGAAAGCGAGGCTGTTATTTCGCCGGGGAGAAATAAAAGTGTATTCTGCCGCATAGGAACGGTTTGGAGGTTCGGAAAAACACGCAGCTACGATCAATCTGCACGCTTCCGCGTATCTGTCGGATAAACAGACCCTTCTTCGTCGAATTACCGTTTCTAGGACACTCGCTCGATCGCGTCTGCTCCGTGCGCGTACGATTTACAATAGCGTTTCTCGCGTCCAGCTATCCAACGAGATTTTTTAATCGCAGCTCCGGGCCGGGGCCTATTAAAACCATATCGTTAGCGGGGCGTCGCGACGCAAGCGAATTCTGAATTTTCGTCACGCCTTTCGTTCCCTCCTTTCCCTTGGAATATTTTCCGCGGCTCTAAGTACAGGCGTCGAATTAGAGTGATCGTAGCAACTATGTAGGCAACCCTTCAATGGGTCCTTCAAATGGTTCCCATCCCGTTCCATTAATCACGGCCACGCGTGGACTCCGATATTCGGCTGGATCTGCCGCGGTGGCGCGTTGTGGTGGTTCGTTCTGAAAAAAAGAAAACAAAAAATACCGAGACGCTAGAGGGTTCTGTGGAAGACGAGCGATCTCTTGAATACGGGAATCCTCCTCGTTCGAGCTGCATAGGAAGGCAAGGAATACGGGGCGATAATAGGTACACATAGCGAGACTCGTTGTCGGGGAGCGCTGACCGCAGAGATAACGCTTTGACCCGTTACAAGCTTCAAGTACGAAATGAATGCCTTCACTGTCTCTTCCAAGCCGGGCCCAATCCAAATATGTGGCCCTTTTTCTTGCCAACGCCGCCCTTTATTAACCGCCCACCGCGATCCCGCGAATTCGACTGATCCACCTTGTACCTTAGATGGCTGGCTAAGTAGTGGCTGTGGCTTTTCAGACACGAACAGCTTCGCCGAACCAGCTGCCCATCGGGGAACACTATTTTTCTTCGGCTAGGAGCTCACTTATTTGTCTCTTAATAATAACAATAATAAGAAGAAGAATTGCGCAAATAATTATGTAGACTATACAGAGTATAACGCGCTGAAAAGCTATCGACAAAGAGCGGGCAACGTACGGATTGAGTAAGAGACGAGGCTTCGCAATAACAAGCGTTGTTTTTATACCTGACCTTGATTACTTTTAATATATAAACGATAACTGTTGAGAACGAAGAAGTGAGAAATAATTGGGCCAACGCTGGATGATTTGAAATTGAATAAATTTCGTTTGAAGATTTCAATTGTTAGGGAAAAATAGTTTTAAATCTATTGGGTGTATATTATTTTTTCATAGTGAGTAGTTTTTCTGTTTTAAGTCTCAAATGGAACTATGGCTCGGTAATTTTACTGAGATTGTATAATGTAAGAGTTATTCAATGGGTTGGTAATTGTTTGCAAAATAAATATCACAAAATTATGGGATCCGCATTCTGTCTAACTAATTTTTTATAATTCTGAGGGTTGCTAAGTAGAAAAGCTGCAGAAGCATAACTTGGCCCTATTAATACGAGTGTTCGTTGTTGGGATTGAAATTCTCGTTGCAAGGAACGTGCACGGGTGTCTTTAACATTACTGTTACCAGTTCCCCGTGGCAATGTTGGCAGGCGTTTCGCCTCATTAGTAAAGACTGGCTTATTTACGTATGCAGGCTGGAAAGGCACCGACGCAGTGCTCCGATAACATGTAAATATTGTTCTAGAATTATCGGGGAACGCGTCCACTCTGCAGTCAGAAGTAATAGAGAGGCTACTGCCTATCAACGGGAGCAACGGGATCACAGGATGCAAAGATTGGCCACACATCTGTGGGAAAGAAGCAGCCTGCCGCAGCTTCGACGACAACACGTCCAAGTGCGTCTGCCCGCACGACTTGTCCCCGCCGACCGCGGATTTGAAATGCCCAATTCGCCTAATAGGTCGGTGCCAAATATCCGGATAAGATTTCAACGCGTCGACAGAGCTCGGGGGCTCTCGCCGAACGGAATTGGTGCTTTTAAACATTAATTGTTGTTCCGATCCATCTTTCAGTTCCCCTGACACCGCGACCTATACCCAACATTATACCCCCAAATGGCAATTCCACCAACAGCACGGCCGCCGTCCCAGAGGCTGAGCAGGTAATTAGTCGAGGCCGTTGCCCTAAACGAGACGACCAAGCATTTTTCTATTGCTATCATTTCTGTTTGTTGAAATAGGTGGAACGATCGAGGCAAAGGTTACCTGAGATCATAGGAATCGCCATAGCTTTCTTCATCGTATTAGCGATATTGTCGAGTATAGTGTACTGGGTTAGGAAGCGGAGTTACAGTGTGAAATCGCAGAGGAACTCTCTGGATGTATGTTTGATAAGAATTTCTTAATAATATAAGTTTCTATATAATTAGTATGAATTTATAGCGATTTGCTAGGCTTCTTTTCTTCTTTCTTGTCCAAATTAAAGTTAACAATCAGTGTAAAAGCATCCCCTGTGCTTTTCCTTCAGGGTACGCCGATGAATTTGAAGAAGGGGCTGCTGTTAGCGAATAAGTACACGCCGAATCCACAGTATTTCAGTTGTGCTTCGCCAGAGGTGCCGATCTTGCAACGCGAATCCCTCGTTTTTGTCCAAGAGATTGGCGAAGGGTGTTTCGGGAAAGTCTACAAAGGTATGGATATACCGTAAACTGGGGTGACTTTACCCGCCGGGGTGACATTGCCCACTTTTTTACTCTGACTGAAAAATTACCATATGATTGAATTCGCTATTTTTTTTTTCGTTTGACCTTGGAGAAATTATTGCTATCGATTACAAAGCACCATATGTTCTAATTACTTCACAATAAAGTAAAATAAAGTCTTTCCGAAAAGTGGGCAATGTCACCCCGGGCGGGCAAAGTCACCCCAGTTTACGGTATATGACTAATTTAACTAACGAGGGAAGCTTGAAGCTTGAAAATTCAAAAAAGTCTAATGCTTCACAGAAATTTACATATGTAGTTCAGATGGTAGCAACGAAATACGTACACACGAGCTTTCTGTCCCTGTTCCGAGGGGTGGGAACACCCTCTTAAGGGGTTATACCTAGTCAGGCGGCCGAAAAGAGGCGAATGCTTGTGAATTTTTTCCAAAAAAGCGGAAGCATATATTTTTACAGAACTTTTTTGCGGATAAAAGAGCAACATTTAAAGAACATTTGGTAATTTTTTCGTAGAAAAATATTTACGTTTATAATAAACTAACAACCGGCATCCAAGAAGCCTTTTAAAAAATTTGGTTTTGCGATAAGTGCTGCCATTCGGAACCAGATTATTTAAACTGAAAAAACCAAAAAGATTTCGTTAGTATATTAACGTATCCTCTGGTTAACGGAGGGAATTTCCGAAATATAAATTTAAATTAAAATGGCGGCTATTTAAAGTTGAAATCCTGATTTTTTCGTGCAAAATTCAGGCGAAAAAAATCAGGAGGTTGCCGCTTGACGTTTTAAGCTGCCAAATCTACAATCTTGCGGAATTTTCCTATAAACCAAGCGGCATTTCATTCAGAAAATATAGTACTTTCGGAAAATGCAATAAAAATCGATTTTTCGACTGCCTCAAACGAATTTAGCTGAATGAATGAAACAATTACAGATTCTAAGTGGTGAAACAGTTGTAATATGCCTCGTCCAGCTCTTTTAGAAAAACGTTTCTTTCCCTTGAAAAACCTTTATCTTTTCATTTGTGCAGTAGAATCCTAGGCAATCTATGAAACGTGATATTCTTCGCGGCCAAAGGCAGACCGTGCTATTTTTCGTAGCAAAGTACCGAAACGTGCTACCTTTCGTCGCGAAAGAGCATAACATACTATTCTTCGTGGCGATGGATGAAAACATACTACATTTAAAGAACAAAATCGAAACATTCTGTTCTTCGTGGTCAGAATGAGCAGAGTGCTAGCCTTCGTAAGACAAACGAGACGTGCTACTTTTCGTAACGCACGTCGATTATATCGACTAACATCGTATAAATAAATGAACATCGAATCTTGTAGATTTGTCGAGAGGCAGAATTTCCCTCGTAAGCTTCCTGCCTTATTGTTAGCCAAACGTTCCCGTTCACTATGAAATTTCCATCTGCAGGAGGATCGATATAATCCATACGATTCCGAAAACAATTTACAGGAGAATTATGCTCGGGAGACTCGAGTGAGATCGTCGCGATAAAGGTGTTGAAGGAGTCTGCCTCCCGCGAGGCCGAAGAAAATTTCATGCGCGAGGTCGATATCATGTCCACGTTCGGCCACAGAAATATCCTGTCGTTGAAAGGTGTGGTGCTCCGAGACGCCAACAGCCCGTGGATGGTTTTCGAGTACATGCCTTATGGAGACCTTGCTGAACTATTGCGATCCAACTCCCCTCAGCTGAGATCGTACAAACCTGGACTGCAACCATTGACGCAGGTAAAAATAAATATCTTCGATCGTAATTACGATGCGTCCTCCCACTTCCTAAACCCTAGTAGCACAAAATATTGGTTAAATATTTTTTCAAAATATTAAAAAAATATTTTTTCAGCCACACTTTTTAATATGAAAAAAATGTTGATTCCAAATATTATATACACATACTGAAGATGCGAAATAAAGGTTTAGAAAATATGAAACATTCGGGAAAAAATGTTTTCTTTCTACCATTCAATAAATATTTACTTTATATTTGAAAAAAGAATGTTTTTTTCATAATATAAAATGAATATTTCCCAAACATTCGGAAAAAATGTTTTGTTTCAAACGGTAAATAAATATTTACTTTATATTTGAAAAAAGAATATTTTTTTCATAATATAAAATGAATATTTCCAGCATATTTGGAAAATGTATTTGATTCTTAATCTAGAATAAATATTGTATGTATATATATATATGTTTAAATATTAAAAAGAGATTGAACCTCTTTTTAATAATGGATGTATGTGCATTCAATATTCTGTGCTACTAGGGAAGTTCCTACTAATCCCAGGACACATTTATTAAAACGTGGAAGTGGGAAGTGTCTCTGGCGCAGTCCGATCAATTATGTCGCTCACATGTTCCAGGAGTCTTTACATTGGATAACCATCCAGATCGCGGCTGGGATGGCTTATCTGTCGGGGCAAAGATTCGTCCACAGAGATCTGGCCTGTAGGAATTGCCTCGTTGGCTCCGACCTCGTCGTGAAGATCGCTGATTTCGGTATGTCGCGGGACGTGTACACTTGCGATTACTACAAGGTACGTGGAACGATTCCCCGCTGCTATCCGTGGCGGCAGCGAAACGAACCCGGACAGTACGTTCGATAAATCGAGCATTTCGGTTCACTTCAGATAGGGGGATCACGACTTTTACCAATACGGTGGATGTCGCCGGAAAGCGTGATGTACGGACGTTTCACCCTGGAGAGCGACGTCTGGAGCTTCGGGGTGGTTCTCTGGGAAGTCTATTCGTTCGGCAAGCAGCCGTATTACGGGCACAACAACGAAGAAGTAAGCGAAACACAGGATTCTTCGTACGTTTGTAATATCTCGCGGACGCTCCTCTTCGTATTGGGAAACCGAGTGGAGGCGTGGCTTAGATTTCAGCGCCGCGGCGGTAAGTTGGCAAACTACTGCAAGTAGGCCCGGATCCCGTCAAACATTGCGAATAAGTATTTATTAATCGAAGAAGTAAAAATTTAGTGTTCAAGAAAATTTAAAATCACTCGTTTTTCACAACATGTCTATGTAAACATTGATAATCGTATAGATTTCGACGACTTTCGGCCTACTCACAGTAGTTTAATTTTCTGTCACTAGTTGGCGGTTTGTCACTACTTGGTTTCCCAATAGTTTTTCTATCGATAATTATGGTCACGGGAAGACACAATTTATGTAGCATGGAAATGGATACTTTCAGAGTATTTTATGATTAGAAATTACGGCTGATGTTCAACGTTTGTTCTGCACGCAATCATGACAACGTCATCTACCTACCGTTTCTTTTTCAGGCATTTTTAATTAGACACCTGTAGGATAAACCCTACTTTATCTGCGTAATTTTTTATGAGCACTTCTAGTAGGTAAAGTATTTAAACTGAACATTTGAAATTCGTGCTACATATTTCCAAGATATGTTTGCTCAAAGTACATTGCACTGTCGCGTTCGCAGCGTTCGTCACATGTTTTATATTAATACTTAATCATATTCGTTTAAATGTTTAGCTTAAGGTATAATAATAGTCCACTTCCCTCTTAAAAATTAAAAATACTTTTATACGCATAATGACAAGAAGAATCGATTTATGTGACAAAAATATATGCTTCAATTTAAAAAAAATGCTACTGTCATAGGACAGTGGATGTCAGAGCCGCCCTTAGCACCGGGCAGACGGGGCCCTTGCCTCGGACCCCGCGCTCAGGGACTTGATTTTGTACAAATTAAATGAGTTAAGTACAATTATTGTCAAGGTATCCATTTTTCTGGAAGAGTTTATCTGTTTTCAATTAACATGTTTTCAATAATATCAACTTTTGGCCCCGCAAAAACTCTAAGGGCGGCTCTGGTAGATGTCATCAAACCATTAAATCTGTTCCCCCACTATTTTCTCTACCGCAATCAAGTTAGAGATACCTTCTAATCACATTTTCTCGCCAAACGCTGTTCCAGGTAATAAAACTGATATTCCAGGGAATAATGTTGATCCCACCAGAAGGATGCCCTCCGTTCGTCTGTCAGCTGATGCGGGAGTGCTGGAAAACAGACCCTAAGGACAGGATAAAGTTCGCGGATATACTGGAGAGGCTGGAGAAAGCTCCAGGTAAATCCAACAAGCCCATCCAGCAGGGCACGTTGCCACGACCGCCGCAAGGGCCCGTCACCATTCGAACGCCAGACGCGTTGGATCCCGACGGTTATTTATTGCCAGCGCCGACAAAACCGCACGAATATCTGCAAACCCTGCCAGCCTTGTCCGATTAGCAGCATTATTAAGGTCTGACACACACTTATCAATTCCGGTGAAGCACAGCGCGGCGGTGCTATAGTCTGATTTTCGAGAGTTGACAGCTGAGGCGGGTTCCTGGCCGGAGCGTGGCTTAAGGAAGAACCAATGGTACGCTACGGCACGCTACGGATTGCGCGCGGCGTTGCAATCCGCAGCGACGCTCCGTCCAGGAACCCGCCTCAGGTCTCAACTCTCGAAAATCAGACTATAGAGGTGAGAAGAAGAGATCCTCCACGCCAGGGCTGAGCAACTTGTTCGCCGCCGCGGACCGCGCAGTCCCCACTACCAGTCAGCCGGTTCCCCCACCATCAGCAGCTACATGCGGCCCGCGAGCCACCAGTACAGTGTATGGTGGGAGTTAAAAGAGTATGGTGGGGGTCGTTCTCCTGCGGCCCAGCAGAGCAGGCAAGTCGGGAAACGGGCCGCGGGGCGCCCAGCCCTGCTCTACGCCGGCACTGTGTCGTCACGGAACTGATAAGTGTGTGTTAGACCTTATCGTGGGCACAGCATTGTGGAGGTGAATCCCGAGGAAAATGAAAATTCGACGAAACTGGAAGGATCAGCGGAATCTTCTTAAATACGTGTAGTATTGCGCTTCGTAAAGTGGATATTAATTAATTTTATACATGATCAGGGAAACCGTGAAAGTTCGACGCACCGAACCTTCGTTGTCCAAGAAATAGTATTAATACTCTGTATTGTTAAGGGAATGTACTATACTCTTAATAATTTATTATTAATTACGATTAGCGAGGAGAATTATTTACGTGTAGTGAATTGTACATGAATATTACGCGTTTGTACGGATAAGTCTTTTCGCCTCCCTTCTAATCACAGCCCCCTCCCTCCGTCGAAAGAACCGCGCCGAGCCGCGTCACGCAACGCAAATAGGGGATTATTTTAATACTCTGTGTGAATGAATTGTCGATTCTCAAACGCAAATGATTGTATGGAACCACGGTGAGTAGAATAAAGTTTCAGAAATGACGCGTGGAATTCCTACGTTCGACGCTCGTATCCTCTTTCCTTCGAGTAACTTATCGGCTCCAACGTTACGCAGGGTTTAATTTTCAATTGAGCACCTCGTGTAGCCGCTACACTGTAGCGACAGGTCTGCGGAAATATTACTTTCGCCAGCGGCTACTTTTGCCGGAAAAGTTTTGTCTAGTTCGCCCCGCCCTTTGAGTCTGTACATATTTGTCAACATTAATGAAAATTTAAATTTCTATACTTTCTATTGGACCCAGATATGCCTCATATGAGATTTTTTCCTCGATGAAAATGAGTCCAAACACGATGTCATTTGGACTATTTTTTTTTTAATTAAAAAAAGCGAGAGGGTCTCGGCACGCACTATGGGAGTACAGTATCCGTTTTAGGCCAAAAGTATGTACTTATGTACGTAATACGTTTCGGAGATCGTTAACACCGTCGGCGCTCGAAAGCAACACTGAGACGAGTGATCCGATAACAAAAAATCTTTATGAATGCATTTTTAACGTTTTTCCGAGATTTTTCCGAAGAAAATGAGACCACACACGACCCAATTTGAACCATTTTTAATTTCTTCGCATAACATCCTGTGGAAGGCGACGACGAATCGAAATTCGGTGAGTTAGTTCGCGTTTGGTCTCATTTTCATTGGAAAAATCTCGAGCACGCACTAAAAATATTTTCAGAAACATCTTACAAAAAATGCAAGAATTTAAATTTTACACAACTTTGTTATCGCTCTGAACTATCGGCCGTTCGCTTTGGGTAAACAAATTGAAGGGCGATCTCGGCTTTGATGTATCGAAGTGGCCAATCCGACCAGTTCTCCGAAGAATTTAAAACGCAATACCAGTTCTAAGAACTGTCGGGGATAGAAAACGCACTATGGGAATAGCAAAAACCGTGCACAATAAGAATGCTCTTATGTTCGACTTTTGAATTTTCTTTGCGGCCCCGCCCCCCTCCCAAAATAGTTGTAAATAATTAAAAAAATCGGTATAAAATTTGAACCGGATCGGATAACGGGAAAATGCGTTTCTGGGCTGTTGAACATTTAAATAATTAATATTTAAATAATATTTAGGTAACATCTCACAAATTCTTTTTTATATAATATCCTCCAAGTTATTGATTACATAAAAAAATATGTCAAACAAAAGTTGTAAATCCAGACAAGGAGCATCTTTTATATTGTATTAGTTTTTCTCGCGCGACAAACGGTTTTCGAAAATAGTCCGAATAACTGGAAAAAAAGAATTTTTTCAAATTTTAAAAATTTAAATCCTCGAACACTTTTTGTTTATGAAGGTAAAAAAATTGTAATTTTTATTTTCGAGGACTATTTTTTAAACATCTAAGGGCGAGGGGATATACAGAGATATGCCAAAAAGATAAAAGAAATCCATATTTTCAGTGTTTGATATGTCATGAATGGTTCCTCAAAATTTGGAACCGAAATTCGCAAAAATATCGAAGATATAGACATCAGAAGCGAGGTATTCAAATGCATTTTTCTCGAAATCATGATGTCTATAATCTCCTATATTTTCCGAAAACCGTTTGTCGCACGAGAAATCGTAGTAGAACATAAACGATGCTCCGTCTCCGGATCCACAACTTTTGTTTGACATATTTTTCTATGTACCTAATCAATAACTTGAAGGATATTATATAAAATCGACTTTTTGAGCTGTTAAATAATTATTTATATATTCAAGCGACCAGGGGCACCTTTTCCCGTTATCCGATCGGACTCAAACTTTACACAGATTTTTTCTAATTATTTGAAACTATTCTGGAAAGTGCCCCGAAGAAAATCTTGGAAAAGTTTTTACCAAGAGTAATCAGTACACATACAATAGTATTTAATTCAAATTATTTAGTTCTGGACTCATTTTCATCCAGAGAATCTCGTTAATCCATTGGTAATACTTCCATGAAAATCGAACAGAGAATGTAATAGAAATTAGAATTGTCATCACTTTATACGTAGGTAATTAATCGAAAGCTCGACTGCCTCGCGAGCAAAAGGTCACCGTGGCGGCGCAATACATAGTAAGCCCCAGCTCTTGCGTTCGAAGTCAACGTTCGGAGACTTCGAAACAATTCTTTCGATGCTTCCCAGAAAGTATCACCATCAGAACACTCTAAAACCGTGCACAGGATCGTCATCCCTTGGCGTGTTTTAACGCCGAAGCCACTCAGAGAATTAATAACCGAATCCGTAAGCGACACTTAGACGGTGAACGTATTCGAATAAACGTTCTAAAAGTTCTCTCTAAGTGAAGACCGCGCGAAAAGAAAGGTTAACATAGTTGAAGCCGCCCGATGATTCCAGAACAAGGAATATTGTTGCCGTGATACGATTGTTTTTTGTTCGCCAAAGGCACGCGTACCGATTCGTGGAGAGGAATAAAGATCGCGGTGCCCCGTAGTCTCGACGTGCGTCTAATATCGGTCGACTCGAAACGCTTCCGCTTCCGCAACGAACATGTACGACGATTGCATATTCTTGTCGTTGCGGTTCCCGCAAAAGCTCTGGCGGATCGTGAACGAATGCAAAAGCGGGGCCATACAATGGAGCCAGAACGGCACCACCATCCTCCTCGACTACAAGAGGTTCCAAGAGCAGTACCTCGACGGGGGGAATTCCATCTTTAAAACGAGGAACATCACCAGCTTCATCAGACAGCTGAATTTATACGGATTCCGTAAGGTAACATCGCATAACCGTGACCCGATCTGCAACTCCCACAACCCAGATGTACACGAGTTCCTCCACGAGAACTTCCGTACCGGCCGGCCGGACCTGTTGTCGATGGTATATCGGAAAACTCCTGGGAAACTGAGGCACTGCCAGCGTATCAGTTTGAAAAGCATCACGGAACCGGATCTGTTCGGCAACGACAGTAACGATCACGTATCGCGTCTGCACATGTGCCGGGTAAAGGAATATCGAATACAGTTCTGTCCCGTTATAAGTCCGACTCGCCTTTGTTCTTCGCTGCCTGTTTGTGGTAAGACGACACCGCCGCTATCTCGACCGAAATTTATGGCTTCTCAGTACGAAAGAAGTAGTGGGGATAGAAATGTACTGGTAACGAAACAGGGCACTCGAACTTATAACGGAACAGCTCTGTATCCCTAAACCAAGTCTCGGTTTTAGACTTTCGATGATAGTTCGATATTACTGAGAACGAATTAATTACTTTAATTAACAGTTTTTGCTCTGGCCAACTTGAATCGCTGGGGCATATCCCCATGAATATCGGCGTCTTTAAATTCTTTCCCTATTCTAATTCGATTTCCTAAGTGAAAATTAGTTTTTCTATATAAAAATTATACAGACGTTGATTAGAGGCGATATTTTAACCGTTGGAATCGTTTATACTTGAAAGTATTTTAGAAGGCGTCAATTGACCTGGAAAAAATATTTATTTTTTTTAAATATCTAATTGAATTATTTCGAATGGTAATTAAGTAGTTCCCGTCGTTATTAAGTACTGCTTCAAGTAGCAAACAATCCGGTAAAATAGCTACATACTGTTTGCTTCTGTGCACGCGAAAAATTTTATAATTTTCTCCTTTACGCTTTTCAGTTGGCGTTAACTAGAGCTCTGGAGCAAATAACGCGAGAATATCGACGAACGCACAGCCTTGCGTCGGCCAGAAATAAAGATTCGTTGGGTAACAAAGCGAAATCCAACGGAGCAATCATTACGATGTAACACGTGGCGTATCGGTGAAACGTAATTAGCCAGAATATTTACTATTAACTTTAATAAGAAAACAATTGCTATACAATATGCAGTTCCGTCGGAAAAAAGTATATACACGTTGAAACTATTTAAAGTATATACATTTAGCGGCACGAAACCCAGAATTCGATTTAAAATTTAACTTCTTCGTTTTGACTCCTATTCTACCTGAAATTATAAGACCAATGCAGAATGGATTAGAAAACATCCAGTACCAATTACCCTAAGAAGAATAACTCAGGTACAGGCCTGACTTGCCCTGGTGTGTATGTAAATTTTACACTGCAAACTGAACAAGTCTGAAGGCTATTATTAATTGTATGAGAGAATTATCATATGAATCTATGTACTAATTAAGGTTCCTCTGTTACCGATATTATTATAAGGAACGGTAGACTATCCTTATAACAGTGGTTTATTACTTAAGCAATAAGGTTCCCCATGAAATATATAATCGTAGGATATAATGCATTAAATACATTTTAAGTATTTATATTAAATGACCAACATATTTGTTGATAAGAATATTTATTTTTATATATAAACACTCTACTTAGAGACTATGCGTCACTACTTGTACTAGGCTGATTAGATACGCGTTTGCTTTGCTCCATTTTATGCCTGTTTAAAAAGTTCTTGAAGGATTCTGCTTCTTTCCCTTCCTCCTCGTCTTCTTCTATCTTGAACGCATTTTCCGTGCCTTCTTCATCCTCGCTGGATTCATTGCCGGCATGCTTCAAGTATATATCTGAAATGTCTCTTCCACTACTGATCGTTGATACAAACGGTACACTTTCTCCCGAAACATTTCGCGACACTCTCTGAAGCTGCTCCTTCTCTGCCTGTCGTCTTTGAGCATCTCGTTTAATTTTCATCCTTTCCCAATCTTTCTTATATTCCCTAAAAGATTTCTCTTTGTATATCACGTTGTATTGCGTATGCGAGTACATGATATGCTAATTTACCTTTCGTACTCTTCCACGGCCTCCTTAACAAGTTCTAGAAACTTGCCAATACCAGCCCCTGTAGCCGCGGACAAACCGCAGCTACGTAAATGACTATAAAACTCGTCGAGAGTCAAAGCCATACTACGTGTTAAATTACTAATATAGCTTGTTTCTGAATCCAAAGCTTCTTGAAATGCTTCGAAGTCGTGCATCCAGTCTACTGCGTAACTGTGTTCGACAATGTCGATCTTAAAACATATGATTGCAGTTAATAAATTAGTATAATATAAGGTCACATCGACGCGCGTTACGAAAAGTAGCACGTTTCATTTTCTCTACATGCAGTTGCCCGTAAGAAAAAAAAATGAAACGTGCTACTCTTCGTAAGGCGCGTCGATTTAAGGTTTATTTTTGTTATAATCACCTTATTCATAGCGACAATAAATGGTAATTTAGTTTTGTAAAGTATCGAACACGCATAGAGCATGTTAGACATGAATGTTACGGGATTAACGCTTCTCACGGTATCTAATATATACACTACAATCGTTGGGAACTGTGATGCTAAAGCTTCTGTTATAATTGTTCCACTCGCTGACCATGTAAAAACTTCTATTTGTCCAGGAGTGTCTAGAATTATATATTCGTGCTCTTTGCCTGCTTTGTCGATAAGTTCTATCACTTGATCGAATTTTGTAGAAAAGAGATTCAAGGCAGTAACGATACCACCGTTCGGACCTAATTTGTATTGTTTCATCACTTCCTTGTAATTGACGGTGTCCCTTATATCTAAAATACCAGACGTTTAATAAGATTCAATTATGCAGAAAACTGTAATAAGATTAAATGTATTTATGTTACAAGTACCTATGTTAGCTGGATAAGGAACTTCTCTACACGCAGGGTCTAAATTTATTACATATGGCTTTCCTCCTGCATCATACAAGACTGAGACAAGCCGTTGTACAAATGTAGTTTTGCCGGATCCAGCCATTCCAAGGACGATGATACATGTTGGCTTTTTACCCTCGATATTTGTTCGAACGATTGTAGAATTTTTAGAGGAAATATTAGAATCTTCAGAGCATTTGGAATTATCCATAGAGTCAGTCATTTAGAAATCTGCAAAACGATTACAGAATCCTATGAAGAAGGTAGTTCAAAGTCAACGCTACACATAACAATTCAATGCTTGCGTTTATTAATTATAATATATAAAACATTTTTAACCGTGGCATTCTGTTCTTGTCTACTATTAAGTTCTCATTGCACAGCGAGTTGCTATGATACGAGTTGCTTATAGTACTGTACACTTTAAGAGGAAGAGGTAAGAAAATGTTTCCATACTTTGATTACTTTAAAACCAGTGTTTATTGGAAAAAAGTACAAAACGCACCATGAAAAGATCATTTCAGCAATCAATTTAATAAGTAAAATTGACTAACACGTTTCAATAAACTTCAAGTAAAGAAACTTTTATACAGATTGCACACTTCAGTTATTTATCTTATAATTCGAAAACTAAGAGAAGTTCTGCAATGTATAAATTAGTTTCTTATAATGACAGCAAATTATATTCGTTCTATTGTTATTTTCTTATCCTGAAGTCATTTACTTCTATCTAATCTCTTGATAGTTTTTCTCGCTTACAGTTTCGTGTTTCGCATTCCGATATCAACAATTGCATTTCTAGGTTATCGTAATTCTCCACACTCAATACAATTCATTTAAATAATTAGAAATTCATAGTTAGCTTTTCAAATCATTTTGCATTAAATTATCCGAGACAGATGTGCAGGGTTAGACAATTTTTAACAATTTATTCTTAATGACGTACCTGAAATTTGAAAAGTTATTAACCGATATAACTTTCTCCACTACGTGCAGTTATTACGAAAAGATTGTAATTTCTGTATTACATTTTTTAATCGTAATTCAATGCAAAATATATATTCAGATTTTTATTGAATCAATAAGATATGATAATAAATAAAAAGAATACCTTTGCCGAGAAAGGATACCTTTTCGAATAAACTGCGCATGCGCTGTCAGTACTCAGTAGCAGTCGTAGACTACTAAAGGCTGGTTGACACTCATTGACACTGTTTGACACTTGACAGTGCTGGACACAGAGGCGGATTTAGGATTTTCGAGAGGGGGGAAGCGCAGAGTCGAATCCAAGATTTTCTTGAGGGGTGGGGGGCGTAGGTCTGACAACTGAAACAGAGACCTTTCCGATATTTTCCTGCTAAATGAAACAGTGTTCTTTTTGGTATCAATTTATCATATTTTCCCTCATATTGCTAAGTTAAAATAAGTATTTCTCCCTTGGTGGAGGGGGGCGCCCCCCTGTATCCGCCATTGGCTGGACAGTGCATAAGCTAATAGTATGCGCATGCATACTAGTGTCGACTGCAAATATAAAATTTTTAAGAAATAATGTTTTTACAATTTTTTTAATTGCACACGCGTACTGCGAGGCCTGACGGGGGTCCTTCCGCCCCCCAAATCTAGCTCCACACCTATACCGATATCTCGGAATCGCAGATCAACACAGATGTACCTGATTCCGAATAAATAACATTTTTATGAATATCTCGAAAACTAAAGCCGACCGTCGATTATATGTAAGGAAAAAGTTGTTCGGAATGTTAACTTCTACAATATATTCAAATCTCATTGAAATCGGTGAACAGATATCTCTTCGACAAATTTACCCATAAGCGAATGCTCCCGATATTAAAAAAAGTAGCAATTTAGATTGTTTAGAATAATGGGACCAGCTTTAATGGGAACATATAAATAAGAGAACACGAATAATTTATATAATATACGTAGAAAATAATATATTTCAAATGTAATTATGTACATACAGGATTTATGCATGAAATTAAATATATCTATTTTACAAAATAAAATTCATTTTTATAACAAATTGTCAACAGTTATTTGTTTACATTACTGTATTTTCTTTTACACTATATAATTAAGTTGTCTTAAAATGATCATCCGTGAGCGTAGTATAAATATGTCCCTCACTTGTAAGAAAGTCTATTATATTGTCTAACATTGACACAATGTTCTTTGGCATTCGCATCTTAAGGGTGTCTCTGTCAATCCCATTTTCAGTATCATTTTCTGTTTGAATAAGCTTAAAGACTACAGTTTGCTCTCTGGTCAATCCACTAAGATTGTTGTCTGACATGTAATTATTCACTTGCGCTGCGTTAGAACCTTCCTTCTCCACATTGCTTATTTGTTGCATTTTCAACAACATATGTATTACTTCCAATAAGTGACTAGTCAGTTCGTTCAAATCCAATAGAGGGAAAATCTTTGCAATTAGCACGTGTGTCTTTTCATTCTGTTCTCTTAGATGTCCATATATTCGTACATAAGAATTCAACTTCAACGTAGACTCAGCTATTTCTTTATCCATCTCTAACCAGTGGAACGCTGTAATGCAACCTGCAATCGATACGAAAATTATAATTTCTTCCTTTATTTGACATGTATACCGCAATAAGAAATTACAAAAATGCAGTGGATCCTTATCTAGACCCCCATAATTTAAACATAACAAATTTCTACACTTTTAAATCTTAAGAGCAACTTTTAGTGACTTATATGTTGAACAGTTTTATCCCCCAGTACCTACCCGTTTCATCCTCGATGTCGTAAGTCAGTTTCGTAGTAGATCGTTCGATGTGTCGCACAATTCCGACGAATGTAATAATACGAACGGGAGTATCCCAAATTTTCAGAGCACCGTAAGAACGCGTCAAATGCCGAATCATAACAGGAATAATATTTTCGCCCCTTTTAACGTTCCCCCTTTGCCCGCTACTCGAACCATGACTGTCATTCAAAAATCCGCCTGTAGTGTTTTCCGCGCTACTATTAAGGTTATCCCACATTGTCAACTGTAATTAAGGAATCATTAGTTTTCACTGATCATCATTATTCAGTGATTATATAATTACGTTGTATAGACTACTACTATCAAGTATAGCTTACTGAATTATGCGTGACTGACAGGCGCAGTTCATGCACACATTACCACCGCTCCTGTAGTTATTTCCTCCCCCATCAGTGCAGTCGAATCCCTTCGAACTCTGCGCACAAGTACTTATAGCATATTCGGCAACCTGCACTAGCGCGCACTGAGTGCGAGTTGTCTCGCTTCCAATTGGCTGAAAGTCGCACTCAGTGCGCACCAGTGCGACCGTCCGAATTCGCTATTACTTTCGCTTAGAGCATATCTTAGAGCATATACTATTGGAGGTCTCATTCCCTTATGTTTTCTGTCCTCGAAACTGTCATCAACATCACGACAAGAGAGAAATTGAGAGTATTGAGAACTGAGAAGTAAAAGATTTTAAACAAATTCAGAACCAGGAAAATTATGACTTAACCCCCCCCCCCCCATCGCATTGCATGTGAAGACGTAATATTTCAATTTCAACAATATCCATGACACTGAATACAAAAAAAATTAAAACTGACTTAAAAAAAAAATGCGCTAAAAAGTAAAAAATAATTTTTTTCCTTATTTAATCTACGACTCTCACTTTTTTTATGTCGGCACCTCATCATTTGCACTGTGTAAATCTGGCACCGACTTAAAAAATTGAGAGTCGTAGATTAAATAAGGAACAAAATTATTTTTTCCTTTTTAGCGCATTTTTTTTTAAGTCGGCTTTAATTTTTTTTAAATTTGTTTTATTTTTTACGTTTTAGTTATTTAAGTTATATAATATATAACATATATATTATAATATAAATGTAACATAATATATAATATATATTGTAATATAATAAATATTATATAATATGTATATAACGTAGAGGGGCGCACGATTCCGAGCGATCATTTTCGCTCCTTTTTTACCGATGGCGAGATCGAGATGAAACGAGAGCGAATCAGAGGAAGTGAAAGCGAGCAAGAAACGGTACGAGACAGACGACGCGTTGATATTTTGTCTCGCTCTGATTTTCGGACGTTCTTCTTTTACATACATGAGTTATCGGGTTAAAGTAGATTGTAAGATTAGTAAAAAGGACTATCCTGAATTATTTAAAAGAAAGTAACTTTAATTTCGTATACATTTACACAATTTATTAATTCTGTACTCTTTAGTTAACTGACTATTTAAATTACATGATTAACAAGTAAGGTAGGAGGCACAGTACAAACAAGTAGCTTTTATATAAAACAGATATGAATAAACTTAGGAGCTTTGCTCTTATCCGCTTACTTTTTGTAAATCAATTCTGCATTATCTTTTTTAAATTAATATTGCAGTCTGTTACGCGCATCCTCTATAAAACAGTTTATACACGTATTTTAGAGAAATACACACTGCTACCGCTAAGAAACGTGCAAATCAGAAGCTATTAAATGTTGCATCCTAAACAGTTTCATAACAATTTTCAAGAGATATTGAAAATTCTGTCCTTTTCAAAAATATAGACAAAATTATCAGTAAATCAACAGAAGGTATGTTTTAAGATTGTTTAATGTGCTTTGCGATACAAGCGGAGGGTTTATATTAAGTATGTTGCTAGCCTATTTCGGAACAGAACTTGGTGTACGTTGGAAGTGTGTTTTGCTTCAACAAAAGTATCTTGAAAAACCTAATTATACAATAGAGAAATGATTAAATTACTAAAGGTTAAAGAATTCCATATGAAATCAAGACCGTTGAAAATATGTTAATTTCCCATAAATGCTTCACTCGATATTTATAAGTGATTAGAACGAAGAATAATGTACACAACAAAACGGTCAGATTGAAAAATCAGTAAATAGTTGGATGGATATTCTTTGTACAAGAATGTTCGTACAATTTCAGCTTATAAACTGTTCAGAAGTTTCAATGTGGTTTGAACCCGAGACTTTAACGATCTGCAACTTTGCCCCAAACTAGCTTGTCCGTGTTTAATTATCGTTGCACATACGTCATTGTCGTCGTTACTTAACCCGGTATGTACTTGAAACTTCTCAAACTCCGTTATTACAGAGTCGAAGTTCTGAATCCTTTTTGTAAGTAACGTCGTAATGTTCCTCCAACTCTATAACAGGATAATCAACAATCACATTGAACAATGGATTATGCAAAGCGGGCAAACAGATAAAAGACCGAGATTCGACTGAGCTGTGATCTCACCTGATCATTGTCGTTTTTCTTGTGCGACGTCGGGGGCTGCAAATGCGTCGCACACATAGTACATATGGCACTTATAATCGCAAGGGATTCACTACACGTAGATGCTCTGAGTAAGAAATGCTTGAAAGATACCGGAACGCCACTTTCGGGGATATCCAACGTCTGAAGGCATGGAGATGCTCCTAGCATCTGAATGCATTCGCAGTCGGGATAGCCCGAACGAGCCAGCGATTCTGCGAGCTGAGCGATCGTTTTCAGTTGCTCCGAATAATGGGCTTCGCGTAATCGTTCAACTGCATCCATAGGAACCAACAGCCTACACGGTCTGTTCCTCTTCCCTTCAGATTCGAATTTCTCGAGGATCGAAGGGATCTGCTCGCTGTCCAGTTGCTTCAGCTCGCCAGACAGCCGGGTTAGAAGGGAGGGAGTATCGTGCGTTGCACACGCTGCCAAGACTTTCAATATCGCATTTCTCGCCGCGAGTAATCTTGACATGCATTCGCGTGTATCCTCCTCCATAGTAGGGTCCTTTCCGTTTTCGGTGAACGGTTCCCAGCCACGAACAACCTGTCCAAATAAGGCACATTAAGCTCCTCAAGCCCCGCGCCATCGCCAAGAATGATGAATTAGCCGCGCGTTACCTCCAAATCGCGGTTGTCGCGTAATGAATTCAACCGAACCGATTCCTCGCTGGGTTGAATGTGCATGTTACTTAAAGTAGAGAACAACGATGTGGAGCTGTAACACCAACTTAATTCTAGAAGCATCTTGTCCACGGTGCTCATGAAGAAGTGAAAGGAGTTCTCCAAACGTTCCCTTAACTCCACGAACTCTTGAATCTTTACAAAACTCCCATATTTGTAGGCGAACGTTAGATGATCCTCACTCTGACCACGTATCACAGCGATGAATTAAATTCAAAGAAATATATTTTACTTTTCAAGTTGATTAATACTAGGTATATACTGTACATACATCTTTGCAATTCGCGATAAAAAATTTGGTAGACTGATCTAAGGTTGTACATGCCAGCGAAAGGTGGCCAAGTGGAGCAAGTAGCGGTGCGTGCAAATGTCCCAGCGAATCCAACTGAATATGCTTCACGTCCAGCAACGTGAAAGCATGATCGGCTGCACCTACCAATCCTGCTTCTAAATATATTCGCACTAATAAAATTTTTATGTGAAAATTTGCGGGGCTCGATAACAGACCGCGTTCTAACAACGCCATTGCCCTACAAAAATACATGTTTACCGTGACTCATGTAACCAATCAGTTTCTCCGTATCTATGTACTTGCCATGTGTCTTCACCATGGCATTACCTGTAGAGGTGGAATGCTTCGCTGGTGTTGTACCATAACTCGTGCAACAAGTGCGTGGCTAACAGGATGTAAGAATCCGCGGGACAAAAGTCTGTTGGTAATCTTTCTTCAACTGGGCACAACTCATTACTCTTCTCATATAATTTACACAGTCGTTCTACCAACTGCAATTGCTCGTTTGTGTCTACGTTTTGGGAATGATGGAAGCCGCAAACGCGACGTAGTTGTTCCAAATGTATGTGTCTCTGCATCTGTGGTACGGTAGTGGGGAATCCCTCTGGTTTCACGTTCACATCCTCATCGATCTAAAAGAGTAATAATATCTCAAGTAGTATTTTATACTAACCGACAAGTTGCCTTCTTTTTATTTTATTTCTTTTCATTGGTAATAGTCTCTGCTACTTTATTCCTTACTTTTTGGAGCAACTGTAACCTGCCCGCAGGTGTTAGTAAGTCTAAATAAAGCCGTAAATCTCCAACCACGCAATCTTTCTCTCCGAATTGTGAGAAATACTGGTGCATTAAGTTCACTGGTTCGGCGGTGTTTTCAACAACCTCTTCGTTTCGAGTACGTTTCAATAATTCTAACATCGCGAGATAAGGGGCCCTAGCTTTTCTGTCTGACGAAGTTATGATATTATTAAGATAGTGCGCACACTCTTCTGGTTTTTGAAATTTAAGAGCCGCAAGAAGGTAGTCTTGGTAATATGCCCAGTTGTCGTTACTGCTCGCGATACATAAACAGTTTGTAATATTAAAATATCATTACTGATAATAATGTATAAATACTATATTCTACTCACCTCTCGTTGATGAGCTCCTTATATGCATTAGCTGCTTCGGGGAAGCGTTCCAACTTTAGTAAAAGTGCGGCCTGCTGTTGTGGAACAGGTGAAAGATGCGAGGCTAAGGGCTCAGATAAAACATTTAACATTTCCTCGCTTTTACCTTGAAGCTCTAATATCATTAAATAAAGTTGCACTTCCCGTTCTGCTTCCACTTTTCCCTCCTTGATTAGTTTCAACACCTAGTTTTTAGTAATCTGTTATTAATCTTTTAAAATAGAACGGCATTTCCTCTCTTCGATAAGCTGGGGTGGGCTGTGGGGGTGTGGGGATGGAAGGCTAGGGAGAAGGTAGAAGGGATGCACAAAAGGTTCCTGAGATGGGTACTGGGGGTAGATAGGAGCATGGTTGGGAGCACGCAGAGGTACATGGTTAGAGAGGTGTTGCAAAGAGGGTTGATGAAGGGAAGAGCGGGGACGAGGGTGTGAGGGTATAAGAGGAAGCTGGAGGAGAGTGGGGGTGGGAAGTTAGCAAGGATGTGCTGGAGGAGATGAAGGAGAGGGCTAGAAGGGAAAAGGTTTTAGAGGGCTGGGAGGAGAAAAGGCAGCACTTTCTTGAGGAATTGGGGTAGACAGTGGAGGAGGTAAAAAGGTTCAGGGGAAGAGGGAAGTTGAGAGGGGAGAAGTTAATTACTAGAGTCTGATTTTCGAGAGTTGAGACCTGAGGCAGGTTCTTGGACGGAGCGTAGCTTAAGGAGAAATCAATGGTACGGATTGCGTGCGGCTTTGCAATTCGTAATGTACCATTGGTTCCTCCTTAAGCCACGCTCCGTCCAGGAACCCGCCTCAGATCTCAACTCTCAAAAATCAGACTACAACAGCGCCGTTCAGGCTACTGTTTGACGGGCATGGGCGCCCGCCACTTCCCGGGGCAAACGCTGTGGGCAAAGCTCCGGGCAGTGACGTCAGCTATCGTTACAGCGGAGTGGAAAGGAACGGTTGTACAGGCTCGTAGATGCGGAGACAGGCATGTGTTAGTAGGTTCATTCAAATACTGTTGAGTCGACGCGACGGTCCTTGTTCATCCTGGCATCTGTACCGTATTGCCTGGGGAGGCGTGACTTACTCGCTGCCGACAAGTGTCTGCCCCGGGCAGAATGATCTGTTGCCCGTACAGGCAACTCCTGAACGGCACTGAGTTAGTAGGTAGGGAAAGAAGATTGCAGGAGGAGGAGAGATGGAGAAAGAAAGGGCAGTCTGGATGCAATAGGTAGTATGGGTCTCATACCACGCGGTAGTGAAGGGGGTGGGAAGTGCCGGGCTATTTGAAGGAGTGGGGGGAGTATAGGCGGCGGAGGGTGGCGCGATACAAGTTAGGGAATGAGATGAGAGGGAAAAAAGGAGGTGTAGAATATGTGGATAGGAAGAGAAGACATGGTAGCATGTGAGGGAAGAATGAATGGGATGGGGAGAGAGGGGTTGGCAGGAGATGGTGAGACAGGTGCTAGGGGTTGAGGGGGAGGAATAGTTGAGAAGAATAGATGTGAGAAGAGGTGTAGGTGAAAGTGCATGGGAGATGGATGGTGGGAGGAATGTAGAGTTGGAAATAACAGGGGAGGCGAGCAAAAGCGGGGATGTGTGGTGTGTACGCAGGCAGGCGTAGACTAAGTAGGCTAAGATTGCAAGCGGGATAATCGGGCGTAGGCTAAGACTTAGTTTAATGCTAGCTGTAAATATAGGAATAGGAAGATTGTAACCCCTAGGGGGACCAATAAAGATCTGGCATTTCCTATTATAATGTAATAATTTCAGTTCCAAACCATTCTTTCTGCTAAAGGCAAGATAACTCCTTTCGCTAACTTTTCATCCGCATGCATAGCTTGCATAACTGTGCTCATCACAGCCCAAAAATAATAAGGATTCTTCGGTTTCAATTTGTACAAGGCAAGTGCTGTTTGTTGCTGCTTTTTGTAATCTCCAAGGCGAACGTAGGACATAAAGAGATGAGTCAATAGTTCCTCGTTATTCGGATCTGCTTTCGCAGCAGCCTCGTATACTTCGCTAATTTTGTTCGCTACAAATAAGTAGATTTAGAGTTACATTTTAGCGTACAGTGTAGTATAACATAAATGTAGACAACTGCATCTCAAATGTAATTTAAGCTTACGTTGATGCATCTCTCTGTAACAAATACTCATAACCTGCAGAGTAGAATCCTCGCAAGGCACCTCTGAGCGTACCTGGTCCATAATGACTTGACATACATTTTCTTTACCGAGGCGTAATAAAGCCAATGCTTTAAGCGCTCTGGCACACTGATTACTTGGGTGCTTTTTAAGCACTTTATGTGCCTCTTGGAGGGCTTTCTTATTATTTCCATTGTCCAACCAGTCTAAAATCCACAGCATAGTGTTATTACATAACCTCATTACCGGTTGAATATTGAAATTAGATTCGTAGAAAACCTGTGAAATTGAAAGCTTTCGTCGCCGATAGTAATATCAATAATATATTTACCGTATATCGGACGTAATCGACGTTCGTTAACAATATTTTCCACCTGGGCCTTAGACGCCATGATACTTTTTATGGTAATTTTAAATTAACAAACCGAAAGAGCAAACATTCCTTCGTCGAATGCACCGAGTGCACAATGACAGCACAAGGCAAATTTACAATGATTTTTTTACGTGCGCGTCTTTTTCAATTCTTAAAAATATCTGCAACTATTTTCTAAATCGTTGCGATTTATAGACACGTAATCTAGGAAATAGATTACGTTTTTAGATGTAAATAAATTAAAATTTAGAAAATTTTACAATTCAAACCAATGTCCAACGCGGTCGAAATACTTTTTAAATAATTGTATTTATACTTTTATAAATTTTAAACCATTAATTTAGTTTCCGGGGCAAGTTTCAAGATCTGTTTCGGAACATTAAAATTACATTTTAATTAAAGATTGCAAGTTCACGCGCTATTTTATTTAATTTCGTTCGCAACAGAAGCAACTGAGATCCCACAGAACCCTATGTTGCTCTGTTTATTCAATATCGTGAAAAATAAAAATCTTTTTCACGGTATACCTGTATATATTTATATAGTTTTCGATCGTATTTTCTGAGAGAACTACCTAGATTTCGCATAATTTATGATTATAGATTCGCGCGCAAATTGTATTTGATTCCAGCGAACGTTACCCATCTCCCGCAACTCCTTAGTGTCCAGTTCGTTTCTCGTAATAAAAACATTTGAAACGTGTTAATTTTTAGGAGATCGAGTCCGAGTTAATGAAATAGAATTATGTGGTCGTCGAATTTAAACTCCAGCTCAACCTTTGAAGGTGGATTTTTAGACAACAGCCGTAAAGACGGCCAGGACGACACAAAATTTCGAAGAGTACAAACTCTCGTCCCTGTTATGATAAGGCACTTATTGTCCGATGTTCCGACTGATGACACAAAAATTTGGGGTATTCCTGTGCGCATGTTAACGATTGTCGGAATCGTACGTAACGTCGAAGAAACTGCAACGAAAATGTCATACGATATCGAAGATCAAACAGGTTCGACATAATACAGTCAACTTTCATAAGTCTATCGCTGCATTTCATTTCATCGATCTGTTAGAAATGAGAATTAATCACTCTAATCCTGAAACATTCAGGTACAATAACTGCGTTGAAGTGGCTAGAAGCAGAGAAAAAATCATCGGAGCCCACTATGCAAGTAGACACTTACGTTCGCGTAATCGGTTTACTCAGAGAGCAGAACGATAAACGACACATTCTTATATTACGAATGTGGCCATTGCAAGACTTGAACGAGTTAACGAATCATATACTCGAAGTAACGTACGCGACGCTAAGAGCTGAAGCGATGGTGAAGAACAGTAAAGAATTAGGGAACGATAGGAATGGTACTGCGGGAAATGACGCACCGAGCGACGATTCTCCGTATTATGGAATGACGGGAGACCAAACTTTAGTTTATAAAATTATTCACGCACGAAACGATACTGAATCTGGTATCGACAGATCTGATATTAAAACTCAAGTACCGAAGAAAATTTTGCGAGAAATAGACAACATATTAGATTTTCTGGTCTCTGAAGGTCATATATATACAACAAGCACGGATGATCACTTTAAAACAACATAACTTTATATATATATTTCCTTTTCTTTTCACAAAGCATTTACATTGTCTAAGTTTAATCAGTATTTATGTGTTATATCATTGAATTGTGGTACATATGTAGCAAGATAGTAATAACTAAAGAGGTATAAGCGTGGATCTGGTAATTCACACATACACATAGCACATTTGTATTACTTAAAAGGAGTGCATTATGCAAGCGTTAAGAAAAATAAATATTGTACTTTGTAATTAAAAATAATGCGAAACCTGTACTATCATATTTGTAGCTGTAAAAATTTTACGATACAATAATTGGTTGCACCAGGTACACGCACTTTTGGTATTCTCGTGTTTCCATTTTAGTTTATCTTTAATATTCCTAAAATGTGTATCTTACTTAAAAAAAAAAACTTAATGGAGTTATAGAAATTACATTCGTGAGTGTATGTAAATTGGGAAGAACCTAACCTACGGAAACTTCGAAGCTAACCTTATGTTAGACGAAATCATCAGGTTTGACAACCTTGAATCATTGCACATGGTGAAATCAAAACAATCTGAGCGTGCAAGTGGGTTCCATTTGACTTATACCGTATTTATTTTATAATAAACAAAGAAAATGAGGTATGCGCAACTTGTGATGGGACCGGCTGGCAGCGGGAAGGTACTTTTCTTTACTTTTGTATTTAAACATATGATTTAAAATCGTATAAGTGTGAATTAAATTTAAATAATGAAATTGAATTAAGATTTGATGATAATCTAGCGATGATAACATCACAATATGAATAAGTAAACAAGCTTTTCGCTGTTAAACAGAGTATTCTGTTTAATATAGTAATAAACAATTATTTTTATAGAGTATTCCGTTTAATATGGTAATAAACAATTATTTTTCTAAATAGTCTACATATTGTTCTGCTATGCAACAACATGCGGCAGATGAAAGGAAGGTGCTGGAAGTAGTGAATTTAGATCCTGCGGCGGAATATTTTAACTACGAACCTTTAATCGATATAAGGGAACTAATTCAGTTAGACGACGCTATGGAAGATGATGAATTGCGATTCGGGCCTAACGGTGGACTTGTGTTCTGTATGGAGTAAGTTTATGAAATAGTGTTTGTACCGTACACATAGATTATTTCAAAACTTACGTTCTATTTAGAATTTCATTCGTAGGTACTTATTAGAGAATTCGTCGTGGTTAGAGGAAAAGCTAGGTGATACGGACGATGATTACATTATTTTCGATTGTCCAGGCCAAATAGAGTTATATACACACATGACAGTTATTCGCCAATTAATAACGATACTACAAAATCTGAATTTCCGTATATGTGGGATCTTTTTGGTCGACAGCCAGTTTATGGTCGATGGATCAAAATTTCTGTCAGGCACAATGGCTGCACTTAGCGTAATGATTAACTTAGAATTGCCACATGTTAATATACTGAGTAAAATGGATTTATTGTCTAAGAGCGCAAGAAAGCAATTAGACAAATACTTAGAACCTGATCCTCATAGTTTATTGGCAGATATGGAAAAGGATCACTGGAATGATAACTATAGGCACCTTACCGAAGCTATAGGAAGACTTATTGAAGATTATAGTTTAGTACGGTTTTATCCGTTAAATATAAAAGACGAAGAGAGCATGGCGGACATTAAGCTAACAATCGATAATATTATTCAGTACGGAGAAGACTCCGACGTGAAAGTGAGAGATTTCGACGAACCCGATGAAGAGAATGATACAGATATAAATTATGATCCAAACGTATGAAATGATTTGATTTAATTAAATACTTTTACGAAATATTTATCTGTTTATAATTTGTTCCTTATCTGACGATAGGATGAGAAATAGAATGCAACTGACAAACTTGTTTCATTAATTTAATTATTGTTAGCTTATGAAAATAACTGTACATGAAAAGAATGAAATATTTACAATGCAAGCCTTCACCGCTCCATGTGTGCATTTATCGTATTAAATACAAACATGAGACATCCGAAAGCTAATGTTGACCCATGAGCGATGATAGCACTTCCTTCCCAGCCCTCTTCGAAGCGGTCTGTATCCTTCGACTCGTACTTCGCTAAATTACATTTACACAACACCCTCCTCCTCTCCGACTGCTCTTGAGAATGCATAACTTTCTCCTTAATAATAGCTTTCACCGCATCCGTTGTTTCCTGCTCTTTTGTTATCGACTGCGTTCTCTCATCGGTTTCTTCTTTCATTTCTTCTCTTACTACTCCAGTATAATTACAAGAATAAAGGACATTATCAACCACTGTTCCGTATTCACTATAGTTTAATAATTCATAACGTTTTGTACACTGCAAGCATAAAAAAGTAAGTAATTAAATTAACATCGCGCTTAATAATATCTGCCGCAAAGCATACATCGCAATTTTATAAAATAAGGATGATTCGTTTTCATATATCATTACCTCGTCAAAGAAAATAATAGCATGCTTTGAAGATGTAAAGCTGCAGTTACCATAATTGGACAAAACTAAATCGCAGTTTGGACCACTTCCGATGGTTAGCGTTTTATGAATCATAAAAGTTGGTGGTTTAGGTTTGTGGTTCAAAGAGAACAGCGCAGCTCTAGCCATTGTATGGCAATTAATACTATCGTAATTATCTCCATCCGGATCTAATATTTGTTCCAATCGTTGTAACGCCAATGCCTCCAGTACTGGTCTTTCAAGTAACTGTACACCTTCCTTCGCGTCGTAACCAAAGTGTTCCGTGTAATATTCAGCACTGTTATCGTCTTTACACCTACTTTCATTCGCATTTTCTTCTACTTCCTCTTTACATTCAGTTTCGTTAATCGTTTCCTCTTCGTTACTTTCTGCTTTTATTTCACTACTTGTATCAGTTCCCTTTTCCAGATCCATCGATTCTTCCATTTTCTTTATTTCTGTGCATTCTACTTTAAGAGTTCTGCTATCGTTACTTTCCACAACTTTCAGTTTAGTGGTATTTACTACTGGTCGTATGACTGAATCATGATAGAATCGTATAGGATCTAATTCCGGTGGATGCTCGTAATGGAATTTCACGGAACAGGGAACTTTTACTCTAGTTCGACCCTCCAATTTCACCTTTGTGCGAAACAGTGGATTTATCGCACGAGCTTTACGCAGAAAGTCCAGCTTCACCGCGTGTTGATCTATCCGCTGATTAGCATACTTATCCCATAGTTTGATACGCTCTGTTACCCTGCACGATGTCAATAGATTTTGGTCTATGAAATGATTCGGATGATTAGGGCACATCCATCTACCAATAGGAAAAGCAGTGAGCGGAGGGTCTAAACAGTCTTGATGAAAGTACAATGGACAGTAATCGCACGCGATCAACGGTGCTTTCCTGCAACTGCGTCCACATTCGAAGCACAAACGTGCTGGTAACGGTACCATTAGATTGCTGTCGAGGCAATGATTTCTTCCTACTAGGATAAAAGGAAGCTGCGTTACAGTGAAATTTACAGAGTCTAGCGAATACTTTACGGGTCGACGACTATGGTAAAAAAGAAACTTGTACCATTATGATTTCCACTTTGCTGTTTTCCTCTTCTACCCGAAACATAATCCATCTTGTTACTACCAGGAAACATTATCGGTAATTGTAATTCTTTAGGCAATTCAAACTCTCTGGGATTAACTAATGACGCCGCTAGAGCTAATACCTCCAACGCAGACTTTTTCTTGTTCTTTTCATTCCCTTTATTATCCAAAAGATTCCTTTTCGACGCATACCGGCAAGTGTAGCACAACCACTCTCCGTTAGGGATATCCGCTGGATCAACGGCTGGGTAACTGTGAATAATTTATTCCTTTCTGTATTCCATGGGTTTCTGTTCTAACACAGTTACCACACAGGTTTAATTAAGCTCATAACTAAAAGATTAAGTGTAAACAAATTACCTTAAACAAACTAGTTACGTATATCTCATTAGATATGCGAGTTTCAGTACTATTGCTACAGCAACTTTTGGTAGGAAAAAAAGTGAAACCTGAATGACTTCTGAGTTCCTTTATTTCAAAAAATTTTCAACTCACTGGCATTGTAAGTGATACGATGCTGGACATTTGTCGCAGCATATAAGTTCTCCTCCGTCTTTACACGCATCGCAAATATCGCGATTATGACCTCGTCCCCGTCTTTTAAAGTATGGATGCCTCTTCTCTTCCTTGTCCTTCTTATTTTTCGCTGTTTTCGAATCTTCCGATACCGGTGGTGCTATCAGAGCTTGGATTTGCTAAAATAAGGGTTCGATTAGAGAACCGACGGGCACAACTTTTTGTCAACAAAACAATCTTGTTTCGTTAAATTTTTCAGATATCTTTCTAACTCACTGGCATTAAGCCCCCGATCATCGGGAAACCGTACTCCACAGTGCCCATTTTAAAGTAAGCTCTTAACTCTTACAGGTTTGCGATCACCTTTTTAACAAAATTTTTTCTTAACGCCCCATAATATTTGTTTGACTAGGAACGACAAACGTAGCCCCACTTTTTATTTTTCGTCAGTGAACGGAGGAAATGCTATACGCCGGTAGAGGAATTAGCGGTGGGGGTACGCCGCTGAGTAATTAGCGGTGGGGGAACGTCGAGCCAATCAACGCCAAGATGGGAAAGGAAACGGCGCCACCGTCAAGCCAAACCAAGCCAGGCCAACCAGAGTCGTCGCGGACTCGATTGTCGACGCTGGTTGGCTACGGCGTTACTTGCCTTGGCTAGCTTAGATTGGCGGTGATGACGCCGCGACGTTAACCAATCAACGCCAAGGTGGGAAACGAAATGACGCCACCGTCAAGCCAAGCCAAGTGACGTAATTAGCGCATAAATAAATAATATTTCCATTATTATTTTGTGTTTTCTTTGACATCTCATCAATATTACATATACCCGCGTGCTTCACAGGTAATTACCGATTAGTACCACAATTTATAGTAGTGGCGGGCAGTGATGGGTCGGTATTTTACGCCGCGTCGTAAATGCATTTACGACGCGTCGCAAATGTATGTATAATATGTCGTTTTTAAGCCCATTTTATACATGTCATTTGTCGCAAATGTCGTAAATAGAAATATTCATTATTTTAAGGTTTCAACAATTAATGTGTTGGAGAAATATAGTTATTTCTGACTCACTTGTTGGTTGCATGCGAATACTATAGAATACTGTACAATACGTCGGTTACGTCGAAAACTATGATAATCGCCACTTTCCTAACCCCAAAAAAGTATTTAAAAGCTTGGTGTTAATTATTGTTTTGTACTTGTATAGATAATAAATAATAAAAAGTAAATCGTGAAAGGTAAAGTAATTAGAAATAAATGTACAATAATCATATGGACTTCGCCGGATTTTGATCCACTCTCAGTAGTTCAATTTTCTGTCCATAGTTGGCGCATCGAAATTCTTAGTTTCCCAATGCTTTTCTTTTACTAACCTTTCTATATCCATTTTTCGTCAATGTAACTTAATTTAATTTAATTTTTTTCATCAGAATTATAATTATTAATAAATTGGTACTTCTTCATAAACTATACGAAAAATGTATTATAGGATAGTTGTTTTTATTTCAGATATACGACATTTACGACACATTTACGTAATTTGCGACGTTTACGACATTTACGACATTTAAGACATTTAAGACACATGTCGTGTATAAAATGGAAAATTCGTGTCTTTATCCACCACTGGTGGCGGGATAAGCATGTGACGTCAGCTTCGCGGATTGGCGCTGTTTCGTTTCCCATCTTGGCGTTGATTGGCTCGACGTTCCCCCACCGCTAATTACTCAGTGGCGTACCTCACCGCTAATTCCTCTACCGGCATATACATATTTCTATGTCCATGGTACACACATAGGAGCCTATGCGAGATTTTCATTTCACGAAGTAACCGAATCTGTTGAATGAAAACGCTTTAAAAATATACGCTATAATTTAGGTTAGGTTAGGTTTATTTTTCTTGGCATAGTTACATTCTCACATCACGCACTCTATGACCAAAGTGGCAATACGCTATAATTTAATTGTACGAAAAATAGTTACAATTTCAAAATGCTACAAAATGCTTTGAGAACTCGCGTAAGTAATGAATTTCTTAAAAGGGGAGTCCATGGGAATGCAGAGATAATAGCAAATTGCAAGGAAATAAGGAATCGTAATCCAAGAAATTTAGAACGCTTAAGAATCGCGAGGAAACCGGTTGGTTATTTCCTCGAGAAACCTGGATTTTCTTATTGGCACAAGTAAGATATTTTTTTCCTATAACCTCTTAGCAGTATACTGTTTACATAGATATCAAAAAGTACTAATGAATTTATGTAAGTCTGATACTTGCAAATCGTACTGCCTTTGTGTAAATTTTATAAATCCCTAAAACTTGCATAGATTGCTTGTGACTCAGACTCATCGTTACGTTAATGCGGAAATACATCATTTTGAGAATGGTCCTATTATTACGGTGACAAGCAGAGAATGGGGGATAAAAAAGCAATTGTACAGGTTTGTTCATGTACATTAGAAATTAGGTTATTTATATTTGATATATTGATATCGTAATGTGTGGTTAAAATCATAGAAATGAATATTCGAGGTATAATCTTTGTTTCTGCATTTCCCATAATTATTATAGACATGACACGAGACAGTAGTTAAGTAATTCCAAACAAAGTAGGAAATGTTCCTTTGCGATCGATCATTTTATTTTCTTTAAGACACAAATATAAATCGAAGTGTAACAAAAGATACTTTTTTAGTACAAACGACGGTTCTGCGTACATAAACGTTGGGCGTGTACTTGCCCAGCGTTGCTTGGAATGTGGAATATCAGAAATTTATGTCGACGAAGAATCTATGTCTAAAGAAAAAGAGAAATTATTAATCGCAGAATTAGAGAAAAATGGAATTCAGTTGCAAGAACCAGAAAGATATAAACATCCCTACTCTTCGGACTTACATCGTGAGGAGAAACCTTGGGAAACTTTTGAATAGTTTGTAATCCAAATACGTTAGAATACATTAGAAATGCATATTACTTTTTATTGTAATTAAAAACTTTTATAAATTATGATTATGTTAATTGTGTTTCATGTAAATTTTTCGAACCTGCTTAGTGTAACGTGCACTACAGAAATTGTTAGCTTAAATTCACCTATGCTACCAAGTTACTCGTGCACTATTAGAAATCTTCGATGTTGAAAAGAATTTTTGGGGGGGGAATAACTTTCAATTCAGTGTGATTTGTTTTATTGCTTGAACTGTTGTTCAGCTTGAAATACGCGAGTTTGTACATTATACGTTACACAAGAATAGCAATAAATAATTGTATCGATATTAAATAAACATCCAGCCTATGCAAATACAGTAAAGATATAATCTACCGAAACGTCAAATGTATCTGCTGAATTCGTGGTCGCTACACTAGTAACTCTTGTAAAATAATATTGACACTACGTGCTAAATTGACTAATTTTACGCTAATGAAATGTAGTTTTTTCACAAAGATAATACTGCACTAATAATTGCATCGTAGTTCTGAGTAATAGGTAATATTTAGATAGCTCAGAAACATTGTCAACTGTTTTGTTAAAACTTTTCGAAGATGCAAAATCACAGATTGTCAGTCATTTGTTAATATCAGTTTCGTTCGAGACACAAATAAATACGTTAATAATTACATAACTAATTGAGCGTAATGTAAATTTTTGTGTACATATTTTTTATGGACGACTTAACGCAGCGATTAATACATTTACAAATTAAACAATGAACTTGCTTTGTCTTATACATACGTGAATATCTCGAGAAGTAATACGCACACGCTCTTATATTAATAAATTACACCATCGACAGTACCGCGTGAAAATACGAAGAGAAATTTGAGTATGTCTACAACCTAGAACCTTTCGACCGCGTTGAAACGTTGTTATTAAAGCGAGTGTCCATGGAAATGAGTAGCAGCAATGCTCTTTTACTGATTTCGAATTTAGAGCGACGATGATTGTTCCAGATTTCATTTGCAAGTGTGAATGTCTATGCTTTTAACGCAAGTTTTACATTCGACGAAACAACACCAATGAAATTTGCACTCGCATCTTTCCCTGAGGGTTGATTTCTGTGTGTTGTAACCCCTGCCGCAACAAAGAAGATTACATCCATCCATGCCAGACGATGTCCTGTTGCAAACTCTGCCATGTGTACCTAATAAATGGCAAATGTTTCCTCTTTTTAATGGCTAATTTCGTTTCATACATCTCTGTCTAACTTAAACTGGTATGAAACTAATCAGGGCCGTCTTAACAAATTTGAGCGCCCTGGGCTAAAAAATTTTGGCGCCCTAGGCCGTTTGCAGTACAGGCCATCACATAGTGAAAATGGCAACGCTGTCATCAGTACTACTTGAATGAAACACAACCAACCACGGCCGGCTCTGGTACCGGTCGGAATATAGTCATCGGACTGATGGGTTGTCCGAAATGCGGTGTTGCAACATCGTAGTAGGTGGCCTGTGCTACAGATGGCCGTGCCCAGCCCCCAAGGGTACAATTTCTTCGCAATCGGTGCAAGGTAGTACATCACCACCCCGAGTCTCCACCAAGGCAAACACGAACAAAAACAATGCCCACGAACGCCCCCGGCATCATGTATTGAGTGAAAAACAGAGCATGAAGTGTTTTCTCACTGTCACCTGCGTTTCGGTCCGCGCGGATCATGACGCAAGGATGCTCCAGATAGAAATTTTTGTCTCCAAAATTGAAGAGAAAAGAAGCATTTCAACATATTTGATTCTTAAACGTCCTTGGATCACGGGTGCCCCTGGGCTAATAGCCCATTTAGCCCATTAGTAAAGGCGGCCCCGAAGCTACTTAGTTTGGTACAGCCTCGATGTTGCTATTACTATTATTTCATATAATTACAATAATACATTTCTTCTTCTATGTAAGAATGTAACTGTCGGTTTTAGCGAAATGCATTACCTAGTGATCCGAATGTCTCGTTAGGAAGACAGTAGTTTGGAGAGTCATCCAAATAAACCAGATCATTTGCTGTGGGCAATGAGAATCTCGGATCTCTCATGGACAGGCGACCACGTCTGTTTACCCTGACCTCTGTTGCTCCATCATATTTATCCAATAGGAAATCGCCTAATAACACCAAATACTTGTATATGCTACTACTATGTATCTGCTGTCTTAGTATTAGTATAATTACTATATGTAATTAGCACAATGATACCGTCGATAAAGTGTTAAAAGGTAGTCTGAAAATTATACATTAATTTAATGAAAAAAAAAAAAAATACACACCAATTTCTCGAAACGATGCAAGCTGTTGCCAGCAAGTAATCAAGCTGCAGCTTCCAGAAACCCCATGGCACTTGCACGTTACCTTGGACCTTTTAATAACAGCCTGCGAAGAAATTAATAAATTTTTACGCTCTCGATGCTTCGTTCTCCAACTCGTTTATTCTCTCTGCTATTGAAACAAGTGGCGAAGCCAATCGTTTCTTCCTATACTTACGAATAACTAATTGTAAATTCGTTCAATAAAAGTCAGGAAAAAGGCTAACTTTACCCTGCGACCGGCTTCGTTGTTATGCAGGTTCATCAGGCTCCTGCCCTGCTCTCTGCTACCTCTTTTGAAGCTGCGTTCGCGTTCCCTCACGTCGACGAATGCCTGTGTAAATCTAAAACGATTAAATTTGTCTGTCGAAAAGTTGCAGCAAGTTCCTTTTTCTCCACACGATTTAATCAAATCCTGGATTAACGGGCTATTCTGGTTTAGACGGTCATTATCGCGAGGTGACATTCAGGAATCAATTAAAGGAGATCTATACTCACAATTAGTAGTCTCAACTGTTACAGAATACTTGCAAAAGTAACTACTATATAAACGCAGAGTTAAACATGTGCAACAGCACGCCGAACTTTTAATACTATAAAAGGAAGAAATTTTCAAGACACTAATCTTTAACCCTCGGGCGGCGGACAGTTCAGGCGACCACGAGAGATCGGTACTTGGGTCCGTTCGGACCCATAGTAACTGCCCTCCTACAACGCATTTTAGACAACGTTCTTTTTGTCAAAGCAATTTACTATTTGTTGGGTTCAAAATCCAAGCACCGCCTACCGAAGGCTAAGAAAATGCGGTAATCCGAACATAGATGTTTCGAACCTCCTAAACCAAAATACCGGCTTAAATATAAAATGAAATTAAAAAGAAACCTGCAAACACTCACTTATATCCGTATTCGAGATTGTCACCGCAACCACCCCAAATCCAATCTCGATCCAGATCTCTGGGTCTGCTGCTTCTGGAACATCCGCACGAGGATAATTGCCCGTCTCTGCAGGATCTGCTGATCGCATAGACAACCCCTGCAGCTGTGATTGCGTGAACGAACGCATTTTCTCTGCTGGCTGTGATAGAGAAGGGAGGAAACGTTCGTTGAATCGCTGGACAACCCCGCACGCATATGAGGCAGTGAGAGCAACGACGGACTAACCCACATCTTTTTCGAAATTGAGTTAGTAGCAATAACGTATTCCAATAGGCTCTACTAATCATATAAAATAGGAATTTTTTTTAATGTGGTTTGGTCCGTTGTGGCTCTCGCTGCCTCATATAATCTTGTGGTAACCATCAAACGCTAGTCTATCATATGAAATTTTATAGAAAAGCTTCTTTCCAATAATGGCAATTTACGATCAGAGACTGTACGCGAAGTAAAGTAGTGCCAATAGTTCAAATTCTTGCGAGCGGTGTACCGTTTCGATTGCAAGGATTGGCCTCGTAATAGATGGCAAGGAAATTGAACAGATTATATCGAGAGATTTTTATGAAAATAATAGGTACGAATCGATTGGTGAGGTTCGTCCGATGAAAATGAGTCCAAACATGGCATAAATCAGACTATTTTTTACAGGATTATTGATAGTATGAATGTACTTTACCGCCGTACTCAATCTTAAGAATAGTCCGATTTATGCCATGTTTGGACTCATTTTCATCGGGAGAACGTTACCAATCAATTCGTACTAGTTTCGTAAGGATAGGATAAACTTATGGAAAGTTCAGTTTTCATAATATCTCTCCACTTTCCTTGACAATTTGTTCTGATTCGCTGAGCTCGAGGTGATGGAGGATTAGGGTGACGACGGTCGCAGAAAAAAGGTGGTGGGAATGGTTTGTTGAAAAACTGGACACCGGTGTACATACCAATATTATGATCAGAATCCCTTCACCTGTGAACGAACGAACGTGTAAAAGGAAGATCGAACGCATTGTTCGTACGACAGTTTACCTATTCTAAGCACAGGGCCGAACACAGACTCGTCGTGGACGGTGGAGCAATTCCACCTTCGGTCGCGGAATTGGTGTTGGCACTCGAGGATCCCAATCCTGGCGCCCTTTGCTACACTAGGCATGTGATCCACGGAAAGCTGACATAACTTCCCCTGGCCCTGGGAGAGACCTCTCAGCCCGTGGCAAATACTGGACGCCGCTACGTCGTAGGTTTCTATCATTTGGCTGGCCTCGAGTTGCGGGAAATGTTGCAGACCGACGTTTCTGAAAGCGTCAAACGATAGATTAGAACAAGTTTTCGATTCGACTCCAACGTATGAAGAATTCGAATAGTTCCGTTGACAATTCTGGTATCCAATCGCTTCTAGCGATGTTTCCTTGAAATTGCAGATTTGCTGGCAGCCTTTTCAGCTTCCCTAGAATGAGAGAGACTGGCAAAGGATGTTCGGCGACTCGAGTACTCAAAAAAGTTTGAAACTTTGTAGAAATGTAGTTCAACTGATGCTAATAGCATACATGGGTAAGCATTTCTTGTTTCGGCAACGAAACGGCCCTATTTTTTCGACAAATTCTTCGTCACCATATTGTAGGGTATCCAAAGCCATCAAACATTGGATTAAACTTTTTGCTATATTTTTTACAGTTTCTTAGATATTCGCGATAATATGAAAGTTTACAATTTCTTTGAGGGGATGTTTTCACCTCTAGGACTGTTTGATTACCGAAACGAAAAATGGTTACGTTATTAGCGTCACTTGAACTACATTTCTGCACAGTTTGAACTTTTTCTAAGTCGCTGGACATCTCTTGTGACAACAAAAGTGGAGGGGATAGCAATCACCTTGTTTCGAGGCAGAAGCAGAGTTCGGACGGATTCAGTTGCACTCATGGAGGGGATAACACCTACAGGAGCGGTGGTAATGCGTGCATGAACTGCGCCTGCGTCAGTCACGCAAACATAACCACCGCTCCTGTAGGTGTTTCCCCCTCCATCAGTGCAGCCGAATCCCTCCGAAATCTGGCGACAACCTATCCGTGTGACAACCATACCCGGTCTCCCCTACTGTACGAATATCGAATGCGTGGAGCGGACGTTACGATCGGTCTCGCTAGTCCCCCTGTTCAAAATGTCGCGCGCCCCTCGGTTTCCAAAACGCGAGCATAAACGCAGAGGCCCAGCTCCCGCGGATTCGTTACGCCACGCTAGTCGTATGAATTCGTAGCAGGAGAGCCGTGGGCGAGGAACGGTTCTCCCGCGCTGATTTCTAATGGGACATTTGCGAGTAAACCGAGCGAGATGATGGAACGATCCCTGCCGCGTCACGGACAGAAGCCACGGGGGCGGGGGAGCTACCGATCTGAAATTCGAAACGGCAGGCTCGTAAAAGTTTCGGCGACGATGCGGGCACACTCGAATGCTCTAATATCGCAAGTCGAGCAGACAGAATGCGCCCTGGCGAGCGGAATTTGTTTTTACATATTTTACTATTTACTTTTTAGTGTCTAAGCTTTGATTCGTGGTAATATGCTGATTTCATGTCGATTGAATCGATTTGATTTGATGACTAGCGATGTAATGAGTTAACGCGATAGGATTATATATTATATTATATTTATTATTATATTATATTTAATTGTATGTCATGATGTGAGTCTACATAAAAATATATAGTAAGCCGAAAGTATAGGAAAACATTTTTTGCTTTGGGGTTTCGGTTTTAAGAAAAATTACTTGGAATATTTATTAAACACGCACAGGTCCAGGAATTGACAGAATGCGACAATAAATATAGCACAATTGCGAATGCAATGAGACATTGTAGAAACGTAAGTCGAAATTGAAAAATAGGGTTTTTTGATTAAGGCAATGTTTTTAAGAAAATCGATTTTAATTCTATTGTTAGACAGGCACACACATTCTCGGCGGAGTTTCAATTCTGATTGAAGTAGTTACACTTTTTCGACTTATTTTTGCAGAAATATTCATTTCACCTTTGCACCTCCGCCGTCTATTTACTGTTGCGTTGCAAACCAATTTTCGGAATCAATTTTCTCAAGAGCAAGGTCTCGTAAAAAAGAACATTCACCCTTCTTATTGTGCCACCAAATCGACAACACTCTATACAACATTTATTTCTTATTTCTACTCGTAGAAATTTGCCCCACTGTCACAGTTTCAGATCTCCTGTAACACCTAGTGCATGATATAATGCTGGAATACAAATTGAGTAGCCCTGTTTAAAAGTGTACACCTGAGTTTTTCGGAACGTAAAATTCTAGTCGCCACGGGATTAAAAGCTCCTCGCCTTTCTGCTGCAATATACAGCGTCAAAACCAGGGGATCGGAGCAGACAAATTTTTTGCTCCTGCTCCGCTCCAGGTGCTTTGTTTTAAATAAAAATTCCTTTAATTCTTTCCAACAGTGACCTTCCATTTGCAACAAACCCCGTATATCTAGCTTTTCATTTTCATATAGAAAAAAAAATCATAAAAATTGGTTAATTGTGGGGCAAAGAAAGTACTATGCCACTACTATAACACTGGGCTGCGCGGTCCAACGATATAATATTTTTTCAATGATGAAAAAATTGATATTTAGTATTTATTCGAAACGTTTCATTCATCTGCTCGTATAAAATGAAAGAGAATTCAAATAATAAGAAAAAAATTAGGAGCAGCAAAAATTTTCCGTGCTCCGGCTTCGCTCCTGCTTCGGGCAAAACCCCGTTGCTCCGCGCTTCAGCTCCGAGCTCCGCTTCGACGCTCTGGACAAAACTGTCTCATTTCATGTTCACATTGTTCACGAACGATTATAGTAGGGAGTACATAATAGACAGCATTAATTTTACAGAACACGTTTCGACTGTGATATATCATCAGGTTTGCACACTCCCTGAAACAATGACGTGGCGGATTGGAGGAAGGGGGTGATAATATTTCGAAGGGCCCTGCCCACGCAAGTCCGTGGTGCGCTGTCGGGCACCGTGGGCCGTGCCGCCCCAAAAAGTAATGCCCTCGTGGGGCCTGATGTATCGGGTGTCTTAAATTAAATTCCTACTTCGTAGCCAAATGGGATCTGAATGCAACTGCCTTGCAAAGCCCGCGATGGAACATCAGCGTAGATCTATCAAGTGGGTCAACGGTTACGATTAGATAGATTCTGCTACCTTACGTTCCGACGCTTGAATTTAAAGGCCGTGGTAGAGAATTAGAGAGTTAAGTAGCGGCATCGATTGAGGAAGAAAGACCGAATCTCATTTTTGGAATCCCTGCATCCTACATTGGGATTAATGACGACTGATTTAATCGTGTTATGTCACATTTCATCACTTGTCATAGACACATTTGATAAAAGAGAAAGTAGAAGGTTTTTCCACGTGTCTGTGGTCCAACTTGGATATTTCTTAGGTCATAGCAATCGTTTTATTCAACTGCAATTCGATTATTATTGACAGCTGTACTTAGTCTTCGTATTTCTGAGATACAACTTGTGAGTTTGGTGGCTTAAACGGTTTCTTGGTAACAAAACAATGTCCAGCATTGCCATTATCAACATTCAGATGACATTAACGAATTTTGAACTGAAAATTGAGTATTAAGTTAGTGCATCTGTGCAGTTCAATCACAGAAAAAGCGACAATAATACCGTATTCAAGGAGTAAAGTGGCAAAATTTCCACATATACTAAGAAAAAGAAGTAGCAATCTGATGAAGACAAGCAATAATCCACTATGGTATGTAGCGTATTCATGCGCCGTCGTTCATAAGTGTTAGGACATGTGCTGTATTTGAACAAAATGTGAAAGTTCGATCGCATTTGGTAAAAAATATATAAAAAAAATTTTATGTTCAACGATTTTATTATAAATGCACAAGAAACTATTAAAATGCACTAAAAACTAAAAAATAATTCTTTTCTTGTACTACAATTTCGATGGCGTTTTGTAATATTGTGTAAGAAAAAGCCTGCCTCACACTATACAGTGCGCATTCGTTATAAACTCGTTTCTACCATCCGTTGTACGCCCGGCGACCACCATTCCTTGGAATCCTTCAGACGAGAGTAAAAGAACTCGAGAACGAGCGCGACTTGAACGACTTGAATAGTGTCCACAACGCGCCGTACGCCCGCCGCCAGCCCCGTTCGTTGGGCTTATAACGAGTCTATACTGTGCATATAGAGTACCACCTTAATACAGATTCAATACTTTCCACTGCTTTAATTTTCTGGTTTTAACTGAAGATACCAAATAATGTAAAATTTGTTCGAGTTCTTCAATAAATTTCCAACGTTTCCCATAAATATTCCACCCAGTGTAAAGGTGGAACACTAATCGCGTCTAATACTTATAAACGGCAGGACAGTGTACGTAACAATATAGGCATAGGGTAAATTCGGGAGACGTGGCCGGGCCGGAGAGTTGGTCGAAACAGTTGATTCCTATAGAATTAATTGTTCTGAATCTTAACACACTTTTAGCACACAATTTAGCGACTCGACCAACTCTCCAGCCCGACCGCGTCTCCCGGATTTACCCTATGAAGACGAATGTTATGTGCATCATATTTATAATTATGCCTTGTAATACAGATATGTATGTGATCAGCAATCTGGTACACTGCCGACATAGATAGGCACCTGTCTACGCGTGTGCACTGGTGAACAAACATTGTTTATCTCCATTCGTATCTATACCGTAAAATGGGGGAACATTGGCATGTTTTTGGAACATTTTGCTATATAATATAAAAATTAACATTTTTACATTTGCTTTAAGTAGCCTATCATAACATTGCATCTTTTGTGAATGCACTACAAGTGTCAAAATGCATAAAATTTTTGTCCTTAACCTTTTTTATTACATGTTAAATATGTGCCAATGATACCCCGTAACCGGGTAACATTGGCAAATCATATATAAATAGCACTAAAAAGTTAAAGTTTTACCACATCTGAACTTACATTAACACTTCAATTTGTTTCTTTTTATGTTCAATGCATTCTCATTATATATTTTATATTTTTATATTTTATATATTTTATATTTTATATTTTATATTTTATATTTTATATTTTATATTTTATATTTTATATTTTATATTTTATATTTTATATTTTATATTTTATATTTTATATTTTATATTTTATATTTTATATTTTATATTTTATATTTTATATTTTATATTTTATATTTTATATTTTATATTTTATATTTTATATTTTATATTTTATATTTTATATTTTATATTTTATATTTTATATTTTATATTTTATATTTTATATTTTATATTTTATATTTTATATTTTATATTTTATATTTTATATTTTATATTTTATATTTTATATTTTATATTTTATATTTTATATTTTATATTTTATATTTTATATTTTATATTTTATATTTTATATTTTATATTTTATATTTTATATTTTATATTTTATATTTTATATTTTATATTTTATATTTTATATTTTATATTTTATATTTTATATTTTATATTTTATATTTTATATTTTATATTTTATATTTTATATTTTATATTTTATATTTTATATTTTATATTTTATATTTTTTTAATTTTTTTTATTTTTGTATTTTTTTAATTAACATTTTAAAATTTGGTTTAGGTATCCTATTATAACATTGCATCGTTTGTGATTGTGCTACATGTGTAAAAATGCATAATTTTTTTTCCTTTCCCTTTTTAATAGATGTTAAGTAGATGCCAATGTTACCCCATACTGCCAATGTTCCCCCATTTTACGGTACTCCTTACGGACTTGGTGTGGCGTACACAATTAATTACTTAACCTTAATCAAACAGACGATAACATATACATGTATGTACATAGGTAATACAATGTATCTGCTTCATTAGTGTATCGTACGAGTGCATACTACGCGTATATACCTACCCATTGGATAGAGTTAAAATACTCGAGACACCCCTGAATGGGGTCCACGACGAGGACTTGAGTTAAGGGGTTAACTCCTTATATTTCTTTCCAACCACTTGTCCTGTCGCTAGAAACATATGTTTAGTTCGACACTTGGATGATTCTGCGAGTTCGACAGGAGCTCTAGCACCAAGTGTACGTACCTGCATTACTGCTAAACCAGTGGAATGTTACCCCTAACGTTGCATAAACACCCCTAAAGAATCAATCGCTGGATCGAAACTAACTGCAGCGGAGTCTCGATAATCCGAGGTAAACGGGACCGAAACCGGCTCGGATTGTCGGGAGCCCGGATTAAGCGAAACACAGTCGCACACGTACTCGATGCCCGAGGAGAGCTCAAGGCGAGAGGAGAAAGAACTCATCTACGATAAAAACGACGCTAAGGGCCTTTTTACACGGGACTTCTGTGCTTTGCAACTGATATTTCCGATATTAGGTATATTATCTGGAACTAGGCGAAGATAATAAGTTTAAAGAAAATAGGAAGAGATAAAATATACAGGGTGCGGGCAACAGGTGATTCTTTATGCAGAAATAAATCAGAAGTGTGGAATAAAATTTTGTTCCTTCGGGGCTTATGGTCGATTTTGAAATTTTATTCGGCACGCATCAAGGTCGATTTCTATTATCCGTTCAGACACAGAACGTTACGGAACGGTTCGATTGAAACAAACATTGTTGCGGGTCATTGGATGCGGATGTTTATAATTTTATTTATATACAGCGTCGCGATCAGTCACAACACGTCACGCTTCGGGCATACGACGACCGATATTCTCGAAAAGAATGTCTTCACTGAAGCGATACCTGACTGAAGTTGTCGGGACGTGCTTGAACGGAGACTCCTATCCTATGATATGTATAGTAGCGGACAAAAAGTTACCATTTCTTCGAAACACTCTACTTCTATTACTTTTCAATACCAACTCAAAACTGGAGTATGCGCCTAATATACATTTTCTGGAAGAGAGTTAAAAGCTGTGTAAGACCCAGTTACAGTTGATTTTATTGGTCTAACAAACAAAAACCCTACATAACATTAAACGAGATAAAAACACTTTAAAAATGTTACCACTTTCGAATATTAATAAAAAGAATCTAATATCTTGAAGGGGCACCTTTTGCTTTTAGGACAACCTAAAAAGTTACTAAACGTGGTAACTTCTTTGTCGACCTCACAAATATGTTACCCCGTTCAATGTCATATAACTCCTTTGTTTTGTCAGTTAAATAAAATCAACTTTAACAGGCTTTAAATGCTCCATCAGAATATGCACATTAAACATACTACAGTCTTAAATGTATTCGAAAAAATAACAAAAATAGGACAAAACGAGAAAGTGGTAGGTTTTTTGTCCGCTAGTGTATTTAATTCAGGCAGAATCTGAAACGCTGTCCACTACACGAAAGATATATTATTATTCTCACGTCTGTTGGCCCCAAATTTCTCGGTTTCACCCCCTGTTCCATTTCATTACGAGAACAACAAACGGGTAAGTACCTATGTCATTGTGACCCCCTGAACTACATTTCTTCAAGGTACCAGATTTTCTCAACATTCGGGCGGCCGAACTCTTCCATTGTAAACGAAACTCGGATTACCACGATCCCTGTTATCGAGGCTCCATTGTACGTAATACTACAAAGGTAAAAATTACATACACAGAGCTTCCAGTCTCGAAGTCTTTAGGAAGGTATAACGCCAACAGTGAAGAAACCACGCCGGCACAAGTCCGCGGATTTGCCGAGCCACTTTCTTTTCACGTGGGACGAGAAAAAATGCCCCGACGCCACCCTTTAATCTGGCCGTCTCGATATCGCCGCGATTCACGTTGAAATAATGCCTCGAGAATGGCGCGGCGTGAATCAATTCATTTCCGGCCAGAAACTCGTGTGCACGGGGCAAACTCGCGTGCAGCTGTGTATCTAATCTGGATACCGGCTCTTTTAGTCGTGACTTAAGGGGGTTGTTACGCTGATACACACGGTGGGGGTAGATTAGCGAGAATAATGCCAGCGTATATTAGCCGGATCATTTTATCGCGGCCCGGACCCTTGTATCAGCTGCGTCGCGTCATTATTACAACGATATGTGGCTTGTAATTAATTTGATCCTCTAAAATCGTAAATTACGCAGGAACTCGATAAGATCGGCGACACTCTCGGCCGGGCGTGTTCGCAAGAAACTTTCTCACATAATTATTTCCCGTAGGTATTTGCAAAGTTATCAGCTCCCTAGTAGCACAAAATATTGGTTAAATATTTTTTCCAAATATTAAAAAAATATTTTTTTAGCCACACTTTTTAATATGAAAAAAATGTTGATTCCAAATATTATATACACATACTGATAATGTGAAATAAAGGTTTAGAAAATATGAAACATTCGGAAAAAAATGTTTTCTTTCTACCATTCAATAAGTATTTACTTTATATTTGAAAAGGAATGTTTTTTTTCATAATATAAAATGAATATTTCCCGAACATTCGGAAAAAATGTTTTGTTTCAAACGGTAAATAAATATTTACTTTATATTTGAAAAAGAATATTTTTTTCATAATATAAAATGAATATTTCCAGCATATTTGGAAAATATATTTTCTTCTTAATCTAGAATAAATATTGTATGTATGTTTAAATATGAAAAAGAGATTGAACCTCTTTTTAATATTGGATGTATGAGCATTCAATATTTTGTGCTACTAGGGCGGTTTCCTGTAGCGTGTCCGAAAAAATGCAGAACCAAGAATATATTGATTTAAGTGTGAATACCTATCACCACTTCTAGAATGAAACGTGAAAGATACGATTTGATCGAAAGCCCGCGTTGTACAGAAAATATCTATGATTTTTTTAGGAATTTCTCGCTTTCCAGAGATCGTGGGGAATAGCTCTTGTAAATCAATAGATAGCTAACTATGCCTATGTAAAATTTGAAGTTCATCATTTAGTACGAAATTGATGCGCACATACTTTAGACTTAAAAGATCAATTTCATGTTATTATTCAACAGAATTATTAATACCAATTTGCCAGCTAACTTCTTCCTCTTTCTGGAATAAAAATGAAATTAAGAGGCGAATGATCTAAATCTCTAATATTGCAGATAAATTAACTGTCAAATTCCTCTGGGTAGTTATATGAAAGTTGAAAAGAATTAAATTATTTTGAAGGAAACAATTAAAAAATATGTCATGCTACACATCGGGATTTTTTTAATTTCTTTTTTTTTTATTCCTTTTCATAACATCCCACAGAAATTGTATGTAAACATTTCGCGAAAAGTTTCGAAAGTCTCCCGTAATTTCTTTGACGAAATATCGGCTCCATATTGGCCGCACACGTAGACGCGTAAATTTCAATTTAATTGGACCGTGATAAAGACAGAATTAAGATGGCGACATTAAATCCACCGAGCCGTTAACTTAAGCCCACGTAAGGAGGATTAACGTTCATGGGAGTCCTACGGGACCCGCCCATGTGATTAGGCATTTTCATGGTCCCGTCGAGGATCCTCGATCGGGAGATTTAAGAACAAACGAAACGAAAAGAAAAGATGTAACGACACGAGAAGCAAACGACTCTACGTATGGACTTTCGAAATATCTCTCTGACTTTCCTCACGTCGAAATCCTTTCAATGTCGAAGGGGTTTAAGGTGCAACAGACAATTGGTGAGATTTATCAGCAATTCAGAATGTTCGTTGGTCTTGTTCGTTTTATTTCTGGGCCTCGTTTGTCGCAAGTTTGCTTAAAACTCGTTTAAATTGATATATGAAGGTAAATCGCGATAAAGAAGTGAGATTGGAATGACAAACGTTAACTTTTCAGTTTCGTTATTTTTTGGGGGACAAAGTATGAAAGTTACAAACGGCAATTCTTATCAAGGAGCTACGACGTTTCAGTTAACGTGTCAAAATCACGTGCTTTTTTGAGACGCGATAAAAACGAAATGTCAACTGGAGGACCTTACAATTTCTTTACCAGTTAAAGAATGCTCAATCGAAACTGTTCTTTTAATACTTGAATGCGTGACTCCACGAAGTACAGTAGACGGTGTGGATAAGTAACTAGAAAGGGTTTATCTTGAAATTATTTTTTCTAGTAGTCAGTAACGATATTATTTTATTTGTTGTTAAAGTACCAAATTTTCTTAGAAATTATTTCCTTGTTTAGTAATTATTGAGTAATTTCTTGGTGAACAGCAACGTTGGCATAACGTGACAGATGTATTTGAAAAATATTTAATAGTATTCTAAAAATTTAAAAATTGACCCATAAGTCTCCTCGAAAAATCAGGTCTATTCACTGAAACATTTACCTACATATTTATAATATGAACATGTTTTTTAATATTGTCTGAAAAACTTCCACCGTGCCACCGCGACATTGTTGTGCAGCGAGAAATCGAAAGGGAGTTGTATATTAAAAATGAATTAAAAAATTAATTATATAAGTGACGTTATTGTAGATTACAAAATTATACGATTTTATTTTATTTCCAGAGGTTTTTCAGAGGAAAAATATTCTCGAATGTAGGGTAAACGCACCAATAAATGAATGCTTAAGGCTAACGAATAAACACTTTTATAAAATTACGTTTGCAGCGCGATTGATTCCACGTGCTGCAAAAACTGTTTGGATTTGATGCAAGAAACTAAAAGAAGCTTCTAATTAATTAGTTGCTTATTTTAATAACTTATTTCACTCATTTCAATAAAAAATATCTATTCACTGGTACGTGTTCATTTACTGGTACATCCACCCTACATGTTTTAATACAAGAAGAAAAACTCCCTTCAAAAAGCATGCAATGTCGCGTTGTATATTTCTTTAATCCTACTGCGGTTCTCGGGTAGGTATTTTCTGAGCCAATTGCTTCTTACTTCTTGAAACAAATAAGAGCCTAGGTAATCCGAGGACCGTAATAGGTTTAAAGAGATAAGAACGCACTTGAATTAAAAAAAGACCCGAGAGAATTGGTAGGTGCGTATAATTCGAAGAATTCACTATCGTCAGATCGCTAATCATTTTAACTCCTCTAGCTCATCCAGCGTTAATATCCACGACTACTATGGTCGTTTTTCGTTACTACAGGAGCAACGTCGCACGGCGTCCACTTCCGGAGCATTCTTTCGGTCGAAGAAAAATATATTCCGACTATATTCCTCCGGACTTCTCGTAAATCCAATTACGAGGCCGAGCATGAAAGCCTTTCAGTCGCGATGGAAATTCGACGCGAAGAAAAACTTGGGAAACCGAGTCGATTCCGGGGCCATTCAGTGATTCGTCACGGATACGCAGGGGCGAGAAGGGCAATTCAGAAATTAGACACACCGTTGCCAGGGGTACGCGGTAGACTAGGCAGGGGCGTTTTGAAAAATCCTCCGATCGGATTCCCACGACGCAATCTCGTCTCGCCGTGTACAAAGGGCCATAAGTTATGGCCGTTGAGCGGCCGATTTTTGCCCGAATTCGATGGGGGTAAGAGACCCCCCGTACCTTTCTCTTCGCGACATATTAATTTATAGAAGTACATCGTTGGGCCCCAGGACTTTAGTCTCCGATTCGTTCTTAACAATTTGGCAATTTCTATGGCTCGCAAAATTTGTGCAGAATCGCCGGGGGCGCGCCTCCCACCCCGCTTCAACCATCACGGAGAATTACAGTACTGGAAATATTTATTGCGTCGCTCGAATCTTTGGTATTATTATTAGTATTCGGAGACTAGTTTCGCGCGATTGTTGACTAACAAGGAAACATATCGAACCCGAAAATTCTGATTTCAATGAAACTCCGTACGATTGTAGAGCATGTCGTAGTATGTAAGAAACGATTTCTTTTTTCTGCGGAAAAACACTCTGAGGGGGGTGAAATCAGCCCCCAAATTTTCAGCGATTTTTCGTTTTTCGAGTATAACTTTGTAACGGTGCGAGGTAGAAGAAAACCGTAAATGGACAAAATGTTCAGTGTTTGATGCCGTATAACGCGCTGCAAAATAAATGTTTGTAAAATAACGAAAATTTTAATTTATTTTTAAATTGTTGGACGTACAAACATTTCTTTTGCAGCGCATTATACGGCATCGAACACTGAACATTTTGTCCATTTACGGTTTTCATCTACCTCGCACCGTTACAAAGTTATACTCGAGAAACGAAAAATCGCTGAAAATTTGGGGGCTGATTTCACCCCCTCAGAGTGTTTTTCCGCAGAAAAAAAAATCGTTTCTTACGTACTCCGACATGCTCTACAATCGTACGGAGTTTCATTAAAATCAGAATTTTCGGGTCCGATATGTTTCGTTGTAAGTAGTCATACAGTTTCTGATATTTTGATTAAAATAAGTTGCATACCAACTACTTTATCGATCGTGTAAGTCGGGAATCCACCGGGAAGCTAAGCTATGCTATGCTATGTTTAAAAAAAAAATAGTTTCAATACATTCTTACGGAACCGTTTGCACCAAAAGCTAAGCTAAAACAGATAGCATCGCATAGCATAGCTTAGCTTAGCTTCCCGGCTTGTAGTTACGAAGATTGTTTCATAAACCGTGGATTGGGGGTGACGCAATAAATATTTCCAGTACCTACTTAGTACCTGATGTATATTCCCACTTTTGAATGTAGTGGGTACAATTTACTTTCACATGGTCAACATCGCAACGATGCCGTTGACTATCGTAAGTAAGTATAGATCATTGCCAGAGGTATATGGTTAATAATAATAGTATGAAGAATTTGTTTATGCAACTGAAACGTTTCTATTTATTTCACGGGGTGAACCCTTCGGTACATTGAAATTTGTGCAAGCGGGGGCCTGATACAAATTAACGGAAAGTATTTCTTGACCGGAGAGAATTTATTATGACATTGAAAGTTTTCGTTTAAACAATCAAGGATTTTAAGTTTTAAGAAAGCAGCGAGTACTCACATCCATGTTCCTGGTACCGTGGACGCGGCGTCGGTGAGGAGTAATCGTAAAATAACGAGCAAGGTGCTGCACAGTGCCATTTTTGCCTGAAAAGTGACATCAATGTAAGTAATGGTCGGTAGATATTGGTATCTCGCTTTATTAACACGTTCTGTGCCACCTGGGTCACTGGTAACCCATCATGCTTGTGGCAAGTGAAACTTCCACCCAACGGATGACCAAAATATAGGAAAAAGAAGCTGAAATTATAAACCGTTTAACGTCCACTCTTCTATAACTGATTATCACAATCTACTTTTTATGGCCCAGCAAAAACCTAAATTTCCACGGCAGCACAGAAAGTGTTAACACATTTTTAACAGTCAGGAAAATATACGTTTTGTTTGCATAGTTTTATTAATAAAAAGCAACACAAGTGTCAGTATTTAGATACGTATAGTAGAGTTACGATAACTTGAGTACATTTTCAGTTACAGCAATTTTTCTGAAATCTGAAATGTTTTTACATGTCTGTATAACAAAGTTAATACCAGGCTTTGAGTACTATGGTATCACTGGCCTGTTCTAAGCAATCCCTCGATGTATGGGACATCAATTTTAATACATAATCCCCTTTGTAATGGAACTATCTTATTTACCTTACCGTTCCCAGTTTAAACTTCCATACTTTCTTACGGCCACTACTGCAGGTGGCAGATGCAAAAAGAAATGTGTTACTAAACTGTTGGTTTCGGGAAATGTGTACATTTTGTGGATTTTTTTACAAGTCAACGATTTGATGTAGATTTCCCGTTTTTTTACTATCTGTACATAGTGTTATGAAGTACTTAAAAAAAAGGTTTCAGTTAAAAAACTATTGTTTTTCGGAAGTTATGGAGACATACCCGAAAGTCCCTCGATTTTACACGGCTAAACGGTGGGCCTGAAAACAGCTGTATGTCGTGTCTGAAATAAAAAACAATAAAATCTTCTTATAAAGTATGTAAATAGCTATCGTTCAACGAGGCCGATTTTGAAAATTTTGAAAATTAAAGAAATGGTGAGAGATCAAAGGTAAAGTTACATTCTTCTAAGAGAAAAGTGTCACCCTTTTTCTTTATAAATAATAAACGGGGAATCGGAATAAAAAAGCCCTCGTTGGACGATGTGGAATATTATTACGATCCTGCATGCAAATTTGAAAGTCAATTGGTTGAACGTAGCGCGAGTTTTTAGGCTCACCGTTTAGCCGCCTAAAATCGAGAGACTTTCGGATATGTATCCATAACTTCCGAGAAACAATAGTTTTTTAACTGAAACTTTTTTGTTTAAGTACTTCATAACACTATGTACAGATAGTAAAAAAAAACGGGAAATCTGCATCAAATCGTTGACTTGTAAAAAAATCCACAAAATGTACACATTTCCCGAGGGTTCAAACGGGTATACCCCCTTAAAGTATCACCCACGATGCTAAAAAATCTGGGACAATTATTATTTCACGCGTACAAGACGATTGGCCGAATGAAATTCGATAACTGCGTATTTTCCTTCACGCTAACATTATCAACTTGGATCTCATATCCCTTCCACCTTTGTTATTGGTCAGATAACTTTTTTTCGAATAAGGCATTGTTTTGAAGGAAACCGAGCTTAAAGGTGCATCAAGTAAGTACGCGTGCATTTAAGAAAAAATCGGTTCCACCTGGAAAATCAGTTTTCTCTAGATTAAAGCCCCAATCGAAGAAGAGTTCTCCTAGTAGATCCACTTACTGCTACACGACGATTCACTTCATTCCCAGTTATACGGGATTTTATCTGAAAAATTCCGCTTCTTTCTAGTCGGGTGCACGCGGACTCAGCGATTTTTGAGGATCGATTTACTCGGAAACTGAGCCTTGCGCGGGAAGACTTTACCCCGCACTTTTGGCTTATTTCTCCGCGTGAAATCGTTTCGCGCGTAACCACGCGCGTCGCGAGATCCTGTTGTTTGTTTTTATCGCGAAATATGCTTGGCGAAGCTTTTATCGCGGGGCAAATGCGACGATAAGCGGTAATATTGAGCGCCTCACCCGGTATACATAATCGGTACGTGAGCACACACGGGCACACGTACCGACACGCGCTGTATACCAGTTTTCTGTGGGCAGCAAACGTGCCGTGGTCCCGGCTCGGAACGAAAGACACCCAAGTCCAGACGATTATGGTACATCGATTCGACATTACACCTTGCTCGCTCCTGAAGCGACTGGCGAGCCTCCTCGGCTCTTGCTCTTGCCCGCTAAAGCCGCAGCCCAGCCCGCGCGACTGGTTAATAGAAACTACGGACCTGAGTTACGAGTCGCCAACTCTATAACTTCTCATTTTGTACTGTTGCGCCAGCCCCGCTCGGCTGCGATGGGACAAGTGTGCGCGCCCGCGCCGATGAGCAAGATTCGCGGCCTGCCGATTTTTCTGCTTCCCTTTAAACCTCGGGCGGCGGATCCGGGGGGTCCATTTTCGCCTAAATTTTAAACCGAAGCAACCTCGGAGTCTGTGTACAGTAGTAAAGGCTTATCGCAAGATGCGCATGAAGAAACTTACGAGGCAACGTGGACGTTGCATCCAACGAGTAGAAAACGCTCCAAGGGTTAATCAGTGGAGATGAGGAGTAGGTAGGTACCCGACTGGCGAATCGAGCAGCGTTCGTTCCATTGCTCTTGACAGCATTTCGAGAACCTTTCACGTTCGGTTAAACTCACAAACGTTAAACTGTGTCTGAAACATTATGTATGTGAGCGATAATAGGTCGGTTCGTAAAAGTTATCTAAGATCTGCAAGTTTGGCGGGCTGCGCCATCTGGCAATTGTAGCACTGATAGAAATTCGTGAAAGACATTGGGACCAGGGTGGAGGGGTCTACCCTGGACAGCTCAGGAGGACAGTCTGAGGAAAACCGTAGCCGAGTCCGCATTGGTGTTTGAGCGAGCGTTTTTTATAAGAGTTTCTCCAACAGATCTTTTCCGCGTGTGAACGATCTCTGCGGAACGTTGTGCCCGAAAATCCTTTGGTCTCGTTTGTTTATAATACTCAGTGAACGCCTATCAGCGTTGCCCGCACGGGCTGCGCGAACCGACTGATTGCATACATCGGTCCGTCGCACAGTGGGCCAAAGTGACGAAGTTTGTTTCAAAGTCAAAGAACTTTTGATAGAAATGAGATAGAGCGATGATTTTTTTTCTTTAAATTAAAGCTGAATGATTGCAGAAGAAGGGAAAATTAAAGAAATTATAGTACGAACGTTTTTTAACTTTGAAAATCTGTGTTAAACTTGAAATATTACAAGGAAATTGTGATTTATCCAATACCATGTACGGTTAGATTTTTATCTTTACATGTTGTGCATCATTTCCTGTAGATTTTGTCACGCTGATTTCAAATCCGTCCGCAAAATTTGTCTACTACCTCAGGATTTTGGAGAAAATCGATTTCAAGTTTAACATAGATTTTGAAAGTTAAAAAACGTTCGTACCGTAATCTCTCTAATTTTCCCTTATTCTGCAATCTTTCAGTTTTAATTTAAAAAGAAAAGCATCGCTCTATCTCATTTCTATCAAAAGTTCCTTGATTTTGAAACAAACTTCGCCACTTTGCCCTACTGCGCGGCGCGGCGTATTGGATTAAAGCGCCATGACGAAGTTTGTGTCTGCAATGGAACAAAACGCTTAATTTTCTCGATGAAGCTATTTTCTGGCAATCCCTGTTTTTCTCCTTAAGAAAATAAACAAATAAAAATGCACGTAAAAAGTACAAAATAATTTTTTCCCTTATTTAATTTACGACTCTCAATTTTTTTAAGTCAGCGCTAGATTTACACAATGCAAACGATGAGGCGCCGACTTAAAAAATATAAGAGTCGTAGATTAAATAAGGGAAAAAATTATTTTTTACTGCATTTTTATTTTTTTGAAGTCGGTTTCAATTTTTTTTTTTAAATTTTTATTTTTATGTAGGTATATTGACAGAAATAATAATAATTAGGTGACAATAGTCTTTATTATTAATCAGATCTGGCAAACTATTGGGCCAATGTTGGTGCAGTGTAGTGTGGAACCACCGAGGACCATCGGCCCTCTTTCGAATAAAAAGAGGATCATATGCTGAGGAATTATGCTGGGACAAACATAAAAAATACATACGCGTCGAATCTATAATCTCCTTCTTTTGGAAGCCGTTTATAAATGAGCGAATACTCGTCAATACACGTGAAACGAAAAAGACCGCGACGTTTACGAAGCACACGGGCGCAGGTAAATCAAAAAAGCGGTTTACGACGCATTGGCTCTTACATTACACCCTGCCTGAGCAACGACGATGGGTGAATGTTGCTTTCAAGCATGCCCAGTGCAACTGGTTAATGTACACGCGCCGTAGACCGAAGCTACGAGTCGTAAATTTTGTAACTTCTGATCCTGTCCTGCTGTAATTTCCAACAGTCGCGACAAATTAGACGCCTGAGCTTGCGAACGGGACCAATATCTTTGTCTCTTTAAATTCTTCTGCCTGCGGCACTCGTTTGAATAATAATTAGCGCAATAAGCAGGCAACAGTTAACGCACAATTGCGCAATGGTCGTAGGTATTTAAGGGAGGAGTCCTACGAAGGGAAGTTTGTGGCAACGCGAGAGTTAAAAAACAAAACTTTGACACGTTGCAGAAATGTAGTTCAAGTGATCCCAATGACACACCTGCTTCTCGTTCCGAAAGTGAAACGAGTCTAGAGCTGGTGCCAACCCCTCAAAAAGATGCAACTTTTTCGCACTGTCGTGCACACTGCGAAATTAGCGAGCTACGGTGTATTAGCGAATTCCAACACGGTAGTATGAAATTTGCGACGAAATTAATTTCCACAAAATTCCCCTGCGGCATATTTCTTTCATCACCATGTTGTAGAAGGTAGATTTTAGGTAACTGAGAACCATAGAACGTTGTATTTAACTTTCCTTCGGTGTCTTTTATAATTTTCAAAATACACAATTTCCTCGAGGGGACGTTTCCACCGCAGGGTCCGATTGTTTACCAAAACAAAAAACCAGTTAGGTATATCGTTGGGTCCACTGGAACCATGTATCTGCGAAGTACCATATCTGTTTTTTGAATTCTCAACTTACCGTTCATCCCTTGCGAGCAAGGTTCTCCGTTTATCCTTTACCATAATCAAATCAAACGGAATCGCTTACTCGCCCGACGCCAGAGATGGGCAAACAATTACTTGAAATAAAAATTTCCTACACAAATTTTTATTTCAAATAATTTTTTGCCCATCTCTACCCGACCCGCACGGATACCTATCCACTCCATTTCTTCAACCCAATCGCGATCTCTGCCGAGGCACTTATCTAAACTAAATTGCAGAAGCCCGTGGAACTAACCCTGGGAATCCTTCTTTCACGTCCTCCGCTCGCAGTAGAAGCGGGAGTCCCGTCGCTCGACGCTTGGATTTTCCCCGCTTGCGGACACTTCTTAGACACTCTGTATATCCCCGCGGATATCTGGCCCACGCGATCGGGCAGAATATTAGCCGGTGTATATAAAATGCATTTGTGATCACGACAGGAATGTAAATGGCGTGCTTCGGCACGTCTCTCGCGGGGCAGGCTTCGAATTATCAGCAATAAAGTATCTCGCCGGCGTGTTGAACAAGACATGACCGGCGGTAGTGCAAGCACCGCTACATTTGTTGCTGAATGAGCTTGGTCCCGGCCTCGCTGATCGCTGATCCTATCCTGGCACGGCTGGACGATACCATGCTGGTTATAATGATCATAAAGGATCTTCGGTCTAATATTAAAGGTGCGGGCTTACGGCCGGCAATAGGGTACGAAAGCGGTAAAAGGAAAGCTCCGCCGTTACAGAGAGACACGACTCGGTGACAATTCCAGTGCGATCTCTCGGGCCCCTGTCGTATCTTATTTTTAAATTGCCGTTTAACGCGCGCCTCTTCTCGCGGCAAAACGGACGTTTCGCTGCTCCGATTCAACGTCGTCGTACGCGGTCACATAGCCAAGTATCGCGCGTGTTTGTTCAACGTCCCTCGTCACCCCTCCTGAGATTCGACGCTACTTCGTGGAATTTATACAGGGTGTTAAACAGCAGACGGGATAGTTTCTTCGGGATCGATTCCACGCGTCGGAGTAACGAGAGACAACCGCGTCCGCAGACTTTTTTCTAGGTGCTGGCAACTTTGGGACGATGGTGAATTAAAATATATAGGGTAAGTCCGGGAGAGTTCGATCACCGGGAGAGCCCGGTCAGTGTTGATATTTTAAGGCTGACGCAAGACGGGGCACTGTGTGTCATTCACACAAAAGAAAGGAAGGTGCTTGTTGTTTATCTCGCATTCACCATTGTCACAAATCCATATTTCAATTATAAGATACAGTTAAGACTTTGTGCGAGGCTGAAAGTTTTTTAGACCAAGTTACAGTGGTGGTGATATTTGAAAAGCAGGTAGGTTTATTTACACTCTTCCGATATCGGGGATATAATATGCATATAACTACAGTGTAACACCAACAATACGTATGTATTCGTTTTTAATTTTTATTTGATAAGGTGGTCGCTCCATTGATTACTCGTAGTGGGTGCCAATGTTTTTCGTTGAAAATGAAAAGAAATATTTGAAATTATCGCACACTATAATTTATGTATACTCTAAATTGCTCGGGCTTTGCTTTAATCTGCATAAAACGACAGAAATGTGAAAAACAACGATGCTGCAATTTCTTTTCCAAACAGTGCTCGAACTCTCCCGGACTTACGATAACAGTTGAACATGGAAGTTTTGTGAATTAACCACTGCGATAAAAAGTACAGATAATATATCGCACCTTGAAAGTCACATGGTGTTGCACAGGGTTAAGGTGTTTTCAATGAACTTTTATTATTATTCGACTGGCCAGCGACTTTAATAAAACTTGTTTAACTAACGTTGCTTTTGTATGTATTTCCTCGGAGTCGACCCAGTTAGCTGTGCAATAAAAGTAAGACGAGAACGAGAGAGTGAAAAGTGGCGTGCCCGGCAAACGATTTAGTTCACGATCAGCTACAACGTGTTGCATTCTATGCAGAGTTTTTTTTTTTTTCATCGGCGGGAAAAATGTTTGAAATCGTGACAGTGTTCGTCCGACGAGCTAGCGCGCGTATCGAAGTGTCGAATTACATTTGAATGCGGCACGGCGCAAGGCGATTTATTCTCGGAACGATATCCCGTTGCATTTTAAACGGACGATGTTATCAAAACTAATCCACACAGCTTGAAGAAAAATGCGTCCGTTCTATCTGGTTCCATCTGGTCTTGTTACCCTCGTATAGCATAGAAACATGGACACTGGTCAGTGCAAGTTTCACGTGGTAATTGCAATAAATTCGAAATTCATTCGCGCGCTTGTACAGGAGTTATTTGAAAGAGAAACTTTTCCCACAGATTTCATAATCGATGGATCATAATCTTCCGTAGTTTCGATTCTACGATTCCTATTAAAGGAAATGCGACGCGTTTCCGGAGCAACTATTTTACGCGAGTAAATGATTAAATAATGGCGATGGTTAATTTTTATGCTGTTAGATTTTTTGGTTGCTTTCAGCGATAACTTCTACACTTCTTCTCGATATTCTTTAATGATTTTTGTGTGGTTGCGACGGTGACAGTTGGTGTTTTTTTTTTACTTTTTTATAAAATTGTATGTATGAGTTCTAAATGGCACCCACGGAGGAAGATGAAAATCTTTTACCCGCGATTCTCAAAATATCCAACAAAAAGGCTTATAGAAAAGCAACAGGGAGTACTATACTCTCGTGCATAACATTTTCCACCACAAAAATACCATCGAAAGCTTGAAATCTGAGAAAACGTGCTACTATTAAGTGGGTGGACCGTCTAACCCCGACATGCGGGTGAGACCGACCAGTTGCAGTGCCAATGTTTTTCGTTGAAAATGAAAATAGATATCTGAAATTATCGCACACTGTAATTTATATATACTCTAAACTGCTTTGCTTTAATTTGCACAAAACGACAAAAGTGTAAAAAAACAACGACGCTACGATTTCTTTTTCAAAAAGTGGTCGAACTCTCCCGGACTTACAATATACAATCTTCGCTTCGTCTACCAATGCCCTAAAAAAAAAATCGGTTGTAGAGGGTTAATAGTTAACGACCCGAGCTTATACTTGATGACGATATAAAACGCGATGTTAATGGCAAAGCTGAGATAAAATGACAGACGGTTAATTATCGTGGCCGATTAAAGCGATTAAACCCATTGACGATTAAACGATTACTTACCGAGCCAGGTGCACCGAGAGTCGTTAAGTACGAGGCGGTTATTGCCTCGGCAAGATCAGGCTACGCCGTTTCACTTCTTTTTATCGGCGACGGGGCACGGCGCACTCGCGTTCAAATCAACACCGCTAACAACGAGTGCTGGCTCGCATTCGTCCAATGGTCCTTTGAATGTCCAGTTTCGTCGGTGAGAGCCGGTGATTTTTCGCGCGCCGCGGCTCGTGTCTCATTTTCACCACCGAGACGGTCCCTTCCGATGAATCCTTTGTCCCACCCACTGGCAAATTCCTTCCCACCCTCCGCCCCTTCAAACAACCCCGCGAAATTAATGGATAACTTAAAAGACAACCGCGGGAGTAACACTGCCTTTCCACTGACTTTCCTTTCGAGCACGATTGTTAGACAAGAAGTACTCCTCGCTAGCGACGCTCGCAGGGGCTCAACGCTCTGTCACTACGATCCTCCGGGGGAAGCACGCGTCAGCAGCATAAAGGACCACGCATTTGTGGAGAAAAGTAGCGGCAATTACCGGTTGGTCGAGCGAAATCGATCGCGACAGTGTCAGGCGAAGGAGTCATCCGGTGTCACCGGCGTGCGAGCGCATTCTAATTCCACGAGCGTCTCGTAAGCTCCCCGCAAACGACAGATCCCTGCGTCACTTTCGCTCTCCGGAGCAGCCATGGTCATCGGCCCTGTCGCGTTTACAACCCGGCCGGGGCTTCCTCGAAGCCGGTCATCTTCGTCGATTCCGGGGGAGTCGGAGCTCCGTAGCGGACGGTCACGATGCTCGGGCCTCGGGGATCTGTCTACGAAGTCCTGTTCACCGTTCACCGCGAGTCAGCGCGCCGGCCCCGTGAGGCAACGAAGAGAAAAGGTTCGAGGAAGCTGAACCATATTTGGCACGCTAGTTCCGCTCCGTCGGGCGATCCTCCGATCGGCGGATCCGTCCTGGGTGGACAAGCGGTTGCTACCGAGATGCGGAACGCTGGCTTCCTTCGGCTGACTGGAAGCCGATCCTTGGACGGGTCGGTGCTCGCTGGAGCATCCCGGGGAACGATGCTGCCTCGTGGCAAGCGGCCAGGGGCCGAGGAACGCTACGATACCGACTTGGACGACGTGTTACCGCGGAATGGTCGCAGAGTGCAGGCAGAATCCACGAGACCGTGGTACGTTTCGTTCTCTCCGGTTACCTTCCTTGTCTCTCTCTCTCTCTCTCTCTCTCTCTTACTCTCTAATTCTCTCTCTCTCTCTCTTTCTCTTTCTCCTGCGCGCCACGGGATCGGTCCCTCCTGCTCGCTTCCCTCGAAGAGGGAGCCCCCTCGACTAGCGATGGCCTCAAGGCACCACGAACCTCTCTGCCCGTGCACTTCTGGCCGTGTACCAAAGCTACGAGGCTATTATCGAGATAATTAGCCCGTTAGAATCGCGGATATATTTATGGCCCCGGCCATGGTTATGGTGTATGAAAAAGGGACCCGCCGTCGCGGACGCGAAACGCTACGAACGGGGAACGTCGTAACTTCGGCTCTGATTACGCCGGAAGTGATGAGGATGTCCTTGTGCCACGGAGTTGGGCATTGTTTTTGATCATTCTTTCGAGTCAGAGATGGGGAGAATTTCATGCGGATCGCGAATAAGGGCAACGAATGATGCTCCGGAATTTCTCTTTCGCAAAAGGAAATTGTTCGCTGACAATAGCGAACTTCTGCCCGGCAAAAACGGGTATGTTTTTAGTCGAACAAGTGTCTCTTCGAATAAATATTTAACGGGATAAGAATTTCACAGGGAACGTAAATAACTTTCATTCGGATAATTATTTACTCGTTTTATGCGTAGATCGTGTTAACAGGCTTATACAAAACTAAGAGGAAATCAAAGCTGTGAAGAGTTATTCGGACCATTATTTGAATAATTCTGTAATAGATACGCGAATAAATTATTTGAATAAATGGATGGGATAATATGTTGCAAATAACGAATAACTATTATTCAGACGAAATATTCAACTAAATTTGAATTTATTCGATTAGTTGTATTAGATAAATATTTATTCGAAACACGACGAATAATACTCAACTCCGTTTCGAATAAATGTGTGGCGAGATAATTATACAGATGACTTTTTTTTTTACTAGAATATTTGCTTCGGATAGTAATTATTCGTTTTTTATAGTGGACTGTTCTACTATATTATTCGAATCATTTATCCGGGTAAATATGCCAGAATTATTCTAATAAGCCTGCGAATAACTTGTGAATAAGTTTGATAGGGGTGAAGAAGTAATGCAAGTAGCTACCTACTTGTCCGAATAAATCTTATTCGCCTTCCTATGCTATTCGAATAAACTCTAAGTCGTCCGAATCAAACTCACCAAGTTGCTTCAAATATTTATTAAGCTATCTGGACAATCTGTGACTAGATAATGCTTTCCTGGCGAAATCTAAACTTTAACGCCACCTATATATAATACATAAAAGTGGAAAAAAGCAATTAAAGGCGTACGAAGAGTTCGATAGGCTATATCGATTATTATAAAATTTAGAATCTCAGGGATACATTTACCACGAAGCAGTCAACCCTGGCAACTTACATTAGCTGCTTAAAAATAAAAACAGAAAGCTGTGAGATCGTAACGACGTAACCTAGCTATCGAGCTTTAAATCGTTAAAAGGCTGGTGAGAGTACACTGAAGCCGAAATATTCAGTGGTACCAGCTGCGCCCGATTCCCGTGCATTCTGAAAATTGTTTGAAAACTCGCGATGTGGCGAAAACTAAATGCCCATCACTACCCTCGGCGAAACCCGCCGGCTGCTTCTCTCCCCTGCTTCTCTCTGCCTTTCTGTTTCTCTCCTTCCCCTCTCTCTGGCCGCTCTCTGGCCGGTTCATTGGTTCATCGTTGCACCGGTCCAGGCTCCGTATTCTTCTCTCTAATTATACCGTTACGTGCAATCGCTCGTGTCAATTAGCAGCTCTTTTCTTCCTGCCCGAATGCAACCCCTTCTTTCGCGGAGGACCCCGGCCGATCTCGATTTTGCACTTCCCCCTCGCCCCTTACACCCTTACACCCCGTAATACCCTTCACGTCCAACGTTCGGGGTCCCCCAACATCTTAAGTCCCCAGCAGCACCAGCCTCCGTCCACTTTAAACGAGTAATAAGTAATATAGAGTAATTTGCAATAATCAACGAAATTTGTTTATTTCTACTGTAATTCACCCGGAAGCAGTGAAAGCAGCCCTTAAAGTTATCGCGTTATTTTTTCGGTTTTTACAAGTATAACTTCATTTTCCCTCAGGCAGGAAACTCGACAATTAATAACTCAATAACTCGACAATTTCCATACTTCTATCTGTTCTATCTCTTACCGTAAAGCCGGGAATCCACCGGGAAGCTGAGCTATGCTATGCTACGTTTTAAAAAAATTAGCTTCGATACATTCTTATGGAACCGTTGCCAGCAAAAGCTAAGCTAAAACATAGCATCGCGTAGCGTAGCTTTGCTTCTCGGTGGATTCCAGGCTTTACAGAGTTATATTAAAAAAAAAAAAATAGAAACGAAAGAACGCTGTTACATTAAGGGCTGATTTCACCCATTCAGAGTAAATTTCAGCAGAGAAAAAGAATTGCGGCTTGCACACTCCAATGTGATCTACACGGAGTTTCATTCAAATCAGAATTTTCGTCTTTTGTATTTTGTACAGAGTCTGGAAGTTGTTGGATGTTACGCGTTACCAACCCCGTTAATTAGTACTTGCTCCTATCTTTTGATACACGGATTGTTGGGGTACACCTAGGCAATACACGTATACGTATATATGGAATACAATGTTTTCGTAAGAACGTGTTTGTGGATATACAGTTATCGCGTTTAAAGGTTGCCTCCCTTCGGAACGAAGCTGGGTCATTAGTAAGAAAGGCAGAACTCGTGTTCACATCTCGGTAAACACGATATACCACTTGTTTCGCGTGTAAACACGTTCTGGTCGGTTAATTAAGCGAGTTCATTTCCAAGTTGCTCCACTGATCGTCAGGGTATCTTTGTTTTCAAATAATACCGCACTCTTGTTACAAAGTAGAGTTGTTGGGGTGGAGAATGACGTATAAGAATGTCGAATAAGCGTTTATGTATTCGCTGGAAACCAATGAGAATTTAATTGAATAGTGTAGGAAGCCGAGTAATCGTTATTCGGATAATTATCTATTTCTGTTATTTGCCTAATATCATACTTTGCATTTATTATTTGCAGAGAGTAGCTGTCCAAATAAATTACCTACTCGATTCAACAATGATAATAATAAAATATTAATAATATGAATATTAATATAATAATATCGGATATCAAAATAAATAAATACATTTATAAATGATAATAACTGTAATTGTTAATATAATCTGACTTATAATTATTATTGTATTGTATAATAAATTATATTATTTTAATATAAATAACGAATAATTATTATCCGGAGGAAATATTCGACTAGAGAGAATTAATTTGAATAATTAATTATCTTATTGTTAGATAAATGTTCATTCGAATCGTTTCGAATGCATGATGCCCAACTCAGTTTCAAAAATCAAAATACAAGCTACTCGAGAATCGTATTACAGACGTTTCGTATAAAATGATTTACCACACAATCGAGAATCTTTTCGACCCTCGAAGCTTCCAAAAGCTTCGCACTAGAATGAAGCCAGAGAAATATTCGTTTCGCCAATTCTTAAGCGGTTTAGTGGTCCTAAAATAAAGTACATAGGGTAGATGTCCCTATTACTGCCACTTTATTTATTCTGCTTAATAAAAATCTAACGTGTAAAGAACAGTGTACAACAATAATATTATCATTAAATTGGGACTGTTCTTATTACTATTAGTATTATTGTTATACATTTTTCTTTATACGTTACATTTTTATTAAGCAAAATAAAGAAAGTGGCAGTAACAGGGGCACTGACAGTAACAGGGACGTCTACCCTATCAGCTTCATAACATTTGCATTCACAAGTGTGTACAGAGAAAAAAAATCCTGTGGTGAATTTTAACATAATACTTCCTCAATTCATCGAAATCCTCGCTCTTCATCTCTTCAAATACTGTTTCAACTCTGAAATTTTCATTCGCCCTGAATGCATCCTAGGGTAAACCAACCAGTAATTGACCGCATACCAGTGAATGACCATTAGGCAAAGGAATGTCGATTATAAATTTAAAAATATTATATGTTTATAAGTGGAGTGTAGTTGCACTTGTAATATCCCATATTTTTAATTACGCGTATTAAGCAAACATTAATAGGTATAATTCTTATTAAAAGTATGCGGTCATTTGCTGGGCTTCTACACGTTTTGCATTTTATAATCGTTTTTTTTTAGAAATTACTATAAGCATAAGTAATTATTTTTATAGAAATTTCAACAAAAATAACCCTAGTAGCACAAAATATTGAATGCACATACATCCAATATTAAAAAGAGGTTCAATATCTTTTTGATATTTAAACATACATACAATATTTATTCTAGATTAAGAAGCAAATATATTTTCCAAATATGCTAGAAATATTCCTTTTATATTATGAAAAAAATATTCTTTTTTCAAACATAAAGTAAATATTTATTTACCGTTTGAAACAAAACATTTTTTCCGAATGTTCGGAAAATGTTCATTTTATATTATGAAAAAAAAAACATTCTTTTTCAAATATAAAGTAAATATTTATTGAATGGTAGAAAGAAAACATTTTTTTCCGAATATTTTAATTTCTAAACCTTTATTTCACATTTTCAGTATGTGTATATAATATTTGGAATCAACATTTTTTTCATATTAAAAAGCGTGGCTAAAAAAATATTTTTTTAATATTTGGAAAAAATATTTAACCAATATTTTGTGCTACTAGGGAAATTTACCATAAATGCAATTTCAACAATTTCAATCTCAAAAGTCCATAAATTCAACAATTCGGTCATTCACTGGTTGCTTTACCCTATATCGTTTCAGAAAACCAGGCATACGTGATTATTATCATACTACAGGAAGAGGAAGAAAAATTGGCGAACTGGTCTTGCACAGTTATAAGAATATGAAGCAATGATGAGATTTATAGGAGTTCAGAAGAGAGGGGAGGGGAGAATTCAAGACTGTTCGAAACGTCACAAGTTGAAGCTCGAAACTGAAAGGATATGAAAACGTTTTGCGAAAGCTTTGTATTCGGTAGTGTTTACAATCTTGCAAGTCTTACGAACTCCTAGAAGTTCTGATAGTCTTAAAATTGTTGTATTTTCAACGTTCGATGCTTTGCTTCTGTTGCTTTTGTATTTACCTACACTGATCTGTAAGATGAACACAATGAAATTCCTCGGTATCATTACGATATCAATTAGCAAAAGTCCAGCGGGTAAAAAGTTTAGACGGTTCTGCACACAGCAGCTAGGTATACAATTAATTATTCTCCTTTCGAAATAAAACGCACCGAATGGTTTGCTCCGACACTCGTCGGAATATAATCGGGTCGTTGTTTAAACGAATGCGAGCCGCCTGCATCCGTAAGCGTGGTGTTACGAAGGAGATGTACGTGTTGCATCGCGTCGAACCAGTCGTGTTCTCCTCATTCGTCTCCGATTAATGCTCCGCAGCGGAGGGTAGTGTTTATTTGTCGTAGCACCGACAGCCGACTCTAACTCTTTCTTCTTCCCTTAATTATACCGTTACGCGTAATCGCTCCCCTTAATTAGCACCCATCCCTATTCTACGTTTCTATTTCTGACCGAACCCCTCGCATCCTCGATAAATCCCGCGACTTATCCCTTTGGATCTTTCCCTCCGCGATCGGGAATAAATATCGCTGTCGATTAGTTTAACGATCATCAAAGACTAGAACGTGTTATCTAGATACCCTTCTTTCTTATGTACAGGGTGCCTCAGAATTATAGGCGAAGGCTTAGCTGGTGAATAAAATTCACGAAGGCGAAGGGACAAGGGTTAGCGTCGTTGGCGTCGTAAACTAAATAATTCCTTTCGGGATTGTCAGCTCCTCGTTTTGTAAAACGAAGTTGTGAAAACAAGTCCTTTATAATGATTAATGCTTAATGATTCGGAGAGTTTGGAGTGTCAACAATTTTAGAATCCAGGAAGGAAGACCATTCGTTAGAAACTTTGCAACTGATGGTTTAAGCAGATTTTTAATATTCGGATTAAAAATAAGAAGCTATTGAACTTGTTGTACGAAGAACTTATTAACTATTTTAATAAAATTCTTTTGCGAGTTCCGTGGGACAGCCAAATTTCTTCCCGCAGCTCTGACACACCCCTTATAGAGGATTTAGAATAAAAGCTGGGCCGAAAGGAAAGTTTGTATTTTCGAACGGAAGGCTCTCTTTGTCGCGCGGGGTAAATTCCGACGAGATTCTCGAGAGGAAACTTTAGAAGGGTAATTTGTCAGCCGAATAACTCGAATAGGGTGACCGACATTACGAATTCTTCCAGTCGGGCGAATGCGTTCAGACATCGATAGGACACTAGTAATTATACTCTATCCCAGGCCCCTCTCGTCAGAAACCTGCAATTGCTCTGACGAATTTGCATACTTCTTGCTGTGAACACGCGCGGTAAATTATAGACCATTTTCTCTCTTCTAACGAAAGGTAATTGGAAGCTAGTGACATTACGCAAATATGGAACACACACACACACACATCTTAATATATAAAGCAGAAAGCTTCTAACATATTTGTGTGTTTGTCTGTCGCCTAAAAACTTTCGAAAGATAAACTCTGGGCTCACGAAATGTGTCTCAGCTCATTATGCTTGACTAATCCAGATGAATGTGACTATTTTCACAAAAAAAAAAAATAAAAAGAGTTTTGTTTTTATAAAATTAGAATCTAAATTTAGGGCGAAGCCGAGTATTAAATATATATGTATATATATAGGGCGAAGCCGAGTATTAATTATATATGTATATATATATATATATATATATATCCATATAAATTAAGATATCACACTGGACAATATTTATTAAATACATTACTTTCATAATGATTGATAAGATTTACTTCGTATTCGTTAAATATTCGGTGACCTCTTGACAGAACTGTATATTATTATTATTATGTATTAGGGTGACTCTTATTTACTCTTGATAAATTTTTTTCCAGATTTTCTTCGGGGCACCGTCCAGAATAGTTCCAAATAATTAAAAAAAAATCTGTGTAAAGTTCGAGCCCGATCGGATAACGGAAAAAGGTGCCCCTGGGCCCTTGAACGTTTAAATAATTATTTAACAGCTCAAAAAGTCGATTTTATATAATATCCTCCAAGTTATTGGTTACATAAAAAAATATGTCAAACAAAAGTTGTAGATCCGGACAAGGAGCATCGTTTATGTTCTATTACTTGTTCTCGCGCGACAAACGGCGACAACTTAGCTTGGCTTCGAACGTTGAATAAACTTTAATCGCGGAATAATTGTGAGAAACGTTGGAAATTCATGGAAGGACTCTAAGAAATTTTACTTCATTTGGTATGTGAAATCGAAACCAGAAAATAAAAGCTGTGAAAAGTAATCGGTCTGTATTAAATATTTTGTGCAAATACAGCAGATATCCTGACACATTCACGGCAAGCAATGTATATAACAAAATCAAATTTTCTTTTCGTCGATATAATATTCGGACATCGCGATGACAACTTTTATACCAATGCGTTGCATCTTACAAATTCCGTTGTTATTTCATTTCATTAATTTTGTAAATGTTTCAGTCTCAGTGCAGGTATCTATTAAAAGAATTGAGCTTGGAAAGCCTGGTCCTTGGAACCACAAATTTGGTACGCGCTTTCAATAAATAAAGCGCGCTGGATGGTTAAACGAAGTATTTACGTAACAAATGCTTAAAGTTGAGCATATATTCAGGCGAAAATAAAATAATAAAAGGGGTGAAAAATATTTAATCCGAAGCCAAATATAATCAATGTTTGTTATACGCGTGGGTGTATGCAAAATGGGATACCCAATTGAAACTCCACGATAATAATAAATGCAATAATTCGCAGTTGCGCGAAAAATATTGCACAGCTTACGGCCGTAGTATCGCGGGTGCGTAGGCACGTACGAATGTACGCGCGAAAAAGTATTATGTTTCGGTATAATCGTGGCCGAGGATTAGAGCAGACACCAAGGCACGAAATCCGCGCTCTTGTTTCCTGCAGCTACAGATCAAGAAGGAGGGGGAAAAAAAAAGAAGAACGTATCCAGAGTATTGTTACTTGGTAGGGTCGATGGAACTGCTAGGTGGCATCTAATGAGAAGGAGCGGACAATGAGCCTTTCCGAGTTAAGTGGCTGCCCTGGGCTGAATACCGGAAGGGTACTATAGTACTCTATGCTCCTACCACCCTCCTTATACCATTCGTTTATTATTCTCACGCCTGCCTCGCGAATCAGACGAGTTACCTACCCGAGAAGTGACAGACTAGGGCTCTACGACGAATGGCACCGTGTGGCTTTCCAAAAAAAATTCAAACCACGAATGTAAAAGATGAGGATGTTATTCAGAGGATTATTTCTGGCACCCAAGGCACAGTGGAGATCTGCAAGAATCGAGAGGTTGAAGAACTTATTTCCTCTTCTCGCCTGACTTTTAAGGGAGTAAAAGTCGTCGCCCACTAGGCCGAAGCGCGGCGACCACGCGTCGCTCATATTACAGAACAGCAGCGACGAACATTTCGCTTTGATAGCCGCGCTTCGCTTCGGCGAAATGGGCGACGGCCTTTACTCTACTACTACGGCTTCTGGGTCTTTTTCGACCCACTCTCGCGTTCGGGTTTCTTTGAAGACCCGCCTAACTTTGTGAGAGACGTATAAAGAAGTTGTTGCGAATATCTCGCCGGTGATGATGCAAAACCGCGTGTGAGCAGTTTGTAAATACCGCGGATCTGCATAAGTAGCAATATTGATATTTCGCGCCCACGGTTGCCGAGCGCCGTTTCGCTTTTTCTAAAAGTCACGCCATTGATGTTAGTATTTATTACAAGGAGTGCTAAAACGGTCCCAAAAAAAGTTCAGTCAAATAAGGGAATGTTATCCCTCAAGGAGGCTAAAATATTAAGTTTTCTCTTCCTCCTGTTAAATCGGTAAAGTGCAGATCCGCGGTATTCAAAAACTGGTCATACGCGGTTTTGCACTATCGCCGACGAACTGTTTCTTGTGGTTTGACTTCATGTCGGATGTGTAGCTGAAGAAAGTTACAACGAAGTTTTAATAAATTCAGGTACTTGGTACATAATGCTGTTATTATTGTTAGTATATTTTAGCAATGATAAAAAGTTTAACTGTTTGTATTATTAATATTGTATTATTGATATATTCTCCGATTTAGGAGAAATATAAAATTATCTCTTTATCCTTTTTTATTACATCATATTACACTGTACAATCAATCATACAAACAACGGTACGTTATTAAAAACATTATAGCTGTTCCATTTTCGTCCAATTATTTTGATATTTGCTTACCCAATTAACCTCGCGAATTACTTCATTTAAATTGAAACATGAAAATTATTTGAAATTTTAGTACAACTTTCCTTCTGTACATTATCTGGTTTCGTAATAAAAATAACAGCTCTGCGCATCGACAGCCAGTATAAGGATAGCTTAGTGTTACATAGTGTATATTTTACTTCAAACCTTACTCGTATGTATTAAGTAAACTTGAATCTCAGCCCGGTTTCACACGACGATACATTATGATATCATTACCGTTCACACGGCGATACTCGAGAAAACAATGAAAATCGGTATCCATTATACGCGCATCCCCGTGTGAAACCGGGCTAAAATGTATATTAACTAAATTTTAAAACAATTTAGCATCGTAAGCTAAATTGACATTAATGATGTCATAGAACTTCAACTTCATGGTGAACTGATGCTTTAAGTCTTTTATATTGGGCGAATTCCACTTACGCCCAAATCGCCGGTGATTTTCATTAAGCTAGGTTCTCCCGTACGCGACTGGACGCATCGTCGAGAACTTCAAAGTCGATTTTCTCGAAAATGAAGCGCGATAACAAAAAATTTTATTCCTTTTTCTCGACTTATGTACTTGTTATAAATCGAAAAGAAAGAGTAACTTTTTTTCATATCGCGCTTCCTTTTCGAGAAAATCGACTTTGAAATACTTGACGTTGCGTCCAGTCGCGTATAGGAAAACCTAGCTTAATGAAAATCGCGGGCGATTCGGGCGTAAGTGGAATTCGCCCATTGTAGATTAAAGAAAGAAAGTAACTTGGAACTTTTGAAACTGTGTAATTCTATTATAACTTAATCGCATAGAAAAAGAAATGTACAATGAGTGGATGAATTTATTATAACATGTCTGAGATTAGACAACTCTTCTGACTTCGAAGAATCGTTTTAGATAGAAAATTTGTCCTATCGTCATACAAATCAGAACCATAGCTTCAAAGACAGCCCACACAACTACACGGAAATTGGTGCTTTCACTGATGGCCCTATGATTTCGATCACGGACCTGACAACAGAAAAGAAATTTTATTAAATGCGTCGAGTCACTGCTCGTGCCCATCAACTATAAGAAACAAAATAATAAACTACCTGCATGTATTCTTGCTCGTTTTTTACTCCCCACAGACTTGTACTTAATTCTTTAATCATATCATCTATTTTGTTATGATTCGTGTCGTCTGCATTCTGTCCGTCGGACGTATGCTCCGAAGGCTTAGCATTCTCACCAATGTCCATATTAAACATTACAAGTTTCGGTGTCATGCTGCTCTTTTGGTTAGCAAAGCAGTATGTATAAATACCAGGGAGATCTGCGGCAAATGTATATTTACCACTGCTCTCTTGATCGCCTTGATAAATTATCTTCCCATCTGGCCCGATTATTTTTACATCTATATCCAAAAATCCACCTTCTGCTATTTCAAATGTCAGGCCTACAAAAGGTATTGAAATTACGCAAGGGGTTGAACAAATTTAACAAACTGTATAATTCAAACAAGCTAATGGTATATAACTGATACCAATGAGTAATATAAATAGACTATAAGAAAAGTATCGTAGAAACATCTACAATTATAATTACTGAGGACATTAAATTAATGTCATGCATGAATCTATATATCGCGGATCTACAAAAGTAGCAATATTCAAATTTCGTGCTCACGGTTGCCAAGCACTGTTTCGCTTTTTCTAAAAGTCAAAGAGGAAAGCTGGGAGACGCAGCCGGGCCGGAGAGTTGGTCGAAACAGTTGATTCTTAGAGAATTAATTATTCTGAACCTTAACACTCTTTTACATATACACAGATGTAGAGTCTGAATATAGCCATTCGACCAACTCTCCAGCCCGACTGCGTCTCCCGGATTTACCCTACCATTGATGTCAGTATTTATTACAAGGAGTGCTAAAACTGTCCCAAAAAAGTTCAGTCAAATAAATCCCTTAAAATGGCTAAAATATTAAGTTTTCTCTTCCTCCTGTAAAATCGGTAAAATGCAGATCCGCGATATTCGCAAACTGCTCAAACGCGGTTTTGCAATATCATCGACAATATGACAAAACTCCAAAATAACATTTTACTTTATTTCTACGATACCGCTATGTTAACGTTTAACATCTTTTGATGCAACATCTTGTATGAAATAGATTAACAATGCTATACTCTGATGGAAAAGTTGATTAAAAATTCATTATCGATAAGAATGAATACCGACAATGTCAAAATGTATTTCAAACACGATGTCAAATCAATATAGTTGCAATTTATAAGTTAACAGATTTAAGTAAATGGAAATTAAATTGACCTAATTACCGCAAATAAAATAACTGTAACAGATTAAGTACAACTTAAGTATAACAGTTTACGACGTGCAATGTAAGTAGCATATACTTTTTGTAATAATGAATCTTCATTAAACCTTTACATAGTTGAATTTTATAAATCGATATGATTCGAATCCAACACCAGTGACATTGTTCTTTGATATGATAATTGTATACTGTATAGTTAATAAAATAATACTACTAATAGCAATGACAAACAGAACTGTTCTGACATAACAAAAATTCTCTTAGACACGGAGAAATGACCGAAGTTAAGATTTATATCGAAACAACGCGGCTACTTTGTAAGAAAAGGTACTTCTAAAAGATTGAAATTTTCTCGTAGAAAATCATTTCGAAAAAAAGAAGTGCCGCAAGGAGAAACTAACCCATTTTCGTGCCCATCTCCACTCTGTCGAAGAAACATTCTTCGGCATGTGCATCTACAGTGATGAAATAGCAGCTTGCATTTGTGCTTAGAGTAATTAAGCATAAACACGAAACGAGCCACCTCATTTTATCAAATTACACTGTGAACCAATTAAAAACGACATATGCTATTTCAATTCCCTGCCACTTCAGAGCGGCATGTTGCTACCACAGCGCCACGTATGCATTTTATCATGAAATTAACAGTGCATGTAGATGTACGACCCCCGTAACGACTCCTCATATCATTCTTTTGGCAAAATTTAGTCAGGGGTACAATCCACCGGAGGCGCTGGAATCAATATAGTTGAAAGAATTTGGTAACAGATGGCGCTGATTAGATTATTTTGTGGGGTTTTGCGTTAGAACGTTGTATGCCTGTATGATTGTATCGCGCGCGAGTTTGTAATTTATAGAATGAATGAAGTGTGTTATTAATGTTTTATAATTAATTATTCTTTTGTCATAAATATTTATCAGTTGTTAAGGTTTTGTTACATTATCTGTACGATACATAATATATTCTGTTCTCCAACCATAAGGACGTGTTCTAGTAATTCTTTCTAATCAGACATCCGTCACAATTTCGTGGCGGAATCAGGCAGGTTCATGGACATAGCAATATAGCATCGACATAGGAATATAGGGACGTAGCAATGGTTGAGGAGGGCGCAGCAACTCCGGGGAGAGTGGAACTATGGTAACGTGGTATGTACACTAGCACAGCCGACTCTACTACTAGCCATGCTGAAGCCAAAATGGCAACACTGTGGGAGTCCGGTTTCGACATAGGGATATATCTATATATATAGGGATATATATCTATATATATAGATATATATCCTATGTCGAAACCGGACTCCCGCGGTGTTGCTATTTTGCTTTCAGCACGGCTAGTAGTAGAGTCGGCTGTGACACTAGGCGCCAAATCGGTTTCCCTTCGGAAATTAGGCAAAGTTGCATGTCACTAGAACCACTAAATTATACCTAGTGACAACTTTGGCCAAATTTCCGAAGGGAAGTCGATTCTGACGCCTAGTGTACAGGCCCACATCGCACAGACGTCTTAAAGATGCCAATTGTACGTTAATTTTTGGTCTGGACAACTTTAGGGCGTCTTTTGGGCGTCTTTAGACGCCTGTGTGCTATCTGGGGGATGTCCCAAAATTCAGGGACTTCCCGGGACGTGCAGTATCTACACTCCATTCCATATAAGAGCGGACCCACGTCCCTACCGATTTACGACCGATCTGCGCAGCTCCCACCGATCTGACACACGCGATTGGTCGTAGCACTTTCTCCGCCGGTTTCCTATCAATCAACAGCATATCCCTGCACAGAACGAGTTCGCTCTGAAGTGGAATGCAGTGTAGAAGTCCCACAATATTTGGACACCCTGTAGACGAAGCATTTGTGCTTCAGTTGAAGTTGAACGTGATGACGAAACCACAGCCGACTCTACTACTAGCCGTGCTGAAAGCAAAATAGCAACACCGCGGGAGTCCGGTTTCGACATAGGATATATATCTATATATATAGATATATATCCCTATATATATAGATATATCCCTATGTCGAAACCGGACTCCCACAGTGTTGCCATTTTGGCTTCAGCATGGCTAGTAGTAGAGTCGGCTGTGACGAAACGGTAGACAACAGGTGCGTTCAGCAGATTCAACTGTTGAGTGATTTCACTAGACTTTACTCTCGTCGACCAATGAACGTGCAACATCAGAGTAAAATCTAGTGAGATCACTCAACAGTTGAGTCTGCTGAACGGTTGTCGGTAAGAAAGCGACTAATCTACTAACAACTTCACTTCCTACCTTCTAGATGTCGTTTCAAAACCGCGTAAGAGGCTCCACCTGCAATCTGGGTTAGTGTATTATGGAAGCACAATATCGCGATGTTACCGAGCGTCGCCGAGCATGTTATTGCAACATCGTTGGATCCCGATTTGAAGTAGACCAAATAGAATTTATTATATCATACCTACTCATACATGTATTATCGGGCAAAGTTTATTTTGTGATTTATAACTTAAAGCACGTATTTTCGAAGGCACTCGAAATATTATAAAAAATTCGAACATGTAAATAAGAATTATTGTTAAGCGTTCTTGACAAATAAAAAACAGAAAACATGAGTGGTGTGTGCTGTCGAAATTTCATAACACGAAATAGTTTCGTCCGTCACCGAAGGCCAGACTTTTCCACATTATACTTATCATGTAAACATGTACATAGCAATTCTGAACCGTAAGTTGAAATATGTATTAACGAATGCATTTGTTACTATTATTGTTACGTATTATTGTTTGCGTAGCGTGACACCAGTAAAGCTGGCGTATGCTTCTTACGAGTCGATGAATGGAAACAAAGATAATCCCAAACATCCTATCATGATAATGCACGGCCTTTTCGGTTCGAAAAACAACTGGAGTACATTATCGAAAGCAATTCATCAACAAACAGATCGTAAGGTAGATACATGGACATCGTGTAAAATGAGGAGTACTTGGAATTACTTTATAGGTGATAACTATAGATGCAAGGAACCATGGAGATTCTCCGCATTCGACGGACATGACTTATCAACATATGGCGCAAGATATACTTCAACTTATGAGCGACTTAGGATTCAAAAAGTCTGTATTAATAGGGCATAGCATGGGAGGTTCTACAATGATGTATACAGCTTTACATTACCCAGAATTAGTAGAAAAATTAATAGTAGTAGATATGTCTCCAGTGAGAACTGGTACCAACCCGGTGGAGATTGGAAAAATATTCCATGCGATGCGTACGGTGAATCTAACTGGAAGTACAACGTTAACGAAAGCACGCAAAATAGCAGAGGAACAACTTACAAGCGCTGTTAAACCTTTGCCCGTGCGTCAGGTAAATAGTTATTTCTTATATCGTTATTGACCTACTTTGCTGTATTTCGCATAAATTTAACTAACGTTTCGCTATAGTTTTTAACAATGAACATAGTGGAAGCAGATATGGGGAAATACAAATGGCGGATTAATTTACCTGTATTGGAGCAGAAATTTCCAAAAGAGCTAGCTGTGTTTCCACGTGTTCAAGCAAAAGTTTACACAGGGCCAACGTTATTTATAGGAGGATCTAATAGCGATTACATAAAAGTAGACGATCATAATAAAATCAAGCAATTATTCCCGTCTGCTGAATTCGTTTATATAAATGGAGCTAGTCATTGGGTTCATGCTGACAAACCAACTGAATTCCTGAAGAACGTTGTCAGTTTCATTAATCGGCCACACACATAACTGTTATCTTAATGTAAGGAAAACGCAAACAGTGTTTTGTAAACATATACATGTATTTATGTGAAATTTATAACATTACAGATAAAATAAGTGAAAAATAGCGAAGCAAATATAATTGTACACAGTGTAGAGAAATTATGAATTCTACGTCGGTTAAGGTAAGAATCTGAAAATTCTTTTCAACAATCTCTGTGTAGGTAAATGTAGGAGTAGCGGTCCTTGTAAATGTGCATGCCTAAACCGAAGAGAGCGTCGTGAGGCGCATCTGTGGGAATAGTAATGATTAAATTTAACATTACTATTGCGTGAGCGACAGGCAAAGACATTCTACAGGCTCCCGTTATTTCCAAAGTTCCTCTTAATTCCTTCTAAAAGATACCACTACTGCTAGGTTTACCCATAGTCTCATATTTGTTGCATTTAAGTAAAACCTACATGTTCAATATTTTTCAGGTAAAAAGACATTTTATCAAAACTGAAAGGCAGTTCCAGAGGAGGCCATGCTTTAATTAAAAAATAAATAATCATCTGAAAAATAGAATTCGAGTAAGGTGTTTCTCTTTTACCAAAGCATAGAATGCTTGATCGGTTTTAAATCGAACGCGAAAGCGTTCGGTGACATAGATTCAATTGAAAGGATAAAAATTGTATATAATGCAAAATTTACATTTAAACATTAATGTGAGAATTTAAAGAAGTTGAGAATTCGTGTAAGAAATAAAACTATAATTTTGAATTAGTTAAATGCGTGCTACTATTATCACAATCGTTTTTGCAAAGTACGAATTCCTTACTAACTTTCGTTCGCATTCGACAAACCACGTACTAAAGTACATCGTGCGTATGCCCACCGTTATACGCATAATCTGCTTTATTGTGCATTACCAACTGATTGTCCACGAAATAAAATGAGTCCGAACGTGTTTCAAATGGATTTGCAATCATTTCAGAAACTGCAAGATCATTTTTAATAGCCATATGAGAATTGAATTAACATTTTCATCTATCAAGTAAACGTATTTCTCACTTACTCAAATCAGCAGGCAAAGTAGGAAACTCGTAAATGTGCTCACAGGTGTTCTTGCTGTTTGGTATACAAAATCCAAATTGAAAGTCAAAGGTTTTTAGCAATCTGTCTCGAAAGAAGTGACGCTCGATCATTCGAAAATTATTCACTGGTTTGGAACCCACGAGAAACTCGATCGTAGCTCCGACAGTCTTTAATTTAAGAAATTGAGGAGTAAATTGGTAACGTACAAAGCGGCCAGTATTTGCATCCTCGCAACCAGACTCTTCGCATTCGGGTTCTACGTCTTGATTGGAATCGCACTCTACAATACGGATAAAGAATTCGTGATCCACGATCGCTACGACGATACCGAGCTTACATTATTATGACGACTACGAACCAGTAGCTGGCGGTTTAGTTATTTCGAATAATACCGCTCCCGTTTCCAGATCTCTGATTTGGAATTTTGTGAAATCTATATCGTAAATATTTGCCTCGGGAGAGCACAGGTATTCTAAAAGTAATAAACTGCGATAGAAAATGTCAATACTATGTTACGGTAATTGCGGATAATAGTAAAGCTATTTAGTCCGAGGAATTCGTTATTACATAGCGGTGCATTAAAACGGGAACGCTTACTATCGGTAATTATAGGCAAGCACAGCACCATTTCCGGGGTTATAGGTGTTTCTTCAATATTCCCATTATCGGCATTCTCCTGATCTGCCAACGGTGTAAACTGAACAATAGCTTCGTTTGATTTGTTTTCGCTATCGACACTCATAATTTAAACGTAATTAGACCATAACAATACGAGTTACCACTTCAATGTAAATATCATCTATGACAAGCTTGGAGTGTTACGCGCCAAGATGATATCCATTGAATAGGATTCAGTGATCTTTCGCATAATTCGTGAAAAACGTTCTATCCGATATTTTCGATCGCGACGATGCCTATCCATAAGATGCCATTTTCGTCGTCTAAACTTTGTCGCATCTCTCCTCACTTCACACGACAACTAACGCGCCACGTAAACCACGCAAAGCATATCAATTGTAAATATCCCAAGACTGTACTCTACGACAGTAGAGAAACCACCCTTGGCGAATTCCGCTTACGCCCAAATCACCCGTGAGTTTCATTAGGGTGAGTTTCCTTATACGCGACTGGACGCATCGTCAAGAATTTCAAAGTCGATTTTCTCGAGAACGAAGCGCGATATCAAAAAATTGTTCTCCTTTTTCTCGGCTTATTTATTTGTTATGAATCGAAAAGAAAGAGTAACTTTCTTTCATATCGCGCTTCGTTTTCGAGAAAATCGACTTTGAAATTCTTGACGATGCGTTTAGTCGCGTACAGGAAAACCTAGCTTAATGAAAATCACGGGCGATTTGGGCGTAAGTGGAATTCGCCCCCTATTGTTTAACAGCGATGGTAACAAAAAATTACTAGCAATCTTTTTTCAAATAATACAATTACTTTAATTCACCTGAATTTATCTGAATTCACCCGAATTCGTCCGTTCACCCGATTCACCGTCCGAAACAATTGGCAAATGAGACTATTATCTCCGTTATATCTTAAATCTTATTTAAAGATCAACACTGAAGAAGAAAGCCTTGTTATGTTAAAAATAGCCGTCTCTCTCTGTATTTTGACAATTAGTAGGAATTAGTACTTTTGTAACGCGTCTTAGATTTATTCACTATCAGTTTGATAGGGATGTCAGAATTGTCAGTTCAGTTGACACCATTTGACACTGTCAGATGCTGTCAGACTTAACCTTACCTTTGTTGAGTTTGTCACGCTCCACATACTAATTGATACTAATGAAGGTTCTTATTCACGATCGCTCGATCGCCCCATTTGAATCCGCATTTCTATTTAATCGTGTCACTAGTGGCAGGCGCGGGTGCTAGAGGACTTTTTAAACTCTGTGCTCATTCCGCGTAGGTACATGATAAATAAACGATCATGTCTAATCAGCCTCAAAAGTCTAACGAGCCTTACCGCGAGTTGGAGGAGTTGCGGGGTTCCGAATTAAACGCTAATCCAGAAAGTACCTCGAGATGCGATAGAAGTTTTGGAAGCAGCGTGGAACGTTCCATGGAACTATCTTCCGTAGTAGTAATCCCAGATGGTATACTGTTTTTACAACACGCATATATTATTAGTATTAAGGAACTCGAGATTATTTGAATACACAAACTGTTTTTATGTCTGTTTAAAATATTACTGACACGTTTTATGTACAGGGTAATCTGCTTACACTTGTAAAGGAATGGGTAACTGTAAGTTGTGTAAATATCTTACTATATGCATGGGAAAGTAACACCGAGTTTAATGGGACTGCTCCGATTAACGTTCGTTATAAGCGACAAACTTTCTCTGCGAGATACTTAACAGAATCTACTCAATATTTCTTCGAACGTGGATTGGAAAGTTACTAACGATTAATTTTATAAATGCGTCTACAGCAATGACTTCGTTTATGCCATCTAAGTAACTTGAACATTTATACCTACTTTTACGTAACATATCTCCGATTAACAAATTAGATTACAATTGTACAGTATTGCGTTTATGTATTGTGTTTAACTTATTACAGTCGAATGAATTTCTTTAACTCACGCCGACTGCTCTGGATTTAATTCATGAAATGTTCTCTATATTAAGTGTATATAGATTGTTTAACACTATTTGTTATGGAAAGTATCTTCATTTTACGCAACTAATTAAGCATGGTAGAATGTAAATCGACTTAATTCTTATTTTAAATAGCAGTATATTTCATCGAGATTTCAATATTCATTCGTACTTATCAACAGACACGTTTACTGTGATCCAAGCTATCAATGCATTAGGATTTGGAAAATTTCAAGTCAAATTATCCTTATTTACGGGTCTCTGTTGGATGGTAGACAGTATGGAAATAACGATATTGAGTATTCTGAGCCCGTCGTTGCATTGTGACTGGGGTATAACTAGGTATCAACAAGCTTTGACGACTACGGTAACGCCCTTCGATAAATCGTTTATACTTTGTAAAGACGTCATGATTATTTTGAACGTAATATATCATTGGAATTAATGCAGGTTGTTTTTCTTGGTATGATGCTAAGTTCAACATTTTGGAGTAATTTAAGCGATAGATATGGCAGCAAGCAATCCTTAACTCTATGCGCGATATTGTTACTTTACTACGCATTTCTCAGCTCTTTCGCGCCAAATTTCCTTTGGATCTTGTTGCTCAGAGGATTAGTTGGCTTTGCTATTGGTTGTGTACCACAATCGTAAGTATTTGGTAAGTTCCGCCAATGAGAATACAACTGTGTTTGAAATAGATTCGAATAACTCTAATCCATGCTATTTCAGCGTAACATTGTACGCGGAGTTTCTTCCAGCAAAGCAAAGGGCAAAATGTGTTATCTTATTGGATGTGAGCATGATTAAAGATGAATCTTAATAACATACATACTTAGTTCGCATGAAATAATTACTTCTTTGCAGTGTTTCTGGGCACTCGGAGCCTGTTTCGAAGTGGCGATAGCATTAGCGATAATGCCAACTTTTGGTTGGAGATGGCTTCTCATTCTGTCAACGATACCGCTTCTTGTATTTGCTATGATCACTCCGGTGAGTGAAGATAAATGAGTAATATGTACAATGAAAATTATATCGCACATCTTGCACTGTATCCTCGAATAGTGGCTGCCAGAATCTACGATATTCGATATGACAACTGGAAGAATGGACAGAGCCGTCTCGACATTGGAGCGAATAGCAAGAGAGAATAAGAAACCTTTGCCACCGGGAAGATTAGTCATGGACCGCTTTTATCAAGTTAACCATGGTAAACTGAAAGATGTGCTGAGCAAAGAAATGTACAGAACGTCCACTTTACTTTGGCTTGTATGGTAAATATTTCAGTTCCAATTACATTTCTGTCGCATACGTAAGCACGTATCGCTGAAAAATTAACAACGGAAGCTATACTTCTAGGATGAGTACCGCATTTTGTTATTACGGTGTCGTACTGATGACTACAGAGCTATTCCACACATCATCCGAGCAGTGTAGTACTTGGGGAAACGAAAAGGAGGATGTCTGTCAATTAGACTGTCGCCTGGAACGTAGCGATTACATCGATCTCCTTTGGACGACATTGGCTGAATTCCCTGGAATTTTCTCCACCATTTTCGCAATTGAGAAAATTGGCAGAAGGAAAACGATGGCTTTTCAGCTAGTAATGTTTGCCATGCTGATTTGCTTTCTAGGCAGAGCATGCCTATTGAGCAGAGCAGCATTGACGCTCGCGATCTTTCTAGCCAGAGGATTGATCGCTGGCGTGTTTCAAGCAGCTTACGTGTACACGCCAGAGGTATACCCAACGCACTTGCGTAGCATCGGGGTCAGTACTTGCAGTGCCATGGCTAGAATCGGGGCAATGGTCACACCATATATAGCTCAAGTATTTCTTCAATGGTCTATAACTGGGGCGATGGCAATATACGCTGTGACAGCATTATGCGCTGCTACAGCTACCCTCGCTTTGCCCGTTGAAACGAAAAGTCAGTCGTTAAACGATTCACCTCAAGAAACTAGGTGAATCCATTTCAGTCTTCCCTTCCGCGGTATTGTTCAGATGGTTTATAAAAGCGTTTTGCTGGAACGCAAATTATTGGATCGACGCAGTCTCTTTTTTTTTTTTTATAACGAAACAGAGCTCGCTCGTATTTATTGATATCCGTTTATTCCAGTTTAGGATCATACAGTTACATATATAATATATGTACATAATAAGTTATCTGTAGCGTCTGATCGATTTTACTTTATAAATTCATAGGACAGATAAGAGATAAACTATACATATCACATCGCAAGTTATTCAATACGTATGCCTTCTTTTCTAGCATGTCGCAGGTGGTTAAGGCGGCTGGCCAGCGCGCTACGAATCTAGAGATCGCGGGTTCGAGTCCCGTTGAGGCGACTTCGTCCTCCCTTTTTCCGTGATCCTACATTTGGTGTCAGAAGTGGGATGGGGGGGAGCACCGATCGCCACACGAAGCCCCGTCCGTTTAAGGTCGCTTGTCTGCGACGCGAAAAATAATAGACACCACGGTCGTTGTCTGCGACGCGAAAAATAATAGCCACACGGTCGTTGTCTGCGACGCGAAAAATAATAGACACACGGTCGTTGTCCGCGACGCGAAAAATAAAGTGACACACGGTCGTTGTCCGCGACGCGAAAAATAAAGTGACACAAGTGCGACGAAATGTCATTCGAGGACGAATGACGTCGCAGGATGGCCGAGTGTGGGATCAGGAACCTCCACCATAAGAGAGGACACGGAATAACGAAGATCGGGGGGAAAGTCGGCGGTAGCCGAGGTGGTTAAGGCGGCTGGCCAGCGTGCTACGAATCTAGAGATATATCGCGGGTTCGAGTCCCGTTGAGGCGACTTCCCTTTTTCCGTGATCCTACATGTATTTGCGTTGAATGTAATAAATGTCAATAGTAGAGTTTAGCAATACATGGGAAATGTAGAAAGACTGATATAAAATATTAATACGCAACAGAAGTGCCAAAATGCACAATCGTGCAGGATTAGTGTACACACGCGATGAATCATGATTTTTCTTGATTTTTTTACTTTGACACTGTAAAAATAACAATGACGTAGAACTAAAACTTCTACTTTTATTACTTAAATAGATGCAGAGACGAAGAATACTATTTTAAAAGTTTCGCCTAATTCTCACGATTATTTCCTGAACAAATCTTACATATGTATTTGTACAATAAAAAAGATGTTGAGATATATTAACTTACTTCTTCATTTTCTCACCTAGCTCTGGAACCTCGCATAAAAGACTATCGTCGAAATACGAAAATTATAACAAAGTGATGGGTTCGTTGAAGTTTTACTGGAAAACCATACGGAATTTTACGTAACATTACAGTTTGCATGTTGATAAACCAGCAGAACTTATAGCATTAGAAGTATGGAAAATATTTCCGACAATAAGAATTTTTACTACTTTCACATCTGTTTAGTATTTGGAATGATAATAAATGTTGCAATAGTATTTTAAATGTTCTATTATAATAATTGCCGCTACGCTAAAGGAAATAGGCCTTGGTCATCAAATGTTTCCTTTATCCAATGTTTTACAATCGCAATGCAGAACGATTAAATATTCCCGTTAAGGTTGATTTCATATAGATTGAATATACGACAGCAATTCTTCCTTCAAATATCCTGCAGAATCGTCCGTTTTCTCCGCTGCACTTCCGTCAGTGAATATTAGAAGAGCAGCAGGAAACAATTCCAATTCGAGTAATGTCTTATCGAAAGTCTCCTCGTTGAATGTTAATCCAGTTAGCCTTCTTAAAGTGAAGGGCCTCTCATTATTCGCCAAATTCTCACTGACGAATTCCACTACGCTCTTGAAATTTTCGTGAACCGAAAAAGTCCCTTGTAGAATAATGTTGTCGGGAAATCGGATGCGAATCAACGAGAATTTATACTTCCTAAGCGACTGCTTCTCATCCCTCTCTCTCATAGCTTTTGTTCTCAGCATTTGATTCAGTTCAACAGCCTCGCTTCTGTTAATAACAAACAGAAAGATATACAAATTTGATATGATCAATCGTACACTCTCCTGTATTTCGTGCAAAACAATTACACGCATAATTACCGAAGTTGCTGTTCTCTTTTTATTTCCTCCGAAGTTATGTTGAAAAAACTCGGCGGCAATTCATTTCTCTCGTTTGCTTGCATAGGTAGCAATACTTGAAGGTTTCTGTCTAATTCAAGCGGAATGGTTTCTGCAGACTTCAATGCTTCGCACAGCATGGTGAGGTCGTTTATGTCACAATTCTCTGGGTTCCAAACCAAGAAATCCTCCTCTATGTCATTATTCGGCAACGTCATTTGCCGGAAGCCAGCAGCATTTAGGAATTCTAATGTACCTTCTATTGGGAGCACTTTGTCCTTAAAAGTATCAATGGATTTATGCTTTAAAATTGCTTTCAGACTTATCACGAAAGAAACCTAATAGAAATCTTGTTTCCTTCTACAAATCTAAGACGGACTTCACATATACAGTATATTCTTACATTAGTGAACGTTTCGATTGAGTTGTTAAACTGGCAGTATATATAATTGACATGTAAAAATATATGGAGAAGTGCATTTTAAAAGATATTGAATAGACATTTTCAATAATCAAAGTTTTCTAATACATTTACCGTGAATGTATAAAAAAGAGAAAGCTCTTTAATTATCTTTATAGGCTTACGTCAATGTAGCTAAGGAAATGAAAGATTTTTATCAAGACTTCTTTTCTTACAACTCTGTTAATAAAATAACAATATTACTTGGAATATTCTATTATGCATTCTAATTTTTCTGTATTTTTCCGCCTCTGGATTATTTATGATGTTTTCTAAATACTTTCCGAGTGTTTCGACACAGTTGTTCACCCTTTCTTTCCCGGTGTTGCAGTTTTGTATGATCAAACAGGCTGTTAAACCAGCCTCTTCGCCTTTTAATTGCTCATACAGAAACTCTCTTATTTTTCTCTTCCACTCATCTTGTGATAATATTTCACTCGATAAATACGGACATCGAAAATATACACCAGCAACTGCTAGCAAAGAACTGTCTTTGTTCTCATGTTTAGTTTCTGTTTTTGGTTGTGCCTGTTCCTTTTGTGCTTTCCGCTGTGTGTTCCTTTCCTGTTCCAACTCGCGTTTTACTTGAGCCTTTATAGCCGCATACGATCTGCAAGCAACGTAGTTGAATAAAACATTCCTCTGGCAATGTTTACACTCATCACATTAATTAAAGCATCACCTCTAGGAGCCCGAAAAATAGGGTAAGTTCACATGGTCATAACTCCGGTAAAAATAGTTGTATCGATATTTTGAAAATATGGTTTGAATGCGTGGAATCTCTACTTTCAGCTGCTTTTTCAAATTTTAGATGCATTGCTTTTTGGCAAAGTTATAGCAATATAAAGAGCACTTGGTCAATTTTAAAAAATTTTCTTCAACTTTGCGATGTTCCACGGGGAGTATGGATTTTTTAACACAAAGTCCATTTAAACCAGTCGAAAGTGGCTACTTTCCTGTGTAAAAAGAGAGTACCAAGTTTCTTAAGACATTGATGTTCCGGTTTTCCCTCCTGGAGATACAGCGAGTTGAAGAGAAAATGGAATTTGTGCAATTTTTAAGCATATTTTGGAAAGAACATCAGAGATCGAAATTTTAACCGAATCGAAAAAGTCGAAGATGCGTCTTAAAGTGAAAAGACTGACCTTTCTATTGCTTTTTTCATGAACGTTCTACGATGATTTGTTCGCTTGCTAGAAGCAATTAAAGTAAAAAAAAAACGATTTTTAGTTCAAAGTTGATTAGTTCGGCCAAGGAAAATCGCACAAGAAATTTGTTACTCTCTTTTTACACAGGAAAGTAGCCGCTTTCGACTGGTGTAAACGGAATTTATGTTAAAAAATCCATACTCCCCCGTGGAACGTCGCAAAGTTGAAGAAAATTTTTTAAAATTGACCAAGTGCTCTTTATATTGCTATAACTTTGCCAAAAAGCAATGCATATAAAATTTGAAAAAGCAGCTGAAAGTAGAGATTCCACGCATTCAAACCATATTTTCAAAATATCGATACGACTATTTTTACCGGAGTTACGACCATGTGAACTTGCCCCTATTTTTCGGGCTCCTGGAGGTGATCCTTTAATTAATGTGAGGAGTGTATATAGTGTACTTACTAAACTGAAAAGCACGAGAAAGCCGAAAATACACGTTAATATTCCTTTTTTATGTAACTTACGTATTAAATCTAGTTATATCATTTCCTTTGGCTTCTAGTCTGGCCAAAGCAGCTTGACCAGCTATTTTAGCTTCTTCCGTGGGTTCTACTCGTTTTATCGGTTGCGCTGTCTGTGCAGATGCTGTGGCGCTGGATGATTCTGATAATCTGTATAAAGTAATTTTGTATGCTAAACATTCCATCAACAGTTCTATTATATTTTTGTTACATATCCAAAAATCTCCTTTCAATTACGCTACGTAAAGAAATACTCATTATTAAATAAACAGGGTTGTCCAGTATTTGACATCTTAATCATTCTATAAGTATGGAAATCAAAATTCATTTAACAAAAGAATTTAATTTAATCCATTTCTTAATGATACAATAAAATCTTTTTCGGAGCACCACCAGTGCTTATGAATGCAAAGTCATTAACATGTTTATTGAGAGAGTTAATTTCGGGACTCAGTGTCTATATAATTGTATAAAAAATCGGGAACAATTGGTAAAAGATATCGGGAAATGTAAGTTAGCACTTGGAGTAAACACTGTCTTCGTTACTACGCCTCAAAAATTTGACGCAAGAAACATATGTCCCATATCGTAGCAGACAAATGAATAATTCCATAAGCAAGCACCCACAATTTTGCCAATAAGAAGATGGTAACAAATACTGGATGGTTCTGTATATGTCAACTACAAATGATTGTGGGTTACGCTACTTTCTGTATGGTCTAGAACAGTGGTGCGCAACAAAAAGAGAAACAAGGTAAAGGAACGAATTTGCATCAAGCGTCTGAAAGACATAGCGAGACAAAGTATCAACGAGTCGCGCGTCGTCTGTCTCGGCCCCCCTCGAAATAAAAATTCTGGGTGCGCCACTGGTCTAGAAGCCGATAACAAATAGACCCTGAATATTATGATTAATTACTGAAAATTATTGAAGAGAAAAAGGTCATAAAAGATAAAGGCATAAAGTCATATCTATTTCCCCTGTTATCGTTACAAAGATAATATCTGTGATCAAAAAGCTTTATTATATTATACTGTAACAAACTTTACTTGCATCCTTTCCCAGCGCTCATAAATTTTGTATCCAATTTCTTTTTCTGAAAGAACAATTTGATCTTGTCCGTCATAGTTGGGAATTATTTCAATATCACAATGTATCGCAATGAGTAAATTATATCGATACGCCTTCCTCGTTACCAAGACAATCTATTGGCTTTTTTAACGAAACAGGAAATCTGTAACGGAGACAGAAGCTTTATATATCTTCGCTATGACGCGAGTTAATTCGATTACAATAAGTACAACTCTACCCACGATTGTGTTTTGTCGAATAAATTAGTTGTATCCAATATCGAATTACTCTCCCGATGAAGCGTCGCGCTCCTCTGATATAGGATCTGAAAATAGAAATTATAATACTGTGTTACAGTACTCTATTTTTGAGAAATCAATTTCTAATGTAAACAAGCGTAAATGCGACAAAATTTCTGGTCACCGTAAATCGTGTGCATGATTAATTCCTTTCTTAGGGACTCAATGTTTAGTGCGAACGACTAAACGAAATGAATAGGGAAAGTGAAAATGGTGTAAATCTGGTAAAATTTTTCTCCCCCACAGATTACGTTCTGTACTTATATGAGACATAGTATAAAAATAGATTTCTAAACGCGCATATTGTTATTGTATTTCAATAACAAAGCAAAATTAATGGTCTTAGTTATTATCGCGAATATAAGTAGAAAAGATCCGGATTACGGATTGTCTCGCCGCTCGCGACGAAAGTATGCGTAGATGAAGAGAGAAATCATGAATTATCTTACTCTGCTCCATAAAATGCTCAGAAATTCTAGCGCCGTAAATATGCCAAGCGATGAATATCAGAGCCACGGTACTAACAAAGGTGAACAAGAATATCTTTAGCAACTGCAATTGAAAGTCATCGAATGTTAGCCAGGCTATAAATTCATTAGAGAAATCGGAGAATTTCTGTTGTGTTTCATCGCCAATAACAAAATCGGTTAGATTACACGTTAGCCCAACGGTGGTGGACACTAAGTTAGTTACGCCATATGTAAGTTTATCGACTGTTTTCGCCAGATACTCTATCCAAGACCACGAATTTTCATGTGCACTACTCATTACATGTGAAAACTTCTTAATTCGATCAAATATACGAACACTGCTCACCACTTTGTTACGTCACATGCATGCCACTCTCTCATACTTTCAACCATCTGAATCATTCTGACCCATGAGCATAAATCCCGGAGCCTGACGAAAATCAACGAAAACTGCGAACCAGCTGAGAAAAGTTTGCAGATGCGCGGTTCGGTTTATCATGATGTATTTACATCATGCGGTTTACCATCTTATTAGAAAATCTACGTGGTCCATGAGCAGTGGGTGTTATTTTTATGGAACACATGGACCTAATTGCATGGGGCGAATTCCACTTACACTGCGTTCCATATAAGAGTGTATCGACGCCTCTACCGATTTGCGACCGATTTGCGCAGCTCCCACGGATCTGACACACGCGATTGGTTGTAGCACTTTCGCGATTGGTAGTACCACTTTCCCTGTCGGTTTACTATCAATCACAGTGTATCCCTGCGCGAAACGAGTATGCTCTAATGTGAAACGCAGTGTACGCCCAAATCGCCTGTGATTTACATTAAGCTAGGTTTTCCCGTACGCGACTTGACGCATCGTCAAGAATTTCAATGTCAATTTTCTCAAAAATGAAGCGCAATAACAAAAAATTTTATTCCTTTTTCTCGACTTACTTACTTGTTATAAATCGAAAAGAAAGAGTAACTTTTTTACATATCATGAATTATATTCATATCGCTTCATTTTCGTGAAAATCGACTTTGAACTTCTTGACGTTGCGTTTAATCGCATACAGGAAAACCTAGCTTAATAAGTTGGTAAAACCTAGCTTAGTTGACTCGGTAATTAATTACTGATGATGGGTTTATTACGAGTATTTTGAAAGCGAATGATTATTCAACGGGGTAGAAATATTTAGTTGCTTTTATAACAAAATATTTTCGACTTTATATGATTATGGTGTTTTTAAATTGTGATATATCGATTTGAAATCCACGTAGAATCGATGTGGCTGGACATATCGATATTTCTCACGCACGTACTTCACTTTTGTTATTGTGTACAATTGTACATCACGTATATACCTCTTGTTATTATAATGTAATAAGAGCTTCGTAGAATCATTACATTACTTACTAGCTGCGAATATGTCAGAGAATAAAGAAAAGGAGGAAGAAAAGCCTGTGGTTGCAAAGACTGCAATCGATTTGCAGCGTCTAAAACTTCAAAAGTTAATGAAAAATCCAGTAAGTGTAATTAAATACTGTTCCTAGTTGCCACTGACGTGAATTCACGTCATTTTAAATTGTATTCCTGGTTGTCTCTGATATGAACTCACCTCATTTCAAATTCAATTCCTGGTTGTCGCTGACGTGAATTCACGTCCTGCTATTTATAACTGAATGCTTAAAAGCAAGTATAGAAATTATGAAAATCTTTTTATTTTAAACAACACATATTTACAACATTGATATTTAGAAACATATTTTATCATTTCTATCTTCGCTCTAACGATACAAGTTTGCGGCAACCAGCTTTAGAATTTCATTATTTTCGCCGGTACTCTGTATTAGAAACGTAAAAACTCTGCTGGTCACGAATGTGTTAAGAGTAGAATTTAATAAGCAGCTTTCTTCCATTTTTGTTTCTAAATTATTCAGGCATTTTTCTTTATACTGTTCTTGTGAAAATACAGTATGAAATTTAATTGTTATTATAATAGGAAAAGCCTATTATATTACCAGAACGTCCTAAATCTAAGAATACACCGACGGTGCCAGAATTCGTTCGCAATGTAATGGGTAGTAGCGCCGGTGCGGGCAGTGGGGAATTTCACGTATATAGACATTTAAGGCGGAAAGAATACGCACGTCAAAAATTTATTCAAGAAAAGGGTCGTAAGGTAATTGTAACTCGCAGCATATAAATGTAATATAAGATAGTGCGCGCAATGAGAACCATTACTCAGAAACTTCATTAATTTAAATTTTCGCAAACGTTGTTTTACATAAATATTCATTTGCATGATTCTTCTTGAATCAAATAACACTTATCGGAATTAACTTTTACTGAAATCAAAATATAACTTTTTTAATTCTTCTGCACATTAATATGAGCCATCATTCACGTTCTACATGTTTAACAAAAGTGAAAAGAAGTTTCTCATGTTTGTGATATTTTTTTAGGAACTCTTAGACATTGAATATCATGAAAAGCTAGAGGACAATAAAAGGATGGCTGAAGAAATAACAGCGAAGAAAAGAGCAAAGAGATTAAAAAAGAAGCAGAAATGGAAGAAAAAGAAACAGATGAAAGTTGAGAAAGGAGAACAGCATGATAAATATAGGGACAGCAGTTCAGAAGGGGAAAGTTCTGATGAAGAGCAGACAGGTGACAAAGACGACAATGAGCCCAAAGCTGCGTGTAATGATAAGAGCGAAAATAATACGATCGAAGATGGTAAAGACGTAGAAGGTACATCGTCATTATGTGTAAATGAAGGTTTAGATGAAAAGAATGTGAATGAAAAAGAATTATGTTCGTAAGAGAATTTAAAGGATCTCTGAAATTGTTGGTACCAGTGAAGTATCAAACCACGAATGTAAAAATGCAAATTCTTCTGTAAATATAGTTAAAAGTAAAGATAGCAGAACATGTATATATAAGTAGAACGGACACAAATTCTTAACAGAAAGAACGGATAAAAAACCAAAAGAATGCATAATAGCTGTGAGTATAGTTACTGTATTTACTTAGATTACACATATAATTCTTATTTGTATTCGGGTGTGATCGTTACTACCAGAATGATCGGAGAGGAATATTTTTTCCACGCGTAGTTACGAATAAATCGCTAGGAATTGTTCAATTTCCTCCAAGTATTCACATATGTACAAATATACAAAACAAGGTAAAATGTAAAAGTTATATAAAATTCACATTTAAAAGAGTTATTCTAAGTTGTCTCATAACTTAAACACTCGTCAAATTTATAATTTAAGTATCATGTTATTCATAAATTTGTATAATTTATAATTAATAATAAGTCATCTTCTTCACAGTTAACTTGTATTTTAAACTACAATAATCTAATTACTTCGTTCTAATTTCTCCGGTTTTTTTTTCGTATTATAATCCTGAGATAGTAGCATCTATATTATCGTATCGTTTAATTCTTTCGAAAACGCTTGCCAAATTTTGGGCAATTCTTCGCTCCTCCAGTGACGGAGCGCTTTTCACATATATCTCTAACTGAAACTTTCCTTCCATTAGATCCCCAAGTTTTTCAGGCACAATAGTTTCCTAGAATAAAAAGGTATTGAACAGTAGCATCAAACAAATTATTATTAAGCCGTTCGCTGCAGAGATTGTCCAAAAGATTGTACGGCGATTGCTTTGGTTATTCATCTTTTTGAAAGATTGCAGTGCATACGATTAGCATACCTGAAACTGTTTCATATAATCGGAGATATCGTCTACATGATCTCCAACCTCTGCCCAAAGATTTTGTAAGTCGGACACTTCGGTACAAGCAGCCACGTGACTAAGCGTAAAGCACAGCTGATAAATAAAAATAATAAATACCAATAGTTAATATGTATAAGCCCGCAACTGCGTGATTCTATGTATAGTAATAGTCTGAATTACTTGTTGAACGAGAGCATCACGATGGGGATACTCAATGTAGCTTGGTACGTGCTGAGAATTCTCAAGTGCTAAAATAACGCTCTTCCACAAAGTTATAACATACTTGCCGTAAGAATTACAAGAATATAATGCCCATGCTGCGTTTGTACGGACTTTGAAGTTCGGACTGTCGCATATTAAGTTGCATAATATAGGAAATACTTGATCCTACTGAACAAATAAAACTGTATTGTATATGCAATAAGAAATATTAATGGAAAGTGAATTCTATTAATTACGTACCCGCCACGAAGGTTGTAATATATTGTCTGGATTGTTACTTAAAACCAGTCCTAGGGCTCGACAGGCATTCCAACGCACCTTCAACGTTCAGTATATTAAAATATTAAATTCTATGCAATAAGACTGATAAAAATTAATTACGATAGAAGGATCGTATGAAAAATTTTAAGGATTATGAAACATTTTAAATAGTTAAAGTTGTCCATTAACGGGGTATACACCCTTAACGTGTACAAAAATATTTTCATTTACTTTCATATCGTTTCCTAAAGTAGCACAATTTATGAGAGCCTCTAATCCTGCCGATGTATCAGGCAATACATGCTTGTCCGGACATAAGTGCAGAATACTTCCCAGGGCTCGCACAGCATTACATTTCACTTTATCACTGTCCTTAGATGCTTTAATGCTGACCTGATAAAGTTTAGGTAGTAAAACCTCCAAAGGGAGAGGTTCTATTTCATTATAATTTCTGCAAAGAAAGTGGCATGAGTACGCTAAAGATTTAGTAATTAGAAAGATACCGAGGAAATCTGTTGACTAGCGAGGTAAATTGTTTGAACCTAAACATCAACGCATGCTTTAGACAAGAAAATGATTTTCATTGGAAGGAAATATCTGATAAATAACTGTATTATAAGTGTAACTAACTTTTCTTGAGAAAGACCATCGCATAAATTGGCCAATGCCCAGACTGCTTTAATACGAACACCAAGATTTTTATCGTCAGCAGTCAAACAAACTATATCAGCTAAATCCATTAAGAATCCGGTTTCTTCTTTCAGCGCAGGTAAAGTGACCAACATTCCTAACGCCCGTAATCCAGCGGCTCTTACAGCACTCTCTTCATCGTGCACTGCGCCAAACAGTACTGTGATAATTAAAACCGTTTTTTGCCTCTAAAAATATTTATAAACACATTTATATAAATAGACATTATACATGTAAAATTCTCTAAATTTTCTGCTACATAATTATTTGCATCTTTTCCTATTTAACTATTAAGCGAATTTACACTGAACTGAATATGAACATTATACATATTTTATTTACATTAAGCGTTTACACCACTGTGACGGCCGGAAAAGTAAGCCATTTTTAAGAATTTTTTTCAGGAATAATTTACAGTTTTCATAGAAAATTTTTATTACCTATCTTTAGTAAGCTGTCTTAAGAGACTATACAAAAAAAATAAATAGAAAAACATTCATAAGTTGTAATATATTAATTAATCTTCTAGACCTCTCCACGCGAGCTGGTCGAATGTGTAACTATGGAACAGCAGCTCCGAAATGGAATTTCATTTTTTTTTTTATAAACTATATGAGTGTATTTTCCGTTGTGCATACGGATTTTTTTATTGCAAACAAACTTTTTGAGATACGCTCGAAAAACTGTCCATCTTATTCGCGGATTTTCGAAACTTTTCTTCTATAGCGTACCATTTTCACAAAAATAATTTGTTTAAGAAATCGGTACGCACAACGGAAACTACACGCATATAGATTATAAAAAAAAATGCAATTTGATTTCGGACTTGCTGTTCCATAATTACACATTCGACCAGCTCACGTGGGGGGGTCTAGAAGATTAATTAATATATTTCAATTTATGGATGATTTTCTACTGACTTTTTTTGTATAGTGTCTTAAGGCAGCGTACTAAAGGTAGGTAATAAAAGTTTTCAATGAAAACTGTAAAATATTCCTGAAAAAAATTCTTAAAAATGGTTTACTTTTCCGTGCTATCACGGTGGTGTTACTCCTTAAGCGTTAACATTATTCTATGCACATGCTTACCGATAATTGTGTGAACACAATAGGGTTAATGCTACCTAAACAATCGCATGCAGCTTCCTTCAATATCATTTGCGGATGTTGAAGAAGTAAAGTCATGGGTTCAAATACAATATTCCAAAAAACCAAGGCGTCACTGTTCTCGCAGTCAGTCTTCAAGAGACAACCAGCCATAATTTCCAGAGCACGACAAGCGTGTAATATTACTTGTATTTCAGTATTCTCTATGACAGCTGTCAAAGTTGTCGCAATTAGTTCAACATGTGGAAATACAAGACTTCCAGTACTGAAAGCCATCCTGCCGATTAGTTTTAGTGATTGGAGACGAACAGGCGTACTCATCATCTATAATAAAGCATTTCATTATTCGGATTCTCAGAATCGTATGTTTTGCCCAAGAAATAGGTCTAATTCTCTGTATAATTATACCTTATTCGATATATTCTGCAAAGAAACACGAATCAAGAAAGAGATGTCCGTTCCTTTCAATAATTTGTCTTCGTATTCATTGATCATATTAATTTTGAGATCTTCGATATCTACTTCCTCTTCTTCCTTATTTTCCTCGCTCTCTTCTTCTGCATCATCGCTAACTGAAATATTTAAATGCAGCTGCTCCGATTCTATGCTCGCAGCCGACTGTTTCGCAAGTATTCCAAGTATTTCAGGCGTAATCGGATCGCTGGAAGCAATAGCTTCGAAAGTTGATAGTGCTGCAACTCGAACTGTCGGATCTATACGAAATATAAGCAAATATAATACGTGGCTTTGGTAAAAATATCTATTAATAACGTAAATACCTTTATGAAATATATATGGTCTGCAATTTCTCATTAATTTCGTGGCAAGTCCTGTCTTCAAACGTGCGTATGGTGTACCATGAATTAGAGCGGTGGCGCACTTCAAAGCATGAGTTAAAACCGCTACATTTTTATCGCAGTTCAGTATTAAAGCTAATGCGAAGTGCAATTCTTTTATCATTAGGCACACTGTACCAAAGAATGTAATGAAAGACGTCTGATAGGTGTCTTCCGCGTGCATCAAGAAAGACTTAGCATCTATAAGTAACTCCGTTAGAGTGCTTAGCATGTTCTGTTTCACCTTCGACACAGATTCTTTTAAAATACTTCTGGTCAATACTCTCGCATCGTTCCGTGATCCAGTCGCGACGATTTGTGGCCAAAATCCAAATATCTCGCGACTTTGCGAGTTCTCTGCAAGCACCCGCAGTAAGCGTACGGCTTCCAGCCTTACCTTGGACTCCGCGTAGATAGAATTATTACTTTCACTGTCCGAGACATCAGAATCGCTAGAATGTATATTAACGCTCTTGCATTCAGGCACAATATTATTCTTCACCTCTGCGTTACTTTTCCTGCCAGATTGTTTCTTTGGCTTCGCTTTGTGATTCTTCAGATTTTTGCTCTTAGGAATCGCATGGACTTGTTCAGGCAGATTCATTACTGCCGGACGAAGATGCTGCGGTTTTACGGATGGATATTCCTTGACGCCGTAAAATAAAAATGCCTGCACTACTCCCAAAATTTCACCCATAAAATCGATGGAATGTGGTAACAACTTATTGACTGTTATAACGTGTAATATGCGCAAGCACGAACTTAGAATCTAAAAATTTCATTCAATAAACGAATTAATTTTATAGAACCATTCGTATTACAAACTATTTACTTACCTTGGCCTGGTAGAGTTTATCGTTATTTAAGTATAGAGAAGACGAAACAATATTCAGTACAATGTCCTTAATGGCACGTACGAATTCTTGCTCTACAGAAGTGCCATTATGTTCGTTTAGTAGAATTCCTTCTAAGCAACTAACAGCGTGGTAGTGATTTTCAGACCATTGCGTATCGGACGGAGTCAAATATTTCTTCAGCGCTCTATCATTTTCGAATAACAATTTCAAGTACTGCAAATATATATTATTTTCCATCCAATGAATTGGTAGCTTTTCAAATTACCACAATAAAACATAAAATATTGCAACAATATATTAAAAAGAAACGCAATAATTACACGATCGATATCAAATTTCTGATTGATCAAAATACTCTTTAGAGCCGAAAGGATGTCGCTGTGTACAATTGGCAGAGCAGATTCCAAAACGTTTAAAATCCATTCCCTAGAGCACGTAAATATTTCTTCCTGAACTTGCACATTATTCTGGATCAAACTCGATAGAAGTTTGCAAGTATTCTGAACCAAAGCTGTTTCCTCGGGTGGGACGACTGCGCATAATTGTTTAATTAATAAATGCACCATCTGAAATGTTAGAATATAATAAAGCAGACGTTGAAAGCGAGTAGATTAGTAATTTAAAATAAAAAATAATTTATAGAGTGAACGAAGCCAATGCAGTGTGCAAGTATTAAAAAATAATTGAAGAACGTAACAATTCGAAAAATTCCACTTACATCGTTATTTGAAATAGTGACATATCGATAATCGAGTTTATTGAGATCGCAGAGATAATTGTTAATCAACTTTGTTTCGTTGCTTCTTTTTCTCGACAAGGTGAACAATTTTTCTGTTATAAAATTAAATTTGGTCGTATCATTCGGGTATTCCGTGTACGTTGAAGCCATTTTCTCATGACTATATTATTTCAAAACTAATCGCGAGTATATTTGTCCCAATTTGTCCATGCAACAATAATTGTACATCATCGACAAAGTATAGGAATGATAGGAAACCTGTAATGGGAAACTTGTCTGTCGCCTAAAAACTTTCGAACGGTAAACTCACGGGTCACGAAACGAGTCACAGCTATTTGTGGTTATTTTCACAAAAAGAAAAAAAAATTTATACAATCAAAATCTAAATTTCGGGCGAAGCCAAGTAGTAAAACTAGTAATTGCATACGTCGAGCAAGAGCGGATAATCTTGACAAATTTGATCACACTCGGGTAATAATAACAGCCAAAGGCGGTGCGGATAAACCCGCAACAGCAATTTGTAACCAGAATACCTTTCTAACTTGATCTTTCGTTCTTGATCTTGATTGAATTATTTTTTATAAAATACTTCAATATAGCTTGTGTTGCAGCAAAGCGTGCTAATTCAGCGAATATATACTAGTCAATGTATTCACATATACATTATACTTTTTAACTAAAGTGAAGGAATATTCGTTACTTTAAATAGATCAAGAACGATTAAATTGGTTCAAAATATACAACTGAGATTCTATAAGAACAGTGAGGAGTTGAGAATGTCTCGAGAGAAAGTAGAAATTGGGGTTATGTGGCACGTGCAAAGAGCAGTTATGTTCTCCACCAATCAGAAGCGATCACGAAAATCGCGAATCATTGTTCTGCCTGCACCGAACAGAACCGATCACGAAAATCACGGATCACTGTGAAAAAATCACCGTGATTGGGAACGAACGTGATCGGATCACACGTGATTCACAAATCACGGTTCTAGCCAACGCCCTGCACTATTGTAGGGTTTTGTGGTTTTTGTGTTGATATGCCTGTATGACTGGTTTGCGCGCGAGTCATGAATGAATGGAGGTATGAATAAAGTAGGTTGTTACTTGTCACTGTTTTATGTTTAGCTATTATTTTATTTCAAATATTTCTTGGTTTCCATGGGTTTAGGTTAGATTTATTCTATAGTTTACAAATTATAATATATTTGTATACACTTTCCCAAAGTGGCATTTCAAGAATTATCTTCTTATATCGTCCAACGAACTCTAGTCCCTCTTTCCGTGAATTTGTTATTAATATTTGTAAATCAACTACTTTATTCAGAAAATATATAATATGTCCTCAAGCCGAATAGATGCGTGTTTCTTAAATTCCTAAACTCTCGATCATTTCTGTAAACTGCAGATTTTTTTATTTCGGTTTATTAAAAGGATCGATTGCTTTATGACGATTCTTCTCTTTTCATATCGATTCTTCCAGAATCGATACTTTAGTTTCGATTTTTTTAGAAGGATCGATTCTTATAATCCGATTCGAGAATCGATTCTATAGATGAACTTCGCTATTTATTATTTGGCCGCGTGCCGGGCACGCCGTGCCCACAGCCCAATGGCCATTCTTTCACTTCCGTTTCCGCCTTCAGGAGTGACGCAGTAACGAAACTTTTATCCTCGAAAGGATAGCACGTGTGTATAAAATGGTAACTTCCCACAATATCGTTAAAAAACGCAAGGAATCCGTGAAGGCATTGCGGAATTTAAATGGGAAGAACACAAAACTAAAATTGCGCCAAATCTCCGAAAAATTGGGTGCAAAAATGAAACAAGAAGCGAATACACATCTTCAAACGGCGCACATTGAAGACGGCTTGAGAGGTAAACTTAAAAAGGCCCAGTTAGGTAACAAAACCGTAATAAAAAAAGGCGAGAAAGAAACAAGTACAATTAATAAATCGAAAGTTCAATTTCCAAAGAAAAATAATCGCCAATCTGAGAAAATATTTCTCTCGAAATCTGAGAATCACGTGGATAGTAATCACAATTTGGAATCTGAAGACGGAGAAAATACTAAGAGAATGAGCCATAACGTGTCAACGAAAGGATTAAAAAGGAAACGTTTTAATAACGACAACGTGAAAAGCAGTAAAAATATCGCTTCCGGTGAAAATGTAGTTTCTAAAGCTGTTGGTCGAAAGTCATTGAAACGAAGTAAGGTAGTAGAAACTACAGATACCCTGAACTTGAATGATTTATCAAGAGAACACATACTACAGTGCATTAGTGTTATTTTTCATTTAACCAAGGAGCAACTGAAAAGTAAAAATGCTTTGTTCGAGGGGGAGAGTCAACCAATATTTATGCAGGTAACATGCATAAGAGTACCGAAAACACCGAGAAGAAATATGAGAGTGTAAGTATAACTGTAATTGCTGATTCTAAGATGTGTATCGCCTTTGCGTGCATAGTCTCGTTTAAATTACTAAATTAACAGATCACAGATGATTATACTTTTATAATTACCAATGGATCCTTATGAGAAACCATGATTAACCTTCTAAGAATGATGTATTCTTCATTTTACAGCGAACGCTTTTCCCCTCGACAAAATGTACTTATAATTAATCTACTTTTCAGATTATTGCCACATTCGGTAGTGTCGCCAGATGACGAAGTTGCGCTTTTCGTTGGCGATTTACGAAGAGGCAGGAGGCAGGATTTCACCCCAACGATAGAGCATTACGAAGATTTGTTGCGCAAACACGATTGCTCAAGGGTGAAATGTGTAATACCGATGATTCAAGTGAAGACCGAATACGACCAATATGAATTGAAGAGGAAGCTCGTGGGAAGCTACGATCACTTCCTTGCGGATGGAAAAATATCTGGGCACCTATCTCATTTACTGGGGAAGGAGTTCTATAAGAAAAGAAAATTGCCAACTTCGATTAGAATGCACAGTAAAGATTTAAAGCACGAGATAGAATATGCTTTGAGGAAGAGCACCATGCAATTGCATTCCTCTGGCGACACTCATATAATTCAAGTTGGACACACATCCATGGAGGGAGAAGAAATATTGGAAAATGTGTTGGCGGCGTGTAGCCACTTATCTAAACATTATCCAGGTGGCTGGGCTAATATTCGCTCTGTTTCTATTAAAACTGCCACCAGTCTTGCTCTTCCAATTTATAAGACGCTAAGTATGCTTTCCTCCTTAATTACGTTAAACTAGAATAACTATCTTCGCATGGCTGCTTTATTAATACGAACTCTTACTTTCAGAGATGAAAAATTCTGTTGAAGTGCCGGTGATACCACCTAAAAGGCCAAAAGCGTATCACGATGTGCAAGGTGAATTAAGTACTTTCTCCGAAGATACCGTCGTGACTATCACCCCCGAGGGAGATATTACTGTCGATAGGAAAGAAGTGGAATCGGACGACGAATCGGGTTCAGTGAATTAACAAATTGTAACATTTTTTGTATTGCTTTATTAAATCTAGTAAACAAAGTTAAAAAATTACTTTTCTACTTATTGTTAAGTTTACCTAACAGATTTATTATTATTTAAGGCTAAAATTATTATGCTCTAAGAGCTTTATACACCTGACTGTGTGTACAGTGTGCTTTCATTAAACGCTAAGTTTCTTCATTCTAATATATACGCAAAGAGCAAACGAAACAATAATTCTAATAATTAATACAAAATAGTCTGGTCTTTCTTAGAGATACTTTGGTAACCGTTCGCTGGCAACACTGGAATGTTGCTCGGAACTCCATTCGCATTCTGCGCGTACTTGTACGGGTTCACAGCATTTGTGATAACTTCGATTTCTTGGAAATTCTGAAGTCGTTGGATATCTTTGTCTTTCCTTAATCTAGTATTGGGCAGTTTCCTTAATTTTATGATTTCATTGGGATCGATATTTAATTCTTGCCCACATAAATGAATTAGAGCCTGGTACGTTAAATCGCTTTGAGGCAATTCAATTTCTATGAAGTCTGGGTCAGGAGTGTCCGCCTCGCGAATTTTTAACACCAATTCTAAAATAGAAAGCGTATCGATATAATACTGAATTTTGCTATTACATTGGTTTATCGACACGTTCGCAGTTCCAACTTCCACTCGTATAAAACGAGAAAGTGATACGTAGAGCGAGTGAAAATTATCTTCACCCGTATATGAGTCAAAAAGCTGCGAACATGTTAATATCGAAGCTGACTACGACGAATTCCTCACCGTCTTTATATAAACCACTGCTTCTTACTCTAGGAATTCCTGAATCTACGTTTCCATGCATAGGATCATTTTTCAGGTACTTAGGCATTGTGTGTATTACACTGTGCGCCGTTGAATCGTTTAAAATCTGCTGAGGATCCATGGAGCAATCGAGAAGCTGCAGAATTTGCAGATTGGTACACAGAGAGACTGGAGTTTCTCCGGCCTCGGATCTTAAATTCTTGTCTGCGCCGTTCTTTAATAGCAATGCAGCTACGTCTAAATAACCTTTCCTGCATGCCCAATGCAGAGGAGTCCTCAACATGGAAACAGCAATTACAGTGTTATTCTGAGATTTCAAATACGAGATTGTTTACATTTATCATTTCTACGTGAGAAGAGAATATATGACTCTGCATGTAGCACTGTGGGCTTTACGATTAATGGTAATAAGAAAGATTTAGGAATAAAGGGGCGAGAAATTTTAATAGAAAACTACCATCCCCGTAGCCCATTATTGTGCCGTGGCCGTGCATTAACGTCGACGCCTAAGTTAAGCAACTCTTGAACCGCATTTAAGTCACCGGAATAGGCTGCTCTTTGCAGGCGTTCTTCTAATAGTTGTTTACTATTCATACTTTCGGAGGTCGAAAAGAAGTCTACGAGTTTCACATTTTTTTCCATTTCGAGTTTATCTAAGGCATTTTAAAAGGAATGCAAAGTACAACATTTAGATGACGCAAACTTGGTTACGATTTAAACGCGACGCTATCTAAGCGCCCTGAGCGGTAGCATGTAAAAGCTATGTGAGTATTAAGATTCCTCAAATCGAGCATTAAACACAGCAATTGCGATTCATGACTTTTATTTTAATCTCTCGGAATATCTAAAAGCTTATTAACTCGTTTCTTCTCGTAATAAATAAAAGTTATAAGAATAATGTATATAAGTTACTAAATAAATCAGTGCCATATATATAGTTAGTTTGTTTCTCAAGATTGAGTATTAATTTAATTCTTCCTTGAGAAAGATAATACAAATATTTTCCGGTGCATGAACAATATCTCTGGCTTTGTTCATTTATTCTTTAATAATCGATATATATTTTATTAAAGAATTTTATTTCTACTAATTCGTTATTTAACCCTGATCATAAGTAGTTTCACTTAAAAAGGGATGCATTCGTGTAACGTAACTTTTTTATAAACATAAAGTCACATTATCATAAATTGTAAACATTATTTTGACTTGATGCCATCAGCTTTTAGTTAAACAAAAGGGCACTACAATCGCGTTTGTAGCCAGAAATAATTGATACCTAGTTCAACCATAATTGCGCATTCTTTTAATATTTCTAGAAATATTAAGCTGTAAATGTACAATGCCACATCACGCGTGACATAATGTAATTGGGGTTTCAAGTAAATTAGTCATGTTTAAATATTTGTTATAACAATATGTCACAAAGAGGATCAATTCCGGTTGCATTTGACGCCACCTGGAGGCGAGCATTGTATCAGGACTTCATTCGCTAGCTAACATCTACCTAGCCTATCGCCATTTCGGAATAAAAATTTAGTTTCAGAACGATTGACATTTGCCAGCCTCGTTATTCTTTATATCGCTCCCCTATCGGGCAGATATTTCTCGATCCAGGTAATAAGTAGGAAAATGGGCGAAGATTACAACGGAGGTAAGCATTCTAATAGCCTTCAAAAATACTGTGCTTCCCGTCACTATTCCCGCGTTACAGCCAGGTAAATAAGTCTGGTGATTGTAATGGCCGGAGAAACATACTCGTGAAAGTGATAAACACGTCTCGAAGCGTTTCCCTCTGCAACTCCAAAACCCCGGACAGATTTCTCGCCGCGAGTCCGCCGTTATTAATTCCGACGCAAATTAAGCAACATCCGAGCGCGTTTCGCGAGATCTAGCGCGTTTATCGATAACCTGAAAAACAAGCATCCACGAAGATTGTTCTTATGGGTATATTTCTCATTACGCGTTGGGGGTGATGCATTACTTTTCCAACCGTATCATTCCATCCACTACTTTTAACGCTCTTTTAGTTCCTCCTTGTTACACGCTGTGATTTTAATTTTTGAGGTTTAGGTAATGATGCACATAGTGCATACAAGTTATATACAGGGTGTTTCAGAGCTATGGGTGCAAACTTGACTGGTTAATGAAGCTTGTAAAAAGAAGCAAGTACTTCTGATAAACGTGGCTTTGGCAATTGATCAATTAGAGATATTAAGTTGCCAAATGCTTTTAGGTCTTTATACAATTACGTGTATCGCGGGTCAAGTGGTATTTTGAGAAATTCAATTTCTCCATAATTAATGAATTATCTCGGCATGAATATTTATTGAATAATAGGTCTTATTACAAATCAGTTCTATTTATATCTTGGCTGTGCCTTTTTTATGCCGTCGTGAATTCATATTTCTCATTGTTTTTTGCTTGCAACATTGTTCCTTGTTTTCTCCCTAGTTTCAGGGATAAGTTAAAATTAAAGTAGCTCCTCGTTCTAAATCCGATATAGATGAAATGAATATTAGTGTCATGTATAAACTGTGATTGTATCGTAAAGTCTTAAGATTTTTATTACAAAATTGAATGTTCCAAGGACGAGTAGCTTGCGGACCAATGTTTAAGAAGACTTTTCTATTCCTTTCTATGAATTACATTACCCAGTTGAGTCTATTATGTAGTTTCGAAATGTCCGATATATCTATGCGTAAATAGGTCGCAGGATTATTCACGAATGAATTAGATTCGATAAAAACTTCATACGCACGTAGATTACGAAATCACAAATGAAATATACCGTCGACGAGAGAAATCGAATTAATATTTATACCTGCATGTATTTTTAATAGACCGAGATCGCCAAGAACGTGACAAGGATAGGGATAGGGACAGAGATCGTGATAGGAGGCACAGGTCTCGCAGTAGGGATCGTAGGAAACGGTCGCGCACACGATCCAAAGAGCGAAGAGATAGGAAAAGGAGTAATTCACCTAAAAAGAGCCGCAGTTCTAGGAGGAGGAAACCATCCCTATACTGGGATGTTCCGCCGCCTGGATTTGAACACATTACGCCGTTACAGGTAAATACCATCGTTAAAATTTATAACTCGCGGGCGAATAGAATGTTTCGAGGGACGGTTACTTACTCTTCCTGTTAACAGTATAAGGCAATGCAAGCTGCAGGACAAATACCTGCGAACATTGTGGCGGACACACCGCAAGCAGCTGTACCAGTCGTCGGTAGCACGATAACTCGGCAAGCGAGGAGACTTTATGTAGGAAACATTCCATTCGGGGTGACTGAAGAAGAAATGATGGAGTTCTTCAATCAGCAAATGCATCTATCCGGGCTCGCGCAGGCTGCTGGAAATCCAGTATTAGCGTGTCAAATCAATTTAGACAAAAACTTTGCGTTCTTAGAGGTATAATTGAGTTTGCTTGAAAGTATAAGGTTCTGGCGTTAATAGTCTATGGCGACTACGTGAGAAACTATCGATTAAATTCTTCTCTAGTTCCGTTCGATAGATGAGACGACGCAAGCTATGGCATTCGATGGTATCAACTTCAAAGGGCAAAGCTTGAAAATAAGAAGACCGCACGACTATCAGCCAATGCCAGGAATGACTGACAATCCAAGCATGAACGTGCCAGGTACGGTTCCTGGTATGTTTTATACATACTCTTTATATCCTTCTCTGAATATAGGAAGTGTAATCCTGACATAACGTAAAATATAGTTCAATGTTGTATGATTCCAGACTCCCCACACAAGATCTTCATTGGTGGTTTACCCAATTATTTGAACGAAGAACAGGTATGCAGACAAATCTGTTATACAGTTTTATTTATTGCACACCTTTGGATGCAGTTCTTAGTCACCGATGCCTGTTCCAAATTAAACTACGTTCGATCGTGCTTATTCGAAAAGATTCACCGAGAGTCTGTCAAGCTCGTAGCGCATTCTTAAATTGGCATCGGAGATTAAAGTGACCGCGTCGCTGTATAACAATGCTGTAGGATTACATTGAATATATGCTAGTTCTCAGCATTGTGTGTTATACCGAAGGATTAAATTATGACATAGGTATTTAGCTATTTAGCGGAGATCAAAGTTACGAAGATGTGTCAACTACCCAAATGCCATAGAGGTATGTATGTTGTATCCATTGGATTCCAGCGTCGATTAGGCTTTACAGAACTAGGTGAATCAGGTTTTAAATTCCATTTGTATGTCTGGTCAAGCGTAGGCAATGTAGCTTCTCGTCTCATCTCATTTCTTCTCGAAACACCGTCACTGGAATAGCGTATAGGAATATTAGGTTTCTAAGGATAGAGGTATTGCAGCATTCAGGCGGTTATGCAGTTCTCGCAGCAGTCGTGTTTCTTTTACAGTCTTTCTAGGATCATCGTGGACCCAGCCAAGGGAATACGAAGTTTTTTTCTTTAAATTTAGGAATATTCTGACAAGAATCTCGAGTCAGTGGCTGGAGTGGGATGGGTAGGAGGGCAGGTGGAGGCGTGGCTATGTTTATAGCGATCATTCGAAAAAAAGCGAAGACATTTACTCGTACGTATCTTGAAGTCGTTAGGCGCAAAGAAAACTGTCTTCAGAAACTAAAGGCTCTTTGTATCTTTACATCTGGGACACTTTTGCAGAGTGAGCCTGCTCTCACGTGGAAAAAGAAAAACCTTTTTTAGGACCACAAGAGATAAATCAACGTTTTATCTAGTGTATCAGCTTTTTTTTTCTTAATGGGATTACAGGGTCAACACATAATCTTATGTGCATCTGGTAACAGCTCCAAGTCTTTTGGCACCTATTCTTTTCAGGAGTATCTTTTTTCTCTTGCAGCTGTTTTCTTTACAGGCTTTACAGGCTTTACAGCTCTTCGTCCTTGTGCCTTGTTACGTTTACAGGTTACGCGAACGAACTTGTGTTCGAGTATCAGTAATGTGCATTTATACAAAGACAAAGTGCAAAGAGAAAGTAAGAAAAAATATAAAAGTCGGTAAATGTGTTTACATTGAACGCCGGAAAAAAAAAGGGGACGTTAATACTGTGTTCTTACAGTGGTACCTTGTTGGAACGATACGATCAAAACGAACCGAAAGAACAAAACAAAGTATAACCATTTGGTTAATTATATAGTAAAAACTGTGGACTGATACCAGTGCCCTTTCTCCCCATTTCTTAGCTTAGGGTCGCGCCGATCAAAAGCATTTGCTTACCACTACCACTACTTCTACCACTACTACTACTACTACTGAACATGACAAAATACCACACTGCCTGGAGAGAGGCTAGCCCAGTCCCTCGAGGCAAGTACTTATATCATTTTCATGCCTTCGTATTGGGCTTATGCGACTTTTGCAGCCCCTTTTCCGAAGATCTTGGTTCTTCCATACGAACGGTGCGTTTTCTAATTCGATAGTTTTTCATTGATAATAGCGTGTTGCTTACACATACAGACATTAATGATTCAATAGGGAACATGGTATAAGGGATAGTAGTTCTTGTAGAATCTTTATGGAAGTTTGACACTTCTGTAGTCACCTAAAATACTGGCTTAGTCTCTGAGGTGGTAATAATATCTAAAAATCAAATCTAATGCCTTCGTGAGGATACAGCCCCTCATTGGAGCATATGTATACAGATGCTTGGGCTGCTTTGATTAAACCATACATCTTCTCGGAACAAGCTGTAAATTAGTATCGTACAATGTATCCTACCATAGACGGGATATCTAATCGTCTTCTTTAGTTATGACAATGCCAGGAATTCGGGAGTTATTAGCTTCGGGAGAAACTTCCTTTAAACTGTCCTTGAAATATTTTTCTTGTATGGTCATAATTAATGGGGATAATTAGGTGATTTGGTGGGGAACCTTGTACAATGCTTTGGCCAAAACACGTCGGGCTACATGTGCTTCGATGAAATGAATCGAGATGTTCGTACAAGTTTTATTACAAAGCTGTGTACATAACTACCTGGAAGCTTTCACTGTCAGCAATGACAGTAAACCTTCGTTCAATGCAACATGCTGTTATCTCTGCTTCAGAGTTTTCAGTACTTCTGGGGTATGGAAAGACGTAAGTAGATTTAAGGTACATTTGTTTTTAAAGAGAGAATGGAAGTGTACTTGGGAGAGATCCGTGCTCGAAGAGCAACAGCGCGCTCGTGAAACATTCACAAAAATCTGTTCCAGACTGGAGTGAAACTTTTGTATGTAAGAAATACATTATGCGTAGATGTTAAGTGAAAATTGAGTAGGAGATATATTATACATCTATGCATTCATAGCGAATTTATCATTTCAAGATTGTGCAACTTTATTTCGAAGTTATCATTTAACGCGTTGCTTAACGTTCCTAAATTCTCAAAGAGGAAACTTCAGAATTGTTTAAAAGTTCAATTTTAAACTTGCTATTAGTAACTCGACAGTTATCGATCGATAAATCAATTTTAATTTTAAGAAATCGGACGAAGCGTACAGTAATATTTAAACTAATATAAAGTAATGGAATTGTAAATAGAAATAACTCGTATCCATTTGTTGTACAAGCAAAGAAGTTGCATAGTCTAAATGGATCTAGATCATATTGATGTCACACGAGTAAATAAGTAATGTTATTTTTACAATACAGGTGAAGGAGTTACTGATGAGCTTCGGACAACTAAGAGCATTCAATCTAGTAAAGGATTCAGCCACAGGTCTATCCAAGGGTTACGCATTCTGCGAATATGTTGACGTGTCAATGACAGACCAAGCAATTGCTGGATTAAATGGGATGCAGCTGGGAGACAAGAAACTAATTGTCCAGCGAGCTAGCGTAGGTGCCAAGAATCCTATGATCGGTGCACAAGCTCCGGTTCAAATTCAAGTGCCTGGGCTGTCTATGGTGGGCACGAGTGGCCCGGCGACCGAGGTAAAATAATTTCGTTCATGCCTTTTTATAATTTACATAAATCGTGTGTAAATTGATGTGTCCTAAATTAAATCCACAATAGTAATTCTCTGTTGTCTTGTAACAGACTTAACTTAACAGCGATTATTATGTATAAATAATGTGTAGGTGCTGTGCCTGCTGAACATGGTAACTCCCGAGGAGCTAATGGAGGAAGAGGAATATGAAGATATTTTAGAAGACATTAAAGAAGAGTGTAACAAATACGGTGTAGTCCGATCCGTGGAAATACCAAGACCTATAGAAGGTGTTGATGTACCTGGATGCGGAAAAGTATATCTCATATTAACATACAATTCTAGTTCCACTTGCTCCGAGAAGCATATTATTAAAAATATATTTCTGTTTTTGTTATAGGTATTTGTCGAATTTAATAGCGTGATCGACTGCCAGAAGGCACAGCAGACCCTTACAGGACGAAAGTTCAATAACCGTGTTGTTGTGACGTCATACTTTGACCCCGACAAGTATCACCGCAGAGAATTCTAAAATTTATAGATTTCTCCTTTCATACCAATTAATAATTGACTACCAATGTGTAATATATATATTGAATGAATAATCTAACGTGCCCGAACATTAATAATTCTCTTTTATCAGAATGTACAAAGCAAAATGTAATTGATTTCCGATCGTGCTGTGCATTGGAGAACGATTGTTGTAACTTTTTGCGTATCTTTCGATTATATAATCATATATAAATAACGAGTAATTTATGACACGGGATATTTCGTAATTCGCAGCTAGCAATGGAAATAAAAAGAAATAGTACGACGGGTGCGGTTATACGAGAATAGCGGCGTCATGAGTTTCGGTAATGGACTAGTGAGATTAAAATAATAGACGATTGTCAAGGACAGAATTACATGGAAATAAATAACACATTGTCACTGTGTTTATACAAAATTTCTTCTGTGAAAATACTTCTCACATTTTTCTCTTGCCGGAGTATAAAAAGGAAGCGAAGTGTCGAGTGCTGAAATCTTGAAATTTTTCAATATTTTTCTATTTATGTTTAAGCCTCGTTTTGCAATGCAGGTTGATAGGCTGAATGGCGTTCCCCAGTATCGGCATTGTCGACTACGAATTTCTGTAGCAATACGTAGAGCCCAGCACCAGCAAACAGCATACTAATTCCTATCAGGAGTACTATAGACCATGCAGGTATCGCAGTTCCCCCTAAAAAGTTACGAATACACTTCGTTAATACACGCAATATTAGTTTCCGCCCCATCTCCCACTTTTATAAAATACTTCGGACTTACAGTAATAGCGCCTTGTAATTGTCTTGCGGCCCCTTAAAATCTTGCGCCTTGCTTCGACTCCTTCCATAAAAATCCCCATGATTACTGTTTGAAATTCATCGATTAGTACACACGAAGAATTTGTAATTTATTTTCCCCTGCACCATTGCAAATTATTTGCATGACTCATATGTGAGTCGTGTAAGGATTATCAAACTTTTACCGAGCTTGTATCATTGCAATATCATTGCAAAAATTTACATTTGTGCAATTACTTTATTATACTTTCTGACGATTAACCTTTGTAAATCTTTCACCACTTTAATAACATTCTACACATACGTATTAGCATTTTTTTTTTATTCCACAACTCTATACAATTTCTGCGAGGAAGGGGAATGGAATTTACTTTTCTCTGTGCACGTATTCATTGTTAATATTATTTTTCTCCGAGTATCTTGTAAATTTGACGGCGAAAATTGTGCTTTTAAATATCCGGCGTGATTACACTTTAAAAGTCAGAAAACATGCGTCATGTGCGTAATTGTAATAAATTCTGTCAAGATTATTGAGTTTCAAATACTAATGTATATACTTACATATACCAATGGCGATGTAACAGAAAATCTTTTTAGAACACATTTTTCTCGATTACGAAGATGTAAATCGCGGAAAATTGTACGATAAAACGTAGCTTGTAGTTGGCACGAATAGGTGAATAACGTTGGAATCGCGTCTGGATACTCGAACGGTGTGGTCGTGAATCTGTAGTGAATCAGCGCTCTGATAAGAGATATCCGATAGCAGGTGGAAAATGCATCTTATCTGTTCCCGCAGAGATAAAAGACATTCTTATTATGGAACCCTATTGGGCTCGCCACCATAGCGAGCATACTTTCATCAACCAACATCCTTTGTTCATTGATTTCTACAAGCAGAATACTCGACATCGTGCGATTTCATTCTAATATTCCCAATACGTGCAAGTGAAGAGAATTCGGATCCCTCAGCCTCTAAATATATTCTACGAAAAGCTAATTGAATATAAAGAAACAACTTAGTTTAGTTTAAATGAATGTATAATACAAAGTTAATAATGTTTATACAAATTTATATAAAATTGTTTCATTGGAATTATAGATTGGACGAGTTACAAAAAAGAAAGGCTACGGCTTGGTTTGTTTGCTTCTCTTCTTATAAACGTCTAAAGAAACGTGGAAACCCCGGGCGCAGCTGGAATTTAACAGCGCGGATACGAAGTAGATTGACGGGAATGCAGGGTCGAAGATTCAGGGAAGGGTAGGATCTATTGAACAGAAGAGAAATTATAGTATCAGTTAATATCCCGCAATTGTATACTGACTTTTTATTAATTCAAAATCAAGGAAACCAAGTTACAAGTATAATATAACTTATTACACGATCGTTGTAATATCAGATTGGTCGATGCCAACGAGGAAGGACCATCAATGAAATACGAAACCAGTGTCCTTTTCCTAACGATACAGTAAATACGATAAAGTATAATCCTTTGAAACGTTTCTTTCGCAAAGCGTTGCGCGAATGTTTCTATTTTTTAGCAACCATGTAACAAATGGTAAAAATTAAATTGGATATCTGGAATAGATAGATTCACAGCGGTGGTAATGTTTCAAAGGATCGGGGAAAACTCGCAGGCCGAAGCATATTATGTTAAAGATTGTTGACATCGACGTGTTCGTATGCTGATACGGATAATTAAGATATATTCCCTCTGCTTTTATATAACATTAAAGTAATTACGACGAAAATAAAGCTTTATGCAACTTACAAATATAATTACCGTAATAATATAAATAGAAATAGCTGGCACATATACAAGGCATTCCAAAACATCACGTATCACGTAACAATTTCCTCTGCCTCAGGCGGCAGTATTTGCATTTCCCTCCCCGTCCATTAATTTTTCCTCTTCATCTAATTTTCCCTACCATTCTACTTATACATTCTCTCTCACCCTCTCTCTTTCTCATTCTCGCTCGCTATATTTTCCTGAAACCGTAGTTCCCTCCTGTGTAACTGTTTCTCCTCAGTTCTTTTGTTTTTATTCAGCACCATACGATTTCGAAGAAATCTTCGCACTAGCACAGGCTTTTTATGCTTTTCATCTGTGCTTCGTGTTAAACTGCGCCCCTGCGGCGCGAAAATTCCATGGTCGCCACGTTTTAAAGCAATCCCTTCACGAAACTGCAATACGGCCCTAAAGAATACCACCAGAACTGCTTTCGTCGCAGAAGAGATACGCCTCTATGATCAACACTTGATCGTATCTCGTCCTCTGACACGCAAATTCCATGCTTATAGATAGACGTCTCATTTTATTTAACAAATAAAAAAAGGGGAAGAAAATGAGAAAAACTAAAGTTGTGCATTAAAATTGTCAAGCATCGCGCATAGTATCGCACATACTTAACGGTACGGTAAATTCCACGAGAAGATGACTGTTTGAACCAGTATAGTTTGTCAGTTTTAATTTTAATACACTGCTGGAAAATTAATCGATACGTTGAAAAACGACCTAACAACAAAAACGTCGTAACTATTTATTAACATATATATGTGTTTATATATCGGCGTACAAATAAAAAAGAATGCAGTACACAGTAAGTCACGTTAAGGAAAACATTATTAATACAAGCATATTTTTTTTGAGGGGGGGATACATTCCTCTAACAAAACCATTGGGCCAGTTACACTAAAGATTATCTCAAATTATACATTCATAGGTTTCAGGAAACAAATAAAATATAATCGCGACGTAGATTAATATAAATAAAATTACTAAAATATCGAGAAAAAGAAAAGGAAAGCAAAGAAGCACGTTGCTTTTAATATATTCGCGTGAATACTCATTGTTACTTGGATTAACGTAATACTCTTTCACAGTGCATTCTCCCACAATTTCGATTCGCGCGTACCGAGCTTTCATGTATCAGTTCTATGCACTCGTTTCAAAATATACAGAAATACGGACCTCCCCATTGTAAACAAGTATACTGTACATTACGCTAGGGAACTGTTTGGAATCAAATAAAAAAAAATAAATATAAATAATACTGTAAAACGCGTATGTTATACAGTAAGTACTGACGCTCATCGCAGCTGTTTCTTTTTGTGATACAACACTAAGTACATTACCGTATCGTTTATGACAATATCGAAAGGAAAGTTGATAGGAGTCCACGGAGACACTCGAATATTTTCCAAAAACGTACCGAACAGATTGCTAGTAAACGGAAACTTTACTGGTAGATGATAGAGCGTCTATAATATATTTTCCTATAAATAACAAACTACGTTAGAAGTGTCTAATAACATTGGACTTAGCCGTCATAGGTTTTCTTCATCTAAATACGAATCTTTGTTTCTAAGCTACAACCTATTTGCAATCAAAGTCACTTCGTAATTTCGCTTGGAATACTGTAGTTAGTGGATGGCATATAATGACGTTAAGATAGTTGAAGGATAATGAATTCTCATATTTTTTTTGTTGCTGTTATTTGAAGTCTGTGGCATTATTACCCGAAATGTACTCACTGAAATGCGTTTAGAATTAATAACTATTATTATCGTGTCCCTTAACTCTATTGCAAAGTGTTTCCTTACGTTGGCTCGACGTATTGCTACCGGTTACTTTACCATTTTCATTTAATTCTTATCACTTTTTTTTAATACGATGTTCTTTCGCCTACCCGATACCCGAAATTATTTTTTTTTTTCATTTTTTCTTTTTAATTAGTCAGTCAAGTTGTTATTGCGCCTTCGAGGAACGCTCTATTCTCATTGCAGAATTACAGAACTAAATGCACGTGGTACCCCATGTATTTTTTCTTTTACCCCCTGGTCGAATATTAACTCCACATCAATTAATATTATAACATTACATATAACTGATTATTGTGCAAAGTGTCCCTGGATAAGTGCTGCATAAAATGTTTGTTAAACGGCAGGGGGCACAAAGGAATCGTGATATTTCACTGGTATATCTACTAACATTGATATTCTCTTTTTAAGAATCCTTTGGACGTCCCTTCTTCGTGTCTTCGGCAAAAATGTAAGAAAACTTTAGTATTCCATTTAAATAAATTTCGAAAATAAATTCCCTTTTAAATATAGGAAAGGATGAAAGGTATCTTACGTTCCTTTGTATCGTCTACCGTTTAGCAATCATTTCGTACAGCAACCATCTAGAGGCACCTCGTACACTCTACATAATATTATAAATTAATCGTGTAACACGCTCAGTAATTTCATGACATTGTACACAAGAGCAGGGATCCCGTTTGCTCCCACGCGATGCCTGTGTATGATTGCGTTTATTATTACGTTACTATGTGGTTACTCTATAGTAACAAGTATCTCTAGCTGCGGAGCACTGACAGCGGCGTTTCTGTTAAAGTGTTATCGCTTGTTAGTAGTGGTGTTAAATATTAATAAATAGATACCGCGATTATCATTGAACATACTTTTCCTTTTTAATATCTGTATATAATAATAAATTAATCGAATATATTACCGCATAATCGTGTACCTGGTACGAGCTAAATATTTAGGTTTAAACTTAGGTTTACCTTGTGGCTAGCTGATGGTACGGTCCGAAATACTATGTTTCGTTTGGCTTAGCGGCGTGGCGGAAATATTCGTCGAGGAAGATGAGACACAGTCCTTCGATGGATTACTGCTCGGGATTAATTTGCTGCTCCCCTGGCTGTTGCTCCTTTTACTCTTGTCGCGATCCACCATGCTAGAATCGGTGACTTTACATGCTTCGTGGCACTCGATCTTAAGGCTGCTAGTTTGCCCTTTCGCGTTCGCGCTATTCTCTCCGTCGATGCTATCCTCCATGATCCCTTCTATAATCAGTACCCCCTTGAACGTGGCTAAGGTTTTACGAAGCGTTATACAGAAACCTTTAGACGCTGGTATAAGTGGGAATTCCGGGAGGATCTTTTTGTCTAAACAGAAACCAGATTGTCGGTGTAGAGATTTCTGCGTGTGTACATGAAATTAGTAACGAGCTCGAGGCGCGCCGAATCACTGCGAATGTCCCGAAATGTTTTGAGTATTATTGGAAATCAAAAGTCTACCTGTGGAACGATACATCTGTCCACAATGAAGAAGAGAAATTTTGAAACAAAATTCGTGGAACTCTTCAACTTCTCAAAAGGTTCAAGAATTCCTGGCCTCGAATATTCGAAACGATTGCGAAGCTTTCGAGCCAAAGATTCGAAACGCTATCGCTAAGTACAATTGAAAGAGAAAACAACGTACCAACGTCAGATATTTGTTTAAAAGTAGTAGGCGTCACTGGAGACAATGGATGTTGATTATTGTGTTGCTCGGAGATCTCCATCCACAGGTCCAGTCGTTGCAGTAATTTCTTTGCGTGCCTCTTGAAATGTTCAATGATGATATCTTTGAAAACAGGCGGTGGATGCTGCAGCAACTTGGTCTGCGCTTGAACCAGCTTCAGCACAACCATTTCGTTGTACATCCTTGAGTTCTCTCGTCCTTGTTGAGAGCCCTTCTGCTTTTCAAATCCTGCCTCGTTGAAATACGGTTCGGGCACGAGTATAAGGCCCTGGATCGATACTATGACTTGTAACAAAGTCGAGGAGCTCGTCCATACTTCTGTTCCGCGGCCGGACCACGTTCCGAGCAGACTCACGCATACCTTTCCATCTTCGTAGAGATTAGGGTTCAATCTATCGTTACAATAAGAAATGTAATGGCAAAGTGGCGGAGCGGCCGGATAGTCGGCGGACAATTGAAAGTCGAAAAGGAAGAGTCCGTCCTCGTACGGTGTTTTCTCGGGACCGCGAAACATTACAGAGTACAGGTCTATCCTATCTTCAAATCCTTTCACCCATATACCGGGTGGTAGCGAGCTCTTTAAGAGTTTCAGTTCCTTGGACACGGTTCTGAAGAAATTCGTTGGGTCCGTGGGCTGGAACATTGTTAATCTAAATTTATGACTGTCCGGCGCCGTTTCCTCTATGGAGAATCCTTCCCCTTCCGTATATACCGGCGGCGGAATCTCTATCACGCACTCGGACGGCTCCTGTACCATTTCTACGCGTTTCTCTTCCTCTTTCTTCTGCTTCTTCGAAGGGGACGAGCCTTTCTCGGCGTCGGACAGCGACATCCTCGACAGTCCGAATCGCTTAGATACTTCTGCGTGCGCTAATACGAGTTGAGCTTTTATCAGGGTACAAAGTTTCACGCAAACTTGGGAACCGGCCACGTAAGAGCTCGTAATGTATATATGCGTCTTGTTAGCCTTGCTCGCGTCTGTCTTCTCTGCCGAGCGATCGGGCACATTGTTAGCGTCTTCGCTTAATAGAAACTCTCCGCTCGACTCGCTCGAGCCCGATTCTTTCTTCGAGTTCTCCGCGGAATATAATCCAGAATCCTCGGGGTTCGGATTAACATTGATGAATAGTCTGTCGATCGATTTCTCGTCTTTCACATTCTGTTCTTTACCGGCGTCTTCGTCGTTCTTGTCATCGATGGATTCTGTGGTGTCAGTTACTGTAATGATCTTCTCGGAAGGGTTATCGGAGTTCTCTGTATTTAACTCGGACCCGTCGGATTTATGAGTGAACAATCTGTTCACTTGATCCGCCATACGTTGCGCAACATTCGCCCGGCCGCCTTGCCGGACTCTTTCCAAAAGCCCTTGGAAGTGACTTTCGTGGAAGAAAGAGGTGCCCATAAGTTTGTCCATGTAACGACAATCTTTGTAGACGTCTAGTAATTTCCTCATAACTTCAGTCGTCTGGAGAGATGGGTTCTGAGTAAAGATCTCTTCCAATCTGGACATAGCGATACGAGCTTTCTCGATGTGAGCGGCTAGTTTCGGCTTTATATTCTCTAACTCCGTTTGCTCTGTTCCGTCATTGTCGGCGATAAAACAGTCTTCCAATTCCGTCTCCCAGGACGCGTCGGACGACACGTCATCCCATAGTTCTCCCTCGTCACTGTCATATTCACCTACTTTATACAAATCTTGAGGCCAACACATACTTACATGTCCATCGACCCACCACACTTTCACCCGACCTTCAGGATAATTGTCTAACACTTGACCAGCAGTGCACCCGGCATCTTCCCCTTCAAAGTTGGCTATACGAATCACCAACGTGCCCGGTCTGTATTGAAAATCTGGGTGATCCTTCAAATCATACACGCTGACCTCGCGCTCTTCTAGTAAAGTTGGTCTAGCGAATATTTATTCAGATTAGTGCGACAGGATTTACAACGAATTCAATTGCTCTGGATTGAGCGCGAGAAATTACTGGTCACTTACTGCGGACTTTGACTAGAAGTGTACGTTTTGAACCATTTTATTTTAGCCGTTCTACCTTGGTGATCGACGCTTTGAACTACGCCGTACATTCTAGATTCTTCTTTTTGATCGACAACAAAATCACCCGGGAAGAACTCTTTATCGTCTAAGTGGTGAATCGGGTAAAGCTGTGTCGATGGAATGCCTGGAAGGAGAGTAATTGATAGAGTTGTACAACTTGTATGCTATTAAAAGAGATCTGCGATTAAGAATGTTACGTAATAAAGTACCGAATTCTACCGAGCCATCCTGCCAGACAACGTTAGCTTTCGTATTTGTGGATAACGTTTCCACTACAATTTTAGTTCCAGGTATAAGTGGTACTGGCGGTAACTTTTTCTTCGCTTTACATAACTTTTTCTTCTTCAGTACCTTAGTCATTAGAGCGGGGCCCTTTTTCTTTTTGCCCATAGATGACATACTTGAACACCCACTGGACACCTGTAAACGTTAGAATGCTCGTCAGTCCCGTTTGCTACGCAACGATAAGTAAAAGGAACTCTTACCGAAGCACTGTCGCTCTGCGAACCAGTGTCCTCCGTATCCCAATCGTCCGAGCTCTCGGTATTTTGATTTTGCGCTGGAAGCATTAAGGTATTATTGCTTGTCACATTTTGCAAATTATTAATATTATTTTGAGCATTCTCTTCTAACGCCTGCTGTTCGTTAACGTTCTCCTTGTCCTTCTCTTTCTTCTTATCCTCAGCCGGCTTAGTGACGCTAATATTCGGACGTGTTTTCTTTGGACTATGTTTAGGAACTTGAAAAATGTCTCTCTGATGCTTCCTCCACTGTTCTCGCGTAATGACGTTCTCGTCGCCTTTAATTACATAGAAATTTCTATCTCCCACTTGCACGGTAGAAGGTTCGAAGACATTTAATAATTTCAACTTCTTCAAATTCTCCCCCTCGACTACGAATTTCGGCGGAGCTTGGTCCGACCAAGCGCCGTCCTTCGAGTACGCTCTACACTGCCAGTGTACTCCCACCCACTCCGTCTCCACTTTCTCTACGATCACTTTAGTCATTTTCTGCGGCTTGGCCTTCCTCTTCACTTTCATCTCTTTCGTACAAGTGATCCACTGTGCATCTTCCAGGCAGTGAATCGGACCCCACAAACTTTGCCCGGGATAGAACTCGGAAGAGTGGGGAAAATCATTGTCCTAAAAAGTGTTCGTTGAGTATCTTTAACCGAAGGAGAATTTTCTATTTGATTCTTACATTGTCTCGCTTCTCCTCTAACTGCCCCAAGACTCGAGAGTCCGTCTCGTTTATAACGCAACGGGATCCATCGGGCGTAGTGAGCCACAATTTAAAGTGAGCCATCTTTATACCACCGACCCACGAATCCATACAGACAGCTATATCCGTCGCGAATTCCTACGAAACGTCACTATCAGCTATAACGTACGACTTACTTAACGAAAACTAACGGCCATGCACGCCCGACTACATACTTCCAAAGGAACCAAATCCTCGCTCCTAATATTCGTAAGCACCTGCTTAGTACCGATCACTTGAACACAAGCAGTGAGTTCGATATCCCTGCAATACCCCCTCTGTGTATCTTTCCCCTTTATCATACGGCGTACAACATCTCCCGGCATAAGTGTTCTGTCTGCCAGGTGGACCTATAAGTAGACATAAAAATTTCCCCCGAAAAAAGAAAGAAATCCTCGATTAGCTACGAAAAAAAAAAGAAGAAAAACACCAAAGGGGTGGAAGTCGTTAGGTCGGAATCGAATTCGAAAATTCAATTCCAACAGTCAATCGCGGACCACCGTTCTCATGTCAGGTGTCGCTCGCCGTGAAATCGAAAACATAAATACAAAGGGGAAAGGGATAATACGGCGAGGCATGATATATCGTTCTGCGGAGCGTTCATTTCGTCTGCGGTGGATAGTTGGATGGGATAAGCGTAGGTTGGATACCTTTTTCGCGGTGACCAGCTCCTCGACACCGGAGGGATGCCAGACCACGCGAATCTCGCCCTTTTTCCTTTTCGGGTTCTCCTCGCTGTCAGAGCTCTCGTCGGACAGCTCCTGGTCGTCGTTCTCCATAACGATCCCGAACACAACGTTGCCCTTCTTATCCACACGGTAGACGACATCCTCGTAAAAGTACTGACACTCTACCCCCAAGTTCGTAGCCATCTTTCCTCTGATCACTGTGTGCTCGCTCTCCGCCGACGACGGCTGATAGAAGGTTACACGGCGCAACGGTTACGACGCACGTCGCAAAGCAGGGATACCTGACTCCCAACCCCGAACCCTATCCCAACCCCGACCTAAGAATCCACCGATTCGAGATGCCTCTTCTCTGCTGCACGCCGATCGAGTAGTTATCGACCTTTCTCAAATCGAGTCTCGTTTCTACATTTTTCAACCGTCGCCGCGGCCTACCTGTCAAAATATTTTGATTTAACGTCGTGCCACGGAGCGTACGCGTACTTGCGCGTATACGGGGTGTCTCGTGCGAAACGCTGCGAGCGGTACTTTCGCTGCCTACTAAGAATGGCGATGAAATTCTCGCTACTCTTTTAAATTTCCGGCTTATGGAATCCTTCGTGTGACGTGTGCGCTACTACTCTCGGGGGATCCCTGTTTTTCTTTTTGTATCGAATGGTACATATATGTAAACATTTTTGGTGCTTTGGGTGGCTCTTCTAGAAACATGAAATTTAGGAGGTTCTATATTTTATGTTTGTGGAGATACGAGGGGCGTTGTTTTGTGGTAGGAGAATTTGAAAGTGAGATGAGATGCGGTAGATTGATATGGGGATTGGGCATATTTTAATTTAGGGGGTTTTGGGGCACCTCGATTCAGGGTGGCACATATTCTCTTGATATTTAGAAACAGAAGTTTAAAACATGATCACAACTCACAAGATACCTTGTAAGATATCATCTTGATAGATGATATACGGTGATACTCTCTAGATATCAAGATAATATTAATGTTTCATCGTGCCCCTTGTAGTAAAGTGTCCCAAATCCCTCTAAGGTCTTCTTTTATTTTGATTGTGTGAAGTTTAAGGGGTCATACCTAAATAATTGGCTGGCGAAAAAGAACGTGATTTTCGGGATTTTTTTGTGAAAAATATAATGTATATTTTCTGCAACTATTCGCTTATTTTAAAAGTACATATATTCAGCAACTCTCGATGATTTTGTTATAGAAAAATATTAAAAAATGAACGAATAGCAACTACTCTCCCGGAAGCTGTTTGTATAAAGGCGCTGCGCGGTGAGCACGATTCCTTCGAGTCTGATCAAACTGAAATCAAAAACTGGAGAAGATTCTGTTAATATACGAGTTTATCTGGTGCGTGAACGAACGATTTTTAAAACAAAAATGATCTCAAACAGAATAGCGGCCGTTTAACGGGAAATCATAATTTTTCGATGTCCGATTTGTTCATTTTTCGTGAATTAGAAATAGAATTTTCATAAAAAACAAAAATCGTTACTTCCCGCACCAGATAAACTCATATACATACTAACAGAATCTTTTTCGCTTTTCGATTTCAGAAGATCCAGCTCGGAGAAATCGTGCTCACCACTAAAAAAATAACTTCTGGGAGAGTGACTGCTATTCGTTAATTTTTCAATATTTTTCTATAACAAAATCACCGCAAGTTCCTGAATATATGTACGTTTACAATAAGCAAATCGTTGGCAAAAATATACAGTAGATTTTCCAGAAAAAAATCACGTTCTTTTTCACCTGCCAACTTTCCCTTAAGAAAATGGGATAACTAACGGTTGTGTTTGGAACACTGTCTGAAAATTCGTACGTCGTTCTGCTGAAAGAAATAAGGCGGATACCACCCCGATCTTTTAGTAGCTTGATAAGGGTTTCGCATATAATGTACATTTTATAATCATTTATTGTAACATATTATTTTAATCATATGTACAACCGATTGTCTGACAAATACATTTATACTTATATTGAATAAATATCTAAAAATATAGCGAAAGATGAAGTATCTCGTTCAATTAGGAATTAATATCACATAGCCATATGTTTATAAACAGATATGTCCTATGACTAATGGGAAACATGTTTACGCACGATATAAACCGTAAGTTTCACTTACATCTTTCAGAAAATATGTACCTTCTTTATACGCAACATATTTATTAAACTTCGTTTAATTAGAGGGTCTAGTCATAGAATAAAACAGACTAAGAATACAATTAATTTACACTGACTAGATACGCGAGGGTGAATGTTTTAAGTGTTTCTATATAATTAAGATATCGTTTCTATCATGAAAAAATAATTTCTCAGACATTGCATTTTACTTAAACCGATCAAACCGCAAAGTGAGTGCGTTGGAACCCTTGGCCCAGACTTTGCAATATAGTCTGCATCTCGCTTTCGTTTTCATGGTAGAATACATAAGCGTCGAACTTGGTCGCCAAGTTGCAGTTAGTGTCTCTGTAAATTGAGTTAAACGTACATTCCAATTGTATAACTAAAATAATTGATATGATAATTATTTATATTACCCTGCAATGAACGCAAAATAATTAGGAATGTTTCCAGTACGACCGCAAGAAGAGATTTCCATGTAACTTTGTTTACATATTACCTAAACGTTCAAATAGACTTTACTGTTATGTTACACATTTGTAAACACTAACAGATACATTTACGTACCGTGTCATCTGCGTCCTGAGTTACCCTGATTCCAATTTCTAGACATTCAAATTTCACGGCCACCGGCTTTAATTCCTCCAACTTTAATACTTGTGCAATCGCTCTTTCGATTTGCTTAACATCTCCTTCCGCGCCGATATACATAGAGCCACAGTATTTAACACAAAATCCAGCATTTAATGATTTGCTCGCTGGTTTAGGTATCTCGGCTTTCTCTTCGCCATTCCGCGGCTCTGAAGCAAATCTCTTTAAAATCTTTTTCAAACCCTCAACACCCGAGCTTCTTATAAGATGCACTACTGGGGCATACAATTCGTGTGTTTGTTTATTGCGATGCTGAAAACCCATGATATTACAAATGCAGTCATATTAAATTAAAAGTAAATGTTGCGATACATACTTTAACTACGTGCAGACACACTGGTTGGCCCGTAGTCTTTTTCATAATTCTACGTAGCTGCCCCTTCGTACTAGATGTTATAGCATTTCCATTTATCTCGTCCAACACGTCTCCAATCTCCACTTTATCCTAATAGAAAATGAAATAAAGAATTCAAGTCACATTAATATCGATAATTTTCGATGCCGAGACTTCTACTTTTAATTCTGGTTCGTATGAAAATTTAAGAGAGAATATCGCGCTTCTTACGTCTTCCGCAGCCACAGAATTTTTATCCAGATTGATTATTAAAGCCTTCCCTTTGATGAAACTGTAAAACGCAGAGAAGTGTTATTTACTGCGAGAATTTCCTTTTCATAATTTACATTACTCACCATACAGAGATACCTAGACATCTACAAGGAACTAATTCCAGAGCCACGCACTCTGGTAGCTGCCAGGACTCGTCCAAAAAACTAGAATTCCGTAAATTTAATTTAAAATTCAATTTACTACTTTGCAGTAATACCGATAAAAATATTTCACCGAGAATGTCATCTCCTAGGATACTGTTTTTATCGTAATAGCCTGTAGCCATTAATGGTGTCCTGACCTATAGAATTTTCTGCATAGTTACTAACGCATTGAATAAATTACAGAAGAATCGTTACGCTTTTCTTAAATTGATAAATGAATTTTAAGTATACCAGCAATTCAATCGGAATATGAAGGCACTTTCGCGTCAAACATGTTCTAATTAAAAGTCTAAGATGCCCAGTAGGAGTATGCACTTTTGGATTGTCTCTTACTTGTTCAACTGCCAGAGAGTAAGTGCAACAGGAACTAAAACAGTGTCGTGTTTACTTTACAAACTACTTTACGTACATTTAACACGTTGACCGCTACGCGATTCTCCCATGCTTCTTAACGACAGCTATATCGTTAAGAAATGTACGAATCTAAGGGCTTATTTCTGTAAGCGTTCTGAGGAAAGCTTAAGTTCGAAGCACCTGGTGATTCCCACAGTAGTCAACATATTAACGAAATCAATAAAGCAACTGAATCGTATTTCTTGTTCCGAACTGATTAATTTAAATTTAAATCTCTTTAGTGCACTATATAAAGTATAGTTTAGAAGATAACGTATGTTTCAGTACAAACCTAAAATGCTTTTCTGCGATTTCTTCCAAACAATACCAAGCGTCAGGTAACTTCGAAAAGTTTGTAGTATTCAATCGCATTAGTATACCTTTTTGCAAACATTTTTCTAAGCATCTACAAAAGGAAGGCAATTCTATATTTCCGTCGTCAATCTCTGTGTCGCATTCCGTTAATTTTCTTGTCCAACCTGAAAGTAAATTAGTAGTGTGAAGAAATATAAGGGATTTAATGTATTAGTATCATTATAATCTATATACCAATAAAATTCAAAATAATTCATCCACATTACTCGCAAAAAGGGGCGATCAAAAACTATAGAGGGTGTTCATATTAGTATCATGTATCATGTCTCATAAATTAATAGTATAGCGAAAAGAAAAATAGTGTGAGGGAATTTCCATCATTTTTTTATAAAGCATACACATTTAACATGTTCGATAAATTTCGAAATTATATCACGTTTAAAAATATGCATAATAACACAGCAAATGCTCTATTTACATGTAGGTGCTTGAAAGAAAATAAAACAAAGTTTCGTGTGTAATGAAATTCGTTAATACGTAAAAATGACAAGTGGAATACAGATAATCGAAGTTATAAATATTCCTGAAAAGGAGAATCGCTTTCTGTTACGAAATCTTTACCTACTATTTAAACCAAATCACTTTCTAACCTAAAAACATTTAGCATCGCGTAATTACCTTTCAGTTCTTTGATAAGAGGATTTGAGACCGTCATCGCATTGTCAGTCAGAATTATTGTGTCATAAATTGACAGTTACTCTATTCAATAAACTATACCATCGGTTAAAAGCTCGTAGTGACTGAAGCAGACATCGCTGCAAGCAACTTAAAATCATGTAAATATATACATACCATTGTTTTAACAGTGTGAAGCGCAAACGTGTACATACAGTTCATGCATCAAACTGCATCAAACTTTTTTACCGACCGTGTTGTGTTTGTGGCGCACATGTTTATTGTATACGCGCCAAGTGGCGCCAAGCGTATTATTGCAGACGAGATACAGATACAGACGAGATACTATACCTCATCGACGATATCATCAGGGCCTCTTTATCCAGTGGGCTAAATGGCCTATAGCCTGTATCTCAGGGGCGCCAGTGATCCAAGGGCGCTGTATGTTGAAATGCTTTTTTCATTTCAATATTTTATGAGAGAAGAGACACGACAATCGTTAAATCTATACGATGTACCGCCTTGCACCGATTGGGAAGAAATTGCAGTCTATGCGGTGCATAGAGTTGGTATTTACGTGAGGTGTTGGGACCTTGGGGCGTCAAACTTTTTAATCCAGGGCGCTCAAAATTGTTAAGACAGCCCTGGATCATGACACGAAAGATAATCGCGTGTTTGTGCGCAGATGCAACTACTGTACCTACTCATAAAACAATGTTCGATTGATAACGCGCACTTGATATTAACTGTTACATGGTGATCATGTCTTGAGAATCTTTCATAGATATCCTTCGTACATCGTGGATTACGCAAAGCGACGAACAAATCTTCGTTTCTATTCATGAGCTCGATTAAATAAAGCTTCTCTTCATCGATTCGTGGAACACTAAAAATCGGATCTTCAGCTCGATCGCGCGTATTAAGCGAAGGCAGTTGTAAAAGTTTGGCGTAGTGGTAGCAGATACAGAGTTAAAGGAACTGGGAAAAATGGCAGTGGCAGTGCCTGACGTAAATGTGATTAAATCGCAAGCTTTGGAAGCTTTTGTGAAGCAGTTTGGAGTGAATGCAGATGTGTGCGTTTGCGCTCCGGGTCGCGTGAATCTGATCGGAGAACACACTGATTACAACGATGGTTTTGTTTTGCCGATGGTAAAATTTTCAATGTTTAAAGAAGCGTTGCAGTTTTTTCCTTTGAAATAAAATATAAGCGAATCTGCCGTTGTTTGCTGTTACTAATTGGTAAATGTATTCCATAGAACACGTAACGTATATTTTGAAAGAGATAATGCCGGCTGCAATTCATATAGTTTCTTTTGATTCTCGTAGTTCCTTTCGGAGGCTTCAATTAAATTTAAATCATCTGTTAGGATTGTATGATCTGTACTGATTCAAATATATTTTAAATTTGAATAACAGTATCGTTGTTCAATGTACGTTTTAATGCAAACGTTTATTAGGAAATAAATCGAAGAGATAAATTTTTGTCGATCTGTGAATTTGATTTCATTTAATATCAATGATGTTTAATTATAGAACGAGATATATCTAATCAAAATTTTCGCTTTAATCTTGATCATATTTATCTGACGATTGCGTAATTATATAATTTTCTATTCTTATAAAACAGGTGATTTTCGTGTACAATTTTGTCAAGAATAATAGCTGCTTACTATTTCTAAAAAATTCATTTTTCTTATCACTATTCCAATTAACTGCCAATTAATTTAAAATATCGTTTCGAGATCTGAAAAATCATTGAATTAAACACCTGTAGTGTCCAATATGTTAATAAATTATTTAAATTTTTAGGCACTACCTATGGTGACAGTTATAGCTGGAAAACTTAGTAGTACGAAGAAACACAAAATTGTGTCTCTTAGCAAGACAGTTAGTTCTGAAAATCAGGTTGAATTTGAAGCAGGGACTCGTGATAGTATCAAACCCGGAGAACCAAAATGGGCAAACTACGTAAAAGGATGCATAGCAAATTTTACTTGTTAGTTGGCCACCGTGTCTATTTTCCTGAAGTTGCACAAAAATATCGTAAAATTACAGTGTATTAATTTTATTTAAACATCAATTTCAGGCGACGTACCAGCATTTAATGCTGTAATTGTATCAACGGTACCTGTTGGCGCTGGTCTTAGTAGTTCAGCTGCTTTAGAGGTTGCTACTTATACATTCCTGGAAGCATTAACTGGTTCACAATTGAACACGCCAGAAGATAAAGTAAAATTACATAATTATCTATTTCCCTTAACTCGTAACAGAGAAACAAGAATTGCTACCCTTTCGTTTTCAGGCTTTAGTATGCCAACGCGTGGAGCATGATTTCGCTGGTGTTCCATGTGGTATCATGGATCAATTTATTTCCGTGATGGGAAAGGAAGGGTACGCCCTTCTTCTTGACTGTAGAGATCTTACTACCAAGCAAATCTCTATGTCGCAGATAGACGACTACGTCTTTCTCATTACTAATTCAAACACTCCGCACAAACTAAGCTCGAGCGCATATTGCGAGCGTAGAGATAGCTGTTACGCAGCTGCGAAGATGTTGAATAAGAAAAGTTTACGGGATGCGTGTATAAGTGACGTTAAAGGTAAAGGAGAGACACAGTACTGCAAAAAGGAAATTACTCTTTTTATTGGCATTATATCGAATACTACTATTGTTTCGTGTTTAATGTTGGCTTCGCCTATTCTATTTTATCCCCAGTTTTGCAATCGCAGATTGTACCTGAAGAAACAATAAAAAGAACTCGCCATGTGATCACAGAAATTCGGAGAACAACCGATGCCGCAGCCGCTCTCGAAAAGGGCGATTTTAAGAAATTTGGGCGGTTGATGAACGAAAGCCATGATTCATTGAAAAATGATTACGAAGTTTCTTCTGTTGAACTTGATATTTTGGTATCAGCAGCGAGAGAAATAAACGGTGTGTTAGGGAGTCGTTTGACTGGTGCTGGTTTCGGGGGTTGCACGGTAACTTTACTAAGGAAAGATGCAATCGATGAAACAATCGAGCATATAAAGGCCAAGTAAGGTTTCGCTGTCTTCGACACTTACGATTTTACTGTTCGCTAATAGTATTTACAAATACCGTTTCTGTTTTCATAGATATCCTGGAAATGCAACATTCTATATCGCGAAACCTGCGATGGGAGCAAGGTTCTTGGACACAAATTAAATGGTGCCTCGATGAAACGAAAATGAGAAGCTACCTAACCTCGAGTAGCAAGAGTATGTACAGATGATCGTGCTTAATTAAAAACTTTAAGATTCTTTTCGTATTTATATTGAATAGATCGTTTTAATTTCAGGAAGAGAGCGATTGTACAGTATCCTCTCGCTATTCGCTCGCGACACGGGTCTGGCGCTGACGTGGGCGCTTAGCGAGTAGCGGAGACGATTCCGAGGGGCTGATAGTGCGAGTGAGAGAAAAGGGTTGCGAGAGAAGTGACGAATGCGAGCCCATAGTGAGCGGATACTGTACTTCTAAAAAAGGAGGCGTATGTCAATACAATTTTACTGAAATTTTGATTTTTCTATAACATATCATCTAAGCTAAACGGTCACAATATTTCCTCAACACTTGTTAACACTCTTTCAAATAAGGTACACTTATAAAACACAATACGAAAGTTATTAAAAAGTGATTACTACATAGATATGTATAATAATGTATATGTATAAAAAAATATGTAAAATATCGTTACCATATAAAAATATGGGATTGTGTCGACATATTCATTTGTATGTACATCTTTTTGTTACTGTAGTCATATTTCAATTAACTCCTTTGGCGCGACATTGGTGCAGCACAGTTCTTCTTTAAACTTTCATAATACGTTTGATAATAGCTAGTTTACTATGCCAGTTTCTATGGCATCGCGCTTAAACGACCGACGGCTTCTTATTTTATTCTCGTTTATGAATGAAGCACCAGCGTCACGTAAATACCCGTTACGTTAGAGTTAATTATTACCTCGAAACAACTATGAAAAACATTACTTTCTCTTATAACAGTATTGTCTATGTTATCGTTTGTCTTCTTGTTGATATAATACTGATGCTTACAATATAAAGAAAAGTAGTTGCGGGACGGAATTTTCATGTGCTCGCTCGACGAGCATCCTCGATAGTGTGTGGGTGCTTTTAGTATTGTCAGCACCTATTCGTAGTAGCCCCTGGACTATTTGAAAATTCTGCAAACACGAATAAAATTTGTTTTATTTTAAATGCTTGTACTCAGAGGTGGGCAAACTTTTATTGAAATAAAAATTTCGAATAACGAATTGAAGTTAAATGAATTATTCGTCGTGTGTTGAATAATGTTAATTTTTCTATTCGACGAGTAAAATAAATTTTTCAACTTCAACTTTAACGTCGTTCGACGTCGAATAATTTTAATTGGACGATATTACAAATTGTAACGCGCGCGTCAGGCCTCAACTTCCGCGGTGGCTCGAACACGCGCCAGAAAATTATACGACGTCGAATAATGTTTTAATTTTTCTAATTAAAGTGGAAGTTGAAAAATTTATTTGACGCTGAAGTTGAAACGCTCGACGAATAAAAAAATGAACTTTATTGGTCGAATAATCTAAAGTTAAAGTAACTTCTATTCGATCTGTTATTTAAATAACTTTTTATTTAGTTAATGCTCAACTCTGCTTGTACTGTAACATCTAATAAAAAATAGATTATAGGGTTAATATTAGACTTTCAATACATTCTATCGAAAGAATAATATTTAAGTTACCTTTAAGGCAGTCATTTAACTCAAGTTCGTTGGAACTACACCTCAAACCCGAAGGTTTCACGCCCTTGAAGATTTCGATGACACTTGGTTTCAAGTTGTGAAAGATTAAAGGCTGCCCACGTTTCGAGAAATCCTCCGTTAGATTCTTGACACCCTGAATGATTTATATTAACTTCAATATAATACCAAAAGACAAGCAACACGGAGTAATACCTAATGCAGTGTTTCCCAATCTGTTTTTAGTCGCAATCCTCTTTTATAATACCCAAGTATCCTACGACAAATATAATTCTAACTTAAAATTAAAAAAAAATAAGTGCTAAAAATCGCCAACTAAAAATAATCGTGGCGACCCCCTAGAAAACACTTCGCGACCCACAGGTTAGGAAACACTGACCTAACGTAGTTTATATGACTGCTAAATTCTGTAACTCTGATTACTAAACACTACTCTGAACGAACATACCTTCGCAGCTGTAAAATCTGCTGCCTGAATATGCGTAGAGTCTATGACAACAGGTACCGCGGTTCCCTGCTTCGTACCTTGCTTACTAATTACTGCTCGCACGTACTCAACGCTTGGGAAAACGAGACTTCTGTCAGGCGTTATGACAAGATATTCACAGCCGTTGATACTCTGCAACAATAAAGAGTCTTACGTTAGAAACAATAAAATTCAATGAAAGTAGAAGACGAAGGACTGTGTCTGCTTCGTTTGCCAAGGGAATAATATAAAAAGGTGAATTAAGGGGGGCATAGTACTTTCCTTGCTCGAAAATTAAGCATTATTTATGATTTTTTTTCTATATGAAAATGAGAAGCTAGAAAGATGGGGTTTGTTGTAAATGAAAGATCACTGTTTAAAAGTATTAAAAGAATTTTTATTAAAAAAGAAAGCACCTTTTGCACATTTTGTTTTAAATGCGAAATTTAAGAAACGGCTCGGTCAATGATAACGAAACGTAATCAATTTTAACGTCTTAATTTGCTTTTATGTTTCAGATAAGCATAGAAGGTAAAATTTATGATACCGGAATTTTACTCACTCCGCGAAAGACCAACTTTGAGCGACTATAGTGAGGGGAGGGAAGGCCTTTTTTTTTTTAATAAAAATTATTTTAATACTTTTAAACAGTGACCTTCCATTTGCATCAAGCCCATCTTTCTAGCTTTTCATTTTCATATAGAAAAAACTCATAAAGAATGCTTAATTTTTGTGCAAAGTACTATGCCCTCTTAGGGGCCGTCCTTAAATTACGTAAGGGTAATTTTGGCGAATTCTTACTCCCTCCCTTAGTATAAGAATTCGTAAGATCTGATATTCCAACCCCCTCCTTGCGTAATATTTTTTACATTTAATTTTTTCACTGATTAAAATTCTTTTAAACGTTTAAATGAATTCATTTAACTGACTTTCGGGAAATTTAAATTAAAACTACTTTTTTGGAACATTAATGACAGAATTTGTATTGATTGAAAATTAGGGTAAAAAGTATTACGTAACACGCTACCTGACTCCCCCCCACCCCTTGTAAGAAAACGTAAGAAATTCGCGACCCCCTCCCCAAAAAGCCTTACGTAATTTAAGGATGACCCCTTAATAAATACGCTGTAAAATGAAAGCTGCCTCACCGTATCCTTATGAACTCGTAACGACGGCCGCGCTGAAGCGTAAAGTAGGAACAGCACGTTTATACCGATACCGATCACTATACCTAGTTCGAGCCTTATAAAGAGACAGCACAAAAACGTGGCTATTGCGGGTATGAGATCAATTTCTGAAAAAAAAAAGAAGAACAGGACGTGTCATGAATCGTAAGTGGCAATGATAACTGAAGAGCATTGATTCATAAATGTGACTAACAGTCGAAGGAAGAAGATCGTACTTTTAGTTCGCCATATGGGCTTGATCACGTGTAACTCCACCATGAAGATGACCGCGGCGATGATGATCGCTGCGAGGGCGGCGTTTGGGATGAAATATAGGTACGGGGTAAGGAACTGAAGTGACACGAGGACTAAGAGGCCAGTGTAAACACCGCCGAGGGTGGTCTTTACTCCAGAGGAATGGTTCACAGCTCCACGGCTGAGGCCACCGCTGACGGGCATCGAGGAAACGAAGGCAGACACGACGTTGCACGCGCCCAACGCCAGCATCTCCTGCGTTGCGTCGATCGGTTTACCTTCGTCTGAAAGTACACATTACTGAACACGAGCGTGCGAACGAACATCGCGTTTCGTTTAAACCAGGGGTGGAAACAATTAATTATGGATGTACCGGTGGGAGGAATGTAGTACGGTATTTATTCGCTAAGAGCTCGGTTTGACCTACACGTTAAGAGCTCGGCGCTATCTCCACTTCTGGCTCACTCCTGTCCCGCGAAGGCGAGAGCGAGTCAGAGGCTGCAGAGATTGCAAGCGAGTGAGGAACGGTAAGAGAGAGAGAGAGAGACGACGCGTTGAGACTTTGTCATTGACGTTTGACATTTATTATCGTCTTTCGGGCGACTGATACTGCGTCCCTCGCGTGCGCTAGTGGCCTGAGCGTTTAGACTGTTTAGAGCGACTTTAGGCTCACTCTCGCTTCAGAATCGTGTCCTCTATGCACGTTAAATGCTCATCGCCGGTTCCCGAGCCGCGAGCTCTTAGCGAATACATACTGCGATGGCGTTAACAGGGATGGCGGAGGCTTACTAAAAACTTTGGCGATAGAGATGGTTTCCAACAGGCTCAGCAGAGGAATGACTAGACACCCAGAGCCCAGAGCCGAGATCATGTCGACGAAAACGTAGGTTTCATTTTTGTGGCTCGTTCTGAACGGTGGCAGCTGAAATTCCGGAAGTCCTTGTTTAACGTGGCCGGTCAGTCTGACCGGCGAAGAACCCAAGCGGCTTTCCAGAAGCCAGCACATGACACCGCAGACGAGGACCACGAGTATATTCCGCGACGTGGATAGCAACCAGAGGGACTTCTCCATAAACACTTGTACCTTCGAGGGCATCTTTACAGCCTTCTGCGCCACCGATATGTCCTTGATTTTCTGGGAAAGACACCGCAAAGAAAACAACTTTATCTATCATCCCAGGAACAAGCTTGAATCACGTGTGGATTAGTTAAGGTAAATAATGTTTCAGCAGTTGACATTGCCAGAAACCGTGAGAGATTCAAAAGGCGGGAATAAATTTGAATACATTTGAATAAACTAGAACCATTCGGTGCCCTCGTGACTGCAGGATCACGGTCTCGATGAGTGGTGCTTAAGAAATGTTAGACATTTGTTTATTGGACGTGTGACCATGTTTAGGTGAAAGTAACACCTGCAGCTGCGCGAGGACAATAATTTATGGACAAAGCGATTCGGTGAATTCGTTGATTCACTCGTGGAATCGTACAGGCATATCGGGATATACAGTGGAATATTTTAATTTATCCTCTATTATACTTATAAAATTTAGAGTGTGGGTTTATCTTTGAAACAAGAAGCATGGCGACACTCACCCTAAGGAGAAGTAGGACGATTATACAAGTGATACCAAGCGCGGTATCCCAGAGCTTCGTTTCGCCGATCTTCTCGAATATATTGTGCCAAACTTCGACGAATTTGCTACCGGTGATGTGAATGCCTAGAATGTCCTTTATTTGGCTGGTCGCGATGATAATCGCTGCTGCTGATGTGAAGCCGACCGAAACCGGCCCCGATATGAAGTCTAACAGAAAGCCTGGTAAAAGAAGATATGGGAGAATTTATTAAATGCGTTTATTTTAGTATTTCATCACTTTCGTGTATTACACGAAGGCAGGTCAGAATACTCGTGTGCTAATATTAAATAAATTATTAGATTCTAAAAAAGGTATTCTTCCTGTATGAATCGCACAGAGTTATATAACACTGTAATATAGGATGTCTAAAAATAAATGGTGCAGTACAAATAGAGGTGATACTTTTCGAAAGAATTCGTCGAAAATTGTTGAACAAAATTTATTTATAAGGAGCTTTGGATCATTACTTTATTAATTTTGATTTTTTCTTTGTTTTATTGATTAGTAAATCGACAAGGATAATCAATCAAAGAGATGCAAGGAAATGTACTTGATTAGAGTAAATTTTGTGTAGTTTTGTTGAAAAAATAACGTAACTACTTAGTTGTAAATTATTATTTCCCTACGTTGCATATGAAAATAGCAAATTTATTCGAGATCCATTGGAGAGAATATTCGCAAAGTTGATTATTTTAGAAAAAGATAGTTCGTTTAGAGGATTTGTGTCGTACACTTTTGATATCGTTCTTTGAGAGAAATCTTTTTCTCCTGAGATCTTATTTACTTTGGAACATCTTATGTATTTTAAACAACAAAATAATATTTATATTAAAAGTTCGATATCGTTTGCAAGCTGGCACAGGGAAACTTGACGAAATCTAATTTAAGGATCATCGATGTCATTACCTAATTGTAATATCCCCATCAGCAAACACACGCAGCCAGATACGAATGTTAAAAGGACCGCAAAGTCGGGGCCCAAGTCGGATTTTTGTAACGTTTCTCTAGTTAATATCGCGATAATTGCTGTTGGTCCAACTGGTACATCTTTGCAAGATCCTAGTATGGTGTAGACGAAGCAAGCCATGAAAGAAGAATACAAACCGTACTGCAAAATAAAACACACCTTCAAATGCTTCTCTTTTTTTCAATTGCTAAGTTTTTTTTTAGTATTACTCTACTTTCTTAGCAGTGATTAAGCTTAACATCAAATGTGACTTTTAATCATTGAAATCATACTATTGGTGAATTTTAATCATTGAAATCATACTACTGTTCCTTTAGGCAGAAATATGAAAATTTCTTCTTCTTGGCGAAGAAAATTTGTACGAAAGAACGAAATTAATTACCATTTAAATCAAGGAATTATTGGGAACAAGTTACTAAAATTTGAATTACATTTATGTAGAACCGTGGAGATCTAGATCCTCTGAATTTCGAAAACACACGTTCCCTTTGAAGGGAAAGATTTTAAAATTTAGCTCTTTCGACAAGAAAAATAACAGCGTCATTTAGAAAACGGCGAAAGTAACGAAAGAATCAATAATCGATGGAAGATTTCTCGTTTATCGGTATCTTTTATTGCACACGAACGTAATGAAATTGAAAGTGCAGCAATCAGTAATGGCATCTTGGAAAGTGAACATTCAATTTTCTTCAGTGTGGAAAGTAATTTTTTCAAGTATCAAGAGGGTTTATACTTCCTGTTGTGATTGTTATTATTCGAGAACGATATAAAGATATAAGATACCGCAGTTAGTGTGGCTTCGAGTTTCCAGTGATTAGGAAGAAGATTCAGGAAGTACTTGAACATTTTCTGTAAAACTTTAATTACTCCTTTGATCGATGCACAAGTGTTTCGTTCTGTGACAGTACACTACGGTGAAGCCACCAGAATTAAAGTTGCCTTTTTCTTAGATTAAGTTCCAAAGCTCTTTCGAACGATACCACGAATATAAAGAGTGTAATAAATGCGTCAATTCATATTTTAGGTCATCCAATTCTTTCAGCCTTAAGTGTGAAACGCGTAGTCAATAGCCACTGTCACGGAAAAATATAGGACCCCTTTCTGTTCACTAATGACAATTTTTTCTGTGTTAAAAAAGGAGTACAAGTTGATAAAGAATTTCATTCTAGGATGCACACTTTTCTCGACGACAGATTTTCCCTTCTATAAGTTGAATTATTTAAATTCTTATATACAAATTTAAATACGAAGTATTATATTTTAAAAATAAATAGCAATGAAGAGGACTCAGGCGAAGAAAACTTTCGCACGTATATGAATAGAAAACAACTACATATATGTATTTATATCATTCCTCAATATTTCTTCTATCATACCATAAATGATAACCGAATAACTAAATTACGAAGAATATGAACCAGTGTCGTTTTCAAAAAATGACTTTCTTTAGATTGAAAAAGCCTAGCTGACAAATAATTTGATCACAAGTTGTGATTAGCTGGGTAAGTTAAGATCGTCGCAGGTTTAATATCGATACGCTTTTCTGACGTTAGTCAAATGATTTTACACTTGCAGCTAGCAATGAGTACGTTCGTTAAGGCTAGTAAAGTCTAATTACGTGTGATCCATAGATATTACAGTGCAAAGGGCCATTTTATACAGTCACTCATGAATTTATCCCCGAAATATTGTCACGTTCTTTCGATCAAATTATTCCTTCACAAATTATGTGAACAAGCTCGCGAGTCACTGTACATATATCGTAATTCAGTATACGCATTGAATTATTCGGAAAGTCCGTAGGATTTTCGACATGCGAAGGGTTGCAACAAGAAGTTTCCCCTGAAAAAGGGGATTATTTATTATGAAATTCTGGCAAACGGTGCATTATCGAGTAAAATGCTAATCTTGTACAAGAACATTGCCTTCGTATTTCCCTGCAATTTTGGAACCGACTTTCCGGACAACTAAATGCCCTGCATTCATATAGCAGGCGGACGTGTCGAAGAACTCTTCGCAAATTACTGGGCCTCCCTAGTTCGACGCTTTGAAAATAAGGCAAATTTGGGGTAATTTTTTAAAAGAAAAGTATTGAGTATTATAATTCCAAACTTTGTACGTTTATTAATTGACAATCGAAGAATGCGCTCAAAATTTTTTTTTTGCAATAATACTAATTTTGTTTAAAGTTACAGTGTTAGTAGTATCTAAGTACCACCACCAATACTACCACTGTAACTTTGAACAAAATTGTTATTATTGCGCTAAAAATTTTGAGCGCTTTCTTCGAATGACAATTAATAACCGTATAAAGTTTTGAATTATAATACTCACTACTTTTCTCCAAAAAAATTCCTCCAAATTTGCTTTAATTTCACAGCGTCAGACTAAAGAGATCCCTTAAACGAAATGTCAGCGTAGCGACATTTTAATCTAAAACTACGAAACTGGTCCACGGAGGATTTGCAAAGGTGAACGAACGTTAATGTCCTTACCTGTAAAGGAAGTCCTGCAACATTCGCGTAAGCTATTGCTTGTGGTATAACGGTAAGGCCTACGGTAATACCAGCAACCAGATCGCTTGCTATGTAATCCTTGCGATACGTTTGCGACCACGCTACAATGGGCACCCTTTTGTACAGTAACTTTTTCCTGCAAGTCTTTTTGATCCGCTGGTACAGACACTTCCTTCCGAGCGTGCACAGGAGATTCTTTTCTGGATTGTGTGCAACTGAAACAAGTGTCACGGACGTTTGTATACAGTTCTTTACTTCTTTTTAAATACAACTTTTATGAGATGATATAATAAGAATCGATAGTGGGTTGATAGGATTCTAATTTGACTTGCGGATCCACGAGGCTTCAGGGAGATTTATCCTTTTTTGGGAAGCAGAGTTATTTAATTTCATTTAAATTTATAATTATAATGAATTTCATTTATAATGAATCACGCTTAGTTGTCTTGGATACGAAGGAAGTAGTCAGGGGTACAATGTGAAGTGTTACCATTTTTAACGTAATTTTGTAAGTAGAATTGAACAGTATTTGGTAGAAAATAAGAACAAGGGTACCTACTTCAACCATTTTTATTTTAAGAGGAGAACACTTTACAAAACAATCGAACAATTGGAAAAAAAACCATAAGGCGCTTCTAAAACGTTTCAAGAATATATTCTCAAAGTTATAGGCCAAAATTCAACTATGTATCGATACTATAGCCTGATGAGTCAGCGCGCCCCCGAGCGCCGAGGTATCTAAAACGCATTTTAAACGCGTTTTTCTCGAAACCACGTTTTCAAAATTGGCGCCGGGGATAACTAACAAACTATTCGACCAATCAACTTCAAATTTTGTACGCTTTTAGTTTATAATATTCCTCAGAATGTGAACCACGGGATTAAAGCAAATTATTAATTTTAACCACTGCTTTACTTACACGGACTTCTCCCCTTAAGAGTAAGTGTATTCAGTTGAGTGTGTCAATAAAATTAAGCCAATTAAGATATCGTTCTATCAATTTCTAGATATTAACAAGATGCCAATTAAATATCAGGAATGAAGGTCTCGTTTGTATAGAATATTTTAAGCGTAAGGGTGAAAAACCGGGAACGTCACAAAACAGCTTTATCGAGAAAATTAAGTCTTTTATTCCAGTGTCATTACATGTTTTTAACCACTATACCAAAACTTTGACGTTATAACCCTTTATAACCCTTTGTGATTCAACAGTTCTGTAGTCCCAGTTGCCATTAACAAAATACGCAAAATCACGAAAAATGGACATTCCTCGTTTTTCTCCTTACTCTTTAATCTAATTTACTAGTATAGCTCGTAAAAAGGAAAAAAAAAGAAGTTTTAATAAGTATATGAAGAAAAACTAACGTGGAAAACGAACGTTTAACGTTCGCGTGGAAAATGGTAGGACGAGACAAAGAGCCGCGAACCGTACATACATAATTATTTAACGCGTACGTGGAATTCCCGATGGAGATATATTATAGATCCCTCGGAATGCCTGACGTCGTGACTTCTCAACTGGCAACTTTAGAAAGTACCGCGATTAGAACAAGGAGAAAAATGAAATGCGGCGATAAAAAAGAAAAATTTCCGTCACGAGACATCTACATACGAGATTACCATAATGCATGCAAGTATGCGCGTCGCCGGAGTTACCGGATAACTTGGTGATAATTGCGTCCAAAAGTGAAGCTAGACAGGTTTAACCGGCCTTTCGCGTTAGCACGTGACGATTAAATTACGGAAAAATTGCTCAATTGAAAATTTAGCCCCGCTGAATCCGTTCTACGCCTGCCCCATTGGATTAAATCGTGTTTGACTTCGCGGTTACAAATTGCGCTATAAATTACTCCTGACTGGGACTTAACACGTTCGCTAATGGAATTATTTAATGTGGTCGCGATTTGGGACTCGTGTGTCGTAGAACTTTGTAAAAATCCGGGGGGTAGGTACTCACTATCACAGAGGGCTCCTGAGTTCTCGATATTTTTCGTTTCTCGAGAAATAAGAAATCAGATTATATTGCTTAAATAATTTTAATTAAAAGAATATTGCAAAATTTATATTCCTGGAATAATGTTGATAATATTTATTAAAAACGCAATGTAAACTTCAACTAAATGTTTATTCCTCCCTCATTTAGGCACACCAAGCTTGTGTGAATGAGAAAACAGGTATTTAATATAATTGATAAATTTATTTATTTAATAAAATTACTTTTTTCTTAAAATAATTGTTTTAAAAAACACAATGTGTCTATGTGGCGTTAACCAATTCGCCTTTTTTTTTTACAAAATCAGGGGAAATTGGCTTGAACCTATGTAAAACATCTAAAAGTTGCTGTAAATTGGGTGTCGTTTTTTCAGTGGACACAAAAATATGGAATTCCTTTGTTAAAGTCCGGACTTTATTTTCTTCTTAGTGGACAATTCTTGGGGGCTATCTGCGATTGCTCAATCTATCTAATTGTTTGCTTAATAGGGTCATTTTTTATTTTGAGGATCTGTGAGTTTTTCAGTGTTTTCAGGAGAATCGTTTTATATATATATATCTGTCTTTGATGTTAAATGAAAAATCTTTTTCAAGTGAAATTTTATAAGGGATACAATAGTCTTATCTCTTCATTTCGTTATTTCTACTTTAATAGCAATACGAAAGTCATTACGTATTTAATTCAGGATTCAGTGTTCCAAATTTTTAAATGGGAATTTAAGAGCACCTTCAGCGGTTAATAATGCCGAATCTTCTCTACAGAGATTTTCTATTGTAATTCTTATAGGTTCTAATACTACTAATAAGATTACAGCAATTTTTATATATGTTTTCATCGTTCTACGTGTAATCTAAATTCATTTCAGTCAGTACTTTGCGAATGGTTCTTCATTCCCATAAATCGCAACGAACACAAAAACACCAGACGCATTATCTCACTTCGACCTGCATTGCTAACATTTATTATAAATTATAGATTCGTTCATATGTTCGCGATTAGCTAGTAATACGCAATTTGAACTAACATTATAAATCTCATGTATTTGCGGAAATGAACTTTCAGTTAGTTCGAATTCTGTATAAAATTCATTTCCGAAAATAAATGAGATTTATAATAATTTTCATAGACTTAGGTTTCTCGAGTACGTATTCTCGAGAAGGGACACGTACTCCTATAACTATACAAGGGTCGTTAAAAAGATTGAGAAATGTATAAGTTAGTACTCGGGATGAACGTTACGTTTTTGTTGCAGCGCAACAAAATTCTGACATGGGACGAGTACATGTAGATACCAGAGTGAATGTGATTTTAAAAGAATGATACCTTAATTCGTTAATTATTGAGAACCTTAACATGTGGAAAATCGCCTGTCACTGTCCAGGTTACATTTCCATAGTATCTACCTAGTTTTCAACAAAATGTAGATTTAAATTTATATTTTGAGTACTTCTTTTTGTTTCAAAGTTGCGATAGTTATTAAAGAAATTGGACGCCGGTGGGAGGAAGAACACATTTCCTACAAATAGGTAGAGGTTGTAATTGAAGAGGTCATGTCGGGGTTTTAAATGTTTCTTAGACTTCCTGATTTTAGTATTTAATAACGTGGACCTCGTTTGTTTCGTGCAGGTATATTTTATTGCAAAATTATCGGTGTCACGTATCTGTAACGTGGTCTGTCACTGTATATGTAGACATCCAAGTGTCACGTAGCAGCGGACGTGTTAAAAAATAAATAAACAGTATTGATCAATTACAGAAGTAACATGATTTATAGCTATTTCCCAAACTAAATCGTCTGTCAATGATTTCGTATGGCTCGCGAATACTTGAAGCGTCGTTGTTCTCTGTCTTTCTCTGTCTTTGTTGAAAAATTTCTCGTCGATTATTATAAATAAATTATTGTAAGTAACTAACAAGTAGGTAAGTGTTACATACACATAATCTTCTTATTCCCATCTACCATCGCATTTTTGTTTTTCTTTTTAAATTTACGGATTACACTTCTAAATAATTAGAATTAAGTTTCACAATAATTATTTCAAATCAATACAATTTATATTGAAAAAAAAACATTTTTCACTACAATGAACGCACATTCTTCGATTGTTTCTATCAGTTAACGATGTGTAATTTCTTCCTCAAACATTTCGCACGGAAAGGAGAAATCAAAAGTTTCCTTTCTCCTTTCAACGCCTCCAACTCAACCGTGCACTTCGAAGGAAGCAAATGTAACAAATATATATTGCAAAATTGTCGTACAAAGTACTTTATAATGACTTGTCACGGCTTTGCTACGAAATATATTAGTTTAATAATAAAAAAGCGGTTCTCCCGTATAAATATAAATGAATAAATCAAATTCCCAAGAAGATCGATATACATATTTGGGACGTTAAAGGGGCTAAAGTGTAATGTTACTGCAACACATTAAAAATGTAACGACATCAAAGTTCCTCGAGACTGAAATTCACAACTGGTGGATGTTAATAGTTCTCAGGTTGAAAATATTCCAACGATTGACCCATTTTCACAATTAATCGAACAGGATGACGTCAATGGCGTCTCCAAAATTCCCGATTTAATCGTCATCAGTTGCGCGCTCTCTTGTCTCCCAATTAACCGCGTGGTTTGTTTCACATTCTTGCGTAAGAAGCTGCTGCGAATTCCCAAATTCGGCCGGCGTTCGTAAAAGAGAAAGGAAAATACGTTCCGCGAATTTCCAACAAAAGCAAGCCCTCAAACACGAACAAATTAAAACAATGAATTCGCCTAGATGGTAATCAGCTTGATGAATCGTTTCTTTACGATAATAGCCTCGCGTAGTACAGAACATGGTAATTCGGTATAGGTACGGAAATAATGAGTTACATAGATGCAGCTGCTTAGCTGCGAAAGTGAACGTCCGTTTCGGAATACCTTTTTCTGCGTTTCGATCTGTTTTATCGGAATTCCTCCACTGTATTCATAACAACGACGTATTTCCCCCCTTATATTTCCTCGTTACACGTGGAATGGAAAATCTTGAGGGAAAATCTGTGAGCTCGATAATTTCATAGACCATAATAATCTCAGTGATTACGTCGTAATAGCTTATTATTCGACATCTACGATATAATTTGTGGAATTTATAAATTCATCATCCTTATCGTTTCATTTTAGAAGATTATATAATCGTTGTAGGCGATTATAATTGTAGATTAAATTGTTGGAAACTTGTAGCTATATGTCTGAAAACATTGACTCATTTCTTTGTTTACGTTCCTTGGAATAGTATAATGCTATAATTGTTACCTATTAAAATTGCTCTGTTATCTTTGTACCTGTTAAAATCGCAAGATGGAAATATTATCTCGTTAGTTTCGTTTGCTACCTTCCATTCTATTATTTGTTTATGTGTTTTGCACTACACTTGTGTGCTAGTTGAATGTAAATCTTCGGTGTTTTATGGTAAAACGGGAATAAAGTAGGTGGATTGCAAAATATAGTATGTATAGGTAGATAAGTACTGTTATTTATTAAAGATCGACTTGCTTTTATTATTAATTCCGAATGAAGGGAACATATGAAATAGATAAATATAGAATGTACTGATATTGTACAAGTATTTAAATGTTAAATATATTTCTATCGTGACTATCAGGTGAGGAAAATCTATTTCCTGAATCGCCTTACGGCGAGGCTACACTCATTATCAGCTTATTAAATATAATTCATCAAGATTAAGAATACATCCCAAAATGAATTCACAGGTATTGAAGCGTCAGTATTTAAAATGGATTTCTGTTTGCAGGGTACCCTTCAGAGATGCGGAGAATGATACCACACAATACTGACTGATCAATGAATTCGGTCGATCAATCAAATAATCATTAAACACGTGAAATGCCTGGGGACATCTAAATAGCAACTTAATTAAGAGTGTCATCAATTTCTCATTCGTAATGACAGATATTTCTGCACTAATGCTACTGGATTGGTGGTTACTGCTATTAGGTTTGCTCAAAGTGGAATCAAGTAAAAAACTACGAACGTAGAATAGCATTGTTTTGCAATTCGATTTGCAGTGCCGGATAAAAGTATTGTGACGACCGAATAGCATTTTTAAATTGGTCCGAACGACTTGAGTTTTTTTGAGAAGCTAGAAGGATTAGTTTATTAGGTGGTGTGTTTCGTCGTTTTGAGAAAAAAGTACAATTGGTCAGAATAGCGAAAAAAATAATGAAGGTCGTGTTTTCAATTCGTTATCTGAGCCTGTAATAAAATTTTAAAAAATGCCTTTTGTAGATTTAAGTAAGTTGTATACATGCTGAAAATTTCAGCGAAATCGTTTAACGTAGCTATGAGCTAAAAAAAACTTAAAAACGCAAAATGCAAATATTATAAACTTTAAGGCTTAAAATTAAAACCCTTAGAAATTTTTTATCAAAATTTTTATCAGAATTACCGCGCCCTTTCGTTGGTAGTAATCTCTTTAATGTCTAACAGAAAATCCAGGATTTAAAATTGTCATTATTATCACATGTGTTCAAAGGACAAACCGAGCTGGAGAAAACTCTCCCCACAGAAATAGAGATCCTCAATTATCATACAATGATATTTTGCTAAACCTTGCGCAATTAAAAATGTTAACCAAGGCGAACTAGATTTGGTAATTCTAACTTCAACATATTCAAGTTGAGAGTTTCGTAGGACTTTAAAAAGCGATGAGAAAAGTAGCCCACGATATTTAATTAAAAAGAAATAGTAATTGTGTCATAATATTCATAATTGCATCTCCTGTTCTATTTTAATCTCGACACTGAATGGAGAAATTCCTTTTCAATTTGAAAGAAAGCTTCAAATTCCTGTGAATATCATGCGCCACCGGTAGCCCACTTGACACGGAACGCGTTAACATTGAATAAATATGTGGAGGATGCTCTTGTGAGTAACTGTATTCAAGTGAAGAACTTCTTTCACATTAGGGATGGGACTATTCGAATAATTTAATATTCGAATATTTTACAAGTATTCGAATGCTACGAATAAACTTCGAATATTTGAGTATTCGAATGTTATTATTCGAATACTCAAATATTCGAATACTATTCGAATACTGCTATATTCGAATACTATTCGAATACTGCTATATTCGAATACTATTCGAATACTGCTATATTCGAATACTATTCGAATACTGCTATATTCGAATACTATTCGAATACTGCTATATTCGAATACTATTCAAATACTGCTTTATTCGAATACTGCTATATTCGAATACTGCTATATTCGAATACTGATTTATTCGAATAGTATGGTGTGAAGTGGGTCAAAATTAGCTTACAAGATTTCACCCTGACAAATGAACTTAAAAAACTTGATTTATAATTCACACCATACTATTCGAATACATCAGTATTTGAATACTTAAATATTCGAATAGTATTCGAATACTTGGATATTCGAATAGTATTTGAATACTTGGATATTCGAATTATATTCGAATACTTGGATATTCGAATAGTATTCGAATACTTGGATATTCGAATTATATTCGCCAAATAATTGAGCAACTGAAGTATTCGAATACCGAAAAATTCGACAAATAGTCCCAGCCCTATTTCACACCCACCAATTTGCAAGACAACTCACCATCGTTGTTCACAGTTTTGTCGTCCTTGCTGCAAACGTTGATACTGGACAGCCTGTTGTCGAGGTGGCTAGTCTGATCAGGATTATTCTTGTAGCTCTTAAGTGGATCTTCGAAAGCGGCGTTGCTGTAGCCGGTCAGCCGGACCTGCTTCCCCGTTTCGAGGTCGAATTCTTGGATGTTGTACTTCGACATGTTCGTTGCAGAATATGACAAGTCGGATAAGGGAGAAAGTTTGAGCCAGTCCTTTTCGATTTGGTGGAGGAACAGTGGTGGTCAAGGGTAGCTGAGCTGGTGTACAACTTCCGCTCAGATAGACTCCATCGTTACAACCCTGAAAAAATAAAAATACACAAATTGATGCTTTACTACTGTCTGTTCCCACTGCATTTGTTTTAGATTTTCTACCCGCTGTTTTTTGTGCAATGCCCTTTCTCGCCATTCATTGTTGCTAGTTTTTATATTATACTCTCAATTCATTCCATTTTTTGCAGAACTGAGTTTTGTAATAATACAGTACTGTATTATAAATATTTATTTCAGTACTTTCAATTTTCGTAGCAATACGATTCACAAAATAATTCGTATCAACTTATTTTGTCCAAGATGATGAGCCACGCATATTCGCAATAATTAAATTTTGCAATAATATTTGCAGTACTGTAATTGTTGATAAAGTCAATATAATGTCAAATCAAAAGTCAAACGTTGTCTGTTTGTTTGTTTTTTCTTCTTTAACGACTAAACGGTTAAACGGATTTCAATGAAATTTTGAATATACATTGCATACGCCCGAAATTAAATTATAGGCTATTTATTTATTTTTTCAGGCTTTTTTATTTTGGAAACATTTAATATTTTGTACATTACTTTCAAGCAGTTGTTGCGTGAGCTTTTCTTTAGCTAAACATTGAAGCTAAATATGATGTAATTAAATAATTTACAAGTATACAGAACTATTCCCAACCACTATAAACACCTACAAACTACTTTCCATATATACAAGACTTTTGTAACACGAATCGATAATGTAATTGTTTCAGATTTGACCCACAGATAAATCCCGATTTCCCGAGCAACATTGTAAAGATGGCGCGTTGCATAAAATTTCGCTGGCACGCCAGGATTTCGTAACGTGTTTTACGAAAACTGATACAAACGTTTCGCTTTCGTGGCAACAATTACGAAGCTTATTGTACACGTAACGCATTTTTTTGTCGACCCAAGTTTGCCACATGCAATCAGGAATTGTTGCGCTTTTTTCGCAGCCACTTCCTACAGTTTCCTGTATTAATCACAAAATTGCGTCGACGTTGCGATTTTATGTATAAAAACCGGCACACGTCGCTGTGAAGTATAAACATTGCAGATTATGGAAGGCAATTTTCATTAGAATTAGGGAATAAATAAAAATATATTGCAAAAATTTGCGAAAATGCGGACAAAGATAATAGTTTCATTTAAAAAGAATATGGAGTTGCATGTTGAAGATGTTGGAGTGTCGTTTAAATAAAAATATATTATCATAGGAAAGTATACCCAATAGTGTGTCATATTTTTTACAGAAAGCGATGAATATATGATACTGGATTATTATAAATAATTTGACCAATTAGAAAATACGTGTCACGGGCATAATGGGGATTTGAAAGTAATAATAGACATATCGGCGGCCTTTCATCGATTAATTAACGCAATAACTCTTGTGGCTCTCTGCGAGAGATAAAATGCATATAAAAGATACTTAATATGCTTTTGGATTGAAAATTATAAATTCACACAGTCTAATGTAATCAACTACCCAGTGCATTATGGTGTCCGTTCGCCTGCGAACGACCAAATTGTAAAAAAATAATTCAGTTTTTCGAAGAATATTTAGATATTCTTGCTCTTCTGACATTCGCACGAGGCATATTTTACACGCGATGACATTCATTTAATTTATCAGAATATACATATGTATTGGAATTTATCCAAAATTGGTTATTGTTCTCGCTAATTATAAAATTTTGCATGAATTTATATGCAACATTTAGATACACGAATAATTAAAGTATGACATTGTTTACGACACCTTTATAGTGTGATATAAAATACACACACGAACTTGTATGATAAGCAAGCGATTACTTTCGTATTAAAATATAATAATTAATATCAAGATTCCATCAATATTGAAAATTTAGATTAACGAATAATAATGTGTGAGAAACTGACAACCCAATACGTGTGAATGGTGACGAGATAATGTTGACACAGTAGATTGTAATTAATCTTGATCTGTGAATCATTTCTGATACTAATTATTAATAAACTTTTAAATGAAAACACTGTATTTAAGTACACTTAAGGAATACTCTGCTTATTCTTGCAACGTAATAGTACATCCAAAGGACTTAAAATTTCTTGAAAATTAAAACATTGAGGTAATTTAATATTTCTTTATAAATTGTTACAATGCCGCTTTGTAACGTATGTATTTCATTGTAATATAACATTGTAGTAACATAGACATTGATAACGACACTAACGCGACACAGGAAACAAATATCGAGGTTAACAAAACAAGTTGTGATTGTGAATTTTGATGAGCAATATCAATATCCATATGGGCATCGACACGTGTCCCAATTGGCACACATATTACCGGTCACGTAAAAATAAAACGTTACATCATCCTGTGAGATAAAATATACAGGTCTATTCCTTGTAACTTCTTCCAAAAATATGTACATTTGTACGTGGTATAATGCTGGAAATGATATTTGAAAAATAATCAGCTTTTAATACTTGATAACCGCGACATTTGGAGTTGCCTTATGTAAGATACTTTATTTTTTTTTCTGGTGCTTTCGAAGTCCCGCGGTGCAATGTTGGGAAGAGAGCTTGAAAAAAATTTAAATTTAATACTCGAAATTCGTAGCCTTTGGAACTGTACTTTGTGGAGCACAGTATGCAAGTTTTATTTCTTAAATATATTCACTTTGTCCGATTGAATTGTGGTCACTGTAAAGGAAGATCCAAGAGTTAAGATGATATTTTTTATGAGGAAAAATACTGGGAATGACGTGCATGAAGAACTCAAGTTTTATTAGAAAACGATGCAAGTTTCAGTATTCATATTTGCCAAACAGTTCAACCTAGATGAAGTACAAATTTTCTGCAAGGCGGTTCAGTTTTTATTGCAGGAAGTTTCACGATTATTAAAAGTATATTAACACTATAATGAAAATTGGAGGAAAATTTACAGAAATTTCAAACCCTATTATATTTCTATTGCAAAAGAATACCGAGAATAATTTTGCCTCGTGAAGTTGTCAACTCGAAGATAGTCTAGAAAATATGAAACTTGCCCAGAAAATTGATTCGAAAATTGAGCTTCATTATCATTCAGAAAATCAGCAGTCCTGTGCCCATCATTCTCAAAATCATCAAACCCGTCCATATCTGAACAACTAAAAAAGAAACTGAAACTTAAGTTCCGCACAATACATAATGCAATCAAACCAATACGATATCACTGGTAATTCTGAAAATTCCAGAAGAACGTGACCTATCACGTTCATCCGCTCCACATCCGGCTTAGTCGCCATTTAACCGTGACTTATTCCATCAGGTAATTCCAAGAATTTTTCTTCTCTTTTTTAAAGAAATAACAGCTCTTTGCGTCAGACACTCTGTGCCTCATTTTTTTTGCCCGCAAATTTCAAGCTCAATTAGAATTCTCATTCAGCATTCCCGATCACGTGCGTTAGTCCGTAAGCATGAAATTATAGTTAAGATAAACGTACACGTGGCAGTCGAGTGAACGCAATTCTCATGCCTGCTGGCTTTTAATCGCGTGTCGCGGATAACGAGTCCCGCGAGTCCTCTCGTACAGGTATTTCAATAAGATCATCATACGTTTATCGGAAGCATTGCCATGCACGCAATGAATTTCATCGCGGGAACATGTCCGTAAGTATAAATGTAAATTCGCGATGGGAAAGGAAGGTTAGCCCGACGGCGCTGGGATTCTTCAAGTTAAATAGATTTAATAACAACGCAATCGGTCTTTAAACTTGTGTTAAAATCCTCTGCTTTTTCTCTTCGCTGTACTTTAATTATATTTGCAGTTTTCTATTTCTTTTTTAATGTACCTTTCATATGGCGTATTAAACTCGTATAATTATTATTACTATTTATTTTTCATTATCCCTTGTAATTAGTAAAACTGCTTACAATGTATTTTAAATCAGTCCAGAAATTTTGTAGGATTAGATGAAATCCACGTGAGAAGTTAATTCACTCTGTCCCACTTGGACCAAGTTCACTTCCGTCCAAGGTTAAGTATTCCCTAGCAGTTCAAGGTCCTCAGCACCTTGAGTGGCGCAAGATTTTGAAACATGCTTTTTCAAGTCGACCCGACCTTTCCGAGCGATCGCTACTGTCGAGTATACAGTTAGTAAAAAAAGGATTTCTACACTTTTTAAAATCGCATAACTTTCGTAGAATTGGTCCAAACGACGGGAGTTTTTTTTTGAGAAGCTAGTGGGATTAGTTTGCTAAATGATGTGATTCGTCGTTTTGAAAAAAAAAATTCACGTCGTTTGGACCAATTCTACCAAACTTATGCGATTTTAAAAAGTGTACAAATACTTTTTTACTAACTGTACGTATCTACTTTAATTCGCTCCTAACAAAACGTTCACGTAAAGAACACGTTCAAGCAATGCAGGGGTACCTGGACGTGAAAGCACGTCCACGCCAGTCAAGGTACTAAGCTTTTCCTCAAACTTTCTTGACGAATAATTGTATAAATGAATTACAAATTATTTTAAAGAAGCCTTCGAAGTTAAAGAAATTAAATACTTCGCCAAAGCTTCAAAATTACCATTACTATCTACTGTTTATACTTTCAGTTCTTCTTTACATTTTCAAATTCCGAGATGACAGTCGCCTTTATTACACAGCCTTTTTCGCTCATTTTAATTAGCGCGGTAACAACAAACGCAGGCGGAGAAGGATAACGACATATAAGACTTTGCCTCTTCTTTCCCCCCCTCTTTTTTTTGCAAAGAGATTAGCGAAGCATCGGGAGGCCACATCGTCCCAGCATTGTATAAGTGGAAGATGTAAAAAATGGGATATTGTATCATTCGTTTGACGTGGCAATATTCACACGAGAATTATCGCATACCATCCTGAAACTGGGATAAACATCCGCGCGTTATGGGAACGATCCGCTGCTGGGAGGAGCTTTTTGCGCCGGTGGCGGACAGAGTGTTGGAATAAGGGGACGCTCATTCATATGAAACGATTTAGACGGTTAAAGAATTGTGTCAACGTCGTAATTAGATACCGTTAGTTATTACTCCACTGCCCTCTTCGCGATCGACGACTAACGTCCGATCGATCGCGTTTAGCAGTGCCGCGGACGGGGCGTAATAACACCGACGTGCTTAGAAGCGAAACATATTTCATACGACACTTTGTACGCTGAACACATCTTTCAACAACTGGTAGCCGTCGTTAGACACGATAAACGCTAAAAATTCCACTGGTGAGGGGTTATTTTTTAGCACTTCGACGGCCGCAGGTTTTCCAGCGAAAATACACCCGCCCGCGATCGTTTTCGAATTTCGCAATTTTATTCATTGATCTTTTAATAATCAGCGAGACATGTCGTAGGCAGAATAGAAATCTTCGAATGATATCGTTTCGCCGGTGACAAGTATTTAATGAAATATGGAAGGTATCGAAATCGTGAAATCACGCGACCGTTAAAGTTTCGGTATTCCGAGCGGGAAATTATCGTCATCGAAGTTATCCATTCTTTAAGAAATAATTATGTAACGAGTGCTTTAATTAGTAGAGGAATAAAAATGCTTTTGAGTAGATAGTATGGCGAAAAGGGGAGTGGCTCTTCGTGTAAAAATTAATCAAAAATATAAAGTTTTTATAAGTGCATTCGTCTTAAGAAAGTCGATTTTGAAAATTATATTTAAGTGCGTGTGCACTTGATTGTAAAAATTGACAGGATGCAAAAATAATTTCTTTGGACGAGGCTGCGTTTATGAAAAAGTCGATTTGAAGATGAAACGAATTCTTACGAATAGTAGAGTGTAGCTAATAAATTCTTAGAATTGACTTCCCCAAAACTAAGCCTCGAATAAGGAGAATTTTATTCCACATAATTTTATTTAATTTTGCAAGAAGAAACACTCCCTTTTTGGACTGGATAAATATATCATTCTCAATAATATAAAACGTATATATTTTACTTTTTTTATAACCACCATTCATTCTACTTTTTAAAAAATGGCAACCGAAATATTTTCTGGCTACATGCATCATCCAATTTTGTTAATCGTTCTGCCGTGATTTGCGCTTTCAATCCTTCGACAATATTTCGATCGTGACTACGCAAGAGAAATACCAAAAATATTTCATAGAAAATATTTTATAGCCCTGGCAAGGCGCATCGCGAGTTCCCCGAGCACGCTTCGAGGAGCAGCTATACGCCACAAGCCTTAATCGCATGCAAATTTATTAACTAAAAATGTTTCTCCTTCCCCCCCCGACGATATCAGATGTTCCACTAATTGCTTCGTGAGCCTTGATGGAATGTCGCGGGTTATTGGCACACATACTTTGCGGACACGTAATAAACTCACGCGGGAGGCGATAATTTCGTGAAAGTGTTCAATAATTCATGCCTTCTTGCTTAACGTCCGAATTGATTTTGTAAACAGTGAAACGTTTTCTAACCAGTTTAGAGAGCAGTGGCTCGACTTTCGTGCCGCCTCATCCCTCGTGCACGTGTTTACTATTACGCGCATCACCAATTTGTACGATGCAATCGAAGGAAAAGAAAAAGAGGCGGGATCGTGATAAAAGTCTCATTTCGGTTGTTTTAATATGCGCCCGAGACGAGACCCATAGTTGAGGAATTACGAAACTGTCGTCTCGTGATTGCCACGTTGCCTTCTGTCACGCGCGTTTAAGTATTCGTAAAGTTGCGCGTCGCAACCAAGGAAATTAAAATTAGTCATTTAACCCTTTCAACTCTAAGTTCACCCCCGGGCACAGTATCTACGTATAGCGAGGTCGTAAAAGCTGGGAGTTCCAATGTTCAGAGCTTCGAGCTTTCGTAACAAAAGGTCTGGAAACCTGACCACCCCTAAAAAATGCCAAATCTCTTGTTGCGAAAGCTGAGAACCGTAAACTTCGCGACTCCTTGTCGCACAAGTCTAGCTTTCGGTGGCGGTGGCTGTGACATCGAGGATTCGAATAGAAAGATATATTTCCTGACCGCGTAAACAGAGAAATTATTTACACTGCGTGGAAAAAAAAACGCGAAATTCGAGAGACGAGTCCAGGGGCGGATTTTGAGATTTCGTGGCCCCAGGCTAACAAGCTTTTGCCGCCCTTTCCGCAAAACATCATCAAATACTTTAATTTGAAAGATTTCAGGAAACTTTAAAATTAATTCAATATGACAACTCACGTATGAGTTATTGTTAATTTACTACATGAAAAAAGTGAATTGTTTTTACCAATGTCTCAAACCTCTATGTTTAATGATCAAAACAGCCAAAATGAAGAAGTGGCCATTTCTATTAAATTATGTTTATTATTTTATTCGCATATTAAGCACATTTTCCCCTGATAGGGGAAAGAGAGGGGTGAGGGGCTTTCTGCCCTTACAAGAAAAAGTGAAGTAAAAGGAAAGGATACGCTAAAACTGAAATCAACTTGAGGCACATGCCGATTTCAGGATTGCTTCGGCCTGCGATCTACGTCTGCCTTGGTACTGCCATGCCCATTTACTGGCAACCCGCACTACTTCGGCACGTGAGAACTACTCGCAGTATACTTCTTTCCTAATGAAGTCATACTACGATAAAACACTATTATCTGGCTAAGTTGTTGATCCTGCAGCAACGACTCATAAAGCTTCTATATTCCAGTCATCAAAACAGTGCAAAAGAACAACGAAGCAGACGTGTTCGAAATTTTAATTTTTACAAAGAATGGCTGAGCGTTTGTGATTAGTATTCTATTTTTTTTCTATCTATCGTCTCCAACATTTTCAGCCCGGTTTAGTGCAAAGATCGCTCGTTCAAGATTACCTCTCCTTGTGAAAATACATCCGATTTTTATTAAGGTCCCAATAAGGCCCTTCGAGGGCCGAGAGATATTTGGCATCTTGAATTACAGGGGTGTCGTTTGCACTACTACGGATTTCCCCAAGGCCATCAGACTACTTAGCTGTGACTTTGTTACTCGCTTCTTTCTTTTCGAACCTCGAAATCAAGAACTTCAAGGCCACTTTTCAAGGCGATCTTACCTGATTTCAAAGTCAAAAGCAGTACCATTTAATTCGTCTTGACGAACCCTTTCCAATGGTGCGTAGAAATCATAATTTTCTCTCAGCTCACAAATCACTCTGCAGGCTTTTAACATTGTCCTTTATAAGAACAGTAGAATTCGTTATTCATAGGATTAATCAAAGCACTGACTTCGAAATTACTCGGTTATATTATTTCCTACGTTTAACTAATTATGATTAGTATCGAGTAAAAGGCTAGCGAATAAGATGGAGAGTAAAGGGTTAAATCCACGGAGCTGTAGAAATAAAACCACGAACAGACGCTTTACGTGTTTCGAATAGTCGCGAGTGTGAGTCAGTTAGAATGCTACTAATGCATTATTTTCTACTTTGATTTACCTGCACAGGCCACCAACTAATGGAGCGCAATTCCTGGCAGCGGGAAACCCCCGCCAATCATCGCACCTAATTCTCGAAATTGGATTCAGGAAACGAATTCTGCCTGATCGCGTATTTCCATGAATTCGCGTTCACGTTTCGCGTAGTTGAAAATATCGCGAGCGACTTTTCGTTGCATAAACGTCGGCGATGGCAGGGCAGTTGAGTTAGTGACTTTTTTTTTTTAAGTTTACGGCTGCAATTAGGCTAGTCAAGGTAGCGTCGTTACGTCTTCTCTGCGCTCAACCTTTTCGCTATGGAATTTTTTGCGTCTTCGCGTTTCCAACTTCGGTCACGGAACACTGGGTATCGCTTGTGCATCAATCAATGAAGCCATCGATATTTTTTCGCATTTCAGTTTAACCATTCTTTCTGCTATCCATGGAGGCGCTAGACGCCAGTTTCGAAAAGCTTCCGGAAATTTAGTTTTCAGAGGGTTTGCGAAGTAATACCTTCTCCCTTTATTCATTCTAGATAACAAGACATAACGTTAATGAACTTGAGTAAATATCAATGCATTAAGGGCTAACGCCACGATGATGGGCCAAAACTGGTGGGATAACTATGGAGGTGATTTTAAAAAAAATTGTGAAATGTAGCATGAGGTTCTTATGATACGTATAAAGGGGACTAAAAATAAATTTTCTCGGATTTTTAGAACAGCTGATAAATATTTTTCACTTCAACCATTCCGCGGCGGTATTTTTCACGCACTGATTTTTGAAGGAATATCGAAGATTTGAAAGCAATCCTCTAGAAAATTCAACACAATGGAAGAATTCAAATATTTTTCGAAATTTTGAGTATCTCTCTAGTATTTAGTGTGTAGATAACAAAAAGTTTTGTCTTTTTGTTCTAGGTCCAACGGTGTGGTCCTAAAAAATTCCACCCCGGAATGCCTCAAATAGAAAATACATATCGGCTGTGCGGCTATTGTAGCGCAATTTTTGATTAAAGAAAATCTGAAAAAACATGTATTTTTATTTCCCCTTATACATAACCTTATGTTACATTTCATAAATTTCTTTAAAATCACCTCCAAAGTTATCGTACCCCTTAAACATCGTTGTTAGTATGTATAATAATCGATGATTTACAGACTTCTTATGTGACAACACTTTTCCACATTGTACCTCTTTATAATCACTTCCCGCAACAGCCTGTTATTTGTGTTAAATTAGCAAGAATAAAACTAACATTTCCTCAAAACGTCCAAAAATGGGACAACAATTTCCTTATGCGAGGAAAAATGAATATAATTCGTGTTCCAAGCTTCGTATCGAGCTAAACAAAAGTGAAAGTTGAAAGAAATAAAAAAGAACAGTAGAATGTACTAGTTGGTAGTAATTCCAGTAGCAAACGTGTCATTTAATTGATGTTTCGATTCATAGAAATGGACTAGATGAACCACCAGACCTCACTCCATTTTAGTTTTACTTGAAGAGATCACAGCAAAGAACTTACTATACATTAACGGCAGTGAAGAGTTTTTGCAATTACAGAGAGTACACTTACGAGTCATTGGCCTTTAAACATCAGAATGATCATAAATGAATATTAGTGTCTGTTGAAGCGTCTGTGATTAATCAGGCAGAACTTTATAGCCTGCAGCGTGAGGACATTTACAGCAGTTGTTGAATTAATCCATACGAATGGAAGATAATGTAAATAAATGTATTACGAAGACTTTTACGATCCAGTCCACGTTCGTGGATGCAAAGCTGCTATAAATGATAGTCTAGGCTACGTCTGGCGATCTACGCTCAGATTGTCCTCCAAAACTGCTTTTCTTCAAATTACACACGCAGAAGAGATTCATTCTACATTTTTTATTTATTATTGCATAAGGAATGCTTTATTCAGAGAATAAGGCAAACATATATATTATGAGAAAATATAAGCAGACCTGAAAGGGACAATTTAGATGAAATCTGAAAAAATTTATGTGATTTCCTTCTTTTATTTACGAAATTATGAAGTAGTGGGTTATGAATCTTGTATTCTGAACCTTTCTATTGGTAAATAGAAACTATACTCATCACTGGTATTAAAGTTAGAAATTAATTAATAGATCCAATTAAGAGGTTGTATATATCGATGAGAAGTTGAAGCCTCTAAAGCATTGAATACAAAAATTTGTGGACTAATTAATTTCAATAGACAATTCCTACGATTCATTCTTGTTTCATAAGTTCTATATCCAAAACAGCTACCGAGTTCCAATAATTGAAGGGTGCTTGTAAAAAGCACTGTAAGTGCCAAAAATCAGATTCTATACTACAGCATTACCATTGGCACGTAAAACATTTTCCAAGGAGAATTTTCTTTTTTTAATTCTAGCACTTACAGTGTTTTCTACGAGGATTCTTCAATTACAGTTCACGTGCAGTGTTTTTTTTTGTCAGTTGATTCCTGACGTCCGTTTCACTTGCGTACGCAGTTGCACCTAACTGTGTGCGAAAGTTTATTAGAAGGCCTATAATCCTACATAAAGGCGGATGATGCTTTCTCTGGGCGATTTCAACGTGTATTACGAGGCGATCGATGATCCGACGTGACTCGTAAAATTCTTGCGTATAAACGTGTAGGGGTAAATGAACGGCAAGTGATTGGAAGGGTAGCTCCCCCTACAATTTTACCAGAATCCCATACTTCAATGATAATTCTATGAAAAATGATCTTTTATAAATTGAGTAATTTTTTCATTACAAACTAACTACTATTAAAAGGGAATAAAGACGATTATTATTATTATTATTATATTTTGTATTAGAAATAAAACCCCTTCTTGATCGAATTAATTGTTTTTTTGTTGCTCGGCCGGAATTGGGTAACTCGAAGATTCATTAGTAAGGAATCTTTTCGGCGTGCATGATGTTGATAGGCAATTGCAGTTAGCTTCAGTTACGATGATGTTTCTCGGTGCAATGATGCGCATTTGGCAGTGATATAGTAAATTGGCACAATGGAATCGTGTGGGAACAAGAATGGAATATGTAATTTGCTTGGAATGAGGGAATCGCTATGCTAAGTTACTGTAAATTGCCTTTTGATTAAGAGATAATACCCAGATTGTTCTCGCAGCGGTAGTAATTAATTACGATTCTCTCTTTCTCTCTCTCCAAGTCCGCGGAACTCGCGGTTATTTTAAGAAAGGGCACGTGTCCTCCTGCAATTATTTATGCCTGAGTTATTCCTATTTGCATAGTTTGAATTTTATTTAACAACAGTTAAGCTGATTTTGCGCAAAGTTGGCGGCACTTAATTTTCGCGATTAAAAGTCTGGAACTAGATACATGTAATGTATTTAACGAAATGATACATGTGGATTCAGAAAGTAGCACGAAAAACATTTCTGTGAAATTTACTCTCTCTCTTTATTGTTTCGCTTTTTTCTTTCGGTTGAATAATGCATCAGATGCGTTGATATAATTATTATTTATGCGCAAATTTATTTTATGTTTTTTGGATGGCTTGTGTGTTTGGCCAATTAATTGATTAATGAAAAGAGGACTACTCACAACTTTTAAATTGTTATACCAGGCTTGAGTATAGTGTTATATGTTTTTAATTGTGTCTTGCCTGTGTTACAATATTTATATATGATTTGTTAAGTATTGAATATTGAAAAGAAATGAAAGTGATTAGATACTGTTAGTGTTCTATGTATCTGGTGATTTAATTCTATCCGATTACTATTTACCACTTATTTATATAAATTTGTATGTCTTATGTTTGTGTAGAACTATTAATTTTGCGTGTAAGTCTATCTAATTATTTAGTTAGAGAATTATTAGTAATCAATCTTTGCGAGTCTCTTAATACATCTTAACTACAATATAAATAAATCAAGATTATTCCCAGTAGAATTGATATTAGGAGTTCAGATAATATAATCTACCAAGCAGGCGAATTAAAAAATTGTAATTACAAAATCGATAATTATTATTTTCAGCATTACTTAATAATTTACTATTTTTATTATAATTTCAATATAACTTATTTTTACTACGTTCCCTATAGCACCACTGTTCCACTTTTGTTCATAAAACAAAAAGCTGCAACCACGCGAATCAAAACGTAGCGAAACTTTGTTCCTCCAAATTTCAAAATGGCCAGAAACTGTAAATTATCACTTTCATGAGAAGCAGAATTTCATTCCCTTTAAATACAAACTGTATATAATAGTAGCATATATTTCCACTTCACAACTAAAATCTACTTAAAACTTTGGTAACGCCATATTCTAATCTCCCATGGAAATCAGGCGATTTCTTTATTATCCCCGTGACGTATCCAATCGAACAAACGAACTTCACGGAAATCTCACACATATAAATACCTCGCATTAGTGTCACATCACATCCAACAATGAACCTCGGTACTTATACCTCTCGAAGCCATCATGATCAGTAGCGTGCCTACTGGTGTACCGTTTACGCTTCGAACCGCACGAACGTTCCCGTTTTTTCGTTCCGCTGCTTTTCTCGGCAGGCACACGCGCGCACGATCCACTAGTGTCACGACGGAGAACCGCGACGCCGTACGCGAAACGCAGGCTTCCAAATGGTAACGACACACGGAGCACCGCGTGCGAACGTTGGCACCGCGAAGATTCGTTTCGAAGACGGAGAAAAACAAAAAGAGGAGAAAGAGGCGACAACGGAAGAAGAAGAGGAAGAGGAAGACGAGTAATAGAAGGTTATGCGCGTTTAGAAACTTGTTTTCCCCTCGAAAGTTGAGGTTACGAACGGACGAGAAAGTGAGACTCCCGGCGGGTGGTTTCGTTCTATTCTTTAACGGTGCTCGATTCGCTGGGGAGTCGAACGGGAAAGCTTTTACAAACGTTCGAGCGTCGCTAACTCTCGTCACCGTGTCACAGCGAGGGGAACGCTCACCTGAGCAGAAACTTGACAGCCGAGGGAATTCGCCTTTGCGCGGTGCGCCGACGCGTCTGCGCATTAATACCCATCTCTCCTAAAACATCGTCACGTGTTTCTGAGTCAGTCCCGCGCGGTACACGCTGCTCACCGCCACCTGTCTGACCGTGCGTTCCAGCACGAGGCAAATAAACTGGCGTCCCCCCCGGTAGTATGGATAAATCATTAAGAAATTATTTATGAACATACATATGCATAGGACTCTGAAAAAGTGATTAACCCGGCTCGGCTAGACTTTCCTTACGAAATTTCTTGGGTAAGTCCCCGTACCTCTAACGCGACACGGTAAACGTACTCCGACGCGGTGAAACCTGTTCTCGGCCACGTGATAAACATACTTTGTTTCTTAGAGATTTTAGAGTCTCTTCTGTCCGGGGGAATTGATTTATCAGCTGTACACTGTGGTGGGTTAGGGTATGGGAGCGAGAAGCGCCCTCGGCGCTTCGACACTGCGGGAATCCCCCAGAAAAAGGCGGGACAGATTAGTTTCTTTTTAATGTCCCTGTGTCTGACGAAGAGGGTTATCAACCTATTGTTGATAAATTGGGTAATTTTGGAACACACAAATTCTGGGAATATAATACCAAATGAGTTAAATATTTTATATTTTCTTCAACAGATGTAATATTGTAAATCTTCCATGTTTCAAAATTTCAACTCATGGATTTTATGCAATTTTTTTTCTGCAGAAATTTATCGCGTTTTTTTTGTTTGTTTGATAGAACTTTTTAACGGTGCGGGAAAACGGTGCGTTTGTTATGCTCTATCACACTATCATAAGGGGAATAAAATTATATTAAAATAAAAAGACAAAAAGACGCGACAACTTTACCTAAGGGCTGATTTCACTTCGTCACAATGAATTTCCGCCGGATAAAATATTCCTTGCTTACTCCAATTAAAATCAATAGTTTCAGGTTTGGAATGTTTCCTTGTTGAAAGAGATTTCTTACAGAAAATATGGCAAACCGTATGTAGGAACTGGGAAAGTGATAAAAGGCAGCGTTAATGAAATAAAAGCTACCCTAAAAAATGTAGAAGAATAGGAGAACTGTAAAAACCAGTTCAACCTCAAGAAATCTCCCTGTTCCGATAATTTTGCAATTACTTAGGCGTGTTTAGCACAAAATTAGCATCGATTACAAGATTTATGCTCGCTATTATGTCGGTTAAACGATTTCAAAATTATCATAACGGCCAAAGAGGGCGTTTGTTGATGTAGCTACTATACAAAAATGCGATACTCGTATATCTAAGACAGGAATCACATTACTAAGTAGATTGTGTCCGGAAGCACGTTCCTGGGTGTCATTAACGAGTAGCGTAACTTTTTATGGACATACACGTGTAAAACCAAGTAGATTAGCAAAAATGCAATACGAAACAGTAGTAAAACAATAGTAAAAAGTATCACGTGCAATGATAATTGAATCTGTTTATACATATATTCGGGAAAATCGAATGGCAAAAGTAAATGCATGGTAATTTTATCCATTCAGAGTTTTACAAGAAAATTCTCAAAAACGCATTGTGTGATGTGCGATATTGGTCCCATCTATCGATAATGCTTATCGATATATATTTTTTCGTTCAATATCGATACATGAAATATATTATTCAAAAAGTATCGATATTTATAATATCGATACGGAGATCGTATCAACTTTCCAATTGAAAAATAAGCTGCATATTTTCGAGAGAATATCATTTTGGATTAAAACGAATTTCCTATGATAACAATTTTTGTATAATATTAAGAAATTATTTTATTTAAATTAAAATTCCAAGTATTAAAATGAAAACAAGTAATTTTCTTTTCAAACCATATTTATAAAGGCAACTAGAATTAACATATATTTGAATAAAAAACAACATGGGCATCATTCACTGCACGTAGTATAATTCGAAAATTATTAGCTTGAATTGGCTTGAACGAAAAAAGGTGCAGTAAAAATTATCGATATTTTGACCAAAATTATCGATACCTGTAATTATTATTAGTGTTTGAAATATCGATAAAAAATATTGATATATCGACAGGCAAATATCGATAAATATCGCGCATCACTAGATTGTTATAACGATTTGAAAATACTGTTTTCCATAGCTTCAGTATATGTTACGACGAAATTAAAGTAGAATTTAGGTCCGTGCGTTAAATCGCTTCGCTAGCGGTGCCCATCCTTTACTACGCAGTGTCTCATCCACTTATCTAAGGTTTTTTATTTTTAAAACCTGTTTCCCCTTAAAGAAAAAAAGCACCTCCGAACACACATGTACATTAGTCGTGTGGCTATGCGTATCACACACTCGAATACAGTAAGGTCGTTCACGCATCCAAAGGACGTGTCTTTTTCACATCAGTTGCATTGGCAGTTGCCTTGAAAAAGAGAATTATGACAAGATAACTTTACCTACTGCACTTGGTCGAACATTTTTACGTATAACAAATGGTAATTTAACAGACATTTATTTAACTGAAAACTCGAGTAAACTAGATGCTTAATAAAGATTTATCGTCTATTTCACCTTCGATATTTCCTTCGCGTTGCAGATTCTCACATTCGACATACAATTGTCAGTTTATTTTAGAAAATTAGTCTTAAAACTTAATGAAACCACAGGGATATGAAAAATGCAGCGTATCTACTGACACCGGCATTCTTAACGTAAGAAATCTTCTCAAGGAACGAATTGACCGAGCCATCCGCGACGATGAGTTCTATGTAGACTCGTGAAAATTGATAGGAATTCGAGGAAAATTTTACAAGGTGTTAACGCTCGCTGATATTCGTGAACAATAAATTACACGTCTCTAAAGCGTCGAGTTATTTATTCAAATTGCGAAGTACGAACGCGGAAAGGAAAAGTCGTAGTTACATGGTAGAGGTATCTTGGAAATACTGGAATTTTCTACCATCGAACGTGCGATTCTCTTTTTTTTTTTTTTTGATAATTCTTTTACCAGGATTAATTACTGTTTACCAGTCAGAGCGTTACATAATTTCGTTGGCAGCCGCGGATGGATCGTTAAGGATAAGCTCAGTTGCCTCCTTCACTAGTCAAAGATCTTTCGTACGTGCCTGCCTTGCTATCTTGCATTTCGTTTCCGTTCCCTTACGTCACGGCCATTAGTACACTGGCGCATATTTGCCACAAATGGAATCCACGTGAATTCATATCTATTGTTAGAGGAATCGAGCCAGGGACTGGAATCGTCGCTGAGCCACGTCGTAAATCGAACGGGCGAATAAAGAGCCGCTTACGATTTCACCGATTCTGCCGGGTGACTCTTTGTGAGTTAGCATCCGGTTGCATCGCGCGTGGAACGTACGGGGGGGAGGGGAGGGGGGGGGGAACTTTTTGGCAGCCTGAAACGTTTCCGTGCCGTGGTTTCAATTTGAAACGAAAGTCGCGGCGGCGTTTAGAAAAACGAACGGAGGAAAATCGAGCGCAAATGTTTCCCAGTCCGCTGAGTAATGCCTTTAAGAATGACAGGCAGGTTTCTCGGTGAACGTAAGGGGATTACCCTAAAGTTAATTCGATAAGTGGCTGTTACATTACTATCAAAACCCAAGATCAGTTCCTTGAACGTAAGGATAGGAAACTTCGTGGATTTCAAGAAACTACTTGTTCATTCCTCTTTACCGTCTATTGTTACGCGTTTAATTAGTTGTATGCGTTCATTATCTTTGATAATTGTAGCGGATCAAGTAAATTATATCGGTAAATTTTAAGTAACATGATTGTATTTAAGGGATGTTTCTACCTCGACGGCCTGAAAAGGAGCGCGATATTTGGGACTTTTTTAAAGAGAAACCCTGAAATTATATTAATTGAAAACTTTATGCCTATATTTGTACATTTTTAGGCAAAGTTTTTAAAAAAAATTAATTTAAGAAAACGGTACCTAAAGCTTTAAACGTGTTTTTCTCAAAACGATGTTTTTTTAATTGGGTAGCATGATATTTCAAAAACCAATCGCCCGATTTACTTCAAACTTGGCAACTATCTTCAGTAGATGACCCATTCTCGCTGGTACTAAAACTAATTCAGTTTTTGTAAAATTAGACTGAGACTTAAAAAACCAGCGATTTTTTTTTGCAAAAATCAATGTCTGTTTTAGAGCCTGCAATTTTTTTTGATTGATTTTCAGTATTACTCATTTAATCTAGTTGAGACGATAGCCACATTCACACAGATTACACAAATTTTTAAATTTTCTATTGCAGACAACTACGTCTGATTTTATGCTAACAATGCGCAAATGATTTTTGTAAGGCGCTCTATTTCACTATAACTCCGGATATAACCACTATTTCTGCATACAACCTTTTTTTTCATATCCTCTGAATATTGACAAATGAAGCCACAAAGGTGGAAGTAAATATATTCAATCGTTTTGTTTTCAAAAATGCCCAAAGTTCGTATCATTTTTCGTCCGTCAATTTAGGGAGACCCCTTAAGTTAATATTGTGTGAACATCATTGTCGTCCTACGAATTCTATCGAAATAAATTTATATTATTTGTGTTGATAAGGTCATTGGCAAATGAAATTGTTTATGCAAACGGTTAAATAATCTTCATTATTGTGAATGAGTCAGTAAATTATGTAATACATCATCAACCTCGTTTGGATGTCCAGACCTCGGTTTACCTAACAGATCTAATTTAGCTCGGCACAATTTTCCAAGCCATCGTTCGACAGTAATTTCAAGCTGGATTCATTTTCTGTACTCCTTGCAAACGTGGTTTATAGTAATCTTTACAGTTAAACCTAGAAATTCGTTTCACAATCATTTGTGTTTTATTTCCTTCCAAATATTAGTTTCACTGGCTTTTAAAATTCTGATAAATACTGTTTGTTCACTAAAAAATAATGCAAGGATCCTCTAAATATTTGACTAATTTAATTTATTATCTTGGACGGAATTAACTTGAGAAATTCCAGTCTAATAATCGTATTAAATACCATTCTCAATATTTTTTAAGGAAAAACTGAAAAGAATATCTCTTCTAACGCTGTTTGCAGTATTTATAAAACTCCAGCACGAACAAATAATACTTATCATTCAGAAAGAGAACGTTCATTTTCTATAATTTCTTGTCGCGTACTTTTCCCAAGATATCTATAACTCGTTTTGCCCCTGGAGGCGTGCAAAATTCGCTCTTAAAGTTTTAAACTATGAAGCTTCTTGCCGTCTTACTTCCGACTATCACGCGTGTCAAATTAGATACGAAACTGGCTGAGCAACGAGTTTAAACACCCGTCTCCGATACTCCCGAAACCATGAATCTTGCATTATAAAATATTATCTCCTCCGTCCAATAATATCCTAAACGGAACGGCGAGTTCTATTCACTTCGAAGGAGAAAGAAGTAATTCTGAACACGCACAGGTGTACTGGCAACGAATGTGCAACGGAACCTGTTCACGTCACATGAATTTCATTACGAGGCCCTGCTATTCTAATTTACCATCACGGCCGGTGCAAAAGGGGCAGCTGCCCCCCTGGCTTTTGAGAAAAAATCGCTTATTTTTCAAAACTGATCTCTATTAAGTTTATACTAAAAAAGGGGAATATTTTTAAGCTTCTGTTTTAAATTTTTAATTAAATTGGCATTATAAAATGGGTTAAAAAAGCAAGAGGGGCATATTTTCCTTTACCATCATCCCAAAGTTGCCCCCTGCCCCCCTGGAAAAAAGTCTACGGACGCCCCTGATAACGGCACACACCACCGCAGGGTCAATATTTCCCCACAATCTCAGTAACTCTATATTACCTTCCGGTCACTTAATTTTATCCTTCATTAAAAACACCAAAACAGTTACCACAACCAAAACCCAAAACCACAAGCTAGTTACTTCTTCTCAGGCACGTAACCAGACATCGTTGTACGCAATAAAACTCGCACGAAACCTGCAGGATAACTTGCGATGCCGTGATTATTACATAGAAAATAATCTCCGGGATGTTCGATTTCGAAACGCGAAACAGAAATGGTATTTCCTATACGAGATCGTGAAAGAACATTGTTCTAAGGCTGGTTAGAAAGCGTCCTGGTAACACGCGAAGTTCATGGAAACGATGCGCGTTGGCTCGAGCGGTAACCACGTGATCGAAGGAATTCTGAATTTCTCGGCCGATACGTATGCAAGCCCGATGCACGTGATTCCCCGTTATCTGCGATCGAACCAGCATTTTCTCCCGGCGGCAGTCGTCGCTTGCATTCTACGTAGATTCTTGGAAAACACGCGGGTATCTAAATCCGTTATCCCACAATTCTTTTCCCAGCCCCGCCGCACATCCCCTTCCATTGCTCTCCGTATTTTCGAAATTGCTGACTCAATTATGTAACGCGCTGTATCCGTGGTTTTTGTTCCGCGTCGATATGGCAAAGAAACCCGTCATTATTTTATCGACGAACGGGGATCATTTACGTACGTCATTCATCTAACTAGAGCGAATGTTCAATAATTAATTCTACGCCGGAGACTACATTCTTTTTTTATGAGAGTATTCTTTCTGTTCTCATCGCTATTCATCTATTAGAGTAATTATGTGCTGGAAAAGCTGCAGTTGGATTTATACATAGCGCGTCAGTGTCGGCGAGAATATTCGAAGTAAATGTAGTTTAAATTTAAATGTAATTTTAAATTCTGTCGAGTGAAGTTTATTACGTAATTGAATAGACTACGTGTCAGATTCATGGAACCCAACAGCTCATTCTGGTTAAAGCTTGCTTGATCGCTTCGATTGATTATTCCTGTTCAGTGGGTCGAAACGATCGAATCATTTGAAGAACTGCGAACAAGTATAAGCGTTTATGTCACGTAAGTTGGAGGATATTTCGACAGCGTCGGGGGGGGGGGGGGTGGGGGTCTAGGTTAATGATAGACTCTAAGCCTAAAACGCGTGCGGCAGATATTTTGCATTAGATTGGGAATAATGTGCCAAAAATGGAGTCAATGGGGACGTGTTTGCCACGGGACGAGGTGGCCGAGTGGTTAAGGCGTTGGACTGCTAATCCAATGTGCTCTGCACGCGTGGGTTCGAATCCCATCCTCGTCGAATTCGCTTTTTGTTATCTTACAAATATGTGCCCCAGTTACGTCGTGTCGTGCGAGGCGCGGGTAAATAAAAAGGATCGATGAGTAACCCAATGCGTTACAAGGATTCGGAATAATTTTCGGCGTACAAAAATAAATTATAAACCTAATACTCGTCCTGTACTTTCGCGAACGTGGAAGTTCTCGATCGTGTATAGAGAAACACCGTGTTCGGTAATAAAAAGCCAAGTCGGGTTCGATTATATTCTAACGATGATCTAATGTTGTAATGAAAATGAATTAATAATTTGATTAATGTATGCGTATTTTCAATTGCACAGCAATCAAGATCCTAAGTGCTCGCAACAGAATATTTAAGAATGGAGAAATTCTGCGAAGTTGCGATTTTCTTTCTATAACGTTATTATATACAGTTCTTGTTTACGATTAAAGACAAATATTTACTCGTTAATTTTTCAAGTATTTCCCTCGGATATAGCCGGTAGTTACACGTTGGTCAGTTCTAGCTGTTGTACAATCGATTATGTAAGCGTGGAATGTGCTTTACGTTCGATGATGAATTTTCTTTGAGAAGCCCTCGCGACGAGCTTTGTCTGAACCACGATAGACGCGCGGATAAATTTAGTATGAAATTTGCAACGTGAAAGGCATCAAGTGTCAACAAGCACAACATTCATTAATTTGTAATTAGCACACATTTCCTGTATTCTGCGCGGTCTTATCAATCCTGTATTCAGAAAAAAGCAATCGGAAGTGTGAAAGCTTAGTCCAATAAATATTCTCATCGTCATAATGTATTCGTGACGTTAACTATTGCGCATTAACGAAACAGTTGTTATGCATCTGTATTATGTGAGCAACGATCTACTTGTTTGATGGAGCATAACGTGATCGCAAATGATTTCCCATTTTTATTTTGTAATTGCGGGTGTTATAAACTCTGCGTGTAGGCGCTATTTTATATCGAATTCTTTTATTTCAACGTAGGTATACTTTTCGAAATACCTATGCCTAAAATACAAGTAGTTATAAACAAATCATTTGGCACTAGAAGGTTGGAGTAAATATTGATTAGGTATTAATGTTAAAATAAGATGTTTATTAGAACGAAATGTACTGTTCTCGTTGAGGTGTCAGTCACCTTTGTCATTGCCGCCAGTTGTGCGTACGCGAATGAGTAACGATGTACCAGTGAACGCAAGTCAAGCTGCTATAGCGATACGTTGGCATTGGTAACGCTCCTGTCACTTGCAACTATAACTCCATACGGGTAATGAAATCACTATTTTGCCTTACTCAAGGATACACCGGTATACTTTTACTTTATTTTAATCGCACTTTTGCTAAGAAGTTCCTTGAACATAGAAGTATGTATCACACAATATGACATTTCCTTGTGTGAAAAAGAATGTAACGTACCACGCGCACCGCGGGTTAGATTTACATAGAGGAAAGTATTATACTTTCTCGAGGAGAGGTTTCATTTACGTATAAAGAAACCTTGGGCGCGGATATTTATATTTTCATTGTACCTACGCACGCGAAAATTCAGCAAACTTGTTCTGGATCCCCCTATCGGATACACATACAGCAGATAACGTCGATACAATGACACGCGATGCATCTGTATATAAATTTCAACTACTTTAGATTATACTAGGCTCAAGCACGTTGTACGACCGTATACAGTGGCGGACGAAAGAAAGTTTAGAACTTTTAAAATCGCATAACTTTGATCAAATTAATCCAAGCGACTTGAGTTTTTTTTTGAGAAGCTACAAGGAGTAGTTTGCTAAGTGACGTGTTTCGTCGTTTTGAAAAAAAATTCACTTGGAATAGCAAACAAAAATAGTAAATGTCATTTTTTAAACTTTTTTTGTGAGCCTGTAATGAGAATTCAAAAAACCCGTTTGTAGATTTAAGTAAGTTGTATACGTGCCTAAAATTTCATCAAAATCGGTTAACGTTGCTCTATGAACGCTTGAAGATCGTAGAATAAGGTCGAAAATCGCGGAAATTCCCGGAAATCAGCGATTTTCGACCTTATTCTGCGATCTTTAAGCGAAGTTCGCATTTTGCAAAATTCCTGGAAATAACCGATTTTCGACCTTATTCTGCGATCTTTAAGCGTTTATAGCTCGGAGCAACGTTAACCGATTTTTATGAAATTTTAGGCATGTATACAACTTACTTCAATCTACAAACGGTTTTTTGAATTTTTAAAAAAATGACATTTACTATTTTTGTTTGCTATTCCGACCAAGTGAATTTCTTTCCAAACGACGAAACACGTCTCTTAGCAAACAGATCCTTGTAGCTTCTAAAAAAAACTCAACTCCTTCGGATTAATTTTCTAAAAGTTATGCGATTTTAAAAGTTCTAAACTTTCTTTCGTCCGCCACTGTATATCTGTCCCTTAAAAAAAATCTGCCGGCACAATTATTCTGCTAATCTCAACGGCCGAAGAGATTATTGAGATATACGTATTGACCAAGGCCATCGAATCTATAACTTACAATTAGTAAGTAATAAGATCATATGTTGTAATCCCTTATCGGCGTTAGATTTATTTCAGTGTTCAGAAGTACGTGACGCTTCTGAAATAGCTATTGATTATCGTTAATCGAAGTGGTTTCTATTCCTGTTCTTTGCGAAACGAAATATTCCTCGTCACTTTCATTAATCGCCTGATTCTATATTAAATATCTCGTTGCCATTTTTCTTTCGCAATTATAAACGATTTAACTAGATGAAGCAGAAAATGTCTGTTACCAAGCTCAGAATATTATCCCGATCCGAGTAACCTGTTCCTTCAATCGGCCATTAACGAACGGACGTTGAAAAATCAGGAATCGTCAGCGTAGATGCCATCCCAGAATAGACGGGGCGTTTCTATTACACATAATGCCCATGGCATTGTGCACACATGTCCGGGCGATAACATTGCATCACGATCGTGCTTCGTAATCACGCTCTGCCTTATCGACATCGTCAGCTCTTGAATCGCTCTTTTGCGCTGGGATATGTGACGCTTTTGTGCCGAGCGTGCGTAGGTATACACGGAGTAGTTGCCTGATTGTGCTCGATTATGCAAAAATGCCCCGGGAAAGAGGAAGCATTGGGGAAACCACGCCGTTATTAAGTAAGTTGCTCTTTTGATAGTTCAACCTGTCGACAGTATCAATCAGGTCTCAATGACATAACTCGATTCGCCCGTCGTTTCTCGTGTTTTGTATATGTTCGACAACGGTTATATGCTGTTCGTTGAATCATAAGTGCCGTCAGCCGCGCACAGTTTACCAGTCACCGCTGTTATTGTGCTTCGACTTAGTTTCGCGCAGAAATGTTGGATTAGCGGTGGAATTGGAGGTTGTAGGTAATTGTACAATGAAGGAAATGTAATGACAGTTCATGTTTGCTATATAATTTCGTGATATTGGAATGTTTTTTTGCATCGAACTGACATTTCTGTTTAACGAGGACAGATGTGAACCGTAGCAGTTGTGGCCGAGTGGTTAAGGCGTCTGACTAGAAATCAGATTCCCTCTGGGAGCGTAGGTTCGAGTCCTACCAACTGCGGTGGAAGAATTATTTTTTTTTTATTTTAGATTCGTTACGTTTCAACGCTTTTTCAAATTTTCATATATTATTCCACTGTGATAATTTAATTTATATTTTTTATTAGTAGAGGAAACAAATTTATAACACTTAGTTTCAAAGAATAGTAACAAAACCTGTTTTCTTATGTTTTTTATTAAAACACGCGGATAGAAAAAGGAATAGTATTTGCGATGGAGAATTTAGAGAAGTCAGAGAGCTTGATTATTTAATATATCGATGTAACGATAACTTTCTGCTTTATTACGCTTTCTTAAGATTTATTCTCTTTTTTTTTTATTTTAGATTCGTTACATTTCAACCATTTTTCAAATTTTAACATATTATTCCACTGTAATAAATTAATTTCTAATTTTTTATTAGTAGAGGAAATAAATTTATAACACTTGGTTTCAAAGAATTGTAACAAAACCTGTTTTCTTATATTTTTTTTATTAAAACACGCGGATACAATTTAGTGACGTCAGAGTGTTTGATTATTTAATATATCGATGTAACAATAACTTTCTGCTTTATTACGCTTTCTTAAGATTTATTCTCTTTTTTTTTTATTTTAGATTCGTTACATTTCAACCATTTTTCCAATTTTAACATATTATTCCACTGTAATAAATTAATTTCTAATTTTTTATTAGTAGAGGAAATAAATTTATAACACTTGGTTTCAAAGAATTGTAACAAAACCTGTTTTCTTATATTTTTTTATTAAAACACGCGGATAGAATTTAGAGACGTCAGAGTGTTTGATTATGTAATATATCGATGTAGCGACAACTTTCTGCTTTGTTACGCTTTCTTTTTGTGCGCGGGCGACCGTTCGGTGTGCAAGAAAGATTAATAATTAGTTGATATTTTGCTAGAGCGCTAATTACTGTATTTACAGTGCACAGAAAACTTGTAAGCACATGTGATCGTGATAACGCGCGAGACTTCCGCGCCAAACAATCAATATGAAGATAACGAGGCGCAAGTATATTGTGTCTGGCTGTTTTCATCGACTTCTTTGTTGTATTTGGAGCCATAATCGTTTCAGTAGCAGCTCGTGCTGGTCAGTTCAATTAAGCTCATTTATCTCTGGCGCACATGTAATATTGTGATATGTTTCGCACATACACTTATTTCGTGTGCAACAGGGATCAATAAACTCAATTAAAGGGAATTCCATGAGTTACAATTACAGCGAGCTCAAATACAATCCCCGATATAAGAAAAGGAATATTAAACTTCACACCCAATTTTGTATTAGAAAGTGTTTATGTATAAAAAGATTATTGTTTATATATACGATTATTATTTGGAAGGCTAAGTCGCTGTTGCAATTGCGATAAGTAATTGTTCTCCTCCTTGAGATACAATTGCAATATTTATTACTGGCCCCCTTGTCAATTATATATAATATTATTGTGTGTTTTAGAATTTAAAAATGTCTGCCAGAATTTCGGAGTCTTCAAACTGACGAATACGCGAGGTTCTTTATCTTTCTTTTTGTTGTATTGGTTAGTCGTAATAAAAAGGAACAGAGTAGAAGAATTTAGTGGCCCCATAAAACGATTGTTAAAATATTATTCTGTGTGGAGATAAGTGGTAATTGGACTAATTTAACGGCTGTGTTCCAAAATTATATTGGCGAAAGACATGATCCCGAATTTATGGGCAGCGTACATAGTGGGATATAAATCTTTTTTTCTTTCTGTTGTTTAATCATCGTAATTTACTATCAGTTCTACAAAGGAATTACAAGTAGATTTCTAAACCAGTAAATTCTAAGATGAGCACGTAACAAGAACTGTGTACAACAATTTGTTCTCAATAATATTTGCAAGGCAAAGCTTCTGAAACTTCTATTTAAACGATCTTAATCAGCTTCGATCCTCTGTTTGTTTCTTGTATGTTTGCTTCAAATCTAGAAACTCAATTTTAACCCACTTCAAACTATCCAATAGACTTGAAACTTTGCGGGCGTACGTAGTTTGGATGACAATACAAAATTATGGAAAAACACCCCGAGTGGTTTAAAAAATTAGCGGTTTATTAATAAATACAACCCATAACCACAAATCCGAATGACTTGAAATCAACCTATAACCACAATTAAAACATAGACACTAAAAAGCAAATAATAAAAAAATATATAAAATAAAATTTTATTTAAAATCCACTGAAAACTAAAAACATAAGTATTTCCTTATACTACAATTTCGATGGTGATATGTCACTTTAAGTAAAATCGTGGAGCAGGATATGTCATAACAGAATATGAATCAATTGAAATGAATTCGTCCACGATTTTACTCAAAGTGGCGTATCACCATCGAAATTCTAGTACAAGAAAATAATTATTCTTTAGTTATTAATACATTTTCAATGAAATCGTTTAACATAATTTTTTTATCAACGCGTGCCACTATTGTAAATAATTACACTTTGTCCAAGAATTGTCAAGTGTGTCAAAAATGCTCCACTTCGTAAATGTGCCAGATCATGTTTGCTCTGATATGTATGTTTGTTTGATTCTTATCCACTGAACAGCCAGGCCTCAACGTTTTAGTGACCATTGCCTACGAAATTCAATCTACTTTCCCTCGACGGGGAATAAAAACCGCTCCCTTAATAATTCTCTGCCCCCCCACTGTCAGAAAAATCGCATCTGCTTATCATTTAATAAGAGGGAATATTCGAACAGAATCATTCCATCGCGTTTCTATTCTGCGATGTATTAAAGGATGGCGTTGCGTGCTCTAGGATAATCTGTCTCGAATTTCTCATTCTATTAATAATGTTACCGACCGACATACTTGAGTGCAAACAATTGCGTCATGTTCCGTCTTGCGGAAGAAAAGCAGGTTCAGCGCGAAGCAAAAATTCAGCCGCTGTTCCACGGCGTGCGGTTTCTTAGTTTCCGAAGAACGTTTCGAGGACATCTGCTTGCCTTATTTCTAAAGGCAGCCAAGAGCGCGCAGGTTTTTAAGAACGTGGACATTCTTTCTTCTGGCCGATCAACTTGGTTAATTTTTCGGAGCCAGATGTTCGAATTTTCTCGTTCGCCTTGATCCGAGAGGTTTTCTCCTCCCTTCGGGAACATTCGGGCAATTACATTTTTATCGCCCGCTGAAAGATCTAACGGTCCACTTTCCGAACTTTGGGGAAATTAGAGAGACACTCCCGTTGCGATATTCGGAGGCGAAATATAAATTGACGAGTCCTCGTAGAAAGCAGCGTGGGTGCCGAAATTAAAGAAAGGAAATTTCTCTCGGACACTGTCCTACGTGCCAGTGGTATCTAATATTATAGTACAGAATTTGATTCTCGCCACTTAGGTACAGTGTTTTTTACAAGGACTCTTCGATTTTTCTCGCGAAATTTAGACGGACTCCAGGGAATCGGATAATTTTTTCTTTTGAGTAGGGTTTTATTTTAAGGTGGTCGCGTCTTCAGTGAAGTCATTAGCGACCACCCACCTCCGCGGTATGATTAAAAATATTCGTAATTTGGTTACAAAATTACATAACGCTCGATTATAAGAGGTCAAGTAAATTAATCGTTTTGAAGAATTGGGTTACATTCTGGGTGTTCTTAGATTCGTTCAAGTTTCACTTCAAATTTGTCTTAACATTGAATCGATTTCTTTCCTGGGAGAACTTAGGGCATGCCAGCAAAACATATTCCATGCTTAACATAATTCACAGAAAAAACTACTTACCTGAACACTGTCGAAACTGTTGAAGTTTCTCAACTATCGAAAATTAGATCAGAGTTTTCAAAAACACACAGGTCGATATAACCTTACTATTCTACGATTGCAAAACGATCGCCCTTTGTCGACGAAACAATGCTAATCGCGACAATATGTCGCTGCAACGACGCGGGAGAAATTTGAGGTTGTTTTAAAAAAAATAGCACGTCCCGATTTTACCCAGCTTTACCCGGTTCTCTCCTAATTTCCCCCGCAACGATTAACAAAAATAGAAACTCATTTCCAACTGACTCATCTGCTTTCGTCGCAAAGCGCGCTCGCTGTCTTAAAGTTATCTCCAAAACGGGAGTAACAAAGTAATCCATCGGTTCAAACATCGTTTAGTTTCACCGTACTTGAAATCATTCCCACCCGAGCCTGATTTCTAAGCGATCCACGGCGGATCGGAATTTCTGTCGAGCCTTAATCCAACAAATTGAACCGTGAACGTAACACGTGGACGCGGTTTCTTTCGATTCTAGTTTTGCAACGTGCAGCGATATTATCGAGCCATCGGCCCGCGATATCCTTGCACGCTATTAAACGCGAATCGGGATCGACAGCCGGGATTTTCACGAACTTAAACACGGTACTACCGTTGTGATTAATCATGTGACTTGTTATCAAGCGGCATTAGCGGGATTCCACGATAAAGCACATTTTACGGAGGCGCGAGGTATCATCGCCCGTGCCGGAGATCAGGCGGTCTCGGGGAATAAAGAAATTCTCTCTATGCAGCGTCAATATATCGCGGAATCGAGCTGCCGTTATCTGCGGAGCCCCGGTAATCGCAAGTCAAACGTGTTATCGTTGCTGGATCGCGCGCTTGCGAGCCTATTCCGCCGGTCCCTCCCGGGCGCCGCGTTTTTAATTGCAACTGTGTCTTGTTACACCTGCCAGTGTGCCCGAAAAAGCCGCGGAGGGAAAGTGCGCGGGGACCGTAGTGCGTAGAGTCTGTCGGTGGATAGCTGTGATTTATCGTTTTCGTAGAGGAGCCAACGTGCCTGGCAGTTCGAATCCACTTGTGACAACCGCCTGCTTGGATAACGTCGTTCCAACGGATAAAAGATTTTTCGATATTAAAATCATGGCGATGTGTAGGTAGATGCATGGAATCAGTGTGTAGATATACGTGCGTTTATAAAATATGCGAGTTTAAGTGCGCGCGGTGGTGGCTACAGGAATGTTTAGAATAATTTGTGATTCTGTAATTGAAATAAAAGTGGTTTCGGCGCACTGGTTCGGTCAATTAAACAAAATAAAAATAAGACTTATTCCAACCGACTCGCAGGTCACACATAGTGCCAGAGCACTGTGACTCAATTAATAGCATAAGCAATAATTTATATTTTTTCTAAAACTTTTCCTGAAGATGATCTAAACCTAGATTGAAACGTTGAAAGCTTATATAATTAAAATTGCTAAATAGCTTATTTTTATTTTGTTTAATTGACCGAACCAGTGCGCCGAAATCACTTTTATTAATTATTACGGTCGAAATAAAATTTTTAATTTTTTTCTGTAATTGAAAGGTTCTTTTTGGGAGCACTGTAGTGTCGAAATTGAGAAAACAAATTTCCCCGAAAATCATCGACAATGGAATCAAATTTCTGATTTCGGGGAAAACTGTAAGTGGCGCTTACAGTGTTTTCTGCGTGGACTCTTCAATTAGATTTCCTTCTGCGTGTTGGTGCCCCTGCGGTACTTTGGGGATCTTCAGGGCTCGATGTAGGGGCGCGCAAGCAGGGCAACTGCCCAGAGCGACGGCAAAAGTGGTTGAAAGAGAAAATTGAAATCGATAGAGACCAATAAATGCATGTCTGAATCTTTACCGAACTTATAAATTGCTTTCTATTGATTTTCGAAATATTTTATGAGTTGCGTTTTTTTATATTTGAAATATTGGTATCCACCCACTACTTATATGTATATTTCATCTTGTTTCGTTACTGTTCTTTTTATGAATATTAAATTCTGTACAGAACAAGAGGCTTTTCTTATTCAACAAATGCCTGCAAAATATGCACTCACTGTCAAAAATTATATTTTAAAACAGTTATTTATAATTAAATATAAAGAGCGACAAAGAGGTAGATCTTTCGCGAATCACAGTACTGTTTTAATAGTTCTACTTTTAAATTCCCTTTAAGTCATCGCCACTTATGTTGGTTAATATAATTGGATCATCTGTTCGGCTGATATTTTGGAAGTTCTTTATATACTATACGAGTCAACAACTAGCAACGAAACCAATTACAATATTAAATATCCATGTACTGTTTTTTTTTTCGATTGTCTTTTCAAGGTTCATTCTTTAGTCACAATATTTTGTAATTATTTTCAGCAGAGTGTACAAAGTGCAATGTGTACGTTATATTACAAATTCTTGTGCGAAAAGATGTAATGTATGTTAGAAAATTGCTTTCAAGCTCTTAGGCCGGGTACAGACTTGAGCACGAACGCGACTGAGGCAAGCCGAGGCAGGCCCGAATGCCTCGGGCTGGAAAAATTGTGATTTTTCGTCCTGTGCGTCCACGAGGCAAGTCGAGGCAAATTGAGGGAATTTTTCGATGTTCCTTCAGTCGTTCACGGACCACAGAACGAATATTTAGGATCGGGACGTTGCAGTGGCTTGTAAAAGTTTCATTATTTTGCACACATTATTGAAGAAAAATAAAAAAGGTTCGAAGGCGTTGGTGGTCATCACAATTATATTTAAATAGGAGACGATTGAATAACGTCAACAACATATTTCTATTGACTGATATGTTCTGGCAACTGGTGATTCCTTCATCCATTACAGTATTTATTTAAATCTATCTAAACAAATAATACCCATCACAAATAGTGCCAGAGCAATTATAGATTGGAATCTCTTAACTTTTCTCCCTCAACTCACACACACTGTATGCATATTCACATATCACATGTATATACAGTGGCGGACGAAAGAAAGTTTACACCATTTAAAATCGCGTATCTTTTTTAGAATTGTTCCAAACGACTTGGGTGTCTTTGAGAAGCTTGAAGGATTAGTTTGCTAAGTGACGTGTTTCGTCGTTTTGAAAAAAATTGCATTGGTTCGGAATAGCGAAGAAAATAGTAAAGGTCGTTTTCAACCTCTTTTCCTGAGCCTGTAACGAAAATTCAAAAACCCCGTTTGTAGATTTAAGTAAATTGAATACATGCTGAACATTTCATGAAACTCGGTTAACATTGCTCGAAATAATAAGGTCGAAAATCGCTGATTTCGGGAATTTCGCGATTTTCGTCTCTGATTGGGCGCAACTCATATACGAAAAGCCACAGCCCTAGTAGCACAAAATATTGGTTAAATATTTTTTCCAAATATTAAAAAAATATTTTTTTAGCCACACTTTTTAAAATATGAAAAAAATGTTGATTCGAAATATTATATACACATACCGAAAACGTGAAATAAAGGTTTAGACAATAAAATATTCGGAAAAAAATGTTTTCTTCCTACCATTCAATAAATATTTACTTTATATTTGAAAAATAATGTTCTTTTCATAATGTAAAATGAATATTTCCCGAACATTCGGAAAAAATGTTTTGTTTCAAACAGTAAATAAATATTTACTTTATATTTGAGAAAAGAATATTTTTTCATAATATAAAATGAATATTTCCAGCATATTTGGAAAATATATTTGCTTCTTAATCTAGAATAAATATTGTATGTATGTTTAAATATCAAAAAGATATTGAACCTCTTTTTAATATTGGATGTATGTGCATTCAATATTTTGTGCTACTAGGGAAGCATGCATATCGCAAAACAGTAGTACGAACTATGAAGTGTCAGACCCTTTTTCCGGCCCCTCAATCCAGCAGCCAGTGCAAAGAAAAACACGAGCAAACATGTATAGAAGAGGCACGTCTTTCCCTTGCTTTCGGCAACTTTGGATCGGCCCGAGGCTCGCGGCGAATGTCCCTGAGGCATGTCCATTCGAAACGACACTCACACTGAGCACGAATTAATTTTTTTTCAATTGATAGTGTACGGCGAACAGTCCCGAAGCAGCGGCGAACGGCCTCGAAGCAATTGCCAATTCACCGACGTGCAATACTTGCATACTCATTCTGCCTCGGCTCAAATCTGTACGGGGCCTAAAGGTGTGTATCGAACTATCGACTTTGCGAGGCTTGCTCGCGAGGCACGCCTCGCGGAGTGGATTCTCCGTGCCTTTTCACTTTGCACAAAGTGATCATGTCGAGGTTGTCTCCGGACTCTCTACTCCGCGAGGCGTGCCTCGCGAGCAAGCCTCAGAAAGTCGATACGCACTTTTAGGTTTACTAAGGCTATTTATGTATATGGTAAGGGTGGTATCGTTATTCGAGCTCCCCAAGAGGGGCGCTGATGGTATACCCCTCCTTTCTTGAAAATGTAATTATGTATACAATATTACGCAATGCTATAATATATATATATATATGAATACTTATGGATAGGCCCATCAAAAGTAGTATTAGTAATTCTCCCCATCTCTTAAATATTATCTAACTCCTTTGTCGTTGGAGCTACAAAGAGATATCTAAAACAAAAATTATTGACCATTTTCAGAAGCTGCGCGAAACATTCACATTTATTAACTCGCTTAAAACGCTCGCCGCATATCGTGTGCGGAAATCATTCAGCTCCATTTACACGCGGTACTCACTGAACGCACATCGGCGTTGTCCGCACGCGGTGAACGTACTTCATCAGAAAATAACAAAATCAAGTGATTTCTTACTTTTAAAAACGAGACACATTATTAAACCAAACACACGCCTTTGCGATAATTAAGCGTAATCTCGCAAATCTTTATAAATCGACGCGTGCAAAGCCTATCATCACAAAAATTATTTCACAAATAGCTTTTAGTAACAATCGAGCGCTCTTGTATTTTCTACCTTCATTCCACGCGACTGTATTTTTGCCAACGTCTCGATACCTTTTCCAACGCGATGTCGAGTGAAGTAAATCAATTTCACGCATTATCGTCGCATCTCTGATTCCGTAATCCTTGATAATCTGTATTACCCATAACGATGCGGTACCACACGCAACATTCTTGTCGTCTTTCATAGCTGCATTAGTTATACCCGGGCGCAAGGAGATAGCCAATAAAAAGTACACGGTTACAGGATTTTTTACGGGCGGCATAAATTTATTCGCGGTTCTGCGAGCGTCGTGGGGTTTACGAAACATTAATGTTTTATGCCTTGTTTCGCGGGAGGGAACGATGTCTTTATCCGTGTAACGTTATGTGATTAAAGTATGCAATTTCGCGAAATACGCTGACATCAGTGGGGCATTAACGATTTAGAGGCTGTAGTCAATGGATAGAACATGTTGCAATGTCACCTATTTAAGACATAATTGCGGTTCTATTCGTCTTTCATCCGGTGTCCATTGTGTCGAGGCTCCGAGTCTTGTTTCATTCGTCTCGGGGACGGAACACTCGATGCAGCATAAAGGACCGTGAAATTCGCGTTCGATTCGGTGTGATCATAATAAGGAACACTTGTTACTTAACGGACTTGTATTTCTAAGAGCAATTACGCTGTCTCGTTGTCAAGGATTTAATTAGCATGCCAGGAGTGCTGTATTCCCCAGTGGTGGCAAGTAAGAGCGACTCTATGCTTGCAAATGTGTGCAGATTGTTTAAAATATTGTGAAGTTCATCAGCGGTAGACGCCTATTTATTTTCCTCTCGGTGGTAACAAGGAGGGTTCATGCAAGATTTTTAATATAACATATAGAAGTAGTAAATAGGTTTATTACCCTAGTAGCACAAAATATTGAATGCACATATATCCATTATTCAAAAGAGGTTCAATCTCTTTTTGATATTTAAACATACATACAATATTTATTCTAGATTAAGAAGAAAATATATTTTCCAAATATGCTGGAAATATTCATTTTATATTATGAAAAAATTATTCTTTTCTCAAATATAAAGTAAATATTTATTTACCGTTTGAAACAAAACATTTTTTCCGAATGCTCGGGAAATATTCATTTTATATTATGAAAAAAACATTATTTTTCAAATATAAAGTAAATATTTATTGAATGGTAGAAAGAAAACATTTTTTCCGAATGTTTCATATTTTCTAAACCTTTATTTCACATTTTCAGTATGCGTATATAATATTTGGAATCAACATTTTTTTTCATATTAAAAAGTGTGGCTAAAAAAATATTTTTTTAATATTTGGAAAAAATATTTAACCAATATTTTGTGCTACTAGGGTTTTTTTGCCTGTCGGCCTCAAAATGGGGTTACGTGTGTTATGCGTGTAAGTGTCTCTGGGACTGTTAACTCAAGATTGTGCTTTCGTTTCGACTTCTTCCTTCATTTTGTTCTTCTTTTCCTTTCCTTTTTTCCAGAACCATACGCATACACTTCGTTTCTTCTTCTTCTCTCTATAGTATCCATATATAACACATAGTAGGAGTACATTAGATTAGTGTTCAATGATTTCTTTATCTATTTTGTGATTTTACTTGTTTCCCTGGTATTTATGCTTCTTATCATCTAACGAGCTCCTTCTTCATTGTCCTTGGGCAATTTTTTATCCTGAAAATTTACTTTCCTCCCCGTTAATATACATATTGGGTTTACGTATATGGAATTGCAGTTTCACGTAGAGAAGTTTGAATGAAAATATTTTTTGCCTTTTTAACTGTTTTAATTCCTTTTATTTCTTCGAGTCTCTGTGACGTTAACGATTGTTATTGCACCCGCACCAAAAGCAAGGGAGATTTTATCGGCAATTTCACATGCACCAACCCAGTAGCTTAATCGATTCACATACAGTAGGTTTACAAATCTGTAAAGAGTAGAGACACGTGTCGACCATCAAAGCACAACTTCATGATCGTTAACGTATGCCCAGTTGATTGGCTGATTCATCAATATTTGTGTCCATTGCGGTACACGCGCGCATTATTTTCACAGTCGAATTAGCGTTTACTCGTCGCGTTCTCTATTTATCCCCTAATGTATGTGTCAATCATGGTGTTAACAAGAGTGCGATGTTTACCGATGCATCGTTGTTTATTCGATGAATGGACGAATTACGTCCAGTACGGACACCTATCTTTGATTAAGAAATATTTGTTATCCACCATTGAAGATTTATTAACTTTTATTTCGATCGCATACAGAGAAACTTTCGAAACGAATAATAGAAACTCCATTAGTGTAAAACAAAAATTAATTGCAATTTACTCCGACCCACTTTCGTTGCGTCAAAAATAAATGCTCTGGGCGAATTCCATACAGGGCGGTTGAGTTACACAGGGCGATTTCTTTTTACGGACTTTCGGGGCTTCCGAGAACACCGAGTTTTAAAATTCGCCCGGGCACTTGATTAAGAATTCGTCGTTAAAATATGAATACAACTGCGAATGAAAAAGACCATTACATACAAAAATCGGCGGACATTGTAGTATAACTTTCTTCAAAAGAGGCTTTGTTTCCGAGGAATGGTATTTTATAGTGGAAATGATTTTTAGTCCAGTGCGCGCGAAGTTAATAAATCAGATTCAATTTTCTTCTGGAAAATAAAGCTTCCGTCAAAAAAAAAAATTATTCTGAAAATTCAATTTTATTTCTACATAAAGATTCTTGCCATTCGCGGTTGAACCACAGTTATTCCTAAATTCTGCGGATTTTTAGTCAGCTGCTCGCGTGTCCGACGAATTTCAAAACTCATTTCGTTGAAAACAGACGCCGTTGTCGCGAAATTTTCTTTCACATTCTCGATTTGCTTGTGCGCAACGGATCGCTCTGTGCTTCGTTGTGCCGCCCTTTGTCACCCACTCTGTATAAATAGGTAATTAGTTGCGAAGTAATTAATTCCCTGTAAATAAATTCACGAACTTGGATTGCAGGGCGAAACGTGACTTCGAGGTTCGCTTTAAAGCAGGTCCTGTTGCGAAGGATACCGATCCTGGCATGGCTGCCCCTGTACAGCTGGTCCAAACTTCTCCAGGACATTTTGGCTGGATTGACAGTCGGTTTGACTGCCATACCACAGGGTATCGCTTACGCGATTGTGGCTGGGCTTCCCGCACAGGTGTGTATGCCTGCTCGACGCTCCACGAGTTTCTTTTCGGAAATTTAAATAAAATTACGGGGCTACACTTGGAAGCGAAGGAAATGAAAGTAGAAATTTAGTTGGGGATTTCTTCGATATTGCCAGTGGCGGAAAAAGGCACACGTACGCTTTGGCCACTCGATTTCAGTTGACAATAAGCTTTTACTTTGAATTTAAATTTATTTTGGAGCACTGAATTCAAAGTTTAGTATACCGGAATCGATTGGCATAGTTTGATTCTCGGGAGATGTATTATTTATTGGTTTAGTAATATTGAAATATTAATAGCTTCTGTATTTTGGTTCAGAAGACGATTAACGTATAGCAGCGAACTGCTTTCATGTAAGTTTGCTGTGAGAGAAGTATTTTTTTTCATGCGAATGGGTTAGTTTCGGGGAATGTGTTTCTTAATAATGGTCTCCTGTTTCTTTGCGAAATTTATTTAACATGTATTTTTGCATTTGTAATATTGAATTAGCCTGATTAAGTTAGAAATGAAAAATATTATCTAAAGGGTGTACAGAATAGTTTCCATTCAAGATACTTGGGTTGTTTCTGAAATTTTGTTAAAAAAAGTGATCCTTCTTGTTTTAGTTAATGTATTTTAATCAGTTACTGCCGGAATATAAAAACCTATACCTTTATGGAAAATTTTAATTCATTACGCGGTATATTATTCAATTACAACTGAGAAAGAAAGCAGCTTCAACTGAAACGTAACAAGCTCCTACAATTTTATTTGCTTCCACAGTTTCCTCTAAAATCTTTAGAAAGGAAATACATATTTCTGTAACAGCTATAAGACGTTTTATTACAAAAACACATAGTTCAAAGTTTCCCTTCATAACGCGCGGGCTTAACGTGTCACTAGAAAAAGGGGGAGAAAGAAAAAGAGATACAGTAGCGGACAAAAAAGTTACGACTTTTTCGAACCACCCTACTTCTATAACTTTTCAATATCAACTCAAAACTGCAGTATGTGCCTACTATACATATTCTGGAAGAGAATTAAAAGCTGTATAAAGCCCAGTTACAGTTGAAGTTATTTACCTAACCAACAAAAACCCTACATAACATTAAGCAAGACAACACACTTTTAAAGCCAACGGAAAGTTATCACTTTTGAACATTAATAAAAGAAATCTAATATTTCGTGGCGGCACCTTTTGCTTTTGAACAACTTAAAAAGTTACTGAAAACGGCCCCCAAAAATGTGTTACCCCCTCCAATTTCATATAACACTTTTGTTTGTCAGTTAACTAAATTCAACTTTAAGTGGGTTTTATACAGCTTTAAATTCTCCATCAGAATATGCATATTAAAAATATTACCAAAGTCCCAAATGTATGCTAAAAAATAACAAAAACAGAACACATGGAAAAAGTGTTGAATTTTTTTGTCCGCTAGTGCAAAAGTTAGAAAATAAATTCTGTTGTTCGTTACTCCTTGACGATCAGTGAATTGAAATAGAAATATGTTAGTTATATTGAATCGACAAAAGATGGAAAGCCGGTTCTTGTTAGGTGAACTTTTGAAACCTTCAGTATGGCCTCTACAGCAGTTTCATGGGATGCTTCGTCTATTTGGTGTTCGGTAGCTGCAAAGATGTCACGGTGGGCCCAACGGCAATAATGGCTTTATTGTCGCAACAGCATGTTATGAGACTCGGGGATGACATCGCCGTAAGTGCACCTCTATGTTTTTTCGCTTCTTTTCGCGTCAGGCTCCATCGCGTTCCTTCGTCTTAAACCCTTAAAACCCCTTTTACCTTACGAGAAAATGATGAGATACCGGTGTGCGGCGAAATGAATTATAAAATTCTTTCCTCCGAAGCATATATATTTTACCCTGAACGTATTATTAACGACTTTTTACAAGGGAATTTTATTTTTAATCAACGAATAGGTACTCTGCATTGTCCACTGTCTAATGTGTACGAAGGGTTGAGCTGCTGCAGGGATATTTGCAATGTTTTTTATTTTTTATGGAATACAAATAGATCTTTTGATTTTTCATTTGCAAAGGCATTGCCAGACACACCCATATTTTATAGGTTTCTATTTTCGATAAACCAGCATTGCCTCTATTAGTTGTGGGCAGAGTTGAACGTTAACTAAATAAAAAATTATTTACATAACGGATCAAATGAAAGTTGCGTTAACTTTAGATTATTTGACATGTGACGAATAATTTTTTTTAACTTTTCATCGTTATTCAAGATTACACAGATCGTTGCAGCAGAGATATTATAGCAAACTTGACATTGCACATCGAAGGTTGTTTATAATCCTAGCTTTAGCGAATTGTACAGGATAATTCTACTCTGTGGCAATGCAAGGCTACTTGGAAACAAAGATTTGATAATTGCACGGTTAAATTGAAAAATGCTGTTTCGTGCACCGTACTCGTCGGATTTCTCTTTCGCAAATCATCGCCTGTTTCAGGACAACTTTCTCAAAGAGAATCAAGTGATACATTGAGAAAGTCTGAACCGTACGTTCGCACGGGTTATTGAACTAGGAAAACAAACAGTAGGCAGTTCGAAATTGGCGTTCAACAAAACTATTACTACTTCGTGGTACGCGTGATTTAATTCTTCAGTAATTTATTGGCAAGGATCTCTGCAGTAATTAAATGGACCACAATTACTACAAACTCCGCAAATTCAACCATAATAAAGTTACATGAAATAGCCACTCCAATCTATAATCATTTCAACAATATCGCCCCAACGACCACAAAATTCAAAATTATCTATTAGCTATTTACACAATCCATGGAAATTAGATTGGGCTTATAATTAAGTGCCCTTTGTGCCTAATAAATAAATACAGATTCATTTCAATAATATATTCATACAGGGTGTCTCGTAATCGATGGTAAAAATTGTACCTATAGTGGCGATTCTACAGCAAATATAAAATCATTTAACTAACAAGGAAAGATCCCTAACCCCGAAATTCAAAAAATTCTGAGACTTTGGGAATATGTAAAGAAATTCGTCCTGATTACAACGTAATTTTTATTTTCTGCCCAAATTCACTCTAAGGGGGTGAAAGAGACCCCTTTTATTCCGGGTATTTTCCGATTTTGTGTTATAACTCGCGAACTATAAAAACCGTAAGTTACCAAATGATGGCCCTAATTAAAAGAAGTAACTTTTGTCTTGAAACTTCTTTTCTATCTCTTACAGATTACCGATCACAAAATAAAATCGGAAAACAGCGGAATTTTCAAGAGTTAATTTCACTCCCTTAGAATGAATTTGGGTAGCAAACAAAAATTAATTGTAATCAGGGGGGGAATCCCCTAAATATTCACAAAGTTTCAGAATCTTTTGAATTTCCGGGTGCGGGATCTTACTTTGTAAGTTGTAAATATATTTCTGAGTCAACTATTCTGGAAAGTATGTAAGTAATCGTTATTCTTTTAACGAAGTGCAATTTGTGTGGTCCCTTTCTCAGGTGTTCATGTGTTTCATATCGGGTTGCGTAATCCTGCTTATGGGGCTGCTCCACTTGGGATTTCTCTTGGAATTCGTTAGTATGCCAGTGATCTCTGGATTCAGCAACGCGGCTGCAATAATAATCGGAACATCTCAGTTGGGCACGCTTCTTGGCCTGAATGGTAGGAGCGATTCTTTTATCGACGCTATTATCAAAGTTGTCGATCATGTCAATGACATCACGCATTGGGACACGCTATTGGGAGTCTGTTCTATGATCGTACTGGTTTGCCTCAAGGTAAGCTTGCCTTTTAAGTTGTTAATTTGAATATACAACGGGTAGATGGTTTTTATTATTCAACGTGCTAGGCACAATTGAGTTAATGCTAGAAAAATGTTGCTACACTACTGGAAATATTAGTTGCATCACTGGAATATTTAACACGTCACTAGGTACTTCTACCTCGTCTGATATTAGAATTGAAAAGATATTAGGTGATTGTTGATTGGGTGTAAAAGTCAGTTCGTTGGCAGTCATTTTATCGATCATGTAGAAGATTGTGCACACTGTGTGGATTTGTGGGTGATGAAATAAATACCCTGGACAGCGTGTAACAACGAATACAAGGCTCCTTTAATTTACTTTTCGAATATGAAATGGTACCTACGATCATTTCATGTGATCTGCAATCATTTTTGGAATAATGGACAAAGGGTGTTTACACGTTTGGAAATGAGTCGAGAATGTAGAATGAAATTTCCTTGCACTCCGTTTTTTGTAAAAAATCATTTAACTGCTCAGTTGAATTTGGACAAAAGTGACAGCCCAATAATTACTGTAGACTAGTATCGATTTGTGTTTGCATTTACGAACCTTGCTAAGCTTGACATTTTTTATTCGTGAAGTCGTACGAAACAAGGGGTCTACTCAGCGATAGTTTCCCACAGTTGAAACCTTTTTGGAACATTTGACCAGTCAGAGCACATTAGCGTCTATTAGAACGTTTGTGATAAACAAAAATGGCAACACTTTCTACACTGCGATGAAGTGAACGTTTTTAACAGTTCTTGAAATGTCAAACGTAAACATAAAGTATTCCTACTAATAGATAAAAGTGAAACAGTGTCTGTTTGTCCTTCTTTCACGCCTGAACAGCTGAACTGATCCGATCGAATTTGGAATATACATTGCATACGTCCTAGATTAAATTATAGGCTATTTATAAAGAACGTGGGAAACATCATAAATAATTCTCGGGTGAAACCGGATAAGTAGTCAACTAGTTTCAAATAAATGTAGAGACAAATTCGAGAGATTGCTCTTCTTTTCTATTATTTTCACACTCCAACAGCAGTTACAAAACTAAAATTTAACGAAAATACCTACGGTTTTGTTGTCGTTAATCGAATTTCTCGGATGAAACTCAGTTATCCGTGCTCAGAATCCAACAAATTCTCAAGGTCTTTTCATTTTATTTTTCACATTTCATTTCATTCTGAGGATTTATTTTGAAACACAAAAATCCACTTTTCGCTTTATACAACGAATTGAGAGCTACCCTGTGCATATTCGATTAATTCTTTAGTCGAAGTATATTCTAACGAGACTTCGTTACGTTGAAACGCGCGTTTATGCATTGGAGAACAGAATCTGCCTGGCAAGAAAAACGGGACAGCGTTACAGAAATGCCTGTGGGTCGTGTCGCTGGCTCGAAACGCCGTGGTGGTCATCATCGGGATAATATTAAGCTATTCGCTGTCCTCTTATGGCATTAAACCGTTCAAAATTACGGGAAATATTACGGGAGGCTTACCGTCTTTCGGTCCACCGCCATTCGCTGTCGCAAGCGGGAACCGCACGTACAATTTCGTGGAGGTGGTCAGTGAACTGGGGAGCACTACCATTTCCGTCCCGCTGATCGCCATTCTGGAGAGCATCGCCATAGCAAAGGCTTTTGGTACGTCTCTAAAGTCAGCTAAAAACATCCAACTAACATATAAAAGCGCGTGGAGTATATAAAATTCGATATCGATACATATAGGCATATTTATCATTTATAGGGTGACCGTACCTAATATTACCTTGCAAAAGTTAAAGCGCTGCCAATTGAATAATAATTGATATTTTAGCACGCAACTCCTTTCAAAGTAAAGGGTAATTATTCATCTTCCATGTAGCATAAGTTAGAATTCGTTGAAACCTACAATTTTTTAATTAGGAATTAAAAAACGTGAGGCATGCAAAAATTCTGTTCTGAAAAAAGTGTACCTAATATTGCCTACTCAAGAAATATTGATTAATTCGTGTATATATGATTTTTTGAAGTCATTTTCTCATGTGCTTTTATTATTTCCTTCTCTATAAATGTTTTTTATCCACCTTTCGTTTTATTTTTACTATAAAAATATAGAAATAGAATTTTTAAAATATTTTCTTTTTACGTTCGCATGTTCATATTTAACAAATGAAGTTTATTTCGGTCGCTTTGAATATTCTGTGACCCCACCTGTAACAAACATTACGTCGAAACCATTGCTCTCCGGTAAGCGATATTGGAAACATGCATATCTACTGCTAAAAGAAAAACGTTATTTTCATTACGAAAAGTATTTGAATCGATTTGATTCCTTCAGTACATAATTACTTAGGTATTTCTAGTGGATATTCTTGCATTCACAGAATTATTAGACTTACCTTCTCTGAATGTTATGTAAAATTGTTGCAATCCAATCAATTTTTACATAATTAAGATTCTCTAAAATACTTCCCTTTCTGTAATTGTTGATGACACACGACACTGCAATTACAGTATGTTTTCCTACACACGTTTAGGTACTAATTCAGTGCATCAACGATAATTTGTAGCGCTTACTTTGCAAGATATAGCGAGAGACGATATTAGGAACATGGGCGATATTAGGTACAGTCATCCTAACGAAGAAAAAAGCAAATGATAAATAATATCGATATTACACCTTTTAGGTGCATTTTCTTTATATCTACAAACGATTTGCCTTCCGTATAAACTGACGACCTTTCAGCAAGAGGGGTGCAACTTCATCTTCACCAGCTTCGAGTCAATTAGAAAAAACTGTTTATAAAATAAATTATTGCTTCGACTTAACATTAAAAGAAGAACATTAATTGAAAAATAGATATTTTCACACAATAAGTAGTAGCTATTGATTTGCTAAGTTTTTATTTCCATCTTCGGCGAAAAAATATTCTATAACAAAAATATTAATATTTCAATTTCTATTTATTTGCAATAAATCGCTCATTTGTTATCTGATTTGCATTAAACGCGCACCAAACGACGTAGATTTTTTACGAATATCAGACATCGCAACTGAAAAACGGTACAAAATGGAGTTGCACCTCTCTGGCTGCAAGGTGCTGAATTATGAAAAAATAAAATTTCGCTTCACTTTCAACGGCGCCGAAGCTCAACGATTACCTTAAATCGTCTAATATCGTTTTTACACGAAAGCGTACGCGTAGCATAAACCGCAAAGTGGTTAGGGAAGCTTTAATTGTTTTGATCGACGATCCGTTTCTTCCAGCAAAGGGGAAGACAGTCGATGCTAATCAAGAAATGCTGGCTTTGGGGTTCTGCAACATTTTCGGTAGCTTTGTCCGATCGATGCCCGCCACAGGAAGCTTCACAAGGACCGCCGTAAACAACGCTTCGGGTGTAAAAACACCGATGGGCGGTGTAATCACTGGATGCCTGGTGCTTTTAGCGTGCGGTCTCCTGACCTCGACTTTCGAGTTCATCCCGAAAGCAACGCTGGCCGCAGTGATTATAGTCGCCATGTACTACATGTTCGAGCTTCGCATATTCGGCGTGCTTTGGAGAACGAAAAGTAAGATCCGATTAGTCAGCAACTATGCTCGACAGCGCATCATCCTAGTTACACTCGAATCTCTCGCGTTCGCGCGGGCACACCCTTCAAACCGTAGCCACGTCCGTGATGAAATTTTCCGCGACATATTTCGCAGTTCGTTCACCTCTAACGCGAAAATAGCGAGGGTGCTTTGTATTATCGTGAAATGATACTTTCCGAGAATTCATTACCGTCGTATTTTACGATACCAAAAGTCATAAATCTTTGAATTAAACCTTCTCTTGATACCTTTTACGGTTTTGCAGATACTGGCGATAATACGAAAACTCGCAATTTTTTTGAGGGGGTCTCTTCACGAAACAAAAAATGGTCACGTTATTAGCATCCCTTGAACTAGTGGCACACACAGGATTTAATTTAGGGGGTGCCAACTTGAGGGGTTAAAAATAGTTTTAATGTTAATTCTACGAAATTCATTAGGTAATTATAAAAGCTTATTTAAAGAATAAAATCCAGCTTTCTTCGCTTTTTACAAAACTCTTGAATTACTTCAGTCGTGGTTACATTAATCGTCTTTTTACTCTTTCTTGCGGGGTGACAGGGCTCCTTGCCCCCCACCCTGGGTGCGCCACTGAATTCCCTACGTTTCTGTAAAGTTTCGAATTTTTTCGACGTTTCGAGTTCCCAAACATCCCTTATAAGTAATAGAATTCAAATTTCGAGATAGGTATAACTGATTTCGGGTCTTTTTTTTCAAAGGTGAATTCATTTTCGAGCGGGATTAAAGTTTCTTTCAACGTCGGATAAACGAACGTAGAGATAACAGTATCCACTGATGCGAAGAAGAATTGTCTTTGCGTACACAAGCGAAATTACAAGTGTTTCTATTGTGGATTCATTTATTGTATGTCGAGACCTGATTGTTAAGCGATTATTCTTTGAAACTTCCAACGTGGCTTATTAATTACACACTGCCACGGAGTAATATCTATACTATTCTATAACAATTACCCTTTTCAAGGTATATATAACTCTAAAGAAATTCTCAAAACGACCATTTCCACTCAGAGGATTATCCACATTCTAGATGACCAATAAAACATTCAAAATTCATTTGATTCAACGCCTCGATTAAAGTAGAAGCAATTTTAATGCACCACGACGCCCAAGAAAGAGTACGAAAAAAAAGTGTTCGCTGACTGGTCTCGGCATACCGACGCGGTGCACACAATCCACCGATGGATTCTTTAAAAATGTATGACAAACATGCATGCCGCGACAAAACATTCCCGGCGGCCCCACGCGATTCGCTGTCCGCGACGGAACTCTGTTTCGCTGACAATCCACTGTTCGCTAGCGTGCCAGTAATTCGGTATTTGTCTCTGCTCGTAGAGATCGATTTGATACCTTTGACAGTGACTTTGCTGAGCTGCCTGGTAATCGGCCCGGAATACGGCATGATTGCTGGAATCGCGGTAAATCTAATTCTCCTGCTCTATTTCGCGGCCAGGCCCGGTTTATTGATCGAGGAGCGTGTTGTCGATGGCCTGACGATTCTGTTTGTATCGCCGAAACAATCGCTCAGCTATCCAGCCGCCGAGTATCTCCGTGAACGAGTGATGTCCTGGTGAGCTGTATTCTCATTCATCCTCTAATTGAACCGTTCACAGTCTATATCGAAATAACAGTTGAAGCCTTCCCTGGCTAATGGAACCCACTAAAAGCAAATTCAACGAATAAGTACTTTTCTAGATGCTCGGCCTTTCTTTCTCCATCTTAGCTAGGGGGCCATTTCAAGCGTTCTTGCTCAACTCCGAGAATTGCTCGGAACAAATTAGATATTACAAATAGTAGAATTTTATATTAAAGATAATACCTCGCAGGCCCATGTTCGCGTAAACTTCTTTATACGTTTTTTTATAAGTTCCATTACCTGGGTAACTCTTCAGTTCCACTTTGCTAGTTTTGCTACATGGTTCTGCCAGCAATATTCCTTATTTAATTCCGTTTAACGCGCGAGGGCACCGTTGTCATTCAGGTGCGACGAGAGAGCAGAGACTATCCCGGTGGTGGTGGAGGGCCGTCACGTGCTGAGAATCGACGCGACCGTCGCCAAGAACCTCGCGCTGCTGTTGGCCGACCTGCAGTCCAGGGACCAGAAGCTCGTCTTCTGGAATTGGTGCGAGGAGGCCAGGCGAACTTTGATAAGCTACGACGCCTCCCTGGCGATGTCGTTCAGAACCTCGGGCAGCATAGCTCAAATATTTTCAGGTAGAATCGCGCCGGCTCACGTCCCGCGCGAGTGACATTTCGGCATCTAATGAATGCGCGGAACAGTTTAGTTGGAATCCGGCCCAAGCGTGTGCGGAGCGAGCGCGCCGCTCTTTCGCCCGAATCTCGCGTCTAAAGGCAGGGTCCCACTAGCGCAACCGCGCGCCGCGCACGTTTTTTTCGACGCGCAAGGCCGATTTGTTGCAGAAAGACGTTCCCACTGGTGCAACTGCGCGCCGCGCACGGGTCAGATTTACGAGTTTCTCGGATTTTCGAGGAGTTTGGAGCACTTGAAAGGGTCGACTTTTACGACGATCCGCGCGTCGAAAGCGATCGTGTGCGCGCTATGCAGGGATTTCTCTGCCACGCGCGCACGCGAATGCACGCTGCGCATCGTCGAAAAGACTGGAAAAATGTGTGTGTTTCAACGCAAATGTACTCTTTACTCCTACATATGTATAATTTGCATACGTGTTTTTATGGTCTATTATTTAGTTTATATATTAAAGCAAGCAATGACATGATAATTATTACTGTAAATAGCAACAATTATACTGCTGTGAGAGGTATACTTGTTTCTAGATACATCATAATTGTAATACACTATATATGCAGATACGTGACACTGAATTGTAATTGTATAGTGAGTCCGTTTTAACTGGATGCGGTGGAATATCTCGCAAGGAAATGAAGATATTAAAAAATTGTTGTTACGAAAGTTGCTTCATATGGAGGGCAACATTATGTGGTATAGATAGTTCTTCTACAGGTGGAGGAATGGAGCAGATTTAAAGAGCAACTTGGTTTTTTTAAACGAAACATTATATTTCATTATTCATACCATGCTAACGTTTGTTGGGGCAATTCAACTATGTATACCACTACGTTATTTCGTTATATGAAAGGTCATAAAATCATGAGGCCGCGGGGAATGAAGTGAACAAATCTTGTCCACCTTTTCGACGTAAAAGGTAGACTCGACATTATAATTTTGGGAGGCGCCAAAAGCTTAATTGGCCGAGAATACTGAATACCTTCATTTTATTTGCAACACACTTTCCAGCAATCGGTGACCGCGCCGTAGTAAACCCCTTCAAACATTTCAAGTAGTATGAAGTGTGAAGGCGTTGTTTCGGCTACTGGCACAACCGCCGGCGTTCGCTTTATTTAGATAAAGAAAACAAGATATAGAAAAGGAGGCTAGTTTTTCCACTGTCTCCGACGTGCGCGCCAAGCATTCGCGTGCGCGCCTGGTAGAGCGTCGGCCCATTTCGTGCGCGCGGCCTCATAAATTAGACCCTTTCAAGTGGACGAAAACGTCGTGCGCGGCGCGCGGTTGCACTAGTGGGACCCTGCCTTAACGAAGCACCGCGAACCTTCAGGAATATCTCCTCCAACGGTAGGAGCGTTTTCTTATACCGAATCGGTTGTTCGCCAGGCGAGCTTTCGGCTCCTGTCTAAGTGCACGCGGTTCTGGTATGATGTTCCTTTGAATTTCTCGGCGGCACGGTGATTCCTGTTGGTCCTTCGCACTTTTAGTATACGCGCCAGGTATACCGAGAAAGAGGAAGAAACAAGAGTCTAAGAAAAATCTCATTTTCATCGGTTCGATAGTTTAATGGACAACCTGTGGGTGGAACGAGGTCCGTAATTCAACGATTACGCGATCGTCCTCTCTGTGTGTTGAGTTCTCTTTTATCGTTCTTGTGAATTTTTTTTATCTATAAGTATTTTAGTTACACAAAAATCGCTTGTACTTCAAAGAATACTTTCTAACAAAAAAAGTAGGACGATACTTCGTCTTGTTCGCCGTGTAGCTGCTGTTGACACAAAGCAAGGTGGTCACAAAGGGGATTTTGCGGTGCCAAAGATATCTCCTCCCGGGTGTCATCTAAAAGAGAAAAGGAAAGTTGTGCCTGAAAGTACATAGAAGAAAATATTTGAGTTGTCTTTGTTATATCGGTTGTTTTTTTTCCAACTGCCACAATTTAGTGTTAATCATTAAAAAACTGATGAAATGTGTCTCAGAAATTTCATTACGAGCTTGAGTTTACGCTCAAATACTCATATTTTCTTCAAAAATCAAAAAAATTGAAAACGTCGGTTACAAATTTCATATTGGTAAAAAAAAGTCATAAAAAGTTCCCTGTTGTCGGGATCCTGCGTGTATGTAACCACTTAAACTTGAATACTACTTAAACTTTAAGTAGTTATTAGGTTGCATTGAGGACCTTGCAGCAAGAGGGGTGCAGCTCCATTTTTTACGGTTTTCGAGTTGTAACTTGTAATATATGTAAAATACAATTCTACATCGTTTGGTGCACGTTTGATGCAAATCCGATAACAAATGAGCGATTTATTGCAAATAAATAAAAATAGAAATATTAATGTGAATATTGTTATTATAGAATATTTTTTCGTCAAAAATAGAAATAAAAACTTAGCAACTCAATAACTACTATACTTAGTATGTGAAAATATATATTTTACAATTAGTGTTCGCTTTTTAATGTTAAGTCAAAGCAATAATTTTATAAACAGTTTTTTCTAATTTAGTCAGAGTCTGTGAAAATGGAGCTGCACCCCTCTTGCTGCAAGGTGCTCAATTAAACAGTTGGATTGTTTATTTAAACATTTGCACTTCGAGTATGGTTTGCGGGTATACCGAAGTTTAAATCGACGTTATGTGATGACTTTATTGATTTATTATTTGCTACTAATTCCTTCGAAAGCTACCAACTTTGTGATGTGTCAATTACGGATCACGATATTGAATCCTGTTCCAATGAATAATTCTTCTCAGTTAATTTGCGTGAAATTCAAACATTCTAAGGTAAATTATTTTTAGATCCTCTCCTTAGCGACCACGTGACATCGATCGATAAATTTTACTTGATTAAGAGTAGCAAATGAACAGGAAAAGCAATATGCAATACATAATAGACTAACAAAGTTAAAGAGTGAAATTTTTTATCTATTCATTTCAGTTCGTTACGTTACGAATATTATCGAATTCATTAATAATTTCAATGGATTTGAAGCTGCAATATTATTCAATGGTACAAGGGTCCACTGATTTTAATAAGCTTCAAATGCATCATTTAAGTACCTGTATTTGATTTTAGAAACTTACCAAGGCTCTAGAAAACCTGATTGAAATTAATTATAGAGAGCCAGTTACCGAAGCAATTAATATCTACGAATACTAAGCAGAGATGTGTGGATAAAATGGACCGAAGTACTTTTAAAATCTATATAATTCAGAAACTAAAAGGACTAACGTTCTACATAATCCATAAATATTATTCGCGACTACTCTTTAGGGTTTATACAAAAACCGACTTTTGAGAAAACCGGTTTTCGAATTTTCACAAAAAGTATATAATTAAAATAGTAAATAAATATTCGTACTTATTTTAAAAATGTTCAGTTTCCTTAATATTTATGGAATTGCAAAAATATAACAAAATAAAATATACTCTATCTATACAAAACCAAATAAATAAATAAAAATTAAATTAACTAAAATCCGTACAATTTTTGAGTTCGTTTCATATTTATGGATGCACAAAAATATAACACAATCAAATAGACTGCATACAAAACCAAATGAAAAAAAACTCAACTAAAATCCGCACAAAATATAAATCTTTTACAGTGGTACCAAATTATAAATCTCTATTCCATTTAGTATTTTTCTTCAGAAAATATGAACTCATGAAGATTAGTTTTACAGTAATGACTAAACTGTTACCTACGCTTGTATCCAAGGCGACTTCAAGACAAAATATTAACGTTACTAATTAAATAATTAATTCATTTCTGCATATTATTTCTAGTATATAAAACCGGTTTTTAAAATTTTAAAACCGGTGTTCGAATTTTACAATTTTATAAATAAAAACCGGTTTTTAAACCCGGTTTTTAAAAACCGACAAACCCTACTACTCTTCTTTCACGTCAATAGAAATAATTACACTTAAAAGTCTTTGAATTAAACTTTCTTAAATAGAATCGAAGCAGTTTCTGAAAAATGCTTAATACCCCGGCAATATCTCGGGCCTGTGCATCATAGATTATCTTCAATTAACGTGGGTATATTAACACCATTAATCTTGATTAGTCCCGCTTTCGTTTCTTTGTCTTCTAAACTGATATCACCACTTGCAAGTTTCTTCAGCAATTTTACAATCGCGTGTCCGTTAATCATTCTGCCATTCAACATAATATTACGCAAACCCGACTAAATATTAGATTTGCTTAAACTCGAACGATCTAGCTTCCTACTTAAATAAACATCATAATCAAAATATATATGTATACATAATTGTACACACTTCTGACTTACGTTGTCACGTAATCGGTATCTATCCCTGCTATATTAATCAGAAATCTCGGATTTTGCATTTAACCACGTCTACTAACCGACAATATATAAATTATCAAACACCATACGTGCACTTAACTTTAACGTTTCAACGTTTCTCTATTTTATTTATTTATATGCCACTGTTAGCGTGAAACTAAAAACGATTGACCGATGACAAGGGCTAGGTCGATTACAGGGGCGTCTACCCTATTTGATTTGAGGCGCGGAACGCGTTGCAGGCGGAATACAAAGTTAGAATACAATATCATCTGCATTTGCAAAGGGCCATTTTTACGTAACCGTTCCTGTATCGTGCCGTGCAACGATAAGTGAGGGAAGCATTTCCGGCTGCGACACCAACGTTCCAATACCGCAACGTAAACAGAGCGGGGTGGTATTGAAAGATCTCGATTCGTTTTTGCCGGTAGCAACGTTTGCGTAACAGCGCCGCTGTAATTGCCGGAAATATCGTGCACGGAAAATGAAACTTTATTCGCCCGTTTCCGCGAATACCTGCCGGGAAGTTCTGTTCGAGGAATTTTCATCGTTAGTACGCGATTTCGAATCGAGAATCGCTGCGATTTACGCATGATTCTGTCATCGCGTATGCGCATATAAAATTACCGTTGCGAGAGATGCGCGGGGATACCGAACCATGGCCGAATCAAATGACGATGATAATGATATTAGCTCGGCGCGGGAGCCCGTCGCTTTGTTGGACCAAGGTCTTTATTAAAAGTAAAAATGTGTTACAGGTTTTTTTAATCCGAGTACTTTCCTTGACTAGCTGTGACATTTAGCCAGTTTTCTCGCAAAAGTGCAGGGAGGTGTGAAAAAAATATTTCCGCCCACCTAACGTCGCGTAACAGCGAGCGAACGAAAGCACCCAATTATTGATATGTCTCTTTTAGTTGCTCGTAGGATATGTAACAAATAAGAGGGAACGATATGTAAATCGGAGGGAGTTGGTGATGATTGTGGTGAAAAGAGGCAGAGATGCAAGGATTAAAAAATTTTGCTGTCTTTAATTCTGATATTTGATTTGGCTTTCTCCGGGGAGTTTAGACAGTTCCTTTTTCTTTTAAATTCTCATGCGTTCGAATTTTGTACGATCGTATTTTATTTGTAATTCGTCGAACGATAGCGAATTTTTTAGCGTTACATATTCCATTCCTGTAATTTCTGTTTTTCAATTAATAATTGTGCTTTGGGAAAATTAGTACCTGTGAGTTTTAACACTTGAATTTTTAAAAAATAAATTTTCAGCGTTATAAAAATATGGAATAAAGGAGAATCTATTCTGAGTTTCTCTGGAAATTTGTCTTCTCGCTTCAGCAGGAAGATGTTATTATATTGATATTAAGTGTTGCAGGGCAGGGTACTCGATTTTTAATGTCGAGTAATGAAAGTTACTTCGAGTGAATAATGATTAAAGTATCAATGATGGGTAAGGGGAAAAACAGGGAATGTCACGAAGCAGGTTTATCGAGAAAATTAAGTTTTAATACTTTTAGTCCATCAGTAAAGAAACAAGATTTAATGAATTTAATTTTCTTATATCATTTTCTTCTTAAATAATTTCCTGTTTTACTTTGACGACAGAAGCTTATGCCTGGGCAAAGAGTGGGGATATTCCGTAGTTTGTTCCAGTGCAGAGTGGACATTTCCTCTTTTTAACTAGTCTATCAAATCTTGAACTTTATCTCACGAAGGTATTCGAGCTTTGTAACTCTTTGTGATTTTACAGTTATGTAATTCGAGGTGCCACCAAAAAAATATGCTATAAATCGGAAAATCACGAGAAATAGACATTCCCGGTTTCCCCTTTACCCTTCAAATAGCATTTGCACACATATAGTAGAAACAAAGGCAGTAATATACTACTTAGATTTAGAATTTTATAATAAAATATAAGGAATCACTGCTCCACTCTTTCGATCGTAACGTAGTGTTAACTTTAGTGTGTTCACTTTATCTGATATGTGTAATTTGTATATATTTATTTTAATTCAAACTGTAATTACAGCTGAATATAGTGTCTTTATATTTCTTAATTAGCCGCAATAAAAATATTGAAAATCATAGGGCTTGTTACTTTTGATATAACACCCATATTTCATACTTAAATAGAGGAAATATTAAACATTGTAATTACTAAAAACAGAGTATGCCTGTAATTTAAAATAATAAAACACAATCCCCAGTATCGTAACAGAGTTCTATATAAAGCACTGTTCATCATTTTGATCACATCATAATTATATAACTCCACAATTAAATATAATAGACTGTCATCAGCGTTGCTTCCTTGTTAAGGTGTTTTAATGTCGCTCGTAATGTCATATCTTTAAGTCATATCTTTCATTGCGTGTCGCTCTAACAAAACTTTATTATTACCTAAGATTATACGCGCATATAAATTTCAAACGATGTCTTATCGAAAAATTGACGCGTTACATAATGTGTGACCAAGAAAAAAAAAGAACGGATGACACGTTCTATAAAAGATTATTGTAACAGGTGTTTTAACTTCTGGAACTCTGTTCCTAAAAATACTTCCAGCATTGCAAAATATATTTCCTTTTACGATTATTCGTGTTAATATTCCTTTGTATCTTCAAATTGGGTAGTATAATCATTGGAAAGGCGAAAGGGTAAATTTAATATAAGAAGAAGAGTCTGTTAACGTAAAAAATGTTCAACATTGGATTTAAAAATTCAAGAATGGTAATGTGCCATTGAAAGTTCAGTCAAGAGCAAGATAGGAGATAGGATTGCCAAATGATGAAATTTTAAAACAGTTTTGAAACATAATAAAATAACTTCGCAAGTGGCTGTTAGCCATTCCACGATCTTTCGTAACTGAGCAAGGCCATTGATAATACAAGGAAGGTAGATAAGTGGGTTCCGCATGAGTTAAACGACCTTCGAAAGCTAAGTTGAATGCAACTAGTCGTTTCACATCCCCCGAGAAACGATGAAAGTTCATTCCTTAAATAGATTATCCCAATTCTCGCGAAAAGAGATTCTATTCGCCAAAGAAACTAACAAGGATTTACCAAAAAACTCTCATGAAAATTTGTTAACTTATACAGTATTAGGTATATCTTTCGATGAAAGTGGATCTGACATCTGCGGGACAGGAGATTATGGAAAAATATGGAGGAAACCAAAGCTAGAGTTTAATCCACTAAATCTGTCCGTGCCAATATATTGATAACTCTGTGTATATTGCAAATAAATTAAAGAAGTGTATTCACAACTAGTAACTATATTAACGGAATACGTAAAAACCAATTTCATTGCATGACATTGCAAAACTTGTAACAAGATCGACGATAAAAAAAGAAACCTCATTGAAGTAGCCTATAAAATTTAATTATACCCTTCCTGTATCCATTAAAAAAAGATTTTACTACATCACTTTTCACAAAACAAAATATCCTAAAATTACGCCTCGTTTGAAAAAAAGTGTGTGAAGAATGTGACCATTATCCACAACATCCGTCCCTCATCAAACATTATCAAACAAGCCAATATATCTTCCAAAGAAATTCCTACAAAATTACCAGCAAGTTATCACCAGTAGGGCTGGGACTATTCGAATAATTTAATATTCGAATATTTTACAAGTATTCGAATCCTATTCAATTATTTAAGTATTCGCATACTACTCGAATATTTCAGTATTCGAATACTAGTCGAAGATTTCAGTATTCGAATACTACTCGAAGATTTCAGTATTCGAATACTACTGGAATATTTCAGTATTCGAATATTACTCGAAAATTTCAGTATTCGAATAGTATGGTGTGAATTACAAATCCTAGTATTAGCTTACAAAATTTCACCCTGAGAAACTAACGAATTCACAACTGAAACTAAATAAAAGCTTGTAAACGAATAAACTTGCTTTATAATTCATATCAATATTATTCGGATACAGCAGTATTCGAATATTTAAGTATTCGAATACTCCTCGAATATTTAAGTATTCGAATACTCCTCGAATATTTCAGTATTCGAATACTACTCGAAAATTTCAGTATTCGAATACTACTCGAATATTACAGTATTCGCATACTACTCGAAAATTTCAGTATTCGAATAGTATGGTGTGAATTACAAATCCTAGTATTAGCTTACAAAATTTCACCCTGAGAAACTAACGAATTCACAACTGAAACTAAATAAAAGCTTGTAAACGAATAAACTTGCTTTATAATTCATATCAATATTATTCGGATACAGCAGTATTCGAATATTTAAGTATTCGAATACTCCTCGAATATTTCAGTATTCGAATACTACTCGAAAATTTCAGTATTCGAATACTACTCGAATATTTCAGTATTCGCATACTACTCGAAAATTTCAGTATTCGAATAGTATGGTGTGAATTACAAATCCTAGTATTAGCTTGCAAAATTACACCCTGAGAAACTAACGAATTCACAACTGAAACTAAATAAAAGCTTCTAAAAGAATAAAGTTGCTTTATAATTCACATCAATATTATTCGAATACATCAGTACTCGAATACTTAAATATTCGAATACATCAGTACTCGAATACTTAAATATTCGAATACATCAGTACTCGAATACTTAAATATTCGAATACATCAGTACTCGAATACTTAAATATTCGAATACTTGGACATTCGAATTATATTCGTCAACTAATTGACCAACTGAAGCATTAAAATATTCGAATACCGAAAAATTCGCCAAATACTACCAGCCCTAATCCCCAGTAAACATCAGCCACGATGAAAGCGACAAGCCGCCGAGGTTTATTTAAACAAAAGTGAAGCAGCCAATATGCAACGCGCGCCAAAATGATTATTCCGTGGGCACGGAACGCGCCCTTTTTCGCCTCGCGGATGCGCGTGCGCGAGACGTACCCCGCGTTCACGGTTGCGCGCGCAGCCGATGATAGACCAATAAGGCTAGTCGGGTAGTAGAGGGTGCTTCGATCGATGCGCTCGCCCTAGGAGCGTGCGCCAGTGGGCGAGCGTTTACAGCGCGATAAGCGTCGCGGTGCCGTGAATCACGGGTACGACCGGGGACGTTCCGCTGCCTCCGTCGTTTTTTTTTCGTTCCGCGGCGGCTGATCGCGCGGTTTCGGCGGTGTCGACTCGTCGAGGGGGCCCCGTGGACACGGTGCCACCTTGTCGCCGGTGGTCGCCGCTGTCACGAATTTTGTTTACACCGGACGGGAGACGCGAGACGCGTCCGCGATGGGGCAATGAAGCAGACGACGGCCACGAGCAGCGACAACTGTCACGAAGATGCCGGTAAAACAGTCGCGCACGGCCGATGCGGGCCAGCTGGAGAGTGTCCCGTTGTAATCGTGAGTACCATTGAATTTCATCTGTCTACGGTGGAAACGCGACCGCCGCCGCGTACGTAGGCTCGTGCCAGGCAGTTTCTTACACGGGTCAGTGTACCTGACGTTTCGATTTCTGTCATGATTAAACGACCAACGGAACAGGAAGTTGCGCTGCGGTCCCGAACGCACACGTTTCGGGACTCGTATCCCTGTGGCGGACGGCAGTTCCAGGATCGTTCGTAGTTTCTCTCTGGACCGGTGACTTAGCCTCGACATAACCTTAGCGTGCACCGTCGACATCGTGGCGTTCGCGTTTTATCAACCACTCGCTTATCTCAAGCGAATAAATGCAATTCCGTTCGGAGGCTTAATTAGGTTATACGCCATGCCTGATCAAAATCCACGTTTCCGGTACGATTCGACATTTGTCTGGTGAATTTTCTGCACTTGTAGTTCGGAATCTGAAATTTTTTTTATGCGACGAACGTGGTTGCATGGTGCGTGTTGGTAGACCTTGCTGGGAAAGTCAGATTAGCTTGTCGGAGTTCTAATTAGTATTCGTGTTGGGTGCGTGTTTATATTATTATGCGCATTAATATACATATCGGTAATAGTTTTAATGTTGATATCGATGTTTTCTATTAATGTTCGCGTTATAAATTACTAATATATAATTCGCAGTATGAAGGGAATAAAAATTAAATTTCCAATTGCTTTCCGATTGAATTAGCAAGTGAATGATTGCGATAGGTTGGCGTACAAAATAATGCCCCGCGAACACGTAACAAATTAAATACGTAACAGGTAAGGACACGCGTTTTCGCGTAGATCGCGTGCGGTCGATTTTGATACTTGTTTTTAATTATGTTGCAACAGCGGAAATCCTATTAAACGCAGGCACGTATATCCCATTACGTTTAAACGAATGACAAAGGCGTATTCGGGACAAGATTTAATTCAATCGGACGATCTTCGTGACCTCGCGCATAATCATCAAGAGAATTTGCACGCGCTTTCTAAACCTTTGTCAAACCTCCGTTACCTTTTTCCTTTTACATTAAACTACACGCTTGATCTACTTTCTCAAACGGTCGTCTGCTGTTCAATAAAGCTTTAAATATATCTCCCATTGATTATTTCCACCTCTTTTAAATTTAAATTTAGATGGGAATATTTAATGAGCATTACCCAGTTATTCTATGCCCAGGTTTGCTAAAAGCTGTACAGTTTTGTTTATCGATTTGATCGTTAGCGTACAGTGTACACATATACTAGAATAAAATACATCTGTTGTTCTCATTAAAGTTTCTTTTATTCTTTGCCAATGAATACTGGTTAAGAATAATATACTATAATACATTAAGAATAATATACTATAATACATTAAGAATAATATATTATATTATAGAATAGAATAATATAATATATTAAGAATAATAATATATATTGAATATACTCGATGTTCAACAATTTATACGTTCAGCTTTGTCCATGTTTTCTCTTTTCAAAAATTCCATCGTATTTTTCTTCCAATTTACAATGAGTCTAGAAATTCGACAAGAATAATATCACCGATAATATAGTGATTTAATTATCGATGACAAATTACACGAACTTGTAGATACAGTATCTGATGATTACTGAAACTAATTCGTTATGGCTAACAAGGTCTCCCCGTGGCGATAGAGATTTACGGATGCTCGTCAATATTTTATGGCGGTGATTTACACACTGAAACACATAGCGAAAGTTCTGTGAACGTAGGTCGTACGCGCTATAGTTGCTGCGTTGTAGAAGATTAAAGACGCTCGAATGGGAGTCATAAAATTTCCGAAAGCACATAAAATATCCAATTTGCAATCCAGCCGGAACTCGTCTCGTAAAATTTCACTTTGCCAGATGTATAGTTTAATTCTGTTTAATTAGGCTCCCGTTTATTCTCCATTTTCCGTTATCGCTCGCAGAAATGTTTCCGGGTTATTATTACAGCAGGAATTACAAACCTAGTATCTACTTCGATTTAGAATAATTTTTAATTGTCTAATTGGACACTTATTTATCTTCTTCTTTAATTACCTTTAGGGTGATAATTTTCGATTAGACTTTCATGATAATTTGCACTGTGTCTGAAACATCTGGGTTTCTTATTATAATAATTTGTATTGCATTCGTTTAACGATCTTACTACCTACTACGTATCTACGTAAAAAAGGGTCAACTCTAGAAATCGAAATCTTGGGATATTATTTATAACGCTCGTGTCTAGAGTGGTCACACAAGTTTAGTGTACGTTCTTCCAAGTACAGCAATGTTTCATCCTCTACAATGGGGTCAAACGCTTTGAAATTGGGAAACCATTTAGGTAATCGAATCTAGCTTCTGTACTTATACTAATCCAATATTCTCCGTTCCACAGAGAATCGCTGAAAAGTAAAATTCTTGAAATTTATTTTAACATTCAACGGAAACCATTCAACAAACTACAAACACAATAAACTTCTTTACCCCTCGAGCTCACACTCAGATAAAATTTCCCACAATCAGTACGGGCTATAAAAAAAATCCACGAATTATTTATCAAGAACCGCTTAATCAATCCAATTTTGAATCACGCGAAGCTTCAATTAAAATGTCATTTTCCAATTTTCTCGTATAACTGTTTGATTGCAATATTATTCCAAACGGTTCGCGAGTTTCTGTCGAATCCACCAGTACGTTGGCGACGCATTAATTTATATAGAAAAAGCGTGGTTTTCCATTCGATTAAGAGATCGTTCCGAAAATACACGGCCGTTTCGCTCGCAGCTTCGCCCAGGCTGCTTCCTCTTCCCGTTGTTCCGCAGCCGTCGCGCGGAAGTGCAGCTTTGTTTAACGCCCTCGTTGCCAAATTAGAAATATTCCGATCTGGATGTAACGCGGCGCGTTAGGACGCGGAACGCGTCCGAACTTCCATCGCGCAGCCCAATTGATTACCGAGTTTCTGCGGACTTGCTTTCATGCTTACTGCTAGGTATGCAATAAATAGGCGCGCCGCACCGCGGCATGCACGATACAGTGTGCGTTATGTTATTCATGAAGGTGCATCGCTGTTTTCAAATGAATACAGAGTCGCGGCGTAAAACTCGCGGCACGGCTGTAGGGGAGGTGATACGTTGACTAGAAGTAGGGCTGAAGGGCGAAATTAAATTTGCTCATTTCAGATTACGGTTTAGAGAGGGGTGTTGAGTTTCTCGAGCTCGTGTGTTCGATTAATGTTCCGGATATAGTGATGGGTATTTTTTGTGGCGATAATAATAGTCACGCAGCTTTAAAACATAGTAAAAAGGCAGTAATAATATAAATTTTAAGTACTGAAATTTACGAAACTTCGAAAGCCCTTGCTGTTTCAGATATTGATGAAGATGAGGATAATAGATACTAATAATATGGTTTTATTATTCCATGTAGGAAGTGCGAAATAAAGCAGGAAATTAAAATTAAAAAATTACGAAGAAATTTAGTAATTATATTTCGGTGTATCAACCCTTTTCTGGCGACCATTCTATTAAAGCCACTCTATATTTATATCAGAATATTTATGTTACTTCGCAGCAGTATGATTTTTTGAAGAAATCGAGAATCCCAGATCACAATACCATTGAAATCTAATAGAAAAGCTTATTTTCAAAGTAACTCCAAGTGGTGAACATCTCACATTTGTGACGTTGAATCCTCACACAATATTTAGAATACAGTTTATTTAGAATTTCAGCAATATTAGAATAAAAGAAACAGCGCTATAATAAATTGGATTTTCTCCCATTCCACATTTGGGTTTCTCGAATTTATGTGATTTTACAACTAAACGTAGAATTAAAGATATTTGTTGCGAACGGCACGATTGTAAACATATCGATAACAAATTTCGCTGCGTTTGTGAGAGAATACGCTGGAGCTCGAAAAGAAATCGTGATATCTGTTAAAATGTGCAGTTCATTTCTGTAATGTGGCGTCAAAGTTAAATCACTTAGCGCTCGGGGCGGCAATGGCGTTTAATACTACTTGCCCGGGAGGTGAAAATATATTATTACGATATTATTATGTAGGAATGTACCAACAATGAATAATTAACGAACGCGAAGGTTTTAATCACTTGCCTGTACTGTATAGTGTTATTAATGTTCCATTGTAACTTTGTTCATATTTTAATTAAAATTATTGATGCATACTGCGTAAAGGTAATTGGACTTGATCTTTCGACAATAATTTTATGCCAGGTACATTCAAATATCCTGGTACAGTATGCAAATGTGATATGGGACATTTCGCATGGATCCCTGTTAATATACCTAAGTGGCAGGATGAAAATTCATATAGGGAAAATTAAAGTGACAGTTCGTCCCGTTAATATTTCATTGCTAATAGTTAATAATTCAACTTTTATCGGTGTAATTGCTGTTGAATCGTTCCATTGATTTCGATCGTAATTATCTTGGAAACGTGTGCAAATGTCAGTGCCATTTTAATGAGTTTAGACGAATTTATTTTTCGATTATAATATCACATTAAACTTGGAGGGTAGTGCTAGGCTTCCCTTATCTTATAATAAGTGGAATTCAATAGTCTTAAGTTAAAATTCACCCATTTAATAAAAATTATATGATGTTTTATAACCATAAAAAGTATTTCAATGCCCAAGTTCTTTCGATCCTTTCGAGTGCGTTGGAAAATTAAAGAGAACGATACTTCATTTGTCTGTATTTTTCTATATTTATTTATATCTCACAGGATTCATTTGAATGAAATATTAGTAAAAGAAGAATTTGCAAATGGCGTCACTGCTAGTTTTCCAAACTTAATACTGCTTTTTAGTTGCATTTATGCATGTTTATTTTGAACAAATTTTCCGTAACGTCTTATGTTTTAATAACATTACCTAATATCTTAATATTTTGCAGAATTTCAATATCTCATTTTGAATTGCATAGAATGGAGATTTAGTAAATAAAAGTGTAGAATAATAATCTCAACAGAAATTTCTACTAAATTCACACGTATTTCTGAAGTTTCCACTGACCCGAATAATTCTTACTCGAAACAATTTTCAAGAAATCGTTTCAGAACGATGTAGTTCCTTGTCATATTACCTGAAAACTGCGTCTGACTCTAGGTAGACTGCTTCTCCTTATTACAGAGTTTGGCACGAGACGATATCTAATTGGAAAGTGAAATAATTCAGTCATTCATAATTAGAAGTTTTATTTCTTCTTTTAATTGGAATGTACAAACGTTCAGCTTTAATCTTTCCCAGAAACTAAGTTCGTTTCAAGAACAATTTTTATCTTTTAGATATTTTCCAAATTCAATCATATACAGTCACTGTAAGAAATATTTATCGCATCATTTGAATATTTAACATATTACCTTATGAATTATGCAAATTGCGCGCACTATGCGAAGTTGTCGATTATGCAATATTCCCAGTGTTGTACAACGATGTTCCAATATTTTCTTAATTTTTATTTCAAATCTGAAATGTATAATTTTTTTGTACGGCCAAAAAGGGCGTGCTTTTTATCCGAAAATGATTCGGAAACGTGGAATCGGAATTAACTTCCTACGTAACTTAAGTGCACCTACGATTTCTAATTCCCACACAAGCTCGGTCTTCAATTAATCTTTAAAGTATACAGAGGAGCATACTAACCCGCGGGTTATAGTAGCTTGAGAGTTATAGTAACTCGTTGGCTACAGTAGCTCGAGGGTTACGGTACACGTATATCGAGCAAAGTAGCTTCCAACAAGTTCCACCGAGGAACAATACTGGCTAGTTAGGTTCCTCCGGCTCTATCACTATTATCATTTCGTCGGGTATGTTTCGCGTTAAAACCCACCCTGATTTAAAATAGTTTACTCAACAAAACAGTTACAAGTTATATACAACGAATAGTTTCATTATAATTTTCACGCTATTTCTTCGAAAAGAGAAAAAAAATGGCGAATTCTTTTATTCAACGTCGACACGTTTGAAATACTTTTGAAAAAGTTACATTATCAGACTAAAATATTCTGGCTCAATCAGTGACTTAATTCTTATTCCATTCAATTTTTTCACATTGTGAATTTATTGTATGCTGCTATTCCCCTTTCACATTTTGATTGCAATCAGCCCAGCCTCAAAATTCAGTGATTCGAAAATGTGCTCGTTCGAACCTACCGAGAGGGATATTAAATCTGTTATCTTACACGCGAGCGACGCTTGCTGCTGTATCGCCTGCTTTTGTTAAATTTAACGGAAGCTGCGCGAAATGGAAATTATATCCTCCCTAATCCCCCCGCCGCCCCTCCACCGTTAGGCATTTTAGAATCGTCGAATTCACGCTTTGATTCGTTTACAGTTCGATGCCGATAATTACAGAGAATACAGGAAATTCGTCCCTTTCAGGGAACCGTTTCCGAATTATTTTCCGAAATTGCCGCCGTTCGAATTCCGCGACCCCTGTCAGCCATTTTACACCCCCCTTCAGGCATGCACGTTTATCGAACGTGCGCGTACACAATTATAACTCTCCGCATTTTGAATATGTCGAAAACATATTTTTTTGAGACTGGCATGTTTTGCACAGACCTGGTTTCCTACTTTTGTTTATTATACCAGTACACCATGTTACAGACGTAAATCAGGAAGTGATTCTTTTCAACTTTTTTTAGCTACCTACCAATTTCATTTCGCTAATTTTTAATCAAATATGAATTCGACGAGATTCGAAAGTCTCGCATGGGGACATTTTATTCTAAATTATCAGCCTGCTTTTATACGAAGAATCGCACACACACTTTTCGCTGCTACAATGAATTCTGTTGCGCTCTCTATTTGTTTAACAGGAATAAGACATAATTACTATGGAAATGCGGTTCGCGTATTCACAATGGTATCTATTTCGCGGGAAGGGGACGTTTCTACGGGAGCACCAAGGCTGCTTGGGAAAACTGTGCGTCGTTTCCCCTCGCAGTGTCGTTCCCTTTGTGCTGTTTGACAGAACTAAATGCCGCCATTCTCGAAAAGTAGCCGCTTGCCAGAGCAATTAGAACGACGATAAATTTTCCGCGCGTGCCGCCGGCTTTATTGTTTTCTGTCGCGCGATGGACGATCCTCAAGTGTCTTTCCTAATTCATTAGTCGCAGTTAGCTGTCTAAACGCTGATTGTAGGGGATGATCCTAGGGATCGGGGGTATACCGGGTGTTCCGTAATTGACGGTGCAAAGGGAGCAGTGAGTTTATATGAGACAATAAAAAGGAGATGGGGACTCTGCAGGAAGGGGGATGAAAGGGACATTTTTGACACTTTTTGAGGTATGACGGGTAATATACGCACGAAAAATTCTACATCGTTTGGTGCACGTTTGATGCAAATCCGATAACATGAGCGATTTATTGAAAATTTTGAAATCACGCGCAGCTCGAAGTTTGAAAAATTCGCCAAAAATAGAAATAAAACCTTATCAATTCAATAACTACTACAGGAACTACCGCGTATTTGGAATACCGTTGGTAATTTGGAATACCGAAGGTGAAGGTAATTTGGAATATTCCAATACCGCCTCGTCGCTTTGAACCAGCGCTGTACATTTATATTTACCTAATACCGTTCCTATATTGTGATTTTTCAGCCTAATTACATCATCAAATAATTTTATTATCTACATGTTTTTTTGTTTAAGTTTATAAAGTGAAGGTAAATTGGAATACCGGTATTCTAAATTACCTGCATCTTAACGAAATCGATATTTCCTGTCATTTTGCATGTAGACCAAAGTTTTAATTACTTTTTGTTCTTTATAATTACTGAGAGTTTGAAATATAAAAGTTTATTAGTCTCTCTATAATATGATGCAGTTTTATTTGTTCCCATCCTCTGCTATTATTTTTTATTCGTCTTAAACAAACTGGAATTCCAAATATGCTGCACTTCCTCTGCTTCTTGTGTGAAAATATATATTTTTCAATTAGTGTTCTCTTTTCAATGTCAGGTCGAAGCAATAATTTTGTAAATAGTTTTTTTCTAATTTACTCGACGTTAGTAATTTGCTAAAAATGGTGTTGCACCCCTCTTGCTGCAAGGTCTTCAAGTCTGGAATATAATTTGTTCATAGGAGGATTAGTGTGAAGCTTATTTTTCAATTATGAAAATATGATCTCTTTTCCATCTCAATTTATTCCTTTTTATAAAAAATAAAATCGAGCAGAATATGAGCACAATTGATCTATATTTAGGGGTAGCCGAATGATGGTGAAATTTCCAATGTGCATGACAATTATATGGAAAGGCAATGAAAGACTAGAAATTTTTTCAAACGCATTCCTTTGTTCTTTAAGAAAAATAGAAACTGAGAAAAAATACCATTGTACCCCATCTGATGTATAATTAAGTAGAACAATTAGTAGACTGTACACTAATAGCAGGAAACAGATACTATCTGATTTCTGTAATATTTATCTATTAAATCTGTTAAATGTATAAATTAAAATATGGCCATTATACGTTAAATTCTCATAATTTCTATAATCTTTAACTCACTTCGGCGTTTGTAGGTATATCTAAAAGGAACAGACCAGGATGGTAAGACTTATAAAAAATATTTACTTTTCTTTAACTTTTAAGCTCCACCCTAAGAGTTTCGACGGAAAATAACTGGAAACAACTGGAAATTGTAGAATAGTTTTCTTTTAAATGTGGCTTTGTTTACAAGAAAATCCATTACTGTGATAAGTATCTTACTAAAATTTAACAAAAAGTTTATTCTACAGTTTCGGTTTATTATCTATACACAAGGCTTTATTTCGTTCATAACTGCATCATATTTGCTGACGAATTTCTATTGATTTTTATTCACGTGTCCTCGTACTAGGAAAGTTTCTAAAATCAATATTCTCGAAATGACAGCCTTCTATGAGCAAATTTTATTCCCAATTTCCTTCTTCCTTTTTTCATGTAGAATCACTACCGTTTAGATTGCACCATCTGCTACAAAGCACCCTGTATGCTTTTAATCAATAAGTTAGTTTCAAGACGGAATCGTTGAATAAAAAGTTGTATCGCGCCATTCAATGACTCGACCACCGAGATAATTGAATCGCAGTGATCTTATCGCTCGTACCAAATTTGTTTTATGCAAAGTGTTACGGAAAATCATGGCTAATCTTTCAGTTATAAGAAATGACGCGATTCTGCGATAAATCCAGGTAACATATAAAAGATTTTGTTAATTATTATTTTTGTTTTGCTTGACTGCAACCTAGGACGGCAAATTTTAGGGCGCGGCAAGGTTTCGGCGAAAGAAATTCAATAATGTTTAAACACAAAGGCTCGAGGCAGCTTCAACAACAATTCACAATTTTCTTTTTGTTATGTACCAAATTAGCAATGAACCATGCGAGTTGTCGTATTGAATTAATTTTAAAATTGTCTCAACTTTTTTTAAATTAAAACCATTACATTTCGCGGAAAGGGTGGAAGGGAATTTCCAAATCCGTTCTTGCCTCATCAGAGTATGTTAATTCGAAGTTATGTATGTATATAGAGCGTACCGTGCCAGATATTACGTAGAAAAAAGTCACATGTGTTATTTAATACGGAAAATTCTGCCGGAATATTACGTTTCGTCTCGTTGCAGGGCTGGCATATTTCATTTTTGTATCATCAAATTACATCAGCGCTGATTTACACCGTACAACATTCCCGGGAATGAGAATTTTCAATGTCACTTCTATCCACCGCGCTAATTGTGAATTGTACGCTCCAGCGCTAGTTTCGTGTTTCGCAGCGCAAGATTTGAATAATTCTGCTGTTTTATCGCCACGATTGTGTCATACTGGAGCCGTAAATAAATGGCGATAAACGATATTTGCAATGGATTTTATGAAACCCGCGATTCGCCTCGAATTCTTGTATATGAACGCTGTGAATTTTCGTATTTCCGTGCTTTTTTATTCCCTTTTATGACTTGCTCCCGATCATTCTAGTTACGTAATGTAAACAAAGCATTTCGCTCGAGATCGGGCGCGCTTGAATTACAGGCGTTCTTTATGCGCTATAAATTCCTATTGCAGCGCAAGAGTGAAGGGTAATTAAAGAAATAAAATATTGTCATAATAAAAGATAGATTTATTAAGAAAAGAAGCCTGAATACAGAGTGGGAGGAGTGACGTATAATAGCGCGGTAACCGACGACACCTGGCCTGCTTAAAAACTAACTTCATATAGGTTTAATGTAACGAAAAGATAGCTGTGCGATGCATAGCGTGTTTTTCTGTTTTGTCAATATCCAAACAATTTCTTACACGTTTGCCAATTATAACAACTTCTTTATCGCTCTGACGTCATAAAAAATTGAAATTAAAAAATTCAAAGTCACCGTATTTCACAGTTTGGTTTGTAGTTTACGTTGACAAATTTACGTCGGAATGGATCAACAATCTATAAGAGAAACGAGTGAAAAGTGACTACTTGGCATGGAAAGGAGTCTCTGTCTGTTTTCCAATTAACCTTTAGAGAGCCGGGCTGGCCACTATAATGGCCACTATAATGGCCACGGAAAATTTTAAAATGTGAACTTGTTTCTAACGGTTTTTGATATCGCTAATCACGGTTCTATGGTTAGAGTATCCAAATTTTACGCAGAAACAGTGTTGCCAACCTAAACAAGCCAAAGAAAAAAATCATATACATATGAATGTAACTGCTGTTATTCATTTAGGCTTGTTTAGGTTGGCAACACTGTTTCTACGTCAAATTTCAATACTCTGACCTTAGAATCGTGATTAGCGATATCAAGAACCCTTAGAAACATTAAAGTTGAAATTTTAAAAATTCCAGTACATGCCTAAAAATTTGGATACTTTGCCGGCCATTTTGGTGGTATATATGCATAAATTTTAAATAAATAAAATTTACAATTTCAATGAAAAATCCCGGCCCTCTAAAGGTTAACGATTTTGGAGTACTAATGGAAGCTATTTTTATATCTGACACAAAAACAACATTTCTTTTACGCTATTAACGACTAATATACACTTAATTGTGTGGAATAATGTTGCAAATCGTAGCGCCCTGTAAATATGGTTCATACGGGCCAGTTTTTGATGGACACACTTCTTTTGGTTTAAGGAACAAAAACTGGAACTCTCCCCTCTCACACCCCACGCAGTAGAGCGTCAATGATCCGAACCTCGATTAACCGAGCCGTCGATTATCGCAACCACTTCTTGGAATCAGTGTAGCGTTACCAATTGATAGATTGATTCTTGCGTAATATACTTTACATTTCAAATTACAGCAGTAGCACCCTTGTATTTAATAAGTAATTTTAGGTGTAATTCCTATAGTTACAAACTGGGTAATTACATGCATACTTCCTTCCCCGAACTGTTCGATTATCAGGATTCGGATTTCCGAACCACTTCGGCTCCAAGCAGTTCCGATAATTGACGCTTTACAATCCCAAACGCTTGTTGTTTGTACAAAACATACGGCGCATACAGAAATCTTCCGCTCCAACGCACCCGAAATTGTTTAATACCGAACAACTGTATACAATACTTGTTGGACCAAAATCTAGTTGATACCACATCCCCGACCACGTGGACTCTCGGTCGATTTACCATGTAATTTGGCTCGCGAACGAGTCGCGAAGAGAGCCAAACGTTTAGTTGCAAATCTGTAGCCAGGCTTTTCTAACGAATCGCGCTCTTCACTCGAGGCTACTCGCTCCCGAGGTCGCTTTCACGCCCTCGCGAGGATTGCTGTTTTAACGTCGCTCGGCCTAGGGTGCCGGGTTAAAAGATACGCTTACGGTCCATGGATTATTTTATCCGACGCTGAGGGGCCCATTTAAGCCGAGCAGACGGATATAAAACCAGCGATTCACTTTTTAAGCCGCCTAATCCCGTTCCATGGGGACGAGAGGGTGACTCGACTGTGAATCTACGATTTTATCAATGTTCTGCGACAGGGTCTCGGTTTCTCTGGTTTAACAATGACCTAGGGAACTCCTTCGAGCCGAGTGGTACGAAATTCTGCATGGTTTCCAGTGGATTCCAGTTCCATTGATAATTTCCACAACCCTCTGTGCTCCTATATTCCAAGTCCGGGAGAGTTCGATCACTTTTTGGAAAAGAAATTGTAGCATCGTTGTTTCTCCAATTTTTGTCGTTTTATGCACGTTAAAGCAAAGCCCAAGCAATTTAGAGTATATATAAATCATAGTGTGCGATAATTTCAAATATTTATTTTCATTTTCAACGAAAAACATTGGCACTGCGACTGGTCGGTCTCACCGGGGTCAGAACGTCCACCTTATAAAAAAAAATTAAAAACGAATACATACGTATTGTTGGTGTTACACTGTAGTTATATGTATGCATATTATATCCCTAATATCGGAAGAGTGTAAATAAACTTACATATGTCAATAATGGAAAAATATATTTTAAATATTTCGAAACGAAAAACACATTACACCACTTTGACTAGGGTAAGTAAGGATTGGGTCAAAATGAAGCCTGCTTCCGTTAAGCGATGGTTGAGCCAGAATGCAAAGCCAAGATTAAAACAGACGAGTTTCCACTGTTACTTCTGGCACATCGTTCCATTGGGAGGTGGAAGATGTAACGTTTCGAGGCAATATGGCCAGCCTGACCAAAACGGATATTATTCCCTTCCGCCTGTTGCACCGAATCGATTCGTGACTCGGTTGTACTATCGTCGATCCTCCAAGGTTTCCGTCGCATTTTGGCGACGTGACCTGTAACTAATTCGGCCACGACACACGCCTCGCATGTCTTCTCCTTCTTGTAAATGCAATAAAGCGCTGTCTATATACAGGGTGCTCGGTAACTGGTGGTATATTGGTTGTGGGGTAGGCGATTTAATAAAACTAGTCTTTTTGTAACTACAATATAAAACTTTAATTAGGAAAGGAGTTGAAATATACGTCTTTAACATTCAATTTGCAAACTAGTCTTTTTGTAACTACAATCTAAAACTAAAAATTTTTATTTCGACCGTAATAATTAATAAAAGTGATTTCGGCGCACTGGTTCGGTCAATTAAACATGTTTAATTGACCGAACCAGTGCGCCGAAATCACTTTTATTACAATCTAAAACTTTAATTAGGAAAGGAGTTGAAATATACGTCTTTAACATTCAATTTGCAAAGAACGAATGACTCCAACGAGAGTCGAGAGAAAGAATACCGGTGCCCACTCGGCCTAATCAGTAAAGGAAAGTAATGATCTTTCGTTTATTAAACCGTAACGCAGTATCTCCTCTTAGAGCGTTGATTCAATTTTGACGTTCTCTTTCCATCACCCACTCAAGGCAGACACGAAATATCCAACATGGTGCAACAGAAAAGGGGGTGATTCTGCAGGAAAAAATAAGTCGAAAACGTGGAATAATATTTTCTCACGCGAGGCTCGGTTTTCGAGAAAACTGATGTAAGATAATTCGGCGCTGATCGGAGGAGGCTGGTCGAGACATCGTGGATCCGGTTACGCTGCCACGGCCACGGCGACCAATTTTTTGAAAAATGTTTGAACAAACATTTTGGGCCCGTAACTTCGATCTCCACAGGGTCGTCTTTACGAACGGACGCCCTGAATAAATCATTCCTCAAACAGTATTGGCCAAGAATTGTATTCGATTTTCTTTTAATCTTACACTGACTTTAAATATTCACCGGGTGCAAGTGCACTTGACTATATAGTTGGTTAATCGTTAATATTGAAAGAATTATAGTTTCAGTCTATATTATTGTTTTTTTTATTTTGTAGAAAAAACGTTTGAGTTTTATAAAACACTAACGTATTTATCGAGAAGTTTTCCATGCGGGACAATCCCACACGATTCGGGACGTCTGGCCACTTTAGGTTAAACATAACCTGATTTTATTTGCGGCCTGGGCCCATAACCTGTTGCACCGTTTTCTGGCAACCAAGACTCCATAAGTTTTTAGTTTTGATGAAATAAACTACATTTTAACGGAAAATAACTTAATCCAGGCACCTACTATAGCTGATAAGTCTTTTACTCGATTTGCCAGTCACCCGTCCATCTATTGGTGATACGGGCTACGAGTAGTATTTTCATCATTTTATCCTTAAACACATTAATTTTTTTACTTGCAGTTATTTCTTCCTTTAAATTTGTACATTTTTACGTGCAAAGCTTTTGATTTTTTTTTAATACAACAGATACCTCTAAGAAACTCCTTGCTGTAAACTTCGGAATCAGCTAAACCTGCTAAACCGTCCATCTACTGGCCTGCTTACCCTAAGTACGTCTCGACTTAACATATCTCGCTGTAAATTCCTGTCTCGGTTCAGAATTCTGTTTATTCTTCTGCCTAATCAAGAATACATAATAAACCGGGATATATACCGTCGAATGTGTCGCCTATTCTACCGAATACACATTTCGGCTTAACAAGATAACAAGTAAGATACAGTGAGCGTAAGTACTTACTGAGCACTGACTGTAGTAGCACTGCTACAGAGCATGTTCATAAACGCAAACCTGAACCGAGACAATAATACAGCGAGACACTTTAAGCCGAGTAATTCTAGAACTCTACTGATTGCAATAATATAAAGAGTTTAAGTTTGCACGAGTTCATATTTCTGCTACAAGAATGAAACATCTGCAGTGGAAAAGAAAATCGAAACCATTATATTTAAGTCCTTTCATAAATGATTTATGTAATACTTTAACGACTAGGCTTGATACAGCAAAAAGTATTAGAAAGAATAATAATGTACTATAGAATGCAGGTTGGTATCGATTGAAATATATCATGGAAGCAGCAGATCGCTAATGATCCACTTCTCACAATAAACTTTTCACAATACAAACTGCAAACCAGTCGTTCCGTAATAATACCACTAAAAATGAGAATTGTTGAAAGTAAAACGGGAACAGTTTGTCCCCCACCCTCGATTCTATAACTCTTTTCAAACGCAACCTGTTCACTCTTTAGCCGGTAATGGTGTGCCAGATAAAAAAGCTGTGCGTTCATGATTCAAATCCTGCGAATAGGCACGTTCTATTCTACTTTGTACATAATATTTTCCCTTGTTCGACGTCTGTTTATCATCGTCAAAGAATAAACTCGCGATCTCGCATTCGCTGGAACCATTAACGAAAAGAATGATAAATAAATTCACAAATGGGCTAATCGATAGATTATACATTCAATTCTAATTGTCGAGTATTCCGCTGACTACGCTTATCTGTTTTGTTACTTACAATGGACAAATGAAGCTAAGTGGCTAATAAAAGAATGGCCGATAACGGGGCCATTTGTTTTAATTAAATGCAGAGTCGTTATGACACAAGATTGGGAAAGATACATAGATAGGGTAAGTCCGGGAGAGTCCGGCCAGTGTTGATATTTTAAGACTCACGCAAGATAGGGCACTGTGTGTCATTGATACAAAAGAAATGAAGGCGCTTGTTGTTTATCTCGCAATGATCATTGTCACAAATACATACTTGAATTATAAGATACAGTTAAGACTTTACGCGAGGCTGAAAGTTTTTAGACCAAGTTACGGTGATGGTGATATTTGAAAAACAGGTACAGTGACTCTTGAAAATATTCGGACACTTTTTAAAATCAAATAACTTTTTTAAAATTAATCAAAACGACTTGAGTTTTTTTCAGAAGCTAGAAGGATTAGTTTGCTACGTGACATGTTTTGTCGTTTTGGAAAAAATTGCAATTGCAAGAAACCCGTTTGCAGATTTAGGTAAGTCGTGTACATGCTGAAAATTTCATCAAAATCGGGTAACGCTGCTCTGAGCCACAAACTGTTGGAAATTTCTTATAACAACGCTCGCTCAAACACCATTGCGGACTCGGCTACGGTTTTCCTTAGACTGTCCTCCTGAGCTGTCCAGGGTAGACCCCTCCACCCTGGTCCCAATGTCTTCCACGAATTTCTATCAGTGCAACAATTGCCAGATGGCCCTCTCGTATCTCTCCAGCGCGACAACTTCCTCGCGTACGCCGCTGTACCGCGACCACCACAAGGCGCAGCCCGCCAATCTTACAAAACGTTTAAAGATCGCAGAATAAGGTCGAAAATCGCGGAAATTCCCGAAATCAGCGATTTTAAGATCAAAGTCTCATACCTATAGAAGCTTGTGCTGAGTTTATCTTTATTTTTCTTTAATCCTCCACCCCACTTTCGATATACAGAATGTACTCGTGAAATTTCCAACTATCTTTTGCTATTACTCGGCACGATTGCATCCATGGCATGCTTGCTAAAATCGTGCAAAAATTAAACTTTCTTTTCTAAAGCTTGGCAGGAATTTAATATCGCTGGGACTCACGGAAGTATTATTAGCCGAACGTCCACTAACGCGAGCGACAATAAAAAGAATGCAGGAGCGTCGTACTTTTAGTTTTTCAAAGCGAGGAATTCTCGTTTTAATTACCGGGCGCTCGATGGGGAACGTTTAAATTTAACCTGTCGGTTGGTGATGGGATCAAGTATATCGCGAGCAATATCGATAGTTGATGGGACCTGTTCGAATCCTCTGTGAGTTTCTAACACCATGCATTCATATCACGCTTTTAACGCCATGGATGGCTGACGTCTATTACGTCACGAACTTTCTGTTCGATTAAAATCATCTCATGGTATTAAATCCTATTCAAACCTTAATTCCATTAAATTTTATACTGAAATTTTACTTTATTAATCTATCGATTTAAGTACCTTCGCACAAAAATCTATTTCGTCTGCAAATTCTTAATCGGGTACATTTTATTGGGAATTAGGCCATGGATTCAAGACACATCGATAGTTTTATACAACTTGATTTTATTCAGAACACTCAGAAGGAACGTCTTTATTGAATGGAACGATTCGCAGAATGAATTCTTGAGGAGAGATCCGTCAAGCACACGGACTCTATCGGTTGGTCATGCTATCGCTATAAACATCCTGATATACACGTTACAGCTCTGTCCTCTCATGTATTCCAGAGCAGTAATATAAAAGATCATTTTTGCGTAAATAAACTTTCATTAGTTAAAGAAAGCCAACACATATGTGTTCGACACTTTCTTTGTAAATTAAATATCACACAATAGAACTTTTCCCTATATTTTCGATTCATTCTTATAGGAAGAAGCGTCAATTTTTCAATTTCACGTATTCCAGTCGAGCAAACATTCAAACTAGGGGAAAAAAATTGAAACTTCGTTTCCTGCGTTTCATCTTGATAAAACAGTATTATAATGAGTGAAAAGAAAAGTTGAGTCCCTGATTGCAAGCGTTAAAATGCTTTTTTTACAGCCATTTGAAAATAACCAAAATTTTCGGGAAATTATAGTGTTCCTTTAACTTTGACCAGCAGTTTATATTTTAGATATCTCCAACAGAGATGGGTAAAATTTTTATTCAAACAAAAATTTCCAATAACGAATAAAAGTTAACAAACAATACAAACAGGTCGAATCTATAACCTCCTCCTTTTCGAAGTCGGTTAAAAATTATTCGTCACGTGTCGAATAAAGTTGATCCGGGTTGACTTTATTCATCGAATAAATTCTGGTCGAATAAAAAAGTTAACTTCTTTCGCCAGATAATCTAAAGTTAAAGTAACTTTCACTTAGCCCCTTATTTAAACAATTCTTTTTCACTGGTTAATGCCCAGCACTGATCTCCAACCGCAGAACCCATCGAATTTGTCTCGAACAGATCCAGTGTTCTAAATTTTAACACACCATCGAACTCCCTACGTCCACATCACGGATTCCGAGGCCAGTCGAGCGGTACCAAGTACCTATTTCGCAAACACACGGAGCATTCTCGTCGGGGCACTACCCCGTCCTCACCGAAATGAACCTCAGGTATTAAATCGATCGATATTCGAGAGCAGATACCGAGTGTTTGGCTCTATCCCCGCTGTTAGCTGAAAGGGTAAACGCAGGGCGCCTCGATTGTTTCGCCGTGGACGATCCGACGCAAACAATCCAGGCCCTGCCGTTTATTAGCAAATGAACGTAGGCCAGCGGTGAGGAAGAGTCCACGGAACACCTCTGTCAGGTGCACCGCGCCCGATGCGAGGATGGTTTCAGCGCAACAGGCGGAGATAAGTAACGCGACTCGCGGCCGTGGACGGTCAGCCGCGCGGCTACTTAGGGCAGAGGTGTCCAACATCCCCACTTCGAGAGCCGCACGAATCGGGCCCCCGGTCAGCCGGTTCCCCCACTCAGCCGGTTCCCCCACTCACTACTCTCCAGGCGATGCACGACACCCAGCAGAGAGAGAGAGAGAGAGAGAGCGCGCCATCCGGCGGAGAAATTCAGCAGAGTGAAGTAGGTGTGGAGGGGGCCGTTCCCCCACGGCTCTACGGAGCAGGGGAAGAGGAGAGGGAGCCACTGCGGCTCCGCGAGCCGCTAGTTCGACACCACTGACTTAGGGTTTTCTTGGAGGGCGGCGTACGAACCCCGTGCACATCGCCCGCGGAGGGAAATTGGCCCCTTCGGGGACGGGGGAAAATCAATGGTCCGTCTGGTTCGTTGCTGCGAAAGGGGCGAAAGCGCGGACGAAAAAGGAAAGTCGAGAGAAAGGGAAGAACAGGTAGGAGCGCAGGTTCGATGGAAATAACGCAGCGTGGCAGGTGGATAGATTACCTGTCGCTCGTGCGCGCTTATCGTTTCCGAATAAAGTGACGTTTTATTGATTCATACACCGACGTCGATCGAGTTTAAAGTTTCATGTATCAGCCGAACCGACACTGGGTTGGATTCCCGAGCGCGTACACGCGGGGGGGTTCGCTCCGAAGATACCATAGTTCAGGCAATCGAAAAGGGTGCCAGACACGTCAGTCAATTTATTTCTGTAGCGCACCCGCTTCATTCCTTTCGCGGTGTTCGTTTTTCCAGACGGACAGCGCTGGCGGGAAATTTATGCGCTTCCAGATTATCGTGCTGGACGAAGGTTTTGTAGCGCTTTTTCTTTCACCGTTGCTCGGGCTGCAATTTGTCGCGACGGGGGGTTTTGTATGCAGGAAGTGGGAGACAATTGGGCTCGGGCGTTTCGAACTTCGAGGAAACTTTGCGCGTTTGCCGGGCTGCGGGAGGGGGTTTGTGATTTTCTGGTGCTTGTGGTGTGTTCGAAAGTCCATCGGTGAAATTCTCTCTTCGGAATGAACTGTTCGCATGGAATTTAGGATGAAGATACTTGGCTTTTGTGAAAAAGTTTTACAGCCAGCGAAATGAGTTAAAATTTTCGTCGATTTTGTGAACGAAGAAGTTCGGAACAAGCGGAAAAAATTTCAAGAAATTAAATCGGTGTGTCTTTTAACCACTGGGCGCAATAATTTACCCTCGATGCATGTCAATCTTTGGAACGATAAAAATGTTTTATTTCGTCGACTGTCTATTTCGCTGACTATTGAAAACTCCAAACATTATTTTCTCGCCCACAGTAACATGCTGAGAAACTGAAATACTTCAGTTACCTTCAAGAATCTGAAATCGAGTCACTCTTCCTTCACCTTCCTCCTAATTGAATTTGCCGCATTTTAGAGAAAGCATTTCCAACAGGAACAGAAGCCAAAAAAAACTGCCCCAAAAATGGACTCCCTTTCGACGAAGTCGCGTCACGTTGCTGTAACGCGTTTCCCATGCGCGGCGCTCGGCGTCGAAGGCCGTCGTGCAAATTGACCTGGAAATTGAATTTTTTCTCCCGGCCGGCGCAAATAAATGAATTAAATATTGCAAACGCGCGGTGACAAGGACTCGGCAAATCCCGCGCCCCTATGTGCACACAATTTTATTTGACGTTGCAATTTGTCGCGTACGCGCTTCATTTCGTCGTGGGACGGGCTTAATGGGGGGAGAGAGAGGGGGGGGGGGGTTGGAGAAATGATATACGTATAGCCGTATACATATGGAACGGTCGCTTGAACGTTTGAACGGCTGCGATAACAGGCGCGGTGGAGAGAGGGATGATGAAATTCGAATAGCTTGCAAATTGCAGTGGCCCGCTGCAATCTTCTTCGCGGACAGGAGTCGATGGAACCTGTTCCAGGCTCAGTCGTGTGTGCGTAGATAAGACACGAAAATAGAGGAGAAAGTTGCCGACGTTCTTTCCGTTTTGCCAGCGGCTTCTTCTCGCCGTCCCGCCGTCAAACGGCGGGAATATTTATGAATAATTCAACGGCTCGACGTGTAGAGCATTCCTTCGCTTCTATCGCCTTACGTTAATAAGCGCGCGCGATGGAATTCCGCGTCGCTCTCGTTTCACCCTCGACCTTTTTACGTGGCCTATCGGTTGAAATTAAAGTTTCAACCTGGGCATCGGCTTAAAAATACTCGATCCAATCTGTGCAGATCAATACCGCGGAAGTGTAACGCGGAACAGAATTCTGACGGAGCTACGTATTCCTTCTATCCTCTTTTTTTTTGTTTATTTTATTTGTCACACAATGATGTACGGTGACTCAGAAATTTTTTTAGCGAAGTGCTGTTGCGTTCTATTCTTTGTATTGGAATAGAGATTAGACGATAATGGAAAGTTAAGATGACGCGGTAGAAGCATAGAGCCAGCGTTACAGTTTTAGCAATTTATTTTTCTTTTGCATTTGCGTGAATGAACTTGTCGGTGACTGTATATGTGGATGTAGAAAAAATAGGAAGAAACGTACAGGGTGATTCTGGCGTGCATTGTACTGCATTTAGCTAAAAAATTGTGGGGAAGTATGAAAAAGGAAGATGAAGCATTTTTATCGAAGATAAGTGTTCGATCTTTGGGCGATATTCGAAGTAATCTGTATCCAGGATATTGACGTTGTTTATTTAAATGGAGGCACTTGCATAAAGGGTCATTCTATGCGAAATGGATTAGGTAGTTTTTCACGTCGATGCCTGGGATTCTGACGAAACTGAAATATGATGTAGCACACGTGAAATCAGGGAGGGTTTAAGTCATCGTATTGTTGATTTTGAATTTGTTTCAAAAATACAGACTGCCAAAGGTTGTAGCTTTTGCCTAATTTCGCGAAAGTACGGTCTATGAATGGATTTGTATTAGGGTTTGTCGGTTTTTAAAAACCGGGTTTAAAAACCGGTTTTTATTTATAAAATTGTAAAATTCGAACACCGGTTTTAAAATTTTAAAAACCGGTTTTATATACTAGAAATAATATGCAGAAATGAATTAATTATTTAATTAGTAACGTTAATATTTTGTCTTGAAGTCGCCTTGGATACAAGCGTAGGTAACAGTTTAGTCATTACTGTAAAACTAATCTTCATGAGTTCATATTTTCTGAAGAAAAATACTAAATGGAATAGAGATTTATAATTTGGTACCACTGTAAAAGATTTATATTTTGTGCGGATTTTAGTTGAGTTTTTTTTCATTTGGTTTTGTATGCAGTCTATTTGATTGTGTTATATTTTTGTGCATCCATAAATATGAAACGAACTCAAAAATTGTACGGATTTTAGTTAATTTAATTTTTATTTATTTATTTGGTTTTGTATAGATAGAGTATATTTTATTTTGTTATATTTTTGCAATTCCATAAATATTAAGGAAACTGAACATTTTTAAAATAAGTACGAATATTTATTTACTATTTTAATTATATACTTTTTGTGAAAATTCGAAAACCGGTTTAACCGGTTTTCTGGGAATAGTGGAATTCGAAAACCGGTTTTCTCAAAAGTCGGTTTTTGTATAAACCCTAATTTGTATCTTCCAAAATTTTGATCGACAGCAGGAAGTGATCGATTTGGCGTGGAATGAGCCATAGATACATACAGTTTACTCTTTCAAAATCACACGACATTAGAGCGACTTAGTCCTCCACAACCGAAAGTTTTAGGACATTCAGAACCATTAAATAGTCTATACAAATATAACAGCCACATTCCAATGTCACTAAATGAACACTTTATCTTACATAATTGAAGAGTCCTTGTAGAAAATACTCAAAGTGCCAAAATGAATTTTTTTTATTATCGTAAAATGTTCTACGTACTAATGATAATACTAGGTATACCTAGTATACACTTTTAAGGCAATTTGCCTGTGTAAATAAGTTTTCAATAGTGTTAAAAAATAGTAGCGTCGGTACGATTGGCATTTCCAGTGCTTGCAAATTTAAATGAATGGCACGTACAGTGTTCTCAACAAATGCAATTCTTTTCTCATAAATTTAGATTATATTAATGCAAAAAATAGAAAATTTTGTGACGCGTTTGGGTTACTGTATACTTAAGCATATTTAGCGATCAAACCAAATCAAATTTCGTACATATTTTAAAGTCAGGGAAGTTTTCTCTCGCTCCTCAAAACATTGATCTTTGGCACTGACAATGTTTTCTACAAGGACCCTTCAATTCGCTAATTATACATCAAGATAATTTATTATTGCTGATTTTAATTTAATCTGCCTCGATAAACAAAAGGTAAAAGAATAATTCACTTTATGAAGTCTTAACAATAATTAAACATGGAACATTTTTACAAAATAAATTTTACTATAGAATGTTATCTCAAACTCACGCGACGTTTTAGGGAGGCAAAACTAGATTCTACTATTTACTCTTATAGAAGTCAATCGATGAATGGTCTGGACCGTCGATAAAGCCAGCTTGGAGTCACTGCCAGCGGCGTCCATTCCCATGAAGTATTCACGAGTGTGCATGCGAAACTTGCAGGTCTTTTTCCTTGGTCTTTCAGCGCTTTGGGGACGGGGGATGTGGACAAAGCGCTGGCAAAAAGCATCGTCCAAAACTTATTATACGAGGAGGCAGTCGCGCGTGGCTGACCATGCAACGATTTATTCACTGTCGGGTGTGCCCGCGAAACTGTGGTACACGTGGGCGCTCCTGTACGAAACGGTAGCCGGTCAATTCTTTACCGTTGGTCCCTTTGGGACCCGACGGAGGATCGTGTAATTAATTCGATCAAAAATTCAGGGTCTCTTCGAGACACTCCTCCGCAGCCATTCACCGGGCGGTGTCGCGAAGTTTCTTATGAGTGGAGAGTGCGAAAGTGTGGTAGAAATTGAATAACTTCGCGCACGACCGAAACGGCCATTTCAAACACGCGGATATTTACGCGCGTGAATTCTTTTACGTTTTCGACGCGCCCTACCGATCAAAAGTATTTGATCAATTGAGATGGGTAAGGGTAAGGGGAAAACACTCGTTGCCTAATGTAAGCATAAGCTTCTATCGTCAAGGTAAAAGAAGAAATTATTTAAGAAGAAAATTCTATAAGAAAATTAAATTCATTGAACTTTGTTTGCTTGCTGATGGACTAAAGTACTGAAACTTAAGGGGGGAGCCCTATTCAGGACGCTAGGAATAAGGTGATTCTTTGGAATTTTTTTCTAAGAAACTGTTACGCGGATCTTTTCCAAACTTTTAGGGTATTTTAGTTCACATTCAAATAATAAAAATTAATTTTTATGTTACAGATAGAAGTGAAGATGTATGAACGAGTTGGGTGGGACTCGCGCACCGGAGTTGCAAATTGGCGGGTGTAATGGTGGCCCCATTTGTTCCCTGAAATAAAAAAGCCAAGGATTATCTTATTTCTAGTATAATTACACTGTCGATGAACCTGAAAAACGAAAAAAAAGTTAAAAGTTGGCAAATTGGCGGGACTTCAAAGAAAAAGTTACGATTCTGCCCCAAGATATATCGTACTATTTATGGAAAAAGAGTTGTTCGATTCAATTTATTTATCAATGTCTTAGGTTCGTCGACAATATAATTATACTAGAAATAAGATAATCCTTGGTTTTTTATTTCAGGGCAGAAATGGGGCCACCATTACACCCGCCACTTTGCAACACCGGCGCGCGAGTTCTAACGAACGTGTTTGTATATCTTCATTTCTACCGAGCACTTCGTAACGTAAAAATTAATTTTTATTGTTTGAATGTAAACTAAAATACCCTGAAAGTTTAGAAAAGATTCGCTTAACAGTTTCTTAGAAAAAAATTCCCAAGGATTACCTCATTCCTAGCCGTCCTAAATAGGGCTCCCCCCTTAAGTTTCTCGATAAAGCTGTTTTGTGACATTTCCCGTTTTTCCCCTTACCACTGAATCACTTGGCTTCATTCTGGTTTGTTTCCGTGTTCTTTAATTCTGAATTCCATCCATTGGCACGTCTTAATAAGGTACTTCAAGCCTCACTTATTCGTACACCTCCATCTTAAAAGCAGATACAGCTTGGAGTATTGCATTAAGCCATTAAAGTAGGTGAAACTCGTAACATTTTACTAAGTTTGCCTGATATCATCCTTAATGCATGAGGCCCGGAGTTAACATGCAGCAAGACTGTTTTCCATCTATTCCATAATGCAAGGTGCTTTTCTGTTAATTTTTCATGCATCTTTTCAGCGAGCCAACGAAACGACTGTCGCTTTATTCCGTTTAACTTCTGAACGTCACTCGACACGTTTCAAACTCACTTAACCGTCTTCGTTATTCTGCCAGGCTCTGCTGAGCGACGAAAGATCGCGGAATAACCAATATCCCTGCACGAAATTGTCCGTCGCGCACTTTGGCGCGGATCATTTTCAACGATACCCTCGAAAATTGCATTGCTTACAATTTTCTTTGATCCTCTTGACCTCATATTCAGTGCCAAGTAACTGTCTTCGTATCTTCGATACCGGCGTTGAACGTTTCTTTATTGTTTGATAAAAACTATCTAGTCTGAAAAAATTAACGATTCAAGTTCAGGGGTTTATTTATTTGAGAGATATTTGATATCGCAGGTAAAAGTGTATTATGCAACTTAGCTTTAGCTTGACTTAATGCAAAGGACTTCGCTTTCATTTTTTTTTTAAAATAATTCTCAAAGGGCACATGTTTTTTTTTTTTAGTAATCTAGCTCGAAACCTCCCCTTAATATATGATCCATCTATTTTGTCACAGTCTGAGGCAGAAGAATATTTTTCTGTCGCAGCATCATTGTCCCAATATGAATACAGATGGTATATAAACTGCATTATTTATAAAAATTATAGTTGTAACTCATCCTTCTACTAATTATATAATTTTTCAACTGCGCCACTGCTTAAGCTTCGAGACCAAGAAAAGAAATAAGTGGGACATTATAAACTCGGCAAAAACTTATCACCCACCCACTGTGCATTCACGGAAATATCGCTCGAACGATTGTTCGCAATATGAAACAGGAGATGTTAAGGCTGCCGTTCCAATGTGCGGCCGGCGATGGATCCAGTAGTGCAAGGGAGAAACAGACGCATAGGTACTTCTCCCTTGCATTAGTGGGCTGCGCTGGCCGCGCATTGGAACGGCAGCCTTTAGATAGCAAAGTGAAGACCTTCTACGAAAGTTATTTATTGCACGTGTTCGAGTATCACGAAGAGAGTCGTTCATATTGGTCAACGGCAGCTGCTTCGCTGTCAGTTTTCGGCGGAAAATTCTAAGTCGCCCGCGAAGTGACTGTCAGTTAGTGATTGATTCGCTTCTCTGTGGAAGAGAATAATGGATTAAACTAACAATAGACTACCTACCCCCGACTATCGTTCTTTCAAGATGTATGGGTACTCGGTTATATGGAATTCGAGGATTTACCAATATTGACCCACTGGAAAGCTGATCAGTAATATCGAATTCAGTTTTTGTGACATGTTATTAGCAAACTGACAAATTGGCTAATCGAGGAGTGCCCGTAGAAAACACTGTAAGTGCTAAAAATTAAATTCTATAGTCTAGTATTACCATTCGCATGTAAAACGTTTTACGATAATTTTTTTTCTAATTTTGGCACTTACAGTGTTTTCTACAAGGACTCTTCAATCGTGCAATTTATCGCTGAAGTTCTTTTAGACTCTCGTCGAACACATAAGTACCCTGCTTTTCGAGTTTAGGTAAGTGTCTGGTGATCAGGCCCTAAGCACTGAAAAGATTTTGAGGCCCCTTATACAGGGTGACCATTTCAACGCAACGTACGATTTCTCAGGCATTTCCGAAAATTTGACCGAACAGGATTTCTAAAACCAGTTACATTTTGTGATTCCCTTTCTCCTAATGCCCCAAGTACGTGCTTAGCGGTTAATACAGCACTGCAGGTAATTGTTAGAACGCTTCTTGGAAGTGGCAAATTTTTCAACAGTCTGACCTAAATGTGTTTTAGTTAGTAATCAGAAATCTTTGTCGTTTGCCCACCTTGCAGAGTGCAGGCTCGTTTCTTCCTTTGTTTCTGCGATTAGTATCTTTGCAAAAAAAGTTGGAAACTTGATCCTCTAAAAGCTCGTGTAACTTCGAGGCAACGTGCCATATTTATCTGTGTGTTACATCGCATGTGCCAATGTACAAAATGTTACATAGGGTAAGTCTGGGTGAGTTCGACCACCGGGAGAGTCCGGCCAGTGTTGATATTTTAAGACTCACGCAAGATAGGGCACTGTGTGTCATTCACACAAAAGAAATGAAGGCGCTTGTTGTTTATCTCAAATTGACCATTGTCACAAATCCATACTTGAATTATAAGATACAGTTAAGACTTTATGCGAGGCTGAAAGTTTTTAGACCAAGTTACAGTGGTGGTGATATTTGAAAAACAGCTAAGTTTATTTACACTCTTCCGATATTGGGGATATAATATGCATATAACTATAGTGTAACACCAACAATACGTATGTATTCGTTTTTTTTATGATAAGGTGGTCGATTGCTCCCTTGATTACCCGTAGTGGGTGAGCCCGACCAGTTGCAGTGGCAATGTTTTTCGTTGAAAATGAAAATAAATATTTGAAATTATCGCACACTATAATTTATATATATTTTAAATTGCTTGGGCTTTGCTTTAATATGTATAAAACGACAAAAATGTGAAAAACAACGATGCTACAATTTCTTTTCCAAAAAATGGTCGAACTCTCCCGGACTTACAATATACATGTTCATTAAACAAAACTGAAATGTACTTATTACTTTAAACGTAATGTTCAATTATAATATTCTATCATTCCAGAAGATTAACGACGACTTCGCCGTGTATTAGCACTTGTACATGCAACTACTGCTACCAAATAACTAATGCAATAAGGGCGGAAGGTTCGAGGCACCAATTTACCCGCAATTTCGCACAGAGCAATTTAGCAAACACAGCGTGTAATAACGAGCCGAAGCTAAAATACTCGCGAGAAAGTAGCGTTTGAAGGTGTGCCTTTTCAGATTCAGTACCTATATAGATTTATTATTCATCTAATTAATCGTATGAATAATGAAAAACTGGCGAGGATGTGGACGTATGCCTGGTATTTTTGTATGCGTCAAGTTGAGTTGCCAGTGCAACTTAATTACAGTTTGGTTGTCACGTGTGAGGGCATATATCGAGCGCGCGGAAAGGGCAAAACTTTCAACTCAATTTTCCCACCAACTATTAGGCATGCAGCGCACCCAGTGCGTTTAACACATTATTATACACGGTGTCCCCTAACTATATGCCCGAATCTCGGGCAGTTTAAGTTCGAATACCCATGGAAGAATTGCAGGGATATCGAGTTTGATGCGAAGGGAAACGCTGCTGGCACACAGTAACTTCATTACAGAACTATCTTCGAGAGGATATCAAATATATCACGAGCTAATCTGCGGTTTGGGTTAAACGGTTCCCAGGCGGTGTGTGTGGCTGTGTACACCGATGCCGCGCGAATTAAGCATGCAAGGGCCACGAAGACCTCAGAACCTCCGAAATTACTGTATTACCAGTAACATCATAAATTGGTATCCTTGGTCAGCTGTATATCACATTTGCTCGGACTTAACTCAGTGCCCCTTAACACGTACCTACACTTAGGGTTTCTACCTTTTTTTACAGGAAAGTAGCGTAAATTGGCTATTGTGTAGTAAAAAAGAAAGGGTACGCTCGAAAATACGAAGTACATTTTAAGCTTATTAGTTTTTATTTCTTCCAAACATATTTTTCATTGCCTTCAGCATTGCAGAGCAACTGTTTAAGATTTTTAAATAACTCAATGGCATTAGTGCAGTCAATGTTCATATTAAAATATGTAAATAATTCGTTCTTTATTAAATTAAGAGAGGCCTTGTATCTCTCATTCCGCCACTTCATATTCAGGGCAGACACCACTTTCTCGGTAAATGCTGAGGTGAGCAGACAGAAGATAAGAAATTACTTTGAGATGATCATGGTTCGTGTACGTTTGGAAATTACGCACAAGAATATTGCGTTAAGTTTCACGTAATATTATTTCGTGAAATAAAGCATTTTCGCATACTTTATTGTTATTCAAAAGTATAGTGTACATTTATTACATTTGTCGACACTTTATTTTAAAGTGCGTATGGCAAGCCTACGTACACTACTGTCCATAAATATATCATGATTTATCATTATAAAAAGTCGACGTGCAATATGTCAGCTAATCAAAACTACGACGTAAGATTAGTAAATTTAAATGTATTTAAAAACATTTTTCACAATTTACTATCGTTTGCATTTAGTATCTCCGTTTCTCATGTCAGACAAGCATTACTTATCGCTTCCATTTATATTTTTTCATCTTCCTTCTTGTTGCTTTTTATCATTTTTCTGGAAGAAGAATCCGCAAACCATTTGAAATGATATATAGCAATCGTACAGCTGTAAAATATTTTTCTTTCATTCTCTAGGACTCTCTAAAAACAAATCCTGTACAGTATTCGTCCAGTAACCCTTACCCCGCTATAAAAGGACATTTTCCAACAGCTGACCTCTTCGAAGGAACAGAACAAATGCTGCGCTTTTCTACAAATAAAACACGGTACACTTCTCGCAATAAAATCAGCAATCCAGAAACTAAGTGCGCAGGTCAAGTAAAATTAAAATACCTTACCATTCGTATATTCACAAAACCCACCCCACGTTTTAATCAGTCGCTGCAGCGAACCTTGTTATACCCAAAAAAGGGTACAGGAAAAAAAATAAAGAATCAGTGCAATACAGTTCTCGATAACTTTTTCCTGCCCCGTTGTTCGTGTAAACTTATTAAAGTTAAATTTGCTAGGGCTGCCTTGTTTGTATCGGGTAAGTTTCTTACCCCCGAACAACGCAGTGATATATCTCGCGGCGCAGGGGCACCGGGGACCGTTATTTTTCCTCGGTTTAAAGTTTCCTGTCTCAAAGCACCGGCCACGGAAATTAAGCGCCCGAAACTTTCCGCTCGGCTTGATAAACCGAACGCGCTAACAGTTTCCCGCTGGGCCAGCCAGCCACTCGATATCGGCGAACTTGTATGATTCCCCAGGATCGCGTTCTCCGCCATTGTTCAGGGGGGCGAACACGTGACTACGGCACGAAAGGAGAACCAGCGCCCGCCGTACACCGAGCTCAAGCTTTCTTTTTTCTCTCCCTCTCGCTTTGAAGCTTCCCAGCGAGGCGTGAGCCGATCTTCCTGGCGCAATCTGCGGAAACTTCGAATCGATTCGAATTTTAACGCTCCAACTGTCGCTCCATTGTATTTAACGATAAATTATTAGTACAAGGTGACTGGTTGTTCGCGGTAAAATCGCGAGAGGAGCGACGTTTTTGCCCTTTCGTAAAAGGGATAGTGTTTCTCGATTTCGGGATGTTGTTTGTGGATGAAGTGACTTCGTAAATTTGTTTAAACACGGACTGGTGGGTGTTATCGATTTTACAGGGATTGCTTGTTTGGCCGATTGGTTTGCATGGAGCGTGTGTATTTGTTCATTGCTCATCGAACTGATGAAGTGGTAAAATGGACGGTGGTTGGTTTCGGAAAGAGTGTAATCGAGTTTTCTGGAAAATCTAAAAATAATTTTTAAAAATTAAAACCGACTCAAAACAGATAAAATTGCACTAAAATGTAAGAAATAAATTTTTCCCTTATTTAATCTACGACTATCATATTTGTTAAGTCGGCGCCAGATTTACACAGTGCAAGTGACGAGGCGTCGACTTCAAAATTACGAGAGTCGTAGATTAAATAAGGGATAAAATTATTTTTTACTTTTTAATGCAATTTTATTTTTTTATAAGTCGGTTTTAAATTTTTTTTAAATGTTTTTATTTTTAACTTTGTAGTTTTATATATATTGACACAACATGCTGAGAAGATATGGGCGTACGTACATAAAATAATAATAATTAGGTGACAATAGTCTTTATTATTAGCCAGAACTGGCAAAATATTGGGTCAATATTGATGCAGTCTAGGATGGGATCACTGCCCTCTTTCGAATAACAAAAAAGATCATCAAAGTCTGTCCATATTCTAGGGAGTTATGCGGGGACATAGATAAACAAAATACAAACGGATCGAATCTATAATCTCCTCCTTTTCGAAGTCAGTTAATCAAGAATTATTGGTAGAATACTGAGGTAAACATAATACACCCCTGGATGAAATGAATTTTTCTTTAAAACGATTCAAGACTGTAGATTAACTTTTTTCGAAAAGAGAATTTGTTTTTAAGAAAAATCAATTTTGAAAATCTGTCAAGTTCGAGTTCCCTCGAATCGTCCTTTGAAAGAAATTTATTCTACAACGTCGACTAATTTTAGCACAAAGATTAATTTGCCTCCAAGTTGATTTATATATGCGTATATTCCTGCATTCTGTCAATAATTAGCCAGATGCGTGCGGGCTGAAGAATTTTACGAAATTGATTTTCTCCCATCCCAAGTCTCACATCGAGAAATACTCTTCTAGATTTTCCACCTATGTTTTTATCAAGCAACACCACCTCTCGCCTTTTACCATTAATAACAGACCACCGTGTGTATATATATATATATATCCTTTTGTAAAGCACGAAATAAATAGCTGACGCTGTTATATGGAACGTTTTATCGGGATTCATGCACCTATTCAGTCCACGATAATGTGTTTTTCTGTTCCGTTTCGTGCGTGCGCATTATTTTTGCACGTAGCACGCAACCACTCTGTACGGCCACGTGACCGACTTAAATAATCTATGCTCGGCTTTTGAAAATTCAGAGAGCGTTTGATACGAATCGCACATGCATACACGTGGTTGAAATTTAAGGGTCGGATTCAGGCCTGACGCAAATTTGCATGAATTCTGAATAATTTCTAGATGCTGTTTGCGTAAGCGACTTTTGCAGGGCGATGGAAAATGTTACTGGACAGTTTTTGCTGAATAGAGTATATATATCTTGATGATTGATCGTAGAAAATAGTGTTTGTAATATTTACGTTTCAAGATAGATTTTATAATCTTTTCAGATTAGAATATTTCTCGTATTTCTTCCGTTAGAAGACATTTTTCCTGTTTTCTGCATTTATAAAAGGGTAATATTTATATGTATATAACAGGTATATATGCGAGGGTTTAGAAGCCAGTCAGTGCAAGTCCATCAGTATTCAAACCGAGATAAATAAGGTTTTTACAAATTAGTTATAAAAAAATTGCAACGCTAGTAAAGATGAAAAAACTGATTTTTATTATAAGATAACATACAAATGAAGTTAAGGAGAGGTTCCCGTCTATAGCTCATGAAAATAGGTGATTAATTAAAGGAAAACTGTCATAGATAATATAATGAGACTTTTTGCATTGTATTAAAAATGTTTTAATTTATAGAAATATATTTTTTTCTATAATTAATCATTGCAAATGGCACTGGGGATTCGTTGAAGTGGAGGCGTCAAAAAGTTCATCCAAAGTGGTGGGTAATACATAAATCATTGGCCTGAAATACGAAACAATGCCAGATTATTAATGGGCATGGAAATCCCTAATGGACATAGCTTTAAAAATGAAAAAAATGACACTTTTTGACAAGATAACGGTACTTGAAATTTGCAACCAATTTTTCCCTATGTTTTTTTCTCCTTCAACGCCTGTAAAAAATATAAATTTTCCAATTTTTTAAAATGTTAGAGATTTCTTCACTGCACAGAAGTATACTATTCTTCAAAATAAAAAGAGTTTCAATCGTATCGGATAATAACTTTCCGAGATATTTGTCCCACCGATTTGAAGAGCACTGTTTCGAGAAAAACGCGTTTAAAGTTTTGCGTGAGCGCCGAGTGGCCGGATTTTAGCCACGCATTCGCCGCTAATCAAATGCCTATAACTTCAAGAACTTTTCGAATTTCAAAAAATCCATTTAAACACGTATTCTTAAAAGGTTGAACATTAGATTTTTAGACCGGAACTTCCCCTTAAGTGCAAGAGAAGCGAAAAAAATCCCCACGGTTTTTTTAAAAGAAATCAGATTGAATCAAAATATTGTGATTCACGTCAAACTTCCACTGGAAAATTTGAAAGTCCCTCGTTATTCTCTAACTCAACTTCACTATTTACTGCAAATTCCGAGGTATCTTAAACACATACATTAATATTATCAGAAATTTAATATTCATATTCAAAATAGGTGCTAATAAACATGCGTGTAAAATTAAAACAACTTTTTTTAAATAATATGCTGCAAACTAAATATGCTTCACTGAGTTTTCTGTTGAAAGGGGTAAATTAAATTTATCTCCACTAAATGGCATGTTTGCCAATAAATAAAATTGTACTTTACATAGATGTTTACTTATGAAGTAAAGTATAATTAATTTGAAAATTGACTTACAAAGGAAAATACAATTTCACTAATATACATATTTTATATAAAATACTTACATACAGCTGGAATGAAAATATACAAATTTCATGACTATATGACATTACCCTTTCATCGATGCGGAGTGGGGTTGATAATTAAAAGAAATTTGCCCACTAAAGCGCGGCGTTTGCCCTCGAGTAGAGAGAAAATCCAATTAATTATTTCCATTTCTTTTTTGTTTGCTTGCAGAACGAACTACCGTCCCCATGCTTGGCAGTGCCTTTCCTGGGACCACTTTAGGTGAGTCGTACGATGTAGTAATCGAGATTTCTCTATTACAATTTCAGGCAATAAAATTGTTTGCCTTCCATCTTCCACGCTTTGCCGACCTCGATGTGATTCAAAGCACTCCACTCATGCTTCTTATTGAACGATATAAAGCACTCTTGCATTTTAAAGGGAAATCGATATCTTGGTGGAGGGTTGTTGAGTGTATGGACGTTGGAGAATTCGATACGGAGAAAATTATTTTGCGCCTGACAAGAATAAACAGAATCGAAGCTCCTTCTAAACTTTACAAATTTAATTCACATCAAATAATGTGATTGGTGTTTATTAAGGGCAGCGCGAGGAATTTTCAATCTACTTATTAATAACAGAATTAAACATAATTTAAGTAAAAAATTATTTAAATAACTTTTCAGATAAAGAGACTTTATCTCTTTCCGTCGTCGAATAAAAATCACCAGAGTTATCTTTATTCGACGGGAATTCATCCGACCGCCAAAGATACTTTGTTTATTCTAAGGCTTTTCATCTTGGGCTCCGAATAATTTTTCGTCTTTTATTGTATCTTTATCCTAGAAGCTCGAATAACCGGGGAAAGCCTTTGCGACCCGAGCCGCGCGGATCGCCGTTGCTCGGCGATGTGTCGCCGATTATACAAAATCGGAATTTGTTTATTTTTCATCGTATCAACGTGAAAGTGACACCAATACATTCCTGGCATTTATTATCTTTGCTCATCTCCGGTTTTAATAAGAGGTCGAAGAATTTCATATGGCATTTGCTATAAGTCGTTGTGTAATCGAATTAAATTTTTGGAGGAAGTAATTTGAAAATTATTATTACAAATAGAAAGGAGTAATATACCAACACTCCGAATATTTATGAAGCTATGACTTTGCCATGTGTGTAAAAGGAGGGGGTTTTATTAGTTTATTAGTGTAATTAAGTAAAACATACGAAAAGCATGGAGCACAGCTTCCTCAATTCTCAGATTCACACTCGAAGCAGGTATCGTTTTTCTTCCCCCCCTTTCTCCCTCGAATTTTATCTCCACTGTTGCAGACGATTTGATAAGGGAAACTTTTTACTGTGTTACACTTTTGAATGGCGGGCGGGCGTGTCGTAGATAACAGTGAAACAGTGCGAAACTTCGCTGTTCCTGAAATTTAATTCCAAGTTACCTGGAGATCGACGATTCGATCTAAACCCGAGGGCGTACGTAGTTCACTCTGGCTGCGCTTCGCACATACGTAAGTAGAACTTATATTTGTTCACCAGCCTGCCCCGCGAGTTCCTTCATCTGGTGTATGTATCAAGTAAAGGCAGAAGTTTCCACATCCCGATATCATTCATTTTTCTTTTTTTTGCACTCTTCTTCGTTAAGTAATATCAGGCTGCTGCGAAAAGTCTGTCTACTAGTGGAATGTTGCATCTGAGAAATTGTGTTGCTTACTTGCAAAAAATAGCGACAGTTTTTCCTCTTCCGTTTTTCTTTTTCGTACACTTGCCATTTAAGGGAAACACTGTATACTATAATATAATAACAGTAATTAATAACAGTAGGTATAATAATTGTATCTAATATCTTTCACGACTGCTTGATAAACACTATATTAATCGAAAATATACTTACTTTGGCCTTAAGTCCTTAAGTCGAAAATATACTTACTTGGGCCTTACGTCCCACTGTTATTAATTACTCTTTAGCGCCGCTAACGATAACGTTATCAGTAACTATCATTAGACGTTGATAAACGATGCGCAGGCAGTAAATACTTCCTTTTAAAAATTGTACATTGTCGCGTAACTTGTCGCGCGTGGATTCGCTTAATCAATACAGGGACACTTATTCTACCATTTGCCTCTCGCAACTATTTTATCAAAATGTAGATCATCCACTATCGATTCCATTATCTTGGTGGATGTAGTCGCCTTGCAAATGTGTACCACAGGGAAGCCTAACATTTGCCTGCTGCGCCGTTATCGGAAAACCATTTTTCCACGCTATGCAGAAATCGAGACTAGAATCGTCGATTCGACTATATAATCACGATGCGAACGATTCGACTGGATGAGTGATACAGGATTTCTTGGGTAATTCGACCTCGAGCTTCTGTTTTCGTTGTGTCGAGTAAAATGTCGCGTGGGAAATTGCTTTTCCCCATCTGTGATTTTGATTGTTAGAAAAACATGTCATTTTTTTCAGAATTTGACAAGTATGATCTCTTTTTCTGATCAGAAAAACATGCTCCCTTTTTTCTTCAATTTCTGTGAATTAACAAACATATTTTTGGTCAATCTTAGCAAAAAACATAAATATACGTGTACATTTGGTTGTTAGGTAAAAAGATGTGAGTGGTATTTCTTGAGGTTATATTGTTTGGAAAAAAAGGGAACGCACGCTAGGACTTTTTTGTAATACTACACATTTGTTTTACAGCAAACCATTTGCCTAAACTCACGTTAAATTACTGTTATTCTCTTTAGCATTTGTATTCATTTTTTATGTCAACAAAAGCAATATGAAAAATAAGGCAAAATCAAATGCGAAATATTCTTAGATGGTACTTGAACCGTTAACAACCAATAATTGATTTTATAAACATTAAATTCCGTTTTTTTTTTCGAAAATGAAAAAATATTTCTTCCTGCATCGACAATAAAAGTACTTTGAATTAGGTTCAGATACATGCACGACTATTTATTTATTTTGGTTTCCCAATTGGAATTCGATTGCATTACCTATTTGCGTTTCTATCTATTGTTTCGCAATACTGAACGACACGTTTTACAATCAAAGAGTATGCTATAGAACAGAAAGTAGCCCACTTCAGTGATTAAAATTAATATTGAAGTCAGAACTATTTCAGTCTCGAAAGGGTCACAACTATGCTAGAATTTCACTGTAACATTCATTGGATTGCATAGTGGGCACACTCGAACTTTGCAATAGGACATACGTGGACTTCTAAACCTTACACACACCTACTTTGCTGTATACATATGGAACGTATCCAAATTCTGTACACAGCCAGTTTTAATGGCATAGGAACGTTACTGAACTTAGCACTCTCCCTGATTACTATTTTCAGTAAGATATCACTGCACAAGTATAAATGAAAGGCAAGGGGAAAATGGGAATGTCCATTTTGCATATTTTGTTGGTGGGAACTGTTACAAAGTTCAAATACTCCCGTAAGATAACGTTGAAGATTTGGTATACTGATTTAAAACAGGAAACGTCCACTCTGCACTGAGACAAAATACGAAATGCCCTCACTCTTTGCCTAAACATAAACTTCTGTCGCCAAGGTAAAACTAGAAATTATTTAAAGGGACTAGGCAGTCCAAAAATCGATTTATAATGTATTTTCCGAAACCACTATTTTTTCTGAATAAAATGCCGTTTGGGTTATATTAAAATTCGCAAGATTGTTGATTTGGCAGCTAAAAAGGTCAAGCGGTAACTTAGCGTCGCGTTCGCGCAGAAACTTGAAACGCGTTTGTCTCGAATCTTTTTTTCCTCTTGGTTTTGCCGTATTTGCGAATGAACGGAGGTTCAGATCGACTTGAAACAATTACAGGATCTATAAAACATGTGCCATTTCCCGCGCAACCTATTACATGGTCGTTAAAAATTCGAGATTTTCATAAAAAAATTAAAAGGTCGCGGATTTTTAGGTCGTGTTTGTGCGGTACTAAAAATTCGCAACCTTTTAATTTTTTGTTTTTATGAAAATCTTGTTCAAACCTCCGTTCATTCGCACATACGGCAAAACGAAGAGAAAAAAAGATTCGAGAAAAACGCATAAAGTTTCTGGGCAAAGGCGACGCTTTAAGTTACCGCTTGACCTTTTTAGCTGCCAAATCAACAATTTCGCGAATTTTAATATAAACCAAACGGCATTTTATTCAGAAAAGATATTACTTTCGGAAAATGCAATAAAAAAAAATTATTTTTCGACTGCCTAGTCGCCTTAAGAAGAAAATTATATCCTACGAAAATTAAATTCTTATCTTTTTACCGATGGACTAAAATATTGAAACTTAATTTTCTCGATAATGCTGTTTTGTGACATTCCATGTTTCCTCCCCTTACCCTTCAAGCCAGGACGCAGAAATTTTAGCGTTTGGGAATTTGTTTAGCAATAGCTAGTATCGATATGTTAAGACTATTATTTACTCACTCACACAAATTTGTGATCAAGAAACCTAATTGTTATTTAGATTTGAATTTTTCTTATTCACAAACGAAATTACCCACAGAAACGAATTGAAGCGCGCACTATCACTAGTGTTTAATCTAGAACAGCATAGATGATAGCGAATCATTCATCATTAGCATCACGAGGCGATGAAACGGATACGCGGATCACGACACAGATTCTAGTTGCCGATCTAAAAGCTGAACGTCGTTTGTTGACCAAGCTGTTATTGCCTACTGCCGACAATTTAATTTCAACTGAAGCGTGATATTTTCAATTCATCAGTGACACACAGACTGGTCTTTAGCTTCACCACTGCACGTGCTTAGCCGTGGTGTGTGGACCAATGAGTAGAAAGAAGCCCCTTTTTCGTCTGCCCTTTTATTTTCCTGATTGGAAACTTCTGGCATGACATTCCGAGCAGGGAACGTAGAAATTAATGGGATCTACGGGGAATTGCAAGGATTGCTAAATCCTTGCCTATGCAGCTTCGTATTGCGAAGTCAGTGAAGAACTGAACTAAAACTGCGCTGAATTGGATCCGGATATTGGAATAGGAAGTTGTAAGTAGATATTGCGTTGGTGTTGGATTATGTGACATACTAGTCCACAGAGAATTGCGAGGATTGCAAAATCCTTGCCAATACAGTTTAGTATTACGAAGTCAGTGAAGAACTGAATTGAAATGGGAAGTACCCCTAGTAGCACAAAATATTGGTTAAATATTTTTTCCAAATATTAAAAAAATATTTTTTTAGCCACACTTTTTAATATGAAAAAAATGTTGATTCCAAATATTATGTACACATACTGAAAATGTGAAATGAAGGTTTAGAAAATAAAATATTCGGAAAAAATGTTTTCTTTCTACCACTCAATAAATATTTATTTTATATTTGAAAAAGAATGTTTTATTCATAGTATAAAATGAATATTTCCCGAACATTCGGAAAAAATGTTTTGTTTCAAACAGTAAATAAATATTTACTTTATATTTGAAAAAAGAATATTTTTTTCATAATATAAAATGAATATTTCCAGCATATTTGGAAAATATATTTGCTTCTTAATCTAGACTAAATATTGTATGTATGTTTAAATATCAAAAAGATATCGAACCTCTTTTTAATATTGGATGTATGTACATTCAATATTTTGTGCTACTAGGGACGTATGTAGTAAGTAGAATGGAACTGTTAATGGATTTGGTGTGACGTGCCGGGCTAGCGCGAATTACAGGGATTGCGAAATCCTTGCGTACCTATACAGTTCAGTATTATAGTTCAGTGCGATCCTTGCGCGAGTGATTCTAGCTACAGTGAGTAAAAAAAGTATTGGCACACTTTTTAAAATCGCATAACTTTTTTAGAATTGGTCCAAACGACATGAGTTTTTTTTAGAAGGTAGAAGGATTACTTTGCTAAGTGACGTGTTTCGTAGTTTTGAAAAAAAAAATGCAATTTGTCGGAATAGCAAAAAAACATAGAAAGGGCAGTTTTTTCAACTTTTTTTTCTGAGCCTGTAATGAAAATTCAAAAAACCCGTTTGTAAATTTAAGTAAGCTGTATACATGCTGAAAATTTCATCAAAATCGGTTAACGGTGCTCTGAGTTACAAACGTTTAAAGATCGCAGAATAAGGTCGAAAATCGCGAAATTCCCGAAATCAAGCGATTTTCGACCTTATTCTGCGATCTTTAAACGTTTGTAACTCAGAGCACCGTTAACCGATTTTGATGAAATTTTCAGCATGTATACAGCTTACTTAAATTTACAAACGGGTTTTTTGAATTTTCATTACAGGCTCAGAAAAAAAAGTTGAAAAAACTGCCCTTTCTTTGTTTTTTTGCTATTCCGACAAATTGCATTTTTTTCAAAACTACGAAACACGTCACTTAGCAAAGTAATCCTTCTACCTTCTAAAAAAAACTCATGTCGTTTGGACCAATTCTAGAAAAGTTATGCGATTTTAAAAAGTGTGCCAATACTTTTTTTACTCACTGTAAATAGATAAAAGTTTCTCGTGTGCCCGGCTCCTGCGTGCCCGTATGAAAAACGTTTTTTCGTGTCGTGCGCCGACAATGGGGAAGATAGTAACCAGACCTGTTCCAAAATTCCTTGCTTTCCTATTCCTTTTTTCAATTCCCCCCACTTAAGCGGCCCTCAACTCGCTCTTTACGCGGTAACTAGGTCCTATAATGAATACAGCGAGGTGGTAAAAGCTGCGAGAGTCCCAAAGTTCAGAGCGTTGAGGTCTGGAAACCTTGCCTCCACCTCCCAAAATGCTAAACCTCTTGTTCCGAAAGTTGAAAGCTGTAAACTCTGGGACTTCCGTAGCTTTTGCAACTTCGCCATATCCTTTCTAGATATAGTGCAGAGGTGTACACGGAGCCGCTTTTACCTCCTCGCGATTCTGGGCGCCGGGTCAGAGCCGAGCGTGGAGCTGTGCAACGTACTAGGTATCTCCACGCTCGGCTCCTCTTTTCAGGTAGGGGAGAGATGCCAATATCGTACTGGTCACCTAAATCGTACCTCATCAATTTCTCGGTAATTAATGAATATAAACGACATCTGATGATAAAAATATCAAGTAAATCGCGAAATAATAAATAGAAACAATATTGCTATAAACATTTTAAAAAATCGGGGATGATTGATTTAACTTTTACCAGTTTATTTTAGCTGATAATAATCAAGCAATGCAATTTTTTACTGTATTTTTGTATTTTTCTAAAAGCGAGTTGAATCTAGAATATTTCACGTTCATTTTAAGTACATACTGCATTCGTTATAAAGTTTAAATTGATATTTATAAATAAATTGACTATGTTTCCTAAATCGTACCACTACAATCGTACCAGTAGGATCTGCTAACTCGTATGTTATATTGTAAGTCCGGGAGAGTTCGACCACTTTTTGGAAAAGAAATAGTAGCATCGTTGTGTTTCACATTTTTGTCGTTTTATACACATTAAAGCAAAGCCCAAGCAATTTAGAGTATATATAAATTATAGTGTGCGATAATTTCAAATATTTATTTTCATTTTCAACGAAAAACATTGGCACTGCGACTGGTCGATCTCACTCGCATGTCGGGGTGAGAACGTCCACCTTATAAAAAAAAATTAAAAACGAATACGTACGTATTGTTGGTGTTACACTGTAGTTATATGCATATTATATCCTCAATATCGGAAGAGTGTAAATAAACTTACCTGTTTTTCAAACATAACCACCACTGTAACTTGGTTTAAAAACTTTCAGTCTCGCATGAAATCTTAACTGTATCTTATAATTCAAATATCGATTTGTGACAATGGTCAATGTGAGATAAACAACAAGCGCCTTCATTTATTTTGTGTGAATGACACACAGTGTCCTATTTCGCGTCAGTCTTGAAATATCAACACTGACCCGACTCTCCCGATGGTCGAACTCTCCCGGACTTACCCTATAGCTTACGTACATATATCATATTCATAGGTTATTGTGGCCTGTGTGTGATCCATTTACACATGTACATGTAACTATATAATAATCATTACTTTATATTAAATATTTTCTGCTCTATTTGTTACGAATACTATTTTCAGTGGAGGTACGATTTAGGAGGCCGGTTGTCTAAATCGTGCCATTTACAATACGTCACAAAACGATTAATAACAAATTAATTTGTTCTGAACAAAAGGTGAAGCGTATAATAGTAGGTACCTAAAAGATCGAGCTACAATCTTAATACATAAAGCAGAAAGTGTGTGTTTGTCTGTCGCCTAAAAACTTTCGAACGGTAAACTCTGGGATCACGAAATTCGTCCCAGCTCATTATGCCTGACTAATCCAGACGAATGTGACCATTTTCCAAAAAAAATTAAAAATAATTTTTTTTCTGAAATCAGAATCTAAATTTTGGGCGAAGCCGAGTAGTAAAGCTAGTATCCAATAGTCATTTACGTTCAAATTAGTACCAAATATGAAATATAACGTAAAATGTCTCAACTGATACGATATAGGAAACCCTCCCTAATAGCAACTCCGCGTGCACCTTTGTATTGGGAAACCAAGAATTTCGATGCGCCAACTGGTGACAGAAAATTAAACTACCGTGAGTAGGCCGAAATCCGTCCAAGTCCGTACGATTATCAGTGTTTATATAGACGTGTTGTGAAAATCGAGTGTTTTTAAATTTTTTTTCAACACTAAATTCTATCTTCTTTGATTACTAAATACTTATTCGGAATATTTCGTGGGTTCCGGGCCTACTTGCAATAGTTCGCCAACTTACCGCCACAGCGCTGAAATCTAAGCCACGCCTCCACTTGGTTTCCCAATAGTTGCTACTCAACGAAGATTAAGAAGAAGAAACTGAAACGTGTCCTTCTGTTCTCGCCAGAGCCTCTCGAGGATGGGTTCCCGAAGGAGCGGGTCCGGGGGGAGCCGCGCGAACGCCGGCGTCCTGAAGGAACGCGCCAACATGTCGTTCATGCTGGTGGTCATGTTCTTCGCCGTGTTCGGCCTGATCGTCCTCACGGAGATATTCCTGATCGACGAGAGGCGCGGAGTTGGCGTGGGCGGCACGGGGGCCCTAGGAGGTCACAGGAGCGGGCATCAACTGCCCGCCGCGCCCGATCGTCCGGATTATGGGGAAATCGGAGTAAGTACGCAATTAGGGCCATCTGTATCCACTTAATTAAACGCGCTGCTTGATATTAAACTCCCCTTCCCCTCCCGTCCCCGGCTCAATTTAGCAGGTGTACGGAGCATACAAACCGTGGAGGGTGGAAGATCGGTTCGATCGTACAGGGTGTTTCGTGATGTATTTGACAAACTTTTTCCACGTATTCGATTGTTATACCGAATTAAAAATGTTAAACGCACCATAATTCTATTTCGTTTTGTTAGCCAATTAAGCTAAAAAAAATAATTTAGCTAAAAAGATATCTACTAATTCTATAGAATGACTTCCCGAACGCATGGGAAAAGTGTGTTGAATGCGTCGCGGAGCACCCCGTATAACAGATTGAACGCGACGAAAGGGTTTCACGATTAACACAGACGCGTTTAGCGAATTATTTATCGTGACCGTTAATTAGCCGGTGTTTAGATTTCTTGCGTTTTGTTGAACGTTGTAATTGCCTCTCGTCGCGTGCAACACCTCCGCGCGCCGAGGTTTTGATCGCTTCATGTTCGATGGCAGAAGTTTTCCTTTCCAGCTGAGTTTCGCCATGGATTTCGACGGAGCTGTGATCTGTGTTTTTGTAATAGAGGAGGGAGGAAAATATGCAGAAAAAGGTAATTGGTGCTCGCGCTATTCAATGAAAGAATATCGAGGGGAATGTTTTGCATATTTTAGGAGCGCGGGAACCATTGGTCCAGTTTGTTATCACAATTCCGCCTGGTTATGTAGAAAACCACCAACCCACAAAATAACAGAAAATTAGTTAAACGCAGTATGGATCGCATAATTTTGTGATTTTTATTTTGCAAAAAATTACCAACCCATAGAAAAATTCTTACATTATACGATTATTAAAATTACCAAGCGGTTGTTGCATTTTAGGCTTTTAATAATAATTATACTACTATTAATATTAATTATACTACTCGCTATTAAGTAACCCATTAAAAATCGTTGTAAAATAATAACAAGAAATAAAATATACCAGATATAAATAAAGCTACTTTTCTACTCACTTTCGGATCATTGAGGTTTGGTAACTTTCCCCATAATTAGGCCCAATTGAGGAAACCTGTTCCTACAATCATATTCAGTGAAACTTTTTTAATGAACGTGTACTTGACACCTGCGATTTGAGCTGTTCGGGTTGACGTGCGCAGATTCCGCTGGGGCAAGTGTTCCCGAGCGTATCACGAGCCTGTCTCGTTAATATTTCCGTTGGTCCCGTTGAATAAGGGTTTTTATTGCCGCGATGAAGGCAATTGAAGAGGTATCGGTGGCTCGTTAAGCTAAACGAGTTGCGTTCATTAATTCGCTGTCGGGATAAAAAGTATAGTACACACCACGTGTATCTTGCCCGAGCTCAGTGCGAAACGAGGCCGGGCTACGTGTGACGTCACTCTGTAACGAGCCTGTATATCAAATTATGGTCTCGCGCTGTGTGCGCGCGCACGTGCACCTCGGCCGCATCAACGTTTACGATAACTCGTTAGGTGGGCAATGATAACGCTAACACCGCTATCGACGCGCGGGCATGCGCGTAAGATACGCGCGAACAGATCCGCGAGTGAAAATTAACGATAGTAAATAAATTGGAGTAAATATCTATCGTCGTTTCCATTCGCGGCCCCTGCAACGATGCAGGCGAGGAAACATGCCTCAGCCTTTAACGACCAGGAATTCAAATATTCCCCCGGCTTCTGCAGGCTGGAATTTAATTTCGAGCTCCGTTTAAACGCGGCTTCCACATTCTAAATAAAATTCATTTTTCCCGGATACTATTGGCCTGAAATATTATTCCCCGCGTAAATTGCAGCTGTGTGAGTGGAGCAGTAAGGATAACAACATTGAATACGTACGATGGGGGGATGTACCGTAGAATCTCTATTGTTTGAACTAACGAGGAGACAATAATTATTGCTTCAAATAGGAAATTCTTCACTCTTCTGAATTTCTGTTATCTTAGGTAAAGTTAGGGTGACCGTACTTAATATCGCCTAGCAAAAGTTAAATTCCTGTGAATTGTTAATATTTGATATTTTTGCATGCAACTCGTGTCGAAGTAAAGAGAAATTATTCCTCTTTCGTGTGGAATAAGTCGGAATTGGTGAAACATACAAATTTTTAATTGGGAATTTAAAAAACGTAAGACATACAAAATTGAGGTCCTGAAAAAAGTGTGCCTAATATCGCCTACTCAAGAAATATTGATTAATTCATGTGTACATGAGTTTTTACAGTCATTTTCACATGTGCTTTTATTATTTCCTTCTCTATAAATATTTTTTTATCCACCTTTGCTTTTATTTTTATTATAAAATATAGAAATGGGATTTTTGAAATATTTTATTTTTTACGGTCGAATGTACATGCCGGACGAATAAAGTTTATTTCGGTTGCTCCGTAAATTTCGCGACCCCATACGTAACAAACATTACATCAAAAGTATTTTTCTTCGGTAGGCGGTATTGAGAACACGTACACTGCTAAAAGAGAAACGCTATTTTCATTACAAAAAATATTTGAATCGATTTCATTCCTTAAGTACATCATTAATTAGGTGTTTCTAGTAGATATTCTTGCATTCACAAAATTATTAGGCTTACCTCCTCCGCCTGTGATGTAAAATTCTGATAGACCAAAACATTGTTACACTATTAAGATTCACTAAAATACTTTCTGTAATTGTTGATCACAGTATGTCTTGCTACACATGTTTAGGCACTAATTCAGTGCATAACCTATGAATCTTAGTCCTTACATTGCGAGATACAACGAGTGGCGATATTAGGAACACGGATGAAATTAGGTAATTAAATTAAAATACTTGAAGAGCTATAGGTTCCACATCCTCTCGGTTGCCAGCTTCCATACAACGACGAAGGTACAATTTATTGGATGCTAACGCCTACAGTTCGTGAAGATTGAATTTAAATTTAGTCCTCAACGTTTTGAGCAAACGCTTTGAAACTTATAAATCTAACACTTTGCACGTACCAACATAACAGCCGCGTGATTTCACTATACTTTCAATTATTCGCGTGAATAGGTACCTGGGCACGATGCGGTGCTTCCCGAAGCACTCGCCGCGCAAAAACCATATATTTGCACGTTTCCGTTACGAAGCACATGGAATCTTGAATTAGTAAAGGTGGCAAGAGGTGATAGCTATCTAAGCAAAATACTTTACACGTTTACTTTGAATAAAGGCCTCAGTCGAATGAAGCGAACGAACTTCCGCGGCGACCTGATAAAATCGCGCAATATGCGCGGCGTATAATAGTGGCAACGAAAGCGTTACACTGCGGTGGCGATATTAAGAGGGCAATTGCAAAGCAACGGTATAAAGTACCAGGTCATAAGTGAACGTTCTCCTTTGCAGCGGGCCGGGAAGCATTTTAATCTCCGCTATAAAGTTCGCAAATCATCGCGAATAAAAGGGAGCGGATTATGACCTAAAATCGCGGGGGCCGAGAGGACGCTTTGGTGACCCCCTGGTTGGGAGTTACCCTCCGGGAAATTAAAATGTCTCGACGGCCGAGGGCGATCCTTGACAACCAAGTTACTTCTTCTGACCGCCCCCAACTTTCCAACGGCATCCTCTCTTCTTCCGTTCTCCGACTACGCCCTTCCGCCCTTCTTCTTTCTCTCTGTAATAAGCACAGAGATATCTGGCGAGTTGGTCGAACGCGAGTTCCCCATTTTAAAGCCAAGCCGTGCTCCGCGCGGGTGGTCGATAATCCTCAAACGTTTCCTATCGGGAGCAAAAGGGAACTGGTAAAAGACTTTCGAACTAATGGCGGGGCGAGGGGGGCCTCAACTTTATACTCGATCGCTCTTTGTTCGTACAAGCTGGAAGGAAAGTGGAGACGAAAAACTTTTCCATCCCTGTCCCATCGATTTTCCTCGTCGCCGCTTTCCTAGCCTGTCGCGCTCCTATTTTTATTCCCTTCCCTCCCCACCCTCCCTTTTTTTATTCCTCGCTCCCGCTGTCGTTGCCCCCGTGGCCGTCGTTCTTCGTCCCGACGTGCCTTAGGTGGCTTATATAAACCCCCGTATCGTTGCTGGACAATGGCTCCGCGAGGGGAAACGTCGGAGTGAATAGGAGCTCGCAAGGCGTCGATACGCTTCGATCCTTTTGTCGCTTAGGACGATAGCGAGACGGCTGGATCGATTCAAGTGTGCTTCGTTTTTGTGGTGTTTTGGGCTGTTAGGCCCTCGAGGCGGGCGATGGAAAGTGGATAGTGGGGTTGATAAGGATATTCGTGGGTAGATTTTGACACAGTTCGTGTAGAATTTAGGTAGTACGATGAGGATGGGTCAGAATAGACCCGGGAGTGTGATAGGGTTAAAGGAGTGCAATCAGGATTGAGTAAGAAATGAGCCGAGGGTTCAGTGGGGTTAAGTTATGACGTGTTAAATATTCGATTGGTGCAGTAAATTTTTTGAGTGATGTATGTTATTATAGAAGATTGGTATTTAAATATAGGAAAATGAGTGAGCATGAGCGTTCGAAATGTTCGAAGCAGTGTTTGTGTGAAATATTAAATTTGTTCGAATCCAATAAATGTGAAAGGTACAGAATTATTATACACCTGAAATCTGCAGACATTTCTTTGAATTAATTAAAATTGAGATTATTTCATCTTTCGTATTCGAAGTTCTAATGTAAATAGGTAGTTCGTCTTGTTTGTTTTTAAAACGAACAGAATGCGCTGTAATAATTCTGCAGCATAAAGATAAACAAATAAAAATTCTGGATAAAGTTTTTTAAATTGCGAAATGTATGGTCGACGTTGCAGGAAACTGGGTCGAGAGCAAAGGGGGTTCTTTTAAAAGCTCATTTTTTGTAAACTTTTTTTCGTGCACATACGTTTCCCTTGAGTAAAGAGTCGTGTGTCGAGAAAATGTGTGCAGAATGCACGTTCCATACGGGTAATTAAATTTTCCCTTCATTTAGCGACGGGAGTAGAGAACGGTAAATAATAATCAACAGAAGTTCTTGCTAGACAAAATTGCAATACGAGAGCTAGGTAAATAATGTGAAACGCGAACCGTAAATCCGCTCCCATTTTACGTTAATTAATTGCCAATAAATTTGATCTCCATTAAACTTCGAATTTGATTTATAAATTGATTGTAATTTTAAATGGGATTATTTATCTCGAAGCAAAATGAATCAAAAATTGTTTTTCGTAGAGATCATATGGCCTGCAAAATATCTCTATATTTTTCCACATTCAGCCACTAGTCACTCGGGGCTCTGAGTAATTTGATTTATCAACGATTTTCATCTATTACAAAAATATTAAAACAAAAATACCTTTGCAGGACGAACATGTTACAAACTCTTTTATAATTGCGATTCTACACAAATTATATTTTGAACTCGTCTAATATTATGCCCACGATTTTATGGAACTTCAAAAACACACTTATAAGAACGTAGAAAAAAATTGTTTAATAAACTGGAGGATTTTGAAATAGCAAAAAATAAAATTAAACTAACTTTAATATTCTAATCATTTTAAGCGTGTTTTTGATTCTCGTAAAAAGCATCCGATTAAAGTGAAAGAGGAGAGCAGAGGAATTTTTCTGGACGTTGAAGTTGTTCCTAATTAGTTAACGAGGTTATTACAAGATTTCACTCGACCAACATGTACCGCGTCTGTTTATTTTGTTCCAATGTTTTTACACCACTTACGAGTAAAAAACGTTTCGATTAAACTTTGCTTTACCGCGTTTCTCGCCTACCCTTTTCTCCGGCTCCAGCTCCCCCTTTGCCTTCGGACGTCAATTCTACGTTTCCCGGTTCCGGGATGTCTGAAAAAGCGAGTTCGGGGCGTAAATTGGTCTGAGATGATTTCCGAGATGGAAAAGCCAGCTCGCGCCAGCAGGAAATAACTTTCGCAGGAATGGTACACGCGATTCTACTGGACCGTTAACGCAGAGGCATTTAGAATGCAAACGGGAATTCACCTGAGCCGGCATTTCGAAAAGTGTGGATTCATTTCGTTCGATCGGTTCAGTAATTTCACTCGATGCAATTTATGTAACAGGAATTTAAGGGATATTAACTGAATTTCGCGCGGTGTCATTCCGGACTCCAATTCACCCTGAAAGTGTAATAAATAGCCAAGTGGAGGAAACGCCGAAAAAAAAACAACAGATAAATTATGCACCAGGAGAATATCTAATTTACCACCCACTTATTTTTCTTCGAGAGTGGACATATTTAATTTCCCATTCAAATAAGAATGAAGAAAAATATCAATTTACTTGAGATAACAGGAGTTTCATAAAATACAATTCGGGAGATATTTTAATTCCAATTTCGATATTAATTAAAAAAAAAAACGTCCCCCATAGTTTAAACAAACGCCTGAGAAACGAATGAACCCACGACACTGAAAGAACAAAAGGGAGGCAATTATTGCCTCGTCCAATTCCACCGTAATCCACCAATGGTGTGTATTTCAGAAACAAATGAAAGAGCGAGGCAGATGGAAACTACCCAGTCAAAACCGTTCCCTTTAATAGCGGCGAGCAAGCACGCGTGTCCGTGGCGTGCTCAAGAATTAATATCGAAAACGGATCTAGGGCAACGCGAATAAAAGCCGCCTGGTAGCGAATCGCTGCAGGAACAAAACCCTCGACGATACATCGAGCTGCCATCTTGATGAATAACGCCACGCATTCGATTCCCTCCCGATGGGAACGCCGGCCCGATAAACTGCTTACGAGAACTGGCCGCGGCAGTGGCACGCCAACGAAGCGACCGTTTAAACGTTTACTTGCCAGCTGGTAATTACCAGCGAGGCGCCGCTGATTTATTCAAAAGGTATCAGTGGTTGCGCGGACACAGGGGCAGCTAGCCGCAGAAAGTCGAGGAGGAACTGTTTATTAACCGTGAAAAGCAACTTCTGCTTTCGGGCTTTCGCTCTTTCGGCCGTTCGTTCGTATTTTCTCTCCCCCCCCCCCCCCCCATTTTCCGTTTATTTCGCCAACTTTGCGGAGTTCAACCGTGAATTTCTACAACTGCACGCGGAAAATCCCTTCTTTTTTCCGCGCCACGTTAATAAAAGTACACAGACCGGCATGCTAAGTGTACGAAACGTCGCGTCGCTTTAACGTGGCATCGTGGAAACGCGGGGCTTGATACTTTGGAATCACGCGTCAAATAAATGTCCACGTATGGCGTTCGTGTGGATTCAACGGCGGGTATTAAAATTTAAAATGGTTAGCAACATTTTGCCGAGCTTTTCAGGCGTGACTCTTTCCGGGCACTGTTCTGTCGTTGAATTGGGGATGGCTGGGTGGAATGTGGATTGAAGTATTTGCATGTCCCTTTCTGCCCCTTTCAAAGGGCAGTGGAATGGTTCCTGTGTAGCGTACCAATAAATTCTTAGTTTTCGTGGCTTTCGATGAATGTCCCTGTTTTTGTTTTATTCGGGAGGTGCTTCGAATTTATTTTAATTAAATAGTTATTGCTTTGTTTGTTTGAACGGGGATGTGTGTTCTGTGAAAATATGACGGAACGTGTATTCTGTGAGTTTTTGTAGAATTAAGGCCTGTTCACACGTGACAGTTCGGTGATTTGATGATTTGTTCATACATATTTTATTTTGTTGTATGTTTCGGAAATCAGCGATGTTTTTGGTAAATGAACGTATTATTAGTTATTACCTAAGTTATTTTAGTTACACGCCGTGTACGTAGATATGTCGCCGGGCAATCATCTGCGATTTTGAATTCACTTTGAGGTTCTGGCTTTCCCATGGCAAATAAAGAAAAAGCGGGATGAAAAGAGTAAGAAACGTCTCGCGCACAATGAATTGGGCTCCAAAGGGAATAATGAAGGTACGCAGTTGGAACTTTATTGCTGGGGTCTCACAAATTTACCCCCTTTCCTGTGCTCGATGCGCGGAAATGTGGAAAATTTGCATTTCCCAAGGTTTTTTCTCGGTTTCGTTATTAGCGCGACGGAAGTCTCCTCCTTATTTGCTTGGTATCCTAATTAAGAGTCTCAAAGGCGACGGTTCTCAACCGCTTCGCAGTGGTGAATTATTTTTATCGCGATCTTTTAATGAATTTTCCGAATGAGCAAAGGTACACGTAATGCTTCGGGGTATCAATTAAGGAGCCTTTAAATTCGGTTGGAATGTCCGCGAGAGTTTTGTCTATTAGTGGCTGGGAACCATTGCTTTAATATTCCAGAGAATTATAACATCTTACAAGATTACGTATTTATAAAAATACAGGAGTATTTACTAGATTCTATCGATAAGAAGGGACTAAAGTAATATCGAATAAGGGTTAAAGTAATATCGAAATGGAAAGAATTTACGAGTTTCGGAACATGTCAAAGAGGGCGTGGCATTGATAACGCTTGATAATTATTAAACGTCTTTACACAAGCAGAAAACAATAAAGAGAAAGTGAACAATGACAAAAGCAAATGCGAAGTTCAGTCAGGGACTGTTTTTCAACTTAACCTAATGCTGTGTTAATCAAACACACACCAACACTGTAATAAAAACTAAGTAGTTTCATAGATGACATAGATATCAATGGCTTAGTGCACAAACATTGTATCCCCACTTTTAGTTTATTCGAGAAATACAGATTTAAACACGCACTGATACCTACAATGGAGAAAAATATTATTTTTGACAAATTTATGCAGTAGATATAAATGCGATTTTTATACAAAATAAAGAAACATTCAAGATCTATCGTTGCATAAAAACTCCACAAAAAGTGGGCAATATTTGCGCACTAAACCATCGACATGTTTTCGTATCATAGATGAAACTCCGAATATTTTAAACCACTCCAAAACACTGTGTCATATTCGAAAACAGAAAGTTGTAATGGAGAGTCAAATGGCCTGCACCGAGGGGACAATTATTCCTAAATTGTTCTAAATAATCAACTGAATTCGACTTAAAAACTCATTTAAAAGGAAAATAGAAATTGTCGCCTACAAAATTGCGGTTCGAGGTTGAGTCTACTCGGTTCGTTGCTGTAGAATAGTCGATAGCACAGCCGTGTCTATTTGCACGAAAGTCGTTTGCGTGTTTCGAGCAACGTCGCCGTTAATATTAATTCACCCTGTAACATCCCCCGCAAGTGACGTAAACAGATATGTAAGCTGCTCCAAAATGTGAAGGCGGAAACTTCCGTGTCAGTATGATATTCTTGCCCGTCCCACGAGGCGAATTAGACGCGAGCTGGCTCAAAAGAAGACACTCTGATACAACGCGGATATAAATTCAATTTGTCACGTGTCACGAGTCGTCTTATACCTTAGTGTGCTTCAAAAGGAATAAACTTGCAAGGTATTAAGTGCACCATGAACGTAGCTTGAAGGGGCATGCATAATATATTCCTGCAGTCTTTGGTTCGCTGGAATACGAAGGAACGAATTTGCCACGTCGACCATCGTTGTACTTTTCTCCGCAATTTCGGTTCTGGGATCTTCCCTCGTCAAAAGTACAAGGGTTGAAACATTGTAAGCCGTCATACACGAAAACGGTTACTCCTACGGAAAAAACCCATAGAACCTATTTTGTAGACAATTTGCTAAGCTACAAATTTTGTAATAACTATTTCTGTCGTGAAACTGATAGATAACGGAATACACGCGAAAAACTGCTCTTTTGCCTTCGACCCTCTGTAAAAGTTTTAGCAGCGGGGAGTTTTGACGTATTGTTTAAAACGACTAAATAATTTAGCTTGCTGGGAACTATTCCGCAGGCAGATGCTAATTTCACCGAACTATATCCGGATAGTTCGTATAACAGGAGTCCACTGATTCTCCCTGCCACCGCTCTTTATTTTGTTACGTATATGTATATGTGTGTAGGCGATTTTTAGAAATCCTGTGGAAAACCTAGGCTAATTCTACAAATTTTATCTGAACCCTACGTCGACTCTACAAATCCTGTACAAATCCTAGACCCACTCTACAAACCCTATACACCAGCTCTGCAAATTTTGTAAAAACCCCAAGTAGGTTAATTCTACGAATTCCATGTAAATCCTACGCCACTTCTACTGATTCTATGTAAATCACGGACCCACTTGAGGCTAACTGCTAATTCTTTATAAACCATACGCGGATCCTACAAAATTCTACACGAACTCTAGACCAACTCGCTAAATTCTACATAAACCCTGAAGGAAGTCTACAAATTCAACATAAGTCGTGTTCCAACACCTCATATTAACAGAAATATACCTCGATTCAGATGAGTCCCTCACTCATCAAGCTTACTTAGCAAGAACCTGCGGTGTGTCCACTTACAAAGCAGGCGTAGCTACCCTACGTTACAACCCCTCGGGGTGTATTTATTACCGTTACCCTTCCCGCAAGCCAGCGAGAAGATTAATACGAATACGAGACCCAAGAGGAGCCACGCGTAGATCATTGCCACGAGGAAAGCAAATATTTTTCCGCGAACGTCTCCGCGAAAGTAAATCTGTGCTCGAGCTTCCAAAGTCAATGCCGCCAACTTCGCGGGGGCACCGCGTAACTTGTTGCAGAGATACGCGCGGGTGATAATCCACGCGAGCTTTCTCGAGGGTGGACATACGCGTAACAGCTAGGCGTACGCGGGCTTGCGGCAGTAATTCTGTTTCACCGTCGTCAAAGCGCGGTACGCGATGACGTTTTTAATCAACCTTCAGTAATCCACGTCCGCCATTAAATATTCCTCGTAATAATTAGCTACGCACAAGAGCGCCGTTTACACGCGTGGCTGGCTGAAAGAATCAATGCCTCTGACTCGGTAGAATGACGCATAGAAAGAATTCTGCGCGGCAATGCAAATGAAACGGAACGAGATAGTAGAGATTGGTAAGCCACGGTTGAAACAAAAAGAGCAGATTAATAGGTTCGATTAAAACAGCACTGCTTCTCCAGCAAGCAAAGGGCTGGCATCTATTTACGATCCCCGGTCGATGTTATTCAAATGAAAGTTTATACCGAAGTGGTGGCATTATTCGAATAAAAAAATTCATTCCGCCACGATATCAGTAGCCACTGTATCGTTGCACCACGCGCGAAATGAGAGGAAAATTTTACCGTCGGCCATAACCGAAGAATGATGATGCAACTTTTCATGCGGCCGTCTACGCTCGCAATCCACTTGGTCGATCGATCATTGTAAAATGAAGGGGAAAAAAGGGCACCCGCAGGGCCCGCGAGCGCACGCAGATGACGATTATTGCGTGTATACAGGGTGCACTCGGCCGTCTCGCATGGTAATCCAGTGGAGGAGGATGGGGAGATCCACGAAGAACCGTGGAATGAAATTTCTCCGGGATCGGCGGCTGGAAATGGTGCTCGAAAATCTCATAGCGGATCGTCTGCGAAGTAAACGTATTGTCTGTTTCTCTTTTAACAGTATCACGCTCCACTTGTCTCTAGCGTGGTTGTTGTGTTCCGAGGTAACCGACTGCTCAACCCTCGCATGGTGGACACTGGATCCATTTCAACACATCTTGCACAGCAGGCTTATATTAGAGGAAGCGCAGTATATTTTTTGAGTACCAGTTTGTTCGAGACGAATAAAAAGATTGCGGCAGAGGACACGGGCGTCCGCAGAGGGAGGCAAAAGGCTTTTGAGAAAAATCGCTTATTTCTCAAAACTGATTTTTATTTAGTTTATACTAAAAAATTTAAATGTGAATATTTTTAAATTTTTAATTAAATTGGCATTATAAAATGGGTTAAAAATAGCAAGAGGGGTATATTTTTCTTTACCATCATCCCAAAGTTGCCCCACCCCCTGGAAAAAAGTCTCCGGACGCCCTTGGCAGAGGATGTGAACAAATGCAACTGCATAATTTCATAGGGAGACTAACTTTTAAAACTCTCAGTAATAATGAAAAACAAAAAGTATCTGAATCTTCAGTCTAATTGGAAAATGACAGAAAGTAACGATTTTGCTAAGGTGCAGGTAATTTGGAATACCGGTATTCCAATTTACCCTCATTTTACAAAATTACAAAAAATAAGTAGATAATACAATTACTCAATTTTATTATCCAGAGTTATAATCAGTACATTCACAGTGTACGCACATTTCACGCGTGAAACACTGCACCCACTCTCCTCACTCTAATTCACAATGCAGAAGAGGTCTTTCTTATAATTCCGAATTCGCAACATGGCATTAAAACCTAGATTTCATGCCACGTTCTGTATATTCTCGAAATAATCACAAAGTTTGCAAGAAAATATAGAAATAATATGCAAATGAGTGGATTAAATGTTGAGCTCTAAAGTTTTGAAAAAGTGTTGCAAATTGACGTTTTCTTACTCTGCAAATTAAGTCGAAAATGTCAAAGTGGTAGTTCGTCCACAAATTTCATTAGTTAACGGGTCATTCGCCTCTATTATTTACGGTGTTACAAATTAGATAGCCTTAGTAGTTTTTCGAAATATTTCGGTATTTCAAATTACAAACAGTATTCCGAATATACTGTACTTCCTGTACTCATTAAAACACCTTTAATGGACCCAATCTGGTCAACTATATCAATTCATCCGCGATTCGAGGTTTAAAAGAGAGAAATGGGACATTTGAAAGACAGTTTCAAATACTAATTTCTGTGATTGTAGGGTAACGCGTAGACATTATATTATAGACACAGTTTCTCTCTCGCTTATCCTAATCGAAGTAAACTAGGAAACTGTCCTTTACCTCCGCATACTCGTCGAGCGCCTGAAACTATGCGTCCCGCGATGCACGCGTGCAGGCTGAAAGTCAAACTTAATTTTCTGGGAAACGAAATGAGTTAGAAAAAAATCTTGTTCCACATTTTCGACTCATTTTTTTACGCAGAATTACTGTCCCCTAACTTGACCGTCGGTTATGACGTTGCGTGCGACGTAAAGTAAACTATTCTGTATTAGTAAATTCGATGGTAATCGGTATCGATTAGCTTGGGATTTGACAATTAAAGAATCATAGATTTATTGTCGAGTCCCGGGCTCAAGGAGTGGACTTTAACGACACTGTACGACCGAGCAACTGGATATCAGTAAACTCCACCGTGCCCATTCACTTTTCAAGCTCGACGAATCGAATACCGACGATTTCGAGATGATACACGATGATCCGAATAATCTCTCTTTGAGAGACCTCCCTTTGATCTCTTTCTGGAGATCCAGGGAGTTTCTATATCAATGGCTTCAAAGTCAAAGCGAGATCGACAAGCCCGAAATAAACCTGCACGGCGGTACGCTGCACTGGATTACCGTCTGCTGCCGAGGCTCCCACCGACGAGCCTCCGCATGCAAACAGAGGTATGCAAGTCAATCCCTGATAACCCTCCGCGTCGTGGGATCCGCCCCGAATCCTGCGAGTCGATAGTTACAGTTTCTGGGTCATGACTTGGGTGACTTTCTGAATTACGGGAGGATGGACGAACTGGAAACGGCTAATTATAAGCAGAGCGTGTCTTGGTCATTTCGGGGTAATTCATTCGAAAGGCTTTTAGCATTGAATGAGAAATTTCCTTCTGTTTTTTCGAATATGAACAGAGCGGAGTCCCTTTCAACCGATAAATGCACTGGCAATTCTTTATGGAGGGTATACATATTCAGCTTCGACAGCTATTTAAATTATATAAATACTATTCAGGTATTCTTAAACGATGGTACAATGGCCAATGACCGGTAACAGGTTTAATGCTCTGTTCAACTGCTTGTATCACAGTTACGCTAATGCTGTGAGTTCTTAAGGGGGTAGATTACTGCGGAGGCCCGGAAAACTAGGTAATCTTCTGATGCAAATTGTAGAGAAACCGATTAAATTGCGGTTTAGCACTTGATCTTGGCATATTGTAAAGCATTCATTAAAAACCATTATAAAAATTAAGAAAATGTATATGTTTGTGTCACGAGGTGGCTCCGAACTGATGGCTTTTCTTAAACGGTGTACCTCTTAACTCGAATTTGGATTGTCTAAAACGAAAGTACAAAAGTTGTCTATTAAGCAGAATGTTATTCCTAAACATTAACGGACCCGTTTTTTAAGATTTTGAAAATTCGCTGAATAACAGCGTGTTTTAGGAAAGAATGACGATTTGTCTGTAACTCTCGTAAAGAAAGAAATTTTCAAAAAATGGACCGTCAATGCTTAGAGAATGTACCAACAAAGATGTCTGCAAGATTTGATCACAAAATTGAAAATTATCGTTGGGCGCGCAGGCATTCGAGTGTGCCTTCCACTCTGTATCTCCAAAACTAAGCTACATTTATATTTCAAACCTTATGCATGTTATTCTAGAGATGTCAAACTAATATTTAAGCAAAAAGAAAATCACGATTTTTCGACCGTTTCATAGTAATACGACGGTCAAGTGCAATTTGCTAAATCATTAATTACATGGTTGAACGAACCTCTTTGTCTTTGCTCCGAATTCCTCTGAGAGAAGTTTCGCCGGCTTTGAACGGATTAGTCTACTCGCGGAACGATGCTTGTGTGCTCTTTAGGACGTTGGATAGCTTTGCAGCAATATTTCCCTAGTGCTAATAATAAGAGAGGTATAAGCGACAACGTGTTCATTCGAGCGACGCAATAAATGTTCCCAGCAGCTACTGTATTTTCTGTAAGCTTTCCTTCCTTCGATCACCCTGCAGATTCGGTATGCAGCGTACCGAGTGTATCAGGGAATAGCTGTGCCAGACCCGAAAACAGTTGCTCGCAGCAGATGGGAATTATTATACCGTCTGTTTGGCTTCCGCAGGCTGAAGATTATATCGGATTGAAGGGCAGCTTTGACGATCATATCGGATTATTGGTGCGCGGGGAAGACGGGGGACAGAAGACCGCGATACAACCGGACCCGAGGGGTTTGCCGAGCTTACCACCCAACTTGGAAGCTCGTCTACCACAGCTCGATCAGAGCTTGAGGATCACGCACGCCGAATGGCTGCCAGTCACGAAAACCAGGTGTGTCCACCGGCTGATAAGGCCTCCTTGTATATTTATTGGCCGTAATTGTTCACACTTAATTTCGATCGACCCCCTTTAGCTGATACCAGCTCGCTGTACGCGCGCAGAAATGCTAAAGAAAATCTGATTTTCTTAGCGCGCGATCGATTAACACGTTCCGTGTAGTAGAACCTTTGAAAAATAACGGCAATAATTATTGGCCTTCGCCGTTGCCACGGAGACGTAGTAGACGCGCGAAATTCTATGCAACTTTACTTCGGCAGCTTCTTTTTTCTTCTCTGTCGAAATCGATTTGAATTTCCGATAGATACCTACCATCGGTCAAAGCGCTACTGTACGTGTACAATAAATGATTGGAACAATTTGTTGGAACGTGACGAGGGTTTCATTGCGGTGCGGTTGGAATTGAAGTAATGCCGTTTTATTCGTTTCGTGTTCGTTATTTAAATGCTAAAAGGGAAATTCGGGTGGAGGATTAACGGTAAGAAGAGGCGCGAGAAGATAAAGAAATTAGAACAGAACCTAGTACACCTCTGTTATCAATAATATTCCACGTTAATAAGGAAATGATAAATCGTGTTCTTCATAAACAAACTTCAATCGATTTAAATTGCTCGACTACTCTCTGCAATGTTTATACTGAAAAGGGGTGTGGGGGTGTATGAAATATTTAGGTGGTGTACGGAAGGTAAATAATCCTAAAATTTTCGGGGCCATTTTTCCTGATCCTCAGATTCAAATTCTTCGTGTACTCGGCGTACTTCGACGACAGGGTTGGCGGTGCAGGCACGCCGACCGGCAAAAGCCAAGGGATGGTGCGCGTAATAAGCGCGACGAAGACGAGAGGACCGGAGCGTGTTTGGTGTAGATTTTGGTATCGACCCGAAAACGGGGGGAACGTTACCGCTTCCGTAACGGTGGCTGCTAAAGTGAAGGTGTGTATTAACGAAGGTAAAATATGAGAGCCACTTCCGCAGTGTTTCCCTTAAAACGTGGGCAATTATTTTTGAAAAAGGAAAACAAAATGAGAGGGGGGGGGGAGTAACTTTCGTCCCAACTTACAGGCGCGTTATTTTTAATACGCTGAACAAGTCTGTCCCGGTGTGGCGGGTAAATTAGAGGCAACATAATTTTCCCCGTGCATACGCTTGCTACGAACAACTGTATTTTACTTTCCACGAAAGCGCTACTGGATACTCGGGAAATGTTTAATTTTATGTTGGTACGTGTACGTCGTCGTGCATGCGTCGCTGGACACTTGAGAATAATTAATCTAGGTGTATTATTCAATTAAAGTAATATTTAGTAATATTCTTTATGCCGTGCAGGAGTTGTTACATTGTTTTATATTAATTGGAACTTATTAACAGCATTGGAACTTATTCCCTCGGTAATTAATCGGCGATTTCTGCTCCACGGTGCACTTTTTCAATGCAGAGCTTTGGAATGGGATGGAATATAGTGGAGTAATTTCGAAATTAATAATTCCCTCGATTTTACCAATCACGGATTCGTTAAGTTTTAATTGGTAAACTGAACCTGACGTGTAAAGTTAATTTCAATTAAGAATTTTAGCAACAAGTGAACGTAAACGTTAAACACTTTGCGCTGACTTCAAAATTCATGTGCACGCGGAATTAAGTAATTTTTTATCAGCGAGTTTCGTAATTCCCTGTACATTTTTATCAAATGGCTGAAACTCTGCTGAACGTTAATAAATTGAGGAGAAACCTTTAATTTATTTTCTAATAACTTTTTAAAAAGTTCCTCGCGTCAAAGTAATCTAAAATAAAAGTGGAAAGAAGGAACCAACTAATTATTCTGAATTGATTACTAGAACGTAAGTGAATAAATTAACGACTGTCGAAGGGTCCTCCAACTTCTTCTTCATTAAAATTTAACGGCGTAACGACGTCTACCAGCACTTGGAGCGTAATCTGCGTCACAGCTGCGACTCGTCATTTTATAATTCATCATTCCCATTATTGGCTTGCGCCAGGGGATTAGGTCAGCCCACAGCGTACGAAATAAGCAAACTTGCAACAAGTGTAATCAAACCGTCGTGCTTGCGTTCAACATTAGTCACCGCACCTTTATTTAAATTATTAATAACCAACTTGGTAGTCAACCAACTTGGTTTCATAATTCAATAATGTCCTTGTACAGATAACTGTGACAGAAGAAAATATTATGGGAGACACTATTTGCGAGGCAATATAAATTGTTTATTAAATTATAACTGTACTTATAGACAGTAGTGTATGTGGCATTTTCTTAAGCAGTTACATATTCTCTTTCGCGAGCGAGAAAAGGTGTTATCCACAAATTCTTTGCAGTAAAAATATTAGTGCAAATAAATTGAAATTTTAACACGAGGTCGAATGTTTATATAGAAACAAAACCAGCTCGGAATATACATATATTCTTTTTGGAATATAATATTAAAAATCGTTGTATCGTTTCGAGACGATCTCTTGGCAGTTTCCATGGAAATTGGTAAAAACTGTAAACTTTGAGGGCTTGTATCTTTTAAACAATTTCGAGACTAGAAAAGTGATGACTTAAACCCCCCCTAGTTTCATATGTCCTACAATATATGTCAATATCATCATAATCCGCGATCGAGTTGTCATGTGATGACCCACAGTTCATAAATAAATTGCAAAAATCTCGGGCCATTGAAAATGTTGATGAAACTAACAGCTGTATTAACCATCTGCGACAGGTAATCAGGGAGAACTGGAACTTGAAGTACAGTGCCTGCTTCGTGATCTGCCCGTTGCCCAAGGAGTCACCGACGTCCGACAAGGTACCGGAAACGGTGAGCGTCGTGGCCAGGCTTAAGGCGGCCCCGACGAACCGCATCCTCGTGCAGAACCGGCCGGAGAACAGGTCGAAGGAGAAGGAATTGTTGGCCGTTTGCGTGAAACCCCTGCATTACGATTATAACAGAGTACGTTGAAAGACCTTTCAGGATTCCAATGGGAACAGACCGCAGAGAGGCATGCATTACGGTTAACCCACTCGCCCACACGTTGCCCCCGCGTAAATCTTGAATAATTCAACGAACGCGGCCGTCGCAGTTGCGCTCCTTCTTTTCTCCGTTCCCCTCCGCCACCCGACGAGCAATCTTATTTATTTTGTTGTAGATGTAATTGCTCTCGATAAGAAAAGGCGAGGGTTGCGCGCTGATGGTGTAGAGTCACGATAAGCCCCCCCGTCGTCGAATCGATATAGAGAAAAGAGCGTGGATTAAAGATGGACGTCATAATTGCAGGTCGCGCGTGTCTGTGGTAACCGGGTGAAAATTTTATAGGTGCTGCAGCTCGTGGAGTTTATCGAGTTGCATAGATTGCTCGGCGCCAGCCATGTGACGCTTTACAATGACACGGTTGGCGCGGAGGCCGGATGCGCTCTGAAGTACTACGAAGCTAAAGGTCTCGTCACCGTGCTACCTTGGCATCATTTGGACATGATCTCCCAACGAGAGATCCGCACGGAAGGACTGTTCGCTGCCCTGAACGATTGCCTTTATCGATCTATGTACAAATACGAGTACGTGGCGTTGGTGGATCTCGACGAGTTTATCGTACCGAGGCACAACGACACGATCGTTGATCTCATTAGGTGAGATTTTTCTTCATGCGCCTCGTGGCGCGAAAGCCTCTGCTTCGAGGCCTGTGCCGATTTCACGGTTGGGTTACTCTCGAAGAAAATCGTAGCAACTGTTTGTGTATTTAATAACCCAACCGAAGGAAATTTTGTTTTTTTACTATTTTTTTATACGCTTAATCACTGTCTTTAAAACACATTTCGCAATTCATAATCATTGGGAAGAAATGGGAATACCATACAATCGAAATCGATGAGTTCGGTACTGAGACTTAGAACGTACAAGACTGAATAGTTCCATGTTTTCTATTTTTCATTACGTCTTCGTGAAAGTGGTACTAATGAATTCCTGAGATTTCCCTGATAAAAATGAGCCCAAACACGACGATATTCGGACGATTTTAATTGGAGAACCCAGTGAAGCGTAAATTCACCCCTACCTACCCTGTTTTAAGTTCTTGTCTAGCTCCACCACGCGAGCCCTAAGCCCGGCAGTATTGCATTTCAGAAAAAATAGGTATAGGATTCTTGGAGAACATGGGGAATCTCTTTTCGATGGGAATAAATATCGATATTGAATTGAACTGAAAAGTACTAGAGACTCTGTTATTTGCTTGGGAAATAAAGTGGAAAGGAATATTTGATTATGAGATTTGGCGCCCCTAGGTTAACAAGTATCTGCCACCCTTTCGACGAAATATCATCAAACATTTTAATTGAAAAGAGTCGAGATAGTTTAAAAATAAATTCGCTATGGCTACTCACATGCGAATTTTTGCTAACTTGCTGCATAAAAAAAAGTGAATTGTTTTTCAAGTTCTCTCAAGCCCCTGTGTTCAAACATTTTCCAATTTCTTTCGCTGAAAAATTTGTCGCTCCCCAAAATTCTCTGCTTCCCAAAATTTGGCGCTCTAGGCTGCAGCCTATTTAACAGTTGCCCCCTGGCTTCTGAGAAAAGATCGCTTATTTTTAAAATCTGATCTTTATTAAGTTTATATTAAAAAAGTGAATATTTCTAAACTTCGGATTTAAATTCTTAATTAAATTGGCACTACAAAATGAGCACAAAAAACAGGGCTGGCGCGAAAATGGTTGTCGCCCTTATGCAAAAAAATCTTTGGCGCCCCCAAATTTTTGCACCTGTTTTCTATTTAATATGTTTTGCCTCTACGAGGTACAATAAAAAAAGAATTAAATTTACATTTTGTTTATACGGGAGTTGGATTCCTTTATTATTAAGTCTGCGATATAGTTTTTAGCGCCCCCTTCGGTTGGCGTCTTTATGCAACGCATTACTTACATAAAGGGTTCCACCGGCCCTGGCAAAAAAGCAAGCGGGCCACTCGTGTTTTCATTACAATATTTTTCTTCACCGTCACCTCAAAGTTGCCCCCTCCTGCGAAAAGTCTGCGGACACTCTTGCGCACAAATCCGCCTCCGCACGTGCCCAAGTCACTCTGTCCATTGCCGCGGGGCCACGGAGCAATTCCTCTGCCGCGCCCGTGCTGATCTGATTCAACGTGTTCCAGGTGGATGAGCAGTCGTATAAACACCAAGTCCACCGGGGCGTACTCTTTCCAAAACGCTTTCTTTTACCTGCAGTGGGCGGACGATCCGTTCACGGTGATGAGTCGGACGCCCGTGGAGGCCGGTTTAATTACATTAAGGAAAACGCGACGCAGGACGAAGCTGCACCCGCACAAACAGCGCTCAAAGTACGTTTGCAAGCCTGAGGACGTGGTAGAGGCCGGCAATCACTTCGTCTGGGAGTTCATCCCCGGGCACGGGACACTGAACGTGCCCTCCGATGCCGCCATCCTGCACCATTACCGGGTATGCGAGTTCGGCGGCGACGACTGTATAAAGACACAATCGGTAGTCGATAGAACGGCCTACAAATACAAGGACAGACTGGCCGACAACGCCGGCCGAGCCTGGGCGGACCTGAGCGCCGAGTGCTCCCTGCCGAAGTTGGAGCCGGTGCCAGCGATGACGCCGCGGATAAAAGCGAACAGCGCCCCGTTGAAAGCGGTCAGGTAGCAAAAGACCGTCGTCGACGTATGGGATATTGGTAATTTCACCGGTACACCGAAGGTAGCGAGAACCTATTTCTATAACTACGGCGGCGCTTAAGCTTCTCGGTGGGAATCGGTGTCCCGCGGGAGCTTTCCATCCGCGTGGCGGAACTATCGTTGGGGGAGGGAGGCTTCTGGGTGCTACCGTAACACGTTTTTTCTACCTTTCGCGGTCCACAGCCTGAACGTGTCCCGTTTCTCCCTAGACGGGGAGCTATGCCAACGGGGGGGTGGCTGACGTTGAGGAGGGTGGCGCGACGCTCATCGAAAAAGCTGACGAATAATATTTTTCTACGTGAGAAGGACTCATGACCGGCCGGCAAAGTACAGGGCGACTTTCCCGGCCGATCCTGCGACTCTTACGCTATGGTGCTTCTTTCACGATTTTATACGTGGTATTTTACTTGAAATTAGATTTGTTTCCGTTCGAACCGAAGCCGGTCTACAGTGGTTGGTACTAGTGTTCAGGCACCGCGGTACCTTGTAAGTTAGCCCTGGGAGCACGCACTTACTTAATACGGGATTAACGGGCTGGTCGGTGTTTAATGAGCTGAAGTACTTGATCCTGGTTGGCGAGAGGCGTGGAATTCAGTTGCTCGACGCTTCAAGGAGGAATATTTTTGTATAGAGTGTACAGTTGCATTAACAAAATTCTAACGACTTTAATATATCTTCTGCCAAACCTGTTCTCGAACCCCCCCAAGCACGCTGGGCAGATCTGCCAGCTTTATCTCCTGGGATATATCATGTTTAGAGAACTATACATATAAGTTAAGCGACTAAATATTATAGTTGTCTCAAATAGAATAAGTGTTTTAACTCATTGAAGCAATAATCAGTTCATTAACGCCGAGGATACGAAGGAATAATTTACAAGGTATAGGTGTACCAAGCAACAGCGAGGCCTCTAACGCTCTGGGATCGTTGATTCTCGGATATACAGACATCATAGGCAAATATGGGGACAATGAAGCGAAGTCGGGGGCCTCCTCGTTGCTCGAGATACCTGCGGCATGGTGTTCGAATGATAATACGAGTGGCTGTACGTGAAACTGACTAAGATACGTAGAGGTTATACTTACGCAGGGCCTACAGTTCGGTCTACGTTGCAGGCTATAACGCGAGATTTGATATTAGTACATCGTTGTCTTGTTGATATATTGTTTTTAACACACCTTATAAATCCGCACAACTTATAAACAAAACATACGCATATCCATAGGATCAATACCTAGCCGTAGTTTATGTATGTATAATATGTATCTAGAACATCTAGTATTTAATCTATAGCGAACGCGTAGAATGCGCAATGTTTTCGAACGATCCTTTTACATCTAGCAGTTTGTATGCGGATGAATTTGCGAAGCTGTACGGGGCACCTTGGTTCGGGGGGAAGGATTTCGTTCACCTTTAGTTCGGTCAGTTACGTTCGGCAATCTTACGCGTTGCCGACCAGTCCTCGCGAACAATTTTTATTACCCAGTGAAAGTAATCGCGGACACTGTTGTTACTTATAATGGTAGACGTGTTAGAGGAGAGAAGGTGATTGTTAATTGTGCTCACAATGGCGGGGAGAGAGAGAGAGAGAGAGAGAGAGAGAGAGATAAGGGGGGATTTACCGTGTCAGCGAAATAGGGATTACAGATCTGAGCGTTATGACAATGAATACGGGCAAACTGTTTCTATTTCTTTCATAAGGTCACATTTTTTACACGCACATACATTTATGTATATATGTGTATACACGAGTGTGTACGTGTATTTGCGTACGCAGCATGTAGGATAGGTGAAATACATACATGTGATCGGTGCTGAGCCACGTCAACGTGCCGTTTGGTCGTGTTGAGAAAGTTAATAAATATTATACGACGACAATATGTATTTTGATTCCCTTGAAAAATATATTTCATTACGCGCGTCTGGGATACATGCGAGACTGTAACGAACAACTCAATTCGAAATTATATTACGAGACTATTTAGATGCCGCACATGTAGGTCTTAAGTATTTTTGATTGCCGTTAAAATTCACGAGAAGTCACGAGGAACGATAACGCATTATTATTTATCAATACCTATTTACAGTTATTGTACACTTCGGCGATATAGAACGATAAATTACGCGGACGGTATATTTTCGAAGTTTTTGTAAATTGCTTTTTTTTACAACGCTGTTAGAAATCCTCGTCCGAATGATCTAGCTTGCTAACGGCTCGCTTCTCTTGTCCAACCTTTAAATCGAAACTCCCAATCTCTGGTCCCACGGAGTCTAGAATATCGTCGTCTTCGTCGTCATCGTCGAGATCACCGTCGATCAGCAAATCACTGTCACTGTCCAGCGAGCCACCACTGTCGTTCGATTCTTGAATCGTCCCCCTCTGACGTCCAGACATACTGCCATAAATTCGACGCTGTGATATCTGCATTCTTGACGAACGGCCTGCTATTTTTTTTTATATGTAAGTTTACGGGATAATCTTTGTATATCATTAAGATATTTAACAAATAAATTGTAACAGCCCTTACCTGACTTCAGCCGACTGCTTGGAGTTGTTTTCTCAGTATTCTGTTTCTCTGTGTCACTGAGTGGAGGCGGAGGTTCTTGGAGATTTGTAGGTAGTATAGAGTCATTTCCCTCCATCATGCTTTCGAAATTGGCATCCTCTGCTTTCATCTTTTCCAGCTGCTTCCGCGTCGCCTCTTGCCTGTTAATAATAATCAGAAGTTTGTTCAAGATATTAATCAAACATTGCTATTCCACGTGGACACTAAATTCTATTCAATGTTAACGCACCGTCTTTCGAACCTTTCCTGTTCCGCTTTAACCGCATCTTCGTGCAGATGTTCTAGGTACGCGAGGTAACGAAATTTTTGTAAGTAATCGTCGTATAAAGATCTTAATTCAACTTCAAGCTTCTCAAACTCTTCCATGAAAGCTGGCCGTACTTTTTTCAATGTCTGCAGCCTCTTTTGATTTCTATCGAGTTCCACGCGACGCCTCTCGATTCTCACGTCCAGGTTTTGTTCCGTGTCCTTTACGAATGGCAGTTGATTACATTCGGAATCTTAGTTATTTTAAGAGTAAAAGAGAAGGGATATTTGGTACCTTTACGTTATCTATCTGCCTTTTAGTGTCATCAATTTCTTTACGCACGCTTTCGATAACATTTGTCAATGCTGTCTCAATCTCCGACGTGTCGAATTGTCTAGCAACTTTGGAATTACGAATTTCTCGGAGATCAACTTCACGGCCTAATAGGTCGAACAACGATGCACCAGTGACAGTCAGCTGACTAGCCAACTGTCTAGTCGATTTCCACTCATTAATTTTGTCGGAGATATCAAAATTAGCTATATGGAAGTTCTCGTCAGAAATTATATCACTGTTGCTATTGCTCTGAGCGTCGTACAGCAATGTGGCTATTTTTAATAATTCCTTCACAGCGTAGCCATCTGCTTGATACAGTTTCTTTGTATTCAACTTAACATTTGTTTTCAATGCCTATATTAAATCAGTTACGTCTATCAATTCTTAACATAAAGATTGTAAAGTACTTATAATCTTTTCGTAGCTACTTTTCAACGATTCATATTAATATTAACTAAACTTTCTTTGAAACTTTCAAACCTCCCAATGGATGGGTCGAAGCTTTATTCGTACTGTCGCAACTAAAGAAGCCACTTAAGCGTGCCACTTTTTTATCGCGCTCTATGATTCGGAGTAGCGAGTATGCTAGTCTTATTTGTATAAATCTATGTATCGCTGTATGTACGCACAACCGAACTGTTTCAATCTTTCCCTTATTTCTAATTTCCATTCATTACCATGAACTCAGCGACAGCACGTATCAACGCGATACGTCCATCTTCGGTAACATATTCGTCAGGTATGTCAGCATCGGGATCAAATCTTTTCACCAGCCATATGAGAATTTCTGCCACCAATGGGAAAATCGGTGTTCGAAAATTTCCAACTGAAATCAGCCTCGGATAACCCAGTACTCGCATCATTTCGGTAAAATCTGGAAAGGAGTAAGTAACAATTACTATGTCCAATACTAGACTTGCAATGTACATAATGAAAAATAGTTTGTTTACGTACTTCTTAAGTCGCGAAACGACATGTTTCTGAAACATGTAAATTCCACCGAACCAAGGCACGTTTCTTCAGCCTCCCCAGCTATGTTTTCATTCACGCGCGATGCGTTACCAGGGAAACGTGTCCGACTATATACACACATAGTTCGAAGTAAATCTCTTTCAAATCCAAGAACAAGAAATGATCTTTCGCATTTTCTAAGTGTATGGATTTCGTTTCTTAAACGCGATTACTGCTGCAGTGTTTTTTAATGTTACAACGTAAATTTTTCATATAAGAATTATAGAAATCTGATTGAGGGATTGATATTAATTGCAATGGAATAATAGCCACTATAGTTTTGAATTTCAATGGCAATCATATTGCTTTGTAACATTTTTGCGAAAAATTTCAGAGGAAAATTGAAACTATCGATGCCGTAACATAAATTCGAGTATGTTTTACATTATATTCCATTTATTTTAACAGTATATTATTCTATATGTAATGTACAAGTACAATTGCGTAACGAATGTCTAAAGATCATCGCAAGACTGCTTTCTAGTTTGCTTAATCTGAGAATGTTGTCGTTTTTCAACGAGTCTCTTCCTCGCTGCTCTAAATTGTTGCTTCCGCTTCATTTCCAAGGTCTCAGCAGACACCTCTGGAGGAGGCTTTATAGTCTCCCATATCATTGTTCTCAGCTTTCTTAGGGCATCGGCTAAATTCAATTGCTGCGATCTTGTTAACTCCGACTTGATTACTAGATAGCCGTCCTTGTTTAGTTTATTTTTATGCTGCAACAGACGTAACGTCAATGCGCGTAATGCTTCTTCTAATTAACGATAGAAGACTCCGAGTTACCTGTTCTACTATCTTCTCTTTAACTTCTTCCGATAGCCATTTAGCATTTTGTACGTTAAACCTCAAATCTACTTTAGTGTTTACACAATTGACGTGCTGTCCTCCCGCACCGCCGCTACGGCAATACGTTATATCGAGTTCCTCCAAAGGTATATAACCAAGGAATTTGGCCTTTGGATCCTCTGGGGTCTGAAAAGATTTAGCATTGTAACTATTACCATTATAGAAGCTTGTTTATCAAAATTCACCGCAATTATAAAATACCAGCTGAAGTCACGATTATCATTTCATTCTCCTTCGAACGAAACAATTCCGCGATAAATGCTCATAAAATGCCCTGCTACAAACCAGCAATATAAATTACAGGATCGAGAAATGTGTTGTTTAAACACTTGCTCTCTGTTTCTCGGATGGGGTAAACAATAACAAACTTACGAAAGTTGGCGTGTAGATTTTAAGGTTACTCGTTGGGTATAGCTTGTCAAGGGAGAAGGCACTTTTGTAGGCAAGCGCCCTTCCAAGAAGGCAAAACTGACTTTGCTGCGTTACATTATTCTTTAAAACTTTAAGGCATCGTCTGCCGACAACATTCATCTTGTCTCTTCTTGTCTCCTCGAGTCGTGCAACTTCAGTTTTCAAACATAACCTATACCGTAGTAATAACAAACTTCTTGCCTGAACGTCGCCGCTGATGTTCGACTTTCGAGGATCGAAAGCTTTCGAAAGAATTTGTATCGATATTTTAAATTAGATTTGGTCGTTTCCCGTAGTCAAGCAGGAAAAGTGGACGTGATTTTTGCTCGTGATTTTAAATCGCTTTAATCGTTACTTGGCGCGGGAAGTGTGCAATAATTGATTGGTACTGCGAACAGATCTCACCACGATGGAGACGACGCGACAGTTTCACGTGAGTAATGAAAAGTTTGTTGAATTACTCAAGCAAACAATTGCTTGCGTGTGATTCTTTTATGTGTCGCCATTTTCACATGTAGAGTAAGTCACTCTTTCCATCAGGAAGCAGATTTTACGTCTCGACGTAGTATTTATTATAATCGTTTATTAAATGTTCTTAAACTATCCCGAGTAACTTGGTCGCTGTATTATTTTCGCTGTCACGAAGTTTAGGTAATAAAATAGTGCTTATAATGTAAATAATTACATTCATTTAGGAAAATACTGTTACCTTGAATTTAACTATATAGTTATAGCACTTGCATAGGGTGGTATAAAATCTATTGATAGTAGCGAATGCTATTACTCATTGATTATCAGCAATTCCAATTTGTATATGATGTTTTAGACTAAACTTACACAATTAGGCTTTCACTGTTACAAATTGCGTAATATGGAATAACAGGTTTGAGTGACATTAATGAAGTTGCTAGAGCTTATCTAATTAGCTTGTTAATCGAGTGATTTCTCACGAAGAAACGCCTAGAGTACATTTAAAAGTGATTTAAGACCACCTAACTCATTTCGCCCACAGACACTATATATTTACTCCCGTCGTGCGAATGAAATTTTCAATGATTCCTAAATCATTTTAAATTTTTGGCAAAAGCTAACACTGGCAGCTTAAACCTGACTAAAACGAATTTGCATAATTTGTTAAAACTCTTATTTACGTCTGTCGTAAGTCTTAACACGTTCTTCTACGTGACGTAACGCTCTTCAGTGGCAAATAATTATTTCGCGTTGAATTTCGCAGTCGGTGTTAACGACCGTCTCGTAAACCCGCGAATTAACCGATATACATTTTCTTGCGGTTATGCTTTACGGCTATAAGAGCAATAAACTATGCTCGAGGTTGCTTTTGTTTTGCAACGATTTAAAATTAGTGACCTTAGTGATTTTCTTTAAACGCAAGAAAATGTGAAATAAATCTTACGGATTGAAAATATGAAGAAAGGTAAGAAAATTGGGAGAAATGGCAACGAGTACCTACGAATTATAAAATGGCGTAGTTTCGACTATACTATTTAATAATGAAGCTGCTCCAGAGATTAGGAGGGAATCAGGGGCAGATTTAGGAAAATTATGGAGGGGGGGGGGGGCAATTTTGGATAGCGGCAAATTTTGGGGAGCAACAAATTTTGGAGGAGCGACATATTTTGGGAAGCGATAAAGTTTGGAGCTCTGCAAATTTGGGGGAGTGGCAAATTTTTGGGGCGCGAAAAATTGTAAGGAGCTGAAAATTTTGGGAAGCGGAAAATTTTAGGGTGCGACAAATTTTGGGGAGCTGAAAATTTTGAGAAGCGGTACATTTTAGGGGGCAGAACATTTTAGGGAGTGGCAAATTTGGGGTAGTGGTAAATTTTGGGGCGTACAAAATTGCAAGGAGCCAAAAATTTTTGGGGAGTGGAAAATTTTAGGGTGCGACAAATTTTGGGGAGCATCAAATTTTGGGAAGCGGTACATTTTAGGGAGTGGCAAATTTGGGGTAGTGGTAAATTTTGGGGCGCAGAAAATTGTAAGGAGCCAAAAATTTTGGGGAGTGGAAAATTGTAGGGTGCGACAAATTTTGGGGAGCATCAAATTTTGGGAAGCGGTAAATTTTAGGGAGTGGCAAATTTTGGGAACCGGTAAATTTTAGGGAGTGGCAAATTTTGGGAACCGGTAAATTTTAGGGAGTGGCAAATTTTGGGGAGTGGCAAATTTTTGGGAGCGGCAAATTTTGGAAAGCGGTAAATTTTAGGGAGTGGCAAATTTTGGGAACCGGTAAATTTTAGGGAGCAGAAAATTTTAGGGAGTGGCAAATTTTAGGGAGTGGCAAATTTTGGGGAGTGGCAAATTTTTGGGAGCGGCAAATTTTGGAAAGCGCCAAATTTTTGGAATCGACAAATTTTGAGAAGTGGCAAATTTTGTAGAACGATAAATTTTGAGCGAAAGAAATTAGAAAAGATGTAAACAGAAGCTTGAGACCACTTTGAAAACAATTCACTTTTTTCATGTAGCGAATTAGCAATGACTCAGATGTGGGTTGCCATATTGAATTAATTTTGAAATTGTCTCGACTCTGTTGAATTAAAATATTTGATGACATTTCGCGGAAATCTTCAAATCCGCCTCTCTAGGGAATGATTGAACGAGTCAGAATCGACTCGATCAGCGATACTGGAAACGGCAGAGGGTTAAATGTACGCATCGTTGCAGTATATACACAAACTATTGGTGTGACGGCGGTTTTGCAATAGTCCGAAGGATTGCACAAACGCATTCTGGAAAAGACGGTAATAACCAACGAGCGATCTCCCGCAAGGACGCCGAACTTCTTAAAGCCGGCCGTGTTTTCCCTGGCAAAGTACTGTGACAAGGCCGTGGATTTAACTTCTAGCTACATAGTACATACTTGGAATTATAAAGGGGAACAGAAGTAAATGCAATGGAAGAAAGGGAATAAAATTAAATGTAGAGGAAGGAAGGTAATGCAATTAAATCTAAAGGAAGAAAAGGAATCCAGATCGATCTAAACGAAGAAGAGGGGAGAACTAAATCCAAAGGAGAAATAATAAAAAAATTGAATCCAAAGGCAAGAAGGAAGCAGAATTAAATCTAAAGAAAGAAAGGAAACAGAATTAAATCCGAAGGAGAAAAGTGACAATCACCAGAAAACGTATTCATGTACTCACTCCAATGAAGAGTGAATTGTTTAAACATTTTCTAATGAAAAAACTAGATTTAGAATTAGAATTAGAAAGATTTCTCATATGTTTACATTCATATAAGAGAAATCTCATACCTATCTATGATATTGTTAATATTCAGGCATATAATTATTAAGTTGCTTTCCTCCCTTTTCATTGTAGTCGAGTATTTGCATAATAATGATTTTACTCCACTATAGCAATTTTCCTAAATGAGACATTTGCATTTACTTAACATGTATCGAAGAAGGAAAGGGACGTAATTTTTATGCATTTTGACACTTAATTGTAGTGCATTCACAAAATATACAATGTTATGATAGGATATTTAAAGCAAATGTAGAAATGTGAATTATTATATTATATAGCAAAATCAATGCAAAATAAAACTAATTTTACTCATTAACAACCACTATCCGATATTAAGGCGGTGTTAAATATTTTGTAAGAAACTAAATAGGTACATAAAAAAAATTTAAGTTAGACGATTTTATTTAATTTGATCAGAAATGCACTAAAAACTAAAAAATAATAATTATAAAATAATGTAGGCAACGTATCGACTTTCTGTCGTTTTCGAGAAAAACCGAAGAGGTTTTTTTTAAAAAAATTTGTGTTGTCATCCTAACTAGATACGTAAGCCTGTAAAGTTTCAAGTCTATTGGATTGGTGGAGGGGTGTAAAAAGTTGAGTTACAAGATTTTAACTAAACAAACGGACAGAGTAGCGAAGCTGAATAAAATCGTTTAAAAAGAATAGGGGAAATACTTTTTCTCTTTTCTGAAGTCAATGGTCTGCGCAGAGCAAATATTGTGACAAGGCAGCCACTGATTTACGCTTTGTTGCCCGTCGCGAAAAAACTACCGATAAATAAATCATAAAATCGACGACTGCCCTGTCGATTACGTCTGGCAGAACAATTCTCCTCGACACGGTTCTTCTATGAGCCATATCCGCGCAATCGGCTTTTGCGAAAGAGATTCTATCCAGAAACAAGTCCTGCTTGCTTCGTCCTGCGCCGTGCATCAATCCTAAATTTTTCATAATCGAACCACTATAATAATTCGGTTTATCAAAAACTTACGCGAGTATCTGAAAAATCAGGCCTAATATAGCGATGGATTTTCCACTCAAGAACAACAAATAGTTTCTCCTTCAAATAACTTTTAATCTCAGTAAATCTCCATTCATCTAAATTCAAATCACCTCGTCGGTAAGAGAAAGTATTTAATAAACGATCCCTAAAAGCAACCCTTTGAATTATTCGGAATTTACTCCTCCCCTACCAAATAAAAAATAGAAATTTTCATAGACATTGCACATAAAAAAGTTCTACGCTTCCCCCTCCCCAATATCCACCCGCAAATTCTACCAAACACGCGATACACTTTCGTTAAAACCTATCGTCGCCGAAACAGAAGAACGCGATTTCGACAAAAAATTCTTTCCGCCCCCCGCGTTCCTCCCGAGATTTCTCAAACTTTCATCGCCGTCCGAAATAAAGCACGCCGAATTTTGGTGGCACTGGCACGGAGCTGAGAAATCGCCGATGCTCGCGGCATTACCGTAGCGAAATCTGTTCTTCGGTGAGGCATCGCGCGGTAATTCGATTCAACGACCCGCCGCTTTCGAGCGACGATGACGAAAACGACTCGTGACTATGAGTCCGCGCGGCTGTTGCAGCATTGACACAAAATCGTAATTATCGTAATGGAAGGTATTACACGGCTGATGTGCTTTTATATAACGTTCGATTTTTCAAGCACGCCCGTGACGTAACGCCGGCAGGCGCTGGACTTACCTGCAAAGCGCCTCGCAGCCGTTAGATAACGGTCGCAGCGCGGACACGTACGCCCTTTTTCGAGCGTTCGTCATCCCGCGGAACGGTGGATCACCGCCGACGAAGGTGAAGACGTCCAAGAGGCGAAAGAGGAGCACGGAGAACGAACTGGGGGGGTAGGGAAGATGGCGAAGAAGAGGGATTGCACAATATAGCGCGTGATCGCAGCTTGGTGGAACGCGCGCGCATACAAACGCGATTTATCTCTCGCGTGCCATCGATCTATCCCACAACGGCCGTGTAATCCACGATACGGGTATTCAATTAAAGTATTATTACGGCACGCGAGCCTGTATCGACGAGATTTTTCGATGCAGCCTCTCTCAAATTGCACGGTTTATTTATAGATACATAAATAAGGGCTTCACCCTCTATAAACGAAATTTTTTAGAACGTTGGTGGATATTAAAGATCGTACGCGAATTAGTAGGTACTGCTTAATTCGGTTTCATATACACTTGCTTGGAAAATTAAGGGTTGCGATTCTTGTGTTGGTTGTAATGTAATTAGTTGAATATGAATCTTTGGGGAATTATCACGTAGAACGGCGCAGGACGGGGAGGGGATGGGGACCCTGGCATCCCCAAAGGGAGAGGGAAAAGGAGATTAATCCCTAGCAGCACAAAATATTGGTTAAATATTTTTTCCAAATATTAAAAAAATATTTTTTTAGCCACACTTTTTAATATGAAAGAAATGTTGATTCCAAATATTATATACGCATACTGAAAATGTGAAATAAAGGTTTAGAAAATATGAAACATTCGGAAAAGAATGTTTTCTTTTTACCATTCAATAAGTATTTATTTTATATTTGAAAGGGGATGTTTTTTTCATAATATAAAATGAATATTTCCCGAACATTCGGAAAAAATGTATTGTTTCAAACAGTAAATAAATATTTACTTTATATTTGAAAAAAGAATATTTTTTTCATAATATAAAGTGAATATTTCCAGCATATTTGGAAAATATATTTTCTTCTTAATCTAGAATAAATATTGTATGTATGTTTAAATATCAAAAAGAGATTGAACCTCTTTTTAATATTGGATGTATGAGCATTCAATATTTTGTGCTACTAGGGATGTAACCACGACTGAAGTAATTTAAAATGTTTGCAAAGAGAAAGGAAAACTGGATTTTATTCTTTAAATAAATTTCTATGATCACCTAATGAATTTTATTGAATTTGCATTAAAAATATTTTTATCCGTTCAACTTGGTTTCCCTCGAGATTAAAACCTGATATATATTTTTGCAAAATTAAGATCATACTTCAGGGAGTAGGTATCTTTATGGTATTTCTGTTTTACTTTTATTTATGGTATTGGAAGCCCTTCTCTCTGTGGTGGAAAACGGTCTGTTTTACAACTTTTTCCAAAGTTTCTGGCTCTTCAGGTTCCTTCTGAGTTTGTAAAATTGACACAATTGTGTGTCACTGTTGTTTCAGCTGCTGACAGCGTTTGTTAATCAACTGACAGACTTTAGATCGCCTTGTTAACTGAAAAGTCACGGAAATGAAGTAATTCCACTCGCACGAAAGGAATAAATAATGTGTCAGGACATTTATTGCATTTACTTTGGATATGACGAATTATTATTTCGCTTATAATAAGAATTCAGCTGTCATGGCCCTTTGTACGAAATTCTGGCTAGTGTCCCTTATATTTCCAGCGAAATTTTTGTAACATTTTCTAACCAAGTGTGGAGAGTACAAGAATGAGTAGCAAAAAGTTTGAAAGAGCATGGTCAGTAATTGAAGCGTTAAATGGCGTAACTACTCACATCTCTGAAGTTCTCCTTCCAACTTCTGCTTCTACGAACTTGCAATTACGAGAACAGGTTGCCCAACGTAAAGTAATAACATTATTATAAAGCTGCGTTCGTAATAACATACAGCGTGGGCAGAGCGTGTACATGGGTAAATAATATAATTATAATAGCATAGCGGGTCGCAAATATTGATCTTAATACGGCGTTCCTACTCGTTGGACGTAGCCATGCATTACGTTTATCCTTTAGAGTCTACTAGGGTGTACGTCTCTAGCGAGGTATGCGAACGACGCGTGATCTTTGGTCTTTCTAAAGGCATCGGGTTTTCCCACAAAATTATTTTAATGAAGGAGTACGATCTCCACGGGAACAGCCTATCGAGAAAGTCAGCGAAAGTCGAATTCTATTTTGCTCTCGCATACTTCGGGAGCATCGTATTGCGTTTAATTGGGTTTTAAAATTCGCAAACCTTTCCGCGACGTTTGGCCGGTCGATGTGACTTTCCAAAATGATGGATGTAAATAGCTTATTAATATTACCTTTGATACTATCGCCTTCGAGCAAATCTGGGTAAAGTTAAAGTAGGAAGAAGTTCAGATTGATGCCACTCCAATGTAAATTGAAATACTCCAGTCAGGAATTATTTATTCATCGTTAATTTTGATTATTAGTTTAAATCAGATTCCGCGTAACAGTCTTCCTGATTCACCTATCATTTTCCGCCAAATATATGTACGTCTATGAAAAACGAGCAGATTAGAGTAAACTGTTACGCGTATATATAGACATCTATAAAGAAAGGATTAAGAGAATCCGTGAATAGAAGGAGAATGGAATTCAGATGAACATGTTCGGCGAAGAATAATGCAGGTGCCAGCACGGGAGATAGATCTTCTACGGGGGAAAACGGAAAATGATCGCTAATGATCCCCTTCGCGATGTTCCTCTTCATTACGCGTACACTCGACCGAGACGTATTCCGCTCGGATGCACCGGTATTTTGCTGTTTTCGTAATAAATTATGCAGGCATAGATGTGGCTCACGTGTTCTGCACGCGGAACCGGATCTGAATTATTCTCTTCGCCCGAAGGGAACACGACAGCGCCATGGAGAACTTAATCATTCCCTCTCTGGGAAGAAAAGACCACCGGCGGGAAAGTTCGTTCGAAGGGGGAAAGAGGAAAAACCCGCCGGTGATACCAGCGCGATGATGAACTTATAATTAGCCGTTTTTTTTCCGGGAGCTACGAAAAATCATGGTTTTATCCCATCGATACGGGAATACGACGTGCGCTTTTCATCCTTTCGTTCGTCTCACGCGTGTTGCGGAAATAGAATTGGCTATCATCTAACTCGGGTAACACCCTGCAAGTGTCGCGCGTGGATTTTAATGTAACTTGCTGGGTAGACGGAGAAGCAAAAAAATATTTAATCGTTGCTTGGCCTTTTCTGTAGACACGTAATTGTTTATGAGTTATTCAACAATAAAGATGGCGAAGTACTTGGTACTTCGCTCAAGTGCCTGTGACGCGAACTTTCTTTCCAGCAAGACGATACAGGCTAGTGGATGGGGTCGATGTATTTTGTGATTTAGAAATCTTGAGTTCGGAGTTCGCTTTAGCACGCCATTACTTTTTTATTTTGCTTCATTTGAATTTTTATTGTGAATGGTGTCTTATGATGATTTCTTTCGCATTTAAGGGGCCATTCCGATTAGACGGGTTGAAAAAGAAGAATTTTTTTAAAACATTTTTCGAAAGTACATATCCCGAAGAATGTACTGTTTTTTCATGGAAAATTACGATTATTTTAGCTTCTATAGAGGCATTTTGAAAGCGTTTTTCTTGAAACGTCATTTTTTCATACCCCGAAGATAAATTCTGAAAATCTATCGAACCGATTGCTTTAGAAATTTGACTGCTTATTCTGCACGCCTATGACTCTCGCAGGGACTACACCCAAGTATTTTCATCGAGTGTAACCTACTCTTAAAATCGAAAATAGCAAAGGAGAAAAAGTCGAAAAACATTTTTCTTGCATTTTGCCCGCCATTTTGCTAATTTCGAAGATAAATCGCTAATTATAGTCCGAACGATAGCGACAGCCATACTGATGAAGAATCTATTTGGATCATTGGATTCAGATAAGCCTAACAGCTGAAATCGCTTTCACGAGCGAGGCATGAATTTTAAAACATGTCATCACGACCGCTTTGCGAAAACATTTTAAAAGCAATAATTTGATTACTTCTATATTTTTTATTTACTGTAGAAATGTAGTTCAATAAATAGAAAATAGTTTTATTCCATTACTATAATTATTTTCGTCGCAATAAATTCTTGAAAATCGCTGAATTTATCGGCGCGCTAACCGGAATCACCCCTTACACTGCGAAGAAAAATTGAGAAGAGAGAAACATTCATACATTTTGCTGTGTGAGTCTTTGTTACGCGATCTTTATTATTAAATATCTTGTGAACTATTAAGTGAATTATTTCCAAATCCTTTTTATTTCTTTACTTATAAAATACGGTATCTCGCAGTTCGCTGATTCGAAGGTGAGGCAAATCAGTCACCGCTGCCAAACTCGATCAATGGAATTGTTGTTGCCTTCGGCAAGCACCTGTAATAGTTTGTTCGCGCAGGATGCTCGAATGCGGACACTTATCTAGCGGATTTGCATCTGTAACTTGACTCGAGATCCTGGAAAGCGCATTTCAATTGACGCTCGGTTTACGTAATTATTTTTTATCTAATTCACGCATGATTAATGTTCAGCGATTACGTTGACGTAGAGGAACTCTGTTTGTCCGTGAACTTCAACAGCTGATCGCGCGAAGCTTTGCAGCATTTTTGAAAGTGTTTTATCGTATCCTTGATGGGAACTTTGCAAACATTTGCGACAGAGGTTCGTGGTTGCATTCCTCTTTATAGATCTTGCGATCTCGGACAGGGGCGGATTTTGAAATCTAGCGCCCCTAAACTAACAAGCGTCTGCCAGCCTCTCCCCGAAATCGCATCAAATATTTTAATTCAACAGAGTCGAGACAATTTCAAAATTAAATCAATATAGCTACTCACGCGTGAGTTTTTGCTAATTCGCTACATGAAAAAAGTGAATTGTTTTTAAAGTTGTCTCAAGCCCTTGCGTTTAAATATTTTCCAATTTCTTTCACTCAAAATTTATCGCTCCCTCAAATTTGCTGCTGCCAAAAATTTGCCCCCCTCAAAATTGTCACTCCCCAAAATAAGTCACACTCCAAAATTGCTGCCCCCGACAATTTGCCACCCAATTACGACAATGTTGTAACAAATAGAAGTTGATACACTTCTTTCTTTCATTTTATGAATTCCATTATAGCTACTCAACTTTTTACCCTTCATTCTAAAAGATTTTATATCGACACGTAAAAGACCAAAGACAAACTGCAGTGTTCTGTGTTAAAATCGTAGAACATTTAATAGTAATAACGTAGAGGGATGAATATTTTCCGAGGTTGAAACTAAAATGTCGCAGAATAAGGGAGAAATATTGAAGAAGTATGACGCACAAGTTTTGACCGTGAAAATCTATGTCAAAGTTAACATTTTCGAAAAAAATTGCGGTTTTTCTATTATATTGTTGTGGTTAAAGTTATCCTTTGACTGTCATACATCATTTCCTACAGATAATAATGCGCTGACTTCAAATCTGGCCGCAGAATTTGTCTTGCCCTTCAGGATTGTTTGACATAGATTTTCAAAGTCAGAACTTGTTTCTCATTCTTTTTTAATATTTCTCCCTTATTCTGCAGCATCTTAGTTTCAACGTCGAAACAGATTCCTCCCTCTATCTCGTTTCTATCGAATGTTCTACGATTTCGGCACAAAAAGGTGCAGTTTGTCAATTGCTACGAACAAGTGTGAACTGCTTCATTGCAAAACAGGGAAACGATATTTTTTAAGTTGAGATGTACGCCCGCGTCGAAACGCGTGTAGGAAATCCCACCTTTACTAGTCAGGCCGGGGATCCAGCTGAAAGCTAAGCAACGCTATGCTCAGTTTTAAACAATTAGCTTCAATACCTACATCCTTATGGTTCTCGGCGCGTCGAACGCGTGCAGGAAAATGATGTGACGTCGAATAAAGTTAAAAATTAAAAGTTGAAGTTGAAGTTGAAAAATTTATTCGACGCTGAAGCTTAAACGCCCGACGAATAAAACAAAATAACTTTATTCCTCTAATAATTTAAAGTTAAAGTAACTTTTATCTGATCCGTTATTTAAATAATTTTTCATTTAGTTAATACCCAACCCTGCTTATGGAACCCTTACCACCTAAAGGTAACCTAAGCTGCTTATGTTTTTTTTATGTTTTATTGCACAGTCGGAGACAGCATAGCATAGAATAACATAGCGTAGCATAGCTTAGCATAGCTTTGCTTAGCTCTCGGGTGGATCCCCGGCTTCACACTGACGGCACTGAACTGATACGTGCGAAGCCGCCTTAAATCCTGGAAGCAACAATCGCTACAGCGTTTTCTCTCTCGTAGATGCTCCACGGGAAACGTATGGCGGCAGAATACATATCGTTGGGTTATTTTTTAAACGGTAAACTATAATCGTTGCAGCGTTACTTTCTCCTACAATGGCCGGACGAACGTTTATACTTAAAGAGAATTCGTGAGACGCGTATAAAGGAGGCCCGATAGCGCGGCTCCGACAAATAGGCGTGTATTCGGGATTTCTGTGCCTAGAATGCAAGTCTGCAATGAATTTACCGATCCAGGGCACGTATACACGTAGAAAATTCAATTTTTCCTTTGTCGCCTGCTTTTATGCCGCTCGATTTCGCAAGAACTCGCTCCACCCGGTAGCTGTAAATTCGTCGACGCTAAAATGATATTCGGTTCGAATTGTGGTTCAATCCGAATTTCAGGGTCAGACGTTTAGAAATCCTTTTTGGGACGAGAAAAACTGGTTCGTGGAATGGTCTCCCGTCGCGCGGCCGCGTGTCTGCGGGCTTGCGAGTCTGCTCAACTTCGCATTCGACAGACGAATCGCGAGTTAAACGATTCTCTTGTTATATAATGTCTGCCGAGAGTGCAAATGCGGTAGACTTCTTTATAGGTCACTAGGTGAAGTTCGAAGTGTAGGAATAACCGGAGATTCACATTTTTGTAGGGCTTGGTTCGAGCGTAGTTATTTAACCCCCTAAGACCCACCTTCGTAATATTATTTTTCTTGCGAATAGTCTGAAAATTCCATCTCCGAAATATAACGTCCCTTAGAATAAAAAACAAACGCTTCTTTCGAAAAACAGTGTTTCATCCCAGTTTATGAAGATTTGTACAGTAAAATAGAAACAGTAAAAAAGGCTGTAAGTTTTTAAAAGGCAAACTTTTAGAATTTACTCCAATTTTTCTTTCTTTCCCATTCTATTGTGCTTTCTTACATCGGGGTCTATTGTAATTAGAAATTGTAACATGAATTCTTGTGTGAACTGCAGGCATCGCACATAAAGGAACGAAAATGTGAGTTAGTGGCGTAGAAGGAAAGGAATTTCTAAGTTTCTAGTATGCAGCTTACGTCACATGCTAACAGGAAACATTTCTTCGGGACTCGATAATTTATTTTTTAGGATCGGGGGTGAATCACGTAACGATGTATACATAACTTTACCCACGTTTCCTATTTGTTGCTTCGTGTAACGGTTGTTGGCAGGAAAAAATTTTCAATATTATTTTTATCCTGACCATTTTACCAGTCTATTCTAATATACATATTTCTAATTGCAAGCCTCTGGCGCAAATAACTTTCGCGGAGGAAGGTTTGTGGCACCAATCACCGTACACGTGGAAACGTTTCATTAAACGGTCGTGTATTTATTAATTTCGTCGTGGTACAAATAACAATACGTAATTAAATGTTTCAATTATAATGAATTTGGGTAAAAGTGTTTTCCGTTTGCATTGGTTTTGCCAGTGTGTGTTATAGCAGAATTTTGATTATTTACATGGTTAGACATACTAAAATATTTTTTAGCCAGTTTTTACTATACGACAATGTGTAAGTCAAGTTATAAGTTCATTTTTAAACTTTAAACTTGTCTGAGTTCATTTTTAAACTTTAAACTTGTTTGAGTTCATTTTTACAGTTTAAACTTGTTTCAGTTCATTTTTAAACTTTAAACTTGTTTAAGTTCATTTTTAACCTTTAAACTTGTTTAGGTTCATTTTTAACCTTTAAACTTGTTTGAGTTCATTTTTAACCTTTAAACTTGTTTGAGTTCATTTTTAAACTTCAAACTTGTTTGAGTTCATTTTTACAGTTTAAACTTGTTTCAGTTCATTTTTAAACTTTAAACTTGTTTAAGTTCATTTTTAACCTTTAAACTTGTTTAGGTTCATTTTTAACCTTTAAACTTGTTTGAGTTCATTTTTAACCTTTAAACTTGTTTGAGTTCATTTTTAAACTTCAAACTTGTTTGAGTTTATTTTTAAACTTTAAACTTGTTTGAGTTCATTTTTAAACTTTGAACTTGTTTAAGTTCATTTTTAAACTTTAAACTTGTTTGAGTTCATTTTTAAACTTTAAACTTGTTTGAGTTCATTTTTAAACTTTAAACTTGTTTGAGTTCATTTTTAAACTTTATACTTGTTTGAGTTCATTTTTAAACTTTAAACTTGTTTGAGTTCATTTTTAAACTTTAAACTTGTTTAAGTTCATTTTTAAATTTTAAACTTGTTTGAGTTCGTTTTTAAACTTTAAACTTGTTAAGAGCATTTTTAACCTTTAAACTTGTTTAAGTTCATTTTTAAACTTTAAACTTGTTTAAGATCATTTTTAAACTTTAAACTTGTTTGAGTTCATTTTTAAACTTTAAACTTGTTTAAGTTCATTTTTAAATTTTAAACTTGTTTGAGTTCGTTTTTAAACTTTAAACTTGTTAAGAGCATTTTTAACCTTTAAACTTGTTTAAGTTCATTTTTAAACTTTAAACTTGTTTAAGATCATTTTTAAACTTTCAACTTGTCTCAATAAAATTCTGCAATGTTTCATTTTCTATTAATTTTTCCCCTATATTAAAAACTGTCCAGTACGTCAGCAATTCGACAAATATTATTTATAAATTTTTGGCACGCGCAGATAAAAAGGTTCGCTACCACTGTGCTATAGTATCAACGAGGTGTGCATTTCTTAGATTTCCTTGAGGTTGGTGGCTAAAAAAATGCCAAGTACGTGATTAAACGTAACCAGAACCACTTTGGGAACGCGTAACCGAGGAATCGTAAAGGAATTCAATTTTTTCCTAATACCCAAGATTGCTGAGAATATTTCAAGTTCAACAAACTCAAATACTACTTGTTGAAACAATTGCTAAACAATTTACTGTACTTTCAGGAGAATTGTGTATGCACTTTGTACACGCATATTGCAATTCCTGTCTGCTTATAACCGCCTCCTTCGAATTCCTAGAGCAGAGGTATTACGAAAAAATTCTTGTGACCCTCGAACGAATTTCGAAATCTTTGTTCCGTCTTGCTCGTTCCGTTGGGCTAGCCTCATAGCCTCTGTCAGGCTTGATTCTTGGATTCTTGACGAGTGTCGTCGCCCATCGTCCACTCGAAATTTACGCGCACCGAGACCGTGACCTGGCTTAACGAATCGTTTGCAATCGTTTCTAGATTTCCACATGATTAGAATTATCGAATAGTCGCACGACCTTCGATACGTCGTTATTCATTTTCGTCGAGTGAAACTTGTTCTAGCCTTTTCGACGTAGTTTCAGTGTTTTGAAAAACCAGTGAGAACAAAATTAATAACTCGACATGATTTAATTATTAAGTCGGTGCAAAAGTTCGTTCGTTTACTGTTGGATGATGTTTGGTGTACGGAAATGTCTTTTTACTACACCCATTTATAACTTTATGAGAAACGTGGCAAAAGATGATAGATAGCCACAGAAAATATTTTGATTAAAAAAAAATATAATATATTTTTACTTTTAATGAAGACTTTGTGTCAATAAAGTGAACGAACTTTTTCGAAGACCTAGTAATACGGCAATTTTTTTATTTCGTGTACATATGGAACGAAAGTACGTAGAATCATTGAAACTTCTACTTTTCTATTCAAGAAATAGCTAATCGCGTGCAAAAGCAAAGAGTCTGCCTGTAAACGACGGAAGGTCAGTTTCTAATTTCTTCGACTTCAATTCTCTCTCGCCGTTGCGCTGCTATGATTAACGTGCCCGTTTGTTAGATCAAATCAAGCTCTCTGTTGATGTATAAGGTAGCAAGGTCGCAAATCTCGCAGCAGGAACGATGAAATCTCAGACACAGCTTCAGGCAACCTCAACCCTGATTACTCCGTGTCCTTTATGCTTGAAGCAGTCACATCCGAAATTGAACACTCTAGTGAATAATGTAGACATTAGAAAAATTCCTTTCTCCATTTATTGGAAACTACGTCAATTGTAGGATTCTTGTATGACTTCAAATGAAGGGTAAGGAGGAAAACCGGGAATGTCACAAAACAGTTGTATCGAGATCATTTTTACTACTTTAGTCCACCAGTAAAGAAACAAGGTTCAATGAATTTATCTGCATTCTTCGTAACACGAAGCTTATACCTAAATTAGGCATTAGAAAGAAGTAAGAGAGAAAATAATAAATGTTTTACATTATTTTAATATTCTTTTAACACAGCACAATATTCAAACATAATAAGAAAATTCCACTTCTACTATTATCAAAACCGCTGTCTCATAAAATCGCTGAGTCTCAAGATCGTTAAATTTTTTTAAGACCATGAGGTGTTCATATTTTGCTTTTGAAATAGGCTAGAGTTCTTTGTATGCTCTGTTAGGAAGTTCGAACTCTCCTTTTTTTCAATTACTGTCTCGTCTTCTTTTTGTTTTTATGTTGATGAGGGTATTCAACCAACCAGCCATTGTAGATAGTTAGATAAAAAATATCACTTAATATTCGCGTTTCCTTCATCTACTGAACGGGGAATGTTTACATCTGTTTACAATTTTTTTTCGCACCAAAGATCTCCATTCCCTTATCACAATTTCTTGTCTTACCTTGACGAGAGGAGCTTAGGCAGAAAGGGGAGACATTCTGTTTGTTTTCCAGTGCAGAGTATTTCTTGTTTTTAACCAGTGTATACCAAATCTTTAACTTTATCTTAGGGGGACATTTGAACTTGGACGAATAAAAATTTTCCGTTGCTTCCCCTCTCTTTTCAAGTGTAACACGTCAGAAAACAGTTTCACTACGAAATTCTACATTTGTTGTAAAATCAAAATAGAGTATGGATTCAGTTCCAAACCAGCTGAATCTTAATCGATCTGTACTTCCCAACATTGAAGCGACATTACCAAAACTTCTCAATTCATTTACGCGGGCTGGCGTCGGCGTGTTTTCACGCACAGGCACTTGCATTCTATGCTAGCCATGTGTCGGTGTGCTTTCACGTCGATATTTTATGAAAAGCTTCGAAACTATTCTCCAAGAGTCACCGAATATTTACTTTGAAAGCAACCGAAGCTTGGAGTTTGCTTCGTACTTTTTATACAAAACATTTCTCGCGGAAGCGATCGCTGAAAAGAACTTGCCACCTTAACCATTTCGCTGCGTATTTAAATTATCGGGCGATTCTTGAAAAGTGTCAATTTTACATCAATAAAAAAGGTTTTAATAATCAACTATTTTTGCATTTTACATGTTTATCGCAGTACGAGAGGATACATTTTTTAGGGTTAAAGGGTTAAAGGGTCATTTTTCAAAATCCTACGCCACTCAAGCTGTTAATGAAAGCGGAAGTAATCGAGAACCTTTCATATTATTCTAGTTGCATTACTCGTTAGCGAGCAATATTCCGTCAATGTTAAGATCAGAGATCCAATGCGGTTTCAGACAGTTTTAACCATAATTGGCCTTCGTTCTCCGTCACTGGGTGTAAAGTCTCGAACAATCTATGCTTTACTCAGTTGGGAATAAATTTATCGAGAAGTGTTTGTTACTCAGCAATCAGGTACACTGGCGTTAGTCATCCGTTCGTTGAACAATTTATTCGATCTACCGTTTGCTGTTTGTCGATTGATCGATCCGGCAATTTTATATATATGGCATTCTAATTATCGGTGGAAACACCTGCGTTTTCCCACTTGGAGATCTAAGTACAGGCAGCTTCGTGTACAAGGTTGCAGGTATACATCAGAAAAGTGTATCCATGAAATGGGTGACCCTGCCTGTAAAATTGACACAGCCACGTCAGAATTTCATAATTGCACGTTTCGTTCAATGCATTCTCCTGCTTAGTAAAATGCTGGATGCATTGCAGTCACTTTCCTTGAAGCAGCAAATTTGAAACATCAGTTGTTAATTTAAAATCGATTTGATTATATGCTCGATTCGATTAGATGAACCAAATGGGGCTGGTCAGATTTTGGAGTAGTTTTAATATTATATATTATTAGCATATTTGTTGGAAGCACCACAGCGATCCGGGATAGGGATTGTCAATTTACCGACTGTTTCAATTACCAGTAATTAGGTACAATTTTCAATCACAACCGGTTTACTGTTTTTTTTTTTTTTTTTAAGGTGTTGAAAACGTAAGAGTAAATATTACAAAAACATTTCGTTTAAATCTAATCGAGCATTATCAAAAATATATGCAATTAAAACAGAAAATACTGGTCGTTAAATATCAATCTTCACCACGAAAACAATGCAAAGAATCTTAACTTACATATATACTTAAATATTTTTTAGATTCTACACTTGTTGCCTGTTGGTCGGGTAATTATTAGCCATCCTATGCTATTTGTATACGTATATTTTCCCCTTACTGTTTCTTCTTGAAAATACGTCAGTTCATTTCTTTTTTGACGACTTCATTCTGATTTTTAGTTTTCTTTTGAATCAGTGTTGATTTTTCACGAGATACTTCGGTTTTCGTCTTTATTAGTAATTGAAGTTTCTCTTTTTATTGATAACGTAGTAAATGTCGAAGGAATTATTGAACACACATACGCGCCGTATTTTTATACCTAATTTATCGAATTCTCGCGATTTACCAATATTACAAACCTTAGTCCAAGATGCTGAATTAGACTTACCTAATATAATATTTCAGCGGCATCTGAATATCTTTTGTTCGATGATAAAGTGTTAGACATTTTGCAAGATAAAGTAAGGTGAACCTTCAATCAGGTATTTTCAGCAGTTTATTACACGATGTGTGCACAATAGTCGAACTTTGAATAGCTACAAAACACCACTGATTAAAGCAAATAAAAATATCGAAATGAATACAAATCCCAGGTAGTTGAAATCATCTGGGAATTACAAAATTCCCGTCGCAATGAGTGCCAGGATCCCTGCACTGTTTCCGACACTCGGCATACTTGTGCCGCTTTTGTGTAACACCCGTAATGCTAAAGTGTTTCGCACACAGACGGCATTAACACTATATCCGTCAAAAACCCGCAGAAGCAGAACGGCCGGCTCAAAGGGAATTACATTTAATCGCAAGTTTCTCGAATTAGAATGGTCGAAAGATGAAGGACACGGATAGTTTAAACTCGTACGTCTGCCATTTTGGCGAAGGATAAACGCGTAATTAATTGTAATTAAGAATAGTCGTCGTTTTAATTTTAATGAGCCATAAGGCTGCGACACCATTCTGTTTACGACCCCAGGTACAGACAGCTCGAGTCTCGTTAACGAGTCAATGTAACAGAGAAATAAAAATAAAAATTCTACGAAAAGTGAAAGTGATAAAAGTCCCCGAAAGCGGCGGGGTTAGGAAATTGTCTGGTACGAAGTTCGAAGTACAGCGTGGATCTTCGTTGCAGCCGACGACGAAATCTTTTTAAATGTCAGAAATACGTTGTGCGGTAGCGGGCTCTTGAACTGTTGCACAAGAGACCGTGCGCCTTCGTTACGGAGACAATGATCAACAGAGGGATTCATTTTCAAGGGAATGAAGCTGTTTCGTATCTGTGTAGTCAGCTTGGAACAAGAATATTTAGCGTGTAGAATCTACACTGCAGATATTCACTCCCACATCATTTACTGTTAGTATTCGGAAGATTGCAGTCTAGAGTAGCAAATTTTGAGGAGCGGAAATTTGGGGGCGGTAAATTTGGGGGGGCGGTAAAGTTTGGGCAGCGACAAATTTCGCGCGAAAGAAATTGGGAAACTGTACAGCCAGATGCTTGAGACAACTTTGAAAACAATTCACTTCTGTTTCATATAGAAAATTAGCAATAACTCGTATGGGAGTTGCCATATTTAAATTAAAATATTTGATGATATTTCGCGGAAAGTACCAACTACTTTATCAGTCACGTATTCGTGAAGATTGTTTCATGAGACGTGGATTTGGGGGTGGCGTAATAAATATTTCCAGCACCGCAGTTAGATTCAATTAAAAGGACTGCTTTATCACTTCGCATCGAAGGCTTAAAGAAACAAGATCACGATTTAATTGAATACTCGCAGGATTTGGTGCTGGGAATAAGAATGAAAGGAAATAGTGAAACACGCCGAGGATGAATGGACAGCGATAGTTGGCGTAGTTTCTTCAGAAGCGAATACCAATGAAGAAGCAGGTTGTGCGATTGCTCTAGTTTCTGTTGCACAAATAAATCAGACCCCGATGCACCTTCGATTCCCTTAGCTGAACTGGCTGCAATTTAACAGGCAGTGAAATACGCTTTCATTAAAAGGGATAAGGATTACGTTTTCCGCGGAGTCAGAAGTGAATTTCTTGGAACGAATGAATAATTTCTGGCTAATCATTTACTCGTCGGTATTGAAGTTTCGCATCACAGGGAGGTATTAACCTGTTAATTGGGGCACTTCTTGATTAGAAATGTTCCCAGAATATTTAAAAATGATTATAGGCGAATTAACTCATTTCTCCTATAATAAAGGCGATATATTTACCTATTTATATCGTACCTACATTATTCGATCCTATTGTATAAAGATTGAAATTTTTTAATTTCCGCTACGAATCAATTCATCTTACCGATACAGAAGAATTTTTAAACGACCACCGATGGTACACGCAGCATGGAACATTAAACCGACGCGCGCTACGAAAAGTAGCACGTTTCATGTTTTCTACATGCAGCTGTCCGTAAGAAAGAAATGAAACGTGCTACTCTTCGTAACGCGCGTCGAAACCACCAACCGTCAACGCTGCTAATTCAACCACGAGACCGAGCAATTTACCGAAAAATAGAAGACGCAAAATTCATGAACTCACAGTGTGGCAACGTTCCCCTAAAGCAGAGCCGCGTTACTCGTTACCCAGCTAATTAGATGTAATCAGTGGCTGGTTCCCAAGAATGTGTCAAGCCTCGCGGAAAGGGGATCGATGGAGGCGTAGGAACGTTGTGGAAAGCGCAGAATGGACGTCGATTCGCAATAAGTAACCATGGCCGCGGAATTACCTATGTAGTTCGTAAAAGCAGCAAGCGTTTTCGGGCCGTTAATGTCCCCCAGTGTTTCGATCGCAAGTCAAACACGCAGGGACGTGTTCAATGGAATTTCTGGGTATTAAAAGTTGCTGGGTAATAAAAATGCTTAATGCGTAATCCGACAAAATATTGAGAGAAAATTGAAGAAGGTATTACTTAACAGCAATTGATACCGATGGTGCAGAAACAACTGGCAGACATCGAAAGATTTTGAATCTTTAGTTTGTGATTTCCACCACTTTTAACTGTTTTTGTAGCTCATAGCTACGTTAACCGATTTCGATGAAATTTTCAACACGTATACAATTTACTTAAATCTACAAACAGGATTTTCAAATTTTCATTACAGGCTCAGATGAGAAGTTTGAAAATGCGACCGTCACTATTTTCTTCGCTATTCCGACGAATTGCATTTTTTTCAAAACGGCGAAACACATCACCTAGTTGGTAAATTAATCCTTCTAGCTTCTGAACAAACTCAAATTGTTTGGACCAATTTTGAAAAAGTTATTCTGTTTTAAGGGGTATTCTCGCGTAACAGCCTCCGAAATTTATGAATTTTTTTTTAAACTATTGGTAATATTGCATTAAACTCTTTCGGGATATAATGAGGCATCTTTAAGCTTCTCGAATTTGTTTTATGTCGATCCTTCTTATTATTTATTAATTACTGTGGAATCGCGTTAACCTCTTCGACGATGTTGGCGTCAGCTGAAGCACTTGTCAAGATTATCTGATTGCGAAAAGGAGAAAATTTTCTTAAAGGTAAATAATTTACGCTGGGACTGGACTTGAAATTTCAATTTTAGTTTTTACTTATAATACATTTTTCGTCGACAGAAAGAATAATATGAAAAATTTGCCTAAGGAAAGAACTTACTTATTCCTTCAAACGCTATAACTCTTTCAATTTTTCATTTTTTCTCTTCTTTAAAGTGGACCAATCCCAGCGTAAACTATCTAACTTCAAGAAACTTCTATCTTCTCTGCAATCAGATGACTGTGGTAGGTGCTACACATCCCACGAATAAGAGTTACATCGTCGAGGAGGTGGACAAGATTCCACAATAATTAATAAATAATAAGAAGGAGCGGCATAAAAAAATATTTTCTGCAAGTTTAAAGAAAGCTTCCTTATATCCCAAAAGAGTTTAATCCAATATGACCAACAGTTTTTAAAAAAGAAATTCTTAAATACCAGTTACTTTTGGGGCTGTTCGGTGACTTCTTAATTTTTTGATAAAAACCTCGAATTTTTACAGACCATATCAGAGATTTGCGCGAAAATGGCACATATTTTACAAATCCTATAATTTTCCCCAAGTCGATCTGAGCTTCCATTCGTTCGCAATCAGGAAAAAATGAAGAGAAAAAAATATTCGAGAAAAATGCGTTTAAAGTTTCTGGGCAAAGGCGACGCCATAAGTTGCGGCTTCACGTTTTCAGCTGCCAAATCTACGATTTTGCGAATTTTACTATAAACCAAGCGGCATTTTATTCGGAAAAGATAGTACTTTCGGAAAATGCAATGAAAAATCGATTTTTCGACTGCCTAGTCCCCTTAAAACGTGTCCCAATACTTTCGTCCGGCACTGCGGGCACAGTCCTGGATACAAGCAGCAAAGGACACATTTGGAGGCCCCCCACTCTTAAAGGCACCTATTGCACACGACTTGAGTGGGTCTCGGCTTGGTCACTATTTCTCGGCGAGTCACTGTACGCCCTCCCTCGATCATTGAGGACCGATCCTACGGAATGGCTGGAACGCATCTCTCCTGCTCGCCGCGGCCAGAAGCTGGCTGTAACCGGCGAGCAGGCATGATTGCGCAAGGTGGCCGTGTCCCGAGCCTCGTCCGTTGTTGTTGGTGTTGCTCGAGCACCAGCCAGGGGAGCACGCGTTGACTAATGCACGAAGATGCATCTCTCCTGGATTACAACGTCGGCCCCCTAACCGTCGTTCACCGGTGGACGTTATGAAACAAGGATGTCTGTGGCGGAAAGCGGGTCACTGCACGGTTCGTTTATCTTGCGGCTGGTTCCTGGATCGTTTCACCTCGATCAAACTCCGCCTCCCATTTCCCCGATTTCCCGAAAATCGTTCGGCAACGATCGACCGAGATACGGCTCTACGTTGCGGGCGCTGTACACCGCTGCCTTTAACCTTTGTTGCTTTCAACCATCGTGCGGGAGGATCTTGATGTGGTCGCTCTGGGACCGAGTGCTAAGGATGATGGATTTTCACGGGTTCGGGTGATTCGGGGATAGAGATTTTATATAGGGAGGGGATCCGGAAAGATCGTGCGGCTTTCGTAGCTTTGAAACGGCGGCGGCTTGTTTTAATCCTACTGATATAATACATGCGAAAGTGTGGTTGGATGCTTGGATGTTTGTTACTCGATCGCCTCGCAACTACGCAACGGATCCTTCTGAAATTTTGTATATATATAGTTTGGGAGCGGGAATAACATGTAGGGTACTTTTTATCCCGATTTATTAACCGATCTGAACGAAATTTGGTGTAATTAAAACCTAGAAGCTTAAAAATTAGAAATTTCGATGAAATTTCGATATCCGATCCCTTCCCCCTTATTTCACCCTCTTCACAATCCGCGATAATCGAAATTTTACCTGGGCAACGCCTGGTACTTTAAGCTAGTAGGGTCATGAAATGGCTATTAAAACTAATACTGATATTATTTATTCTATCAGAATAGACCTAAGTATATTCAGAATTTTATGCCGATTCAGAAAAACTGATCGATATTTGCTTTAAGAAAACATTTGCTCCCGAGCTTGTTCCTTTTGATGAAAAAAACTGCCCCAGTGTTGATCTTACATCGTCTTCGTTCGTGTATGTTTGTTCAGGTAAATAATTTTCTTCTCCCCCCGTTTGTCGCCCTCTCGCCGGCTTCATAAATCCCCCAGCTCCCAGCCCACTCAAGAAACCAGGGATCAAGCATTTTCAAACGATCCTGCAAGGACAATGAAATATACAGCCGCAAACCGATCGTAATTTCTCGTGCACGCGATTAAATACAGTGCGCAAGGAAAGGTGGCGCACGTGAGATAACCGTCCTTGATACAAGTGCACTTTACGCCGTCGCGAGTCTACACGTCACTGAATTCAGGGAAGGTTCTCTCTTTTCTTTTTTAAAAAAGAAACGTGCCCTTTAGCGCCTCGCGCCGCACGGCCGGCCGAGACGATCGGTTGGGAGATCCTTGCGACTGAAAATAATCCGTGTCCTTGCGAGACACGAACTCGTGACACGCTGGAATAGAGTCCTTTCGAGAAGCTATTGACCCCCTTCCATCCGAAGCGATCGTCCTCGATAGCCACGAGACCTGGACTAAACATTTTCCAATCCCTGCGCTTCTTATACTGTCGCCAGGAACCTCGGGCATGCTAAGCATTCTGTAATCATCGTGCTCGGTGTTACGCGTTCGAGAAGTTCGAGAAGGAATTATTGTACTTACTCGTCCTAATGTGTCCATTGGCGTTCGTTGCACTGGGATTTTTTAAAGGGAGCACCTACGGCGAGCAACGAAAATATTCCGACGCTTTTTAAAATCGCATGACCTTCTTCAAATTAATCCAAGAATATTAATTTGATGTGGAATTTATATATAAATAGGTGCTATCGTTTAGGATCGTTTGTGTCAACTGACTCAAGCGACTCTGTGTTAGCTAAGGGTACTAGATAGTGGTTTTTGTAAAAAAATGAAGCATTTTATTAACATCATAAGGTTTAAAAAAACATGTTTGTTTGGTCAAAAATATTTATTATATATGACGGTAGAGATGGATCAGTAAAGGGGCGCTTTAAAGAAAGTTTCTAGAATCCTTGTAGAAGACACTAAGTGGCAAAATTAGAAAAAACATTTCATCGGAAAATGTATGTGCTAATAGTAATATTATGACATAGACTTTGATTTCTGGCATTTGAATTGCATATTTAATGCTCATTGAATACGAGTTAACTCATTTCGTCCACGATAAATGCGACGCAAGACCTAATATTATATTATTCGTTCGTTTTATCGAACCAAAGTCTTTATTAAAAGTCAAAATACCTATGTTAGATATTTTTTTAATCTTGCCATTTTCCTAATCTTTCGACAATTTTTTGGTAAAAGTGCAAAGAGGTGTTGGGAAAAAAGATATTTCCGTTCACCTAAGATTACTTGACAGTGGGTCAACAAACTTTTGCACTGACTTCATATTTACCGCTTTTGTGCTGGTGAACTTTTGAAATTTCCTCGTCGAAGCAACTCGTTTTCTACAATGCAGAGGAATTTTTAAATCGCGAGTTAACACGTCTTTCCTTCTAACACTTTGAGTGGCGCAACATTTTGATAAATGCACCTTTAAATCGATCTGACCCTTCCAAGCGATCGCTTCTGCGGGAAAATTTTTGCATACCCAGGATTGAATGTGAGGTTTTTTTGAACTTCAGTATAGAAAAATTAAGGTTCGTCCCAAAATAATATAATAATTTTCAATATTGTATTCTTAAAAGAATATAATAGGGAATTAAAATAATATAGGTATATTACGAGCCTGGTTTTTTTGCAAAGTAAAATTTCGAGTCTCTCGGACAATAGTTCCAACGCTCTCCAGAAAACATCAAAACGAAAACACGCTAAAGCCGTGCACTTGCGTTCAAGCATGCTGGCGGCTTTAAAGTGTTACCTAACAAGTTAAATTTGGTAGCCAATAATACGAAACTATGTAAAGTCAGTGAGCAAGTGACAAATATAGAGCAAGTGTGTTGAAGACTGTGGGCGTTGAGAAGACGGCAGGATATTAAGCCGAAGCTATCAATGCACTTCAGCGTAGACATCTATTATGCTTAATGTGATTCGCGTGATTGATATCATAAAATCAGTCACGCTTGAATAATTCCTCCGATCAATATTCATTAAATCCACGCCACGTTGACTGGGTAAACTCGCCCCCTCCCAGTTGCAGTTGCATTCCAGAATAATCCTCTTGTCGTAACGAGATGTAACGCAAGTAGGAGAAAGTTGTTATGCTTTTAGCGCGTATTACCTACCATATTTGACCGCGTCGGCTCGCCAAATCTCTACTCGCGAACGCGTGGGTGGTATTTGTCGCCGATCAGCGTATTTATCAACGAGGGATGCAGAACAGTTGGACGTATAATCGTACTTTACTTTTTATCACTGGACACACCGAAACATCCGGTCGAACGACTTACAATGCTTCGGGAATATATACATGAGTCGGACTGGTTCTACTTATCGAATGTATCTATACTTGAATATTTTAACGAATCAAATATTTGGTGAATATAATTAGAATACTATTTAAATATTCTGCGCAAGCGATCTGGTATATGGATATTTATAGTATTCGAATAGCGCGATTTGGATTGTAAGCTCAAGCTCTTCAAGTTTAACATGCTTTTATTTTAAGTTTATTTTTGGTTATGATATTATAGATGTAATACAGTAGGCACTTTTATTTTAAGGCCTTACATACGGCTAGCAGCGCCAAAAATGCGCTAATAGAAAGATTTTTTTTAGTAGGGATAACAATAGAAATTAATAAAATTGAATAGTACACATTGTTTATTGGTATTTAAGCTTTATAAAACAATTTTGTTCACTTTATTTTTACAAAAGTTACTATATAAAAAAATCACGTGATCCACAACACTAAGAAAAAAAGTTGCTCCACGGTCGGCATGATATCTCCAGTGAATGTTGATCGATTTGCAAAATTCAAAAAAATTCTTGTAAAATAAAGTTGTAGTTATAGTCTGTCGAGCCGGAATTTTGAATTTCGAAAAATTCAGCAATTTATGGCAGTTTAAAAAAAAGTATGCGTTTTACGTCATAAATTGTACACTTTAATTATTTTTATAAAATTTTTAAATCAAAATATCAAAAATCCGGCTCGACAGACTATAACTACAACTTTATTTTACAGGAATTTTTTTGAATTTTGCAAATCGATCAACATTCACTGGAGATATCATGCCGACCGTGGAGCAACTTTTTTTTCTTAGTGTTGGGGATCACGTGATTTTTTATATAGTAACTTTTGTGAAAATAAAGTGAACAAAATTTTTTTATAAAGTTTAAATATCAATAAACAATGTGTACTATTCAATTTTATTAATTTCTATTGTTATCCCTACTAAAAAAAAAATTTTCTTTTAGCGCATTTTTGGCGCTACTAGCCATATGTAAGGCCTTAATATAGAAGAATTAAGGTGTTTGCATTAGATTCACAAGTAGAGTTGTAATCATTATGTTCGAATAATTCAAATAATTTCTAATACGAATCAATTCTTCGAATAATCAGGAGTATTCGAATATTCAAATATTTGAATATTTATTAGATTATTCGAATATTCGTTACAGCTCTATTCACAAGATCATCACAAAATATTATAATAATTTCAAATATTATCTTACTAAAAGGATATAATAGGGAATTAAAATAATATAGACTTATATGCATAAATTTGTATTGCATACAATAATATATGAAATATAATATATTATTTAATCTTCGATCTCATTCATCACAATGATTCACTCGTATAAATGTAAACTCAATATGACTAATGATAAGGTGTAATATTTAAATATAAAAAAGAATAGGGCAAATATATAAATATCTACTTCTTTTAATAATACATTGAGTATTACATCTAATAAGTATTTAAATACTGAAATATTCTATGTTTATTTATGGCATTTGAATACCTATACCTATAGAATATTTAATTACTCCCAGCCATAGTCACGAATGTGCAAAGAAATTTTGAACTTCTGAGAACTCGGCATGCAGGAAATGATTTGTAAAACTTTTTATATTTCTATTTACCAATCACTATCATACATGTCGGTTAGTTGTGTATAATTTAACGCATGAATTGCGTTCGTATCTGCGAGATATATCGGTGAATTCTTACGTAATAGGAATCTGAGAAGCAGGAACTCCAGAGACAGTAATCGCTAAGTAGTATTAGGTTCGCTAGAAACTGCTGCAAACGCTTCCTTCATTCACTTCGAGACTATCTTCTGTTTACGACTGGACTGACTAGACGATATAAATTAGTATCGAGGATGCAGAAAATACTGCTAGGTACGCGTGACTAGCAAGTGGCATTAGTCGCGTGTTCTCTCGACAGTCATGAGAGAAAGCAAATTGATGGTGAAAAGTGAGTGAACGTATCGAAGATATTTCAACTAGGTATATGCTAATCAAGCAGTTAGATCTATCATTCGGAACTTGATTTCCAAAATTTACTTTGTTATGACTGAAATTTTCGTTTCCATTGGGTACTCTTTATCGATTAACTTATCGATATGCAAATGAATAGAGTAAAACTTTATTTACGAATTCGCTGGAGATATTATTTTCTTTCTTAAACATTGCCAGCTCTAAAATATCTGATATTGCTTAAAAATCGGTCAGCTACAATGGTGCTCCAAGTTCTTTCATACGCAATTTTCTCGAAAACAGCTTTCCACAGAAATATGTCGTTCTTCGTTGCCGCTGTAGTTTTCCCTATTTTTCCAACTTCAGCATCTCTTCTAAAATGTACGTTCTCCAAAAAAATTATGTCTCAGGATTTCACCTCTCCATCAAACTTTACTTTCAATAAATGTCATTCGAATGCGAGATTCGCATATCTCCCAAAATATTACCCAGCATTTCAACCAAAGATGGACAAAATTTTATCTAAATAAAAATTCCGAATAACGAATGAAAGTTAAAAACATTATTCTTCGTGTATCGGACAAAGATAACCCGGACGCTTCGAGCCTGAAATAACAAATAAAGTTAAAGTAACTTTTATTCGATTCTTTATTTAAATAATTTTTTATTTAGTTAATGCCTAACTTTGATTTCAAACCCTAATGAACACTTCGACAATACGAAATCCCCTAAAAACGACTGAACTGACGCAGAAGCTTGAACATCTGATCTCTCAATGAATGAACGAATTTTCCTATACCACCTGTTCGACAAAAGCTGCCGAACGGGTGGTCCGGTTAAGTCAGCTTTATTTTGAAGGCCTGTTACGTTTGGAACACTAGCCAAACCTGGATTGGGAATGCGTACGTGATAGTGGTCATGCGGCGCTTCCGTTTACGAACGGTTACATTCCAATCGTGGCGTGAGTTAATCGATGATGAATCCAAACCTTGAACCGATTTCAATCGTACGTTACACACGAATACAGGTGACGCCATATCCTTCGTCCTCTGTCCAACATTTCGTAGACGACATATTTCAAGGTTCTCTTGCAGCCCGAATTCGCTAATGCAATGCGGTCCGCGGCAACGTTACAATATCGTCGTGTGACTTGTGTGCACATGAAGCATCATTGAGAAGGATTAGTTTCGCAACTTTATAACGATAGGTTTTCTGAAGTGTTAGATGCCTGATTAATGAAATCGTTACAAATTTGTAGTTTAAATAAGAAAAAGTTCCCCACTACGGATTTTAAACAATTCGATTACATAGTTTTATAAGAAATAAAAAGCCGTTAAGTTTTGATTTTAATAATTTTTCTAAATCTACTATAGTTTTCAAGATACACAGGGAAATAGGAAATCACGCATTAATCTTCGAGGGGTGTTTTCACCCTGAAGAATCGATTTTCCTGATTTCCTGAAATCCTGATTTCTTCGTGCAAAAGTTACGTGAAAAAAATCAGGACTTCAACTTTAAATACTCGGCATTTTCTTTTAATTTAATATTTCGGAAATTCCCTCCGTCAATCAGAGGATCCATTAATATACTAACGAAATATTTTTGGCTTTTTGATATTAGATAATCTGGTTCCGAATGGCAGTGCTCACCGCAAAAACCAAATTTTTAAAAAGGCTTCTTGGATGCAGGTTGTTACTTTATTATAAACGTATATATTTCTCTACGAAAAAATTACCAAATCTTCTTTAAATGTTGCTCTTTTAAGTGCAGAAAGTTCTGTAAAAATATATGCTTCCGCTTTTTCAAAAAAAATTCTCAAACATTCCGTTAAGATCCGGATACCGTAGGTCTTAAACTTATCTATAACTTTCTTAAGAATAGCAATATAAGAATTTAACTCCCGTCAAGTGAGACAGAAATATTAAATACTCATTAAAATAAACCTTAGTATCTAAATTCGTAGCTGGTAATCCGAAAATTGTATAATTTATAAACTACATGTATATTGTACTTGCTGTATAAGCCGCATTCGGCTTAAAGCGATAAACAAATAAATATAACCCCTTAACACATTCCGCACGGCTGATGTCATGTGACACAAACCGAAACTACCTTCCCTATAACTTCAGAAATATCCGTGCGGAACATGTTAAAAAGCACTCAGGTCGACGGCCATCCCGTAGAGCTATTTACCCCAGCGCACTAAAAACAACTCTCACTAAAACGACACGAATTAAGCTAACGACTAGCAAACGACAGCCTGTGGGAGCAAAAAATATTCACTCTTGTCGCGTAACGATCTGCTAAAAACCGTACCACAGAAACGTTAAAGAAAACCATTAACCGTTTAAAGTGTCTCCGTTTAATTTTCTCCTGTCGTGGGTGTCTCCGATAGTCAGAAAGATGCTCGTTCTAGTTGGCGATTAATAAGAGTCCTGGATCCAGGAAGCGGGGTTCGGAGGAAACCCGCGATTATACGTTGGCCGATTTAACTTCACTTTCTCCCGAGGCTCGATGAAGATAATGATGATACCATCGACGCTGGCGGATAACGACGGCGGCTCGTGCAGTCTGAGTGAATATCAGATCGTCCTGTTAAGTCGGGTACAGACGGGTGTAACGGAACGTACTCTGTAATATGTAGAGCAAACTCTGCTCTATGGACGCTGCACCTATTTATGTGTTACGAAGCTAGTTGCGAATCGTTGGAATCTAGGGTGTGCTACAAGTTGCAAAGAACTGTCGTGGATGCACCTTCAAGCTTCATGTTTATTGTTTAAAGAAGAAGACGCGATACGACGTCGCAACAGAAGCTGGGAAGGTTATTGTTAGTTCACTCAACCTAAAACTGTACTCAAGTTACTCCTAATTCTCAATTGTAAGCCCTCCGGTGGAGAAATAGGGTAGGTCTATCGATATTTGCCTGATAACGGTGCCACACAGTGGAGAAATTTTGCGATTTTATGGGCAAAATCACAAAAATAAATTTTTGAATTCGACGAAACAAATGCTAATGTCAATTGAAGAACTAATATGAGCACCAAATGCCTCCAGTTTTGCTGGTTGACGTTTTAATGCAAAGCTCGTATAGACTCGCAAATGTTTATGTTCATGTGAGGTTAGACCGATCGCATAGAATTACTCCAGATTTTCAAGTTGCTTCAAACACTTATATTCTGTTATCCAAAGTTCCCAAAATAATTTGAAGGCATGGGTTCCATTCATGGTGGTGCGTAAGATATCCTTTTGTCCTCAAAATAATTATATTTCGGTTTTTAATACGTAGGGGAGAGCGGGGACAAACGTAACACTTTTTATATTTGGCTTAGCTACCAATTACCTATTACAGATATAAAAACGAAAATTATGCCTTAAGATAGTGTGTTTCTTGGTCTATCATTTGACCAGAAATTCAGCCTTCCATGATAAGTAGTCAAAGAGTTATGACAATTTTCCGCAGTGACTGTCATTGTTACTTTTGTCCTGCAGGGGTAGGACGAAAGTAACATACCATGGGGACGAAAGTAATACTAATTATTTTCAGGAGAATTAAGTAAAAACACTTCTTCCCAAGCAAAATAGGATTTTTTATTATCAAAAACGATGGAAACAAACATTTAAATAAACATATTTTAAGTAGCTAACGATAAAAAAGTATAACCAGCTTCAAACATTTCTTTGATACTGTGTATTTGATTTAATATGGAATCTCGTGTAACGGCCCCAAGAGTAACTAATATTTATGATTTTTTTTTTCAAAAACTATTGTTAATATTGGTTTCAACTGCTCCCCGTAGTGACGTTGTTACTTTTGTCCCTAGCCATGTTTTTCATCATAGAACTGTTACAACGTACAAACTATACAAGACTTATTGAAATCAAATACAGGAACTTATAAAGACATTATCTAAGAACGCTCTAATAAATAATTCGATCAATGTCTATAGTTTAACTATGAATATTAACAAAAAAATCATCAGAGGAGACGCTTACCTGAGTGATCGAAATAACGAAATCAGCTTGCCCACGGTATATACGAATCGTTGTATCGCTCAGCGTCACTCCGTGAAAGAAAAGAAACACTAAGCACGCGTAACTATGTAAAGCAAACGTTTTGTAAACGTTTGTGGATGGCGGGAGAAGGCGTGTTACTTTCATGACGCCGTTACGTTTGTCCCCGCTCTCCCCTAATTTATAGAATTTTTAAAGTAGTGTTTTAGGAATAACCTTTTCATATAAGAATAAATTTTCAATACATAAAATACTTATTAATCCCATAATATCCCGCAATGATTTTCATTCCTATGTTACGTTCAACTATTTTCATTCTGTACATGCAATTATTAACTGCTAATAGCTGCTAATCTTGTAATTATATGTATCTTTTTCCTCTTTTTATCTTTTTATTCTTTTTTAAACGATTTTATTCAGCTTCGATCCTCTGTTTGATTAAAAAGTTTGTCGTCGAAAGCGATTAACCCTTCTTCTATGCTCTGACAAAGACAAAAGCGATTCCGACTGGGAGTACTAGTTTCAAGGACATATAATTTCCTAGGTTCAAGTGTATAAATGTATATAATAAAAAAATCTTTCTCATACATCAGAACGTAAAAGTGCCGAATTTTATATATTAAAAATAAGTTTTGAGGTTTTCACCATGAAAATGGATATAGTTCTTCAATTGACATTTGTATTAAATTTGTAAAAATTCATTTTTGTGGTTTTGGCCATAAAATCGCAAAACTTCCCCACTGTGGCGCCAACACATATTTTCAAGCACGGCGAGTGACACAGAGTTTTGACTAATGTTTCTCCAAGTTGGCCAGGCCGTTTAGAACACTCCTGCTGGAAGACTTTTCTATTCGAAACACGGGTTCGAGGATACAAATCCCTCGGCGCGATAACACGTCGACGCCGGTCACTCATGGAATCAATGAACGCACTCGTTCTATTTGCCGAAAAAATTCACTGCCAATAGATTGTCGCGAATCGCTCGCTAATTTCTGCATACGACACATAGAGATTGTTTATATCGCGTGCTGCGCTGTACGCTGCGTGGCATCAGTGCGCAGCCGGCTTTAGGGTGCGCGAAAGAAGAGGATTTACTGGAGCGAAACCGTCGTGGCACGCGCAGGAGCCGCTAGCGCGCGAGTATGCTCGTCACACGCGAGGATCGCTCATTGAGTAACGCTCGCTCGCGCTCACTCTCGCTATTGATACGAACCCGTATGACACACTGACACAGAAATCGACTTATGCCGGCTGACCCTTGTCACGAGCAGCGGGAGAAAAAAATCTCGAACCGCGGGGGGAGAACGAAATACGCGTTATCTTACCGTTAGGCGGCACTTCGGTATTTCGATCGAGGTGGTAATTCTGGTGCTACGGTTACGTATTACGAGATCCCTGGTTGGAATATGTTATTAAGCTCTATGACGTTGTCTTCCCTTTTGCAAATAAAATGCTTCGTGTTAACCGTCAAATTTGTTCGAAACGACGAGAGTAAGATTGTTCGATGATGGATGTTGATAAATAATACCAATGATTATCGGTCTATATACAAAGTAGTTTATATTTCGGGCGTATAGGAAATCGATGCCTGATTTTGGGCGTGTATCTACCAAAATCTCCATTGGAGTTTATGGAATATTTTACGAGTTTTTCAGAAATATTTAGATACCGTAAACTGGGGTGACTTCACCCGCCGGGGTGACATTGCCCACTTTTTTACTCTGACTGAAAAATTACCATATGATTGAATTTGCTATTTTTTTTGCGGTTGCCCTTGGAGAAATTATTGCTATCGATTACAAAGCACCGTATGTTCTAATTACTTCACAATAAAATAAAATAAAGTCTTTCCGAAAAATGGGCAATGTCACCCCGGGCGGGCAAAGTCACCCCAGTTTACGGTACCTTTCTATCCAGATTTAATATTTAACCTAATTCGATTTATATAAAATATTGATGGCATACCGCGAAATATTAAAAGTCTTTTATCTCAGAATCACCTTTTGACCAGATATCTACGCCCTCTCGAATTAACACGTCTGTATTTTAACTACTGTATCCTCGTATTAGTAACTTGGTAGAAGCTTGTGACTACAAAATTTGATTAGGGGGGTGTTCGTTCGAAAAATCCCTTGTGACTAAAAAATTTGATTAAGGGGGTGTTCGCTGGAAAAACCAATTTTTTTAAATATACCTATTTTTGTATTAGTATGAAAGTTTCTAAGTATTCCGTTGAATTTTTTTTTAGAAATTCGGAATATTGGCGAAGTGAAACAGGTTCGACGTTAAACGCGCGGGTAGCATATTGACTTGATAATTAACTTTAAACGCGTTTTCCTCGAAACTACATTGTTCAAACTGGTCAAGCATGATTTCTTAGAATCTAACAGGCCGATTAACTTCCAATTGTACATACATATTCTACACATATGCCTCTCGCTACCGTGCCTACTAAAATTATAAAAGTGTCAACAATATTTCTATTTTTCATAACAGATCAAAGTAAAAAAATTTTGTTACACAAATTAAATTTTCGCCTTCGTGGGTCCTTAGGCTCGCCATTTTTTTCTCTTTGATATTAATGCGGGTGAGTTCGTGAGGGGCGATTAAAGCAAGTTTACTGGGTAGAATAAAAGTAGATTTTTTATTTCGGACGAATACAACAGGCACAATCAGGTTAACCGTGGAGGAGGAATTTTTGAAAGTTCGCAACATCGCACATAAACACCTCTAACATAATAAATATTTGTCACCTTTTAATGCAATGGCGTGAAAGTGTTCGTAAAATATTACTAAATATATGTACAAAACCAGAACTATGTAAAACGTGTACTTTGGAAGGAAAAAATTCATAAAAACTGCCCATTTTTCTCTAGTATTTAATGCGTAGATGACGACACTTTGTTTATTTGTTCTAAGTCCAACGGTGTTGTCGTGAAAAATTCCACCGCGGAATGACTCATTGTTAGTGGAAATGACGTATCGGCTGTGTGATTATTGTGTCGCTATTTTTTATTAAAAAATCTGAGAACAAAATTATTCTTTATTATACATTTCATAAGAAACCTATGTTACATTTTTAATAAAGTTCATCAATTTCTTTAAAATCATTTCCAAAGTTACCGTACCGGTTTCAGCCTATCATCGTGGCGTTAGTCGTTACCTCCGGAGGAATAATTTTAAGTAGAATCTGATAGTATGTGACAGACAACTCTCCAGTGATCGGTTTGGATTTTTTCGCGAGAATTATTTCAACCTTCGACAACTGGTATTTTTGGTACACAGTACTAGAAATATTTATTGCATCACTTTAATAAACACGATATCACTTATTCCTTTCTTAATATTAGCATGCACTAGGAAGATAAATTGGATACGAATCACTTTATCAATCATGCTGCAATGTAAATTCTGCGTACCACGTGAATTTGAGAATGATGCAATAAATATTTCCAGTACTGTATGTACGTCTTCACACGTTTCGTATTTTTTTTCTACATTTTTTATATCAACGCTGTCCGTTAGGTAAATGTATCGGAAATACCAGTTGTAAGAGTCGCTGTAACTAGTTTCATTCTTGAAATATGAACACACTATTCTTCATAATTAAATAATGGAGTCCATACCTCAAGTATGTGACTAAAAATTGATATATGAATTATTAAAAAATATTATACATACGTTTTACATTATAAAATTTTACAGTTGACTGTAATTGTTAACAAACACGGGGTCTAGGCTAATAAAACTCGTGTTCATAAGATTCAGAAGATATAAAGATTTGCGTCAAGTGGAAATATTCGCTTGCAGGAAAAATATTTAATTATAGGAACTGAGTCGGCACGATATACAGAATTTTGTAAGGATAATTCGTGAATCAACCAAGAAACATGTGATTCCTTATACAGAAATAAATCTTACATATACGGAATATACGTTTCACGAATGAAGCTTAGGTTTCTTAGAAACCAAATTGAAGATCATTGTTATATAAGTACATAATCAACCGATTTCCCAACAAACTATTTTCGTCCACCTTTATTTAAACGCTAACAATACGATTGTAAGTCTTGGCAGTCGATTTATTATCAAAGAATGTATATCTTGTCATCTCACATGGCCACGAGAGGTCTAGTTAAAAAATCATCCCTGGAGAGGTGGTCTAGATTGAAGGTAAAGTCGAAAAGAAACACCCATTCGAATTTCATTCTTTCACTTGCCTCCTGTTGGCCATACAATATCCTCTCAGAGGGTCTGGAGGACCGAAACATTACTCTGTTAGTTTTAGCATTGCTCAAGTTTTATAATCGTTTTAATAAATTTCATAAAAAGTTTATCGATCACTTCGGTTACACCGGTTGGATCTTCTCTGGTCGATTAACTGTAGAAAATTCTTCTGAAAGGAGGAGGAAAATTCTGTACGAAACTTCCCACGAAATGAATTTTTAACGGGTTCCAGCAATAAAAAATGCAGTTGAGGAACTGCTTATTTAGGAAGATTAATGTCTTTGTTGCAGGAGGTGCAGTTTCCGTTTTCGAGGTGTATAAGTCGAGGAATAGAAAGCCAACAGTACCCTACAACGTTGCGGTTATATGTTATATCATTACAATGATTTGTGAGTATTAATCAATATTCGTATTTAACTGCGAATTCATGCGGAGAGAGAGAGAGAGAGAGAGAGAGAGAGAGAGAGAGAGAGAGAGAGAGAGAGGGAGAGAGAGAGAGAGGGAGAGAGAGAGAGAGAGAGTCATAAAGTCGTAAAGTTTTGTGAATTAAACGGCAGTCGGCGTCTCCTTTTCTAGGTCTTCGTTTTCTGTTTCCGTCTTTATGATTGATTACGTTTGGTGAAAATCGAATTGTTCTACTTGAAATTCACTATTACCACCAATATCCAAATCGTGGATACTTTTATAAATATCAGTATAATATATTCCAGTATAAGAAGTATACTTGCTGAATAATATTTCAGGAAGAACTATATGTTTGAGTTTGAGTATGTATACACTTTTCCTGTAAATTTGATATCCATTTACTTTTCTCAATTATATCTTTTAACGAGTTAAGGCGCGTTAGTGTACGCAGCAAGGATTAAAATAATGCATAGAACAACGTATGAACGAGGCATACATCTACAATTAATCAGTAATGCCTTAAATAATGCAAATCTAATACACGTACGTAATAATTACTTTTTTTTAAATGAGCTGTTGAAAGTATTCTGAACAGTTTCTCTTTATCATTAGAGTTCATTTTGAATGATCGTAGAGAAAGCAATGCTAGTTCGATCTCAGAAATTCTTGTAAAAAGCAACGAAGCATCTTGAGTACCTAGAGTTAGATGGAATGCACTACGCAAACTTCAATTTTCATTTCTAAGCTACATTAAGAACGTTTCGATCATCAGTTGTACATCTTCTATCACCGGTAAACTATTTAATTCTCCTTTATTTTATACAAAAATTAGGCTGAAATAACCATTGAAATCACAGATAATTACTCAGACCATCCGACAGGGCTAACGAAGCTTTGCTTTCCATTCTTCCCACAGAAACGCGCGCACACACACGCGTTGTTTGCAATTTTTGATGAGTTTCTATTTCTCGACGCATTATTAGAATGCGGAAACGATGGAACCAGTGCTCGTGCCTCATACGCGTAATTCAACGGTCGATCTTCAATCGCAATCCTCGCCTGAATGCAGGAAAAAAAATATGGCAACTAAAACAAAAACAAGACTTTTAAAAAGTTTCACGCCACAAATCACGCATGCTTGTCTCGATTTTCGTGACTCCATAAATAATCACGCATTTTTCTTCTTTCGTTTTTCTCTTTAACCGGCCGCTTGTTTGCTGTTGTTGGCGTCGCGAAACGAGAGACTGGGGGGAGAGAAAGAGAGAGGAGGAGAGCCCGTCTTACCCATCCTTCTTTCTCCTCCAGCAACACTTTCACTGCGTGTCCCGTGACTCTGATCCCCTTGCTTCCCTCTACGCTCTTGTCCTCGTTACGGCACGCACGTGCACGTGAAAGTTTCGTCTGGCCGCGGTGGCCGTTTTTCTAATGGACAGCCGGACAGTAGTTTTCCCGACGTCGCTGGAATGAGGAAAAATAGCGGCGAGCCATTTTCAAGATCAGCATCGGCGATCGTGATCGACCGGCGATGAATTCGGAAGCTCGGCTGAAAACGAAACCTCCGCCGACTTCCGGGACGAATTGGTCGCTCCTGGGCCACTGGGCGACCCCATTCGCGCGTTTCGCGTTAAGGTTCGTTCACAGCAGGGCTGGGACCGTGTATCGAGTTCTTCTCTAATTAAATATTCCAACAGTCCCGGTATTTGAACGTGGATCCAGTAAAATTCGTACATGCGTCGAATCGAATTCGTGTACAGGGTGTTTCGTCTAACTTTGTCGCGTGGAATACATGTATGTTATATTTGAAATATCATAGAAATGTTTTCTACAGAAGTTGCATAGTTAATTAGTTCGAGGACTGGGGTATAATAAAGATTGTTTTAGTCTGTGGGGATATTCTGCTAGGAACATTGAGAAGATCTACAGTTTTCATCATGTTTGCAGAGAAACCTTCCCGACGGTTACCACCAGTGGTGGATTAAACAATAAACAAAACAAGCGTGTGATTAGGGTATCAGGAAACAGGAGGGCACCATAGAAATTTTCTGAATTTTAAAATCTAACTTTTGTTAGAAACTCTTTTTAGTCAAATTATCGGAAATCACTAAGAAATGGCATATTCGATTGAAGTGATCACCTCGTATAAGGAAGCCTCAAAATCTTTTAAGGGGGTATAGGACTATTGAAATCTCGAAAAACCGATTTTTTTTATTATTACTAATTCTGAAAGCGCCATGCTTTGTTAACATTTACAACAATGTATCTTGAAACTACATTTTCAAACACGGTGTACATCGTAACTCTTGAACGAATGAATATTTTCATTTAAAATTTTAACTGGAGCTGTAGAATTCCTTTCCCTATCGTGTGGAATTTCCGCATCAACATTGGATGTTTGTAAAACATTTTATAACCGATTAAATACGATATTTTTCCATAAAAATGTGGGAAAAAATTGATTCGTGTGTAACTTTTACAATTTTTGTTTAAATTCCCCCAGGAAAATTGCACACGATAACTATTAGTGTAGAAATTACTCACCCCGAAGCATTTTGCTATGCGGGACCATCTTTAGCGTCAAATAACTTGAATAACTTTCAACATTCTGACAATTTTTTTATTTTACATTACTTGTAAAAGCGTACATAAAAAACTGTGAAAAGTGTCGGTATGGTGATTATTCGGTATCTAAGCAATCCAACCGACAAAAAACCGTCGATTTCAGTCGTTCAATAGTCCTATACCCCCTTAAGTGCTTAGAGCCTCTAAAAGTCCTAATGCAGCACTGGTTACCACTGGAAGTTCTTCGGCCTTCTTAACGGCTGAACGAGAACACTGTGAATAATTACATTAATTTAAAAATTAAGTCTCGCTCTGGTTGCAATACAGACATGCTTTGTCAGAGACCATGTGTGGGGTTCCGCTGTGGATCCCGTCTGGTTGACCACTGCGGAGCTCCACGGTCAGGAATTCAGTCTGTTTGATCCTGTTTAGGGGTCAGTCGCGTTCCAATCGCGAGATCTAGTCAGGGTTCGGTCGCAGGATCTAAGTAGCCATCGCCCAGTCTGGGGTTCTAGTGCGAGGACCTTATCTGATGATCACATTTGATGTATTAACTGGAGTTTCCCAATGAGGTTCGCTATGGAGATCTTGGGAATCTAGCCATACGCCAGTCGCAGGATCTAGTTATACTGCCCTCTTTAGTTAAAACATCCTATCTAGCATTTTGAAACAACCGAGAAAACTGAGGTTTTATCATTTACTTTGTACCATACTTATTTTCCTTCATTCAAATTAAAACATGCTGTCATTATTTTGTAATAGCCTAATATAATTTTTTGTAATAGGTGTACCGGTAGGGAATGTTTTATTAACGAGCCAATTAATTAATTGTGTTAGATAAGATATTTTAACCATTTTAAAAAAAAGTTAGGTTAAATACATTAAATTGTTTATAAATCTTTACGAAGTACGTAGAGTTTTCTAACTTTACTTAAGAGTTAAAAGACGTGTGGAACTTCAAATATTTCAACGTATCTCAAAAAATTAAAAAATGCTAGATAGGACAGTTTAACTAAGGAGGGCAGTATAGTCCTAGGCCAGCCTGAGTGTTTAACCCATCAGTGTGGTATGACGAGCAGGACTCGTCATGGGACGTGAAACGGAGGCGTAGCGAGTAGGGCTTGGGACCAAGGTCTATCGGACACCCGGATTAGAGGCGTGCTGTGCTGTTCTCGTATGCATTGCGTAGGCCTTGTGAAGGAAATATTGCCGTGAAGAGGGCCTCTTCAAGAGAGTGGCCGTTTGGGCGGGTTGCAAGTCCGATTGGTTAGATTAGGAGGTGTGAAAATACTTCTTCAAGTCGTGCTATTCCGTAACGCCTTAACAGCAGGAGTCAAGGTTTCGACCAACGGAATTCATCCCGCAGCTAGGTACTGTTTTGGGCAGCAAAAACCTTCGCACCGAGGACCCCGACTCGTGATAATATCTGGTATTCCAGTAGGAGTCTCACGGTCTAGTCAGTGTCTGGTGCACAGCCAGTGGTCCCACCACTATCAAGCCGGACAAGTGTGGACGCTCAGGGATGTGATTTTAATAGCGTGGATCGGACCTAGAGGGTCCAAGGTGTTCGTGATCAAGGGAGTCGATAATCGTTCCTTGATCTACCATTTTACTCTAAACGTTATAGATAGCCGAAGATCAAATGATTGAAACATCATTGTAGAAAGCTAAGTCACTGAAGTAGTTTGAGAAAATGTGCTCTCTTCAAAAATGAAGTACGCGAGCGAAGCCGGAAGTAAAAGGTACCTAAGGAAATCTGAACTCAAAGTGCAGTCTCCGGGCTCGTGTATCACGAGTTCAAAGCTCTGAGTGCAGAAAGTGGTATTCGCCCTCGGGCAACCAGTCACCTTGGTTTTAGAATCCCGGATTACTTGCTCGCCTTCCTTTCTTCTTTCTCCTGTTCCCTGGGGCTTTTCACCTTGCCTATCGACCCGGCGAGCCGATTCGGGGTTTCCATCGTATCCCTTGGAACAAAGTGCTGGTTCGTAATAAAAATTTAATCTTCAATCTCGAACAGATTCCACTTGACTAACTTTGTACTCCAACGATAGGATGCACATATTATATTAATATTAATATTTAATTTAGATATAATTATGTAAAAAGAAGGTGGGAGACTGTTAATAATAATTGTTCAATTACATATTCGAATTGGTTGGGTCGCGAAGTAATAAAACATTAGGCGCGCAGGCAACTTCCGATCGGGCAACGAAATCGAAGTTTCTCTGCCGATGAAAGTGGAATTGTAAGCAGGATTTCGACTTACACTTGCAGTTGTCAAGGTCGCGACACGGTTTCATCGTCGGAATAATTGAAGTTGAACGACGTCGGGTGGGATCATCGTGTTCCACTTTATACCTTTCTGTGGCCTCCTTTCAGCCGATTCATAGACTTATCGAGAGCCCTTTAGGCGCATCTCTTCGAGATTTCACTGAAGCATCAGTTCGATCCACCCGCTAGTTCAAGGTGACACACTTTCGATTATTACATGATAGGAATTTTCTGAACGAAACACTACGGCGTAGTTGTAGATCAGGACAGTTAATGTTTCCCGAATCCTTTAAGTATCGTTTAGTAACATTTTTCATTTTTATTATAATATTCCTTTATTTAAAATACATACTTCTTTTACTACTAAATATGTCGCTTGTTTTAGTACCAACTCTACTGCTTTATGCTGTTTACGTTTCGGAGTCAGTACCTTTTATCCTGATTAAGTAATTGCATTATGTTTTACGATTTTTGCATTTTGATATTTAACTCATCTTCGCGAAGTTGCGAGTAAAGCTAGGCTACCATAGTAAGTCCTATCTTTCTTCTTCGAATTCACAATTCTTGAGATTGTGTGTTTAACGTGTTATGAAGAAATGTGGTGGAAGAAATTTGAACTTTCGTTGACTGTTTAACTAATTACAAGCAAATTGGTGTATAGAAATATTTAATCGCTGAAGGAAGCGTAAGGAATCATTAGGCAGTCATTATCCAACACTTAACAATAGAAATACTAACGTCAGATATAAAAGGGGTACTTATAGGATAAATAATATTATGTTTCTGTTATGTATAGGATAAATAATAATCCCTATTATGTATAGAATGGTGAAAGTGTCCATACTAGTTACATCAAAGTAAAAATCAAGTACCAATTATTTAAAAATCGATACATCTGTTTTTTACATATTCACATATACATTCATTGCTATCACGATAGTATGACTTAGGAAGCACTCGACCATGTATCAATTCCACGTATCGATACTCAGTACGTTCTCTTTCGATACATTTCACTCCTCCTAAATGCAATGACTCGTAAATTTCTTCACCAATTATTCATACATTCACGTATCCAGTTTTATACTTTCTGTCAGAATTCGACGAAATAACTGACAATTCGGTATCGAAACTAAAAGCACACCCAGTGACTTAAATCTCACCCAATCCTTGTAGAATACCTTGTAGAAAGCACTCTAAGTGCCAAAATTAAAGAAAATTTTTGATCGAAAAATTTTAGTATAGAATTTGATTTTTGGCACTTACAGTGTTTTCTACAGAGACTTCAATTATTCTTTTGAATTTATACGAACGAACCCGCGAGTGACCCTAATAATTCGATGATCGAATCCCTTAAGAATCATGAGAAAATAGTAGATCAGTACCGCCGCTAACGTCTTCGCACCGAAGCGTTCTCCTGCGCGCTCCGAGTCAGCCATTATCCAGACGCCAGTGGAAAAATCAGACGGGGAAAGGCTGGAGCAGCTGGAGCGGCCCGATGAAATTGCCTGGTGAACGGTGTTAGATCTATCGTCAGTCGAGTCCTTTCGACGATCACATGACAATTACGGCATTCTGTTCTGATAGGCGGGATTCTTCGTTCGCTGTTTCTCAGAATTTTTGTGATCCTCGGCTTACCGGCCGTCCCTCCCTCTTCCCTGAACGCCTCACCTCTCGCGCGTCGATCTGAAGCCTCCCTCCCTCGCTGCCTTCAACGAGCATGCGAACAATACGCAAGACAATGGGCGATAGTCGAGGAAGATGCGCGTAAGTGCATCCGTCACCTCGAAGTGCTCGCGTGACGGAGTAGGCACGATAAGGTGACGTGGTCAGAGCTGGGCCTTATTTGAATACATTTTTATTATCGTATATGTATGTTTCTTATTTTTTTTTATTCCCTTTCATTATTCTTCACTTTGTGGTCGAAAAGTCCGAAGCGATTCTGACGGCTGTCAAACAAACACAACTCAAGAGGTGCTTTTTCTTTGAAATTACGTCATTTGGAAGGGGAACCATCGAAACATTTTGAGTTGCGTCTGTCCAACAGCCGCGCGAAATTTTTGAACAAGCTGTTTTAACCCTTTACAACTCCGCGTGACTCCGAGGCAACGTATCTTATCATCTGTGCTTTATATTGCAGGGTTTACATAATTCACAAAAGTTCCATATTGAATTATTCTTACATACGAATTACAAACGTCGGTTTTACGATAAAACGTGTATGAGATGAAATTAAACCGCACCTGTTAATTTATGTGCGATCTTTAATATCGTAAAAATTTCGAGCAAAGAGGATTAAATACCACAGAATTGCTTGTCAGTTCAATTTATTGTAACGTAGGAATCGCAGACCTTTATTTTATAATTTGATGTTGGCGAAGGGAAATTAAAATGTACCTGCCTGTTACTTTCTACGTATAATCATTAAATATTTATCGAGTTTCTAGAATTTCAGTTATAGAGGGTTATTTAAATTAATCTGTGGTTCTTAATTTTTTATGGGCGCTTGTTTATTGTGCTGAGAATATTTAGGTCCGGTTGAGATCGTTTTCTGCAAGGTGGGATGACTAAAAATAATCTTGAATCCCGCTTGACTCAAGCGACTCGAGGATCTTTGTCGCGCTTAAATTTATGCAGAAGAGACGAAACTAAAAGTTCTTGGGATCAAAACTGGAGGTGTAATAATAGAAAGGCTATTTTTCTCAAGTTCAACGTTTTCAATATTCAGTATCATTGGCGCTCTCTTTTTAAACGAAGCTGTGCAATTTCTTAATGCATAGGGAGAAGTTGAAGCGGATATTTATTTTAAAATTACATGAAAATTTACATCTGTGGTATCTATTAACAGTATCGTTTGGTATTTTTGAATGAGGAATAATTTTTCATTTGTTGCTCGTGATATCTGTTTCGTTCGTTAACCGGATGAAACTTTATTTGGCTAAATCTACATTTCTAAATCTCTACTTATCGGGCTAAATATTTTAGTATGTTTACAATGATGGTGTTCAACAGTAACGGAGAAACACTTATGTAAATTCAAGCAGATGTCAACGTTTAAAGTGATTTTTCCTAAATATATCTAGGATATTAAAATTTTATTGTAAGTCCGAAATCTATAATGGTACAGAGTATAAAACACTGGGTTCAAAGAACAAGTGCTTGCAGTTCTATGATTCATCGCAGTCGCCCATAATTTGAAAAAATCAGTTCAAAATCCTCGATTACAATTCAGGGGTTCTCGTGGGGTCGTGATACGTCAATCATTGTTGAGAGACTATTAGATACCTACAGTACTACTGGAAATATTGATTACACCACTCTGAAATTTACCTACCTACTTAGCACGCAGAATTTCCATAGCAATATTATTAATAAAACGATTCGTATCCAACTTATTGTGGCCAATACAGTAAGCTACACATTTTGTGCAATAATATTTTTCTATTACTAATAATAGGAGGTATAAGTGATAACGTGTTTGTTCAAGTGATGTAATAAATATTTCCAGTACTGTGTAACCTATAGTGCCTTCCAGAGACATAGCAACGTCGTAAAAGTAATGAGTAGTGAAGTTGGTAGCGATAGTAACTGTCCTGCAGACAAAGTAAGTCGTACGGGTGTGTAGGAAGTTTACCAAATAAATTCAGTTTCCTAATAAACGAATTTGGTGCTTTATAACGTGAAAGATGCGTACCGTAAACTGGGGTGACTTTACCCGCCTGGGTGACATTGCCCACTTTTTTACTTTGACTGAAAAATTATCATATGATTGAATTCGCTAATTTTTTTTTCGTTAGACCTTGGAGAAATTATTGCTACCGATTACAAAACACGATATGTTCTAATTACTTTACAATAAAATAAAATAAAGTCTTTCCGAAAAGTGGGCAATGTCACCCAGGCGGGTAAAGTCACCCCAGTTTACGGTACCATAAATTCTTTACGTACCACATAAGTGGGTACTAGGTTAGTCATTATATCTCTGCACGGCACAGTACTCGAAGATTCTGCTTAGAATGTCAGATTCTCCCTACCTGTAAACGTGCAACACGAAGTTGACGGAGTAAATGGAATTCTTTTACACGACGTTCAATTTCTCGAAATTTAATTTATGACTTTCGCCATACCATTGATAGAAGATCGATCTTAGTTTCTGAATCAATAGGATCGCGGAAAGGAAAAGAAAAGAAAGTGATCGAAGAAAAATGTTCTCCATAGACGATCTCTTCAAAGTGTCGCATCTCAAGTAGAGTTTGGGCTATTCATTAAATTTTGCTCTATTCGAATCTGACATTCGAATTAGATCTACAGGTGAATATTGGAATAGTCACAACAATTATTGAATTATAATTCGATTAGTTATGTACATACAAAGAAACATTCCGAGGGAGAATATTGAAATATTCCAGTATCATAACCCTTTGACAGTCTAATAAAATTTCAAATTCCCATTTGAAAAGTGTAGATAAACTTTTGTTACGTTCTAAAATATTTTTTTATCTTGTAAAATATTTCCGTTTATAATGAAAAGTGTAAAAAAGCATGTTTTACAAGTACCTACCCTTTTCTTCCGCCCATGCCCCCCGCGGGATAAATTGTCAAAGGGTTAATATCCCAGGAATATTCGTTACATTGAAATACCGATAACATAATTACATCCAAAAATCCAGAAATATACATTACATTCAACTATTATACTAATTCAAATACAAACACATCGAAATGCAAATTATTCTGACACTCCCAAACTTAGTAGAGTGGTTGTACCAGTAACTGAACACGTACCAATAAATGGCCATTTTTGATTAAAATGAGTAAAATAAGTTATTAAAATAAGCAACTAATTACTTAGAGACCTCATTTAATTTCTTGCTTAGCATCCAAAGAATTTTTGCAGCCCGTGGAATCAATCTCGCTGCGAACATAATTTTATAACATTGTTCGTTCACTATCCTTAAGTGTTAATTTATTGGTGCGTCTACCCTAGCCAGAAGCTGCGAGCGGTCAACGCCGGCCGAGAGAGCAGCGCGAGATCTCGAATCCGTCTGAAAAGCGGGCGAACCTGGCGCGTATCAGCGGGTTCCTTCCGCGTGGTGCTTTCGCCGTCGTTCCACTCCCCGTCGTCGCGACTCGTTTGGCTCGGTTTTCCTCGCACGTGACAGGACCCGTCGTGCTCCCCGGTGGCTCGCGCGCCTCCGGGCCCCCGTCCTTCTCTCGCCGTCGCACTCTCCGTCTCTGGCCCACCAGCCGGGCCCCGATAACCGCCTCCCGTTTTTCACGTGACCGGCGGCATCGTGCTTTCTCTCTCGCCTTAAATCATTCTATTGAATCGCCGTGCCGGCCGCGAGAAGAGCACCGTTCTCGCGGCCACCACCACCTACTCCCACCCGTTCCCCCCGTGGGCCCGCCGCTCGGGCCCCCGGTTACACTGTTCTTCCCTCCCGGAGCGTAATTGCAACGTCGTGCTTTCCTGCTCGCTTCAATCAGTCCTCCTCGTCGCCCTCTCCACGTAACGGAGGACCAAAGCGTCCTCGCGCCCTCCGCCGCGCCACCGTCCGTCCTCCGCGTCGGCTCTGCCGCCCGCCAACGGGCCCCCCATAAGCGCCTCCTTGTTTTCACGTGACCGAGGAATCACGCTTTCTCTCTCGTCCCCCCTCGAATACTCCGTCTTCCTCTTTCCTGCTCTCGGGCTCGTGACTCGTCGTTGTTCGCCCGGTGCCTCTCGCGGCACCTCTCGCTTTCACTCGTCCGTGTGAAGAGGCTATCGCGGGCCCCGAGAGCTCAGTATCCGCCGGACCGTCGCGTGGCTCGATGTCGTGCACGCTGCACGATTGGTGCATCACCACCTGAACGACCACGATAGAAGAAAGTGTTTCTTCTTCTTCTTATTCTTCTTCTTTTTTGGGGGGTTTTTCTTACCCGCTGCTTTTGCACGCCAGCTTGCCTCCACCCGTTAGCCTCTCTCCGCTGTTCCCAATCTTGCAACGAGGACGCGCGGGACTCCTCGGCACGCGCAGTGATCCCTCGGCGACCGCAGGGGATCCGAACGTCCACGGTGTCGTTGTGCCAGGGAAGCTGGTGGAATCTTCTTCACCGAGATGGGGAGGATCGGCTCGTTCAGGTAAGAATCGTCCCCCTTCAGCCACTCACTCTGCGATGATACATCGGTGCCTGGCGTGAGACTCGCCTCCCCGGCCACCTGTTGCGCATAGCTTCTAATCGTCCTCGCGTTGCTCAAGATTCCACGTCCATTCAGGCGGCTAGGCGAGTCGAACGTGCAGGCGTTTAACGTGCGCCAGCTCAGTCAGAAATGTCATGTATATATGCTTCGCGATGCAAGCGCTCGCGCGCCAATGCCTGGTTCGGGGTATCGGGATATTTCTGCTCGTCCCGGTATTCGCTGGTACGCGCGTGCGTGGAATGAGGATCGCGCGGTGATCCGACTGCGCGGCAGGAAGTGGACGTTCTCAAAAGTGAAAGTTAATGAATTCGTTTTGTCAAATTTTCGAGTCACGAAGCGCTCGGCCCTTTCCGAGCGGCGTTCTGATGATGTCGTCGATAAAGCCGGGCCGTCCACGACGGCGGAAGGTGAATCGTTTACCGACGGCCACCGTGTAGTGACTGTTTGCGGTCGTGAGAACCGCAGGATGATACGGCCCGCATAGCGAAACGATTTCGGTTGTCAAACCGGCCGAGCCGTCGCCGCTGCACTAGCCGCGCGACGAAAGGAGCAGTGCTTCTGCGAAGAACAAAGCGACTCTGATTGACCCACAAAACCATACGAAGATGGACGACGCGGAGGAGCGACCCGAGCGTATAAATGCATCGAAAGTAGCATCGGCGATTACGCGGGTAATGTGATTTCTTTGGGATGTAGTTAGTCGAGCCTGGCTACCAACTGCGGAATTAAATTGGAACGACTGGAGCGTAGAGTGTATAGGATGTTACCAAATTTTGATTCGCCGATAGGAATTCTTAAATTGCAGTTGTACATAGTGCGAAGATTATCTGGTTACTTTAGAAGTCTGAGGATTGCGGTTTGCGGTTGATTATTTTCTACGGGTTAAAGTTTGTAGCTTAATGTTGCTGAGGAAGACTAGAATTTATTAAATGGTGCTTTGTACAGCTTAGGAGACTGTGTTTTCTTTCACTACTCTTCGTCTTGGAATTTCATTTATATGAGCATGGATTATTTCTTGAAAAGGTTGAATTTGAATTTATAACATTTGTGCTAGCTAAGGTGGGTTGTTGAATATTGAAACGCGATCATAATTATGCGTCAATATTACTATAGGCCAATGTGAAATCCGAGTTACGAGTCCTGTCGTTTCTTGTTAAATCAGGCAACAGAGTAATCAAATTGTTAGAATTTTTAGAACTTATTCGGTTATATATTCTCCAGGCCACTTCAAACTCTGCTATCATTCTGTACAACTCTATAAGCATCCAAGTATGAATACAGTAAACCCAATCAATAAAGTATACTATGTAAAACAAATTTGTTTCTACGTCACTTTGATTTTTTCGTCTTTCTACCATTCCCTTTAATATATCATTTCGTTTTGAGCAAATATATAAAAGCACAAACCAGTTAACAGCAATAATAATAATAATTTGCTTCGTATATTTCATTCTCTGTCGAAATCTCTTTTATCATCACAGTGAGAAGCCCAAAATTCTTTTCAATTCCCTTTGATTTAATAAAATCTTTGGGATGGAAGTATAATGCTTGCATAAATGAATATCTCTTTTAGCAAGTTTCCGGCGAATAATCTTGGATCGAACACCAAGAGAATTGTCAGTGGAGTGTTCCCGCGCGATAATCGCTGATCGATTACCCATCGATCGCTGTAATTGAACCATTTAATCACGCCAGACGCCACGTAACACTTTTCTAAATTACCAATGGTTAATTATCGTTATTACATTATTATTTGCAAAAGAATTGAAGACAGGAGTGTTTAAAAGCACGATTGAATTTCTATACAACGCTAAAGAGAGCAGCAATAATTATTCCTCCGCTCGAAGTGATAAAGTCGGACTTCCAGTGCAAGTAGTACGAGCCGCTATTGGTCAGACGCGGACGACTTGTCGTAGCCCACTGGAACACTCCACATTTCGAGGATTACTTCGCACAAGCATGCGTGGTAATTTATTGGTGACCCTGTACAGTGTTCCTCGAACTTAATACAATTAATTTTCAGACACGGAATCAGAATTATTTTCTATAAAATAATATCACTTAAAATATTCTTCCAACGTAACATTTAACTGTATTCTCAGAGATTGTATATAAAATTCTGGATTTCAGTGTAGGAAGTAATTTTGGAATTAATAATCGCGTCGAATTAAAACGTCGTTAAATACAGATGAATTAAAAATATTGAAGGCATTCCTGTTTATTGCGCTAATAGTAATACAAGCTAACAAAGAAAAAAGAAAAGGAGATAGGAAGAACACGAAGGATAGTCACGTAGATGTTAATACTTGGAATTTTAAGTATGTACTTGCAATAAATTAATACTTTGCTTAATTCCAAAGACTATCGTTGTAAAATGGACACTGGAATGCTATTTCAAATCGTGATTCACTCGTTTCGATTTCAAATGAAATTTGTCCGGCTTTGCTAGCGCGGGAGTTAATTGATTCGTAAATGGCGGACGAAAGGGAAGATGAACGTCGAAGCTTTTATTATGCAGCGCCCATGCATTTGCGTACAAATACATCCGTTAGATCGTAAAAGTAGCCAGGACTTGATTAAATGAAAAGGATTCTCTCGTTAGAGGGAATTACACTGGCTTGAATCATGCGACTTTCCGAGCAATAAATTATAATAATTGGTAAATAAGGATTCTTTGTTCGACCGTGAAATGCGCGGCGGGTAAGGAAACACGGTGAGTGGTTAATGTGCATTACTGAAAATAGATGGAATTCATTGAATTGCTATTAAACGACTTAATTTACGCGCGAACTGTTTGTCACCTCAAGGAAAGAAATTGTTCGATTCAAGGTGCAGATGCGTGCATTTGAAAGTGATCCTTGTTTAGAAATTTTTATTTCTCATACCTGAAATATTACCAGCGTGAACGTATTACAAATTTAAATATTCAGTATTAAATTCAATTTTTTCTCTAATTGACAGGACTGTAGGAATGCTTTGGTAATCTATTTACCCGTTAATTAGGTCATTTCTCGAACAGAAATATCTGAAAGTAGTGTGTTCAACCCTTGAAGAGTCGTGTCTGGATCAATTTTGATCTATATTTTTAATGTTTTTAATTTATATTAAAAAATCCATCTATAGAGTTCGAACTTTGAAGTATTAATTATAAGAAAAGAATCACGTCTCTAAGTGATAGAGAAAGAAAAGTGTGTATGAGTCTCGGTTGCCATAAACGTGGGCCTTCCGACGATTAAAATGATATATTTAAAAATGAGTAGAAGCGAATTGTGATCTAATGCATTAGGTACTTCTCTTATACAAGAATTCTTTTTTAATTTTTCTAATGAATTAATGTGTGTAGGAATTTTTGAACGACGACTTAACTCGTGTTCCCAGGTTAACGGCGTAGTAAGTTTCACTAATTTCTTTATCAAGCATTTAAGCACAAAGAGCTTTCACAATGGTTTTATGTTTGTTTACCTTCGTTTCTCAATTAAATCCACACACAGCATGCTGCACTGCCTAACGTCACGCTCAGGTGGTCGCTAAAAAACGTATAATTGTTTTTCTCGAATTTCTTTCTTCTCCGCACCTGAATTACACAATGCATCGATAATTACAAGTGCGACTGCGTTAGAAACTCGATTTATCGTAGGAAATAGAGTTTCAGGATTGGGCGCAGTCTTTCGATTAAACGTTAAATTACAGTTTTGCAATAATTCGTTGTACATTCTTTGTCATTTGGATATTATCGAAATTTTTGGAAATAAGGAATTCAGAGTAATCTCATCGGGTGAGTATAATCCACGTCTCAAAAATGCAAAATTACTAAAGTATAAGATAATAACGAGTATATTTATTGTAATGAGGAACCTCTTATAGTAAATAAAATATAGTATAAGCGACGAAGTATAAGCAAATTTTGTACTTTAAAAAACGTAATGACACTTCTGACCTGTCAGTGATTATCAACCATCAAATTCAATTAATTGTCCACATATAGTTTCCACGTGACGACATAGGGAGTGCAAGGTTAATTTAGTTGCGAATAATTTTATCAAATAAGGTGAATAACGTGAGATAAAACTCGCAATTAAAAAGAAAGGAGGAAAACTCGTCAAGTTCGTATAGGTAGTTTTCCAAGAACTTTAACCGGAAAATCACAAGAATCTAATAAGAAACACTAAATCTCAGGGTCACGATGTGCACACGATGAGTAATGTGAGCTGAATTTGTAAGGTCAGTGCAAATCGATGACTAACGTTGCAAGTGAAATACTTGAAAACAGGTACTGTTCCCCGAAGACACTTGTTTTTAAACGATTTTCACTCCACAGTGCTAACAAGACGTACATTTATTAATTTCGGAAAAATTTTAAGGATATCGTTTGGCTTGTTTTTATCTTGAACACGATTAAATATCTGTGTAGTAATAGTAACTGTATTGTTTTCTTCTGAATTACAATGACTTTCTTTATATGCATCTTTACTTTTTTCGACATTTAAAATGTAAAATTTGTCACACTTCGATGAAAGTTTCTGTAACACGATAGGTATCTTCTAATTTCATTAATATATACAGAGTCTATAAAAAATCATGGTATTATTTAAATTAAACGGTTGGACCACCATAAAATTGAAAGTCAATCTACCAATAAGTAACTTTAGGAGCTACTGATTAAATTTATTAAACAAGTCGCAGATATGATAAGAAGTAGTATTAAGTAAATACATAGTATGTTCATATGCACAAAACGATGAGTTACGAGGAAACGGAAATTACATGTCGTAGGATGTTGTGGAGAACAAAATTAGCGGAAGTGATTTTAAACGAAAACGAGTAGACATGAATATTCAGTTTTGGACATCGTATTAAAGTATTATATTTAAATCAACACTATATTACCTATCATTCTTGTTACGTAAATCATTCAAATAATTCCAAGCGACATATGCTATTAAAAATTTCATTTACCATCAGATTTAAACCTAATCTTTTTTCGTTTAAGGGCCCACTTAATAATAATTGAAGCTGCATATTGTAAATAAGATCAAGACACTGCAATTATACATTTCTGTTAAACTTATTCACGATAACAGGTGCAAGTTCATGAATTTGAACGTACACTGACCAAAACTTCGAGATAATTCTGTGTATTAAGGAAACCAGTGATTCCCACTTTAAGCAAACAAATTTAAGGAACTTATTCAAACGATGATATATTAAAATTGATTAAACTCAAGAGCATTGCAATCACAAGTGAACAATGTCAACTTGGGGCAGTTGCCATTCGATGTGATTTTACTAAAAATCGATAAGCGATCGGAAACTTTTGGCAGACTGGTGTAGCTGAAACCCGATTACTCGCGCGATTCTGCAATGTTCGGCGTCCTTTCGTTCGAAAGCACTGTATATTGAGAGGAAATGGTTCGGCACAAAGGAAGCATGAAACCACACTAACACATAGTTCAACGAACCGACGGTTGATGCGTGATAAGTGAAAAAGACTGAATTCCGCGAAATGATTAACGAGTTATCGCGGAAAGCTGCTTCTTTCTTTTTTTTTGCAATAGCACGCGATTTAACCGCAGCCACGGTACTCTTCGCCGACCATCGAGTTCCGTTCGGTAAGATGTAATTTTTGCCGCGCGTTTTGCTGTTGTGCCGTTTGAAAAATTTCCTGTCACCGGGGAACAGTGAAACCCGAAGACGCCGTCGGAGGAAACGAGACGGTCGAAGGACGTTGCACTCCGCTAAGGATGCCTGTGTTTACAACCGTAGTGGATTTACGGTAGAACGAGCACGTGCATTATTAGATTACTAATCGTCATAACGTTCGCTATGTGGGACAGTAACCGTAACACCGGTGTACGGGGTGAGTTTCTTTGCTTGACCGTGGGTTAAAGTATTTTGGATGTAGTCGCACATGAATTTATTCTACCTTGTGTTATGTACTCTTTTTAAATCAATGTGGCTGATGTTTTGGATATAGGGTAATTGTGGGAGAGTTGCTTTGCAGTTTAAGCAAAATTGTACCCGTGTTTAGATTTTGCAATGGAAATGTTTTCCAAGTTGAACATCTTGTGCTGCTACTTGCATCGAAGAAAATCACTGTTTTATTTATTTATTTACCCTTAAAGATTAAAACCAAAAACATGCTTTTGTTGAGAGAGACGCCGCACTTCCGAGCGTGCTGGCACATTTCGAAAGACTTTTGATCTTCCATGTGAACTTGTTAATTTTAACTTTTTATTTAAAAAGAAAAGTAGTACAAGCAAAGTGGAATGAAACATATTTTTATTTTATACAGTTATGAAATACAATGAAATTTGAAAAATAAATTGGTACAGGTATTGTTTCTGGTTCTCTGAATTTAATTATCTTTCTTCATTCTTCCACATTCATTACAAATAAAATATAAATAAAATGTGAAAAAGAGTAAGAATTCCATAAATACGTTTAGATCATCAGATTTGTCATTAAAAAATCAATTATTTGCCTTGAGATATCAGGGTATCTGTTTTAAAACACTTTTGAAAATGAAGAACATCATTTAATCGGCTCTCCCAAACAGCGCGGTAACAATTCCGCATAAAAGTGCGGCACCTATCTCGATTAATAGTGCGGCATCTATCCCAAATGCCGAATGTAACCTATTCTAGCAGAGAAATATTCCACTGGATCCTCTTAACGTATTACAAAATTTGTATCACGAAAAATTATGAATTTCTTAACACGGCGTATATCTATGAACGCGAAGTGCGGTAAGCTTACCTCGAAAAACAGCAAAACTTTAAAAGTAATAAAGTAAACACCAGTCGCGTTTATCGAGCACGCTCCTTTTTGGGATTTTTTTCTAAGGAAAATATACATACAATCTTTACAAAACTTTCAGGCTATATTATTATGTATTTCAGTAAGCGAAGAAACATTTTTTTATATAAAAATAACGCAGTAGTTTCAAATGACGCAAGTGTTTCGGAGCCATCCAATGTTTATCACCCTATAAGCTCGTATTGGGAAATAATATTCAAAGCTCTTTAAGCCAGTTAACGTGCAACCGAACGGAATCTTCTGTAAGCCCTTATAAACGAAGACTAAGTAGATACAGATACATTTGTTACGGCAGTACTAAACGACTTACTTCCGCCATCCTTCAAATTTCTATTTCAGAATTGTCGTTAGGAAGAAGGCTCCACTTCTTCACGAATATTACCGCGCTCCCGCGGAAATGAGGATAGCGCAAGTTACTTTCTCTGTCGAAGGTGGAATCGACGCGACGCAACTCGCTCCTTTCACGTTTAAACATTCTCGAATGTGTGCTGATCGGCATCGATGTGTTTCGACGTTAAGAAAAATCGTTTAAAAAAGCGGCATTACATTGCCAGGAACGGCTGATAACGAATCGCGGGCAGAGATAATTGCGATTCGGCGAATACCTTCAGGAATAGGTCCTGCTTTCTCCTTCCGTGGCCACTGCCTTCTAAGGTCTTCCAACGAACTGCCTCCGAAGCGTTCGATCTTGAAATCTTCGCTATTAGGATAACGAGATACGGATGTCCGGGTACAAGTACCTACCGTCGAGGATCATTAGAAATCGAAGGGAAACATGGTGCATCGGAATATTGGGCCAGTGCATATGAAATTGCTGATCATGGATAGCGTAAAAGTTCCTTTGTTTATAGCGAGGACACAATAACAATTTGTAACGCTGCCTCGCGACTCTGGAAATGTCGCAGAGACTGAAAAAAAAATTAATATTGTTAAAAAGTATAAAGCACAATTACACGATGTAAAGATTAAGCAAGCAATAGTAGAATATACTATACGAGATTCATTGTAATAAACAGAATATAATATTCATTCAACATCCGATTTAACATCGATATTGCATTTAATTCTTACAACTGACCCGTGCCTTGCGACTATGGCGACCTATCGCGCGGTGCTCGAACGGTAACGAGGATTTTTTTTAAATTGACTCGTGATAGGTCAGTGCCACGGATAAGCATTGTCACCGTGACCAAACATCCGGGATTAACAATTGGATTCCCCTCGAGCGTTCTCCAAATTCACGTGCTATTGTTAAAACGGGACACTATTTCCAGTTTCACATTTTTTTTCTCCTTCTATGAAAATTTAGCCCCGATAAATGAAAAGGGACATTTTTATTAAACCCCGCTTAATAGTGATACTGGGAAGTCTATTTGCGCATGGAAGGTTTAAATTAGGGAATGACAGGAGGAAATGAAGAAATTGGGGGAGGGAATAGAAAAGATGATGAAGGATGTTTCAATTTGAAGCGATTTAAGATCAATTGGGCAATCTGCACGATTTTCTGGGCATTGAATAAATATTTTCAGATAGTGTTTGACATCAAAATTCACGGGATAGAAAACATGGGAAAATAATTATTTATGTTTTGTATCTGAAAGCGAAGGAAAGTATGCTATTTTTTTGTTTTATTATTCGCTCTTAGATCTTCAGAAGACATGTGGCTCTGAAGAACAACGACTTCGGCCAATTATGTGGAGGAGAGAAAAAAGAACGGGGAGAATTACGTAAATTATTGTCACTCCTGTATCTCTTTGCATGATTATGGTAAGAAGCGCGCGTAACGAGGATAACGATGTTAAAGATGATGAAGTCAAGGAGAACGACATTTAACGACGATCCTTCCCTTTCTCGTTCCCATGTTCACGACACTTTTCAGCTGTTTCTTTCTCACTCTTCCCTCACCATTTCGAATTTCGTGTAATTTACCCTGATCACTCGTTTCGGAGTAATATTCACTTCTGCGTACCAACAATGTTAAAGAAGAATTTCGAAAATAGTACGTAACATTGTTTTCCGTTTTGTTTTCCTTATTAACTTTCGAGACAGTTATTAAAACAATTTCTTTGATCGTAATTAATTACTCTCTTAATTCTTACATAAAGAATTCAGCTAACGAAAGTGTCTATTACATAATCTATTTTTATTCGAAATCTCTTATAAATTTCAATTTCTATTTGATACTGTAAGAAAATCTCGTATCCCTTTTTCATTTCGAAAACACATTTGTGACACGTGTTCACACAAGCTGTGAAGACAGTTTGCACTTCTTCCTGAGCTTGCAATATTTTTTAATTTCTTTCGTCTGGATGACTCCAGTTTCGTTTCCTTCCTTCGGAGCGTCTTTGTATCCACAGCTGCATATTGGATGATAATTTATTCTGGTTAAATGTCTGTCTCGTAAGTGAAGCAAGGCTGGAACACAATCGATTGGAATTAGAAAACAATGATGTACACTGAAATTATCTGATTCGATAGGTCGATAATACCGTCTATTGTTCAATGGAAACATTTCGTTCGATATATCCTCGATCGCCAGCTTCTAAGTGCATAATTATTAAACGGAAAGGAAGAGTGAACGTAACGATTATAATTGTATTATAATTTCTTAATATATTCAATTAGAAGATTTTAATGTCGCATATTTATTTAGTTTATTTTCGTACCAAATGTTCTATTTTAATCCATCAAGGTAAATGTGGAGATTATTAGTGAAAGAAATAATTCAAATGCAAATTTGATGAGTTTTTAGGGAGACGTTATATAATTTACATATTTTATACATTTCAAGGTTGCTGTTACTTTTTTATTTTATTCGTTTTTTTTATTTACTAGGATAACGAAAAATATCGAGGTACTCTAACGTTTCATTATTTAAAATACATTTATTTTGTGTTTCAAGTAATTTTGCCTCGAGTGTATGTTCACACAATCCTTTTGAATGTTTTTCGACGTCAGTGAATCTGTACGTACCTATACGCTGAAGGCCATCCTTTCGATTATCACCGTTAACAATAATTCATTCACATTAATTTTATTGAGGAAACGACTGTTAAATCTCGAATGGTATAGGTCATTGGTTTTGCTTCGCTGAAATTCCAATACCATTCCAAGAAGTATACGATTCCATTTAAAAGAAATGACGAACGACCTTCAAATATCTGAAATGCTGCCATTTATGAAGAAGCAATATTCACGATGCTATGTCTTTCTTATGATCCTTCAACTGTCGTTTAAAATATTGTTTCATATTTCTATGGATGAATTATAATGGGACACCGTATCGATCTATTCTCTGTTATATATATTTGTCTTATTTAAGACGTCTGTCTGCAGGTTTAAGGTGTAAAAATTGATCTTTAAATTCTATTGGAAAATAAATTTGGAGAATACGAGAATAATTTTAACGCCCGTGCTAAACGACTCTTGCCCGTTTATCCAATTGCGTAATCGAAATTCGATACTCCCGGCAGCCGTAAACCGCGGTAAAAAATCCGCTTATAATATTCAGTTACATAAAAATTAACGAACGTACTGAATTTTCGATTCCCTCGCTTTCACTTTTATTTGCTCGCGCGAAATGTTGTAACGCTAATAAAAGCTTCGAATCAGTTCGTCAGGATCAATTTCTTTATCTCTGGGATTCATATTATTGCTATAGAGGCAATGAAGAAGTGAAAGAAGGCCTTGTTATGTTAAGAAATATTTATTAAAATTGTTGCTAAAGTTCATTTGGCGAACGCAATTTATCCAGTGCAACTGTATTTTCACGTCTAAATACGCGAATTCTTACACTTTCCATAGAACGTATATTTTTAGTACTTAAAATTTGTAGAACGAAGGGAACTATGGTAAATAGAGAATGGATAGCACGTAACGTAGTAAAATACTAATAACGATTGTAAATGAAAATAAATAACTCTAATATTACTAAATTCAGTCTCCAAAGAGGAACGTGTCTTATAATACTACTAACAAGGGAAAATTCAAAAAATTCTGAAATCTTGTGAATATGTAAGAGATTTCCTCCTGATTAAAACGCAATTTTTGTTTTCTGCCCAAATTCACTAGAGACGGGTGAAATTAACCCTTGAAAATTCGGCTATTTTCTGATTTTGTGTTATAACTTACGAACTGTAAGAAACAGAAAAAAAAGTTTCAAGACAAAAGTGACTTCTTTTAATTAAATCTATCATTTGGCAAAAAATTATTTTACAGTTCACGAGTTATAACACAAAATAGGAAAATAACCGGATTTTCAAGGGTCAATTACACCTCCCTAGAGTGAATTTGGGCAGCAAACAAAAATTGCCTCGTGATCAGGACGAAATTCCTTACATATTCACAAAGTTTCAGAATTTTTCGAATTTCCGGGTTCGGGATCTTCCCTTGTAAGCGAAATCTATCAAAAATTTATCGCCACGATACAAGTGTCCCTTCAGTGTCCATGAAAATTGTGACCTATAATTCAAATCAGAACCACCCCTTGGTCAGAAATTTGCTTCAAACTATTCTAACCTAGACTCTGTATTTCCTTCAAGAAGAAATACCAATATGACGTGACGCATGCAAATTACATTTAAAAGTAGTTTGATACGTGTCCCAAAGTGACCACCGTCCTCAAAGGGCAATAGAAACTTGAAATATTGAGAAATCTCACGCTCTGTTCCCGTCCGAAGTGATTGCAAGCGAAAAAGTGAAATACAAAAAAGAAAAAAGGAAGCTGATTGGTTTCGTTGTCTCAGCAGTTGCGCGCCGCGATTTGCACAACGCGGCCTTGCCGCCCCGTTCTTTCGCGATCCAGAAGAACGCGCGCGATTCTGAAAACGCCGAGGCCGCGGGGCCGCGAGGCTGCGAGAAGAAGGGCGCCCTCATGAATGGGCATAGATAGAGGGGCGAGAATTGCCACGGGCGATCCACCGGCGAGAATAAAATCGATGCTCTCGAGGAAATGACCGCGGGTGAAAGTGCTTCTGAGACATTAGTCGAGAGCGGTCGAACACGTTCGTTCAGCAGCAAAAATGGCTACGCGCCGTTCGACACGCGCACGACTTTTTACAGGGGCGATCGAAGGTCGCCGCGATTACGATAATCGATAGCGCTCGGTAAGAGTTGGGCATTATTCGAATACTTTCGAATGAGTGTTTTCGGGTCGGTGCAGTAGTTTCTTCTCTCACTGTCAGTTGTGCGAAAATGTGCCTTTTCTGCTAGACCTACTTGCACTTCTTTCAGAAAATTGGCAAAACACTTGAATTAAAGAGATATGTAATATAATTTTACTTTGGTTCCATAATGCGAACGAATTATTGCATTAATTGTTAATAAGACAAATTTCTGTATGCATACTTCATTTCAATAATAATTCTTCGTCGTTCGCGATAGATTATTCTACGACATTTTTGGAATTATTTATTTGGGTTTGTGGGGAGAGGATTTAAAATAATTTTGATACTTCAAATCGATGGGCCATGTGTGGAACATTCAAATTTAAATCTTGGTCCCCTTAAATCCAACAAGCTATTCATTGTTCAAAAGTCGATTTTTTTCTTTATATGCACGAGTTTATTTTAAGGTCGTCGCACAATGCTAGAGTCACTAAAAAGTCGAATTTATTATATCTTTGTCTTTCTTTTTTTATGTTCGGGTAACCGATTGTCAAGTATCGTTCTCCTAAAGTACAGACATATATTTTGCCAAGCTGACTAAGATCTATATGTAGCCATCATTTTTGAATCTTGACCTTGCAGATTATGGATATATTAATGGCTCATATTAAAGCAGTAGGTAGAGCAGTGATGTGGCAAACAAAGGCTCCAGATTTGAATTCCACCCCAACAAACTGAGAGACTAGTTTTATCTCTTCCTAAATATTCAAAATCAAGATTCATACATTTTTCTTTAGCAGCTATACCTATTTCAGTTTCGCATATGTATAACCTAGAGTGCTTACGTTTGCTAGGGTTACTAGACAAGGCGACAACTTTTCATCATTAGCCTAGGGGGAGAGAAAGTACCTATATGGATTCTGAATAACTGAATTCCAGCACACTCGATAAACAATGAAAAGATGGCCATTCAAATTTCATTTCCAGATCCTGGAACCCATTCAGACCTAAGCAGACCAGTTCTTTCCTTCGAAAATTCTCAAACGTTTGTATTCGCATAATTATATGTTACTTTCCCATTATTTCTAACATGAAATTTTACGTCCAATAAAAGACGAGCACGCTTGTCAAGTCGATCAAGCTGTAAACGTTCGCCATGTTCCAATATTAGTTTTAGAGAGAACGAGCTCGTTGGTGGCCTGAATAGCTCAATTAATGAGGCAGTCATGCGGGAAATAAAGAGTTCTACTTCGAACGCCGGTCCGATAGATCCAATATATCTATGTTCATCTCTAAACACTCAAAAATGAAACTTAGCCGCTTCGCTAAGGGCGACCTTAGTCACCTGCCGCTATCCTAAGAAAATAATAAAACATAATAGTAGCAGTAATTTCTTTGAAAGAGTAGATACAATTTAAACACTTCGTCAAATAGATTCTAAGTACTTTTGCACTATATAGCGTTGGATTTAGCTGTGGATCTAAAATTTCGAAAGAAGAAGCCAATTAATAGTTCGAATACCTTAATTCGTAGATTAATCATTCGACTAAGAAAACACACACGAGTCTCATTCCCAAATCCTTTTATTCATATTTAGTAATGATATTGGTATGTTTGTAGAGAATCACAAAATACTGAAGTATTTATGTATTATCATTCACGTCGGTCGACTATTCACTTTTTACACCTCTCTGGTTAGCCGCGAGGTAGCATTCGATATTATCGGATAAGGGGCAATCAAAGAAGCCATTTCTAAGGTACACGTACCCAAACGGCGGAGCACTAAAAGTTCCTTGCATCATTTCTAAAAAAAAAGTTCTCCTTTCTAAGGCAAGCAGGATGCTAAAGCTGATGATCGGGGCACGTTCACTTTTCGTCGTCTCGCTCGGACGTGAAAGTGACAGTGCCACTGGAACGTAGAATAATATCGATTTAAAGAAAGGGAGCGAAGAGGAGCATGGCTACAGAAATGGGAATTAGCGATGGGCGTTCAACTCGAAGTTTGAAGAAATTCCCGGGGTATTAAAATATTCGGATCTTTTAAAAATCTTTCAAAGCCTACAGTAGTGGGCAAAGGAAAATTTAAACCGTAAGGAAACGAAGATAGTACGATTATTAAGAATTATATCTCACAGAAAATGGGGTTGCTAGAATCGGCTAATGATTTCAAAATAATGCTTACCTATGTATGTACAAAAATATAAGAGAATCTTTTAAACTTTATTTGACGCCTTCGACTGTTGCAACTCGAATAAAAATATATTTACACATTGAAACTAGTTGTAAGCAACAAGAGCAAACTAAAAGCTTATCTATTACAAATCCGTACATCACGCATCTCACATTCCTACAAAAACATGAGTGTTAAATTTCCTTTTCACAACCACTGTACAGACGGTTTTATACATTTCTTAAATTCGAACCCCATTCAAATTGTTTCGACCATATTTACTCGCGTGTTCGAAGCATGTTTAAGCCCGTCACTAGTGAAAAGGAAAAGTGGAAATGTAGATCCATCTAGGCAGGTGCATGGCTGGAAAGATTACTCGGCGTATTCCTATGTTAACAATATTTTTGCAATACGGGAGACAGATGAGTCGATGGGTCGTAAAATGTGAGACGCTCGAGGGAGAGGCACGTGTGCAGCCGCGGAGAAAGATTTCTCCAGTTTCCGTTGACCCACTGACACTGAATTTACTGCTGCCCGTGTACCACTCGTGGCCCGGAACAGCAAGAAAATTGCCTGCTGCTTTGTCTGCTCGCTGGAGGGCTACGAATATCGAGGTGGTCGTGAACAATCCTGAAGACCAAGATTGTTATTATAACAATTTTGTTAGAATGAGAATACAATAACTATACAAGATTGAAGACCACGAGTGTAATGGCGAGTTACAGCTATGAGGTATTATAAAACCCAACCGTATAAGTGGTGGTCAAAAGAAACTTCACAGTTCATATTTTCACATATCTGCATAACTAATTTAATGGATACTAAGCTTTAAGGATAATAATAATAATACTTCGTTTAACTCTACATTGCAAACGTGGGGCCTAACAGACTCGAGCGAACAGTTCTCATGATATTGAAAACGATTCAGATAACGATGACTCGTAGCGTTAAAGAGAGATTTGTTCAGTATTTCATTTTGTTATTAAATATTTTTGTTAATAAATATTGACTGCTATAGCTTACGTGCAGTTTAAAAATTTTATTTGTTCAGTATTTCATTTTGTTATTAAATATTTTTGTTAATAAATATTGACTGCTAAAGCTTACGTGCAGTCTGAAAATTTCTTTGTTTTTCAAAGGAAATAGTTGGTGTGCCCGTTAAATTCATTCGCAGTTGGTATTGGTGTTATGGCAATTTTAAGCTAAAATTCTTTTTGATGGAACTATCTTATTTTTCTATTAAACTTTTCTATTACATTTCTTAGTAAACTATCTTCATACCACGAGCTATGATACACCCTGTGTATCGAACGATACACCGTTACGTGAAAGCGATTTTCATTTCACCGTTAATTTTACTGATAATTGATCTAATCGCGAGAAACGGAAAAGCTCAGGACAAATGTAATTCTTTTACGCGGGCCCCTCGCGTGCAGTTGGCCTCCAGAGTGGCTACGCAGAAAAGGAAACGATCTGGCCTGATTAGGAAGCAGTAATACGACTTCCGCGGAAGAGCCATGTAAGTCTAGAGCGGAAAAACAGGGAATGAAAATCGGTACCTCTTCCCGGCTTAATTGCAAGTCGATTGATATCTATTAATCGCAGGCGTGGCGAGTCCAAGGCTCGAGCGAAGTGAAATCCGTAAACCGTGGCCGTAGATAGAAGATTGCCCAGCACGTGCTCAATTCCATTAATTGTTCGCTCTTTTCTTAACGTAGCGTCTCTTTCGAAATACAGCTCCATTGACGAACAATAGAAAGAATAAACGGTGCCATTAAAAAATTATTAAAGTCACTCGAAAAGAAAGGCTTTTCCACAAAGAGGCTTTACTCTTCACTTTCAATTTGCTTTTACGCGTAGAATCATCTGCTTCCCAGTTCCGCCGCTCATTACTGTACACCCAGTATAATACAGTGAAACCACCGATCCCAATTCACTAGCTAATTAATTACAAAGCAGAGTATTAATTGAGGCAGGTAGCAAGTAGCTGAGAAAGTGCAACATTTAATGACAATTCAACTTGATTTCTCAGCTGGGGGACTGAATACCGCCGACGAGCAACGAAGATTGCTGCCTTCCCTTTCGATCAAACTTTCACAGTGACCGCCGTGCCCGTTCAAATATAAATCCCGGATCGTTATCCACGGGTTTTGTTACTCGCGAAATAGCGGGGAAGGGGGACGGCAATAACTCCGGGAGCTTCTTTGCATAAGAATGTGAAAGTGCCGCGAGATAGGAAGCAGAGATGAAAATTCTCAACAATGCGACTGGTTCCGTTGGCCTCTGTAAACGGTTTAGTCGCCGAGCAGTAGCGACGGTGACCGGTGACCGCAAAAATATCGAGCGTCCGACTGCGGAGGCGTGGAAATTGTTCGCCGGCAACGATTTCCTGACATTGAATCCGTCGATCGAGGCGGCAGGAAAGTTTTACGCCTCGGCGAGCAGAGAAGTGAGCGTCCGGCCGAACGTGGTGAAGGTGAACAAACTTTATAAAAATACGAAGCCGCTGTGACGGTCGGATTGTGTTAACTGTACGCGAGAGAAAAGGGGCGAAGTCGAGGAAATTTAGCTAACACTTTGACTGGTGCAGGATTTTGAAAAATATGGTCGACCGGGGTCCTCGGAGCGAGTTTCGTACAAAGTGAATTTTCAGTGTAAACATTCGGGGACTCGAGGATAATACTTTCGATGCTTGAGGAGAAAATATCGGCACCATACACGCTAAAAACAGGCGTTTTGTAATGGGTGGGAACCACCAAGAAACAAGTGGAAACGAGTGTTGATTCTCGAGGAAATCGATTTCGAAGATTAATTGTGAAAATCAAATGGGGTAGTGAATGTGGTGCAGGGGAAGCCGTGCAGTACTGGCCTGTCTAAGTTTTTCTACTGTTACTTGGGATACTGTTTGTAAAAATGAAATTCCAAAAAAGTAATTTGTAGTTCCATTGGTGATTAAGGGGAGGTTCCGGTCTAGAGCCCCAAAAAATAGGTGATCTTTAGGAATTAATTAAAGAAAAACTACTATGTATAATTTAATGGGACTTGTTGCATTGTATGAAGGATGTCTTAGATTATAGAAATATATTTTTTGTTTTATAATTAATCATTGCAGACGGCACTGGGGAGTAGTTAAAGTCAAGGCGTCAAAAAATTCATCCAAATTGGTGGGACCTGGATCTCCCAAAGTTATTATCCGATTCGACTGAACCTTTTTTTATTTTGAAGTATATACTTCTGGCTAGGGGGGGGGCAGACAAAATTACAAAACAGTGAAAATTTATAATTTTTAAAGGCGTGGAAAGGACGAACGGTATAGGGAAAAAGTGACTTCAAACTTCAAGTGTCGTTATTTTCTCAAAAAATGTAATTTTTGTAATTTTGTCTGATTTCGCCCCCTAGCCAGAAGTATATACTTCAAAATAAAAAAAGGTTCAGTCGAATCGGATAATAACTTTGAGAGATCCAGGTCCCACCGATTTGGATGAATTTTTTGACGCCTTGACTTTAACGACTCCCCAGTGCCGTCTGCAATGATTAATTATAAAACAAAAAAAATATTTCTATAATTTAAGACATCCTTAATACAATGCAACAAGTCCCATTAAATTATACATAGTAGTTTTTCTTTAATTAATTCCTAAAGATCACCTATTTTTGGGGCTCTAGACCGGAACCTCCCCTTAATAAAAGGATAAAAATCGTTTTTCTTCAATTTTATCATAAAGATTAATAATTCACAGGAATAAAAAAAGGTGTAATTCGCAGGGGACGAAACATTTGTTATCCAGTACCAGCTAACTACGTACTTAGTTGCTTTTAATGTCTAACAATAATTAATTAATAATGTTAGTAAAATAACATTTCAAAATAGAATAGAAGTTTTATTTAGGCACGTCTATAAATATCACAGATAAAATGATTGATATTTTCTTGGTCTGTACACTCCACGTGGGCTGAATCTTCGTCGAAGGATTTTTTATAAACGTTGTACTCGGTTACTTGTTTATCAGTCTAGTTTAAGCTTAGTGTAGTTCACTCTAATTTTGTTTTGAGGTAGCATTTTCAAAGCCGCCTTCATATCGTTCTTCGTCCATTTTCCGTTTTCTCTTTAATTTCGAACATTTTTCTGCAGAAGAACAAAGAAGAAAAACCCTAAGGACTTTAAGTATAGAAAAAATTAAAAAAGGTTTGGCCACGACAAGCATGTGGAAATAGTTTTGGTACGATGCATAATCTGCCAAGCGAATTGCAAAAACCGCGACATTTGTGTACACCTAATAGTCTAAAAATAATGTACGTAATATGACAAAATTATTTAATTACCTAACAAATAACTTTTATCGTATGGAACGCCAGCGTAAACGTTAAACGTCTTAAAACTCTGGTAATACTGAGAAGAACAGAACGTCACCGGCATACGTTGCTCAGGACTATAGTATTAATTTATTTCTCCATCGATATTGCAATCAATTACCTGTGTAACAGTAGAAGCGAGATCTAGCTTTAGCCTGTACTCTGCGACTATAAGCGTAGACGAAACGACTTGTGCGAAAATAAATCGAAATAGTGAAATGACTTTGTTATCCAGAATAGTCGATTGCAAAACTGGAATCTATCGAGAATTCATTTAATTTCGCGTTCATTCCAAAGCGAGCTAATTTTAGTCAGTGACTCGTACTAAAAATTTAAATCCACGCGTTCGACTTACTTTTATACGAGGAATCACTTGCTCCTCGATTGTACCACGATTTCTGAACCACACCGCCTATAAAAATCACCGTCTACGAGGTAGCAAAAAGTGTCTCGCGTGAGACGGTCCTAAGGCTTAAAAAGAAAAGCGACAAGTTCAACATTCTTCCCCGCGGAACGCTGGCTGCCAATTCGGTCGCGTTACGATCGCAATTAAAGCCCGAGTATTGTTCATCTCGTTATCGAGAGATCGATGAAGCAGATTACTCGTTGAGAGCGCTAAATGCAGCGGTAACGCGAGGAGCTAAAAGCAATCATCCATATTCAAAGGCGTCTTCCCTCGTCTTTCCCAGGCACTTGAGCATTTCCATACAAACGGACGAAAGACACGTGGTTCGTTGGAAGAAAAATAACGTGTCCTTATTAAACAGGTTCTCTTTTCAACCAGCGACTTTCTTACGCTTTCGAAAGCTGTGAAAGGAATTTCGTCGTCGCTCGATACCGACCAATACTTAAATTTTGCCTTGGCCCCGGTGCACCGAGAAGATCGATGCTTTATTGCCCACCAGCTGATAGCGGCGAGGCTGTTGGTTTATCGAGGAATCGTAAAGATCGTTACAGTTATGCCTGCGGGAAAAGGAGGTCTGCTTTAGCCATAGATCTTTTTTCGGTGATCCTGCAGTTTGGCATTTCTCTGGTCTGGTTTCGCCAACCAGGCCCACCGTTTCCTCTGTCCACCTACATAAGCGATGTCGCTGAAAGTCGAAATCGAAAGACCCCTCGGCCAGTGTCTCTCAATCGGCCAGCGCTTAAGGACCGATACTTTTTTTAGCGATTTTAATGGGTCTATTTAGGAGGGTGTGTAGCTTACAAGTGGAAGTACTTTCTTCCAGCGAAGCTGCTAGGAGGGTTCTTAGCTTAGGTACAAGTGGAAGTACTTTCTTCTAGTGAAGCTGCTAAGAGGATCGTTAGCTGGCAAGTGGGAATTTTCTTAACCCTTCGTGGTCACACCTTATAATGACAAACTGGTCACACGGGGTTCACTGCCCCCCCACCATTAATTTTTGAGTTACCAATTTCGTATTTTTCGAGCTTGTAACTTTTCAGTGATAATTGTACATTCGTAATAGGTACTCGTGCAATCATATTCTAATAGTCTTTTTCTGGAAATGTATATTTTGATACGATGAGATTTGTAGTTAAAGAAAGTATTTGTGGAAAAGAGTGTTTCTTTGTTAAAATTTACTAAATCTTTATGTTAAGGTCTAAAAATTTTCAGAAATATTGGCGAAGACACATACTTCTGGGAGGAATTTTCCTAAGGTGCGATACACCTCGTCTGACCAGGAACAGTTAATCGGAATACACAGATGCATAGCTCCGAAATTCGGATATGCTTTCTTATTAGGAATGTGGGGATGTGCCTGGTTCAGAAGTAGGAACACTTTTTTTGAATAACTCTACTAGGGGGTAGCCTTGTTTACAAGCTCTTAATGAATATATGGAGGGGATGGTTGGTTCAGAAGTGGGAACACGTTCTCTTAATGAATCATACATCGAAATATAGGTCACGTTGAAAGTTATCTTTTTTACAATAATGTAGTTCTGTGGAGCTAAGCGAAGATACGTGGCGAACTATTGTTATGCAAAACTGTTGTTGAAGGACTAGCTCAGAAACTCAGCTCGATTGACTCTAGAATCCATCATTGTTTGCAAAGTGTTAGAAAGAATTGCAAATATGGGCAACGATCACTGAATAATCTGTCAGAAGTCAATAGTGTTCAGAGAACGAAATCGTGCTATTATCCAAGTTAAAAAGCGTGCCACTTTGAAGTGAACTGTTGCAAGAATGAAGAGCAAGCGCCTTCGCGGTTACGTTGAACACTAAAAGTGATAGGTAGGTCGTGGCGAAACCTTAGTGCACCAAGCTGACCCAGGACTACTTTTGCAGGAAACAATCTTGCCTGTTCGCCGAGACATATAATTATCCCTTACCAACTATTATATCGCAATAAAATAGCAACTGAAAAGTTTTATGATGACTAACGGGTTCACTTCAAGATGGTAATAGCATAAAAAGTGACAAGCTTTAATCACATTTCATAGACTTTTGTTACATTTGCGCGACTTAACACTATACATTGCAAACAATTTGATATATTTCTTTGCTTCTGCGAATATTTAGATACCTCCGAACTTGCAGATGTTTACTTAGGTACAGTAATATTGTTTATTAAAAGAATACAATATAAAAATTGAAATTCCTAATTTCCATTTCTTTCAAATCTTTCTTAAAATAACTTAAGAATCGACCATGTAATTAAGAATCACGATTAATAACGTTTGACAAAATTTTTCACGCCAAAGATATTCGCCTCGAGCATTATTACGACGAGGATCCGAAAGAAAAAGAAATAAACGAAGTTGTAAAAAAAAAAACAAGTATAACAAAAGACCGACGGGACGCGATTTATAGCACGAAAGGTCAACGATTACTTTTCCTCTCTTGGAGATCCTCCTCGTTCATCGCGGCTCGCGATCACCCACAGATCCTGCTCACTTTCGAAAAATTCCGCTCAATTCAGTCGTTCTCAACTCGTGATTCTTTCATTTATTCAATGATAATTCATTTCCCTTTATTTAATGAGAAATTTCTCAAGCCCACGGAACTATACACATAATTCTGATTAAAAGTAAAAGCCAACCCGATTAAAAGTAAAAGGTATGAAAAGCCAAATTCAAAAGTAACAGTTACAAAGATCCCCCAAAGGCCTAAAACAATGTCTAATTAACTATCGTTAGCCAACTAACTTTTACACATAAATTTGATTTCTAATTTTTCTGTAGATCATTTTTTTCCCAAAATTCTTTTAATTCGTGCAGCTTTAGTACCCCTGAATATTTATTAACCGCAACACATGTACTACCACTGAATGCTATACAATGCGAAAATTTATATTTTCGGTAGTGTCGTAAAAAGTGGTGAGGAAATTAGTCTGCGGTATTCAGATACACAGATGTCCCGGTTGCAGTGACGCACGCAGGATTTCATCTTGGGGGAGCCGAGTTGCAGGGATAAAAATATCTTTAATGCAAATTCAATGAAATTCATTAACTGCTAATAAAAATTGATTTAAAAAATAAAATCCAGTTTTCTTTTCTCTTTGGAAAACTCTTGAATTACTGCAGTCGTGGTTACATTAAGCTCCTATTTCCTTTTTTTTTCCCCCTCCCCTTCTCTGGGTGCGCCACTGCCCAGTTGTATTAAATTCTTGGTAATTTTGACTATCCTTTCCTTACGAGCAGAGTTAAGCTTTGCGCTATTAATGTAACATTACATACTGATATTACTATACGTAATAAAAGTGTAAGAATTCGTAATTCGTAGTATGAAACTGACCGATTTTGAAAACGATACACTGCCTATATTATTCCCTATTCCGAACTTTCCTGCATTATTGAGAAAAAGATCTCTGGTCTATTGATAAACGAATAATTTTTCACTGCTAATATAGTTGAGTAATACATTATGGAACGAGTGTTTGATCCCTACCCGCACGGTTTCCCAACCGATCACCGAAATGCACTTTTCTTGTTCGGAATTTTTCGCCGCAGGAAGGAGGTGTTCCGCTAACGGTATGCGTAACACGCTCGCGATATTCTGCACGGTCTGGCGACTCTACTACGAAACGAGAGGAAAAGTCGCGGTAGTAAGCGAGGTCCCCGATGCGTGACACGCGTCGAGATCGGGACGGGCGTCTTTCGAAGCGATGGAAACCGTTCTCCAGCTGGGTTCTCCGGCGAATCCGTCCGCCTGCTCTTGATCTTTCGTAGCCTTTCCCTCTTTCTCCCTCTTTCTTTCCCTTTCTTTCACCATCGGCGGATACTGCTTCCTCTCGCAGAGAAAGTATGCGGCCTTTTCAGCGGAGACATTCTCGAACTCGCATACCGACGATTTCAAAGATGCCTGGGCGCACGCAACTGCCGCGGTTCTTCGGTATACGGGGAGCTATGAATAATGATATTCGTCATTATTCATATATTCGTCATTATTCATGTAACTCTGGTCATTAAACACTTAATAATATACAGTTTGCACGAAAATAGAGTAAAGCTGTTCGAGTTTATAATCTCTTAGGGCAGATTCGGGGGTGTCGGTACAACAGGGTGGTTGGTACAGTTGTTATATTTCGGACTGTATGCGTAAAAACGCGTTAAGGGGTCGTTCTACTTTGATTGGCTAAAAAATGAAGCTCTTTTAAAGATTTTTTTCTCAGTAAATAGGTACAATATATGTATAACGAAAACTAGTTATTATTCTATCAGTTTAATCTGTCTTATTTGCTATCTCTTACTCGTTATAACCTTCTTTCTGTTTACTACCCCCTACCCCAACATTGTATCCAGTGGCGGTTTTAAGGAGAAAGGCCCAGGTGGCAAACGGTCCTCAGAAGGGGCCCATTTTTTTCGGGCAAATGAATAGATAGTTCACTAAAAATGGACCAAGTGTGGTAGTACAAAAAGATATATAGTGTTTGGATAAAATCAAAATTTTCTTCGAAGATGGGGCCCTTGGAGATCCTTCTGGACAGGTGGCCATTTTTCGGGAAAATGCAGAGATAGTTTACTCAATCGGGCTAAGTGGAGTAGTACAGAAAAAATATGGTGTTTGGATGAAATTATAATTTATTTTGAAGATGGGGCTCTTGAAGATCCTCCTGGACAGGTGGCCATTTTTCGGGTAAATGCAGAGATAGTTTACTCAATCGGGCTAAGTGGAGTAGTACAGAAAAAATGGTGTTTGGATAAAATTATAATTTTTTCGGGAGGGGCCTTCAGGGCGCGGGCCCAGATGGGAACTGCTCATCGACCGCCCGTTAAATCCGCCACTGCTTGTATCAAAATCTTTCTACCCTTCTTCTTTTCGTCACCTCTTAATCCTAAAACGAAGCGTCCACGTGTCAATATACATACTCCTTAATCTCTGGTTGCTAAGTAAGACCAGTAGATCTTGTGCAAAGCTTTGCCACCACGTTCACAGAAGTGTGTCAGCGTTCAGCGAATCCGAAGTTTTGGTATAACTTTCGTTGTGATTCTGTTTTGTTTTCTGTTCCGCGAAGACGATCGCTGCTTCTTTTAGATAGAATCAGTTTCCAGTTTGTTATGGAGAGGAATCAGTTGTTCTGATTGGAATTAATTTTTTTGTTTCAGGTGCGGTCTAGGACTGCTGTCTACTGTAGTCCTTGCGGCGTTAGCGATCACGACAGTTCATCAGTTCAATATCTCGGGTAAGCAGAAACCACTGGTGAACAATCAACCTGTCAATAATCGTGCAATTTTTTTAATTACACGTACATTTCGCGCGTGTTACTTTCAGTATGTTCTTTTTGTTCAAAGTGGTATAGACTTTTGCCATTTTTCTTGATTTGAGATATTTAATATTGTGCATCAGTCTGTAAGTGAACTTAGCTTTAGCTCATTTTTTCAGCGTTGAACTTGCACTACTTGGAAAAGTACTACTATCGAGAAACCGTAGAATTTTAATAGGCTCTTGATAACATTGATTGAGAAAGGTAAAAAATGTTTACAAACCATGCATCACAAACGTGATGGTTTCACAGATAGCCAGTTCTGTGTTCTGCAAATTTTTAGCTTATTTCTGAGAGTATAATTGTTCTAGAATTCGAGAGACGATATTGTTAAAATGAAAAAAATGGCAAATTTTACCAAAGAATAGCGAAAATGTATGCCCCTACCTATATAATCGTTCAAAAAGTTGCCAATACCAAAATTGAAAGCTGTTGTAATTTCCGGTCTACTATTATTTTTCACACAAAACTTTTTCTTTTCTTGCAACGAGTTCCATTCAGCCCCTCTTCTTCGCACTCATAGTTTATTTGCTCACTATTAATTACCGGTAAATCATAACTGCTGCAGTAAATTAATATGCTTTATAGCAGAAGATATATCAAATTTAACGAACCATTCTACAGAAACATTTTCCATAAATCATATTTTTTAAAACAAATATCCTCGTGCAACGAACATCGTTTACATAATATGTACATCCTTGCAGTACCAATACCAATCGGAAAGCAAATTTTGATTAAACATATCCTTAGCAAACTTCTCTTAAAATATTTTCAAGTGGCCAGGAATATTCATAATCGCTTAAAACTACCTGTTTTTAAATTTATTCTGCGTTACTTTCGAAAATCCTTGATATTTAAGCGCTACTGTGACATCCTCCCTGTCTAAATAAATGTTGCGCAACGAAGATGCACGTGACCGTCGGTGTTACAAATTTAAGGTGTACATACTCGTGGAAAGACAATAGTGAGATTCCTCTCACGTCGATTGTGGCGTTGGCGTGGTTACGTCACAAAATCGACTAGCAGGGATTTTTCTCGTTAAGGAGCTCATTAGCATAGTCATCCTTCGATCATTCAGTATCAAGCAGCATTTATTTGATACCATTGGTGAATCACACCTAAGAGCCCTAACGCTGTCCTTTATGCTTCAACATTGAATTCGTGAAGAATAAAATTAATCAGAATTGAATTCCTCAGAATCAGAATTCTCCAATGTTGAGTTCTTTAAGATTAAAATTTTTCAAAATTAAATTCTCCGAAATAAGGGTTCTCTGAAATTTAGTTCTTCGAGATTAAAATGTTTCAGAAATTGAATTCATTAAAATTAAAATTCCTCAAGATTCAGTCTCGCTAGATTAGATTTCTCCAATATAAAATTCTTCAAGATTGGAATCTTTCAAGATTAAATTCCTGTAGATTGGAATTCCCGATACTGAATTTTTCAAGATTATAAAGTTCTCAGAATTGAAATCATTAGGTCCTTTACAGAAATGTTTGAGCATTTAGTGTTACAAGAATAAACTAGATGCAAATAACGTTCAATAGTGAAAAACTTTCAAAACTAGGGGAGACCGGGGCTAGGTGTGACATTTTTCAATTTCTATTTTGTTTTGCATTCCATATTCACTACTATTAATGACTCTCACTTGAAGTACGTACTTTCCTCTACACATGACCGCTATCGCATGTAATTAAACGAAAACGAGTAATATATTATATTTTCTTTTCAATATCGATTATAAGAATCCATTACACTGAATACCTATACGAGAAAAAATTATCTATAATCTATACATCATTTAGCAGAAAGCCACTATAGTGGCGTTTCAACCCCAAAAAATCATTTAGAGGGATGCTACTACAGTGGCTCGTGGTAACCCAAGGGTTAAATTAACAAATTAATTACTAAATACAGTACAACAACTTGCCTCTTTTCCTCTGTAACAACATGCTTCTTGTCTTGTGTAACAACTACCCAGATAAAATGCTATAAGTTCATACCAGTTTGGTAGAGCGAAACCTCGATAACTCGAAAAGTTCCATAAGTCGAAAATTGTCTTCATTTCCATCGGCTCCGCTGTAAGCACCTCTACAACTCGAAAACTCGATAAGCCGAAACCCCTATAATTCTAAGACTTTTCCCTTCCTTTGGCATTCGCGTTATCGAGGTTCGACTGTATATTCTTATGTACCCGATACGAATTTATATCTAAAATAACTGATTCAAACGTGGTAATACTAACTTACATACATTCATCTGACTGTACGGTAGAGAAGATTGAAGTAGAAAGAGAAAAGTCACTACTACTATCGGTTACCATTAGTCCCGAAAACACAAAAAGCTTTAATAACGTGACAACGCGTGAACCGACTACAAGAAAAACACCATACACAACTTTATATGGTTGAAACACATCAGCCACTTCGTTTTCAAAGTGATAGTCCAAGCGGCATCAATTTAAACTACTTACTTTGTAACAAGCTGCCTCTGTCACACTTAGCCCCGGTCTCCCCTGCTCAATCGGACTACAATCACATAGACTTTATCGAGCAATTTTTATATTAACCCTATCATCAGTCCTATTATTCTGTTAACCCTTGTGAATCTTGTTATCCTTTCCCCAGATCTAACTTATTATTACTTGCGAAGAGCTCTGCATATATATCCTACGATATTATTTTCGTTCTGTTCGAGTGTTTACTGTAAAATCTCAATTTCATTTGCAGATTATGTCTACGGGGTGGACCATGATCTACAAGCGAGAGCACGCGCAGGGATCGAAGCTGAAAGGTTTACGTATGAAACGAGTGCCAGGTGAGCTTGCTTCCCCGATATTAAACATTCGCAATCCATCGACTATTATTCATCCGGGTGCAGGTTGAATATTAATTTCAAATGAACGCCCAGTCGAATTGAAATAGGGTTTCATAAATGTCAATTATCGATGTAGGTAATAGCCTATCGACGATTGGAATTATTTCACAAGTGATGAATCGTGCACCAGGAGCCTTGATTTATTAATTATCCCATACATTACATTCCGTTCGAGGCAAGGACAATTTCGCTTGACTTATTGCAATTACCTAATCCACGCCTGCCTCTCTGGCTTTACTACGCCAGAAAATATCGAAGGTCGTTTACTGTCTATAATGAAATTGGTTATAGCTGTGTTAACGTGATAAAACGACAGTGCGATCATATTCCTACGCATTGTGAAACGTTCATGGAACTTTCTCACTTCCCATTCATACGCCATTCGTTGCCGTATCTTACAAAATACGATCTATAATTCCCTTCTTGGTAGACATCATTGAACTTATCTACTTTATGCTTAAGCGAGTGGAATCTGAAGTAGCTAACAATAAATGATTATTACATGATCCTTCTGTATTGGAAACCTACGTAGTGTACAAGATGAACTGTTCAAATATCAAATGTATAAGAATAGTTTAATTAAGCGATGATACCGCAAGCCCCACTACTTCAGAACAACAGTGTTCAATCTAAATTCACTCACGACACACTGGCAAGATGACGTCCGCGTAAGTGACGCACACTTTCATGGGAGTGTCAATATGTAATTAGACGAAAACAGATGAGAGTAAATCTGGCATATTGATTCTTAATCCTTCGTTGACACTCCAGGTCTGAGCAACCCATAAGCTGATTTTGACGCTCCGTACCTTTTCCAATAGGTAGATTCTACGTGGAATATCGTGAATATTCGGGGAGAATCTCTATTTTTTCAATTACCGAAATAGCCTACTTTCTATATCCAAAACAAATGCCTTGTTTCGAAAGCCAGCTTACAAACTATTTTTTTTTCTTAAAATATTGTATCTGAACGACAACTCTGTAGATTTTTTGCTTCTAATATTGAAATTTGTAAAAGTTACAATTTTTTGAGGACTATCTTGTTTGTTTTTCTAGACATATGGTAATCTAGAATTTTTTTACAAAAACTATGATAAAGTTTCAATTAAAAAACTATTGGAATATATTCTAGAGACCTTGAAATTGACCCATGATTTTTTTCATAACGATTGGATTCTTTAGATGAGAATGGCAGTCGTTGAAATATTGCTCTGGGTGTGAGCCACCCAGTATGTCAAAGTTGATTGTAAAAAGAGGAGTGCCAACGAAGGGTTAAACATGGACATGCATTGGTTTACAAACGTGACTCGGTCAATTTACACCCTCTTCTTACAGCGATTGACATTTCGAAGTCAAAATTCGCTTTAAAAAATTAAATCTGGATTTCAATGTCGAGTTATAGGCTCTAATATAAATACCTACTTGCCGATTTCAATCTGCCGATGTGAGCTGTGGTGTTCGAGGAGTCTCTTGAGAGCGTGGGTCAAAATAGACCCAGGTTAACGTGAGATACACGATTCCTGGCAAAAGGGCGATTAGGAAGCACCGCGATAAAACAAGAGAAATGTACAAAATTCACCCTCTTTTTTGGTTAGTTTTTTTTTTAAAAATCGTCACCAAATACGACGCCCGGAAATTGCTGGGGCGGTAAATCCAAGCGACAGATTAAAAGTGCATCGAGCTGACGAAACAGGGGATCGTTGCAGCACGAATCCGCGAGTGGAACTGTAACTGTAATTACGCCGAGGAGCGTGATACTTTTCGCCGAATCAGAAGGCGGGCTCCCCGGTGCGGAAAGTGAATCGCAATTACCGCGAAACGCAAGCTATCTCGCACCTCTGTTACGAAATAACCGCAATCAAGAGAAATGGCGAATGCGCGCCGCGGGTTGAGCAATATTCAAGCTTTTAATAGAGCCTAAGCACGCATGTGTTTAACGAGCTGACCGGTTCTGTCGTTGGTAATGCACCAGATACCGAGTATTCGATAATTTATAACAGTAACGATGCTTCGAATTATAAATAAAGGGGATACAACAAATTCGGGCCACGAAGTGAGCCTGATTTCAGCTTCTAATCGAATATATAGCTATTCCGGTACAGATAGACCACGTTTTTAAAATCGTTCCGAACTTCAATATTTTAAAAATACTGAATAGGTATTAGAGTTATCAGTGGACTGCATTTTCTAGGGCACGTAATGATGATAACACAATATATTTATAAGTAGCTACGGAGATAAATAAATAAATCAAATTTTGGGGTGTGGTCCATCTCTCCGTAACTACTACGGGGGAGCTGGAGCACTTCGATAAAAGTTATATTCTTTTGTTAAATTGACTTGTAGCAATGGTTTTCGTCGGAAAACTTGTTCCAGTAAACAAAAGAGGATTAATTCTATTCCTAATATTATTGTAATTACTAAACACTTATTAATTTTTTCCTACAATAATCACAGATGGACTTTTAGCCCCACCCTACCCTAAGTATCTCTTCGAACAATAGGATTATGCTAATTCCTGCGACTACGCAAAAAATTATCATCCCTTCCAGAAATTAAAATGTTGATTGCCGTGAAAATTTTATGAAACTACGATGTAAAATTCACAGACACACTCGATTATAATCATTATAAAGGAAGAACACTGACACTGGGTAGATTGAAAAATACTTAACTGGTCCGCCTCTCCCGGCGGTCCATCTCTACGCACTCACATGTTCCGTTTTAAGAAAGTAGCCCAGTTTTGTCGTTTGCAGTACCTACGCCGCATATTAAACGCTTGACAAACTGAAACCGATGTTACTTGCTACTTCGTTAGCTGACCGTTTCCTTCACTTTCTTATACGCAAAGTGTCCAGTATTTTGGATACAAGAGAATACGAAGGATCGCAGCTTTCTTCGGCTACTTTCTCCATCCAGAACTTCGGTTATTCCATTCCTCATCAGTTATGGACACTACTCGAGTCGCCGTACACATCATCAGTGTATTTCAATAGCTCGCATTTACTAAGCACGCTTTTCATTTAATTAAATTTATACTTGCCTAAGTAAAGAGACAAAAGTTCATCTAAACTGAAACATTAAGTACCATTACAGAGGTTTCACATGTTTATTAAGAAACACAAGTGAATTGAAACCAGTTAATTCGCGTTCCATCGCTTTTCGTTTAGATTTGAAAATACAAAGGAACGTTTCCGTTTGGGAAACTGCCGATTAACAGGTCAACGAACCCATCACAGTAGCCACCCCCTCGAACCATTACCCTTAAAAAAGAAAACAAGAACAGAAGACCAATGCCCCACAAACTTCCAGCAAAACGAATCTACCGAAAAACGAACGACAGAAAAGAAGAGAAAAATTTCGCTTCCCGGGATGTTCCCTTGTACGGTTTCTTAGCAGTCGTCGCGCGGCACGCATGCCCGCCGACGGCCGGTCCCCCGGGCGTCCTTCCTGTTCCATTTTCTTTCTTTTTCTCGCCGGCCAGCCGCGAACTTTTACTTTCATGGCCGAGAAAAGGAGCCCGACGGCCGGCCTGGCGTCCTTCCGTGGCGATGTTTCAGTCACGAGGAAGGTTTCTCGTCCGACCATTACCGGTGCTATCCCCTTTCCTCAACCTCGGGGAAGGTTGGCCCGTCGCGCCGTCCGGGCCCTCTACCACTGCCATAATCGACGCCACCGCTGCCGCGCTTACCGGCAGCCTCTTTCACGCTCGCCGCTATCGCCCGTCGAGAAACGTCCGAGCATCGCCCCCGGGGCCTTCCTTCCTGATGCCCGGCCGAGGCATTCCACCGTGGACATCATCGTTTCTTGCCTCGTTGCTCTTGAACAGCTTCTCGTTTTTTTTTTTCTTTCGCTGTTTTCTGCTCCCGTCTTCTTCTTTCTCTTTTCCGCCAGATAGAAAGTCGCCACGGTCGTTGCGATGGGCAGGGTCGCCTTCTGCGCGGCTCGCTTATGCGTAGCCCCTCCAGGCCCCTTTTGGAGAAATGGGCTACAGTGAGGTGATTAATCTCTGCGGGGTTACGTGCGTAATTTTCGTTGGCTGGAGAGGCGATTTTGATTGATCACGATTGCTAGGGATGCTTGTGTTTTTAGCATTCAAAGTGGGTGGTTCCAGGTCCGCTTTGAGGAATTGGGAGAATCAGGTGGCGGGGGAAATGGTGGATTAGGGGAGAAATGCTGGGTGTGCTTGTTCGCGTTTTTGGGGGATGGTTTTAATTGGGGGGTTGATGATTGGTGGATAATTGGAAGCTTGGGTATTCAGTGAAGATTATATGGTTATTATTGTTGGATAATTCGTGCATGGTGTATTCAATTTTCTATTGTGTTTTGGAACACCTTGTTCCCTGTGCCATTATTCAGAAATGGTACCTAATTTATTCAGATTTGAGTCGAAGGTGCACGGGTAATCGAGTATTTAATATTTATTTGACATAAAGTAATAAAGAAGGAAGCAATTTGGGTTCCATAAAGTTATCACTAATAAAATGACCGATCACTCGCGAAAGTGTTATTTATTTGTGACAGAATTTCCCACTCATCATAGTTTCTGTTCAATGACGCCTAATTACCATTTCTCCCCACGACTACACATGAATTATACATTATTATCAGTTCGTTGCAAAAGATTAATTAAGAGGCAGAACAGATTGAAGATCTTTTATCCATGCAGAAAAGCTGTAATAAAGCTTCTGCGCGCAATTCCTATAAATAAAAGCTACATCGAAGCTGTGTGCTTCAATTCTAAAGTTTCTTTGACAAATAGAAGATACCTTTCACGCCACCCTAACAGAACCTACAAAATGGAAGGCAAACATTATCGTTCATTTCACTTCGTCTGTTTACTTTACATTTAAAACCCATGGTGCCCTGTTGTTTTAATTATACAAACAACGAAAGCGAACGAAAGATTCCATTGTTTCCTATTTGCAAACGGCTCCGCAGTATCTCTAATTGATACCACTTCCAGCCTTTGATACAGCTTCAGATACTGTTCCCGCGGAGCAATTTGTACGTACATAACACGCAATCTTTTACTGTGCGAAAACAATTTGATTTATAGGAGTGCGTGTACACGCATCGCAGACAGCTGCTTATTGTCAGAGATTTTACAAGCCGCGCGCGACTCATGCGTGAATTATACTTCCTCGTTGCTGGTGCACCGCTAATTTCTGTGGAACAACTACGAGGTGGATAGACACGTGCTGTTCAAATTTTAGTTTTCTTATTGTCATCCATGGGAGAAAAGGTCATAGCAGTTATTTAAATTGCAGTAGTTAACGTTTGGATTTGGAGGCGGTGAAGAGTTGAATGAAATAATTTGCAATCCTTTTTATAAGGGAAAGGGGAGATGGAAATAAATTAGGGGTTAATAAAATTTATTGGGAAGTAATAATAATTTAATAAAATTGAAGATTGTCTAAGTACGAGAAATCTGATTTTTCTTCGAATCTGTATTGTTAGGTTAAAATAGATAGTTACTATTTACTAATAATATTCTTATAACTATTATGAAGTTTAAGTGTATCACTACTCCCACAATTTTCTAATTCTCCGTTTTAGTTTTTAAAAGAAAATATCCACCCTGGCATCGTACCCCTCTCCTATAAATTCTATATTCAAGAAACATTATTTCAACTGTGAAACACCACAATAATCAGAATTGCATTCTGATATCTATTACATTCTGTTCGCGAGGAAGAAGCTGTCCGATTACTTTGCTTGGAAGAGTCCTTTACTGTGGAATCCACTTCACGGAAACTTTCTTTTTCATTCAGGTTTCCAGATAGGCCGGAATCGAGGGATTCTCCCTGCAGGATCAAACCGGATGGACCTTGCCCGCCCAGCAAGTATAGAACGCCTTCCGGTGCTTGCAACAACGTGAGATATCCTGTTTGGGGTGCTCGTGGTGCGCCCTTCCTGAAACTGCTCCCGCCTGAATATTCCGATGGTAAGTGATTATCTTATCACCTGTTCAAGCATCTAACAACGCAAGAGCATATCTAACATTCGGCTCGTCGATCCGAGTAAAACTGCGAGCATAGTTAGTCCATTAATCTAACTAGTTAGAAACGAATTTTTTAATTAGTTGGTGGAGCTACGCGAAGCATAGCGTTGGTTGCTCTTGATTAACCGTAAACAGCGACGCGATACAGGGATGCTGGGTCGTTCCAAGTATCTAAGACTCATGGAGGAAGGGACTGTGTTAAAAAAATATAAATATTACATGAATATACTACTCGGTTTGTCAAAATTTAGTTAGACAATCAACCTGAAAGTTTGATTATTATTTATAAGGAAAGATAAAAAAATTCTGAAGGAAAGATAAGAATTTTAAATCAGAACCAAAGCCTAAAGTTTATTTGGAAGTGTGTATGAATGAAATTATTGATTTAAATGGACCCCAACCCCGTGCATAAGGGTTAAACAGTTATTTGTAAAAATAGTAAAAAATTAGTGAAAACATATACAAATACCCGAAATTATTCCATGGATTACAGTTGAGCTGGCAACATAACTTAATTAAATTTTCGTTTTTATAATATCTGCGAAAGCGAAACCTTGAACTCCATTTTCCCGCCAGAAATCTCAAGCAATTCGCCTCATGCGTTTCGCCTCTCGCGATAAGTACACTTTTCTGACAAATCATCGTGACTTTTGGAATGGGAAAACTGGAGTTAGAAAACGAAAGGTACGAAGATGGACCCCGTGCTGACGTAACGGAACCGATAGGCGCGAATAGCAAATAGCTTGCGCGAAGATTCCACGCGCGACAACCGGCTCGCCGTCGTCCATCGGCGAATACGCGCTTCCCGTATCGAGAATGGAAAGTGAAAATTGGAACGAGCCGAGTACCTACACGGAGCTCGAATCCATTTCGACGAGCGCCGCGCCGCGCCGCGCTGGCACGCTCGCGGGGATTAGAAACGACGGATTAGCATGCTAGGAGGCGCGCCAGTACAACGAAATAGAGAGTCCCTCGGCGAGCATTGATTGCGCCATCGCCCGCGCGAATAATAAGCGAGTCCATCTGTGATTCCGTCCTCCTCGTCGATGCTTACTTGCTCGTAAGTATTAGGACACCTGCTGCATTTGCACAAATGCAAATGTCCACGAGATTCGGTACTTTTCGCTGCTCTTATTTTCTGTTTTTAATTTGAAGTAGCAAATAAAGTGGTATATAAATTTGCAAATTTTCTCGCAATTTTTCCACACGAGTAAGTGTCCTAATACTTATGAACGGCTGTGTACATGTCGCAGACTATTGTAAAATCAGCCTTTTTGTAGAAAACTTAGTTTTTTTGCAAGTCGTCGACTTTGAATATTTCTAAATAGTAGATATGTGCTCTGAAGTATTTTCTATTTTTTTTTCTTTACAATGTGTTACTCTTTAGGAGGAGGAACAAGTATGACCACTAATGTGTCACGACGCCGTGAACATGTTAATGACCGTAATCTGTGTTCTAATTATCTAATTTAATGTTACGGGAGCGAAGGAAATATTAAAGAATATATACCGAATAATTTTTGCATGGAATGCATTCTGAAGGAGTAACGGATCAGGTACAAGGAAGACTGTTAATGTAGTCGTAGCCTAACTGAATGCTTCGAATCAAGAAACTTCCGCGTTCAATATTCGCTTCCTCAACGATTTCAAAGTAACTTCGGTCACTAGCTTTAGACGATGCATCTCCTTTAAGTACATATTCTGCAAATATGATTCTGTGCACCATCTATCGTTTGCTGTTTATAAAGTCGGTTTAGATGGAGCATTAAAGAGGTAAAGGTTCAATTGAACTTGTCTTGATTGGAGTCCATGATATACGAGGTGGTGAGTTCGGTGTTAATTAAACGCAGAAATTGTATCGGCTCGTCTATGGATCTGTTGGAGGTAGGGTAAAGAGAGCGCGAAAGGCAGCTGGCGCCTGTCTCTCACAGAAAAAAATCCAAACGAAAATATGAAAGTGAAAAGAGCGAAGAAAGCGACTCCGATGTCCTGGCCAGTGGTTCCCTGGCTCCGCCTTGCCACATTCGTTGACCCAAAATACTGGGATCGTTTAATAAGAATATTATTCAAGAGATCGTTTCATAGGCTCGGGGGTTAAGGAAATATTGTAATTTATTATTGGAAATATGGCATGGAAGTACAATAAATATGGATTTGTGTACAGGCTAAGTAAGCTGCAGTCTTGAGTGCCAAATTTTGAGGAGCGGAAAATTTGGGGGAGCAACAAATTTTGGAGAGCGGAAAATTTTGGGAGTGAAAATTTTTGGTAGCACCAAATTTTGGGGGGCGGAATATTTTTGGTAACGACAATTTTGGAGAGCGCAAAATTTTGGGAGTGAAAATTTTTGGTAGCGCCAAATTTTGAGAATCGAAAAATTTTGCGGAGCGGAAAACCGACATATTTTGTGGAGTGGAAAATTTTAGGGAGCGGAGATTTTGAGGAGCTGCAAATTTTGGAAGCGGAAAATTTGGGGAACGTAAAATGTTGAGGAGCGGAAAATTTTGGGAGTGAAAACTGTTGGTAGCGCCAAATTTTGAGAAGCGGAGAATTTTGGAGAGCGGAAAGTTTAGGGGGGCAAATTTTGGGGACCGACATGTTTTGTGGACTGGAAAATTTTAGGGAGCGGAGATTTTGAGGAGCTGCAAATTTTGGAAGCGGGAAATTTGGGGAACGGAAAATTTTGGGAGTGAAAATTTTTGGTAACGACAAATTTTGGGAGTGAAAACTTTGATAACGATAAATTTTGGGGAGCGGAAAATTTTGAAGAATTATCTATGGAATCAGAGGAAAAATCAAGTTGGTCGTGATGAGAATTAGCAATGATACTTACGCGATCGGTGCAATTATCTTTACCATAAAGAGTTCGATGAATTTTTACATTTCAGTTGTTTTAGTATCGATGACAGAAACACCATAGAGAGTTCGTCGAAAATGCCGGTGAATGCTAATCATATAAAATACAAAGAATGGTGGCGAGGAAGACTTAGAAAAAGCAGCAAAAATTGCATAAGAGCTTCGTGGAAATATTTGGAACGATCATAGATGCGCCGGTATGCCTGTCGCAGCGGGAAGGATTTACGAGCAAGCAGAGATCTTCGTCCGTACGTTTACGGTAATATTTAAATGGCGAGTTTCCCATGCTTGTCTCTCCACACGTACGCATGAATCAACTTAATTAGGGACAAGGACGGGACTTGTTAAAATACTTTCCCGAACTGCTCAGCCCTTTTTCATCGTTAGACGAATATCCCTGGGATTCGTCGTAGATAAACGCGAATAATGATCGGCTGTAACTGCGTCGCTATCGATCTTCTACAGCTGCGTCCACTGAAGGAGTTAAGTTTACTGTGCCTTGAGAAGATAGAGTGACTATATAATCTCTTTATGAGACACGCTTAAGTGGTGGTCCTGGTTTAGTCGGTTAAAAGTGGTGTTCTTTATGAAACGAAGAGGGATATCGATATGGGTTTTTTTTGCATAATATCTATTAACACTTGTAATTTAGGACCTTGCAGCAAGAGTGGTTTGGCTCCATCTTTTCCAATTCTGAGAAAATTAGAAAGAATTAGTTATAAAATTATTGCCCGATTTAACATTAAAAAGAGAACACTAATTGAAAAATATATTTTTTACGCAATAAGTAGTTATTGAGTTGATAAGTTTTTATTTCTATTCTTGGCGAATTTTTCAAACCTGAAGTTGCCCAAAACTAAAATATCGCACGAAACAGTAATCGGTGCAGGTTCAAATTTTGCAATAAAACGCTCATTTGTTATCGGATTTGCATCAAACGTGCGTCAAACTATGTAGAATTTCTTTACATATATTACACGTCATCGCTAAAATACTATCGAAAATGGAGCTGCACCCCTCTTGTTCTAAAGTCCTCAATTTCAAATTGTATTTTCCTTTATGAAAAACCATTTAATTTCCATCGTCTGGGTGAATGGTAGCACTTTAAATTGGCGGGAAAAATATCTCTCGAGCGAGGTATTTCTAATATTACTTACCACTTGAGTGGCACTCAAGTTAATTACTCTATCAGCTTAATTATCTCTGCAAGGCGCGGTATATGTACACCAACCTCCAAAATCTATGCTGAAAACGTCTCTGAATTCTTGAATTTTAAAGATACTAGAGGGTGGTAGTATTATCGTTACTTTAATCTCTACTGCTTTTACGACACAGCTACATCTTTACAAAGTACAACACCTGTGTACCTGTTCGTCGAATCGAAAGATGACGAAGATCGTCGCGTAGGAAGACGCTGTGTGCGATTCATTAGCAGCCCACTTTCCCGCGGAATTCACCGAATACGGATACATCGTACGTAACCGTGACACGGAAATTTGCCATGCATTGCAAATTTAGAAGCTGGCCCCCTATTTTGTGGCAGTCGGTAACACTGTGTGGCGTCAGCGTGTCTTCGCGCCAAGGGACTTTTCACGTTCCATACGTGTGTTCGAAAAGAAAGCATATTGCCGACAGTAGCGCACTCAGGATTTAATCTCGGGGGGAGCCGAATTGAGCGGATAGAAATATTTTTAATGCAAATACAATAAAATTCATTAGGTGATTGTATAAATTCAGTTTTCTTTTCTTTTTACAAAATTGTTGGCCGAGCTGATTGTCCGAGTATTGTATTCAAACATTTCTGTAGCATATTCGTTACTATAAATTCTCCCAAGGAAACGTTTACCTTTTTAAAATGCATTGGAGTTTCATTGCTACATGATTTTACTCTATGTCAAAATTCACCTAATCGCAAGCTACAAAATTTTTCAACGTCCCCGCATAAAGTAAGGTAAAGCGACTTTCTACTTTGTGATGAAAATGATTATTCGCTCTCAAATGCACCTGATCCTAGTTGTTCCTGGGAATAGCGAAATTCATCGCAACTTTCTAGGCCAAGGATCGATGTCTCGACCATCCGTCTTTCGATTATGATCGACATTGAAATCAAATACCGCTTATTAGAAATCCAAAGCGTTTCGTCACGATGATTCAAGCTTACTACAAATCTGTGAGCAAATACCACGATCGTAGGTACACTTGTAACGCGTGCGATGTTTCCACAATTTTGAATTTATATTTCGAACCTGTCTTTCAACCATTAAATGTGTATCTCGTACATATTAATTTCTGCCAGCGTATTTCGAGGGAAATAAAATCGATTGTAGATGTTTGGAGTGGTATTTCCCGTTGGAGTAAGAGTTTTTTTTTTTACATAATACTGTTACGACTGGCGAGCTACGTTATACAACGTTTAATTTAACGCGTGCTCCTGCGATCCTAATCTACAATAGACACCTGTTTTCATTCAAATTGCACACCCTCGCGAAGTAAAAGCGGGGATCATACTGATAAGCATTCATCGAAAAGGAATGCCCTTTCGCCTGTTAATGAGGCTGGAAAAGAAGAATAGCAGAACGAGGTGTGCATAGAAAAGTATGTTTACGTAAGGACGTAATAGGGTCGTACATATTGGAATCGGTGGTTGAGTGAGAACTTGCGAATGAGCAGGATCGTTTGAAATGCCCTCTTGTGGAGAGTGCGAACTCCGTTCACTACGTATCCACAATTAACCCCGGAACCAGGGACTTCGACCGAAACTGAAAATACCCGTATGACATCGGTATTTTCATCTTCGAAACCTATATAGAAACCGAAATACACAAATACCTGTACGACGTCATACCGATATATGCAGATACCGGTATATTTACCTATATTTACCGGTAATATTTTCGGTTTTCGGATTTTATTACAATTTTCAAAATATTAATGGACAAGGATCTATACGGTAAACGTATACTAATATATTGGTATTTTTATGAAAAGATATTACGTTATGTCGGTGTTGTTACAGCTGGAATTAATAAGGGTTATGAAGATATTACTTTAATCTACCATGTCACCACAAGAAGAACCGGTAAAATATCGGTATTTATTTCGGTTTCGGTTTCGGTACTTTATCGATTTCGGTAGTCACCTATTTCGGTTCTATAACGGTTTCGGTACTCATCTGTTTTGGTACGATATCGGTATCGGTATAGCTTTGTTGACGTAATACCGGTATCAAAATCTAACCGGTTTGAAGTCCCTGCCCGGAACACAGTCCCACTAAACAATCCCCGAAAAAGTGAGTAAACAGTGAACATCTTTATGCTTGATCGCCAGGTATCGCGGCGCCCCGGCAATCGGTAGGCAGCCACGTGCTCCCAGCACCGACCAGAGCAGTGTCGATGGTGATCGACCACCTGCAGCCAGTGCCGGAGGCCCACGAGGGCCTGACCAGCTTCTCGGGTGTATGGTCGGAACTAGTCCTCCAGGACATCGCTTCAACGGTGCACCCATCTAACCAACCGGGCCTCTGCTGCTCTGGCAAATCGAGGCACCCCGAGTGCCACGAGATCCGCGACGAGCAGGGCGGCTGCACGGATTACTGGCGATCGGTGCCGAGCCTGACCGTGTACAAGTGCAACTTCGACACCAGGGAGCAGATGAACGCTGCGTCCGCGTACCTCGACGGCTCGGAGATTTACGGCGCGGTCGACGAGAAGCTCCACCAGCTGAGGACCTACAGCCGAGGGAAGGTGGACGCTTCCGTCTGCGAGGTGTGCAACAACACCGACAACAGGGCGCTGGGAATGATGTACGCTGCGATATTGGGCGAGCACAACCGCGTGGCGGAGAAGCTGGCCGACGCCAATCAACACTGGGACGACTCGAAGCTGTTCCTCGAGGCGCGCCGACTGGTGGTGGCGCAGATCCAGCACGTCACCCTGAACGAGTACGTGCCGAGCATCCTCGGGGAAGGCGCTCGGACCGATCCCGAGCTGCAGCCGGTCGCGAGCGGTTTCTATAACGGTTACTCGTCGTCGAACGTAGGGGGCACGTACGATGCCGTCGCGCTGGCGGCCCTCCGCGCTCTGACGTCAATGCGCCGACGCGGGATCAACGACGCCACGTGCTTGGAGGACCACGTGGCCGCGTCAGCCAATCGCGTGAGCCTCGATCTTAATCGATCCGCTTTCGAGCCCCGGCTGGACGCCGACGCCCGTTACGTGCACGTGGGCCGCGATCACGGAATCCCCGGATACACGCGGTTCATCGCTGGATGTTCCGGAAACAATGTTACGGTAGGTCGTCGTGATTTCACGAATCTATCTTGTGGTTATGTTGACTTACGATTCCTGGTACAATTGGAAGCGTGCTTGGGAAGTGGAGAATTATATCAGGTGGTCCCATAATTAATGCGGGATTTTCTGGGCTAACTTGCAAACCTTTTTAATACTTTTGAGAATGAGTCGAATTCTACTTCTGAGTTAATTTTTCAACAGCTATTATTGGACTTTGTTCAGCGGTAACCCGCGTTTTTTCACCGACGCCGCTTAGTGTTAAAATCCCTAGAAATTCGTTTGAAACTTGCCAAGTAATAGTGTCATCAACATATACTTTTCATTCAACTGTTTTAGGTTCAGACTTTCAAGGATCTGGAACGCTTCATGCACCCCATGCACGCGAAAGTGCTGGAGTCTATTTACTCCCGCGTGGAGGACGTGGATCTCCTTCTAGGCGGAATCCTGGAAATCCCCACGAAGGGTGCAGCTGTCGGCCCAACCTTCGAATGCCTCCTAAAGAAACAGTTCATCAAACTCAGGAACTCCGATCGCTTTTGGTACGAGAACGACATCCCCCCGTCCGGGCTGAGTCCAGCGCAGCTTGCCGAGATAAAAAAAGTGACTCTCGCCGGCATCCTCTGCGCCAACACGAAAATCCAAAGGATCCAGCCGAAAGCGTTCATCCAGCAGGACCCGTACTTGAACGCCCGGATCAACTGCGATCAGCACAGCGTGCTGGACGTGACTCCGTGGAGAGAGGAGCCTTTGCCAGAGCCAGTTAAGGAAAGAATGACCAACGCGCCAGAGACCCCGGAGCTCATCCCGAACCTCAGAGCCAGCTTGATAGCGGCAGCTTTGAAAAAGGCCGAGGTAGAGCTGATCGAGAGGAAGCAATTGGAGTACAACTCCTGGTTGGAACAGAGGATAGCGGACCCTAAATCGCCGACCGGCACGGCCGCCAGCTTCTCCAAAGCTAATAGAGACGCCCTGCTGCTAGCTAACTCGTCGATCATGTACGAGCTGGCTACCAACGAGATCCTGAACGGTGCCTACGGCCTAAGACGCAGGAAACGACAGATCTTCGACACCACGGATAACATCCTCGGTTTCCCCAATAACGACTTCTCCGATCTACTGCAGAACGTCGACATATCTGGATTCCTCTCTCAGAAAAAGCCGACGAACCACGAGGAGGTCGAGTGCCCCCCAGACGACAGCCCATGCGATCCTACAAGCCCATACAGAACCCTCTCCGGTCACTGCAACAATCTTCGTAACCCCAGTCTTGGCAAATCGCTGACAACCTTCGCCAGGTTGCTACCTCCTGTCTACGAGAACGGTGTGTCGAAGCCAAGGATGACGTCCTTGTCGGGGATACCTCTGCCGAATCCAAGAGTGATATCCACGGTGCTCCATCCCGACATCTCCCACCTCCACAATCGGTACACGCTGATGGTGATGCAGTTCGCCCAGTTCCTGGACCACGATCTCACGATGACGCCGATACACAAGGGCTTCGCGGAGTCCATACCGAGCTGTCGCCCCTGCGACTCTCCCCGCACGGTGCACCCGGAGTGTAATCCTTTCCCGGTGCCGCCCGGCGACCACTACTACCCCACTGTCAACGTAAGCTCCGGCGCGCGAATGTGCTTCCCGTCCATGAGATCGTTGCCAGGGCAACAGCACCTGGGCCCACGCGAGCAGATGAACCAGAACACTGGTTTCCTAGATGCTTCTGTAATATACGGCGAGAATACTTGCATATGCAACGTTCTGCGAGGTTTCAACGGTCGCATGAATATCACCCAGAGTCCGCATCACGGGAGCAAGGATCTGCTGCCACAGTCGCCTACGCATCCCGAGTGCAAGGCGAAATCTGGCTACTGCTTCGTCGGCGGTGACGGTCGCGCCTCTGAGCAGCCTGGTCTGACCGTTCTGCACACGTATTGGGTGCGGGAGCATAATAGGGTAGTGGAGAGCTTGAGGCAAGTGAACCCGCACTGGGACGGTGAGAAATTGTTCCAGCAGACTCGTCGTATCATCAGCGCGATGCTGCAGCACATCACGTACAACGAGTTCCTGCCGCGGATCCTCGGCTGGAACGCTGTCAGTCTATACGGCTTGAAACTGCTACCTCAGGGCTACTACAAGGAGTACTCGCCCACTTGCAATCCCAGCGTGCTCACCGAGTTCGCCACAGCCGCGTACAGGATAGGGCACTCTCTTCTGAGGCCCCATCTGCCCAGGATGGACCGCAACTACCAGAACGTGGAGCCGGCCATCTTGCTGAGGGACGGATTCTTCGACCCAGACCCGCTCTATCAGCTCGGCATGGTGGACGAAATGATGCGAGGGCTGGTGGCCACGCCGATGGAGTCACTGGACCAGTTCATAACCGGGGAGGTGACCAACCATCTGTTCGAGATCCGGGGAATCCCATATTCCGGCATCGACTTGATAGCTCTCAATGTTCATCGCGCTAGGGACCACGGGATACCGTCCTACAATAATTACAGGGCTCTGTGTAACCTGAAGAGGGCTACCACTTTCGAGGATCTGTCCAGGGAGATGGCACCGGAAGTCATAGCACGTATGAAGCGTATCTACGCTTCCGTGGATGATATCGACTTGTTCCCCGGCGGGCTCAGCGAGAGGCCGCTTCAAGGTGGCCTCGTGGGGCCGACCTTCGCCTGCATAATAGCCATACAGTTCAGGCAGTCGCGGAAGTGCGATCGTTTCTGGTACGAGACCGACGATCCAAACATTCGGTTCACCGAGCATCAGCTGGCGGAGATTCGTAAATCCACGCTGGCGAAAGCGATGTGCGAGAATATGGACGAGCATGTCGATATGCAGCGAGCTGTGTTCGATTTGCCCAGCAATTTCCTGAATCCGCGCGTCCCTTGCAGCTCCATGCCGCAGATAGACCTCTCCGCTTGGAGGGAGACGAGGCACGGTTGCCAGATCGGGGGGAGGAACGTCGCTTTGGGAGAGTCTGGTTTCCCTACGCCTTGCACCAGCTGTGTCTGCACGGCGGAAGGTGTAAGTATTCATTTCACTATTTGTTCGTGGCGTGCCCAGGGGCGGATTTGGGTAGAGGATAAGTTGGCAACAAATTTTGGGAAGCGATAAATTTTGGGGAACGGTACATTTTTGGGAGCGGCAAATTTTGGGGAGGATCAAATTTTGAGGAGCGATAAATTTTGGGAGCGGCAAATTTTGGGGAGGATCAAATTTTGAGCAGCGATAAATTTTTGGGAGCGGCAATTTTTAGGAAGCGAACCACTGTTGGGAAGCTGCAAATTTGGGGGAGCGGCAAATTTTCGGGAGTGATCAATTTTGGGGAACGTCAAATTTTAGGGAGCGTCAACTTTGAGGGAGCGTCAAATTTTGGGGAGCGTCAAATATGGGAAAGCTGCAAATTTTGGAGAGCGATAAATTTGGGGAAGCGGAAAATTTTGGGGAGCGATAAATTTTTGGGAGCAACAAATTTTGGGAAGCTGCAAATTTTGGGGAGCGGCAAATTCTGGAGAGTGATAAATTCTGGGCAGCGTCAACGTTAGGAGAGCGTCAAATTTTGGGGAGCGATAAATTTTTGGGAGCATCAAATTTTGAGAAACGAACCAATGTTGGGAAGCTGCAAATTTGAGGGAGCAATAATTTTTAGGGAGCATCAAATTTTGATCGAAAGAAATTGGAAAAGGTTTAAACACAGAGGCTGGAGACAGCTTTAAAAACAATTCACATTTTTCATGTAGCGGGTTAGCAATGACTCATATGTGAGTTCAAATTCGCCCCTGGTCGTATCCAGGTATTTCGCACGAAGTGGAGGCTCAAGGTCAGAGTACACTTGTCAGTTCCGTGTCAGTACCGTTCCGGCGTGCTAGTGGTAAGAAGAAGAGGGGCGTAGAGGGTCTCTTCTTCTTGAAACTGACAAGTGTGCGCAGACCTTAATTAAGACACACGTAGGGCCGGCGTTTTGGGATAATAATTAAGATAACTGACTATTTCACTGGTAAAAAGAAAGTGCACACTGCGAAGGATAACAGAAATAAGATAGTTCCACTAAAAGGAATTACATCTTAAAATTGATATCCCATAGATGGGGGTTGCAAGAACAGACCAGCGATATCAACATAATACACTACTTAAAACGAAGTCATTAAATCACTCACGCAGATATGTAAAGATACGAGTTTTAAACTTTCTTTAGATCACCACTGCACCCACATTGATTTCCAGGAGATTTAAAACGTTTCTTTTAAATTCGGATATTTTCCTTTCAGACCCAATGCGCTTCTCTAAGGATCACGGATTGCAACCAACTCCTGCGCGAGGCCTCCAGAGAAGCAATACTACGCGACGACGTGTGCACCGCCCAATGTGGTTTCGTTCTGGCATCCACGGAAGCTACCTCGAGACTTCAGCAGTTCACCACGCCGACCAGCTTCCCCGGTTTCGTGACGCACAGAAACAGTTTAAGAAGCGTGCCGACGCCTGTCTCCTTCAACGGCTTCAAGCTGCCCGATCTCTCGCAGTTCGTAGGCTGAGCAACAGCAATAAACAGAGACACGCCGACAAAGACTTTTTTTTATACAACTCGTTGCTTAATTAACTATTGTAACATGCAAGAGACACACTGTCTTCCTTCAAGAGACTGTACAACGACAGTAACGTTTAACTATAACGGGCTCTGCATTAATCCACGATAATTGGAGAGACAGATGTCAGAGGTGTCTGTGCTCGTGCCCCTTACGTATTACCTTTGAACGTTATCTACGAGGAAAGGTCGAGAGTAATCGCAAACGCAAAAGTTACACCCGAGTGTACAGAGATATAAACGTATCCGTGATTCGCCAATTCGAGGTAAAACGGAATCGTATCGGTGACGATATCGTATATTGTCATGTAACGAATACCTCTGATATTTCTTTTTGTTATGTTTTTTTTCTTTAGTGCTATTACTGTATAGATTGTAAGAAGTATTTAATTTACGAAAGAAGACGTACTCTCGATTGTGGTCAGTACACGACGCGTCTATGTATAAGAGCTGTCATTGCCAGTTTGAAGGAAAAATTGTACAGTGATCTCGTAGTACATAATTGCGGTGTGAAAACAATAAGGACTCCAAATAAATCGTCACGGCATTAACGGTGATGCCGTGGCGCTGCTAGGAAGGGGGATATTAAAATGTGAATATCGTCACGGGGCAGATGAGTGATATGTGTGTTTTAAGGAGTTGCGCTGGGAATTGTACCAGGCAAATCGTGTTTTCTTTTTTATACTTGTATAGTAACTATTGCGCGAAATAACAGATACAAAACAGAGAAATTTTCATAATGAATTGTCTTTCTTTCTGTCATTACACCTTTATCTAATTTTGTAGTATAATAATGTGACATGTATAACGTTAATAAATGTTAATGTTTCTTTTTTTTTTCTTCTTTACAATAAATAGCGAACGGCATCCCACACTTCCATCACCTATCAGGTCTACAGTGAAGTTTGGTCCGCTCATCTTTTAGTATTCTCCGGAACACCGCGGTTAACAGGCCGAACAGGTGGAGCTTGTTTCTTCAGAGATCCAATGATGCGTGTATATATACAAAGTATTTTGGCAGCCGTCGCCTAGCGAAATGAAATTTCGACTCAAGTCACCACAAAGATTCCTTCTTCTCGCTGCCTTCCTCTCACATCTACCCACGAACCGTTCCGCTCTTCAATGTCAAAAATACTTTACACTATTCATGAGCTGTCACATTCTTAACTGGCAGGAACTTCTTGTTTGTTGTTAAGCACGGCGGCAGTGTCTTGCAATGCGGACGACTGCTCTATGCATCGCCAGAGGCCGTAAGTTTTGCCGACAGTCGTTTGCCATAATCTCAAGGTGCCGTCCTCCGAGCCGCTTGCATATAGCTCGCCGTCCGGCGAAAAGTGTACGCTGTGTATTGGACCGAAATGGCCCTTGAACGATTCTGAAAATAGTTTCGAACGTTTGTAAGCACCCTGTAATTAAGGGGACATTCTACTCTCTCGGTCGAAAAATGCGCCACTTTTCGGTGACGGTTTTTATAATGAAATACCCACTTAACGTTTTCGAATTTCGGGGGGTATATTGTACCAGTCTTGAAATACAAAAAATAATTTTTGTTGTTTGTTTAATTTCATTTTTTTACATAAATATTTCGCAGTGAAGTTGGCGGCTTCAGAATTTCACTGCTTGCTGGGGGTTGAAATTTCGGACGATTGGATCATCGGAAATAAAAAAATCAAACATATTTTTAATTTTCAGGAGTATGACTATCTCGCTAACCACAAATATCTGAAGATTTTTAATATTTTCCCACATTTTATACCAATTAAATATAGAAAATAAGTGCTACTTTCGGTACTTTCAACTTCGATCGACCGGCATTTTAATCATTTTGGCCCAGAATTGTTCTTTCGTGGAAAGCGAGATAACCACACTCCTGCGAATTAGAAATATGTTTGGTTTTTTTATTTCCGATGATCCAGTCGTCCGAAATTTCAACCGCCAGCAAGGGGTGAAATTCTGAAGCCGCCAACTTCACTGCCAAATATTTATGTAAACAAATGAAATAAACAAACAAAGATTGTTTCTTGTATTTCAAGGGTGGTAGAATATACCCCCAGAAATTCGAAAACATTAGGTGTTTATTTCATTATAAAAACCATCGGCGAAAAGTAGCCGATTTTTCAGCCGAGAAAGTAGAATGTCCCCTTAAAAGAAAATATACTCCTTCCGCGTTAATTTTATATCAGAAGCACTCACCGATCTCTGTGCCCGTACTGTAGTCGAACTTGTACATCTTCAAGTCCTCCCCTCCGCATACAAAAATACTGCAATCTGGATGCAAGCTAGCACTATTCATCTGCGTCGGTACAGTGTACTCGCGTAATTTCGTCAAACTACGCAGACGATAAGTTACATTACACATAGATCGAACTGACTGTGCGTTAATCAAATGTGGTCTTTGATTGTGCAGCTTGGCGCGAACGTATGGGACTTATTGAAATGCAAGGAAGTACATATTCCCTGGCGAGCCGAGGTCGACATAAGGACGACTATCAGGGATTTACAAATTCATGGTCGGGATGTTAATTCGTTCGTCTTAACAGACGCATACTAACAAGGGAAGATCCCGGACTCGGAAATTCAAAAAATTCTGAAACTTTGTGAATATGTAGGGGGGATTTCCTCCAGATTGCAACGCAATTTTTGTTTGCCGCCCAAAGTCACTTGAATTTGGAGATATTAACCGCTGAAAATTCGGCTATTTTCCAATTTTGTATTATAACTCGCGAACTCTAAGAGATAGAAAAAACGTTTCAAAACAAAAGTTACTTCTCTTAATTAGATCCATCATTTGGTAGCAAAATTATTTTACAGTTCACGAATTATAACACAAAATAACCGAATTTTCAGGGATCAATTACACCTCTTAGAGAGAATTTTAGCAGCAAACAAAAATTTCGTTATAATCAGGAGAAAATTCCCTACATATTCACAGAGTTCCAGAATTTTTTGAATTTCCTGGTTCGGGATGTTTCCTTGTAAGAACGTCAGGTACATTCGAATATCATGAATTCTTTTCAGCGTTCTATTATCTCGTTAGCAGTTCCTAAATTAGATATAAACATGTGAACTTACTCTTTACTGTTCCAGAAGGTAACTATATTGGAATGAGTAGTCGTGATGATAGTTCCATCTTTCGATACCTCCATGGAATTTGGAATTGTTGGGAAATCTAGCCTGTTCACCTCTTGGCCGTTGATTATGTCCCAGACTCTCAGTGTCTTATCATCGGCGCAAGTAATTAACTGAGTGTCGTTATTAAAGAAAGTAACATGTCTGATACCATTCTTGTGACCTGAGAAAACCTGTTGGCATCATTCGTTAAATAAAATCTTACTTCGATGTTAGAATATCGAACGCACAGATGCGAATCCGTACCTGTGGCGCTGCCTCCGGTTTGTTCAGATCAAAAATCCGTACGAGCTTCTCCGTAGAGCCGGTACACAAATAATTGGAGTTGGTGCTGAAGTTCACAGACTTCACTATGTGTTTGTGTTGAAACGATTGTATTTCTTCTCCTTTAATGGCGTCCCAGACTTTAGCGTTGAAGTCAGCAGCGCCTGACGCAGCTCTCGTAGCATCGGGGTTCAACGCTACGCCCCATACTGCTCCTTTGTGTCCTACAAATGTTCCAATCCAGTCTCCAGTGTCTCCTTGTCGCAACATAGGCTTCCCATCTAAACATGTGTTAAATTCACCTTTACTTTACAAAAACGTTACAACTTTTGTTTAATTCTAATGGTTCCAATGATTCCAATGATTCTTCCCATGATATATATTTAAATACTGTAACTACTCGTAGCTGAGCCACATAGATCTATCGAGAACATTTTTCAAACCAACTTGGCAATAATTATTATTTATTTGGTGCCAGTTTCGTTAAATTTTTAGAGATATTGTACCATATTTTTTATCATTTTCGAAGAATGAAGCTGCCGTTTGGAATTCACATAGCTCGAAAAAACGAAATAAGAAGCAAACTGAAACTACTTTAAATTATTTTGGAGAAATGTACGTTGGTATAAAATATTTTATATAATATCGTTAAGCCTCTCCATTTCGCTGCTCCAAATTTCGTTAAAATCCAAGGTCCACCAACCATAGAAATGATTTTACTCAATTACTTTAATATATTTCAACAAAATAAATTAGGGAGTAACCTCGTCTAATTAAGACACTATAAAGGGTGTCTCAAAATACATGGAGTGATCCAAAAGGATAATATATAATTTCCAGTGAAAAAATTAACCATAAAACGCGGAACAAAATCCTTTGTTTCTGAAATAATCAATTTTGAAATGTCATGGAACACGTTTCTCAACAAAGCATACATTAATATTTCGTTGTTTTGCTCTGTTCAATGGCAATCTGTCAACAACACTACAAAATGAGAGACACGCGATCGTTTGCATAGTGCATCCTAAATCTACGATTCTTCGAGCACTTGAATAGCTTTTCCTTTTAATTGCTGTTACAGAAACAATGTTTCGGAGCCTAAGATTGTCATTTCCATACTTGGGAGTACAAACACGACGAACATCTGTAACGCGAGCCCAGCGCGAAATATATTGCGCGCGTATTCCAGGCGCATTCAAATTCAGTTACCTCGAAGCCAAGGCTACTGTGCTTCGTTTCACATTCTCGAATTATTTTTTAAAAAAAATGAATCGCCTCGTGTCAAGCAGGACCGCGTACTTCAGGGCAGCGAGTAGATACGACAATACAGTAACGTACACGAATTTAAATTCGTTTTAAACGAATCCCGAAAATAGCCCGACGCCAACGAAATGTACCGCGAGAACAAAGGAATTGGACGGGGAAATCCGTAACATCGCGAGCATGCGGTGTCTAACCTCGAAACCCGTGGCTCGCGAAACCTTGGTGCCCCGAAGGAACTGGGCCAAGGAGATCAAGAACTGAACGCGTCGATCGTGACAGAAGAAAAATTGACCGACACGGGCCGGCGGCGAGGTTTCCCGTAGGGCTGGGAAATCGGACGTTCAGCTACCTTTGCACGCAGAAATTAGGTAGTATCCAGAATCCGTGACATCGGAGAATGCAAGATGCACCACAGGCCTGGTGTGCCCGCTACACGTCAGCGGGGTCTGCCTCAAACTCGCCATAGTGGCCCGGTCGCAGCCGTGAACGATGGAATTTCCTCCCTTTTCCGCGATGCCCCTACACCCGGCAGGGCGTGACAAAAAAGGTGTGCTCGCTAATTTCCCTCGCTCGCCCGTCGCGAATCGGTTATTACGCTCTCGGCTACCAACACGTCCCTCTTCCACCGAACCGTCACCATCTACGTACGACGCGACACTGAGCGTCGTGAACGTAGCGGACGCACTAGACTGTGGGCCAAGTTCAGACAGGAAGAACGTTACGGCGGCCTCGGCAACTTTTCAGCTCTCTCGTAAGCCGTTTCGAGGACGAAACGCGCGAGCGTTGTTTATTCCTGTTCTTCCTTTAAAAGACAGCCAGAAGATTGCTCCTCGGCGACGGTTTACCGTACAAGGCAATCGATTTATTTTGCAACGCGAACTTGGAGAGCAGCGCCATCTGCTACGCCGAAACTACTGTTTGAAAATTGATGAGTTACATTCGACGATGCATTGAACATTACGAAGCTGCCTGGCTATGCTAAGTTAATTAACAATGCAGGGAGAGTATAGTGTATTATTAAATGCGGAATGGATGAACGGATGTGCACAAGGTAATATATTTGGATTAAGGCGATTTCTATGAAATTTAAACACTTTTGGAATTCTCGTTTGAAACTTTTTGCTAATTTTTATTTCTTTAATTATGATTCGATGAATTTAGAAGAAATGATGATTTCAAGGAAATTCGAAAGAGTGTATTAATTGTGCTATTTAGGAACAGTGTTGCACAATTTGCTGGTTAATTTTGGTTTCATTTATTCTTTTACTGAGGAGAAATAATAATTACAGGACGTATAGAGACAGGGTCTAAATGAACTTGCATCTTTGTCCTTGACTCTCTCCCTTTTCTCCACTCTCTCCCTCCCCCTCCCTCTCTCCCCCTCTCTCGCTCTCTCTCTCTCTCCCACTCTCTTTCTCTCTCTCTCTGTCTCCCTCTAAAATTCGTGGTTTGTTTTCGTAGTGACTGTATCCATCTCTGTCTGTCTACTTATCGGTTTCGCTTCTCGACCGTGAGTTTTAACCGATCTCGTTCCTTTCGAATAACCTTAAAGCCTGTTCTGAGAAATGTAAACTTGTGCATCGTGCAAAGACTGGCAAGCAGCAGGATATGCGAAATAATGTGATAAAAGTAGGTCGAATTAGAGAACAAAGAGACGGCTTTGAAGGTGAATACAAAAAGTTACGTTGAATAGGTTTGAAGTACTTTGAACTTAAGTACTATTAGTTTTCTGAATATTTCTGAAGTTTGGTTTCTAAAAGATTATCGTATTGAATATTTTCCTTTTAATACTGCGAAATATTTTGTAATTATAAATAATTAATAAGAGAAAATAAAAAGAGAATAATTAATGTTTTAATTATTTCTTTTGTTATACTACGCCTTTACAAACTCGTATTATTTTTCTTTTATAATACACATTGCTTGTGGTTATTGTGCAGAACAGTGAATAGATACTTCTGAATTTATGGAGAAATTTATGTGATTTGTGTCTGTGATAATTAGAAAACTAATGGATGCATAAACAATTAACATTGAAAATTCTAAATATGAAATAGGTTAGTGCGAGTGTGTATACTTTTACTTGTGTAAAAGAACCACTAACACCAGCCGAAATAGCTCAGTTGGGAGAGCGTTAGACTGAAGATCTAAATGTCCCCGGTTCAATCCCGGGTTTCGGCAATGAAGTTTGGTTCTCTTTTTTTTCCTCAAATTTTTGTTCCGTTTCGAAGCATACATTTACAATGCATAAAATTTTGTTTTACAATGGAATAATTATTAAAAATATATACATACTAAAATTTATTATTATCAAGAGCTACTAATACGCGTATAACTATTCTTTTTCCTCAAATTTGTGTACCGTTTCAAAATACATTTATAATGCATAAAATTTTGTTTTACAGTGGAATAATTATTAAAAATATACATATTTAAATTTATTATTATCAAGTCCTATTAATACGTCCATTATACAAAATACAAGCTTCTTAATTTAGTGTTTAAAATTTTTAAACATATATTTATAAGTGTAATGACATTAATGAAACGTTCGTTAATTGCAAAAATGTTGTAGAAATTGTCTAATGCTGTTTCCCACAAATTTATAAAAATTAAAAATATTTTGTTTTTCCCAAACGTATATATTTTCAACATATGGCCGTGTTTGCTGTTAAAAAAATATTGCTCTTTAAAACTGACGAGTTGCTCCGTTGAGTGCATCTGACAGCCACGATTATTCTCATGCGGGTAAACATTAAACAAACGTTTTTTCGACAAGGAGCAATTCTGTTTGGAATTACGATGCGTGAATAGTGCACGACCGAATTGAACCATCGACGAAAATTTCCCATGCAGCATTTTCTTGCAGTGTCAAAAATGGAGAAGAAATGCAAACACTTATCTTTCATTCAATATTCATTCCTGACCATCAGAGATTAATATTTCCAATTCTTAATACCAATTGTATATTAATTTATTTAATTTTCTTCTCCACCTTTTATTCAGTATTCTAAATTTTTACCAGAATGAAATGTGGTTTAAATAAAAATTTTGCTTATGTCTATTATCAGACAATTACGCTGCAGGTAATAAAATTATTACTGTGAATTTATTGTTTTTTAATAGTTTTGCTCCATTTCATTGTTTAGTTATATGGGATTTTTAATCCTCAATGGGAGTGTCGATTGTAAAAGTATTATACCATGTATTAGATCATGTAGAAATAATTCGGTCAATGTTGGCAACATGAAAAATTTTTAAACGTTGGAGGCAGTATTTTTATTCGCGCATCTCCCTTTTATATAAAAAAAATTCGTAAGCTAAAATAACGCGTCAGAAACTTCTGTGCCCCCGAACAATTTAATTTTCGAATGAAAAGGGGTAGTTTTGCGTAGGCTGCACTTTCAGAGCCATCAACTTTTTAATTAAATCCATTGAGGAGAACGTAGCTCTTGGAAGATGAATGAAATCCCCAATGCGACCTTGCAACGTGTGTATTCATTATCTGGATATAACAAATGAACACTGGATGTGCAATCATTAATTTTAGAAATTTTGTACTGATTTATTGTTAGAAATCAGTTTAGGTACGTGATAAATGGAAAAGATGATCAAAACGAAGGGGAAGAATATTGTTGTATTGCTAAGTACATTTATTGGATAATTTTTCGGTGCGAAAGGTTAATTGTTTTCATTTCTATAACAACTGTGTTTGTATGTTTATTGGTACATTAATTAACATTTTTTTACGAGGAGCATCGAACGGAAAAAAACTGTAAATATGAATTTATTACTTGCTTTGTTCTGAAAGAAGCTGACTTTGACGTTTACAAGATAACAATAAATTGTTAATCAACCTAAATCGATTGTATACATGCTTTGCTGAAATATGTGTGGTTTAATATGTGTGTTTGTTTAATAGACAATATTATATTGGCTATTTTATAAATCAAATCTGTTTAAAAGTCATAGAAAATACGCAATTACATGATTCTGTTAGTACATAATGTACCATTTTCGTTAAGTATATTTGTTTCCATCCGAGCTTAAAAAATAATATGACATTTTTATAAATTTGCAAAATTGTTACTGATTATAACTTTCTAAACGCTTTTACTCGTTATTCTTTAGTTTTATTAGGAACGTGTTCGATATTTAAGGAACTCTAAATACAGTAAAGGTTTTTAAAAAGCAGGTCACTGCATCCATCATTTTGGAATAAATTGTTTCTATACAGAAAGCATTAATTTGCAGAGTTTTGAGTGAGCTTATCGACTTGAACAAAACAGAACTAAGGGTTCACACTACGATATTATATCAAATGAAACTATTATCATTATTATTACATTCCATTAAAATATATATTTCTAAATATTCCGATTTATTTCTTAACTCAACTAAACGGTATAAAAACAAATATTCTTCAAATTTGAAAGCTCTACCATAGAATCCTTTACAAAGAAAATCGTCACGGGACTTTTTTTTTAATATTCACAAACGTACAGGATTAATATTCTTAACAATGCCCTAAGTATCAATCTATTTCAATATTTCGGTTAAAATACAGAATCCCATTGACATCATCATTAATAAACAAGCGTACTCGCCTGCGCCCCGAGTGTTCAATTTGTCGCATGGTGAAAACCTTAATTGCTAATTAATTACGCCACAGAAAAGTTAAACTGTAGCTGTTAGGATTCTTTATCCTTTCGCGTCCCTACAATCCGTTATTCAGTTCACTCGATAATGTATTTTTAACGAGTTACCTAAATCCACAACAAATCGAAGACGTATATTGATTCCCAAAGGCAAACTAAAACCAACCATTCCATAAAAAAAAAAGAAACAAGATCGCTAAATTCATTCGCCCGTTCGACGACCACGCGAGCCTGTTGCACTATACTGTAGTGGCTATAGTGTTCATGTTTCGCTTGCGTCTGTCGCTCACATGCGCGCGCGCGCGCGCACACACACACGGTTTGACACCGTTGGCAGTGGAACACGCGCGTTACACGGGGGGTTGGGGCGTGGGGGCAAACTGTGGAAGGAAAAGAACGCCGGATGTGAGAATTTCGCGGCGACAAGATCCTGCGGAGTCTGTTCCCGAGATATCCGCGGATCCCGGACGCGAAAAACAGGGAAAGGCACTTTTTAAATCCGACCAAAAAGTCGCAGAACGTCGACTGCGGTTAGCGATGGGCATTGGCGCGCGCTGATTCGCGGCCGGCGGCGCGTGCGCAGGACCCCTGCCGCGCGGGGTGCGTGGTAGGACTCGGCGCACCGTGCTCAGTCGGTTCAAGGCGCTCTCGGAGGGAAGATGTTGGCCGCGGTTGCTCGCCGGCGACGAAACGTCAAGCGAAGTTCCAGTTTCATTTGAAACTGCCGTGTGGCCGGTAGCACAACCGCTGTGAGCTCAGAACAAAGTGACTCGCGTTGCTGTCTGTGAAAGGCCAAAGGGCTCGCGTGAAACGAACTATCGGTCGCGGATGTTTACGCGGTGAGCATCAGTGCACGGACTGAAGCCAGAGGGCACCTTGCCGCAGTCGCGAGCGTACAACAGTCGCACGTGCGTCTCCGGCACGATCGTAAATCGATTTGGTGGTTCGCCTATCGACGGGACTGATCGCCAGTCGGAGGCTAAGTGAACAAAAAAAAAATGAGAACTACATCGTTGCTCGCGCTCGTTGCCTGTCTGCAGTGTCACGTCATCGGTACGCGTGCTGGTAAGCCTGCATGGTTCTGTCCCCCTTCCTCGTTTTACCATTTTAAATCGCCGTGACGCCTGTCGCCGACTGACGGACCGTCGCGATCTTTCACGCGGAAGTGGCCGTACCACCATGTTTGCTGTTGCCATCGCGTGGTTAGGGAATACATAATTCATATTCTTGTATCGTTTCGGTGACGCGGAGTGGCAGGATTTGAACCTTCGCTTGGAGTAATTCGGTTTTACAATCGATCCATTTGACTGGGATTAATTTGGAGATACTAGGTGACATTAAATGTTTCAGTTTCGTAGCGGAGGTAATTATGTTTCGGCGTTTATAATTGTTCATATGGCGGACGGGTAATTATTAGGAGTCTGTTGAATCGTTCGTGATTGGATTGAGTTCGTGGTAGAAATGGCAGAACGTTATATCGAATTGACCTTGACACTGGATTATAGCGATTTAGGAATTGTTATTCTTTTTATAGGGATATTGAGAATTATTGTTTGAAAGACTGGAATGTTGACCTTGCGTTTACGTTATGATATTATATAATTACAATACTGCTACGTAATATATTATAATATTATATGGTGTTAATATATTGTGTTATTTACTATAATATAGTATAGAATATAGTAATGTATAACAATCTTTTATGAGAACTTTTATTACTTGTAGTAATTTGTAAAGAAAATAGTCTTTGGAAAGTCAACACAGGTTCCTATTTCAGGAATTTTTATTTTTAATCTGCGTACGTAGCTGTTTGTCGACACAGGGCATATTAAACGATATACATACACGAGACAGTGGCAGATGTGATTGATCCGTACCACTAAAGTGCCAGAGGGATATAAATATGAAAGGAAGGAAAGGTGGACGGTGTATGATCAGGTGTAATCTATAACCAATTGTAGTGAGAAATACATTTCTCTGTGATTTGTAAATTGCGGAGCAATTTTACTACTTAATCGCAATTCGCGCCGTTCTTATCCTATTTAAATAGTTTAAATCAAATCTGATGGTTAGAAGTATTGGAAAATGATGGATGGACCAAATTTTCTTTGTTCATTGAATAGTTTTATTAAAACGCAAATGTAATTCTTTATACAGTTGCATTACCCTTAACGTATGTTTTTTAGTGAATTTCATATTAATTTTGATATTCAAACAGTTCTTTCAAAAGAAAATTCTTCACATTAAGACAAATTATTATTGCCAAACGTTTATTGTTATAAGAAATTCTTATAATCCTACAGTCGCTAGTTCATAGAAAGTTTTCAACGTTAAACAATGTTTCATCGATTTTCCTTTCATAAACATAAAATTTTTCGTATTTTCAATACTTACACAATTATAATCGATCACATATGATGGTCCCCAATATTGGAGTAACTTCTATTCAATTCAACCATCGTCCTATTCGGTAAAATTGAACTAGAGGCCCTTTCACCTACTTTTGTCGCCCTTTCTAAAACTCCAAAATCGCAACCGTTTCCAGAAATATTCTGCAAGTTGTATCCCGTCGCGTTTAGGATCAGCTAAGCTTGGTATGAGCCTCTTTCAGATGGTGGTGTCAGCTCAAGTAGTAGTTACATATCAGGACGGGACCATTTTTCCGTTTCGCATATCATAGCCAGTGAAATCCACGCGGTGCTCGTGGCCGTCTGCGCATCATAGATAAGGTGCTTAGTTCGTTGGTACAATGCATTTCCAGTTGTAACACGAACATTCCTCGTCCCGAATAAGCGATCTATGATTAATCCTGGAGGAAACTCGTCAAGAAAAATACGCTTTCGGTTCTCCCGGGACCATTTTTCTCGGACACGCGCGTTAGAATTGCTTATATCTTTCTCGGGTACAAAGCTGCAGTTACTCTCAGAAGTTTATCAACGTTAAAGTTATAATTTCCAATTCTAATTGATGTTAGTAAAAAGTGCGATTAATATACTTCTAGTGAGCATCATTTACCGAGGAAATGCTCCAACAAACTTTGGCAGAAGAATTAATTAATAAAACTAGATTAGTCTGAGCAGATTGGCTGGAAACTGATAATAAGAGTGTAGGCGTATTCGAAAAAATATCAATCTATTGAAATTCAGTATATAAAATAGAAACTTTCCTATATTCACGTATATTAATATAGAGTTGCTAATTCGGACTTTCTGTCGCATAATCTCTTCTCTACACTCTCCACATTTTACCCAAGCAAAGTGATGCGCAAAATCCAAATTATCAATCACTCTAACTTAAGGGTACTAGGCAGTCGTTTTTGTCAAAAATGAAGCATTTCTTTTTCCATTAATTACAAAGAAATAAATCGAAGCCGAGACTTGTTCTTTGACACAAATGTTTATTAACGTCATCTATGATGCATATTTTTGGCAAATCAAGTTTTTTTAAACTTATGGTGTTAATAAACAATGTGTCAAAGAGCAAGTCCCATGTTCAATATATTCCTTTGTAATTAACTGAAAAAGAAATGCTCCATTTACGACAAAAACGACTACCTAAGTAGTACCCTTAACCCATAACTGGTATCCTGGGGTCAGTTATTTCCCCAAGCACGCAAAGTTCCCCGCAAAATTTTTGGTTGCCCAATCTTGTAAACTGAATTTCTAATTAATTTTATAATAATAGTTTAACCTTTAATGTTTCTATTATTTCATACATTACTTAAGAACAAGATATTCATAGAGGTCGATCTAGCGTCGACTTTGCAAATTTCTGTGTCCTTTTTTTATTTAAGGTCTGCCACGACCCCAGTGTACCAGTTACGTTTGAAAAGGCCAGTATAGCAGTTAAGGGTTAACTGAACCATCCATACACGTCTCAACATCCCCAACACCCCAAAACTCTCCACTAACATCTTACCCAGTACACTGTGAAGAATCTCCAGCAAACGGTCCCGCATAAGCATTCGTCTCTCGACCTCGGTGTCGTTTGTAAGGTACAATCAACTTGACGAAACGCCCCGTTCCCTGTCTAGCGGTAGAACTCCACCACGAGGCATCCCGCTGATCCCCAGTCAAAGCACGGATCGCCAAGGTTTCGCGAGATACCTAAAATCCCATTTTAAAAATCCCCCGACTCTAAGTTCGTTTCCCCTCGCGAATCTCGGCTGCACGAGGCGCTCGGGGCGTTCGCGCGCGCACGCCCCACGGTCTTTGGGAAGGGAAGTGTCGCGGCACACCGTGAATCGAAAATTTGGCCGGCCGCGAATTTGTGCAGGGCTGAGTTATACCGTTCGAATGGTCCACGGCAAGAGCATTTCACTGGGTATGGAATCGCCCGGTACATACGCTTCGAGCGTGATGAAGTTGGTTGCAACAGCTAACGAGTGGGGGGTGGCACCACCCCCGCCCTTGGTTTCTTCCACTGTGGCAGGTTGCAGGCTTTAAGGAGCATCGTTGCGCCTGTCGGTGTCGCGCTGGCTGTGGCCATCCTCTGAAACGCTTGTTTCAAACCCTTCAACTGGAAAGAGCGGAGGAAAAAGAGTCGAGTAATTTCGAGGGAAATTTTTGGAGCTGAAATAATGGCCCCCGGCGCAACTTCCAGGGACAACCTTTCTTTTTTCTCTATGTTTCTCCCTTCGTCTCTTTTTTCTTCTTCTCTTTCTGGCTGACGAGGGATTCACGAGTGTCGTTACGCGACACTCGGCCGTGGACAGGGCTGGTGTCGTTTCAAAGAAATTTTCCGCAGCTGTAGTGTTTGTTATGGAAGTACAACTTTCGGGACGTTATTGCTGAAATTCTGGATGGTGGTTGGTTCGCGTTAAAGTCTTCTTCTCTTCCCTTTCAAGGTCCCTTCGGGTTTCCTTTAGAGCGCTGCTGCTGTCGGGTATTTGATTCTCGTTCTTCAAGCAGTTTACGCATTTCGAATGTCTGGTTGTGCTGACTGTGTGCCGAAAGATGAAACGACTGTTTGAGGAAGGCAGTTGGCTTTGGATGCTGCGTTGTAGGTATTTCAGAAAGCAGTTATGTTTCGTTCTTTGGTTACTCAAACGAAGCTACGTTACTTTACATTCCATTTATAACACTGAAGTACCTACTCCTTCGCAATTCATTTGCAATTTAGTATATGCACCTATTCATTGCTCCTTTCGGTTCTCTCATCGGGGGTACGTATTCAGCATCTCGCCACAGCGTTTTAGACTTAACAATACGTCTTTGTTAAACTCAGAAATTACAACGGCAGAAATAAGTACAATATTTATTCCGTAATTAATGGTAGGGTGAACGCACAAATAAACGAACACTTAAGGTTAGTGAATGAACAGGATTATTATAAAATTATGTTTGCAGCGCGATTGATCCCACGCGCTGCAAAAATTGTTTGAATACGAAGCAAGAAATTAATAGAAGTTTCGAATTAATTAGTTGTTCATTTTAATAAACTATTTCACTCGTTTTAATAAAAAATGGCCATTTACTGGTTCCTTCATCCACCCTACTTGAAAATGCAATGGTTTAGGTCAGCAGAAACCGACTTAGAAGACCTCCCTCAAATTACCTTGTCGAGGGGAAGTCTTCCCTCACTAAACACCTCGGCCGACACCTTAAACCCCCGAGACCACACTGGGTTACGATAACCCAGTCCGCCCGGAAAACACCTGGCATTTCTGAACGGAAAAGCTTGGGGAATCAAGGCTTTAGGGAAAAAGGTTTGATACCCTTCTACAAATTCCCTAACACCTCCCCTTCCTATAGGATGGCGAAAAGGTATTAGCGTAAATTTGAATGTTTTTCTTTCGAGCGGAACGATGAATATCTCTTCGTTATCTGTTGAAAGGCGTCTCCGAGTGTCTCAGAGGACTCGAGCACGGGGGGCGGGTAACGTCGATCGAGGTGAAATTGAAAGGAAGCACGAGGAATTTCCTCTTTGAGATTCGGCTCTAATCGCCTGGAGTGAATCTTAATTTCCCAAGAATATATTGTCTGGCGTCCGGTGTAACACGAACACGATGTTATTGCGCTTTGCGTTGCGGGGTATCCTCGCTTGGAGGATGTTGGCGAGGCCTTGATTAAATTTCTTCATTATCTTGATTTCCCGAGTGCGCGGACAGCCGGCGGTTTCAAGGCCAAGATTCACGGTTCCCCGTCTTGCTGCGAACCATCCAGTCAATTAGTCTTCCTTAAGGGACCGTTGAAATTTCAGTATCTTTTCTACTTCTACTTTGCTGGCAGCCGTATTGTCTGTCGGAAAGTACGGTGTTTATTTAAGATATTATGCAGCTGGATAGATTCTTATCATTGGGTAATACACGATTCTCAGTGATGAGACGAAGGTGGATATGCACTTTCCAAACAGTCTTTTAAATGCCTAAGTTTCATTTCGTAAAGCCTCGTTCTCATTAGCCGAATTCCTTGACTTCAAGTTCGTGTTCAGTAGTGTCAGTTGCCTTCAAGTTACTTCAAAGATTACTTGAATCAGCTAGATATCTGAAATGGCGTCAAAGGGGGTGGTGTTTGCTGGATCGTTTGTAATAAGGGGCGAAATTACGAGTGAGTTATTAAAAATATTAAGCATCGATCATAAGAAGCAAATATGTGTACTCGTACAAGATTTGAACGCGTTCGATTAACATTTTTCTGTCTTACTCTTTCAAGAGTTTACATATCATCGAATACTATCATCACCTTCTGTTGTGATAGTGAGGAACGATTGGGAATTTTTTAAATATGCAGCGCAACAAGTACAAGTTTATCTGTATGTATCCCACCAAACGTGACTAGACTTTTAAGTGGAAATATCGATGCAAAGTCAGGCGGGACACGAGACTCCAAGTGGCGATGGTTGGATTATACTTGCAAGTATTATTCTGCTTGCCCGGAGTGGTAATATAGAATTCCCTTATTAGTTGCCTCGGTACTAATTAAAACTCGAACTTTACATACAAAAATTTGTGTCGAACAAGGAGCACAAATTTTGTTTTACACCCCTTCAAAATTATCTCCACCAAGTTTCTTATCTGGTCGAATATTAAGTCGAAGGAAACGTATAAGAAACACACTTTTTCTTAACAATAACAACAGTTTTGTACCCCTCTAGCGTCACTCCATCATAAGTATAGCTACTTTGTATTCGTTGAACTCTGTGCTCGATTCTCTCAACTTAGAATTCGGTTACGACTCCATTTACGATGTCCCACTCTTTCCATTTCCAATCACGCTACACGTTTCAGAATCTGCCATTTTAAAAAGTTCACAATGTGCCACTTAAACCTAGACTCCTTATTGAAGCGAATCGCAGTGCCCATACGAAAATCAAGCTCACGACGTACCGACAAAATATTCTCCCATATAACCTCCGCGACGAAGTGAACCTTTAGGCGGTCTGAGACGCGAAAAGTTGGATGCGAGTCGCGGGATACTTCACCACACGTTAGTGGGCCGCGACCGAGATGCTCCGAGGAGCGGAGGCGCTATGTAAAACGCGACCAATTATCAGAACTGTGCTAGCCAGCTGCCGACCTTCGCCGGTTATTAGCGGGAATTTAAATGTCCTTCTCGCGAAGCGAAGCGGAGAAAATCTCTCGTTATCTTTGAAAGCCGCTTCGCCGGCGCAAGAGGCCCGAGGAGGTTGCCTGGCCGAGCAGCGCGAGGACGTGGAAACGCGCGGGGCGGTTCTAGATATAAAGTGAAATTGAAAGGAGACCCCGAGGAGCGTTCCTTTCCTCCCTCTCCCTCGTTCCTTCCCAGTCTTCCTGCGCCTTGATCCCTGGCTGTAAGTACGCCTGCTGGATGCAAGGCCCGTGCAAAGCCCCGGGCTTTGCCCGTGTTATTTAAGCAGTGGTAGAATCGTACGTACGGCCAGACCTGCCACGGCTCCAGCCATCCCTTATCCTTTGCCTGTGCTCCCTCGCCTTTCTGCCCCGGTCTGTCCCGATCCTCGACGCCGGTAACCCGCGACGTGTATTTTTGACATTGACGGATACTGTTAAGACTTCTCGAATGTTTCCGAGTGCCAGCGTCGTGAAACGATCGCTCGGGGGCTGGGGGCTCGGGCTCTAGGGACGCCCGGCCGGTGAAAGCCGTCTGGGATTTTAGGGTGACGCGAGGAGTTGAGGATGTGGCTATCGATTTGTTAGGAAAGACCTTTCGAGGTTTCACATGCTTTGGGTAATAATGAGCGTTCTTAATGTTCTTGTTCTTTGTGACGATGCGATGGTAACTGACGGCGTTTTGCACGTCAATAGAGGGATTTGTTAATTGTTTTATTACAATGGAATTTAAGATTCGTCGGCTTCTACGCGATTTTTAACGAGTGTCTGTGTTGCTGTTAAAAATCTCTGAAAGTTTCGTAACTTCTGCATTGTACCACTATACCATCAATATTCGTTTTACCAGTATTATCAGTATTAGTCGTCGGTTTTGTTGGGAATGGAGCATTTCCTTCTAAAGCTGACACTTGTTCTTTGGCACCATGTTTATTAACATCGTAAGCTTTGAAAAAACGCGTTTGTTTCGCTAAAAATATGCATTATCATACGAAGGTCAACGTATTATACATGGATAAATTTGTATTTTTATTGGCTATGGCGTTACACTAATGAAAATACGTCATTAGATTTTAAAGAAACTTCCATTGCCTTGAAATTTCGGAATATATGACGTTGAGAAAAAGATCTTCTCCATCACAATAATTGCCTCTCTGAAGGAAACATTTTTCGCCAGACATTTCCTCGAATCATTAAAAACAATGGAGATATTTTTGGTTTGAGTGTTAGGTGACTCACCCTGTATATGTATATTAGATTATATTGGATAATACATGTACCGAACATTTTCTATTTACGTTATTACATTGTATACACCTCATTAAATTCCTCAGCTTTTGGAAGATTACAGAGACAGCCTATCCCCCCTCTCCCATATCTATTCTTGCAGTCTTTGCTATTATCTTGACAATAAAAAAAGCACAGCACAAACAGAATCTAACGCTAAATAGTACCTACTTGAATTAAATTTATGAATAGTGGTAGGAAATATCTGAAGTAGGATTCTATAAATTCTATAAACTCTACTGAGTATATTTAACCTTTCACGCTTCAGGATTACGCTACTACTTATCAAGTAAATGTTGCACATTCTATACCTTAATCAATCCCTGCTAATTATTCTATTTCACACTATGAAAATCTAACGTCAGAGGCGATAAAGATTTCAGCGGCCCGTTTCAGCGACGAGTCACGAACGGGTTCGCAGAAAATTACCGGAGATTGTGAAGTAGCGGGATCTGACCACCCTGGATCCGTGCAGCACGTTACGGCTTTCTCTGCCAGTCGTAAACTTATGAAACAAGACCCCAGAGTATCTCTCCGGATGTCATTGCTAGCAGTGTATAGCGCCGTTACTTTTGCCATTACGATGTCTTGCCATACTACTCCCTTTTGGGGTCTCGTAGCTGCACGAACTCGTACCTCGTTTAAACCCTTTACAACTCTGCTATCTCAGGCCCTGGAAATCCTGATGTTAAAGTTTCCAGCACGGTTGCTCTAAAATAGCTGAGGTAGCGAGAATTTACTTTAAATTCGTAAAGAGTAGTAGTTGCGTCCGGCCATTCAAGAGATTGATAGGTGAGAGGTGGGAAGAAAGGGACATTTTTTAAGGGGACCCTCCGGTCGAACCCCTTAAAAATAGGTGATCTTTATGAATTTTTTACAAGAAGAGGTTGTAACATATCCTAAAAAATATTTTTGGCATTTATTCATACACTCGTTAGGGTGCATAAAATTTTTTTGTTACGTGTTTTCGGTATTGATTTATTTTCTACGTGGCGCTTAGTGCAGGCGTTGCAGACAAGAGACACCAAAACGGTAACCACAAAATTTACTCACAGGATCGTCCAAAAACAAAAATTCAAACAATCTCTTAAAATACATTTCAATGGCTATCGTAGCACCCCTTGTTGGAGCAAAAATGACCAAAACTACGATGTTGGTGCACATTTGAACGAAGTAGTGCAAAAAAAGCAGGTAATATTACGCACAAATATGCAGGCAAAAAAACCCGTGTTTCAAAATATTATGTTATAGGGTGCTGCGATAGCGAGTCCAATTACGAATCAAATGCCTCAAGGTTTTTTTAAATTGGTTCATTAGTTTTTCGGAAATCATGGTTGCTGTTTCGAAATATCGTGTTTCAGAATTTGAGTTAGTTATGCGACTGTGGAATCTATATCGTCACAAATTTTTGTGCGAAACTTTTACAGGGCATTCTCGGGATGTTATACTACAAATATATATATATATATATATATATATAAAAAATCGATTTTCTGAATAATTTTAACCAGAGGGCCCCCTTAAGATAAGATAGCAAAAGATACTAAAGCACCTACTTCTAATACTTCTAATTTATAACATTAAAAAGGTTAGTCATCTGACTATAACAGCACACGGTCATATTAAGCTTCTGCCAATATTTACTTGGCTTATTTTTCGCTTTTTAAAAAGTGTATTTCGTCCCTTTCATAAATTGACTGTATTGAATGGGACACTGTAATAAAACAAGGTAATATATTTCTGTAATTCATGCCTGCAAAGCTGGCCTTCCCAATACATAGCAAGACCTTTTCACCCACCATAACGAATAGCACAAACCTTGAGAAATTAGTGCAGCATTTTTGGCAATAGTTTCGAAGGACAATTTCATACGAATAATAATCCTCGCGGTATCCGAGAAAAGCTATCGCGCGTTTAATTTTTCGCCACATTTTACGTGCCCTTTAGATCTAGCGGGGCATGATTTCGACTTGCTGAGCTCGATAACGCGAAACTCTTTGCTCTCTTCGCTCGCCGTTTGGTTCTCGCCTCGGTGCGCCTTTTTCCAGCTTAGCTGCCAGCCAGATGCGTGGCCGCTTTTTATTACCGCGATGATAAATCGTTAGCTTCCTTTGTGGACTGCCTGCGTCGATAAAGAATACACGAGGAGCAGTTTCTCTTCAGTGCCAGGGTAAACTAAAGCTGGAGAGATTGTTTCCGAAGAAACACTGTAGCATTTATCGTTTCTGTTTCGAATGGAGAAGCTTTATGATCCTCTTTTATTGTTCCTTGTTTCCCCCATTCCCGTTTGCAGCTCACCTCTTAATGGAGTCTTGTGGTACATAGTGGAGTGAAAACCTTTTGACTATGTGCGTTCATGTCTGATTAAACCTGTTTACTTTCTGTTATAAATTGTACCTCCATAATTGATAAATAAAGTTCCGATGGTGTATACGATATTAATTTGGGATTGTACCAGGGACTGACTGCAACATCGAATTTTAAGGGATTTTGGAATAGGGGAAGGGGTAATTATCAAAGGAAATAATTAGGGGACATGGTCTATGTGGGATACCTCATACATCAAACATGTATATTCCAAGTACCTACAGTACTCCCTCTCTATAAGCTTAAGGGGAGCCCTAATTAGGACGGCTAGGAATGAGGTGATACTTGGGAATTTGTTTCTAAGAAACTGTTAAGCGGATCTTTTCCAAACTTTCAGGGTATTTTAGTTCACATTCAAACAATAAAAATTAATTTTTACGTTACAAAGTGATCGGTAAAAATGGAGATATATGAACGCGTTTGTTAGGACACACGCCAAAGTTGCAAAATGTAATTATACTAGAAATAAGAAAATCCTTGGTTTTTTTTATTTCAGGGAAGAAATGGGGCAACCATTACGATCGCCAATTTGCAACTCCGAAGCGCGAGTCCTAACGAACCTGTTCATATATCTTCATTTCTACCGAACACTTTGTGACCTAAAAATTCATTTCTATTGTTTGAATATGAACTAAAATACCCTGAAAGTTTGGAAAAGATCCGTTCAGCAGTTTCTTAGAAAAAAATTCCCAAGAATCACCTTTTTCCTAGCGTCCTAAATAGGTCTTCCCCCTTAACTTGCCTGACCAAGCAAGCCGTTGCTTAGCCAAAAGCGCGAGTGAAAGGAAATCTACCTCAGAACCGTGTCCCTACGCGTTAGATGCCCGCCACTTGCTCCAATCCACGAGCATATAGCGAGTGTATACGCCATTTTCATACATATAACCATATAACCCCTTTTTCCACACTTGAGACGAATGGAAGCCTTGATCCACTGGTCCCTGGACTGCCCTGAGCTTCGTTCGGCAATCATTTGTCTCCTAAGGTCGTGTCCACCGCAAGCACTTCATCCCCCCAGTGGGGTAGCTTCCCCGATGCGCGTGCATCGAGCAGGTTGGCCACGGCGAAACCAGGGTATATACAGTCTTCGACGGGATAAATGGCGCGGTGTATAACGGTAATTTAATGGTCGAGGAGGCAACCGACCCGGGGGGAGGCCATTCATCTTTCGGCTGGTATTCGTTTTCATTCCGACGGCGAAAGAAAGCCTGGAAAATATTGCTGCGAAGAATGAGAGGGCGTAAAAAGGGGGACCCGAAAGGTGACCGCTGAAGAAAAATGTTGCCTCGGCACGGGGAATGACTGCAACGGAGAAGAAAGACAATAGCAGCCGGTCAGACTCGGTATCGTAATGCCCTCGTTACGGTAAACCGTTCGGTTAGATTCGCGCGTTTAGATTCAGCTGGCCGCCGGTGAATAATTCACCGGGGCGGTCCTCCTCTTTTTTCGCGGCCACGTAATCGAATGATCGATTTCGTTGCGTTAGAAAAATACATTGCTGCGTTCTTTGGAGGGAAAACCCGGCAACCGTCGGCGAAGATTGATTATTCCGAAATGGCACCGGGCGTGCACGCTTTCCGTCATTTCTCCTCTGTGGCGCGTTGTTGCTGTCGGATTCAAGGAAATCAGAGGGCAACGGCTGAACCAAATATAAATGCGGGGTGCCCTGTAATTAATGGAACGATAAGAAAATTTTAAACAACATTTCTTTTGAAGGTTCGAGCTAAGAAGGGACATTTCCTAACTGTTACACCCTGATTTTGACGAGGTCTACTTAAATTGTAGTTCTCGAAAAGATTTTTCACAGCTATTTTTCTTCGTACTTTTAAAATTCGCGGGTCCCCACGCGTTGCGAATTCAATATAGTGTATCTAGTTTTTATTAAAAAGTCTGTTGTTTACGTTGAAAAATTTACGCCAAAATGGATGAACAGTCTATAAGCAAAACGAGTGAAAATGACTACTTTTTAATATATTGTTTAACAAAATTGATGTATTACGAATCTGAGTACCCTCGCTGAATTTGTTATATCAAAATACATCATTTTCGTCTGAAAGATATTTCTCTATAGTGGATACTTTTTGAAATATTAGGGCCAACGTGTTTCTCACCCCAACTTTAGGGGCCGATTTCACTCCCTAGATATGTATAAATGATTGCCGATAAAAGAAGCTGTCGAATATATTTTAGAGAATTGTAATCTACGTGAACCTCATCAAAGTCAAGTTAGGATTAATCTGTCATAAGTATCAGTACTTACAATGAAAGTGATAGTTCGGATTTTAATTTTCACGACTCGGCTTCGCAATTGAACCGATTTAGCAGATTTCAGTTGGACTTCTCTATCCACAGAATTTCCCTCCAGTGACGTATATCAGTGTCACTCTTGATGTTCCTAAAGATACATTTCCCAAGAGATAGATTTCTGATTAAACAATCCTATGTATAGAATCAGCCATGAATTTGTTTACAAAAGATCGTCACGCTCCTTTGACCACATTGTGTCTGTAGTCTTATTTTTGGTATTAAAATTATGGATCAAGTGATATTAATCTGGACATCAAGAAGCAAAAGCAAGGTACTAGCTTTGACAGTTAAATTACTCTTTTTAATTTATGTGAACAAACCTGTGACTCGTCATACCTATATTAATTTATACTTAAAGATGAAACTAATTAAAATAAATGATAATCGCGTGTAGGTATTATAATAGTACAACAGAAATTTGAGTAAATGGAAACTCTAAAAAAAAATGTTAAACTCGATTTTCTCATCAAATTTTAAGTAGTACCTATCTGTATTTAATACATTATTATATAGGGTGTGTACTAGCTGTCTGTAAAATTTCAGCCAAGCCAGTGACTCGAAACTTCGCAAAACATTGAAAGTAGTGCATAAGTCTCCAGGTTCTCCAAGTGCCTGAAACAGTTTTCAGACCACACCTGTCGATAGTGAAATGAAAAAAGAAGGAGAGAGTGGTCGATAAGCTTCTGTAGTGAGCTCCACAGGATCTGTGAAGGAGCAATACGACAAATAGTCCAGTAGAACCTTCTTGCAGGTACTTTGGAGGTACGACACGGTTTCGATCACAGAGAAGTTGTTTCGTTTGGCAATGTATCACGGGGTGAATGGGATATGAGCATAGCTACAAGCAAGTTCTCAGAGTCGACGAACAGGGATGAATCAAACTTGGGATTTCCTCGAAACTCTGCTCCAGTTATAAGTTTGTAGAATGCTTCGGTTGAGGGATACTTAAGTATTGGATCTTTGTTAAGGTGGATCTCGTTTAGCTTGTCAGACGAAAAATTGTTTCCGTTAAAAGTATAAATAATAGACCCTGTTATTTTCCTTTTTCCTTTCTGATTTCAAATAAGGTACCAAATCAAGTATGTATTTTTCATATTAACTTAAAAAGGGAAATTCGCCTCGTTGGGCCGAAGAATAGGTAATTCTTTATGAATTTTTTCTACAAAAACGGTTCGGCAAATTAATTTGAGGTTTGGCAGGCTGTTTTATTGTATCTTGAACTATTGTTCTGAATTGTTGTGTGACAGTGAAAAAAAAACATGGCAGATACAGAGAGAGCGTTGAAAAATAATCGGGTGGCCGTGGCGTTGACGAAAAGTACTGTAAGGGTTATCCGAAACACGAAAAGGAAAATAGATTCTTAAGCTACACGAATGTGGCTATGGGTGGTAGTAGATTTATTGCCGTATCTATTACCGTTCCTTTTTTATTTAAAGAAATTTTCCCCATTTTGAGGCAAAACCTTTCTCAGGCTCAAATCGGGGAGCTTCATCTTCTTTAAGAACCTGCCATTTTAACATTTTTTTATCTTTCTTAACGCATCTACTATTCTGTTGCGAGTGAGACCGCAGCGATGTTTACGTCAAATGACTAATTCTAAGTAGGCACTATAGTGTTGCCTAAACATCAAAATAACGCGCATACGTAATGCATTTAGAATTTTGTCAATATGCTTTGTCCCATTTAAAGCACCGCTCCCTTACGCTCTGCAATCCTGCCTACCAATCGAAACTTATACTCGTCTATGACGATAATTCTCGCGGAAAGGAGGGCTAACGCGACTTCGACGCGCGCTTCGCCGAGAAGCTTTCGCGCGGCGCGTTAGATAAGTGCAGAAAGTAATCAAGCAAAATGTGAAATATTAACGGCAACCAGCATCCACCGCTTCTTGGCACTTGAGCAGATACCGAGGGGGGCCGGCGCCAGTCCCGTTTTCACCTAAATGCTCTCCGCGGCTGGCCGCTTTTAGCGAAAAAGCCCTCGGTCTTGTGTACAACCCTTGGCGAGCGTGTGCGCCTTGCGTTTTTATGCATCGTGCACGCTCCCCGGCACAGGCTGATGCCCGCTAATGCACGCTACCACCGACGGCGAACAAAAGGCTCGACACGTTGAGGTTCGACAGACCGTGTGGACCTTCTTGAAACGTGCAACCGCTGTCCCATCGTTACTGAAGTATCAAGAAGTTGCGCGGGTCCGTGCGATGAAAGGAGGACGGCTGATTGTGGAATTTTTTTGTATCAAAGTCTTGGACATACAGATGGCCTTCTCTTACGGGATTATACCCTACGTAACGCTAAAATAGCCCTATTTTCGGGATTCTTTTCTGGAGAAATTATGAAACAAATCATTTTGAACCTTTTATGGCTTTATATTTAATATTCGAAGATACCGGCAAAATTATGTTTGAAATATTCGTTGTAGATGAATACTCTTTTTATTTATGAAATTATATCATCGAGGAACCTCGGAAACATTAAAAAAAGTAGAATATTGACGAAATTGTGGAGCTTAGGAGAAAAAATGCGATTTTTCAGGACTTTTTCTCCTAAGCTCTACAATTTTGTCAATTTTCGATTTTATACTATTTTTATATAGTATTAATATGATAGTATGGGCTTTGGACAATTAAGGTATTCCAGACTTTGGGAAAAAGAGCAGATGTGGTGCGAGGTATAACAGGCACGTGAAAATGAATTGAATTTGCTAAAATACTTGTGTGTGTGTAAAAGCTTGTATACTGGAATCTAAATAAGCATCTGAAAAATTTTGGATCCACACATTTTTCAGCCAATACCTGTTTAATTTCATTAGTTCCACTGTTAAGCAATATCAGGAAATAAGTGCTCCATTATCTAAAAATTCATTCACTCGCACATTTATGTTCACTAATTAATTTAGATAATCAAGATTTTACTGTAACCGCTATTGCATCGATCAAATCTCTGTTCAGTCAAATGTTATACTACAATAGCAGAGATACAACTACCACTGCAGGATTTTTCCCTTTCTGTTATCGTTTTGTGGTAGATACGACGGTGGTTGAATTATTTAAACGAAAAAAGCAAATGAAATAAATTTTCAAAGTACCTATAATAATGTAGTTGTAGTTATGTCCGTTGAAGTTTTTTTTTTTAGCTGAAATAATGTGGTTGGATGTTGTTCATGCTGTTACAGGTAGAAGAATATGTAGAGTATAATCAGGAAATAATTGAAAATATAATGAGGTAAAGTTTAAAACTGTTAGAAAAGTTTGGTCGTTATTTTTGTATTTATAAGCAAGTGAAAATCGCTTGGAATCAAATAATCTCGAAGAGAACAGCGGAGTTCAGGGAACTTTGTACTTGTTCATAGAAAATTACAGAACTTTTCCTTCACACTTTATGTGTTGGTTCACTGATTTTCGATTATCGAGGTGCCCGATTGAATTTCAAATTTTCAGGCGAGAGAAGAAATTAGTGCTCGCAAAGTTTGCCTACTATAATTTGATAATTAATTATGAAATGCGGCACGACAGTTGTTTGATAACATTAGATTGCTAATGGCTCGGTGAATATTCGGCTAATAATTAAACAATTAACGATTCTCTAGCACGCGTGTATAGAATATGGTTAATTACAGTTTTCTCCTCATAACGATTTTCACAGAATTCTGCGGAACGGAAATTAGCCGTCGCTTTGCCGGAGATATAGTACAATCGCTTTTTCCTTTCCTTTCTTTCCCCTTTTTTTAATGGGACAACATTCGAGCACGCTGCGCTGTTCCATAGGAAATGAGAAAAGCTCACGTATCAATTAAAGCTTTAACGTCATCCAGATTGTTGCGTACTGCTGGAGAGAATGAAGCTTTTTCTTTTCTCCCTTTTTTTTTTGTTTTAAACTCAAGGAAAAAAACGTCCAAAAGCTACTCACATCGCGTATCCGTGCAATTGTTTCGCCTCTTGTATGGCCACCATTGTTTTACTCTTATATCAATTACGTAATTGTTCCTCGTTGAATTAACCGCGGAAATTGAACGAGGGGAAATTATGTAGTAATAAAATTAGAATTGCGTAGTAGTAGTAGGAAATTTTTATTTCAGTATTATTTAATGCTACTGAATCGACTCGGTTTTGCAGTGTTATCGTAAACTTTTCATACTGTATTCTGATTTTCTTGTTCTTCCACAATCCTTCCTTTGTTTTCTGCTTTTATCTGTTTTAGATTCGTTAATATACGCGTTGTGATATATTCCTTTTTTTTTTGTCAAATTAAAGCCTAACTTTGCGACTGTGAAATTAAAATTCGATAATGTGTACTATCTCATATGTGAAAGTAATAGAATTTGTCAAAAAAATTATACTTTCAAAATTATGGAGGGTATAATGAAAGTTATAATCGTTAAAAATTAAAATTTTTAGTAAATAGAAAGGCTTTCTGACTGGGAAAAAATGTAGTAAATCTATATCGTTTATATTCTGATTTTTAACTTAATATCACATCAAAAAGAGACTCCCATTGATTTTATTTCCCAAAAGCGTCATTAAATCATTAAGTCATGAATTTCTAAATGCTTTGACTAAGGTTAATTCTTCTTGTTCTATCTGTTTTTTGTAGACTAAGATAAGTCCTCGTTAAATATACTACCCTTACCTCAATTCTCGAATTTTGAGTGTCCTTCATATTAAATTTTAATCATAGTCAGAAAGTTTAAAAAAAAATTGTACTCTACTCCTATTGCGGCAGCGCAAAAATTAAACAGCAAAATATTGAATCCGTCGGGGCAATCAAAATTTACAAAGTAAGCGATAACAAAAATAAAAACATTCCTGAAAACAGTTCTATATCCGTAATTATTTTGCATAAAATTAGTAGCCTCCCGACAACAAACCAATACTAAGCACACCATCATACGAAGCAAAGTCGAGTCTATTATCAAATCTGAATAAAATAAATCAAGTAATTGTACTGTTGGATGCAAGAAGGGCCTCAATGTCAAAGTCAGTCTATGTATAATATTTAAAAATTTGATATATCTCCTTTGTACTTAGTCGCATTATTACAATCGGAATTTTGTAATAAATTAATCAGTGAAATTAATTTTAATTACAGCCCCCTCAGGCCCTTCTTCCATAAAACGGAGAAATATAGAGACAAAAAATGTTTTTTAGCATTATTTTTATTATTTATTTAATATTTGCATAATACTTGAAAAAATATAGTCATAAAAGTAGTCATAAATCGTGTCGTGTTGAGGTTTATGTATGTTGGCTCACATACGAATTAGAGTCAGCTGGTCAACATTGATTTACAAAATTGACCATAGTTCAATCGATTTTAAAGATACAACAATGAAATTTAGAGGCCATACGAAGAAAAGAATGCTGAATCGTTTTATGCAAAAAAAGGCTCGAGTGTCCTTTGATAGTTCTCGCATTCAACAGTACAAACTAATAAGTACTTATGCTTACGTATAAATTGGTTTCGGCGCACTGATTCGGTCACTATACTACGTTTATTTTATTTATTTAAGAATAAAATAAAGTGTCACAGCTAGTTAGCAATTAATTATAAAGCAATCCGACGTTTCGGTTCCTGATTTGAACCCTCCTCAAGGAAAGTGAGATTAAAAGTATAATATTGCGTTTGCTGATGAAAAATCTGTCGCAACGTTCAAGCGAGCACGCGACACGCGAGTCGGTTGGAAGAAGACTGAAGTAAACAGCGGACAAAACAGACGTAACCAGAGGTGACAATAACTGTGGCCTAAGAAGCCGTTGAACATTTCAAAATATCCAAACCCAAAATTTTTTTTTTTTTTTTTAAATCTATAATACCAAGGCAATAACATTTGAATATTATCAAAATGCTTACGTATATACTACCAATTTGCTAACACCCTGTATACAATGCGAAAAGTCCGTGTAACAATCGCCACGTCCCTCCTCCACCATTCCTCTCGTTCCGAAAGATGTCCAGCCGAGATCAGTTAATCGTCCGAAAATGATTCGCCGTCGTGGAAAAGTAAAACGCGCCAGCTTTAACACTGCCCCAAGAGGGTCTGATGTATTATACATATAAAAGGGCACTGTATCCTCCTTGCCCGTGGAACGAGGTTATACGAGTGCCTTCCAATTACAGGCTCACTTGACACACATCGCCGTGCCTCAAAGTTCCCCGTTCCTCTGACTTTAACTGCTACCGGGAATTAGTAAGCGACAAGTATCACATGCCGGTCCTCACCTTGCAAAATGCATTAGCGGCGGTTGCATAGTTTATGGGGTGTCGCGGCGCTTCGCTCGAGGAAAATGTAGTTTAATCTGCGAGCGAATAAAACCGTGATCAACCGGGGGAACTCGCGTCGCCGAGCTGGTGGCTGTCGCCGTGCGATTCTCGAAAATGAATCGCGCTGATAATACGTGGCGGTAGTTAGGCAAGTGGCCTGAACTGTAGTGGTGACTTTATTGTCAATTTGTGAATTAGGATGGCTTGTCTCGTTTGTAGATGCAAGTTTATTTACAAAGTAGTTGCTGCTTTGTCTAATCTCTTCCTGCTATTTATATTGTCACTATCACAAAGCCTACCTTTTATTTAGAATTGCACATCTTCTCCCTCATTCTGTCCCAAATTCTTCCCCCACTTCAATTTCCCTTTCACATGTTTTCTTTTTTAACTCTCCGTCTACTTAGATTCTTATCGCCTAACATTTTTCTTTCACACTCTTCGTATCTATTCCTTTCTGTATTTCTAGAAAAATCCTCCCCTCGTTTTAATTGAGCTGAGCACCATTATTCTTATTATTTTGCTTAGCTGTTCGCAGTGTGTAGTTTGTAATGCTTTAAATGCTGAATCTTCATCCGAAGTGGGTGCCACGTATTATAGAACACGCTGTATACGAATTTGCCAGTTTTACGTGTATCGGAATAAGAACAAATTGATCGTTGAGTTGGAAATACGAAATAAAAAATACTGTGGTACGTCGATTTTCTTGCATAATAAAAAAACATTTCTGACAATCGAATTTTTGGAGGATCGATCAAGGAAGACAAGTTTTGTGTTTTATGAAACAGAGGTAGAATTTCGTCGTGGAACGAGTGATGGATAATTAATCGATTAAGGAATAATGCGATTAATTTTCCATCGTTTATAAGCGACTAAATTGATAGTCAAGTTTGCCAAACAAGCAATGACATATGGTGGAGCTGGGCTTGCGAATCAATCTTGTATAATGTATACACGCTTCACATCTACCACGGTTGATCTAATGTATTCTCATCAGTTTCAGTGGCAGACCACAATTTCCGTCGGTTAATGGCGGTCGGCATTAATTGCGACAATTTTATATTTAATAATATTGAATTTATTCATATCGCACGCCGTGCAGTAACCTCTCCCATTTTGTGGAATATGGGAAACGTAAAGTGATAATAAAATGTTGGAAAACGTTCAGTTAAGCAAGAAACAAAACGAGGAGGAACTTGCAATTATTCAAAATTTCCCATTATTAAACAAAAACATATAAACGGATAAAGAAAATACGTGAATATGGTAGAACCTCGATTATCACACGAACAGATCGTCTTCCACGTGTGCAAGTATCGAAGTTCTTGCAATGGGGAAGCTGATCGCAACATTCTGCCACCAGTGGCGCCACTAGCGCGCGTGCCACTTGGCGTCGGTGTTTTAATTAAACAAATAGAACGGAAGAATATGATAAAAAGTTTGCCAGTCCAAATCGTTAAGAATATTTGTCATAGCTAATCTCGGGATATTTGAATTAGAATTTATGTCTTCATATACATCTACATACGCGTGGAATGATCAAGTAGTTAGGTTAGGGCGTCAACAGTAAGTGAATGAAAAAGGTGCTTCGCTTGAAAGATTCTTATTATTCGTAAAAGACTAATCTGAAATTGAAACAAGCCATGTGAAGTTACCATGAAAAATATTTTAAACAAAACGTACGAAAAAAAACAACTTCCAATATTATAACATAACCAGGGATGGAAAAAGTTCTCGGACCCTCGTTTTTTAAAAATTCTGTTAGAACTTATTTGTTTCGATTCGGAAAATATATGTTCCTGTGGAATTTTTAATGAAATAAATGCTACCTTCAGGAACTTCTTTAAAAAGTGTTCTCGTGGAACAGATATTTTAGAACCTATATAATAAAAGTTCCATGGAAAAAAGTTACATTAGAACATTTATTAAAAAAGTTTTCAAAAGATAAAGAAAAGTACTACTCAAGTTAGCGTTGAACGTGCCTTTTGAACATTGAAGTTTATATTAAACGACCATAGATGTAATTTAAGTTCTACAAACCTAGAAAATATTTTGCTTATAAAATTAAATTAAATGTAAAATTAAAAACAAATATTCTTGACAAGATCTCTTCTGTTCAATACTTGTTATGAAACCATTAATTATATTATGATTTTTATACCTTTTATTAAATAAACGTTTGAAGAATATGATATTATATTGTTAAATAAAACTCGTACCTAATAGTTTAGTACTTTTCTTTATCTTACGAAAACTTTTTTAATAAACGTTCTAATATAACTTGTTTTCATGGAACTTTTATTATAACGATTCTAAAACATCTACGTAGGTAAGTATTACATATAAATAACACATTCAAAATATCAATTTAACTGTATGAATTATTTAATATTCTTGTAGTACTATCCATTGAATAGTATTTAGTGTTTGTTACAACGATTGAGAACTCTTTTAATATCGGTGAACAAAATATCTGTTCCTATTATACAGAAATTTTTATTCTTATATTTTATAAGTTCCATTCCAACTAGAACTTTTATTTTCAAGACTTTTATTTTATCGGTTCTTCTGAGAACTTATAATGTGAGAACATTTTTAAAAAAAGTTCCGCGGCATTTGTTTTAAATGGAACCTATTGAAAAGTTTCAGAACTTTTTCGATCCCTGATTATAACAACATTTTAGTTTGGCACGTGCGCTAGTGGCGCCACCTGCGCCGAGTTTCGCGTCAGCTTCCCCATTATCGAGGTATCGGATCAAACGCGTCGAACTAAACTCTGCGCATCCCCTTCCACTACCACTTTCCTTTATTTATTCTCATTCCCGAAGCAATCCCGCCTTTCACTTCTCAATAGAACACGAGAGACGTGGCTCGTCCGCAAGCGTCGCGGTTCGTCTCTACGCCTGAAATAACTGTCACGGGGCAGAAAAGTGTCTCGCGCGAAACGTCCCTTGGCGTTGAAATTCGCCGGCTCGGTGAAAGAAGCCGGGGCATTCCCGGAACTTTTCGCATTTCCGAGCTGTCCATCCGAAACGGATTAGCCAGCGCAGACACGTATAATACGAGCGCGATTTAGAGGGGATTTCGTTGGTAGCTTACGAGCCGACAGCGTGGATTCCTCTTGTTTTTTTTTCCCGCTTTGTCGCGTGGCCAAAGCGACCGGGGAAATGGGTCACCGTCGGCGTCGCGAAATCAACGGGCGTACTTTATGAATCGCTTTGCGAATTTCTGTATTACGCCTCGGCGCGAGCTCGGCGCTCCTCATTACGCGAATTCGCCACCAATTCGAAACGGTTTGGACTTCTGGCGCAGAACGGGCCACCTTTAAACGTCGGCGAAAGGGGCTCCTTTCCGGAACGTCTTATATCTGTCTCCTCTGTCAACGAAAAGAACGAGGCGGGTTGTAGCGAACGCTGAAAGCAGCGTTCTATGGCAACGGGCTTATTCAGAGTCCCCACGCAATTTCCTGTAACGTATTTGCTTTAAATTTTTTGTATTAATAGGCTGATAAAGCGTGTGCTCGAAGCTAGGATTTAAGTACTTATTTGTACAGTTTATATTTAACGAAATATAGGGGAGATTGTAACTTTTGCTTGTGAAGAGATATGGAAACGTCGGTTTCTTTCATTTTGAAGTAGACTCATTTCGATGCTATAAATTCTTGCTTCTATTACCAGTTCTGTAACTTTTTGAATTTTTATCGACCAACGCCTATTCTTTGCAAGCGGAAGCTTGAAATGTGACCGATTCGTCATTTTAATGATCCAGAAAAAAAATGTCAAGATCCAGAAAGGATCTTATTTTTTTAAATGGCTGTATCACTGTTGGATTCAATTTCTTAATGATATCCGACTCGTTTTTGTTCGAGTAGATACAGTGCTTCGTGAGAAACGGTTTTCGATTGTACGTGAAATTTAAAATAGCTAGGTATATATGTCAAGTATATGGAGGATTTCAAACAGCATGTATTTTCTGCATACGACATTCTCTCAATGAAATCTGATTTATGAAATATTCGGAGGACTCGGTAATACAGTCTGAGGAAGTAATTGTGTTTTCTGAATCAAGAAACGCGTCAGCGTGGACGAAGGAGTAGGCACAGCATTCCCAATACGTTTATTGGAAACTCTTCACGATGGAATATCGGATATGTTAATAAATAAAGACGAATAATTCAGTCGTAGCGTGTGCCGAGTAACAATATAATAATAACCTCATAATACTAAATGAAAACGAATATGATTAGCATATATATCTTACTACTTCAAAGCAAGGGGGTATCAGTGATCTTAAAATAACTTTCTCGATAATGTGCAATCTTCAGACCTTTCTTCAATAAATTCATACCGTTGCAGTGTCGTGATAATTCGAGTAAACATCATTAAAAACGAATTAGAATTGAATACACAGGGTGGTCCACGCGACAGGGTCAAGTGACATTTATTTTCTGATTGCAATTGAAAAAGAATGTTACAGAGAAAAGTTGAATGGTCCGCAGAGAATCGGAGAAAATCTTCCTACAATAATTTTATTTGCAAGTGCCACGACGGTCGTGCAATACACAATTTCATAATTTTTAAATTCAAACATTTTTTTACATATAAATCAATTACTCTAGTTATTCTGTATAAAAATGATTTATATCACAGTTACTTACTAAAACGTCGAGTACAGTGAGAATTCTAAGGCTAATAATAAAAAAACAATATTTAGATAACACAGAATAATAATAATAATCCTATGTCAGGTCTCTCAGATTTTCGTACTTCGAAGTTTCGGAGAAAACAAAATTTAACTTAAATCATTTAAGTGATAAGTCTACTCACGATACTGGGGCATAAATTAACCGATATTTAATTGTCATCAATTACATTTTACTTCCCCCTTCTTCAACGAGAAAAGTATCCACAGCAGTCTGTCGTTTCTCTCGCGAAGTATGGATAGTTGATTCATCGCCTTCTTTAATTCGCCTCGATATTCATCTTCGATACTTTCCCATCGTGATTCCCCCCTTTCCCACTTAACCGATGCTCGTTCCATGCCTCTTATTAAATCTTGGCGAATTTTTGCCCCGGTTAGCAGAATATAATCGCTGCGTCAGTGCAATCAGCCTCCGGCGGTATTGGATCTTTGACCGAATATCCTAATTAACTCAATTTCGCGGCGATGCCGGCGGTGGTCGCCGCTCGACCGGCGATGCATTGCGGTTTAAGTACTGCAATTTGTCGATGGCATCGATTTGCACTCGAAAGTCGAGTGAGGTTTCGATAGCACGGGACCACCTGCGCACGCAAACATTGTCGCGATACGGCTTTGTGCAATCTGCAGGTTGTTGTGCAGGAAGTGCATCCTGCGTCGCTCCGAACACTGTTTGCCAGCCCGTGACAACGTCTACTTCGACAAAGGAGCTCGGGCAAACCCTAAAAAAGATTGCGAAGGACAATGGTGGAAAAGGAGAATCTTTGGAGGACAGCGGAACGGAGAACGAGTCTGCGTGTTCTACTAAATCAGAAACTATATAATAATTAGTAGGTATACTGGTTTTAGTACCTAAGAAGTTATTTGTGGCTCTTTAAAAAATTTCAAGTGTCTTTTATCGATTTTTAAAATTTTATAAATTTGTTTTAGTAGATATGATTTATTAGCGTCTGATTTTTTAGATGTGCAGAGTCGAACCGTGCTTCAGTTGTTTTCAAAAATTTTCATTTTCCATCGTTTCTCATCCTTCGTCATCTTTATATGTGAAAACCGTGAGAATTATTAGTTCATTTTACCCTGAACTGGTAGGTTGAATTAGTAATTCTGGTAGAGAAAGGAGAGAAGAAAAATCGTTCGCGCATTGTCCAAAGTTGAATGGCAGAGTGTGGATGGAATACGTAAATGTACTTTTCAGATACTTTTTAGCTAGCTCTCAGTTCGAATACCCCTTTGGGTTCTACTTTACCGTTCTACCTTTATGACTTTCAGTTAAGATCGCCATTCGTCTTTCTACCTTTCGATTCCGCTCAGGTCAAATCCGCCTTTAGAGCAGAGGATTGGTGTAATGGGCGGATAGGATGCTGTAAAGGAAGAGTTTGGATCATTTCTATTTCGTTCATTATGTTCAATGAAGGGTTAGAGTTTTATGAGTGCAGATATGAGGATAGTATTTTTATTAAAAGTATGAAAGTGTGAGGTAAGGGATGATAATATCAATTCTCCAGCGACGAATATTTATAAATTAAGAAACATAGATGACGAATATTTCTGTAATTATATTTATATTGAAATAGTTATCATCGATAAACATTGTCGGGATAATGATCAAACATACTCTGTTTATTTCTTGTCTTCTCGATTTTTGCACCAGTCTTATCGAGATTTGATTGATTATCTTGAAAACTATAAATAACTCACAATGCTTTCGATTTCTTTGATTAAAACAGAATATTTTCCCTACTCGCATAATTCCCTGCTAGCTGAAACAATAAATAAAATAAAATCCAAATTGACATTGCGCGCAACAAGTATTCCAAAAATCATTTAATAATCTTCGTACAAACAATTTGCCTACATTTTAGCCCAGGCTCATCGCCAATTAAGTTCGAAATGATAATTTTTAAACTCTGTTCCAACGCTCGCGTTTCCACCAAACTGTTTTTTTCCACACCGAGTCAGTGGTTTATCGCCGACATTCCAATTAAAAGAATCGAAGCATTATTGCAGCGTTGTTCCCGAGTAGAAAAAAATTCTGCGGAATCACTCGCCATAAACTATACGCATTAGCGTCCATCGACACCGAAAGTTTTCTCCTTCGTTAATGCCCTCACGGGCTATTAATTTCGCAAGTTCGTAATTCTTAGCCAATTTAATTAACGCGGGCTATATCTTGTTGCCAGTTGCCCGTAATTAAGTCATCGCGTTGTTCGTCGCTCGATACTTTCCTGTAGCGTCTATTAAAGTCTCTTTAAAGAAAATCCAGGGACATGATCTTTATTATGTTATTGATGGCTTGGACGCTTCTCGCAGTTCTCCTTTTCCTTGCACAAGCATGCTTTATTGAGAATATCCAAGTTTAATTTTTAATGGAAAGGGTTGATAAGCATATCACTCGCGGCTAATATCAGTTATCTCGTGCTTTTCTCGTTTACTTTTCCTTTTTCGTTCCCCGGAAATGAATTAAAATTAAATCAATTAGTCTATCTTTCGCGCGCATGAAAGAATAGTTTTCCTGTTTGGGCATGCGCATTGGAGATCTCGAAATCGCTCGATACCCCTACACCTAAATACTATATCCTCTTCGAGAGTTAGCATTTAATAAACAATTCACGCGCAATGTGAAAATTATTTCCAATCCCCTATACCATCTGTAATTTGCAATGAAACTCTTTAGCGAGCCTTTACAATTCACAGAAATATATTAATATTAAATCACCAGTGACATATGTATAATCGTACAATTATATTCCTCATTTCCTTGTCGTTTCTCGTGTAACAAAAAGCGCGTAGAAGAATAAAATAAGGAAAAGAATTTGTACCATCGTACGAATACATTTTCACCATGGCTACCACTCTGCGCAGAATATTTGAAGCCAGCAACTATATTGGATGCTTGATTAAATAATACCAGAGTGATAGAACTTCCCTTTTGCATCATTCATTACGCCATACTCGTTTTAAAAAGGGAAAATAAGTTTCCTCGTTAAATTCGAGTGCGAACGATGCGTGCCGGGCAAGCGGAGAGGGTGAAATGCTGCGCGCTCGCGAGAATTCCCTTCCCTTTGAGAAATCACGGGAAATTCGTGTCGCTTACAGACAAGCGGACACTTTGCAATGGCTGAGTGAAAAGAGCTATTTGTCTAGCGATTCTTCCATCTTCGCGCCGAGATTTCTTATCGAAACCCAGACGTTCGGGTCGTCTGCCGTAAAAGTTACGCTCACTTCGAGCCAGAAAGTTTCACGGTGCCCGCTGCCGTCTCGTACCATCGATCAAATCGAATGGAACGAGCAACTGTGAAAGAGAGCATTTGTACTCGCGAAAGTTTCGTCTCTTTCTCATTCGAACAGATTGTTAGTGGCGAATTACTTGTGAGGCATCTTACAATTGGTGTTTTGTTGCGCGTCAGTGGAACAGTGGTTTGCTAGGAATGGAGAAAACATTTTTATGACATTTATTTGGGGCCATTTATATAATTCCATACCTGGGGCAAACGTTCTTGTTTCCACTTTTGTTGCTGACTTTGAATTTGAAAACCCTTGTGAAAAATCCATCGTGAAATGGATTCTGTCAACGTGAAAATCTGATGAAGTGAAATCCCAATAAGGGTGTTTGTTTGAAGAAATTTGCTTTACTAAGCATGTTTTCGCACCAGTAACACGTCCAGTAATTTAGTCAAGTGCTGAGTAATTTACCATTGTTTTACTAAACTAGGTACTCGGCTAAATTTTAGTGTCCACACACGTTAAATTACTAAATTACTCGCTACTCGACTAAATTACAGGACGTGTCTGAACCAGCCTTAAAAACGTGTGCTTCATCGTCTAAACCAGTTTGTTGCGCAATCTCAGTCTTAATATCCATTATTTTAATTTCAATTTTAATTACGCATCAGTTTTGTACGTAAAACCTTAGAACAGGCGCATTCCTCTTCCTATCTTTAGGAAGAAATTATACTGTACTCTTTCATTTACAACTTTCGCACATTTGGTTAAAAGAAAGCTGCACAACCACTTTGTTTAACCTTATTTATAACTCAAGTGGTGCAATGCCTTCAATACTTTACACTGTATTCCGTCCATGGTTTCAATTACAACAGAGATGGGCAAAATTCTTATTTAAATCAAATTTCGAATAACGGATGGAAGTTAAAAAAATTATTCGACGAATAAAGTTAATTTTTGTAAGTATTCGTCGACGTTACATCTTCAGCGTCGAATAAATTTTTCAACTTTAACTTTGACTTTGACTTGGACTTGGACTTGGACTTGGACTTGGACTTGGACTTGGACTTGGACTTGGACTTGGACTTGGACTTGGACTTGGACTTGGACTTGGACTTGGACTTGGACTTGGACTTGGACTTGGACTTGGACTTGGACTTGGACTTGGACTTGGACTTGGACTTGGACTTGGACTTGGACTTGGACTTGGACTTGGACTTGGACTTGGACTTGGACTTGGACTTGGACTTGGACTTGGACTTGGACTTGGACTTGGACTTGGACTTGGACTTGGACTTGGACTTGGACTTGGACTTGGACTTGGACTTGGACTTGGACTTGGACTTGGACTTGGACTTGGACTTGGACTTGGACTTGGACTTGGACTTGGACTTGGACTTGGACTTGGACTTGGACTTGGACTTGGACTTGGACTTGGACTTGGACTTGGACTTGGACTTGGACTTGGACTTGGACTTGGACTTGGACTTGGACTTGGACTTGGACTTGGACTTGGACTTGGACTTGGACTTGGACTTGGACTTGGACTTGGACTTGGACTTGGACTTGGACTTGGACTTGGACTTGGACTTGGACTTGGACTTGGACTTGGACTTGGACTTGGACTTGGACTTGGACTTGGACTTGGACTTGGACTTGGACTTGGACTTGGACTTGGACTTGGACTTGGACTTGGACTTGGACTTGGACTTGGACTTGGACTTGGACTTGGACTTGGACTTGGACTTGGACTTGGACTTGGACTTGGACTTGGACTTGGACTTGGACTTGGACTTGGACTTGGACTTGGACTTGGACTTGGACTTGGACTTGGACTTGGACTTGGACTTGGACTTGGACTTGGACTTGGACTTGGACTTGGACTTGGACTTGGACTTGGACTTGGACTTGGACTTGGACTTGGACTTGGACTTGGACTTGGACTTGGACTTGGACTTGGACTTGGACTTGGACTTGGACTTGGACTTGGACTTGGACTTGGACTTGGACTTGGACTTGGACTTGGACTTGGACTTGGACTTGGACTTGGACTTGGACTTGGACTTGGACTTGGACTTGGACTTGGACTTGGACTTGGACTTGGACTTGGACTTTGACTTTGACTTTGACTTTGACTTTGACTTTGACTTTGACTTTGACTTTGACTTTGACTTTGACTTTGACTTTGACTTTGACTTTGACTTTGACTTTGACTTTGACTTTGACTTTGACTTTGACTTTGACTTTGACTTTGACTTTGACTTTGACTTTGACTTTGACTTTGACTTTGACTTTGACTTTGACTTTGACTTTGACTTTGACTTTGACTTTGACTTTGACTTTGACTTTGACTTTGACTTTGACTTTGACTTTGACTTTGACTTTGACTTTGACTTTGACTTTGACTTTGACTTTGACTTTGACTTTGACTTTGACTTTGACTTTGACTTTGACTTTGACTTTGACTTTGACTTTGACTTTGACTTTGACTTTGACTTTGACTTTGACTTTGACTTTGACTTTGACTTTGACTTTGACTTTGACTTTGACTTTGACTTTGACTTTGACTTTGACTTTGACTTTGACTTTGACTTTGACTTTGACTTTGACTTTGACTTTGACTTTGACTTTGACTTTGACTTTGACTTTGACTTTGACTTTGACTTTGACTTTGACTTTATTCGACGTCGAAAATTATTTGACGGAAAAAGGAAATAACTTTGTTCCCCGCTTCAATGCGCGCCCATGCCAGAGGTTCGCGCGCAAACAACTGGGGACCGAAGTCCCCAAACGGTTGCAAGTGTCGCGCAGAGAGGGAGGCCGCGTCGAGCGGCTGTTCGAACCTGAATTCGCGCGCTACGAACGCGCCTTGGCAATATAAGCATCTCTGCACATCCACGCGCTCATTACTCCGTTCGTGAATGAAAAACACCGAGCCTGAGCAAAGCAGGGCTGTTTCACGGACACCGAGTACGTAGCGCAATATTAAACGGCGGAAGGAAGTATTCGAGCGGTAGGAAAAAAAGAAGAGCTGCGAATGAGAATTCCTCATTGCCTGCTCCACGAGAACGCTCTTTCTCCCCGCCCATCTCTTCCTGCATCCCTTTCTTCCCCGCTGTTCCCCGCCTTCGCCTTCTTCCACCCTGTTCTCTGTATCTGTTCGGTGTCCCCCTTCTGTTTTCACCCGTCCACCTGTTCCTTCGTCCATTTTCCTGTTACCCTTCCTTCACTTCCCCTTTTTTGCCACTTCTTTCTGTCCTCCCTCTTTCTTCCTTCTGCTCTCGCTCCCATCATCTGGCACCGTTTACCCTGCCAGTGGGTCTCTGTTTCTGCTTGAGCATCGCCACGTACCTTTTACATGTGTATAATTCAATCGCATTAATGTACAAAACACGCGTTTCGCTAGCACTTGAACGAGTAAATTGCGTTGACCGTTCCTCTCTGCCTCTCTTTTTTTTCTACGGTATTTAGTGGCACCTGCAGAGAAAGCTTCTTTAACGAGGTTTCAACCCTCCTTCCTCTGATGGCTGTTAAATAGGATGGGGGCGAATTTTCACGTTTCACTCGTTTGAATTTTCGTTACGGATCGTTAGGGGTGAGTCTTGATGGGGCGTGAGTACTTAACGTTGGACGATTGTGAATTATTAATGGCCGTAGTTTCGTGGGGGACCGTGTTTTATTTCTTGTTCACGTTTTACCGTTAAATATGAAACTAGGGTAAACGCACCAATAAACGAACGCTTAAGGCCAACGAATGAACACTATTATAAAATTATATTTGCAGTGCTATTGATTCCACGTGCTGCAAAAAATTTTTGGATATGGAGCAAGAAATTAAAAGAAGTCTCTAATTAATTAGTTGCTTATTTTAATAACTTATTTTACCCATTTTCACTGGTACGTGTTCAGTTACTGGTACATTTACCCTAGAATACTTTGAGATCATGGAGATATACTTTTATAATAATTAACACGCTGATTACTGTGGCGCTGATATTAGCTATATGGGGTTTGAACATCGTATTTAAACGTTTGCAATAAATTAACTTCTATGTTTATACAGCCACATCGGAAAGTAAGTTGACACTCTTTAAAAGCGCATAACTTTTTTAAAATCGGTCCAAACGACTTGAGTTTTTTCTACGTGACGTGTTTCGTTGTTTAAAAAAAATGCACTTGGTCGGAATTGCAGGAAAAATAGTAAAGGTTGTTTTTTAAACTTTTTTGTGTGCCTGTACTGAAAATGAAAAAAAAACAGTTTATAGATAAAAGTAAGTTGTATACATGCTGAAAATTTCAAATTTTTTGAATTTTCATTACAGGCTCACAAAAAAAGTTTAAAAAACGACCTTTTCTACTTTTTTTTGCTATTCCGACCAAGTGCAGTTTTTCAAAACGACGAAACACGTCATCTAGAAAACTAATTCCACTAGCTTCTAAAAAAAAACTCAAGTTGTTTGGATCAATTTTAAAAGAGTTACGCGATTTTAAAGAGTGTCAACTTACTTCGCGATGCGACTCTAAGTGTACATATCGAATACAAAGAATGCTTTATACATTGATTAAATGAATCTAAGGTTTGCAAATACCTGATTGCGAACCTAACGTTATTTTATTAAATTGGAAAATTAAAATGGAATATTTCTTCATGTACAATTTGAAATTTTTTTATTAATATTTGTCAATGACCTTCATTCATTACATGGACGCAGTTAATACTACTTAGGAACTGTGATTTCCACTTTTCCATAAATACGACTATATCGATATTAAACATTCCACATTAATTGAACACCAAACTTCTACAATATTAGAATTTCCTAACATCGCAGGAATATTGACAAAATTAGAAACTTCTCCACGAATCTCTGGCAGTGGTGTTCCTTAACGTGTACGTGCCTCGTAACCCCCAAAAGCGATGGTGAGGGAAACTGATCCAACATCCCTATTAAATCGCTGCTATGCGACATACGTCGACCATGGCTCCGAGTTACAGAACACAATGAAAGGAAGGAACGTAGCTGCGCGTAGTTCGATAATCACAGGGATTGCTCCGTATCGGTCGGAGGAAGCGAACGTTCCTGTTTGTCGGAAATAGATGAAAAAAGACCCTTCGCTCCCGAGAGTGGAATGCATTCGGTGGATCGCCCTCGCTATAATTTCTTCTCCTAGGCGCATTTACGCGGGGGATATAGGGTGCATGTTCAGAACAGAGTAGGAAGAATTGTTTATTCATTCGTATCGTCTTTGAGAATCCAATTCCAATTGGAGATGTAGAAATGTGACTAAAAGAAACTTGAAAATTCATATTTTTACATATTTTTAATACTTCGTGTATTATGTTTCTATCACTGGTCCATTCTGGTAACCCGTCAATCTATATAAATTTGAAGATATGATATTTGTTAATGGGACCATCTTATTTTTATTAACACTCGCAGTTTAAAAGTTTCAACTTCCTTCCTGGAATTATTCAGATAACAATGAATAATGTATGTACTATGAAATTCTATTTAACTTGATAAATCTAGTAAATTTAAAGGTGAAAATGTTTCTTGTGAGATGTTGTTCAGCTGGTATTTCACACTTGCGTGCTTTTCGCAACGTTAGTGTCTTAATATGAATTTTTGTTTTGGGTTTGAAGAGGCGTCTGCTCTCCAAAAAGCTGCGCGATGAAATACCTACACAAGTTGATGCATTGGCATGTAAAAAAATCGAGACAAATTTCGAGAGATGCTTGAAAAGCCGATCCACCACACCACGCTAATATTTTTCATTCGCTATTTGTCCCTTTCGCGCAAACTCTTCAATCCCGCGATCACTCGTATTGCGTAGACCACTTCTTCCAATCTCCGCCTTCCATAAAATGTTCCGGCCACTCGTCAGTTATCGATCTTCATAAAACATCATTTCGATACACCTCTCTCGACATTTCATAACTCTCCACAAGCAGTTTTATATATTTTATTTCGAGTCTCCCCAACACAGAAGTGACGAATGGTTTACTCACAAATTCAACCAATAGCGTCGTTGAAATGCGTTCACAGTTTAACCCGCTCGATGCCATCGGTGGCGTTTCAGGCTCTTACTATCACCTTCCAAAGCAATAAAAGAATGCTAGATTTCCGTAAGCTGAATGTCCCAATTTCTGCTCACTTCAGAGGTTACTCGTCATAAAGAAGGTGTAAAACATTTGTTTGTCATCAAAATTTGCAGAGTAATCGATTAATTCCTTAATTATAAATCAAACAATTCAAAAATTATGTATGAAAGATATTTCAAGATGTTTAACTATTAGTAATTTGTAATTAAACACAATGCTCTAAATGTCCATATTTCTGCTGACGAAAAATAGCGATGTACGTATTTCTACTCACCATTTCTACCAGTTTCTGCTCGCATAACATGTTGCCTTTTCACGGTAAAATAAGTTACACCTTTTATGGAGAGGTTTTATAACGCAACGGTAAAGAATAAAATAATGATAAACAAAAAATAAAGTGCCTTCGAATAGAAATAAGGGTTACAGCATACATTGAATTGTGATGTATATGTTACTGTAAGTGTGGTGAGTAGAAATGCGGACATGACGGTGATTCACTTGATCCTAAACCTACTCACCTATTTTCTACTTAAAAAATTTAAAGATATTAAAAAAATCTAAATCCCGAGGCACAATACGGTATCTGTTTTTGTTATTAAATAAGAACTTTTACTGCAAAAACTATTTTCTGCCCAATAATCGAATACCAATAGTGACGCTGTTCCTTAGCACAACCAGCTAGAAAATACGATCGAAAAATCACGAGTCTCTCGTTCTAAAAGTTTTTCGTTGCTTTCGCTGTAATTGTTTAGCCCCAACCTCGCGCAACACGCGCGTAAATGTTCAAATAATTTAGAATTCTTTTGCTGCGACTATAGTGCAAACGTAACGCTAATAATAACAATAAAAATGCGAAATGAGCAGAAATGGGGACATGAACAGAAATTGGGACATTTATCGTAAACTGAGGGAACATTGGCACGTTTTTGGAACATTTTGCTATATAATATAAAAATTAACACTTTTACATTTGCTTTAAGTAGCCTATCACAACATTGCATCTTTTGTGAATGCACTACAAGTGTCAAAATGCATAAAATTTTTGTCCTTAACCTTTTTTATTACATGTTAAATATGTGCCAATGATACCCCGTAACCGGGTAACATTGGCAAATCATATATAAATAGCACTAAAAAGTTTTACCACATCTGAACTTACATTAACACTTAAATTCGTTTCTTTTTATGTTCAATGCATTCTATTTTATATTTTTTTTTTTTTTTAATTATCATTTTAAAATTTCGTTTAGGTATCCTATTATAACATTGCATCGTTTGTGATTGTGCTACATGTGTAAAAATGCATAATTTTTGTTTCCTTTCCCTTTTTAATAGATGTTAAGTAGATGCCAATGTTCCCCCATTTTACGGTACCTTATTGAATTGCCAAGAAGTAGCAGTCGCGTAAAATGTTTCATAACTCGAGCATCTTCTTCATTTGCCTTCCACCATCCTCCCCTGTCTCTTCCCCCGACTCCCCAAACGAAGCACACCGTCGAACACCACACCCAGTCAGCGCGAACCCGCTTGATCGTCGAATTCGTAAGTTGACGGGGATTTAAATCGAATCCGTCCAGGGGAATTGGTGTCCCGTGCAAATGTGGCCGCTAGGAACGACCCAATTTCGTAATTAAAGCGAGCGTTAAGCGGTGCCCCTTCTCGGCTCCGGGCCCTCTGCGGCGTGTACGTGTGTACGTTGCGCACACATGCATACCAACGCGACGTCGTTCCGCAGCGATCTCTCGCCCGTTGTCGCCGATCGAGCGAAAGGGGCTGCTGGCCACGTGTAACCGTGTACAGCTCTTCCACTTGATTAAATCCTTCCACCGGTGGACAGGCGGCGCGGTCGTCGCGAAGCGATTCACTGGCTTGAATAATTTCACTCGATCGACTGTCAGCCCCCCGCGCTTTCAGTCTCGCGCTGACTTTTGACTCTTGGAATCCTGCAGACGCGGAGCTTCCTCGGCGGCATCGCGACAGCGTTTAACCCCTTGGCAACGATCCCCGTGATATAAAAGGGCGCAATATTCATTTCGATAAGCCATTCGAGATTTGTTGTCAAGTTTCTGGGCATTTTGCACAGCTGATTCTGTTGCTTGTTGTTTAAGAATAGGTGCTTTGTGTAGGTGTAATATTTGTTACACGATATGGCAGAGAAGTTTGGTTAGTACAAATTCATCCCTATCGATAAGCTTCAAAATAACCCCCGTCATAAAAAACTGATGATTATTTACTAATTTAAGTAGGTTAAATATTAAAGCGTAATATTGAAAATATTAAGGCTCGTTAATCTATCGATGGAATAGCGAAGTTGAGTGTTTGTCGATTTCGAGGAATTGAAATGTGTAAACGGGGGGAACATCGGCATGTTTTTGGTACATTTTGGTATGTAATATAAAAATTAACAGTTTCACATTTGCTTGAAGTATTGTTTATGTCGGTTCTGGTCTTTATTTTCTATCATAACATTGCATGTTTTGTGAATGTGCTACAAGTGTCAAAGTGCATAACACTTTTATCGGGACCAGGGTAAAATTGGGTAAACCAGGGTAACATCATATAAATACCACTAACGGCTTAAGTTTTACCAATCTGAACTTACATTGACACTTGACACTTGTTTCTTTTTATGTTTAATGCACTCTCTTTTGTATTTTTTAATTTTTTTATTTTATTATTCTTGCTATTACATGTTTAAATTTGCTTCAAGTAGTTTTATTATAACATCGCATCGTTTGTGATTGTGCTACAAGTGTGAAAATGCATAAAATTTTCGTGGCTCCTGGAAGAGTATGAGAGAAAATCTGGAAGTGGGAGATCTTCATTTAATTTATATAGGAATCATTTTGTTTTCCTTGGAAGGAGAACTCGTGTTATTGAAGTTTCTTGTTTGACTTAACAGATACTCTTATTTCATATAACAGAGGATTAAATGAGTCTCTCTATTTGACCATTGGTAATCGATGTGTGAAGCCGTTTAAGGGGCTGTTCCGATCTAGTGTCCATAAAAAAAAGGTGATCTTTAGGAATTAATTAAAGAAAATCTATTACATATAATTTAATGGGACTTTTTGCATTGTATTAAGGATGTCTTAAACTATAGAAATATATTTTTTGTTTTATAATTAATCATTGCGAACGGCACTCGAGAATCGTTAAAGTCGAGGCGTCAAAAAATTCATCCAAATCGGTGAAACCTGTATCACCTAAACCACTGGTCTGAAATAAAAAACAATGCCAGATTATTAAAGGGCATGCAACTCGCTCGTAGACTAACCCAGAAAAATATGCAAAAATTACATTTTTCAAGAAAATAACGACACTTGAAGTTTGAAATCACTTTTCCCTATTTTTTTCGTCCTTTCAACGTCTTTAAAAATGATAAATTTTAATTTTTTTTCAATTTTACTGGTTTACGCTCGAGCCAGAAGTATATTCTTCAAAATAAAAAAAGTTCCAGTCGAATCAGATAATAACTTTTGGAGATACAGGTTCCACCGATTTAGAGAACACTTTCGAGAAAAGCGATGTTTAAAGTTTTACGCGGTTGCCGAGTGGTCGGGTGTTATCCATGCATTTGCCGCTACTCAAATGCCTATAACTCCGAGAATTTTACAAATTTCGAGAAATTCTTTTAAAAACTTATTCCTAAAAGGTTGAACATTCGAAAAACGAAATAAAAATATCGTTTTTTAGACCGGAACCTCCCCTTAAACATATGTATATTTCAAATGGGTCACCATAATTTAGAAACTTATTGTACTCATTATACCTACAGAAGGGATATATAAACACGAGGCAAACTTGCTTTTTATAATATTAGAAAGAATGTTAAAAGAATATAAAATAAATAAAATATTATATATTATTTCCATTCTAAATTATTGTTTACATTTTCAAACACTGAATAGCACCAATGAAGGATACCGCTTAAAGGACGTTCAAAACATACGCAGAAGATAATTAAAATAATGGCAAACGAGATGAACGAACGATTCCAGTAAACACAAGGATTCCAGTAAACTCCACGTGTGAAATTATACGTTATACCGGAACGAAATCTAACTAGCCGCCATTGTTTGAATAATTACCCTGCTCAGGTATATCTGCATCTGCTACGACGCCAACTGCAGAGTGTTGCTTTCATTAATTTCGTAAGCAGATTAGCCTCGTTATGATGTTTCAGGATTTAAGGAAGAATTATGCATACGCTTTCTGGCTTTCAAAGTTTGAATTTTATCCGAACGAACTAGATGTTGCTTTTGGCCTAGAAGCTCGCAGTTGTTAATAAGTAGCAGTAAGCCTAAAACGTGTCTATTCAAGAAAACAGTGGAACATTGCATTGCACCGAGTATTGCGTTTATTAAATATGACACACATTTACAAATACCTTTCCTCTTTTTGTAAAATACAATCCCCCACCACCTCCAATACTTGTTTCCTGCACGACGACAATTCCCTTTATATTTGAAATGAATTTCTAATTCATCGATAATTAACAAGTTGTGCCATTTCAGACGCACTATCCAAATCGTTACTGTACTTTGCAATCTTCAACCTTTGTAACGTCGCGCGACTTTGAAGCAACATATCTCGTGATGTATGTATTTATTGCAGCTGCTAATTCACAAAAGTTTCATATTCAACTGTCGTAACGTAGGAATCCAAGGTTTCTTTTTCTCAAAGTGTTTATGAGCTGAAATTGAAATTTACTTGTTTATTTATACAAAATCTTTAAAGTCTACGAATATCCTTAAAGTTTCGGTTACACAGGGTTAATGTAGTCTAAAAGGCGGGAATTTAACTAATTTCTTCACTCTTTAATCGATAACAAGCAGAGTTGTGCATTAACTAAGTGAAATATTATTTAAATAACGGATCAAATAAAAGTTCCGATAACTTTAGATTATTTCACGCATAAAGTTAACCCGGGTCAACTTTACTCGACACGCGACGAATAATTTTTGTAGCTTTTATTGGCTATTCGAAATTTTATTTAAATAAAAATATCGCCCCTCTCTGCTAACAAGATTCATTTAGTGTTGCATATAAGAAACCACGAAAAAATGGGCATGAAGCTCGCTCTTCTAAAGTTCTCCGTAAAGGGCACCGGTAATTCCTTTTGTTAAAAGAAACAAACACTTTTTCACCACACTTCGTAGTAGCGTTAAATCCCGAATTCACGAGCACCGCGGTGGTTTGCATCGATTTCGCGTAAACGTTTCCTTGCTACGCAATGGCAAGTTTCGGGAGCATCTAAAGCGGCAGTTAGGATAATTGCCGTGTGATGTTGGCGTTAGAGGCGATTTAGATTACGTGCTCGGTAACAGAATAGAAAATAGAGTTTGTCTTTGGAGCTGAAATCGCAATTAAACGTTCGCCCTGCCGTATTGCGAGTCAACGTTTCTAACGTTTGCTTAACGCCATTGTCTAACTAATTGCCAAATATTGTCCTGATTCCATTTACACGGATCCTGATGTTTGGATACAAAGACGTTGCTTATTTCCAAGCCAACATTGTCGAAGCAACAGCGTCTTCTGTTAACGATCAGTTGACAATATTACATGGCCTCTGGAATCGTTCAACGTCTTCCCACCAAGCTTTCCAATTGAAGCTGAGACTTGTGCTTTGACACAATATTTATTAACATGATAATCTATAAAAAATATGTTTGCCTCGCCAAGAATATTCATTATTCGTTGATGAAGCTACAGATAGATCATTAAAAAGGCTTTTTAAAAATGTTTCTTTTGTTTTATAGCGATTTTAACGAAACGAAATTCAGCGAGTTGCTTACAAATTCTACTTGAGAATACCTCTGTTTCTGCACTGAATCTATAAAAGTAGCAAAGTGATGAAAATTGAACCTACGGAACGGCGATTTTTCAAAAAAGTGTTTTTCGTTAGACAAAGATGAGGTTTCACTTTCCTTTCATAAAGAATAAGAGTTTTTATTAATTTCAGTTTAGGTTCAAGCCGAACCTACACATTTTCTGAACATGCTCGAAATTTATTAGAATCGATCGAAACCTCCTTTTTTGAGTTATCACTGCAAAACGAAGGAAACTTTTTTAAAAAGCTTCTTTATCAATCCATCTATTGCGTCATCTATAAAGTATATTCTTGACTAAACAAACATGTTTTTTACAGTTCGTGCTGTTACCAAACAAGTCTCAGCTTCGATTTATTTCATTGTAATTAAACGAAAAAGAAATATTTAATTTTCGACAGAAATAGCTGTCTCGGACTCCTAGGCTAGGATCCTTAACTTCATTCGAGAAAGTTCTTTACTGCCAGACTGGCAAAACACAATCGACCGTAGCATTCTAGAATCTAGAACAAAATTGGCAGCTAATTGAAATCGCGCAGTCGTTTCCGCCGCATCCCGTGCACGGATCGCGAAACACTAGGCGCAACGACAATACACGCATTATTCATAAAAATTCTTTCACCCGTCACACAGCGGCTACGAATCTTTTGAAGCCAGAAAAACGATACTTCCTACCTTGCTCTCCAATATTCCCCATTTTTCTCTGCCGCTGGCACATACTACCCTCTTGTTACTCCTCTCCTTTCGCATTCAATCCTTTTCCCTCATGGTTTTCCGCGCCCCGTGTCTGTCCCTGTTCGCTCTCCCCTTTCTCTCGCCCACTCTTGCGCGCTGTCTGCGTCGATCGACGGCGCGGTTCGCATATGAATCGGGCTTAACGACTTCGTCGGCTGAAAGGGCTCCCCGGCGCCCGGCCGACCCCTGTTACCTCGCCACCGTGGCCGCCGAGGCGAAATATGAACTCGACCTAAGTTTTTAAGACCGCCGCGACACGACTTCCCGTCGCAAATAACCTTCGTGCCCGGCCAGAAATTTTCTTATCCATAAATTACCGTCCACCGGCTCTCCTCCGGCCGCCGAACAGCCCTGCGCAACCTGCCGCACCGGCACGAGAATTCCGCGCCAAGCGTGAAACGCTTTTAACCCCCTGACGTTCTATTAAAACCGGTGCAGTCGCCATACTAATTTCTCCGCGGGCTTCCCTAATTAACTCCCTTTGCACGTGATTCGCTTCTTTCCCTCGACTTTTCTTCGTCTCCAAGCAACGGCTGGCGAATATTTTCTTGACTGTAACGCGGACCGCCGAGGATATTGCATGGTTAGTTCTTTGGTTCTTGTCGTTTGCAAAGTGGAGGACGAGAGAGATATTTGTTTTTAGTGTTCCATTATTTGCGGCGAAGTTGTTATTCGCATGGCTAATTTGTAACGCGTAGAAGTACGTCCGTTGGTTGTGAGTGTAAGATAAACTGGGACCTCGATTAGTGGAATATTCTGTAAAGAAGTTATTAGTTTATGGGAGAAGTTAGGCAACCCGGAAATTCAGGAAACTTTGCAACTTTGTGTGCAAGTAGAGTAGTTTATTGGTGAGACAAATCTATGTTTTGTTGGTGCTTCCAACCACCCCTTGAAGTAAAAGCAGAAGTTTATTTTTGGTGGAATATCTGGAGAATGGTGAGGGATATCGAAAAGAATCTTTTTTATATCTATAAAATTACGTAAAAGTAATCATGGAATTAATTATGGATTGGTGGTTGGGAGAGTTTTCGAGAATTATTTTTACGCGGTGTTGTAGATGTGAAAAAAACATGCAACTTTTGTTTGTACTCCTTTTCGACATCTCTCGCCGTCCCCGCGATGTTCCACGAAACAGAAAATTCTGCATTTTTTCGAGGGGTAAACAGAAAATAGGTTTGCGCCACAGATGAACTACTCTACTCGCACAGAAAGTTGCATAATTTTCTGAATTTCCGGGTCGCCTAACTTCCCTTGTTAGTTGCCAAATTGTCAGCTGTAGCTTCTTTACCTTTTCTGTAATAATTAATTCTTCTAAATGTGAAAATGGAATATTATCATTATTAAAAAAATTGATTACCCGAATGTTGTGATTCCCAATTGGGTACTATCGTTCGACCAATCAACGCTCAATTTTGCCATACAATTTTAATACTATAGCGATCTTATTTAAATAAAATAAAACACTGACCAACTCATCTAGATTCACGTTTTATTGAAAACACGTCTCAATTGGCAAATCGTCCAAATGAATTTTATAATTGATCAATTCGTCGTTTTATTATCGTTAGCGACCGCATACGCAAATTAATAAACCAACATATACGCGTACTAGTTTTCATATTACGGTAATAGCAAGCGTAAAGTCGAGTTGACTACATGTTGTATTCATTTGCGCGGGAAAGCGCGAGCTCGCCGGAAGTTCGTCCAACGCAGCTTGCGCATTCATAAACGCGACGTTTAATTAATTCACGTTATCCTCGCGTTAAATTGATAAAGTGAACGGGATTGTTTTATCAATTACAGCATATAATGTTTGTCGTTGGAAATTGTTGCGCGCAACTTGACGAGTAACAGAATTATGCGTGCAGAATGTTTCGTTATTACAAATTCTCTGTTACAAAGCACTCGCCGACAATATATTAACTACATCAGCATAATTGTCTTATCAACCTTCGTCACACGGAAAATAATCTTTCTTGCAACAGAGAAAAGAACACTTACGTTCGTCTTAAAAGACTAAATGAAGGTTTAAATTGGAAATTTTTAATAAAATTGCCGCAAAACCTGTGCACATTTAAGTTCCCATTATTATGAACAATTTTCATTCGAAGCAATTTTTAAAATAATGCAGACTTCAAGAATTATAAATATATATGAGCCGTTGTTTTTGAATGTTGTATAAGTCTATTTATTCATGCATTTAGATATTTAAAGGTTTGCGTTTGAATCGATTTAAAAATATTCACATACGTTAATCAATTCGGGTAATGTTTTTAAAACTACAAATTTGTTAAATTTTATTATGCAATAATAATCAATGGAAATGTTAAAGAAAGTGAACGATTTTTTAGCTACAAATGGACTTATACCACTTTCAAAAACAACGGCTCATATATCCCCAGTCATAATACATAGTTCGTGAGCTGTGTCTGATCATAGACAGTGTTCCTCCACTTGCTTTCCATACGTTTCAGTTGTGTTTTTTTGTACCTGAGGGATTTTCTTTTTTTTTATATTATTAAGTTAAATTTTTTTTAATACGTTTTCTTGAAAGTTGGAAAACACTGATTTAGCACTTCAGTACTAAAGCTGAGTTACACTTCCGTGCATCTTCTCCTATCGCTTAATTCAGGCATTACTTTAAACATTGTTTCATATAAAAGTTGCTGAAATTAACAGGGTTCCACCTTTGGAAGCCTGAAAACCTTAAGTATTGTCTGAAATTTATAGAAGATAAATTACTGGGAGGATTGTTGTCAAATCTTACATATATATTCCTTAGCTCTTAGATAATGCACCCCGATTATTTCATATGCATATAAACAACAGTTTCTCAACTTGCCGAAGGGTGCAGACATTTAAGTATAAGAAATTCTATTAAGGATTCCCAAGTCACACCATTGTTCATTCCGCCACAAAGCAATTGGAATTTTCTTCTGCTGGTGGAACAAAGAAGCTTTTCCGTAACGAACTTTGAAAAGGAAAGTTATTTGAACGTCGCGAAAGCATTCGCGGAAACTGCTCGTAACGAAATCAGCGAGACGCCCTGTATACTCGTTTACGATTATATCCATTTATCATTTCTCATTTTAACGCCAGGCTCAAATACGCGATTCTCTGGTTATTGAGTTTCTCCGTACAATCGCAGCTTTTTTTCTGCCAACGAATCGCGAGAATTTAACGATGCTTCCTGTACAGAAATCAGTGGCGCGTATTTTATTGTAATGATATTTAGCAACAAGACGACCTATAGAATCTGTTCCGATTAATTCTGCAGTTTAATTGGGATTCAAACTGACATCTAATAATAGTTAAATCGCTCTTCTATCGCATGGTGCGATCCACCGGGCACAAAAAAATTGTCACCGGAAATACACACGAAAAACGTTCCAAAGAAAATTTTATATTCTTTATGCAGGGCGAAGAATGGGGCCGGAAAACTAACACTTTCCCATCAATCTCGTTTATCAGATTGATGAATATTGGCAATAGCTTTTATTCAGAAAACTTCCAGAAGAACTGAATTTTAAAAAGAGCACTTTCATCATCGAAACCAAGAATGGGCTCCAACCCTTGTTTAACTTATCTTTTTCTATTCGCGATACCTTAGTGGCCCTAGGTAATATATTTATAAATAATATACGTGTACAATTGTTTAGTGATTTCATTGAAGATTTAGTTAATAATTTAATGATTCTGTCATAAGCATTCTGTCTCCTGAGACTTTTTTTAAGGCCCTTCATATTACGCAGTTCGGCGTACATTTTCTATTTCTATTTTCTAATAGTTTTTACGCTTTTCACGGACTCCGTTTTTCATTACACTGCTCCGCGTGACGTGTCCTCGATTCGTGCGGGCTCCGATAGAAATTTCTCGCGTTCGTTTCAAGCGCGTCGCGCGAAATTCATTTTTGTTTCATCCGATAGACAGTCGTCACTCTCAAACCCGATATTTCGCTGGCCCGTGTCTGCATTTCTCCGCTGTTTGCACGTCTGTCCGTTCATTAAGGCCCTCAGGGTCATGCCTGCAAGTTCTGGAGTCGGTGGTCGACGTTTCCATGACGCTGGGCTTCTCTGCCCTGTGCACTGTCGCTCGGAACCTGTCATCCCCCGCGAAAAAACTATAAAACTATAATGGATTTTCATCTCCGGTCTTGCAACGTTCCACCGTCTCGCGAAAAAAAGTTACACGTTGATGTCTGTTGAAAGTATAAATTACAAACCTCTTCGTCTTAATTTCAAGTAAAATCTTTTGTTAACTAATTGCTTAAGACGTCGGTCTTTTTAAAATGAAAACAGGAGTAGGTACGTCTACAATTTGTTGGTCCCTGCTAACCATTATTGACGACGGAAATTCTTCTCGGTTATGAAAAACCATTATCGATGACGAGAATTTTTTTGGTTACGAATAACCATTATCGATGACCAGAACATTTTTTTTTATTATAGTTGCGAATAACCATTATCGATGAGGAGAATTCGTTTTGGTTACGGTGTAACCAATATCTGTTGCAGGAATTTTCTTTGGTTACGGCGAAATCAAAACAAATTCTCGTCATCGATAATAGTTATCCGCAACCAAAAAAAATTCTGGTCATCGATAATGGCTATTCGTAACCAAAAAATATTTCTGTTCCCAACAATTGTTATTCATAAGCAAAGCAGGTAAATCTTAATAGTTTTTAATCACTTCGTTTCTCAAAAAAATTCTGCAGAATGTATTGACGATTGTCTTCCATTTGAATAAATATGAATTTTTCTTTATGAGCTTTTTCAAAAATATTTGAATAATAACTGTTACTTTGGATCTCTGTTTCGTACAGTGTAATTTGAATTTTGATAGTTAGGTATGGACAGATATCGATGATAATGCTTTACATTGAACGATGATCTATAAGGTTCGGAATGCATTGACGAGACATTTAACTAGCTAACGCTGTGAATAATCCATGTTAATGGATTACACCGCGACTAAACTAACAATGCTGCCAAACACTGATCTATCGTATTATTACAGATTAAATTTCGCCGCTAGTTTGACTATTGATTCAGTCGCCTTGCCGTGAAACGCCACCCGTTCCCGTTCAATTTACGATTAATACCGTTCGATTTCACGGTAAAAATAGTACTTTTTGATCCTTTAGTAGAAAATTGATAATTATTGTTCTGTATTATGCTGATCGCCAAAACTTCGAAATAATAAAACTTCGAAAATAAAAAAGTAAGAAATGCGTGACGATGTTTATATGAAGTCACGAGAACTGGTGATTCTTATATATTCCCAGCACTCTAAGAAGTAAATCTTAGCAAGAAGAACAGAATTGATACAGAACAGTTTCTCAATTTAAGTTATACGAATACTCTTCGTTCGTTACGAAACAATGGTTGGAACGCGAGCGAACTCTGGATTTGCTATTTACAAGCCACCCAGTCGCATTCCATTATTGCTCTGATCACAGTTCGTTAAATATTATTCAGTGCCCTCGAACAGGCTCCGTATACCAGCGTTCGCGTTTCAAAACAATTGTTTGCGATGTATTGTCCAAAAGCATTCCCACCATCAAAAATAATATCGCTGCATCGAAATCCCAGCAACGATATGGCGTGGATCGCTGATGTGTACTTCGATTTGATTTTTTAAAATCAGATTGAAAATATTCAGTCACTTCATTTAATAAATTGAAACAATATAACACTCGATATAATTAGAAGATTGCTTATTTATATAGACACTGTAGATCGTAATATAAAAAGTGTATCGTAAATCGTGATACAATTGGAATCCACGTGCAAAAATAAATGCAAAATGTACAATAAATTTTTCTCCACGTACTTAAATCTTCGTTTTGGGAAAATTGATTTCGAAAACCCGTTTAGCACGCGTACACTTGGCTAAGAATTAGTCAAATAGTACAATTGCTGGTGAAACGAATCCTTCTCCAAAAATCAGTCACACTTTTGATTTGCAAGCTTCCGTAGTGGTTTCGGTTTAAACATTGTATTTTTGGCAGTTTCTCAATCACGGTTAAGAAAGTTCTTGAAAAAAGGAGAAATAACTTTAAGGCCACCGAGACATCTTAAATGTGTTTGGACTAGTGACTACAAGTACCACTCAACGCGCAGTGGTTTAAGGAGCATACCGTGGACAAAAGTGAACGAAGAAGCCAGCTGTCCCGTTTCCACGGAACGAAGTTTGCCCCGACGTGCCTCTGTATTTTCCAGAATTTGTCACGCAAACGTCGTTGTAGGAGTTTCTGCTGGGACGGAGTGTATTAGGTGCAACGTGAAAACGTACCATGCTCAAAGAAGTTACATTTCGCAATTTCAAACACGCTGCAACTGTCCTTCCACGAACGGCCTTAAAACCTCACCAGACTTTCAGAAAGTTACATTTTTAAACAAAATAACGATGTAAATGGCAGAATTTGTCACCCGTACACATTCGAACCTTTTTAGTACTAAAATCCTTATAACCACTTCGTAATATCTTCTGTCTGATATTAGAGGAATAAAGTACTTCGATTCTAAATTATTGTTTACATTTTCAAACATTAAATACATACTAATAGCGAAGGATATCGTTTAAAGGGTGTAGAAGATAATTAAATTACAGACAAAGCAGACGTAGAAGATAATTAAATTAATTAAAATAAAGGCTATCGTAATGGAACAATTCCAGTGTGCAGAAGCCTCCACGTGTGAAATTATACGCTATACGTGAACAAACTCTACCCGGTCGCCATTGTTTGATTAATAACCCTGTTCGTGTATGTATAACTGCATCTGCTATGACGCCAACTGCAGAGTTTCATTGGTTTCGTAAGAATATTAGCCTGGATGTGATATTTCGAGATTTAAGTGGGGATTAATTCATGAAACACTCTTAACCTTCCGGCGGGCGCGCTCGTGTAAAAAGTCCACGACAATTAGTCAGTCTGAATCTGTTGAATAACTTTCTTTTCCATTCTTCGATTTTTATACGATACTTTCTAACAATTATTATTCAAATAAATCATTAACAAGCTTTCAAATATCATAAGCTTTTACCGCGTAATGTTTATTTTACGATAATAAGTCTTATTCTTTCACGGCGTAGTTTGTACACGACGTGCCCGCTCCCGTTATGAAAAAGAGCGCGCCCGCCGGAAGGTTAAAGTCGCGACTTTTTTAGTATTAAAATCCGCTTCACTTCGTAACATCCCGCAAAGAGGCATCAACGAGTAGAGAAAGTGAAAAATCAAACAAAATTTGAGTGAAAAATCTTTTACACTAGTTTTCCAATTGAAAACTGCACGAATAATTGGATACTAGTTGAAAATCCGGGCATTTGTTCTCAGCAGTCTCCAGTTATAACCCGTCTAATAATTCCCGTCGCGCGAGCCCGCTGAAAATTTTTCCACATTCAAAGGCATTAACTTTTCCGCGCTAAGCCCCTGGATTTTGAGATTGAAAGCAGCTTGATGAGCCTGCCCTAAGAGGCACATTCCCGTGTGCTCCGCAAGTAATATTTATGTATATACGTGGCTCATCCTGAGGATCGTAATATCTCGCAGCCAAACAAGTTCGCGTGGACCTCGAAATGCCCCTTTTAAGGCTTCAGTTTTGTTAATTTGAAAGAAGGGCCCTTGCAACAATTCAGCAGTGAACGAGGCAAACCGCGTAGTTAGATCGAAATGTATCAGAGTCGTTGATAAACAAAATTAACTTTATTTCCCATTTTTCCTTTCATCTTTCTCTTTAGTTTATGACCTTATTTAATAATGTAATAGCTTTCAAGCTTAAGTTTTGTAACAGCAGCTCTTATTGATAAAGACGGTATTATGGTTGAGAATATTGCGAACAAACGGCAAAGGGTACTTGCCAATTGTGGTATGGATAAAATGGAATTTCTTAGAATCAATTTTCTAATTGTTTAGAATTCTAAATAAATAGAGTTGCTGTTAATGCTGATGTTGATTTAGTTGCAATTACAGTGTTCAATGGATAATAGTGAATGTTTATGATGGAAATGGTAACGTTACTAAATGCAATGTTATTATTGTGAAAATCTGGTAGGTACGTTTTGGGATAAAATGTACAAGAACGAAGAATGGATTCATCGAATTTGGATTGCTGATCCATCAACATTCTGCGGGCCAGAAAACGCATTTGCAGATGATACCATCAATTTGCATGATGGAACGTGTGCCAGTTGCGCGCCGGTTTTTTTTGCGATTTTTCGGATATTTCGGTACTTCCATCGAATTTTCGTAAAGAGGCCTCTGACAGACAGTTTTTGAGGATTTTTCTAGGACGTTGTGTATTTTATTATCTTCTGCGAAATTGGTTGATTGCTTTATGCATTTTTAAGCCCTACATTGTGTTTTTAGTGACAAGTATAAATTTAATTTGTTTTGTAACTACCCAACACCAAATCTTTACACCACAACTCGAAGAACAAAATCAAGAGAACTAAAATTAAATTTTTAAATTTACCATATTTTTTACTTTTTCTATAAAAAAGAGAGATATACATCTCGCCAGACCAGTTACACGTGTAATTTGCAGGGATCCAAACTAACAGTTATTTAAAAATGTTTTGGAAAAAAGTCCTTAAGTAAAAATTGATTTTTATTTAAGTGGAACCCAGTTATCATTAAATCTCAAAGAAATTTCTCAAAAAATGAAACGATCAAGAAATATTAATTTTTAAGTGTTCTAATTACAAATAACCATTATGGAAGATTACATTTTTTTATCCACCAGTATAACTATTATCAATGACGGAAAGAGTGACCCAAGAAATCGCCTCTTTTTGGTCCCACGGTTTTGGAACTGAATTTTATGTCAAACGATACCTTATGATGAGACATCAATCACACGAAATTTTCAAGTTGAGGTGACAATTAGTTTCTGAGATATGGGAGGTGAACGAAGTAAAATTTCGTTAACGCATCAGCCCATTGGCTCCGATGTACGGACTTTTACGTCAGTCCGATAATTTAAACAATTATTCCCTGGGGGTTTGCTGACTGCTAACAACGAATTTGCACTTAGGTTTTCAAAATTCACAATGGCCGATTCAATGTGGCGGACGAGATATTTAAAAAAGCACTCACTACACAGACATTCATATTTCCTGATTTTGATATTTTCTTTTGTGAATTTCACGAATTTTCACTTCTTTGACCTCCCATATCTCAGAACCTAATTGTCACGTCAACTTGAAAACTTCGTGTGATTGATGTCTCATTGTAAGGTATCGTTTGACATAAAATTCAGTTCCAAAATCGTGGGACCAAAACGAGGCCAAAAAAGGCCTAATTTTTGGTCGCTCTTCAATTTTGGTTAGCGGTAACCAAAATAAAATTCGGGTCATCGATAATGGTTACCGGTAAACCAAAAAATTTAAATCATTTATATTGGTCATTCGTAACAAAAATCAATTAATTAAAGATATCAAATCTTATACCATAACTTTGAAAATTTGTCTTATAACAGTTGTGACGTCTAGTAATTACAGCACGTCCGTTTTTCGCTGAGACAGAAAACGAAATCGAGACATCGAATGGGAGAGACACATTCCGCTTTCGATAAATCAGCGTTTCTGAGAGACAATGGAAATATCCTCGATCCGCGTATAGACGTGGAATAATGCTGGAAAGAAATATCCTATATGAGCTCCGAGATACTTAAACGTCTGCTCCTTCTTTTTGTTCGTCCCGTCCTCCCGCTTCGAAATCCCGCTGGAGAAAAAAAAAGGAACGCGTAATCGCTGGCGGGCCTCAATTTCCGCTTTCATATGAACGCAACATGCCATTTTCCGTCCTATTCCCTTTCTCTTTCCGTTTATCCGTTTCCTCATTGTTTGCACGTCCGTCCATGCATCGAGAGTTCCGCACGATCTACCTCGAAATCTCGGAGCTCTCGCTACCCAGACCAGGATTCCTTCGAATCCTATCAACCTCTGTAGAAAATTGAAACGAGCTTCCCTCTCTACCTGTTATCCTGCAGCTCTCCCCCGGTTACACGTTTCGCTTCGATTTACGCGTGCGAATTACGTGTCTGGAAATATTGATTTATTCAGCACTACTTTTTTTATTGTTTGTTATACTTATATTTATATTCGCGAATTATGTCGAATTCAAAGTAGTGGAATTTTGATCTTCTGTGGAGTTAACCTATTATTATATTTCACTTTAGCTTTCCAATCTTCTTCCAATCTTTCCCACAGTTAATTTGATGTTGAGCGTGTTCTTCTTATGTTCCTATCCGATTCATTCCACAATTTATGAATTGCTTTAAGATAGGGTGACCGTGTTTCGTATAGATCATCGAAATACATTACACACAAACTAAATAAATATAATAAAATCGTGGCAGAAACTCGCAGGGTAAAGGTAGGTAATATGGAACATCGTAAAATTTTGCTATAGAAATGTGTAGAAGAGTACCATATTAGTTCTTTAGAAACAATAGATGATTAGGTTAAGATGAGAAACAGTCCCTGACTGAACTTCGCCTTTGCTTTTGTCTTTGTTTACTTTCTTTTCGTTGTTTTCTGCTTGTTTTGTGCAATAAAAACGTTTAATAATTATAATGATTATACTGAGAATTGAGCATCAGTCGAGTATCCATTATTGAAAGAGAGGCGTTTTCATTTTTCGTGGTGTGCAAAAGTTTTTGAAATGTGAATCAAATACTTGAATACTGTAGTGAAGGTAAGTTGTATAATGTTATCAGTATGGTATTATATAGTATTATTGCATAGTTATACAGTATAATCTTTGGATGATTTATCATTAAATATGTTTGTTCTTGATTATCCAAAAATTGTTTAGCAGTAAAGTTGTTTTTTTCTTGGTATAATTCGTAACTTCTTATCGGAACATGTGTGTACGTAATATGGAATATACCGAGTGAGTTCTGGGTGTTTTCCATAATACGATTATATTATATTTTATGATATTATGTTACAAACACAGTATTATTTTTTTTCTTTTAATTTTTTTTAAGTGGACCCAATGTGTCCGCCGCTTTCAGTGGGCACACGAAGAATGTGGGTCTACACACGCATTATTCACCTGCCTAACATGTAGGAGACGTAGAAAGCAACAATAAATTCAACAAAATTATATATATTTGTTTATTTGAATCTTCTACTTAATAAATCTTCATTTTTAGTAACAAAAACAATGTTTCTCAGTTTTCTTTACAAATTTCCTAGGTGTTCCATACTTTTTGAAAGTGTCGAATTTCACTCTTTCTAATCTTTTTAGTATGATTTCAAACCCTTTGATTTCTTTTTCACATTTGACTGTGTAAATATGAGTTTGCTTTAAGTGACTTAATTGACTTCTAATAACTTCGAATCGGTATTGTAACTCTGTTGTCTTCAATAATTCCTATAATTCCTTCAATCACTCTAGTCCGATCGCTGTTCGTAGTTCCCCTTAACTTTTACTATTATGTTTGCTGCTGTTATTATTACTAATATTTTTTATATCTATTTTGTCACTAATAGTTCTTTTGCGCTTACTTCTCAGCTTTTGTTTCTTTTATTATTTTTCTTTTGTACTTCCTAATTTTTTCTTCTATGTTTGTGTGATTGCCATTTGTACTTCTTACAACAAAGGGTTTATCCCGTTAAGATATACTTAAATAAATAAAAACAAAAGTAGTTCCCACGTCCCCTCACGTCACTTTCATTTAAAAAAAAAAGAAAACAAATTCCCTTACTTTTAGCAAGCGTTTGAAATCAGGTGTTCCATATCACATACATTTCCCCTACCAGTGCTCCAATAAGCACTCACACAGGCTTATAGACGCGAGTGCCTCCAAATAATTCCGCTTCCACCAGCCACTACAAACAAGCTTAGAAATTCAACAAGACCAGCAGCGACACTTTTTCCTCCACTCGTTTAATCCCGGCCGATCATTCGGAATTCAATTAAACTTCAAAGCGATCGCTTAAACGATCCGGATCCCTCATTAATGCTTGATTACGATTATCCGTTAATTCTTAATTACCAGTAAGCGTCCCCGGCGAGCTACCTGCTGTATCTACTCTCGTGAAATTCTTCCCTGGTCCCGGCCTTGTTTGCGCGCCCGTCCGTTCATTAAGGGTCTCCGCATGTTAGGTCTGGGTTAGGTCTACCCGGTAATTGCCAGGCCCCGCGGACGCCTCGATCAGCCTTGAAGCTTTGTGTGCACGCACACGTGGCCACCCGCGGCTCCTCTCCCCCCCCCCCCCCCACACGCTTTTATCGTCCACCCTCGCCTGACCGCGCCGATAGAAAACCACGATCTCGATTGGTTAATATCCCGGTATCGTTTCAAGCTTGATAGCCAATCACGTGGCCCAGCCGCGACGTTCATTTGTTTTGCGGCGCGATGTGCCATCCAATTTTCTTCCCCGTACGATCGATCCTCCGGGCCGCGCCAGGATCCCTGTCGCTGTGTGCCCCCTCGTTTGTCAGGTGTCCTTTTCCCCCGGACGTCGCCCCTGCGTCAGGATTAGCTGGTGGCCGCTGGTCCATTCCTTCGGCCCCGTTTCGGTCATTTACAAGATCCGCCGAGAAAGCTTCGGAGCTTCCACTTTCTGGCGTTTTCCATTTTTAAGCAGTTACACATTTTGTGCGAAAGACCGCGGTTGTCGCGGGCACTCGATAAGTGGCGAGTGTAGCTTTAATAAAGCCGCTAGGAAACATCGGTAAATCGGTTTTGGATTCGATCGAGCGACGCCGCAAGGTGGGGGGGTTGGTTATACGGGGAGTAAATAACGGAATGGCGATGGGGCGCCTTTCAATTTTCTACTCGGGGATACGTAATCTTCGGCGGGATTCGAGGGAGCAGGTTGAAGCCGCACGAAGGAAAAGTTCCGAGCGAACGTAATCCGTAAATCCCCGATGCCTACGGAGATCCTTCTCACGTGGCGAATATCAAGAGGCAGCCGCTCGTGTTCAGGCTGCGCCAAGAGATGCTGCTCTAATTAGGAATTATGGCACGTCTGCGTCGCTGCTATCCGCGGGATCAGACTCCTCTGCCAGACCTCTCTTCGGGGGTCTGGTTTACGTTTAGGATATTTCCCGGAACCTTCGACGTGCACTCTCAGTCTGGCACTGAGGCGGTGTCGGCACATGCATTCGGCAGATCTGGGATTGTAAAAGGAAGTCGAAAGGTGTGCGAAGTACATAGTTTGAACGAACAACGTGGTTAGTTGACTAAGGCCGAGGCTAGATATACAGTAATTCGTCGTTAGTGTCCCGTTTTTACCATTCGTTATAATCACGCTCACTATCCCCACCATTTCTTCGAATCCTTCAGTCGAGAGTGAGAGACTCCGAGACGCGCGAGAGAGAACAAAATAGTCGACACGAAGTTGTCGTCGGCACGAAATAGTGTCCGCATCGCGTTATTGTCCCGCCGCCAGGCCCGATCGTCGTGATTCTAACGCGGCATTACTGTATTGGCCGGTGAGTTTCGTGAGGGGTATTCTCCCACCACACAGTTTGCCTGCCTCGGTGCTCCTTTCCTCAACATTTTCTGTCTCGCTCTCGTTCCGTTTCGCTCTCGCTTTCGTAGAACAAGAGTGAGCCAGAAGTGGTGGGGATGGTGGCAAGCTTTCGGCGTGTAGTCCAAACCGAGCTGTCAGCGTAGATGTACGCGCATTAGAATAGGTGTGCGTTTGCTCCGAAAAAATCAGGAGTTTTATTGGTCAGCAGATTGATTCTTTCTCGATAGCTTCATCTCGTATTGGTTTATGCATAACTTCGTAACGCGCACAACTATTACGTTACGAATAAACAACAGCCACACAGCTACGTTACAGGCGGAGCCGAGCAGCGTTCACGTTACCCCACCATACTCTTCGGGGGCCATGCAACTCCAACTGACAAATCCACGATCGTCAGGTGGCGATGGTTGATTTCTCCTCGGTCGCTGCTCGCGAAAACAGATTCACCGGCCAATATATCTGGCCTCGACCATAATTCCCTTTAATTCTTGTATTATGGAATAAATTATGCTGCGACTCGCAATAATGGAGCATATGAATGACCAGCCTGCCATTTAATGTGCCGCCGTGACAAAAACTTGCGTGTTCTGTCAGTGAGAATGAAAAGTCTAGAAAGATCGGCTGGAAGGAAATAGTTTCGTTTTGACTATTTATGAATTTTTGTCCACTAAGTACTGCTTGATGTTATTTCATGAATATTTTGTGGAAACGTGATACCTTGACTATAATTTACGATATTTTATTTTATCCGGTGCGTGGAGGTTTTGTACGTGCGACCCTTAATATGTTAACAATGTCGGGCGGGGTTACTTGACTAAGCATAGGAATACTACTAAGGTAAATGTCCCCATTACTGACCGCGTCCCCATTAGTGACCAATTATTCATTTATATTGTTTATTGCAACACAGAAAGCAAAATATCAACCAGAAAGTTCAGAAATTATTATTAGAGGTATTTCGTTTATAGTTGCATACGTTATTTATGTAGCCGTACATTCATTTTTAAGTAAATTCACATGTAAATTTTACAGACTCTAATAACGTGAGGTTATACTACAGATATCATTAAACTGGCAAATTTTACAGTAAAAATACATGAATCCATGCAGTAAGTTACTCAAATTAACTGGAAATATATACAGAATTATAAAATAATGAGAAAATATTCATTTTCTTTCATTATTGTAGCAGAGAATCGATAAATTGTAAGTTGGTCAATAAAGGGGACACCAGGTCCAATATAACTTTCACCATAATTAATGTATAAATAGTCAAATATCACTCTAAAATCAATTTGATTAAGAAACTAGAGACTTCAAAAAATATAATGATCCATACTTTATTCAAACATTGTCCTATATTATTAAAAAAATTACTATTTCGAACCAGTCGCACTCTTAAACGGTCGCTAATGGGGACATTTACCTTAATAATTGCATTTTTTATCCTCAAAATGCAGTTGAGGCAAAGAGTTTCGCTGCTCAAGTCCACTTCCCCCACCACAAATTCTTCCAAACTCACCCCTACCAGTTTTACACCCTATCCTCCCTTCAAACTCTCAGGCCTTCCAAATAGACCATAACAAACCAGTACAAAATAATGACAGTATCTTAGACCATGATAATTAATAAAAGAAAAATAACACTGTGAAAGAGTGAAGAAAAAATAAAAAAATTTATTAGTCGTAGTATACCCCTACAGCACACTTACTTGCAGGAACGTTGCAGAAACGTTGCTACATATTACAATGTTACCGTTTGGTTGCAGGTTGCACTGCAATATTACTGCAACATTGTAGAAGTATTACCATGGAATATTGCAATGAACACGTTTGTGCAATGTTTCTGGAATATTGCACACACATTGCCGTGGAATATTGCGCACATACTGCGGTACAATACTCCCGGAATATTGCACACACATTGCCGTGGAATATTGCAATGGCCACGTTTGTGCAATCTTTCTGGAATATTGCGCACACATTGCCATGGAATATTGCGCATATACTGCGGTACAATACTCCCGGAATATTGCGCACACATTGCCGCGGAATATTGCGCACATACTGCGGTACAATACTCCCGGAATATTGAACAGAAATTGCCGTGGAATATGGACTTACAAATTTTCACACCTCACCTACGCAAAGCGTTCCTGAAATGCAAACACAGGAAATACAGTCTTAAATACCACAGGAAAACTCCGGGGGAACATAGGCGAACATGGAAAGTATGTGATATAAATAATTAATAACATTACTTAATTATAACTATACGGTTGAAGTAAATTGTGAAACTGTAAACAGCGACCAAAGATATTTGAAAAAAAAGAAATATTAGATGTCCCAAGTACTGCCAGTGGCTCTACTATTGCCATTTAATATATTGTTCATAACAAAAACGTCCCGCGATGTCGAGAGTAAATTTAGAAGCCCGTATTATTTATGAATGTCGCAGGAACGACACCGTGTGCCGTTCAGGCAACATTCGTACATACTACGGATTGACGCGGAGCGTTTCTGAAATACAAACACACGGAATACAGTCTTAAATACCACAGGAAACCTCCGGGGGAACATAGGCGAACATGGAAAGTATGTGATCTAAATGATTAATAAAATTGCTTAATTATAACTATACGGTTCAAGGAAAGTGTGAAACTGTAAACAGCGACAAAAGATATTTGTAAAAAAATAATATTAGATGTCCTAAGTACCGCCAGTGTCTCTACTATTGCCATTTAATCTATTGTTCATAACAAAAACGTCCCGCGATGTCGAGTGTAAATTTCGAAGTCCGTATTATTGGCGGACGCTGCAGGAACGTCACAGTTCCGTTCAGGCAACATTCGTAAATAATACGGAATTACGCAGAGTGTTCCTGAAATGCGATCACACGGAATACAGTCTTAGATTCCACAGGTAACCTCCAAGGGAATATATGTGAACCTGGACAATATGTGATATAAGTAATTAATACAAATACTTAATTAACACTATAGGGTTTAAACAAACTCAGAAACTATATGCAGAAACAAAAGATATTTGTAAAGATGTGTGAGCTGTGCAAATGTAAAAAGCAAACAGTAAAATCTAGAAAATTAATAAACATATAAAAAAATTGTTAAACCATTGTATTGAAAATGCATTAAAAACTGAAGAAAAATCGTGTCTTATATTACACACGATATTTCACAACAGAATATGAATCAATTTAATATAGAATCAAGCGTCTAAATGAATTTTGTTGTGTGATATCTGGCTCCACGATTAGGGAGATGTAATGGGGTTGTCAAAATGAGCCTTCATTTTCTAATAATTTGAGTTTAAAGTTATGCACGATTGGGAAGTAAGTTCGAAAACGTAAGCAAAATTTTCAATCAACAGTTGTAGCTGCAGCAGTAAGGTATTCGTCTACGACGCTCGAGGTCCATAGGTTCGAATCTCACTTGGGGTAAAAGGATTTTCGATTTATTAAAGACACACGGATGTTATACTGATACGATTCTGCACACATTCGTGTAAGGTCGCGTCCCTCGCCGCACGGTATATAATAATTTATAATACCAATATTTTTATTTTTGGCCTTACTGCCCGGAACGTTGCATAACCATTGCTGTGTAATATCTCCGAAACATTGCCCGACAATTGCTATAAAATCTCCGAAACGTTCCACGGAAAATTCCTCTAAGATCTCCGAAACGTTCCACGAAAAATTCCTGTAAGATCTCCGAAACGTTCTACGAAAAATTGCTGTAAAATTCCGGAACAATGTTCCAGAGATATCTCCTGCAATGTTACACAAGGCGGACATAGGAATTTTCTTGAAACGTTTCGGGAACATTTGGAGCAATGTTCCAAATGTTGCAGCGCGACGTCACTGAGACGTTCCTGCAACAAAGTGTGCTGTAGGGGTTGGGGTAAAAGGATTTTCGATTTATTAAAGACACACGGATGTTATACTGATACGATTCTGCACACATTCGTGTAAGGTCGCGTCCCTCGCCGCACGGTATATAATAATTTATAATACCAATATTTTTATTTTTGGCCTTACTGCCCGGAACGTTGCATAACCATTGCTGTGTAATATCTCCGAAACATTGCCCGACAATTGCTATAAAATCTCCGAAACGTTCCACGGAAAATTCCTCTAAGATCTCCGAAACGTTCCACGAAAAATTCCTGTAAGATCTCCGAAACGTTCTACGAAAAATTGCTGTAAAATTCCGGAACAATGTTCCAGAGATATCTCCTGCAATGTTACACAAGGCGGACATAGGAATTTTCTTGAAACGTTTCGGGAACATTTGGAGCAATGTTCCAAATGTTGCAGCGCGACGTCACTGAGACGTTCCTGCAACAAAGTGTGCTGTAGGGGTACATATGTACGCGTTTCGTATACTATATTGATGGAATTGCCAGCGTATATATACGTTTTTCACATTATATTGATGTACTGTGACAGCGTATATATACACCTTTCGCAGGCAAAGGGTTAAAACTGAAAAGTAAATGTCGAGTCAACTGACCCCATCATATTTGTCAACTAACCCCGGGGTCTCTTGACTTATTCGTCTCACTACTCTAAATACGATAAAAACTACAACCCAGACTCAATTAAAACGATTTTCAAAATTATGCCTGTATACCTAATGAAATTTGAAAACTTTTGGTATGCAGTAAGTCAACAAAATACTAATGGTCTATTTATAAAAATTAGTTAACTAGCCCCGGTCTCCCCTACTTTTATGTTGGAGCTGCGATAAACAATCAGAGCGACGATAAGAGCGAAGCGTCGAAATACGTTATATTGTTTTATAATTGAAGTGTTTATATTGGAGCAACGAGCAGATCTGCGTTTTCTAAGAGGTGACCAACGATAAAAGCGTCTGATCGACGCTCTTATAGTTTCTTTCCTAGCTCGAACATAAACGTACCCTAAGGTAGCCAGAAATGGACACGGTGGAAAATATCGCGAATGGAAAATGGGAAAGTCGGATGTTTGTTCTTACCCCTCGCTCGGCGGATACAGGGTCGAGTTTGACCCATCCTAAATGTCGAGCTCAGTGGCGCACTCAGCATTTAATATTGGGGGGAGTTGAACGGACAAAAGTATATTTAATGCAAATTCAATAAAATTCAGTAGGTGATTGTAAAAAATTATTTAAAGAAATTTCTTTATACAAAGCCCTCTTCTTGGGGGTCCCACGGTACTTGTTATTGATATTACTTCCTGAAAAAAATAAGAATTGAAGACATATCTTGAGTTGCATATGAATGAAATTCTGGGGAAAGATGGACCCTGCTTCCAACGCGTGGTCAAACTGTGCACCGTTCAAAGTTTTAATAATTTGTGAAAGATGGGAGTATGAAACACATTTGTTGCGCATTGAGGAAGACAGAGAATCGGGTAAGAATGGTAAATATGAAAATGATATCTCTTCTTAGTTACGTTTGTTTTTATTCGCAATAACCAGGGTTTACGAATGCATTATCGTATCGTTGTTCGCGAAATTCTTCTTATCCCCTCGTAAAGGAATTATGCTTACTTTTTATTGCAGCGTCTTAATTAAAGTTCGCGTGGAATTTATTATTCCCGGGGGTCGTTATTCCAACGTTTTATGGCAGATCTTTCCCCATTCGTAATCATAAATTCATCCTCGGTCCTTATTACAAAGTTGCAATTAAATTAAGTATTAAACTTCAGCTGTCGTAACTTAATTGTTTAAAGTAAAATGCAATCCTTTTGTAATAAAATCGAGGAAGGCTTTGTAATGTGGTCTTTAATTGAAATTTTTATCTGTTAAAAATTACAAGTATTTAATATGTTTCTGTAATACACAGCTACGTTAAAAATTGTAAAGTCTGCCTATAATGAATCCTCTTGTTAAATATTCTGTATATTATAAGAAAAGGGTGAGATGGGAAGTTCAGTTGTATTACACTAATTTGTGATTAGATTTGTGAAACTTTTTACTTCTATATTCATGTTATATAATATAACAAAGATAATATTTTTATATTAGCATATTATCTTCTAATTGTAATCATAGTTGTTGGATTAGGCTGATATATATTTTTAATTGCTTTTCACACTGTTCCAGGTTATTACTTTGATAACGAATTTAGTTCAATTGTTTCTTTTGCAACGCTTAACGAGGCAAATTTATGCAATAATTGATTAAATGCTAACGTAACGCAGCATCACAAAATATGAAAATTCATTACGAACTGTAATGCACGCATTCTCACATTTAAAGCCAGCTTAAGATTTAATTGTTCTCATTATGCTTTGTAGTCTCATTACACTTTTGGCTCTCCTTTGTACGCGCATCAGATGCGTGCAGAATTCTAAATCAGCAAAATATGACGAACGTTCCGAGTTTCTGGGTAAAAAATTAAAAACCCTATTTTCACTCGTTTCCTGGTCTCGTTCTTAAAGAAAATTTAAACAGACCGTTCGAAAGCAATTAGGTAATTACTTTTTCGTCAATTATAGAAAAATGAAACAAATATCGTTAACAGCAAAAATAGTGTAACATTCTTACAACATATTTAATTGAAAGTATTTAATTACTTTTCAAAGTAAATGGACTTACACCTTCTCAGTGTCTGTGTTTAAATACTTTCTCATTCTTGATAATAAACCATTTAAATTTAACATTAAATTTGCAAAAAAAATCCTTATTTGTTACATATTCAATCTCGACAACTGTGCTGCAGCTAAACTGTCCATAAATCTCGCATAATAAATAAATTTATGACAGTAACATATTTTCACATGAGTGTTTAAATAATTATATAAATTTGAAGATGAAAAGGGGAGGAAATCAGTGATACCTATGTAAAAGCAGAAGGAAAAGGAGAAAGAAAAGCAAGGACGTTCAGCTGTTGAAACTTAAAATGAAAAAGTACAAAAACGATGATAAAACAGTGAAGCAAGAAACAGCAATATTCATTGTAATTATTTATGGATCGTGGCACTTCCTTTCTCGAGGTATCGATTTTCCCGGAAACTTTCGACTCTTGGATTTCCAATTCTTCTCGCGTGAACAAACTCGTCGCGTGTCCAGTAAGAAGAGCACTAACTTCGATCCAAGTTTCTTATAAACTGTATCAGGTTGTCGAATAAGTTTCCTTCAAACTCTAATTACGACATTAAGAGAATTTACAGATATTGAAAATATTAGTTGAACAACTGAATCACTAGAAATTGCCATTTTGATTGAGTGAAACAATAGCTGCATGATTTTAAAATGAACGTAAATTGGATTAGACGAAATCTTTCCAATGATAATAATAAGAAACAATAAGCGAAGGCGTTTTTAAAATGGAACCATGTAACTTTTTATAGTAAGATTCTGTTCATTTTTCCAAATACAGCATCTCCTAATTCTCCAGTCACTACTATTCAACTACCCCATTTTTCATTTATATAAACGTCCAGAAATTTCTAAAGATCGTGAGCACTACAATCACGGTCCTGCTGCAGTTCTTTTGATTCACAAATTATTTCGCCTACTATCCTCGTAACTTTTCATCCCGCATGAATCCCAGAAAAACGAGTTATCCGACTTTAATCTCTTCAGATGAATTCTCTAACACCCGTGCTAAAGTTAGTGGGTTCATTCTTCTTCTAAGATAGACCCTAAATTACGAGGCTGCTGCCTGGCCAGAAGTGGAACTCTGTTTACTGTATGGAGAAAATTTTTTCCACCTACCTTGATTCAATCTCTGTGAACGTTTCCCGAACACGTAACACGTTTCGTCTTGTAAACTGTTAAACCTTTGCACCGATATATTCTGTGCATTATACAGAGTGGGGCGTTGTCCGTGGTGCGATCGAGAAATAGTTCACTCTGTGTGTAAAAATAAATCGAGAATGTGGAATAAGATTTTTGTACATAGAGCTTCATCCGTGATAATCGATTCTGAAGATGTGTGGGACACGTATACGATTGCGAACGATTGTCTGACTATTACTCACTTCTTCCACTTGCGCGCCGTATTCGTCAAGATCGATGGACGTTCTGGATGAAATAATTATACAACTAACTTTTATAGATTGTTAGCTTCAGGGTTTATACAAAAACCCACTTTTGAAATAAACCGGTTTTCGAATTCCAGAATTTCCAAAAACCCAGTTTTAGAATTTTAACAAAAGAAAAACAAAATATAATTAGAACAGGAAAAACTATTTATACTTTAAAAATTTTCAGTTTATTTTATGTTTATGGAAGTTTAAATATGTAACAAAATAAAATATACCCCATACGAAACTAATTTAAAAAAAAATTAATATAACTAAAATCCGTACAAAATATAAATTATAACGGTTTTAATTAAATAATTCATTCATTTTTTTCATATTAATTCTAGTACCTATCTGAAGCTGATTTTTTAAATTTAAACCCGGTTTTCGAATAGTACAAATTTATCCAAAAAACAATTTTAAACCCGGATTTTAAGAACCGAAAAATCCTAGTCAGGTTTTTATTTTCTCAAAAATTGTGTTTGAGTTGGTCATGGTCGTTGAATAAGTTAGCTTCTGAAATCGTCAGACCTCACATCCTCTAATTTTTACTCAGACGTTTTATTAAACATATTATTAAAGATAAAGTCTAGGAGAAAGAAGTTGAAGATTATTTTCAAATTAAAAGAAAAAAATTTTACATTCGTATTTTATCAATTCACCATACAGTACTACGTAATATTTTTAATTAATTTGTAACACAATAAAAGAATTTGTTTTACCATTCCACCAGTGTTTATAATGACAAGCATACCAGAAAAAATATAAAACAGTATGTAGCCAACTCGTACTCACTTGAATTTTCGACATGGGTTTTCACGAAACCAAAGCCAGGTTTGAAAATATTTTAACTACATTTTCCAAACATTTCTACATAAATACAGAGTCATCTCTACTTCGTTCGTGTCGCAAATTACACTCCACCCATTTTTCTCTCTTTGTTACTACATGCCCTTCAATCGTCGATATCTTTTTTTTTATTTTTTTTTATTATTATTATTATTATTATTATTATTATTAGGTATTATTATTATAAGGATTTCAAAATTTCTTAGCGACGAAACTGATCTTCGTTAGAGTTCTATGACACTTCACGATTCTTAAGTATTTCGCGAACACTGCGCGACGTTAAAGGCTGTATAATAATAGTAGCTACGTAATTAATTCCGAGAACTAAAATATTCCCGCTGGTAATCCGTAGTCTTTCGCTCCCTCCTGCTCGGGCCAGATTATTTCCACAACAAGCATTATCACGTTGAAGCGCATTATGCTAATATTGCATAAACCTGCTCTCCATAAAGCGAAAATATTAACGGAATCCTCCGACTGCGATTACACTTACGAGAATTTCTTCAATTATGAAAATGGCACGAGCTGCGAATCACGTGAATTTAAAGCACGAGCGGCTCGTTGATTTTAAAGTTGGACTGGTAACGGATAAAGCTGGACTCGTTTTAGACGACTCTTCGGAAGGCAGAATAAATTTTAATCAGCACTGGGTAAAAATTGTTGGCAATGCATGCATTACTGTGGACACATTTATATTTATAGCCTGTATGCAATATAGTATGGAATGAGAGAAGTATAATAATAACACGTAATTATATTTAAATTAAAATATCGGGGCTGAGTTTCAACGAGATGTCTTATTTCAGATATCCTATTCATTCTTAAAGTTAAGTTGAAAAAACAGGTTAATTGTTAACGAATACCAAGTATAACAGAAATGTGTTATATTTATATTCTAAATTCATTCTATTTCATCGTTTCAAAATACATTTTTGCTAGGGAAGAATAACAGGTTTTGAAGATATAAATATGACGACAGGAAAAGCTTCTTCGTTTATGTCTCCTTTTTAGTGATCCTGGGGTCGAAAATATTGTGTTTTAAATAGAATTCTTTGAAATGGATACATTAAATTAAATAAAAAATAAATTTATTCCAAACTTTGTAGACATATATGATATTAACGAAGCTATTTTCAAGTGAGGGCAGAATGAACATAAATGAATATTTTTAAAATTGTAATTGTATTAATATTTCAAGTGCCAGACCTTAAATGCTACCTAGTGGATGAATGTAGTTGCATAAGCTTTCAATATATATAATTCTAACCGTGGAAAACTCTTGGAAATTTTATTCCATTTGATTGATACTTCAGATATTGAAGATATAGAATTCTAAATTATTGAATATGCAAAAGCTATTGAAGTTCCATTCTAGTCACTTCAGCTGCCCTCCAGAGACTTCGACCGTCTACCTCCACTTTGCGTGTCTCTCAAAATCAATTTTCGCATAAACTTAATACGAAAAATTCGATATTAGAAATCCAATTTTCAACAGAATTATCAAATTTTACATTCCCTTTTGTAGGTTACCTCGTTCCTATTATATTTTCATGCGATTCCATTAAAACCGCGAATATATTCTTTTCATCTTTAGTAACAAAAAAATAATCTTCTCGCAAAGCAATATATAAAAAATAACTTATTTCCCGAAGACCTGTTTCAACAATTAAATACAGTAACTAATTACGGAGCATTCACAAAAAAGATTTTATTTACACAACAATCTCATAAGAAAAACTGTTGTGAATTTTATAATTGAACAGGAATACTTTCTTGCCTAAAGTAGACCACAAACTAAACAATAGTAAATTCTCACTTCTTTTATTTCATAGTCAAATTAATTCACAAAATAACAACCTCCATTTTTGCAATCACCGCCATGTACGCTTGTAGATTATACAAAAAGCTTTAGTCGTTATCCTGACTAAATTAATCAGTCGTGGAAGTGGCCTTGAAATGGGGATTTCAAAGACCCACTACCCTCGATCACGACAAATGTATCGGAATCGCCTGCGAACAGCGCAGTTGGTCACATTTGGTGTACTTCGGAGTTTAGGATAAGCCAGTTTACCCGAAATTACGAACACATGCGGCTGGCCCGAGTATCGCATATGAATTCGTCTGGTTTACGCAACAACGTGGCCGCCAAATGCATCTCTAAACGCATGAACTATTCAGAAGAGTATTCAAGAATTTTGTATTCATATTCTAATCCCGCTATTCCTGGCTTTCGAATAGCGCTCGCAGGCCTCTGAAACTGTCTCGAAGGGAAACTATTTAATGTTCCCCGAACTTTAAAGCTAACGGTGCAATTTTCGTACGCTTTAGCAGGAAAAAGCTCGAACGTGTAAATTTCTCGTATCAAGGAAAGCCTTTTATCATTTTGCAATTATGGAACTGCATTTCTCTGCTGGCGGTGAATATGTTAAGAGCTACTGAAAAGAAGAAAAATCGGAGGGCAAATTTATTATACTTAATTGTATCGTATTCTATCGCGGTTTCTTTCACGAGCAAGTGTGTCGAAAATACCGGTCACGAGGCGATAAAGACTTAGCTTTTACGTTCCTGCTGCGTGTTCCAAGGCCCGAATAAAACCGTTCCCACCTGCCCAGGGGGGAATCTCGCGAGAACAATCTTGGACTGAAATTAGGAACACTTCAGGGCGAAACTTTCGAACACTTTGAACGACGGCGCACTGATGAATAAACTTACCTTCAAGCCCGACGAATGTTTCCAATTACGGTCCGAAACGGTCTTGTATTAAGGTGGCTTCGGTGTGAAGCGGCTTTAAGAACGCTACGAGGAAGTTATTACTTACGTGTTTCGCCTCGTTGCAGCTCGGGGGGTGACGTTGTTATATACAGTGGTGGATAGGTTACTGGAGAAAACACTCGCCTCAGTTCACGATTAATTCCATTTCCTTTAGAAGTTCTACACGATTTTTAGCACACAAACTGTGCTCATTTCAGACACTGTATAGAGTGTTTCAGAATTATAAGTGACGACCTAACACTTTCGTTGTGGTATGTAAAAAATTGTCCCCTGAAGAAGATTATTGCAATCGGACGACGGGAAAGGGTGCCGACCAGGCCTTAAAGTTTAGAATTCTTCAATGATTTGAATTTGAAGAATTTCTCGAAAATGGTAAGCCCTATCGAAATTTTGCTGAAATAATATTAAAAGAGTATTCAATTTTCTACAATTACTGTGCACATAAGTTTCTCGTGCTTCCAACCATTTTTTAGATAATAACGTTTGAATGTAGAGACGTCCACACGTCGCGCGTCCCACCTGTGCGCGTAGTGCCAACCTCTCCATATTCAAACGCTATTATTTAAAAAATGGTTGAAAGCGCGAAAAAATTATATATACAATAATCGTAGAAAATTGAATGCTCTTTTAATATTATTTGAACAAAATTTCGACAGGACTTACCATTTTTGAGAAATTCTTCAAATTCAAACCATTGATGAATTCTAAACTCTAACGCCTGTTCGGCACCCTTTCTTGTTGTCCGATTGCAATAATCTTTTTCGGGGACTTTTTTATTATGAAATGGCGTCAGATTCTAAGGGATGAGGGCAAAGAAATACAAAAAAATCGACACGTATATATAAGGGCCACGCTAATGTACACAAGTCCCTACTTAGTTCCTTCAATTTCATTGTACTTCTAACTATTCTGCTTCTCTTGATTGTATTATTTTACAGGTTAGTAGGGGACCTTGATAGGAGTATCAATCCTACTTTCGGTTTTAATCTTTAAGGGGTGTTTTCACCCTGAAGAACCGAAAAGTGGCAGAAAAGAAAAATTCTCCTCTACCAACCCGCAAAGCTTAAAAAGAACGGACCTTACGCTTATTTTTTATAACTTTCCCATCGTCCCCAGGATAAACAATTACGCATTTCGGATTCCTTAAGGCCTGTAGAAATATATCCCGTAAAGAACTGTCTTTGCCAGCCAGGTCCAAAATTGGCCAATTTCTACATTGTCCTGTCTGTTGCAAACTGAATAGGGTGAATTGACCAGTGAATGAACAGCAAAGCGTTTTTTCAGTTTCAAGTAACGATAAAAATCAAATAATGTCCTAATTTATTAATGAAATAAGAATTTGTAACAGAATAGGCTTTAAAAATGTCTAAAAAAATTGTTTGTGATTTTTTACTTGAAATCATAATAATGTAATCAATGCCCAATATACTAGTGAATGAACAAAATACCCAATAAATGAATACCTTGTACCCAGTGAATGAACACAAAGAATAATACTTCATTTTCCGACCAGAAAACGCTACAAAAGAAGAAAGGAAGTTTAGGTGAGGGACCTAACATAAGAATATAAAAATATAATCTACATATTATAATAATAGGAACCTGACAAATTTATTTATGTCAGAACACAATTTACACGATATAATGGTTAACTGTCATCGTACGTGTTTTGTTACTAGGTTCCTCGCCGTGAATGGCAGCATCCGAAACCACAAAACAAAAAAGTTAATAAGCGACCGAGACGTTCATAGATTAAAAAAATATTAGTATCGCCTTTATCTCGATAAATTTTTCTTCGTTCTAAATATAGGATCATTGTGCTCAATGAAATAGTATTCTTGTTATACGCGAAAAAAGTCAATTTGTTCATTCGCTGGTCACTGTTCATTCACCGGTCGATTCACCCTAACTGTCTTCTAAAACAAGCGCTATGTTAGCTTGATCTCGATCGAGCCGCTGATTTACGTCTTGAAGCTGGCACGCCATGAATGCTCGCTCGGAAAATACTTCCCGAGTTAGCATCGTTCCACGATCAGGAAATGAAAAGAATATTTATTAATTCACCGGACAATGGGCCGTCCGTTGCTTCCGCGTGGCTGGCTAACGCCTTTCCTCGTTTGAATACAGGAAACGTCAGAGTGTTATTTATCACCAGGGTCCCGATGGCAGATTTATTTTCCTCCCAGGGCTTTATGGAGCCGCTTATCGATAAACTGCTGCGAACCGTTCCCGTTTGGTATTCTGGAACATGCTTTTTTACGTCTCCATTCGCGGATAGAATTATCACCAGTCTGCGAATGTAATGTACATGTGTACATCCTCGTTGAAAAGTCTCGGGGCAGCTGTTACGCTGGCTACAAATCTGGGGGGAATTGGGTAACCATTGAAAGATATAGAGAAGTGTTATCACATTTTATATTTTTTACGAAAAAGGAAAAATAGAGTGCCGATACAGTTGCGGTCAAAAGAAAGTGTCGAAACTGTGAACGGTAACAAATATAAGATAGTTTCACTAGAAAGTATTGTACCTTAGAAGGGAAGATCTCTAAGCCGGAAATGCAAAAAATGATGAAACTTTGGGGATACGTAGAAGATATATAGGTATGTATTACGTAATTATTCTTTGCTGTCCAAATTCCTTCTAAGGGGGTAAAATTGTCTCCTAAAAACCCGACTATTTTTTGATTTTCTGTTATAACTCGCGATCTGGTAACTTACAACTATTCTTGTTCCCCAAAGTTTCATAATTTTTTAATTTCCGGGCTGGGTACATTCCCTTGTTAAAATTTATATTTCATAGATTGGGGGTTTCGGAATAAGCCAGTGATACTCGAAGCGTGCTATTAAGTTATTATATTTGTGCAGATATATATATATAAAAACATGAGACTCGAACTTTCTTTCGATCTCTGTGCGAGGTTTTAATATTTTTTTAAAGGTATCAAGAATTTATACTTTGAAAACAAATCAAGCAAGCAATTCTCTTTTTACGCTTTCTACAAAACTTTCCAATTTAAGTTGACATTTTCCAAAGCCTAGGTAAATTTGATAGTGATTCAATAAATATATCCAGTACTGTATCTTTGGTGCTAAATGTAGTCGAAAGTTTATTCTCTGTAATCTTCCTTAAATCAGCGGATGCCCCGAGACTCTTGAACGGGGCTGTATGGCCGCGTGGAAAGTACACAGTCACGAAGAAACGCGCGCTGCGAGAGTGGAAACTGGGCTGCGCTATAGCTCCTTCCTAAGAGGAGATAGAGAAAATTGGTAGAGGGAAATGTTGCACGGTTTAATGAGATCTATGTGCCTGTGTGCATAGTTTTTTTCGAAAGATGCGCGTGCAAGGCTCAGCCACGCTTCCTTTACTGGAATCCTCGTATTTCTTTACATTTCTTTTCCGCGCAAATTGTATCGTACAAAGAGGGAATAGTAGTAAAAGGAAGTGATATCGAGGAAAATGGTGCCGCAGTAATAGTGGATGGTCAGATGTTCATACTAAGCAACATAAAGTTCATATTTCCGAGTAATTCTGTCTTCCTTTGGATATTGTGAGGGAAAGTTGCGTAAGAAATCTCAGTAACGGCGTTTTCCCACGAGATACTACTGTAACTTACGACTGATATCCCGAGTACTTTCAGAGATAGCTCCAGTTCGAAAAGGTTCGAAAGGCGTAGATATTTGAATACGGGGTGGGCGAGGACGCGCGATTTAAGGGGGTAAGTACTCCAGCTTGACTGTTTGTTTTCAACGCTGTATTCGGGAATTTATTTAACGAAAACTATAAGTTTATCCGGTATGATATTTTGCCTGCATATTAAGGTATCTTTCGAAGTGAAACTCAGAATTTGTTTAAGCGTTTTTATTGAAAATTTACAGAGTTATAGTCAAAGGCGTAAGCTTCCCTAATAAAATTGTCGAGCATAGCGGTTATCTCCGTCATGTAAAATTAAATAACTAAAGCTTATTTTCATCCTTAGAAGTGAATCTTGCGTATTTTCAATCTTAAGAACTTTATCTTTTAATGAATCAAATTATGACAACGCCTTATATTGCCTGTAATCAGGAGAAAGGGAAACACCATAAAAATTTTCTGAATTTTGAAACTCAGAATTTGTTTAAGCGTTTTTATTGAAAATTTACAGAGTTGTAGTCAAAGGCGTAAGCTTTTCTAATAAAATTGTCGAGCATAGCGGTTATCTCCGTCATGTAAAATTAAATAACTAAAGCTTATTTTCATCCTTAGAAGTGAATCTTGCGTATTTTCAATCTTAAGAACTTTATCTTTTAATGAATCAAATTATGACAACGCCTGTAATCAGGAGAAAGGGAAACGCCATAAAAATTTTCTGAATTTTAATATCTAACTATTACAAACACTTTTCAATTAAATTATTGGCAGTGCCTAAGAAATCGTGCATTTCGTTGAAGCGATCACCCTGTACAAGTTAGCCTCGAAATCTTTTATGTTGTTAGGGATTCTAAAGGTCTCAATTCAGCCCTGCTCCGAGCAGCACCAATCACGATCCAGAAAAGTGTCTGGTGTGAAAATTGCCCGAGGTCTCAGGCTTCACTAAACGCAATCAAAGCCTCCACTGTAATCAGCCTGATCGTCAGCGGCGCGTTGAATCCGCGGTGATTGCGCGGTTCTCGCTGAAAATTAGAATATCAATGGATGCATTGTTCGCTTTATTAACACGAAGCTGTCATAAGGCCGTTTGCGAGGGGCCTAGGTACCCAGCGCGCCAAAACTCGTTCTTGTCGTGCTTAATTAAATTTTCGACGATTAATGGGAGGCTGGACGGGCTCCGTCACAGACCTGAGAACAATGGGGGTTGATGTCACGCTTGATAGATTCGATTCGAGGAGCAAGTGCTCGGAAACTAATCGGCCAGGCTGGAAAGAAGCTACTCGAACGCTTGAACGTTGAATGAGAACAGTTCTTCGAAGGGGCTGGGGGTCCTCGAGCTGCTCAACCGTGGGCAGAAATATTATTAATCACTTTGAAAAGTCGTGGAAGAATCCCCGTTTTCATCCGTGTTTCAGTAATGACTGGTGTGGTCTAATTCCGGTCGACCAGTAACAGATAGGAATTGCGAACGAGTTCTCTTCTTATCCCTCCTTTGAGATCCTTTTTTTGGTTATTATTTTCTAATTTTATCACCATGTTCATACAACTTTTTTTTCTTCTTTATTTTACATCCCTAATCACACCCTTCCAGGAAACCAGTGAATACTGTTGGAAAGAAGTTTAAAATTTCTTATCAATTTTGACGACAACTGTCAACATACTTTTTCCATATTTGATTAATAAATTTCAATGTTCTTTATATTGTGAATAATTATCAAAAAGCAACTGGTTTCTTTTTATGCACTTTGGCGAAAGTCAGGGGCAGTTGCAGATTTGAAAAATTCGCCAAAAGTAGAAATAAAAACTTATCAACTCAGTAACTACTCCTTATCCTGTAGAAAAAATATATTTTTTCTCTTTTTAATATTAAGTCGAAGCAATAATTTTATAAACAGTTCTTTTCTAATTTAATCGAAGTTAGTAAAGATGGAGCTACACCCCTCTTGCTGTAAGATCCTCAATTCAAACCAGGATTGCAATGCCATTTACTTTAGTAAATTTTACTATCTTCTCGTGCAAAAAAGTTATACAAAATACACCGATTGCCACCATTGTTCGAAAAGTTTGTTTCAGAAATGCTGATTCAATAAGCATTACAATACTGAATTACAGGAAACTTGAACGTGGATTAAGCTCTGAGTAGTTTGAGCTTCTTTCCTCTTCCGTTTCGTTTCGACATCGAGTTGAAGAATATTCTCTCCCTTGAATAAAAGCTTCGCTTATAATAAATACCATGAGCCACCAGTGACCCATATGGCATTGGACGTGCTAACCCTCTTCATTTAACAAGAAAATCCCTTCATTCGACGTTTCTGTACTTAATCAAAGGTCCCTTCTAAGACGGGACAGGAATAATAATAAAAAACCTCTCCTTGACATTAAATAAAAAAAAAATAGATTCGATTAAAAGCTAGTCGGATCATCGAGCGCTCGAATAAACAAGCTGGGTAGCATCATCCAAGAAATCGAGGTGATTGAAGCTGAATTTCATTTTATTGTGCCCACTCCATCCTGAATGGTCGATTCGCAAAACGTGTCGCGTAACAGCTGAGTGTAAAATCGCGGAGGCTGCGGGGTTCCTTTTTTGCCTTCCCTTATTTTCTGCCATTTTTGCCGACGTTGGCCGACCAACGAACGGCACGCTGTGTGTCGAGGATTCTCTGTGTAATTCATAAGTTCCTTTTGTCTTGGCGGCCTCGTGACGGAAGCATTTTTAATTAGGCTCGTGGCTGCCTACCAGCCACGTTCCTCTGCACGCAAGCTGCAGCTAGAAGTGGCCACCATTTTGCACGTGCACGCTTAGACAATATTTAGACATATCGTTAGCAGAACGATCGCTGTTTACCATTCTTTATACGTTTCGTATCGCATTCCATGCAAAATCACTTTTACTTTATTTTTAACACACATGCTTTTGCACGACAATACGATCGTTTTTATCAACTTGTTGAATGGTTGCTAGGGTTTGATATTAATCGAATAATTCTGAATAAGTAGATGTTTGTCTAATTTCCTCGTTGTTGATAGACATCTTAGAGTTGGAGCGATTTGACTTACCCATCAACGGATTCGCTAGTAATATTAATTATTAAAGGCTCACCTTTTGGCTGAAAACGAATGCAATAAGAATACAATTTCTCTCAACATCATTCTGATCAATTTCTCAAATTCGACAGTATTTTCTTGTGTTGCTCGATCAATCATAATTCCTCAAAGAAATATCGATATCGGGGAGAAAAATGATAGCAAGATTTATAGACGACTCTACACGTTTTCATTTTGCTTTCGTATTATTTACAATTTAAAAGACTGATAAAGTGTCTACTAGAAATAACTTAAACACGTACAATAACATTTATATCATTATTTGTCCCAGACGATTTTTAAGAAAGTCGATTTTCCTATTCCAGTATTCCAAAAACCCCGATTTTCGAATTTGCACAAACGAAAGCAAGATATAATTAAAACAGTAAAAAATATTTTTAGTTTAAAATTTTCAATTTCGTTAATATCTATGGAATAATAAAAATAAAATCTATACACAACCAAATAAATAAAAGAAACAAAAATAACTAAAATCCGCACAAAATATAAATTATAAACCTTTATTTCATTTAGTATTTTTCCTCAGGAAATGTGAACTCGTGAAGGTTAGTTTTGCAGTAAACCTTTACCACAATTCGCTCGTGCCCAAGGCGATTTCAAGTCAAAACGTGAAGGTTTTTAATTAAATAATTAATTAATTTTTACATATTAATTCCGGCATCTAAAGCCGGCTTTTTAAATTAAAAAAGAAACGAGTTTTGGAGCCGTTTCTTAAAAACCGACAAACCCTACGAAACAACTTCCAAATCGTTCGCTATAATATTACAATCAGTCTAACAGATAATCGCCTACCAGCTTTACACATTTCACCAAAGCGTCTGAACATTCTCCCCAAGAACGCCAGATGGATACGGTCCACCGTTAATGGAAATATTTCCACGATCCAACTTTCTTATCAGCCGTAATACGAGCCGGCGTTCCACGTTGAAATTACAATTAAACTCCGGTTGAGCCGCAGCTGAAAGGGATCGGGGCATTTTGAATTCCTGGCGTGGGGAATCCAGTGGGCATGAAATACTTCATTCTCCCGCGAACTTGGCGCAAACAAATCCATCGGATTTAGGCACATCTGAAGTATTTAGGTTAGTGGGTAAATCCTGAACGCGGGCCTCGCGACGGTCGATATCGAATCACCGTCCGATCCCTGTTTCCGACGTGACGGTACAGCGGAGATACTGTAAAATGATTACGCGTGACTTTGACGTGGTAGACAGTGATTAACCGACGCAGTGACGGATCTCCGTATAACGTGTAACGAAGACAGCTCCCTGTTTCTCCTCCGTTAGCGTGCAAGAATCCCAAATCACCGTTGAACGAAACGTTTACAGCGGCGGTTTGTAAATTTTTTAACTGCGAACGGTAACGGAAATAAGATTTTCATTTAAATAACGGAAATAAGATAGTTGGCGATTAAAAAAAATGATATCTTACAATTTATATACCATAAATAGGGAGGTTCTCTGAATCGCGAAGGAAAAAGTAAAATAGATTGGGAAATACGAGTTTTAATATTTATTCTCACCGTCACTGCAAGTTAACAGGGAAATTCAGTTCCATCGGAAAGTGTATGATTCTGCATGAAAATATAACTCCAACATCTTGGATAATATTTCTCAATTTAGTTAGAGTTTCGTTTTGAAGGAAAATTACAGAAATATTTACAATAAAATTTTCCTACGTTACAAATCATCCCTTAAAGTGTCAAGTCTCCTTCAGTTTTGGTCTTCGAATAATGGCACTTAATACGTTTGCCACCCGACGTGATTTTAACAAAGATCTACCAATGATTCCAAGCTTTCGGATGATTGTGTGTTTGAAATTGAAGGGTCGCTCGGGAAACGAACTCGGAAGGTCGTTTCGAAACGCGGGACGGACGCGTCACAAGAGAGCGTATTAATTTGTCGAATAGGTTGAATCAATTCTCTGCCGATTCCGCCGCTGCAAATGGGCGGCTTATCTCATAAGCCGGATAACGATAACGTTGATTTAACCCCGCGCGTTAGTGCGCCATTGCTCGCCGGGCATAATAAAATATTTCGCGTTTCGATTATCCGAAACGGACGGGCCTCCCCGCTTCGTCAATTTCCCCGCGCATCGCGATAACCCCTTAAATCGTGTATCGGGTGGCCCTTATCGAATTAAGGGTTCGGTTATTGAATAGTGGGATCCACGGTTATCCAATCTGCGATGGTTAGATCGCGCATATTGCATCCACTGGCCGTAATTCACGATGCAGTAACAACACGCCGATGGCAAGATGAATTCTGGTCCGCGACTAATAGGACGAAGTCAACACGATTCCCAGCGACGTCACGCGAAAACCTACAGTTTCTGAAGGTCCTATCACCCTGGAGGAAATTAGCTACCAAATTCTCACTTCCCTCGGAATATCTTGAAAAACGCTGCTAGAGATACAAAGAAGCTTTTTTAGACAAATAGGTTGCGAGTATAATAATGAGAATCAGCAACTCTGTAGCTATATTAAAGTTGATACCTATAATGAATTTTTAAATTATGGGTAGGTGCTACTTAGGCAGTCGTTTTCGTCGCAAATGAAACATTTCCTTTTCAATTAATTACAAAGAAATAAATTGAAGCTGAGACTTGTTCTGCGGTACAAGCTGTTTCTATTACAATTTCAAAATTTCATTCTTTTGAACATTCTAAGCATTGGAAGCTCTACCTAAAATATTCCAAAATTTATTTTTACCATTCCCGAGCTCAAAGCCACTAAACTTGGCTTTATGAAAACAAAACAGTAAACTAAGTATTCCTATTCTGAATAAAAAATTAAATTTTCATAAACATTCTATGCAAAGAAATCTTAGTCTGAAGTATTCAAGCTCTTCCCTCGGAGCAAAGTTGACTGTTAACTAAATAAAAAGTTATCTAAATAACGGATCGAATAAAAGCGACTTTAACCTTAGATTATCCGACGAATAAAGTTAATATCTTTATTTGACAAGAATTTACCTCTACTCGACGCACGACGATTTTCTTTCTACTTTTATTCGTTATTCGAAATTCTTATTTAAATAAAAACTTTGCCCCACCTCGGTTTCAGAGTACTTCTAAATTCTCAATTTCCTGTAGCTTCCACGAGAAACGCTCGAACGTCCCGCCACCGCACAAGCCAGCCTTAACGATTGCAGATACTAATTGCAGAGCGTCGAGGACACACGATACTCCACCGGTCACGAGTATTTCATCATTTACCCCGATTTTAACGCGGCAACCAACCCCATATGATATGTTTCGACAGGGCGCGCAGTCCATCAGTCTGGACCAATTGAAGCTGCTTTTAATTCAGTAGCCTTTTGTTCCGCGGCAAGGAAACAGGGCTGTTGTCCTGCTGAATAATGGGATCATTATCGGCTGGCATTGTGGGACCGTAAAGCGTTGGCCGCGTTTAATAATACTGAGCTGAAGGATGCGCTTCAGTTGCCATATCAATAGTCCCAGCGTGCACCGGTGCTCCCTCGACCGGGAGCTATAGTTGGCATATTAATTATTAAACGCTGCCGCGACGTGATTGCCGCCTGTCGACGGCAGGGATTTTCACCTGACAGCCATAATTAACGAGCACAATAAGTGTCGCCGAAAGGAATCTCGCGGCAATGTTACGCCGAGGCGGGCCGAATGTTCTGGCTGTTTCAGATTCCTACAGACTGGAACCTCGTCCCCCGTGGAATGACGGCAGATATGCTAGAATTTTTGGTATGGTCACTTCCATCGCAACAGAAGCTTCCCCATAACATTTTACTGTTCCAGATTCCCACCTAATTCGAGGGAATTTCTCGGCTAGTCGGTTGTCACTCTGAATGGCGTCAAATTTTATCCGTGTAATAAGAACTGTAGAAATGTTAAAAGGTTCGTTGCGCGCGCCGCGTGCGGAAACCTCCGATAGGCGTTCAGTGACTATGCTTAAGGCATTCGAGTAGAGGAGTCACGCACGCGGTGCATGCTGAGTCGTTCAAGTTGTCAGCAATCAAGGAGATAAAGGCTGAAAGGGTTTGTTTTATTAAAGGGTCATTCTGGTTAGACGATTTGAAAAAATCGATTTTTTATAACATTTTTCGAAAGTAGATATCCTGAAGAATGTACGGTTAAATTTTCATAGAGAAATTCCAATTATTTTAGCTTCTACATAGGTATTTTGTAGGGAGCGCAGAGCCTCGACAATCATGGATAAAAACTTCGAACGCGGTTTTCTGGGAACGTGATTTTTTCACATGGTGCAGGTAAAATCTCAGAATCTATCGAACCGATTGCTTTATAAATTGAACTGCTTATTCTGCACACCTATACCTCCGGCCGGTACTACAACCAAGTATTTCTGTTGAGTCTAACCTACTTTTAAAATCGAAAATAGCACAGAAAGCACAGCGAAAATACATTGATTCTTGTATTTTGCCCGCCAATTTGCTAATTTTAAGGATAAATCATTTATTCTAGTACGGGCAATAGCGACAGTCAGACTGGTCGAGATTCTGTTTGTGTTTTTGCTTTCAAATAAGTCCAACTGCTGAAATCACCTGCACGAGCGAGGCATGAATTTCTAAACATGTCATCGAATTCGCCGTCAGAACCATTTTAAAAGCAATAATTTTATAAGTTTTATATTTTTTATTTACCGTAGAAGTGTAGTTTAATCGATAGAAAAAAGTTTTATTCCGTTACTATAATTCCTGTGTTCGCAATAAATTCCTGAAAATCGCTGAATTTATCGGCGCGCTAACCAGAATGACCCCTTAAATCTGCATGAGATGGGGTGAATGGTCCTGTTGATTTAGAAGCTGGAAAAAAAGTGTCAAGGGTGGTTAAATTGAAAGGGGTGGATATCATAACGGGGAAGTTTACCTTCTCTGATTCATCGTTTCTTCTTATTATTTTATACATATTAATAGATTATTCTTTTTCATTTAAATTCCTTTGTAAAGTCAGTCCACTATCGATCCAAAAGCTGAAAAATTCAGTGGTTCATTCGAGCTCCATAATTCCGAAAATATTCAGAATTCCATTGGACCGCCATCAAGTATCTCGTTATTAACTTGCCCAATAGGATCGACCATTGAAATTTACGCGCCGCATAAAATACGATCGCTCCTAGCTGCAGGAATGAAGCGAATCGCAATTAGGGGCACGGTTTATTAACGCGTGCTGCATCTCCCAGGCAGGATAAACTGACAGTGAAATATTGTGCGTAATTGGTCATCCATTTTCACAGCTGAGTGCCTCTGAACGTTATTCCTACCGAATTCGATTCTTTCTTCGATCGGAAGCCCGCGATAAAACCCTCGATATCCCGTCGCCGATGGTTTCGTTACGAAACGTCGAGGCACCTTCTCGCCCCATTGTCCGAGTTTAAAGTCGGGGAAATTCGGAAATTAATTTCGCCCACTCGAGTGCTATATCGCTGCAGCGGGAAGACGCGAATTTCACTTGACAGGGAACGTCTGAGGCAGAGAATGCCTGCGCAGAAATTATGCTCGAAAGGTCGAGGATCGTAAATCACGTCGTTCACGACTCCACCAGCCGGACACGTGTCATATCTTCAGCCCTGAGGTGACTTTATCATACGCTTACCATATATTCGATACGGGATGCAAATCCCAGGTCGGGAGATGCAGACAAAGGAAGGCGGAGGGCGTGAATAGAATTTCATCGGCCCGATGATGCAGAATAAATAGATTTTGATAGATTCAGAGGGAATATCGTATTATATTAGATACCATCGATCTGTCTGCTGAGCAAAGATTATATTTTTATGAAATCAGTGGCTGCGTAGTAGATACTCGTGATAATCTACAAGTCAATACTCGTGTAACAAATATCCTTAGCTTTGATAAATAATTTCGACAAATGCTATTCACGCGTAGCTAAACTATTTTATTTTAAAACATTCCTTCTGCTTTTCAGAACCTCGAGTTCTATGTTGTAAAAAGGAAAACGATCACGGAAATTAACACACAGACACACGCCCATGTACACAAGACGTTTGTAAAAATATCGAAATGTTTATTTAATACGTAGTTTATGCATAGGGGAGACCGAGGCAGATTGTAACAAAAAAGTTTCCACAGTTTTTTCTCGAAAGCGTTCTCCTCAATCAAGAAATAATTTGCGTGATTTACTACTTACATATGTAGTGAATTGATTGCGTGAAAGTACTTGACAAAATCTTGGACACTTAGACATCTAGCTTGATCTTAAACAAACCTGAACCTTTGTTACAATCTGCCCCAGTCCGGGGTAAATTCTAACACAGCTGTTTTACTTATTTAAATGCAAATATGAACGCAAATAAACATTTCTAAACAATATAAATGAAAATACAGATCATTATTAAATATTTGATATACATAAGTTAAACAATCATTGCTTCTTCATATTATTCTGTCAAAATCTTCTTCTTCGCTTTCTTTACTTCTTCCTTTATACTTTTTTCTACTTTTTGAATTCTCGATTGTTCCGTTGCTCGTCCAGAGCATCTTTTTCCGGTGTGTCAGCGAATAGCTTGATTTATCACCATTTATAGCGGAGTAAGTATAGTAACATGTTACAATTTACCCCGAGCTTGAATTTTGGCTTTTTATCTCAGCAAACGAGAAACTAAACATCAAATTACTAAAACGCGTACACATTATAATAAACCAATGTGTACTGATTCGTTTGCAACAAAGAAGCAAAAATTCAAACGGTTTCTAATGACGGTTAATTGAAATAAAACTGCTAAGACAACATTTACTTTCGTGCTCTAAACACTGAAATTCTGGGCTATAAGCACGAAATGAATACATAACGCTCATTTGTGCCACTAAGACCGACGGTGCTAATATCGTCAAGCAGCTCTCGCATGCTGTGGCTTACCAGATTTGTCGTTCAAAAGATTTTACTTATGTTACAATTTACCCCGTGTTACAACCTGCCCCGGTCTCCCCTATATTTAATTTTCTATAAATTACAGAATATATAGGGGAAGGTGGGGCAAGACGGGGTAGTTAAGGTTTGATGATGAATAAAGCACAGATTTTCATAATCAACTAATCAATTTTATGTCTGAACCATTCTTTGGTAATTAGTCTTTCAGTTTAACTGTGAATCAACCTAAGTTTTACAGGTTCCAATAGAATAAATAAAAAAATTCAGAAAAAGTCGTTTCTCCCCATCTTGCCCCACGGGTGGGGTAAGATGGGGTACTAATTAAAAAACAATATAAATAAAGTATATATATATACAAAGTAATTGTTTATTGGGTTGACAGAGGAGACACACACGTATGGCTTCGTCGTCCTCATCTCCTACATCAACACAGGAGAAATGAGCCCATTTGCCACATATTTGACAGTTTATCCACCTTTCCACAAGGGAATCAGTTCGTTAGGATTAATTAATAGAAAAGAAGTATCATTTTCCTCGGTTCGTCTTCCGTCTGTAGTTTCTAAACATCCTGGAACAATGAGAAACTTTGATTTTTATTTTGAGGACACCTTCTTTGTGTGGAATAATTTTATTGTGGCAAACGGAGGAAATTTATTGAAGAGCTATAATTTTACTTTACTTGGTATTTCAAATTAAAAGCAGTGGAAAGTATTCAATCTCAAATATCACATTTTCTGCAGATACAGCAGCTGTCCCAATGCTTATGAACTCCAGTTAATATTAGTTAAGTAAAGCGTGGTTTATTAACGAACTTCCTCCCAACAGAAACCCTAAAACCGTCTGTATTTCCTCAATTCCAACTTCCTCCAATAGTTTAGCATCGAAATGAAAATATCGTGTTACACGACAACGGATCTGTGTAAGACTAAAAGAAAATTTAATTTCAATCTCATAAAGGGTCCGCTGTATTTCTCGTAAAAATTTCCTTCCACACTCGTCGTAGTACATCGGTGTTTCTAGCTCCAAACGTGCACTTTCCACGGCGTGGCGTGGTCAAATCAAACTGGATACTCCCGAAACCAATAAAATCGGAGAAATAAAATAGAATCTTGAACGGTGGATGTTGTAGTGCCGCGACAGTATTGCGCGAAGCTGGTCGTACGTAGGAGCTTCAAGCACCACTCGAGAAAGAGTAACATCCTCCGTCCCACTGATTTAATTTTGATTCCCTGTGTCTTCTTCCCTCTCGAACATTTTAAAGCATTCCTTGACAATTCAACCCACAGACTTTGCAATCTGATTCGTCGTGCTTACCTTGCTGGACTCTTCGCAAGTAACTGTGCATTTCAAACGAATCGAAGCGCCCGGAAACTCATCAGTACCCGTCGTGTTAATAAAAGAAAAAAGAAAGAAAAACATTACTCTCCGCCTGCCACAGCGGAGAACTAGTCGAGCACGTGCAGCGCCGAAAAATCTCCAATTACCGACGTGCCTCCGTTGATTCTCACGATGGAATCGCTGGGAATTAATGGCAGGGAGCGATCGAACATCGCGTCGAAATGACCGACGTCCCCGGGATATTACTTGCCAGCAGGTATTTCCAGGTCGCCCGATTAGGCGGCTCGATAAACAATAGTAGCAGCTGCGTCTGGCCAGCCAGCCAGCGTTTCTACTGCGGCCAGTGATCGATACCCGCGATTGATCAGACAGATGCGCCCGGCGGGCGGCAGCCTCTCCTCAGCGCGCCCGATCGCGCGGAATTTATCAGTGGCCGTGGTCGAACTGCCGTTTGTTATGTTTATGCACGACCATGGAAATTAATCGTGCCAATTGGGGCCTCGGCCGCCCCCCTCGTAACGCGAATTCGCCTGAATCGCGTCGGCACGGGCCGCCCTTCGCCACGTTAATGACGCGTGTGCTTTGCGCGGCGAAGTTTGCTTGCCCGTCGACGATGTCTGTGGCTGAGGAGTGAATAAACGAAACTGAAAAAAAAAATTTAAACAAGCTTTTGTATCGTCATCGGAACCACGTATTTGTGCAAAATTTCAAATTGATTGGGCATGTGGAAGTGGGTCAAAATTAGCTTACAAGATTTCATCGTCAGAAACTAACTAACGAACAGACTCATAAGTGAAGCTAAATAGAAGCTTGTAAAATTCAGCGGATCGTGGGGTATCTAGAAGTGGTTGTTTTGGTAGAAGCGGTAACGCGATGTCTACTTTTATTCTCGTGTAATTGTGCCCCGGTCAAGTTTCACTCGCATTCCGTTTTCGTTAGTGGATGTGGGATCTGACAAACGTGTATGATATTATTTGTATAATCGTATGAAATCGGTATTTGTAAATTGTAAAGGCGCGTAAGAAACAGTATACCTACTTGTATTTATATCGTTTTTTTTTTTAAGTAGTTGTTAGAATTTTGTGAAGGAATCTAACAAGAATGACTATCATCTTGACCTCGTCCTTTGCACTTTACTTTTATATATTACGTTATCTAATTTCTATCTCTACTATTTTCTCTTTCTTGCTTTTTATGTATTTAGGTTTCTTCTATCTTCTTATTATTCTTAATGTCTACTGGTACAATAAAGAATTTTTATTATTATTACTATTATTATTTGTGCTTCGTGAGTGTGTGTGCCTTAATGTATTCGAATGAAATTCTGAGAAAGTTCATTTTTCGATGTTTAGATAAACAATGTTTACAAAATACGCCAGAAATGACACTGTTCCACGTTTGTTAAAATAGTTGTGTTAGTTATTTAATATTAGTAGTAATGAAATTCTTTTTTCTGCTTTGCTTTATAATAGCAAATTGAATTCGCTGTCGTGCTACGTATCACTAAATCTCCTAAGAGCACACTTTAACAAATATCTCTCTGAAATTGCAAGAATATATCCAGGTGTGCTTTTACTCTTAATGGCCGTTTTAGTTACACATTCTCCGCCTCTCTCCTCTCCCCTCTTTTCGATAATAAGCGATGAAAGATTTGGGTAGACGTGAATAGAAAAATGCTGGCCAGCAAATGCGGGCTACCAGTTCGTGTACTGTGTATTTACGGGCCATTGTACGTGAAAGAACCCCGGAGCAAGCATTATTTGGCATAAGAATGCAAATTCGGGGAAATGTACTGTGGAAAATGTTGATTTCTGCGAGAACATCCGGAATTGTGTATGCTGTTACGATTTGGCTTTTCGTAATGAGACAGTGTGCATAATCACCTTCTACATAGTACCTATTATTTATAAAAAATAATACAGAATGTTTCAGAAATGGGACTGCCCAACTTCGTGGAACGAAAGGTAAAGAAAATGTATGCGTTAGGCACTAATTACTTTATTTTTATTTATTTATTTATTACGGGTAATAACCCATTGATACATTATAATGATATGAAACGTCACAAGTAGAGGATGGACAAATAAGATAACATTAAGATAGAGATTAAAGTACACAAATAGCAAAGAAAACAACAGAAAGAGATGAAATAATAAGTTTCAATATTGTAACTTAATCATCCAGAATACGCGGAACTGAATTTCTGAAAATAGATCAGGAAGTAGTAAACAAGTCAATCTATTAACGAGCATACACATTCTGTCAACGCAATTTTATTTACTAAATGTTTTCCTTGATCATAAATACAAATATGTCTTAGCAATAGGACTGGAAGAAACGATTTAAATTTTTTCAAAAATAGCCTGAGAAAGTAATCGTTCGTAAAATATTCAGTCTTTGGATGAAAAGGTTTTTAAACCTTTGTAATATTATAATATAATCGGATTGCCGTTTCTAGCTTAAGTAGAAATTAAGGAGTCATTTTCAGTTAATAAAGAACAAAGAAAAAGTACGAAAAATCATTATAAATAAAGAAATTTATATCAAAATTTATCAATGTGGTTTTCCATTCTAGTTTTGAGCAATAACTAAAAGGTACTGTTTACTTTTCTTTATCAACAAATGAATTCCTCCTCGAACTCGTTCATCATAGACACCCTCGATCTGTTACCCAAGAAGATTAAAACTAGGCTAAACTGAAAGAAAGCTCGCCGGGGAGTAGGCAACATGTTTCGCGAGCGAATCTCGGAGATGCTGAAAGTACCCTTAAATCACGAACTTTCACCGCGTGCAGTTTTTCCCGCGCATCCAATCGAGAGTGCTTTCTCCCCTCGATGGGGAAACACCGCGTTGGATACCTACTCTCGATACTTTAAACCGCAAGATACGCTTAACGCAGGAACATACTTTTCAGTTTCAACAAGAATATATTATGATCGAAATATTTGCGATAGCTGCGTTCAGATGTCCAACTAAAATCGATAGTTTCGAAAACATTGGGAAAGCGTATAAACGTTAGTAGGTATATGTAGCCATTAAATAACAAGCAGCTATTTAACTTTTAAGACCCTGCATAACTCTTCTCCACTTCGAAAAACATTTTTATATTACGAATCAACTCTTCAACCTCGATCGATAAATTAAGAACAGGCTACCCCATTAAGAGTTCAAAAATCTCGTGTAATATAAATTCTACAACCAATTTTCATCTCCAATAGCAAAATACAAAAAAACAATAACTATTATCGCAACGCCAATACTAGCTTTAAGCACAAATACTCTCTGGAGAAGGTACAGCACCAATTTCTGCGCGTCACGGCTCTCAAATTCGGACAGCGACTCTCGCGTTTCGACCACTACTTTGCTCCCATAATGCGAAAGCTCGATATGCAAATCTTAGAGGCCCGCAGAGTAGTCGCGGAATGTAGTATTCTTTTTCAAAATCATCAATGGCTCAGTTTATAGTCCACCTATCGCCAACTTGATTAACTTTAACTCGCCGGGTTATCCCGCGATAAATCCATTTCTTTTCAGAGTCCGCGACCTGGATAATACCTATTTTAAGTGCCGTGACTTTTTCTCGGGTTCAATTCGCACGTTTTAAACCAACCCACATAGGGCTGTCTTGAACGACCTAAGTACGTAGTTGACGCTTGATCTTTTTCTTCGTTTTTTCTTTCTGTTTTTGTTGTCTCTACTATATTGTCCTTTTCTAATGTACTTGTATTCCTAACTGGTTAAATAAACAAATAAATAAACACAGTGGTTTTTGAGGCTGCCATCGAGCCGTCGAAGTCAAGTTATTGAATCACCGAATCACAGGCGTGTCCGGGTTTCCGAAATTTGGGACTCGGGACGGGTTGAAAAAAGTCAGGCGGGATCCCGATACTCTCCTGTTGCTCAGAAGAATTTCGGGATTCCCGAGGACATCGGGTTCCCCAAGGATATCGGGTTTCCCAAGAATTTCTGGATTCCCGAGGATATCGGAATTAACGGGAATTTTGGGTTTCCCGGGAATTTCGGGATTCCCAAGGATATCGGGATTAACGGGAATTTTTGGGTTTCCCGTGAATTTCGGGATTCCCAAGAATTTCTGGATTCCCGAGGATATCGGAATTAACGGGAATTTTGGGTTTCCCGGGAATTTCGGGATTCCCAAGGATATCGGGATTAACAGGAATTTTTGGGTTTCCCGTGAATTTCGGGATTCCCACGAATTTCTGGATTCCGGAGGATATCGGGATTAACGGGAATTTTGGGTTTCCCGGGAATTTCTGGAATCCCAAGGATATCGGGATTAACGGGAATTTTGGGTTTCCCGTGAATTTCTGGATTCCCAAGAATTTCTGGATTCCCGAGGATATCGGGATTAACGGGAATTTTGGGTTTCCCGGGAATTTCGGGATTCCCAAGGATATCGGGATTAACGGGAATTTTTGGGTTTCCCGTGAATTTCGGGATTCCCACGAATTTCTGGATTCCCGAGGATATCGGGATTAACGGGAATTTTGGGTTTCCCGGGAATTTCGGGATTCCCAAGGATATCGGGATTAACGGGAATTTTTGGGTTTCCCGTGAATTTCGGGATTCCCACGAATTTCTGGATTCCCGAGGATATCGGGATTAACGGGAATTTTGGGTTTCCCGGGAATTTCGGGATTCCCAAGGATATCGGGATTAACGGGAATTTTTGGGTTTCCCGTGAATTTCGGGATTCCCACGAATTTCTGGATTCCCGAGGATATCGGGATTAACGGGAATTTTGAGTTTCCCGGGAATTTCGGGATTCCCAAGGATATCGGGATTAACGGGAATTTTTGGGTTTCCCGTGAATTTCGGGATTCCCACGAATTTCTGGATTCCCGAGGATATCGGGATTAACGGGAATTTTGGGTTTCCCGGGAATTTCGGGATTCCCAAGGATATCGGGATTAACGGGAATTTTTGGGTTTCCCGTGAATTTCGGGATTCCCACGAATTTCTGGATTCCCGAGGATATCGGAATTAACGGGAATTTTGGGTTTCCCGGGAATTTCGGGATTCCCAAGGATATCGGGATTAACAGGAATTTTTGGGTTTCCCGTGAATTTCGGGATTCCCACGAATTTCTGGATTCCCGAGGATATCGGGATTAACGGGAATTTTGGGTTTCCCGGGAATTTCGGGATTCCCAAGGATATCGGGATTAACGGGAATTTTTGGGTTTCCCGTGAATTTCGGGATTCCCACGAATTTCTGGATTCCCGAGGATATCGGGATTAACGGGAATTTTGGGTTTCCCGGGAATTTCGGGATTCCCAAGGATATCGGGATTAACGGGAATTTTTGGGTTTCCCGTGAATTTCGGGATTCCCACGAATTTCTGGATTCCCGAGGATATCGGGATTAACGGGAATTTTGAGTTTCCCGGGAATTTCGGGATTCCCAAGGATATCGGGATTAACGGGAATTTTTGGGTTTCCCGTGAATTTCGGGATTCCCACGAATTTCTGGATTCCCGAGGATATCGGGATTAACGGGAGTTTTGGGTTTCCCGGGAATTTCGGGATTCCCAAGGATATCGGGATTAACGGGAATTTTTGGGTTTCCCGTGAATTTCGGGATTCCCACGAATTTCTGGATTCCCGAGGATATCGGGATTAACGGGAATTTTGAGTTTCCCGGGAATTTCGGGATTCCCAAGGATATCGGGATTAACGGGAATTTTTGGGTTTCCCGTGAATTTCGGGATTCCCACGAATTTCTGGATTCCCGAGGATATCGGGATTAACGGGAATTTTGGGTTTCCCGGGAATTTCGGGATTCCCAAGGATATCGGGATTAACGGGAATTTTTGGGTTTCCCGTGAATTTCGGGATTCCCACGAATTTCTGGATTCCCGAGGATATCGGAATTAACGGGAATTTTGGGTTTCCCGGGAATTTCGGGATTCCCAAGGATATCGGGATTAACAGGAATTTTTGGGTTTCCCGTGAATTTCGGGATTCCCACGAATTTCTGGATTCCCGAGGATATCGGGATTAACGGGAATTTTGGGTTTCCCGGGAATTTCGGGATTCCCAAGGATATCGGGATTAACGGGAATTTTTGGGTTTCCCGTGAATTTCGGGATTCCCACGAATTTCTGGATTCCCGAGGATATCGGGATTAACGGGAATTTTGGGTTTCCCGGGAATTTCGGGATTCCCAAGGATATCGGGATTAACGGGAATTTTTGGGTTTCCCGTGAATTTCGGGATTCCCACGAATTTCTGGATTCCCGAGGATATCGGGATTAACGGGAATTTTGAGTTTCCCGGGAATTTCGGGATTCCCAAGGATATCGGGATTAACGGGAATTTTTGGGTTTCCCGTGAATTTCGGGATTCCCACGAATTTCTGGATTCCCGAGGATATCGGGATTAACGGGAGTTTTGGGTTTCCCGGGAATTTCGGGATTCCCAAGGATATCGGGATTAACGGGAATTTTTGGGTTTCCCGTGAATTTCGGGATTCCCACGAATTTCTGGATTCCCGAGGATATCGGAATTAACGGGAATTTTGGGTTTCCCGGGAATTTCGGGATTCCCAAGGATATCGGGATTAACAGGAATTTTTGGGTTTCCCGTGAATTTCGGGATTCCCACGAATTTCTGGATTCCGGAGGATATCGGGATTAACGGGAATTTTGGGTTTCCCGGGAATTTCTGGAATCCCAAGGATATCGGGATTAACGGGAATTTTGGGTTTCCCGTGAATTTCTGGATTCCCAAGAATTTCTGGATTCCCGAGGATATCGGGATTAACGGGAATTTTGGGTTTCCCGGGAATTTCGGGATTCCCAAGGATATCGGGATTAACGGGAATTTTTGGGTTTCCCGTGAATTTCGGGATTCCCACGAATTTCTGGATTCCCGAGGATATCGGGATTAACGGGAATTTTGGGTTTCCCGGGAATTTCGGGATTCCCAAGGATATCGGGATTAACGGGAATTTTTGGGTTTCCCGTGAATTTCGGGATTCCCACGAATTTCTGGATTCCCGAGGATATCGGGATTAACGGGAATTTTGGGTTTCCCGGGAATTTCGGGATTCCCAAGGATATCGGGATTAACGGGAATTTTTGGGTTTCCCGTGAATTTCGGGATTCCCACGAATTTCTGGATTCCCGAGGATATCGGGATTAACGGGAATTTTGGGTTTCCCGGGAATTTCGGGATTCCCAAGGATATCGGGATTAACGGGAATTTTTGGGTTTCCCGTGAATTTCGGGATTCCCACGAATTTCTGGATTCCCGAGGATATCGGGATTAACGGGAATTTTGGGTTTCCCGGGAATTTCGGGATTCCCAAGGATATCGGGATTAACGGGAATTTTTGGGTTTCCCGTGAATTTCGGGATTCCCACGAATTTCTGGATTCCGGAGGATATCGGGATTAAAGGGAATTTTTGGTTTCCCGGGAATTTCGGGAATCCCAAGATTATCGGGATTAACGGGAATTTTGGGTTTCCCGTGAATTTCGGGATTCCCAAGAATTTCGGGATTCCCAAGGATATCGGGATTAACGGGAATTTTGGGTTTCCTGTGAATTTCGGGATTCCCTAGAATTTCGGGATCCCAAACGCTACGACTGTATCGACATCCCGCCCAAATTTTTGCAACCCGTCCGGAAACTCGGGACCCCGCCCAAATCTTTCCAACCCGTCCGGAAACTCGGGATCCCGCCCAAATTTTTCCAACCCGTCCGGAAACTCGGGACCCCGCCTAAATTTTTCCAACCCGTCCGGAAACTCGGGATCCCGCCAAAATTTTTCCAACCCGTCCGGAAACTCGGGATCCCGCCCAAATCTTTCCAACCCGTCCGGAAACTCGAGTTCCCGATCCTCGTGACGATCCACAAACCCCTACTGAATCAACGACGCGATAATTCGAGCGTCACTGCTGTTTCACTCCATCAACGTCGGCGAATCGATACCCTCGGACATCGCCTCTAATTACACCAATATTATTGCTCGAACGTATGAGAAACTCCCATACGAGAATTACTCAGAGAAAACGATACACGACTGTCGTCTGTGTTATTCGTTTAAAACTCCTCCCCAACACGCCTCGTTAATATTTATTTCTCTCGTTGAGTTCCAAAGTGGCCGAGCTGTAAGCGGGCGAATGGTTCGCGTTAGCGGAAGAAATCGCGTGAATGCAAACATCGCGAGGCTGTGGAGCCTGTAACCGGGCGGGCATGGTTTCAAAACGCGGTCGAGTGTTCCAGCTGGCTGGAGCGGCGGATTTTTCAGCGCGGAAAGCGCAACACGGGCCGACTTAACCCGTCGCGCTAAATATTTCGTTATTCTCGTCGAGTGGATCGTTTCTGTGGCCACGCTGGCTGATCAAGCGGACGCGCGATGGCTCGGTTCATCGATTTGCTTCGAATTTTGCGAATAATTAGCACGGGACTTGTGCAACAACGTTGCGAATGGGTATTCAGTATTGTCGCGCTGAAATACACGTTTGTTTAGTCCCCGCATTTAGTTCCTGCTCGTAACTTCAGCTTGGTCATCATACATGCGTGGAATTAACCCTCGGACGACTGGGCCTGTGTTGACCCACGCTCTGAACCTCTCTAAACTCCTCAAATTATGATCATTGACCTGTATCATAAATTGTTTATGTTAAGGGACAACATACGCCTGGGAGGCGAAAAAATAAGATAAATTTGAAGAATTTTTATTCGGTAGAGAAATGTTTTTATCAAGGAAACATTAGAAAGGTCATACGTTTCTCTATAAAATGTGAAATTTTCATTAAAAAATTCGGCGAAGATGCTGCGTGGCAGCTGTTTCCGTACAGCGTTTTTTTTTTTTCAAAAATGAGTCTACGGTAATCATCATATCCTCGCGGTTTTTCATCCGAAACTAGAGAGGAAAGATTATTCTTGAAGTAGACAAAAGTATCTAGTACCCGACGTAGCCAATTTTGGTTATTTCAATGTTGCACAAGAGAGCGGGCATTTGAACATAGAAGTCGACTTTACGACTTTTCACATTTTCAGTCATAAAGCCGACTAAGCTATGGTGTGCTAAGTTTTAAAAAATTAGTTTCAATACATTCTTATAGAATCGTTTCCACCAAAAGCTAAGCTAAGCTGTGCTTATATTTTTATGTTTTATAGCACAGTCAGACATAGCTTAGCTTAGCTTGTCCTCGGCTTTACAGTTCCAAGTATCAATATAAATACTATAAGAAAAGAATCACGATCCTGAGTGATAGAAGCCGAAGAAACGCATAGCACAAATACACCAGAATATGAGACACGCGTGAATCGATAAATCGCGGAGGTCTCTGTTCTGAAATTAAAACAGAGGAAGGGACGACCAGCGTTAGGATTTAAACGCAAATGTAAACGACCCGTTTACAGGAGGCGTGCAACAACTTCCATGGCTGGCAGAAATCGATTGTTGGTGTTTGCGACCCCACGGCAAGAGAAACACAGAGAATACACGCGCGGAATAATGGAATCTAGGATTAGCCGGCGGGGAAGAAGGATTGCTTTCTTCCTTTCTCGTTCCTTTTCTCCTGTTTGCGTCCGAGCAGCGTGTAAGGCTACCGCGCACTGTCTAGTTTGCATTTATATATTCGTCCCATTGCTGGCTCGTTCATGAAATCCATGTTGTTTCTCCTTTGCATACACCACGGTCTTGTAATATTCGCCGAGGGATCCTCGTAGCTTGAAAGTAACGATGAAAGTCTTACACCGAATACATTTTATGATATATTTTAGAAGAATACGGAAGGTAGGAAATATAAAGGCACGGGTAGTGATAGTCAAAGCAATGTTTATAATTTATACTTTGCAGTATTACTGGTTTATTGAGGGTAATCCCCCAATTTTAGTTGAAATAAATCGGAATACAGTTCTGTATTGTCAAATGATAATGTTTGTGTTCCCTTCAACGTTTCTTATTCTTTGGAATAATTATTTAAAATTATTTAAAGTTATTTAAGTATCTATTGTTTCTAACGGACCAGCACTTATTTATCACAAAAGATTCATTACCGTGACCTGCTTGGTCAAGAAGTTAATGACCGATACATTCGGAAACGGTCGAATGAAACTGTTAACTTTTATTAATAAAAGTTGTTGGTCCAGCTTGTAACTTTTAAATCATTTCTTTTCTGTTCTAAGTTATCTTTATACAATTACACTTTAACTCTATTGTAAGAGTGCAGTTTTAGCAGTTACTTTATGCTCGACTAATAAAATTTATGGAAGATCATACAATTTTTAATAGATAAGTAAGGGTAAAATATAATAGTTAGGAATATTTTTTTAGTTAGTATTATTCGAGGATTTGGAAGCAGGATAAATATAGAAATGAAAACACATTGTGATTATTATATAATTATTTTCACCGAACAGTTCAAGCTCTCAACTTCAGATCTATCTACCCCGCAATAATTTCAGGAAATCTGCCTGTCGCAACTTTAACTTTCTCGGAGCAGAATAAATGTTCCTGTTTAACTAGAACGTTTTCCTAATTTCATGAAAATAAAAGTTCCCGAATTACACAAAAACGTGTGGAATAATAGTTTCAGTTAATACACTGCAAGTTATAACAGTTTTCTCGGAACAGAATAGAGAATAGTCATACAATTAAAGTTATTCCACAATTAATCGAAAATTTTATCAGTTTTGTTCGTAATTTCAGCAATTACTCAAAGTATTCAACGCTGGGTGACGCGAAGCAGACGCGAAAAAGTGAGAAGTAGAAGAGAAGCGAAAGCTTCTCTTAATACTTCATCATTTAGCCCATTGTTCCGCAGATATCGACGTTTAGCCTCTTGAACGTCTAAAAGTTATTGATTCTTCGCGATAGACTATGCCCAGTTCCTCCAACGCACCATTCAACCTTCTGCTTATATTTGAGGAACAATTCTATGCTGCAAATATATCCAATCATTTATGCGTTTCAAGAAGCACAATTTATATCCAAAATACTATTTCATTGCTTGTCGCATCGTTAAAATTTCAGGCTCTTAATGCGACTTATTCTTAATGATCTCGTAAACAACATGGGTTAAATATTTTTCAATCCACTACCTTTCTACGAAATTTCATTAATGATCGGTGCGTAACACCTCGCGTGACTCCCTTAGGGTAAATCCGGGAGACGCAGTCCGGCTGGAGAGTTGGTCGAAACAGTTGATTCTTAGAGAATTAATCGTTCTAAGCCTTAACACACTTTTACGTATACACAGACGTAGAGTCTAAATATAGCCATTCGACCAACTCTCCAGCCGACTGCGTCTCCCGGATTTACCCTAGCCGATGCACAATCGCGAAACCCGGAAGGATCGCTTTCCCCGTTGTGGAAAAAATTCACAGCACTCAGGCGTTGGGCTCGAAACAACCGGAATAATCGGTCGGCAAACAGCGTGGCGAGTTTCTGCTCAAACAGAATGCTCTGCGTGTCTGTCTGGCCGGTGCGGGAATGTCGGTGTTTCAAGCTAGACGCAAACTGTCTGTGTACCAGCGAGAACGTACTCTCGCGGAGCGTAGAAATCGATTTGTCGTGTTCACGCCCTCGAATCGGATGGATGCAGGAGGTAATGGGATGTAGGATTAACCCGGGGAAGAAGGATCGCTTCTTCCTCCCTTCACCCGAATTACCTTTCCCTCGAGAAATGTTCGGCCTCTCTTACATTTCCCATCGACCATCTTTGCGTAGACGTTCCTCTCGCCGAGCACAGCGATCCTTGCTTCCTTCGGGATTAAGATTTTTACCTGAACGCAGTGGTTTCCCGAAGCGGGCGCTACCGCCCTCTTGGGGGCGTTTGAATTATCTAGGGGGCGTAAGGGATTAAGGGGCTGGCATGTGCGCGTTAGACACAAACGGGCGGAAATGGGGGCTATTAGTGTGTACATGAAATTTCATGATTTCAATCTACATGGGTACGTATGTAATGATTTTCGCGAGTAAGAAATGAACCTTATTTCGTATTTGTTATTAACAAAGATATACCGCTCAGAGATTTACAATATTTTGGTTTGACGGCTTTTTAAAATTTCAAATCAGTGAGTAGTGGGTAAATTCGGAAGAGATGTGGCCGTCGAAGTGTTGAAAATTTTATGGATTTGGATTAATGGAATTCTATGGGTTTAAAGGTTGGGGAATGAATGTCTCATTTTTTTTTTATATCTATTATTTAACGTCGCATCAACCACTAGTATGGGTTATTAGCGACTTAGGATCTGGCCCACAGCTGGTTGTATAATTTGGTGTGTTTTAGATAGTCTAATAGTCTTTGCATTGCTTCTTTGTCGTTTAAATTATCCTTTAGGTCGGGTCTCAGGTTGTAGTTTTGTCAGTAGGGGCAGTATTTCCTGCAGTGCAGGATGATGTGTTCCACTGTCATTTGCACTTTGCATAGATCACAGGATGGGTGGGGGTTCTTCTCTGTCGAGGAGGTACCGGTGTGTGAGTCTTGTGTGTCCAATCGTGATTCTTGATATTACGACTTGGTCGCGTCTTGATAGCGAATGTGGTATGCTTTTCTAAAAAAAGTCATCTTTAATTGCTGTCAGTTGTGGTTTAGTTTTGGTTTTCCATTCTTCGTTCCATTTGTCTTTAATTTTTTTCTTTAGAATCTCTCATTTTCTTCTGCCTCAAGTTCTTAGTTTTAATTGTATCTGCTGGTTCACTCTTCTCGGGGCCATTTTTAAGGGCCTACATCGAGTATTGTTACAATAAGAATGAAAACCTTGGCGATTCATTTAAATTGTAATTGTGTCATCCTTGTTTCTGCCCACGCTAGGTCCCGATTTTGTAATTAAAATTCATAGCATAATATTCGTGGTATATCCTATTAAAAGATGATCAGACGTTCGGTAAGCGAGGCACAGATTTTGATCGCAGCAAGGGCGCATCGCCCCGAGTAAGCCATTGTCTTCTTTCCCGTAAATCGCCAACGTAGAATCCATTTTTCATCCCCAGCGGCAACGTGGTTTAGAAACGGTCGATTAATTCGTCTTCCACCTCGCGCTCCGAAAGTGTCCATTCGTTAAACGCAATTCACCACTGACAATTCCCTTGGCGTCCATTTGCCAAGCTGTGACACGTCCAGAATTTCGTATTACTCAGGGCAAAGTGTACCAGTGACCGTGTTCTTTCTATTCTTAATTTCACGTGCGCGTAAGTGTGTCCCTCGGCTAACTGAAACCTCGAGTGTTTTATTGTTGAAGCTAACTAAATCATCTGGGAACGAAAGGGGACGGTAAGTGATAGGGAAGGGCAAATATAAATGAGGAAAGACACGAAGAGCCTAGGGAGCGCCAAGAAATGGCATAGAATGTTAGAAAAAGGCACAGGAAGCTAGGTAGAAGCAAGGAAGAAGGGAGGACTAAATAGGAAAGACAAGGGTAGATAGGAAAAGCTAGAGAAAGATGGAAGGGGTTTAAAGAGAAGTAGGAATAGGTAGAAAAAGGTAGACAGAGTTGGGAAAAGAAAGGGAGGACTATAGAATGAAGACAGCTGGCAAAGGGAAGGAAGGAATAAGGGCACATAGAAGTTGACATGAAGGTTTAGGAAAGGAAAAAAGAGTCATGGAAAGTGGGGAACAAAATGAAGAGAACTAGGAAAAGGAAGGAAGGAATAAGGACACACAAAACTTTATAAGGATAGCTATGAAGGGAAAGGAAGAACTATGAAGAGAGAGGGGCATAATAGAGACAGCTAGAAAAAGTCAAGAATCGTTAAGGGGGAGCCCTATTTAGGACGGCTAGGAATGAAGTAATTCTTGGGAATTTTTTCTAAGAAACTGTTAACCGGCTCTTTTCCAAACTTTCCAGGTATTTTAGTTCGCATTCAAAGAATAAAAATTAATTTTTACGTTAGAAAGTGTTCGGTAGAAATGAAGATATATGAACAATAAAACAAAAGGATTTTCTTATTTCTAGTATAATTACATTGTCGATGAACCTAAGACATTGATAAACAAATTGAATCGAACAACTCTTTTTCCATAAATAGTACGTAATATCTTGGGGCAAAATCGTAACTTTTTCTTTCAAGCCCCACCAATTTGCCAACTTTGAACTTTTTTTGCGTTTTTTAGGTTCATCGACGATGTAATTATACTAGAAATAAGAAAATCCTTGGTGTTTTTATTTCAGGTTAGAAATGGGGCCACCATTACACCCGCTAATTTGCATCTTCACTTCTACCGAACACTTTATAACGTAAAAATTAATTTTTGTTGTTTGAACGTGAACTAAAATACCCTGAAAGTTTGGAAAAGATCCGCTCAACAGTTTCTTAGAAAAAAATTCCAGAGAATCACCTTATTCTTGGCGTCCTAAATAGGGCTCCCCCCTTAAGGAGTAATGGAAGAAAATAAGGAAACCTAGAAAAATAAAAAAGGGCCAAAAATAAGCAGGAGTAAAAGAGAACCAGCTACGAATAGAAAAGAGTTCAGAACGTATAGGAGAAGATAGTGGGACCTAAGAAATCACAGAAATGGCCAAAGATAGTCAAGAGAAGATTGGAAGACACGGGGAGATATTCGACGAAGGCTACAACTGCAACTCAAGAATGCCACTTTTGTAATGAATCAGATATGTACTTGAAACAAAGCTTCCTACATTTTGGACAAAAATTGCTGGCAAAAATGGGCATGTTATATTGTTGGCATAAAAGCAGAAATAGTATGCCCCGCTTGCATTCATTAGCTCGAGGTGCTTTGTCAGTACCATTAGCTCTGCAGCTGAAGAGACTGCTTTCTTCATTAAAATGTAGAGTGTTCGCCCTATTACCAGCCACCGTTTTCCTTCGAGACAAGTCATCGAAGGATATGGAAAAAAACATTTTCTTTCTTGTCGTCATTTGAAACGGTATGAAGCATTAATAATGGTTCATTAATGGCATAAATAAATGGTCCCACGCGGCATTTTTAACATGTACCTATCAAAGTATGTACCACAAAATTAAAGGGCTAGATATGTTTTCTTCCAAATTTGTATTATTTAGTAGCGCCATTTTAAAATTGTGATACTGCAGGGCGATTTTAATTCCTTCTATTCTACTTATATTTCGATATATAATATATTATATATCCATTGGTAAATGAAAATGGGACACGCTGCGCATCTTTCAGACATCCGTTTGCTGTCTCAACTTTCGATATCAGGACTAGCTCGTGTTTATCTGCTTCTGTCACCAATACCCCGTATCGCCAGCCCTCCCTAAACCGATATTTGCTTTCCATTCGCGTTCTGCGTTTCGCCGAGATATCGTTTCAAAGCCGTACAACTGTGGCTTGCGAGTCGTTCATCTTTCCTTGTAGACGTTTTATAAACAGGAAGCATGGCGCGAGGGATGCTTCAAAGGAAACGTATTTATATTGACAAATCTCTTAATGTGAAAAAAATTTCGATGATCGTTTGATAGTCCGCTTTTTTTCTAGCATTATCATGTGTACTACTTTATCTGAAAATGATTCTAAGGGACTAAAATTGGTATAAAATTCAAGTAAGTAATTGATACAACTCTAATGAATTTTGAAAAATATTACTTTCATTGATAATGGGTTTTAGAGAAAAATACTGACGCAACGCTGCACACATTATTTTTAGTAATATTTAATCAATTCTTTTAACCTTTGGATGTCGGTAAGTTGGCAATCTATAGCGGATATTGAGTCCATTTTGACCCATAACATAAATGAATTCACACAATCTTCAGAATAAATTTTTATTTTAGACTTTGATCTTATTATTAAATATGTAAAATTCGTATTCTCTTATAGTGGTGATATTAACAGCCTTAGTGAAATATTTGCTACTTTGTCTAGAATATGATTGTACAATTTATTATCTACGTTCTACATTCGTCTTAGTATCTTCGTCGCCTGTCGAAAACAAGGAACGACGAAACGTCTGATCAATAACAGGATTTGTCACTGTAATTGCATTTATTAAATGAAACATTCATACCATCTATACGAAGTTATATTTATTCGTAGCTCGGAGGGTAATTGAAGGTATCTGGCTTCGAGTAAAAGTAGAACTTCGTTAGTTTTAAATATTTCATTTAAGCAACTGGAAGTATAACTTTGCTGTTCCCTGTGCAGAGCACTCTGTCCGATAGCTTCTCGAGAACTGCATTTCTCACTTTTCTCGGTGAATTGAATTCGTCCTTTGGAGATTCCTTGACCCACCACAAGGGCTCGTGGACTTTCACGTCGAATAGAAAATGAAGGCGATTCTTCTAATCATTTCGTGTGCCCCGGTTTACTTAAATCAGAGAAACGTAAATTAGCTGATTATTAATAAATTGAGCAGTTGTTAAAAACGGATTTAGCATTTTCATTACTCTTCTCCAACTTTCCTTCTCGATTTTTATGCAATTCCATAGATTTGCATTAGATCTAGACCCTAGATCATAGTATAAAACTGATGTTCTGAAACTCGAATTTCTACAATCCTTTTGCTTTGCAAATTACGAAATGTGTAGAGTTAATCTGAAAATAACCACGATCCAAATTTTTTAGCAGAACAGTGTTTGCATACGCCATGCTTTAACAGTTGAAATTTGACACACAGGACACCATAATACAGTCTGCGAGAGAATTTATTTAATTTATTTTATGTTTCCATTTCCAGGGGCCCATATTTAAATCTTCCATTTAATAATGTGATTTTCATATTGTCTTCGCGAGAAACGCCTTCAGACGAACAATTAGCGAGCTTGAATGGAATATTCCTTTCACATTAATTATCGCCCGTTCTTTTCCCTCGCTGGCATTTCGGTAATTGAAAGAAAGAACGATTATCGACGTCCAGCCCCTCGAAGGTGGTTCTTGCGCCGATCTGAATAGTCGCTTGAGTAACTGCCTTATTCTTCAACGCCACTTTTCCACACAATGATTATTAATCGCTTTTACCGTTAATCACGCGTTGCTTATTGTTGCAAATTCCTTTTATCGCCGTTTATTGTTGCACGTTAAAAGGGTTGGCGGGACAGAAATTGGAAGGGGTGTAAGTGGCTCGTTTCTGTGACGTTTATGGAGGCAAAGCTGGAAAACTATAGTCATAGAGAAGAATAGGGACATTTTGTACAGACGGGGACACTTTCCTTAACAATTTCCACTGGTGGAATTCCTCTAAAGGGGTGAAAAGATTTTCATACAGCTTAAGGGATCGCAGTCGCTATGATTTATATCTATACGCAAATTTTCACAAAACTCAGGTGATATTTATTGTAATATAGCTGCTGATTAACTTCATGTCCCACAATTTTTCAATTGGAACTGGTTGCACTCCATTGATTTTAAATAATTTAGATGAATTTCGAGCTGTTGGATATGTTGAGTGCAAATGGCTTCGAGTGCAATGGTAAACGTATGTTTAAGAGGAAAATCAACCAGGAAACTTGACCATACGAAGATGTGAGCCTGATGGAAATCTGTGGCATATTGCGTGCATTTAGTTATTAATAGGTAATTAACAATGTTTGTTTATTAGACAAAGTGTTCTATACTCTTCATCGTACTTTGGCAATTCAGAGAAATGTCCTAGGAAAATAAGCAGGAATGTTTTTTCTTAGAATTAAAATGAAGCGACGGTTTTTAAAATGGAAAATTTGTATTTATATAAAAGAGAATTTAATTGTTTTCTAGACCATGTTAAATCAAAATTCTGTAAAAAAATAGATCCGTGTAAAAAATATATTGTCAGTGTATAATCAGTGTGTGACGTTTTATGCCCAAGTTTCGAACAAAATTTCTTCCCACCCTGTTGGATCACAAAACCAGGTAAAACAGAATATTATCCTTTAATACTTCCACCTGAACAACATTAGTAAAATCGTTCGCATCCATTCGAGCACATTTCGACACCGCCATTGCAACTTCTAGCTATACAGATTAAGGATGTATCAGACCTATCTTCAAATTGGTACCAAGTTGATGAAAATTTGTGAGATTGTTCCTGTTAATCTTCCTGGCGTGCTCCAAAATTTTTAAACAACTTCACCGAACGGTTGCTGAGTTTTAAATATTTTAATCTTCACTGATTTTACACGGACTCTTATGGAAAGAGACGATCTTGACAGATGAAACAGCTGAAAAAATGTTGAAGAAATGGTACCAATGTTTTCAATTTTTTTTTACATGTAGTATACGGATAGTTGAAAATATCTACTGGGTTTCAATTATTTTCACCAAACCGTTTTACAGAAATAAATTGTAACTTGAGAAAATTGTGAATTTAGGGCATTTTCACTGGCAAAAGTTCAGCAAATAATGCTTGAAAAACCATTTGTAACGTGACAAATACTTTTCTAGGAGTAAAAAGAAGACTCCAAACGTAGTTCGAGTTCCTTACATCTAGATTTACTATGCGTGACACGTTGATATTCCAATTTTTCAAATTTCATACACTTTTGCCTAATATTGTACGTCCGACACATCCTTAAAACGAACATAGCGTCAGGGAAACTGATCAGAAAAGTTTGCACCCTGTAGTTGATGCTCCCCCAAAGCTGTCCACGTACGTGTGTGTAGGAAAGTGTTTTAACGGCGATCAAATTAAACGAACACACGTGCGCGCACGAGGACACAGCTGCGAACACCCTGGGGCAGGAAGCCAGGAGAGCAGGCGGAAACAGCCGCCCACAATATTGCCACCGTTTCGACATCGATATAATCTTGTAATGCCTTGTCCCTCGATTACTTCAAACGCCTTTAACCTCTTACGCCGATGAACAGCCTGCCAATATTTATAAAGTATCGATGGGGGACAGGGAAAGCTAAATGTTAAAGCAGAGGATGCTTTACGACTGTGGTTAACAAATTTCACTCGAGATGACGAATGGCGGAGTGTTCGTAACGATTAATCGAAGAGTCCTTGTAGAAAATACTCCAACGAAAATCATCTCTATTCATTGATTTCGCCAATAAGGAGAACGACACGGTCGCTATGCAATTATAATAAAATCTACTGTGTAATTTAGTTGCATAATAAATATTCTGCCACCGGTGGAAGAGAAATAAAGATAAGGCTGAAGAAAAGTCCGGTAGCGCATGAATCAGATAAAGCGAGAGAGATCGAAGGAAAATTGAATGTTCCGGAATATAATGCGCCAGTCTGTAACCTCGTTCGACGATGCTTGATCCTTGGGTGTACGTCAACTCTTATTTAAACCTCCCTTGGTCTCGTGTTTCGTTTGAAATCCCTTTAATTCCGCGTGCCTCGCGCACATTATGCAAATCAGAGGCTGCGAAACCGCTGGTTCGTTTCTCCGACACTTTACGTTTTAAATCGGCGGCCCTCCGCGTGCTTTCGCCTCTCTACTCGAAATCGCATGGCCCAGAAAATTTCCCTTCGGATTTATTCCGCGGAGTATCCAAGCACTGAGAAAAAAATACGAATATTAAATCAAAGATTAAGAAACAAGTTTTTTAAAATCGAATAGCGGAAAACTTCGTAGTAGCCCATCATGCGTGGCAATGAGCGCCTGTTTACGATGAGTAAGAACGACGAGAGTGGTCGGGAGATAAAGCGGAAGTGGGGAAGAAATAATAGGGATTCGAGGAAGGATGTAAAGACTTTAAAAAAAGGATGCTTCGTGACACAGCGCGTTCTACTGTGCCGCAGTAGCGCACCTCTGCCAGGATAGGCTTGCAAAGAGGTCTGAACATTTATGAGGCCGCAGAAAAGAGATCGATGGTATCGCTATAGTGGAGCTGCTCGCCAACTTGCCACTTACGCGATACTTAATCGATGCATTTACCGAGTTCATCCTCGCATCGAGCATTTATTATTCACCGGAACTTTCCTAGCGTCCGCCACTTTCCCCGCAAATGGAAAAACTTTGCCGCGAAGTGGCCGAACGGCTAACCGGGCAGTAAAAATTAAACGGCGCACCTATCGGAGCATCGATAGCGGAGATTAAAAGCTCGGAACAGAATAAAATAGTGTCTGCTATGTTTCCGCGCGAAGTATTGATTTTCTACTACCTAACACTGTGCAACTAAAATTTCTAAGACATTGGCAGACATTAAAGGTTGTATATAAATTAATAGGCACAGTTTAATTTTCATTCGCGAACACTTTATTGTAAAATAAAGGCTCGTGGCTCCTATGTTAGGATAGTCGGATGTAAAACTTTTCTGAATTAGTTACCTCTGAAGTGGAAGTTACAGAGGTACGTTTTACTTCGTGTTTGTTTCTAATCTGTAAATACAGTAATTCGTCGTTAGTGTCACGTTTTTACCATGCGTTATAATCACGCTCACTATCCCCACCATTTCTTGGAATCCTTCGGTCGAGAGTGAGAGAACGAAAGAGACGACGGCAACTTCGTGTCAACTGTTTCGTTCCCTCTCGCTCGGCTCTGGGGTTTTCTCACTCGCGGCATCGGCCGCACGGAATAGTCTTAGAGCATATACTACTCTAAGGAAATAGTGTCCGCATCGCGTTAGTGTCCCGCCGCCAGCCCCGATCGTCGTGATTATAACGAGGCATTACTGTACTATTAATATTTGGTGAATTTATTATCTTACGTGTATAGACGTAATTTTCATTTACCTTTATTTACGTATATATTTACTTATGTAACAAATGGTCACGATTACTGCTAAAATACAGAATGTGTTGTTAATAACATTATTGTTACTTGATTACTAGCATTTATAAATGGATAATTCTCTCCTCTGAGCGTGTGATTTTCCTTTCTCAGTTCCAGCAAGGGCAACTGGCCAGGTCCTCCTAGGGGAGGTCGACATCGCGATCCAAGAAGATGGCGGCGATGAAATCACGACGGAGGAAGCATTCCCTAATAAATGCCTCGTCGACGGAAGCTCGTATTCCCACGGCCAGACGGTATGTAAATAAACGCCCCCATTCGTTTCCCTTTATTTTTTTTAATAATTCGCGTTATTATGAAGTTGGAACACCCCATATGGTATCGTGGAACGATGCCAGTTATATTTGCTTTCGTACGTTATGCCGAATAAAACACGTCGGGCAAGCGTGACAGTGTTTGTGTACACGTGGATTGATATCGAATCCCGTGAACGTTCCTTCTCGAGCGATCAAAATGTCGACGTGCTCGTTTTGCGCTGAACGTCGAGGAACGTGAAGGAAGTACACGTTTGTATTAACTACCAATGTGGAGGTGGAAACAATTTTAACTCGTCGCGCATGATTTCTTCAGCCAGGAAAATTTTATAAACAGGACGTTAGTGAAAATGTGGGACATTTTTTTAAGATAGACTCGCATCAGAATAATAAAAACGTTCGTATACACACAGTGTCGTTCATAAATGTTAGAACACCTACCCTGTGTGCAATAATTGTGAGAAACTTTGCAAATTTATTGAAAAACTCTGGCAAATTTTACTTCATTTGGTAATTTATTTCTGTCACTTTTGAACATAGCAGAAATATAGGGAGGGCAAAGTTCCACTTACACTCCTCATAGATTCAAATACAGAAACAAATAATTGAAATTAATCATTTTCTAGTGATTAGAATTAAATCTTTTTCTTACAGGCTTCATCGGCCTTTTTTAAGTCAGAATTTCTTTAACAAAATCACGCAGGGCCGTTCCTGGCGGGGATGCAGAAGGTGCCCTCGCATCTGGGCGGGGAAACCTAGCCGCAGGCCGTTTATTATACGTAATATTTCGACGAATAAGAATAATAATCAAAACTTTTATGATGATTATAAATGGTAACATTCCTCTTCTCATCTAAAATTTCTATAAATTATCCAACCCCGGTTTCCGAGATAAAAATTCATAAGTACATGCATACCTACATCCCATTTTCACGAATAATGCAAAAATCTTTATAAACTTTTTAAACAAATTCTAAATCGGAAACAAAATCTGTCTCTTCAATCTATTTCTTTTGCATGATAACTTTTTAAAACTATGTATATATAGATATAAAAGCAAACACTGCATATCAAATTCATAATTAAAGAATATTAAATTAATGAGGGCGACAATATTGTTTTTACAGCTGGGCGGCCGAAACCCAGAAACAGCCCTAAAATCACGTCCCATTTCCTTAACCCCGCGACGGCCCCCGGGTCACTTTTAACCCCAGTCGCGTCGTTATTTCATTAACGACCCTTCTAATTGTCAGAAAAATACAAGAAACTTCTTACTGACGCATATATTTAAAAAAGAGCAGGATTAAAAAAGAACGCGCAGAAAAGATGTCCCGCAAATGTATCGCAGACAGTGGTATGTGTACAGGGATGGCATGTAGTTGCCTCCTCGAATGCGTCTCGCGTGTATATCACAGATTCCGAACAAGTCTGGCCGCTCCGGTAGCTGCATTATTGCATTACGATTCGCTACCTTATGGCATTTCGAGTAACCCGTCGCAGCGTCGCGCAAATAGCGCCGAGCAAGTCACGTTTCAATAATGGTATCGGTGTGACGTTGAGCCCCGCTCTGCACACGCGTGCAAAGTCGAGTGTTGATAATAAAGAAAGAAATTACCCGTTCGCGGGGAATTTTTCTAGCTGAAATGAAATACGTGCAACGGAACGATTGCAGCTTTTATTGCGACATCGAATGATGAACGGTCGGGGCTGAGGCCCGCTTCGAGATTTAGTCCAATTTGTGACCGTGAACGTTTCGATGCTAATACGTGATACGGGTAGGAAATGGAAGTGTCGATGACGCTTTGAAATATGACGTTAATAGATTTCCGTGCCACTGGGGTCGTTAATAAACGCGTCGGCGAGATTCATCGTTACTCTGGCAGAGTTTGGAGTGAATGAACATGGGGGGAACTAAGTAGTAGGCCACAGTAGGATTGAAGAAGGGGCGGTATTAGATTTGTAATTTATTTGCAACCACATTTTGCATGATAATTTTCTACATATAAAAATTAAAACCGACTTCAAAAAAAATAAAATTGCACTAAAAGGTAAAAAATAATTTTTTCCCTTATTTAATCTACGGCTCCCATATTTTTTAAGCCGGCGCCAGATTTACACAGTGGAAATGATGAGGCACCAAAATTATTGTTTACTTTTTAGTGCAATTTTACTTTTTTGAAGGCGGTTTAATTTTCTTTTTAATTTTTTGATTTTTAAGTTTTTAGTTTCATATATACTAACACACTCTTTCGATTAAAAAAAAAGATCATCAAAATCGGTCCATATACCGAGGAGTTATGAGGGGACAAACATAAAAAAAATCATCTCGAAATTTGTAAAACTTACCATTTTTTGAAGATTTCCTACGTTTTTCCTCGACATATGGTAACCGAGAATTTTTTTACAAAATCTGTGATTAAATTTCAGTGAAAATATAATTGAAATACATTCTAGAGACTTCAAAATTGACCCATGATTTTTTCATAATGATTGGATTCTCTAAATGGAAATGGCAGTCGTTGAAAAATTGTTCTGGGTTGTGAGCCACCTAGGTATGTCAAAGTTGATCGAAAAAACGGGTGTGTCAACGAAGGGTTAATTAAAAATTTAAAACCGAAATTTAAAAATATTTAGTTTTTTAGTATAAACTTAATAAAAATCAGTTTTTAAAAATAACCGATTTTTTCTCAAAAGCCGGGGAGGGCAATTGCCCCTTTTGCCCCCCCCCCCCCCACTGCGAACGCCCATGTCCAAAACTCGCCGTTCTGTTCGCCGTTTTCAACCCCCCACGCTCCCCACGGACAGAGTTGAGTAGTTTTATTTCGAATAACGAATAAAGTCGCCGGATTTATTCGTTGTTCGAAAGAAGTCCGCGACGAGCAAGTGTCAGGAATAAGCGGCACCGCTTTCGTGATATGGATAGGATTCCGAGGGGTATCGTGATGTAAGGGGAGCGCTTCTCAAGATGACATACATTCATACATGCAAGTATATTCCGCTGGTGCTTGCCGACACGCGATACCTTTGTTCGCTGATTTATTCGATTAAAAATTCATTCCAAGAAAGAATTGTCCATGACTCTCACGTAACTTCGTTTTATTAGCAATTGAGGGGCTCTGTGGGAAACAGGCACATGCCACATACGCATAAATTTTCGTTTCTTTGTACCATTAATTCGTTCCTGCGATGTACCGTAATTCCACACCTCCTAATATAATAGCACTTGCGTTTCACCGAGCAGTGACAGCTCTTACATTGTTTTCAAGATAAAGATAATAGATACGTGGAGAAATAAATCATTCATACGAAACAAACACAGAAGTAAGTGGCAAAAACTATTCCAGACGGCGAAATGAAAAAGAGTTACTTAATTTTTCAGCTAAAATTTGATAATAGTTGCCATTTACCATGTAATTCGAGGTACCCTTTAAAATAATTACAATTTAATACTGCATTTCGCATGAAAATAATTTCTCCTACAACTTGCTTTCCTCTAAAACCATAAAACGGTGGCTTGCTTTCGACTGGGCACCTGAATTTTTACGCGATGATCACTCGAACAAAATGTCACTCGAAATCTTATTGGAATAACGCCAAACTCTGAGGATGGGCACAGCGGAGGTGTGAATGGCGAGCTGTTGCTGTTCGTATCCTGTTGTTAGATGGGTGACGGCCTTCCATTCAGCCCAGTAGCAGTGCAACGTCGTCGAAACAACTTCGGACCCGATGTTTTATTGTTCCGCGAAATCTCCGTCAGCCCGCAGTGGGCCGTTTCGCCTCGCGTCGCCGGAAGTTACCGTGGCGCGTATTGACATTGCTGGAAAACTCAATACCCGCCCGTCGACGAAATGTTGCAGACGTACGCGTACGCCGAGTGAAATTTCTATCTTGCCCGTTGTTATCGTATTCGCGGCACGTGCTATTTAAAGCAATACAAGCGTGCGTGCCGGATGCAGGTATGCAACGTATGAATATTCGCAGCAGCCCGGCTATTAATACGTAGACACGGGTGCTCCGCCCGTGATAAGGGTTGAATAAACGTTGGAAGAGACTAAAAAGACGGGAGGTGTTAGGGGCATAATTGTGTCGTCCAATTTTCATGAGATAATTCACATGTCGCTTCGAGAAGTTCGCGTGCTTTTAATTATTGTGTTTTCTTCGTCGCGTGCTTTTAATTATTGTTGTATTCTTCTTCGCGTGCTTTTAATTATTGTTGTATTCTTCTTCGCGTGCTTTTAATTATTGTTGTATTCTACGCGTGCTTTTAATTATTGTTGTATTCTTCTTCGCGGGCTTTTAATTATTGTTGTATTCTACGCGTGCTTTTAATTATTGTTGTATTCTTCTTCGCGTGCTTTTAATTATTGTTGTATCCTTCTTCGCGTGCTTTTAATTATTGTTGTATTCTTCTTCGCGTGCTTTTAATTATCGTTGTATTCTTCTTCGCGTGCTTTTAATTATTGTTGTATTCTTCTTCACGTGCTTTTAATTCTTGTTGTATTCTTCTTCGCGTGCTTCTAATTATTGTTGTATTCTTCTTCGCGTGGTTTTAATTATTGTTGTATTCTTCTTCGCGTGCTTTTAATTATTGTTGTATTCTTCTCCGCGTGCTTTTAATTATTGTTGTATTCTTCTTCGCGTGCTTTTAATTCTTGTTGTATTCTTCTTCGCGTGCTTTTAATTATTGTTGTACTCTTCTTCGCGGGCTTTTAATTATTGTTGTGTTCTTCTTCGCGAGCTTTTAATTATTGTTGTGTTCTTCTTCGCGTGCTTTTAATTATTGTTGTATTCTTCTTCGCGGGGTTTTAATTATTGTTCTATTCTTCTTCGCGTGCTTTTAATTATTGTTGTATTCTTCTTCGTGTGCTTTTAATTATTGTTGTATTCTTCTTCGCGTGCTTTTAATTATCGTTCTATTCTTCTTCGCGTGCTTTTAATTATTGTTGTATTCTTCTTCGTGTGCTTTTAATTATTGTTGTATTTTTCTTCGCGGGCTTTTAATTATTGTTGTATTTTTCTTCGCGTGCTTTTAATTATTGTTGTATTCTTCTTCGCGTGCTTTTAATTCTTGTTGTATTCTTCTTCGCGTGCTTCTAATTATTGTTGTATTCTTCTTCGCGTGCTTTTAATTATTGTTGTATTCTTCTTCGCGTGCTTTTAATTATTATTATATTCTTCTTCGCGTGCTTTTAATTATTGTTGGATTCTTCTTCGCGTGCTTTTAATTATTGTTGTATTCTTCTTCGCGTACTTTTAATTATCGTTGTATTCTTCTTCGCGTGCTTTTAATTATTGTTGTATTCTTCTTCGTGTGCTTTTAATTATTGTTGTATTTTTCTTCGCGGGCTTTTAATTATTGTTGTATTTTTCTTCGCGTGCTTTTAATTATTGTTGTATTCTTCTTCGCGTGCTTTTAATTCTTGTTGTATTCTTCTTCGCGTGCTTCTAATTATTGTTGTATTCTTCTTCGCGTGCTTTTAATTATTGTTGTATTCTTCTTCGCGTGCTTTTAATTATTATTATATTCTTCTTCGCGTGCTTTTAATTATTGTTGGATTCTTCTTCGCGTGCTTTTAATTATTGTTGTATTCTTCTTCGCGTACTTTTAATTATCGTTGTATTCTTCTTCGCGTGCTTTTAATTATTGTTGTATTCTTCTTCGCGCGGGTATATTTGGCGCGATATTGTTAGAGGGTCTTGCGACGTGGGATGTGTGTATTATTTAATCGTCGCTTGCAAGGGAACGTCAAGAGATAATCGCAGATTTTGATAAAACGTAACGCGAAAGCTAGCACTCGCAAAAATATTTGACGCATTTTTTTGTGAAACATATCGATGGTGTGAAAACGCTCCTCGATGTTGGGGGTGTAAAAGTTATTTGATGGAATATTTCAGAAACTGTTAAAGCTAGAAAAACTTTATTTATTTAAATAGAATTCTGTTGTGTTATATACGCTGTTGAGAATAATTATTGTTAGGGGATAATATATTCAGATTATTCTATATTTTGGAAAGCTATTCAAAAGTTGAAAGTCTAAAAAATCCTAAGCTGCCTGAGGACCTTGCAGCAAGAGGGGTGCAGCGCCATTTTTCAGTTTTCGAGTCAAAACGTGTAATATACCTTAAAAAAAATCGGCATTGTTTGGTGCACGTTTCGTGCAAATCGGATAACAAATGAACGATGTATTGAAAATTTTGAATCCGCACCCATTACCCCGCTGCAAGCCAGGGGCAGCTCCAGATTTGAAAAATTCACCAAAAATAGAAATGGAAACTTATCGATTGAATAACTACTACTTATTGAGTGAAAATATATACTTTTCAATTACTGTTGTTCTCTTTTCAATGTTAAGTCAAAGCAATAACTCTATAAACAGTTTTTTCTAATTCACTCGAAATTGGTAAAGATGAAACTGCACCCCTCTTACTGGAAGGTCCTCAATTAACTTCATCTCCCAGAAAAGTGTCCAGAAATTTGAAATCTCCCACACATCGTACCAATACAAGTTACAGGGTGCGTCTGACCATATACCGACCCTTTCCCCTTGCTCTCATACTCGTTCCTCCGTAGTTCCTCACTTCAGTGGTACAAGTCAACCATAATTCTCACTTGAATCTCCAAATTGATTATCCAGAATATTCTTAGCTTGACAAAAATCTCCGCCACATCTCCCACGAGTTTATAAAAATTTCCATTCAAAATCTTTCAGTCACGCTATTCTTTTTCCTCGTAAAAAAAATCTATGCAAGTACATACAATAGTTTCGTCCGCCTGGAACGAAAACGTAGTTCGAAAACCATAGCCATTCGACGATCGCGAGGATTCCCAGCATACTGAACAAAGTGCCCTGTATAGCGACATCCACTGCCCCATAATTTCGTTTCGCGATCCCTACTCTGCCGGGACCTTCGGCGTATCTAAGGGAGCTACGAGATTCCCGTCACGGCGGAGCGCAACAAATCGATCTTCACAGGGTGGGACTCGAAAAAGTTTTCTCGTCATGCCGGTGATCCCGTTTTCGTACAAATCTCAGCCGACGTGCCTGCACTTTTATAGATTCACCAGGAGACGCATCGGCTGGCCTGCTGGCTTTCAGCCTAGAAACTTTCGCGTCTCGGGGAGAAAGGAATGAATATTTACAGGTTTCTTTTTACGCCGTACCTTTTCCAATCGGCCCTCGTCGATTCTCGCTCCTTTCGCTTCCCTCCTCGTTTCAATGAAATCAGGCAGGGATCGAGCACCGGCGAGGCATTCTGATGGCGATGCTCGAGGAACGGGGCGCCGCGTTGCGCAATCTTACGCGATATTCTCGTCGCTCCGCCGTTCGGCGAACGGCGAGACAGCGCGGTGGCTCACGAGTGATCGACGTAACGCGTGCCCGCGCCGTTTTTAATTATTTGCGCTGGAAATTCTGTCGGGTGAAATACGTTTCGCTGTGCACGCGCGAAATGACGTTGGAGCTCTGTCGTCGAAATGCTCGTATCAGGGAAATAGCGCATTGTGCGGTGGTGGGAACGTGGTGCATGTGTACCCGTGTTTGTTTGCGTTCTACTGTGCGGTACTGTTTCCGCGCATTCTGGAATGCGAAAGCGTAGTATGCGCGTATGTCAGAAATATTAGGTCTCCACAGGCAGCTCTCTTATTCTTTACAGAGATATTCCTGCGCGATTTCGAGTCGCTACACTGGTCTTTAATGAGAAATACACAGCGGTGGAAAGAAAGTTTGAAACTCATATTTTTACTGGTGAGCTGGAAACTCCGTTACTTAATTGGTGAGGTCGGATCTGACATACCCTAGTTCTTTTTTCTATTTACACAGTAAAATTTCAAATTTCTCTTCGGAACAGAGCATTCAAGTCTTTCCATTAAGTACTTATGTTAAGCAGAGATGGGCAAAAAATTATTTGTAATAAAAATTTGTGTATTAAATTTACGGAAGGATATTACTCTTTTCGCGATGCTCCTATTTCGCAATAAATGCATATTTTTACTTTGAATTTTTTTCCATAGTCTTAAAGGATACTTGTTTCTTTTTTTAATTCCCGAAAAATTGAGTTTCTTTCAGCCGTCACGCTAGGAAAGCCCCTTAATATCAGAGTTGGGCAAACATTTATTTGAAATAAAAATTTCGTACATAAATAATTTTTTGTCCAACTCTGATATTAACAGGTTTTCCTAGTGTGACGGCTGAAAAAAAACTGAATTGTTCGGGAATTAAGAAAAGAAGCAAGTACCTTTTAAGACTATGAAACAAAATTGTAAGTAAAAATATCCTTTTATTGCAGAATAGGAGCGTCGCGAAGAGAGTAATATTCTTCCGGATGCCAGACCTGATTGCCAAAAAACCAAAAGTCTGAATCCACTTCAAACTATATCAGGCATGCCCAGTAGACGTTACATTATCGTTCGAACTAGAATCTTGCAAATCTTTGCAAAGTTGAATTACTACGACCAACAAACCCATAATTTTATTGCTAAAATTGTTAAAAATTTTTCTTGAGGCATTGCCATTTCTTTGATTTTCAATCTTTTATCATTATGCTCGTTCAGACGATAGACACACGTCCACAGATTATCAATCTTTCTGCACTTTGTGTTTGAGATAACTAGAATTTTATTGCTGATACCAAGCCTAGAAGCGGATATTTTTACTTACAATTTTTTTATGGTCTTAAAAGATGATAGAATAAAGCAACAAACGCGCAAAATGATACTTGCGATACACACTAAGAAGACCTCTTAATACAATTGATATGAATAGAATCCAGTTTTTGAATTGTAAATATTTTTTTATTTACGTGGACGAATCTGCGAGTATCAATTGAGCCTATTATATATCTACGTGTACTTTTCAAATAACTATACGAGCGTAGTTATTTAAACGACGTACGGTAAGGCAATTATAAAACATTTTCCCCGCAGCATATTTTTTAAATTCAACAAAAATATTCTTCCACGTCCTTCAACCTTCTCAGACGTCCCACAGAAAACATCCAAGAATGAAGAATTCACAGCCCCCTTCGCTTTCGAAGTCCAAGCACTGGGGAAGCGTGAAAGTTCCAACGAGGTCGCGTAAGAAATGCGCAAGGACCGCGGTAATTCAGCTGCGCCCGTGTCTCGTAAATATTCCGCATTCCTCATTCATCAGACATCCCTCAACGCGAGTAACAACGTCTCTCGATACAGCGCGGGTGTCCAATTAACAGGATGGCGCGTTATCAGGCAACACCTAAACCAGTCTTAACGGCAGACCTGCGAGGGCGGATCGAAAGTCGTCGCGTCTCGAATTTCCGCGCTGAAATTAATCACACCGAGGCTTCCCTCTATCTCTCGCGTTTTTTTTTCGCATTTAAACGAGACCACTTCCTTTGTCTCATTTTTTCCGCGACATCCCTTTCAACGCTCAGCCCGCGCTTCTATTTCAGTATTTCTCTCCTTTTTCTGTTCCCTTTTCTTTCGCCTTTCGAGGGTGTCTTTCTTTATCGCGCCGCCACGTCGAGCATCAATATTATTAATTAGTGTGGGCCCTGCGAGACGACGTCCAATGAATCTCGAGTACCGACGATGCAGCCACGGCTCCGAGTCGGCGTGCGCTCCTTCGTTACGCGGAAGATATATAGTAATTAACGATACGAATCGTCGGATTTTACCTCCCTCGGTTTTTCGCAACCACGGGTGTGGATGGGAAATGTGAATCTAATTCTTAATGTTTCTCGTCATTCTTTCGTCTAATTTTTGTTGTCGAATCTAATTCTTAATGTTTTTAATGTTCTTGTATGGTTGCTTTTGGTGCGTCCGGTTAGTTTGTAGTTTAGAGCAGGAATGGGCAAAATTTTGATTTAACTGAAATTTCGAATAACGAATAAAATGTGGAAAAAATTATTCGTCGTGTGTCGGATGAAATTGGCGATATTTAAATCATTTATTATTTAAGTAATGGCCAATTCTGGTTTAGAAGCGTTACGTGTGTCCATCTCGCTGCGAGATGTTGACTTTTTTCTGGCTTCAGGAAAAATCGTATATTTTGAAAGACTAATCTTTATTAAGTTTATACTAAAAAAATTAATATTCTTAAATTGGGATTTTAAATTTTTAATTAGACTGGCGTTACGAAATGGGTTCAAACAAGGAATCAATTGTCGCCTGTCAACTTGACGGTTTCTCAAAGTTGTTCGCGCAATGACTATTAGAGGATACGTTACTTTTTCTTGTGTTTTATTCGTTACACGGGAAAGTACCATTAGTTCGAATGAATATATTTACAATAACATTAAGTTTTTTTAAATAAAGTGGATTAGGATTTCGACCGTAAATCTTTCAAAAATTAAAACGTGAGATATCGGCGCACTGATTCGGTCAATATTAAATAAATAAAAGCTATTTTGCAAGTTATACAAATAAAATTTCCAACGTTTCGGTCGTAATTTCGACCGAAACGTTGGAAATTTTATTTGTATAACTTGCAAAATGGCTTTTATTTATTTAATATTGACCGAATCAGTGCGCCGATATCTCACGTTTTAATTTTTAATAACAGTAAGTGTATTTGCAGTGATCAAAGAAATAAATATGCAAGTTGAAATTCAAATCTTATGTCGTAAATAGTTTTCTGCATTTGTCGGTTACGTTATTCCACTTTTTCTACGTATTCTGGATTTCATCTGGTCACTCGACATTTAAATACCGCTGAAAGTTAGACTCCCCAATTTTTAATCCACAATAAACTTACTCCCACAATTTGAGAGCATGCTGTATGTACTATAAACTCGTCTAATTCAAAACTGATAAAATCTAGATCACCAAAGATTCAAAAACGACCCCAAAATCCATCAGGCTGGCTGACAGATTTCACACCACCGCGAGATTTCAAATTTCCCGTACCTCTAAAAATGACGCAAAAAATTGAACTCTAATATCTACCCAGTTTCTCTCTCCCCTGTTACATTTTGGCATCAAAATGAAAGGCAAATGTTTCCCACTAAATAAAAAATTCATTCCTAACAAATATCCATGTGGTGCCCCCCCCCCCCCTGAATATTTCGATTAAAAAGCCAAAATTCCAATAACGCCGTTGAACCTTGCAGCTTCACATGTCACAAACAGTGAGAGGAACAAAGAAACGCAAATTAACACCTAAAATAAGTGTGAATGATAATATTTTTTGCCATTTAACTATTTCATTTATCTTATCTTTTTGAGTTTCTGTGATATTTCTTTAGTTGTAAGCCAGAATTAGGAATAAATTATTATTATATTCCTACCACAAACAAAGGAACTTTTACGCTATCCTCGATCGGCAATTTCATATCCACCAACCTCTCGAGCATACCTACATCATAACTAGTTTTCTTTTTTAATCGATTTAATAGATTTTCTGAAATCGTCGTCACCGTTTCGAAATATCGTGTTTCGAGAAAAACGTGTTCAAAGTGTTCTCGGCTCCTACCTGCGTGCGGAGTTTGAATTGGTTACGTGGCTATAGAATCTATACCGTTCCAAATTTTCGTGTGAAACTTTCCCCACCTTCTCGATATGTTATACTACGAAAAAATATATCGATGAAAAAAGAATTGATTTTCTGAAAAATTTTAACCGTAAGGTCCCCTTAAGAGGATATTCTAGTCTGACAGGTAAAAATAATCGACTACCCAAGTTTTGCCTAGGTACATTATCAGCACACCTTTGGCAATCGTCCCCACCAGAATTATGCTAAAATATTTTGTTTTTAAACTTTCACAGACCTTAAAAGTTGAAAAAATGTGCGAGAATCGAAACTTAATTTTCAAACCGCCGCCATTTGCTTAATTTTCAATATTTTTTTATCATTCCGATAGGAACGATAGCCAAAGGCATACAAATAAAGAATCTCTTTACATTATTTGTTTCTGAACACTAGAACGAGCCTAATCGTGGTCAAAATGACACCATTGTTTATACCACCATTACTTTAAAGCAGTCAACTGCGTTTGATTTCAATTGTTTTCTATTGACAAAATTTGTAAAGATAGTTCAATTCCCAATAAGCACGTAGCAATCAACTAAATAATAATCAAATTTATAGGTACTTTGTAAAAAAAAATCCGAAATAACGCGACGAAAACGCCTCACCGGGCCAAAATATCCCCTTAAGAAGATAAGAAAGCAGCAGAGAGCGTGCAAAGACATGCCCGGAGCGTGGAGTTCGCGCAATAAATATGAATTTTCTGTTCCCCCTTCCAGATACCATCCTACGACTCGAACTCTCATTGCCTGTGCGTGGCTGGCGAAGTATATTGTTGGTGGCAGAATTACAATCCGAGCACCGATCCATCCGCCGGGCCCCCGTTCCTCCCATCTACGACGATAGAAAGTAATTACACGCCGTCGCTGGAGGGAAGCACGGATGCCGTCGACAGTTCGGAAGCTTCCGGCGATCCGGCAGAGGAGCCATCCGTCGAGCAACAGGGATACGTGGAGATTAACGTGACGTACTCGACTACTTCACAGCCGGCGCCGACTACGTGTCTCGTGATGGGTAATAAATTAGTCGCCTGCTCGTTTTCCGTTGATTCTTTCCGCGGCCGTCACCGGTCTGCCCATCGATTTCCCATGAGGCGGCAGCTCCCCCGAGATAATTAGTCCGCCGATGAAATGCAATTTGAAGAAAAGAAAATCGGGAGGGTGCTCGTTAATTTAACTTCCTTCGCGGCTGTTTATATAAGCGTAATGAAGGGCGGGGGTCGATATCCTGGGGTTAATACTGCCCTCCTTAGTTAAACTGTCCTACCTAGCATTTTTTCATTTTTTGAGATACGTTGAAATATTTGAAGTTCCACGCGTCTTTTACCTTTAAAGTAAAGTTAGAAAACTCTACGTGCTTCGTAAAGATTTATAAACAGTTTAATGTATTTAACCTAGCTTCTTTTAAAATGGTTAAAATATCTTATCTAAAACAATTAATTAATTGGCACGTTAATAAAACATTCCCTACCGGTACACCTATTACAAAAAATTATATTAGGCTATTACGAAATAATGAGAGCATGTTTTAATTTGAACGAAGGAAAATAAGTATGGTACAAAGTAAATGATAAAACCTCAGTTTTCTCGGTTGTTTCGAAATACTAGATAGGACATTTTAACTAAAGAGGGCGGAATAGTATTCGTTATTACGAGGAAAAAGTTGACATTCTGGTGGGGGGTTAATCTTGAATAGAAATGGGGGTAGTGGTAATTCAAGTTACTAAAAATTTAGGACGATAGTAGTAGATTACTATTTTTAATCGTTTTGAATCGCCTTGAACTCTATTCAACCGAGGATAATGTATTTTTAAGATGTTCGACCAATTGTACTGTTGGGAGCAAGAAGAGCCTCGCTGCCAAAAGACAGTTTCCAGAAAAGTAGGGGAGACCGGGGCAGATTGTGACAAAAAAGTTTTCAGAGTTTTTTCTCAAAAGTATTTTCCTCAATCAGGAAATAATTTGCGTGACTTACTACTTACGTATGTGGTGAACACATTGGGTGTAAGTACGTGACAAAATCTTAGACACTTAGACATCTAGCTTCATCTTAAACAGTTCTGAACCTTTGTTACAATCTGCCCCAGTCTGGGGTAAATTCTAACACATCTGTTTTACTTATTTAAATACAAATATCTGTAAACATTACGAAGTTATATATTTTTTATATGTACTGAAGTTGTTGTGAAATGGGCTATAATATTTAAAATTTTGATGTATCCCCTTCGTAGTTGTATTATTGCAGTCGGAACTATGCAATAAATTACACAGTGAAATTATTTTTAATTATAGTCCTCTTAGGCCTAGGCCCTTCTTGCATAAAATGACAAATATAGAAAAGCATGCTGTTTCTCACATTATTTTTCATTATTAATTTAGTACGTGCATAATGTTTGAAAAAAATATGGTCCTAAAAATGGTCATAGGTCGTGTCACGTTCAGGTCGATGTATGTTCGGTCAACATCGATTTACAAAATTTGCCACAGTTCTGTCAAGTTTAAAGACACGGCAATGAAATTTATAGTTCGTATGTAAAAACGAATGGGGAATCTAATTATGCATTTAACGCAAAAAGAGCCTGAGTGTCCTTATGCCGTTCTTGCATCCAACAGTACAATTCGTCGATCATCTTAAAAATAATTATCCTTTGTTGAACAGAGTTCAAATCGATTCAACATGATTAAAAATAGTAATCTACTACCACTGTTCTCAGTTTTTAGTAACTTGAAATACCTCTACCCCCATTTCTATTTAATCCAACAGTACAATTATTGATATTAATACTCTATCCACATAGAGTATAATATCATAATAGAGAGTATTAATAGAGATAGAGTATTAATATCAATAATTGTACTGTTGGATTAAATAGAAATGGGGGTAGAGGTATTTCAAGTTACTAAAAACTGAGATCAGTGGTAGTAGATTACTATTTTTAATCATGTTGAATCACTCACTTCTCTTCGATTACCTCCTTTTTCTCGCCACCCCTTACGTTCCTTTTCACACCCAGCTCATCCTATCCCCCGTTTCCCCGAATTTCTTACCGCCCTTACACTCATCTCGCGACGAAACTTTCATTGCAGGAAGGGAGTACCGCGAGGGCGAGGTGCTGCCCCATTCGACCGGGAACTGCATCGAGTGCAGCTGCGGATCGGAGGGCCGAGTCGAGTGCTCGCCGCGGGACTGCGTGGCCCTTCGGCCGGAGATACCAGTTGCGCCGGACATCCCGGACGCACCAGACGGCGACTTCGAAGTGTTCAACCTCGTCAGAGACCGGGGGATCGACGAGAGCTTCTAGGGATTCCGATAATAACGATCGTCGCCGGGCTCGATCGCGCGCAACGTGGCCCCGCGGCCTAACCGCCGATCTCCTGGGAGATCCGCGCTCCGCCAATTTTACTTTCCCGTTAAGCCTCTGTTGATCGATACTGATCGCTAATGGATATTAGCAGATCGGACTGCTTCAGTTTATACTCGGTTCCGACGTAACATCAGTTTCGCCTTGAATGCGATGCTTGGGGGATGAAGATGCGAATGGTGCTGTGAGCTGCGAAGGCGGTGTCGATATAATTTCGAAGGATGCGTTATGTGCTCTTTGGGGATAGTTTTAACGAGTATATTTTTATACGTAGCTTTTTGGTAATTGGTTTAGAGTGGGGCCTCGATAATTTTCAGGTAAGTGGAGCGTAAGTGGGCTGGAATGAGTGGGAACTTGGATTAAGGGAAATATGCAGTGGCTCGTAACTTCGTTCGCGAAGTAGTATTGCATTTATACGCCCAGATTATGTGTTTCATTATTTATGTCGGAATTGAAGGAAGTGGACAGTAGTTGGAACGTAGAAACTCAAGGTGGCGCAGGTAGATGCATGGAAGCGACGCAGTATTTTTCAGAATTATTTATTTTCTACTTTTTCAGGTTTTCTTGTAGTACCTTAGTTTCTCGATCAATGTCGATGAAATTGCCGAGATATTTAGGTTCAATTAGCGACTTCCAGGGGGACCTTCAGGTTTGGCAATTTTAGAAAATTTTTATACTTATAAGTCTTCACTCGGAAATTAATTTCTCAAAGCAGTTAGATGCGCTTCTCAGCTAAATTCGAGAAAATCGACTTTGAAAAATTCTGAGTTCCTTCACATACGGGGTGTTCCTCTACGTATGGTCAAAACTCTAGGGGTAGATTATACAGACAAAAATAAGACGAAAATCAAGAGTGGCGAAATTGCGATAAGGGCTTCGTTTTCGAGAAAATTGACTTTGAATCTCACTTAAATACGCGTGCATCGTTGGCGCTGGAGGGGCGCGCGCTGGAGGGGCGCGCACTGGAGGGGCAGGCGCTGGAGGGGCGCGCGCTGGAGGGGCAGGCGCTTGAGGGGCACGCGCTTGCGATGCACGCTTATTTAGGTGAGATTCAAATTCAATTTTCTCGAAAACGAAGCCTTCGCCGCAATTTCGTCACTCTTGATTTTCGTCTTATTTTTGCCTGTACAATCACCTCGCAGAATATTGACCATAGGTAGAGGAACTCAGAATTTGTCAAAGTCGATTTTCTCGAATTTGGCTGAAAAGCGCGTCTTACAGCTTTGGGGAATTAATGTCAGAGTGAAAACCTTCACGTACACTGTGTATGAAATTTTTCTGAAATTGCCAAGCCTGAAGGTCCCCTTGTCAGTGAAATCGATAAATAGCTGAAAATCAGAAGGCTCTTTCGAGCTGACTGTTATTTATTACCCCCTCGAATTTCTAGTCACTACACCGCGGTAGACCTAATTTATCATAGCACGGCTGTTGGGAGCGAGCAATCGCATTAATTATTATCGATTCCTTCTGTCTAGTCGTATTGCGTTTACGAAACACTAGTGCTTCTTTGTAAAATAGACTTCACCTGTATTTTAACGAAAGCTATTATTATCTTTTACCGTTTAACGGCATCTGGGGGGGCATAGAGAATTTCCCGAAGGATACTCCTCCCGCCCTTTGATAATTCGATAATTTTCTAACATCGAAGCCCGTTCGAGCAGACTTCCTCCAAGTCTCGTTGGGAACACGGCGGCTTCCCTCGAGACCGTGCCTTTATTCTCCTTACGTTTCACCGTGTTTTCCAAGCAAAACTGGAGACTCCGGGTAAAATGTGTAGCACTTTCTCCATGGAGAGCACGAAGAGGCGATCTGCTTCCCGGGCCATCGCTACGAATACTCGCGACGATCGTCATTCCGTCGTGAACGAGTGAAGACTATCTGGCCAGTTTGGCTTCGCGTTTTCTACGTAGACAACACCCCCTTCTTAAAAGAATCCCCCCCCCCCCTGACGCTAGGTCCCGTCTACTTTAATTCTCTAACAAGCAGAGTGCACGAGACTCGAGTCGCAGGTTTGCCTAAAATTTTCTGCGCGATTAGTGCGCGCTGTATAATAATACAGTAAATTATATTAATCACTGCACTACTGAAAGTGTTCGCCAAAAAATCGAGTTCAAAGCAGAGACGGGCAGAATTTTTATTTAAATTTCGAACAACGAATAAGAGTTTGAAAAAACTATTCGTCACGTGTCGAATAAAGTTAACTCGGGTTTAACAAAGATTATTCGACGTCGAAGAAAGTCAAAGTGAAAATAGAAGTTTACAAATTTAGTCAACGCTCAAGTTGAAACGCTCGACGATTAAAAAAAAACGAACTCTATTCGTCAAATCATCTGAAGTTAAAGTAAATTTTATTCGATCCGTTATTTAAATAATTTCTTATTGAGTTAACTCCCAGCTCTGGTTCAGAGTTCTACTCTCTGCAAAGCCTCGATATCTAAATTAATTATAATAATAGATACTATCTAAATACCTCTTCTTGAGTTTATCCTCTATTTTTCTAATTCTTAATTATCTCTACGGTCTAATTCGTTGAATCAACGTCGCCCTTACTTATTTCTCTGTATATCGGATTTGAGCAAGACGATGGAACTTTCAGCTCGACTCTCTTGAAATCTATCGAACAAATCTCCTCATCCCCGATTAGTATATTACTGTTCATAGCCTGCACCAAGCATTCGCAAGATTTTAGAGGCACCGATGAGCCGAGCCTCGTGCACTGGCCACGCAAGTTAGCAGGTTAGTTTCCTCGTCTATCGTACCGTATTTTCTACATGTTTTGGGGGAGTAATTCCGCGCACTCGACAGAGACGAAAGAATTCCGTAGACGTCGGCCTACAACGTACGAATTAATATTTCGGGGTACGAGAACCGGCCTGCAACTCGTGGTGGGATCAAGTACCCGCCTAAGATGGAAGGATAATTCCAGAGCTTCGTAGCCCTCGATCTCTAAGATCGTAGATAATACTCCAGTCACCATATCCTTCGTATTCTAAGTGGAACGTAGTCGCATCCTCTGCCGTGTACCTCGGCGAGGCACGAATCGTACGCAGGGGCGCGTCCTGCGACGAATTAACCCGATTTCGATCGGCAAAGGGTGGTGTAAATTCCAGCGACTCGGTGGCGCGATGGGGCAAACAGATCGCGGCTGTTTTCATTGGAAACTGGTTAACCAGTTTTCATTAGCTCGCAGTTAATAACCAAATCTTGCTCCCGATCGTCGGTTATTGACGATCGGGAGTTTAATAGTCGACTTGCCAGCCTCTGTGCACCGAGGATCTTGTATACTTATGTCATATCATGAACGAAATATCACCGTGGAATACCAAAGTTTTCAGAGGGACGATTAGGATAGCTCGATATAACTTATAAGGATTAATTAGGCCTGAATCGGCTTGACGAGCGGGGCGAATTCTTTTCGGGGTGATCGCAAGCCTGACTTCGGAGCGGGGATTTCAGATTACCCTTTATGTTACGAATTGAATTAAGATTCTGTGGTAGAACGATGCTTCGTTAAATATTTAACATTCCGACGCCTGAATTTAATATCTCGGATAGTATCCCGAGCTAGGATAATTACATGTACCCCCTGACTCGCGCCCTCCCTCTATTCAGAATAGAAAAGCAACAAATCCCGCGTTGCACGGATCAACGTGCACGATATAATATATACGTATATATTTATTCGTATGTTTACATGTACACGTAACCTATATACACTACACGAGGAACCAAATATCGCGAGATAATATTCGCGCGTACCTATGCATATGATACGTAAATTATACCTGTAGGAGTAGATTATGAGAGTATCGTCAACGTTGTGCACATCTTTTGTAGATAATTGCGGTGACAAAGTCTCCTGTCCGGTTTCTGGTACGTTGGCGCCCGCCGCGGCGTTTCGCCAACGCCAGTCGCGATTGCGATCAGAGATGAGCAAGATTTTTATCCGAATAGAAATCTCGAATAACGAATAAAAGTTGAAACAAAATTATTCGTCGGGTGTCGAAACAAAATTCTCGTCGAATGAAAACGTTATCTTTATTCGTCGAATAAACTCTAGATCTGAAGTTAAAGTGACTAAAATTCGATCCGTTATTTGAATAATTTTTTATTTAGTTAACTGCCAACTCCGATTGCAACAAACGCGGGAGGAATTCGAGCGAGAATAGCGCAGAGCTGTTGGTTACACGGATTCTGTTATCACGCAAATGCAACTCGATTGGAAGGTAGATGGGCCCAGTCGTTTGACCAAGTAGATGCAGCATGTTTTAAAATTCCGTTGCTCGAGACTTGTTTTACGGAACCAGATTGTATTTTTCTTAAAATAATAATGGAATATCGATTTTACGTGTTGCGAAGGTATTCGTGTTTTCAGGTGTATGTAAGTACAGATCTCGCGATTACTGGGCAGCATATTTTTTAAAAATTAAACGGAATCTGGTAATAAACTGCAGTAAATTGAGAGCCTCGCGAGTTCATTCGTGTTTTCATAGAATTAGTTTTGTTTACTTCGTATCACTTTTGCAGTTCTTTAGCCTGCTGATGGACCTTAGTAGTTAGATCTTTGGAATAATACTTACGGGTGGAAGGGTTCTCGTAGAAGTACACCAGCAAGCTTTACATTTACTGTTATTTTTAAATATCTCTCTTGGATTTGAAGATAGAGAAAGAAACAGGGGCGGATTTGGAGATTTGGCGCCCCTAGACTACAACGTCTATCACCCCTTACGTGAAATTATCATCGAGAATCTTAATTCGAAAGAGTTGAGACAATTTTAAAATTAATTCATTACGACAACTCGCAGATGAGTGATTGCTAATTTGCTAGGTGAAAGAACACTGAATTGTTTCTAAAGTTCTCTCAAGCCTCTGTCTTTCAGCCTTTTCCAATTTCTTTCGCCCAAAATTTGCCACCTTACGCTGCAGCCTACTTACAATTAGCCTATATACAAATCCGCCCCTGGAAAGAAATATAATTTTTTCAAGTACCTCTGTAGAAAAATGAAGTTTTTAACCCTCGGTTGTCACACCTACTTTTTCGAACGTCGTTGTCACACTGGGTCAATTTTCCATCAGTTGTTATTTAAAAACTATTTGTTAAATTAAGTCTAAAAAATTCTGAAATAATGTTTGAACATTGTAGAATATATACCCATCGTTGAAAGTTGACAATTAAAGTGTCATCATGCATAAAAAAAAATTTGAAGCAATAAGAGTTTCGACAAAAAGGTTTTTTGCTTAAGAAAACGCAGGGTCAATTTGACCCAGTGTGACAACCGAGGGTTAAGCAACGAAAAAATTTAGCCAAGCGTAAGTAACCCGTCGAAGATGAATTTAAAAAAACAAACTGTAAATTCGATCGAACCGTTTCCTTTACTTCGGTAAAATTTTACTTAACTTCTACTTAATTTCACTTTATTCGCAAAAATTTCGTTGGACCAATTCCGAGCAACAACCATTATTACCGTATATTACTATATATTACACTTCTTTTAATACCAACAGAACTGTAATTATCGCGCCTCTGCCAGCGATCCATCTATCTTCGAATTACCGTACCCAGAAACTTTTGATTGTACGAAGAAATTTCACCCCACATATGCAATCAATTAGCTAACTTAAACGTAGTTCACCGATTGTAATATCGTGCCGCAGATGAGAAGAACGGAGGGCTGTAACTATACTTTTACGACGACGAGAAGTTAATTGTTTATAGTTAGAGGCATAGTTAGGTAGAGATCCAATGTGATATATACATCCAGAAAGAAGAAAATGGTAACTTTGTCTAAAAGTTTTACAATACCTAGGGGAAGATACGATCCTATCGCAAGATTGCTGTAAACTTCGGCGAACGTTGGTATCGTAATTAGGGGATACAATAGGGGTAGGAGCAAGAGGTTCGAATAACGGTGGCGGGTTCGCTCGTTGCAGCGGCTAAAATCGTCGCGCAACGCGATTAATTGTATTTTCGTTAACGGGGCTTCGCCCGAGTAACATTACGAAGCAGACATTGCAATCCCTGTACTCGTATTACTTTTAACAATAGCTGACATAGGGAACAGGACGATCACGAATGCTGCGTGCCCACTGTGGAAATAGCGATCGAGACTATTTTTTAATTGTGTCGTTTTTAAAGGAAACCAATGAGACAATCCGTGCATTGTCGTTTCGTATGGAAAACGAAGTCCCCTATCGGGTTAGCGAGCACGAAATACAAGAGAGAGAGAGAGAGAGAGAGAGAGAGAGAGAGAAAGGGAGGATGAAAACGAAGAAACAAGAATGGTAAAAACGGCGTACCGCGGGACCACCATGGCAGTTCGTTTTTTCGTTGACGTTTATATTTGCGTAACGATCTCGTACGTCTTCCAATCACCCCACACACTGTTTTGTGTGCCTCCCGTAACCCGTGGGATCTCCTGTCTTCTTAAAAAGGGTTGTGTACACTAAATAAAGGAAGATCTTACGATATGTCGACGATTTATTATTGCTTGTTAATTATTAGTTTCTTAATAGGTACCGTAAACTGGGGTGACTTTGCCCGCCGGGGTGACATTGCCCACTTTTTTACTCTGACTGAAAAATTACCATATGACTGAATTCGCTAATTTTCTTTTTTCGTTAGACCTCGGAGAAATTATTCCTATCGATTACAAAACACGATATGTTCTAATTACTTTACAATAAAACAAAATAAAGTCTTTCCGAAAAGTGGGCAATGTCACCCCGGACGGGCAAATTCACCCCAGTTTACTGAATTATTTTTAGGCGTTTTATTAGAAAACATTGAATGAAGTACTTATTACAAATCATTTATTGGTCCATAAAGTGCACAAAAAAATTTATTTAGTATAATTCTTCTAGTCAATTATTTGTGACGATTTCTCCCTTAAGAATTTTCACATCGATGGATCTGAAAGTTAAAATGATTTTTTTCGCCTGCATAAATAAAAAGCGTTCGAGAAGGATTTAAAAATTCAAAATTTGAAAACAAATTCAGTTTTACGGAATTTTTTTCGAAAACCCTTTTTCGCGCGAGAAAAAATAATAAAAAATTCTCCTTGTCTTGATGTACAACTTTTGTTTGATATATTTTTTTATATAATGAATAATTTGGAGGATTTTATATAAAATCGACTTTATGAGCTGTTAAATAATTGTTTACATGTTCAAGGGTCCAGGGACACCGTTTCCCGTTATCCGATCGGGCTCAAACTTTCCACAATTTTTTTTTATTACTTGGAACTATTCTGGGAGGTGCCGCGAAGAAAATTTTGAAAGACACATTTCACCGAGAGTAAATAAGAGCCAACTTAGTGAATACCAGGGGTGTCCTTTTATAATGGCAATTTAATTAAAAATTTAAAACCGAATTGTAAAAACGTACCCTTTTTTAGTATAAACTTAATAAAGATCAGTTTTGAAAAATAAGCGTTTTTTCTCAAAAGCCAGGGGGGCAACTGCCCCTTTTGCCCCCCCCCCCCCTCCTGCGGACGCCCATGGCGAATACTATAAATCAGGGCTGGGAATATTTGAATATTTTACAAGTATTCGAATGCTACGAATAAACTTCGAATATTTCAGTATTTATTACTGATGTATTCGAATAGTATGGTGTGAATTATAAATCAAGTTATTAGCTTAAAAGATTTCACCCTGACAAACTAACGAACTCACAATTGAAACTAAATAAAAGCTTGTAAAAAAATGAACCTAAACAACTTGATTTATAATTCACACCATACTATTCGAATACATCAGTGTTAAATATTCGAATAGCATTCGAATACTTGGTTATTCGAATTATATTCGCCAAATAACTGAGCAAACCGAAGTATTCGAACATTCGAATACCGAAAAATTCGACAAATAGTCGCAGCTCTACTATAAATACGCAGCTCATAATATTATAACCTAAATAGCTAAACAGTGCTTTTTATTTCATATATTTGAAAGACAAAAAGAGAACGCACAAATTTTAAATATTTTCAATATCACAACCTAAATATGATAAATATGAATGAAACATAAAACTATGATCGAGTGCTACAAGGGGGTTATGTGGCCGATAAGGGCGACGAATGCGGAAGCGAGAGAGAGAGAGAACACCCCTAGTAGTGCAACTCGAAACTAACTTGACAACACGTGACAGGTAGAGGTTAAGCAAGCTGTCAATAAATGTTGCGTATATTTGCCTGAACACGAAGTTGAACACCGAATGGCACGTCGTGTACTTGCCTCTGTTTGTTTCAAGCGGCTTGTTTCGCTACAATCCCAGCAAAACAAGGAAGGTCACACGTTTCTGTAAGTGTTTTCGTAAAGAATTACAGTAGCATACGAACCTTCGCATAACAACATTATCGCCCTACTATTTACGTTGACATTGTGCATACGCAGGATCATTTTATCCCCTCCATTCGAGATAAGTATACTTATCGCGTTATCCACATTAGCAGCTGTTAGATACCAACGAAAAAAAAAAAAGTTACGACCAAATGATATGCAAGTTCCGTTTGTTACAGAGGCTATCGGCGGAGTAGATACCCTGCCGTCGTCGTAATTCTTCCGGTGATGTAAGTCGAAAGGACAAGCTTTGTTCTAACGAACTACTCGGAAACTATTTCAAAGTCGCCTGCGAACCAGTGCAAATCGGAGCGACGACTGGCAGTGCGATGGAGTCGCAACCGTTCCGTAATTTAAAGGAATTGTACGATAATGTGAATAACTTAAGATCGTGGCCACCTATTAGAGAATTAAGGGAATCGACGGATTACGTGTATCGCGGCTCGGAGATAAGCGTCCAGAAATTACGGTTGACGAAAGTCGACAGAGACGAGCGGCCTAGAACGTTAGTCTGCCACGATATGAAAGGTGGTTACCTCGAGGACAGGTAAGAGTCGTAGAAGTCGCGACGTTTCGTATATTCGTTTACCGGAGCGATTGTTATTAACGTTACCGCTTGCTTTCCAGATTCATAGAGGGATCGAAGTCTCACGATTCTTATCTCTTTTATCACTGGAGCATTATCGACACGTTCGTCTATTTCAGCCATTATTTTATAACGATACCACCGTTCGGATGGATCAACGCGGCGCACAACCATGGCGTTAAGGTTCTCGGTACTGTAATCACAGAGAGAGAAGGTATTTGGGATACTATACTCGAGTCGCAGGAGGCGGCGAGAAGGTTCGCAGATGCTCTAATTATCGTTGCAAAGTTTTATAAGTTCGAGGGCTGGTTGTTAAATGTTGAGAATGCGATTAAGAGCGAGCACGTTGATAATTTGGTATATTTCATGAAACATCTGACGGAATATATTCATGAAGAGATTAGAGATTCTGAGATTATTTGGTACGACAGCGTGACCAATGAAGGAAAACTGCACTGGCAAAACGAGCTGAACGATAAGAACAAGTAAGCCTCTTATCCACTCGTTTCATGATTTTACATTGTTTTCGAAATCTACGTGGCACTTAGATCCTACGATCTCTTTTGAATATTACAGAGAATTCTTTCTGAATTGCGATGGTATATATTTAAATTACAATTGGACCAAGTCGAAGCTGGAGAACAGTTGCGCACTGGCGAGAAGGCACAATCGAAATGTACGAGATATTTATGCAGGAGTGGACGTTTGGGGAAGAGGTTGTCCTGGCGGTGGTGGTTTCAACTCGGCATATGTAATTAGAATAGCATCGTTTATTCTGTTGAGATGAAATTTGATTCATTATCTAATTATTGTGTGACGAACCGCAGGCTCTGGAAAAGATACGACAACAAAGATTATCCGTTGCTATTTTCGCGCCAGGTTGGACCCACGAATTGTTTGGGCCGAAAACGTTCCAAGAATTGGAGAATTTATTCTGGGCCCAGCTCTTTCCATACATGTACATTCATGTACCTATTTACGAAGGGGAAGTGTTCAAAACATCCTTCTGCCATGGAAATGGTAGCGCTTATTATCGTTGCGGTGAGGTAAAATTCATTTCTTTCTTTTTAACAAATAGAAGTATATGCGTACAAAAAGAATACCAGTCTAACTGAAACATAATACATTTTTCACAGATACAATTGGAGATGCACAACGAAGAAGGCAGAATTATAATCGAAGAAAAATCGTTTTATAACTTAGGCATGCAAAAGCCTCAGATCTCTGTGCCTATTCCACATCTGAAGTTTACGCTCCTTCCTGATATTCCCGAACCGAAGAGCAAGGATGATAGAAATGAATGCGCGAAGACGGCGACAGAATACATTTACGAGACAAAGAAGCACGTAATTCGAATATTCGGGAGCGTGGTAAACATCGAAAGCAAACTGCCCTTAACAGATGTAAACGGCTTTGAATTCTGCGAGCAATTCTCTTTCGAGGGAGGTGGTTGTTTAAGATTAATTACCAATGACTCGAGGCAATATCACAGGTAAATGTCACGTATTTTATGGATAGAAAGCTTCGATTTCAACTAACTACGCTCCACTGTTTTCCAGGCTGTTTCTGGTTCACATCGAATTCCAACAAGACATCCAGGTAACTATAGTCTATCAAGAAACGGAATCGCCTGCACAAAGTGGAGCCAAAGGCGAGCCAATATTGGTACTGGGCAACGATACAGGCTTGAAATACATCGTGCATTACAAATCGGAGAGCCTGAACTCCAGCTGGAAGAAATGGTAAGTGTGTGATTTGTTATTTTACGTATAAATCCAAACTGAAAGCTCATTCCCCCTCTTCGAAGTGTCATAGAAAATTAATATCTAATAAATTAATATTTTAAAATAGTAGGAACATTTGTTTCCACTGTTTTCCTATTTCTGTCTTTCGTCGACAGTTATCCAAAATATTCTGCTTCCGTCGTTTCTGGCAATAACGTTCTATTGCATTACAACTCTGCCCTTTCGAGCAACTAAAGGTCCCGCATTTCCCACAGAAATAGGACACCCAACAAAGTTACAAAAGAAACGCTTTATCCGCAAGACAGGCATTAAAACCTTCCGCCATAAAATTCTCCAAGTTATAGCTTTTTAAAGTAACGTAAGTTCCCTAAATCACTCTAATAATTTCGAATTAAAATCACATCCAGCAATTTTGCTGCTCGTACATAGGCAAGAAGAATCGAGTACTCAGCATTATAAGTACACACAGATCCTCAATTCTCAAGATTAACGTCAAATCTTTGTTTCATTTAAGGAGAGGTTCCGGTCTAAAAGTCGATTTTTTTATTTCATTTTTCGAATGTTCAACCTTTTAGGAATACGTGTTTAAAAGGATTTGCTAAATTCGTAAAATTCTCCAAGGTATAGACATTTGAGTAGCGGCAAATGCATGAGCGACAACCGGCCACTCGGCGCGCTCACGTAAAACTTTAAACGCGTTTTTCTCGACACGGTGGGACCTGTATCTCCAAAAGTTATTAACCGATTCGACTGAAACTTTTTTTATTTTGAAGAATATACTTCTGGCTAGGGGGAACCCCAGAAAAAATTACAAAACTTGAAAATTTATAATTTCCAAAGGCGTTGAAAGGGCGAAAAATATAGGGAAAAGTGATTTCAAACTTCAAGTGTCGTTACTTTCTAAAAAAAAATTCAATTTTTGTAATTTTTCTGCCCCCTTGCCCCTAGCCAGAAGTATATTCTTCAAAATAAAAAAAGTTTTAGTCGAATCGGATAATAACTTTGGGAGATACAGGTCCCACAGATTTAGATGAATTTTTTGACGCCTCGACTTTAACGACTCCCCAGTGCCGTCTGCAATGATTAAGTATAAAACAAAAAATACATTTCCATAATTTAAGGCACCCTTAATACAATGCAACAGGTCCCATTGAATTATATACAGTAGTTTTCCTTTAATTAATTCCTAAAGACCACCTATTTTTTGGACTCTAGACCGGAACCTCCCCTTAACGAAACATTTCCCTCTGCCTGCAGCCTCTATTTAACCAACATGAGGACCGTGAACGAGATCGGCGTGTCCTGCGCAAGGAAGACCGTCTGCTACCTAGGGGAGATCGTCCTGGAGCAGAAACACCGACACGGTGAGTCTGTTTCGCGCGGCTTCGCGCTGTCGTTTGCATTCCGTTGCCCCGGGGCAAGTGTAGGCACGTAGCAGGTGAATTGCGCCACGAGAAAAGTGTGTATCGCGTGGACGAGGGTGTTCTCGGCCGTGTAAAGAGCCGCCTCGTCCAGCAAGCGCGCCCCTCCTTTCCTTTCTTCGGCTGAGAACCGCTTTAGTGAAAGGAACACCGACGTACCTGCCGCGGGAACGCCTATCCGGCATAACTTATTCGCTCGATATTTCACAGGTCGGAGTCGCGATTACCCGATAACAGCACTTCTCATCGGTGAGCCCAGTGTTGTTGGGTGGGATACGTGGAGCCTATGCTTCGCGCTTCGTGCTCGCATTTCACCTGCCCGCCGGGGCCTCGCTACCGTTCGCGCAGGCGTTATTCGCGCGGTGCAAGGGTGCCTGCATTCCGCGGCGCGGATTTGTTTCACGGAGGGACGAAAAATACCTGTCAGCCTCTATGCGAAGGGGAGAGAGAGAGAGAGAGAGGGGGGGGGGGGGGCGGGGGAGGGGACGAACGGTGCCTCGCGAACGAGGTCGCGACACCATAACTCGGATGACTTTTTTTTATTCATTAGTCGCGTTTCGTGCTTGAATAACGCGCAGGATATACGGGGTGTCCCGCTAGGTATTTAGTTGAAAACTGACAGGTTTTCTTGCAGAGCTGGCAGGTCGTCCTTGAATTGAAAAGGCCTGGCGTGGTATGAGTTTGATTTGTTTCTTCTTGGAATGAATTTGTTTTGCCTGTTTCGTGAGGATTTTCACCTGCTTAACTGAAAAATATTTTCTGGGAGAGTCGACCTTGCTTAACTTTGCATGCGAAACCGCCAGCGCCGATTCAAATCCTTTTGTGCTTCTTTTGCACGAAATTGGATACTGATTTTACGCAGGAAACATACTTAATTGGCGATATAGGGTACAAGTGGAGGAAAAAGATCGCGACTGCTTTTTAAACGGGCATCTTAATCGATATACAGTTTTTGCGCTATTGGCGATAGAGTTGCTGTGGTGAAATATTTTAGTGTCACGTACGTGTATCGGTTCATACTTCGATTTCAATTGTAACCAATTGTCTCAAAATTCTGTGTATATAGTTTCTGAATATAGCCATTGACATTAGGGCTGGGACTATTCGAATGATTTAATAGTCGAATATTTTACAAATATTTGAATGATACGAATAAACTTCGAATGTTATTATTCGAATACTATTCGAATATTTAAGTATTCGAATACTACTCGAATATTATTATTCGACTACTATTCGAATATTTAAGTATTCGAATACTACTCGAATATTATTATTCAACTAATATTCGAATATTTAAGTATTCGAATACTACTCGAATATTTCAGTATTCGAATACTACTCAAATATTTCAGTATTCGAATACTACTCGAATATTTCAGTATTCGAATACTACTCGAATATTTCAGTATTCGAATACTACTCGAATATTTCAGTATTCGAATACTACTCGAATATTTCAGTATTCGAATACTACTCGAATATTTAAGTATTCGAATACTACTCGAATATTTCAGTATTCGAATACTACTCGAATATTTCAGTATTCGAATACTACTCGAATATTTCAGTATTTGAATACTACTCGAATATTTCAGTATTCGAATACTACTCGAATATTTCAGTATTCGAATACTACTCGAATATTTCAGTATTCCAATTCTATGGTGTGAATTATAAATCAAGTTATTAGCTTACAAGATTTCACCCTGACAAACTAACGAACTCACAACTGAAACTAAATAAAAGCTGGTAAAAAAATAAACCTAAAGAACTTGATTTATAATTCACACCATACTATTCGAATACTTAAATATTCGAATAGTATTCGAATTATATTCGCCAAATAATTGAGCAACAGAAGTATTCGGATATTCGAATAACGAAAAATTCGACAAATAGTCCCAGCGCTAATTGTCATTCAACCACAGCAAATCTGGCATCATTGCAAACAGCCATACGCGAGTGCATGTGTGTTCTGCGTTTGCAAATATTCGAGGCATGATGCACAGTGAATAGAAGGACGGTAATAAAAAAAAAATAGAAGCAGACTGAGCATCACAAACAGCCTGCATCTTCGTCGAAACCTAGCAAACCTGACATCGAGGCTAAAGAATTCTTATTTTCCATAAGGGTTGGAGATAGGCCCACTTTGTACTTGATCTTTTCGGTTCAAAACAACCTGCCAGACATGCTGGATAAATGCCATTTACAAGGGGACACCCTGTAGTTGGTTTCGGTTCATGGTTTTCAATTGCTTCGCGGATGCAGTCGCGACCGTCGAGTCGTTAGTGAATCAATGATCAGCAGAAACCCCGCGAGTTGGATGATCTGAATGATGTTGGTTTTAATGGCATGTCATCTGCACGTCTCGTTCCTTACTTTCCTATTTCAAGACGTTCCGCGTCGTAATGACTTCATATGGCTTTCTGGTCACTGATGACCCACAGTGACGATCTTATTCTGTACGTACGCTTTTAGCATACAGGAAGTGTCAAAATCTGGGAACACGTAGCTGAGAAAGGAGACCGAAAAGTGCTTCGATATTTTTAAACTTTTGAAAATAACGGGTAATTAGAAGTTGGAAGTTATCAATAAGTTATTAGCCCAGCATCTTCTGCGAGTTATGGTACACTCTTTGCTTAAAAATATTAAGTTTCACTGATATTTTGGCTAGAGTGTCTATTTTTAAATTAAAGCCTAACTTAAAGATCTATCGTGAATGAAAAGAAGATCAAAGTACCTACATTTACAACGATAAGGGAAGGAGGAACGTGAAGTTTCTATTTGTTGATTTAATATTACAAAGACAAGTGTAGAAATGCATTGCAAGCCTCCAAAATAACAGAAAACAGATTAGATAATATGTAGTTGGATTCGTGACAGAAGTCACATCGGGGGAGAAATATACTTTCGGATCACGGTTCCCAGTACTCATCGATAATCCGCGCAACAGGCGAGCAGTTAGATTTAAAATTCACGTCACGTTGTATTACAAATATTGGCAATGCGCGCACGCCCACTTCGAAACGAACGATAGTCGTAAGGAGGACATACCTCTTTGTATTATTTGTGGATATAGGTGTCGATGACACGTGAAATATCTTCAATTACAGAATGTAACGCATACCAAACGTGCCATTTCAATGATAAAGCAGCGATAAATTGCCAACACACTTCCACTCAATTCATAGAATTACATAGATAAAGAAGCTATAATAATTTACGTAAATACTTCATTTTTCATTTTCACTCAAGTTTTCAATTGAGAACGGTGTTGTAGGGATGAAGAATCTCTTCTTGTGATTGGTTGTAACATTTACGGTGCAAAGTGAATGTATGATGAATCATCGCTAATTTTAATAATCTATCGGTTTTTCTTTGAATGAACTTTCACTTTCGACGAGGCAAAGTGAATGCTGTTAAAATAGAATAAAACTATTACATACCTGCTCGTTATTAGTTTTCTCGGGCAATAGCTTTGGAGTGGAGTGTAATATCGAGAGAAATTATATTGAGACTGATAAGGAACACGCATCTTGAAAGAAATTGGGCACTTATCTTCTATCTATGCTTATATAATCGTTGTGTCACTGATTCATCACCGTCCAGCTCAAACTACTGGTCCTAGAAACATGAAATTCGGAGGGTAGATTCCTTTCGCGACGTAGGTGCTCGATAAGAAGGGATTTTTTTAAATTCTAACCCGAAGGGGGTAAAAAGAGGTGAAATATGTTTTCTCGGACTCCTTATTATTTTTTAGGCCCGGTTAGATACAACATGGTTTTTACTTCAAAATGTTACCCGCATAAATGCCTAGAAACCAATTTCAGGATTTTTGCCCCAATCAACCCTTAGGGGGTGGTGAAAACGAGTGAAATGTGTTTTCATGGAGTCGTTAATATCTCCTAAGTCCGAAGCGAAGCGCGGGGGTAGCTTGCTCGTAATTTATAATTTAAAACAATTATACCGTTTACTTTACATTTTCATTTAACTTTTCACGTGATCCCACGGCAAAAAATAGTGCCCAGCAGTATAACGCGCTAAAATTCTCAATTTCCCTTAACTTCCCTGCTAGGGTGGTCCTTATTTTTCAATTTTAAAGTTTGTATTGTCCAACCCTTTTAAAATCTTCTATTCGACAAAAAAAATATCTTCGTGTTTTTTACTCGTATATTTTGATACACAAAAATCGCTCAAGGACTTCATATTTCACATGCACCACAATGTTTGACAACTGCGACTTTCCATAATTATCACTTGTCAATTTTAATGAAACGGGGCCCATATTTATATGTCAGAATCCGAAAGCATGATTTTATCTATGCGTTTAACAACCTGAATAGAATGTACGTCAGACTTTGCGTCTGCATCTGATTCGAGAGCTGCTAATAAGGGAAATTTAAATGTGCATATAAAGCCTCATGCCACAACAAAATACAATAGGTACACACTCGTTATAAACCCGTCTATGCGATGTGTGTCCGAATTTGAATTTTCTACTCTCACTTAAAAGTTAATAAAATTATTCTGTCCTTATAGCAAAAATTTCTATCAATTTATACCAAAATAGTAATATTTTATTGTCATTGAGCGACCTATAATCCTCAATATATTTTAACAAAATTTTACACAAAATTCATTTAAACTATTTGGAAGCTTCTAAGAGGGTCAGAAGAAATTTTTAAAAACTAATTTTTCACCATACGTATAAAAACCACACTATTCCCTCCTCACCTCCATCATGCCAAACAATCAACCTTACTCCCCCACTACATCTACTAAAAAATACCTTCCACCCAAAGTTGCGGTCACTTAATAAGGAACGCACCGATACAATGGAGTAGCCTAAAACGCGTATGTAACTGCGAGCGATAATAATCGACCGTTTCACTGGCCGCAGCGATGAAGTCAGTCGCAGCAATTTTCGCCCGTGCGAGAGTCACTAATGGCCCCATTCGTTACGGCCAGCATCCGCGAAACAAACAGTCGAGGGCCGGTCGTTTGTTTTGGCAGTGACATCGCGAGCGAGTAAGCCAAATTACGTTCACCCCTCCGCGGTGTCGCAACAAACGACCATTCGTAACCGGAGAATGCGACCGGTTCATTGATATTCCTGCGGTTCTATCGGGCCGAGAATTTTTCTGCGGTTCTCTACCTGCCGTTACACTTTGCGTTACAGGACTTCATTCTTTCGGCCTGTCCTTGTTACGCCAAGTGTACAGACCACCGTCGCGTATCTTGGCCGACTTTGATTTGCATGTAACCTTTTCGATCGCATTGTTCCGCGACGCTTTTCGCCTTGCACGCGGGCATCGCGATCCACGCCACTCTCGCGCCCCGAGCACGTTCGCACGGTTTCGGTGCTAAACCGCTAACACCTCGCGGTCCCGGCCCGTTTCTGACGTCTCGTGCCAGCGGGTCCACGCGCAATTCAGCCATTCCCACTTGAGCTTACGTGTTTCTCTATGGGATAAGTTGAGGACAGTCGGCTCGCATAATATAAAATAGATATTAGAACTAAGACTGATGTAATATATTTTAGCAGAGTAAAGCTAATGTGTTCAGGATTTTATGCTGATTGAGAAAAACTGGTCGATGTTTGCTTCAATGACTATTGGAATATCGAAAAAAATCGATGTTTTTATTATTATTAATTCTGAAAGACTCATCCTTCGTGAACATTTGCAAAAAAGCGTCATGTGAGAATTCGAATAATTACGGAAATTACAGCGCTGAACGTATTGGCGTAGGGCACTTAACTTTGAAGCCGGTTTTCTCGAAACACCATTTTCAAAAACGGTGTACATCACAACTCTTGAACCAATGAATATTTTCACTTAAAATTTTAACTGAAGCTGTAGAATTCCTTTCTCTATCGCGTGGAATTTGCGCATCAACGTTGGATGTTTGTAAAACATTTTGTAACTAATTAAAGACGTTTTCTTCCCATAAAAATGTGGGGAAAAAATTGATTCGTTTGTAACTTTTACAATTTTTATTTAAATTCACCCAGCCAAATTTCACACGATAATTATTAGTGGAGAAATTACTCACCCCAAAGCATTTTGCTTTTAGAGGATTGGTTCACCTGGGACTATGTACACCGATTACAGCTGCGAGTTACGCGGGACCATCTTTAAGGGTCAAATAACTTGAATAATTTTCAACATTCTGACAATTTTTTTATTTTACATTACTTGTACAAGCGATTATTTGGTATCTAAACAATCCAACCGACAAGAAACCGTCGATTTTAGTCGTTCAATAGTCCTATACCCCCTTAAGGGGACTAGGCAGTCGAATAATCGATTTTTTCCCATCATTTTTTTGCGCTACTAAAATTAAGTGGCATCTTAATTTTTTTATGAAAATCTCGAATTTTTACGGACCATGTCAGAGGTTTGGGCCGAAATGGCACATGTTTTACACATCCTGTCATTTTTTCCAAGTCGATCTGAACCTCCATTCGTTCGCAATCAGGAAAAAATGAAGAGAAAAAGGCGTTTAAAGTTTCTAGGCAAAGGCGACGCTGTAGGTTGCCGCTTCACGTTTTTAGCTGCCAAATCTACAATTTTCCGAAGTTTACTATAAACCAAGCGGCATTTTATCAAGAAAAGATAGTACTTTCGGAGAATACAATAATAAAATTGATTTCTCGTCTGCCTAGTCTTCTGAAGACAATATTTGCTAAAACTCGGGTTGAAAACTGAAGTCACGACACCTGACCGTCTCTCCTAAAGTGCTACGAGAGATGGCTTTCGTCGTTAGGAGGGATGCTTCGCGTCTTTGGGAGAGATTGCCCCGCATAATCATTCGTCAAAAAAATAACAAATAAGAAAGCAAAATTATTTAGAACTACAGATTTATTGAAATGTTGAACTTCCTACTAAAAGTGAATATATAATATAAAATAAATAAACGAAAATAATAAAAAAAAAAAAAATATTAAAAAATAATCCCTCGCCAAATATTGTAAACTTAACTGATAGAATAAAAGTTTAACAGTTGATTCCTTACGCAAAAATAAATCAAAAGTGTAGGAAAAAAAATTTCAAAGGTTTAGTGTTCAGAATATATTATTATATGATTATGGTATTTAATGCTCGCTATCTTGGCCAAAATAAGATCGATAACGGCCGCTTTATTATTCATAGCCGTAGCTATGAAAATTGCGCGGATTTGCCAGTGACGAAATAAATATTCCCAGCAGTGCAGAATATTCGAGGAGTCCTCGATAGGGAGTTTAAATTACGCGAAACGACGATCAGGTTGTACGATTCGCGGAACGTATAATCATCCGCGGATCGAGGCTCTGTCATGGTCGATAAAGCGAAAGAATGTCGTCTAGTCCTTAAGGTATTGCTGAAACGTTATAACGTCGTTTCGCAAGTATTCCTTCGGCATCGCAACCACGTTTCTTCTGGACGTGCCAGCGACCGTATTTATGAAGGAAGATCGATGACTTCTCCTCTTCCGTCATCGCCGCCGTGTCGGCGCATCCTCCATGGGCGCGTTCCCCGTGTAGGAAGGAACAAAGTGGGTGTTGAACTCCGTTAGAAGTATTTTAAAAAGAAAAATTATCGAGGCCTCCAGTGCCTCTTTCCAGGAATCTTTCTTTCCTTCTGTTATCTTCTCGAGCAGCTCTGCCGTTCGTTGCGTACCGCGCTACTCTAGAACTTCTGCTTCATGGTACGAGCTTGAATGGTAGCTGAAAAATTCGATGACGTGGAAGTATTAACTGGAACATTTCGTAATTTCTACTTTAAGTAGGCCACAATTTGGAGTTTCAATGTTGGATAAATATCGTTAGTGGAGATAATTAGGTTCGGGGTTGAGAGATGGAGTTACTGATTTCGAAGAAGCCCCCTTTGTTTGGCGAATCTTTACAGTTCCTTCGTTAATATGTCGTAATGACGGAGGAATGCCGGTAACCATCAGAGCACTGAGAACTGCGAAATGTGCCAGCCATTAAAGCACTGTAAAATTACACCTGGCAATTGAAATGCTGCACAGAGATGCTTCCAAGATTTCACCGGGATATTATTTGGTCGTTGACCCAACGGAAGTGAAATAGAAATACGTGAGGCGTTGAACCTCCGCGGAAGAATTATGTCATGTCTTTGTATTGAGAAATCAATCTAGTGACTTCGATCCACCTGTTTCTTTTTTTTAAGAGCCTCCGTGGAAGTGTTGCTTTCAGGTTCTTATTTTGTAAAAAAAAAACAGAAGTCCTACAAAATAGCTGCAAAATAATATTCTTGATCTCTACATCTGCGATCCTAACATTCCTGAAATCAAAGTTTCCCTCGGTCATTCACTGATTGCAACTTTTTCGAAGTTTATCTTCGTTAGAAACTTATACACCAACGACTTTGCCGTGCAAAAAGCACCACTTCTCGTTGGATCGCTGCAGTTAAACTGCAGTAGACATGTTAGTGCTTACGAGGAGACACGAGAAATGTCACTCACTGATTTTAATGTACCTTTCTAAGTGAAGATAGTGAAGCAAAAAGCATCTTAGACACTGACTAGTTTACGAAATATTTAGCCATAAACTCTAAGTGTGCTATTAGTCAGTGAGTAGCTTAGGGTCCACTTAAATTGAAGAAAGGTCCTTCTGCAATTTCGATTAATTTTTCTACAGAGAATTTTCTATCTTCTCGGTTGTATTACAATCTGATCCTCGCTTTTATCGCTCCAATCGGTAACGCTCTTATTAAGTACTCGACAATCTTAACCGTTTGGGCATTCGCGAAAATTCTGTTCCTAAGTGGTTAAGAGATTCATTGATTCGCAGGGAGCAAGTGTTGCAATTACTAGTTTAGAATTCCTCCGGGGATGACTAGGTGTTGCTAGGCGAGCGTTTGAAATTCTTTTGACGGTGTCGCTAATTACGTGGCTCGTGTTTCTCGCATCAGAATATTCGCGGAGGGCAGCAGTGGTAGGCGGCGACGTGAAAACACAAGTGTGCCTTTTTCGGTATCTTTTTTCTCTTTATTTTTCACTCGCCCAGCACGCATTTGATGCAGTAGTCGTGCAGGAATGCAACATGCAGATGTTGCATCCGTGCGTACAGCGTGACCTCGATTATCGCAGAAAAGGGAGTTGAAAAGTTGAAACCTCCTTGGCATACCTATAATTTCGAAATGCGGGCCTCAAGTGCCCAATCCCTGCAGGAAATTTCCTTCGGCTAGCTTTACAATACAATCACTATGCAAAAACAGAAACAGAAAATCCACCAAGTCATAATTAAAATTCAAAACATTCCCACCATTCAAAAACACCGAAATTTAGTATCAAGAAACATTCATCTGCAAACTTCCAACGAGAGATGGACAAATTTTTACTCGAATAAAATTTCGAATAACGAATAAAAGTTGAGAAAAATTATTCGCCTGAAATAAGTTAAAGTTAAAATTGAAATATTTATTCGACGCTAAATTTAAAACGCTCGACGAATAAAGGAATGAACTTTATTCGTCGAATAATCTAAAGTTAAAGTAACTTCAATTTGATCCGCTATTTAAATAATTTTTTATTTAATTAACGCTCCACTCTGCTCCCAATAATGACGATTACAATAACGCGCCGTAACGATGCAATTCCCTCGCCGCTGGAATGCCGAGAATCTCTGCCCTTCGAGGACGAATCATTAGCCTCCAACGTTCGGCACTCACTTCCGTCTTTCGTCGAGGGTTCTCGCGCGTGCAAAGCAATCGGGGGGGATCGATGCGCGCGTAATGGGGAACGGGCTATCCGATCGTTACTCTATTATTCCGCGGCGGTGCTGTTTCCATAGAATCTTCGGCACTTCATGCCGGCCGCGGCTCGGCGTAGGTAACGAGAGAGGCGCGTTCATATTTACAAGATGAGATCAGACTGTTTTCCTGCTCGGCCAAGGCGACGCGGTCATCCGTTTTACGATACGACGCGCCGAGTAGATGAGAGGAACCAGCCGGCGGCTCCCGCCCCGGCCAAGGGAGCATTTTCAACGGGACCGCAGCCTATCCTCGTCCTCCCTTCGTCGCGATTTTGCATTCCGCGGTGTGCGTTCCCAGCGAACAAACGCGGCGGTCGTGTCGCGAGAATGAAACGCGCCTGGTCACCCAGCGATCATCGCCGATTCGATTCTATATCTGCGAGCCCATAGAGCTAGGGTACCTGGCTCTACGAAGAGTCCAATTGCCTTCGTGGCTTTGCTATCTTCGAAGCAGGAGTGCCTGTAGACTAAACTGCTTCCTAGGATGGCAGAGTGCGTCGAGTCGAATAACATCTGTAAAATTCATTTTACCGGTTATCGGTACGCTGGTTATTCGGAATTCCAATTACAGGGAAAGTAATGGGGGAGCAGGAATGGGCGGACCGGAGCGTTGAGTTGTTTAAAACTCCTGGATGGCGGATAATTTGACCGCCGTTTCGATGCAGGATCACGTTTGTCGCATAACTTTATTCTTACACATCTCAGAATAAGATTTATTTGTATTAGATTTATACTCATCCCTAGTAGCACAAAATATTGGTTAAATATTTTTTCGAAATATTAAAAAAATATTTTTTTAGCCGCACTTTTTAATGTGAAAGAAATGTTGATTCCAAATATTATATACACATACTGAAAATGTGAAATAAAGGTTTAGAAAATAAAATATTCGGAAAAAAATGTTTCCTTTCTACCATTCAATAAATATTTACTTTATATTTGAAAAATAATGTTTTTTTCATAATATAAAATGAATATTTCCCGAACATTCGGAAAAAATGTTTCGTTTCGAACGGTAAATAAATATTTACTTTATATTTGAAAAAAGAATATTTTGTTCATAATATAAAATGAATATTTCCAGCATATTTGGAAAATATATTTGCTTCTTAATCTAGAATAAATATTGTACGTATGTTTAAATCCCCACAAAATTACCTTTTTTAAAAAAGGTACAAAAAAGAGCGCCAAGTATATAATTCCATCATAAAGAATTCCATTTAAAAACATTGTCGTAAATTAATATAAATTTCTTAATATGCTATATTTAACTTTACAAAAGTAATGAGATACAACAATTGCGCCAATTATCACAATGGCTATTTATACAAAGAAAAAAATGTACTCAATAATATTAAGTCGACATATTTTTATACAAAACAATATTTTAATACGAATAAATATTTTATTCAAAATACTTGGCGCTGCTCTCCGAAAAAATGTTAATTGTCTTGGTTAATAAATAAAACAAAACAAGACACCACAGAGACAAGAAAGAAAGTAAAAGATTTTAATGCAATATATGCATATTTATTCAGTTTAGCAACACCAATTCAGAGAGCAGCGCCAAGTATTTTGAATAAAATATTTATTCGTATTAAAAATTGTTTTGTATAAAAATATGTCGGCTTAATATTATTGAGTACATTTTTTTCTTTGTATAAATAGCCATTGTGATAATTGGCGCAATTGTTGTATCTCATTACTTTTGTAAAGTTAAATATAGCATATTAAGAAATTTATATTAATTTACGACAATGTTTTTAAATGGAATTCTTTATGATGGAATTATATACTTGGCGCTCTTTTTTGTACCTTTTTTAAAAAAGGTAATTTTGTGGGGATTTCACACATTTTGTAGTGTTTATTGATGACTGGATAACTCAAATTTTGTCGATTTACCTTATTTGACAACTTTCCAGAAACTTGTGAGAAATAAGATGTTTTTCTGTCTGTCTAACCTTCTCTGGACAACCTCCAAGCCTGTGCATCTCCTTCATTTCTATCCAAGCTTGTGCGTCCCCTTCATTTCTATCCAAGCCTGGACGTCCCCTTCATTTTTATTCGAGCCTGTGTAAAAATTGTTTGCTGGTATAAAAACAATATATTAATTTGTAGAAACTTGTGCGAAAGAAGATGCTTCTCTGTAGAACCTTCTTCAGACAACTCCCAAGTCTGCGACTCTACATACGAAATCGATTAAAAAATTTTGACGACTTACCTTGTTAATTAAGACAATAATTCAGTCTCCTATTTGGTGTAAAAACTCGTGACATCTCAAAATTTCGTACAACTTACTCCATTTGACATTTAGCACTTGGTTGGTTATAGTATATCTCTGTCTAGCTGTCACAACACAAAATATTTGGTTACACGATTGGCCGAACCCACATCCAATGAACGACGTGCCTGAGAGACATTTCCTCACCCCCTCTTGCCTAGAAGTATAGGACGATGACGATGAAGATCTTAATTTTACGAACATGAAAATCGGCAAATTGCCACTTTACAACGAAATATCTCAGCTCATAAGACACGTAGGAACAAAACGAAGACACTTTTCTTATGTAAATCATACCCAGGCTATCCATTAAGACCATTCAAAATCGAATCGGATCAGCCGTTATTGAGATTCGGAAATCTCAGGGTTCAGAATAGCGAGTCGTGGCGTAATAGAGACACGGCAGTGCTCGCGCTGCGCATATATATATATATATATATACTTGGCGCGAGACACTACCGTGTCTCTTGATATCAAAAAGATATCGAACCTTTTTTTAATGTTGGATGTATGTGCATTCAATATTTTGTGCTACTAGGGATTTATGTTAGTTTTTATTACTACCTTGCTGTGATCTAAGATCAGAGATGGGCAAAGTTTTTATTGAAATAAAATTTCGAATAACGAATAATAGTTAAGAAATTTATTTGTCACGTGTCGAATAAATTTAGCTTTTTTTAACTTTTATTCGTTACTCGAAATTTTATTTAAATAAATATTTGCCCCTCTGTGGTATCGCCTAATAACGGTCGAAAATTATTTGGCGTTGAATAAAGTTAAAGTTAAAGTTGAAAATTTTAAACGGTGCGGAGGTTGAAACGCACGAATAAAAAAATTAACTTTCATCATCGAATAGATTCTTGTCGAATAAGAAAATTAACTTTATTCGTTAAATAATCTAAAGTTAAAGTAACTTTTATTTGATCCGCTATTTAAATAACTTTTTATTTAGTTAATGCCCAACTCTGTCTAATAATAAGATTCATAATTTCGTTGGGAAGTGATACTGACAATGAGGAATATTTAATTTAATATGCAACGGTGGGTCGAACGAAAGAGCTCCGCGTTGCATTTTCATCCTTAATTTGGAATATTAAATTGTAACGTGGAAATGGAGTGGATTTCTTTTTTTGTAATAACGACTTCAATAAAATATATACTTCTACTCTACAATTCTCGTTTACCTTCCCACAAAAGCTTAATTATTGTCCCTTCGATTTCGAAAGGCTCGCTCCTTTCGAGGCATCGCTTTCGTTTCTATAAACATTTGAGACACGATCCATTGTTCAATTAATATGCGACAGATTTCACCGTTCCCTTTACTTTCGGATCGGCGGGTGCGCGGTTGCAAATTAATTTGCCGATGCTTTAAATGGCGCTCGCGAAAACTCTGTCCCCGGATATTTCTTGCCAACGCAAATCACGTCGGCGTAAAGGAACGCGTTAATTGCGTTCAATAGAAAGTCACGACTAATCAAGAACTTCCACTGTCTTCACTTCGAAATAAGTGACAGGCGTCGTTTGTTGTTGCTTTTGAATAATTCGAACGATTATCGCGATCAAGGAATCGTACACATTTTGGCGAGATTAGAAACATGAGTTTTTCTTTCTTTAATGAACGCTTGTACCGCGTTTGCTACTTCTACGTAGAATTTATGCATATATGTGTATGGTAAAAATTCGAGGACTGATGAATTTTAAAATTTATCCGTAAATCCTAGCGTTTACCGTTGTAGAGCGCTAGAAGTCCGAAATATCATAAAATATTTGAACTTCGGGCTTGGGTCTTAGATCGGCGCCTCGTCTTTTGACATCTCTCGTCTTAGGTTAACAATGTTCTCTGAGACATTTCGATCTTTTACCGCTCCGCAGCGGTAAATGCTAAGATTTGCCGATAAATTCTAAGATTCGCCGATAAATTCTATGATCCGCCGGTCTTCGGACTTTTACACTCACGTATACACATATTTCAGTTACGATCTCTCAAGTGAAATGGTCTTTGGAAGAATCGATCCTACCGTGAATTCGTAATAGAACGTTCTCTGAAGAGTGCGCGTAAAAAGGTGCCGTTCCGAAATCTACAATTCAAAATTCTTCATGTAAATTCGGCGCGCGGAATTTCTTTCACAATGCCTCGCACTTGGCAGCTCCCGTTCCATGGGCGATAAATTTCGGTTTAATAACGCGTGCAGAGTAACCAGGCGGAATTATTTCTCGTCACGTACGATTTGTGCAACTGCACGGATAATTTCCAACTGTTCTTCCTAAGGAATAATGAACTTCAGTGGCGTTGCATCCTGCCTGTAAAATGAATAAATCACCTAAGTAGTATATATCTCTTGCGTCGATCATCCTGATGTTTTGTAAAACGGTTATTGAAACTAATATAGACATTAGTTATTTTATCAAAACAAATCTATATGTTCAGAATAATATGCTGATTCAGAAAAACTGGTCGATATTTGCTTTAAGACGATATTTATTGTAAATCGGGTTGAAAACTGAAGTCACGACATCTGACCAACTCTCCCGAGGTGCCGGGAGAAACGGTTTTCGTCGTTGGCAGAGACCACTCACGTAATTATTCATGGAAAATTAATCAAGGATAAAGCAAAATTATTTATGAGTAAATACAACTACAGATTCATTGATATTCAATTTGTTTACGTTAAACAAGTAAAGGACACATGAAACAAAAAGTGAACTAAGGTAGATGTCCCCATTACGGACCGCGTCCCCATTAGTGACCAAATTATTCATTTATATTTTTTATTGCAACACAGAAAGCAAAATATCGACCAGAATTCATTTATAGTTTCATGCGTTATTTATGTTGCCGTACATTCATCTTTAAGTAAATTCACATGTAAATTAGGACTTGGTCATTGACATGAAAGTTGACAGATTCTAATAACGCGAGGTTGTACTACAGATATCATTAAACTCGCAAATTTTACAATAAAAATTCATGGGTCCATGCAGCCACTTACTCGAATTAACTAGGAATATATACAGAATTATAAAATAAAAAGAAAATATTCATTTTCTTTCATTATAGCAGAGAAGCGATAGATGGTACAAGTTGGTCAATAAAGGGGACATCAGGTTCAATATAATTTTCACCATAATTTTTGTGTAAATAGTCAAATATCACTCTAAAACTAATTTGATTAAGAAACTAGAGACTTCAAAAAATACAAGGATCCATACTTTACTCAAACATTCTCGTATATTAGTGAAAAAATTACTATTTCGAACCAATAACACTCTTAAACGGTTGCTAATGGGGACATTTATCTTACCTACTGGCAATTGACAAGGCAAATGAATACAAAAGTGAATAAATAAACTAGACGAAAATAATAATAAAAAATAAACAAAACTAATAAAAAAATCGTAACTCGACCATCCCTCCTTTCTGCAGCCAGAGATGGTCTTCTCGTTAGCTTTGAGAGGAAGAGTTAATATGGCCAAATACTTTAGCTGCATTGCCCCTCGATGCCTCTACTATCTTATTATCCAAAATATTAAACGAAAATGAACTTAGAAGTATATTTTAAATAAGATTCTGTCCAACCGCTGTTTGACAAAAGAGGTTAAATCTCCCCCAATTTACATTTCATAGCTTATAAATCCAGAGAAACACAGAAGGAAGGGAAATTACGCTATTCGTTCAACTGTTTGGCTTCTAAAGAAGAAATCGGTCTGCACTTTAACGCATTTTTACATACAGAGTCTGAAATATAGCGACTCGACTAACTCTCCGACCCGACCGCGTCTCCCGGATTTACCCTAAATAAATTAACGAAGACACTGGAACAGATTATCAATTAATCACACATCTTGATATACTTAGGTTAAGTTGGAAAACAGTCCCTGACTGAACCTCGCCTTTCCTTTTCTCGTTGTTTACTTTCTCTTCGTTCTCTTCTGCTTGTGCTGTGCAATAAAGACGTTTAATAACGATATACTTGAACGTTGACTGGAGGAAAAGGGCCTTTCACAGGCAAAGGGAATCGTTAAAGGAGCACAGGTATCTGCAACTAGAGCGTTGTGATAGTAATCTCTTACTTGCGCGAGTGATTTCTCAATTAATCTCGTATTTCTACGAAAGGATACGAGTCTTGTGAATTTTCGTATAGGTACTTATCAATGTTATTCCTCGGAATAGGTTTCAGACCGTGTCGTTAGCGGAACGATGAGTATTTAGTGCAAATATCTGTTTAATAGAGGGAAAATTGAACTGATACAGCAGTAAGCAATCAGATAAATTTATTTTCATATTATCATTATTCATATTCATGTATCACATATAATTACCACGTATGCACCTGTGTACATACGCGTTTCTTCTTTACGAAGTAATCTTCTTTAAGAAGAAATTCTTGATGAAATAATTGACAAGTACCTACTTTATTTTTCTGGGGCCATCTCTTCTCAAATAGTATGTAATCATTAATTATAAGATCGTTGAGACAGCACTGTTTTTAAACACACGCATACAGTGTCTCATCCGTGGCACAGCATCCACAGTCGCGATATCGTGCGACTGATTTCCAAGGAAAACTTTCCCCTTTTCGCACGAACAATGTAACCTTGTGCAAACCTCGTTAAAACGAGCTGGCGCATATTTTGCATACCCCATTTTACACAGTACATGCCACTTTGCGCAGGTTTCGAAACTCCTTTCGAGGCCCACGATTCACTCGTGGAGCGCAAATTCTCTTCGGGACATTTCGCATAAATACCCACTTCCTGGGGAATGCGCAAGGAAATTCGTAACGAGCGGATAGCGTATAATTAGCAGCCGATACTGGCGCGCGAGTGATACTTCCTTTTCCAACGTTCCTCGGTACGCTCTTTTTCTCCGTTACGTAAAAATTGTGCAACGAATTCGCGCGAGCTATTTTAACTAACTTTGACTGTTCCATATTAATTGTTTTTCAATGCGCAAACAGCGTTGCAGAAATACTTCATCGCCACAGAAGTTGAAACTTCTTTTTATTCCAACCAATTTGATTAGTTTTACCGCGAGCTTGAGATCGTAGAATCTCGTTGGTAGAGTGCGTGAGATCGAAAGACTACTAATCGAAGAAACTTTTCTGCGCGCCACTTTTTCAAACCGCGAATCATTATAAATTGTAATCGAAAATTACAAGCGTGGTGATTAGTGCTTGGTTTACGCTAGCTTCTTGATTTCTCGATAATAATAATCTCTAGACAGAAATTTTGCTACTTCTGCCACTTGTGAAAGGAGTAAAGTGAACCATGAAATGAAAGAAGTAGTATCTCTCGGGCGACCTCCGATTTACTGGCGGTATAAAAATCAGTCGTTTCTTAAAATACTCGAAATGTAAGAAGATATTTGATTTGGGCGAATGTAACATGACAGTCTCATTAGCAGACATTTTCAGTCATCTTAATTTTCTATCTTAATCGAACCACATTTTACTAAACCCGTCTTACTAAAGCTTTTCAAATGGATTAATCCAACTATCGTGTGTTTATGCAAGTATGATTAGCAAGTATAACTATTGGATTAAAATAGTTATTTAACGTTCCCTCTGTTTCGCCAAAATGCATAGTGACTTTTAGAGCTTCCCATATTATTTTCTGTCCCATATTATTTTCATACCACTGGCGATAAAATATTCAATTGTTTTTATGAAAGTTCAAACTTTAACGAAACGTGTAGAAAAATTCAGAGAAGACAACGAGATCCATCCAGTATTTAATATTGCAATGTATTTAGTGGCTGTTTAACGTACGAAACACCCTGTAGCTTTAACAGTATCCGATACCCCACCGAGCGGTAAAATCGTTTAAATAGATTATCCTCGGTGTGTTTTATCCAATGTAAATGTGTAGTTCGAAAAGGAGGTTAGAGTTATTCGTGCATGACCGTGCTTACTAAAATCGGGCTGGCTGAAAAGCTTCTAATGGTCTTAGACGGTCTGTAGAAAGGCTGTAACCGTTAACGGTGGATCGAGGTAAATCAGTGACCCGGGAAAATGTGGGCAGCGAGCCGCTGTTATCCTGCACGTATGATTCTGGAGCAGGCGGGCTTCATTTGCGGGCAATCGCGTCTCGACGAGTTAACTTTCAGCGGCTGTTAGCAGCGAAACGGCGCAAGTCTCGAAACGAGCCAGTAGATACGGAATATTTTAGTCTCTGTGAGTTGGATCCGTTAGAAGGCTCGAAAAACTGAGACTCGTTGGTCAGCAAAGCTTCGCGGGATTTAACGCGAGGAAGGAATAAATTAGCTACGTAGGGTGTGGTCGAATTGAGTCGTTGGACGGAGGTCGACGTATCTTCTGATTCTGAATTGAGACAGGAAATTGTACAGTTCGAAAAAACTATCAGATAGAGTATTGTTACGTTTGAATGTAGGAAATGTATATTTATCTTTGGAACGGGTAGTTTTACCAGGATGATATTAAAGAACCGCGAGAAATTTTTAAATAGTATTGTGGAGTATAACACTGATTAAGAAATGTCTGGATTTTATCGAATATAATTTTAAGTGCCTTCGACGTTAGTCAGCGTGAAGAGTCAAGCGTCGTTTTATTAAAAGGTTCTTGGGCGTAAACTAAATAAAAAATTATTTAAATTAAGGATGATATAAAAGTTACTTTAACTTGAGTTTATTTGACGAATAAAGATAACTTTTTTACTCGTCGAGCGTTCTAATTTCAGCGTCGAATAAATTTTTCAATTTTCTTATTTTTCAGCTGACCCTGGTCAACTTTATTCGACACATTACAAATAATCTTTTTAACTTTTATTCTTTATTCGAAATTTTATTTAAATTACAGTTTTGAAAGCACTGTAAGTGCCACCAATAAAATTCTGTACTATTGCATCGTAGAAAATTTCCCTGTAAAAAATTATGTGTCTTAATTTTGACACTTACAGTGTTTTCTGTAAGGATTCTTCATTTACGAAATGACGACATTGCGATTGCACATTTCCTATCGGGGCTTACATTGTAATGGCCACCTACGCGTTTCAGGAATGTGTTTCATCTTCGATTTAATTGAACCGTTCCATTGCAAAAGATGCATTCGCATTCTTACTTGTGCCTACGTCCGCGGTAAGTGGATTTAAATCCGTGTCGCAGGTATTTTCACTCTGGGGAACAACGATGTTCTGCAACAGGGCCCTCCGTTGCGCATCCTGTTGCAACCAGATAGCCATTTGCAAGCCAAGATGCGTGGACGAGGCGTTTGTTACAAGTAACGCGCAATCTGGTTGCACCTGTTGCTTTCTGTGAGGTTCAGTGACTCGGACTTGAAATCAGTGATGGGCGGCTAGAAGCATCGAATTATACTTAATTCTGTTTTTACACGATGTATACGAAAACCTCGGAGTATCGTAGGCCGCAATCATATAAACGAATTGTCAAACACCGAGCTGAATTCTTTCTGACTGCGTTACTAAATCGGAATGGAAGACGACCAGTCGCTACACGCGTTCAAATAAGCCGTAAAAAGTAGGGGTCGAATGAAACTGTTGAAATTTTCATTGAATTATGAATTAACTGTATATTTTATGACTATTATCTTTTCTATTCAGAGAAAACTTTTAGAAAGTTCAGCGTATTAACTAAAACTTTTATTCCATACATTTTTGTGTAATTAAGAAACTTTTAAAACTGCGATTGTGATAAGCAGATTTTCTGAAAATGTTGTGGGGTAGATAAGTAGATCTGAAGTTGAAACCTTAAACCGTTCGATGAAAATAGTTATATAAAAATCACATTGTGCTTTCTTTTCTATACTTATCCTGCTTCCAATTCCTTCAATAATACTAATTAAACAAATATTCCTAGCTTTTATATTTTACTCTGTTCAAAAGTCCGGAACTTTTGTTAATCGAACATAAAAGAACTGTTAAGACTGAACTCTTACAACAGAAATGATTTAAAATTAAAAGTTCGATAAATAACTTAAATTTATTACAGTTAACAGTTTCATGTGATCCCTGGTAAAAAGGAAATAAATCATTCATCTGAGACTTTCTGTTATTTCAGAGCAACTTGCTACAAAAAATAGTAGGAATACTTTTTCTTACGATTAAAATTAAGTGAAGATTTTTGAAGAAGGCAAATTCATCGGACCGTGTTAGATCGAAACAAATCGTGCAAAAAGAGGATTTCATTTTACCTAGACCGTGTTAAATCAAAATCGTTAAAAAGCAGAATTAAGTATACTTCAAGTATAATCGAATATTATTCCGATCTCAGAGATCATAAAAGTTTCAGTGGGTCTTGAGGGTTTCCATAAATCTTCTCTTTCGACTTTTGATAAGTTCGTAATAGGAAAATGGATGCTACGCATAAGTTCTAAATACGTGTGAATGGAATTAGAATTGTTGAAATGCATGTGTGTTTGATAAGGCTGTAACTCCATACGGTTTCGAATCAAGACAGCTAAGTGACTATCGAATCGATGATTTGACTTAACATGAAAGTTCGAGACAGTGTAAAATACACTTCCGAACACAGGATTAATTTCTAGAATCTTTTAACCCCCCTTTTTGACAGAAAAACACTGCTTTTGGTGATTTATTTCCTGGTTAAAGTATCTATGTACACGTTTGATCGTACTTAACATTTCTTATTTCGATCATTAACTCAATACAGGAGAAAATCGATTTGCAGTACGAGTATTTTTAGAAGCCTATATATTAGCCTCCTAATCTCGAATCTCTTAATTACACATTCGATTAGACCTTCATTTTTCGAAAGGAACAAGTGCAGCAGTTTCCTTACATAAAACACAGCCACGTGTGAGTGTTCCTACTTTCGAATTTATGAAAGGATGTGATTTGAAATTGAAAGTATTCTCGACTCATCGATCTTGCACACACATAGTGTGTACTTTCGTGATTATCCTTAATAAATGCAGGAATTTTTGTAAGGGACCTCGTTAGGTATACTATTCCATCAGATTATTATAGAAGACTTACTACTCAATTTACTGGGCCATTAAAACGAGTCAGATGGAAATAAGCGAAGTTTCACGTTTCTATCTGTGATCCGACATCTATACATTCAAATTAGATCTATAATTATTTGAATATTCGAACAATTCGAATATTTTCGAATACGCGTATTCGAAAAATTAGGAATATTCGAATATTCGAAGAATTTTGATTATATTCTTTTTAGTGTAATATTTTATTTAAACAGTAAATATTTACTCTTTGCAACAAATTATTTCTTCTATTTATACGAATAGTTCATCATTATTTATTTGAATAATTTGTTCCATAATGATTATAACATAATTAGAATAATAGTAGTAATAACTGATGGTTCTTTTCGTTTCAAAATTTACAAATTTCCCAACGATTAATAAAGTTCCAAATTTATCGTTTGGAAAACAAATAATTTTAAAGTTTCAATATAAAAAGAATTCGGTACAATCCGAAATTCGAGTACCTACTCCTAATATTCGAATACTCGATCACTCCTAATATTCGAATACTTAGATTATTCAAACATTCGTTAGAGCCCTAATTCAAACACAGGTTTCAGTGGAACGCGTGCTTCTCTGCTTCTTCGATTCTTTTTCCTAAACACACTATTTCATTCTTACAATGAAAATTTCTATAATCAATTTCTTAAGAAGCACACCCAGTGCTTCCCTCCGCAAAGAATTTCATTTGAATCATTCCTTTCTTAAAACCTATTCAAACGTTAATTTAATACCTATCTACAATTAAGAAAACCTTTCGAATTCTCCAAATTCTCTCTTTCCAAATGCATCCATATTCACAAGTTCTTGTACAGAAACATCAGCTAATTTCATACCTATGTATATCAGCTAAAATTTCACCGTAACCTTATGAATAAACATTTGTCCAGAATAATTACATCCTAGGATCGATCATGTAGGATCGATGTTTAATTAGGGTGGTCGTTAATTAATGGCACGCGTTAATGGTTAGGAGAGTATGCTCGAGTATCTCGTCGTAGGCAGCGTCGAGTGAATCATTAACGAATCGAGATAAGCACAGGCGATGTCTCGCGAAATTAAGCACTTAGTCGGAGGTCGCAGGTGTACGCAGCCCATTGACCTGTGCTCAAGAATTTCGAGGTGATTATACTGGCCAAGATTGTTACATCTATGTGATTTACAGTGGTCATGCCGCTTTATCACGAATTATGGGTTACTGACCTCGAGCTGCATACGGGGAACATGTTTTTTTTTATATGTTTTTGGGCAATTTTTTTATTTAAATAAACATTTTCGAGTAACGAATAGAAGATAAATAAATTACTCGCCACGTGTCGAATAAAGGTAAACGGGCTAAACTTTTTTCGACGAATAAAGTTAATTTTTTTATTCGTCGAGCGATTCAACTTCAGCGTCGAATAAATTTTGCAACTTTAGCTTTAATTTGATTTGACGTGAAATAACGGTCATCCCAGAAGTAGCGCGTTGTTTTCGGTATAAGAAGGAAGGAAATAAAAGAAATTCGAAAACTGGTAATATACAAAATTGAAGTAGAGACTAGAAATAACTAGGAGAAATGAAAAATTGGTGATGGACGAAAACTCGAGAATCACAAATCAGCAGCAACATTGTTTCGTGAAAACATTTTTTGTAGAATTCTTTCACTCCTTTCCGCTAACTTCTTTATCCCGTTTTATAAAATTGCTTTCATTTCGTATGGAAAATTCTTCGATCGCATTTTCATCTCCTTCCTTTTGTTTATCACAAACTCCGTTCTGTGAAAAACGGCTTTACTTGTGGGATTGCCTACTATTTTGTGCGCGATTGCTACGCCCTCAGCGTAAAACTAATAGCGGTAGAGGGTGTTGGAGTTGCATAGGAAACGGAATGATGAGACTTCCTGTTTCCTATCGCTATACGTGCAGAGAATTTGCAGCGATAGTCGCGAGTCACTTGCGAGCCTGCGTATTTTATTATGCAGTGGAAAATCGATTGGTATTGTCAATTTTTTAAAAATTTGAACTTGGTCTAACACTTCGACTTTCGCGTATTTACCGATACTTTTTTCTCACTTAAATAAAAGGAGCAATGTCTGCAACTTAAGAAGCATCGTCCGTACTTTCTTCCAATCGCAAAGAATCATTGTTTGCAAAAGGAGAATTGGAAATTTAGTAGCCGATACCTGAAAATCTGAAAAGCTCTGAATAAATAAAATTTTAAAACTACATACCTAAATAAAATTTCTGCTACGGCGAACTAAGTAGTGCCTCGTAATTATACGAATAAATTACTCTTTACAAGCAACAAGCAAAGTATCCCAGCTTCGCGAGAAGCCTTTCGCGCGGTCTGCAGAAATCTCACAAAAGAATCTGACTCCGGTTCACCGGCGAAAAGTATTAATATCAAGCTCCGCGATCGGTGGCGTGTCTCGATAGAAATCGATGCTGTCACTGGCGGTAACGAGTGAATGGCTCGGAGAGTCGGTCGACGAACCCCTTGATTGGGTATTAAAAACATGGACGAACGGAATCCACGCCGACGAAAGTCTGGATCAGGTGAAGAACGGTCGTTAACTTGGAGTCGGCAGGAATCCCGTGTCTCTTTTCCCGTTTGTCTTTCCCGTCCACGCGTGGACTTTCACTTCTCCCATCGATAAATTAGTGAATCATTAACTACCAACGACGAAGCCTCAACACAATCCCCATTATTCATACGAAAGCCAAATTGCCCTGGGATTCTTCGATTCTATTTATTGTTAATCGACGAAAATTTTCTCCTTAACGATTTCAATGGCGCGAAGCTTTGATAAATGGCCCTTTAAATCGGTCAGACCCTTTCAACTAATCGCCTCTGCTGGGAACATTTCCTGCAGAACGTAGAAAGCGAAGTGCTCGGTTCCTTTTCAAAGTAAACATTCTGGGATTCTCGGACAAAGCTTTCGCCGCTTGAAAAGTCCTTCGGCGTGTTTTCACGACGCCAGTCAAAGTGTTAATTGCTCGATCAGTTTCTCGTCCATTCGCTTTTCTGATCGAACGTTCCGTGATCGGAGCACTTCCTCGCTGAACCACGAGTCCGGGGTAATTATTCTGATGGGGTGAAGGCAGATGACTGCGCGTAGTTCTGGCAAATGCATGCATTGCATTCGTTAGGTGCTTTAGATGGGAATCGCTTTTTTATTGTTCCCATGGATAAAGCGTGTGCACAGTGGTGGTGAAAAGAAAGTATATTTATTACCAATTATTACTAAATGTGTTGTTTTAACTTGATAGAAAGAATTTAGGACCTTGCAGCATTATGGGTGCCACTTCATTTCTGACAGTTGTTGAGTTATTTAAAATTAATTTATGTAACAAAGTGTCTACATTGTTCGGCAAACGTTTGCTGCAAATCCGATAACAAATGAGCTTGTCATTGCAGAATGAATAAAAATATAAACACTAATATTAATATTAATATTTTTGTTGTAGAATCATTGTTCGCCAAAGACAGAAATAAATACTTACAACTCCCTAACTACTACTTATGTAGTATGTGAAAATATATAGTTTTCAATTAGTATTCTCTTTGTAATGTTAAGTGAAAGGAATAATTTTATAAACAGTTTTCTTCTAATTTACTCAAATTTGGCAAAGATAAAGCTGCACCCCCCTGGCTGCAAGTTCCTCAATTTTACATCTACCTAAACTAAATAATTGAAATCTTATCACCGCTATCGAATCCAGTTTTACAGACACTCCGCTATTGGAAATCGTCTTTCCTTTTCCTTGTTTCAATGGAAATTTTCTCACCCAGCTCTGGGGCGTTTAATAATACAAATCCTTAAATAGCAACTAAGCAATGGATGGCGTAAATAGACTGTAACTAAATAAAGATTGGCACGATTTTAAACGACGATGGAGGGTAAATAATGCGGGAATTCGAAGTTAATGGTTTCCTTTTTCGTGGAGGAACCTCGCCGAATGAAGGGAACTCGGACGATACAGCGAGGCGTGCTGATTACAGGCTAATCCCTCTCGTTCAGTTCGATAAGGAGCCCATGGACGTTTTGATCCATGGCTCGCGTGAACGAATGCGAAAAATAGATCATTACTGTATCAGGCAAGGCTACCCTGGTTTCCTCTTTCCGCTCGAATGGCGCGAAGCATTTTATCGCGCGTTATCGCGTTCGCAAAGGAAAATAGAGCATCGGTTTGAAACTGGATTTTCCGGTCGATGGTGCGACTCCATTCCTTCTTTATGCGTTTAACGCGAGCAAAATAATTGTACGATTGTTAAAAATATTGATGGGCATGCATCTAGTTCAATGATTTATGCAAAACAGGACAAAACAAACAATATTAGGTCATCCTATAAGTAACGTGATTTTCCTGAGAATTTATGTTTTTCACAATATCACTCCATTCGAGCGTGATTTATGCATTTGGTATAAAGTTCGTGAAGGGATCTCTCGAAAACGAGTCGAAACTTCATAAAAGTAGATCGATTGTTTTATTTATTGCGAACTCGTCGCAAATGATTTGTTGCGCGAGTTTAATAAGGGAAACAATGCAAATTGTTGACGATGGTTTAAGGGATGAGATCTAGAGAGGAAGTCGAAAATATAACTGAAGAATTTTACTAGAAAGAATTAGAATAATTTTATAAACGGGGAGCAGGGAACTTAATAGAAATATGTGAAAAGGTTATAGGCAATGTGGGGAAATGAAATATATATTGTCGATTGCTGGTTAACAGAATATTATTTATTCCTGTCTGATAATGAAAGAGTTCGTATAAGTGTGAACTCTATTTTGCTTATTTTCTAAATCGTAACTATTCTCGTCCCGCGAGAAGAGAACAATATACAAATCGTCGTATATTTGCGTTTTTTTTTTCAATTTTTATGTAATATAATTGGAGTGATATATTAATGAATTTTATGAAGTATGTTGCCACCGTCATAACGGTCGATTGATCTTCGTTATGTAGCACGTCAAGTAGATTTTTAGTCCATAAATGTTTTCGCATTTCTTTCTTCTGTTAGCTATGAGGAATTCAACCCTTGTCGACTGCAGGTCCTTTTTTGCCGCCCGATTGAATAAGAAGGCAGTTGACATGGACGTTAGGTAATGGGACACAAGAAACGATTAGCATAATGCACACGTGCGCGAAGACCATACGTGTCGTTGAGTTCTTCTGGATTTTAGTGCTGGCGAATAACTCTTAAGTGAACTTGTTTCTTCGTAAATGGCCAAGAGATCACGCAAGATCCTGCACGTTTCCTGCACGATGACTTCATGTAACGCGGCTTGCATTCTTTACATTTCCTTATAGTGGCTGGAATCCACCCTTCTTTCAAGATTAATCTTTAAAAGAGATAATAAGTCATTTGTATGGGCAATCTCTTTTTATTATTTTCTCAATTGGCATTCTCATTGAATTCTTTCAGAAAATCGTTCCTTTACGCATATCTATAGTACAGTATCTGAAGAATACTCAGTAAAAGTGATAGGACCAAATTCGTAAGTGTATATATTCTACAATGGTAGAAGCGACTCGATAATCGTGTTATTTTCTTTGTAATTTAACTCACTGTCGTATTAGACTTCGACCATAAATTTTAGGGGTCACAGTTTTTCGTTATTCACATTTTTAGGCGTAAAATTATTCATTTTTTTAGCATGATTACGTTCAAACGTGTACCAAACATCGTCATTTTGCTTTCTTTGATGTAACATATAAGAAGCTTGGTTTTTTTTATTTCAGATAATCCTACATCGAGTTATACTAGCTACGTAAGTTCCTATTCGTATCCTTGAATAACGAATAAATAGAGACCATAATGTTTCTTTTTACTGAAAGTTGTATTGTTTTTTCCTAAATGTCACCTATTCTTTGAGCGATTTGATGAAAATGTCCCCTTAACAGAGGTTCCATTATAAGTAAATACAAATGTCTGCCAAAAGCTTTCACCTAATAAAATGTAATTTATATTTTAAAAACTAAAACTACACACTTTATCCACAAAGTCAAATGCACGCTATACTTACAGTCGACGAATAAAAAAGTTCATTATATGTATACTCATATCACTGGTTTTGCAAATCGTATTCGTATATTGGAAATTTTAACACACAAAAGTATAACAAAATTAAGAAATGCTCCTCGCTTACACCGCTCACTGTTGTTGCGACAGAGAATTGAACAATTTTAATTTTATAACCGTTTCCCACAAAAATTAAAAACATTGCAATAATTTCCGCCAAAAAACTGTCCACTTAAATTCAGCTCGATATTTTTATAGAATTTCTTCAACGAAAACTTGTTCTTAATTGACTCTTAATTAATTCTACTTGTTTCTAAGCTGAAAAGCAGTCGCTTTCAAAATCAGAACTTCTGGTAAGAAATCGGGTATCTTTCGAATCGTTCAACTCGCTCGTTCCAAATCGTACCAGGAAGAAAACAGTTGCAGTTTCTTGATGCCCGAGCGTTTCTTAGATTAGACCTGCATTCGCGGGGACATCGAGGAAGTGGTCGGCACGAATCCTAAGAAAGTCGAAAGCCGGCAGTTTAATCCGCGAGCGAGACCGCGCCACGACGAAAGTAAAAGTGAAGCGAGGTCAATTTACTTTTAAGGTGTACCAGCGTCGGTCCATTACACTTGCCAGCGGATAATATCTGCCTGTAATCAAGGATCGATTTCATTCCTTTCGATCGGCTTCGATACTCGGTGTCGATAACCGACGGTTTCCATTTTCCATTCGAGCAACTGCAAATGGGGCTCGGATCGTTCCCCCTCCAATATAATTACTTACGCCTTTCTGTAGAATCCAGTAAAAAATACGGAAGCCTGTGCATTGTTTAACAAATCGTCTCCTTAAAATCGATATCCATATTTGTAGAATATTCTTTTCGCGGTATCTGCGCGAATCGACCTTCGATCAGAGTGGTTAATTAAACGGCTCATTTTAATACTAGCTATGCCTACTAGTAGTCTGTATACAGGGTGATCTAAAAAAGAGGGTATATCGATTGTATGATAATGATAACATAATATACACAAGTTCCGTAACTTGTTCCTTTAAAACTGTCGGACTTAAGTTCACTGTAATCCCTATATCGTATTTCAATGGGGTTTTTCCTGTTTATAAATTCAATAATATTAATAATATAAAATTAGACACATTCTGAACTCGTTAAAGATTAAACTAAAAGACACCCCGTCGCGAAAGTGGAAGATATTTTTGAAAGTGTAACACGGAATGAACTAAAACTACACTTCTCTAAATTGACTAATTCTTATTGGCCAATTTGAACTATTCTTATAAGAAAATATGAATTATGATTAGCACATACAGTGAGTAAAAAAAGTATTGGCACAGTTTTTAAAATCGCATAACTTTTTTAGAATTGGTCCAAACGACACGAGTTTTTTTTAGAAGGTAGAAGGATTACTTTGCTAAGTGACGTGTTTCGTAGTTTTGAAAAAAATGCAATTTGTCGGAATAGCAAAAAAACATAGAAAGGGCAGTTTTTTCAACTTTTTTTTCTGAGCCTGTAATGAAAATTCAAAAAACCCGTTTGTAAATTTAAGTAAGCTGTATACATGCTGAAAATTTCATCAAAATCGGTTAACGGTGCTCTGAGTTACAAACGTTTAAAGATCGCAGAATAAGGTCGAAAATCGCGAAATTCCCGAAATCAAGCGATTTTCGACCTTATTCTGCGATCTTTAAACGTTTGTAACTCAGAGCACCGTTAACCGATTTTGATGAAATTTTCAGCATGTATACAGCTTACTTAAATTTACAAACGGGTTTTTTGAATTTTCATTACAGGCTCAGAAAAAAAAAGTTGAAAAAACTGCCCTTTCTATGTTTTTTTGCTATTCCGACAAATTGCATTTTTTTCAAAACTACGAAACACGTCACTTGGCAAAGTAATCCTTCTACCTTCTAAAAAAAACTCGTGTCGTTTGGACCAATTCTAAAAAAGTTATGCGATTTTAAAAAGTGTGCCAATACTTTTTTTACTCACTGTATAACATTCGACGTAAGATCTAACAAGTCCACGGGAAATCTACAGAAATATGAAATTATTTAATAGAGAATTGCACGAGGATGCAACATGGAAGGATTAAAATCGCGTGTTCGCGACAGCGGCCCTCAACCTTTCGAATTTCCCCCCCACAACACCTTCCATATAATTAACATTCTGCTGCAACGCGCACGCGATTGAAACGTTGTTGCCGCGAAGATTACGCCAAAGTCGATCCAATTCACGAACGAAAGGGATGATGAAACGCGTGGCCCGCGCCGCGAAGATCCTCCTTTGTCCGGAGCAGGATAATTACTTCACCGTCGTCGCGTTTCGTGTGCTGCCGGCCGGTTATGTAAATGATAATTTTGCAAGCGCGCATAATCGCGGCACGGTGTAACACGTTCGTTCGACGTTTCGTCCCGGGAAATCACGGATTCGTTCCGGTTCCGTTCTGCGTTTCGCCGTTTCCGCGTCCAATCGCGATCGACCGCGGTTCTTCTTACTCGCGCCGCGATTCCTCCACTCCGATCGATTTGCATGTTTTTCGCGAACGATCGTTGTTCGTTGCTCCCAGTTGGATTTCACAGAAAGTTGACGGAATTACGTCGAGCACGGAATTAAGCAACCTGTCGTGTTTCTGGAAGAAACGATTGCGGTGGAAAACAGCGCGACTAATTTGTTAGCAATTTCCGATGTGGCACGTGACGCGTAGTCTGAAAAAAGGAAACATATTTTTAATTTGCAGAAGCATGGATATCCGGCTTACCTCGAAGATTTTAATTTTTTTAATATTTTTCCACTCTACATATCGATTAAATATAAAAGAAACGGTATTTTCACTATTTTCATTATTGATCGAGCGTCATTTAATAATTGTGGCCCAAATTCTTCTATCGCGGAATTAAAAATATATTTAGCTGTTTTATTTCCGATGATCCGTCGTCCAAAATTTCAACCGCCAGCCAAGGGGTGAAATTCCGAAGCCGCCAACTTCACTGCAACATATTTATGTAAACGAATGAAATAATCAAACAACAAAGATTTTGTTCTTGTATTTCAAGAGTGGTAGAAAATACCCCGAGAAGTTCGAAAACATTGAGTGTTTATTTCATTATGAAAATCATCAGCGAAAAGTGGCCGAATTTTCGGCCAAGACTGTCGAATGTCCCCTGACGTGTCATTGGTTTTAAGTGTAACTTTTTAGGGAATCATATCGTAGATTTTGATTTCTGAGAAAATTTGCCAGAATCTCTGGGAAACGGATTAAATTGTCTGCAGCGTTTCCGAAGTAGCGGTGTGTAATTTAAGCAGAACGCCGGGATAGGCTGCAGGCCTGCGCCGCGCGGACCTCTAAAAGGAACGCAATGCCGATGGAAAAGGTCAGGTTATTGCATCCGGCCAGATTGTTTCTCCAGCGAATGCAGACGACCAGGCAGAATTCTATCACGATTTCTATACGTGACCGTCTCCGTGACTTCCCACGGCCGACGTTTTCTAACTTTCCTCGGCAGCCAGCTGAGATGCGTTATTCGTGGAAAAATAGTGGACAGCCAAATGTATGGAACTTTCGCCTGTGGCCCCGTAATTGGTGCACGGCGTCCAGCGTTTAACGAATGCGTCTTAACACGATCTGTACCGCCGCGCTGCTTTTGCGCGTCTTTCTATTCCGGCCGCGTGTACCACTGATGACCCAGGTTAGCGTGCTTCTTACTAATAAATTATTAGACGCGATCGACCTGAATGGAAAGTTGCGTGGTGGGCCACCAGTGGTACACGCTATAAAATCGACATGGTTTTGAGGAAGCTTGCTCAAAATATACGGGACGGGTGAGGATTAGCGGTAGAGTTGAGCATTGACTAAATAAAAAATTATTTCAATAGCGGGAGAAATAAAAGTTACTTTAACTTTAGATTATTTGAGGAATAAAATTCATTTTTTTTTTATTTTTTTTTTCAACTTCAGTGTCAAACAAATTTTTCAACTTCAACTTACAGTTAAAGTTAAATTTGCGGTTAAAGTTAACGTTGGAAAATGCGTTCGACGCTGAAGTTGAAATGTTCGACGAATAAAAATTTTATTGAACTTTTCTTCGTTATTCGAAATTTTATTTAAATCAAAATTTTGTTCATCTCTGACCGAGGATAGGTTAGTTCCTGGTGCAAACATAAATGGAAAATGTAGAATAAAAATTTTTAAGGGGTATATAATCAAAATAGAAATCGGCAGAGTTTATTAGTAAATATGGTAGAATTGTGAATGGAATGATTTTCTTCGAGCGAGGATTTGTTTTCGAGAAAATTAATTTTGAGGTGGAACCGATTTTTAGTCGCAGATGAATTTTGAGAATCGATTTCTTCGAAACCGAAGGTTTGTATAAAAATGTTTTATTCTACATTTCCGATTTATTTCTGTACAAAGACTTACCACCTGCTCTGACTCACCCTGTATATTTGTTGCGAGGATCGATTGGAACGTTAAAAGTGGCTTTAAATGTAATTGTGAAATTTTTATACAAAAAGCCACGTCTAAAAACTGCATCGTGCAAAATTTTTTTTATAAATTGTTATCGCCTGTGTACACATAAAAAGTGAGAATTGCGTCCATTCTATAAAAAATTACAATTTTCTAATCATTCGGAAAATTACAAGTTCCCTAATCATTACACAAAATTAGAAGAAGAAAATTGGAATTGGTGGTCAAGCATGCTTTGATTGCAATGATTGATGGTAACCCACACACTTCAAGCACAAAGCGGACAAACTTTCTACCTTTCTACCACATTTTAAATAAACTAAACATTGTCTATGAGCCATTTTAACTGTCTGTGAGCTACTTAAAAGCCAATGCAATTTCAATGAAGCATCATTCTCTATTATTATTCAGATTCAAACTAAAGACGTTTTGTTCATACCTTGTTATTCTTTAAACTTCAAATAATTTTGCATCAGTTTTCATTATTCTGTTTCACTTCTGTGTCTTTAGAAAACAGCAGCTTATTTAAAAAAAAAAAAGAAAGAACATTAATTTGTACAATGATTTGAGAACTCTCTGTTCCATTAGAATTTAAAAGAAACGTAATATAATTGACGTAAATTTGTGGTTTCGCTAAAGAGAAGGACGGCCAGTTTACTTTCGACTGTAAACGTTAATGAATCGTTCGTCGGTCGTAAAACTTTCGCAGGTGTAATTCGATCTTTCCTTTAATCGAGTGTGAAAAAAAAAATGAGCCGCGCTGAAAGCGAGCTTTTGAAGATTCACGCGGCAGTCGGTTAACATAGTCGAAAAACGGACCCTCTGGCACTTTTAAACGACGCAACTTTCTTCGACCTTCGGTGGACAAAAAATCGAGGCAGACAGCGCGGAACTTTCGCTGCTGTAGCATCTTCCGATTTTCTCGTCCATATGTAATATGACGACGAAGATGATTCTTTGCAAATAGAAATGATATTTAAAAAAATATATGTACAAAGAAAATGTTTGAATTAACCGATTTTATTTAACTTGCTTAAGGGGGGAACCTGGTGTAGCTAGTCGAAAAAATCGAATTTTTTTTTTGCATAAATCAATAGTTAAACATCATGATAATATGCTCCCAAAGCCGCAAAACGAAATTCGAAAAATTAAAGTAGATATAGCCGGTTTTGCTACAGAGCGCCAGGTTACCAGAAAACTTGAAACGCGTTTTTCTTGAAACGACAGTTTTACAATTTGCGGGCAATGTAACTCCAAAAATATTCAACCAATCGACTTGGCCTTGTGCACGGATATTTGTGAACATGTTCTCCACAGAACGTAGCTATTGGTATAATGATATTGTTTAAATAAATAACTTTTTTTTACACATTTAAGGCAAAATTTCGTTGGAAAGAGGGACCTTTTTTTCAAGAGGCCGCCATTTGTTCAATTTTGCATCTTTTAAGAAATAAATTGATACGATTCATCCGTACACTCATAAACTAAATGAAAATTGTTCGATTTTTGGTTTTAGATGAAACCAAAAGACGCTACGTTGCCCGCAGTGGACCAATTACGTCGCCAACGGACTGGGCATAAGCCCTTATAACTTTGTTATTTGTTGCTCTTTTTTAATAAAATTTTTTTTTATATACCTTAACCTGTTAATTCAATATCCCGAAAGTTTCAGAAAGATCCATTAAGCACTTTCTTTAAAACAAAATTCCGGAAAAATGCCTCGATTTTCAGCTAGTTACACCAGGTTCCCCCCTTAAATGTGCACTGGAAACAAAAAATAATACTTTTCTTGTACTACAATAGGGATATGTCATTTTAAGGGGGTGTTCGCATTTCAGAGTTCCAAATATAGATTATTCTCGAGCTTTAATTTTTAATAGAAATAGACACTATAATTCGAATCTTTATTAAAAATTTTCATTAATTTTTAACCCTTAACTGGTATCCTGAAGTCGCTCATGATCCCAAGCGCGCAAAGTTCGCTGCAAAATTTTTGGTTACCGTAAACTGGGGTGAATTTGCCCGTCCGGGGTGACATTGCCCACTTTTCGGAAAGGCTTTATTTTATTTTATTATAAAGTAATTAGAACATATCGTGTTTTGTAATCGATAGCAATAATTTCTCCAAGGTCTAACGAAAAAAAAAAAATAGCGAATTCAGTCATATGGTAATTTTTCAGTCAGAGTAAAAAAGTGGGCAATGTCACCCCGGCGGGCAAAGTCACCCCAGTTTACGGTACCTAAGTTTGTAAACTGAATTTCTACGTTTCTATTATTATATATATTACCTAAGAGCAAAATATTCATAGAGGTTGATTTAGTGTCGACTTTATAAATTTCTGTGTCCTTGTTTATTTGGGGTCTGCCACGACCCCAGTATACCAGTCACGTTTGCCAAAAACGTGGTAAGCTTCCATCTAAGAAAGAAGTTAGAAGTCGTTGTTTTTAACCAATACTCAATTCGATCCCACAAATTACAAACTCGATCCTTCTCACAAGAACTCTACCGAACAAAAGCTATTGGTAGTTCGGTGTGGCATGGTAGCCGTGGCTATTCTGCACAGACTTAACAATACAGAGAAACAAACTACACTCATCCTCGCTCTCTTGAAACGCCAATTATACCGATGTTATCCGAAGAAGCGTGGCGGTCTCCAGAAAAATGTGTTGCGGCGTAGAGGAAATCTCGGCACGTCGGACCGAAAGGAGGATTCCGGGTGCTGGCTTCTCTTCGGTGGCGCATTTCTCTTGGGGCCGTTTTAGAAAGGCCGGAGAAACCTCTGGAAGGCCGTGCACAAAGACCTCGCCGTCGTCCCCGCGTTGCAATCGACGGCGTACAGCCGGCTCGTTCGATTATAACCGCGTGCCTTCGATTAGTAGTGGACTTCGGTTAGCCTTTTTCCTCGGCCTTCTTCCTTAAAAGAAACTTTTTTAAAAAGCCCCTTTAATGAAATGTCTTCGTAAAGCTTACGATGTTAATTAACTTTCCGTCAAAGTTGCCTTCAATTTATTTCCTTCTAATTAAATGAAAAGGAGATCCTTCGTTTTCGGGAAAAATGTCTGCCTGAGCAGTGCTTTCGATCGAAGAGGCGCGGCCACGATCGAATGAGCCGGTTGTACGCGTAACGTTTGACGATGATTTTCCGGGCCCACCGGTGCGCGTCGGTTTCATTCGCCTCGCTTTTCAGCAGCTCGACCTCCCCTCTTGGCCGCGCGCATTCTTTCGGCGAGCAGATCCGACGATACCGAGCGCGCGTAATTAGCAGCGCTGCACCGTTGATTAATGCGATCAGCTCCCTTATCAGGGCGTCGCTTTCAGATCATTTCGAGTTTTACAACCGATGTCGACTTTCGTTTACCTTGCTGAGAACTTGAGAGGGGAAACAACGGTTTGCGAAATACCGCTCGTTCATTTCTAGCGGCTTCAAGTCGACCTTTATCGTTGCATCTCGGGTTTATCTTTGGACTGAAGTTTGAACTGATTTCTACTTCTGTTCCAATTTGAGCGCGCGGCGAGGCTTTCTACTGGAATTAAAACGCGTTGAATGAAAAATGAATTTGGGAATTGGCAAATACGCGGACATTTGCTGTTTATAGTTAATTGGTAAAAGTACAGAGGAATTATATGGATACGAGTTGACTGCTAAGCAGATATCATAACTGTTATATCACTTTTAAAAGTTATGGTATAAGTTATGGTTAGAAATAACCATTACGTATAAATGATTACATTTTTCGGATTACCGGTCATCATTGTCGACGGCAGGAATTTTATTTTGCTTACGAATAACCATTTTGGGGGACAGAAATAATGATTACCGTAAACTGGGGTGACTTTGCCCGCCGGGGTGACATTGCCAACTTTTTTACTCTGACTGAAAAATTACCATATGACTGAATTCGCTAATTTTTTTTTCGTTAGACCTTGGAGAAATTATTGCTATCGATTACAAAACACGATATGTTCTAATTACTTTACAATAAAATAAAATAAAATAAAGTCTTTCCGAAAAGTGGGCAATGTCACCCCAGACGGGCAAATTCACCCCAGTTTACTGTATCCGTAAGCAAAATAAAATTCGGGTTATTTGTATTGGTTACTGGTAACCAAAAATAAATATCCGTCATCGATAATGGTTACTGGTGGTTAAAAATAATTTTCATGATTCTTAAGGGTGTATCGTAATCAGAATAGGCAATTAAAAATTAATATTTTTTAATCGTTTCATATTTTGGTTCAGATTTTATGATAACTGGCTTCCATTTAAATAAAAATCAACTTTTACTTAATTTTTTTTTTCTTCAAAACATTTTGAAAATAACTTATTTTGGATCTCTGTTAGTAACACGAATATATTAATACAGTGATATACAGATATACTGATCTAATGCTATATCGAATAACATTAATATTCACGAATCGTTTGTCGATCCATTTTCTTACGTACTTCGCAGAACAAAAATATTGCAAACTTGTTCATGCTGTACTTGCAATCAGTTAACAGCCTACATTGTTGCGCACAAAATTTCCCGTCTTCGTTACTTTCTTACTTCAATTATCATTTCTCAGTTGCGCAACAAAATTTCTTAACAACTACGTACCTTCGCGCATTCCCACTTCTTATTGGAGTATTATAAATAATCCACAAAACCTGTGAAAATGGTTCTAATTTTTGCTAGAAACTTAAGTCTGGTATTACCCATGAAATATTAGAATTCTTACTATTATAAAATAACAATTAGCAATTTCCAAAATTCATTCCTTCATCCGTCACTATCATCTACATTCTACTTGAAAATATTTTATTTCAATAAATCGCAAAACTGATATTTAGAACGTCAAAATATATCTCAATAGTAGTCACATTTGTTTTCTAATTTCTCGTACGTTTATTTTCAAAGTATGATTTTCTGACGATTTCTGTGGATTCAATATGAAAAAGTTAAAAGTTAAATTACGTTTAAAACGGCGCGCGTTTGTTACATGGATCCAGTTTAATGTTATTTCAACTAATTCCGCGTTTACACGCCCGGAAGTCGGATTCCTTAATTACAATTGATACGCACTTGTGATTTTTTTCAGACCGCGGAAACATACCGCCGTTTTATACGATTTCTACGGATAGATACATCATCTAATAAGCATTCTTATTCTAAAAGTCAATGAGTTATGGCTTCCGTTAGAACAACCGCTACTATCGCTTGAAACTATGTTAAATAATCGACGATTAATCGCGTGGAATGCGGCGTTGACAATCGAGGCCTTGAATATGTAACAAAAAAAGTTGCAATATTTTGCATACCTCTCAACCGTGATACACTTACAGTTCGGTATACCCTGCGTCATTTTTATACAACCACTTTCATAAATACAATATTAATACACCGAACGTTCCACCATTTTCAATTCATTAATTCCATTTATAATATAGAAAGAAAATCAAATACTCTCCAACTTTATCCACTCGTTGTTACCAATTGACAAAAATTCTAATCCACTAAACCATAACTTATTCTCAATACACTCATTGCAATATTAAACAGTAATTTATAGAATAATAAAAATTGGTGAAATTACAAACTCCATGAAATTACAGATCACGAAACGTGTCATTACGTCACACTCGAACGTTTAAATAAAATATTCTAATACTATTAAATAATTATAGTGATATAAGAATTACGCAAATGGTGTGGTTACTCTATCGAGATTATCAGCTGCGTGTCAAGTATTATAAAAAAAAGAGCAGAGAAGCAACGTGTGAATATCGAAAGCGATACACAGAGTGGAAGAAAAAATTTCCTGCCTGAGAAACGTTGTAATTAATGATCGGACGAGTCGCTGAATAGGTATGCAATTAATCGGATAATCGTGCAACACCAGTTGCGTGGCGATTATCGATCTGGTTACTATCGCGATCATCGTTTACTAGAGATCGTTATTATGTGAAGTCGATCTTAATATTAGCTGGGAACGTCGGAAGTCCAGAAGTTCCCGGCTGCGTTTATCTGATCCACCTGTGTTAATTCAACACTTTGCATTCCACGATAACTTAATTAGGAATGGATTAATCAGACCCAGACGCAATCCCCAGCGAAAATGAATTTTCTTCGTGATACCGCCACTTCCATCGGCGCTGCGCTATCTACGCTGTGTCTTTTAATTAACGCGGTCGGCAATCCACGAAGTGGATACGTGTGACAGGTGGAGTAGTTAGAAAAGGAGGTGAAGATGGGAACACGTTTCGCTTGAATGGATATCGGCCTTGAGGTGTACAATTAAGAAAAAAAATTAGGGGAATGTTATATCAGCAGACGTAATTTTCAAGAGGCACATAGATGCGCGTAGAATTGTGGACAATTTTCTGTAAACGTGGGTATCCAGGTTTAGTGATCCAGTTAGAACGAATTAAGGAAAATATATTGACACGTTCTGTGGCACGGGGGAAATTCAGATTTCTGCTGGGACTATAAAAATTAATGAAAAGGTAGAGTCTGATATTTGACGATACGAAATAGATGTGTTAGGTATATACTGCATCATTTCAAGCTTCTTTTTAGTGTCTATTTTGATTTCAACGTCAAATTTGGAATAGGGATCGATCTAGCTATTTCGCCACTCGGGGAAAAAATAATTGTTTCCTCGCCCTTTATCTTTAATTATAAATAATTTTTAATCGCGAGTGAAATTCTTGTAGATATTTGTTTAATATAAATACACACCTTTACCTAGTATAATAGTAATTTTACGTCTGATCTAAACACAATTTATAAGTTTGGTACTCAATTCAAACATGTATTACCTACCTATCTACTTTTTACCGTTTTTACAAAACAATTTCTGGGCGGTTGCCCTGCTTGTACCTTATTCGTTTAACTGAACATTTCACTTTCGATAAATATCGTAGACACTAGCGGCAAACAATTATATCAGATCAGAATAATCTATAGAATAATAATTAATATATCTGCTTTTCCATGTCTGGAACTAAATAAATAATAAGCAAACAACGTAATTACTAGTATACATAAGGACAGGGATCGCGATACCAATAATTGCCTTTCAGTAACCACGAACAACCTGTATACGTTCTTTCTAGGAGGCGTTTATTTAAACGAGCGGTCGTTTCGCCGCCTTTGACAGCTCGGAAAAATGGAAATCCAGTAAACGAGCGTATCGTAAATCTCCATTCGCTGCCCCTTTCGCGCATCACTCGGGGTGAAATTGATTTCTGATTGGCCCATTACGTTTACGGAGCAATCTCGCCGGTCCCTCGCGCCCTCGAGGGTTCTCCTCGCGGGGTTCCCCCGGAACACGTCGCATTATACGCGGCGCAACGGAGTGCGGCGAACCCTGGGCCGCAGAATCAACGTTCCCGTGTGCATTCGTGTGCATACGGATCACGCCGCGATGCATAAGCGAGGCGAACGACGGAAATACCGTAAGACATGCGATACGTAACGAAACGGATGACGTCCGGTGAAAAAAAAAGCCTTTTGCCGCGAGTCGATGAGTTCCGTTGTACGCTCGGCGAGAAATTTCGCTCCGGCTGCAAACGGGTGGCGGACAGTGGTCCAACTTCGCATTTGTGAAATTTGCTTTCTTAACGCTTTTGTAGTATTTAAAATAATTTTATAATATTGTTTAGACGCGAGCTTATAGTTTATGGCATGGCTTCGCGCGAAATGTAGTAGAAGATTTCGCCAAGCAGATACCAGAGTTGGGCATTAGTCTAATTAATTTTTATTCGGATAATCCTCGATTGAAATGAATTTACTCGAGAATAACAAAGCAACTTTTATTCGAACGATCTCGAATAAGTATTGCGAATAAAATGAAGTTGTTCGAGGATAAAAATAAAAAATTATTCGTTATTCGAGAATAACCCCGTTTTATTCGCCAATCTTATTCGAATAATGATTAACTCTGGCAGATAGAAATCGTGCGAAGTTGGGTTTCTACCCGCCATGCGATTTTAGCACGGAGATATTTCTTCGATAGGGTGTACGCTGCTCGACATGCTTCCTTGGCTTTGAGAAGAGTGAACGAAGTTAGAACTTTTGGAGATCTCCGTTAGTGATATAGAAGTTTAACTAAATAGCTCTTCCTTGTCGAATTTTAAAAACAAATTCCACACGTTGACATGTGAAAATTGCTTTTAATTGGATGATGTAAAAAGTTTCTTAAATAAGAAATATAGATAGCTGACATATTTATATAAAAAAAAAGAATGAAATACAAAGTAGAAAATATAAAATGAAACTTACTCATAAGAGACTTCATCTTCCACGAAATCGATTTTGAAAATCCTTCCATACACTTATTCTTCACTAGTAACCGTCTCATTTTTAAATCTGTTATATCAAACCAAGTAGAAAACGGCTTATTATTATTAATCGCCTTTATTACTCTGCACTGTATCCACATATTATATACCGTACACAGATAATTGTGGAGATTTACTTAAAAGGCGAGGTGCAGCCGGTAGGCCGTTATTAGATCTGACCTTAATCTAATAGTAGATAAAACAAACTCGATCTATGTCCAACTTGCAACTGGTTATTGATAGTAACCTAAATTAAGATTGAAAGCCTATTACTATTACTGCACATTACTATTTCTTTTTCCTTTATTTTGATTATTTTTGTGTTTCTACTTTTATGTATTAGTCCTCTACAATATCACCCCTTTGATGCAAACCACAAAATAATCAAAATAAAGGAAAAAAGAAATAGTAATATAAAGAAATAGTAAAGAAATAATAAAGAAAAATAAAGAAATAATAAATAAATATTTATTATATAATAAATAAATATACAGTACTTCCACGTTTCAATGACTACAGGGTACATACTTCAGTATGTTGAAGCTCTCTCCCGCGAGTAATGTATCGAATCGACTCGATCACGATTCACCCCTTCCTCCGTACGAATTTTGAATCCCCTAAGATTGGCGCATCATCGCCCGCAGATGGGGCACTATAATCCGTGAGAGTTTGCCGAGGCAAATATGATAGACATGGATGCCTGCACGATGCACACGGAAGCTCGCGTGTACGCACCGATGCTGTTGCACGGAAGAAGACTGCGTGCCCACTTTAACTAGAAGAGCAGAAGATTGACTGACGATTTAGGAGTAATCCTGATTAAAACGATCTTAATGGATCGCATGCATAATGGATACTTCGAGCTGCAGGAGTTCTGAGAAACTGAATCCAGAGAGCTTGTTGAGATGTTTAAAGGTGTAATTCTGTATTCTGTCTAATTTAATTTACTTAAATTTAACACATTTATAATTTTATTTCTCCAATAATTCATTTACACACATTTTAATTTACCTAAATTTAACACATTTATGATTTAATTTCTCCAATGATTAAATTACATAAATTTCAATTTACCTAAATTTAACACATTTATAATTTAATTTCTCCAATGATTAATTTACACACATTTCAATTTACCTAAATTTAACACATTTATAATTTGATTTCTCCAATGAATAAATTATACAAATTTTAATTTACCTAACTTTAACACATTTATAATTTAATTTCTCCAATAATTCATTTACACGCATTTTAATTCACCTAAATTTCACACATTTATAATTTAATTTCTTCAATAATTAAACTACACATGTGACTTTATAACACTGTTCTGGTAATTTTCGTTACCTTTTTTGTAGCCTCCCTAACTCAAAGAATAAATCACACGATTTTTACAATGATGGTAATATCAGTAAAAAATAAAGAAAAAAAAGACTGTTGCTCTCACGACCAGGTGTCAGTACTGTTGCAAAATTTTTTTATATACCAGCCTGTCAGAAGCTAAACTAATCAACCGAGCCACTTCCTGTAAATTTCACAATTTTAATGGTTAAACGCACAATTAGTCCTGAACTTATCAATTCTCTATACTTTGGATTTTACACAGTTAATCGGTTTAGGTTCGAAGAAGCTCAAATATCAATTGCACGGGGTACAATGTCCGTCCCGTTGGAAAGCAATGATGCAAGCCGCTGCATTGTCCCGCGCGAGTCATCGATCAGTGGTACCAGTGGAAAATCAATCCGCCGTGACGTTTCACTTCGCACCTGCCGCTAGAAAGTATTAGAAACCGCAACGGCCTTTTGTGTCGCCGTAAAAATGTCACCTGCAATTAATTCCCGGCTTATGGAGCGGCAGAAAGAATTCGACGTCGATAAGTTCGCGCGTAAATAAGGTTGCGCGAACTTGACGTAAGAATTCGTTCAAAATATCACAGTGACTCCTTGTTCTCCTCGCTTCCCTTTCAATATACTCGTAATACGTGAAACTCACATCATCAAATAAAATAAGGGAACACAATTCAGGGTCGTCCGCAGACTTTTTTCCAAGGGGGGGGGGAGCAATTTTGGGATGATGGTAAAAAAAAATATACCTCTCTTGTTCTTTTAACCCATTTTATAGTGCCAATTTAATTAAAAATTTGAAACAGAAATTTAAAAATATTCCCTTTTTTAGTATAAACTTAATAAAGATCAGTTTTGAAAAATATGCGATTTTTTCTCAAAAGCCAGGGGGCCAACTGCCCCTTTTGCACCCCCGTTCAGATGCCCATGATACAATTATTTTAAAAAAAATGAGTTTTTATTTTAAACTCTATAGTAAAACTTTGATTATTCGAAAATAGTAAGGAGACCACGTTACCAAAACAAAGATCACCAATTTTCTAAATAATGGGCTAAAAAGAGAAACAGTGGAGAATTAGTGGGAAACAATTTTTGGTAAAAATTAGTGGAATTTAATTTTCCCTGCTGGGAAAATTTTGTAAAAGTGTTTTTATTGCCAGCAAGCGTAGCTTCTTAGGCATTATGTATTCATGGTTTTATTATTCTTCTCCCGTAGTCTGCTACTTTATGATTCTTTAATTACCTGGCATTTTATTCATGTGTGTAGTTAGTACTACAGCTACTGCTTCCTCTTTGATGCAATTACTACGTGTAAACTCGTCTATTATGGGTGTTACGTTATATTGTTATAATGGAAGCTATTTAGCGTTAAATTTTATTAGAGGGAGGGGTGTTTTGATGTGATAGAAGAGCTTTATGATAATGAAGGTCCTACTGTATTCCGTGTCGAGACAACAACCTTCCTTGGTGGATGTATCCCAGCAATGATAAAAGTATAATTGGTATTATTATACTTAATCGGTCCCCTGAGCTTAATTCGAAGTCGTTATTTTCCGACGGGGACAGTAATTATCATAATCGGTGTGGAGTCGTTACGTTTACGTACGATCGTGATTGTTTACAAACTTTCTTACTACCGCGACATTGTCCGTATTAATGACAAATATTTACGAGCACTGCAATTATTTTGTTTCTTAATGTCGATTAATTACTGTTATCATCGAAGTCATGATCCGGAGAAAGTGTATATAAATCGTGTTACACGGTAATTGTAATTAACGCGAAGAGGTTTTCAAATGGCTCGAAAGTTTGAGTAAAAAGAAAAGTGAACTGTGAGGAAGAAGCTTGAGGAAGAGGGGCTGTAAGTTTAGATAAACTGTTTAGCATAGAAACTCTATAACTGGCTCAATGTTTCATTCCTTTTCCTTTAAAATTGGGCCAATCCCGGCGTAAAGGGTCTACCTTTAAGAAACATTTCTTCTTTTTTTTGCAATAAGGTGTCTATGACAAGTGCTACACGTACAGTCAACAAGAGTGACGTCATCGAAGAGATTGACAAGATTCCATAATAATTACTAAATAATAAGAAACATCGAGATAAAAAAAATTCTGCAAGTTTAAAGATGCCTCCTTATATCCCAGAAGAGTTTAATCCAATATTTACAATAGTTTCTTCAAGGCTGTTACACGAGAATCCCCCCTTAACTATGGATCTTACAGAACCCTCTAGTCATTCCACACCATCATTTCACATTGACACAAACAAGGGAAGATCTCAAAACCGAAAATTCAAAAAAAACTGAAACTTTGTGAATATGTAGGGGATATCCTCCTGATTACTACGCAAATTTTGTTTCCTGCCCAAATTCACTTTAAGGGGGTGAAATTAACCCCTGAAAATTCGGCTATTTTCTTATTTTATTTAATAACTCGCAATCTGTAACAGATAGAAAAAAAGTTTCAAGAGAGAAGTTACTTCTTTTAATCGGGTCTATCATTTGGTAACTTGCAGTTCTTACAGTTCGGGAGTTATAGCACAAAATCAGAAAATAGCCGGAATTTAAGCAGTCGATTTCACCCCCTTAGAGTGAATTTGGGCAGCAAACAAAAAGTTCCTTTGTAATCAAGAGGAAATCCCCTACGTATTCACTAATTCCTGGAATTTCTTAAATTCCCGGGTTCTGGATCTACCCTTGTAAGCTACAACATCGCCACTATCATATACCTGTTAGAAAAATCACCCTTAAAGGTGGTAAAGATGCTAAGGAAGCACGCTCCAGGACAGTTCTGCGGTAAGTGCCGCGTGGTTCGTCACAGTCCTCTTACCAGAAGGCAAAACCTTCCCCACTCCGTGGCCAGATCCTCCAGGAACAGAGTCCCTATTCTTTGGCAACACGGCGTCGGGCCGATTGCCATTCCCATAGTCTTTATCTTCTCTAAACAACCAATCCTTCGACACCCGATGGCTACGAGACCCAACGTGGTCATCAGCCATCGCCCGTCGCCAGGTCTCTTTAGTCTCGCGTACCCTCGAACGATACCGCTAAGTCCCTGCCATAAATCTTTAAAGGCAAGCCAGCACGAGGCTATCCACCTTCGACACCTCACCCTTAAATTTGCTGACGCTAACATACCACATAACCAACCGCAGTCAGCATCCACCGCAACTTAGTCCAGCCGACGGCTGTAACCAGCACCAGAGAACCTTTAATTCTCACGGTGCGGAGCGTAGCAGCGCGTTAACCGCGATTTACCTAGCGGCGAGAAATTGCCGATCGGTCTGTTGAGCAATTTTCGGGGTGTTCCGAAGGCGCGGAAAGAAGCGGCGCGACAGAGAGGAGCAGCCGAGGGGGGAGTGGAGGCGGCTCGGCTCTGCAGAGGAAGAAAGAGGACGGAGAAAGGCGCGACGAGAGTGGTCGCAACCTGTGCCGCTCGGTGAACACACTCCAGTCACTGATCGGTTGTTGAAGCTGGCAGTCGCGCAGCGGATATCGCGAGCTATCGTGCAGATTCTATTCGGATCCACCGTGATCGGCGGGGTGCAGCCGAGGGCGTAATACAGTGGGTGATATTCGATCAGTGAAGTGAATCCCCTTCGCGGATCATGTGATCGAGGAACAGAGGAGAGGTGACAGCCAACGTCCACCCGGTACGTTCATTCGCGATACTTCCCCGCGCACTCTCAGCTCTGCTCGGTTTGCCTGCGAAACCCAGGCGCACCGTGAAACCGCGAACGGAACTCTGGATGCCACATTCTCTCAGACATCGCGACTCGTGCACGGTATATTTATCGTTTAGATTGGTCGAGGAGTATGTTGACATTTGGACGCTTCTGGATATTTTTCTACAGGGAATACGAAACCTTGTAGAAGTTTCTAGCAAATGTGGTTTGGTAAATTTCAAATAATGGTGCTCGAGAGATATTCCCTGTGGTTTGCTGTGAAGTATTTTCAGGACGATTTTGTAGACAGTGGACGAAATCGTTTAGGGGTGGCATTCGTCGGTGGCTGGTGCTGCTTGCTTGGCTGGGTAATTTAATATTGTGAGAAGTCAGTTTGACGTATAATAGGTGAATTACTCTGAACAAGATTCGTATCCGTCGACAAGCTTCGCTCTTTGTTTCGATCATGAAATCGTGCGAACGATTGTGCTGGATGTAGTTCGGAACACTTCTGCCACCGTACCCTATTTGCTTCCTAATTTCGTGGAAGAATTGTACGGGGAGTTACTACGGCAGGGATTTATATTTGTACCTGGATATTTTATGTTGGAAAATAGTAATAATGGTACTTACGTGTAATTATTCCAGAATTTTAATTCCCCCTCTGAAATATCCTTTAACTTTTCATGTAATTATTGCGTATATAAATTTTCTGCGAGAAAAATAGAAATTCTGTGTCACAGTGAATAGTAAGCATCAGAAGGTAGCGAAATAATAAGACGTAATCATTGGTGTAGTATGGCCATACTTTGACCGCAGAATAAAGGGAACGTGCAGCTAATGACATAACTGTAAACCGTACATTTACGCGGGAGAATATTTCATTCGTCGCTCGGTACGTTTTAACAGGTGGAGAGAAACAATGTTCCTGTGACCCATTCACATTTCCTCCACTGTAACAGTTGCACTATTTTAGTGTACACCATAAAAGTCGCCCCGTGCGTGTTTCTTCGCAATTCATCGCGAGGCTTCTTCAGGCCCAAGTACGCGGAGATTACTTTCCGGTCAGAAATTTACCGTACACGCTGGTTTCGCGTACCGTGAAGTATTCAGTGTAGTGCAGCGTGGCTGAAGTCTGCGATATTTTCGATTTTTCCACTAATAAATCGCATTCAACGGGGAGGGAATTAAATATCCCCACGTAGTCAGATTAATTAATAGCGTGCGAATAATGTCAACATGAAACAACCGTGAAATAATGGATAGTTTTACTGTTTTCTTATGTCGATTTACTTTCAAGATTTTTAGTGGAACTATATGTAGTTGTATTCAGTTTGATTCGAATAACAAGTAACGGATGGAAATAACGAATAGTCGTTATTTGTATAAAAAGAAACAAATAAGTTCCTATTCGAATAACATTGGCAGGCGAAGAATTTTCATTCGCATAATTATTTATTCCTATAATACTATACATAGCATTCATTATTTGTGAAAACAGTTATCAGTCACGAGGCGGCGAAAACTAACAACAGTTGTTCACATTATTATTCGTATGAATTTGAAATAGCTATTCGGGCTGTAAAATTACTCGATTAAATAATAAGAAATTTTGATGGGTAATGTAGAGTGAAGTTTTATTTAAATAATAAATATTCACTCTTTGCAACAAATTATTTCTTTTATTTATTTGAATAATTCATTATTATTTATTTGAATAATTTTTTCGTATAACGATACTAAAATAATTAGAATGATAATACTAACAACTGACGGTTGTTTTCGTTTCTGAATTTATAAATTTATAAATAGGTATGAAAAGAATTTCACAATAGAGTGTGCAAAAATATTTCATGTACAGATTCCTATTCGGTTTAATCTGAAATTCAATCATTCCGAATATTCCAATACTTCTAATTATTCAAATAACGTTCAAATATTCGAATATTCCTTATTAATCAACTAGTCGAATCCTCCTCATTATTCGAATCTCAAATTCGAATACTTCTAATTATTCGAATCTCAAATTCGAATACTCCTAATTATTCGAATCTCAAATTCGAATACTCCTAATTATTCGAATCTCAAATTCGAATACGGTTAATTATTCGAATCCCAAATTCGAATACATCTGATTATTCGAATCTCAAATTCGAATACTCCTAATTATGCGAATCTCAAATGCGAATACTCCTAACTATTCTAACGAATCTTGAATTCGAATACTCCTAATTATTCGAATACTTCTGATTATTCGAATCTCAAATTCGAATACTCCTAATTATTCGAATCTCAAATGCGAATACTCCTAACTATTCGAATCTTGAATTCGAATACTCCTAATTATTCGAATCTCAAATTCGAATACGGTTAATTATTCGAATCCCAAATTCGAATACATCTGATTATTCGAATCTCAAATTCGAACACTCCTAATTATTCGAATCTCAAATGCGAATACTCCTAACTATTCGAATTTTGAATTCGAATACTCCTAATTATTCGAATACTTCTGATTATTCGAATCTCAAATGCGAATACTCCTAATTATGCGAATCTCAAATGCGAATACTCCTAACTATTCGAATCTTGAATTCGAATACTCCTAATTATTCGAATCTCAAATTCGAATACTCCTAATTATTCAAACCTCAAATGCGAATTCTCTGGTATTCGAATATTCGATATAGCCGAAATGTAGAGCAGTGAATAACCCATTACGAATAACTGTTCTCCAAATAGGCTAAAACATTCGACTAGAAAGAATTAATTCGGATAATCATCTGAAAATAAACATTTATTCGAAAGAATTCAAGTAATGCGCAACATTAATTCGAATCGAACAGACGATCGTCTGACTTATCCAGCATCGAATTCAATGAATGTCCAGTCTCGTCTTTCAAAATACCCGCGGGAACAAGGACGAGTTCGTGTTACTTCAAGGTCGCTGCGCATCGTGCACCACAGAATTTTTCCGAACCGACTGCCTTAACTGTACTTGATTTACAGGCATTGAGCATTGCGTCGTATTTTCCACGGCCAGCAGACGTAACAGGGTCAATTTACGATGCGTTTCGACTGGCAGCGTTGTTGAATTTATTCACTGGTCACTGCTGATGATGATGATGGCGATGATGATGGAAAAACAGAAGAAAAGAAACGCGTCTGACTGTGTCTGGTCGTGTAACGGCAACCGATGGGTTTATTTAAAAAAATTCCATTGGTCTGAGGCTCGCTGCAATACTTTTTAGCCATTCGAACATTAATCTGCATCAATCGTCTTGAAGAATTAATCGCTTTGCAATTCGAGTTGTGTAAAGTACGAACGTTGGTAGTTTATTGGATCGAAAGTGGAAAGCACAAGTTTCGAATTAGAATATTTTTTGTGGGAAATATTTGGGGTGTGTAGTCACTTCTGTCGCAGTGATCGCAGAATTGACTTGTGATTGAGTTTCTGGAGTTTCTTGTAGTTCATATGAATTGGATTATGAAGATTGTTTCGGGCGAATTTTACTGTCGAGAGAAAATAAGATTTAGGTGTTATTCATACGTGGATGACGTAATCTTCCATGGAATTTCTTAACACTGATTTCCGATATTTTTTATGTCAGAAATATGTGTGTTTATTCAAACGCGTGTTATTTATTTCGTGTGTTAATCCAGAATTAGCACGTAGGACTGGTACTCAAATAAAAATGAAATAAAGCTAAGGACAAGGGAAAATGTGGCTTCATACATATTCAAATGATGCCACGCTAACAGAACTATTGCTGGTATTTGTAGAGAAATCGTGTAGCAATCAATGTGTCAAATCGATTTGACAAGTTGATGGTAAAATGGCAAGACTGACGTAAACCAATGTCGAAGGACAAAAATAAAATGTTCTCTGTAGTCAAGATTATTCCCTCTTTCTCCTGTTAGATAAATCGTTATTCCTTACGAAACGAGCTCTGGTGATTGTAAAAGATTCTTACCTCGTTCTCTGTTAACAAAAATTTTCTTTGTAATTCAAATTTCTGCTTGTTCGACAAGAAATGAATTCTTTCTTGAAGATTCCTCTTCAGAATTTTCTGGGAAACATAAAAATCTCATCGATTATGAAATTACCCTGCTGCAGGTTTCCCTTAATATCGGCAAGTGTTCAAAGCGCAGGGCGAGCTGGGCAAAACATTCCCACCAGAAGCAATCCCTCGAAAATGTCTGACAGACTAGAAGGGCCATTTTTCGAAACCTTGCGTCACTGAAAACATTAGGAACTGTTTCACGTTAAACGTCGTGTCGCAATATACATGTCTGCCTTGCCGCAGGTAGCAAGTGTCCCTGACCATCGACACCGTCGAACGATTATTTATTAATGCACCCCTCGGTTGCTTGATTTACAGATCGCTTGGACTCAACGGACTGTGTCAACCGGATCAACAACTACAGCGTCTATTGACCTTTACCGAACCGCGCTTAGAGTACAGCCACGAAGAGCATCTGCGATTGAGCTGGGAAAACGTCGAATCTTCGCAGAAATACCACTCCGCGAGTAACCGGAAACAAGTGCTTAGAAAATACACTCGCGTTAACACTTTCCATGCCACCGTGCGCCGCCGACGGTCCACCTTAGCGGCGGCAAGTAAAGCTTCCATAAAAAGGAGTTAGTTCAATTTGATTCAGCACCGAAATAAAACAAGAAGCGAGAGACGAAGCGTGGACTACGAAGGATTCGAGCAACTTTAACTTTCCTATGACATTGTAACGCAACCTTTTGCTCGCTTTTCAAAGTCCCACCGAGAACCTCGAATTCCACCGTGACAGTCAACCTGTTAGTCCAGTCTCTAGACATTGATAAACGCCAATGATAGAAAAACCGCAGCAAACACTGGCAGACTTCGTTGGAGTTGTTTGAATCGAGTGGTCCAAGCGACTTTGAGGATTAATCGAGCGAGGAAGAATTCAAGGGAAATAGGCAGGAACGAGTGAAGCATTCATGGCAGGCGAAAGTAAATGACAAAACGTTCCTGGAACGTTCGAACTGAAGATAAAAAAGGTGTCGAGGAAGGAGGGGCTGCTGGTAGTAATGTGTTAAAAGGTTTCTGGACAGAAGAAACATGGAGAACGCGGTGATCTCGCTTGACTCAACGGTCAGAAGTCAGGACTCGAATGACTCGAAGGACTCGAAGGACTCGAAGGACTCGACCGCCTCGGAGTCGAAGCCGGAGAGTTGCCTGGAGTCGAAACACTCGAAGGATGTTCTGATCTCTGAGAAGCAGCAACGACAGCAACAACACCAGCCACACGCGCAACAGCACCCTGGCGAGCGACAGAAGCTGAGGAGCGCCGAGTTGAAGGATGATTCCAACCTCTTCATGTTCACCTCCTGCGGGCAACTGCTTCTCGGTGAGTTCTATTTATTTATTTATATCTATAAGTTCCCCATTTTGCAGCACAAAGAAATGTTAAGTGAACCGATTTTACTTAACTAGAACAATAATGCACTGAAAAGTATAAAAGAATTTTTTCTTCTACTTCTTTTCTTGAAGACTCTGTGATTATCCGTTTTACAATTGATTTGAACAATTCTGCAGGATAATCGAGGGGTTTGTATGATTTTATTCGAGCTCACATATCACCGCCGAAATTGTAATACAAGAAAAGAATTCGTTCATAGTTTTTAGCGCAATAATAATATAGTTAAATAAAATCGTTTCACTTAAAAAATATTTTTATCTATTTTTTATTTTATACCTTTTAGTGTTTGTGTTTTGCAACCAGTTTTTTTCTTATCAATTCCCCACGCAAACGTCCCTTTGAAAACTTTTGAGAGAAATAGATATACCCGAGAATTTACAAGTTACATTTAATTTTTAACAAATAATTTTTATTTTTAACAAATTACAATTCATTTTTAATAAACTACAGTTACTTTTATCAAGTTTCAAGTCGATCGGATTTGTAGAAATGGGTTAAAATTCTGGGCGATGCAATTTCTCAGCTTAGAAGGGGTGAGTTTGTCAAAATTGTGTGTAACTATGGACGCCTGCAAATTTTTAAGTCTATTGGAGATTGGCGGAAGTGGGTTAATATTGAGTTACAAGATTTGAACTAAACGAACAAACAAAAAAGAAGGGGGCAGAGGTGTGAAGCTAAATAAAATCGTTTAAAAAGAAACAAAAGCCAAGAGCAAAGACAAAGCATTGCAACTGAATAAACAGAACATAAAGTAAACGAACAAAAGTCATTTCAACGGAAAAGCATAGCAATATTTATCTTTAAAGTTTTGTTCATTGCTAAGAAAATTATGCACAGAAATCAACGAATTTCCATTCAGAAGTGGTCATCGAGCAGACATTTCACCAAAGTGCATAGAAATCGGCGTAAAAGTGAAAACATTTCACTTAGAAAGTCATACTTGTGTAACTCTCTTTCCGCGGGCTTGCAAACCGTAGAGAATCGCCACGCAGCGATTCATTGTGATTCGATGCTCGAGCAGGGCTAGGCGTAATTGCAACAATACGATGTTTGCGTGAAATCTACCATTCGAATAGAAAATAAAAACGAAGCACACCTCGAGCGATTTCTCCCATCCTAAATGAACGTTCCTCTCAACTTTTACTTCATTTAAAACAATTTCAACGTTTCCTGAAATTATTCCAACCTCGTAACATTTCTGAACGAAAGTTCTCACAGCTCAAATTCAATCTGCGCTTCAAAATTATACACAAACGCTGAAAAAAAATAGCAATTCCATAGCAGAATAAAAAAATCAAACCCATTAAAATAAGCAGAGAAAATCTGAAATGAAGCAAATAACATTCCAACTTACCTTGCCGATCCCATTAAAAAGCAAACGCAAAGGGCACAAGGATAGAGCGTGGGGGTCCGTCGATTTCACCTCGATTAAAATATGTTTCTCGGCACACAGGTGTGGTCCTGGTGGTGTTTGGCATCCTGGTGTTGGTGCACGGCGCCTCGTTGGGCGGTTCGGGTGCAGGGCTCTGGGCAGGTGTGGGTGCCCTTGTCGCAGGAGCGTTGGGTGTCGTCGCCACGCTCGCGACATCCTCGAGCAAAACGAACTCGAGCTTTTCGACGGCTCACCTCGCCGCCAGCCTGATCGCCCTTGCCCTCTCGAACATGGCCGCGATCACGGCCTTGACTGCTATCGTCAGGGACTCCCAGAGGACACCGGAAGTGACCTTACTCACCGTGCCGGTACGTAGCGTTTACGCTTCCAACCACCTCCCCTTTTACTGTTCGGCTTCTCAACGCGCTGTATAATTACCCAGGCCTGCAAGTGAAAAAACTTTTCCCAATATTTTAGCTATTTTCAACGTGTTCTTGGGCGCTGAAAAAAAACATAATAAACATTGCCAAATCGCTTACTATTTTTCACTGCTAATTTCATTTAATTGAATATTACAACATAGGAATTTGAAATCACATTGGGGAAAAACTATAGGCGAGTAAACATTACCAGTGCGAGGTCAGCATCTCAAGTAAATATTTGTAGGATACACGTCATTATTGTAAAGAATACAAATTCAGGTAGAGGAAGATAGGATACCAAGATTATAAGTTACGTAAGATTTTCGTCTAGTTTCTCCAATTCTAATTAGGGCTGGGACTATTCGAATAATTAAATATTCGAATACTACTCGAATATTTCAGTATTCGAATACCATTCAAATATTTAAGTATTCGAATACTATTCGAATATTTAAGTATTCAAATACTAATGCATTCGAATAGTATTCGAATACTATTCGAATATTTAAGTATTCAAATACTAATGTATTCGAATAGCATGGTGTGAATTATAAATCAAGTTATTAGCTTACAAAATTTCACCTTGACAAACTAACGAACTCACAACTAAAACTAAATAAAAGCTTGTAAAAAAAATGAACCTAAAGAACTTGATTTATAATTCGCACCGTACTATTCGAATATATCAATATACGAATACTTAAATATTCGAATAGTATTCAAATACTTAAATATTCGAATAGTATTCAATTACTTAAATATTCGAATAGTATTCAAATACTTAAATATTCGAATAGTATTATATTTAAGTAGATATAATATAGTTAAGAATACGCAAGTAGGTATAGTATACTTAAGACTACTTAAGTAGGTATAATATACTCAAGAATACTTAAGTATTCGAATACTTCGATATTCGAATAGTATTCAAATACTTCGATATTCGAATAGTATTCAAATACTTAAATATTCGAATAGTATTCAAATACTTAATTATTCGAATAGTATTCGAATTATATTCGCCAAATAATTGAGCGACTGAAGTATTCGAATGTTCGAATACCGAAAAATTCGACAAATAGTCCCAGCCCTAATTCTAATATCAATGTGACGGTCTTCCACGAATCAATTTCCGTTTCACGGAAGAGTATCTCCCACATATCAACAGGTTAAAAATTCCAATAAAAACTTCTACTTCAATTGAATAAAAGTTCGAAGCCTGGTAGTTGCATAATGTAACACTTTCGAGAAGAAAGTGTTCAGACGACTCGGAGAACACGTAATTCGTGTGCGTACTTCACGTTGCCATTAATGTCCTTTTCCAATTCTGGATAATTTTCGCTACCTATCCGACTATAAACATCTTACGTTATCTTCGCACTGGAATTAGGACGTTCACGGTGATAACAGAAACTAGTGGTTCTCAATGGCCATTAGTGGTCGGTCGAAGAGACATGTTATAACGCCAGGGTATCAATTACGATTAATCGTTAGCGAAGCGATAAGTGTAATTCCATGCCCGAGGAGATCCTCCTGGCGCGTGCCTGTTCCGCGAAGCTACCGAGAAGTTAACGGTCACTTCATAGAAAATTATTGCCCGGCTGCCGCGAATTTATTGCTCTATCGATAGGAAACAGGGAGATGCCTTCGCCGACGGACAAAGTGGCATGAATGTAAATGGAGATACAGGCAAAGCTGAAGCTACGTTCGAATAGAGATGTAACTTTTATTACTCTATAACTCTAGCCTGTGGACATAAAAAATGAATTGTCGAATTTAACGATCTCGATTAAAAAAAATATTTTAAAGATTTTTATTACAACTCCCCCTTCACTTTCGGAATAAATAATTGTTAGTGTTTGGTGATTTTTAAAATTTGTCACTGTCTACCATTTCCCCTTCAAATCGTTGGTATACAGCACCAAACTGTTGCGATGTGAAAAGCATTGCGGAGGATATCGCAGAGTGCATCAGACTTTAACTGAGAGGCAGATGACCGTGACTGAAGATGAAAGTATGGAGAATGGGCGAGACCTCTCAAACGTCCTAACTGTGTTAACTTCATTTGCGTGCGACGTGGAAACAATGGGAAATGCTGGGTCGAAAGGAAACTGATTTCTACTCGGGAAAGTGAAGCTGCGGGATGCACCGGAGCGTCCAATGTGCAATCTGTTCGTTGTGCTTATGGTCATGAAGGGATCACGCGTAGATCTATTCTTTTCTCAGTGAACGCTTATTATGTTCCATGCTCGTACTCGAAATGGCAAAATTCGTAAAGGTTACTAGGTAGTAGCCTGATCCGTTTTTTAACGACTTTTAACGAATAATGATATTGATAATAATGATTAGCAAATTTATTTCTTTAAATATTAACAGTAGATTTTGGTTATTTAAATGTTCAAGATCTAAATTCTCTCAGCCAAAGAAGACTGCATTGCATATTTAATGGCAAACTATAATTTACAGTGGTGGACAAAAGTGTCTTTACACCCTTCAAAACAGAATAACTTCTGTAAAATTGGTCCAAACGATTTGATTTTTTTTAGAAGCTAGAAGGATTAGTTTACTAATTGGTGTGTTTCGTCGTTTTGGAAATAAATTGCAATTGGTCGGAAGTTACTCCGTCTTAAAGGATGCACTAAACTTTTGTCATCCGCTGTATTTTGAGCTTCAACAAGAATTTCAATTCAAATTACAAACTCCTGTACACTAGTTTACAAAATAAAAAAAAAAATGCGCAATAAATGCCACTATTTTTTTACTATGTAAAATGGCCCGCTGATTTCAAAAATAAGCCCCAACAAATTTTCTATGGATACGTTATGGAGATACGAACAGGTAAACCTTTTACCTGCCTGTCGAAAAGGTGGACCCAGTTAATTGCGAATATCTCGTGTTGCGAATGTCTGATTTGGTCGAAAATTATATCAAATTAAAGATAATTGAATTACTCACAATTGCCCCTCACAAAATTTTCAAATCGGTTCAATAGTTCGGGCGAAATCGATGGAAACATGTGAAAAAAGTCATTTTTCGACCGAAATTGAGATCGACAATTCATTTAATCATCTAGGAAAAATCGAAATCGCAAAAATGGGCCGGGTTTAGCATTTCTTGCGTTGAGCCTGCACTTTTGCGAAGAAAACAAGCTGCTACTGAAGAAAATCTATGGATAAATACCGAAGCCAGAGACAATTGTGTGAAAACACTAAAATTTCCTTTTTTCTCGGTTTTTGTGTTCTTTTCAATTTTATGGTGTTATTTCAATTTTCATTCATTCTGTACATTCTGTCAAGTATTTTATTAATACGTGTTTATTTTAAAAGAAAAACTTGAAAAATTTGTCAGGGACATTGTTGGTAATTCAATTATGTTTAATTTGATATAATTTTCGACCAAATCAGACATTCGCGACACGAGATATTCGCAATTAAGTGGGGCCACCTTTTTGACAGGCAAGTAAAAAAAAATCACCTGTCGATATCTCGAAAACGTATCCATAGAAAATTTGTTGGACCTTATTTTGGAATCAGCGGGCCATTTTACATAAGAAAAAATAGTAACATCTGCCGCGCAAAATGACTGTGAACCAGTGCTATTAGCCATCTCGTCCGAGATTCACGGCTTAAAAGAACTCGGATCCACGCGTGGATCCGCAGGCACCTGATCATTCCTGAGCCCGACAACTTCGTCGAAGCATAAAGTTTCGCAACGGGCCAGACAGGCCGCGTTCCATCCATCGTTGTCCAGAGGCGAAGCACTCCTTGAAACTTCACGACGGTGTGCCCTGACCGCGTTTTAGCCTTGGCATTGGAAACTTTCCCCAGCGGTCAAACGGTTCCAGCGGCCCTGTTCCGATCGGTCCGCGTCGCCGAAACTCACCGATTCGGCAAGACGCGAGAACGATGAGAAACGGATCGGGGTCACCATTGCCGCGGACTAATTGGAGGAACGTACCGATCAACCATGGCGGTCGTTAATTACGGCAGGCGGCCTGCCTTTCATCTTACAATTAGTGGGAATTCCATCCTCGTGTTCCCACTTCGCCAATGTTACGCTTGAAACCAGCTGCAATGCTAACGACGCCTCGGAACAATATCCCTACAATACATTCGCCAAAAATCCTCCGACTCGACTGCCTTCAGTAATAGACGAGTTGAAATGGTAAACGATGTGTGTGCCAGTAGTGTAGATTTTCATACAAATTTGAAAGAAAGAATCTCTAGTTTGTCACTATGAACTTTCAGCGTATAGCACCTTTACAGACTTAGAGGGAAATAAAACTATGACGGTGATGAAAATTGCTGGCACTTACTTTCATCGTTATGGTTTTAGCTCTATCCTGCCAAAGCTCCTCAGCGATTTTCATGAATTTATTGCGACGAAAATAATGATAGTAATGGAATAAAACTTTTCTCTATTTATTAAACTACATTTCTACCGTAACTAAAAAATATAAAAGTAATAAGAATTCTCCACGGAAAATTCAGCAGTACATTCTAGAGTATATGTGCTTTCGAAAAATGTTTTTAAAAAGGTCGATTTCTTCAATCCGTCTAACTGGAATGACCCCTTAAATAAATTATTCCAGCACATAGCTTTTGCCAGCGTGTTCCGCATGGAATGCACCTCCTCCTCCACCAAACATATCATTTCTTATTTTTTGCACTTGGGTACATCATTTACCATTTCAACTCTCCAATACAAACCTCCCCCTAGTGCCCAAAAATCAGATTCCCATGTCCTCCCAAAGCCTGCAGCGCTACCACCCCGTGTGTACCTACAAATAGTCTAAGCCTCCAACGTCTCACGAAAAGGACACCGTTTCAGGGCGAAGATGGGAGCGTGGACAACGTGGAGGGTGGCTGGGCGGGTCTCCTCGCGAGCATCGGCCTGCTGGTGACCAGCCTAGCCGAGTTGCTGGTCTCCGGCTACAGCTGCCTGACCTTGACCCCCAAGCTCTGCGGATGCCTGAGGGCGAGCAACAGCGACGACGTGGCCAGCGACGGTCGGCTGAAGACCCGCAACATGGTTCACCAGTGGGTCACGGCCCAGAGCCACGTGCCGAAGAGCCAGCCGATCTACGTGGTGCAGCCGATGCTGCCGATGCACCCGATGATCCAGGTGAGGCCGGACCCTCTCCCACGACCCGTCCTCGGCTACTTGCTCGACCTCCGCCGGCAGAGGGGCCGAGGGGAGAGGTAGAGATAGGTCAGTGACACAGGCGCGGAGCTAGAAAGTTCAGACGTCGAGAGAAACTCGTCCCCGAGCGTTCGCCCCCGGGCGGCTTCTGCGCCTACATTTCGGAGATGCACGAGCTCGTCGCGCATCTTTCTGTGTCAGGAGGATAAGCTTGTTTCCTGCAACTGCCGCCTCTGCCGGTCCCTTTGACTCGCGCCCGCTTGGCGTTCAAGGGGCCGCCCTTAAACTCAAGTTTAACAGTGAATTAACTGCCCTCTTCAGTTAAAACGTCCTATCTAACATTTCGAAGCAGCCGAGAAAATTGACGTTTCATCGTTTACTTTCTACCGTCCTTATTTTCTTTCATTCAAATCACAACGTGTTATCATTATTTCGGGACAGCCTGATATAATTTTTTGTAATAGGTGTACCGGGAGGTATTGTATTATTAACGTACCAATTAATTATTAGTTTTAGATAGGATGTTTTAACCATTTGGAAAGAAGTTAGGTTAAATTCATTAGACTGTTTATAAATCTTTACGAAGCACGTAGAGTTTTCTGACTTTAATTAAAAGGTGAAAGACGCGTGGAACTTCGGATATCTCAACATGTCTAAAAAAATGAGAGAATGCTAGATAGGGGAGTTTAACTAAGGAGGGCAGAATAGTGGTCTAGGAACGACTTTCAAATTTCTTTCTGAACTCTATGTATTACGCAATTTTTTTCTGCCCAAAGTCATTCGAAGGGGGTGAAATTATTGGCCCCTGACAACCCGGTTATTCTTCCGATTTTCTGGTGTAACTCGTGAACTGTAACAGGTAGAAAAAAAGTTTTCAGACAAAAGTTAGTTCTTTTAGTTGGAACTATCAGTTTTTTATAAGAAATTTATCTTAGAGTTAGCGAGTTATAACAGAAAAATCGGGAAATAAATAGTCAGATTTTCCGGGGTTTAGAGTGAATTTGGGCATGAAATAATAATTGCGTAGTTGCAAAGATCCAAAATTTTTGATAATGGAAATAAGAATTGAGATATGAATTGTTGCAATCTAGGCTTGTTTGCGTGTGTTAGAAGTCTTTTTGAACGTGCACAATGGTTTGCCTGGCTTGTGGCGTAACTTTTTCAGCGTAACAGTCTGCTGACATTGATTTCCCGTAGCTCTCCCATCTTTGGTAATCTTACTTGAATATAGGGATTCAAGAACACCTATTTAGTACGATGTACACGGTGAGTTAGTATGTAAAGGACTTACGATTACTCAATCTTTGGTTTCTTCATTTTCATCTCTCGCGAAAATCAAGCCTCTAGTCGACACTTTATTGTTATTATTATTATTTCACGGGCAGGGACCCAATAAGTACAATGGGCAAGCTACAGCCTAGGGCGGCAAATTTTGGGAAGCGACAAATTTTCAGCGCAAGAAATTGAGAAAGGTTCAAACACAGATGCTGGAGACCACTTTAAAAACAATTCACTTCTTTTCTTATATAACCAATTAGCAATAACTCATGCATGAGTTGCCATATTCAGTTCATTTTGAAATTCTCTCGACTCTTTTAAATTTTAATATTTGATGACATTAAATCTCCAAATCCGCCCCTGTTCACGGGTGAAGTACCTTTTTTTATTTACGATAGATACAAATATTTTATTTTGTATTCTTTTGTGAAGAACCACCCTCTTCCTCGTTGTACCACTATTTCTTATCACTAAATTGTAAACTATTATTGATGCCAACAGACGACCAACGGAATATAATTATAACAGAATCTCGATTATCTGTACCTATTAATTAAGACGCAATCTCGAATTGTTTTTACCGATTGAATTTTTCACTAAAAGAAGATCGTTCGCTACAAAACGGCTTCATTGCTATTCGTTCTTGATTGTATTTAGTGTCGTCGATCATTTCTCTGACACTAATATAAATGATAATTAGGAATCTCGTGGATACGGAGCACTGCGCTGCAACATCTTTTAGATCGTAATCGTAGTTCGGCTCTAAGAAAGTATCGAGTGCAAGTCTGCGCTTTGAGGATAAGGAAGTACTTAATGTGCGCGTGCTCGCCAGACCACCGAGAGATTAACGGTGTCTGTGTGTCGAGGAGTCGGTAAACCCGTAAAATACTCATGCAGCCAAGCCTGCGAGCGAAAACTGCAGCAATATTACGAACTTCCACATCACAGAATGGTAGCTCCTAGCTTCTTGCCCATCGTAGAACTTTGATTATCTTCGTTGAATGTACTAATAAGTTTTGTCGAGATTACAGTGGAACCTTTAAAACTTTATGTGTCTGTCTTGTAGAGCTGTTCGAGTACTCGAAAAAAGTGAGCCGAGCCTGACTCGGCTTGAAGAACCGAGTACTCGTAAAAACCGAGCGGCTCCAAAGAATCGAGTACTCGAATTTTTTTCGTGTGGCTCGAAGAGAACTGACTAGTCAATTTTTCTTTTTTTTTCTCTTCGAGTACTCGGCTCGGCTCGGCTCGGAAACCGAGTCCCGGCTCGGCCCGAATTTCAAGCTACTCGATTATGCGAGTACTCGAACAGCCCTACTGTCTTGTACAAAATTTCACCTGGAATTGAGTATCTTGCAGCAAGAGATGGCAGCTCCAGCTTTACCAACTTCGAGTATATTAAAAAAAGTTGTTTATAAAATTATTGCTTCGGCTTAAAATTAAAAAGAGAAAACTAATTAATAAATATACTTTCTCACACGATAGGTAGTAGTTATTGAATTGATAAGTATTTATTTCTATGTTTGACGAAAAAATATTCTGTAATAAAAATATTAATATTATGTATTAATATAATAAAATAAAAATGTAGATTTTTGTATGAATATTACACGTCATAACTGAGAAATAGTAAAAAATAAAGCTGCAACCCTCCCGCTGCAAGGCTCTCAATTTGGTATTAAGTGGAGTCTGACCTGGCACTGCCCGATACTACTTCTTAGATAGGGAACGTCTAGATTTTTAAGTTTCTCCGAGTATAAGTGGAATCAGACTCGCAAACATATCTTCAGTAACACAGTAAAACCAAGACAGTTAATTACGATGCAAGGAATTAACTTAATATTTTATTTAACCCCGGCTGACAGATCAACTTTGGCCCGCCCCAATAATCAAACTTATTAGTATTACTTACTTGGCGAATAACAAGATTACGATTAACATGGGTGAAATTATGGGTAAAAATAGCCAAATTGGATATAAAACAATGCAGAGGGCTAGGAAGGTGTGACTTTCACGCATCACAGATTGCAAATGAATTTGAAAATCCTTTGATTCTATAAAACACCTGCTTTATGGAAAGCCATTCGATCTAGAAAGTTTGGATACGTTACACCCATCCCATTGAGGGATCGAAGACATTTCTTCCTGTAATAGCGATAGAATGATCCCACTAACAAGCCTCCGATTTGTTGCAGTCACCCTACGGAATGCCTGGAGCCCCGGCAAAGTTTCCTGGAGGGTACATGTCCGCTGGGCCTCTGCCAATACCTGCCTCAGCTTATGGCGCTGTTCCTATACTTCCACACATGCCATACGCTGGACGTCCACCATCCCAAATAGTAAGTGGCTGCCTCGAATTCGCTTCACGAACCCGGGCGACGAATTATCGCCGTGCCAAACGCCTCGTCGATATTTTTATCGTCGATTCGGCCCTCCTCGCTCGGCCAAGAGCGGAATGCCGTTTCTCTTCGCGCGCAATCGTGTAACCGAGGGAAAAGTCCAAATAATCCTCGGTGCCACTCGAGCTACTGCCATTCGTTCTCCTCAAACGGTTCTTGCTTAGAATAACATCGATGCTCGGGCAAGCGAAGCATAACGAATCCCACCTGTTAAACTGTACTTTCTTACCTGGCGTGCCATTGATGTTGAATAAGTCTAATCGGCGCGACTCGTGGGAACTGAAATTTCTAAAACTCTGTCGCACAGAGTTTAGATGATACACGTGTGTATAGCGGAGTTGAAGCGAATGGATAATTAAAAATTAACGCGGTTTTCTTAATCCGCTGTCCACCTGCCACACTGACAATTTCCTTGCTGAACTTTGGATCGAATATTGAAAGAATCTGAAATGTTTATGGCTCGTGAGATAAATAGGAATTGAAGTATAATAGATTTTATTTTCCACCTTTCGCGTCGTTGAATGGTATTTCGTCAGGTTTTAGTTTAAGGGAGCGACACCTTGAAGCCCGGAAAAATGTGCATGCTTTTTAATTTTATGGTAGATTTCCATACTTCGTAGGAAAGTCATTGATATGGGGTTTAAATCTGCATGTAGTGGACAGTATTTTAGAATTTTTGTGTGACAAAATGTAGAGTTTTAATCCCACTTCATTCACGTCGCGTTCATCTGAGAAAAAAAGGAGATCATTTTTTAATCTATATTAATATAGTTGCAGTTAATCGTACGGAAATTTAATTAGAATAATTTTAAGGAAAAAGTCAGTATCTTTCGGGGCGGAAGAAATAATAAAAATAATTTATTTTTAATTTCCGTCCGCTTAACTGTAACTATATTAATACAGATTTAAAAAAGATTAATAAAATTTTAAAAAATTGCACTTTTTCCGAGCTTCAAGGTGTTGTTCCCTCTGAATATAACCGGAATTCAAAATAAAAAATATGTCGCTGTATTAAGGGGTAAAACCACTCTAGAGGCAGAAAAAGGAGACCTAAATTTGACAATGTATTTTGTGAGTATGACAAACGGAATAGAATTTCTTTTCAGAGGGTTTATTTAACACATATCGAAGTACGAAAAACAATTTTTTTTTATTGCCATTTTCATGCAAAATGGCGGCAAAAGAGCCCGTCGTCGAAAAATGTTTTTTTGAAAACGCCGCCACGGGAGGACGGATTTCTCGGCATGTATGAGTCCTGGAAGCAAAAATAAAACAAATTTATAATCTATAAACAATTGGCTTTGGAAGTACGTAGGATTATTTTTTTTATCAATTTTTGTGGAAGTGGTGCACTTTTTACGAAATCGATGGATTCTTTGCCCTGAAAATGAGCATTAAATTCTTTATAAAAAAAAAAGTTTACGTTCAATCAAAAAACGGCTACGTACTTCCAAAGCCAATTGTATATGGATTATAAATTTCTTTTATTTTTGGTTCCAGGACTCATACTTGCCGAGAAATCCGTCCTCCCGTGGCGGCGTTTTCAAAAAATCTTTTTTCGACGACGGGCTCTGTTGCCGCCATTTTGCATGAAAATGGCAATAAAAAAAAAATTGTTTTTCGTACTTCGATATGTGTTAAATAAACCCTCTGAAAAGAAATTCTATTCCGTTTGTCACACTCACAAAATAAATTGTCGAATTTAGGTCTTCTTTTTCTGCCTCTAGAGTGGTGTTACCCCTTAAGTTCCTTGTAAGAGGAAGAGAGATTGCACAATGCGTGAATTCGAGCAGTCAACGCCGTTACGTCCCTCGAGAAATTAGAAATTATTCGAGTTATCGATGTCCGATTGCAGATTCGAACGAAGCAGAAGCGTCATTTGAACATGGAGCAGGAGGGCACGATGGAGAGGAAGAAGCAAGTCGAGCCGAAGGCAGAGTCCTCGAAGAAGATGTCCTCTATAGGAGAGGACCAGGTTGATCTAGCTCAAACGTACACAGGACTTGACAAGAAAATCTCGGAGGAGTTCATCTCGATCGCCATGGACCCAGAGAGGAAATCGAAAGCGTCGAGCAGCCACGGGAGTGAAATCGGAACGTCGAAGACCAGCTGAAGGCAGAACGTCGTGAATCTTCTGAAGTTCGTCGTGTCGCAGTTGCTCTGGAAAATTCTCCTGCACGTTTGTCTCTTCTCTCTAGCATTGAAAGGGAGGGGGCTTCCCAGCATCTACGCTTCGAGTATCGTTCGCTCTTTGTCCGGCAGAGGGAGACCGGAAGTAGCTCTCTCGGGTGGCAGGCTTTTCCATGCACTCGCTATCTGCGGCAAAGTATTCTCCAGCTTAGCTCACGATAGTAGCTAACCATAGGCGTTTCCCCCTTTAATTCGTTTAATTAATTCGGATTTAACGGACGATAAATGAACAGTCGCTTGGCTCGTCTCCCAAAAAAATTATGATTTTATCCGAACACTGTGTTTCTTTTAATTTCCCATAATTTTCATACCACACGCGCGTAAATTTATCTGTAATTCTGTTACGAATATAGGGTGTCCCGGAACGTTTGCCACCTGGGAATTTTTACCTAATCCGCCACTGATCCTGATGAAACATAAGCAGTAGTTTATAATGCTTTCAAAAGTCTGTGGCTCGTGCGTGGAAGCACGCCAGTGCCAGAGGGCTGATGGTTTTTTGCGCAAAGACCCGTCACTGCCAGGCAAAGAGTTAAATCTCTTGTTTATCTCGTCGGTTTCAGAAACATTTGTTGCGAGTACTCTAATACGCGCGTTGAGGTGTTCGTTGATTAACTTGCTGTTGTAGAGTTTAATTGGTTTGGCAACCTTTCACAGCCTGAATTATTCAAGCGTGTAATCTGTTCTGAAAGGAGAACGGTACATGCGACTGTATTTGCAATTGTAAAAAAGTGGCTATGTATAATCTGTATAGGGGTAAATTAATATCTTAAAAGTTAGTAAATTTATTTATTTCTTGCGGTACATCGTGTACCAGTTGTTATTTACTAGCGTTATTTACTGCGTTATTCGTTAAGAACGCAACCTGCACCCACAGAGACGATGTTCAGGCTTTAAAAGGTTAACGAAACATATAGCCTTGTGTATTTTGTTATGTAATAATTCCAAAGGAGAACGTTAGTTGTAATATTTCTTTTTTACGTAACGTAAGATAAGATATAAATCAATTTATATGATATATAAAATTTAGAAACCATGTTTGAGAGTGGATGGGAACGAAACTGATATTTTAATAACTCATTCTGTAATAGTTGAAGAACTAATTCGTAAGTTTCTTACGTTATCTATTTTGTCGATGCATACACTGCCAAAGTTGTTTAAAAATTCTTAATGTATGGGGTGCCCTAAAATTATAGAACAAATCCTCAGCACAACGTATGTAAAAGCCCATAGAGTGATAGAATAAGAATGATGTCATCTTCTTGTTGGATATGTAAAGCTTCGAATACAAGAGCGGATTTGAAGATTTGGCGCCCCTAGACTAACAACCGTCTCCCGCCCTTTCTGCGAAATATCGTCAAGTATTATAATTTAAAGAGTCGAGACAATTTCAAGATTAATTCAATATGGCAACTCATATCTCAGTCATTGCTAATTCGCTAAGTGAAAAAAAGTGAATTGGTTTCAAAGCTGTCTCAAGCCTCTGTATTTAAACCCTTTCCAATTTCTTTCGCTCAAAATTTATTACTCCCCAAAATTTACCGCTTGCCAAAATTTGACACTCCCCAAAATTTGACACACTCCAAAATTTGCCGCTTCCCAAAATTTGCCGCTTCCCAAAATTTGACGCTTTGCAAAATTTGCCGCTTCCCGAAATTTCACACTCCCAAAAAATCTGCCGCTTCCCAAAATTTCACACTCCCCAGAATTTTTCGCCTCCCTAAAATTTGACGCTTCGCAGAATTTGCCGCTCCCAAAAATTTGTCGTTTCCCAAAATTTCGACAATTACATTTAACACATAAACAGTCTTGCTATCAATTCAAACAGCTGGAACTAATTTTGGACAGAATACTCAAATTGTTTAAGCTGATTGAAACGAAATACATATAACTATCGCATGTTTTGAGAAAAGGAAAAAAAGAAACAGAAAGTACGATATTAAATGTGCCTTGAATTAAGATTTAGAGGATTAAACCACACTGAATCATTTAATACACTTTTTCAAATACCATTCTATCTTTTACAATAAAATAAAATTCAGAGATACCTGATATTACTTAAAGTAGGTACTTAAAATATATGCATGGACCCCTGCGAATAAGGATACGACGAATAGGCAACGGTGTAAATCACATTATTTCTGTTCATTATATTTAACAAGCTTTAAGTACCAATGTTTCGAAACAAAGTAAAACTGGCCTACACCATTCTCGTTCTCAGGGGCTCGTACATTACCGTGGTAGTTGCAAGTGAGAAACATAATATAATTTTTAATGCATTTAAATGTTCTAAGTCGTTTGTACTTATCGCTTCCCTCTATTGTTTGGCCTGTAAAGTGTTACACGTAATGTTGATTTTATATCGCCATTCTATTGTACAGTCGTAACATTATTACTTTACCCCGCGAGTGGTTGCTCACGATTCGACGCAGACTCTGTCGTGTATATATTATGTATAACGCGTGTTGTTACTAATAAATAAATGTTTAAGATTGAATACTGTTACACACCGTAACGATCGTCGGTAGGCGAAGGCATGCAACACGCTTTGAATTTTAATGCGCGGTACTTTATTAACGAAATATAAGTACTTTATATGCAAGTGTGTGTACATACTTCATTCGCTAAAAACTACTTATAATTACACGTAACCATATGTAGGATATATTGCGCGAATCTCGAGAAAGATATACAACTCGTGCATACTGTATACGATGTATAAAAATATCTGGCATTCTTTCTTTTCTTTTTCATTAGGAATAACGTATCCTTCGCTATCAAAGCCATCGCTATTTTTATAACGAAGTATATTAAAAAATACATGTAAAACCATCACAATCGTTGGAATTTAATTACAATTATCTAGTACACTAATCCGCATTACGGTGATCGGAGAGAACGCAATGTAAAAGCCAAGGCTGTTTCAATTCGAACTTGAGCGAATAAAATCAGGTAACGATTTTCCCTTTCTAGCAACCTATGGAGATTATTCTCTGCGGTGATTTCTCTTTTATACAATACATATAGAAAAGGCTTCGATCACTTAATGTCGAGTACAAAGTACGTGTATAGCTTTATATGAACTACTAATATTGGTAACTTATTATTTGTATTACTGATATATTATTACTATTATCGGGAATCAAAAGGAATTATTCTCGTTCTTTCGATTCTGAATCAATTGCGTTCGTTCAAACGTACGGGAATATTTTAACAGAAATACTACGGTATATGCAATATTAAGTACTTCACTTATCTTTGCCCTTTTAATGCTGAAATTTCAGTACTTGGTTTAACGTTTTGCTAAGCAGTTTTACAAGCAAATTTGCCGTTGTTGATGTGCGCAAATAACGCAGATTTCTCCCATCATAGAGAAGAAAGGAATTCATATACTAGACGTGGCGCTTAAATAATATTGCAGACATTAAACGAAAGGAATTCATCCAACTGTACTGAAATATTCAGCGCCTTGTGACTGAAACTGTCTTTTAAAGTAACGTTCGAAAATGCTATAAAGTAATAAGCGTTTCCTTTACAATGTTAGGCTTTCCCATCAGTAGTTGCATCAGCACAGAAGAATGTCCGTGCATTAATTAAGTCGTTAAGTGACATTTCTGTTGCCACTAATGGCTCGCAATTTATCTACAGCTATGCTATAACTTTGAATCACACTTCATTCGTTATATTCCCTTTTCCCTGTATTAAGCTATGCATTTACTGTTCAAAATTAAAGACTATACGCCGAACAGACATACATAATACATCGTTAACGCACAGCTTATCGCTAGTCGGTTAATCTGCTTCTCTTTGTTAATCAATCAGAGGTTACGAAAGTAATGTAACAGTTGTTCAAATTAAACCGGCAATAGAGATGTGTATGAGAAAAATTAATTGGCTAGCGATAAGTGATGCGTTAAGTGCCTAAATACTTTTGTGGAAGACTCTGTAGCGTAAGTATCATAGCACTAAATTATTAAACTCGCAGTTCACCGGAGAGTTCGTTTAAGAACAATATGCAAGGCACTTGTAGCGGCTTCAGTAGTACAGTCTTCAATTTTAACAGGGCGCAAGAACGAGGCGTTAGTCGTTTACAAAATGTCCTCAACACCGGCTAGGGCAAAGTACAGATTCTTAGAAAAACTATAACGAATTTGGAATATTGCCGTCAGCCACACCCCCTGGTAAAACATTCCATCTACCCTCAACTGGCATTCGATATATCTATATCGATCGTTTCATCCTTGAGCAACGCTCGTTTGTCTTCTTTGGTATTGGCTTGCCGTTTGCCTCCTATTTTACGCTTACCCCTGTTAAGTACACCGTTCTCTTCATCCATCATGCGCAAAATCTGAGTCTGGTCGGAACTCTCTATCGGCGCTATTGATATATCGCGGACCGCGCGGAATTTACCACAGTTGTTTAGATGCTCGTTCTCTAACCGGAAGAAATTCCAAACGAATCTCCTGAAAACCATTGTAAGCAAATGATTAAATCTTGAATCAACGGTGCCACCGGTGTCGTCGGACACTTTCATTCGGAAAAATGAGAATTGCATTAGAGATAGTATCGTCTGCGGTGATCGTATCGTTTGAATTAAACGCAAATTACTATAATTTGTCTTTAGAACCTTTGCAGCAAGTAAACCAGTTGCGGATTTAACGGGCAGCCGCCGGGGCCCCTGCCCGGAAGGTCTAATCTTCAAATAAAAATTGTAATTCTATCCAAACACTATTTTTCTTTCTGTACTGTTACACTTAGCCCTTTTTTAGTAAACTACCGCTTCACGTTTCCGAAACAATGGACACCTCGGAACGTTCGCCACCGGGGCCTTTTTCCTTAAATCCGCCACTGCAGTAAACCCCCAAATTTGCAGGCTTCTAAACATTATTACTGTCGTTAAGAATTTAGAGTAATAGGTGCGTGATTAAATCATGAAACATTCTTATTTCGGACGACACGCGTGTGAATAAATGTGAGCGAACAGAGAAAAGGGGGAACGATCACGTAGCAGTCGATGTGTTAAGTAATAAAATGCAGTTACTTCATTTTGAGTTGAGCGATGGATAATCGAAGTCTTACCTGAAAACCTCCAGAGGCGCCACTACCGATGTCATTAAGTCACTGGATACGTATCCACACTCGACAAGTACAAAGCTAGCAATCCATGCAAATCTTAGGATAAAGTCCTCGATAATAGCAAAATAATAAAATCCCTGTGAGGAAATGGAACGTAAGAAACATCGAACAAGGGAAGAAACAAAGTGTGTATAATCTATTTACCGCCGCTGAATACACAACTTCCTCGCGCAAGAATCTGTTTTCGCCAGCGTTGCTATCTAAAAGACCCCAATCCATTTTCAAGTCCCAGGTCAAGGAATATATGGAGTTGATGACGCAACTGATTACCCAAAGCCACAGCCATGGATTCTCCCAGCGACTTTGATATTCCACTGGAACGAATGGCACTTTATATTTCTTAGTCTTATTTCGGAATACGAAAAACAAGTAGCGCGTAACTTACTAGCACGATAAGCACACATGGTGTTGGATATTACAACGAGGAAGGTTGTCGAATACTTCCCAGCGTTAGCCAAATGCGGGAATGCCTCTTTGGAATCCCGATATCGTCGAATGCATTGCGCGAAACGGAACCATGCAGGTAGACAATTAACGATAGGCCTGACGATCAGGGAGCCGGACATACATTGCGTGGTGTCGTCTGCTTCCAACCAATTCCCGTTAGTGATGTAAAAGCACGACAAGAAATGGAAGTCTAGCAATGCAATGGCTAGGCTGTTCAATTGGTCCGCCAACCAGAAATCGGCGAAATTCACATAGGCGAATGGCGATATTAACACGCGTCCCTGAGAAAGAGTTTCGTAATATCGTTTACCTTATCTTAAGGGGGAACAACAACACTTTGAAGCCCGGAAAAAAGTGCAATTTTTTTTAATTTTATGTTAGATATCCATACTTCGCGGGAAAGTCATTGATATGGGGTTTAAATGTGCATGTAGTGGAGAGTATTTTAGAATTTTTATGTGACAAAATATACAGTTTTAATCAATGGTTCGCGACGCGTTGAACTATATCTGATGGTTTCCCACTTTATTCGCGTCACGTTCAACTGGCAAAAAGGAGAGCATTTTTTTAATCTATATTAATATAGTTACAGTTAAGCGTACGTGAATTAAAAATAAATTATTTTTACTATTTTTTCCACCCCAAAATATATGGATTTTTTCCTTAAACTGACTCGAAACTTTAGAACTTTCCCCTTTTAGCTACGCCATTTCTCCAAAAATTATTGTAATTAAATTTCCGTACGCTTAACTGTTACTATATTAATATAGATTTAAAAAATGCTCTCCTTTTTTGTCTCAGATGAATGCGACGTGAATAAAGTGGGAAAGCATCAGATCGTGTTCGACGCGTCGCGCTCTACGGCAACCCCTATAACTTGATTAAAACTGCATATTTTGTCACATAAAAATTCTAAAATACTGTCCACTACATGCACATTTAACCCCCAAATCAATGACTTTCCTACGAAGTATGGATATCTAACATAAAATTCAAAAAAATTGCACTTTTCTCCGGGCTTCAAGGTGTTGTTCCCTCTTAAGCTTTTGGTTACCATTTCACTCTTTTCTACACGTTATATCCGTGGTACTTACGACGATTTTCAATAACCAAAACCGCGCCTCGTGACGAAACATTTTCAATGGGTTCAAGAGAAACGCCAGCATAATGCAAACCAGGGCTAACGGATTCACGTATGGTGAAATACCAAAGCTAGCACTGTATAAGAAACTTAATAAACTGAGGGTCCATATGACTCCGAGGACAGCAGCCAGCTCCATGAGGTGTTGCTCGGACAGGTGATTCCGGGGATCCAATTCGAATATCAGTACATGATTCACACCTGACGATCGCCATCCGTAAACATTCACACCGATGAGAAACAAGAACTGTATAATAAGTAAAGGCCCACGATACAGTCTAAATGCAATCTTTAAGTTCTCTCCGCCATCGTGGAATATTGCTGAGAACGAAAAGAAAATTGGGGTATTGCGACGGTGAACTGTATCGATTCTTTTACGATATACAAATTTATGTTATTACCTGAAAGTACGACTGCTACGAATAGAACAATGAAACTACCGGAGAACAAGCCAACCTTGAAAGTGGTCCATGGACTCTGGTGTTCGCCTAAAGGCGGTACTCTCAGTCGCTTCATAGCGCGCTGTCTGTCTCCACCTTCCAAATCGTTGGTTACGGTAGTTTCTGTATCTTGTATGAGCTTGTCTATATCTTTGGACGTGTAAAAATGTGCAGTCTCGACGCATTCTACCCTCCATTTCGATCCAGTATCTACCGACAACAACTGAAAGTAAGAATAACATTGATTGTAACTTGTATAATTAAAGAGAGAAGCTACTACAATGAAATAGTGCGCTGGCTTTTTACTTGTGCACATTAGGATAAGGGAGTTTAAAAGATAAGTGTTAGTTCTTTCCTTATTTTTTCATTATTGTCTAAACGAACCCGCGAACCTAGAGAAATACGAACAAATTAAGCACGAGTCTATGGAAGTGTTAACGAACAGATTTTCTCTTCATACGTGCCTTGTCGTGCTTCTTAAGAATCTTCCGAAAGCCAGTGTAATTAAGATTCTGATAATTCTGGAGGAGTATGAGGGACAAGTAGAATTCAGAGAATGCGAGTTTCAATTCTCTCAGTTTGCGTGTAGGTAGTAGTGGCTTAATGTTCGCTTTCCCTTTATTCTTTCCTCCACCATGTTGCAGCTCCAACGCAATCTTCAATTCGCTTTGAAGGGCTGCATATTTACGCGTCGCTTCCGCCAACTTCTCTATACAAAACACATGTTTATTAATAATCGCACTCGTCGCTCGCACACTTTGCGAATAAAAGAATTTGAACTTCATCAAAATTCCTAGAATCGCTCGATATTTCTTTAGAAGAACAATACACTCCATTCGACTCATATGTGTACAATGTAAACAAAGTCCTCTCACCAGAATAGAAGGTATTAATCTTTTTCAATTCCCGATCACAGAACGTAAAAAACACCTCGTCGAACGAGGCAAAGTGCCGCGATATTACTTCGGGCTCGACGCTTTCAGCCGAGGGTGCTTCCTCCACAGCTGTATACAGCATCGCCTTCATTTCCTATTAACCCAAAGAGGTCGTTTCAATTATTAATCCATTGACGCTACAGAAAATACATTTCAGTTCTTATCAAAACAGATATCCGAACGCAGTGTATCTACCCTATCGTTACGTATTACTTTTACATTCTGACGTTTTTCCCGCGTCGCAGCTTTAATAGCGATACTTTAAAGTTGTTAGCACAACTCGATACTTTACCTCATAACTAATGTATTGCTTACGCCACTCGGGCGTAATATGAGCAGACAAATGTTCCGCGAACTTCATTTTCTTTCAATTATTAGCAGACCTGCAATTAACAGAAATTTCATTCATATTATTTTGCGGACAATAGAAATATCGACCATAGAATGTTTCGCGAAACCAAGAAATGAAATACATAGTAGAAGTATACGTATACACGATCGAGCAGCTAAGAATAAATAATAATAAAGCATAGAAAATGCGTAAATTCGAATGGAATATTTCGTCGCATTTTATCAGCTCACCTTTAATGAATAAAACCATAAGGGAGGTTACACACAGCAGATATAGCGTTCCCAGAGGCTTTGTCGGCGGCACTAATTCAATATTTTCTGCATTCATGTATGTACATCACGACAAATATGTACCACTCGCAAGATAAACGTGTTTATTCCCATTGTACGTATATGACACATTGTCAAATTTTCTATCGATCATGGCACCGTTGCGGTTCTTCCTTTATGCGAATTATAGATTATGGATATGTATATCGCTCGAGTGTACGGAATGATATTTTCTAATTCGATAGTCGGTTTTACGTTGCTTTTACTGAAGATGGGCACCTCCCGTCTCTTACCGTATGTATAAGAGCCGAGAATGCAGACGATTAAATTGCTTGGATACACACATCGCCCGCGAATCTGTTTGAGTTAGATAAATTATCTCGGGCGCGTTACACCGGATTTACTTCTATATTTGCGGTTCTCCTTATTAATCTGTCCTGACGAAGGACATTATTTATTACTAAAAAAGAGATATGAACTTTTCGTTTGCTTCGTTCAGCGATACGTGATGTAAGAATAGTTTGGATGTAAATATTTGATCATTTTTAATATTTTTACTGGATTAAAAATTAGTTCAGAAAATAAACACACTTTGTATTAGAATTCGGATAAATGATGCGATAAGCATAAAATATATAGTCACGAGGTGACAATTTTACGATTTAACTGCAAAAGAATAGGTATACATTATTTCTAGAGGACCATTAAAAATTATATTTACGACGTTTGTCGTTCGTATCCGAGAAGTGTTAATGAATAATTATAAGTAATAAATTTATTAATTATTAATAATGGTAACTATTATATTATAGAATGGGATAGTAAGGCGCGAATATTTACAGATGCAACTTTTAAAGTGAATAAATTGATTTTGGAAAATCGGTAATTCTTTAAGCTTGTGTGGCTTGTTTGCGCGCGTATTTCGTTTTACAGAATATGCGAATTTAGTTAGCACTGTATACAGTGTAAACGGTAGGTACATACACCAATCGAAATGTTTCTCCGCCGATGAGAGCCTACGTAAATTTTTGTCACGCGGCTCGGTGGCTCCGGAGTTCTTTACCATTTTCGTGTCGCATGCAATGTTATCGATTCAAAATAGAAGACGATCACAATGCTACTAGCGGTTAGAATTAAAATTAAGTAGAACAAGATTTCTTGTACTCTCTCGATGCAAGCTCAGTTTATCATCTGTGCTATAAAACCATCGACGAAGTAGTATATAAGTCCGGCACAGTAAAGAAGGTCGCGTAGTGTCGTCACATAAGATTGGCAGTTTAAGGACGGTATTCACAGTCGCTACTTATTCTTAAGATCAGCTTAAGCATTTGGCATCCTTTACTAGCCTACACGGAAAAGGGTCAGCACCGTATAAACCGATGCTGGCAGTGTTGCCAACTCAGATGTTTGAAAATCCGTAGAGAAGAGTTCAACTTTCCGTAGAATTCCGTAGATCCCCCTTTGAAAAATCCATTGATCTACGGATTTTCTTTACAAGTGTTAATTATTACATGTATAAAAGAAGCTTATTCCCTTGCTCATGGAAACCACCCTTTCACAAATCCTTTCTAGGTTTAAGTTTAGGTCACTGATCTGTATATACTACTGGATAGTGAACGAGGATAGGCGGCTTGTGCCGAATAGAAGCCATTTTGATCTGAGTAAGATTCTCAAGTGTGACGTCACACAAAGACGCGAAGGGTGCAAGAAACTTCAATTATGTTCTTTTCGCGATACTGTGTTGCATATTTATGTATTTTCTACAATTTTTACAGATTAAAGAAATTAGTTCATCTGTTCAATGACATCCTATTAGCAAGTATAACAATTCCTTATTCTAGTTTCCAAATTGTACCTATATTGATTAAATTATGATGTATAATTATTAATCTAATCTTAAACCACTTCTTTTAGACTTTCGTGCCGACGTAAATTCACGAAAAGGAATTAAAAAAGTTCACATGTAAAGATTCTGAAATCAACTTTGCTAATTCCTATTGTACTTGTTCAAAATGCAGGGTAGTAGAACTAGAAAATAATAGCTTGAATTCCAGCGATTAAGTGTGATGAAAAGCTCTTGTAGTGAAGTGGAATCTAGCGACCCGCAGTAAATCAGCGGCTTGGATCGTAAAATCAAGGAGTCAAATTAAACAGAAAATCCGTAGGGTTGGCAACACCGGATGCTGGGCCCATTCACGGCGAGCTAGCCAATCACGTCGCTTGACTTGACTTGACGGTGGCGCCGTTTCTTTAACATCTTGTCGTAGTCCTTAGTTACGGGGTCTTTTCCCGTGGACAATAGCTACGGCAGTGATAATATATGGGGCGGGTTTTCTCGCGCATGCACGGCGATTTTAGCATCAGTATAGTACAAGTTTCGACAAAATGGGGTATCTTGTCACCCTGCTGCTTTCCCGCCAATAACACTACACGTATTAGTTACGCCCCACATAGATACGGTACTGCAAACAGCGCGCATGTGCGAGAAAACCCGCCTCGTAGCCGCTACGAGGCCTTTTCCCGTGGACTCTGTAGCTGAGTGAATTTTAATTTTAGTCTGTCCTGGGTTCACGTGGGCTGTCCTCAGCTATCCTATGGTACCTATACCTCTTCTGTCCTCATACTAATAATATTGTATATAACGTCCGATTAATGATTGTAAAAATAGTTAAACATTTGTGAGATAATCTTTTATCTGACTGAAGAATTTTACTTGCGAATAATATGATATGACATATCAATAATAATAAATTTAATCATAAAGAATTAGATATATCGAAAGATACGATGAAAACTTCGGAAATAAGACATAATAGTTTCAACTTTTGATTACATAGCAGAGTCATCGCGTCGTCCAATTTCACATACACAATCCTGCTTCATTACCTTAATGTAACAAATTAAGAACAATTGATACCAAGTGTACAAAAAAAGAATCCAGGAGTCATGCTTACAGGAAGCACACGCTCGCGCAAGAATATTGAAAATTCCATTGATCTGATAGATATTTATCAATTAATGCAGTATTGTTCTTATTCAATACACAAATAACAATCGTGATAAATACTCCTGTAAAGTTCCTACCAATATTATTTTATATTATAATGCAAATGAAGAAGCTTGCAACGCTAATCTCACAAACTTCATTTAACTCCTGGGGTGAAACTTACTCGTGCATTAAATTGTACATGTATTAGTTTATCATCAGACCATCAAGGACTTAAAATGATACGGACGTTTATATTCTTTGACCTGGAAACAACTGGATTAATTAAAAACAATGCCATGCCAAAAATCACGGAAATGTCATTAATAGCGGTATCAGGAAACAGTATACGCAGTGGCACGGACTCTTTACCAAGAGTTTTACATAAGTTAATTCTTCCGATCCATCCAGAGAGAATCATTTCCGAAAAAATTGAAACTATAACTGGTATATTACCTTTAGTTATATTTAACATATACTTTAAATTACGTTAATTTTAATTTTCAAAAATTATGATCTAAATGAGTGATTCCCAACCCGAGGGTCGCAAAGTGTTTTCTAGGAGGTCACCATGGTTTTTCAGATTTTTTTTTAATATTATCGAGTTAGAATTATATTTTGTAACACCTATTTTTAATGTTTCTTCTTTACCTTATTAAATTTACCTTACGCATAGGGGGTTGCGGGTTATTTGAATATTATGAAAGGGGATTGCAACTTAAGAAGGTTGAGAAACACTGACCTAATTCCTCTATCCTTATACGTACGATGTTACAGGTTTATCTAATGAAAATTTAAGGGAATCTGAGTCTTTTAACTGTGAGATATACGCATTAGTGACAAATTTCATAAAGCGGCTGAAAGCTCCAACTTGCTTCGTAGCTCATAATGGGAACAAATTCGATTATCCAATATTTCTATGGGAACTTCGAAATATCGATAAGGTATTTGTATCTTTCTATCACGGTGTAAAAGTATTTATACATTTATAGATAACTCAGTGTCTCTATTAAAGGTTCTCAGCAAAGATATTCTCAGCATCGATATGCTCCCTCTAGTTAGGGATTTCTTCTCCCAGGAGAACAATCCAATAACGCAAATGAACGATGCGCAAGGTATTAATCGTACCTCTCGTAATACCGACGATATTAAGATTCTGTTAAACGATGGTTATGATGCGATCTTGTCCGATGCGTTAGATTCTGCTATGAATTCGAGCTTGAGTAGTTGCGACGGAAACGAAACTGCTGCGTGTGAACATCACAGTCCTATAGTTGACACTCCACGGAGAAGTTGTTACAAAAGTATGCAAGATGCCAATGAAAAGACACCGGAGGGTCAAAAGATTTCAGAACTGCGGTATCGCAATGCAAAGTTTCGGAACATAAAAGAGAGTCTTTCAAGGAAACAGTTAGATTTCACGTCTGGTAAGCCAGCTAATTTTCAATTGCCCACCATTTATAAACACCTTTTTCATAAGTGTCCAGAAAATGCGCATAGCGCAGAGGGAGACTGCCTTAGTATGATACGCTGCGCTATTAAGTTCGGTGACTTTTTTCTTGAATGGGCTGAACAAAATGCAGTACCTTTGATCAATCATACCAAATAACAATAAGCGCAATATAGTTTACTTATGGGTTTTAAGTAGTACCTTTTACAGTACACATCTCGCATGTGTTTTACATATTTAACTATACACATTGTGTATATGGGGGGTGCTAGCGACTTTTATAAAACGGTAAATATGTACTTTACACGTAGGCAAATAAAGCGTCAAAGGACATGTTTTCTCAATTTGAATAACGGTCTGCGTAGTTAGCATAATATTAGTTATATTGTATGTACAATTCTACATTTTAAAACGAATTCAAACTTAATTTTATAGGAACTCAAAATGCAATTCTATTTAAGGAAAAATATTTTTTAAGGAGGCATATAATTAATGAAAATGAGTCTTAATGTTAAAAAAATGTTCGAAAATTTTATTTTTTTAAATGTAAATATAGAAACATTTCACGATATAAGAGGAATTAAGAGATCAACGCGCGAAATCATAGAATTATGCACCTTGACCCCGTTCGTTCTTCGTTGTTACCTAAACATTTATTACATGTACCAGATATTCATGTTTAACAGTATGTTTGGAGGGGGAGGGGGTTGAAACAGTTCAGAAAGTAACTGTTTCAAATCCACCGGGAAGCTAAAGCCGGGAATCCACCGGGAAGCTAAGCTATGCTATGCGATGCTATGTTTTAACGTAGCTTTTGGTGGAAACGGTTCCATAAGAATGTATCGAAGCTAATTTTTTTAAAACGTAGCATGGCATAGCATAGCTTAGCTTCCCGGTGGATTCCCGGCTTAAGAATGTATTGAAGCTAATTTTTTTTAAAACGTAACATGGCATAGCATCGCATAGCTTAGCTCCCCGGTGGATTCCCGGCTTTAGCTTCCCGGCGGATTCCCGGCTTATTTCGGTTCTTATAGCTACTTCGAGACCCGCCACTAATATCAACCGTTTTCAACCCCCGGTATATTTATACTTCATAACTTACTCGTGGGCATCGGTTGCGTTTGATTTTCTCTTCTGTGGCATTCTATTTGTAATATTTGCAGCTCGCCTAAAGTCACTGTAATGTGGAATACAAGTATTTTCTATGCTGATTTCTATGATGAAAAATCGCATTCCAAATATATACAGTCTATTTTCATGCAATTTCAAAAGAAATACACTTACAGACATATTTAGCTATTATAAATGTGTCTGACTTCGCACCCTTTCTGATATTCTGTATAATATTGTTCAGGCGACAAGCTATATTATACATTTCGTCGCACCCAACTCTTTCTAATAAATTATATCCATCGTCCCAGAAATACTGTATTTTATGCTGCGCGCAAGCATACTGTAATTCCTGCAGCATCTGAAAATTCAATCTATCTGTATTATAACACTGCGCAAGTTCGCATGTATTTTTTACGAATATATTTACTCTAAAAAACAATAGCGTCAAGGGTAATTTGTTCAAATCCTCGTTCAATTCTGACACCTTGTGAAGAAACAATGTTTCGATGTAATAGCTCGCTATGCTCTTCCAATTCTCCACGTCTCTCAATTTCTATAAGCGTAACAAACATACAAAAGTGTTATACGACACTCGATGCTCATTAAGATATTTAATTCACTGAGAAACCTTCATGAAACGTATAACAGGTTTTATACGCCCGTATCGAGTAAGAATCTCTCCCTCTTGCTGGCAAAAAGAGAGCCTCCAATGAAATTTATCATTGCTAGAATCAGCGTTGTTTAATGGTAATGGGATTGCGTACCATATTTTATTCCGATACTGAAAAACAGAGCCTTTCGTTATCATTCGTAACGTAAAAATATATCCAAAAAGCAAAATGTCGTGATGTACAAACTTTTAGAACGTCGTTTAACTTCGCAGAAGATCCGTGTATAGAATATTTATTGAAAGCTAACGCAGGAGCGAAATCAACATGTATGGCTTCGTCGTCGTTTGGAACATTCAGCATTATCGTAAATGCTGGACCACTCTTTCTTATTGTAAACCTGATAAAAGTACCATATTTGTTCTGCACCACTAATTCATACTTATTCTGACACTTCGGTAAATCGCTAACAACTTTACTTAGGATTCCTTCGACCCACTGCCGAAATCTATCTGGCTGAAGAAAATCATCGCGAATAAGACTTTGTAACAACCTGATGACGACGAATTAACGTTAAACATTTCGGTACATTTCTGTTACATGTAATTCAAAGTATACGAAATATGTGTCGTCTGTCTCTTTCCCACCTTCTTTCCTTTTTTGAAAGAGCGTATCTTGGCGAAGTACTGTTAAACGCCTGCGCGCACATGGCGACGTTTACATGTATTTTAGTAAACGCTGGTCGAGTCGAACAGAGCTGCGAATGAAGTATATGCTTTCACGAACGTGCTAATGTTTTCATTAACAAGAAACTATACGACACTTACAGTTATAGCGTTATAAGGAATGGGAAGTTCTAAAACAATATTCAAGTCATATTCGTTCGGGTGGCCCACTTTTGTACCTTTATAAAAACTGCCGCAAAATATAATGTTTTTATACGCCCTTGCGAACAATGGATCCTTCAGTTTCATTCGCTCTATTAAAGCTGCTGTTGCCTATAATATTCACGAAGGTGAATAAGAAAGTTGTTTAAGTTTATCGGCAGGTCTTCAAAATAATTTGCTATACATTTAGTGGAGAATATATATATTTACCTGCTGCAGATAAGTATTATTTATTTTCACCTTATTATCCGACAACGATATAAACTTCTTACTTATTATATTAAATACGGTGTCGTTCGAAAGGGAGTTCCTCAACTGTACGTCTTCCATCTGTTTGCACGTGTAATAATATTAGAGATCGAAGCACTCGGGGTTTAAAGATATTATTGAAACATATTTACAAACCCTTGATTACACTTCTCTCTGAATAAAAGGGATATCAAAACTGTATTCTACTGTAAAACATTATATTACTGTTGTAGGGAATACATGTCACTGTAATGAAAAGCGAAAACTATGATGGTATAAAAATAATTGAGGCGTTTGATGGGAAAAGGGCACATAAACCACTTTTGCTTGAAACTTATAAATAAACACACGTATCATTTTCAAATCATCACTTCTGTTTTCAGAACGTTTGAAGGGGTTGGTACTACATCCTTAAAAAATTTGGATTTAATTGCATTACTTTTTATTAAGTTATACTATAATGAAAACTTTTCCATCAAGTGCCTCAATCACAACAAAAACTGCCATTCGTTATTTCGATATGGTACCAAAAGCACGAATTGTAATTCATATTAGATTGCTAAATAAAGAAAAGAAGAGAAATTGCATACAGAGAAACATGATCGAACATAAAATTAATTTTGAAATGGAAGATCGTTCAAGTTATTCAGTTACACATATCGTTTCCTATACCCAAGATAATTGCAATATCTTTTCTTCTACAAGCAAGATGCTTGAATGCTAAAACATCAGGAAGAGTGAAGAAACTAGAAAACACTGCCGAATCATCAACATCCACGTGTTCACTGTCTTCCGTGGCTTAAAACTGCACGTAATCGGTAAATGAAATACCTAGCTTTACATGCACAGATCTCTGTACCCGATTTATCAATAATGATCTACTACGCTTTTACACTTTCACATTTATTTATTGTAATAACAATGACTTCGTATTACAATTTAACAGAATACTTGAAGTCACTCGCAGTCGCGAGTTGCACGAAGTATCCGGCTCACTGAAACAGTAGTGTCGCGACTGAGACTTATATTCTACGATCTACAAAACAACCGCACAGCATACGCGCCGCAATAAAAATCACCATATGTTCCGTTGCACACGATTCTTTGGACAGAATTCTGATAAAGTAACGCGATCGCCCTGTTTACAGAATGTATTTACAAATATTCTTCGATGTAACCAGACCGTTCTGCAAAGTAAACCTGTTAATTTAGCGGGGGAACAGAAGGAAAGAAATAGTCATTAAAAAGTAAGCCTATAAGGAACGTTAAAGGTCTATTTGAGCGTCTTGGACGAGTCCGTTATATCCAAAATTTTCGCGCAAAGCAACCGTAGTCTCCGCACAGTAGTTTCGCCGATGTCGTTGCACTTTTTCAACATGTCAGTCAATTCGTCGCATAATTTATTCACATGTCCATCGAGTTCGTTCGGTCGCGGATCCTCGGCAATTCTCTGCCCCGACTGAGCCTCTAATCTCGCGAATTTCTCGTCCCTTTCGGCTTCTTCGTAACGATAGCAAACGTGGCAGATCGGCCGGGAATCGCTCGCCACGGATTCCAAGTAATGCCGCGCGTCCGTGAAATCGCGGAGCTCGTAGTAGGGCGTGCCTAACAGATACGCGGGAAGGGAATCGCTGAGAGACGGCTTTCTCGTAACGGCCGCGGCCATTTTAGTGACCAGTTCCTCGTTAGGGCACATGTGAGCCACGTGATTGAAGGACTCGAGGGCCTCTTGTCGGACCCACGGGTTTTCATCCTCCAGGAGTCGACAATTCAGCTCCGCCAACGCGCTGACTGTTTTGGGACTAGAGCTACCGAAAGAGTCCACGTTGCTCCTCAAATAATGCGACGCGGTTACCTTCACGTGCGAGGGGAGGCACAAAAGGGACGTCAGTACTGCCTCTAGAAACTGAAGAGTCTCGATATTCCTTGATGCTGGAAACGAGCTTGGAAACGCGTACGGGGGATAAACTTGTAAACTTTACTGAGAAAGCAAAGAGGCGCCAGGAAGTTAAGTTTGTGGCACCTATTTGGGGCTAAAGTAACTGGCTGAGCAATTAAGGAGGTGTCAAGGTCAATCTTGTTGCTACACTATTTTTAGTTCAAAGCTGTGACATGGAAGACAGCGTTAAAGATTACTTTTAGACGTCTCTGTTATTGTCCCTGAAGTCTTTGCTTCGTGTTCAAACGATACAAAGTATCGTAATTTTTTTTACAGTGTACATTGTAAAAGAAATGTACCGATTGTAAATTGTAACTTTATTCGTGCGAGGGTAGGGCTGCCATTCGTGAAATCATTAATCTAGGACAGAGAGCATTAAAACCCCGGGCATTTCCACTTAAAACGCAGACACTTTTAATTATTTCTTATATGAGACGGTGAGAGCAATAACGGACTGACCCACATTTTTTTCGAAATTGAATTAGCAGCAATAACGTATTCCAATGGGATCTATTAATCATATAAAATAGGGAGAATTTTTTTTTTTAAATGTGGATCGTTCCTTTGTCGCTCTCCCTGCCTCATATAAAGATGAAATATTTATGACTTTTTGAGCGAGCGAGATCGAAAAGCCTGGATCACTACAGAAAATCCTACGGGGAAACCCGGACGGATGGTAGCCCTATGCGAGATAAAGTGGCGTTGACTAACCAGTTAATTTTAAGCCACGTTCAATAAATATGAAATATGAATAAAAGTAGATACGAAGTCTACACAGTTATTTGTGTTAAAACAATTATGTTATTTAGCAGTCAAAAAGACACGGGATCATATTGAAAGAGAGCTTTGATTTTCTTGGTTTCTATTCGATTAAATTTATTTTTGTATTTATTTTTGTGCTCCCATCTGTTTAAGAAAAGCGTGCGTACCATAAGAAAAGTATCGTCCTGAACATTATCAGGCTGCGTGGCGCCGAACAGTTCCCCTAAAAATTCTGCCAATATATCCATCTGCCTACCCTCAAGGATTTCAATAGTGTCAGCAACGGAGTTCCATATTTGCGACAAGATATCGACAGTGCTTTTCTCTCCGGTGTAATTAAGCTTCCCAAGTAAGGACATCAGCGTCGTCTAGTTGGAACGAAAAGGGAGAAGCTTTAAAGCATCAAAATTTTCGCGCAACGAGGACGGCATCCCCCACTTCGACTTACGATCCGTCGCCAATTTTGCACGGTAGGTTGCCGCTGTAATTCGGCAAACGTGTCTGGGACTTCGTTGACAACGCAAGCCAGCCGGTTCTGTAAAAAGGACTTCGTTTTCGACGGCAGAAATCGCGCGACCGGGAGCCACGTGGGACCCTCGAGATCGTCGAGCTCCGTAACCAGAGAATGTTTCGTCTCCTCGGAGAGTAGATTGTACAGCCGGCCTATTAGGTCCTCCAGTATAATAACTTCGAGGCTGTTGCGTCGTTTCGAAAGGGCGGCGTAAACTTTCAGTAAATATTTCACGTGGCTGGCGCAGAGGTCCGAAGAGCCAACGCTGAAAAACAAGGGGACCTTTTAACGGGGCAGACTACTGCGACGGACCGAGAAAGTGGGTACATCTTCTGATGAAAATTGTAGAGAAACTAATCAGCCGATTAAATTGCGGTTCAGCGCTTGGTTTTGGCATATTGTGAAGCATTAAAAACCATTATAAAAATTAAGAAAATATGTATGTATGTGTGAGGAAGTGGCTCCAAGCTGATGGTCTTTCTTAAACGGTGTATCTCCCAACTAAAATTTGGATTGTCTACAACAAAAATACAAAAGCCGTCTATTAAGTATAATGTTCTATTTTTCTGTAATTTTTTCTGGTTTCTCCCCTAGCCAGAAGTATATTCATCAAAGTAAAAAAAGTTTCAGTCGAATCGGCTAATAACTTTTAGAGATATGTACAGGTCCCACCGATTTGGATGAACGTTTTGACGCCTCGACTTTAACGACTCCCCAGTGCCGTCTGCAATGATTAATTATAAAACAAAAAATATATTTCTATAATTTAAGACATCCTTAATACGATGCAAAAGGTCCCATTAAATTAGATACAGTAGTATTCCTTTAATTAATTCCGGAACCTCCCCTTAACTAAGAACTGTAGGCAAATACAAAGTTTTCCCAAGTTAGAGTACGTGGTTGGAGAAAACAGGAGGCGTTTGTTATTCGACAAATTCCCTGTGAAAAATTTCCACCCACTGTCAAAAAAATATATTTTAAAATAATCACTTGTAATCAAGTACAATGGGGAAAAAGAATCATTTTTGCCAGAGCGGCGGAAGAGCGGGGACAGAGTTGAGACACTGAGACGAATCGTGGTATCTTTTATGAGAGATTGCTCGATTAGAAAGATACAATTACCGTGATCATTATCGTTACAGCGGATATTGTTCCAAGAATTCGAAGAAACCCGAGATTCCAGCACAAAGTGACCGTACATGATCTTCTATCAGAGTTTATCCATTTCTTATAATCTTATGTAATTTTTAACTGTGAATTCCGTGATAACGACGCACACCACGGCATAGCGCGAGTCAGTCGGATTGACCGCGATAATCGATTGACAATGCGCGTACTGTTCAAGACCTATACTTTACGAACCGTCCAATGAAGCACCAAACGTCTGCGCTGAGCAACGAACTCCACAGCTCGTTGCTCAGCAGATGTTTCAACAATATCAGCTCGACTGCATGGAATCCGTCCACAGGAACTTGGCTAATCAGCCCACAAATCGGCAGCAAGGTGGCCTCGTACAGTGTGGCCTGTCGCGGTCTTTCGCCAATATCCTGGGCACCTGGCAGCCTCACTTCGCCCGTACAAATCTCACCCTGCACTTTTAGGAGATAGAAGCGTATGAGTCGATCGTACTTTCGTTTTTCTTCCTCAACCAGTGGCGCATCCCAGAGGGAGACAAGGGGTCCTGGCGCCCCCAAGACGGGGCTTTGTAAAAAGAAAAGGAAACTGGACCTTATGGTTTAAATAAGTTTCTATAATCAACTAAAGAATTTTATTGAATTCGCATTAAAAATATTCCTATCCGTTCCACTCGGCACCCCCCGAGATTAAATCCTGAGTGCGCCACTGTCTTGAACTAATTCTAAGAATCTTTACTTCCCTAACTAATTGAAAGAATTTTTGCTTCCTCAATTAATTGGAAGAATCTTTCATTCCTCGGTTAATCGTAGGCACCTTTACTTCCTCAACTAATTGTAAGAATCTTTACTTCTCAAATTAATTTTAAGAGTATTCACTATTTTAAATAAAATAAATTGAGAACTTGGAACTTAGATCGTCGATTCATTTTGTTGTTAAGACGAAAGGCTGTCAAGTTTTGACCAAAGCGATCAAAATCATCAATTTTCCCCTAATTAAGATTATTAAACTTGAAAATCGATCCTCGATGTATGTAAAGAAGCACTAAAATATTTATATCTACAACTTGATGCACGAAACGAATTACATACTTACTGGTACTAATATTCTGCAACGCGACGTCGATAATTGACTCCGCACCCAATGTCCACGTACAATGTTGTTCGTATGGCATGTTGATTAATTTCTTCATGATACTGACTGTTAATAAGTGGTAGCCTAATTTATTTACGCTGGCCTGGCTCCTATGCTCGAAGAACGCCTGAAAGATTGTTTGATAAAATCAGACATTAACAATGTTTGTTCGTACTTCCTTAAAGGGATCATTTTAATTTGATAGGTCGAAAAATGAAACTATTTTTAAAGATTTTTTTCTGAATTAATACAACGTATAATGAAATAAATCTTTTTGGAATTTATTAAGCTACTCTCATATCAAACAAAAAAAATTAAAAAGATTTTTTTTAATTTGTTTCAAATGTTTTTTTATAGCGTCTATGTGACATCTACAAAAAAAGAGGTATGTTCGTGGGGCAGGTGATTTCCCGACTCAGGTTTATCTGAAACGAAAAATTCGAAAAGATTCTTAACCTGTACGAGTTTCGCTATCCTCCGTAGCTCAATTAACAATTTTTGTTGAGAAATAACAAAATGGCGCCGGTTCGAAAGAAAAAGTTTCCCAAAAGGGTGGTTTCTCAATTATTCACCGAGAAAGATTTCGGTTATTTTTCGACGAAAGTCGTTAATTGTCGCAAATTTTTCATTTGTTTTTAATTGTTTTTGTATAATGTAAGAGAGGCTTAATAAATCCCAAAAAGATTTATTTCATTACATGTTGTATTTATTGAGAAAAAAACATTTTAAAAATAGCTCCGTTTTTCGGCCGATCAAAATAAAATAACCCCTCAAGACAGGGTGCGACGAACGAACCTGCTTGAAATCGGAGATTTTGAAGACGGTGTTCAAGAATGGTTCAGACCCCCTCGAGATGTGACCATTTATCAATTCGATCACTTTATCCTCGATGCGTGAGTTTCGCAAACACGACGGGGAACACCTAGTTGTGGAGAATAGCGAGAAGGTTTTATATCGATGAAAGGAAAACGTGGAAAGCGTGCGATTGGATACCTGAGCATTTGCAGGAGGAGTTCGATGACATATTGTAGGCATTCGTTATTAATACAGGAAGAGTATGCCGCGATTAATCTGTCCAATATCTTTAACGAATGATTGATAACCTTCACTTTTCTCTCGTCGACTCTGTCAAGGGATTCCTAAACAAGTACACATATATATTTATGTTATGTGGGTGTAAGGAAACTGCGAGTCGAGAAATGTAATTCTCTTGAACTGGTTGACAAACAGAACGAGTGTTTAATAGTGTGGTCCTTATATATATGGTAAGAAAATCAAAATTTTTAAAAATTTCTTCTGGCCCTCTCAGAAGCTTCCAAATAGTTTAAAAGAATTTCGTATAAAATTGGTAATAAATGGCAATAAAATATTACTATTCTGGTATAAATTGATAGAGATTTTTTCAATAAGGACAAAATAATTTTATTAACTTTTAAGTGAGAGTATAACATTAAAATTCGGGCACACATCGCATAGACGAAACGGGCTTATAACGAGTCCGTCCTGTATTGTGATGTGGCGTAAGGCTTTATATGCACATTTAAATTTCTCTCATCAAACTCTGACGTACATTATACTCAGGTTGTTAAACGCATAGATAGAAGCATGGTTTCGGATCCTGATATATTAATATGGGTCCCGTTTCATTAAAATTGACAAGTGACAATTATGGAAAGTCGCAGTTGCCAAACTTGTGGTACATGCGAGATATAAAGTCCTTGAGCGACCTTTATATATCAAAATATACAAATAAAGAACACGAAGATATTTTTTTTGTCGAATAGAAGATTTTAAGAGAGTCAGACAATACAAATTTTAAAGTTGAAAAATGAGGACCACCCTAGTGTTTAATAAGTTTGGGTGCCGATTGCGGGCAAGAATGATTCTTGGAATGCACGCGGTAATTTTCAGTTGCAAAGTTGAAAGTTAATAGTAGATTAGAAGTAGTTTTAACACACACACATATTATTACTATTAAAGTGTGCCATTTTTTTACACCTGTCCCAATTACCAAATACTCCTCCACGCAGAAGAATTGAGTGTCAAAATATTTTTAACTGTAGGAATCTAAATCATAAGGAACTATAAGAGAGTCCCATTCGCAACTATTAACCCTCTTCATCCCTTGTCCACTTCAGCAATCTTTTACTTCTTCAAGAATAATCCACAGTTCAAAGCAAACGTGCATCTAAATGTGCACTGTACTACAAAATTCTTTTTCTTTTTAAACTCAAGCTTACTCGAACCTCGGAGAATATTTTAAGCAGCCGCGCACTCGGAGAAGGGGCTTTGCAAAAATAAAAGAAAGCTGGATTTTATTCTTTCAATAAATTTCTATAATCTAATGAATTTTGTTGAATTTGCATTAAAAGTATTTTTATCCCTTCGACTCGGCTGCCTCCAAGATTAAATCCTGGGCGCGCCACTGATTTTAAGTGGGTAGATATAAAATCAATCTTCAGCTTAAAAACTCTTGCAACTAAGGATCCATCAATAATTTAAGATTTAAATTACGATTTAAGATTTTTAGAATATCGTGACCCGACTCCAGCTTAAACATACCTGAAGCGCCAGAAGCATCGAAGACACATTTCTCGTCATTTTCTCGAGATGCAAAGTAACGCTAGGCGGCTGAACTCGTATCACATCGTGCTGATACATAATGGCCAATTTGTCAAAAGTTTTGGACACGTCCACGTACGTCTTCAAGTCCAATTCGTGCGCGATAGTGACCAGAGATCCAATTCCATCGATCACTATATTTACATGATATAGTGACAAAATAAATATGAAAAAATATATACTCTATCCTGAGCAGTTAATAACAATGATTCGTTATGAAGCGAGTAAGAGCCGTTAAGGGGGTATTCTAGAGGGGACGATATCCTTTATCCTCTAATCATTATTATATACAGCTGAGAAGTTTTTTACAACTTACACAAATGTTAATAAATCCGCGCGGATAATGCTGATCTCTAAAGACTGTGTAATTTTTTCTGCGAGAGTTTTAGAAAGAAAGGCAAGAAATCTAGACGAGAATAGGTACCCCCTTAAATCTTTTTTAATACCATTCCGCGTATCATACTGCAGCTGTCTAAAACTCAGCTTCTAAAACTCAGCTGCAGTATGATACGCGGAATAGTAATAAAGAGATTTAAGGGGGTATTCTCGTCTAGATTTCTTGCCTTCCTTTCTAAAACTCTAAAGTACAAAGACAACTTAAACGGCAACGACGATTCGTTCCCAAATTCCAAATGAAAACGACACAGTGGCCGTTGAAGACGGGAATAAAATACACGCGATACAGCATCGCCGAACGTGTGCAGAAATGAATTTACAAGCCACTAGAAGATTCCTCGAAAGGTTCCACTACGTCAACGACGATTCCTATCAAAAGTTACCTACGTCAAGACGAAGGGTTGGTTATTGTGAAAACGAAGAAGAAAACGGAATCGACAGGGCGACGATATCCCGCCTTTTGTATTCGATAAAAGCGCGGGAATGGCTCCGGGTTAAAGAATCGTTAAGACGTAATAGGATCGCTCACCTTTTACCAACAGCCCCGTTTCCGATTCCGTATCCGTGCCGAAAACGATTACACCGTCCAAAGTGGCCAGGAATAGATTCAAGATCGTTTTCGCCTTGCGAAAGAGACCCGTTAATTTCTCCGATACGCCCTCGAATAAAGTTCCGTACAATGCCTGGCTGTAAAGAAAATTCAGCCGCTCTGTCACGTGCGGTGGCATCGATTCGCCGCCGACTGAACGTCAACATCATTTCGCGAATACCTCGGACATAGTTTCACTCGACATCTATTCTTCTTATTTACCTGCATTTGCAATGCTCGAATATCACTTTAACCGTGGCAGGCACGCTCTCCGATAAGTATTTCAGATTCGTCGCGGGCGTTCTGCGAAGCTTCGACACGCGCTCCATAGATCTCTCCCACACGATCAGCAATCCGTGGCAAACAAGCAATTGCCGTTTCAGGTCCTTCGAAGTATCTCGCTCCGCAGTCGCGCGTATGATTTCCTCGATTCGTTTTAAAGCCTTACAAAGTAGGATAGATTGAAGAACATAATTTTAGGGAGTTGCCTCCTAAGTGAAGTTGGAGAAGAATATTTTAAGGGAACGTCGCAGTATTTAGGGTACCGTAAACTGGGGTGACTTTGCCCGCCGGGGTGACATTGCCCACTCTTTTACTCTGACTGAAAAATTACCATATGATTGAATTCGCTAATTTTTTTTTCGTTTGACCTTGGAGAAATTATTGCTATCGATTACAAAACACTAAATGTTCTGATTACTTCACAATAAAATAAAATAAAGCCTTTCCGAAAAGTGGGCAATGTCACCCCGGGCGGGCAAAGTCACCCCAGTTTACGGTATTCTATTTTTCTACGATTGCACTTCCTTAGAAGCATGCACTCGTTTACCCGCAACGCGCGAAAACTGTTTTCTCTACTAAAAAGGGCTATAGATTGGCCCAGTTCGTGGAATCGGCTTCTATATTGACTTTCAAGGTAACTTCACTTGAGATTTACCTCGAGCAGAAGGCGATGCGCGACAGGGAGCGTTTCCTTGAAAACTTGCTCGTCCAGCAAGTCGTCTGAACAGCGGGGTAAGCAATCTTGCAGAGCTTGCTGCAACAACGTCTCGTCGAAGCTCCGGCTAAAGGTCTCCAAGGCATCGTGAGGATTATATTGTTAAGGGAAATGTGTAAAAATTGACCGTTTGCAGGATACAGTGACGAAACTGTTGAAAAGGATATCTTCAAGCTCGACGAGTAACATTCAACATCCCCGTCGATGTCGTCGAACGAGTCCTCGAGCAAAGAGGCGAACGTATTCTGACTTGACATTTTCTGCAAATTTAGAAATCCACGTCTGCAGTGTTCACTTTAAGGGGTGATGCTCAGCCAGGAGGCCGAAAAGGGTGGTCTTTGGAAATTTTTTACTCGAAAGCTATAACACATTTCTCAAAAAATCTTTTTTCCTTTTAAGGATCGCATCTAGTGCCGTGCATCGTAATTTTTTTATTTAAAAATATTTATCGATAACTAAGTTATTGTCCATCACTCGGAGCTTCTCTCAAACAAAAGGCTTCTGCGGTGACCAAAATATTTAAAAAACCATTCGACCGATTTACTTCAAATTTTACAAGCTTACTATAGGAACGATAAACTAGCCTTTGAACGAAGGACTTTTTTATCCGATGCTTAGTTTTATGATAAGAATTGAAACTTTGACTTTAAACATCAGCCATTTTTTCCCAAGTCAATGTTTCGAAAAATCCTTCGCTCGAATACTAGATAATATATTATGATAAGTAAATTCTTTTGAATTTTTTATTTTTGATGATCGACTTTCGAGCAGCAGTGGTCACCGCAGAAGCCTTTTCTTCAGAGAACCTTCGAGTGATGGACAATAACTTAGTTATTGGTGAATATTTTTTAATAAAAAAATTACGATGCACTGTACTAGATGCGATCCTTAAAAGGAAAAAAGATTTTTTGAGAAATGTGTTATAGCTTTCGAGTGAAAAATTTCCAAAGACCACCCTTTTTTCGGCCTCCTGACTGAGCACGACCACTTAAATAATTCTGTTAATTGTTAATGTCTTAGGTCTTTTTTGACCAGTCATACTTTTTCAGTTCTTCCGACTGATTTCCACTTTTCTCTATAGTTCATTGAGTAACTTGAAAAGAGAATCGGCTATATATGACCAGAGGCGTATCTAGGGTGGGGCAAGTAGGGCTCGTGTCCTGGGCGCCAATGCCGAGGGGCGCAAAAACGCCGAAAGAAATAGTGTTTCTTGAATAAATTTATTTGAATGGTTAATGTTAGTAGTTTACGTTTGTTATTCGCGTGCCTCGCATGCCTCTTTAGAGAAGCTTCGAAACAAATCTGCTGCACTTTTCGGTTTCATTTGCCTCCAACTTTCGCCTCTTCCGCCCTTCAGCTCCACTTTCTTTAAAAGGATTATCAAAATTCTAAATAAAATGTTTTATGTGATGAAAACTTTTAACAAAGAAGTATTAGAACAGAAAATATGGAATTAAGATGATATGCATGGGGTGAGGAGGATGGGGGGGGAGGGGAGCGCAAATTCTAAGCTTGCCCTAGGCACTGTTTACACTAAATACGCCACTGTATATGACTGGAGTAATAGACAAAATATCGAATGAGTTTTAACTCTCCATGGTCACGCCGTCAGTTTTCAGTTACCATTTTCGTATTTTTTAAGCTTTTAACTTTTCAGTGATAACTGTACACTCGTAATACTCGTGCAATCATGCTCTAACAGTATTTTTCTAAAAATTTTCATTTTCATATGTTGAAATTTGTATTTGAAAAAATAGTTGTGGATAAAAGCAATTTTTCTTTATTAAAATTCACGATATTTTTAAATTTTATTATCAAGGTCTAAAAATTTACGGAAATATTGGCAAATACGTATTCTGGGGTGCGATACGTCCCGCGTGACCACGAAGGGTTAAAAATCCGGTGTTGCAGTGGTGTTAGGTAAATAGTACCATCACTTGTGATCCCATTCCTCGCATCACGGGCAAATCGACCGTCCATCAATCGCCTTGATCGCGGAATGGGGCCTCGAAAATTTCTTGGCAAGCATCGCCAGTCGAACTTTCCAGTCCCGATCGAGCACGATAGACAGTCGTTCCTCTATAAAACCGGGCCATGGATGGCCAAACTCTTCTATCAAATCAGAAAGGTATAAGAACGAACCTTCTGACATACACTGCTAAATCGTCGGAGCTAATTTTACCAAGAATGCAATGTGCACGGGTGTTTCGATTGATAATGTATCCCTGCCGTTCGACGATAAGGTTATCGATGAACGATTAATCGCTTTGTTTGCAAAATTTTAGTATGTCTCCTGTATTAAAAATATCTTATTATGATAAAAAAAAACTCTCCCGAGATTATCCTCAAGATCATTCCAAAGTCATCGACATATTTTTGCATATTAATGTCTGTTTTGTATGATGCAAATCAAGGCGAGTTCGGACGAGTTCGTGACTGTGAAATGAGTTGGAACAAAAAACAGCCAGCTCATAGCGCCAGAAGAGTACATAATGTATTGAATAACACATCGCTGATAACATCTGCAGATGCACGTCCTCAAACTATACAAACTCCTCTTATCAATTTTTCCTACTTTCGATAGCAAAATAATTTAGATGTTCGTTACAGGTGGGACACCATGCAGACATATATTAAGTGGTAATGAGGTGATTTGCTCCTTAAGGTGCGAATCCACGATGAGATTTTGCATGAGACAAAAATCTCAGCAACAACTAAATGTAAATACTATATTATGAAACTTGTCCCATGAGAGTCTAGTGTTTGACTCTTTCTTAGTTTTATTGAATATATAATATGTAAGGAAGAATGTATAAATTTATTGAAATTTTATAATTGTGATTTTTAGAAATTAATAATTTGATATAAACTTTTTTTTTATATAAAATTTAATTATCTATAGTTCTGGAAATAATCCAATTTATACCGTGTTTCAACTCATTTGGACAATAATTTTTCCCATTTTCGAGCGCTAGTCCCCTTATTGCATCCGAGCCCTCGTTAATTATGGATTGTTAATAAAGTTGCGAGATTCATTCGACTGAAATGAGTTCAAACACGGTATAAATTAGATTATTTCCAGAACTATAGATAATTAAATATGAATGTAACATTTATAATGTAATAATGCTAAAAATAATCCGATTTATATCGTGTTTAAATTCATTTTCATCTAAAAAAATCTCAAGAGTATGTTATTGAAACGTTCATGCCGATACGATGGAAAATATGGAAGTTTTACATACATCCTATTAATATAAATATAATGCACCGCAAGCAACAATGTATGGCTTTCCAGGCGACCCTAGTAGCACAAAATATTGAATGCACATACATCCAATATTAAAATGAGGTTCAATATCTTTTTGATATTTAAACATACATACAATATTTATTCTAGATTAAGAAGCAAATATGTTTTCCAAATATGCTGGAAATATTCATTTTATATTATGAAAAAAATATTCTTTTTTCAAATGTAAAGTAAATATTTATTTACCGTTTGAAACGAAACATTTTTTCCGAATGTTCGGGAAATATTCATTTTATATTATGAAAACAACATTCTTTTTCAAATATAAAGTAAATATTTATTGAATGGTAGAAAGAAAACATTTTTTTCCTAATATTTTATTTTCTAAATCTTTATTTCACATTTTCAGTATGTGTATATAATATTTCGAATCAACATTTTTTTTCATATTAAAAAGTGTGGCTAAAAAAATATTTTTTTAATATTTGGAAAAAATATTTAACCAATATTTTGTGCTACTAGGGGAAGCTCGAAGCAAGATCACAAGCCGCCGCCGAACAGCCCAAGTCCTCAGCTCGATGCGAGATCGCGCGTCGAAAGTTATTCGAAGCCGTCGAATAAAAGTCGAATAAACTACGGATAAAAATAAAAACCCTATTCGACGGTTCGAATAAAAGTCCCTCGAATCAAGAAATTATCTTTCGACTAAATTCACTTCGAATAAATTTATTTATCCGCGATGTTTCGAATAAAGATAAACCGTGTTATTCGAAGGTCCGAATAACGAATAAACGTAAACCGTGTTATTCGAAGCCGTCGAATAATCTACGGATAAAGATAAAAACCTTATTCGACGGTTCGAATAAAAGTCCCTCGAATCAAGAAATTATCTTTCGACTAAATTCACTTCGAATAAATTTATTTATCCGCGATGTTTCGAATAAAGATAAACCGTGTTATTCGAAGGTCCGAATAACGAATAAACGTAAGCCGCGTTATTCGAAGACTCGAATAACGAATAAAGAAGAAAGTATCTTTTATTCGACACGTTATTTAAATAATTGTTTTATCTAGATAATGGCCATTTCTGGGTAAAATGAAGCATGCGCAGCGAGGGCCTCGCTATTGCCCGGCACACCCATCAATCACCACGCGTGAACGACGGAATACACCTACTGGACGAGATGAGAGTATACGACCAGAAGACCGAGCTAAGAGAAGCTCAGCAAAGCCAGCCGGCGAAATAAAGCAGAGGCAAGTTCGCAGGTGTTATCGGCGAGTTATCCACCCATCCCTGGGCCATTGCACGTCGAAGTCGCTGATAAGAGGGGCAATTAGAGCCGCGAGCGGTAATGGGCGGGCTCTCTTAATTTTCGGGGGATTCGACGTGGCCGAGTTCCCGACGCGGAGGTGGAAGTTTCACGTTTAAATCCGAGCACGGTCGGGTAGAGGGGCGACCGCGTCGCCGGCCGGAGGAACGTGCGAGAAAGAGAGGAACGGGAGAAGCGGATTCGAATGATCGGCGATGCCATGGTAACAACGGACAACAACCTGTCAGATGATAGGCAAAGTTTTGATCAATAATACCGGTTGACTGCCGGGTGGATTCGAGTTCGGTAGCCCGATGACACGTTCCCGTTCGAACGCAACAAACTCGGGCACCCGGGTACACGACGCCTCGGACATGTATCGAACGGCTCCCTCTTGCGCAAACCAGCAGCGACTTTAATGCTCGATGGGAGACTGTGGGAATTTCATTCGCGGCGTATCAAGGTGCTTAGCGTAGGAAATGAGACTTAGAAAAGAAGAGGCACCGTTGGATAGCGGACAGTGCCGAGCGCTTTCATTTGAAACGGGCGGATGGAAGACTGTCGAGGAATCAGAGAAGCTCCGACTTCTCAGGACTTTGATGCGAGACCGATTGGAGACTCGATGATTAAATTCACGAAGCACGTGCGCAACGCCACTGGTCGCAGAGGGTGGTGGTGGTATTCGCGGGGGTCGTTCGAATTAAAGGGAGCAACACATCGTTCAACCACCCCTTTCTCTGGCTAGTGGAGGGTGGAGGCAGCGGCGTGTTGGTGGCGAACGGTGCACACCAACATGGATACGTGACGCGAGGGTAGTTTGGTGAAATGGCAGTGGTGGTGAACGATCGTGTCAGAGGGCAATGGATGAAGTTAGTCAGTCGGCGTTCGCTCGCGCCGCCACCACGATGCAACTCCATCCATCGCGCCTCCGCTTCGACGGTCCGCCTTTGGTTCATCCCAAACACCACGAGTGAGTACCAAGCGATCACCTCCGCAGGCCGGTTAATCGCTATTCTCGTTCACGCCTCTCTCCTCGGTTCCCTCCCCTTCACTCCGCTGTTCTACGTTTACCTTATCTCGTGACGCGCAATAGGGAATCGTTGAAGATTCTAGTGACCATTGCTTTGGTTCTTGCTGCTTCTTTTATATGTATTTATGTTACTTTGTCCTGTGTGATAGTAGGATAGTACCTAATGACTATCCGAGCCGAAGTGAATTCCGAGTTGTTAATTATTATTATTGTTATATTGCTAATTATTCTTTTTATTCCCATCCTCGTGTCGAGAATCTCGGAGAGTCTTTGAGGAGAAAGTTACCGTAGAATGTAGCCCCGACGGATCCCTTCGAGCACCGGGATGTCAGGATCCGGGAAATCGGTGAAACCAGTCAGACAATTGTCCCTGCAACCGCCTGCCGCCCGACGGCAGCAGATCAGACGGCAGAGATCCGCGGATGATGAGAAATCGCTGCAGATCTGCGCGAGCCCTCTCGCGCGTGGCAAACGTGGGACTAGCGGCAAAGCTGGTTTCGAAAGACCTAAGGTACACTCTAACTATGTAACGAACACCTTAATCGAGCTAAATGCTAGTCAACAGTCGCACTTACCACGAATTTAAGCATACTATTACTACGCAGACAGATAAACAAGTATCTAATCATACTTGGTGGTGGAGCTGTAGCAAGCTTAGCAAAAAACAAAAAAAAATTAAAACCGACTTCAAAATAATATAAATGCACTTAAAAGTAAATAATAAGCTTTTGCCTTATTTAATCTATGACTCTTCATTTTTTTATGTCGGCGCCTCATTATTTGCGCTGTGTAAATCTGGCGCCGACACGAAAGAATTGAGAGTCATAGATTAAATAAGGAAAACACTTATTTTTTACTTTATAGTGGATTTTTTTTAAGCCGGTTTTAATTTACTTTTCAATTTTTTTATTTTTTACTCTTTAGTTATTTAAATTACATTACTACATTTGTTTGAAAAATATGCGCAGACCTACAAGAAGAGCTTCTCGTAAAAAAAATAACCGTTTGCTAGAAACGGAAGATTCCCAAAATAAGCGATTTGATAATAACAATGAAACAGATTTCTTATTTTTTTGTGTAACTTCAAAACTACTTAACCGATTTCGATAATTCTTTCTCCACAACCTAAGTTGATTGAAGCTAAACTAAATGCAATAAGTTTCACGAAAATCGGTCCAGAAAATTCTTACGTACACCTCGAACCGGAAACCTCTTCCTTTTGGAAGTCGGTTAAAAAGGCATCTTAACTCTCGTTCGATCTCCATTAATTAAGTGAGTTGTAGCTTGTAGGTGTGTGAAAAATGGGCAGTCTGTATGAATATTTCACGTCCAAAATAAATCTGCATAAAATATGGTCCAAATTTCAACTGAATCGAATTACTAGTTTCTTAACAAAAAAAATCCCAAGTTCTGCTATGTTTTTAGCCCCCCAAAAAAGCATCCTCCCCTTAAGTCTGATTCCCTCCGCCTCGATTTAATCCACTTAGCCCCCAAATCTACGACTTTGCTGTACTACGATCGCCAAGTGTGTATTAGGGCTGGGAATATTCGAATAATTCAATATTCGAATATTTGAGTGTTCGAATGTTATTATTCGAATATTTAAGTATTCGAATACTACTCGAATATTTCAAGTGAGTTCGTGATTCATAATTCATACTATTCGAATACTGATGTATTCATACTGAATAGTATGGTGTGAATTATAAATCAAGTTACTAACTTACAAGATTCACCCTGACAAACTAACGAACTCACAACTGAAACTAAATAAAAGCTTGTAAAAAAATGAACCTAAAGAACTTGATTTATAATTCACACCATACTATTCGAATACATCAGTATTCGAATACTGAAATATTCGAATAGTATTCAAATACTGAAATATTTGAATAGTATTCAAATACTTAAATATTCAAATAGTATTCAAATACTTAAATATTCGAATAGTATTCAAATACTGAAAGATTCGAATAGTATTATACTTAAGAATACATAAGTATTCGAATACTCCAATATTCGAATAGTATTCAAATACTGAAATATTCGAATAGTATTCAAATACTTAAAGATTCGAATAGTATTATACTTAAGAATGCATAAGTATTCGAATACTCCAATATTCGAATAGTATTCGAATTATATTCGCCAAATAATTGAGCAACTCAAGTATTCGATTAGTCGAATACCGAAAAATTCGACAAATAGTCCCAGCCCTAGTGTAAATGTTGCTTCGCGATCTGATTTACCAACGAATTTCAGGTTCGCGTCGCCTGGAGCGAGAACCGCCGCCAGAATGAGAAGAAGCTGGAGCAAGTGGAGGTGGTGGCCCGTCAGATCCCCGGACGATCCAGGCCCGTCACCGGAAGATCGAGGGCTTTCGTCGGCATCGACAAACCGACGATCCTTTACTCGAGACAGGAGCTGGCCGAGAGGCTGCGGCTCGCCTGGAAGCAACGCGAGGAGAACAAGGCTAACATCAGCATCTATCTGGCTCACAGCACCCTGGGAGAAAGATGCGACTCCGAGATGTCTAATCAGGCGACTGTCACTGCTCCACCGTCACCTTTACCGAAAGATGCCTCCTCCAACTCGGAAACCCCCCTCGACAACGATCGCAGTATAACGGAAGGTGAAGAGACGCAAAGATCGGGCAACCATATCCATCTGAATGGCAATTATATGGAAACAGGAACCGAGAGCGATGCGATTAAAAAGCCTGCGATAGTGTCGCTGGAAAACGGTGATAAGAATACTTTGAAAAAAGATAGTGTTGTGGCGTCAGGCTTCGAGCGTTCTTTTTACGAAACTAGAGAAAATGATGCGCCGGGGAAAAAGGTGGTTTCGGACGCAGTGAGAAAGGGGCGGGAGGATATCGACGTGGAAAGCGAGAAAGGCGAAGTATGATTTCTCTTCAATGCTCCACCCATGATATTTATTTATTTCTTTATTTTTTTTAATAAATAAATGTGATATTTATTTTTTATTTTTTTAATAAATAAATGTGATATTTATTTTTTTAATAAATAAATGTGATATTTATTTTTTATTTTTTTAATAAATAAATGTGATATTTATTTTTTATTTTTTTAATAAATAAATGTGATATTTATTTTTTTAATAAATAAATGTGATATTTATTTTTTTAATAAATAAATGTGATATTTACTTTATATTTTTTTAATAAATAAATGTGATATTTATTTTTTATTTTTTAATAAATAAATAAGTATTACGGTTTCAATGCTCCACCCGTGATATTAATATTTAAGCTTTTTTATGTATTCGTAACGTCGTGCATGCTTATGTTGCTTATAATGCAACTCGATTGCCATTCGATTTATAATGCACGACATGCTTTATTCATGAATCTTTCTATTCCCCCGGTGGGGACTCGGTACATTACGCCGCGTTCTTTCTTTATTCAGATATCAAGGAGTTCAAATGTCGGCGATTGTTCTTTCTATACTAAGAAGAGAAGCTCGGTGAACATCGATCGGCCTTTCCAACTCTCATCCGCGACATTGCCATCGATTAAAGCGGAGCACTCGGGTATGGCGAAACCGTCGAAGGAGGATCTATCATCGGCGAAGCAGAAGCGGGCTAGCTTCCACAGTGGCACGAATAGAGCTTTCCTTGGACCAATTAGGTCTTCGGCGGAGTTTAAATGGAATCCAGCGGCGGAGAAGGGTGTGCAGCAAAAGTCAGGGACTGAGGTGAAGCCGACGACCGAGAGGAACGTGGCCCGAGGCAATTCGGAGAGCAAGGACAACGCGAGCAACAGAACTGTGGCTCCGAAATGTATTTCAGACACCAGGTGTGGCTCCGTTGCCGAGAGAATTGTAGCTCAGAAGATTATTACAGATCCCAAGGCGAATTCGACGGGCGAAAGAAACGCTCGCGCAAGGACATCGGTCGAAGGCAAGGATGCTTCGTTAGAAAATAGAACGGCGGCTCAGAAGACAAGCGACAGGGTTGCTTTGACTATAAAAAGGACCGCTTCCGCGAGTATCATTGCGGAGAGCAAAAATGGTCCGGCGATTGAGAAAGGTGCGCCCGCGAGGCTCGCGCCGGAACTTAGATGCAACTCGGTGAACGAGAGGAACCCATCGTTTAAGAAGATGGTGGAAACGCAGAGAGTGGATCAGAAATCGAGGAGGACCAGCTCGGCACCGCCGCAAAGACACTTGGCTCCCTTCAGCAACCGAGTACAAGTCAGTATCGTGATCGATGCATCGGGCACGCCTGTTTCTGGGGAGAGTAACGATAAGGAAGAGCCGGCCATGGGTTGCAGAGATAACGCGATGGAAAGAATCGATGCCACCTCCGTGAAGGTAGAATTTGCTGAGAAAATTTAGTTTTGCGTGGGGAACCACGCGGGGAAGATTAGGCGCGGGTTCGGAGATTCGGCGACCCTAGGCAGAGATCGGCATAGAAGTATTTGAAATATAAATGTTGGTACGATATTTTTATTTCAAATAAGTTTTTGCCCATCTCTGCCACTTGGCTAGGGCCTTTGCCGCCCTTTCCGCGAAATATCATCAGGCATTTTAATTTAGAAGAGTTGGGACAATTTTGAAATTGATTTAATAAGTATGTTGTTATTTTCTGCGTGAAAAGACAGTGAATTGTTATTGAAGTTGTCTCGAGCCTCTGTGTTTAAGGGGTAGGTTACCCTCAAAATTTTCGAAAATTGGTTTTAGGATGTTTGCATATATTCCAGTAGCAACATCTTTTCTACGTACTTTTAAAATTCCAAAATTTGAAGGAATTGCAGTAGGCAATATTCGAGCCTCCACGTGAGATCGGATAGCGATTTCCCAGAAACTACGTTTTCCAAAACGGTGGACATAAAATCTCGAAAACTTCTCCAACGATTTGAATGAAAATTTACAGGGAGCTGCAGGAAACTATTCCCCTACATGTATTGGGAGCACATTTTCAACATAAATTCTTAAAAAAGAGATAAAAAATATTTTTCCTACAAAAAGGGATAAAATCAGAAACATCGACAGAAACATTGTATTAATTTGTTTATCAAAATTTTGCTTCCTGCACAATATGGAGACTGTCTTATAGATTATAAAAATGCCTTTAGTTTGTGTTTTAGGTAATTCACCGGAATCGTGTTCACCGTCAAACGTTCTCACTGTTATATTTATAATTTCTTTCCTATAAGTATATTTAAAATTTGCTTTTTGCGCATTGAAGTCAACGAAATGACGCCTAAGAATTAAAACAAAAATCATCTCTGTATTCATTTATTACTTCAGAATATGCGTTTGAAGAAGGGCCTGATTTAGGCTGTCGAGGGTAAGCTACCCCCTTAAAGCTCACCCTTCACTTTCGGTGGAAAGTAGAGAAAGATTTTATTTTAAGACAGATATTTAAGAAGTGTTTTGCTACGTTTTTCAATTTCTTTCGCCGAAAATTTGCCTACTTAGCCTATACACAAATCCGCCCCTGGATAAGATGTTTCGTTGCTTCTGACGCGAGTAGAATCAGGTGTCATCGGGGCGATCGGCGAGATCGGCGCAGTGGAAGAGGCGGTCGAGAAGCGCGAGAAGACGCTTTTGGGGGAAACAGGACGAGAACGGAAAGTCGCGGAACCGGTCGGGCGGTCATGGAAGGAGCTCGATCGACTCCAGAACGATTGATATCGTCACGATGGTGTCCCTTATCAGCTCGGCTGACAGCGACAGCGACACCGAGAATTCCCCCGGGGATGATAAGCTGATCGACGAGTTACGCAGCAAACTACCCACAACGTCGATCATCAAGCCGTCGATGAATCCAGCTGTGAGCGTCGCGAGAAAGCCCATCAAGTCAGGTACAATGCAAACGAAGCCGTCCGACTTCGTTCAAAAATATGAAAATCATCCCTTTAAAGAAACTAGCCTTGGTATAATTTGAATGGCGAACGAATGAGATACGAGAAATGGAAAGAAAGTAGCAGTGGCGGATTGGGTCTAAAAATATTTGTTGCCAGGAGAGAAAGGGGGCCCACAACTATAAAGCTACCATTTAATTTTTATAAGAAGTAACTACAATTTTCAAAAAATAAACAAGTGGCAAACAAGTACAATTAAAATTTTTGTGAATAAACGTATAGTTTTTTTTTTAGTAATATTTAGTAATATTGTCTGATGTTTAAAGGGGCCCACTTGCCGTCAGGAAAACTGACATCCTGGCCAGTCCGCCACTGGAAAGTAGTATTTCTTAAGTATTCGAATATGCTATCGAAATACAAGGAAACATCCCAAACCCAGAAATGCGAAAAATTCTGAAACTTTGCGAGTATGTAGGAAATTTCTTCCTAATTACAACGCAATTTTTGTTTACTGCCAAAATTCATTCTAGTGGGGTGTAATTGATTTTGTATTATAACTCGTGAACTGTAAAATAATTTTCCCACCAAATGATAGATCTAATTAGAAGAAGTAACTTCTGTCGTGAAACTTCCTTTCTATCTCTTACTTTTCAAGAGTCAATTTCAACCCCTTCGAGTGAATTTGGGCAGCAAACAAAAATTGCGTTGTAATCGGGAAGAAATCCCCTACATATTCACAAGGTTTCAGAATTTTTTGAATTTTCGGCTTCGGGATCTTCCCTTGTTAGGTATTATTTAATTTCCTTTTCACCATATGCATGATCATTCTTTGCTACCAATCTTCACGACCTCTCTGTCTCAGGATTCATTTTCCTTTGCTTTCTTTGAAATACTTTCTGTTCTTATCTACATTTTATTAAAATGGTATCACTTTATTGTTTGATATGAAACTCTTCTATGAAATTAGTAAGGCACCTATTTCAAAAAGGTTCACCAAGCTAGAGAGTACTGGAAAGAAAAAAAAACACTTGCACTGTGATTGCAGGCACTATAAGATTCCAGTGTGCATCTTTATGTTCTCTTTTTAATATTATTTCCAAGATTGTGGCACTTAAAAGAATATGTATACTTGTCAGGTCGGTGCAAAAGATCTGAAATGTCCTCATTTACTACACCTACTTGTTCTTTTACCAGAAAAGTGGCAAAAGTTCATAGATAACCAAAGAAAATAATTTAATTAAAAGAAGGTGCAATATATTTTTGTATTTAATATACACTTTGGTTCAATAAAGCAACACAACTTTCGCACCGACCTAATACTACATTCTCTTGGCGATCGTCTAAAAAATTGCATTTAAAAAGGGAATGGCGATAAGAGGAATATCTAAATAAAAATGAAAGTAAGTCGTCCAAGTATTAAGTACATAGTATTCAGCAGTTATCTTTCGTCGCGTTTCGCGATTACGCGAAAGCGTATATCTCTGATTGGCGAACAATTGATACCAGCAATTATTGTCGTTATCCGAAACACAACATTCAAAATGATTGGTAATCTGTAGACGCGTGGCTATCGCCTGAACCAGTATAATTAACAAATATTAAGAAAGAAAGAAATGACCACGTCTCAAAAAAATTTCACCAATATTAGCAAACAAATATTATGGTTTTCTTGGCCGTGGTAATTTAATTTTGCAAATATTTGTAAAATTCTAATTCGAACGATAAATTAACATCTACTGAGTGTGTCTGATATAATTGAAATGGATCGGAACTTTTAGTTTTTTGGCAATCAGGTGCGGCATCCGGGAGGATATTATTCTCCGCACGATGCTCCCATTCCGCTATAAATGGATATTTTTACTTACACAATTTTTTTTTATAATCTTAATAGGTGATAGGATAAAGCTACAAACGTGGAATACTTGTATCTTTTTTTAATTCCCGAGAAATTAAGTTTTTTTCAGTCATCACAGTAGGAACATCCCTTAACTTCGATTCACAAAAAAAGAACTAAAAAGAAACTGTTTAAGCTTGAGGTGAAATTCGATTTATACTCGTTTGCCTGCCCACCGGATATATAATAATTCTTTGTTGCACAGTACGCTTTGCAAACGAAAAACATATAAGAAAGCGAGAAAGAGAAAGAGTTAAAATAAAAGTTATACGGTTATCGGCGAGAAATTTTTCGATGCACGAATGGCGCGAGTAGATCGGCATATTAAGAGATACAAATTGCGAATGACGACATCTGACACTCGTCGGTGAATATCGTGCCGGGAATTTAATAACACACGCGTACAGAAGCGGCTGTGGAATGATAATAGAGCGAGTTAATTAGAAACGACGCGAGACACGCGAGCTCCAGATGCCGCGAATAATTTCGAAATATCCACCTTCGCCTTCCCTTAATTGTTCTTACGTGGGACAAAAAGAAGGTGCACTCGAAACAACGTTAACTCCTGCCCATTATCCACGCGAGTTTCCACGGGCTTGTAGGCTCGCAAAGTTTCTATTGCTCGCCGCACTCACGGTAAATGTAATTTCAATGAACGTTAATCGATTCGATAAACATTTCTGCGTATTAAGATTCCGGTATTAAATAGTCAATGCGAGCAATTGATTCGAGGTCTTGGCCATGTCATAGAAGAAGAATAATAGATGACTAGAATAAGAGATTTATTTTTATACTTTAATAAATTGCAATTTCACGGCACATATTTTAATTTCGCTCTTCTGAGAAAATATCAACGTGGAAATTGTTTGACAATCACTTGACAACATTCTAATTTATATTCCACTTTCAAATTATTTGAAATTTGATCGTTAAAGGTGCCCTCCCATCAAATCACTCCAAAATAGGTCATCTTTAGGATTTTATTTTTAAAAAAATAAACGTCATAGTGTTAAAAAACTTTATAGGCTGTTTAGAAACATTTGTTTAGATATTTTATCTAATACTGCTGTCTATTGGTGGCTGTAACTGTCCTGGAGATACAGAAAAATCTGTGAAATTTATAACGCCTTGAAGAATTAAGTGAACTCAACAAACCAAGAAAATTGTTAAAGTATAAGATTCTCCGTGGAATCATCTACGATCATAATTTTTCGACCAATTTTCTTTTTTGTATAAACATTTTCGTTCGTAAAATTCCCTTTTTTTTAAGTTTGTGGTTCAAACGTCTGCCAAAACATGAGATCACGATAGTTTGCTGTGACCATAGATGATTCCATGAACAATCTTGTAAACTTTAAGAATTTTCTTCGTTTATTGATTTCAGAAAATTCTACAAAGCGTTATAAATTTCGCAGATTTTTCTGTATTTCCAGGACAGTTACAGCCACCAATAGATAACAGTATTAGATAAAATATCTAAAAAAAAAAATGTTTTAATATGTAAAAAATACAGCAATGCAGCTTAAAAAATTTTTTTAACACTAAGGTAAATGTCCCCATTAGCGACCGTTTAAGAGTGTTATTGGTTCGAAATAGTAATTTTTTCAATAATATACGACAATGTTTGAGTAAAGTATGGATCATTGTATTTTTTTAAGTCTCTAGTTTCTTAATCAAATTAGTTTTAGAGTGATATTTGACTATTTACACAAAAATTATGGTGAAAATTATATTGGACCTGATGTCCCCTTTATGGACCAACTTGTACCATCTATCGCTTCTCTGCTACAATAATGAAAGAAAATGAATATTTTCTTTTTATTTTATAATTCTGTATATATTTCTAGTTAATTCGACTAAGTTGCTGCATGGATCCATGTATTTTTATTGTAAAATTTGCGAGTTTAATGATATCTGTAGTATAACCTCGCGTTATTAGAATCTGTCAACTTTCGTGTCAATGACCAATTCCTAATTTACATGTGAATTTACTTAAAGATGAATGTACGGCTACATAAATAACGTATGAAACTATAAATGAATTCTGGTTGATATTTTGCTTTCTGTGTTGCAATAAACAATATAAATGAATAATTTGGTAATAGGGACATCTACCTTACAAGGTTTATTTTTTTGTTAAATCAAATCTTAAAAATGACCTATTTCGGAGTGCTTCGATGGAAGGGCACCCTTAATGATTCATTTCCATTTCGTTTACATTGCGAGTTACATTCTACTCAGCCTGTACACCCCAATTTCTGCAAGTTCTATCTCATTTACTCGCCTCGCCCCCGATAAATCTTCCCAGTTTCCCTTCGAGCCGCTGCGTCCTCTTTATTTATACCCCTTATCACAGGAAATACTTCTCGCGAGAAATGCGAAGTATGGCCAGAATCCGGTGAATTCCTGATCGTATCTATCACAGCCGCTGTTGTACTTCGTCAACGATAACACGCTCGCGACTTCGTCCCTTTCCTGTTACGTGCACAGCCGCTAATTAAATGGAACTTCTATCGCGCAGCGACGTGGAACTGGCGAAGACAATAGGATCGAACGCGTTAAATCGACCAAACTTCTTCCCTGTGTATCACGCCAGCCGACCTTCGAAGCAAAATGTTCCGTTTGAAGCTCGCCCGCGTAAATTGTTTGCAACAATCGCGCCTCGATCGTTGCTTGAACCGGTGACCCGATTGAAGTTCATACCGCAGCTTGAGCGGTGGAAAAGTTCAAAGATCGACGATTGGAAAATGCGGGAAGTTTTGAAAGAAGTTTGAAGACAGATAGTTTGGCAATATAATAGAGAAAAGAAGTCGATGGTTTCTCTGACTTGCTATTCTAGTGTTTCCTAAGTTTTTTCGAGTCGCGATCCCCTTCTATAATATTCAAATAACCTGCGACCCTCCCCCATATAAGGTGAATTTAATAACGTAAAGAAAACACATTAAAAGTAGGTATTTCAGAATATAATTCTAACTTAATAATATTAAAAAAAAACGTGGGGATCTCCCAGAAAACACTTCGCAACCCGCTGGTTGAGAATCACTGTGCTATTCGATATTTGTTACAAATTTAGGTTTTTTTTTTTAATTGTTTTTCTTCCTTATTTCGTGATTCTCTCTCTCGCTTCTTGTTGTTATAAAAAGAAAGGCAATTTTCAGAGATTGCACTAGTTTTGATTATGAAGGCTGGCGGCCAACGAAGAGGTGCTTGGGTGGAGATAGGAAAAAGTACGGCTCGCGGGAAATATTAATGGGCTCGTTTGGTCCCGCGAGACCGAATCGATGACACGAGATATCGCTTGGCCCAGTTTTCGGTAAGCGGCCCTGTGTTGTGATTGCAGGGCCACTAAATCAGGTTACTAGCTGAACACACGTATCGTGACTATAAAATTCCGCGGCCGATATTACCCTGGTTCGATTGGATCGACATTAACGAACCCGGCAATACGATGTAAAAACGCAATGCAAATGATTTATTCGAACGGAAATCGCTCGCGAATATTCAATAGGTACTTTCTGTTATTAAAAATTCATTGAAATCGAGGGAACCTCGTTAACCCAATTCAGTGGCGCACCGAGAGGTGGGGGAAGAGTTCCCGGCACTTCCAAAGAAGTGGCTTTGTAAAAAAAGAAAAAACTAAATTCTTAACTGGTATTCTGTTTTTATTTTCAAACGTAATTTGTATACTGGGGTCGTGGCAGACCCCGAATAAAAAAGGACACAGAAATTTATAAAGTGGACACTAGATCACTCTCCATGAATATTTTCATCTTAGGTAATGTATAAAATAATAGAAACGTAGAAAGTTAAACTATTATAATAAAATTAATTAGAAATTCAGCTTACGAAAAATTTTGCAGCGAACTTTGCGTGCTTGGGATCATGATCGACCCCAGGATACCAGTTAAGGGTTAAATAAATTTATATACTCACCTACTGAATTTTATTGAATTTGCATTAAAAATATTTTTATTCTTTCAACTCGGCTCCCCCTAAAATTAAATCCCCAGTGCGCCACTGGCCCAATTAATATACCATAAGTGTTTCAAAGATTACGATCTTAAATACCCTGTTGCACCTACTTTTATTATTCCTCCCCTGAAGAAGCGTTTCTGGGAAGAAAGACGATTAACCCGTAAAAGAGGAATGCGCGAGAAGTGTTTAGTTGCCAGGGGATTGATGAAATGAACTGGTTGCATAGTTTCCTTTCAGAGGGATTCCTCCGACGAGGAGCTGCCCAAGGAGCAACAACCCCCGCCGAAGGAGAAGAAAACGACACCAGGTCGGCTGGCGATCGTTAACCACCGTGGAAACGGGGGTACCTTGTCGGGCGAGGAAACGGTGCTTTGGAGAACGGACATACCCAGCTTAGCCCTGCCCGTTCTAGCATTAATTCACGACGCGGAGGAAGTCGTCGACGTCCCCTTGACTGATCGCGAGAAGAGATGCCTGGCCGTGCCTATTGGTGATCTACACGACAACAAGCGAAAGCTTTTGAAGACACGTAGCACGCCGTCGCGATCGTGAGTACAGAAAATTCTATTCCATTGATTTATAAAGATATGTTGGAAAGTACGCTGAATTCGAAGTAAAAAGTTAGGAAGACGAAAGGTGGTCGAAGAGGAATTTTAGATTTTGGAACGTTAAGGTGTGACCCCCCACTTCTGCTTCCTTAAATTTTATTTTTCTAAAAATAAGTTCTGTTCAAGAAGGCACCTCTTCACCTGGCCTTGATTTTATCAACTTCTCCACACTGTAATACTTCCCTCTGCTTTAATACTTATTTCCCCGTGCCAACGTATTTCGCGAAACGAGTTGCTCGTTAAAGGAAGTTATTGTTCTTAAAATTCACGCGATCGATACGTAAAATATTCTTCAAACTCCACGAGCCATTACAGTGATTAATGCCTTTACGTATCTGACAAATCGTCCCTGCTTCGTGACGTAGCAACAGTCAGGCAAGGAGTCCCGAAGATTGTACAATAAAAGGATCTCTTACGTAACAGCACGAATCGCGCTGAATTGCAGCCGAAACCTTCTCGCTGGCAGATATCTGCATCATCATCCTATCGTGCCTTTTTCGCATTAATTACCATAATGAAAAATACGGTTTTCGTCCGTTGACTTTCGCATAAACTAATTGTATCGCTTCGGGGCAGTTTGCATAACAAGGATCCTGAACCGCGATCGATCTTTCATAAACCTCTTTTTTCTCTGGTTTTATTACGCCCGCGTGACGAGAATCAACTTTTTCTCTGGTTTTATTGCGTGCGCGTGACGGGAATCCTTTCGCCGCGGTCGCATCCGTCTGCGACAGTAGGCACGACGGCAATATTCTAGCGTTCGAAAATCACGGCACGATCCCAATCGTTCACGGATTCATATGATACAAGTATCGACGGAAGTAAAAAAAAAGTGGGCCGATAAGAGGTTACCGGGATGATAAAAACTGAGAGGGAGGCACGATCGTGAACGGGACGTATTAATAGTTCGCGTCATACATCCTTTTTATTCGACTATGGGCACTACCAAACGATGAGGAACCTTATTCGTCGATTCATTTGTACTTTAAAGACAAACGATGTCCACTGAAACAGCGTATCGTTTTTTTAACAGAATCATTGAAGAAATTACACGTATTTCCATTCCTTTGCAGTTTGACAGATAAACAGACGATGTCGCCGAAACCAAAGATACAAGAACCACCGGCAACTATCCACCAGAAGGTGGAGGCCTCTACGCAGCAACTTAAAACGCCGGCGACTAACCCCGCAGCAAATGTAAGGCAGACACTTCGTTCTCGGCCACGGCTATCGTGAGATAATTTACGAAATTCATAGGTAAAACAGGGATTTTTAAGAGCCGCGAAGGAGACCGTTCAGCAAGTACAGCCGATGCCCACGGAGCCGCAGTTCCAAACGAACAAGGAGAAAGAGTGTTGGCACCTCTACAGAAAAATGTGCGACAAAGGCGTCAGCGTGTCCTTCGACACAGTTTTGAGGTTTGAATAAACATTGTCGATAGTATTCAGATTATTCGGAATTCACCGAGTGGTATTATCTTCCAGGGGTATGCTTACACCGACGGAATATCGATTGAGGCAGAGGGAACTCTTCCAGGACTTGTAACGGAGCGTAGAATCGTTGAAAGATTTTTCGTTTCTTTTTTCGTAATTGAATGGTTCGAAACACTTGGAATAACACGACGTTGAAAAAAAAAAGAAACCACGCCGAGAATTAACGTTATAGAAGAAGGTGCTCATGATCGAGTAACGATTTGAGCTTGTAGAAAAATAAACGGTGTAGCTCAGTATTGTATCCTCGGACTCTAGACATGAGTCATCTAGGACTCGCGAAACGAGACTTCTTAGCGAACGAAATATCCGAATTAGTTCTGTCGAGTCTTTAGACGTAAGTTACACGTGTACCGACTGCCTATTTTTTAGATCATTTATTAACGTACGCTAATACGCCGCAGTATCACAAAGATTGAAAGAATCTTACGAGGAAATGAAACTTACGAAACTGCGTTGATAGATCGAGGGAGAGTGTTGCCGCTGTTAATTATTGCACGGATCGAAATGCGTGAGAATTGATCTTGATCCTAAATCCATGGGATACAATCGACTTCTATCGTATTCTCGTGTAGTCAATGTTTTATATGATATTTACGACTTGTTCCTTTGTATGGCAATATATAGTTGAATAAAATAACGGACGAAGTATTGGGTAGCCTTAACATCTTGTGGAAGTCTCTGTCGTGCGAACTGAAGTACCGGCTTATTTCCTAATGTAAAAAAAAAACACTATCTAGTCACAATTAGTTTGAATTCTCGCCGTTATGAGCGCGGTAATCTAATTCCCTGGTGAATCGATCACGCTAGATCCAACAGGAAAATGATAAGAGGGTTCGGAACCGCCAAATAGTGTGGCAAAAATGTATATTCGATGTTAAGCCTGTCGTATACCACGTCTGTGACAAAACACAAGTTGGAATTGGTAACATCCTTTATGCACCGTCAGGGTTTAAATTAAAAACTAGTTTCTTAAATTTCTTTAATTTTGAACGGTTAACATAGGGCGAATTCCACTTACGCCAAAATCGCCCGTGATTTTCCTTAAGCCGGGTTTTCCTGTACACGACTAAACGCAACGTCAAGAATTTCAAAGTCGATTTTCTCGAAAATGAAGCGTGATATGACGAAAAGTTACTCTTTCTTTTCGATTTATAACAAGTAAATAAGTCGAGGAAAAGGAATAAAATTTTTCGTTATTACGCTTCGTTTTCGAGAAAATCGACTTTGAAATTCCTGACGATGCGTCCAGTCGCGTACAGGAAAATCTAGCTTATTGAAAATCACGGGCGATTTGGGCGTAAGTGGAATTCGCCCCTAATTTTCTGTATGCTAGTAACCGAAGGACGTTGTTCTTTAATTTCACATTGCGATGACGAATGAAAATGCATTTCTTTGTTAATCTTTTCATTTCTCTGGATTTAAACAATTTCTTGGTCCAGGGACTTGCAACGTTATGGTCCGCCACTGTTTTCTACATTTCGTCAAGCCACTGTCAATTTGACAGATACTGGCTAGCGGTTTTTGACGAAAACGAATATCACGTGTCGATGGTTTAAGGCAATTGATGGCAGGATGACCTGCACTCGTTACATTCCTCTATTGCCATGACATACGCGATTAATGATGTCTCTACCGAGAAAACATGGGAACAAGGTTAACGTCGATTACAAAGCACGGCTCGAACACAAATTATACCTGGTACGTTTCTTAATAAATTGAAGGTTAATGATTCATCTCGCTCGTATCACTGATAAACTTTGGTTTCCCGGCTTGGCCCTCTGCGATTCATATACGATAACGCCTAACGCGAAGTATTATTATTTTACGAAGACGAACTCCCGGATATTCGCAATCGTCGAACTGTCAGATATTCGATATCCCATTTTCTAAATACTACCCGAATTAATATTCTGTCGCAGGCCAGAGAGAATCCTGAACCGATATTCGATGTGTCCGAATGCGCTTTGAAGCATGTACCTTCCGGTATTTATTCGTTGTGCAAAGTATTCAGGAAGGAGGCGCTATGGATGTACGATAATAAATTGACTTCACTCTCGGGTGGAGGTGCCTTAAGCGATTTGTCGTTACTCGTCGTGCTAGATATTCGCGGAAATGAATTTACCAGCTTGCCATCGGACATAATGTATCTTGTCTCACTCAAGGTAAAGACGAATGGGATCTAAAGTTTCGTTGTTAAGCGCGTGAAGTATTACGTGAAACTTTCCAACAAACGCCGCCGATCATAATATACGATTTCACGTACTTCAGGAACTTTACGTACAAGACAACAATATAAGGAAACTGCCAAATGAAATAGTATGCTTAAATAAATTAACCGTATTGAACGCTGCGAAAAATAATTTGAAACAATTACCAGAAACGCTGGGAAAGTTGAAGGAGCTTACTACGTTGGACATCAGTCAAAATAAAAGCCTTCAAAAGCTTCCTAAATCTTTGGGCTGCGCGCAGCAATTAGAGCAGTTAAATATCAATGGGCTAAATTTGTCATACCCGCCTCGAGATATTTTAAACGGAGGCACGATAGTGATCATAGCGTTTCTGGCGAACGAGAGCGGCATAGAATATTCGCCGGAGGAGTCTGGATTAGAAACAGATTTAGCGAGGGACATAAGCTCGGAGGATATGCAAGCGGTATATCATAACAGAAATAACGATGTACAGGTATCGCGCGATCGAGGATTTCAATTCTTGATGTGGCATTCGCACAGTGTGTCTTAAATGTTTTTATTTTTATTTTTAGGCAGCATTACAGAAGCTAGAAAAAATGAAGGCATGTGGATGCTTCTTTTATTTTAGTATGCTTCCAGATATATCTCGCTGCACGTTTAATATTTATTTATATGCGGGAGTTAATTTCGATCCATCGAATTTACGTTGTTATGATAAGTTTAAGCAGTTCGCTGAATTCGCTTGCGTTGTATCGAACTCAGTTGTGTTGTTATTTTATTCGCTTGAGAAGATAATTCGCTTAGCTCGAATATTACGATATAACGATCAATTTCATTTCGCAGGAGCACCGCCAAAACGCGTTACTAGAAGTAGAGAAGAATATCAAACAGCAACAAGAGTACGAAATCGGAATTCAGTCGACGCTGAAGCAGCATAGAAAGAAGGTCTTTAAAAGTGAAAGTTATTCAATTATTACGTTTTAGTTTCATGTAGAATTTATCATTTTTTTGCACTGAAGCATTTTCTGTTATTAGCTTCTGGAGGACCTCGCTTTGCAGCAAACGCAATTGGAACATGAACTAGAGAAAGTACAGCAGGAAAGGGATTCTAACAGAGCACGCCTGCTTTCCTACATTTACAATGGTAATTCAATTCAAGCGTTTGCTTATTCAAGAAATAATACAAAATTACCCTTGAAACTAACTATGATTCGTTCTCAGCATTCTAATTACTAATCTTGAATCCAATTTCCAGCTGAGAAAGAAGCGGATAATGTGATTAAAGAATTTTTAAGAAACGGCGAGGAGGACCGACAAAGCCAAGCTGAACTATTTGAACGGGAAAAGCAAGAAGAAATGCAACTATTGTCTTCTTGTCATTCGGAACAATTTATGTTCCGTACAAAAGATACTCTTCGTAAGTGCCAAGTTACCAATTCGCTCTACTTATTCCTATTATCTGAATTATGTATTTACGTACGATTTTATAGTTTCAATGGAAAAGTTACTAGAGGAGGAGCTTCATAGAACCAGGAAGTTGGAAGAACACAGTAAATATAGAGATTATGCTGCGCAATCTTTGCTCACACTGTTAGTAGAACATAGAGAATTATTTGATTTTATAAATATTTGATACGACGTATGATTCGATCTCGTAAATATTTCAGAGAAGTAACGAATAATGATCATTTAGCACAAATATTACAAAGTCAAGAGAAGAACAGACAAAATTTAATCGATACGTTAAGGCAAGATGAAGTTCTACAGAAGGCTGCAGTCGCAGCGTTATTAGAGCGTAGCGACGCACGTTCTTGGAGCATCGTGCAGCAAGTGAACTTGGTACAATCGCAGTTAGCTGCGCTTACAACCATTGAACTGGAGAGGAGGAAGCTGGAAATTAACCAGCAGCTTGTACGTACTTTCATTCGCCGATTAATTATCGACGCTTTATTTTAAATACGATTGTCTACTTTTATCATAAAAGTCCCTCAATATTTTACGCGGCAGAATGAAATAGCTGAGAAAAGAGTAACGCTCAGTGCTATTCTGGTAAACCTATTAGAACAGCAGAAGAACAGAAGAGATCAGCTTTTGGAAACAATCAACACTATAGAGCAACAACGTTATATCAGCGTAAGTACAGGTTCCATTTTTGTTCCGCTACTTTTCTACTAATAGCAATTATAAAATTGTATCTTCATTTCCAAAGAATTCTAGACGAAGCAGTCAGTTTTGGTTGATGCAATATCAGTCTTTAATGGAAGCACGACCTCAGGGTTTATTAGAAATGTTAGAGCCTATGCTAGTGCGGCACGTTGCAATAGCAGGAGCGTTACATTGTTTGCCATTTTTAGCTTCTCTACCCTCGTTACTTAGTACGGATCTTAGTGACGAGCAATTAAAAAATGTATGTGAAGCACGAGTTACTTTACCGTACGTAATGTCGATACTCGCTACGTTAAAATGAATCCTGCATTTTTAATGCCACAGATTGGAATACATTGCGAGAATGATCGTGCTGCTATAAGACTTGCGGTTGAAAATTACCTAGCGGAGGCGAAACTCAACGAAACTAGAACACTTGAAACACCCTCCGCACCACCTGAAGAAGCCTGCACCAGCTCTGACTATCCGGAATATAACACTGCACAGAGTATCAATACTGCCGAATGTGTAATTTGCCTTGATTTAGAAGTAAGCCTAACTTTCGTTCTATTCGGTTATTCTTATAGTAAGATCAGATATCGTTTAACGCGATCCTATATTTCTTACAGTGTGAAATAATTTTTCTACCGTGCGGACATCTCTGTTGCTGTTCAGGTTGCGCAAATATGGTCACTGCAGGCTGCCCGATGTGTAGAAGTACCATAGATCGCAAAATTCACGTTGTAAAGCCTTGAAGCATAAACAATGCTTTTTCTAAATGCCACCGTTTAGCTATTTATTTCTAGCACTTTGGTATTCCCACAGTATGCGTGTAACGTTTGAAAACTTATACAGAAGAAAGTAGGTTCTGACGTACGTCCGTATATTTCAAATGTTTTTCATCTATGAAATTAGCATTCCGCAAAACGTAACGTTTATACTTGTTAAACGAAAGTGTGTTTCCTCCACTCTGCAGCCCACAGTTAGCGTCATCGTTTTAATCCTTTTAAAGAGCAGCAAGTTCAGATCAGGTACTTGGATTTCGAAATCCTGATCTCTCGATTTTCAGTGCCATAATCACCGTAATTTATACAATTGAGATAATATATAATTGTATTCGGATTAGGTTAAAATTGCCTAACTTTTTTAACATTATCTACGACGCAAATACAAAATATTTGAAAATAAAGTGATAGAATGAATTGCGCTTATTAACGCTCAACTACGGATCAATTTTTATATAAAGCGGACACTGACATATCTACATGCGCAATAGCCTTATAAATACTGTAAAGATTAAAGCATTTTAATCCGTTGGAAGTGGTTGAGAGTTAATAATGCAGAAGTCAAGATAGCGAGCAAGCTTTTATAAACGATAGAAATGAATTTTTATAAAACGAAATCTTTCTTATATAAATAACAGTATCTTAAAAATATGCATTAATAAGCCATTGACGATTTATTGATCTGTGTGTAACGTTCGAGCAAGAATTGTTGAAATAAAAAGATCACCAATAAAAGGTTCTAAACCAGTTCGGATCGATCGCTTCGCTTAACCAGAAATAATGAAGCGTAAGTGAAACTTTCGGAGTACAAGAGAGCCGTTTCAAACACTAGCGTCAATTTTTTTACCAATATATTTTCTTCGTTTAATAATAAATAGAATATGACAAAGTTTTCAGACTTATGTGGTAATTATGCAAAATAGTATAGACTCTATATACTTATTTCTATGCGTACTCTCATGTTTAATACGCTTCAAAAGACCATAACTTCTCTTCCTTCGTCTTCCTCTTCTATTACATCATCCTCGTCCTTTTTCTGTTGCTTCTTTTTCGACGTGGCATCTTTCTTTTCCTTCTGAGCTTTACGAAAGTTCTCTAACGATTCTTGCAGCGGATCGATGAACTGCTCGAACTCTATATCGTTCATCGCTTGAATAACATCTTGGCCGCTTATCGTTTTACGATTTCCTTTCTTAGCGATTATGTTCGCGGACGATGTCAAGTACAATATAAATATCGAGGAGGCCTTCGCTACCGCGGTTCTGGCATCTTTGCCGACTGTGACTCCTTCCGGCAATGCTTCTTTTATAATTCTTGTGACGACCGCGTTTGGTAAATTAAGATCTTCAGGCCGTTCTGCCATTGGATTTGATTATCTGCTTGTTCTATGGAAACATGTCATTGATCGTGAAACGTTTCGAAAACGAACAAAGTTAATGAACATAACGACGCGCGTTACGAGGAGTAGCACGTTTCATTTTTTTTTTACGGACAACTGCATGCAGGAAAAATGAAACGTACTACTTTTCGTAACGCGCGTCGATAGAATTCATGTTACGATCTAAGGTTATGATTCGGCGTATAGGAAATACGCGAAAAGTGGTAGAGGGTTAGAAGCGTTGATCGCGTTACCTTGCACAGAAAATGTCGCCTTAACCAAAACTTTAGTTCGTCGAACCAAGTTAAGATCGAATGAAAGTAGCAAATAATGACTTCCTGATAAACTCTGTCTTCTTATTTCCCGCCAATGCGTCCACTTGTGCAGACATAGGAGGCAAATTGAAAACAATGGAAAACGTTGGACACCAACATGGAACACTTGAATGAAACGTCACTCAATCGTGAAGATTAATTCGAACAATCGTGCCGCCAGATTTCACTGAGCAATATTAGCAGTCACGCGTTTGTTTTTGAGAGTAGATGACACAACTGTACACAACTGAAATGATTCGTGCCGCGCTACTCCACTCTACCGGCATGCGCATCACCCAATCAGATCTAGAGTGCGTCTAGGAGGGGGTACACGGTATTAGCCTTTGTAATTGATGGTCAGAATCCATGGAATCAATTCCACCGGGAATACGTATAAAAAATTTTAAAAAAAAATTAAAACCGACTTCGAAAAAATAAAATTGCACTAAGTAAAAAATCATTTTTTCCCTTATTTAATCTATGACTCTCATATTTTTTAAGTCGGCGCCAGATTTACGCAGTGCATATAATGAGGCACCGACTTAAAAAATATGAGGGTCGCAGATGAAAAAGGGAAAAAATTATTTTCTACTTTTTAGTGCAATTTTATTTTTTTAAGTCGGTTTTTTTTTAAAATTCTTTTATTTTTAACTTTTTAGTTTTATATATATATTGACACAACATGCTGAGGAGATATGCGCGCACGTACATAAAATAATAATAATTAGGTGACAATAGTCTTTATTATTAACCAGAACTGGCAAAATATTGGGCCAATGTTGATGCAGTGTAGGATGGGACCACAGGGGTATTCGCCCTCTTTCGAATAAAAAAAGATCATCAAAATCGGTCCATATGCTGAGGAGTTATGTGGGGACAAAAATGAAAAAATACAAACGGGTCGAATCTATAACCTACTTCCTTTTCGAAGTCATTTAAAAAGGCATTCACAGCTCAAAAAGCTGTGTCGTAGTTCCATTTATGTAGCAGCTTCGGGGAATACGTTTGCGCGTCAATTTTAAATCGAGCAAGATTTGAAAATTGCCGTATTCGCTCAAACATATTCTGCGTGCTGGAAAACGCATTCCGTGGCGGTATTTATCTGTAGTTTATGAATACTCTCTTCGCATTAGTAGCATTTCTGATTTATTATCAGTATCGGTCGAAGAAGTTTCGTTAGACCAGAAGACAGGAATTGAAACGAGTCGATCGCTGTGCCACGGAACCTCGAGTTATAGATGGGAATCTCGGTCTTCGTAGTGTATCTCGGGAGTGCTCGGGGGCGAGAGTGGGGTCGACAAGTATGTGTGGTATGTGTTAAGCGGTGTTAGGTTGCACGGCACACACACAGAGGTATGCATTGACAAATCTTGCCTTCGCATCGAAAAACCTGTCGCCTGCACGGTGGTTTGTCCGAAGATAAGTATTCGTTATCAAAGTGACCCCCGAAGCTGACAGCTTCGCTATTACGATTTCTCCACTTCAGGGCAGTGAAACGCAGCCACCATTCGGCAAAAAATGTCAAAAATCGAAGAAGGCAATGCTCATATACGGCAAGCCGAGAAAAGGTAACTGTCACCGCGGAATGACACTTCGCCGAAAATTGTGTCAACAATCGGGTCGATTTTTATCGGCTTGTTACGCGAGACATGCAAAGCGCACGGTTCCCACTACGAAAACAGTTCAACTGTTATCGATTCGCCTGACGAAACGAGTAAGACAAATCTGTGTTGCAGCTTAAAAACATCACTGTTAAAATGGAGTCCCGATTTCGACGTCGCGGCCTCCGAATATACCAGCGCAGGTGATAATATCCATAAATACATTATGTCGTAACATTCTGTGTTCAATACAAACTTCTTTATTCCCTTCATTCCAGCAACCTGCTTTAGAATAGTGAAGTCTTACGAGCAGTGTAAAGAGTGCCTGCAGAAGGCTTCTGATTGTTACAAACAGAACAAATCGTATCCTTTTAAAATAAATCGGTTTGCTAGGGAATATTTAGAAGTATTATAATTCTAGTTAGTTTCCCTATACAATGGAAATTATTATTCTTTAACGTTATCCGTACAAAAGATGGTTCCACGCCGCGAAGTAAGTTCCCCTCCGTTCGAATTATACTTTAATTTATAAGAAACGCTAGTAATGCGTTAAAAATTTTAGGAGCATCGAGCAGGCTATGCTAATTTGCAAGGAGATGGGGAATCTGGAAGACGTGCCGAAGTTGGCGCACAGTTCTTGTACTCTCTATCAAATGCATGGTTCGCCTGAATCAGGCGCCACTGTGCTCGACAAGGCAGGGAAAATGATGGAATCCCATGACGCGCATAAGGCGCTAGACCTGTTTAAACGCGCGGCTACCGTTGTTATGGTAAATATCAGATTGCCTTCAATGGAAATATAATCGAGAACTATATATGGTATATTTTTGTGATAAAGGGTGAAGACAGTCCACGCCAAGCAGCGGAGTATATGAGCAAAGTGGCAAGATTGTTAGTGAAGTTACAAATGTACGACGAGGCGGCAGACGCGATCCGCAGAGAAATTGGAATGCATCAGGCGATAGATCATGCGCCGTCCGTGGGAAGATTAACGGTGGTATTAGTATTGGTACAGTTAGCGCGAGGTGATCAAGTAGCAGCTGAAAAAGCTTTCAAAGAGTGGGGGAATTACTGCGAAGTTCCTGAGGTACAAAGCGTTAGGGGAGACCGGGGAAACTTCGAACACGGGGTAACATTGGACACTTTTACAATTGCCCCCATAGTGTCACGATTATTGCAACTGTTTGTTTAGTTTGTGGTTAATTTCCCTGTTTTCACTAGGGCTGGGACTATTTGTCGAATTTTTTCGGTATTCGAATATTCGAATACTTCAGTTGCTCAGTTATTTGGCAAATATGATTCGAATATCCAAGTATCCAAATACTATTCGAATATATCAGTATTCTTTTTTTTTTTTAAAAACAAGCTTTTTTCAAATGTACTAAAAAGGAATCAATAATTTTGATATCTGCCCAGATGACTGCCTGGGAATAATTCCCTCATATGACTAAAAATAAATGCGTGAAAATATTTAAATATTTAGTATTCCAATACTTAATATTCGAATAGTATTCGAACACTTAATATTCGAATAGTAATCGAACATTTAATATTCGAATAGTATTCGAATACTTAAATATTCGAATAATAACATTCGAATACTTAAATATTCAAAGTTTATTCGCAGCATTCGAATACTTGTAAAATATTCGAATATTAAATTATTCGAATAGTCCCAGCCCTAATTTTCACACCAAATACAAAAAATAGGTACAAACTAAACAAACAGTTGCAATAATCAGGACACTATAGAGACCATTGTAAAAGTGTCCAATATATCCCCGTGTCCAAACTATCCCCGATCTCCCCTACCCCTTAAAAATTCAAGACTTCTTTGCCCAAGGAGCTTAACACATTTATATTCACGCATTTAGGTTCAAACACTAGAAATGCTGTTACAAGCATACGACAATGAGGATGCAGACGCTGCGAAAGCAGCCTTAAATAGCCCTTTTATTAAACATATGGACGTTGAGTATGCTAAGCTTGCTCGAGGACTACCTTTGCCACAGCAAGAATACGCGCTTCCACCTCCAGGAGTCAGAGCAAATGCGGCAGAGTCATATACATCGCCTAACGCCACAAAATTAATTAAAGAGACTACAAGCGAAGCTGAAGTATGTAACAGCTGTAATAATTTCCTCCTGTTCATTGAATCCTTTAATGATTTACGCTATGTTTTAGAACACAAACGATAAGACACCAGAAGAAAGCGCCAAGAAGCCGACAGAAGATACTGCCGAGAAAGAAGAAGAACAGGTGGCGCCTTCGCAGAAAGCAAAACCTGAGGAAGACGACTACGAGGATGGTCTCTGTTGATCACCTATATTTATTACAGTCAGTATAATTTATGTCCCGAGACATTCGAATGCTTATATACATAATTGTAAATCTTTAACTTGTCGAGTGATTCATTGCACACTTATTGGCTTGGTAAGAACATTCTTAAATCCTTAGCTAAAATAACATATTTCATTCTCCGAAGTATTCCAAAAAACGTGATATTCGCGGAAAGGCTTCACTTCGTTAAGATTACAGTTACGTCGAGAGTTTCGAGAGCGCTACAGCAGGAAGTACATATGTAACATATATGCATTTAAGTTTAATAGAAGTACAAAAGGACAACCTTTAAAGTTGTGAATTGTTCGCATATTAATATCGGCTTTATGAATGTTATATTTTCTAGTACTCGTAGAACACCTCTGGCGAGAGTCTACATATAATCGCAAGTCTTATGTCAATAAAGGATCTATACAAAACACAGATATTTTACTAATCTAACTTTGTGTCTACATAATTCGAATTGTAAAAACGTATGTAACAAAATAAACTATTATTGCAAACATAGGCAATATAAATACATCGAAGATTCATTGGTGTGCACACGTAAAAGAGGTTATGGACACGAGACGTAAACAATTTAAATACAATGCTTCTCACTTACGAGCTGTAGATATCGAAGTCTCGAGTCCTGTTTCCTTCTATGAACAATTCCCAAGTAGTAGTAGAAGAATTTTCAACATAACTTTCTCACTTCCCTCGCAATTATTTAAGCGTTCCCGTTCACTCGCCGGTTTTTAAACGATTGCCGCGGAATTGTACGACGCACTAAATATTTACGATCCGTGGAGACATAAATGAAATCAGATTCTAATCGAAATGGAAGAAATAACTTTTACAGGTAAACGCATTTTATAGATCGATTAAAGTGATTACTAGCTTAATTACGTTTAAATGTTGAATAGCCTCCCATTTATAATTAAATGCTTATTATTAAAACACCGAAGATACATGCAATTGACTGAATTTATCGAGTAAATTAAACGTTATATTTATGCTAGCTTCTATTTACACAAAATATTACGTTTCACAGAAAGCCGAAGTTAAATACCGGTTTAACAGCAAACTCAATAATTTCGCGAACTTCCGTTACGACGTTTTCAAAAAACTAGCGCGCAACCAACGATCCTCTTATTGCGCAGGTTTTAGTCATCGACTATGAGCAAATAAGTATTGCCAATCGGTTAAACATTCCCAAAAAAATAATGATAATATTCGAATACCGTGTTATCTACGAAAATCTTTCCGGAAATATGATCGGGGATAAGATTTCAATCTTAATCGTTCGCATTTCATTAGCAACTGTGATTATCGGTGGCTGGGGAGTCCAGTGGCTGTGAACTCTACTTTAACTGTTCCAACGCGAAATCAATATTAGAGTGGCTCTTAGAGAGGCGTGTTTGCGCACGAACGTTAAAATCGAATAAATAGTCGTCTGCAGGAAGAGTCGGGAGCAGACGTCACAATACACCACGACGTCGTGGTAGCATAACAGTGGGGCGCGAGCAAGTGTCAATTTTGATTATTGTCATATCGTCTGCGAGAGCATCGGTGCCTCCTGTCACGATCGCTTTGGAATTTCTACCGATGATCGGCAAGTCGCGTATACGTATTCCTGTGGGTGCCGTGAGGCGGCGAGAAAGGCCACCTCTTTAAATTAAAAGAAGGAATGACGCTGGAGAATCCGTTCTTTGTCGTCAAAGAGTAAGTAAATCTCCCATTCTATCGCGAAACATTTCGACTAAGTACTGATCGCTAGAGCCGTGCACGAGTAATCCGCCGTCGAATAATGTCGATGCCACGGAACTTACGCGGCTGTCAAGTTCGAACTTCTGTTGTTCCTTTCGCGGACATTACTGTCGTATATATACGTCGGCCCTTCAAGAATAGTCGCGAGCCGAAATTATTACAAAGGGACCGTGCTTTTGACGTTTCGCAGCGGCACAATTATTTGCACGCTTCTCGTGCACGTTTCACGAGGAACTTTATATCCAAAATCTTATCTTAACAGGCATAAATTGCGGACACCAATAATCTTGACTTTTTCACATACATACATTAATGGAAAATTTGTTGCATTCACTAGACTCGTTATTTTTATCGGAGGTAGCATTGAACCATTTCTGCAACACTCTGGATATTAATTTTCTCGCCGTTTTAGCTCGATGGGTGTTCAGGCGTTCGTGAAATATTTTATAAAATTCATAATGTATGCAATCTCTTTCCTTCTTATGATAATTAACGTATGGCATTCCGATGACTTGAACCGGAGAAAAATAAATATCTGAAGTGGAAAGTGGCAGTGCATGATGAATCGATACTTTTTATCAAAACACGATAGTACTTTGTTAATCCGTATCTCTGTCCTTCTTTCCACCGTTGAAATTCCTCTACCTCTATTACATATTACGAAATAGCAAATGTTGATCTATCGCGAGCGGTATAAAACAGTGAAAGATAATTTCTAAAAAAAACAAAGAAAATAATTTTCACGAAAGATTACATAACTCCCTATATACAGATAAGCCACATTGTGCTTGTATTTATCCGAAGTATATTTGACGATAGCAATAAAAGTCATTAGTCATCGCATTCTAACTTTCGGGGATAAAAGAAACTCGCGGTTATTATTTAAATTAGTTTTATTTCATATAAACGTTAACAGCGACGTTTTTTCTCTATTTTTCAGCGAAGTTTGCAAGGCCCTAAACAAAAATCGCGGTTTATACGGGCGCTGGACGGAATTGCAGGATGTTGTTATCACGAGTCCTAGTGTGAGCGGGGGAATCCCGATCTCACACGACGAGTTAGAGTGGACCACTACCGAATTGAGGAAAGCTTTACGCTCGATCGAATGGGATCTGGATGATCTGGAGGACACGATCCATATCCTTTAATACATGTACACATTGCTGACGATTTACCATTTCACTATTAACTTCTGAGATTTTAACGTGTTTGTACGCAAACATCGCGGCTGAAACTAATCTTTCGAAATGCTTCTCGTAAATCCTTTAAGCCGCATAAATCGATCATCTCACGTACTATACTAATCTTAACGCATTACGTATGTATACGTATCGTAGAGAAGAATCCGACGAAGTTTAAGATAGATAATAAGGAGCTGACGGTTCAACGAAGTTTTATCGAACAAACGCGGGAAGAAGTTAAGGTAACGCTTCTTATGTGAAATCTCGACTTCGCCTTTCGCAATAATTTATTATTTAAATTAACAGTTGTGTCTCTTTAAGGGGACATTCTAATCTCTCGGCCGAAAATTTGGCCGCTTTTCGGCGATGGTTTTTGTAATTAAATAAACACTTAACGTTTCCGAATTTTGGGCGTATATTCTGCCACTCTTAAAAAATAAGGAAAAATCTTTGTTGTTTGTTTATTTCATTTGTTCACTTAAATATTTCACAGTAAAGTTGTTGGCGTTTTCGGAATATGACCACTTGCTGGCGGTTGAAATTTCGAACTTGTGGATCATCGGAAATAAAAAAAAAACCAAATGTATTTTTAATTCGCAGGAGTATTGCTTACCGCGAATATGTTAATTTTTTTTTAATATTTTCCCACTTTTTTATACTGATTAAATAGAACAGAAATGCCATTTCCGGTACTTGCAACTTTCATCGACCGTCGTTTCAATAATTTTTGTCCAAAATGGCTCTTTCTCTAGAAATATGTTTGGTTTTTTTATTTTGGTAAAATTTGGTAAAATTTGGTAAAACCATTGGTAAAATTCTGAAGACACCAGCTTCACTGCGAAATATTTATCTAAACAAATGAAATAAACAAACAACAAAGATTTTTTCTTATATTTCAAGAGCGTTAGAATATACCCCCAAAATTCGAAAACCTTAAGTGTTTATTTCGTTATAAAAACCATCACCGAAAAGCGGCCGAATTCTCGGCCCAGAGATTAGAACGTCCCCTCAAATCGGATCGATTGTATTGAATTCTGACTCAGATAACCGACTTTGCCACTAATTTGTTGTAGATCATGAAGGATAAAATGAATTTAAGTAGGGGTCGGGACCGCGACAATACAGCGAGACAGGTATGCTTCAATTACACATTAAATTCTAATTTCAGAACTTTATAGCAAGCACGAGAATTAATTACGCAATTGTTTTAAATATATTACCGCCGATATATAGAGAAATTTAGAAACGAACATAGAAAGGGTAACGGAATGTATCACGACATAATTAATTCGCTCAATGAACACTGCAAATCAGCTCGCGCGAATGAATTCATTCCTTGTGCGTTTAAATTTCGCACGCAGATTAAAATGCTGAGCGCCACGACATCTACGAGGGGCTGTCAAATAGCCGATAATGCTAATCAGCTGTTAGCTATAAACGTCCAGGCAGAAAGCAGTAGCGTCAAAAAGTGATTCTTTTTTTTCCTTTATGACACGTTCTTTATGAGTTTGTAAATAAAGTAACACGAATTCTATCACGGTGCAAAGGTATTTGAACAATCCACGGAAAGAAGAAATGGTTTACTCGGTAAATCGATACTTCTTACCATTAATCGTGTATACGAAACCGTGAAGTATTATTACAAGCTTTTATTTAGCTTCACTTGTGAGTTTGTTCGTTAATTTCTGAGGACAAAATCTTGTAAGCTAATTTCGACCCACTTCCATTTGTCCGATCGACTTGAAATTTTGCACAAATATGTAGTTCCAATGACAATACAAAAGCTTATTTAAAAAATTTCTTTTTTAGTTTGTTTACTTTTATGTTGCTGCGATACAACGTACGATTTCAGTGCATTCGTTAAATCGTTAATTATTAACGCTTCAGCATGGAGGCTTTCTGCCCGGAACAGTACCTAGCTGTGGGATGAATTGCATTGGTCGAAACCTAGACCCTTGCTGTTAAGGCGTTACTGGCATAGTAGACTTAAAGAAGTACTATCCTAATCTAACCAATCGGACTTGCATCCCTCCCAAATAACCACAAGGCCTACACAATGTATATGACAAGAGCGCAGCAGGCCTCTAATTCAGGTGTCCAATAGACATTGATCCCAAGCCCTACTCGCTATGCCTTTGCTTCATGTCCCATGACGAGCGGTGCTCATCATACCACCGTTGCGGGCAATTTTCCCATGACGAGTCCCGCTCGTCGTACCACCGTTGCGGGCAATTTTCCCATGACGAGTCCTGCTTGTCGTACCACCGATGCGGGCAATTTTCCCATGACGAGTCCCGCTCGTCGTACCAAACCGAAGGGTTAAAGAATTTTTACAGTCCCCAGACTTATATGGCGCAGTAATAAAATAGATATTATTTGTAGCTGGCAATCTTGCGGTTTAACTCTTTACCGAATTTCTTAATCTCGTGCGTTTGTCTGTCGATCACACAGCCGCTTTTGGACAACAGCCCTGCCAGAGTTCCCGTCAACCATGGTACGACTAAGTACAGTAAATTGGAGAATGAAATCGATAGCCCGAATAGGCAGTTCCTGGGAGACACGTTACAGCAGCAGGACGATATGATGAGGCAACAGGACGACCAATTGGACATGATAGGCGAAAGCATTGGAACGCTTAAAACAGTATCTAGACAAATCAATACCGAGTTAGATGAACAGGCAGTGTAAGCGTAACGATTAATAATTATTTAGGCGTCCATACCACAGCTTAATAAGCGGAGGTCTGAGAGAAACGATCTTCGTATGTTTCAGTATGTTAGATGAATTCGGGAACGAGTTGGAGGTAACGGATTCCAAGCTAGATGCAACAATGAAAAAAATGGCCAAAGTTCTTCACATGAGTAATGGTAACTATAATAATTACATTCCTGCTCCTACTACTGCAACGTCTAGTGTTTCTGATCTTGCCTCTAAACCTTCTTCTCTATCATCCTTGTCGAACACAATAACCAATTGTTTTTTATGCTCTGGAGATTAAACAGGCTTTATCATATTTTTCTCATAATTATTCAGTGAAATTTACGGGAAACCCAACGCACTCTTTTGCCTCACTAATTGCTTTATCAAAGTTTGTTTAACTCTTAACTGGTATCCTGGGGTCGCTCGCGACCCCAGGCACGCAAAGTTTGCTGCGAAACTTTTGGTTGTCGAAGTTTGTAAACTGAATTTCTAATTAATTTTATAATAATAATTTAACTCTCTACGTTTCTATTATTTTATACGTTACCTATGAAGAAAATATTCATAGAGGGTGATCTAGTGTCGCCTTTACAAATTTCTGTTTCTATTTGCCACAACTCCAGTAGTCACGTTTAGTTCTAGTCACGTTTTCCAAAAATAGTATTCCAGTTAAGGGTTGAAAGATTAATTCGTTATTCGCACCTGATTTCTGTACGATATGAGACTTATAACAATTCACGCTACCTACTGAAAAATTATGGGATCTTAAAAGAAATCTGCTGTCGGCTATTAATTTGACTTTCACTATAACATCGCACACCACCATCACCGACAAACAATTCGTTTCGTTTACACTTCCTGAACTAATCAGAATCGATACTCGGCACTACTGCACTTTATTTGACTTTCTTTTCTAACAGAACGAGCGTAGAGTCGCGTTTTCATGCGACTAATCCAAAGAGTTATTTAGTGGGAGTTAGAGGTCTCGTTAAAGAATTTGTAGTGAAAATTAATGGATTCGAAATATATGTCTTATTTAATCAGTGACCAAGAGTAAAGTGAACTCGATTTTTCGAAAAATTGCACTCCTTCCAAAGAAAAATCTATACTTCTCTTCTTTGATATTATTGCTCGAAAGAAATATTTTATGTGAACAAAGCATATTTTTGTCTCGTTTGAAAAGTACTAGATAATTAAAGTCTTAAGAAAATGTTGATAGTGTAGATAAATATGTTATGAACATAGAATAAAAGTAAAAGTTAATACAAATGTTTAGTAGTAGTCATTACCCGAATACTCGAGTATTCCTCTGCTATATTATCTTTAATATTTGAACTATAACGTTTCGTAGCAGTTAATACGAATACCGATAGTTAAGGGACTTGCATTTCAATTCCTGTCTTCTTCATTTTCCACGCTTTCTTTACGTAACATGCATTTCGATACGATACGTTATAAACAATATATTTGCTTACGTTGTCGTTACGATAAGGATAAATACGAACAGAGAATAGAATAATTTTTTATGCATGCAATCGTTAAGAATTCCTTTCGATGCGAATAATTTGAAGGGATTTGACGTTCGTACAAATTCAATAAATGCCAAAAATCTAGCACCAAAATGGACCAGTTGCAGTCATAAAAAATTAATTAGCTTCAAACTACCTACACCTATTCAGTATAATTAAAATAATTGTTAAATCTGTAGAACAGTAGGCCGCTAACAGGTGTAGTACGGTGAAATTCGATAATAATATCAGCAGAGATCTATCGTTGAATCATTGTGAACGAAAAATCTGTAGATAAATAACAGATTATATTTAAGTACCGTATTTACGTATGAATTTTGAAAAGTTACCCCAAACATTGTACGGCAAGTGTCTTTGCAGAAAGAAAGAAATAGCACAGCTAATTTGTGCCTAAGAAAATTTTAACCTAAATAGTCTTATAGATACAACAACATACCTATAACATTAGAAAGACATTTTCAGTATGTTTTGAAACACCTCTGACACTTCTACTTCCGATGTATACAACATGTGATATTACCATATTAATTGACGCGTAGATGAAAATAGTTTAGTACGCGGTATTGTGGAATATTCACATGGTATTGCGAAAGTACCAATCAGTTTATGCGTGTAATGAATGTTAACGGAGGAATATAAACGTTTGAGAGGAACAAAGTGTTGAGAAGTAAAAGAGAGAAAAATGTAAAAACAACTATTTGTACGTATGGTGGTTGCTGATCGATTGTTTCACAATGCGAACAGGATTGTTCATAGCTACTGCGACAGTTACCAGTCGCGAGCACTCTAAAGCTCCATTATAGAAAGAGTAGACGTAGAAAAGAAACTAAAAAAAAAAGTTGAAAAATTAAGAAATGAAACGTTTATTCCATTGTTAGAAGAGTGTTACTAATATAACGTTGTGAATTCATACAGAAACATTCTTTATTCTAGTATGTAACTAGAGACTAAAGAGGAAAGATATACTTTATTATTTCTCATAAATGACCAATTGTGAAAATAGATACTGATAAATAAAATTTACGACTTTATTTATACTGTACATGTTGCTGTAAAGTACTAAAAACTCCTGACCCACTAGAACTATTCAAATACGGTAGTAAGATTATATATAAGAGCTCGTTACATTAAATTCTGTGCTTGAGAGAATTCGATCCGAGCGTAATACCTTTACGATCTGCAAGTGTGCTCAGAGAATTCGTTCTCATAAGTAATGCACAGTCTCTCAACCATGGAACATAATAATCTTTCCCACATGAAATATGTTTATGAATGTGTGTCTATAGATATTTCATTTCTCTCGATTTTTGCTTACATCTGTTTGTATGAAAGATAATTTTTATATACACGTTCGTGTAATTACCTAAAGATTGGCATATATAAGAATTATCGTTTTGGAGCTTCTGTGACATAATCGATATTACAATCACTGATCATTGTTTATGAACAACTTTAACTCGATATGCGAGTTTTTAGAAATCCTACGGAATGCAAATACATTGATTCTTTGCACTCTAGTTTCTTCGTGAATTTGGCACCAATAAACTACTTTCTCAAGTGTTCGAAATATGGAAGTATTTAATTATATAAAAAGTCGAATACGTATTAGGGCTGGGACTATTCGAATAATTTAATATTCGAATATTTTACAAGTACTCGAATGCTACGAATAAACTTCGAATATTTGAGTATTCGAATGCTACGAATAAACTTCGAATATTTGAGTATTCGAATGTTATTATTCGAATATTTGGATATTCGAATTATATTCGCCAAATAATTGAGCAGTTGAAGTATTCGAATATTCGAATACCGAAAAATTCGATAAATAATCCCAGCCCTAATACGTATTACCTTTACCTGATTATTTAGCAATGGCCAATTTACAGTTCTGTATTCGAGTGCAGGGTGTCAATAAGAAATATCTAGTGTTGTTACAAAATGCTTGTTGAAAGAGTGCATGTTGAAAATAATGTACAATGTTCACTGTTTGAAGAAGGGCCAAATACATAAGTATTGATTTTTCTTATACAGTATATACATTTCACTCATTCAATTTTATCGTCGTTTATTGAACGGCGATAAAATCATTGGACTCTAATAACATTCTTTATAAGTGACGCATGTGATGTTACTTTTCCGTTTGTTTTAGATCGGAGGCAATGGGTAGCCATTGGAGTGTTGACCGCTATATTGGTGTTTCTAATAATTTTATTTATAATTAAGTGAATCATTTGATTTCTTAGCCTCACTAAGAATTATTGGTTCTTCTTCATAGCGTTTAGTCGAATGTGTGAAATTCTGTTTCAACGACAAATTACTGATAGCGATATTTTATGATCCATTAAAATAAATACTTACGGTTATTATATTTCCGACGGGATCTTTGTAAATTCCCTCCCTCAAGGTCGGGGCTCTAATCACTTGAAAGCCGCGAAGTATATATTTCTGAAAACTTTATTGGGGTCTGAAGTCTTGCAATGTTTCAAGAAAAAAGATGGTAAAAATTCCTCTAACATCGGCTTATTCTCTTCTACACTTTCGCAGAGTCTAATTGGATATTAATATTAATTCATCGCATCACTTATCGTTCGATGACTTTTTTTTTTATTCGTATTAGATATGTAACAGTATTTTATAAAAGTGTTATCTTATACATTAAAAGAGAAAAAGTTTCATGGTGATATACATTGTAAAATATATTTAGGCTTCTACTGTTCTCCCTTTGATTACTCAAATATTCTTCGCAGGTTTATTACTGTAAAAAGTAGCGCGTTATTCTGCTCTTAAAACCGTATAAATAAGTCACAATGCGTGATACGTTCGATTTCTACATTGGGAATTAAAATGCTTGCCTTTTTGTCGGAGGAACTCTCGAAGCTCGCTTAGAACTTAAAAATAAAAAGAAGACTTAAAAGACATGGCAATTACAATAGAAAATGAATGTATATAGATACTATATACATGTTTGTACGCACGTACAAAGAAATTGTGTTAGACGGAGTGAATTATGCAGAATGGTCTGGTAAAAGTATGTCTACTATATAAAGTCTTTGGTATAGTGTTCGTTATTGCAGACGCGTGTCCGTATACGCCCATAAAATTAATATTTAAAAAGAGAAAGAATGCAGCTCTAAATGGTTTGTTAAATAAAACGATCTAAGTATACGTGCCCAATAATCTCGTCATCCTGCTCGCCTAACATTTTGCTATTATGATATATAGTCTTATAAAATTTCATTACAATCTCACAGTTCCAGTGAGAATATCTTTCAAAATTCCCGAGCACGTGGGCGTAATAAACAGTATAAAATGTTTCTTTTACTTTGTGCGATTAGTCTCGGAGTTATTATTTTAAACGCGAATTCACTATTTCTCTTAGCCCACATTCTTTTTTTTCAACGTACGTAAGGCACCTCTAGCGATATGGAAACAAAAATTGGAACGATTGCGTTTTTAAGTATCATATACTTTACCTTACACTAATTACGGCTCCAGTCGTACACGCTTGTGGCAATCGACGGGCAAAACTTTCCTTATGTCACCGATATTCTCAACTTCCATTCTTAATCTACTGACTTCGTCTTCGTAATTCTTCACCCACTGCGTCTGTAAATTCTTCGCGTCGGTCAACGCGCGGATCCTTTGCTCCAAATTCGCGTCTGCGATCTCCTTTTCAGCCGCACCCAGGCGTTCCTCGAGGCGGTTTAAGTCAGCGTCGTCTGTGTCATTAGAGATTTGAATTTAGAGGCTCCAGTTGACGAGGGTTGCTTTACGTAAAGCGACTGTAAGAGAAATTTACCTATTTCCGGCAGAGTGTCGAGCTCTTTTATTATTTCTGCTACTTCAGCCAAAGCTTTGTCAACTTGTTGCGATGCTACAGTTACGTTGATCTTAGCTTGGCCGACTTTGTGATTTGCCTGAAACGAATATTAATGTTCAGATTAGTTAGCATCGTTCTTCAATTATAATGGCTATCTTTCTATGCTCCATTGGCGTCTTACGTCTGTTGTGATATTCGTATCCTGACCAATTTGAACTTCATACTGTTTCATCGCAGAGTCCGTAGTGTCGACTCTCAGATGTAACTTCTCAGCCTCGTTCCCAACGCGAAGTGCTTCTATTTTAGTCTGGTTTGCTTCGGTTCTAATAACGTTCGCTTTTGTGCTGGCTTCTTCCGCGTACGTCTAATACAAAAGTATAATTATTTAGCGATGGATCGCGTCGAAATATGCTGAAACGCGAATGAATTATTCACCTGAGCATTTTGTGCTATTTCACGGGCATACTTGGCGTTGTCTTCAGAGCCGCTTAGTATCTTCTTCGCTTGCACAGCTTGGCTTACGGCGTTGCTTATCAATGCCTCGATATCTTTTATATCTTTCAAGGCATCCTGCGCTTTAATACGTTCACGCTGTACTTCGGCGTCAAATTCTAAAATTTAACGTCAAGATTACGATAATAAATCTATCCGTTTCTTTCGGATAAAATCGGAGTGTAATTGAAACGATAGATACCGCCCAGTTTCTTCAGTGTTTCCTGAGCTTCCTTCAAAGTTTGATCGCCCCGTTTCACAGCATCATTCGCTCTCGCATTCGCCCCGTCAAGTTCCGCTAGAAGCTCAGCAGTGGCTGCCTGTTGATCCTGAGCTCGTTCGATCAACTGCTCGCTTTTCTTTACTTTCTCGACCATCTCGTTTATAAGATCCTCATTTTGATCCAGTAACAGCTGTGCTTGTTCCTTCAATCGTAATCCCTGCAACGGCGAGATTTCCTGGCTACTATGCAGGGCTTATTATCGACATTAACCCTTCGTGGTCACACCTTATGATCACAAATTGGTCACATGGGGTTTACTGTACCCCAGCGTCGTTTTTTGAGTTACCATTTTCGTAGTTTTAAGTCTTTTAATTTTTCTGTGATAATTGTACATTCGTAATACTTGTACTGTCATGGTCTAATAGTCTTTTTCTACAAATGTAAAGTTTGATATGATAAAATTTGTAGTTGAAAATGAACGAATTTCCATGGTTGTGGGAAAAAGCGATTTTTTTTTTAAAAAAAAAAGTATTTTTGCGATTAATCCCCTTTGGAAGATGTAAAGGTGCGATATTTCAAATTAAAAATTGCTCTTGGGGTGCAATACACCCCGCAGTGACGGATTCAATTCAGAGGGAGGCGCGCGCCCCTCCCTCAAGGGAAAACTACTTATTTTAATTTGCAAAATACTTATTTTAACTTAGCAATATGAGAGAAAATATGATAAATTGATACAAAAAAAAACTTTCATTTAGCAGGAAAATATTATCGGGAAGGGCCAAAAATCAACCACGGGGGCCTCGAAGGTTTGATAGCCCCGGGCCCCAAAAATCTTAATTCGGGTCTACCCCTGCCCCGGCCTCCCGAAAATCCCAAATTCGCCCCTGACACCCCTTGTGGCCACGAAGGGTTAATAATGCCAATTCTCAATCGAGATTTACCTCACTGTTCACATCTTCCACCTGGCTCCGTAACTGATCGATATCAACGGGCGGGAGTGTTAAATCCAGAATCAATAGATCTATTGCTTCCTGCGAAACGGCAGACGATTTAGTGGCCGCTACGCTGGTGAGATTCCTCACCTCGCCCATGCGGTGCTCCAGTAACTCCAATTTATTTTCCAGCCCTCTGATATCTTCGCTAAAAACGGAGCAGATATTTTAAAGCAACGCGTGTTATTCTATAAAACAGTAACTGACAAGCTTGCTTTCCAAGTGTCCATCGTGGCGCGGTGTATTAGAATAATAAAGAAATACGCACGTCATGTTAGAATATTTTGATATAGCCTTCTTTGCGAGATTGTAAGCTTCTACCGTTGTGTTCCGAGCTTGCTCCGCCAGTGCATAGATCTTTTTAGCTTCGTTGACGTTTCTGTAAATAATGTTCACGTTCATTTGAAAATAGGAAAATAGGTTTTCTTCGTATAATTCTATTTTCGTTATCGCCAACCTTTTAGAGTTCCTATTAATTACCATTGTATACGAGAATTTACTTACAAGTCAGCTAATACGCGTGCTTCTTGGGCGATCGAAGTCATCTGTTTGTTCTGCTGACCAACTTGTTCGGCGCGCGACTTCGCGTCAGCTAGCGCGGTTGCTCCATCCGTGGCCAAATAGTCTTCTGCGTCCTAGCGTTTAAAGAATCCAATGTGAACTTATTCTCGTTTTCGCGAATCTCGCGTAAAGGCATATCAATGTTTCGCTTACAGTCAACTGAGAGTGTATCTTGTCGAGAACTTTCTCGGCCTCGTCGATGCTCATCAAGCCCTCCGAAGTAGTTTTCTGTGCGTCAGAGGCAGTCAAGTCTACCGTCTGTGAAATCTGACCAATTTCATTTAGCTGATCGCGTAGATCGTCGAGCTGCTCTACCAAGGTCTTATTCTCACCTGCAAAATGTCAATTTACAACTCTGCCGAGAATGCGAAGCGACTAAATAATCAAACGTGCTCGCTTACTTCCAGATCCCTGTTTCGCGAACTTCAGAAGATTCCTCACTCTGTCCTGAACGTTCTTCAGTTCCTTTTCGAAGTCGGAGTCCTTTATGACAGTCGGGCTGCTGTTAATTTTCCTGAGCGTGTTCTCCAGTTCGCCTAAACGTTGCCTGTGACCGTCGACCGCATCTTGAACGAGATTGTAGCAATCGGGGCAATCCACGCAACCGTTTTGCCGGTTGTGTTTGTTCTCCTTGCAACGATCGCACCGTCTTCCTTCCACATTTACGAGACACTGTAATAATAGAGCAAGCGGTTATCGCGAAGAATTTTGGGGAACCGCATGTGTCGAGATTAAGGAGGTATTGGATCTATCTTCAAAATGGTACCAAGTTGATGAAATTTTGTGAGATTGTTCTTTCTAATCTTCTTGATGTGCTCCAAAAATCTTAAACGAATACACCGAACGGTTGCTGAGTTATAACGATTTTAATTTTCACGAAAGAGGCGATCTTGACAGATAAAACAGCTGAAAAAATGTTGAAGAAATGGTACCAATGTTTTCAATTTTTGTTGTTGCATGTAGTATATGGGTTTCAAACATTTTCACTACACCGTTTTAAAGAAATAAATTATAACTTGTGAAAATTATGATTTCAGGGCATTTTCACTGCCAAAAGTTTAGCAAATAATGCTTCAGAATGCATTTGCAAAGTGAAAAATACCTTCTTAGGAGTAATAATAAGTCTCCAACTGTCCTTCGAGTTCCTTAAATCCAGATTTACTATGCGTAACACGTAGATATTCAAGTATTTCAAATTTCATATACCTTTGTCTAATATTGTACGTTCGATACATCCTTAAAGAATTCTTTAAGCTTACCGGACATTGCCCGCTAGCATCGCACTGTAGCTCTTGAGAGCCGATGTTGTCACAATCGCAAGCCTTGCAGCCTTCCCTGCTGAACCCATATTGATAAGGAAGGCAGGCGTCGCAATGCTGGCCAGTGACGCCAGGCCTACACTTGCACTGACCAGTGACAGGCTCGCAAGTACGATTATAAGATCCCTCGGTGTCACAATTACAAGGCGCGCATCCCTGAAAGGCAGGTCTATTACTATCACATGTTTCCGGGCATTAAATATTTACCGCGTACTCTAGAAACGATCGTAAAAGCTCGAAGTACCTCTCCGCTGAGTATGTGGTAATACCCTTCTTCGCACTTGTCGCAATTCCGACCGATTACGTGAGGCTTGCACTTGCAGTGCCCCGTCAATTGTTCGCAAGGTGCCACTCTGCCATCGTCGAGTTCGAGCGTGCCCGGCGGATGACACTGGCACAGCTTACATCCATCCTCTTTACGGTCGGACAGAGCATCCCCGTAGTATCCTAGCGACGAATACAGAAATACGTTAATACCAGGATTTCAAGTAATACTTGAGGGGAGATTTCGCCTTATTGGGCCTAAAAATAGATAATTCTTTGTGAATTTTTGGTACATAAACGGTTCGACAAATTAATTTGAGGTTTGGCAGGCTGTTTTATTGTATCTTCAACTATTGTTCTGAATTTTTGTATGACAGTGAAGAAAAAAAACAGGGCAGGTACCGAGGTAGCGTTGGAAAATAATCGGGTGTCCCTGGCGTTGACGAAAAGTACTGTAAGGGTTATCCGAAACACAAAGAGGAGAATAGATTCTTTAACTATATGAATGTGGCTATGGGCGGTATTAAACTGTGATTGTGTAGTTGATCACACATTATTTTCTCTGATCGTTAATTAACGTAGTTGATAAAATTGTGGTCAACCACCTACATTAACGATTACAATAATAATGTGTAATTAGCTACACAATTACATGTTTATTGTAATTTGTAAGTTGTAATTAGATTACATTTTGCCCAACTCTGCTTCAAGGTATGTACAATAAAGGCCTTGAAACAAATTTTGTATTCCATTCACTATGCTCGCATAAAAAAAATTCTGAAAATCAGGCTACCTTTCCGGGCTCTACAGTGGCATTCCCCCTTAATAATCTGAGGCAGAGATTTGAATTTCGTATACCTGGGAGACATTCCTCGCAGTGGAAGCCAGCCGTGCTATTTACGCACTTCAAACATTCCCCAGTCTCGTGATTGCAGTTTCGAACGGCGTTCAAGTCGATGTTGTTATTACAATCGCAAGGTCGGCAGGCTATACCCTTCTCGGGGCTCCCGAAGTATCCATCCGAGCATGTTTCACACCTATGCCCTAAGGATTACGAAACAGCTCGTTACTTCCCTGCACAGTGGACAGATTTTCCGCGGAATAGGATTCCGGCTTTACCTGTTCTACCCAACGGACACTCGGAGCAAATCGGATCTGGATTATTGCCGAGCAATATACAAGGCCCATTGTCGGGGCAGGGGCACGGTTTACAGTCGTCAGGGGTACCCTTCAACGGATGCCCGTAATATCCTCGCGTACACAACTCGCAATTGCTACCAGCCGTATTGTGCTGGCAAATGCACTGTCCTAAAAATGAATTACGAAGGGGATAGGTGAATAGACGTACAAAGGCAAGTTTCTGACTAACTTCGGGTCTTCCCCAGATACCTGTTTCGGCTTCGCAAATCTCCGCATGGCCGTTGCAATTGCAAGGGGCACAGAGGGCGAAGGGGCCACCGTTCGGCGGGTCATGGTGAAACCCTGGCGCGCATGACTCACAGAATTGACCTACGTAGCCGTGGGGGCACTGACAGTGCTCCACCCAATCAGCAGGTTCGCCTGCTGCTCCTCTATGAGCTGTCTCCAGCTTAACGTCGTCCAGGAATCCTCTGCCTGCACAAACGGAAGAAAATTCGTTAGAAAATCGGATGCGTCACAAGCACGGGCTTGGAAAAATCCTGGTACCTTGATGAGTGTAAGTGCCGCGTATTTTTATCGCTGTCAGGTTCGACAAGATGGACATAAAAGCTCGGGAAGACAGCCGCGGCTCCCAGCCGTACTTAGGATGCTCGTGCAATTTAAAGTGATATTCTTGCGACTGAAACAATCCACGATCAGTTACCCGTTAATGTACTTTATTAGCATTGCTATTTTACTTACCGTGACGGTGGGCAGGCGATTGTTTTGCCCGAAGATCGGTTGCGTGATTTGCTCGCCGTTCCCACCTTCTAGTATAATATCGCGAGCCGTAGGCGCGGGTCCAGCCTCCCCGATTCTCAACGTGAATGATAGATCTTGATTGTAGGATGCACGTTGATCGCCGAGGAATCTATCTGCGGGCAATGAACTGACTATGAGCCCCGAATCCCTTTCTTATGCTCGAATGTACTGCACGAAAAGCTCTGCTCCCATCAATTCTTATTTGACAGTGCGTGATAAAGATGCGACCCTTCATTGCACGTTTATATTTACCAGGTGAGACAAAGTAGACGTTGTCCCGGTCCAGTGCTGTGGCGGATATCGTTTGAGTAACAGGATCATAATGAAGCGGTATCAGGTTACCAGCCACGGTAGCTGTCCATCGTTCAGCCCCCCTCACAAACATACTCTCGATTACGAGCTTAGAGTAGCCAGTCGCTGGCCTGCACACCGAAGAGTGGCCGTAACAGAAGCACGGGGTACAGCCGAACTCGTTCTCCAACGCAAGATTGAAATACCCTGGTCGGCATCTATCCGGACAGATGTATGAAAAATGTATTATCCATTCTGCTTTACACCGCTACCAAGGTTCTTTTAATTCTGCAAATTCAACTAACACTCTGCATCGTTTTCCCTCGACGTTCTCTTTGCAGCTGCAAGTGCCGGTGACCGGGTCGCAGCTTTGCGTGTTCCCCGCGGAGCCAGCTACGTCGCATTCGCAGGAGGTGCAGCCGTACGAGCCGAAGTTATAATAATTTGTAGCGCAACGGTCACATTTGTCCCTAGTGACACCAGGCTTGCACTGACATCTCCCCTCGCTGTTACATTGTAGGCTCCTGGACCCTGCAATGGTATTCGGCGTTTGTCAAGCAGTATTTCTTTTCAGGCATTTGCCAATTTAATTGCTTAGCTTGGGTATATAATCCGATATTTTGCTTGAATAATTGTAGTACGTATCTGACAAGGGAAGATCCCGAACCTGGAAATTCAGAAAAATCTGAAACTTTGTGGATACGTAGGAGATTCTCTCCCGATTACAACGCAATTTTTCTTTGCCGCCCAAATTCACTCGAAGGGGGTGAAATTAACCCCTGAAAATTCGGCTATTTTCCGATTTTATTTTCTAACTCGCAATCCGTTAGAGACAGAAAAAAAGTTTCAAGACAAAGGTTACTTCTTTTAATTAGATCTATCATTTGGTAAAAAATTATGTTACGATTCGCGAGTTATAACACAAACTCGGAAAACAGCCGGAGTTTAAGGGGTCAATTTCACCCCCTTAGAGTGAATTTGGACAGCAAACAAAAATTGCGTTGTAATCAAGAGGAAATTCCCTAGATATTCACAGTGTCAGAATTTTTTGAATTTTCGAATTCGGGATCTTTCCTTGTAAGCCAACTACAGATTATTCCTCTCAAGGTTTCTGAGTTTCTTTGCTCTCGTTGGGATCTACCTTCCACGAAAACTGCTCGTCCAACTCGCGACCTCGTTTTGGATTTATGAACGCGGCAGGGAGTGTACAGATTTACCGATTTCATTGCAGTTGCACGGGACGCAGTAATTGTCTTCCGGGCGCTGGTAAAAATTCTCTCTGCAGCGTTCGCAGTTCGCGCCGTCACGATTAGCTCGGCAATCCAGGCAGTGACCACCGTGGCCGGTGGCCTTATACAGCTCCTTATCGAAGTAGCATCTCTCCGAATAACCATTGCAGTTGCAGGCTGAAAAACGACAGGACAATTCTTGAAAATACAATCCACTCTCTTGAAATCACGATCTTTCCATCTTATTCGCAGATTAATAACAACATCCATCTAGATATTTACTAGATCCCGAGTACCAAGGAAGAAGTCCGTCCCATCGCGATGGCGTAGATATCGTCACGTCCAATAAAACCACGATTAACATCACTTTCAACGAGCACTCCATCGTGTTTTAAATAAAACGAAAATACAATACACTTGAATTATTCCCAGTTTTTCTCCGCGGATATGCATTCATCTCGAGCTACATCTACTCGTACTTATCCAAGCACTTTGGGAACGTATAGAGAAATCATTTAATCTCGCAGGACATAATTACAGAATTCAATGGAAGATTAAATCGTAGAGTAATTTTGCAATTAGTCTACGTTGACTTGTTCGATGGGAGATCGATCAGGGCTAGGGAGCCGAGCGACGTTAACGAATGATTAATATCAGCGGTCTGAGGATTCCATTAACAGCGGGCTCGATCGTTGCGCTCGATCACACGTCACTGGATCGCGATCGTCTCTTCTTACTCAGTCGTTTATGTATACGGTGATCGCGTAATTGCGCGGCTCGATCAGCCGGATAAATAAATGTTTCGCTTGTAATCGCGGTATCTTGGCCACTGAGCTCGCGGCCTACAGAAAAGCTGCATTGTGTGCCCCTGCATTGCCAACAATCCCCACTTCCAGAACGAGCAACGAACGTAAAAGGTAAAGCTGGTTAGGTAATGCCCAGCGTGATCGTGAACGCAAACTCTCTTCGGCCGCTTGGAAAGGCGATACCCATAGTGCCGAAGAAATGCTTCGCTCTCGCAGAATCCACCTTCATATTCCAGATGATAGCGACGTAGTGGTTACGATAGGTAAATCGTTTCAAATTTTATGGGCTTTCTGCGGCAGATTTTTCGCGCGAAAGCTTTGACTTTAAGCACCATCAGTGTATAAATACTTTGTCAATGTATAAACTATAATTACCTGGTCATCAGGAATTGAATTTAAAAATCGAGAGGGGAGGAGAATTTCCAGTGGCGGATTTAAGGGAAAAGGCCCAGGCGGCAAACATTCCGAGGGGCCCGTTTTTTTTTGTTTTTTTTTTTTCGGGAAAACGAAGAGGTAGTTTACTAAAAACGGGGTAAGTGTAGTAGCGCAGAAAAAAATTGTAGTGTTTGGATGAAATCATAATTTTCTTTTTAAGATAAGGCCCTGGGGCGTTTTGGGCAGGAGCCAGGCGGCAACTGCTCATCGGTCGCCCGTTAAATCCGCCACTGATCTTAAATCTTTTAAAATCATTTTTGTGCTTCGAGCTCCACACCTAAACTGGCACTTGCACGGGGGTGGATCTGGAGATTCGGGGCCATCAGGCTAACAAGATCTTCCGCCTTTTCAGTGAAATGTCATAAAATATTTTACTTTAAAAGAGTTGAGACAAATTTAAAATTTAATTTCATATGACAACTCAGGTATGAATTATCGTTAAGTTGCTGCAAGCCTTTTTCAATTTCTTCCGCTATAAATTTGCGGCCCACTTACGATTAATCTATACAGTGGCGGACGAAAGAAAGTTTACAACTTTTAAAATCGCACAACTTTCTTAGAATTGGTCCGAACGATGAGATTTTTTGAGAAGCTCTAAGGATTAGTTTGCTCAGTTACGTGTTTCGTCGTTTTCACAAAAATTGCAATTAGTCGAAATAGTAATAAAAAGAAAAATAGTAAAGGTCGTTTTTTAAACTTTTTTTTTGTAAGCCTGTGATGAAAATTCAAAAAACCCCTTTGTACATTGAAGTTATATATATGCCCAAAATTTCATTAAAATCGATTAATGTTGCTCTGAGCTATAAACGCTTAAAGATCGCAGAATAAGGTCGAAAATCGCGAAATTCCCGAAATCAGCGGTTTTCTACAAACGAGTTTTTTAAACTTTCATTACAGGCTTGCAAACAAAGTTTGAAGAACGACCTTTACTATTTTTTTTTTTTGCTATTCCGACCAATTGCAATTTTTTTCAAAACACGTCACTCAGCAAATTAATCCTTCTAGCTTCTAGAAAAAAAAACTCGTATCGTTTGGACCAATTCTAAGAAAGTTATGCGATTTTAAAAGTTGTGAACTTTCTTTCGTCCGCCACTGCATCTACAAATACGCCCCTGCACCTACATTCTATCACAGTAACGCTCCGAATACTTTTTGTAACGTGCCATTTTCTTTCCAATGCCAGCGACGAAACTATCGGTTAATGGTCTCTTTCAACAGCTCTGAACGGATGATCGGTAAAAATATGATTTATGATAATTCCGGGGCACGCGCCTCGGTCGCCGGATATAGAACGCTGAAAAACAGCCGTTTGAAGAGCAGGTTTGCCAAGGCCCACCTACACACCGACCAGCATCCCGGCTCTTCGCAGATATCCTCCCAGATCGCACGTGCAACCAATGCGTACGTTTCGTTGCGGACAGTTAAACAAGAACAGCTACTATTTCACTTTTATTTAAGAGAAGAAATTACTCGCGGGTGTTGTTGAACGTGAAGGGTTTACTCACGCTTGCACTCGTGCGCGGTTGTAGTAGTGGCGCGCCCCCAGGGTGCGTCATTATAAAACGGCAAACACTCGTTGCAATCAGGACCTGCTGTATTATGCTCGCATCTGCGAACATAAATCATCGCGCGTAGGTAAGCATATTTAGAAACGTAGCTTTCCTTCGGAATTAAGTATCGAACAATAAAGAGCAGTGGCTATTTTACAAATTGCATAGAAATTTTTATGAAAATGGTACCAGGAAAAGGATCAGTGCATATTAATTTGAAGCTTACGATAGAATATTATCGTCAATAGTCTAGAAATAGATATCACGCTCATGGGTGTCCGCAGAGGGGTGGTGGTGGGGTGGGGGGGGGGGGGGGCAAAAGGGGCAGTTGCCCCCTCTGGCTTTTGAGAGAAAATCGCTTATTTTTCAAAATTGATCTTTATTAAGTTTCATGCGAAAAAAGGGAATATTTTTAAACTTCGGTTTTAAATTTTTAATTAAATTGGCACTATAAAAGGGGTTAAAAAAGCAGGAGGGGTATATTTTTCTTTACTATCATCCCAAAGTTGCCCCTTCCCCTCCTGGAAAAAAGTCTGCGGACGCCTCTGATCACACTGGATATCTAATTGCTTCGAATCGTTTAATACAATGGATATCGTGACAAAGCGCAGATGGATTATCTTACCTACATACTCTGCGAGTTCTTCCATCCACGCTGGTACTATTTACACATTCCCCAGCGTGGCCATTGCAGGCGCAACGTGCCCCAACGGCGACGTCAGCGATCGCATAGTAGTAGGATTTCAATACGTGATCGTCGCCGAACACCTCGTCGCCGAACGTGTTCAATCTGTCCAGAGTGATCCTCAAATCGGTAGCTTGTACCCATTCCTTGAAACGAGGACGAACGTTCACGATTTATTCCTTTTGTTCCGAGCGATTTACTCAGTAAACAATGTAGTTAAAATTATAAATTGGAAAGTTATATGCTTCGCGAACGTTCAGTTTTTAGTAATAAAGTCTCCCCCCCCCCCCCTTTGAGAACATTCGATTGAATAGATAGTGTTATTGTACCTGCAAAGACGGATTAGTTTCGAACTGGTAAGCCGAAGGTCGACCTTCCAGAGTGGAGAACGCAACGGTGCCCTTTGTTAAAGGCGATATGTCGGAATATTCCGAGGTGCACAGCACCCTGGTGTCGTCACCTCTCACTGTCTCTTTCGAGTCTGGCAGGCCGTAATTGTCTCGACAAGACGCCGAATAAAACTGATAAGGCTCCCACGGCGAGTCCTCGTTCTTCCTTTTGTAAATGCCCCAACTCTCCGGACGTGGAGACTCGAAGAGCGCCCTGACGTACGTTATATCGAATGTCTTGCCTATAATCACCGTCGTCCGAAAGTGAAAAGGATAAAAGATTGGCGTTATAGAGCTAAGATTGATACTTGCTAAGCATTGCAACTCTAAGCTATCGAATAACTTGTTCTACGCCATTGCTGGGCTCTTAAAAACGCGTTCATTTAAGAAAGAACGATGAAGTAGAGAGAAAAAATTGAATTACATTTATCATGCGAACTCTGTTCTAAGCGAAATTGCAAACGAATTCTTTAAACGCGAGGAAGAATTTAAGAAGCACTGGGATCATTCAGAATGAGTCGAGCTCTACGCCAATGCGTTTCTCCACTGTAAAGCCAGCAGGGTGCAGGTGGCTGATTCTTTCGTAAATGAACATGTGGCGCACAGACAGAGATTCTATGCACTTCCCATTTTTAAAGGGGGCCCGCTATTCTCCGGATTCTTCGATAATTATTTCTCGTAGAATTCGATGTAAGAATGTGTGTCGCGGTTCGGGAATAATTTAGATAATCTTTATCCATTAATAACGACTCTCCCGTTTCGTAATAAAATAAAATTGAATTGGTAAAAGCAACTTCAATGGAAACGCAACGTTCGAGTCGCCAACGAGTTTAAAACTTAGAAGACACAATATTCACGCTCGAATTCGTGGCACGGCTGTGCCCCAGCGCCGTGGCTCGTGTTCCGAGAATTATCTCATCGCAACACGCATCCTGATTGATAAGGAAGTAAAATGGGAAAAGAAGGCGAGAGGGGACGGGTGAAAGGGAGACAAACATCGGGGACGTGTTAAGAGTTCATCGCGAGTACCGATGAATGAACTCTCATTCTCTATCTGTGGTGTTTAGATTCGCCAACGTTATCTGCGCGAATTCCGCGGAGAATGAACACGGCTGACGTGATCGAAACTAAACCAGAAGGCTCGACAGACCACGGAGAAATTGTGTTAATTGCACTGATCCGTCACGGAGCTGGTGTATCGTGTGCCTGGAGATTTATCAATTTTGTATAATTACATAATTGAGGCGCATAGCGTCGTACCTAAGTGAAGCGTCAGATTCACTTGATTCGGATATTCGATGCCCTCGAACATCGTTTCCGACTGCCACCAAGTCGCGTTGTCGTTATTATCGCGATCGGTAAGAAACGCGGCAGGGTGGTCGCCGTACCGACACGCCTCGCAAGACTTCTTTTGAACGCCCGTCTGTTTACAATACTCCGTTGCCCGGTCCTGGCCGCACGTGTTCGTCGCCTCCATGAGAACGTTGAAAGCCGCGTTCTCGAAAGGCGGTATACACCTCTATAACACAGCACGTCCAACGGTTTCGTTTAATCACACTGGAATTGCAATTCTCGTAATAAAGCGATCGGTAATTTGATAGTCACGCGATTTCTTAAACGAAGAAACTGGGAATATTGAGAATTAGAGTTCCGTTTATTTTTATTCTATCGAAAGCAGTGACGGATTTAAGAAAAAAGGCCCAGGTGGCAAACGTTGCGAGGGGCCAATTTCTTAGGAAAATAAAGAGGTGGTTTACTAAAGACGGACAAGTGTAGTAGTACAGAATAAAAATATAGTGTTTGCTTAAAATCATAATTTTTTTAAGATAGGGCCCGGGGGTCTTCTAGGCAGGGGCCAATTTTTTCGGAAAAATAAAGGAATAATCTACTAAAAACGGGCCAAGTGTAGTATTACGAAAAAATATGTAGTGTTTGGATAGCTATCATAATTTTTTTTTGTCCATGGGGCCCTGCAGACAGAGATGGGCAAAAAATTATTTGAAATAAAAATTGGCAAAAATTGTATTTCAAATAATTTTTTGTCCATCTCTGTCTACTGGGGCCTTCTATGCAGCGCCCTAGGTGTTAACTGCTCACCAGCCGCCCTGTTAAATCCGCCACTGATCGAAAGTAACGAAATTAGGAATTCGGTAGTAAACTTGTAACTTTTGGCCGTTACACAAGGGCAAGGGCCGTTTCGACTGGCTATTCGGTATTCTCGACTATCCCGCAGGTAGTTTCGTTCCCTGTCAGTTCCAGAAACGATTTTGGCTTGGGAAGCCCTTTGACGACGTCTAAACGCCTCACAAAAGGACTGTGCTATACTCGATTCGAATATGAAATGTTTTAAACTACAGACGAACGCCATTTCTGTTTTGAATTTAAATACGATGTTCCTGCGGAATTTAAGAGTAATAAACACCAATTCTAGTAGAAAAATACAGGAGCTCGATCGCGATATTTTCACCGAGGAAACTGAGACATTCAGCGCTGTAATTCTCGATTTTTTGAAATTCTTTCATGCTTAGGATGCCCCTCTAACTTTATCTTCTCATGGCTATCGTCAAAAGTTGATGTAACTTCGAACCTCACTTTGATAACCTAATGTAGTAATATCCCACAAAAAGGCCGAAACTGCGTGACTAAGAATAACCGGGGGCCTGTTCTCGCTCGAATTCATATCTTTAGACTAACGCTACTACGTACAGTTATTTATACTAACCACGAAATAAGAAAAAGTATAGACAAAATCAACAGAATCCCTAGGTTCGTCAATAATAATCAATATTCACAATTCATCCGTTATTACTTTGATACAATGTACAAACGAGCTTTGTCGGAATTCCTAATACATATTGAATTTACAGAATTATATTACAAGAATTATAAATAAATCGCGTATCAAGGGCGTTGTTTGTGACGTTGCACAAGAAGAATTAATAATAATAAATAAGGCACGAACCTGTGGCTTTCCGTTGTCATCGTAACACTTGTCTTCCTCCCGATGATTTGGGAACCGGCTATAAAGCTCATCCGACGGTTCGGGGTCCGCAAGTACCACCACTAACGAGATCGCAATTAACATTAACATCTTCTTGTGTCTTCCTCGCGTCATATTTGAATTTCGTTGGGCAACCCCCTTCTTTGTTCCAATTTGGCTACACTTCAATGGGCACCGTAGGTCTCGTTTAAACGGAGACTTTCACTTTTTCGGACTTCTTTGAAGGTTAGGGTGAGCACTGTTTCTCGATCGGGTCCATCGGCAACGGGGCGATCCGCAGCAATAATTTTTAGTTCTTACTGTCGAGGCCGCATTCCGCGAACGGTTCTCGCCTTCGTATCTGCCTAACGTCCATTAATCTTAACATTAGTCTTCGCAGTCTTTTTACTTAAAAGGAGGCGAAAAGCAGGGCAAATAATATGACTTGGTTCGATTGAAATGCACATTTAATTCAACGTTACTGTTTTATTGAAAATTCTATTGTTGCCATTGTGACACCGGCGTAAAGAGACACGGTACAGAAATCACATCACTCGATTGGCATAATGCAGAAGGATGTATACAGTCAATGAAACGAAAGTGTAATTTAACTCTGTACGCTGAATGCTTCAAGCTTCTTCTATAATAAACAAAGTAATCTGACAAATACGACAGATCTGTCAAAAGTCTCAATAATTCTTAATTCAAAGTGGAACGAATCTGCGTGAAAAATTTATTCCGTAGGTGGCGTTGGTTCGAATAACGTCTGTGTGCTTATAGAACATTTCAAATTTCGATAATTAAATAACAATCCAGTATTTTCAATCATATTCCTAAATGCAAACTTCAAATCCTACAAAACCCATACATATATCCATCTGAAGTGTACATATAGGATATAAGATCACAGATCACGAACCACACTTTTCCAAAAAGAAAAACCGTTCACGAGAAGATGAAGCTCGAGACAGAAAGCATTAATTTGCTTGCACGATCGTGATCGATACGAAGCGGAAAATTTCAAGCTAAATGAGGGAATGATCTCGCGTCGCTTATGAAGGAGGCGGTAAGATCTTGAGGTGATTAACATTCACAGACTGGATGGAACACAAATCGATCGTAAATTGTTCACTGATGTATTAACCATTAAGGCCCGTGCGCCGGGCGACGCGAATCCCCGAAAAACAATGGATAAATTCTCGTTCTAACCTCTTCGACCGATAGAAGACTGGGAAACCGTGAAGAAAGGCTCTCTCCACGCGACAGTTCACTGAGAAACTGAACGAGCGGAGCCGTGGTGAGGCTGTAGGCAAGTCGAGCGTGCCGATGCCGGGCATTTGTAGTGGTAACACGCCGCCACTCGTGGTAGAAAGTGCAGGCTAAGAACAGGCCAAGAGAAGCGTAGCGAGGGAATCGTTAGGACTACAATTTCGTATATGGATTATTATTAATAGTATTATAGGGGAACGTACAATCTATAAAATTCCTATTCACGTTTCAGAAGCTTTTAACATTAGAACAGTCCACGCATTGACAATTTTGAAAACTCTTTCACGCATTATTACATAAATAGTGTAAATTATATTTGCTTGAGTATGCTGTAATTTTGGAGGAGTCCAAGAGTTTGGTATTTAAAATTCGTTAATCGAACAAGGATAACATTGTGATAAGGGTGATGGGGGAGGGTTTCTTGAGTACATACAATCGAAATACAAGGGCGTCCGAGAATTTTCCAGGGGTGGGGACACCTCTTGCTTTTTTAACCCATTTTTAACCGACTTCAAAAAGAAAGAGGTTCTCAGTTCGATGTGTTTGTATGTATGTACGTTAAAAAAAATTAAAACCGACATCACAAAAGTAAAAAATAATTTTTTTCCTTATTTAATCTACGACTCTCGATATTTTTAAGTCGACGCCAGATTTATACAGTGTAAATGATGAGGCGCCGACATCAAAATATTGAGAGTCTTAGATTAAATAAGCAAAAAATTCTTTTTTACTTTTTAGTGCATTTTTATTTTTTTGAAGTCGATTTGAATTTTGTATGTAGTGGCAATTTAATTAAGAATTTAAAACCGAAAATTAAAAATATTTCCCTTTTTAGTATAAACTTAATAAAGATCAGTTTTGAGAAATAATCGATTTTTTCTCAAAAGCCAGGGGTGGCAACTGGCCCTTTTGCACCCCCCTCCGGACGCCCACGTCGAAATAGTATCTCGCTAAAATGAAAGCAGATTATTCAGGAAACAATGGTTTCCTTCTTCGTCTGTTATTTAGTAAAAATTGAATATACCAAGGATTAGGATTAGAAGTAACGTTTAAATCCCCGTGAAACGAGAATCTGGTAGAATATTTTTCTACGCGACTGTAGACAGTTGTCCGTACAGTATCCACAGCTCCCTGTTCGTCGCTTGAGAAACGCTTCGGCAGTTATCTTTTTACCAGGAAGTGTGAAGTGATACCACAAGATCACCCACGCGTTGACTATTCTCCGATCGCTAACGTTTCATTAATACAATTTTGATTAAGACAGATTGGAAATTCTATTTCGAATATTTTTTTGTTAAAGTAACTTAGCACATTTACGTGGAAACAGGTATATATAAAAAATCGGTGTGTTTAATAAAAATTATCGAAAACTGGATGCACACAAAAGTCGTATTTGTATGAAAATATAAATATATCTATTGCACGTATTTTTTAACATCAGCTTCTCATTGTATTGTTCGCGATAACGTTATTAGACACTTACTATATATGTACAGTTCTGTTTAATCAAGTTACACGAATAAATACATACCTACTATTCCTGATGTTCAGGGAAAATAAAAATATATCACATGAATATTCTGTACCGCTTGAGCTGCGTTTTCGAAGGTCATCGTCATATTGTTACAAATTTAGTCATTATTCCTTGGACACACTTTATCCGCGAGAAATATAATTGTCAAGCTACAAGCATTATGGCCAGCGTGTCAGCTAATTTTATTCATATTATGCCCAACGATCGAACCGTATCACAAATGTATATCGAATTATACATTCGATATACATATAGTTTCATCGACCGAAGAAATCGTTAAATCTTACTACTAACATTCATCTATGTTATAACATTCTTTGCTCCACGAACGAACGTTGTCTTTTAAAACGGCGCGTATATATATATCACGGGCAAGTAGTATATCTCGAATTCCTATAGCAAAATTATGCACACTTCGTTCCATCGCCGAGAAGCGTGGACAAATGTATTCGCAAGTCTCGAAGATTTCTGAAGACGTTCTCGTCAGGAACCTCCTTTCTGCTCGGGGCATCGTTATCGCGTTTAATCAGAAGTGCATTCCAATTAGCGTTTTTAGCGCCAACGTAATCGTGACTGAAGGAGTCGCCGATGTGTATCGCCTCTTGAGGAGTAATATCGATACAGTGACGCTCCTTTGTTAACCTGAGCGCCTCGCCGAATATCGACGTGTCGGGTTTCTCTACGCCGAAATCGTACGACGCTAAAACGAAGGAAAAGTAAAAGCGTATCCTGGTGTCAAGAAGGATCGCCTCCAGTCTCTCGTCGAAATTCGATATCACTCCCAAGATCAGGCCCCTTTTGCGCAGATACTCCAGTAACTCGATCGTTCCTGGATACTTGTGCCAGCACGTACTCGTGCCGTAGCATTCTATCAAACTGGTGGCAACCTAAGGGTCACAACGATAAACAGGGTCACTGATAATACGTACAAGCTCGGTTGAATGAGCCAATTCGGCGCGTATCGTTTTTCGACGTAGGACTACGTCTTTCTCCCCGGCACGGGCGTCACTTTATCGACGGCGGCGTTACGAAATTCCGACATGCAGCAGCGCGGTCACTGTGGCTGAAATAATCGACACACGGCAAACAACGGCATGTGCACATTGTACACAGAGAGCTCTTGAAACAGTCGCCCAGACGATGCAGCTCTCTCATTTGCGTTGTTAACGCCATCCTGGCAACGCGCGTGCGAATTTTAGCAATTTTTGCATACTGTTTTCTTCCGCGCGTTGTGTCTCGGAAACTATGAAACACGCAGACTTAACAGGGGTATTGTTTTGAAGCTATTACAGTGCTCTGAATAATTGTGGAAGAGAAAACTCAAGGAAAAAGATCAGAAATATGAAAATTCAAGTCTCGGAAAAAGATGATAAAAAATTCTTCAAAATTCGATCAGAACTATCAGAACCGTCAGAAACAAAAAGTCACGGGTACATCTGAACAAAAGTTGACAAATACCGGTGCCCAGCGAATGCGAGAGTACAGGCCGCGTCGAAAGGTTATGGTGCCAGGGGACGCGCGCGCCCACCACCGTTTCTGTGCCTCAGCCAACGACTTCTCGTGCTGAACCGCAGTTTGTACAGTCACTGCACATCGAGGTACAGATGTAGAGAAAATTTTGCTTTGTCCAAACAAATTAATAAAGAGAATTTGGAGCCGCGAGTCTATTTCGCGTCGGCCCCAGGAGGGCCGTTACTCGCTCGCTAGCGCAAAATTCGGAAAATTATCAGGACCGACTTCGGACGTGTCAGCAGCATTTACGACAGACTGTGGTTCAAGAACGATTTGAAGTCAGCGGGGGTTAAACACATTTTGGATTTCAAGATGTGCACCGCTTGAAAATAGAACATGAATTGTAACAAAATTCCTGAGCTCTCTAACCAACGGTTTCAAGTGCCCACAGTATCCGTCGCATCTGCCGTCACTCGAACCGATCAGGGAGCGTTTTATCTCTCCTCGCAGTACGTCGCTTAAGACACAATACCGGCTGCTTCAAAATAATGGGACATATTATCAATGTACCGGTGGATGTAAAAAAGTACAAATACAGAAAATAAAACATTCGATTATAAACACGTAGTCCTACGTCAAAAGATTGCGGTCAAATCACCGACACAACACCGAAAATTTCTTGTAATTTGTATATACTACTTTCTGCTATTAGTAGAGATATACACAAAGAAACATTATGCATCATTAATATATATCTTAATATAGGCACACCTGAACTGTGAATTCCAGTAGTTTTGTGCAAATCACTGATAAAAAAAAAATACATACTTTCAGTGATGGGTAAATTACTAGAAAGCAACGTAATTTACGGTAATTTACCATAATTTACGTTACGTGACATACGTGTATAATACTAAAATATCCTGTATAAAATGTCCAACGGACCTGCCCCGGCAATATAGAGCGTAGTAGGGAAGTTCCCACATCTTTTTCAAGCTTTATTAGGCTCTTATATCGCTGGGGCAGGTCCACTGGATGTTTTATACACGTATGTCACGTAACGTAAATTACGTTGCTCTCTAGTGATTTACCCATCACTGCATACTTTCCAAGATAAAACTAATAATCCTAATCTCATTTAAAGTAAATAGTACATACATTCTGTTGAAAAAAATATAGATATACCATTTTTTGGCAATGACGAGCAACAAGTTCGTTTCGTTCGGAATTTAAATTCTCGATATTATGACAGTTATCACCTTGTCCAATGTAGCGTCTGAGATATAATCATGCTGATCTTTGAAGACATTGTGAACTATCTGCCGCCACCAATTCTCCCATCCGATGCCGGTGTGCTTCCCGTACACAGGATGCTCCAGGCTTAGCCTGCGAAAGTTGTGTTTGAAGCTTCGCGCCAATTTGCGCGGATCGACCGACAGGCCGTGCTGGGATCCGATTGCGACGTAATGCTCCTCCAGCTTCGTCATGAGCAATGTTCCGGTGACATCGAACGTTATCAGTCGCGGTCGAACGAGCTTGATCATCGTTGAATCGCGCCTACGAAGAGAGACACAATATCTAAAACATCCTTTCCGCGGCACGGCATACGAGGGGAAAAAAAATCACGCTTCTTTCGCGTCGCGAGCACTACTACTACCAGTCGACATCTCGCACGGCAGCCTTTTTACTACCCCGAGCGCCGCCAGAAGATAACAACGAAAGTTCGAATTTTAACCGCATAAAAACATCGCTGCGATATAATTTCGCGGAATTAATTCTTTCAGATACGTGCTGTCGCGTTACTCCGCGTGCCGCCGCGACATGTTTGGTTATTAAAAGCGTATCATAAACGACGATACTGTGGGAAACATTCTTGTTATAATTAGCCGAGTTCTTTAAACTCCTATATAGTATCGTGGCATAAATTATCCGTGTGACATGATGAAATGCCAGGCAATTATCGTTCGTTGTGATGGGTTTAATTTTGTGATAAAATTTTAGCAGTTTACACGATCTCTCCCGAGCTTTACGACTTACCAATAAAAAACGAAGTTGTATGAAGTAAACACAGGTTTGTTTGAGAATTAAGCGCGGTAGACACCTCTTTCAACAGGAGCAAGGAATGACGACTATTCTCACGCCGTCGGCACGTGACGTTCACGCAGTGACTGCACGTGAATAATATTAAACATGTGTAAATACTCACGTACTCCCTACTTATCTTCCTTGCAAAAAAAGTGTATTAATAAAATATAAGACGTATTCTTTCGTAACAATAAGATTCGTACTTTTTAATATCACCTCCTCGAGAACGATTAGAAAAATGCAAAGGGTGTTTTAATAAATCCTTTTAAACACTGTTTATAATACACGCAGGAAAATATGTTTCCGGATACGTTTGCATACTTTTTTATTATACTTTTTAAAAAAAGAATGCTGTTCGATAATTATTAAATAAACGCTACATAGAAGACGAGCATGAAAGCATTAAATAAACGGAGAATTCCCACTACAAGGACCGAGCGATGAGAAGCGTACGAACTTTGTATTACAATATTTTAATCAAATGTTTAACAAATGGAATAAGTACAGAATACTTTTCGCAGTTTCATCACGGCGCAGCAGATAAAAAAAGTTGCTTCATCGGTATGCAATGTACCCGAGCATTAAAAGACTCGTGTATATATAGTACGTTTAATATATAACGAACAAATTTTTTTATATACAATATTATCGTACCTATGCGTGTACACGTGTAAAGGTATATAAATTACAAAACATCGTTATTTCGAGTGTTACTAAAGTAATAATGTAACGTGTACTACTTACAGCGGTAACGGTACTTAATGGTAAATGCAAGGACCTTATTGCATTCGCTTGGTACTCTGTATCGGGAGGGGGAGAAGGTAGAGTGAAAATTTGGCCATTTGAACGATGTCACGCCAGTAATCTTACTTGCGATTCGAACGCGAATAAATTGACGGAGATGTTGCTTTATATTGTTATTCAATTGTATACTTTACTTTTTCCTTTTTTAACGACACGTTTATCGTATTCGCAACTACCAGTTATCGATATTTTGTAATTATTTATATAACTCAGTATACCTACGTTTCTTTCTATTTTATTTCCGACTCTTTATTCCAATAAAGTGAGAAACCAATGCAACGAGTTTATAGTTTATACAAAAAGCCTCCGGATTTATATAATATTTTAAAATAAGCATTTTGCACTTTCATAAATTTCAGTTACGTTATGGCTACTGTAATATTACTATTCAAAAATATTCGCTATTTAACCCTCTAAGAAATTACGTTCATTTCCACCGCAGCGTAATTAATTGCACTTTTATAATTTTTTTAGATACTTACGAAGGGGTTTAATATTTAATTTTACACGCTTATTAGTCTATTGTAAAAACGTTATATAGAGGGCTAAAAAAAATTTCTCGGTCCAGCCTTAAGATTATCGGGTGATAAAACATTGAAATGCAAAATGCTTCCAGTCGATGTTCCAATAAATGTCCTTCCGTTTTTACGAGTGCTAAATAAATTGCTTACAGACTTTATAAGCTTTTTATCCTCCAAATTAACTTGCAATTTCCAGCAATAGCGAATTTTCTGTTCAAAGCAAAGCACAAAATTATAAATACATCAGTATTAATAGATATTACGCATCCTCTAATAATATGTTTCTCTCTGTGTATATATACGATTTATATTATTGCTTATGCATCCATTAAAGTTTGGTATTTTTCAGACTTCTCTATCAACGTGTATATCTATATATATATACATGTAAATATCTTTTTCCATTACATCTGGCACGAATTCATCGATTCAATTTTAAAATCCCATTGACTCCGTCCGAATGAAAAAGAAATGCATAGAAGGGCAAGAGAAAGTTCTAAGAATAATCGAATCGTTTTTGGATCTTAGATCGTTAAAATTGAATATTCGTAATACATATAGGCAGATGACTTTCGGTGCAATCATGCATACATCGTTTTGTTATTCTGATATAGATTCTTAAGAGTAAATCGTTTTATTACAAAGTTGTACATATAGCTTTAAAGGTGGCATTATTTCGTTTCGCCTGAATGATCATAGAACGATCGTCCCATCGCTTGCAGCTCGATAAAACTCCATAGAACCTATGGGATTGCCGATCAGCATTAATAGTAATACTTCCACGATCAATGTACAATGATTGGAATCGGTGCGTTAAGTTCTAGATTAACGATAGACGTGTATATATATATACAAATGTATCATACGGTATAATATAGTTATAATAATCATTGCGATAACGAGATATATTTGTTGCGGCAGTCATCGTTCCCTTAACTCTTAGAATTTCATTAATATGTATGTATATGCACGAATGGTACAATGTATCCTCGCCTATCTCTAATAGTTGTATGTAAATAAAAGTTATCTGCTAAATACATCGATCAGTCTCTCAATCGTTATTTAAATATCGCATGTAAATGTTTCTATCTCTGTTGCTACAGCCCAAAAACGCGATGGATTTTCTTTTAATCGTACAATTAGACGCGTCCTTTGCAAGATCGAATCCCCTCTTAAAACACATGTATATAATATGTATACGTATATATACATATAATATATTTACACATCATCCTTGTCGTACCGCAAAATCTTTATCATATTATACTTATTTCGTCTATCTCTCTTAGTTTGCGAATCAGAGGAATCTCTATTATACCAGTCTCTGAAACTGAAGCTTATTATTGCTTAACAAAAGAAAAAATAAAAGAGGAACGAAAGATAGAGGCGCAAACGATCGGTGTACAAGAAAAAAAAAACGCTGTGAACTCTAGATTGATGAGGTTGCACCGTAGGATAAATGCAACGTTACATAAATCATATATCATGCCGCGAGTGAATACTTAAAATTACAGGACGCGCGGAATCACTGTGAGAAAAATCATCGTCCTTCAGCCAGACGAAGAAGCCTGCGGATCGCAGGCTCGTCGTCTACTTTACGAGTCTCTTAGCCCCTTAAAAATCTCAGATATAAAAAGTCCGACGTAGAAAAGAAGCTTGCAGGATTACTTTTCGGGAAGAGTCGTTCGTACGTTTCACTTTTTCGTTCTCCCTTCGTCGCAAAATATATATCGGAATCTGCCAGGTCACTGTAGTAAAATACTTGCACCACGTTTTTTTCTCCACCCCTCCTCTCTCTCTCTCTCTCTCTCTCTCTATTCGTCTACTACTTGTCCTCTCTCATTCGACGTTTTAATGAAATGATCGTGTATAGACGAGAAATGCGATTCGACCATCAGCGATTGTCCTAAAGTCACGCAAGTCTTGCTTCATCACATTCGTCGGTATCATAAACTCTATATAATATATCCGTTTTTGCATATTTCCCAGTACGTTTTGTAACATTTATTAATACATATTGAAACGATGCATCCGCGGATCTCCGTGGCAATCCTTATACACGTTCGTTAAAATTTATATAAAACGTCAGAGCGACGTGTGCCGATCTTCCCCCGTCGTTTGATTTTAGCTTCTCGCAAAAGTCCCTTCCTTCGAAGGTGTGGAGGAAGACAGTGACAGACTGCGAGCCTGGTGTAAATCTTCGAGGGTGCACATCAAAGGGATCTCGCGCGATGGTTTTCATTAATTTTCTAGACGCTCCAGGGACGTTTGTGAGATTTACTGAAATTTGTTGAACAGCAAGTTTAGAAATGTAACTGCCTGTTTAAAATCGATACAGAAGCTTGTTCCAGTGAGAACTGTTCGAACAGACAATGGAAATAGAATGGAAATCTTTAAGTACGTCGCGCTGTCTTCGCTAAGCATTTCGGCAGATCTCACAAGGTACGTCTCCTAAGATTGTGTATTCTTTCGTTTCCTTGACAGAGCAGAATACATATTGAATATTTCTCGATCATTGTGTACCTTCGTACGAAAACATCAAATCCAAACTACGCAACAGCAATGCACAGGAATTTCGATGGATGTTATTTTATTGAAACAGTTTCGTTATCTCAAAGGACGTCTAACATATTGGAAATGACATGTGCTTATTAAGTCCAACGTAACATCCCAATACGTGTAAGATAGTTTGATGTTCTTCCACAGCTGTTCGCATTATCCATAAATAGTATTACTATAATAGCTGCACAATACAATATATATCCATTTATATCCTTTCATCGATAAAGTTTTAATTCATCATCCTCTCTTTGTATAAAAACACACGCAACTATTTGTATCGTTTACGTATCACGCAATCATGTTACTCTTCGTCTTCTTCTTTTTTTTCCTTTTTTTTTGAATATGAGACCACTTTGTATTCGTTTTACAAAATTTTCCTTACGGTAAGCTTATTTTAATGCTTCCAGCGCCTAATCAATCTGTGGGCACCTTTATAATTTTCTTAAGATGTAAATAAATCGATAATGGATATCAATATACATGCTAATTGAAAATAAATAGTTGATCGAATATTGCCAGCAGATTGACCTGGAATCAAACGTTTATCCTCACGTCTTTCTTCCCTGGCAGTGGTACAGAAAGTTTATTGCATAAAAAGCAAAGGATTAATCTGTATAAAAATATATATAAATTCATGTAGAAAAGGAATATTATATATATTGCAAGTAAATAAACTTACAAAATAAATAAGTTAAACAAATATTTCGTATTCTTTTTCATTCAGAGGAAGGATCATAGATAGTTATAAAGATCGTTTAAAAAATTATATTAGCTATACGCTGAACGAGTATAATATAGAAATCTTAATTGTAATTTGAGCTTCTCCCGTTGCAAAATTCATTCCTGACAGTTAAAAGATCAATCTTACATGTTAATGTTAAATATATGGCTCTGCCTGTCTATGATCCAACCTTTTTATTCTTGACATATATTAATTATCATAAATCATAACGTGTGAGTTACAACAAAACATAGCTATTAATATTCACAGTAAAGAGATCATAAAGTCTCCTAGTCCAAAGAAATGTACAATTGTAATTTGTCGAAGGACGAGGTGGTGAACGTTGTCCTTGGACAAATTGTGATTTCGATGTTTGATTCCATATGAAAAACTGTTATCGCTTCCTTGTTACAGAACGATTGTCAATTAGCTTAAGCCAGATGGGCAACAAACGCGGCATTTACATCGTAAACCGGGCGCCTGTACGAGGAAAATTTACTATGAAGATTGCGAATATCCCAGAAGTAGATTACTCTCACATTTGGAATTCCCTTTTTTCTTTTTTTCTCTCTTTTTAAGTCAAGATTAAAACTTTTACTTTTTTACTCGATACTATATAAGATCAAATACTATGTATTGCACATACAGAACTTTTAGTTTCAATCCCGCAGTCAAATATATATATATATCAATAAAATTTGTATGATCGACCAAATTGTTCGTCTTTGATATAAAATAAATGCATATCTTTGGCTTCACCTTTAGGATTACGTTAGCTGTACATTTAAAGTTATTATCGATGTTACTTTTTCAATGATACAGAGTTCATACGTTACTTGGGATGTACCTTATGAATTATGATTTTAGAAAAGCTGTTTGCGACCACCGTTGGGTTCCTTCGCAAACACGTGCTTAAATTTGAATACTCTTTGTGCGTATAGTATTAAGTATTGACCGAAAATGAAGAAGTTATTCAGTAATAGAAGTGAATAATCCAATGATCACAGTAATCTGTTTTCAACAGGTACTTTCGTGTGCTTTTTGTTCGATCGTGTGCCCATCTCTGAAAACTAGGAACTAACAGTTTTCACTTATTTAGCATTACACTTATCTCGTATGTCAATAATCTGCTGTTAATCGATTCAGTTTCGTTCTTTTACATTAATGCTGCAGCCACCCTGAAGTGTTGTAACAAAGTTCTCGCTGGTCCAGTTTGCCAATCTGATTGCCATATTCTCATTCAATTTCTCTCTCTAGTAATACTGCCTAAATATATCATCATATCGATACGATGCTATTTAACAGACTTCCATTTATCGTTATTATAAAGTTACTCCTCGTATTATTGCTATTAATGGGTCAGGATTTACAGTACCCGAACACATTCCTCCCTTAAGTTGAATTACTTAATTTTAACGTCATGGACACCTTTGCATGAATCATATTCAAATGCATCTGGTACAGCGTAGCTATCGTGACCCCTAAGTGAATTCGTTTTTCATTAATTTTTGGACCCAAATGTTTGAAACGCGATTGGCATCTTGGAACTTCTATACAAAGATTCACATGTACACGATTGCAATGATAGGCAACCCAGAGAACGAAAAGCTATGGATAAGATATTCTTTTTCACGCCGTACGGTAGTTTAATTAATGCTTAGGACGAATATACTATAAACTGCCACTTGCCAAATAATAAATCTTATATCTCATGTTACGTTACAATGTCATCACAGTGTTTTGATGTACATAGCTAATTATTACACTTAGAAAATAATTGAGAATTTCCCGCTTGTGTGATCCTTCGCGGGGAGTTCACAATTATCTGTTCATGGCAGTTTATCAGCATTCTTTCTCTCTCACGCTCTCTCTCTCTCTCTCTCTCTCTCTCTCTCTCTCTCTCTCTCTCTCTCTCTCTCTCTCTCTCTCCTTCCCTATATATAAGTATATGCTACAAATTCTTTCAGTAGAAACATTGTGCTCTTTCTAAACTATCTCTTTTTAAGGGTCATGTAACGTACATGGAACACACTTCAAGGACTCGTCCATAAAGATAATGTATCATATATATACATATATTCTCGAACAACCAACGAGGGCATGAATCCTATGCAACCTTCCCCAAGAGCACTACATATCTACTGTACATTATAACAGTTATCCTAATTACAAGAATTCATTTTCCACCATTCATAACGTTATAAACTCTCTGTGCTCGATATGATAAAACTTAAACACTCTCATCCAGAGCCTTTGTTATCTGGGATGGTAAATAGTAGCATACTTAACCACGCAATTTTCCATCTTAGCATACATATTTTACCTATATATAAGAAAAAAAAAATAAATTAAAACTCTACGAGAGACTGACATTAATTAGAGACTGATTGCCTTGAGGAGGCTGCGTGCATGGCAAAGTCGACGAGTGGATTGTTTGGGACGGTAACGATGGAGTGTGAAGTACTACTGCTTAAAGTAACATTGGCAGATGAAACTAATGACAACGGCTTACAAGATAGTTGATCGATTTGTTTTATAGGTACCAATTTGATTGGCACGTCCGTCTTTAACCTGACAGCTTCCGATACTGGTATAGCCTTCAGCTGAACACTTTTCAACGGTTGTATCTTAACAGCTGGCTTTGCAGCGGCGCTTCCGTTCTGAATGATTTTGGTAATCTTACTCTCGCCAACCCCTTGGTTGGAGGATTCATCGTAGCCAGAGTCTGACGACGAGTCACTAAATGTCTTACTTGTCTGCTTGGAGACCGTGGTCTCTGTACCAGACTCTACACTATGGGCTGGACTAGCAGACGCAGAACTGTGGGCGGGACTGGCCGATGCAGAACTATGCACAGGACTACAACTTAACGCGTTCGCTTGCTGTTGTCGCTGTTGCCTAGCTATACAACCAATGCAAGGCTTTATTAGCGAAGGATCCACTATTACTTCTCCGTACGGACCTTTGAATATCGTTCCGCAACAAATCACCTCCCTAAAACAATGCGTACGGTTCAGCGAAAAGAATCGTTAACTCCCCTCCGGTCACTTCTCAAGCAAATATCGTAAGTGGAGCATAATTCAAGTCGCACTGACCTTTTGAAGTATGACAAATCAATGAAGCCGTTAACAGTTAAATCATCCTTGGATTCTGTAATATCCTGCATATCTAACTGCTTTACAGTAACTGGAATATCATCGCTACCTACAGGACTACCAGCTCGGCTTGAACCTTTACTGCCGTTCCCGTTTAGATAATCTTCTACGAACAGAAGAAAAGGAACATTAGGAATTTCACCAGTTCTAACAGTTCTCAAGCTTCCAACTTGAAAGCGAAATTCTCGAATAAGTAACCTGTTAAATCGTCGCTCATCGCTGGACTCTGCTCCCGATCCCTATCTGTCTTCAAATAGATGTGCTTCTTCTTCATAATCTTTTCAAACTTCTCCGGTAAATCTTTCATTTTCTTTTTATTTTTTGATTTAAACTTCGTTAGCGATTTGATTCCAGGCCCGGCACGCGCGTCGACGACCTGTAAAGCGCAAAAGGTTTCGTTCGCGAATAATTCTGCGATTAACCGACCGATATAAACGCGTACTATGTTCGCTTATACTCACGTGTCTCCAATTGCGATTGCTCCCGGCGGGTAATTTCTTCCATCTTTTCACCAGGAGTACGCACGCGTTACAAATCTCCCCCGTTCTCCGCTCTTCGAGTTGGAAACATTCCATAAAATCATCTTCGTACTTTTTACTGTCCGTGAACCTTGAGCTATTTACGCGCATCGAATAAGAGGAATGTTATTATTCGTCCTGATAATTATCTTATTACGTCGTTTAGCGTCGTCGAATCGTTTACCTGCTGGACTTGGCTTTGCAGATGCAACATCCGGTACTAGACCGATACACCTTTGGCTTGTGGAAACTAAACATTTTGCACGTTACTTTCAGACTCCCCCTGCAAAAGCGAAAACGTAGAACTGAGTTTTTCTTCAAATAGAAATAATCCGATCCCATAAAAATTCTTATGAAACCTTACGCAAACAAAGCACACCACAATTCATGACAAGAAATTCATAAGAAAAAACCGACAAAAGTATATTTTCCAACCGAATTCATTGCAGTTTCGCTGGGAATCTGTTATCGGCCTACAACTGTAAGTAATTACCTACAAAGAAGAATTGCATATAGGTATCAGGGTAAGATAATCGTGAACCGTATGTTCAACGCGGATCCTGGAATTAAATGGTACCTTCACTGAATACAGCATGTTTCGATGTGACTGCGACAAGTAGCCGAAATTAATACTCTTCGTCCGCACGTGTACGTAAAAATCATGTAAAAACGCAACCGCGATAATTCACCGCGACGAGAAAACCGCTGATCGTCACCATCTTTATTATACTTGTTTACATCGATTCGTTGCCAGTTTTCTGTAACTAACACCGCGATTTCGGCTTGACAGTGTTACGTGCGAGACGCTACGCGCTGTGCGCACGCACGCTACCAGGGGGCGTCCGCAATCTCACGGATCCCCACTTTATATTAAACCACGATAAAACTGCAAAGAAAACCAACGTGCTAAAGGAAATCGGCACAAACGATTCTGTTCTACATACAATCACTGAAAATCAGTTATGTCACAAACTCTGGCTATCGTTCGCGATAGAATTCGAATGTATAAATCGAGGAATGAAACTTCTTCTGCGCGAATATTTGTCCGAGAAAAGTAGTGGACATTTTCTCCAAGTAAATCACGTGTTACGATTGAATTCAATCGACGAACTTAATGAACAAACAAACGAGCGATTTTGATGCAGAGCGATAAGATTGCTTTTAACTTAAAAGGCGAAGTAGAAACCGCTGGAACGCCGAAAAAAAATACGAGTTTAAAAATAGGAAACGCGAAACCGCAACAAAACGCAATGCGAGACTGATATGATGAACCGCCGAATGTCTCGAAATATCTTTGTGAAAAAAAGAACCTTTCGTAATATTGACTGAACCAGACCAGGCTTAACAGCCACGCTTGTTGCGTCTGTTTGCTTTTATTATTGAAAAAGTGTGAAATATTCTGAGAATTATTTCACAGTGTCATCGTAATATTTCGTCCTTCGTCTTTCTAATACGAAGGATGTCCTAATTTCGAGCGCAAGATATTTACTGTAATTATTTGGTCATCCATTATCCTACGTCGTTATTGATTTAATGAAATTTCAAGAGCAGCCGGCGATGCTCGGCGCATCACGCACGACATCGCAGAAAATTTTCAACGTAGAGGGGCGTGATTTGGCTCCAGCAATAGTGTTGCTCGCTTCAGTCGCTACGATTTACACGCCAGGCGGGCTTTCGTTGCTACGCATACGCGTCGTAGTAGGTGCAACACGCGGAGGCAAACCAGTTTTCCTTCGATATGCCGAATTTGCTCTCTATACTACACATCCGTCCTTGTCTTTCTCAAGGATGATTTTATTCAAGAGCGTAACAGCATTTCCAAATAATCCGAACGCGACGACGTTTATGTCACGTACGCCACTGCATTAAATACACAACCGTCCTCCCACCAGAATTAAAGTTTCATTGAACTGTATCCTAATAGAAGTTCTCAACATATACTATAAACCGCCTTTAGAAACGTGTAATTATCGAAATAGTAAATTCGGGAAAATATAGAAATCTACGTAAGCATCTGTAATTGTTTATCCCGTAATTGTTGAAATTATAATTTAAGAAGAGATCGAGATACGTATTTAATAATTATAATTAATAGAGAATTTAATTTTCTACGAATAATAATTGAGATTAAACCCCCCACGGTGGCACCTAGCTACGACCCTGAAATATATTAACGTCTTTTTCGATCCCGATGCACGACACATTTTTTCCGGTCGTTTTGGGAGTGGCGCCATCGGTAGTCGAAGCCACAAAGCAAGAATGTTGCAACGTACTCGCAAACGCAAAAAAATGTAAATGTGCTTTCGCCTGCCTCGTTGCAGCCGATGATTATAGTGGGGGGGGGGGGGGCGATGTAAGGGACATCGGACAACAGAAGGGGGGAAAAAAGAGGAGGGTATAGCGATGTTGCCACGTGGTTGTTGATCGGTTGTCTCTTCATCCCGATACGACTCGGATCTCTGACCCCGCTGCACGCATATTAAATAGTACCTTATATTTTACGTGTCGCACACAAATTTCATTTCAATATCGATATAAACAACGAGGACCGACGTTAATGCATAACACGTCCCGTCGCCGCTGTCGCCCTAACTCGCTCCATTGCGTAATATATTTTTCATGCGATCCCAATAATATTATGAATTTTAATCAGCCGATAAATGATTACTATTATCGTGCACACGTTGAAAAGAAGATTCGATTTAATAAACAAATTAAACGTATAGGTAGTCAGAAAATATCGATGAGATATTTTTATACTTCGTTTACGTTATCCGGAATTTTGAGAAGAAAATATATAATCTCAGATATACCGGATATAGTTCAAGCATCTGTTGGTAATGACAAGAGAAATGCTCCTTTGTCGGGTTCCTTTTGAGGGTCAAATGTAATGAAAACAAAAAACGCATCGTGCTCGAAGAACGCGTGTCCCTGACACGCTAACTGAGTAGTTCAACTTTCGTTCTCGCTTTTACAGTTGCTCTACAGTTTTAAAAATAGAAGAAGGTGCCATCCCCTCATGTAAATACGTTGCAGCGATACCGTTGCATTCCTTATACATTGAATGGAACGATTAGTTAAGATCGCAACCCAATAATAAAGTTATTTTAGTCCAGGAGACTTCGATTTCGTTCGAGACGATGTTTAACGATGTCGCAAGTATCTGATCGAGATGACCTACATTATGATAAAACAGGTTCCGGTATTTTGGTCAGAATAAAAATATCGAGACACATTTCTCCACCTTCGCGATATGTGAATTCATAAATCGACTCTATCGTAGGTAAACGTTGCTTGTGCTCATCTACATTTCGAGAAACTACGATAACGTCTCGAATACTATTTCGAATAATACATAATTATTATCGATACTGTGCTCAGATTGGCACAGGGTGTGCCACGTGATGTTTTTACCTCCCGGTAATTAACAATCATGCTTTCGGAACAAACTGTAATAATCTCCACGAGTTCGTTATGCAAAATGTTACGGCAAAATCAAGAAGATTAATTTCCGAAGGATTATTAAATCTCGAATTAAATACACGTCTAACGAACATTGCACGTACATTTAACATTTCTCGATCGTCAATATTTCAACTTATTGCCACCTATCTCTACGATACTCTCGCCAAGTTCATAACAGATAATATTATTAAAAACATTGTCAGATGGAGAAGCAACATTCTCCTACGAAAGTATCGTTCTGAAAATTGTCCCTGATCGTAGAGTGTTCAGCGGGCATTCGTGAAAAAAATGCGTAAATCGGAAGACCGCGATCCCGTCTAAAAATGTCTCTGGTCTCTTTCTTTTGCTCAGTCGGAGGTAAAAAAAAAACCTATCAATTTTCAGCGCATATGTACCGCCGAGCATGACTCGCGGGGTTCCCTTTACAAGCACCTTGGGTCCCTACCGAAGATACGCTCGCGACAGGTCGTGTGCCATTTTCACGAACAGGGACAAAAAAAAGAGATCCACGAGACAAACGTGGTGCACCGAACGAAGGACGTGCGCGAGCAAGAAACCGACATGGCGCGTGGCACAGTACGGTCGCCGCCATCGTCGGTTCCTTCCCTTCACTCCTCCCTAACCAACCCCGTCCTGATCAGCACGCTATGACCGCACGAAATACGGAATGAAATGTAACACCTCCATCGGCTGGTTGCCTAAAAATCTTGCGTACGACCCGCGCGACCACGCCGATTGACACGAGCCTTAAGGGAGCAACAATGAGAAAAGTCAACGATAGGATACCCGCCGCGAGCGGGCACGCCATGACAGATGATACAGCACGCACAAACAAACAAGTCCACTTGCCAAGTGGAGCACCGCGCAGATAAAAACGCGGGAATCGTTGCCGATCTGAAAGATGAATAACACGTAACGACCGACGGATCTCCGCGATGATCCACTGGATATCGGCACTGTACGCTACTCGGTGTCCTGTCAATGCATTTCGCCAGTGCCGACAATGAAAAATCCGAGAAGGCAGCGCGGGTACATACGACGATCTGGTGAAAGTTTCTCGCCACACTTGACATAAACCGCCGTGATTCCGATGGTTACGATAGCGTGCAGCGGGGACGGATTAGCAGGGCGAAAAATTAGAGGGCCGGGGCCATAGATAAATGTCAAATGTATCGGCGACGACACAGCCAGCAGCCTGGTAGGTTCTGTCCACGGAGACCGAAGACGCTGACATCTCGGAACATATTTAACCACAACACGTGAGTAATTCCCCGTGACAATCCGCCAGACTGTTGACAACGCGTCGCGCCATCAACACGTCGTATTTTCGCGGCACGTGCTCGCGAAATTCACATTAAGATGTCGAGATTAATGACAGCAGAGTCACTTACCTTTTCAATACAGGTGACGGCCAGATTTAAGAATTCCTTTGCGCAGGCTCGCGGCGCTGGGCTCTGTTGCGTACTGAAGTCAAGCGAGCGTCCGCTGGTGCTAAATAGAAAATTCCGACTTTCGTGTATCGTTAACTCTCGCTGCTTTGAATATAGATATTCTTTCACGAATAAATCGTGTACGCGCCCTGACCGTTTCGTTTTAACGACACATTGGGTTAAAGACACACGTTCGTCCTTAACTGCAGACATTTGACTTCCGGTAAAGGATTTGATTTTTGTCGGATGTCAGTTCGGCGAAATACCACCAGGGCTCGGTGACTGTAAAAATTCGTTTTGTCAGATATAAATGCAACCGAATTGCTTATGTTCATCACGCCTCGACTTATTAATCTGTGCGCAAGTGACGAGATTTCTGGATTTCGGGGGAAAATATCTTCTGTCAGAGTAATTCGACGAAGATTGCGGTAGCTTAGTAACAACGAACGTAGCGCCATCTTCAGGAATAATGAATTATGGCAAAAAAGAATGCGTAGATACAGAATTTTTAAATTTAACATATCAATGAGCAATTAGCAGTTTTATCAGTATCGGATTTTATTCGCTATAATTATGCGAATGTCGGAAGGAGTGGCTTATATCTTTTTCGATTGCGAGAAAGGGTACGTCTGAGTTACAATAACATGTTTCGAACCTCGAGACACGAGCAGTTAACTCTGACTAGCATTGACGACTTTCTATGTCAAAAGTCTCCATCCATTTCCTGGCACTGGCGTGTTTTCACAACCGATGTGAGAGGAAAGTTATTGACCACGAATTAGATCTAGGGACATTTGAGACCATCGTTAACGACGTTAACTAATCACGAAACGCAATGGGTGTTCATTGGTGGCATAGGTGTCGATTTGCTTAAATATAAAAATGTATTACAGCGTTATTTTAAAGCAAATCCCTCGTAGCTGAAATTTGGAATACCTCTCTAGTCACTATACTCTCGTAATAATATTGCCAAATTCTGGCGAAAATGGGTGGAAAACGTACAATTTGCTTACCAAATTCTACACATCTATTAGCCCATAGAAGAAGTAAAATTGCAATCTATAGGCACCTATTGATAAAAGGGCGAATTAAGCAAACCATGAGACAAATAAAATTCTAAATTACATTTCATTACACTTGGTTAACAATAAAATATCGAAAGTCTCAGTTTTATAATCAGGAACACTTTGCTAAAAAATATTATTCCAACTATGGGTCTGATGGACGGTGCATAATTGCTCTGGTTTGAAGCGAAAGATGGAAGGGTAATTGACAATCGATCGCAATCGGCCGCCAAGTGAATTCAGCCATCTTGGTATGGTCTACCGACGGCGCACTCTACAGCCGAGTTTAAGTATCAAAAGTGGCGTGGTTTGATAACGAGGGTAAATATAGACAATACTTTCCCCGCTAATGGCGTTTGAGCACGTTTGAGCAAAAAGAGTTGCCAGATTCGAGACGTTATTCGATATTTCGATCCCCTAGCGCCAGTCAAAGTGTTAACAAACACACATGATTTGCCATCTATCGGCGATACATTTTAAGCAGGTACAGATGTTTTCGCCTTTTGTTTGACGGCAGTAAGTGAAATGAAAACAGCTGATCGCTTAGTTTTGACGTTACTCAGCGAAGATAAAACTTTTAACTACGCATCGCCCCAGGTCTGTAACACCTCCGAATCGTTATGACCGATACTTGCCGATATAGTCAATGAATTATACTATCAACGATTATTCTACATAATTATAAACGTGATATCGTTCTCTACGCATATATTAGTTACTTGAAAATTATGGCCAGTTCAGTTACTAGCACTGGTAATGGTTATAATTTCAAAGTGGTTTTGCTCGGTGAAGGGTGCGTCGGCAAAACTTCTGTTGCACTACGATACGCCGAAGATAAATTCAACGACAGGCATATCAGCACATTACAGGTAAGAAACACCGTTCTACTCGTCTTCTTTTCTCTGCTCGGTACTTTTACACGGATTTTCGTAATATTATAACAGATTTTATTTATAAGAGTTTCACACGATTCTTTAAGATAATCTTGCGTAAAATAAATTACGCAGTTTCGTCCAATATCTGTCGACACATTATGTAAAACCTTCGCTGATTTTCAGGCTTCATTTTTAAATAAGAAGCTGACTGTGAACGGAAAAAAAGTGAACTTAGCAATATGGGATACGGCTGGCCAAGAAAAATTTCACGCCCTAGGACCAATTTATTATAGGATGTCCAATGGTGCCATTTTAGTTTACGATATTACCGATGTGGATACATTCCAGAAGGTATAGATTCGAAGAGAAATCCTTCCGCCATTCCTTCGCACTGACTTTACACCGATACACATTTTATAGGTAAAAAATTGGGTCAAGGAGCTGAAGAAAATGTTGGGCAGTGAAATCTGTTTGGCGATAGCTGGCAATAAAGTAGATTTAGAAAAAGATAGGAGTGTTTCTATAGAAGAAGCCGAAGAGTAAGCTTTCACGTTCGATTCAGTTTTAGCTAAAGCTGTTCGCGCGTTAATCGTACAAATTCTTTTTATCAGATATGCCAAGCAAGTTGGAGCCATGCACTTTCATACCTCCGCCAAGTTGAACCAACATATCGAAGAGATGTTCTTGGATTTAACACGACGCATGATGCAGCACGCAGACGAGGTCGAACAGAAATCCACATTGACGAGGACAAGCAGTACACGTCGGAATGTCGTAGTAGTCGAAGACGAGGCTGAAGAGACGGAACCAGTTAAGAGTTCCTGTTGCGGCGGTTCTTCGCAAACATCTTAATTTCGAATATCGATTTCGAGATGGATTTTAACGTTGAACGAGTCGTATATATAAATGTATATACTTGCAGGCAGCTGTAATATTTCCTTTTTCTTTCTATCGATACTCTTTTCTTCTATAGAATTATGAAACTATCGTGTAACGATTACGAGGCAACGTCAAAGAAATTGTTATAAACTGCATTGGCGCGATGCAGAAAGTGTACTACGGCACTTTAGTACGGAACCAAATATATTTTTTTGTTTAGACTTTATAGCGTACGTGAACAGTCAATGTTGTTATTTTATATTTATAAAAAGGTTTACTTATCGTGACTGTTTTCACTTATATATTACTTTGTTGCATTATATAAATCAATAATCGATAGGCAGACGTTGGAGGAATCTTGCAATATTAAGAGGATTCGGCGTAACGCGAACAAACATTTTTTCAATATTTTGTAACTACGATCAAATATCTTCTCCGAAAGTTATTGAATTTATAGGCTTTTATACATGCGTAAGTAAGGAATTATTTGAAGCATCTCTCATAATATTTCAGAAAGAATAGCTCCGATTAGTGTAATTTCATACGCAAGCATCGGTTATAATGTATGTACATATTGATATCGGTAATTTTATTGTACAAAGTTTATAGAAGCAGCGACTGATGAGCTACGTGTATCATGAAATTTTTAATATCTCATTCCTTTGAAACGAACGATAACATAGACTTAACACGCGAAGCCTAAATAATTCAAGCGAAGCGCAAGATAAGAAATACGGTTTATATTTTGAGAGTTGATCTTTTATGTATTTCAATATTTCATTACATTGACAGATGTTCGGTTGACTCATAAACCAAATATCTTGCTATTCATATATATCATATGGCCGGAAGATTAATTATAATCACCAGGTGTACGTATTTCTGTCATATAAATGTATGTATATTTAAATACCATTGTGTTTTAATAAAAAGTTAATTAACGTATATAATATAAATGTTACTTTTTGGGAATGCTTTCGTTTTATAGCTGACAATTTGGATTAGTTTATAATTAGTTACAAATCAAAGGACTATCGGGAAATACCTTAAATTACATGCACAGTATTCGTGAGACTAAAGTACAATATTCTACTCTATCACAGGTACATACATGGATCATAAGTATCCACAGATTCCTCTATTGTAGCAACATAAATACTTTCTCGTGATGATTTGTTAATTTGCGACACAGCTCCAATCATAGCTGGATAAAGTAAATTTGCGAACGAGTCGCTCTTAGAGACTGGCGACCAAGAAACTCGTAAATCGGACAGAGTAAGAAGTTATGAATTGCGTGTTAACACATTTCACGACACAGTAATTATCCTAGTCTTGTATAAATAATCATGCTTTATTACAGTAAATTTCATTCTATCAATAATAACAAGGAATGTAATTCAGTTGTATCAGTTCTATATAGGTCTGGGTTAGTCTTTTTCGATAACAAAGATTGCGTAGGCGGTCGGCCTCTATTTTATCCCAGAAACCCATAATGGCAGGACTATTTAAGAAAATGTACAAAGATACTTGATCCTGGAAAGATTAGCGTATGTCTTTTATCCTTACAGTGACAACGGACACATTATGCTAGACATTACATTACACAATACCCTGACAATGATTTTAATCTAACTGTTAAGTTACGATAATAATGAATAACAATTTTTTATAATTTTCACTACTATTTTCAACTAGAAAATAATCATGCGAATTATTCTCTCTTTCTTTTTCTCTTTCCGACGAAATCTGTTATGTCACAGGCTACGATTACGTTGAATGTTACAGGCCAAACGTCACATAAACATGCTAATCACATCGATAATTTATCCCATTGCATTTGGCAGATTGAAATTGAATTTTCTGGTGTAATCGAGATCTTTCTCATAATTTACGTAGTTGAGAGGACAGTTTCGTTTAATCAGACTAAAATTTTATACATCGCTACTCCGTTTTCGTACTTATGTACATAATTTCAATACAGAGGATGCCATTTACCATGTTTTGCTTTGGCTGCACTAATCAACTATAACAAGATATAATCAATAGCTAAATAATTATGACTTTCATGAGTGTTGTCATGTTCGTTCTCCTTAAATTAATAGAAGTATGCAAGCACGGCATCATGTACACCATCGTGTTTCTGCTTCTCTATTTTTGCCATACTATTTCTAAATAATACTAAATTTTACAATAATTGCATGACATTTTCATGTATCTTTGGTATACCATTAATTTCCATATAGATTTACTCGTTTAATTTCCCAACTAGCATCCGGAGTCCCTCATATTATTTAAACACCTAGTATTCTCATCCTGAAATTATTGTACCGAGTACCAATTCACTAAAAAAATCTTGTGCAGGCTGTATAATTAAACATTATTTATGACATTAATAGGTATGCAAATATTTCTCTATTCGTATATTCAAATATAAAAATATTTTAATCAACGAAGTACGGATGTTATAATTAAATGTGAATTATTATACACGAATTGTTACGTTCCACTTCAAGTTCCAACAAGTTTGATATGACTTCGAAGATCTAAAATTGATAAATGAGATTTCTTCTCTCTTTTTTTTTTATTCTTCTTTTACAGGCTAAGACGGAAGTCTATGAAACTTGTCGAACGTTTTGTTAAAAATCCTATAAAATTTCTCTTCGAAGTTACTTTGCATTAGTTTATACAATATCAAACTTGGCAGCCAAATTTGTAGGATTTCTTCTCTACAACATACACGTAAAGTACTAATTTCGTTTCCAAATTAGGCCTTCGGCACTTGCCCCTATAGCTTATCCCTTTAAATAATAAATATTTCATCCTGATGAGTGAATAGAAAATCTATGAATTGATTAATAGGGCCTATCGCGGAGAGCGACATGCCGCGCGATGGTGGTGCTCTGACGAGATTTGGTCCAAACACCACAGCCAGATTACTCGATGTCATTTTGTTTAAATCACATCTGTCCATTACCTGTAACAGTGTGTTTTACTAACGAATCGTAAGTGATTTACATCGAAATAATTTAAGATAACTAGTAGACCAATGCCCTTACCCTTGATAAAAACTGTACGATGTATTTTAAGACCTGGTAATTGTCTTCTGGGAGCTTTTCAAGTACTAATATCTTCACTCTTCTTGGACGTTCATCTTTTGATAAAGCTGAAGCATGAGCACTTGAATACTTCTGCGCGACGTTGAAGAATAGGCAGGAATTGAGAAGCAATATTTACCTTGAAACTGCGTTATTTCATCGTATAATTCATATGTCATGAGTGGTTCATCCAATTCACGGAGAAACGTTTTAAGGAGAACTGCGGCTATGTGTGGATCCCCATGGAAATCGACAGGCAACCCTTGGTTACATCGATGCTGAAGTTCTTTGACTACTGCCACGTTAGCTGATCGCCTAAATATTCCTTCCGTTTCCAGTGCTGTGAATTTACAATAATCCTGTTATCACGGTATTACAGGGCGGTGCGTAATGGGATGATTCAACGCACCGTCGGGTGTGTCGAGGAATTCAATACACTGTCGCACTATCGGTGGTATGGGATCGCCGTTGCTGTTTTCCTTAATAAATGGGAGACTCGCTCCGAATTGAGTGGTACCAACTGGCGTTGTTACCGTACTCTGAGGTGGGCTTGTTGGCAAATTCTTTTTATTCTTTAACATTAGCTGTTCATTATGTCTGGAAAGTAATAAACTCAGTGAATACTCGGTAGTGTAACATAGTTACGAGGGAGAATTCACAGTTACGAAGGAAATGCTCACTCTATTACTTGAGGAGGTATAATAAGTTGATCGAGATTAATATATTGTGCTAATTCCTCCAAATAATTCACGTACATCATTTTCCGACCGAACTTCGCACTGAAATTAAAGTAAAGCCGATATTAGTGTATTAAAATTAGGGATATGTACAAGCTAAGAGCGAGAAGGAAGGAAAGTTACCTAATGGCCGGCTTGAATATTTGCCACACGATTCTAATAAAATTGGTTGGGTGTACTAAATATAAAGCTTTTAAATTCTTTTTATACTTTCTATCGAAAGCTTTATACGCTTGCCACAACCACGATAACGGTGGCTTATTCTTCGAAGTAAGACCATAGTGGAAGTAAACCAAGCTATAATCTTGCTCCACAAATGTGTCTAAAGTATGCGTCAGATACCTGTCGAATAAATTCAACGTTAGAAAATCTGTTGCGTTTACGATTAAATTTTAAAGATCGTGCGAACGAACCTGAGAAGTTTAGCATGATTAAACGTTTCCTTCCCAACGGGAGGTAATTTACACGCGGATACTACTATTACTTTACGACCAGCGCTATCGTCACCAACCACCTCTACAATACCGTATCTTGCGATATCGAGATAATCCTCCTCGTCTGCAAGCTCGCCGTCTAATGCTGCGAGGTCCTCCGCTGCTCATTAAAAAAGATTATTTTCACTCTAACTTTCGACGTTAAACCCGCTTTCAGTTCTCCCCTTCGCCTCTTTTCAAGAAACAAATACCCAACATGATTTAACGCTAAGAAATGAGAAGAACGTCATCTATCCCTTGCTTGCGCGCGCGCGTCGTTATACCATGCAATAATAAACTGTACAATGATCTACGTAATTCACCTGCTATGCCCCAAATGCCATGACATTTAGTGGCTACTAACAGAAGATAAAAGGTCACACACCGGATTCGATAACTGGAGCATCTACCAAAGCTTCTTCAAAGTTCTCTTCGATCGTCCCATCGCTTACTGGGCTCTCCAGATAATCTATCCCAGTCCCGGCACCACTGCTAATCAAATCCAATTTTTCTTCTAAAAGCTGTGCAGCTACAAAACGATTATCTTAATTATATTCTACAGTAATTACGCAAAACTACGTTTAAGCTAGTTCTGGAGATATTCGTTCGATCGATATTCTAAACTGCGATAGAAGCGACGATAGTACGAACGATACACAGAGCGTAACACAGTTTCTGGTACAACAGAAAAGGAACGATGCTTTACAAGAAAATAAGTAGAGAACGTAAACTTCAACTTCCGTAATCCATAATTCTAGAAACTAAGTTTCTCAAGGTATCGTCACCTTTCTGGTTGTATAACAAATCACACTCAGCGCGATACTTCCTATTAATCCATAGTTCTTTAAATACCGATATTACGTAAAACTGTCTTAAGTTTCGTCCAACGAGCAGTCGATACGCGACCGGCGCTCAAGATGTCTTACCATTATTCGAAGTGGTTTGCAACTCGGTATCGTCGAACTCCAAATTGGGCTCGTAATCATGATAGTCGGACAAACTTGGGTACGGGTCTTCGACGTCATTAGCTGTTGCTATTATACAAACAAAAATATGCGCATTAATGCGTTTACCAAATAAGCTTGAATGAATCGCGGGCCACCGCCTCGGTAGCCGCGATTCTTTATTCAATCAGTGATTCATAAACGGGCACTCGAAAACTCTCAAGTAACAACTTGAAAAGACCACCTTTGCGTAAGAGGTATCGCGGCAAATTGATAACTGGTATACATCTCGCGGTTTCTCGTTATATATCATTTTCCCGATCACGTTACGCGGCATACGATACCCGATAAACATTTCGTCGCTTTTCGCCAGTGTTTACAAACTACCGTGACGATCGTTCGGGCACCGCGAGCGAAATATTTTTACCGATGCCAATAGCGATGGAATGCAATCGAGCCACGGAATCGTGTCAAGATACCGACGAATTTTCCGTTTCCCGACACGCGTCATCCCGTGTCAATACGCGAATTTTATTTGCAGCTTATCGACGCGCTTTTCCCCACACATCGGCCCCGAGATTCATCGTGGGACGTTCGTTCTCTGGAACGAACCAGGGAGAAGAAGAGGAGAACCCGCCGATGCCGGGTGAACTGTTCCGATCCGGGCTCCTGCGGCGATACGTAGCCGACGTGACGTTTATTTGACACCTAAGGGTAGCGTCAACAATCGCGACGGGCAAGCTCACCTGTCAAAGTTCGCGACGGGCTAAGCGTCGGTTGATAGTCCGCTTCCATTTTCTGGCAACTGCGCGACAAAACAGTGCCGTGATTAAACCGCGGGGCCCTTTTCTGCACCCTGCGTTTACAAACGGACAACGTTTCTCTTCTCGAACGACATTATCTCGACGCGGTATGGCAAGCCGACGTATTCACGTCACGCTTTCATCTGTGTGTCGCTAATTGTAATTCGTAGTCGCTCGTCACTCCCTTTCCCCACTGCGTGATTAACGAATATCTTCATACTGGCTCCTATTGGCCAATCCCTACACATTCGCGATACGAACGGCGCGCGCTAAAAATACGGGCATCACGTGACAGATTTTAAACGTTAAATTAAGACAATTATATATATATATACACGTATATTTTCTTTGCAAATAAATAAGCATTGAAATATAGGTCACTTAGCCCGATACGCCTTCGGCTTTTTAATCTTGGTAGAAATTTTGGAATCATTTTCGAAGGAGCTGCTTGCAAGCAGTACTTTTCGTTGCGTTTGTAGCCGGGGGCTTCCTGAATTTGAAAATTTGAAGTAACGTCCTTTCGTTGGGATATCGTTATAACTTTCCTTTCGAAGGAATTAGTTGGAGTCAATGATTACAGTGATTTAGGTTACTTAAATCGAAACTTCTACCTGTAAATGAAGAATATCTACTGGAAGTTATTGTTCAGTTCCATCGTGATAAAAGTTAATAATTGCGTGCATTAATATCGACAGAAAAATCGAGTGAAAGATTTTAATAATGAATTACATCTGGAAAACACTGGTTCTATATTTTATTACGGTAAATACATGGTAATTACAGATGTACGTATACATAAATTCATAATTTACTGTAGTAAACAAATGCAGTTTGTTTTATCAACATATATAACAGCGCGATTAACTAAAACAATTATATGTAACATTCTGACGGAATTATAAACAGAAGCGGTAATGATCGAATGAATGATACTTTGATGAATTTTGCACAAGCTACGATACCATTTAGTTACTTTCTTTAACGAGACTAGTTTCACTCGTAACGCAGTTGAACGGTTTCATGAGGATGGTCGGAGAGAATCAAATTGAACGCACAGGTTGTCGATTTCTCATTCGTACAATTTACTTTCAATTACGTATGTTGCACAATTCCACTTTGTAGGCACGCACGATTATTAAAACCACAATAGAATCCTTGAAATTAAGAACGGGCGTCGCAATCGAGAGACAAGCCGAGGCAGTTAATTATTTTCGTGTATAATTACGAGGCACGTTGTACAAAGTATTTAAACTAGTAAGAAGGGTAACTAAATCTACAAGATCTGTTTCTTGCACCGTAAAATCGTGAAATCAACAACTATTGATGACTACTCTCAGTGGAAGAGATTCCAGAGAAGACTAGTATCGATCTTGAAAATATTAAATAAAGATACATTAAAAAGAAAAACTGTTTAGTTGATTACACCAAGTCCAACTAAATGATAATAGATAATATTATTTAGTATATTTTAGTCTTCGCTTCGAGTTACCGTTGCCTATAGTCACTCAATTTTAAGGGAAACATTTATTTCTCACATTTCAATCTTATTTGCTTCAATTTCACTGCAGCTCAAACGGTTTACAACTATATATATATAGCTTATCAGCACATCTTCTACAACGGGGTGTTTTAATATCCTCTAATACACAGAAATATTTTTACATGGTAGCTTATTAATTTAAATTCTTATTTAAATGGCAATGATGATTGGAACGACCGCTACGCTTTCTACTTACATTTTGTAAAATTTTTTCCCCATTAGAATCTACAAACTTCTTTATTGCAGTTGTGTGTATATTCTATTATTGTGTTTTTACATATCAGTTAATTGTTTAAATGTCTAACATCTCGGGCAGAGAAGTTGGCAGCTCGCTTCGATGTATGTAACTGACGGTGTAGATTATTACGAATGTCAAAGGAAATTAAAGGCTGACTCTGAAGCCTTCTTTTCTGATTATAAATATAAGTTCATTTTCCAATCGTAGTTATATTTCATACAAAACTTTACACGCTCGACGGCTTATCAAGAGACGGCTTATATAATTCATAATTTCTCGTACATTTTCTTCAGCAGTCTCTTTGTAAACATAAAAATAGATTTATACATCTTATTGAATTATGTGGGAATATAGATATTATTCGTATATGTGTATACACGCGCACGAATAATACGTATATCGTAATGCACGTTGTTGTAATGCAAAAGATATTTACTATATCACTTCGTCTTTAGTTATCCTATTCGATTGCAAAATACAACATCGCTATGCCTGCAATAATCAAATTTATGTATAACGAATACATTTCGATCGATTCACATGAAAAGGCAGAATGTTCTTCCCCGTGATAAATTATTATTTCACAACTATGGTAAATGTTTCGCAATGACAAAATATATGTGTATTCACAAGGTTCTTTTTCAAATCCGTATGTCACATTGTATTTCTGTACAGGTCGCACGATATATATGTGCAATAAATTTCATTACAATTATATAAATATTATTAATCGTATAGTGCTGCTCATGATTAGTCTTACCTTAAGTTTTAAGCAATAAAGATCGAGTTTCGTTTATCATACAATTCCATGTGCTCCAGCAATTTCGAAATACAGAATGTATAATACATAAATCATGTATGCTGTCAATGAAAGGACGTTATTAAAAAACGTGTTACGATGCCTGCGACTCGGAATAAAACTATTAAGTTTGTGATTTAAAACAGAAAGGTTGGTCCGTGTCTTCGAAGATCAATTATCGTGTAAGCGTGATTCGTTAATACGTGATAAAATACTTAAAACGCAACGGTGTGCATTAAAAATCACACGCAACTTACGACCTGAGCCATATTAGTTATCGCTTGATTCCTATTTACAGTGTCGTTAATTTAGTCATTTCTTAAAATTCGGTAATGAAAAATATAGAATGGAGTATATGTACAGACAATGCGATTCCTATTAAACTGAATACTTAGGACCGCATTTTTTAATTGGCGTTAATCTGAGGCCTTTAGCCAACATTTGAGCTTCAAGGTCGCGATCTTCGTCTTGATACCTAAAAGAAAAGTATGTTTCCATTAACTGCTAGATGCCACATTCGGTTTGTTCATGTCATTGAAATGGACAACGTCTATATTTCGTGCGGGTAAAAGGTTACAATTATCGATTAAACGTAAAAGCAACAAAATGTTCAAATGATCCTTTCGAGTGAGAAAACGATATTAATCACCATTTATTGAATATCTTTCGGTCTGTGAAAATATACAATACACTTCCATTCATTTCTTTCTTTTTAAATATGTGTTGAGATATGTGTTTAGGAAATAACTACCATAAACACATACAACAATGATATTTTATTCTTCTCGGAGTGTCTGTTAAACGACAGCTTAAATTTTAACAACAGTTACATCACTATAATTCTAATGATGCTATATTTTTTAACTCTGTACACGGCTAAAAATAGTTTTAAGTACAACTAAAATATATTCATTCTTACATTGGCACTACAATACAGTCATGTATGTGAACACGCCACTTTATCACGATGCAAAGAAAAAAAATTTGTAAAAGAAAATAGTGTATATAGGAATGACCATGCATAATTGAAATATGAAAGAGGACACAAAAAAAAAGAAAAAAAAAGAATCCATGCTTTCGTGACATGCATAATAAATTAAAAATTGCTGGTCAATAAAAGAAAGTGTGTAGAGAGCGCTACTCTGTTCATCATTAGCTCTGATTATATAAATAGAACATGTACTGCATTGTAATGAAAAATAATATTTAGTACTAAATTTCATAATATAATGATACGAGTTGTATTCAAAATTCATTTAAAAAAATCAAATCCGAGATAGTATCTCATTGCACTTATGAAATGCGAGCGATGATTAAGTATCACTTTTAAAATTAAAGCGAATAGAAATATAAAAACGACTATTAGGATGTGAAGAATGTTAAAGGCTCTTTGTTAACGAAGAATTCTATTACGTTAGTGAGAAAGAAGTATACGAGTAAAATGACTGTCAGAGTGAGCACAAGTGATGTCTCATTGAATTCATGAGAGAAAAGATTAGGCACGTGCGAGGAACAGGCAACTGTACGTGTAGGAAAAGGGGTTAATGCTTGGCATGTAGATTTACACCACCTTTGTCGCTCTTCTTCTAAAAGGGCGATCAGCGAATCCCGCTTCGCTACTATCTCCAACATTTCTGTCAAAATCTCCCCTTCCTTTTTCACGTCGGCACTGGTCTTTTTATCATCTGGAAAGTTTAAACATGTTTTGCAAAATGATTTTGTAAAAAGAGATTTAACCCCTCGTGGTCACGCAGGGTGTATCGCACCCCGAAAGCAATTTTCTAGTTGAAATGTCGCGCCTTTAGGATTTCCAAAGGGGATTCATCGCGAGAAAAAGTAAAAGAAAATAATGAAAATATCGCTTTCTTCCGGGACCGTGGAAAATCGCTCTTCTTGAACTACAAATTTTACCTTATCGTATAAGCATTGCGAATGTAAAATTATCACCGGAAAGTTAAAAAATTCGAAAATACGAAAATGATAACTGAAAAATGACGCTGGGGTGCACTGAACACCATGTGACCAATTTGTGACGATAAGAATGGTGTGACCACGGAGGGTTAAGGGGCTAGGCAGTCGAAAAATCGATTTTTTATTGCATTTTCCGAAAGTACTATCTCTTCTGAATAAAATGCCGCTTGGTTTAGAGTAAAATTTGCAAAATTGTAGATTTGGCAACTAAAAACGTGAAGCGGCAACATATAGCGTCCTCTCTGCCCAGAAACTTTAAACGCATTTTTCTCGAATATTTATTTCTCGTAAATTTTTCCTGATTGCGAACGAATGGAGGTTCAGATCTACTTGGAAAAAATTACAGGATGTGTAAAACATGGCCCTGATATGGCCCGTAAAAATTCGAGATTTTCATAAAAAAATTAAGAAGCCACCGGATTCTAGTAGCGCACAAACAATGATGGTGCGCTACCAAAATTGATTCAAATTTTATTCAGAAAGTATAGTACTTTCGGAAAATATAATAAAAAAATCGATTTTTCGACTGCCTAGTCCCCTTAAGAGACTTCGTGGCAATGCGTTGCAATATTAACCATCATCAGCTAAACGTTCCCGCAATTCTTGCTGCAGTCTTTCGTGGCGATCTTCAAGCTGAACCTCTTGAGCTCGTACTAAAAGCTCCTTCTCGTATCTGCGCAATTCCGTGCGGTCCTTCATGAGATCAAACCACTCCCTGAGTAAATCCGCTTCTTCTCGATCAGAGCACTCTAGACATTAAAAACGTTCTTCGTTTAAATATCTGCATCGAAATCTTTGATAACGACAGCGGTTCATCTTACCTCCCTCTCCACGAAGAGCTTTTTCAACGCTAACACCTCTACCTTCTAATTCCCTCTGTTTCACTTCTGTTTCTTCTAGTTTCCTTTGGATTTCTTGAGCCATACGCAGCCTTTAAAATATCCATAATTTTAATTTTCGAACGATTCTTGGATGAGGAATTATTACATTACTCGGTATTCAGAATATAAAATATTCTTATACGCATACCTTTTCAATTGTGCTTGCCTAGCTATACGTTTAGTGGTCTTTGATTTACGAGAAATACTATTGCACGATCCTTCTGTCACCGTGACCTTCTGCATGCACGATGCTGACACTGCTGTCGTCTTTGTATCATCTTCTGATAAACTATCCTCTGCCAAGTTCGGTACAAAGTGTGAGAAACAAATTTCTTTTACTTGATACAAGTATATGTAATGTATTAATGCGATTAATACCTGATACTTGTGAAGTTGGAATGGTGTAATTAAGTGGAGGCGGTGGAATCGGTGGTGGATTCTCATTTAGGACGTTTCTTGTGAGCATACCCTCGCAAACACTCTTTGGTCTTGCGTTAGTCTTTGGCGATGCGATCTTATCAAGCTGAAAAAATAATTTTCTATAATACTGCTTTTTATATAACACTAGTTTCGATAGATATGAAAGAATTAGCTCGCTTCTGAAATTAAATCGTATAGTTTCAACATTGAAAACAGAAACTGCAATGAAAAGAAGACACTGTTAAACAAGTGTAAGCTCAACCACACAAAGTTAATGCAGTCACAAAACACACACACACACTTAATAGTACATATATGATTATGTAACTAATATAGATCTAGCATTTAACATCTGACACATATAAATATCCGATTGATAGTGTAATAAATTTAATTGTACTTTGTGAGGAAGCTTAACAAGAAATTAAGGAAATTAATTCTCATTCGCCTATCTTTAAACAATACTTTCTAGACATTGACGTTTGTACGCTCGTGTTAAGAGGAATTTGATTAAAACATACAAAGGATGAACGTACTGAAATAAGTAATCTATGTGTGCTAACGAATAACATGCTTCCTTTCCAGGATAACTGTTACTACAAGAACTCAACAACTCTACGTTACAAAGAACGTTTAACACAGCTTATGCTGATTAATGTGTTACCCTTTGAAAGCAGACGATAAAATGCAGCAAACGAAAATAAAATTATAGTACCTGCACGATATACAATAGCGAATACAAATAGTGGCATAAGAAAGCTAATACTGGAAAAATTAGTATCAATGACTTATGAGTTGCTTACATCTGACCCTTCCGAATACGATTTACATAACTGAAACATTTTAGAATCCAATTAGTGGAGGGAATGTCAGGAATACGTTCGCTCTATACAATGGAAGAACTGTAGAATTGTACCAAAGAGAAGAGAGACTATACACATACTTTGCCTTTCGATTTAGAAGTCAGGCGGAACATAGACAACTTGTCTTTCTGATTGGACGGCGAAGGTGAGGACTCCTTCTTGAAGAAGAAATCTGACACCGCTTGAATGATGCTTTTCCTTCTCTCTGGATCCTTGGTTTTCTGTTTCTTGTCCCTTTTCAGAACAGCGGCAGAATCATTCTTCGATTTCGGCGGGCTACCAGTATGCAGCAGCTCGTCCATCGATTTCGCACTGGCAGCGGTCAGACCTGAGATATTTATTGCTTCCGCTACAGCCTTCATATTGTCCGTGCTCTTGCTCGTCTGCAGCTTCAAACCAGTTTTGTTTGCCCCAAAACTATAAAGTCTCGGTCGAGCTTCAGATGGCACATCCTCTTTACTCTTCTTCTCCTCCATCGAGAGTTGCCTTCGTGCCACCTTCATCCTCAGTTCCTTAATCCTGTCTCCCGGGCTGAGACCCAAGTCCTCGTCGCTCTTCAATCTAGCTCTTTCCCTAGCATCCTGCCGCGCCTTCTCTGCTGTTCTCTTTGCCTCTTCGTGTTTCAACCTTGGCGGCGCAATCGGCGTCCTAAACGTCTTCTCCACTTCGTTATCTGCCTTGACTGATGCGACACTCTCAGAAGGCTGTATCTCACTTTTGTCCTTCTCACTGTACGTGTCCTTTCCAGCCTCCATCTTCCAAACGAACTGCTGTGGCTCCCGAGGCGTTTCTGTTTCCAGAGATTTCTTAGCCTCAGCAAATGTAGTTCGCAGAGGACTGTTCGTCGGCGTTGCCATGGATGTGGGTAGAAATCTATTAATAGGCGAAGCATTGGGAGCCGGTGGCCTTATTGGCGATAGAACAGGGGTGGAATTGAAGGAGGACGCCCTGGCAGCTCTTCTTGCTTTCTTCTCCGCGGACTTCTGTTTATGGGCCTCTAGTTTGTCCATTAACAAGTCCTGTATCACATTCTTCTGCTTGGACCTCTCCCTTGTAATCTCTTCCAACTTTCTTGAGGTAGTTGGAGAATTAAAACTATTATTCGCCACAGTCTCCTGACTCTTGATTTCTTCAGCTATCATCTCGGCCGTACGAGCTTGTATAGAACTCTTCGAATTTTTCCTCTTTGATTTCCTGATGTCTATAGAGTCTTTGGCGTTGCTGAACTCAGCGATCCTAGATTGCAGACGCTTCACGTACTCCAGGTAATCAGGATTACTAGAATCCGCCACTGTTTTCGCTTGCTCTTCCTGGATCGGTGCTTGAGCTTGAGTGGGAACTATGGAAACTTGTGGGTTCACTGGACTAGCGAGGATTGTGATTACTTCGCTGGTCGTAGTGTCTTCGGCTGGCTCGACGATCAGCAAACTATCTTCCTCCATCGACTGAAATAGCTCCTTGTTCACCGCTTCTGCGACAGGCTGATCCTTTTGCCCGCCGTTCAACTTTGTCTCCGTCTTTGCCTCAGCTTCGTTCTTCAATTTGTTCGCGACGTCATTTAACTTGTTCATTACATCGTCCATGGTGACTGGGTTTATCTCTATCACGTTTTTGTCGTAGTACGCTTCTTCTTCCGAATCATTCTCTAATTCCAGTTTAGCTATAGGAGCGTCGATGCGCAACCTGTCCCTTGTGACTACTGGCATAGGTGTGCTTTTAATGTTCACAAACTCGACGTACCCTCTGTTCTTCAGCATCACCATATTCGAAGCGTCCTGCAGACTGTCATCCAACAGCGAGTCGTTATCAGTATCCATGAAGTCTATGTTCTCGCCGTTAGCCAGAAGCTTCGACGTATTGTTCGCAGGAATGTCTATTTTCCTATCCAACTTGAAGGAATCCAAGTCGATGTCCGTTAGGTCCTCTTGTTTCGCTATCGTGATGGGATTGTAACTCAACTTGGCAGAATCGGATAATTTGCTAGTGTTCCTTCTGGTGGTTATATATTCAGGATTGATGTTGAACTCCACGTCTCGCAGGTCGTCCGAGACCAGAACCTCTCCATCTCGAGCCCACTCCGAGAACTCAGTCTCGGTAAGTGCCGCCGTAGTCACGTCGTTCTCTTCAGAATCGTCGTGCTTGGTGGACACAGCAGAGGCTACTGACGTCGGGCTACTGCAATTGCTGGCGCTCTTTTTACCGTCGTCCTGCAACTCCAGCTGCTCGATCTCGTTCTTCACCAGTTCCAGCTCGAGCGACGTTTTGTTCACGCGAACAATCGAGTCTGGAGCTACGGCGGCCATGCTCCTGTTCAACTCTTTGTCTCGTAATAGCGAGCACTCTATAGAATCAGGTTCAAACGACTGGCCGTCGTCGAAGTCGTTGCATTTGTCCGCCTCCTCGTCCAACAGTAGATCCCCGTCTGTGCTGTGAATCTGTAAACGCGGAGGCGACAGGTTCGTGGTGTTCAGTTGCTGGTTCTGCTTCCTCTGTTCCGCTTCGTCGTCGCTGGACGACAAGGAATCGCTGTCTATTTCCGAGTCTCCAGAGCTAGCGGCTTCCTTTGTCTTCTCCTTGTTTTTACTCCAGTCCACTTGGGGCACGATGATGGAGGTCTCGTGCAGAGGGCTTCGCGGTCGAAAACCATTCGTTTCCTCTACGTTCCCTGTAAAATTGCTCTCCGCCTTCTGAGAGTTCTTCGCGTTTTCCAATACCTCCGAGCTTTTAACCGCCGCGTTCACTTGACTAGATGCCACTTGCTCCTTACTCGGCTCTTTGTCAGCCGCGTTCTTGGACTCGCTAAAAACTATACTAGGAGCGGTCTTTGACTTAAGGATACTCGTCTCCTTCACTAAGTCCGGTAGCTGGGTCTTGGATATCTCAGGCAAAATCCTAGCTTTGTAAATGGGATTGTCGTTGTTCAATAGATTCTGAGAGGAACCGTTGACGGTGCGCGTTCGCGCGGGTGACGCTGAGAACAGATTCGTGGGCGATATCGGAGACAGTTGGGTATTGCTCGACCGTAGTTTGCTCGTTCCCTGCAGGAACGCTTGCATCGTGGGACTCGGCTCCGGGGCTGGATTCAACAGCTTCTGATGCTGAGAAATGGCATCCGTTAGGTTTCGCAACTGAGTATCCACGTTCGACGCCGAGCCTGACTTCATCACGGAGCCGCCGAAAGCTGCGCTGCCGAGCAAGTATTTCTTCTTAAGCTCCAAAGACAATTTAGACGCGATACCTTCCGTAGAGTGAGTTCGATTCAATAAATAGTCCCCTTTACGTGGGTTTAGTAACGGAGCTCTGTTTGTACTGTTGGACCCTGGTACATTTGAGTTACTTTCCTTCTCTGTGCGAGAAGGATTCACAGTATGGTCCGTCTTCATTAACTGTGGCTTCGCGCCCGGATCTTTATCCTGCTTTAGGTTTCCATTCACCGACGATATAACTTTGCTCTTCACTTGAACTTTCTTAGCTTCTACGTAATGCCCTCTGGTCTTGCGGACGTAAGAATCGTTGATCGTTATTTCCGGGATTTCGTGCTGGGTGGGAGTGGTGCCGTCGTGCTCGAATTCGGAGTCGGTTGATATTTCTGTGGCAGAGTTCTCCTCGCTTTCTTCTGACGTACCATCGTTAGAGGCAACCTGCGGGGAACAGATGACGATTAATAGACGAAAGAAGACAGCACAAACATCAGGTGTTACTACAAAACAGAAACTCAATTTTAGTGTATTAGTGAAACGAAAAATGAAATGCCAAGGAATACAATGCAGTAGATCAGAACCGTGCTCTGTACACGAAGTTTATCCACTATCTTTAACTGTTTTCGCTTCTCACAGGTTGATAGCGTGATAGTAAAAGGATTAACAGCGATATAAACGTATTAAAAACACGTACAATGTTCCTGACTCAGTAATCACTTCTAATCGATCGTTCGTTAACTGTGAAATCTTCCAGATGACATAGTGAGATTTTTTAATAAAGTATTGGCTGGTGGTAATTTCGAAATTAATATGAATTGGTAAGTTACATTGCCAGTTTCAGCATAAACACTAAACCAAGCACAAACAATTAATCGGTTTGAGTCACTGTTAATTTCAAATTAGTCGAATAGTTCACTCCAATCATATATAAAAATGTTTTTTTACCTTTTCGTCAATGGCCTTGGGTACTTTAAAAAGATACATCACCATCAGCCAACGTATAAGTAATATCTATGTTTTTACTTTATTAACATATCTCACAGAATATCCCTAAATGTAAACCGTAAAACTGAAAAATACACTCTCGCAGAGATATGACAAGCTTGCTCATAGATTGCTTCACCATACTTAATGCACTCGTATATCGATTAATTGCTCTACATGCGCTAAGAGACTACACATTTATCTTTCCTCGATCGATCATTCTTAGGAGGTATAGATTTCGTGGATTCGCATTGGTCGGGTTTCATTGATGCAAGAGACTTCGCGGGATGAGAATGTTTCTGTTCCACAGAAGTGTTTCCTATTGTATTCGAAAGTTTGTTCGCTTCGTTAATATTGTCGGCTACTTCAACAGAATGTTGTAACTCATTGCTTCCTGTGTGTATTGTATTTTTGTCTGTATCAGTAACAATGTCTGGCACAGTTAATCTTTCATTGCTTGTGGTAGAACTTGATTGCACAGTGGAGGTAGATTCTTCTAATAAAGGGGCAACGATAGATTTCCTTTTCGCGGATCTTTTCCTCGCCGGGATTTCAGGAACGGATTGCATACTGCAAATAGATTTCGCTGAAGAACTTAACTCGTGTTGGGCATGCTTTCTTTCTGGTCTCTTTGGAGCTTCGTCCACTGCATCCGATAAAACTGCATTACTATCTATATTTATTTTGTCCATCTGCTTCGGCGCTTCAATGATTTGTTCAACAACTTTAACTTTCGCGAGCATTTCAGACGGAAAGCTTGTTAACTCGTAAGAAGATTTTGAGGTCTTGTGTAACACACCGGCTTCGTTAGCAGTTTCTTTTCTCGTGTTTAGTGTACTGTCGCTTGCATACAAAGCGTTAGTTTTACCAGTATGTGTTACCTTAACTTTATTGAGTTGTGGTGTCAGCGTTACTTGTTTCCCATTAGTTTCAACATTTTTATGAGCTGTTTTATCTTCATGCAAGTTGACATTCGTGGTGATAATGTCAAGTAATGGAGTTAACACTGTTTGTCTCGCTTCACTTTTAATAGCTTCATGAGAGTCGACTGTGTCTTCTATTTTATCTCCATGTACTTTAATTTCTAAGGTGCTACTTACTAAATTTATGTTTCCTTCGCTTACAGAATATTTCTGACGTGGAGAAATTTCATTATCTGATCTTTCTAGTGATGACTTACGTTCTTCTCCTTCATTTCCATTCCCTTCATCATTTTGTTTACCCGTGTCTTCGAAATATAAATTCGCGGGTGGAGTATGGAAATGTAATTTAGATTCTATATCCTCGGTATCAATTGAAAATAGTTCGCCCTTCGGTTCTATTTGTTCGATCTGCAAATTAATAGCATCAGGGTTGTCATCCATGCTCACGTTTATATCATCCTTATTCTTCACTTCCTTGTCCCTGATAGTTGCTAAGTTCTCGGAAGATCCAGCTTTAGCCGTTGAAAAATATTTCATTATATCTTTCGCCTCAACCTTCGTAGACAACTTGGGTTTAATGTCTAATTCAACAATTTCCACGTCAGGCGAATTCTTATTTCGAGTCTTCGTCTTTTGTTTCGTCTCCTCTACAAAATACTTGGTCATCTTCTTCCGAGCATTTTCCGTGGACAGTGGTCGTAGTTCAGCCACTGGAATTTTGTTTCTCGCTTTCCTCTGTCGCAGGTCTCGCTTCAATTTGTCAAACGAACTGTTTCCGTCAGATTGCACCGGCTGATGAAGAACTTTTTTGGGAACCGTTAGTTTAGTAATTTCCACGGACGCTTTTTCCGACGGTCTTTCGTTTGTAGGCGATGGCGAAGTGACGGTGACCAGTGGAATTTGTTCGAGGTTTTTTATGAACAGTTTTAGCTTATTCTCCTTTTTGTTCAACGCCTCACCCTCAAATTTCTCGCACTTTCTTGAGTCGTCTGACCCCAATTCTTCTGCGCTACTTTTGTCCAGAGTATCAGACATGTACAATTCATCGTACAAAGTTTCAGTGGACTTGTAAATTTCGGACGAGGAGGACGGCGACGATTCTCGACTGCGACTCGGTGAAGAACTAATCAGATCCGGTAGTTTCTCCTTGAAACTTCCACTCTCTTCGGTGTTAAGCAGCATTGTATTATCATAACTAGTCTGACTAACTGGAATAGCATCTGGAAGCATAATTCCTGCAAACGCTGTTTGCAGTTCAGTATCCAATGTATTACTTGTTTCCGACGTTACGACTAAACCGGGAGGTACATCATTCAATTCGTTAGTCACAGAAATTATGTTTCGAGTTGATTCGTCACGGACAAAGTTGATTGCACTAGATTCTTCGTTTATAGAAATTATTTTATCGCTTAATTCATTGCTACCGATGTGATCGAGTTCAGATTTAGACTGGCTATGTTCATCTTCGTTCGCCAATGCCTTCGAGACTTCCTCGATTCTATTTGCATTCGAAAGAACATTTCCCTCGACCACACTCTCACGCTCTGAAATACATTCTTCCATATTATTACTTTTATTTAAACAATCTTCCGCGACCAACCGATTGGAAGTGCCTAAAGAGGGGCCTGCAATGGCGACATTATTTACCGCGTCATCTGAAATTAAATCTAAGGAGAAATCAAGTATCGGAATTATGCTTCCACATGCTTCGCCCCGAGATGCGTTCCCTACTTGTTGACCCGTGTTTGCTGTTAATATATCAGTCCTTAGTGTCTCTGTGTTCGACGAGCTCTGAATAATTTTAGGGTCAACAATGTCCTGGTCGATTAAGGTATCACTGTTAATCGCCTCCTGGGAGGGCATTAAATTAGGGGCTTGCACAGAAATGGATTCGGGAAGTGCAAGTGGCTCTTGAGTTACGTTATCTACAGAATCTTGTGAGATTTTCACCTCCGTTTCCGAACCAGTGTCCGTGTCGGAACTGCGGGTAGGATGTTTCAGCCAAACCTCCTGCTTTCTCAGCTCCCGAGCGCGTATGTCTTCTTCGTCTTCCGTGGCAGTTGTACTCTCGTCGTCTGTGTAACAACGAAAACGAGCAGAACCATTTAGCGATACAGTTATCCCGAAGCCAACAAGATCAGCTTACCTTCATTCGTATATTCGTCGCTGGAGTCCTCGTATTCGTTACTTCCGGTGTCAGACTGTCCCATCGCGGCGTGCGGATGGGAGTATCGCAACGTCCAATTCTTGGCAAGTTCAAGAGTTCCCTCAGTGGTTAATGGCTGGTCTATTGCTTCCTCGTACACCTCGTTATCGTCTGAATCGCTGTTGGAATAATACATTGGTGAATGTTTTCTGACACTGCACACCTGTATTTTGTGGAGAAAATAGTAACAAGGAGAGGTTTCCTGGTGTTCATCTTCGATTGCTTTGGTTTTTGGATATGTTTTAGAGTGCCGAAAAATAGGAGATGCATGTCTTTCTGTTTTGGCCCATTTGCATGTTCAAGGGGTGAAACCACCCCTCATAGTTACCCCCTAATAACGGCGATTGGCGACACGAACATCGTCCATACAGCAAGTTATGGCGCAAATTAAATTTCTATCAAGTTTTACTCAACACAATTTTGTACCCCGTATGAACTTTGGGGGTGGACCCACCCCCTACAAAATGAAACCTGGCCGTTATGAAAAAACATGTATTTCTTATTTTTCGGTCCTCTAAAACATATACAAAATTCAAAGCAATCGGAGTCGAGCACCTGGGAACCTCTCCTTGTGAGATTGACTTACCTCATGTCTGATATATCATCGCTAGAACCCATCTCTGCAGTGGAAGCACCGAAATTTCTATCAGTCCATTCATCCTCGTCCATTTGACTTTGGGGTTCTTCGGCATCCGATATGCCTGCCAAGTTCTCAAACTCTATTCTCTCAGGCGTTTGGCCACGATCGAGCAAGTCAAGCCCAACAACGCCCTCCAAAGGTATCTTCGCCTGGAAATAATATTCCTGATTTACACCACCAGCCTCGAGAGGCTTGTACATAGAAATTAAAGTTTGAACTATACCTTGTCAGGCGTTTTTACGTTTACAGCCGCGTTTGGTATATTTTCTTTATTCAACGTCGCGAGCTTCTTCTTCTCCGCGCGAGCTTTTATCGTTCCTGGGAAGCCGAAGTGTTGCGTGCAATAGAATCGCCCTCCACTCTTGTCTCTATCGAATGTATGATTCCCTACGATCGAGGAAGACAGTGAATAGAAACAGAATCACCTGCGTGGCGTATTATTTAAAATATAAGACGAGCTTCGAACCTATTCTTAATGAGGTAGAACAATATTCACAACGGAAACATCCACGGTGGAAGAATTTCCCTTCGGCGCTAAGTCTCTCCATCAAGTACACCCTCTTGTTACAGAAATGGCACATCTCCGACCCTCCTTGTATAGGCAACGTTATCGTGGGTTTAATGTTCTATAAGAAAAATTGGAACGCGCGAGATAGCAACGATTAACTTAGACGCTTCGATACAAAAGAATATTAGTCAGCGGATGGGTTTCTTAAATTCTAATCTTTTAGTGACACGTTAATCGTAACAAAGATATTACAGATGTCTGATGCTTTAGCGAACAGTTTAGTAGAGGAAAAGGCTGTGCGTATGACATTTATGGGATGTTTACTAATTACCGTACACTATGCTAATTCATCGAAATGCGTTTCTTATGAATCCTATGGAGAAGTAGGGACTAGTATTCACAGATAGACAGGCACATAGAACGAGTCGACTTTCTTCCAACCAATTACTGCACGAGATACAAATGATAGACTTCGAACACCTTGCTGACTACGTATCCTCGAGTACGGAAGTTTCTGGATTGTCGTATTTACCGATTTCTGCATCTTGGGCTCCGTGTCCTGACTTTTATTCGAAAACTGCTCAGCCATAGCTGAGACTTTATTGTACCCGAGCACATTACCCTCTTTGATCTTCCTGTCTATATTCTTCAGGGTATTGTCAATATCAGCGTACTTACTATCTGTATCCTTCGGATCGCGCCCCTTCTTCTCCATCTTGATTTGTCGAGCTAAAAACTGAATTAAGCATATACACATCTGAAAAACGTTGACCATCGGCTACTACTGATATTTCTGTATGCCAACCTGTTCTCGACTCCATTTAGGCACGCGTTCTACTTTGTCGTGTCGCGCGGAACGACCCATCTTACTCTCCTCGATTTTCTTCTCAATCTCCTTCACGTTCCAATCTGTTTTCTCGATTTTACCTGTGGAGTGCGATACTAGAATTATATACAGGCGCATTTGGGGGAGTGTTTGCGGTAAAATACAGATGAAATACGGTAGTTAGAGTACGAACCAATGGCACGAAGAAGATCTCTTGGTTTCTTCTCGGACGGAGCAGACCCTTTCAGTTTATCCTCGATATTTTTAATTCTCCCAGAAAATTTCTCGTCGATGCTGTTTCTACGATGGCCAGCATGTATCTTCGGTTCCCTGTCCTAGAAGCAATTAGCAGTGTGAAATAATGCGACTTAGTGGATGGTAAACGTGAAGACGATCACAAATCCATGAAACTTATAAACAAGCAGAAATGCGATATAATTTATAGTCGCGGTACATATATAGAAAGAAAAAACCCAGAAATTTATTAATATACAGTTTAAGGCGTAATAAATTAGCATATCTCACTTGTTTCCTTTGTAATGTGTAATATTAGTGTAACAGTCTTTTAAAAGTATATAAATTCATTCTGTCGATATAACGAGCACCCTCTTTTAGTTAGTAATGTGAATGGAAGTATTTGTCTCTCCAAGTATTATTGATGTTCGCATCGCATGCACATAATTCGAAGTTCTCGATCCCTTTCGTATCATTAGTTAACACACCTGTCATTAATTTATAGTGGAAAATAACGAACGAAGAAAAACGCCTGTTACAATGATGTGAATTAGTATGTAAACGAGTGATACGTACAAAATTTATTGCGTCATATCAAGTGCCTATTATCATATCTCCCATTAGTATATTGTTGGATGAGTACGATAATCACATTCTTGGAATTCGCGTAACAGTTTTGTTAAAGGTTTACTCAAAACAACAACAAAAAAAAAAGGGAAGAAAAATACAGAGACATTGTGCACTCCCAAAATCATTCACTCTGTCCAGCTTACTGGGTACAAGATTTTCTGTTCTAGATATTTCACTCTATCCTTGAAATCCGGCGCTGTTTGGCGGTACAAGAATATCGAGTAATCTTCGAACGGCTCGTCTTTCTCGCGTTTCGCGTTCGCTTGCAGCATCTGCATACTTTTGTAGAATTGCTGTGTGGCCATTTTTCGCAAATACTGCCGTCTTCTCATACGCTCCACGCGATTCTTTTCTATGTCCTCGAGTCTCTTCTGCCTTTCCTCCTTCACATGCACCGCAAAACACGTACAGCGTTGACAATAAATTACAAACATCGGGGATCTTATCGCGCCTTCTCTTCTTTGCCAATTTAGCTATGACTTTGCAAGCTATTTACATGTACAGCTTATGTTGCGTGGTTTAACTATCTATTGAAATCGGCACGATCACAAACAGGGTAGACGAAGATCGAGGGTTCTCTGGCTAAAGTTCGGCTACGTTACAAGCTTTCATTCCGTTCGTTTGTTTTTAAAAGAGATCTAGATTTCTTTTCTAACGGGACATTCGATTATAACATACTGGGGAGGAGTTCTATTACGATCTATCCGGTCTGAGTGATTTTAGTAAATAGGACGAATACAAGAGCTGGCGTAGCAAATATATTATAACATAAACATAGATATAGATATAGAAAAGGTTTTACAGTATAACCGATAGTGTTTCTCGCAATATTTCCACTGATACTTTGGTCGACTATGCGAAGCGATTAGAATGTCAGAACTTCCTTCTGCACCACGGCAATGGTAACTCCAATAATTATGATTAACAACGATACGATTATCCCACGATACATAAGTGCTTCAATCTTCTGCCACCGTGACTATAGGATATAAGCATTGTAAGTCTTATGCGTGTGTATGGGATGTTAGCGTTCAATATGTAACACCTAATGGAATATCTTCATATGCGGCCTCGCAATATTATTATACTTTATTCCATAAAGCGTTAAATACGTGACTGAACACTTCGCATTTAAGGGGAGGTTCCGGTCTAGAGCGCATAAAAATAGGTGGTCTTTAGGAATTAATTAAAGGAAAACTACTGTATATAATTCAATGGAACTTTTTGCATTGTATTAAGTATGTTTTAGATTGTAGAAATATATTTTTTGTTTTATAATTAGTTATTGCAGACGGCACTGGGGAGTCGTTAAAGTCGAGGCGTCAAAAAATTCATCCAAATCTGTGGGACTTGTATCTTCAAAAGTTATTAACCGATTTAGACTGAAACTTTTTTTTATTTTGAAGAATATACTTCTGGCTAGGGGTGAATGCAGAAAAAAATACAAAAATTACATTTTTTTAGAAAGTAACGACACTTGAAGTTTGAAATCTCTTTTTCCCTATATTTATCGTCCTTGAAACGCCTTTGAAAATTACAAATTTTCAATTTTTTGTCATTTTTCTGGTTTCCCTTCTAGCCAGAAGTATATTCTTCAAAATAAAAAAGTTTCAGTCGAATCGGATAATAACTTTTGGAGACACAGGTCCCACCGATTTTGAGAACACCGTTTCGAGAAGAACGCGTTTAAAGTTTTACTTGAGTGCCGAGTGGCCGGTTGTTACCCATGCGTTTGCCGCTACTCAAATGCCTGTAACCTCGTGGATTTTATGAATTTCAACAAATCCTTTTAAACACGTATTCCTAAACGTTTGAAGATTTGAAAACTGAGATAAAAGAAATCAATTTTTAGACCGGAACCTCCCCTTAACCCCGATTCTTTGAATCTGCCAGTAAATCTGGTTCTATCGTATACAAAGAAATCATTAAACCTACAATAACGTGATCGAAAAATTCTGGATCAGTGAATGCGAAGTGTTGATCTCAAAATTAAGTATAAAATGAATGCTCAAACCCTGGTCTACTAACTAAAAGCTTGAAAAATATGTGTACATGTGATTAAAAATTTACGGGCAAAAAAGGTCTTTCCGTGTCCTGTTTGCGTGTGTTACAATAGTTGATACTCCGACTTTCGATGAAAGAGAACTTACCACTGTCGCTCCCATTTTCTCTGTGCTGCGTCTCTTTCGAGAACGTCGGCTAATAGTGTCCCCCTTCTTGTCCGCGGGGTTTAAATTTTCGTTATGTCTCGATCGCGAGTGTCTCGTTCTCGTGGCACTGTCTTGCCTGACGATACGGTCGAGCAAATGAACCTTTTGGTCAGGCGTTAATTGGCTCAATTGTTTACTATGAGCGGGCCTCTCCTCGTTTTCGGGCTCCTTTATGAAACACCAGCAATATGTCATTATAAAATAACACAGATCGGGCTTAAATAATCTAAGAGGAACGGAGATTAGAATGGAATATTGGCTCGTTAACTTTACTATTCCTCACGCGACAACACTCGCGGCGCTTTCTATGGGAATTATTTGCCGGTACGAATACTCTCTTCAAGGACGATGGGAATATGTTACTCGGAAGCTTATCCCTTATCCAGCTTATCAGAAATCTGCCGTCCGTTTCCGAGGGATCCCCTTCTAACGATTCGATTCTATTGTTATTACAGTCTAACCACCCGACACTCTCTCGAGAGGCTATTCGAGGATTGGGACACGAGAATGGTTCTGCTCTTCGGTCATGAACGACGCATGATGGAGCACGATTCCTACGGGACGAAGGATCGGGCGTTCTTGGGCTTGGAGGATATGTCTCGCTTAGCGGGATGTGTTCTGGCGGTGGTAAACGTTTCGCCCCTGATTTCGAACATGATACCGAATACTATAAAACACGGAATATACGTTAAAGATCTCTGTAGTTCTTCCTACTGTCGCGCGAGTCTACTTACTAATTTCGGGTGTCTGACGTAGGGGATTTCGCCGCGGAAAACCTCGTAAATCTGCGTCAGATAGGAGAACATGGCGAGCTTGTCAGGAACGTCGCACTGGGCCATTTCCTCCCCCGTCATTATCTGCAAAATTCAATATTTAAAATCTCTGAAGACAATTCCCTCGGGTTGAGGTGACGCTAAGATTGAATAGCTTACAGGAGGTATGCCCAGTTCCTTCTCCAAAACATCAAAGGCCACCTGGTTGTTCTTCGTCACGTCGTCTCGCTGCAGACCGTGGAAATCGATCAGATCCGGGCGGTATCTGTGAATGATCGCAGAAATAGCCAGGCCGTTCTTGAACGAGGCACCCATGTCCTCTATTTGAACCGAGTCGTACAGAGCCACCTGCTTCTGCAGCCAACGCAGCAGCATATCTGGATGCACTTGGCAGTCTCCACGTAGGTCTGCGCGATAAATCGTGATTTAATTAATGCCAGCGGTGCTTAGCCGAGCCGCGGAATAAATACTCACCGCGACGGCGACGCTTCTTTGGGATATCAACGTCCGATTGCACGGGGGGCTTGATGCTGTCGGGATCATCTGTATCGAGGAGACTTCGCACTTGCATTGGAGTTACAGAGGATACATTCAGATTTGGGTATCTTAAAGAGAAGACAGCCAGAAGACAATTATCGGGGGACAATTAATGAGCGCTGAGCATCGAGTATCATGTCTGACAGTGAATGAGAATTGAACAGCTACGACCACGAATTACTCTAATGTGGAAAAATATAAATACTTGGAATCCTCGAATTTAAAGCAGCCTCCTACGTACGCGTCTTCATTTATGTCACTACCTTTTTTATTTTAATGCGAGTTTACAACTAAAGTGTGCACGCGTACAAATCTCGGCCGTATACATCCGGACACGATGCGCTAACGTAATACATACAGATGTTTGGACCTAGCGTGACTAATGTAGTGCAGGAACGTTACGTTACCAAAGTAGTGCGTTATACCTGGTGTGAGGGTCCAGCGTGTACGCGGCGTAATCTCTGTTTAAATTTTCCGGCGTGGTCTGCCCGAGTAGTCTGTAAATCGATTCCCGCTCCGCAATTACTTCCAGAGGTGACATCGAGGCGCCCCATTGCTTGATCGCCCAGCAGGCGTCCAGCGAGCTCAGGAATCCCCTCGCGCAACCGGAGCCCGTTGGCCAAAAGGGCTGGAATAATTGTCGCATTTCAGTTTCTGACGCTTCCATTACACTGGGCAATTTCAAGCGTAGCTGCCTTCGGTATACATTAAGTGATTCAGAGATAAAAAGACAGCGCCAGCAGCTTTGAATAGTGAGCGCTGGGGACACCGGTGTGCAATGGTCAACGATTAAGGGGTAATGCCACTGCAGAGCCAGGAAAGGCAGCTTGATTTTGAGAATTTTTTAAGCGAGTATAGTGAATTGATTGCAAAATTTCTTTGAAGGGGTTTATTGTGTATACCTTGAAGTATGATCACAATTTTTTTTTTAAGTTTTTTAATACAAAATGGCGGCGCCACGGGTGAATGAAAGAAGCTTCTTCTGAAAAATAGTGTTTCCTGGCCGGAAAGAGTTCTCATTCAATTTTTGATCTGGAACGAAAAACCGAATTCTTCTGAGTTCTGTATAAGATTATCTTGGAAAGTACACGAGGAAGTGGAAAAATTCTGATTTTTGTAAGAATGCTGCGCGATTGAAAAAGAAACACGGAACTGCAACAACCTCGAAATTGTTGAAATCACGCACCATTTTTACAAAAAACAGTATTTTTCAATTTCCTCGTGTACTTCACAAGATAATCTTATGTAGAACTCAAAAATTTTTGGCTTTTCGTTCTAGGTAAAAAATTGAAGGAGAAATCTTTCCGGCCGCGGAACACTGTTTTTCAAAAGAAGCTTCTTTCGACGAGCTGTGGCGCCACCATTTTGCATTAAAAAAATTTAAAAAAAATTGGGATTATACTTCAAGATATCGACAATAAACCTTCAATCAGATTTTGTATTCCATTCAGCATAACTCGCACAAAAAATTATCAAAATCAGGCTGCTTTTCCGGGCTCTACAGTGGCATTAGGGTACTTTTATGTTGGAGCTGCGATAAACGATAAGAGCGAAGCGTCTAAATACATTATACCTTTTTATAATGGAAGTGTTTATATTGGAGCAACGAGCAGATCTACGTTTTCTAAGAGATGACCAACGACAAAAGCGTCCGATCGACGCTCTTACAGTTCCTTTCCTACCTCCAACATAAACGCACCCTTACCCCTTAAGTTGAGCATGGAAGCACGGGCGCACAGGGACGAAGAGGTACTGTAGGGTATAAAGAGCGCGATGTACCTCGAGGAGGCTGTCGCCCACGAGTATCATGAGCAATCTGTGACCACGACGTTCCAAGATACGACTGGCATTCTCCGCCGCGTACATGGACGTGAAATCGAACATGGCCACGTCTGGTTGACCGTAGTGATTCACCGCGAATTCCATGTCCATCATCTGGTATTCGGTGGAGAATTCGGCGGCCTCTCGAGCGTAAAGCATCAATGCCTCGCGATCCACGTTCTCTTTGGCGAGTAGCTTGGCAGTGTCCGCGTGGTCCTAAGCACCATCCAAGCCACCATTAACGTTCAATCGTCATCCAAGTTCGCGTTCTAGAAACGGCACCGGGGAATCCGGTCGGTACGCGTAGAATTTCAATACCTGCAGGATGACTCCCTTGTCGATCAGACTGTGCTTCTTGGCAGTCATCACGAAGTAATGGGTGTCGTCCTTGTAATAGACGATGTTCTCTAGATCGATGCCTGTGTCCTGGTAGAGCTCCTTGAAGAACTTCTGATTGAAGATAAAAGCCACGCCGCTGATCTCTTCCACCCGAGCCTCCGCCTCGGTCCGTTTGTTTATAAAATTCGCAGTTATCGCGATTGCTAGCTTCCCCCGAAATTCTTTACGCTTGAAACCCTCCAGGGTGTTCCTTTTACCGTCTGCGCCGATCAGAACGTCGAACTCGTATTGGGAGACTGGATGATCGGCGGGCGTTGTTTTTGCTCTCCAACCGATTTCTGGAAAATGTGGAGGTGAGATATTTTTGCGATAAGTGGCTCGAGGTAAGTAGCTTATGAAGGGATCGACACAGTTGAGGACCTTGCAGCGAGAAGGGTGCAGCTCGATCTTTATCAGCTTCGAGTAAATTGGAGAAAACTTTTTATAAAATTATTCCTTCGACTTAATATTAACAAAGAGAACGGTAGTAATAGTTAAGAAATAGTTATTGAGTTGATAACTTTTTATTTCTATTTTTGGCGAAGAAATATTCTATAAATATAAATTAGGAATATTAATATTAATATAAATTAGAAATATTACTGTTAATATAAATTAGAAATATTAATATTAATATAAGTTAGAAATATTAATATTAATATAAATTAGAAATATTAATGTTAATATAAATTAGAAATATTAATATTAATATAAATTAGAAATATTAATGTTAATATAAATTAGAAATATTAATGTTAATACAAATTAGAAATATTAATATTAATATAGATTAGAAATATTAATATTAATATAAATTAGAAATATTAATATTAATATAAATTAGACATATTAATATTAATATAAATTAGAAATATTAATATTAATATAAATTAGAAATATTACTGTTAATATAAATTAGAAATATTAATATTAATATAGATTAGAAATATTAATATTAATATAAATTAGAAATATTACTGTTAATATAAATTAGAAATATTAATATTAATATAAATTAGACATATTAATATTAATATAAATTAGAAATATTAATATTAATATAAATTAGAAATATTAATATTAATATAGATTAGAAATATTAATATTAATATAGATTAGAAATATTAATATTAATATAAATTAGACATATTAATATTAATATAAATTAGAAATATTAATGTTAATATAAATTAGAAATATTACTGTTAATATAAATTAGAAATATTAATATTAGTATAAAGTAGACATATTAATATTAATATAAATTAGAAATATTAATATTAATATAAATTAGAAATATTACTGTTAATATAAATTAGAAATATTAATATTAATATAAATTAGACATATTAATATTAATATAAATTAGAAATATTAATATTAATATAAATTAGAAATATTAATATTAATATAGATTAGAAATATTAATATTAATATAGATTAGAAATATTAATATTAATATAAATTAGACATATTAATATTAATATAAATTAGAAATATTAATGTTAATATAAATTAGAAATATTACTGTTAATATAAATTAGAAATATTAATATTAGTATAAAGTAGACATATTAATATTAATATAAATTAGAAATATTAATATTAATATAAATTAGAAATATTAATATTAATATAAATTAGAAATATTAATGTTAATATAAATTAGAAATATTAATGTTAATATAAATTAGAAATATTAATATTAATATAGATTAAAAATATTAATGTTAATATAAATTAGAAATATTAATGTTAATATAAATTAGAAATATTAATATTAATATAGATTAAAAATATTAATGTTAATATAAATTAGAAATATTAATATTAATATAAATTAGAAATATTAATGTTAATATAAATTAGAAATATTAATATTAATATAGATTAAAAATATTAATATTAATATAAATTTGAAATATTAATATTAATATTTTTATTTATTTGCAATGACTCGCTCATTTGTTATCGGATTTACACGAAACGATGTAGACTTTTTAACATATATTACACTTTATAACTCAAAGAATATTAAAAATGGAGCTGCACCCCTCTCACCGTAAGGCCCCCAACTATAACCCGAGCATATCCATACTTTCATTCCACTGTTACAGAAGCTCAACCTAATTTCAACTTAACCCACCGCTATTCGGCAAAGCTTGCCGACACGAAGTGGAGGGCATTACGGGTGAGGAAACTTTCACGTGTCGGAGGGCCGGTTACGCGATCAGAAAGGGTCGATTACACGTTTAGAAAGGGGAGGTGAGTTACTCACTGCCTTCTTCCTGGTTCTCCGGAGGCGGTATCAAAGAATCGAAGCTTACGTTCTCGTGGAACTCAACACCGAGGATCAAAGCGACTTTGAGCAATATACACTGAAGCTGGCGGATGCTGATGTGATCGATGGACCCGGCGCAAAATTTCCCAAAGAACTTCTTCGCGCCGAGGCCGCGGAGGTCCTGGATAACGAACGGCCACAGGTGGAGGACGTTGTTCCTTGACATCCGATCCCTTTTCTCCACGACCACCACCTTCGCCCCCAATAACTGCGCCTCTATCGCAGAACGGAGCCCGCAGGGGCCACCGCCGATGATCAATACCTGAGGAATTTCGTTCCCGTCAAGAAATTGATCGTTAAGAATTAACGCGACGAACAGAATGGGAATGCATCAACTTACTCTAGTGTTAGGGCACGCCTTGCCACGGTTGTAACACTTGTGGTTGGCCCTCTGATCGAACTTCTTCCACAGGGCCTGGGCCTTCCACGAGCGCAGCTTCGACTTCAGTTTCGGATAGAACTGGCTGACAGTGTTGGGCCGGATCTTCAGCAGCTCGCAGAGCTGCCTGAAGTGCCCGAGGATGGACTTGAGCGTGGCCGCGTTGCAGAACTGATCGAACACCTCGTTGGCCATCGCCACTTCCGGCGAGTTAGCCGGCGGCTTTCGACCGACTTGCTGGTGGTCCATCTTCCTGTTCCTGGGCTTCCAATCTGAATCAACGATGGCGCCGTCAATGTGTCATCACCTGCAATACGGACAGTTTCGTTTTCGGTAAGTGAGACAGTAAGTTGGGTATTATCAGGTGCACGAGGTGCAGGGAAGGGTGGTTTAACGAGGAGAGTCGGCTGGGTTAGAGTTTTTAAGGGTGTGCTACCTCGGACGCATGGAAATCGTAGGTTTTCTTTAGCAATTTCTTTCTTTTAAGTAAGGAACTTAATAGAAAATCCGATTAATGGCGTTTGTTATATATATTTTGAAGATTAAAAAAAGTATTTTTCAACAAATTGCCGGTGTTATTCATTAGATTGACTCGAATTTTTAGAGAATCTTCCTTTTATGTTAATTTAAAGAAGTAGATACGGATTTTACGATTGCTTGAAAATATTGGTAGCTATAGACATTTTTGTAATCAACTTTCTTGGCTAAAATCACAATTTTTCTTCAAACACTCGCCATTCCCGCAAAAATGTTTATTTCGAAATATTAGTAACTTTTGGATATTTATTTCAGGAAACACCGGTTCGGTGATCCGCGCAACGCCGATTGGCGAGTCGCCAAGCTATAAACAAATTTAACAAAATGTTGTTTTAAGGTTAAAGAGATGTGTAACAAATGCCATTAATCAGATTTTCTATCGAGTTCATTGTTTAATATAAAAAAATTGCCCGAGGTGGCACCTGCCCTTAAATTGGAGTAGAAAGAATCCACAGCCACTGTTCTCTTAAATCTTAAACGGTGTCTCCTCGCTGAGCCTCGGAAGCAGGAATACTCGACGGAAATAAAACCCGGCTGCGGAGAAGATTCCGCGGGTAAATCTGGTGACGTGTCGGATGTGGAGGAAAGAAGCGTCATGCGGCCCACGAAAAGAAACCGCGAAGAGGCTGATGGGGCAAATACTATCGATTCCAGTAGGTACCTACTGGCATCCGGGCGAATTACAGAAGTTGGTAGAAGCATTTGCCGCGGGAACGTTCCGCGTAACGCTAGGAAAACTCGCTGCACGGATATTATTTAGCGCAGACATCCTAACTGTTATAAAATAAATTTTAAAAGTTATGATATAAAAATAATTAAACGATTTTGATTACAGTAACCATTATAAATGATTAAAATTGTTTTGATTACCGGTAATTATTATCGACGGCAAAGATATTATCCGGTTACGTTCGATCATTGTCAATTATTGTTATTAACATTACTGATAATTAAATAAAACTGACAACATGAAAAAAATTAATTATAAAACATATTGAAAATATAAAAGATATTGTAAATAATACAATTTAACATCTTTTGCTTAATAAAATATATCAGTTCACTAATAAATATATCACTTCAATTGTATTATAATTCATTTTTTTTTTCATATTATCAATGAATACTAATTATCAGTAACGTTAAATTTTTTTTTTAGAAGGATTTTTTCCTCGATATTTGTTAGCGGTAATAAAAATTGTTCGTCGTCGATAATGCTCGTCGCTAACCAAAATAAAAATCGGGCCGTTTGTGTTGGTTACAGGAAACCAAACTTAAATTTCCGTCACCGATAATGGTTACTGGTGGCAAAAAACAATTCGAATCACACATAATGATTAGTCGTAATCAAAACAAAATTTTGTCGAGAAATTTCTTTCAGATTCAACTGGCTTCCATTTAAATAGAAATCAATGTTTACTTGATCACTTTTCCCCACAAAAAGTTTTAAAGTAACTATTATTTCTATCTCTGATTTATCGTTAATTGGCATTCATCCGCTGTCATGCCAGCGAGTAGCTATACACTGCCACAATACGAACTCCCATTGCGAAGCTTTTTCTGCTTCATAATCTGCGCATCCTCCTTAAACAGGCTACAATAGTTTCCCCCCTTACCCTTAACTGTGTACATGAAACATTGCCCGTTCCGATTCAACGTTATCGCCAAGTAATCGGCAATAAATTTCAATCGGACTCGAGCAATATTGCGTCGCGATTCTCTTATCCAAAGAGACTGTTCCCTTTTCTCTCGAGCCGTCTCCTATAGACCCAGCATCGGAAGAATTCTCCAGCATCCCAACCAATCCTTAGCGAAGCGGACAGAGCACTCCTCTCGGAAAAGAAGCTTCCATAAGCGATTGCAAGGTAATTAAATATTCCACCCCTTGGATCAGAAAGCTCCAAAATAAATGGCCACGGTGAATAATCTCCGACTCGTCCCCTTTCACACTTTTCGATCCCAGCCTCTAAGAGACGCCTCCAGCGATCTCGGGCATCGGTTAAATCGCGCCGATACGATCGATACGGGAAAAGACGAATCGCAACTTCGTCGCGTGCACGCGGACCATTCCGTTTGCCCCGCGAAACGGCACCAGCGTCGTTCGTATTGATTTTTCATTATCTAAGACAGCACAGGTCGGCGGAACGCTTTGAAGCCAGCCTGCAAATAACCGCCTCCCCCTCCTGGATAAAGAAGACTCCCCGGGGAAAAGAAGGGCCACGTAGTCGGGGCAGCATCCTCGAGCCACTCGAAATGTCACGAGGCGCTGCCCGAGATGCCTTTTGCGTGCCTCTCGCGGCTCGGCTCCGGCGTATAGATCAGCGGCGCTCGTCTTTCCGATAAGTGCAGGCCAAATGCAGAGAGGGTCGTGGCGGCGAACTGACGCCCGTATCGGCCGGGGAAAAACTCCGCGGCGGGGGGGGGGGGGGGGGGAGGGACGGAGAGGCGGGGGGGAGAGGAGATTCGGTCACGCTCTCCTATTGATTTACGAATCAATTTAGAAACGACTTCCGCGATACGAGTACCATAATTCAAGCTGATCAGTCGACCGTTCCCTGTGGTTTCTAATGCACCACCGAGCGCGCTGCGGATAGCCTTTGGGTTGTAAAAGAAAAAGGCACCCGCTTTTAGCCGTTTCTTCTGTTCACACTTTGCTGATTACCTACTTCGGTAGATGCTGCTGGTTCGTGGTAGATCGTTGGAGAGATACTAGGGAAGGAAGATACTTTTCGTTGCGAACTTACGGGGCAAATATTCTGGGGGCTCATACTTTTTAGTAGAAGATACCCTCGCCTGTGCCATTACAGAAACAAGGCCACTATTATTTAGTAACAGGATCCTGGTCGCTGGCTCTACAAAATTTCGGACTTTAAACAATAATAGCACACCTGATTTACTAACGCTCACTTGTTAGGGCGAGTGGGCTGCTTTAATATTACGAACTTTTTAGTCATGGGGGTTCTTTTGTGTAACTGTCCGTTTTTCAACGCCTCCTTCGGGAATTTATTTAACAAAAACTGTCAGCTTATTGAAGATGCATATTGAGGTACGTTTGAAGTAGGGGAGAGTGGGGTAATTGCGAACACCTAAGACAAAAGACAGTAAAAACGAAAACTGTGTAAGAAATGAATTTGTTTATTATTTGCAAGCATACTTAAATTATTCATCTGTAAAGTACTGTGACTAATTTTGGAGAAAGTATAATAAAAATCAATTTTATAGTGTAAAAGAGAAGCCCTTGGTGTTCGTGATCGCACGTTCGAGATTACCCCATCCGATTTATTCGACACGACATCAAAAGATATAAAAGAATTTATTTCCGCGGTTAGAATCATGATTCAAGCAACTCCTTGGTCACAAAATGTTGGTAAAAAAGGGCTTTATTTCGACTTAAAAAAAATCCAAATTGTATCATTAATTGAACAGTAATTACATGCAATTGAAAATGGACAAAATATTACTTGAAACACGATGAAAATAATAAATTGCGTTTATCTCGAATATCATGAGGATTTTGTATTTATTATTATTACTTTCTGCCCGGGGTTGGATGCGACCTAAACTATTATCTAGCGGAGAGGGAACATCAGTTTTTATTTATTAAAACGCCGTAACCGATTACGTTCGTGATTCCCCCACTCTCCCCTAATACACAAAATTTTAAGCAGAATCCTTTTTATCGACGGTGGAGCTGTTATTCAACAGTAAAGTTTCCCAGCCCAATATCGAAATCAAAATAGAATAAAAAGGAGCTAAAATTCTGGCGAATATCACACCACGTCTATTTTTCTAAAGTCGAATATGGCGATCTACTTCTCTCATCACTTTTTACCCCTGAATTTCCACACGTGCCACGTGTCGAGCAGAAGCCAGCGCCAAAAGCAATCTACCACAGTTGTTTTGTCAAATAAGAGCGAAGGATATCCGGTAGCAATAACACCTTTGTAACAGCGTCTCTGTTGACATCAGCATTGATTGTCAATACGAACCCCTCGTTAATATCGCCTATTGATTACGAGCTTCAACGTTGACCGGCTATCGAATATCCACGTCGGTGCGAGGCCGCCGCGCGTCGAAGGGACGAAAGTCGTTCCTTCCGCCGGCTCCCGTCAGACGATAAGCTGGCCGCGCGATTTTATCTGAGAGCAACCGAGCCGAGAGCGAACGCTAATTTCTCCCGGTGCCGTACAATGACTCGTTGTGCACGGCCACGTCTTCGCGAGCCACCCGAGCGCGATATCGCGCCGCGGACACGTCGATATTACACGGCGCTCTTCTACACGGTTCTTTGAACTTACGACCCGATAACTCGCCGACGCATTGCCCCGGGAAAACGGAAGCACCAGAGGAACTTTCTCCGATAGACATCCTCTGGAAGATCAAAGCACCCGGCTCGCCGTAATATCGGCTCCCATGCCGACGCTAGTTCTTTTCCATCGACGTCGACGGTGGAAGTAATTGTTATTTTTATACATACTTATTTTCGCCCGGCTGTCGCTCCCGCCGGCGGTATAATTAATGGCAAAGGTCTTTGAACCGTAGGGCGTAGGATTATGTAATGGTAAACAATTGCGGGCGGCAGTGTTGGAGATTAGTTGAATGAATTTTCAGTTGAATAATCATCGAATAAAAATTTTTAGTAAAATGAAGTTATTCGAAAATAAGGAATCAATTTTTATTAACGATTATTCCTTTACTAATTATTATTAACGAATTGTTCGTTATTCTTGAATAACTTACTCGCAATTCTTATCCGAATAAAAAAATATTCGTTATTCTCGAATAACTTAATTTTGTTCGCAATATTTTTATTCGAAAAGAAGAATTCGAATACAAATTTATTCGAATAATGCCCAACTCTGGCGGATGGAAGCAGTGGCTATTCTTCGTTTGGATTATTATGTCGATTCTTTTTTAATTTAGTACTCTTGGGTAAGGATGGAATCGCGGAGTTCGTTTTGCAATTTGAAGGAGGTAGAATTAATAAGGAACGCGGAGGATTGTGGGTCGTCAGATGTGGACTGAGTTCCAGATGACGACCGGTGGAATTGTAATTCGCGATTTCATAAATTGTATTAGTTCTAATTGAGCCAGGCTGCTTTGGAGATTCGAGGGAGCCCAGAAAGGCGAATTATTACATTTGACGAATGGATGTTAACACCGAGGAGAATGTATTCTTTGAAATGAAGTTCTGATTCAGGTATGTGGGTCGGCCTCGCAACGTGGAACGCGTTAATAGGATGCTGTGCTACGAACGTGTGCAAATTTTGCCAAGTGAACTACGTTAATAGAACCAATTTGCAAGTCATGCACTCGTACAAGGAATACTTGTTTTTATGTAATCTTCTAATTTATTTGCAGTCTATTACATCGCAGTGCGCCGTGTTCACTTCAGCGAGATTCCCTGTATCGATTAATTTCTACTCAAACTATAACCTAGTAGCACAAAATATTGGTTAAATATTTTTTCCAAATATTAAAAAAATATTTTTTTAGCCACACTTTTTAATATGAAAAAAATGTTGATTCCAAATATTATATACACATACTGAAAATGTGAAATAAAGGTTTAGAAAATATGAAACATTCGGAAAAAAATGTTTTCTTTCTACCATTCAATAAGTATTTACTTTATATTTGAAAAGCAATGTTTTTTTCATAATATAAAATGAATATTTCCCGAACATTCGGAAAAAATGTTTTGTTTCAAACGGTAAATAAATATTTACTTTATATTTGAAAAAAGAATATTTTTTTCATAATATAAAATGAATATTTCCAGCATATTTGGAAAATATATTTTCTTCTTAATCTAGAATAAATATTGTATGTATGTTTAAATATGAAAAAGAGATTGAACCTCTTTTTAATATTGGATGTATGAGCATTCAATATTTTGTGCTACTAGGGTAGAGATTCCTTTCCAGAATACTCACAATCGCAGGATTCAGCGGTTTCATTAAGCTTGAAAAATTGTATGTCTTTCAGAATTGTAAAGTTAAGATTAGAATCGGAAGCTCATAAATTAAAAAGCACTGATGAATCAGAACACAATTTGTACTGAGAAGAACAAAAGAGTGTCCTGACTAGGGAACAAAGATCTTCCGTTGGGATTTGTGCCAAAACGTTGGCAAGGAATTTATGTACAGTCCCAATTTCGAAAGAATCGTGTATTCACCATTGTATACATAGCTTTCAAAAAATTTACGAGCTTTATTCAAACGGTAAAATAAGATTCTTATGATATACATAAAAAAGAAATCTTTTTTCAGATTTCTTGAGTAGAAAATAACGGCACAATAGCCGCACATTCGACATGTAGTTTCCAGTTGAGTCATTCCACGGTGGAATTTTTCACGTCCACCCGTTGGACTTAGAACAAAAAGACAAAAAGTTTTGTCATCTACACACTAAATACTAGAGAAGTACCAAAGATTTCGACGAAATATTGATTTTTGAAGGAATGCCGAACATTTAAAAACAATTCCTTTTTGCTAGAAAATTTCTCATAGAAATATTAATTACAAAAAAACAGTTTTCAATATTTTGCAAAAATCATGGGTACTTCTGTAGTATTCAGTGTGTAGATCAGTCAGAAAAACATTTATCACCTGTGCCGCAATTGTGCCGCTATTGCTTACATAAGAAATATGAAAAAAAATTTATTCCTTGTTATACATATAAGAATCTTATGTTACAGTTTCAATAAAGTTCACAAATTTCTTTAAAATCACCTAGAAAGTTACCTTTTTTCCCTATCATTGTACCGTTGACGCCTGTAAGTCGTGGTAATCTCGATTAACGGAATTTGTACACGAGGTATATGAATCGCGATAGACGGTTTCACGCCAGCAGCGTAGGAATCGTTTCTCGTTGTGAGCACACGATCAGCTGTTCCGGCGATTATCACAAATTGTCGGGGCAAACGAGCGTCATCCGACGTCCACGTTATACCTACGCGCGCATACTTTTCGCCTCTCGTACCTTTGTTCCGCCAAGAGGCTCCTCATCTCTCGAGAAACAACGAGGTACTCCACTCATGGCAGATCTTTAAACATTCTGCGCTGCGACGTTCACCAGCGCCGATACTTTCGACTTGAAGCCTCGGCTCGACAGTAGCAATCTAACGAGCTTGAAACTGGAAGACAGAATGTCTCAAAAGAGTGTTCTTCTTCCCTGTTAAAAGGAAACTGCGAAACACTTAACCTCCGAAACGTTTAATATTTATTGCTGAATAGACGTTTATTGGTATATTAAAATACCTGTAACTGCTTCTCGCAGAGGAAGTACCTGCCATTCCCTTTAACACAATCAGCATTATAAGTATATGTTATGTACTCGTTTCCAGTTAGGCATCACGAAGTAGTACGATTTCTTATTAACATAGGTACATATGAAAGTAGGGAACATCACAAACCAGCGTTATCGAGAAAATTAAAAGGGTTGAAAAATTAAGCTATTTTTTAAAAAAAAAATTTCTCAGTAAATACAACATATAATGAAATAAATCTTTTTGGTATTTATTAAGCTGCTCTTATATTATACAAAAATAATTTAAAAAGAATTTTTGAAGTTTTCTTTATTTGTTTTTTTTTTACAATTTCAATATGGCAGCTAAAAAGGAGATATGTTCATGGCGTAGGTGATTTCCCGGCTCGGGCTTATCCGAATCAACAAATTCCGAAAGATTCTTAATCCGTATAAGTGTGGCTATAGCCCTTAGTTCAATTCACAATTTTTTTTCGAGAAGTAACTGAGATTATTCTCATGGAACACTCGAGAATACAACCTTTCGCCTAACTTTATTTTAAACCGGCCCCACTTTGTTACTTTTCAACAAAAATAATTGTTAATTGTGTTTGAGGCTATAGCGACACTCATACAGATTAAGAATCTCTTGGAATTTTTTGTTTCGGATAAGCCTGAGTCGGGAAATCATCTACGCCGCGAATATGCCTTCTTTTTTTAGGTCCCATATTGACAATGTAAACAAACAATTAGAACAAATTGCAAAAATTCATCTTAAATTTTTCTGTATAATATAAGAATAACTGAGTACAGGAATAAAGCTTCCAAGAACAAGATACAATTACAAAATTTTCGATTTACTTCACACCTCGCGAGAAAAAAAGTCCCAAAAGTGATCAATTATTAGGCGGCGAGAACGTATGTAACTCCTTAACCCTTCACGGTCACAGCTTCTTATAACCACAAATTGGTCACACCGTACCCCAGCGACATTTTTTGAGTTACCGTAAACTGGGGTGAATTTGCCCGTCCGGGGTGACATTGCCCACTTTTCGGAAAGACTTTACTTTATTTTATTGTAAAGTAATTAGAACATATCGTGTTTTGTAATCGATAGCAATAATTTCTCCAAGGTCTAACGAAAAAAAAAAATTAGCGAATTCAGTCATATGGTAATGTTTCAGTCAGAGTAAAAAAGTGGGCAATGTCACCCCGGCGGGCAAAGTCACCCCAGTTTACGGTACCATTTTCGTATTTTTGAATCTTTTAACTTTTCAGCGATAATTCTACATTCGTAATACTTATACAGTCATGGTCTAACAGTCTTTTCCTAAAAATGTAAATTTCGATATGATAAAATTTGTAGTTGAAATTGAGCGATTTTCCATGGTTGTGGGAAAAACCGATTTTTAAATTTTTCGTGTGATAAATCCCCTTTGGAAGACGTAAAGGTGCGACATTTCAAATAAAAAATTGCTGTTGGAGGGGCAACACACCCCGTGTGGCCACGCAGGGTTAACCACGTGATTATTTCGCTCATTAATTAATCCAGCACTGGACCGAGCAACCAATTTCCATGTGATTGCTCGACTTCTTGGCCGTGCTAGGGTTAACATATTCGAACATCTGCCACTGTTTTTCGTACGCTTTCCATATCCCACGGCATTTGAGTGGCGGAGAGCCGATGCAGCTGGTTAACGGCGAAAGTGTTGGAATCGATTAGCGAGGATCCGCCAGAGACACCTCGCAGAGGGACAGTGGAGAATTTTAGCCGCGGAAGTCGCGTTCTATCCGAACAACTGACTAAGGGGATCGGGGGCCCGCCGCAAAACGGCGTGCAGAAATTTACCGTAAGGTTTGTGCCACCTGCGACGCTTGATCGGGCAAGTGACCCGAATGTTAAGCGTTGAACACGGCTGAGGAACGAGCGCAACCGGCCAAGCGGTTCACTGGGTTATCTATTAGAAGTCTAGGAGCACTATTGAGCAACGGAGCGACGCCGCTGTTAGCAAGGTGTCTGCGATACGTTTTGGAGCAGCTTGGAACGGAGCCATTATCATTCCCTCGTTCCTCGCCTCTGTCGCGAGAAGGGACCGCGGGACTACGCCGATCCGCTCCGAATTCGGGCAGAAAGGGTCGAGGAGGTGGCGAACACCCTCGAACCACGGATTGCTCGAGCGATCGCGTAGAAATCGACGATCTCGGCCAGCTTGGAACGGCATTAACAACTACACTACTATAAGCATCTTTCGATTTCTCGATTTCCGAAGTCTTCCCTGGAAACCCAAGAAAGTTTCGACTTTCAAGAATTCGACAATTTTTGTTGTTGTGATTTGAAACTCGGGAAAGTCGGATAAGAAACAGTTATCTGAAATAGTCAATAGAGATTTGTGTCTCTATTATTATTATAATTAATTCTATGTAACATGTGAAATAATATGTAACAGAGAATATAATAATAATAATTTAAGCAAAAATTATGTCGACTTCAGTTCGTAAAGCAAGATATTCCACTTAAAAAACAGAATCAGCCTTTTAAGTTTCAGGAGCTTCGAAGCCTTAAAAATTTTCCAACCGAAGCTTCGAGAATTTAAAAATTAGCTTCGAACCCACCCGTAATTGTTGCACTCGGTAACGTTGCGCTTGGTTCCAAAAAGACTCAGCGCCGCTATCCGAGGATTAAGATAATTGGTCGACAGTCTACATCGGTGGAAACTAGGAATAGCAGCGTGTTATCACGTTGATGTTACTGCTGGGAAAATATTGTTGCGTGACTGCTGGCTAGGTATTCACCGACATACTAAATTGGGCATCAATCACTTCGCGAGTCCTGTAGTTACGAGAACTGTACACACTCCGTGCATTTGTGGGTGATGCAATGAATATTTCTAGCAGTGTATATGTTAACGGCTCTGGCGTGCTGCACATTCGATAAACAGCATGTTGTTTATCGAGGGTATTTGGGTCATCCTTCTGAATTCTTCAGAATGGCGATGCTCCGATTGTTTTGCACGGGGAGTGGGTTTAGAGGCAGGGAAATCGATAGGAATGAAAGTTGTATCGTACGATCGAATTCAGATTACGATTCCCGTGGAAATGATTGGGTTTCTATGACGGTGTTATAGTAGACAGAGGTGAAATACATTTAATCCAGGACACGATGCAATGGCAATCAAGGCGCCTAATGAATATTCAATAATATATATCGCTTCGTTATCGATAAATTACATATTAGAATACTACGGTAGCAGAAAATTAAACAGTACTGAAACATCATTTCGATCAAACCGAACTTGTCTCTGTACGCCCTCAGAGCGGTTCATAAATATTTACAAAATATTAATTGCGTAAAAACTAAAGGTCTCTGTTTCGCGTGAACGCGCGTATTATGATATCCTTATTTTGATTACAAATACATTTATGCGTGTAAATGGCAGAGGTCGAATGAAACTGTTGAAATTTTCGATTAATAATGATACAGTTGTAATTTTATGACTATCTTCTCTTTTCCGAGAAGAATGCAGTGTATTAGAGGTGGAGAACTATCGATAGCGTTGACTACCGATATCATCGAATGTTATGAAAATTTAATAAAATATATATGAAATATATATAAAATAAAATGAAATACAAAAATCAAATATAATAGTTTAAAGCATATATATTTTATTAAATTTTCATCGCATTCGATAATATCGATAGTCGACACTATCGATAGTTCTCCACCTCTGCAGTGTATTAACTGAAACTTTTATTCCATACTTCTTTCTGTAAATAAGAAACTTTTATTTGCTTGAAAGTAGAAAAAAAGTTCTAATTAAGCAGGCATATTTATTCTGATCTTAATAATTAAAGTAGTGACAAGTAGATTTCCTGAAAATGATCCCGGTGAATTATAATAATAATAATAATAATAATTACAGTGGAACACATTTCTATACTGCGTTAAATACACAATGTATCGCTACCGCCATAAGACTAACCCACCCCTAAAGATGAATTTCGACAAAGATAAGATAGACAATCTTATAGAATTCTTATGAACTCTATTATGAATTCTTATGAATTCAATTAGAACTCTTATGAATTCAATTCGAACTCTTAATTCCTTCGTCAAAATCAGGGGCGGATTTGGAGATCTGGCGCCCAAGGCTAACAAGTGTCTGCCGCCCTTTCCGCGAAATACCATCAAACATTTTAATTTAAAACAGTCGAGACAATTTCGAAATTAATTCAATATGGCGACTCAGATATCAGTTATTCTTAATTCGCTATATGAAAACGAAGTGTGAATTGTTTTGAAAGTTGTCTCAAGCCTCTGTGTTTAAGCCTTTCCAAATTTCTTTCGCTCAGAATTTGTGGCCCTCCAAAATTTGCGGTCCTAGGCTCCAGTTTACTTAGCCCACACACAAATTCGCCCTTAATCCACATTATTAAACAAACTGTTATAATATAACACAATAACAGAACCCCTTAAAAAACCCGTACTGTAAGTAATTGTTCTTTAAACTAATACGTATAAAAAAAGCACGCTTGACGAAACAACCCAACCCGACGAGCGACGCACAGTGGGGCAAAGTGACGAAGATTGTGTCAAAATCAAAGAACTTTTGATAGAAATGAGATAGAGCGATGATTTTTTTTTAAAATTAAAGCTGAAAGATTGCAGAATAAGGGAAAGTTAAAGAAATTATGGTACGAACGTCTTTTAATTTTGAAAATCTGTGATAAATTTGAAATATTACAAGAAAATTGTGATTTATCCAATACCATGTACGGTTAGATTTTTTTCTTGACATGTTGTACATCATTTCCTGTAGATTTTGTCACGCTGATTGCAAATCCGTTCGCAAAATTTGGCTACTACCTCAGGATTTTAGAGAAAATCGATTTCAAATTTAACACAGATTTTCAAAGTTAAAAGACGTTCGTACCATAATTTCTTTAATTTTTACTTATTCTGCAATCTTTCAGCTTTAATTAAAAAAAAACCGGCGCTCTATCTCATTTCTATCAAAAGTTCTTTGATTTTGACACAAACTTCGCCACTTTGCCCCACTGTGCGACGCCGCGAACAGTGCGATCAGATGCAAACATCAAAGCGTACAGAACGAAAGGGACGAGCTGGCGAGGAGCCTCTTTTTCGCGAGCGTCCGCGATGTATCGGCGAAAGAAGCGAGCTCGGGGGGAGCGAGATTCTGCCACTCGCTTTATCTTCGCGTATCTCTTGCGCCGAAACGAGCGACATCATTGGCGGAATACCTGTTTCTCGTGGAACAAAGTAACGGCGGCCTTTATACATAAACGATCAGAGGAACCTGGGGGGAAGGGCAGTGCTCTATAAATATGCACAGCGTGCGAGACGGTTTCGAGCTGGCGGTCGAAAAGAAAGGGTGCCACCGGCGAAATGGGACAGCATACTTTACGTTGGAAGAATTTCGGCGGAAGCTTCGAAGGGATTGAGGCCCTCGCGCTTGTCTTTTTCTTCAGGAAGAAGGCACGTCGGTGCTCTTCGCCGTCGCTGGAGCTCGTTAAAAATTTACTCGGCCACCGAATAATCTTGTAAAGCCCTTCTTCCTCGGATCGATCGGCAACGGCTGTCGGTCGCCGCTCTCGTTTGACCTTCTTTCGCCAAACGCGCCCCTTGCGTCAGAATTTATTCGGCGCTGACAACTCTGGCCGGCCTCGGGGTGCAAGCACGCCAGGGGATTATTCCCACTCTGTGCGCAGCTTTCGGGTTTTATATACTCCGGAAGAAGTATTGTTTCGGAGTCCCTGAGTGTTTGCGGGGAGTATTTTTCAAAACTTCCAGGGAATCAAAGTTTTAATGAAATTTCGGCTTTTAGGCAGAAAGCTACCAACCCTCAAGTTGGCTAAAATTAGTTAAACACAGTAGGGATCCTATAATTTTGTGATGTTTATTTTGCAAAAAGTTAACAACTCGTAGAACAACTCTTAGGTACTTACATTACTTATTCAATTATTAAAACTATAAAGTTGCAGTTCCATTTTAGGCTTAACCCTTTGAATTCGGGGAATTTTTAAACAAAAATGTTTAAAAAACATTTTCTCGTATCAATATTCATTGTTTTAATATAACGTATATATTCGTTTCACGGATTCAAAGGGTTAAGAAACAAAAACTAGAGAAAACTTAAAATAATATTCATTATAATAATAATAATAATTATTTCTTGCACCGGGAAATGTTACGAAAGTAAGAAAAAGAAAAAAAACAAATACCCACATATAAGAAATCAAGAAAGAGAAAAATCCCTAGTAGCACAAAATATTGGTTAAATATTTTTTCCAAATATTAAAAAAATATTTTTTTAACCACACTTTTTAATATGAAAAAAATGTTGATTCGAAATATTATATACACATACTGAAAATGTGAAATAAAGGTTTAGAAAATATGAAACATTCGGAAAAAAAATGTTTTCTTTCTACCATTCAATAAATATTTACTTTATATTTGAAAAATAATGTTTTTTTCATAATATAAAATGAATATTTCCCGAACATTAAAAAATGTTTTGTTTCAAACAGTAAATAAATATTTACTTTATATTTGAAAAAAGAATATTTTTTTCATAATATAAAATGAATATTTCCAGCATATTTGGAAAATATATTTGCTTCTTAATCTAGAATAAATATTGTATGTATGTTTAAATATCAAAAAGAGATTGAACCTCTTTTTAATATTGGATGTATGTGCATTCAATATTTTGTGCTACTAGGGATAGTAGAGTTAGAAATTATATAGCACCTATATTTAAAAGAGTAGAATATACTACTCACTATCATAAAACAATAACAAGGAACAAAATATACTCCATAGAAATGAAGTTACTTTTCCTTAACAATTAAAATCTTCAAACTAAATTCACTCAATTTCAGATCATTGAGGGTTGGCTAGCTTCCTGCATAACTTGGCCCGATTGAAATGTAAACAGGTTTGATACGGTGAAACAATAAAAGAAAGACTACCGAAGGGTGTCTTTTGAAGATGGGTGTCGTTGAGTCAAAACCTGCATAACAGTGAAAGTTACGTTCTGGCGATGACTAAGGGATGTTGCGCGAGAAGAAACCTCGATGTTATTTAATTCAACCCTCGGTGATCACCTATTTCTTCGATCGTAGTTGTGACACTATTTAGGCCAACAAATTTTCAACCAGCTACTGTTTAAAACCTATCCGTTAAATCAAGTCACAAAAATTCTGAATTAAAGTTTGAACATCGTAGAATATACGTTCACCGTTGAAAATTACCATTTAAAGTACCTATCATCATATTTAAACCAGCAGTATCTACCATTTCCAATACCGTCTCAAAGATATTCTCCAAGTCAAATGGTGGGCCATTTCTGCCCATTGTAACTACCGAGGATTAAAAGCCGCTGTCATACGAACAAGGTGAATGGGGGTATTCTGCTCGTGAGTAAAAGTTCGACTTAAAATGTACACTCGTAGCCTCGCAGACGCCCCCTAAAAATCAATAACCATTTTCAGCCGGCGCTCTCTCTCTCTCTCTGCCGCCTCTTGTACGGTTTTTCTTTGACCCAGAATCCTTCGCGCGCGATACTCCCGAATGCGAGGAACACGAGAAATCCGATGTACAAATAACGAGAGGCTGTAGCAGTTCTGTATGACGTCGCAGAGGAGGACTAGAGTTCTGTAACGCGTTTCGATTTAGCTCTCTATATAGGAGTGGCTGCCGAGGGGTAGACTTTTTGGCGAAACACGTAACAGTGGAGCGAAGGGAAGGAGGAAGAAATAGGACGGAGGTAACTGAACGATGTAGCGGAGGAATGGACGCGCGGTAACCTTGAGCGGTTAATATTTATAGCTAGCATTCTGCTAGAAGTCAACAATCCCTACCATTGTTCATCGCAAACAGTTGGAATTTCGAACAGATAGCGCCAAATAAAGGAACGGCATCGCGAATTTATCCGTCGACCAAGGTTCGCAGAATGATCGGTAGAAAATGGACAATGCACAGAAAAGAGAGTGGCGGTTTCGATGGGTGGAGAATAACAAACAGAAAGAGTGACCACAGAGGAGAAGGTGAGTGTTCCTCTATAAATACGATGCTCGAGGTGGGCGAGCGAGGGATGCAATCCCGTGGAACTAGAGCGGCCGAGCCGACGGACCAATTTTACAGACTTCGTGGGCGTCGATGAAGAAGCTGCTCGTGGCAACGCGCAACGTATTCCTGGACACCGGTGGTTGTAACCAGTGCTCGTCGGACGAACCGAGCGGATTCAATTTTCTTTCAGCCCCGTCGCTACCCTCGGGTCCTTCTATCGCCGCCGGCAACTTTCCTCCAACGAACCATATGGTGGACGCGTAATTTGGAATTGGTATATCGACCGCGGTTAGTTCCCCTGATTTTATTCAGAATTTTGATTGTGTCACCGTTTTGTAGATTTTAGGGCGGAAATCTACGCGGAGACAAAAATTATTTTATTATTTTTGTCATTAGTTTGTCTTTAGTTTCATGAGATTAGATTCTCACGAAACAAAGTTTCATGATATATTTTCGAAAATCACATCTCTCGCGACTAGTTCTGTTATTTACATTTAGTTCGGTGTTTCCCAAGGTTTTTTTGAGTCGCGACTTCCTTTTATAAAATTCTAGCAACCTGCGACCTCCCCATATGAGGTAAGGTAAATTTAATAAGGTGAAGAAAACACAGTAAAAGTAGGTATTTCAGAATATAATTCTAACTTAATAATATTTAATTATCTTAATACATATATTAAATATACTTAAAGATATTTAATATTTTTTGTATATTAAATATACTTAAAGATATTTAATATAGTCAATCATCTTATTTAGTGTTCTGGTTGTGCTTGCATCTGAGAAACCAGCTTTTTCTTTTTTCATTGATGAAAAATCAGTGTTACATAATTAATATGGCAATGTAGCTATATTAAAATAAATAAGTGCTAAGATTTAGTTGTTGTTGAGAATTTTGTCTCATTTCGACTCATCCTAAATACCAAGTTAAATGTGTTATTTATTCTTAGGATTGTTTGTTGACAAATATAAGAATAGGTTAGAGATAATAAGACATATAGAAGTTAAAGAGCGTATACACAGAAATTACATTAATTTATGGAAAAGTTTGTTTAAAAAAATATGCTCTTTCCAATTTTGAAGGCATTGCGCCGCGGCAAACTTAGCATCGGCTCGTGGTACATCGATTGCGGAGCACTGTTCTAGAATGAACGCTTATTCCGAGGTGTGGATGAGTAAAATGGGGAAACACAGACGCTGCATCCGACGGCAGGTAAATTGGGGAGCTTGCAACAACTGGGGTGCAACTTCATTCTTGACAGTTTTTCAGCTATCACGCGTAACATACGTAAAAAAGAGATTCGCAATTTATTGGAAATTCTGAACCTGCAGCCACTACTGTTTTGTGCAATATTTTGGTTTTGTGCAGCTCCAGATTAGAAAAATTCTCCAAGACTAAAAATAAAAACTTATCAACTCAATAGCTACTACTTACTCGGTGAAAATATATATTTTTCAATCCCTGTTCCCGTTTCAATGTTAAGTCAAAGCAATAATTTTATAAACACTCTTTTCTAATTTACTAACTTCTTAATAATTTCAGTGGAATTATATAAAATAGATTATCGTCAGGATAAGATAAAGGAACCGCGATGAATAGCGAAAAGCTCGATTACCCTCCCGGACGAGGATCCCTTTCGGAAGAAGAGCTCCGTGTCGGAAAAGTAGAAGCAAGGACCCGTGATCAAAGAAAACTGAGAAGCTTACAAGAAGGAATAAGTAAATACCTACAAGAATAGCCAGAAGGTGGCAGCGAGATTTAGAGTCTCCGTTAGATACGCGAAGACAGACAGCGGAAGCAGGTACTAGAAGGAACAGCAGGGCAGAGAGTACCTGGGGTACGCGGCGGAGGAAGCGACAAAGATATTGGAGCACGTAGCGAGCGCATACAACAGATTAGGGGGGCACAAAGGAGAGTGGCAGACCTGTCGGAGGACACAAAGGAAGGACCAGCATGAATGAAGGCAATATTTAGGAGGAGAGAGAGAGAGAGAGAGAGAGAGAGAGAGACGCAGGGACGCGGCGAACAGCACAGGATATTGTGCGCTACCCTTTTAGCATCGAAAAGCATGAAATGAACAAATATATTACAACCACCACGCGATACCTCTATTACGATATTTCAATATTTCAAGAGTAATTTAGAGGGATTTAAGAGGGTTTTAGCCTGCCTTCACCAGGCATTAATATCCTATAATAATAAAACGCCTAAGATAAGCAGAATTTTTGTTAGAAACCGCCCTAGAAACAATTTTTCGTGCGAAATTTGAAATTTTACAACTTTTGGGTACCAGACGGCTAGGGTAAGCAGGCCAGTAGCTGGACGGGGCCCAGTGGATGGACGAATCGTTGGTTAATCGGTAATATTGAAAGAATCAGAGTTTCAATCTATATTATTGTTTTTTTTTATTTTGTAGAAAAAACGTTTGAGTTTTATAAAACACTAACGTATTTATCGAAAAGTTTTCAATGCGGGACAATCCCACACGATCCGGGACGTCTGGCCACTTTAGGTTAAACATAACCTCGCTTTATTTGCGGCCTGTTTTTAGTTTTGATGAAATAAACTATATTTTAACAGAAAATAATCCGTCCATCTATTGGCGATACGGGCTATGAGTAGAATTTGCATCATTTTATTCTTAAATATATTAATTTGTTTACTTGTAGTTATTTTTTCCTTTAAATTTCTGCATTTTTACGTGCAAAACTTTTTATTTGTTTTTTTAATGCAACAGATACTTCTAAGAAATACCTTGCCGTAAATTTCGGAATCAGCTAAACCTGCTAAACTGTCCATCTACTGGCCTGCTTACCCTACCTGTCTAATTGGTCACCCGAAGGGCATTTCGAGGGGTCTAATTGCAAGTCACATTCGCGCCCAGCGGCATTTGAAATTACCCTAAAAACGAAGTATGTATTTTTCAATTTTCGGGTAGTTTTCTTGGATCATGTCATGTTATTTACGAAGAAAGGAAAGGAAACTTAGCAAAACTATCATCCCAGCAGTGCGCAAAACCCTTAGGGTGGTATTCACAGTCGCTACTTATTCTTAAGATCTTATTCTTATCTTAATCATTCGACGCTTCTTAAGATTAAGATGATCTTAAGAATAAGTAGCGACTGTGAATACCGCCCTTAGAGTCCACAAGATAACCAATATAATACCTGTTTTAGGCCACGGGTACTACCCCTTTCCGAATTTTCTGGCATCCAGCATTTTCACGGCATCTTTGAGTGCCTCGGAAGCTTCATGCTGAATTCGAACCTTTTACGCCATCGAGAAGTTCGAAAAAACCTGACAGATTTTGCTAACAAATAAACAGATACCTTAAGCGTCTTATTAAGATTTTTCTGTTCGATCCCACGTATCCTACCACGTCTCACCTTGGTACCCTAGTCCACTATTCTCACCAATCAACACCTTAAAACTTAGCAAAGTATTCAGAAGGAGCTGGAGGTGAATCGCCGACTTCGGATGTCTCTTTATTCTTTATCTTCGCTTTGATCCTCGCCGACGCGGCAATAAGAGCGCGCCCTTAATTGGTGCCTTTACACGGACGTTCTTTTGGGACACTTTTGCGCGCCACACGCCAGCGCGGCACGCATTTGGCGTGGCGTGCCGGAACGTCGCAGGCCAGAAGATCGTACCCGTCACTACTTAGAGACAGCGAGTTCGGGCTCCCATTTCTACGTCGACTCCACGTGCTTTTTCCAGGAACCACCGCAGTCTTGTATTGTGTACTACCTGTTCCATGTATATTATCGATCTGCGAAACAATCGGCAAGACACGATCGCGATACACGTAGGTTCGCGAAAAGTATACGAATTCCTCGATATACCTGGCTTATAGAGGATATCATAAATGCTTTTACTGTAGGGCACATTGAAACATCTGTTTTTACGAAGCTACATTTGGTTTACCTGAAGGTGCTATAAATTATGAAAATGGTTTATTACTCAGTTATAACGACTGTATTGCGATCTGCATTCTTCTTGCAGACGAAAAGTTTCCACCTCATCGGAAGTTCTTGCTAGCATCTTGTGCGTAGTTAGAAGTGTGGCGCGCCGGATTTCCACGTTCTTGCGTGCGAGTAGAACCGTTGTCAGGCGTGGCGCGTCCAAAAAAGTGTGGCGCGCTTGAATTTTCGTCCCACGCAAACCTCGACTCAAGAGGCAACCCTACCGATAAGCCGTGCCTCGATGGGTTTCAAGGACTTCGACCCTCGAGCCCAGGGGGGCCGTACAATGTTGCCCCCTAAAAAGTGACGAATCAAAAATTCTACATTTTTCATCGGATCTTGGCGAAAGTGGTGTGAATCGTTTCCTTATGCTTTCCCGATGAAAATGGTCCAAAAACGACACAAATCGGATCGTAATTAAGGAATCTTCATAATAAATTGATTTCCAAAATTTCGTTAAAAATAGTTCGATTTACACGAAATTTGGTATAATTTTCATTTGAAAAACATAAGAAATGCATCGGTATCACTTCCATATCGATACGCGTGTACAGGTGCATCGAAATTCACGGATCGTAGTATCCGTGTACCCGTGTACTGAAATTCACGCGTATACATGTATCGAAATATACGGTCTCACGTGTATTAAGATATCCATATTTAATTTTTTAACTAACTATCCGAATGTTTAGATTTTACGCAAATACTTTGCGATAGGTAGGTACAGACATAATTTACTAGGTTGCAGATGAAAATAAATAACATCATGATTTTGGTTAATAAAGTTTAATCTATTAATCGTATATTAATCTATTTGAGACAACTACAACAACTGATTGTATGCTAACAGTGCGCATATGAGTTTTGTAAGGCGCTCTATTTGAAGTACTATAACTCCGGATATAACCACTATTTTTGCATACAATTTTTTTTCATATTCCCTAAAGATTGACAAATGAAGCCACAAAGCTGGAAGTAAATATATTTAATTCTTTGGTTTGAAAAAATTCTCTTTCACTTCCTACCGCCTGTAGCGGCTCGAAGAGTCTTGGCTGCCAGGCGCGCCGCGCGCCTCAGAATTTTCCGCACTGTCGGAAATTCCACGCGCCACGCCAAACCCTTGGTTTCAAGTGCCGCTTTCCTTTTCTAACTACCTTTTCTGTCTCTTATGTAAACTTTTCTGAAGTCGAGGTTAGCGCGCCACACTTTTTTGGACGCGCCACGCCTGACAACGGTTCTACTCGCACGCAAGAACGTGGAATTCCGGCGCGCCACACTTCTAACTGCACACAAGATGCTAGCAAGAACTTCCGATTAGGTGGAAACTTTTCGTCTGCAAGAAGAATGCAGATCGCAATACAGTCGTTATAACTGAGTAATAAACCATTTTCATAATTTATAGCACCTTCAGGTAAACCAAATGTAGCTTCGTAAAAACAGATGTTTCAATGTGCCCTACAGTAAAAGCATTTATGATATCCTCTATAAGCCAGGTATATCGAGGAATTCGTATACTTTTCGCGAACCTACGTGTATCGCGATCGTGTCTTGCCGATTGTTTCGCAGATCGATAATATACATGGAACAGGTAGTACACAATACAAGACTGCGCTGGTTCCTGGAAAAAGCACGTGGAGTCGACGTAGAAATGGGAGCCCGAACTCGCTGTCTCTAAGTAGTGACGGGTACGATCTTCTGGCCTGCGACGTTCCGGCACGCCACGCCAAATGCGTGCCGCGCTGGCGTGTGGCGCGCAAAAGTGTCCCAAAAGAACGTCCGTGTAAAGGCACCAAATGTCGCTCCTTTTACCGCGGCCAAGGGTCATAAATTTACGGCAATTAGCGGTATCAACGCCGATAGACGAGCACCAGACGATCGCGCAGGTTGCGGACCTCTGTCGCGTTATTAACGGCCGTGCAACGACACCACGAGCCACTCACCATGTGCACAATAAATATGCACATCGTTGCTGAAGCACGTGGGCGACACTCTCGTTCGATGAACGACGGGGCGACCACTATTTTCGTCGCGTCGATTTTATTGGACGAGAGCGTGTCTAGCTGGCATACGCGAGCCGTCGCGCCGCTGTACCTGCTCACTGGTCTATTATCGTCGTTGCCGTCTTCCAACAGACTCCGTTCGACTCGACGAGCGAATTAATTATGGAGATCAGCGCGATTACTCGACCAGCGAAATTCAACGGACGTGGAAAGCATCGTGGAAGGTCGATTAGATTGCTGGAGGTCGAAGTACCTTTGGTCGTGGATGGATTATTCCTTGCCGAGGTCGATATTCGCGAAACGCCTGCCACTTTTAGCTGAATTAATCTCGTGGATTTGATATAACTATTTAGCAAAGTACCCGTGCTCCGCTACGGCAGACTGATTAAACGGAATTACTTTTCCGAGTGTTTTTAGTACAGTTAATATTTATATATGTATGCCTATGTTCGTTCACACCTACTATTTAAAAATTGAAACGCCCCAATTCAATGTAGACTGGGTACGAAATGTTCAGAAAGATCTGTTTCTAGATCCAGAGTTGCTCCTTTAAGGGTTGATTGGGGCAAAATTTGAAAATTGATTTTTAAGCATTTGTGCGGACTTTGTAAGTAAAAGCCAAGTGTAGGTATATCTAATCGGGCCTAAGAGATATTGAGAAATCCGTGAAAGCACATTTTACCCCTTTTCACCCCTTGGGGATGGAATTTCCAGAAATCCTTCCTTAAATATCGATTATATTATACTCAGGGACATTTCGATGAATCGTCGATTGGCCTCGTGTCAGGGCCAAGGTCTGCTGGATAGATTTACCGGCGGAATCCACAATAGCAAATAGGATCGATTAGTCACTCGAGACCTCCAAGAAGCTACCCCTCCCTGCTTCGTATTTAGCCACACTACTTCATACCATCTCTCCGTTACTTTGTGCGAACAAAGGCTTCCGACTTTTATCTATATAGTAACTGCTAATCCATGGTTACACATCGACGATACAAAAGACCCTAACGTCGAGTTGAGTTTCTGAAGGTTCAAGTTTAAACGCACTCTGAATCAGCGTTGTAATCACCTGTGAACCGACTCAGCATCCAAGGATCAGGGAATCGCGTTAAAGTGTCAAATGATCAATAAAGGGACCAAATGGGAACACTCAGGGGTTAAAGAACTCGACGGTCGATTAGCAATTACGAACAGATGGAAGTGCGCTGGCAGTGGCGTAGAAAGTAAGCGCGAAGGAATTCGTCAGAGCCGCAATTAACGAGGCTTCTTAAACCCCCTCACAGACAATTAGCGCGTTTGTCAACGCTGACAGACATCCCCTCAGACGTGGCGAATACAGAGTGTGCAGTCGCTGGCTTATCAAGTCGTATGCATGTGCCACGAGCCACTAGAGCGAGGCGTGTGGTAGCTGGAATAGGTTTAGCGAGGCGTGTGGTAGCTGGAATAGGTTTAGCGAGGTGTACAGTGACTGGAAACGATGTAGCGAGGTGTACAGTAGCTGGAAGAGGTATAGTATGGTGTAGAGTGGTTGGAAAAGATTTAGTGAGGAGTTATAGCAGATGGAAAAGATTTAGCGAGGTGTTATAGCAGCTGGAAAAGGTTTAGCGAGGAGTTATAGCAGTTGGAAAATATTTAGTGAGTTGTTATAGCAGCTGGAAAAGGTTTAGCGAGGTGTTATAGCAGCTGGAAAAGGTTTAGCGAGGTGTTATAGCAGTTGGAAAAGATTTAGCGAGGTGTTATAGCAGCTGGAAAAGATTTAGCGAGGTGTTATAGCAGCTGGAAAAGATTTAGCGAGGTGTTATAGCAGCTGGAAAAGATTTGGCGAGGTGTTATAGCAGATGGAAAAGATTTAGCGAGGTGTTATAGCAGCTGGAAAAGGTTTAGCGAGATGTACAGTCTGTAGTTAGAAAAGGTTTAGCGAGGTTTTATAGCAGCTGAAAAAGGTTTAGCGAGGAGTTATAGCAGATGGAAAAGATTTAGCGAGGTGTTTTAGCAGTTGGAAAAGATTTAGCGAGGTGTTATAGCAGCTGGAAAAGGTTTAGCGAGATGTACAGTCTGTAGTTAGAAAAGGTTTAGCGAGGTTTTATAGCAGCTGGAAAAGGTTTAGCGAGATGTTATCGCAGCTGGAAAAGGTATAGTATGGCGTATAAGAGATGGAAAAGACACTATACCGAGGTGTATAGTAATTGTAAAGGTTTTAGCGAGGTGTATAGTAGTTGGAAAAGGTGTAGCGAGGTGTATAGTAGTTGGTAAAGTTATAGCGTGGTCGTAAATTAAACCATCGCCATCGACTGACATAGCGATGTACACTGATTAAGACTTCGGGGCTCTACCTTCTCATATTTCTGCCACTACGCTTGTGCCAACTTTACAAACACGACTGTTTACTTTAACGCTTCACCGACTTTACGATCTCGCTATTACCTCGTCCAGCTACTATAAACGCTGCGCACACGACAGATGCACCTGCGCCCGAAGGAAAGCGCGCTGCACTCGCGGCCGTTATACTTTTGCGGAACACTTATGTTAGAAAATCGGCATCGACTTATCCCTAGTCTGTTACTTTTGTTGCGCTGTTAATTAGCGCGCAATTACGGAAGGCACGGCGGTCGTTAAAATGATTCGCCCATCGCGGATCCCCCATTAACAGACACCGCGTAGTACATTAATGTTTCGCTTCAATTAGAAAGTAGCACTTGCAAGGATGGCAGAGCTTTAGGAAGCGATGATTGCTACGGGATTACGAAAAAAGGAGGACTAATTGGGTTATAAGGAGAATCGACCACGTAATACCTACAAGAATTCCGCTTTGCAGACTTGTTAAATTCCTTGTTTCCGTACTGTATACTTAACGATAATTTACTTCAACTTTTATGTTCGCGATTCTCTTTATTATATTGGTCGCACCATTTACTCTTATCCTTCATAAAGTGTAAAGAGTAAATTGATTTACAAATAGATCAGAAGCCGATCAATAATTCAATAATTTCGTATGACACCTCTCAAGAACTTTCCGCGCCCATTTGCACGTCACGCGGCGCAGGAAATAATTTCATTATCAAATTCATCTATCCGTACTATTATAAATTTGAAGTTGCAGACTTTGAAATACGTTTTCTCAATAAATATTAACTGTACTCACAAGTGTGTTACATCACTTTGTTCGTCTTGACAAGAGGAAAGTTTTAACGTTTTTTTTTTTTTTTTTTAAACAATCTGACTCACTTACTCACTGACTCATCATGATTTCTCTGGAACCACTGATCCTATGACCATGACCGGTAGGTACAAGTGCTCGCTAAGAAATCTTTTTAAAAACTGCCCCCCCCCCCTTCACCGAAAAAAAGATATATTTTTAACTTTAAGCTAGTCTTTCATAAAGTCTCTTTAGATCAAACGAAGTAATAATTATCGGCGTGACGACTTTTTAAGTAGTTACCATTACTATCATCGATCGCTGGAAGCGCGAATTACCAACGCTGAAATTCAATCGCATTGTTCCCCATGCTTATTCGTATCCAACAGATACTCGATGTTCTGTAAAACGATTCTAATTTGTTCTGCGTATCCGGGAGTATAGGCTAGGCTAACAAGCGTCTACCGCCCTTTCTATGAAATAGCATCAAATATTTTAATCAAAAAGAGTTGAGACAATTGTAAAATGAATTCAATATGGCAACTTACATACGAGTTATTGCTAGTTTCCTACATGCAGAAATGAAATTGTTTTTAAAGTTCTTCCAAGCCTCTCTATTTAAACCTTTTTCAATTTCTTTCACCTAAAATTTGTCGCCCCAAGCTGCAGCCTACTTACAAGGGAAGAACGGGAACTGGAAGATTAAAAAAACTTTGAAACGTGGCAGAAATGTAGCTCAAGCGATGCTAATAATGTAACTATTCTTTGATTCGGCAATAAAACTGCCCTAAGGATGAAAACAACCACTCGAAAAAATGGCGAGTTCTCAGATTATCGTGAATATCTACGAAACTGTAAAAGATACCAAAAAGAAGTTAAAAATTCAAAGTTCCATGGTTTTTTATGTCCTATAGGTAAATCCGCGATAAAGAATTTGCGAGAAAAGAATATTTCTTTCAAAATTTATCCCCACTACTCACTTTTCGACAATTCTTTGTCCCCATATTGTAGGATGTCGAAAGCCCTGAAACTTTGAGCTGAACTTTCTTTCGATACCTACCTTTCACGCTTTCGCAGATATTCACGATAATATGAAAACTCCCAATTTCTTTGCAGGGTTGTTTTCACTCCTGAAACCGTTTTATTGCCATATAAAAAAATACCTACGTTATTAGCATCATCTGAACCACATTTCTGCAAAGCTTCAGATTTTTTTTTCATTTCCGAACTGTCGAACTTAAAAAACACCCTTGATAGTGATTCTACTGGACCAAGTTCCATCTCCATTCTCCGCAAAGACGAAGAAAATTGGTAAACAGAAGTGTTACAATATTTAGTGACCTGTATCACGTCATGACCATAACTTTTTTTTAAAAAAAATTCACCAATATCTGTGAGATACCATTGCACTAATAAAGAAACGAAGAAATTTTCACAGATAAAACGCAGGATATGTTCAATTCTACAGCGGACGATCTCGAAGTTAGGCAGCAGCCGCCACGAAGTCGTGGGTCGTTCTATTTGCCGTCGAGGAATCCTCGTGCGTGCGCGGAGAGGGCTTTGGTGTTGCACAACGCGAAAAAACGTTTGGTTTCGACGAGCCGGGCGCGTACGGACGGGTGTCACGCTGGTTGCGCGTTAAAAAAAGAAACTGAACAAAGTGTTCGCGTAAATTGACTACGAACTGGGGCAAGCGTGGGGCAGCTCTGACCTCGTGCCATCCCCCGGGCGGGCACGTTCAATACCGAAAGCACGAGGAGGCGAAGAGGCATTGATGACGTATTAAGGACGCCAGAAAAAGTCCCGCGAAATTGTTAATAAATGCTTCCTTCACGCGACGGAAATGTGGCTATCTACGTCAGATATTTAAGATCCTCCGCGCCACGGTGGAAATTCATATTGGCAGAAATTGGCACATGGTATAAATAGCACTAAGCGCTAAAGTTCTACCAATCTGAACTCACATTGATAATTAAGTTTGCATCTTTTTATGTTCGATGCACTCTCTTTATATTTTTTTGTAATTGGCAGTTTTAAATTTGGTTTAACGTCACATCGTTTGTGATTGTACTGGAAGTGTGAAAAATAATATTACCCATAATTTCAGCTATTTCTCATTTAATTTTTATTTCGACGCTGAATTGAAAAGGCGCCTTTTTTCTTTGATAAAAGTTTAGCCAGTGATGAATATCGTGGGCCATCAGTGGCCCACGCGGCACGGAACGTGCTAATGGCCCGCTGACGTCAAGGTATTAGCATTAGAATAAGATTATGGCACCCCCGAACGAATGTCTAGTATGAAACCCTTAAGCGTCTGAAAGATGTTCCGTCGAGGACAGAGGATTGTATATTTTGAATGAAAATTGTTACACGGCGGCGATATAATAAGCGCCGCGACCAGAATAAAACGTCACTTCAGTGGTTTCGCTGCCAAGATACGAAAATAGGGTTAAAACTTAATTTGAAGGAAGAAAATCGATACGCTGGATGATCTTGATGGCGGAAGAATAAATAGTTTGATCATGAGGGGGCTTAATTAAGACATTTTCACCTTGATCGGTGACCGTCAACTGCGAGGGCCTTGCTATTGGCTCGATTGAACTCGAGCGTTTGAATTTTCCAAGCTGCTTAAAATTGAGGAACTGTTGAAAAAAATGTGAAATACTTGAAATATTCAAACCCTCGTAAGACTTTGCATTACTCGAGTTACTCGTAAATATTCGAATTACTCGAGTTACTCTTAAATATTCGAATTACTCGAGTTACTCGTAAATATTCGAATGACTCGAGTTACTCGTAAATATTCAAATTACTCGAGTTACTCGTAAATATTCGAATTACTCGAGTTGCTCGTAAATATTCGAATTACTCGAGTTACTCGTAAATATTCCAATTACTCGAGTTACTCGTAAATATTCGAATTACTCGAGTTACTCGTAAATATTCGAATTACTCGAGTTACTCGTAAATATTCGAATGACTCGAGTTACTCGTAAATATTCAAATTACTCGAGTTACTCGTAAATATTCGAATTACTCGAGTTGCTCGTAAATATTCGAATTACTCGAGTTACTCGTAAATATTCGAATTACTCGAGTTACTCGTAAATATTCGAATTACTGAAGTTACTCGTAAATATTCAAATTACTCGAGTTACTCGTAAATATTCGAATTACTCGAGTTGCTCGTAAATATTCGAATTACTCGAGTTACTCGTAAATATTCGAATTACTCGAGTTACTCGTAAATATTCGAATTACTGAAGTTACTCGTAAATATTCGAATTACTCGAATATTTGTGTATTTAATATTAATACTAATCTAACTGTATAAGATGCTAGTAACTCGAAGTAATTCGAGTAATTTGAGTAATTCGAAAATTTATTTCCAAGTACCTCGAAGTCTTACGAGGGCACATCTATCCGAACTATTTGAGTTTTTCTAGTAGCTTGGATCTTTTCAAACAGTTCGCCGGTTCCAAGCAGCTTGGAAAATTCAAACACTCGGCTTAGCTCGATCGACCAATTATATTATTCTACTCGAAATTCGGGTACTTACTCGAATAAATCGAGTACTCGCCCACCCCTACATAAAAGACGTTCGCACCATCTCAATTAATTCGGACAACATTTCATAGCGGAAGAATATGTTCAAATACCAAGCTCAGTAGCAAGAAATCCATCGATCGACTGGGTAGTCCAATTAGTAGGGTAGTTCTTCAAGCAGTGAAAAATCTGGCTTCCAGAGTTACGTTCCAGCAGTCAGAATTAATAATTCTTTCCTCCCCGCGACATCAGCCCAAAACACAAAGGACCCCGTGTCGCTTATCCCGAGAACAAAAAACGCGCGCCGAGTGAATTCTGGGAATTAAATTAAATCACGATCGGCGCCGCGGAAGAAAGCTTGAAGCGCTATAGGTCACGGGTATCAGGCCGCAGCAACTTTTATCATTCGTTCCACTGGTTTTTAAGAACCGCCGAACGAGTTATCGGCGTTCTTACGTCCCTGCATTGTTCCGACGTGAAACCGGGACGAAGCACAAAGGGGGCCGCGGGAAAGGGGCAGAAGATGAAGAAGGATTACACACTTTCCGTGCGAATACTTTCTAACGAGCGCATATTGGAACATTCCCGCGGATGTTTCGTGTATCCAGTGTGTACACTGTCGTTCATAAGTAATTGATGTAGGCACGTTTAATAGAAGTGAAAACAGGACGTTCTTCCAGATATCTGCGAAGCTCACAGCAATCGTTTCATTCTATTTTATCATCTTGAAAGTGCTTTCCGAGCTGCAATTCGATTATAGTTATTTGTCGATTATATTATTCACAGATGTAGCCTTCCTTTTTTTTTAGATATAACTGTTGATTCTGGTGGTCAACATTATAAAATGTGGATCCTGGTGGTCAACATTATAAAAAAAGGATGTTTTCGCAAATTCTTTATCGCCGCTTTATAGACCATAAAAACCACAAAACTTTGAATTTTATTTCCTACCACGATTTTTTCGGGGGGTGTTTCCAGCCTTAGGACCGTTTTATTGTGGAATCAAGAAATAATTACATTAACCTCATTTGAGCTACATTTCGGCAAAGTCCCAGTTTTTTTTTTAAATTTTCGATTTGTCGAATTTCCTTTGTTACTTTTACGCACACGCACTGATTACCCCCCCCCCCCCTCGCCATTCTACAGACATATATGTATTAAAAAGAAGTAGTGATCTGATAAAGGCAAGCAATAACCAACTATGTTACGTGTTATTCTGTTTTCTCTATAATGAAACATGGGGGCCTATAAATGATCAGATACTTTTCACCGGTGGTGTAAATCACGGCTCGACCGAGCTGTCTGTCAGCTCCGGTAAGAGGTAAAGGCTGTTCCCGATGATTTGTTGCGTCGCCGCGAAGCGGACGCGTTCTCGGAATTTATTCCACGCGTACCTGCACGAATCCTGATCCACCGTGTTCTATAACGACGTGACAAATGCGCGACGCTATTTTAACACGACCTAGCAGAAGGGTATCGAAAGTATCGTGTACGTTAATTAACTGTATCGCGGTGGTGGAGGCCCCCCTGAGTGACCGGTTGATTTTCTTCCGACGCTGTAGTAATTCAGCTCTTGGGCTTCTTAGTCACCGTAAAGTTTCAATTAATATCAGGTACTGGTATAAATGAAATCAGTAAAAGTGCCAAAATTTATGATTCGTAGAATTAAATGAATTATTTATTTCTCTATTTCTTTACTTCTTTATTCCTTTATTCCTTTATTCCTTTATTTCTTTATTTCTTTATTTCTTTATTTCTTTATTTCCTTATTTCCTTATTTCCTTATTTCCTTATTTCCATACTTCTCTATTTCTGTATTTCTGTATTTCTGTATTTCTGTATTTCTGTATTTCTGTATTTCTGTATTTCTGTATTTCTGTATTTCTGTATTTCTGTATTTCTGTATTTCTGTATTTCTGTATTTCTGTATTTCTGTATTTCTGTATTTCTGTATTTCTGTATTTCTGTATTTCTGTATTTCTGTATTTCTTTATTTCTTTATTTCTTTATTTCTTTATTTCTTTATTTCTTTATTTCTTTATTTCTTTATTTCTTTATTTCTTTATTTCTTTATTTCTTTATTTCTTTATTTCTTTATTTCTTTATTTCTTTATTTCTTTATTTCTTTATTTCTTTATTTCTTTATTTCTTTATTTCTTTATTTCTTTATTTCTTTATTTCTTTATTTCTTTATTTCTTTATTTCTTTATTTCTTTATTTCTTTATTTCTTTATTTCTTTATTTCTTTATTTCTTTATTTCTTTATTTCTTTATTTCTTTATTTCTTTATTTCTTTATTTCTTTATTTCTTTATTTCTTTATTTCTTTATTTCTTTATTTCTTTATTTCTTTATTTCTTTATTTCTTTATTTCTTTATTTCTTTATTTCTTTATTTCTTTATTTCTTTATTTCTTTATTTCTTTATTTCTTTATTTCTTTATTTCTTTATTTCTTTATTTCTTTATTTCTTTATTTCTTTATTTCTTTATTTCTTTATTTCTTTATTTCTTTATTTCTTTATTTCTTTATTTCTTTATTTCTTTATTTCTTTATTTCTTTATTTCTTTATTTCTTTATTTCTTTATTTCTTTATTTCTTTATTTCTTTATTTCTTTATTTCTTTATTTCTTTATTTCTTTATTTCTTTATTTCTTTATTTCTTTATTTCTTTATTTCTTTATTTCTTTATTTCTTTATTTCTTTATTTCTTTATTTCTTTATTTCTTTATTTCTTTATTTCTTTATTTCTTTATTTCTTTATTTCTTTATTTCTTTATTTCTATACTTCTCTATTTCTCTATTTCAAAGTCTAATGTTTAATAAGGGTAAGATTGGAAAGGAAGTCTCCACTCATTCGACGAGCAAATAATGCGGACAAACCTTTAAAAACTGTTTAAAATTGAATCCCGTGCTTTCTTGTCAGACAAAATATGGATCGACTTGCCGCGGCATGCAAAGCCTCTGCACGGAACGGAGAAACCGCTAATTGGCGCCGAACTACGCAAAAACGGAATGCGTATCGTAGGAAAAAGAGTTATCGCGGTGTAAATGCAAATCAGAGGAGCACCGAGTTCCGAGTGGATCGATGAAGCGGGACGATAATCAGGACAAGTTTATCACGCGGTAGCCGGGCTCCTTCGATCTAGCGTAATTAACGCACACGGCCTCGATAACATCCCCAGATAACACGGACGCGACACAAAAAGTATCATACCCGATCCGACGTAATCATAGCCCATAACGGCCCGTTTAATCACTAACTGCGATAGACGGGAACGCGAAAGCCGAGGGGAGCGGAACTTTTACTTATCCCCCTCGATTCATAATCGATAACAGCGGCGAGATTTACGAGCCGAGGCTCGCGAGATCGTCGGCGCGCGCTTCACGCTAAATTAACGATCTAGAAAGCTGAAAAGCACGGCGCACACGCGACGGCATCCGGCGAGCAAGCTTCCCGCGCCGGGACCATTTCGGTTTATCCTTGAAGGGATCGGTAGGCGCGCGAACATCGAAGATCGCGGCCTAAGATCGGCGAGATGGAAAGTCGCGGGACTAGTTTGATAGCCAATCAACGCTCGACGGTGATAGGTGCGCGCGGCTTGGTCACCCTGTTGCCGATGAATGATTTCTCGCGGAAGTAAATGCATGGCTCCGCGAGGAGGAACGAGTGGCGGCCGCCGCGAGATAACGGGAATCGCACGGTGGTGACACTTCCTTATCGGGTGCGATGTTAGTACAAGCCGAACCGGCGAAGGGCTAATTCAAAGTGGAACGATAAGAGTTAGGCACGACGGTGGGAGGGAGAGAGACAGATAACCGGTGACCACGATAACGCTTATCAGACAGGCTTTCCGTGTCCTTCTCTCGGCGACAGGTTCACTGCTGTCGCTGAGATATCCGATTCGATGATTTACAACGAGTTTTTTCAAACCCTTTCTAATCGCATTTAATTTCGCCGCGACGGTAATGTATGTACTTATATGGCGACGCGATAAGCGGAGCGTGATAAGTCTTCAGATTACCTTTTAAGGGGGTATTTTACTGTAAGCTCGGTTTCACACAGCGATACATGTACAATCGCGAGATGCGTACGATGGGTACCGATGTTACATTGATCATTATGGAACCGTTCGAAAAAATATAAAAAACAAATTTTTTATGTTAAGGGATTTTATCGAAAATGCACTAAAAATTTAAAAATAATTATTTTCTTGTACTATAATTTCGATGGTGCTTCTTCAGTTTAAATGAAATCGCGCAGCAGGACATCTCACAACAAATTCAGTTCGACGACTGAGGGTAAATTCAGACGAGCGATGCGGCCTCGTTGCAATTAGGGCTAGGACTATCTGTCGAATTTTTTGGTATTCGAATATTCGAATACTTCAGTTGCTCAATTATTTGACGAATATAATTCGAATATCCAAGTATTCGAATACTTAAATATTCGAATAGTTGTTGTATACCAACGTCATTTAAATCTATTTCTGTGTATAAGTATTAGTCAGCGCGTTAGTTTTCTAGATAGCAATAGTAAGCATCCTAAACAAAGTATTAGTCAACGCGTTAGTCTTCCAGATAGCAATAGTAAGCATCCTAAATCCTTTCTTCTATGCCCTTATCCGTTCCTTATTACTCATCCTTGAACCTTGATCTCTATGCCTCATCCCTTAACGACCGTTAAACTCAGGACAACCCCCACTTTCCAGCTTACCGAAAACCGTACATATATATATTACACACAATTCTTCTAGCAGTAGCACTTGAGTAATTCAGTCCGAATAGTCTGGACACGAGAATCTAGTTCTGAATATATATTCTAGAAAGTATCTGTAATCGTCTTAGTTTCCGTTATTTGTATAAAGTTATTTAATAAAATAAAAGTAAAACTGAAAATACGGAATACAACATAGTATTTGAATACTTACATATTCAAATACTTAAATATTCGAATAATCACATTCGAATACTTAAATATTCGAATAATCACATTCGAATACTTAAATATTCGAATAATCACATTCGAATACTTAAATATTCGAATACTTAAATATTCGAATAATAACATTCGAATACTTAAATATTCGAATAATAACATTCGAATACTTAAATATTCGAATAATAACATTCGAATACTTAAATATAAGAAATATTAACATTCGAATACTTAAATATTCGAATAATAACATTCGAATACTTAAATATTCGAATAATAACATTCGAATCCTTGCATATTCGAATAATAACAGTCGAATACTTAAATATTCAAATAATCACATTGGAATACTTAAATATTCGAATAATAACGTTCGAATACTTAAATATTCGAATAATAACATTCAAATACTTAAATATTCGAATAATCACATTCGAATACTTAAATATTCGAATAATCACATTCGAATACTTAAATATTCGAATAATCACATTCGAATACTTAAATATTCGAATACTTAAATATTCGAATAATAACATTCGAATACTTAAATATTCGAATAATAACATTCGAATACTTAAATATTCGAATAATAACATTCGAATACTTAAATATAAGAAATATTAACATTCGAATACTTAAATATTCGAATAATAACATTCGAATACTTAAATATTCGAATAATAACATTCGAATCCTTGCATATTCGAATAATAACAGTCGAATACTTAAATATTCAAATAATCACATTGGAATACTTAAATATTCGAATAATAACGTTCGAATACTTAAATATTCGAATAATAACATTCGAATACTTAAATATTCGAATAATTACATTCGAATACTTAAATATTCGTATAATCACATTCGAATAATAACATTCGAATACTTAAATATTCGAATAATAACATTCGAATCCTTGCATATTCGAATAATAACAGTCGAATACTTAAATATTCAAATAATCACATTGGAATACTTAAATATTCGAATAATAACGATCGAATACTTAAATATTCGAATAATAACATTCGAATACTTAAATATTCGAATAATTACATTCGAATACTTAAATATTCGTATAATCACATTCGAATAATAACATTCGAATACTTAAATATTCGAATAATAACATTCGAATCCTTGCATATTCGAATAATAACAGTCGAATACTTAAATATTCAAATAATCACATTGGAATACTTAAATATTCGAATAATAACGTTCGAATACTTAAATATTCGAATAATAACATTCGAATACTTAAATATTCGAATAATTACATTCGAATACTTAAATATTTGTATAATCACATTCGAATAATAACATTCGAATACTTAAATATTCGAATAATAACATTCGAATCCTTGCATATTCGAATAATAACAGTCGAATACTTAAATATTCAAATAATCACATTGGAATACTTAAATATTCGAATAATAACGTTCGAATACTTAAATATTCGAATAATAACATTCGAATACTTAAATATTCGAATAATAACATTCAAATAGTTAAATATTCGAATAATAACATTCGAATACATAAATATTCGAAGTTTATTCGTAGCATTCGAATATTAAATTATTCGAATAGTCCCAGCCATAGTTGCAATCTCGCAGCGGTACATATATGTATAGAAAGATTTACACGTGACTCAATTTTTTGCGGCAGTGCGGTACGACAATACTGCCGCAAAAAATGCGACACGTTGGTTAAGTATTTGAGTACGAAGATTGAGAAGAATAATTTTCGTTGAGAGCGGTCGAATTAAGGGTGACTTTTGGAAGTGAAACCCCGACACGTGGTTGTAGAGCGATAGTATCAGGGTTATATGAAGAGATACTAATGTGTGGATGGGAGAAGTCTAGATTAATGATCCATGGGACACGAGACTTGATATTAATGACCCCTGGAGTCACAGAACTCGACGGTTACGTCAGACTTGACCCACGTTTGTTGAAGGTTGTAATCGGTTCGACCAACTCGAAGGGCGTTGCAGCAGGTTCGAAGGAATTAGAAGTCTTCACTACGAACTGAAACAATTTTGTAGTTCAAATCTACCTTCAACTCGTTGTAATGATTGAAACAACTTTACGTATCGTTGCAATGGCCCATGAGTAGTGAGTAGATAAACTATATTGAAAGTAGGTTCGAATATTGCTGGATAGTTTCGAACAGTTCACGACTATGTACTTCAAAAAAGGAAAACAATACTTTTAGGTAGACACGAACCTCGACGAGATAGGTTTGAACTCTCTATAAGTAGAACTGAAGCTTTATCGCTGTCTTTGTGCCGTTCTTGTTTTTCTTCATTCAATTTAAAAAATGTGCCGGTGACCGGCAGATAATGTGTTATTAACGTAGCAATTAATTAAATGTCTCAGATAGGATAATTCGACCACTTGAAAAGCAGTTAAAATAAATAAATTACACTGTTTCCGGATGTCTGCAAAGTAAGTAGAGTTTTGTACCTTCATTTAAAAGGTAAAAGATGCGTGGAACTTAAAATATTTCATCATAGGTAGGTTAAAAAATGAAAAAAAATGCTAGATAGAGCATTTTAACTAAGCAGGACAGTATTGGTACTGGAAATTGATGCCGGATAATAATATAACCGAGGCATCCGAAGATCTTCGCATTCCCAGCCACGCACTCGTCACATTTCTCCAACGACATTAATTGAAATTTTGCACGTGCTTAACCCACGTGACTAACCCACTTTACTCGAATTTGATTTAGTAGCAGTACTATATTCCAATATGCTGTACTAATCATATAAAATAGATCTTTCTTTTTTTCAATTTAAACGAGGACGCACCTTACTACTTACGATACAATGGGACCTTCAGGTTTGGCAATTTCAGAAAATGTTGATACTTAGTGTCCGTGAACTAAGGTCGGTATGAAGTATATTGGCCGGTGAGTTCGGTTTCGCGAGCAGCGATCAAGGAGAAATCAGCCACCACCATCTGACGATCGCGGATTGGTCAGTTGGAGTTTCGTGGTCGTCGCAGGGTATGATGGGGTAACGGGAGCGCTGCTCGGCTCCGCCTGAACCTAGCCGTTCGGCTGTTATTTATCCTTAACGTTACAGTTGTGTGCGTTACGAAGCTATGCGTAGACGAATACGAGATGAAGCTATCGAGAAAGAAACAATGTTCCGACCAATAAAGCTGCTGAATTTTTTCGTTGCTAACGCGCACCTATTCCGATGTGCGTATCTCTACGCTGAGAGTTCGGTTTGGCCTACACGCCAGAAGCTTGCCAGTATCCCCACCATTTCTGGCTCACTCTTGTTCCGCGAAGGCGAAAGGGTCATTCCACGCGAAGTCGGACACTTTTCGGAGTAACGTTTCGGATTTTGGCGCAACTTGGATATGTTGTAGTCTTTAGGGGTATATAAACATATATCAAAGGATTTTTCGAAATGTCAAAAATTGTGGATGTTACAGCTCTTTGAAATATAGTGTATACTATTTTTCAAAAAATTATAACTCTAGAACTAATAAACTGATAAAAATGACCTTTTGGGTGCTTACAGTGGAGATATAAGAGTACCTAATAAAAATTATTTCACTTAATAAAAACGAATATTTGACCATTTATTTAGCAATTGTTCTTAACAAATGCAATTTTATAGGTGAAGGCACCTTTTTAAAAATTTGGAAAAATATGAGGATAAAGCCCTGTTTCTCCCCTTTACGGACACGTTTCGAAAATCGTGGACGTTTTAAAATTGGCCAAATGAAAATTAATTGAATGTAACGCTGCGTCAAATCACACCGGCTCGACTGGCTGAGCCGTGCGGTACTCGCAGCGGCCAAGTGCTATTCTTTTACAGTTTTCTCGAATATGGTAAGTATTTGTAAAAAAAATGAAGAAGGAAAACTTTTACTGTTTTTTATACACAACATAATAGGGTATCTTAATTTTTGGTGTTCGCAATATTTTCCTTGAAACGAAGGTGACCCTCAGTTTTTTAAATGGAATACTATATATTTGATTATCCAATATGAAAGCGACTGTCAAGACAAATTCAACCATATGGTATAATATGAACTTTAAGACCACACATGGTTAGGAATGAAAGAAGAAATTCAATATACTAGATAGATAGTTCGTATATTTATTTCATTCCTAACCTTGTGTGGTCTTGAAGTTCATATTATACCATATGGTTGAATTTGTCTTGACAGTCGCTTTCATATTGGATAATCAAATATATAGTATTCCATTTAAAAAACTGAGGGTCACCTTCGTTTCAAGGAAAATATTGCGAACACCAAAAATTAAGATACCCTATTATGTTGTGTATAAAAAACAGTAAAAGTTTTCCTTCTTCATTTTTTTACAAATACTTACCATATTCGAGAAAACTGTAAAAGAATAGCACTTGGCCGCTGCGAGTACCGCACGGCTCAGCCAGTCGAGCCGGTGTGATTTGACGCAGCGTTACATTCAATTAATTTTCATTTGGCCAATTTTAAAACGTCCACGATTTTCGAAACGTGTCCGTAAAGGGGAGAAACAGGGCTTTATCCTCATATTTTTCCAAATTTTTAAAAAGGTGCCTTCACCTATAAAATTGCATTTGTTAAGAACAATTGCTAAATAAATGGTCAAATATTCGTTTTTATTAAGTGAAATAATTTTTATTAGGTACTCTTATATCTCCACTGTAAGCACCCAAAAGGTCATTTTTATCAGTTTATTAGTTCTAGAGTTATAATTTTTTGAAAAATAGTATACACTATATTTCAAAGAGCTGTAACATCCACAATTTTTGACATTTCGAAAAATCCTTTGATATATGTTTATATACCCCTAAAGACTACAACATATCCAAGTTGCGCCAAAATCCGAAACGTTACTCCGAAAAGTGTCCGACTTCGCGTGGAATGACCCGAAAGCGAGATGGAACGAGAGCGAGTCAGGAAACGTTGAGAAAAGGAGCAGCGAGGCGAACAAACGGTGTGGTGGGAGAATACCCCTCGCGAAACTCACTGACCAATATATATGATACCGACCTTAGACCAATTGTGATCCTTCCCTTCTCAAAGACACCACCCATAACGTACCACATCACGTTACACCAAGCCAGCAAATTACCGGTGGCACTGAATGCGCTAAGCCCATCGACCTGCCCCAAATCCGCGGCGAAAGCTGTTGGGTCCCCAGCCTCGCCTCCCCACCCACCCTTTGTGTGGCTGTTCGCTTTGCATAAGTAACAAGTTTCAATTAACCGTTGATCCCTCGGAGACGTCGTTCGTTATCCACCGCGGGCATCGTCGCGCGATTACAATCGCCGATGGGGCAGGATTTAATGGGCCGACTTGCAGCGTATGAAGGAAGAACGAGCGGGGCCGGGAAAGGGAGCTCGGATCTCGTAATATCCCGCGGAGGCAGCCGTGGCTGAGCGCGGGGCAGAAGTGCGAGCGGCCGCGATGAGATACGTGGCCGTAATTGCGGGGTAATTGGCGACGGTGAAAATTTCACGCGATCATCCCGCGGGGAAATACTGGTGCCGCGAAGGCCTAACGATGCCTATCGTAATTAGGACCGCCGGCAATAACCCGCGTTAAATAACGGCCCAAGGACGCGGGAAACCGTGGGCGTTTTAGCATACAATAAGAGTGGGGAAAAATAGAGAAAAATCGCGAACGGCAGGGTAATTAGATGAGAATCTGTTTCCTTCGACGAGGCTGCTGCCAGGGAACGGCTCGTTTAACCGAGCCAATAGGCCAGCTAATTTAATGTGCTCCACGCGTTAGCTGCACACGCGGCTGAAGCAGCCGTGATCGCATCAGCTTGGTAGAATCGAACGTTGCTCGGCTGAATTGGATCGAAGAATTGCTGCTGGGGGGGAGGTGAAGGAACTCCGCCCGACCTGTAACGTCATCTTCTGTTCAACAAGGCTGCGTCGAGACAGCGATTTTTGCGTTCTAAAACGGTCAGCTGAGGGGAACGCGTGGCCGAGCTGGGTGCGGAGGTGCCACCAGACGCGTTAGTTTAACTCGAAAGCACTGGCCGCGATAAATGTCTCGGGGAACGTTTATCTACGTAGCGGGGGCACGGTGAATCAGACCAGTCGGTGGTGGACTTTCGGATCTCGCCCCGGTGAGTAATCCTGCTGCCGTGGAAGCGTTCATGCGCGCGGGGGCTGAAACTGTGGATCTAGGAGCTATCTATAATTCTTACCGCAAACAACGGTTGATGGAAGCTTTCCGAGTATTCCGAGGGACGACTGTAAGAATACAATGCAGTGTATAGTAGGGCTGGGACTATTCGAATAATTTAATATTCGAATATTTTACAAGTGTTCGAATGCTACGAATAAACTTCGAATATTTGAGTATTCGAATGTTATTATTCGAATACTGCTATATTCTAATACTGGTGTGTACAAATAGTATGGTGTGAAGTGGGTCAAAATTAGCTTACAAGATTTCACCCTGGCAAATAAACCTAAAGAACTTGATTTATAATTCACACCATACTATTCGAATACATTAGTATTTGAATACTTAAATATTCGAATAGTATTCGAATACTTGGATATTCGAGTAGTATTCGAATACTTGGATATTCGAGTAGTATTCGAATACTTGGATATTCGAGTAGTATTCGAATACTTGGATATTCGAGTAGTATTCGAATACTTGGATATTCGAGTAGTATTCGAATACTTGGATATTCGAGTAGTATTCGAATACTTGGATATTCGAGTAGTATTCGAATACTTGGATATTCGAGTAGTATTCGAATACTTGGATATTCGAGTAGTATTCGAATACTTGGATATTCGAGTAGTATTCGAATACTTGGATATTCGAATAGTATTCGAATACTTGGATATTCGAATTATATTCGAATACTTGGATATTCGAATACTTGGATATTCGAATTATATTCGAATACTTGGATATTCGAATTATATTCGCCAAATAATTGAGCAACTAAAGTATTCGAATATTCGAATACCGAAAAATTCGACAACTAGTCCCAGTCCTAGTGTATAGTATTGAAGAGTAATAAAGTGGGATCTATGAAAAAAGGCCCTTTCAGCTTTCAAGCGTACCCACTCCGACTTATCTCGTTACTTCGCAGTGTCCGGGTTCCCTTCAACTATTTTGTCCGCCCCCACTTCGCCGCATAGTGTTTTGAACAATGGAGAAAATTGATAAAACTGAAGTTCATAATGCATACATTCTTATATTTTGAAATACTGAAGAGTACAGTAGAGCGTCAATTATCCGAACTGCTTGGGACCGAAGGGGTTCGGAAATTCGAATTGTTCGGATAATCGAACAGTTCGGAGAATGAAGCATGCGTGTACTTTACACAGTTTATAACTATAGGAATTAAACCTAAAATTACTTATTAAATACAAGAGTACTACTGAGTTAATTTATATTACGCGAAAGTCAACTAATCAATCGGTACCGCTACACTCGTTCAAAGAAGTAGTGTGAACAGCAATGATGCAGCACTGGTTCGAATAATCGACAGTTCGGTTAATCCAGGTTCGGATAATTGACGCTTTACTGTATTAGGAGTGGATGCGTATGGTTCTGGAAAAAAGAGGAGAAAATAAGAAAAAGAAGAACAAGATGAAGGAAGAAGTCAAAACGAAAGCACAATCTTGAGTTAACAGTCACAGAAACACTTACACACATAACACATGTAGCCCCATTTTGAAACACCCTTAACTCGTATCTTTAATGTTTATTTATGTGAATGTTATGTTTAGTTTCGATGTTCAATGTTAATTTTGAAATTAAATTCTTATTTAGATTATACGAGTATTACGATTAAAAAAAAATCCAATCAGCGTCATTTTAGTTTTTACATTTAACCAAGGGGGCCCATCAAATATTCAGTCTTGGGCGCCTGAAAGGTAAACCCGGCTCTGATTCTACTTAACGTGAATTGAAAGTGTGCAAATTTTTACAACGAAACTCCAAATCGTTTGGAATTAATTGCCATGTCCGTCTATTGTCCTTACGTCGTTCCACTGTGCGCCGGTGAGTAACAGCTTGGCGTCCAGAATGACGCCGGTACTCCTACGTGTGCAGGCACGGGAGGACGTCAGAAATGCGGGTCTCGGATACGCGAGAGCGCGACGTGTGCCGCGTCTGTTATGTACGTACATGCAACGTGCACCAAGGAAGCGAGGGAGGCAAACAGACAGCAAGAAGAAGCTGAAGAAGCAGCGTCGCGCGGGTGGCGAGAGAAGGTGGTGGTGGTAGAGGGAGACAGACTCGTGAGATGTTATAAACGGAAGTTAGAGTGAGCGGACAGATAGGCAGTGGAGGGAAGGGGTTAAATTAAACTGAAAAAAAAAAGAAAAGAAGGGTCGAAAAGGGAGGTTCGACGGAAAATGAGGGCCGAAATGTACGGGAGAGGACAAAGCGGAGGTTTCGAGGGAAAGAGAGACGAACGAGCTATAGCGGTAGCAGGAGGGGCGCGGAGGGAGTTGTAGTATTATGGGGGTTGACGAACGTTTTGTTGGCGGGAGTTTGAGAAGCGTCTCGACGCCTGGCGCCGTCGGACGGCCCCGTCTATGTTCCCTCCGATATATAAACGCACCCTCGACCAGTAGGAGCTTTGTCCTGGGAAAGGAGTGACGTCAGCGGCAGAGATCGTGCCACCCCCCATGAGAGCGAACGAACCGCGGGGGTAGTTTCGGGACAGCAGCAAGTAACGGGCTCTGCCGCGAAAGAATTATTCCTGAATGCCACTTTTTATGCGAACAAGTACAGTTTACATATTATATATGGTGAACGGTAGTGGCCATTTTATTTTCTACTTTATGAATTTTGCTTGTAATTAGAAGAATTTATATAGTAAAGGGATTCAAGTTAAGGGTGTTTCTATTGGAACTGTTTTTTTTTGTGCACAGAGAGAATGGTTTTGCTGGGTTGAGGTTTTTTCTATTTGATTATATTTTTTTAATGCTGTCTTTCGCAGGAGGGGGTGGATGTAATGTGTGCTTTGGGGGAAAGCGCCTCGATTGCGCAATCGGTTTTGGAGGAACCATGTATCCGGGGCGGGGGAATCAGGGAGGGTTGTAATCAATACGACTGTCGCTATGGCCTGAACGAGAATCACACATTTTCTTTATTTTTTCCTCATCTTTTGCGTTGCGAAATGATTAACGAATTTAGATAATTTTGATATTTCAACCGTGGACATATCCCATTTTGTTAATTCCTCATCACTACAATAATTAAGTGTACTTCGGGATATAGTGACAGTCACACTGATTTTACAACACATATTGCACCCACCAATTTTAGCGAAAGCAAGCGTTAAAATATATAAATAAAAAAAAATTGCGTCCTCGAAACACGCGTTAATAAATAGTAAAATCTTCAATTTGGTAAACGCATCCCTTTTGCGACAAAAGGATTCGTATTTTTTAGACGTCACAGTGGAAAGACTCCTTAAATAAAAATCCTTTTCAGCGAATGCTGCCAAGCTTCGTGGCGAAATTCCACGAATAAGCGTATGCTAGGATTTGCTGCAAATTACAGGTTGCCGATTGGAACTTCCGCCGATGTTATCGATTCTTCGATAGCAGAGATGCCGATGATTATGTTTCAGGTTCGAGATTACTTTTAATGAAGAGAGTCTGCTGACTCAGCGACGGAAAATCCGGCAGTATTTGATCGGAGAAGCTTCAACGGGGAGGGTACGTATTTATCCTAGCAACACGCGAGGGTGCGAGCGTCGAGACGCCTTTCAGACTGTCGCGATAAAACCGGCGTTCCCCGGGAATGGCTGTATTTGCATGAGAACGCCATTGACCGCGTAAAGATGTCCCGTGATGGGCACCGTCATCGTGCAAATACGCTCTTACTCAGGCTCCAACGCCTTCTTCCCTTTTCTTCGCGAACCTTGGCAAATTAATTCCTAATCCGAGTCCGCGAAACGGACAGCTCTGAACTCTGACAGTTCGCAGTTAACTGAATTAGAACTTTTAACGTCGACCTACTCCTCGTCGTAAAACTTATTCAGAATATTTCTAAAAATAAGAATACAATATAGAATACTTAAAACACAGCGTGCTGAATTGACCTCTGGGTAAGACTATAATTTCCTCGACGGCCCTTGAAAATTAGTAACGGTTACATTCATCTTGGATGACTGTAAGACTTTTAAATTAAATACAACACAATGCTTTCGTTCACTGCGTAGCCTTTTTCCGGCCATTAGGTACCATTTTACGGGGCATGAAGATAATAATAATTCTTCTTCAGAGTCACTCCTGTTTAAATGCTTCATCTTTGCAAAACCTTAAACGACTAAAATCGCACTATTATCACAGCTCTACTTAGTATAAACACACCCTAATCTATTTCTGAGTAGCTTTTATCGCCGTTTGACCGACGCTCTTATATAATAGCTTCTATCGCAGCTCCGACATAAACGTAACCTAGGGGAAGCAGCGAACGTTGATCGCGATAACGGAAACTGTTCGCTGGATGATCTAGATCTAGATCCTCAAACTCACGGACATCCGGCGTTGTTCCACGCGAAAAAGGAATTTTCCCGCGAGACAGCTGGCTTTTCCGCAGACTTTCTCTTCGCGCTTCTTCGGGCTCTCTTCCAGTCCCCCCCGTCCTCGTTAGACGCGCGCTGCAACAGGAACGCGACGCGAAGAGCCAGCGAAGGCCTCTTCGGCGTCCGTTGCACCGAGTTTTCAGGGTTTGTTGCTCCGTTAATTAGATCGCCCGCGACGGTCGCAAAGGCCTCGAGGAGGCCGGGGACCGGCCTCGAGGATCGCTAGCAACCAGACTAATGGAGATTTCAATTCGCCGGGCCGGCGAGCCTGGGTTCTCGAAATCGCTAGCCCTCGATCCACGATCGGTTGAAGATACGACGATAACGCTTATCGAGTGGCTGCCACTGACAAGGGAACACCGCGGATCCATATTCGCCGATTTGAACGCAACTTTGTGGGTTTATAGAGTGACTTTAGACAAGAAGGCCTAAGGGGTCAGTCCACTGTGACGGTTTGAAAAATGAAGCTATTTTTAAAGATTCTTTTCTTCGCAGATACAACATACAGTGGGGGACAAAAGTATGTGGACACTTTTAAAATCGTATAACTTGGTCAAAATTGGTTCGAACAAGTTGAGTTATTTTGAGAAGCTGGAAGGATTAGTTTGCTAAGCGACGTGTTTCGTCGTTTTGAAAAAAGTTGCGATCGCTCGGAATAGCAAACAAAATAGGAAAGATCATTTTTTCAACTTTTTTGTCTGTGCTCGTAATGAAAATTTAAAAAATGCCTTTTGTAGATTGAAGTAAGTTTTATACGTGCCTGAGATTTCATCAAAATCGGTTAACGTTGTCCTGAGCTATAAACGCTAAAAGATCGCGGAATAAGGTCGAAAATCGCTGATTTCCGGGAATTTCACAATTTTCGACCTTATTCTGCGATCTTTGAGCGTTTATAGCTCAGGGCAACGTTAACCGGTTTTGATAAAATTTTAGGCACGTATAAAACTTACTTCAATCTACAAAGTGCATTTTTTAAATTTTCATTACGAGCACAGACAAAAAAGTTGAAAAAATAATCTTTCCTATTTTGTTTGCTATTCCGACAAATTGCAACTTTTTCAAAACGACGAAACACGTCACTTAGCAAACTAATCCTTCTAGCTTCTCAAAAAAACTCAAGTTGTTTGGACCAATTTTGACCAAGTTATACGATTTTAAAAGTGTCCACATACTTTTTCACCCACTGTATAATGCAATAAATCTTTTTGGTATTTATTAAGCTACTCTTATATTACACAAAAGAAATTAAAACAATTTTTTTTAATTTGTTTTAAAACCTTAAACGCGATTTTTTCAAAACAACATTTTTTCGAATGGTGCAGGTGATTGCAAAAAAACTATGTGACCAATTAGTCTGAATTTTTTGCACATTATTCAGCACTTCAGTGGCTATGGCCGGGACCACGGAAACCTTCTTCGATTAACCATTTCATACCTTTTACAAGGTTTTTACAAGGCAAAATGATTGAAAAATTCACTATATTTCAACACTTAAACCTGAAACCTCCATCATTTTGTTAATTTTTTAACAGTAATAATAATCGTGGTCCCGGCCATAGCCACTGAAGTGCTAAATAACGTGTACAAATTTCAGACTAATTAGTCAAATAGTTATTTTGCAATCACCTGCACCAGTTGAAAAAAATGTTGTTTCAAGATAATCGCGTTTAAAGGTTTAAAGCAAATTAAAAAAATTCTTTTAATTTTTTTGTAATATAAGAGTAGCTTAATAAGTACCAAAAATATTTATTGCATTATATGTTGCATCTACGAAGAAAAGAATCTTTAAAAATAGCTTCATTTCTCAAACCGTCACAGTGCACTGAGCCCTTAAGATTGTGAAAACTAGCCCCAAAGTCAAATAGCCACTCCCACTTTTTCGCGTATAACTCCTACAGTACAAGAGAAAGAAAGAAATGTTTAAAAGAAAAGTTTAATGGTACAATAAGCGCTGCAAACTTGCGTTAACAAATCTTTTATAAGCTTCGGGTTAAATAAAATACGCTCTTAAAGATTACACGCCTGATTGTGAGTGAATTTGTGTTTGGAATGCTTAAGAATGTAAAATAGATTATTTCTTTATCTCTGAATGCTTGATAGCCGATTAATCATCTCCCGTTTATTTTGATAATTGCTCGCAGGGAAAGCTCAGGAATTTTCGATCGCTTTGTATTGCGTTTAGGAAATTCCTACGCGTGTACCTATAGGAAATTAGGCGCAAGTAGAAAGGCACACGCGCTGTGTACACAGAATATTGCAGGTAAGTGTAACGCGCAATATTTGCGAAGAGGGCAAGAGCTATGTCGACACTCGAGATTCTCTCCTTCCGATAACGTACAAAGAGTGAGAAAAACGTTTCTCCTTCCCTAATATCAAATTTTTAATAAAAGATGACGAAGGAAGGGCCGTTTGTGTTTTCCCCTACCTCTTGCGCTCTGGCAAATATTTCATGCGTCACTTGTTCCGTTGAAATACCCTATACACTTAAGGGGGGGTTCTGTCTTGTGGGACCGAAAAAGTAGGTGATAATTGCGAATTTTTTATAAAAAAAACTGGTGAACGGATTGTTTTGAAATTTGGCACGTTGTTTTATTGTACTTTAAAGTATTATTAGAAATTTTTATGGGGCTATACAAAAAAAAATGTGCGTGTGTAGAGCGCCGGTTATAGAACGTTGAAAAGAAAACGGCCCGTGCTGGTGTTGAAGGAAAGTGTCCTATGGTTTATCTGAAACACAAGAAAGAAAAGGAATTCTTAATCTGCATGAACATGTCTATCTATGGAACTAGAATAATTCAGAAAAATGAAAAATTGTTAAAATGGCAGCCTTTTGAAAAAAAGTTCAAAATTCGTTTAAAAATCGCAAGGAAATATTTAAATAAAAAGAGTCCGGTAACAGATACAGTCATAATCCTAGTTCCATAGATAGCCATGTTCATGCAGATTAAGAATCCCTTTTCCTTCTTGTGTTTCAGATAAACCATAGGACACATTCCTTCAACGCCAGCACGAGCCGTTTATTTTTCTACGTTCTGCAATCGACGCTCTACACACACACACACATTATTTTTGTATAGCCTCATAAAAATTTGTAATAATACTTAAAAGTACAATAAAACAACTTGCCAAATTTCAAATGAATCCGTTCAACAGTTTTTTTTATAAAATATTCACAAATATCACCTACTTTTTCGGTCCCACAAAGCAGAACCCCCCCTTAACACAGCAATAGTGCCCACACGCGTCAGTGTTTTCAACCTCATTTTAGAAATAGAACAATTTGGAATCGTAGCAAAATGTTTGCGCACAAGTTAGCCCCAATTTGCGGGCTAGTTCCTTCAAAACAACGCTTTAGCACAAAACGTCTAAATACCGAAATACCCCTACAACTATCACATTAACAAAATGGCCCAATAGAACTGAGTGCCAGGTAAACATCAAAAGCTTAGTCATGTTAGCAAAAGCAAAATGGCCATTAGTCGGGGACAGTACTAAAATTCTCCACAAAGGACTTTATCAAAGATTTAAAAATTAAAAAGTGCTTCAACGATTTATTTAAAAACACCCCAACTTCGTCCGAATCTCTTTATACCTATTTTACCATTTTCCACTTAAGACTTAGAGCGATCGAGAATATTATTTCGAACACTCGCCACTATGGGAATTCCTTGCGAGGATAAATGTCTTTTTTTTTATAAATTAAAGTGGAAGAAAGTAACTGAATTTCAAGCGTCATCAGGACTATGATCGAAATTTCATTGTTTAAACTATTTGGATGGAACGGGAATCTCTCGAACGAGAATGAAAGCTATCCTGCATCGACGCGATTTCGGGCATCGTGAAACCCTCGGTCTCAACGGCGGGGATATCCCGTATCAAATGGAGACTGCCGCACTCCACGGCGTTAGAAACGCGAGACCTTTCGAGTGGCAAAAATAGACACGAAACACGTTCCTCTTCTTTCCGTCTTTTCCGGACTCTATGCCGCGTCGATGTTACTTCTAAACGTAGCACGGGCCGCGCACTCGAGGCAATTAAATGCGGAGCATGATTCACGGGACGATCTGCGAGAGAGATCGTGATGCAACGATCCTTTCTATACGAACCGTCGCGATTCATCCTCCGCGCTCCGGCTCGTATATAAATATTCGCTCGTTGGTATAGAGTCTTGCAGGAATATAGTAACGAGTCTGTGAACCTTAGTACCTACTAGTACTTTATCCGCCACGTATGCGTGATTCCACGATTTCGATCTGTTGCCTGGGGCGAGACTGAAAATGCAATTCTACTTCGTAGTCGTCACAGACAAAGCTATACCTTTCAAAGGTTTCATGATTTTCCATCCTGAAATCCTTAAGGATTAATAGAAGCAATTACTTTCCAAGCTTTTTACAACGCTAGATTAATAATAATTGGGTTAAGTTATGTAGACTGTTAGATCATCCTCAATGATCTAAAATTGAGTAAATTTTGTTTGAAGATTCTAATTGTTAAAGAAAAGTAGCTCTATTTCTATTGGGTATATTTTATTTTCTGTTATCGTTTTATAATGATTTTTGATGGGTTATTTAATAGTGAGTAGTATAATTAATATTATTTTAAATTTCCTCTGGTTTTTATCTTTCAAGCCTCGACGAAACTACTTTGCTACTTGGCTCGGTAGCTTTAATTATTTGTTTAATGTAATTTATTTTGCAAAATAAAGATCACAATATTAGAGGACCCGTACCTACCGTGTTTAAATATTTTTGTTCTCTTAAAGGTTTGTAGGTTTCTGCGTAACTCGACCAAATTCAAATGGGCAGCGAGTTACGTATTTTGCAATAGCTTTCAATTACTACCTGATTTATAATTCATATTCTGATTATAAATTTCTATTCACCGAAAATTAAGAAGTACATATGGATTTCGTTAGATTTACCAAGAATGTAATGTTCTGTTCTTTGTTGCTTATTATAGGACAGCACTTACTTATTCCTACACACTTCTGGACCTAAACATGTGTCTGGACTCCTGAATAATTGTGGGCGAGATAATCGAGGGTTCGATAGACTTCGCCCTCCGTTGCTTTTACATCACTAAATCTCTGCTAGGCACGGTACAACTGCCGCGAACAATTGTAACGAATCGACAAAGAAATACCTAAAGAAATATTTAACAGGTTCAGTGGCACGTGGGCTACACGTGGTTCATATTTTTTATCGCGAGTACAGCTCCCCTCTCCGCCCCTCCAAAGTGAAATAAAACAGGGAAGAAAATAAGTGGAAACTACCCAAGAAAAAGCCAAGTTCAATTTCCTTGTAATTGACTACTGCAATGCAACTGTTTCGCTCAAAGGAGAATGCAGACGTTTTTTCGTAGCGCAACTCGAAACTCTTAATTTCATTTGATATTACTATTATTGCATCGCCCAGTATGGACGCAGTGCTGCATCACAAATTGCACTTCGTGCTTATTCCCACCTTCTTACGAGATTTCCTAGGATCGCGTTACGTAACCCTCCTTCATCGTTGAAAACTTAATTTCTACCTTTGCAGCCACGTCTTACGCGACGAAGAAACGACACTCGGCAGAAATTCTTACCACTTCTTTCACAGATTCGTTATATAATTTTTAGTAGTTTTAAGTAGCTTTAAGTGGTTAGGGTAAGAACAGCTGACAGCTCTGCCCTCCTTAATTAAACTGTCCTATCTAGAATTTTCTCAATTTTTCAGATATGTTGAAATATTTGAAATTCCGCGCGTCTTTTACCTTTTGAGTAAAGTTAGAAAACTCTACGTGCTTCGTAAAGATTTATAATCAGTCTAACGTATTTAACCCTAACTTCTTTCAAAATGGTTAAAATATCTTATCTAAAACAATTAATTAATTGGTACGTTAATAATACATTCCATATCGGTACACCTATTACAAAGAATTACATTAAGCTGTTACGAAATAATGGCGACATGTTTTAATTTGAACGAAGGAAAATAAGTATGGTACAAAGTAGATAAAATTGCAGTTTTCTCGGTTGCTTCAAAATGCTAGATAGGACATTTTAACTAAAGAGGGCAGAGCTGTGCCTCACCTTTTGCACTCTAGTTCTATTTTTACACGTACTATATAATTTCTAACTCTATTACTTTTCTCTTTCTTGTTTGCTTGTATATATTTGTTTTTATTGTTACTTTCGTAATGTCTATTGTGCAATAAAGAATTGTTATTATATACACATGACAATTCCACTGATTGACAGGTACAATTACAATTCCGATACACTTCAACTCTTTCGACAATAAATTATACGCTATATTTCTGCAAACGAACGTTTCTATTTTTCTTTTGCTCGAAATAATTCGAATCATGGGGTAATGCATAAAAACGGAGATACCTCCTCCATATCGTCGCATAAACGATATCGTGTCGCGTGATATCTCGCCCGCGGCTGCGAAGGGGATAAAAACGCATTAAGGGTATATTCTCGCGTAATCGCTTAAAAAATTAGGATTTTATTAGAAGAAAACTGTAACACATAGGGTAAAAAATCTTTATGGTATTCATTAAGATTCTAAAAATATTTTTTACTGTTTTCTCTCCGATGTAATATCGAATAAATACGTGAAACTCTGACGGTGATAAAAAAAAACGGTGTGGAAATATAAAAACAAAAGAGCTAATTGATGAATTTAAAAAATTCTTTCGGGATTCTTTTCGTAAATGAACTCGGTATCATACCATATATTAACAATCAAAAGTTTTGGTCCCCTCAATTTTATTCGATTCAACGTACAAAATTACCGTTTTCAGGGCACTTGTACTGAAACATGTACCAATCATCGAATCATCATTATTCCGCAGTAACGATTGGTAATAAGGTAACTATTCTCATATATTTAAAAAAAAACTTTCGATTTTTTACTTCAGACGAGCCTCTCTTGAAATATTATATCACGTACACCGTGTGTTTATCACCGTCAGAGTTATAGCAATTTATTTAAAATTTGAAAACAAATCCCTTTTAAAATCATTTTAAAATAAGTATAATAATTACCAAAAAAAACTTTACACCCTACGTTTTATAGTTTTCTTTAAAAAAAAAACAAAATTACGATTACACGGGAATGCACCCTTAACGCAATAAATGCTAACACGCGTTCAGTTGTAACTGGAATAAATCCCTACGCGACGAGTGCCGTTTAAATTAACCAGCGGAATAATTACAATTATCGATGTATTGGTCACGAGGCTTTCTCGCGGTCGATCCCTCGGCGACGGTTAAATTTTCCACTCGCCCACCCGCCACGATTAAATGGTAAAAGAGCAGCTTCGCCGAGAAGCGTGGGTGTGATCCGCGTTGAAACGTGGGGCGCGTACATAGCCATCGATGGCGCTGCTCGACGCCACGATATTTCAATTTATTAATCAGAATCCATCCGCAATTCGGTGATGCGTGGTAGCCTGTTACATTCGCCGGGCACGCAAGTAGCTACGTGATCGAGTAAATGCCGTCGGTGAAACGCCTCTCGATACCACCTCGACGGCCATTCTTGGGAATATTAATTCCCATGGGTAATAAACCAGGAGAGAGACTGGCAAAGAGCAAGACAAAAAGATTCCGTGACTCAAGGTGAAGATAATAATGCGCTCGAGCTTAGATGCCATTAGTCATTGCGCGACTACTTGCTCGTTCGGTTAACAGAGGCTCTTTCGTAACCATGATCGAACGTTGAATGGTAGAGTCCAACGAGTTGTTGATTGATTAGTACTCGATTGCACGGTATGTATTCGCAAGGATTAATAAACTTTCAGATACCGTAAACTGGGGTGACTTTGCCCACTTTTCGGAAAGAATTTATTTTATTTTATTGTGAAGTAATTAGAACACATGGTGCTTTGTAATCGATAGCAATAATTTCTCCAAGGTCAAACGAAAAAAAAAAATAGCGAATTCAATCATATGGTAATTTGTCAGTCAGAGTAAAAAAGTGGGCAATGTCAACCCCGGCGGGTAAAGTCACCCCAGTTTACGGTATATATACAAATGTAAAAATTCAGACCATTTTTAACGGTAGAAAGAAACGGGATATTTCTGTTCCGACGGGATCTAGGAGCCAATATATAAATATATACACGTTCTTTCTTTCTTTTTAACCGACTTCAAAAAGGAGGAAGTTATAGATTCGACCTGTTTGTATTTTTTTTTATGTTTGTCCCCGCATAACTCCTCAGCATAGGGTAAAGAGTAGGTAATGTAATTGTACTAGAAATAAGAAAATCCTTGGTTCTTTTATTTCACGGAAGAAACGGGGCCAACATTACACCCGCCAATTTGCAACTCCGGCGCGCGAGTCCTTACGAGTGTGTTCATATATCTTCATTTCTACCGAACACTTTGTAACTTAAAAATTAATTTTTATTCTTTGAATGTGAACTAAAATACCCTGAAAGTTTAGGAAAGATCCGCTCAACAGTTATTTTAGAAAAAGAATTCCCAAGAATCACCTTATTCCGAGCGTCCTGAATAGGGCTCCCCCCTTAAGGGGGTATAGGACTATTGAACGACTAATCGACGGTTTCTTGTCGGTTGGATTGTTTAGATACCAAACAATCACCATACCGGCACTTTTCACAGTTTTTTATGCACGCTTTTACAAGTAATTTAAAATAAAAAAATTGTCAGAATGTTGAAAATTATTCCAGTTATTTGACGCTAAATATGGTCCCACGTAACGCGCAGCTGTAATCGGTGTACATAGTCCCAGGTGAACCAATCGTCTAAAAGCAAAATGCTTTGGGGTGAGTAATTTCTCCATTAATAGTTATCGTGTGAAATTTTGCTGGGCGAATTTAAACAAAAATTGTAAAAGTTACACAGGAATCAATTTTTTCCCCACATATTTGTGGGGAAAAACGTCTTCAATTAGTTATAAAATGTTTTACAAACATCCAATGTTGATGCGCAAATTCCACACGATAGAGAAAGGAATTCTACAACTCCAGTTAAAATTTTAAGTGAAAAAATTCATTGGTTCAAGAGTTGTGATGTACACCGTTTCTGAAAATGGTGTTTCGAGAAAACTGGCTTCAAAGTTAAGTGCCCTATGTAGGGTTTATACAAAAACCGACTTTTGAGAAAACCGGTTTTCGAATTCCACTATTCCCAGAAAACCGGTTAAACCGGTTTTCGAATTTTCACAAAAAGTATATAAGTAAAATAGTAAATAAATATTCGTACTTATTTTAAAAATGTTCAGTTTCCTTAATATTTATGGAATTGCAAAAATATAACAAAATAAAATATACTCTATCTATACAAAATCAAATAAATAAATAAAAATTAAATTAACTAAAATCCGTACAATTTTTGAGTTCGTTTCATATTTATGGATGCACAAAAATATAAGACAATCAAATAGACTGCATACAAAACCAAATGAAAAAAAAACTCAACTAAAATCCGCACAAAATATAAATCTTTTACAGTGGTACCAAATTATAAATCTCTATTCCATTTAGTATTTTTCTTCAGAAAATATGAACTCATGAAGATTAGTTTTACAGTAATGACTAAACTGTTACATACGCTTGTATCCAAGGCGACTTCAAGACAAAATATTAACGTTACTAATTAAATAATTAATTCATTTCTGCATATTAATTCTAGTATATAAAACCGGTTTTTAAAATTTTAAAACCGGTGTTCGAATTTTACAATTTTATAAATAAAAACCGGTTTTTAAACCCGGTTTTTAAAAACCGACAAACCCTAGCCCTATGCCAAAACCACTCTGCGAGGCGTTACACTTAGTTACGTTCAGCGCTGTAATTTCCGTAATTATTCGAATTTCCACATGAAACTTTTTTATAAATTTTCACAAAGGATCACACTTTCAGAATTAATAATAATAAAAAAATCTATTCTTCGATATTCCAATAGTCCTATACCCCCTTAAGAGAGATATGGGCAATGACACTTTTTTTCATTTGTAAAATTTGTATATTAAATAATAATTTTTCGTTTATTCATATTAACGGACATGTAGGCAAAGGATTGAAGTTGTATTCTACATCATTTTCGTTGTATTATTTCAAACAGGTTGGCTGTAACGGACTGTAAACGAAACTATTGACCATCTCACCCGGACTTACCCTATAGACTTTCTTTAAATTTAATAATTCCTTTCGGAGATACGAACGACACACTCTTGTGGACAGCCTATATCTTTCGTTTTTCCGTTTAACGTTCGAGGGTCGCCAGTTGCACGTTCGTTGGCACGCCTCCTATAAATTGCCATTCCAATTTATCTGTCATTGATACGCGACTTTATCGATCCTATCTTCGCGGAAAGCTCTATCTGTCGTGTTATTCGCTAGAGCTGATAACGAGTAACGGACAATGGCAATCCAGATGATTGAAAGTTGAAATGCTTTTGAAAATCCAGATGATTGAAAGTATAAATGCTTTTGAAATCCAGATGATTGAAAGTTGAAATGCTTTTGAAATCCAGGTGATTGAAAGTTGAAATGCTTTTGAAAATCCAGGTGATTGAAAGTTGAAATGCTTTTGAAAATCCAGATGATTGAAAGTTGAGATGCTTTTGAAAATCCAGATGATTGAAAGTTGAAATGCTTTTGAAAATCCAGATGATTGAAAGTTGAGATGCTTTATGAAAAATTGATGGAGTATCGGAGAAATAGAAAGGGATGATGATACTTGGACAATTATAAGAGGAGTTTTGCATTTTTGTCAGGCTACGTGGGAGGCGTGTGCCAAGAATAGAGATTAGAACGTTATTTCGGTGCCTCTGCCGACTACCAACGCATACCATAATTTGTACTTTGTACACTCCTCCAACGATTTCTCACATTTTCTGCTCCATTTGCTCCGCGAGTTATAAGTTTGGGACGCTCCGACCGCGCACGGTCAACGATTCTCCAACTTTCCTTCCCCCCCAATGATTGCTTTCATTGCTGTGGAGCGAAGAGCGGCGATTCGTTGCTCGGACCAATTCATTTACCGAGGTGTGGGTGTCATTGAGTATTCCTCGATGAAGTGTACAATCCTTACTAATATATTTATATAAAAGTTTATATATTTCAACGGGATAAAACCTTTGTTATAAGAAGTACAAGTCACAGTCACGCAAGTCTAGTACAAATAATTAAGAAGTACAAAGAAAAGTAATTAAAAGAAACGAAAGCAGAGAAGTAAGCGCAAAAAAACCATTAATCATATATATAAAAGTGGAACGTTGTCTGTTTGTTTGTCCTTCTTTCACGCCAAAACGGCTGAGCGGATTTCAATGAAATTTGGAATATATATATATATATTACGTACGTCCTAGATTAGATTGTAGGCTATAAACTTTTTTGCTTAGGCTCTTTTATTTTTCAAACATCATAAATAATTACCGGGTGAAACCGGGTAACGGGTCAGCTAGTACTTAATATGATCGTAGCGATTAAATAGTTCGATATAGAGATTATTATGTACACCGAATGTTAGTGAAATAACGAATATGCAACGAAATGGAAGTGATCTGTTTATTGGAATGATTGTTCGTTTAATCCACTCGTCCACGTATGCCATTTTTACTTTAACCCTTTATGGCCCAGTGTGACGTTTACGTGACGTGCTTTTTAGACGTATAAAAAAATCGACGGTTGATAATTTTGGGTCCCAAAAGGGTTCAGTTCTCTAAATGGCTCCGAGATGCAAGCCACTGATGCGTTTACCGTTGTAAATAATGTTTACAGTAACCACGGAAACGTTTCTGGCGAATGCATGTTGGACATTTTTCGATAACCTGAAACGTTGCTCTTGTTTTCTTTAAACAGTCGAGTAAAATTATTTTTTTTTACATTTTATTTGATAGATACGTGTAAATTAATTGTTATACTAAAAAAATAATGCTTATAAACTTTGATTTATGAAACAAAATCGCTTTTTTAATCCGTACACACCCAGTTTGACATCACAACGAGAAAATCATATTTCGACTAGCATTTCTGGGAAAACAACGATGAAGTGCGTGTATTGGGACCATTTTTCAGTTAACTAATCGCAAGAAATCATTTTTTTCCGCCGAGGAAAGTGTCTGGGCGTTAAAGGGTTAATTCGATTTGTAATAAAACCGCAACAACTTTCCAGCCCCAATACTTTAGCTGACTATTCCACTAATCGACCCCCAAAAAGCCAATTACATAACTGGCCATTCGTTTTCGTTGGTAGATACTTATTTAGTTTGTCTCAATAAATACTAATTATTACTTTTAATATCTCATGTAATAATTACGTTACATACAAATATGTATAAGTAACTAAATATGCTCCACATTAAAAATACTAAAATTATAGTAATGGCAGTATAGAAAGAGCATTGTATTTTTATTCCTATGCCTCATAAAATAATCAGTAATACTAAAAATTCAAGGCCGATCAATGGGCCTTTTTACCAACTAATCGCGGGCTATAAAAGTGGCCGAGTAATCGGCTTAACCGCCTAGTCGGCCAGCAGTCGGCACATCTCTAATAATCAGCAACAATATTACCCAGTAAATATATCACATTCCTTCCACCGTTGATACTCGGTTCATTCCCTTAAATTGTCGAGAAACACGATCTCCTAATTGTTCTGAGCAAGTGGGACGGCAGGAAACGCTGCATTTCTATTCCGCGCTTGAATTTAAATAGCGCAGCGCGTTAAATTCACAACCCTTAGTCGCTAGTCGGCGAAATTCATGGAAATATCATAGCGGTAGGAGCAACAAAGTAGTGGGAAAGAGTGGCTGCCCGATCTTCGGGCACGCGGCACAGGAAATCCGACATCCACGTCGCGCAGCGATCATTACAACGCGACGGAACGTTATCGTCTCGTGAGTCAACCGCACGGAGCGAATATCGATTGTCTACGATCGCGTCTGCCGGTCACGTTTCAATGACACGACAAAAATGGAACGATCGTTCAATAAGGGCCCGTGGCCATGGTTCTGCCGTGCCGGTTTGTCTTTTATGCGACACACGCAGAGCAACCGCGTATCTGCATGGTTTCGCCCCAACTAATCGACCGTCGAAGTGCCATTATTTTACTTTATTGCCACGAACATTTTCAAATTCTTTTTCAAACGCAAGTTTCAAATTCACGAACGTTGGAGAATCTCACTGTTAGCAGTGTGTGCCAAGTAATAGTGGCATTTCTAGGAGTTAGGGTCTACGCGCATTAATCAGTTCCGCGATGGCATAGATATGGGCAGAAAATTATTTGAAATCAAAATTTTGTAGGTACACGAATTTTTATTTCAAATCATTTGTTGCCCATCTCTGCGTGACGGTTCAGTACTGTCAGTGTTAACGACAGGGGCGCATTCAAGATTTAATAATAATAATAATAATAATAATAATTCGTCTTTATTTACCACAAATTACATAAATTAAGTGATAAATGGGCGAGGTTCAGCATACCTGCCGTTTTACAACCTAACCCCAAAACATTAATAATCTTGGGGGAGTCGAGGTGAACGGATAAAAATGTGGTTAATGCAAATTTAATAAAATTCATTAGGCGATTATAAAAATTTATTTAAGGAATAAGTTCCGTTCTATAACATGGAAGGGTCATTCCACGCGAAGTCGGACACTTTTCGGAGTAACGTTTCGGATTTTGGCGCAACTTGGATATGTTGTAGTCTTTAGGGGTATATAAACATATATCAAAGGATTTTTCGAAATGTCAAAAATTGTGGATGTTACAGCTCTTTGAAATATAGTGTATACTATTTTTCAAAAAATTATAACTCTAGAACTAATAAACTGATAAAAATGACCTTTTGGGTGCTTACAGTGGAGATATAAGAGTACCTAATAAAAATTATTTCACTTAATAAAAACGAATATTTGACCATTTATTTAGCAATTGTTCTTAACAAATGCAATTTTATAGGTGAAGGCACCTTTTTAAAAATTTGGAAAAATATGAGGATAAAGCCCTGTTTCTCCCCTTTACGGACACGTTTCGAAAATCGTGGACGTTTTAAAATTGGCCAAATGAAAATTAATTGAATGTAACGCTGCGTCAAATCACACCGGCTCGACTGGCTGAGCCGTGCGGTACTCGCAGCGGCCAAGTGCTATTCTTTTACAGTTTTCTCGAATATGGTAAGTATTTGTAAAAAAATGAAGAAGGAAAACTTTTACTGTTTTTTATACACAACATAATAGGGTATCTTAATTTTTGGTGTTCGCAATATTTTCCTTGAAACGAAGGTGACCCTCAGTTTTTTAAATGGAATACTATATATTTGATTATCCAATATGAAAGCGACTGTCAAGACAAATTCAACCATATGGTATAATATGAACTTCAAGACCACACAAGGTTAGGAATGAAATAAATATACGAACTATCTATCTAGTATATTGAATTTCTTCTTTCATTCCTAACCATGTGTGGTCTTAAAGTTCATATTATACCATATGGTTGAATTTGTCTTGACAGTCGCTTTCATATTGGATAATCAAATATATAGTATTCCATTTAAAAAACTGAGGGTCACCTTCGTTTCAAGGAAAATATTGCGAACACCAAAAATTAAGATACCCTATTATGTTGTGTATAAAAAACAGTAAAAGTTTTCCTTCTTCATTTTTTTTACAAATACTTACCATATTCGAGAAAACTGTAAAAGAATAGCACTTGGCCGCTGCGAGTACCGCACGGCTCAGCCAGTCGAGCCGGTGTGATTTGACGCAGCGTTACATTCAATTAATTTTCATTTGGCCAATTTTAAAACGTCCACGATTTTCGAAACGTGTCCGTAAAGGGGAGAAACAGGGCTTTATCCTCATATTTTTCCAAATTTTTAAAAAGGTGCCTTCACCTATAAAATTGCATTTGTTAAGAACAATTGCTAAATAAATGGTCAAATATTCGTTTTTATTAAGTGAAATAATTTTTATTAGGTACTCTTATATCTCCACTGTAAGCACCCAAAAGGTCATTTTTATCAGTTTATTAGTTCTAGAGTTATAATTTTTTGAAAAATAGTATACACTATATTTCAAAGAGCTGTAACATCCACAATTTTTGACATTTCGAAAAATCCTTTGATATATGTTTATATACCCCTAAAGACTACAACATATCCAAGTTGCGCCAAAATCCGAAACGTTACTCCGAAAAGTGTCCGACTTCGCGTGGAATGACCCTATTCCCAAAGTTCCAGAGTGAAATTCAAAGTATTTTTGAAAGTATCAGGACAACAATTGTAAGGAGCCCAGCCGGAAACCGTAAACTTTAAAAATCTGTTTCACGAAACATTTTTCTAGTTGGCGGGAGTGATAGCGAGAAAACTATTTGATCGGTCGACTTTTCCCGGGATTTTTAGTTAAATAATGACCACCCGTCATCGACGAACTAAAAACATTTACGAAGAAATTAAATTAAACCACAGTTTTGCATAAAAACTTCGAAATTTTGTCCTCAAACCCGTAACTTTTACGTTAAAGTCTCACAGTTTTGTCCATTTCAGACTTCTCTCTAATATTTTTAGTTTATCCACGATATAAATCCATGAAAACTAAGAAAAATTCGATTTGTTTATTTCGGGCAGGAATAAAATTAAAGGCTCTATTTTCCCGCCATTTCACAATTCCAATCGCATTCCAGGCGCATCAATAATTAATCAATCTCGGCGCGACGAACTTGAAATTTTTCGTTTAAATTTTATTTTAGTCTTGTATAAACACATGTTAACATACCCCTAAAGATCTGGAAAGATCGGCTTCACTCATCCGTGTTAAAAAATATCGCAAGAATCACCTTTTTCAGCGTCTTAAACCAGGTTCTCCCTTAAGGGGACTAGGCAGTCGTTTTTAGTGAGAAATGGACTCTGTTACTTATTTATTTGTAAAAAAATGGAAGCAAATCCAGATGTATCCTTTTACCCAATGTTTGTTAATACCATACAGATTGAAAAAAAAATTGGTGAGAAATATATATGTACTTAAAAAATGGCGCTGCAGACGTGTAAACATTTTAACGTTTTTCCGTCGTTTTCCCTTAATATCGGTCTTAAAATGTAACGCAATTCGATTTCAAAGGTGTGATTCTTGTTTCTTGAAATCATAGTTTCGGACCAAACCTATAAAAACAAAATTTAAATAAAAATTATGCAATTGGTGGCTGAAAAACGGCGATTTTTCCGAGAAAAATTCGTTCTTGTTTTGACGCTACCAAAATCCGGTGACTTCTTAATTTTTTTATGAAAATTTCGAAGTTTTACGGATCATATCAGAGGTTTGGTCCGAAATGGCATATGTTTTACACATCCTGTAATTTTTTCGAGTCGATCTGAACCTCCATTCGTTCACAATCAGGAAAAAAGCAAGAGAAAAAAAGATTTCGAGGAAAACGCGTTTAAAGTTTTTCTACGTCTTAAAATACTTTTACATTTATATACCTCGCTTAATGAGCTCAACAATTTTGTGAATTTTAATATAAACCAAACGGTATTTTATTCAGAAAGGATAGTACTTCCCAAAAATGCAATAAAAAAAAAATCGATTTTTCGACTGCCTAGTCCCCTTAAGAGGCGAAGATCCAGAATCGCCGAAAAGAATCCGGACCAATAACTACCAACTATTCGAAGCCCCTTCTCACGAGTGTTGGCGAAGATCGCCGCGAATGCACGAAGAGGCCACACGCTTCCCGACCGAGCACGGGGACGAACCCGAAGCGTGCCAAGTCGACGATTCGGCGTCGAATCGAAACGAACGAGAAAGCGGCCGCGTACGGTTCCATGGAAAACTAGAACGACGGCGTAAATCGAAGCCGCGATGGGATTGTTGCAACGCATTTGTCCCCGGCGTTTCGACGTCTCTATCTCCGGCATCGAATTCTTTCGCGGTATTCTTTTACGCTTTCTACACCGGGTGGAGGAGGAATGCCCGATAGAGCGGCTCGATGTTCGCACAGCCGAAGTCGAAATAATTATGTGCGCGCGGTAGAAAGTGGCCGAGGGACGGTCGAAAACGAAAGTGGCCCGAAGATTCTCCGAGTATGGGATTTAAACAGAAATCCAAAGTGCACCGTGCCCGCTTCCCAGCCCCGCCTCGTTAGAAAGCAATTCGAGCAGCCTAACGTTTCTTCTTTTTTTATCCGCCAGTTTTTTCCTACGACTCCCGTAAAAGTACCGTTCGAGAGCGGCGCAACGCGACGGAACGAGTCTGGTTTCGATCCCCGGTTCCGCGAGGCTCACAAAATTTCTGTGAGGATGCCCGCCAGCGCAGAGTCCCGGCGAGCCCCGCGTAAATTTATGGCGCCCTGTCGGAGGTTTCGCGCGTATCGTGGAATTACGCGGCGTGACCCTAATTAGACTTTTCCATCGCCGTAGTTTAGCCTAATGCCTGATGACGGCGGCTCGCGTGGTCGGCGAGATAGCCGCGAGACTGATCGCCCGGATAATAACTGTGCATGGTGACGAGGAACGGCTCCGAGAGCATTCCACCCACGCGCGCGTCCGACTCGTGACGTATTCGCTTTGTATATGTTAATTTGGACCTGCAGTGTAATCGAACCTTCGTCATATTTGTTAAAGACAGTAAATTAATTAATAATACCAAATGCACAAAAAGATATACATTAAAAAAAAATAAGATATCGTTGTTTTAATGAAGATCTATTTTGTACTATTTTCCTCTGAAAAGTACTACAGTGACTCGCAGCCATAATCGTACACTCTTTAAAATCGCATAACTTTTTTAGAATTGGTCCAAACGACTTCATTTTTTTTAGAAGCTAGAAGGAGTAGTTTGCCAACTAATGTGTTTCGTCGTTTTGAAAAAAAATGCAATTGTTCGGAATAGCGGAAAAAATAGTAAAGGTCGTTTTTAAAACTCTTTTATCTGGGCCTGTAATGAAAATTCAAACAACCCGTTTGTAGATTGAAGTAGGTTGTATACGCGGAAATTCCCGAAATCACCGATTCTCGACCTTATTCTGCGATCTTTAAACGTTTGTAGCTCAGAGCAACCCCTAGTAGCACAAAATATTGAATGCACATACATCCAATATTAAAAAGAGGTTCAATCTCTTTTTGATATTTAAACATACATACAATATTTATTCTAGATTAAGAAGCAAATATATTTTCCAAATATGCTGGAAATATTCATTTTATATTATGAAAAAAAATATTCCTTTTTCAAATATAAAGTAAATATTTATTTACTGTTTGAAACAAAACATTTTTTCCGAATGTTCGGGAAATATTCATTTTATATTATGAAAAAAACATTCTTTTTCAAATATAAAGTAAATATTTATTGAATGGTAGAAAGAAAACATTTTTTTTCGAATGTTTCATATTTTCTAAACCTTTATTTCACATTTTCAGTATGTGTATATAATATTTGGAATCAACATTTTTTTCATATTACAAAGTGTGGCTAAAAAAATATTTTTTTAATATTTGGAAAAAATACTTTTTTAATATTTGGAAAAAATATTTAACCAATATTTTGCGCTACTAGGGACGTTAACCGATTTTGATGAAATTTTCAGCATGTATACAACTGCTGCTAAAAAAGTGCTAAAGGTGCTAAAAAAGCACCGATATAATATCGATTCTGTAGAACCGAAACCGATATAGGCCAGAAACTTTTTCACTAGTAACTGCTTCAAGATGATTTCGGTTCTTATAACTGTTTCAAGAACCGAAACCGATATCATAACTGTTTTCAACCCCTGATTTCATGAAATCATACTCGATTCCTAATAATCTAAATATAGATGGAAACGAAGATGACGACTCAATGAAACCGAGTACTTGTACGATATTATTAGCAGCGACTCGCGCCTCAAAATACCTATATCCACGCCAAAATATCCCTTCTTAAGGAAGACCGCCGATATTTTTAATGCTCTGGCCGCTCAACAGCGGAATTTCACAGTGTTTCCCAAAACAGATGTTTCCCTCGAGAATCCTCCACGCGGCGGAAATACAGAATGATTCATCGTTTAACGGGAAGCAGGTAAGTATACAAGATGGTTCATCCATTCCTATCGCCCATCGTTATCTACAAGCACCCTCGTTGTTTTTGATAATGGGAAAGAGCACGAATGAATGCAATGTACAGTTCTAGAGGGCAGATATTGAAGTCTCGCCACGTTGAGAAGAAAAAAAAACCCCAAGTTAGAAACGGAGGTGTGTAGAGCAGGGAAGACGGTATACTATCTGCAGGAAGCGAACAGTGCTTCGCAAGACCAAGCATTGTTAGCCAGGAAACTGCGATCGAGAGGATGTCGCGGCAGGTAGAAAAAGACTGACGTTCAACCGTCTGAAATCCGTTGAATAGAGGGGCATTGCGGGGGGCGGCAGGAGGATTTCGCTGCACGTTTCCTTCGGATTATTTTCCAGCGAGCTTACAAAAGTGCAGTGGCACAGCTGCGCGAGGAAGGTGCAGCCTACCACTTTGAAGATCGTAAATACCACTTGGCGCTGTGCAAAGTAGATGCACAGCCGTTTATCTTGAGAAGCGTTACTGAACTTTTCGGCAGTTCGTACTCGCCCCGAGGTGATCGTCAAGGCGAGGGAGGAATTATTCTATTTTCGTGGCATCTCAGAAATGACGAATCATCGAGAGCCGTGGAAAATCTGTCGATATAAGAAATATCATCGATTAGATGCGGGCGAATGCTGTTCAAATGAATCGGTGTCTAGAAGAAGGGCCTACGTTGCAAATTTTTGGAAAGGGGTTTGTCCTAAGTAGGCTGCAGCCTAGGAGAGAAATTTTGGGGGCGGCAAATTTCGGGGGAAATTGAAAAAGGTAGGAAAATTTTTTGGCCTGTAAAACTGTTTACTTTTTCGCTCGACGATAATAGCGCAGATTAACGTTCTAAAATGAAATATCTATCTATTTTCCCTAACACCGAAAGTGATGGGTGATCTTTAAACATAAGGGTTTGTAACAATGAATTTTTTAAAGTTAAATTTCTGAGGCCAGAAGCCGAAATAAAAATTTAACTCTCGCAGGTTTTTACAATTTCCAGAATTTTTAAAAATCCGTACGCTACTACTATTTTAGGTTTTTTGATTTTAGATAATCTGGTTCCGAATGGCGGTGCTCACCGCGAAACCAATTTTTGAAAAAAGGCTTCTTGGATGTGGGTTGTTACTTTATTATAAACGTAAATATTTTCCTACGAAAAAATTACCAAATGTTCTTTAAATTTTTCTCTTTTAAGTGCGAAAAGTTTTGCAACGATATATACTTCCGCTTTTTCAAAAAAATAAACCTATTTTTTTATGGGCATTTACGAAGAAACTATGTGGTTAGTTTTGCAGAAATTAATAAATTCGTTTCCTGACATTTAGATGTACTTTTGTGCCAATTTTGGTACATTTCTTAAATATGGTTTTACTGTTTCAGAAGAAAAACTGAAACTATAACCCTCTTCTTTTTACTTCGCCATACGTGACTGTGTTAAAATGCATAAACTTTAATTAACAATTTCTCGATAATTATATGGTAAATCGACTTTAAACTTTGTACAAGGGTTTCTTGTATTCCAAATTAGTTTCGTAGGAAATTTGAAAGAATTCTGTAATTTAATAGATTATTCAGGAACTACCTTAAGGGGGTCGTCTTATGTGACGACTGGCTGTTCCTTCGCTTTTTGGGGAACTTTTTTTGACGAATCATGAAAACACAATATCTTGGAATTTGTACTACATATTTATTAACATTTGAAGAGTTATTCAGAATGTTTTGAAGTTAAAATACGGAGTGGAATTGACTTTACAGCTCTCGAAAGAGACGTGGTGCGGAGAAAATGTTGGTCGACGGCTGACATGATTCCGGCTGTCCTGCTAATCTGAAATCAAAAAGTCAAACGGCACATTAATTTGTAGACTTGTGGCTACAGCCGGTACCAGAATGAAGTCAAAATATTGGAAATTTAATGTTTGGCACAGTTTTGAAAATAAAGCTACGATTTTCGTCAATGACAATTTTCGTTCAAAACTGTGCCAAGCATTAAATTTCCAATATTTTGACTATAGCCACAAGTCTACAAATTAATGTGCCGTTTGACTTTTGGATTTCAGATTAGCAGGACAGCCGGAATCATGTCAGCCGTCGACCAACATTTTTTCCGCACCATGTCTCTTTCGAGAGCTGTAAAGTCAATTCCACTCCATATTTTAACTTCAAAACATTCTGAATAACTCTTCAAATGTTAATAAATATGTAGTACAAATTCCAAGATATTCTGTTTTCATGGTTCGTCAAAAAAGCATTCCCCAAAAAGCGAAAGAAAAACCGGCCGTCACATAAGACGACCCCCTTAAGTGCACATTTCTACCCTGCTCCTGGCAAACGGTCGATCCAGGTCTATCGCGAAAGACGTGGCAATTCAGCTTCAATTACTTAATCTCCATACTTTGCGTCTATGTCTTCACTAGCGGCTATGCCCCGTTTGCAATTGCTATTTAAGACGGGTCTACTCTGTGCCAATGAATCATCGATCGAAGGACAGCTCGATATTCAGACCGCGTCACCGACGGTTAATAAAAAGTTTTCTGCGTATCGGTTGCAGCAACTTTGGCGGCACTTGCTAGTGCAAACAGTGACTAACTGCCCTGCGAGAGGTTTGAGCTCGCGTTACGGATTGTTTGGGCGATAATCGGTTTGCTCGCGACGCGATTCTATTAGTATCTTCTCGAGTGGCCGGCGATAAGTAGTTGTTTAGAAGAAGTTTTTAATGAAAAGTTAGATAGGCGCATTGGGAACCGGCTAAAGTGATCGCCGTCAATGAGCAGAAACCAGGTCAACGATAAGGGGATTAGAATATTTCAAAACAGAAGATCATTTTTCTCGTGTCAAGACCAGTGAATGGGATGCGTGGTTAAATATTTTCTGTTTTAAAGGCGGAGAGGGTGTCGAATTATGTAGGAGAAGGTTGCTGATATCGTACCACTTAAGATATTTTACTTTATATTTCGTATTTGGTACTAATTTGATCGCAAGTGACTATTGTAGCTTGATTTCTTTGGCGCCTATTATTTGATTTTTAAGCTTTTGCTCGGAACTAATTAATTTGTTATTAATGTTTCTGTGACATACTGTAAAAGGTGCGATTTAGGCAACCGGTGTCCTAAATCGTATCTCTTCTAAAAATAGTATCAATAACAGATAGAAAAGAAAATATTCAACATCAAGTTAAATAAACTGGTAAAAGTTACGCCAATCATGCCTGATTCTTTTAAATGTTTATAGCACGCATAAAATAGGGTGAGCTGAAAAGACTTTGTTTCTATTTTTAATTTTCTTGATATTTTTACCATCAGATGTCGTTTGTATCCATTAAATATTTGAAACTCTCCCCTACTGGATTTAATTAATTGATTCGAAGTTTCTACAAAGAAAACTAGGAATATCTGTTAGGTGATCTACAATATTTTCCAGAGATAAGACTGACAAGTGAAAGCGAAATCATAAATTTTAACAGTTGAGTGGAATGTACCTGAAAAATGCCTCTGTAAATCTCTCAATTTTCTCTGAAAAGTGAATAAATCTATTGTAATTATCCCCGGTAAAAGTATGTTATTTTCGCCGGCGATCATTTAAGCTCAAGCCGTAATTGTTACTTTCACTTTTACTCGAATAAATCATTTTGCCGTGCCTGGAAGCAATATTGCAAATTCGTTTTCGACGCGCAGTTCGGGAGAACCGTGGAGTCCTATTAATTAATTCCGAATCTCGTGATTACTCCTCGAAGATTAAACTCTAGGCGAATCGGTGCTTTCCCTTGTTCGCGTTAGTTCGAACAAGCGAAGTTCCGAACGCAATTAACGAATATTAAGGCCCTGTGCTAATTCCCGGGACAACTTTACGAACTTCGGAACTTCGGCTGACGAGTGTAGATCCCTAGACAGAATTCTAATAAGACGTCGAACATTTTATGCTCGTTATCGTCACAGTCAACGTATCCGACACGGCTACCGATTTTCAATTCGTACCGTGATAATTTCGATAAGATTTATTTGACACACTTGAAGCTATGTATATTACAGAAAACAATCAACCGATCGCTTTTACCCTACATTACGCATTGTAATGTCAATAAAAAAAAATTAAACCCGACTTCAAAAAAATAAAAATGCATTAAGAAGTAGAAAATAATTTTTTTCCCTTATTTAATCTACGACTTTCAATTCTTTTATGTCGGCGCCTCATTATTTGCACTGTGTAAACCTGGCGCCGACTCAAAAAAATTGAAAGTCGTAGATTAAATAAGGGAAAAAATTCTTTTTTCGTTTTAGTGCATTTTTATTTTTTGGAAGTGGGTTTTAATTTTTTTTTAAATTTTATTCTTTACTTTTCAGTTATTTCCAGTAAGTCCCAGGATGCAAATTATTTTCATCTACAAATTGTTCAAACTGTTGCTGGACACTTTTGTCTGAACAAACATAATAATCGTTTTGTAAAATTTCATAATGAATAAAGCGCTTATATTAAATATACTCCCATTTCACGATGCAGAAAATATGATACACGTACATTAATTTCAACAAAAACATACACACGTAACCTAGAATTTTTTCATCATTTTTCCCGGATTCACAGTCAAAATCCAAAATCTACGTTCGAAACTATGTTTTTTAGTACAAAAAAAATTGCACACTGTAGATTTAATCAAGCAACTCTACCTATCAATATAAATGCCAAGAGCATTGTAAAATTGAGTATTAACTTTCGTCTAAACGAGGGGGAGAAAAGGGATCGGATATCAATTCACGTTTCAGACGTTGACGTAACAATTACCTCGACATATTTAACTAGGACATCTGAAAAGGTTCATAGCTACGACCAAGCCATGAAGCATCCTGGAGGTCCTGGCAAGGGTCGTACAAAAACATCTGGCCCCCAAGCTTATTTCAAGAATCTTGTGTCGAACATTGAGTTTCAAGAGGGGATACCAAATATTCGAATGACTCTGACATAAAGTGGTTTGAAGAGTCTGTTGTTTGGGTAGCCTGAAGAGGTGGTGGGGATAACTCGTGAACTTGTACGGAGTTGTTAGAACGAACCTATACAGAGGTTCCATTACAATAATACAATCGATTAAACATATATCAATATTTCTTTCATTTTCTTAAAAAGGGTCCAACGACCTAATTTGACAATAGAAATAAACCATTCGTGCAATAGGGAGTGAAAGATGGTATATTTAGGTTTAACGTTTCAACCCTTTCCTGTATTCCCATAATCACTTCAGACAGGGAATCAAAGTCTGAGGTCAATTATCGAGCTCAACGTTCGGGTTAATCAGTAAAACGGAACTTGCGTGTGTTTAAGTAGGTCCGTCCGCGGGTTTCCAATCCGTTCCCTAAAGAGGAGATCCCAGGCGTGGTTCTCCGACGCGTGGACGACGAGGCTTGAATTTAGTCGACCACGCGAAAAAGGACAAAGGCTGCGCGAGCTTTTATCTATTGCAAAGCTGTGCACGCGGCCCACGCGGCCTGCACACCGGCCGCTTACGCTACCTACGTTACACACAGCGATAAAAATTGTTTGCACGGGCGACAAACTCGCGGCGTGGATTCCTACCGCATCTCGGCTCATAACAGCCGCGGCCGAGATTTTTCCGAGAGATTCAGGAGAGTATACAGACGGGGAAAGTGTTTGGGGGACTCCAACGCTTTCGAAAGAGAAGAAAATTCGATTTCACGCTGCATAAAGACGGGGCAGAAGCGTTTCAAATGCCCTTACGCGTGGGCGAACCGTGCACGGTACTTTAAAACGGGATTATTTCTAGGAATTATTAAGCACTTTACCAGAGAGAAGAATTCGACGATTTACGACTTTTAAGCGGCTAGAAAATCGGGCAGGCTAATGTATTGAAGCTACAGGCGAATTTACACGGTTCGGTTCGATTGAACAATGCGGCTGATTCAACAAAACTGAAAGGAGAATGTTTGCACATTTCAGTGAAATTGATGAAGCTGCGAAGAATGTTCAATTTATGCGCAGTTCAAACATCGAGAATCACCAAAGTTTTAGTAAGTTTAAAGATGAATTGACTAAACACTTTTCAGTGGCTCAAGAATTTTAACAGCTCAAGAACAAGAATTTAATGGCTCGTGTATATTCGAGTTATTCGAGGTATAGAAATAATGGAGCGATTCGAATTTTTCCACCCAATTCCGAGAAGAACGCTAGTCGCTACGTTGAGCCACGGCGATGAAGATAAACCCGAGCTTGTTTATTTGCTAAACAGAAGTTCTTTCACTCTCGCCTGCGTCCTTCGAGGACAGCCGATGCAGGCAAGATCGTTGTGTGCGCGAGAAACGTGCGAACGCGCTCCGCTGCGTGCAAGAAGCGCGTTAACCCGCGCCGTTTATCAATAATTCAATCGATCGATCGTTAAAAGTCACGATCGCTCGAAACGAATTAGTCTAAGCCGAGATATCCTAGCTGAAGCCATTTTTCAGACACGACTAAAGATCGTTATGTAAGCTCGCGAATAGGATTTAACGATTACTAGCTTCGAATTATCTAACTGAATCATCACATCTACAATTTAACCGATCGAACTTCTGAGAACTCCAACCAACCGTGCCTCAACAATTTCTATTTGTGGTTAGAGTCAATTAAAATTCGGCAACCACGAGGATAATGACCCTCGTGTAAATAATAAACATCCTACTTACAGAATGATAACAGATCGCGAAACTTATGCTCGACCTTCCTCATCCGGTGTCGCGATGGTGTTACAAGGGGCAAGATTTGACACTTCCACGACAGGCACGCAAGGACACGATCGCAATTTTATGACATGGCCGACTTCTCGTCAGCTGACGGATAAGCGATACCGAGATCTGCCGATACGCAGCGATACGTATCGTAACCTAAAAACGTCCACGGTGCACTGCTGGTTTCATTGCGCAGGGATCGTACGTAGCCCCGACCGCGCTACGAATCCCCCTTATCGCATTATAAACACCGTCGACTCATAACCATGGACAATGCGCTTGCCAACGCTCGTGCGTTTCCCTCCGCCGCGACACCGTGAAAGTAAACAAAGAGAGCCGCCTACGGTTCCGCGGACATTAGACCCTGAATGGATTAACTATTTTCGCGAGTCGTTAAAATCCCATAGCGCCTTTGCACGTTCGTTCCTGACGTTTTCAATGTCAAAAGGAATCGCTCGCTTCCCTTTCGCACCTCCTTTGTCAGCGCGGAGGAAGGATTCTGCAAGCCCGATCGACGGGCACCGTGCAATCGAATTCCAGCGAGGCGGCCGGCGCGAACGTTTCGACTGTCCTGTTCCCAGCAAGTTGGAAAATCGTGCAACCCGTCGAGTACGGAACCGAAGGGGGCGCGGTCGTAAATCTCGTGTAAAACGAGGGGGGAAAAAAAAGTGCGACTACGTGCGAGCTACTGCTGGAATGCAGAAGGAACGTCATGGAGAGGAAGAGGGATAGTGAAAGAGAGGCGACAGGGACAGAGGGAGAGCCGCCGTGTGAGCCTTTTGTACGTGACAAACGTGTGTGGGATACGTACGTGCCGCTGCCTGTGCGTGTTTTCTGTGTGCTGTGCGCGAAGGGCCGCTCTGCGTGCACACCACCAATCAAACGTCGAGTCACTGCACTTTTTCGCCTTCCCTCGATTTCGTAGCAGCTCACATTACCGCGCGCGTTCGCGAGCCGGATTACTGTTCGATCGTGCACCACATTACGGCGTGCCTATCACACTATTCACATTCTCTGCCGTTTTTAACTGATGAACGTCGCACGACTCTGCCCACCCACCATTGGCATCTCGTGCGTAGCCTCTACGAGTGGCCTCTTTCGACTGGCGTTCGCCGTTCCACTGCTCCACCGCAACTGAACGCCCAGCGCGCCCAAGTGGAATTGCCAATCGCAGGAGGCACTGGAAAAGCCTCTTTAATCCAACATTTCTCTAGTACGCCGCCCTTCCCGCGAGATGGCGACACGGTTCCACGCAGCTAGCGGCATCTTCTGGCGACAACAGTAAATGGTAAAGATGTTGTTTGGAAAAGTTGGAAGACAGTAGTGAAGATTGTTGAATGCTGCGAGTTGACAGTTGTGCTGGTGGTAGAATCCGAAGCGAAAATGCCGAAGGTAGTGTCAAGGAGTATAATATGTTCGGATACCAAAGATCAAGAAGAATACAGCGAAGAAAAGCCGCTACACATCTATTACTGTCTGTGTGGTCAAATGACGTTGATTTTAGGTTAGATCCACTTTGCTTTTATCTACATTTCATTCAGGCCTGGAATTCTCTATAAAGAAGCCCGGGTGCAAGAAATATTTTCAGGCGCCGAATAATTTCTTAACGGTAAAAAAGTATAACATTTTTCATAGAACGAAATCGCGAAAAAACGATAATAATAACAATAATAAACAGGGCCGATTTGGATTTTTCGGGAGGGGTGCGCAGAGGCAATCCAAGATTTTCTAGAGGGGGGCGGGGGGGGGGGGGCAAGTCTGAGAAATAAACCAGGGACCTTTTCCGATAATACTTTCCTGCTAAATGAAAGTTTTTTTTTCCCTATCAATTTATCATATTTTCTCTCATATGGCTAAGTTGAAATAAGTATTTTGCAAATTAAAATAAGTATTTTTCCCTTGAGAGAAAATAAAAAAGATAAACATTAACATAATTTCTAGTATAGAACGTAAAATAATTAATATTATTAATGGCAATAAAAAAGTCATATATTTAAATGTGTTCTAATTTCTTTTTCTGAATTTTAAATAAATAAATTTTTCTTCTACTTTTTTTCTTTTCTGAATTTTTCCGAGGCCCATTTACACCATTGCACTCCACTGTAGCCAGCCTTGGTTTCATCGCATCAAACACTGTTACGCTACATAAATGCTTGTTCGTACATTCTTTCAGACTGTGCTGTAGAAAAGTTACCTTTGCGAAAGAGAGATGGTGCACGAGTTATCGATGGAAGTAAGCATGCCCACAAAATGACCTGCGAGCAAGACGAAGCCGTGTATCTGAAACGATCCGAGGGGATAGAGAGGCAGTATCGACAGAAATGTAAAAAGTGAGAAATATTTCCCCGTACTCCTTTGTTTTTATTCTCAAAGATGCATTCGTAAGGCTTCCGTTGTACATATTTAAAAAAAAGTGTTTCGAGAAACGTAATTCTTGGTGGTATTTACAGCATTCTTTGCGAGTCGCGACGGAAGGTATTAACTGTAATTTGTACGCACGTTTTCGCAGGTGTGGACTTTTCTTGTATTACAAACACGACCAAGGAACGAATATTGTATTTATCGTAAAAGGGGCGGTGATCAAAAGTTCTGGCGAAGGTCCTATGACGGATATATATAATCAAGTGGCTATAGAAAAACCCAAGAAGATAATGGTGACGAAACATACGAAGAATATGGGGAAGTTCAGTTCGGTTACTGTTTCTACGATCGACGAGGAAGAGGACGAGATCGAAGCTGTAAGTTGCGTGTATAGCGATGCATCGAGCGGTGAATGTTAAATTCTCTAAAGTAATTAAAATCAGTAGAATCGTCTACTTGCTAAGGAAACTACAGGGTTATTAAAATATTCTCTAAATCGCTATTAGTGTTTAAGTAAAGGAATATACACGATTAAAATATAATGCGATAGCTTTTAACTCTTAATAGAAATTTATCACAGCAAGAAATTAAAGAGTTTGTACTGTTCTGCGAAAGACAGTTAATATTAAAAGTGCATGTTTATACTTTCAGAGAGAAGTCGCTGATTCATACGCTAATAATGCACGAATAATCGAGAAACAATTAGAGAGAAAAGGAATGAATAAACGAAAAGCCATGCCTCCTCCTGAAACGGATCCAAAGAGAACAAGGCCCAGAGGAACATTATTGGATGTATAAATTATTATCACCGCGTATTTATGGCAAACATAATTGTATAGAATGAGAAACATTGAAATAAAATTGTTGTACAAATTTGTTTTACAAAGTTCCGACTCATTCGTCCTTTACCAAGACTTTCTAGAATGTAATGACTTGAGTAATTGAACCATCCATTAACATTATATCGAATTATTTATTAACATTACATAAAAGTAAATATTTAAAATATATAAATGACTAGATACAAATATTGCATAGAAATGTACATTGCAAAATATAGATATAAATGTAATAATAAATAAATACAGTAACTACATTAAATTTATTAATAAGGATCACTGGAGGGTAAACGGAGTTCTACTTACAATCAGAATTAGTTGATAAGATGGCAACATTAAATGGTAAGACAAGGAATTGCTTTACATATTACTGCAAACTGGAGAAAATTAGTAAATATAAATTCTATGAAAATGAATTTTGGGCGATATGGCTCCTTAATGCGGAAGAAAAGAAGATATCTATCTACATATATCATCTAGCTGGCCATGTTAGATCTACCATCTATGAATATGCTGTGTGTAATACTATGACATATTAATGCGCACATTGTTTGAAAATTGGGTGGGACGTTAAGCTAGCTGCATCCGTGATCAAAAGTGATGTGTCTCATCGATATCCTAGTTGTGCAATATAATAAACTCGATGAATCGATACTGGAAAGAAAGACGTCTCTAAAACATTTATCCCCACACTCTGCCCGAGATCAGATAATTGAAAAAAAAAAAAAGAAGAAACGATTTAAATCGAAACTTGTATATACCTAGTGCCATATCTCATTTATATAATTACCTTCAACATTACAACAAAATCATAGCACATTTTCTATAATACCTAATAAATGCATTTCAAATATATTCCCTTTTTTTTTGACGATCGCGTCAACTGCAACTTGCGTTAAATTAAAATTATATATAATTCTATTTTTACACATAGAGTACGATTCCGCAATTGGAATTATCACGTTTCGCGATTACAGACGATGGTTTTTATGTTATAATTCCGTAAAACTAACGGGCGCGATGTACGTGCAAAAACATACACGGCGGCCAGTCTATAAATTTAAGTATTGATCTGAGAAGATTTAATATCTGGCTTTTTAAGTATCGTCGGCTCGTCTTTTAGAAAGGTTCCCGATCTAGAGCCGACCGTGGGTTGTTTCGCTACTTCCCCATTATGGCACTTATTCTTAACTTTGTCATCGCAAGTGGCCTTACCGGTTGCCCTTTTAGCGGCGGCAGCGGGTTTCGTGATTTTATTAGTGCCAGACGATTTCGGGGAAGATCTTTTACTGGGGCTCTCGGAACCCTGCTGATTCGGCACTCCGTCCTTCTTTTCTCTTTTTACGTTAGGATGGTTAACCATGGACTGCGTGAGCGGCCGCGTAGTAGCGGTCTTAAACGACACGTTATTCAACGACTTACTTGGGAGATCCGGTGTTTTCGCGGCGTCTAGAAGGTTCCTTCGCAAGCTGGGCGAGCCGTGGTAGGCGCTTATAGCCGCTGCCCTGCTCCTGCTGGCGGCTGTCGAGCTCTCCAGCGACCTGGCCGGTCGTCTCGGCACCGTCAACGGGCTCCTCTGCTGCATCGGCGGCGAGCTCTTCTTCACTCTGTCGTACACCTGCGTCTTGCCCGTCGCCTTCCCCAAAGTCGGCGAAAGCTTATTAGACGCGCTCGATTTCGGCGTGGTTGTTATTTCGGTCATCAGACTGTCCGTGGACATCGAAGTGTCCATCTTGCTCGCTTTCTTCTTAACAGGCGCAGGCTTGATCTTCGATTCTGCCAGCGAATCTACAGATAATCCTATCTCCGCGTTCTTCTGCTTAAAGGAGGGCGACTCTGGGCGCGTGATACCGCAGCTTTTACTGATCGTGTCCTTTTTAGCATTTGCTCTGCTCGCCGCGTTCGCCTCTGTTAAGCTGTCCGAGGAAAGTGCCTTCGCGTCCTTCTTTATGGTCAGCTTTATCTTTGCCAGAGGCTTCTTATCGGTGGCGCGCTTCATCGCGGGACTAGATGTTCGAGACGAGTCTGAGGACGAAATCATTATCCTTCGTCGCTGCTGTACGATTACCTTTTCGGGATGCGCTGGCTGCGGCGTGTCTTTAGGAACGGATTTGTTTCTGGGCTCCAAGTATCTCGATTTTACCTAAACATTGGTGCGCGAAAAATGTCCCACAAATTAATATATTTGATCTACGAAGTAACGAAGAAATTTACCTCTATTTTGTTCGGCCACGATTTCGGTCTATTCGCATCCGTAGTAGCCGGTTTATCGTCTGGCATTTTACGTTCCAGAGGATCGCTTTTCGGCTTGTTGACAACTTTCTTCGTTTGCTGCGCCACTGTCATCTGTTTCAAAGTTTTATCATTATGCTCGGATATGACCATTTTCACGCGCTTCAAATCCAAACTGCGATTCGTTGTCAAACGAATCGAGGGCGGCTTGGGTTCCTACAAGAAATCGCATTTAAACGAGAATATAAAGTTCGTGTAATCGGAAGCAATCCCGTTAATTGTGATATATTTATGTATCGCGCAACGTTATTTACTTTCACGAAATTGGAATGCCTCGATTGACGTTTCGACGTTTCGTGAGGTAAGATCACAAGGCAAGCCAATTCTTGTATTCTACGTCGCAGCTCCAAGTCCATTTTCAGCCACGTAGTGGTCCTCGCTGCCCGCGCCGCATCCCTAACTAAACATTTCTCCACTCGGCATTGGATCTTCTTCAAGAAATCAACGAACAAAGCACCCCACTTCATTTTGTCTTGAGTCTCGTCCAACTGTGCCGAAGCTAACATTTTGTGCAGCTTCGAGTAGCTCTTGCACGCTTGTTCGGGAGGCAAGCGGTCTGCCGCTGCCAAGAAGTTATCCTCCAGACGGCTGATGTTCCATGTCAATTCTCGACCAAGAGACTGGAAGTTTTCATTCCCCAGAACGCCTGAGAAGTTATCCGATAGAAACTTCACCGACGTTTCCAACAAATTCGAAACCATTCTAAACACAGGCTCGGCCCAACGAACATTCGGCAAGGTTGCCAGCAGCTTATCACAGTCCATCATAGTTTGAAGTACATTATCCGTTGACTAACGTTTTGCAACAAAAAGAAAGTGATTGTCGCAGCTTTAAGAAACAGTTGAAGGATACATTAACTCGGCAATGTTAAGGTGAGGTCTCACAGACCCCAAAGATTTTAAATTGAGTATAACTTTTTAACAACGCGTGGCAGTGTTATTTAGTTTGTTCATTATATAAGCTGGGAAGAGTATATTTTAGTTGAAAATTAAAGATATTTAATTAGTTAAGTATTTTTGGGCAATAAAAATTTAATTAAAGATATGGATTTCTACTAATACACCAAATTATTTGCGGGGTCTGTGGGACCCCACCTTACTACTTTCGTTACATTTCCCCACCTTAACAACGCCGGGTTAAATCAGGGCTGCACAGGGAGCCTTTTTCAACTACGGCGAGCAACTAACTGTGAGTGAAGCTGCCCCGTTGCTAAGGGTAGAATCAGTGAGTTACTTATGCTACGCGCCTCCGAGCTAGGGCTGTTCGAGTACTCGAATATTCGAGTAGCTTGAAATTCGGACCAAGCCGGGACTCTGTTTCCGAGCCGAGCCGGGTACTCGAAGAGAAAAAAAAAAGAAGAAAAATCGACTAGTCGATTCTCTTCGAGCCGCTCTTCTCACCGATTCTACCCTTAGCAACAGGACAGATCAACGCAGGGCCGGTTGCTCGCCGCCAGGCGCTGAAAAACGCTCCCTGTGCAGCCCTGCATTAAATATTGCATACCATGTGCACGATATGCTGGTGATAACATTTCTCCATAAGCTCTCGTGGAAGGGTTGCGAACGCCTTGCACGGCCATATTCGTACGAAGTGTCTTGTGATCCATCGTAGAGATTTCCGATAGACTTCGTCAAGACCATAAGCGGCTGCCAAAGGCATGCATTCCAATACACCAACGGCGCATATTTGACAAGGCTGTAACAGAGTGCGAAGAATTATTACCTCACTAACAAGTATCTTATGCGTTCTATTACGGAAACGCGGGTGGTAGGTACCTTATGAAACAGATGGCAATATTTAACTTTCAGCGTATATCCAATAACTTCTTTGAGACCCTCCAAGCACAACATATCAGCCAATGTTGCTAGTTCAACTATGCTTATAGAATCCGGTATGTTACTTTCCCCGCTGTATATGTGGCACAGCGCGAAGTGTACCGCATCATAAGAGTATCCTTGTAGGGAAATAATATTCCCTGCACTCTCGATCCATCCGCCGCTAAGAATCGCTGCGAAGTATTGGCAGCGAGAACTCAATATGCATTTATGAGCTCTTATGCGACGACCAGCTACATCGATCGTAACATCCGGATTGATTTCCTCCAAAAACATCCTTAACAAGTCTTCTCCCAATCGATTGTATGGCCTCGCTCCTGCTAAACTCGACGTTTCCGTTTCCTCCGTGCTTCCTTCTGTAAAGCAAACACTAAGTGATGTCTTATTCACGCATATTAAGTCTAAGGGGGTATAACCGTTTGAAAGTGTCAAAATCGGATTTTTTCCTTTCGCATATTTTCATAGATCGATGTTTTAGGAATATTATAAATCAAGTCCGATATAAAAATTCGATGTTATAGGCATTTGAGTGAAACATCCCACGTAGCACGGGGCGTCGCAGCGCGGCGGAATTACATTTTTCATTACGGTGGGCCTAAAAACTCGCGCTACGTTCAACCAATTCACTTTCAATTTTGCACGCAGGATCGTAATAATATTCCACATCGTCCAACGAAGGCTTCTTTTATTCCGAATCCCCGTTTATTATTTATAAAGAAAAAAGGTGGTCTTTTCTCTTAGAAAAATCTAACTTTACCTTTGATCTCTCACAATTTCTATATTTTTCAAAATTTGGAAAATCGGCCCCGTTGGGCGATAGCTATCGACATACTTTATAAGATTTTATTATTTTTTATTTCGGCCACGACATACAGCTGTTTTCAGGCCCACCGTTTAGCCGTCTAAAATCCATAACTTCCGAAAAACAATAGTTTTTTAACTGAAACTTTTTTTGTAAGTAGTTCATAGTACTAAAACGGGGAAATTTGCATCAAACCGTTGACTTGTAAAAAAATCCACACAATGTACATTTTCCAAGGGTTCAAACGGATATGCCCCGTTAAGTACATCCTTTTTCCTGGTGTAAAAAGTCACATACCAGCTCCAGAACGACCCATGCTACTCTGCATACTGCTTAGATCAGATTCCGATATAATACCTTCGCCGTCATACTCTCCTGTCAGGTCTTCCAGTGGAGACTTTTGCTTAGACGGCAAGGAAGTGCTCATGACGGACGTGAATTTCCTAGGAAGCGGTCTAACCGATCCGTTTGTTCTGGACATAACCAATTTACTTTCGATCCAAGAAGTCTCCGGTATGCTATTGCACATGCGATACGGTGTCCTGTCTTCCTTCGCGGTTAAAATATCCGCCGCGTGAGATGCTATCGGTGCCTTATCTAAATCCGACAATCGAACGAAAGTGGACGTTGCTGCCTTTAGAGAATGCCCCGCCGGTCTTTCAATTTTCTTCAACGCTACGCCATGGTTCTCGTACGTTGCCTCCGGCTTCGCGTAGTCCGGGCTTTTCAGTTCGCTTTCGATTTTCTTAATCGTTTCATTAAGCGACTTGTGCGTTTCAGATATTTTATTACCTACCGGTGGAACTACTTGGGATCGATCAATATTTGGCACTTCACCGTTCAACAATTCGGACAACTCGTAATCTTGATTATCGCTGTCAGGGGATGGCCCGCTACCACTGCTGATGTCAAACGTTTCACTTTTACGGGTCTGCCCTTCGGTACTCTCTGTACAGGTCTTCTCCCACGCAGAAGTTTCTGAAAACTCGTCTTCGTACGCTTTCGCGTCATTAGCATTAATATTTTCCGCGCCCCTTTCAGCCTTCAGTTCTGTGTACTCGTGCTCCTTTATACTCACGCGAAGTTCCTCGTTAATTACTTCCACGTGAGAGTTGGGAGGTGTGTCTCTAACGTCGTATTCGAAAGCATCTTCCGAGGACGTGTCCATATTATTCAGCGCGCCGTTCCCCTCGTGGAGAAGCTTGGAATTCCTTTGGCTGGCCGATTCTGGTTTCAAGGCGTCGCTCAAAGAATGACTGGAGGAACTAGGCTTGGCCTGTAGCTTTTTCAAATCTCCACGGTCCACGGAGAGGCTGTGCGCGCGTTTGTGCTCCTTCCTGAACATTATTTCCTTCGCTACATGCCCATTGTTACTAACACCTTGCGTCTTATCAACGTTCCAGGAGTGCCGCTTAAATGCTGGCCGTGACGAGGATAGTGTCCTTCGCCTCACCACCGGAGAATCGGACTCTATGTACATAAACACGCTCGGTTTACTTTTCTCTCTAACACACCTCTGCTCGCTCGACAATTGATCCTCTCTGATCGGCACGCTGTTCTCGCTGGAGTTAGCTTCGTCCGATTTCGCATCCACTCGTTTCTCACAGAACGTCGAGAAGCTTCTCCTGTGCGTAGGTTGCGCAGTGCCTTCTGTGTTCTTGGGTGGATCGCTTAAGTCGATAAACATGGAGAAAATATTTTTCTTATCGCCTGCCTCGCTAAGCTTCTCGGGCTTGCTGCTAGCCTCTTCTGTTTCCGGCTTCTTAATTTTCGACCCAGTCATATTCATATGGGACATGTCAACGTAAAATTCGCAGTAAGACTTGCCACTTCCACTCTGCTCCTTCTTCTCCGCTGGGCAATTCTGTTGCTGCGAAATGGGCTTGGAATCCATAGCTTTCAAGTTAACGAAAAACCCTAAGCTGCCCGGCTTCTCGTGGTTACTTATTTTTCGAGCAGGCTTTTTAACGCATTCGGAGGTCGAGAAACTCTGAGACATGCCTGCGTGGGAATTATTCGTCGGCTTGGACTCGTTCTTATTGCAATCGCTCATGTCAACCACCCAGGCGGTCATCGAGGAGGCCATTCGCGTGGATTTCATTCTCGAGCCAGGCTCGCTCATGATGACCGAGCCTCCGGAAACGATGGGGGTGGATTCTGTCTTCCGTCGCACAGTCGGACTATCGGTAGGCTTGGAATAATCCGACGTGCTAACGCCACCTGAAATAATAGGCGTGGTGTCGTCGCATTTAGGTTTCTTCGGTAGATCCGCTCGGCTGTCTTTCTCTAAAATGCAGTTCAACGTGACTGGCAAACTCTGGCTACAATTGCTCGAGCCATTGTCCAACTCCTCGTGGCAGTCTGTGACCATCTGGTCGCTGGCGCTTTTTGTCACCGGATATATCATACCAGCCTTAGCGTCATTCTGCGGGGGACTATTGGATTCTGACGCTGCCCGATTAATCTCATACTGTCCGTTGTCTAACGAAAGGTACGGCATTGCATGATACTGCGTGCCAGTTGAAATTTTACCCTCCATAGTATGCTTGCTTAGGACATTGCCGATGGGAATCGAGGGTTCGTCCGTTGGGTCGAAACAGGAATCGCCATCGACACGGTGCCCTGAATACTGAGGTATCGCATTTTGGAACACGAGGCTGCCTTGTCGCCGTTCATATTCTTGCCTCAACACCGACACCTTCTCGTCATTAGAATCCAACTCAAACGTATTCCTCCTGATCAGGGAAGGTCGTCGGGTGTCCTCCATTAAATTCGTGTCTTTCACCTTAGTTTCGTCGTCGGTCTCGTTTTTATTATCTATCGCGCTAACGGGGGAATCATTGTCGTCGTTTACCCGCGACATGGCGTGTCGGTCATTGTTTATGTTCTTATTATTGTCGGGGCAAGGCGAAGGATGCGCGCTTTCGCCACTGTCCGCCTCCTTAATTTCCACGGCCAAGGATTCTTTGTTCGTTTCTGCGTTTATCGTTATCTTGTCCTCGGACGTGGAATCAGTCCTCTTAATTTTACGCGTGTCCGCGAACGGCTCCAGGTATTCCGTGAGCTTCAATTCCCTTTGAAATTCCGCTACTCTTTCGTGTCCGGTTTGTAAATTGGACGTCTTGAAGGACGTGAATTTGTAACACTGCTCACCGGCAAGGTCGTTCGACTTGCCTGTAACGTACTCGGCGGAATAAGGCGCGTACGATTGTGCCTTCTCGTCGAGGCATTGGTTCTTAATCGCGCTGGAAGATGGGACTTCTACTTCGTCGTTCAGCGTCGATGCGTCGATAAAATAATAATTGCTCGGATTACAGGAACTTTTTTGTTTCGCCGTGTCGCGGGACACCGCAAGTCTTGCATTATCTGATTGTGCACGCTCGATTTCGGAATATTTGGAATGGCATTTCTCCCCGCCTCGCGACTTCCCGGCTTCCTTTTCCGCGTCGGTGCTTACAGAAGACGCGTTACCGAGGTCGATAAATTCAAACGACTCGTTCTCGTCGCTACCACAGTCTGACTCGTAAAACGGATCGCTAAGTACTTGAGTTTCATATTGAAAGATTTCGTCCGTCTGCAATTTCGCTTTCCGAGCATTCTCCGTGGAGGAACCGGAGGAGTCTAGCTGCGGCTGTTCCGTATCGAAAGAGGAACATGTTGCGCTGTGGTCGTTCGAAGAGCATTCCATTAATCTTGATTCTACCAGCTCCTTTATGTGACACGCGCTGTTGTAATTACTGGTCGAGTCATAGCGCTGCTCTGCGTCCGCCACCGCTTTCTGATCTTTGTCGTTCGTACGTCTAATACGTATCTTATCCGCATCGTCGTTCGCAGAGGTGCACTCTGTCACTTGCAGCTCCTCGAAGTCGGTACTCGAATTCTCGGACGTTGTGTTTTCATGTGGACTTACAGAACCAGTCTCTAAGCCAGAATCAGCCATATCGGACAATGTGGGACTCACATCCGCAGCAGCATAATCTCTCACATCTCTTGAATCTCCAATGTTTGTTGTCGGATCGGTGTTTGTTGGCGTGCAATCCGCATATCTTTGACACAAAGACAAACATTTATGAATATCTCGTTTTCTTTAACCCAACTATCTTTAGCACGCGAAACACGTTTTAAAATAATTATAAGCTGTAACCTTTCGTTGATGTCGGAAATGGTATTAACACGGGATGCATTCAGAAAATTTGAAGCGCAAGTAACGTTCAAGATAAGTTGCACCAATAGTTGCTCTTCTTGCGAGTAGTTCGTATCGCTGTATAAAAGCCTGAAAATCCATAAGACGTGGGTAAAATATATGTAGGATGAAAACGGAGAATGAAATATCCAATACGTATTAAATCTATTATACGCATTCTGTGATTTCTATGACAAAAATGACGAATGAAACAACGTAGCATGCTGATGGTTATAATCTATACTATTTATCAGAGTAATGTATATACATTGTCATACAAACGTGAATTACGAGAACACTTAAAGAAACATGTGCACAAAATAAGAAACGATAAAATACATAGAAGAATCAGACCGCTTGTTGCTTCCTACTGCTAGTAAAATAGTATTTATAATTTCGAGATCGAGAATTCAGGAAAGACAGTGCCTACGTGTGCTTTTACGCGTCGAATATTAATTAGTGTAAATAATTAGTAGAAAATATAATACAAGATAAGTACACAAATTCTTTGTATGTTGAAAAAATTATAGTGTTTTATTAAATAAATATTTCTAATACAGGATCTATACAAAATGCATGCAGATATGTATCTTTTAATTTAAACAAACAACGTATGTAAAACTTCGAGAATATTAATTCAGGAAAATTTGTCTTTGTTTCTTCGAGTTATTACAACTAATTGCTCATTTACAATTTGTGTAGAGATTTGTGTGTTATCACAAATGTTCCTGAATTAAACAAGAGTCCATGCAAATATGGACTGCTGTATTCGTGTGGCAAATAATTTCCATAGATACTGCTCCTAGGCAAGCGATTAGCAATGCGGCTGTACCTCACAAAGCCTTCGATATGATGAAAAATTTCCAGTTTATCAACGACGCAATCGATGCGATTGTTAGCGTATACAAAGTAAGGCTCGAGAGCCTTATAAAAATGCGGAGCTCTTGTTCTAACGATACACTGGTTTGCTCGTATGATATCGTATCCGTGTATTATGTTAAGATCACAATACAAGGAATCCGTAAATATTCTACAATAAAACACTCTATTCAGTTCATATATTTATGAATTTATATTTTGTACACATGGAAGGTTTTACACAAGCATTCTCCTCGATTACAATTCAATAACGATTATAAAGATAAACTCCAAACAGATGCAATGATTATTAAACGACGGAATAGAATACAATGGGTCCTTCTCGACTTCTTAACTCGCTACGAACAATTTTAAATCAGGATTTCCGAATGTTTCATAGTTCTGTACAATGTATGCCAATCATTTCAATATCACACATATTAATTACACAGAAATCAAATGACACGACCAAAACCAATTCATTAGAACCGTAGACACACCATGCAGGACCTCGCAAGAATGATCTGGGTAACTCGATTCTATTTGACGATGGAAATTTAAGATAATCTATTGCCGAGAAAATGTTTTACTTGGCTTAACATCGTTTTACATTAGTTACTCATCGAGACCCTTAACCGATATCTCGTACGATGTGCATTAATGCGAATGAAATTCATTCTCTAATGTAATAATGTAAAATTCTTACTTTACCTCAAAATATTATCTTGCAGACTATTAAGACTTTTCGCGACGACCCGATTCCTTTCTACGCGCTGGTACTTTTTAAATAATTCGCTCGAGGGAAGTTCAGGCACGACAGAAGCATAAAGCTGATGGCAACAGAGCCATTGGTGTGTTCTGTCTAAATTTCCACTTCGCTTGTTGTTGCTCCTGCCTCCAGCCATGAGACATGTTTAATGTTTCATACTTGTACACCTTTAATCCATAAAACTTTTATATAGAAACACGCTAAATAAATTCAAACCAGACATCGTTCAATCCTGTTACTTCGAAATTGATCTAACACGACGAATCGCCTATCATTGGAATCGTTACGCAAAGATAAAACGCATACCACTTTGTCATTTTACGTAACGGAGTTCGCGTCCGTGTGTATAAACATTTAATCTATTAAATATAAAAGTTTTAATAGCTATGCTCGTAACGATTTAAAGTGTTTCCATGAATTTAGCAGAACTCTGTACATGAAACAACAAGTAGCGAAGAGGTGTGGAGACATCGACGATTCCCTCTTTAATATATACATCGCTGACAAAGTACATAACAATTTCAAGGTCAACATAGTGGATACCCCTTGCATAGCAATTGCCGTTCCTTTAGCGGTATCTTTGATATTTAAACAACGATCGTAATTTGCTTTCACGATCCAGCTAACACGCTGCGAACCAAGAGGCATCGTATATTTAATCGCGGAAAATGTTACATAATATTGTTATTCCGGAGCATCTTCGGAAACACGTTGTGTCCACATCGAAAGCATGAAACACGTTATACACTACGTTTAACCTTAAATTCGATCGTAATCCCATATGGGTTCGTGAATGAAACATCTCGACAAGTGTTGAACAAAGCCACTAAAAATTTCACGGAATTCAGACAGCAAAGCGAAGAATAAACGTCTACGAGTCTAGTACACCCGAGGCTAGGGATTCGAAATTTGAACCGGAGCATATTACGAGCGAGGTAAACGCTGCCGATTGATCGATCGTTTCGTAGGGTTTTACGCTACGATGAACGAATAAATGTACAAAACGTACTGTCAGGCGGTCGCCGCTCTTTGACGTTTGAAAAAACACCGATCGAACACGCCTTACTGGCTGTCATTCAATCGCATCTTCGTATCCCAGCGGCGCGTCTCGCTATCCGATATTAAACGGCGCAACGTAGACGAGTTGGAGCGTCTCGACGGAACGAATCTATTCACCGGGGATTACAGATAGACGAAGATGCATCCGTGCAGCTTGTCCTTACGTTCTAACATCTCGGCGGATGGAATTTTGACAAGACTTTCTCAATAATTTATTGATCGCGCTCGGTACATATACGTACCTGTCTCGCATTATTTCGCTTCTCGAACACCGGTCCGGCTCTATCATGATTATGCGTGGTTACGAGCCGTAATCGTCTGCGCGCATCTTGTTCGACGCGGCCGCTACAAAATTCGGCGGATATTAACGGCACGGTGCCACGGAACGTTCGCTTGTTTGTTGTTCGAAAGGCGTAAATATGCGACGACTGGTTCTCTCTCGATACGAAAGCGCGAGACTGATATCGCGTACTGCTGGTGTCCGCCAGGTGGCGCGCGCTTCCCAATCAATCTCCGTCGCCTACCCGTTTGAGGTTAGGCGGAGAGATGTCCTGTCAAATCCGTACCGTGGACCATCGCGAGCTATCGCCTACGCTGCTGTTGTGCTGCGGGAGTTATGTTTACCTGACGAACATCGAAGATGAACACAAAGGAAAAGGAGAAGTACATCGAGGAGTTCGACTTTCCTCATTGCGACGAGTCGTCGAAGTATGAGAAGGTCGCGAAAATCGGCCAGGGCACCTTCGGGTGAGTGCGGCCCGGAATTCGTGGCACCAGTTTCTAGGTTACGTTCGCGCGTGACCGAACAGGATTATTATTTGTTATCGTTGATGCACCTTCCGCAGGGAGGTGTTCAAGGCCAGAGATAAGAATTGTACTAAAAAATTCGTAGCTATGAAAAAAGTGTTAATGGACAATGAAAAGGAAGGGGTATGTACACGTTCAAATATTCCGTCGTTCAATGCATCTCTTTCCGTTATTTGTCCACGTCGTTTGAGTATGTAAATGTACCAGCCGTCTGTAAAGAAACAATAATTCGTTGTATTCGTGTTATGAGTCATACTGATCCTTATGTACGTAAGGATAGTATGTACTTGCGTTTTAATAAAGTATGTATAGAGAAACAAGGTATCTGGAACATTATATTTCTTTTGGACGTCAGGCTACGATGAGATATTATTGTACCTTCTCTTTGCAGTTCCCCATCACCGCTTTAAGAGAAATAAGGATATTACAATTACTGAAGCACGAGAATGTAGTGAATTTAATAGAGATATGTAGAACAAGAGGTATACTTTGCTGTGAAGTAGGGCTGGGACTATTTGTCTAATTTTTCGGTATACGAATACTTCAGTTGCTCGATTATTTGGCAAATATAATTCAAATAAATAAGTATTCGATTACTATTCGTATATTTAAATATTCGAACGCTGATGTATTCGAATAGTATGGTGTGAATTATAAATCAAGTTCTTTAGGTTCATTTGTCAGGGGGAAATCTTGTAAGCTAATTTTCACCCACTTCACATCGTATTATTCAAATACATCAGTATTCGAATGGTATTCGAATACACCAGTATTCAAATAATATTTTATTGAATTTGAATACATCGGTATTCGAATAATAACATTCAAATACAGATGTATTCGAATAATAACATTCAAATACCGATGTATTCGAATAATAACATTCAAATACCGATGTATTCGAATAATAGCATTCAAATACCTATGTGTTCGAATAATAACATTCAAATACCGATGTATTCGATTAATAACATTCAAATACTGATGTATTCGAATAATAACATTCGAATACTCAAATATTCGAAGTTTATTCGTAGCATTCGAATACTTGTAAAATATTCGAATATTAAATTATACGAATAGTCTCAGCCCTACTGTAAAGTACTGCGGCGATGCTTTCTTAGGAAAGCCAAGGAGTGACTAATATTGAAAATTCTTTTTAGCAACTCAATATAATCGTTATCGTTCTACATTCTATCTTGTGTTCGACTTCTGCGAACACGACCTAGCAGGTTTATTGTCGAATGTAAACGTGAAATTTAGTTTAGGGGAAATTAAGAAAGTTATGCAACAATTGTTAAATGGTCTCTATTACATTCATAGTAATAAGGTGAGTACTTATAATTGGTAGTAGTAATAGCGAGTTGTACGACTGAAGCTCGAATAACAATCTTTTTGTATAATTCCACAGATTTTACATAGAGATATGAAGGCTGCAAATGTTTTAATAACAAAGAATGGTATACTGAAATTAGCTGACTTCGGGTTGGCACGCGCGTTTAGTGCTAATAAGAATGGCCAACCGAATCGTTACACGAACAGAGTTGTTACTCTTTGGTACAGACCACCGGAACTTCTGCTGGGCGATAGGAATTATGGCCCTCCTGTAGATTTATGGGGAGCAGGGTGCATAATGGCCGAAATGTGGACGAGGTGAGTAGAGTCTGTAATTTTTCAAAATTTAGCCAGCGATTAAACGCCTATTCCAGGGGCGGATTTTGAGATTTGGCGCTCTTAGCCTAATAAACGGTTACCGCCCCCTTTCCCCGAAATATCATCACATATTTTAATTTAAAAGAGTCGAGGCAATTTCAAAATTAAGGGCATCCGCCGGTCAAATTGCGCGAAAACGTAGGTGACTTTAATGATTTTTTCTAGAAAAAGTATACAGTGTATGGGTCTAAAACTTTTTGCACTTTATTCTGCTATAAATGTAGAGTATGAAACAATTTTTTTATTTTATTTTTGCCCATCCCTGCTTCTGATATGCATTGCGTGCTGCATCGTTGTAAAAAAAAACTGGCCTGCACTGGCGTCACGATAATTATAGACAGAATCATCCAAAATCGAAAAACCAAAGATATTCCTTAATTGCACATGTGTCGTTATCGCACTACCCTCAGTCAGTGCTAAGAAACAACTGGGTGATGATTGCCAAATGTTTAAACGATAGGGTTCCCGAAACATGGGTTTTTCGCACAAATATGTTTCGTAAAAAAAAATCGAGTGTATGAAAATTTGCAATAGAGGGTAGCGCGGAAGCCAATGCAATTACGAGTAGAATCCCGTTTGAATTTTTAGATTCGGTCAAGAATTGCATTTTTTATCATGACGACAGTGCGTGAAAAATTGTTTCGAGAAAAACGTACTTAAACTTTGACGTCGAGCGCGTTCGTCTATAGTGACGGGGACTTGTCCGTGAGCGGGCAAAAAATTGATTCTTTTTTAGATCACTAAATGTATTATTAATTAAAAGAAAAATCATATTACTGTCCATTATACCTGCTTCACAATCCATCTTCAAAAACACCTATTTAAAGGGTCACAGTGGTGATCACTCTGAACTGCCTATAAAATCTGTACCGTTAGGAATTTCGATCCAAAATTTTAACTGGACATTTTTGAGATGTTGAATGAATATATGTAAACAAAATATTTTCGATTTTTGGAACGGCGGATGTCCTTAAGTCATAGAAAACCACGCATCTCATTGCTAATTCGCTACATGAAAAAAAGTGAATTGTGTTTAAACCTCCTCAATTTCTTCCGCTCAAAATTTGATGTTCCGTAAAATTTGCTTTTGACCGACCTTGGTTTGTTCAACAGCAGCTACATGACGAACACGATGAACTATCATAATTTTTTTTGGAAATATTCTTTAAAGTACAAGCTTTCAAGTATATATTACGATTTTTCTTTAACCCTTGACTGGAATCCTGGGGTCAGCCATGACCCCAAGCACGCAAAGTTCGCTGCAAAATTGTTGGTTGTCTAAGTTTGTAAACTGAATTTCTAATTAATTTTATAATAATAGTTCAACTTTTTACGTTTCTATTATTTTATACATTATATTGATCTAGTGTCAACTTTACAAATTCCTGTGCCCATTTTTATTTGGGGTCTGCCACGGTCCCAGTATATCAGTTACTTTTGAAAAAAAAAACAGTATAGCAGTTAAGGGTTAACTAAATTACTTATAAGTAAAAAAAATTCATAAAAAGTCCCCTGTTTTCACGGCTCCAGGTGTATGCAACCCCTTAACTTAAACCCAAATCTACCCCTGGCCTCTTCTCATTTCTCAATGTTACAGGTCACCCATAATGCAGGGAAACACGGAGCAGCAACAGCTCATATTAATTTCTCAGCTATGTGGTTCGATAACGACAGAAGTGTGGCCTGGAGTGGAGAATTTAGAATTATTTAATAAAATGGATTTACCTAAAGGTCAAAAGCGAAAGGTAAATACTATAAATACTGGGAAGCTGGAATATGTACGTCCTCGTGATTATTGTACCGAAACACACATCTTTACGCAGGTCAAAGACAGATTGAAGCCATATCTGAAGGATCCTTACGCCTGCGACCTGTTAGACAAACTTCTAATCCTTGATCCATCCAAAAGATACGATTCGGATTCCGCGTTGAATCACGACTTTTTCTGGACCGATCCAATGCCTTGTGATCTTAGCAAAATGTTAGCGCAGCATACACAGAGTATGTTCGAGTACTTAGCCCCGCCAAGGCGCCCCGGCCATATACGTCACCCGCATCATCAAGTACCTGGAGGGCCAGCAAAACCTAGTTCTAGTATGGCCGACAGTGGTTACCAAGACCGCGTATTCTAGCATATTTCGTTCAGAAGAATGTAGACTGCCGTTTATTATATCCATCTTCATCCGTTTTGATAATTTTGATAAGCCATCTGATGCTTTGATTTCAACTTCATCGGTAACAATAAGCATTTAAGTTAAAATTAAATGCCTCATTTATACAAATTCTCATAATAAGATGTAAGTTTTTCTTATACATACACACACACACACACACACACACACACACACACACACACACACACACACACACACACACACACACACACACACACACACACACACACACACACACACACACACACATATATATATGTATGTATAAATTTTGTACAAACAGAAGCAGTCTCCTGATTTAAGCCTTATATATTTCCAGAAATGTTGTTTCTTTTCTTCAGTTTTCATTCCGTTATTTGCGCATTATGTTCTACAATCCTCGATCATTATAAAGGGAACAGTTGGATTACATATTAGCCGTTATTTTAATTTTATAATCGATACGCATTCGGAATTGAATTTCTCACATTGTTATTTTGCCAAAGCGTTCATCTAACTGTCACCTCGGAAACCAGTTCGGCAAGCCTGTCGTGTGAAAACAAGGTTTTATTTCAATAAACAAATTTAAATTTTACAATTGTCTTCGAGTCGATAGTGTTAATAATTATAAAAGAAATCTTAAACAGGTAAGAGCCTAAATCTTCTTAAGTCTAAATTAAAAGATTTCGAGTAGCACTCGTGCAACAAGAGTATGACAATTAGCGAGCTCGATAGCGTTAAATGATTTGTGCACTTTATTTCGCGGTCGCATTGTCGTAGTCATGAGAAAAGCAGCGTTGCGAATATCACCTACAACAGAATATTAAATATGTACACGATCGTATGCCCGTAATACTTTGTTACTTCTATCCTTACAGCTCTATCGTTATTATGCTAAAATACACTCTCGAATTACCAATCTGTGAGGTACAGACAAATATAGTCTATATTAAAGTAAATTACGTGACAGTGGTATTTATCACCGGATACAAAAATACAAGTAAAATTCTTCTAACAGTAACTTGGCTTTCCTACGAAAGTCCCGTTGCGCGTGTTACGATCGTCGTGTTAAATGAATGATCACTGCGACATTTATCGATGAAGTAACGAACACACATTATTTATATCACATATATTCCTAATCGTCCTCGGTTTTAAGAATCTGGTCTAATGGATTCGGACCCATTCTCTTCGGCTTACTCGTAGATGCTTTCTCCGTACTATCAGCTGAAACACATTCACAACCACGAAATAAGTCTCCGTCATAATTAACGTTTACGGTAAACTCTCGCTATAAGCGCGCGCGCTTAGCGCATAGCGTCGACGATTCTGAGCCGTCGATGGTGCGAGGGAAAGGGAGAGAAAGACAGAGGATAGGCACGTGAAAGACGAAGCGAGACGAAGTATCGTGCTTTTCGTCTTTCGTAGCCAACGGTAGCGACGTGTCGACTCTTTCGTTCTCTCTCGCTCGCTCTCGGGTCCTCTCACTCTCGACCGAAGGATTTTATGCAATAGTGGTGATAGCGGTAGTGGCAGGGCTGCCTTTACCAATGAGCTAAATAGGCTATAGCCCAGGGGCGCTCGTGATCCAAGGGCGCTTAAGAATCAAAAATCTTGAAATGCTTTTTTCTCTTCAATTTTGGAGACAAAAATTTCGTCCGCGGGCATTGTTTTTGTTCGTGTTTGCTTTGGTGGAGACCCGGGGTTTTGATGTACTGCCTTGCACCTTTGGGGGCTAGGGCGCCAAAATTTTTTAGCCCAGGGCGCTGAAATTTGTTAAGACGGCCCTGGGCAGTGGCAGACGTAGAGGCGAATGCGCTCTTAGCGAGAGTTTACCGTCGCAATTCAACTGTTCTTAAATTTGAAGAAAAGGACAAAACAATTACATGACGCAGGGCGTTGAGCGTTTAGACAGCTAAGCCATTCTGTCATGCTGATCCTTCTGTCGTTGTTGATATCACAGTACCTGGGCAATCTTTTGCCACATCTTTGAAGCTGTCTGTTACTAGCTACCATGGTGCGGAAACTTTTCCACTCTTTCCTTTCTAAAACCTGCAAGCGTATAAAGGATATCCTTATAAATTTTCATGTATCTACCAGATAAGTTTCACGCAATTAGTGTTATTGGAGATCTTTGGTATTATCAAGGGAAACACCTGTACGTGCCTTATTCTTGTTTTTATCAAGCATCACAAAGTGCCAAGTCGCTATCTGCTCCTCCTTAGAAGCTTGCCACTTAGCCGTCGTCTCATCCGAATCTGTACCAGAAGCCTTCATCTTCTTTTGCATTAGATCCATCAAATCTCGCAGAAACAGTTGCTTCTTCTGTTCAGGACAACCTATCACATGCTTCGACGTTTCATTCATATTCTATGATTAAGGTACCAAGGAATTGTGTAGTTTCGTTACCTTTCATGGGTCTGCTAGGGATGGGCACTGGATTGCAGTTCGGGGTGCGATCTTTAGAAGACGTTCCTGGGATTGGTTTACCAGTGTCCTGGTACACGCACCAGCAGTAACCAGAGTAACACTGCACTCGATGGTACCTCCCATCGGGAGTGCATTCAGGCACGTAGAACTTCTTTTGAGAATGTTGCCTCTCGTCCTCCAGTACGGATCGTCTGTCCGTTAGACAATCGTTTGCTGCAAATTTCATATTCAATACAGATTATCGAAATCCGCTTGACTACGCACATTGATCTATTCGTAACTCGATCAACATGATACACGGGGGCGGATTTTGGGAAGCAACAAATTTGGGGGAGCGGAAATGTTGGGAAACGGCAAATTACGGGGAGCGGCAAATTTTGAGAAACAACAAAATTTGGGGAGCGGTACATTTTAGTGAGCGATAAATTTTGGAAAGCGGCAAATTTTGAGGAGCGATCAATTTTGGGAAGCGGCAAATTTTAAGGAGTGGAAAATTTTGTGGAGCGACAAATTTTGGGAAGCGACAAATTCTGGGAAACGGAAATGTTGGGAAACGGCAAATTATGGGGAGCGGCAAATTTTGAGACACAACAAAATTTGGGGAGCGGTACATTTTGGTGAGCGATAAATTTTGGAAAGCGGCAAATTTTGGGGAGCGATCAATTTTGGGAAGCGGCAAATTTTAAGGAGTGGAAAATTTTGTGGAGCGACAAATTTTGGGAAGCGACAAATTCTGGGAAACGGAAATGTTGGGAAACGGCAAATTATGGGGAGCGGCAAATTTTGAGACACAACAAAATTTGGGGAGCGGTACATTTTGGTGAGCGATAAATTTTGGAAAGCGGCAAATTTTGGGGAGCGATCAATTTTGGGAAGCGGCATATTTTAAGGAGTGGAAAATTTTGGGGAGCAACAAATTTTGGGAAGCGACAAATTCTGGGAAACGGAAATGTTGGCAAATTGCTAATTATGGGGAGTGGCAAATTTTGGTAGCGGAAAATTTTGGAGAGCGATCAATTTTGGAAACGGCAAATTTTTGGAAAGTGGAAAATTTGGCGGAGTTGCAAATTTTGGGAGAGATAAATTTGGGGGGGGGGGGAGACATAAAGTTTGAGCGAAAAAAATTGGCAAAGGTGGCTTAAGATAAGTTTAAAAATTTATCTCCAGCCACCTTTGTATAAGGGTTTAAAAACTTAAAAACTCATCAATTTACTTTTTTTCATGTAGCGAATTAGCAATGACCCAGATGTATGTTGCCATATTGAATTAATTTTGAAAATGTCTCGACTGTTTTAAACTGAAATATTTTATGATATTTCGCGGGGAAGGGTGGCAGACACTTGTTAGCCCAGGGGCGTCAAATCTTTAATTCCGCCCCTAATGATACATTCCTGAACTTAAAGTATCTAAGTAGGTACTCGAAGAATCACTCACAAGGGAAGTTACGCAACCCGAAAATTTAGAAAATCGAATTAAGAATTTGTGGTGGGGTAATTTGAAAAGTACGGGTTTTTCGATCATTATTTTTACGCAGTTTTGTAGATATAGAAAAAAGATGCACCTTTTGTTTAAACTTCTTTCCGATATCTCTCACCGTTCTCGAGATACTATCCCACAAAAAAGAAAATTCTGCATTTTTCTCAAGGGGTGATGTCACTAGGCCCAGATTAAAGGGGGGGCTGCAGCCCCGGGCCCCACTTTCCGGGGGGGGAGGGGCATTCTAAGCGATTAGCTCACTACCCCCCGCCCGCCGTTCAACTACGTGGGGGCCTCGAAGGTTTGATAGCCCCGGGCTCCAAAAATCTTAACCCGGGCCTGAATGCCACCCCCAAAACCACACTACAACACCAAAAAAAAAAGAGGTTCGTCTTACAGACGAACTACTCTATTTGCATAAAAAGTTGCACAATCCTCTGAATTTTTTACGTCGCCTAACTTCCCTTGTGAATCAAATAATTTTTTATTCGATGAAAGTCGCCCAAAAGCGGAACCATGGCTTCCCGCTGTAAGCACGGTTCAAATTCTAGGCCTTCTAGAGCAGCGAACCCGTCTCAGGGGATTAACCGGGCTCGTCGTTTCGAGCAGCGTGTATAAAAAGAAGCACGTTTACCATCGCTGTCTTCTTTAGTGTCCGTTGGATCGTCGTTGAACGTTGGTCGAGAATGCACCGGGGCAGGATTGCCCTTCAGCACTGTGAAATACGAGAGAACAGAATCATCGTAAAGCCTTCATCATCTCCTCGATTAAATTAGAAGAACCGGCCCTTTCGCCGGTGACGAATTCTGGCATTACATTCGATCTATGTACAAGGCCTCGTTTCCTTTAAAAACTTCGCCTCACTCCCGGCGAGCGTGCGCAGCGAGAACTTCGTTTCTCTGTACAGTTTTGTTAATGCCAGCGGTTAATTTAGAAAATAATGGATACTCAACCGAAGATATTTACACGGGCGATCAAAACTTTGCACGTTGCTCTCCCTACAGAATTTTGAAAAAAAACAAAAAAACAAGAACCGTCACCACCCGACGAACAGGATCGTTCACACACACAGACGCATACGCGTTCGACACATATAGTTTCTCTCCTCTTTCTCTGGTGTTTTTTTTTACAGCACATGCATGATAAATAATTAGAACAGAAGCGTTATACTAATTCTACGGTACAATATACGCTGTCCCGCCTTCGATCCTTGCGCTCCGACTTTATACAGAAACGAGGTGCGATTGATGAGCGGGTGGTGACGCGCAGCTTTACGGAGAATGGTAATCGGCAAAACGAATGTGGCGAAACGGATTCGTAATTTTTATTCACGCGCTTCGTTTCCTCCTGAGGACTCGCGCTCGTGATAAAATGTTCGCACGATTCCGGGGAGCATCTCGGCTCGAGAACTTGAATCGGGCAGAAAGTGCTCGGAGCAGTACGATGTCGCGTGAAGTAAGAATCTTTTGGATGAAACCATTACTGTTGAGCCGCTGCAAGGATTCCCGCGGATTCTTCTGCGCGCGAAGTTTCATTAACGCTCTGACCCCTTTACAGCAAACATTTGCGTTGCCCAGATACCGAAGGCATCTAGGCTAAGTGTATTTTCTGAAAGAAACTAGTATTCCGCTTGACTTCTGTACTGTTAACATCGAGTAATCGAGACGGGTCTCGAAGCTGGTTAAGAAACCGTGGTAGATGGTTGCAAAATATTTATCGCAACCCTCTCAAATTAGCACGCAGAATTTTCATAGCAATATGATTGACGGAGCGATTAGTATGCAGCTTATTTTGGCCAAGGGTACACATTTCCCCAATAAATATTTTAAGAAACAAATAAGGTGAATGTCCCCATTACTGACCGCGTCCCCATTAGTGACCAATTATTCATTTATATTGTTTATTGCAACACAGAAAGCAAAATATCAACCAGAAAGTTCAGAAATTATTATTAGAGGTATTTCGTTTATAGTTGCATACGTTATTTATGTAGCCGTACATTCATTTTTAAGTAAATTCACATGTAAATTTTACAGACTCTAATAACGTGAGGTTATACTACAGATGTCATTAAACTGGCAAATTTTACAGTAAAAATACATGAATCCATGCAGTAAGTTACTCAAATTAACTGGAAATATATACAGAATTATAAAATAATGAGAAAATATTCATTTTCTTTCATTATTGTAGCAGAGAATCGATAAATTGTAAGTTGGTCAATAAAGGGGACATCAGGTCCAATATAACTTACCATAATTATAGTATAAATAGTCAAATATCACTCTAAAATCAATTTGATTAAGAAACTAGAGACTTCAAAAAATATAATGATCCATACTTTATTCAAACATTGTCCCATATTATTAAAAAAATTACTATTTCGAACCAGTCGCACTCTTAAACGGTCGCTAATGGGGACATTTACCTTAATTGCGAAGGCCAATGTGGAAAGAATTTCACGATAAAGTAGGTATGAAAAAATATTTCACGAATTCGAAATTCGATCACTCCGTGTATTCGAGTAGAGGGAGTTCCCTTAACATCGGACGGCACCTAATCTTTTTTTATATAATTTCCAATAAAAATAAAAACCGGATATTAGCTATATCTGTGATTTTTGAAACGCTACCGAGCCGTTATTCCGCGTAAACTTTAGAGGGAATAGAAAAAATAACGATTAGCTTTCGCCACGTTCGAATCGCGTGTGCACAGCTAAGGAGATTGATTTAATATTTCTTTCTTCTTACTAGGGGAACTCCCCGTACTCCCAATTATTCGAATACTCACAGCTCTAATTTTGGTCCGTAGCAATTATGCTACTATACCCATTTTAGACGGCTACCTTTTCATACTAATTCACTCTTCAAATATTCGTAGTATTTTATTCTACCAGTACAGCAATTTTAACAGCCTAGAAAGGAACAAAACCACGCGACTATGTAACAGAATTCATCGAGCATCGATATCACCAAATTGCGATAACGCGTTCGGAAGAGATCCGCAGGAAACGTTGCAGGCGGCGAAACAGCGGCGAGATTAGAGAGGCTCGAAGAAGAGGATTGACAGAAGTAAGGTGACAGTGGCGTGGATGTGCAGAACTGGGACTCACCTTGGTCCGTGGCCCGGGTCCTCTGGGCCTCAGGGACCTCGGGGCGCTCGTCTGCGGGGTTCAGCGACAAGAACAAACGTACTAAATGATAACAATGATGTCACTCAGCCGACCGGCCTTACCTATATGTACAATGTTTTTTTGTCATTCGCGCATCGCAGGTTTTTCTAGCAGAGCAGCGAGCGGCGGCGAGCGCATCCAGCCGGGGTTAACCCCTTCGATTGCGTATAGTTTCCAAGCGGTCTCTGTTCCCGGTTCGTTTGCTTTACGGGGCCCTCGATATCCCTTTGCTCGTTTTGAGGGGACGCGTGTCATGCGGCGGCTTAGCGCGTGCCATCGGCACAGAGCCATGCGAGAGCTGCGCGTTAAAGGGCCATGCATTTTGGGGAAATGTCACAAAGCTGAGAGAATCAAGAGGCTGGCCTTCGCGCGAGTGAACTGGCACCGAGGATTATTATTTGCATTTTGCTGATGGCATTGGTGATCAGGGAAAGAATGAGAGAGTAAGTTGCGCTTGAAAGGAAGAAAGTGACCCGCAACTGACTCGAGCGAGGGGACGTTGGAGAATCCTGGCCACGACGAATGCCATTACTCGACATGCAAGTGGCCGTGATTCTATCCATCCACCGTTTCACACGCGATTCTACTTTTACGATTCGGCGCAAATATACTTGGAAGCGGAGTGTGTATATGTACTTCGGAAGGCTGAGGCGCGGATAACAAGCATTCTACGTTGGCTAAATAGACGAAAGTGTCTGCGATGTTTTCTAATCTTCTCTCGACTACGAATAGAATGGAACGATAGAAACGATATCGTATATTCTTTGGTAGGCTGTTACGCCTAAATTGTAGGGTAAGTCCGGGACTGTCGGTCGACCTGATATAAAATGGCTATTAAAATTACCTAACACTGATATTATTTATTTTATTTATCAGAATAAACCTAATATGTTCAGATTTTCATGCTGATTTAGAAGTGCTCGATATTTGCTTTAAGATAATATTTACTGAAAATCGAGTTGCAAACTGAAGCCGCGATACCTGACCATGTCTCACGAGGTGCCGGGATAAATGGTTTTCGTCTTTGGCAGAGACCACTCACATAATTATTAATTATTCATGAAAAAATAAGAAAGAAAAAAGGAAACTAATTTATGAGTGAATACTACAACTACAGATTTATTGATATTTCATTTGTTCATGCTAAACAAGTAGGGAACACGTTAAACAAACAGTGAACCAGCGATTAGCAAGGGAAATGAATAAAAAAGTGAATAAATAAATAAATAAAGAAAAATAATACGAGAAATCATAACTCGACCATCTCCTCTTTCTGTAGCGAGAGATGGTTTTCTGGTTAGCTTTAGAAGGAAGAGTTAATATGGCCAAATACTTTCACTGCATTGGCCGTCGATATCTCTACTATCTTATTATCCAAAGCATTAAACGAAAATTAATTTAGAAGTGTATTATAAATACAATTCTGTACACCATTGTTTGACAGAAGCTAAATTACCTTTCGCAGCCTATAAATCCAGAAAAACACAGAAGGAAGAGAAACGACGCTATTCATCCAACTGTTTAGCTTCTCCAGAAGCAATTAAAATAAGGTAGATGTGCCAGTAAATGAACACGTACCAGAGAATGGACATTTTTCATTAAAATGGGTAAAATAAGTTATTAAAATAGGCAACTAATTAATTATAGACTTCTTTTAATTTCTTGCTCCATATCCAAACAATTTTTCCAGCACGTGCAATCAATCGCGCTGCAAACATAATTTCATAATAGTGTTCACTCATTAGCCTTAAGTGTTCGTTCATTGGTGCGTTTACCCTGTGACGACTCGACCAACTCTCCCGCCCGACCGCGTCACCCGGATTTACCTTACCCTCGTTTCAACGTTAATCCTAATTCGTTTCTAACGCTTTAAAACTCTCCACCTATCACGCTTTCTTCCAGTGTTTATAGACAGAGTTTGGCAAAATGTAATCTAATTGTGGAGTAGATTACACATTATTTTCTGAAATCGTTAATTTAGGTAGTTGACCACAATTTTATCAACTACCTAAATTAACGATTACAGAAACTAATGGTTAATCTACTCCACAATCACAGTTTAATCGTAATTTGTAAGTTGTAATTAGATTACATTTTGCCCAACTCTGGCTATAGAATAAATCCGGGAGACGCGGTCGGGCCGGAGAGTTGGCCGAGTCGCTATATTTCAGATTCTGTACTTAAAAGCTTCTTTAGAAGCGAAACAGTTGAATGAATAGCGTAATTTCGCTTCCTTCTGTGTTTTTCTGGATTTATAGGCTTTAAAATGTAAATTAATGTTGCATTTAACCTCTTTTGTCAAACAGCGGTTGTACAGAATCGTATTTAAAATATACTTCTAAGTTTATTTTCGTTTAATATTTTGGATAATAAGATACCAAAGTATTTGGCCATATTAACTCTTTCTCTCAAAGCTAACGAGAAGACCATCTCTCGCTGCAGAAAGGAGAGATAGTAAAGTAATGATTTTTTTTTTTATTATTTTCGTTTCTTTTTTATTTTTTATTATTATTCTATTATTATTTTTGTTTATTTAGTTTATTTATTCGCTTTTGTATTCATTTGCCTTGCTAATCGCCAGTAGGTAGTTCACTTTTTCTTTCACGTGTTCTTTACTTGTTTAGCGTAAACCAATTAAATATCAATGAATCTGTAGTTGTATTCACTCATAAATAATTTCGCTTTATCCTTTGTTAATTTTCCACGAATAAATATGTGAGCGTTCTCTGCCAGCGACGAAAACCATTTCTCCCGGCACCCCAGGGGAGGTGGTCAGATGTCGTGACTTCAGTTTTCAACCCGATTTACAGTAAATATCGTCTTAAACCAACTATCGATCCCTTTTTCTGAATCAGCATAAAATTCCGAACATATAGGTTTGTTCCGACAAAATAAGTAATTTCTACATTAGTTTCAATAGCCATTTTATATTACGTCTACCGCGTCTCCCGGATTTACCCTAGAGCCATAGCGAACTCATAAAATCGTATAGACATAAAAAAGCATAGCAGCAATATTGCCAGTTATTTATACGCAATCCGCATAAGGGCACCAGCCTCGTCCAGTCGCGTCTACTCTCTAAACTCTAATAGCGAATTCGGTACCTTGCACTGACTCTGCGCTGGTTCCAGAAAATGACTTGGATTGGTTGTTTCTGATAGAGGCGAAGATAACTCTACAAGAATCGACCAATCCAAGTCATTTTCTGGAACCAGCGCAGAGTCGGTGCAAGATACCGAATTCGCTATAAAATACCCCAACTCGCATCGGGTGCCCACCGATCTCAGCTGACTGCTACGGGCCGAAAGGTGGGACTCGGCGAGGTCCTCTCCCGAATCGGTGGCACCGATTAGCCGCCAAATTTACGAGCTCGCCGCGGCCCTAGCGCCGAGTACGTCCGCCGCAGTTACGTGGAAGCCCGGCACTGCTCGCGGAACGAGCTGATAGTTGGCGTAGGCGCGGATTTACGAAGCGACGGGTCGCGCGGGCGGGCCCGCTCATTCTCGTAGGCCAAGCCGCGAGTACGGGGCACGGCGCGCGGGGGTCAATTGCTTCCAATTCCACGGCGGGCAGCCGCGAGTGTGGGCAAACTTCCGGCAGGATTCACGAATGTTAAACGGGGCCGGCTATGGAAGACGACCCTTGGCGCGCGCGACATCCTGTCCAGGCAACGGCTCCCCGTAATTTATGCCACGATTTAGACGCCGACGACGGCGACGTCCGCGACGACGGTCTTCCGGCGTTATCCTCGGGCGACACGCGACGGCCACCGGTCTTTGTGATATTTTTATTTATAGCCGGCTTCAACGACGTCGCACGCGCGCCCCTTCCTTCGCAGACCCGTCGCTCCCAGGCTCCGTTTTAACCTCCCTCCCTCCCTCCCCCCTCCCCCTGGCCTTTCTACCCCGCCGGCGTATGCCTCATGTAATATGCAGACAGCAAGTAATTAGCATGCATGTAGTGCGCGGTGCGTCGGGATGTTAAGTAATTATAGATTTATGCGGTGGGCGGGTAACGAGAAATGGAATACCCGCAACTGCGGCTGCGCTGGGCTCGGAGATGGAGGAGGGTGTAATTCGGGGTGTAGAATGCAATTGGGGATGGTTCCGCGGAACTCTAACCCTTTAGCGCCCGCACGTAGATCCCGTTGAAGGAGAAATATCCCGTTTTGTTTTTATCGTTAAAAATGGTCCGAATTTATATATTTTTGTTAAGAAAAATTTGTTTTCATTTCTTTCTTTTTTCAAAGATCAAAAGAACTTTCTTCGGTGAATGAAACTGCGCTAAACATGTATTACTTTAAACTGTTGCAAACAGCGAAATGCGAATGCAAAAGGCGAAACGGCAAGAAAAATGAATGTATCATATGCGATACGTTTGGCGCTAAAGGATTAAATACGTGGCTAAGATGGGGGCGTTCCCAATACGAAATTTCTGATTTTAGTGGGACTTCCGAGGGAAGATACCGAACCCAAAAAACCCAGGAAATTCAGAAAAGTCTGAAACTTTGTGAATTCGTGGGGGACTTCCTTCTCGTTACAACGCAATTTTTGTTCGCTGCCCAAATTCACTCGAACGAGATAAAATTAACCCCTGAAAAATCGACTATTTGCCGATTTTCTGTTACAACTCGCAAACTGTAAGAGATAGAAAAATAGTTTCGAGACAAAAGTTGCTTCTTTTAATTAGATCTATCTTTTGGTAACTTACAGTTCTTACAGTTCAAGAGTTATAACACAAAATCGGAAAATAGCTGGAATTTAAGGGGTCAATTTCACGCTCTTAGAGTGAACTCGGGCAACAAACCAAAATTGCGTTATAATCAGAAGGAAATTCTCTACATATGTCACAAAGTTTCAGAATTTTTTGAATTTCGAGGTTCGGAATCTTTCCTTGTTCGTACGACTGTAGAGTATTTTGGAGTAGGTAGGGTAGAGTAGGGGTGGTAGTAACGGGGGGCGAATGTAACACGCTAAATTCCTCAAAACATATAATAAATATTAATATAAATTTTATACAGTGGAAGAAAATAACTTCTCGATATCCTGAACTAACTTTTTCTTATCGATTCAAAATTGTAATATAAATATTCTCTTTGCAAGCATGTGTTTTTCCTTTTTCTTTAATCTTTAATCTAATCTTTTTTAAAGCAATACTATGCGTTACTTCAGAAGCATGGTCGGAGTATTAACAAAGCAGATGAATAATATTATTGCGTTGTTTGCATTGAAAAATGAAAAACGGGTGCAATGTACCGAATGTAAGGACTGAGCACAGGAAGAACGCACCAGCCAAAATGGTTTATATTACTCCCACAATCGCGATACCGCATAATTGCTTATCAGTTTTACTTTCTTATCGTTTCTTATCATAATTTAAATAAAAAAAGTACTTTAATTTTGTGAAATTTAATTTCTGTCACTATCGACCCCGTGCAGTGTTAAAACGGACCCGGGGTCAGGAGCGGTTGTAACACTTTCTCCGCTTTCCATTTTTTTTATTAATAACTTGAATATTACTTGACATACAGCGAAATTGTTGCGACTCAATAATCTCAATATATAAAGCAGAAAGTGTTTGTCTGTCGCCTAAAGACTTTGGATAAACTCTGGTGTGACGAAATGCGTCCCAGCTCATCATTATGCTTGACCAATCCAGATGAATGTGACTATTTTCACAAGAAGTAAATAATTTTCTTTCATAAAATCGAAATCTAAATTTCGTGCGAAGCCGAATAGTAAAGCCAGCGTCACATAAGTAAGTAAGATGTTCGTATAAGAACTTTTGTCGTAAATGCAATACTGCCCTCCTTAGTTAAACTGTCCTATCTAGCATTTTTTCATTTTCTGAGATATGTTGATTTATTTGAAGTTCCACGCGTCGTTTACCTTTTAAGTAAAGTTAGAAAACTCTACGTGCTTCGAAAAGATTTATAAACAGTCTAATGTATTTAACCTAACTTCTTTCCAAATGGTTAAAATATCCTATCTGAAACAATTAATTAATTAATTGGTACGTTAATAATACATTACCTACAGGTACGCCTATTACAAAAAATTATATTAGGCTGTTACGAAATAATGACAACATGATTTAATTTGAATGAAGGAAAATAAGGACGATACAAAGTAAATGATAAATCTTCAGCTTTCTCGGTTGTTTTAAAATGCTAGATAGGTCAATTTATCTAAAGAGGGCAGAATAGTTCCTGCGTAGTTGTATTCCAAAGTCAAAGTGCTACTACCGCCCCCGGTCTCCTACCTAGGTAAGGATCAATTTCTTTATCCTGCGAAAATTCACTCCGAAGGGGTGCAATCAACCCCCAAACTTATCGCGTCATTTCGTTTCTTTTTAACGCAGTGGAATAAATAAACCCCGTAGATTTGCAAGCATCCGAAGTGTATCACTATCAGCAAAAATGTCGTAGAGTAATAAGTAGATCATTAAAACGTAAATATTTGAACGATTGTGAGTGAACAGGAAACGCGAGGCAATCGCGTGGCAGTGAACGCCTTAAAGTTCTCTGTTTTAATTGAATTAGATTCTTTCGCCCCTTGCGCACTACAGCTCCAACAAATGGATTACGACAATGTAGCAAATTGTGGTCTTGAGACGAGGTTGAGATTGGAAATTCAGGATCGAAACGATGGACGCTACGAGGCGTGAGATATTAATACTCGTTGAATGATAGCTCTGGGGACTTACAGGAGAAATATCGAAGCTAAAGAGACGTCGCTGCGTTCTCGCGTGTAGGGAAGTGTTAACAAACGAGGGAATGCATAAATTTCTACGGAAACGCTAGCACAAGGCACGGCACGGAGGGCGTAGGAAGCTGTACAAAAGGTAAGCAGAGGCACTCGAGGCTCTGCCAAGCAGAAAAGCTCAGGCGCGTAATGTTTATGGAAATACGCAACCCCTTGCGTAAAAATAAACTACGCGGGCCTCCTCTTTGCTCTCCGCTCGTTTCCTCTCAAAATCCTCGAGCACGAGTTATCGCGCGACACGAAAGTGTCAAGCGATCGTAGACTTTGAGATGAACGGGGAGAGGGGGAGAAGAACGGGCCAGTTTAATTGGAAAGATACACACTCCTCGCGTGTAAACGAAGATTAAGAAGCGTTATAATAGCGCGGTGCGATAAAACGATCCAACTATGACGCTTTAGATCGCTTCATCCCAGATCGAGTAAATTATGGCTCCCCCGTAAGAAACGTCCGTTTATCTGCTTTTAAAGCGCGATACAGCGCTCGTCCCGTGACTAATAAGCTAAGATAGCCATATGCGTCCACATGCTCGTAATTTAATCACCCGTAATTAGAACCACGATGAATTCGTGCGATTCTGACTGCGCGTTCCCCTCCTAAGCTGTCGCTTTCGTTTCTCCGACGACGATCCAATCGCCGGGGTTTAACGGGGGGGATTCTCGTCTGACAGTCCGAAGAGCAACTGGTATTTAAGAATTTTTTTTTGAAAAACTGTTCGTCATATTGGATTAAACTCTTTCGGGATGTGAGGAGGCATCTTTGAAATTGTAGAAAATATCTTTTTTATGCCGATCCTTCTTATTATTTATTAACTAGCTTCACTACTCGGCTTCGCCCGTTTAGATTTTGATTTAAATAAAAGTTTTTATTTTCTTTTTTTGTCAAAAATGCTCACTTTCATCTGGATTAGTAAGGCGTAATGAGCCGAGGCACATTTCGTGATATCCGAGTTTATCGCTCGAAAGATTTACGGGACAGACAAACACACGAACATATAGAAGCTTTCTACTCTATTTATTAAGATTATTATGGAAGCTTGCCCACCTATTCGACGATGTAACTCCTGTTGCCGGAATTTGTAGCACCTATCACAGTCGTCTTATTGCAAAAAAAATAGAAGTCTCTTAAAATCAGATAGTTTACGCTGGGATGGGTCCACTTTGAAAAAGAAAAAAATGAAAAATTGAAAGAGTTATAGCGTTTGAAAGAAAAAGTAAGATTTTTCCGTAGACAAACTTTTCATATTATTCTTTATATCGACGAAAAGAGTATCATAAATAAAGTTTGAAATTAAAATTTTGGGTCCACTGCCACCATAAATTATTTAACTTTCAGAAAATTATCTTCCTTTTGCAATCAGGTGACTGTGGCAGGTGCTGCATCTGACGCCAACATCGTCGAAGAGATTCCACAATAATAATCAATAAATAATAATAAGGATCGATATAAAAACTATTTCCTGCCATTTAAAGATGCCTCCTTATGTCCCAAAAGAGTTTAACGCAATATGTTTTGTTTTGAAAACCATGGGGTTTCCCCGTAAATTTAATAATAATAATATGAACAATAGCTTTTTAAAAAAAAATCGTATATTTCGGAGGCTGTCACGTGAGAATCCCCCCTTAAGGGACAGAATAAGAAACGCAGACTTCGACGTGGTTCCAAGTTACGTGGCCGCGGGGTAGCTAGGAAGCGGAGCAGCAACCTTCACCCAGGAAACGAGGAAAGAGGTGCAGAGTATGCGCGGTAATTGCTCGCAAGCGATTGCAATGCGACGCGGGTAGATCGATTAGCACGTGTTAGACAGCGCTGGTGAGTATGAACGGTGGTGTTAATCCCGATTTACGATCGCCATAAAACCTGGTCATAGCCGTGAATTTACGGTCGCGATTTAACGCCACTTCTGCCATCAGTTTGCCACTTGAAGCGCGATGGGTGGGTCAACAAGGTGCAGCGAATGTCTTATTTCTTTCTTTGCTGGTTGATCATTGGATATTAGTGTTCCAGGAGGAATTTGGAGCTCGAAAATGTCGAGGAAGCATCGGTAAGGTTTGGCGCGACGACCAAGAATAAAGGCGTCGTATATCGAGTTTAACCGTATTGTGTCATTCTTGCACGAGGACGATCTTCGATTCCCCCGTTGTCTTTTTAACGAGAGCAATTGGCTGGAAATATGTCTCTCCGCAGGAATCTGCTACAGGGTGTGTCAGAGTTACAGGTGTAAACTTGATTGGTGGATAGAGTCTGTGAGAAGAAAGAGGGAAAAAGTTTCAAGCGATTTCTTTTAGGATGAAAATTTTAAAGTAAACTCTTAAAGGCTTTTGAGGGAACTTTCTACTTCGATCGATTGAGGATTGAGCTACTTTTAAAGATTTTTTTCGCGGTAGATACAAGGTATAATGAAAGAAATCTTTTGGGGATTTATTAAGCTACTTTTATATTCTACAAAGAAAATTTTAGAAGAATTGTTTTGGTGATTTCCATACTCAGGCTTATTTTAAACAAAATATTCGAAAAGATTCTCAATGTGTACGAGTGTCGCTATCACCCGTACCTCAATAATTATAAATTTTTGTCCAACGACTTTTGGGTGTTTTGGGATCCAACTGTTTTTCCAAACCGGCGCTATTTTGTTATTTTTCAACAGAAATTGTTAAATGAAATTGAGGTACGGGCGATGGAGATACTCGTACGGATTAAGAATCTTTCCGAATTTTCTGTTTCAGGTAAGCCTGAGTGGGGAAATTACCTGCGCCACGGACATATCTTTTTTGGGGGTGTTATCTTGACGCTATAAAAAAATTCTTTTTAATTTTTTTTGTATAATATAAGAGCAGCTTAATAAATACCAAAATCGGACACTTTTTGGAGTAACATGTCGGATTTTGATTAAACTTGGATGTGTTGTAGTTTTTACTGATATATACAAGCCTCTCGAAGGATTTTTTAAATTTTTAAAAATTGTGGATCTTACAGTCCTTTGACATATAGAGTTGACATTTTTTCAATTAATTATAACTGTTGAACTATGAAACTGATAAGAATGAGCTTTTTGGTGTTTACAGTGGAGACGCAAGAGTACCTAATAAAAATTATTTCACTCAAAAGAAACCAATTTTTGGCCATTTATTTTGCAATTGTTCTAAGCAGTTACTTATTGAAAAAAGGTGAACACTATATTTCAAAGAGCTGTATTTCAATATCCACAATTTTTATCATTTTTAAAAATCCTTCGAGATACGTTTATATACCACTACAGGCTACGATATATCTAGGTTTCAGCAAAATCCAAAATGTTACTCCAAAATGTGTCCGATTTCGCGTGGAATGACTCAAAAAGATTTTTTCCCATTATATCTTGTATCTAGTGAGAAAAAATCTTAAAAAACAGCTTATTTTTTCGGTCAATCAAAGCAGAATGACCCGCACCTAAATGTTGTTGCACCTGTAATTTTGAAACGTCCTGCATACCGAAACTCAGATCCTAGAGACAATCTTTCGCGGCGCAACAGCGTGGCGCCGCTTCGCAAATATCAGCGCGTTCAAAACTGATTTATGCAGCCAATAGCCTCCAGATGCGACCTTCGGTACTCTCGCCTACAATGTTTACAGCTAGAGTTGACAATTCGGAGTATTGTTCACTGCGAATCATTGCACACTAAATTCCTTGCAATTTCAATTCCTCCGAGAATGAAGAATTATTGATTTTAGTGTTCGAAGGGGAGGATCGATGGATCGTCGATCGTGCAAGGCGTCGGTCCAAGAGGCCCGACGGGCCCCCGAGAACCTCCCCTTATCTCGCGCGTACGTCTGTACGTGTGTATATGTGTGAAGCACGTGCACCACGTGTTAAACTTACGAGTGAAGTCGTTCGCGAGGCAGGCACCCCATTCTTGCCTGGAGAGTTTCAAATCCCGATTTAGGTCGCACGTGCGGGCGAACGTGCGAGCACATTTCTTCGGCCTTACCGCCTTCTTCGCGAGCCGCCGGAGCTCCTTGTACTCCGCCCTGTCCAGGTAGCCGTCCCCGTTCTTGTCCAGGGTGACGAACTTCCACGACAGCACCCGCTCCACGTTCTTGTCGCCTGTCGATCAACCAATCGTGGGGAAGCGATATAAGAAATCCGCAGACCTCGAGAGACGCCCCTCGCGAGGAACACCGGAGGGGTTGGGAAAATGCGGGGGTAGTTTTCAGCCCGAGACTATCCTTTCTCAGTTTAATAATCTATCAACGGTATTATCTATTCGTGTTTTCGTGTAAAACCGAGGGACTCGGAGCTACCCTTACTTTCTCAGCCCCTTCAGTCGTGCTCTAGGGAATTACTGAGAAACCACAACGGGGGCGATGGTATCGTTGGCAGTTTATTAAATTCGAGGAGTGCCAACTCGGGGCAACTGAATTTACCCAACTTCAACTTCAACGCCATACCATTTTCAAAATCTTACGCCACGGTTTCGATGATCCGAGGCACGCTGAACCGACCGGATAATTCAGCAGGCCGAGTTCACCGGGGCATGCTCGGATTATCGAGACTCCGGTGTAGGGGAGAGTAGGGGCATTACGAACACTTAAGGGAAAAGTTAAATCGAAAGAAAAGGTGTTGCCTCGAATTAGATTTAATTGATAGATAATTGAATCTTTGGGTATTTATCTACAAATGCAACGCGAAGAATTATAGTTAATTTAATAAACAAATCGTTTTTTAAAGGAAAACAAAATTCTTTCTGTCCGGAATTACACGTAGCTGGGGTAAATACGAACGGCTGTTTAAGGATGTATCGAACGTACAATATTAGACAAAAGTATATGAAATTTGAAATACTTGAATATTCGAATACTTCAGTTGCTCAATTATTTGGCGAATATAATTCGAATGCTATTCGAATATTTAAGTATTCGAATACTGATGTATTCGAATAGTATTACTGATGTATTCAAATACTATAGTATGAATTATAAATCAAGTTGTTTAGGTTCATTGTTTTACAAGCTTTCATTTAGTTTCATTTGTGAGTTCGTTAGTTTGTCAGGGTGAAATCTTGTAAGCTGATTTGTAATTCTCATCATACTATTTGAATACATCAGTATTCGATTATTTCAGTATTCGAATACTTAAATATTCGAATAATAACATTCGAACACTTAAATATTCGAATAATAATATTCGAATACTCAAGTATTCGAAGTTTATTCGTAGCATTCGAATACTTGTAAAATATTCGAAGTTTACCCGTAGCATTCGAATACTTGTAAAATATTCGAATATTAAATTATTCGAATAGTCCCAGCCTCAGTTTAATGCGCTACAGACTCAAAACATTCAATCCGTAAAATTATAAAAGGAGCTACGAAAACATTTCGCGACCATTATCTTCTCCGTTTGCGCGCAGCCCTCCGTCCTGACAGTTTCCTCAATACTAAACGTAGCTAATTACATCGCGTAACCAATATCGCGGGAGGACAGTACAAGCGAATTCAGCGAATACCGCGGTGTTCGGGTTTACCCCCCGTTTGCAATTCCCCCACTATCCCTTGCATAGGGTAAATGTAGGTTTTAGAATCAAATGTTCCATGTTACATACGTTTACCCTATCTATCTTTTATCCCACTCTCACCGTCAGCGGAGATGTTTGTCCGCCTGTACTCGATCTTGAAGTTCTCGATGAGGTTGCCATTAAACTTGGACTTCTCCGCGCGGTCGCAGGTGTTCCTGTGATTGCTGTTGTACTGCCTGCGCTGCTTCCAGCTCGGCGAGCGCCTCCTTTGCCCGCTCCTGGTGGAAGCAGCAGATCTGGGACCGGGTTTCAAACATCTTGGTCTTTGGTGTCTTACCGAGGTGTCGGGCAGCGGTCTGCCCTGCGGCGTCACGCACCAGCAGTACCCGGTTTCCTCGTGGCACTGCACCGGTGCGTACGTGCCATCCGGACGACAGACTGGTCGTGCGCCCGGCCTGGCGGTCAGCCTTGCGGAGAAGCACGCTGGTGTCTCTGGATGGGCAGGTCCAATCACATTTTCTTCCGAGTTATACATAAGTAACCGTTTCGTCGGAATGCATAGGGTGTTCCTAAATTGCTTGGCCAAACAGTCGATGAGCGCGCAGACTCGCTCGTGTCCGTAGTTGTGGAACAACAAGTCTATACAAAGATCGCTACAGTATCCGCACGGATTGAACGCGCAAGAACGCGAGCGCTTTCCTTTGACGTGCCGACGCTTATCGAACGCGCGAGATATGGCGCGTTACCGTCCGCATCAGCGGCGTGAGGAACATGCCGCGGTTTTTCGCGCGAGGCGCGCTTCGCCTGGATCCGGCTTAACGAGAGCGCTATTCGGTAGGTAGTTAGGTACACCGTTGGAAAGGTCTTATCGAGGGGTATTTGCGGGTTTCAGGTTTCAAGCAGGGCTGGGACTATTTGCCGAATTTTTCGGTATTCGAATATTCGAATACTTGAGTTGCTCAATTATTTGGCGAATATCCAAGTATTCGAATACTATTCGAATATTTAAATATTAAGTAATACTCATGTGTTCGAATACTATGGTGTGAATTATAAATCAAGTTCGTTAATTTGTCGGGGTGAAATCTTGTAAGCTAATAACTTGATTTATAATTCACACCATACTATTCGATAATAATAACATTTGAATACTCAAATTTATTCGTAGCATTCGAATACTTGTAAAATATTCGAATATTCAATTATTCGAATAGCCCCAGGCCTAGTTTCAAGAAATCATTTTTTATTATGTATATAAATTGACAGTATAACATTTTGAGAATGTTCAGTTTTTGATAATCGGAATATTCTCGGAGTCATAGGAAAGTGAGAAGCGATGCAGGTCGTGCGTTCTAATCGCAGGAAATGCGCGTCTTTCTCGAAACACTGCTCCTCAAGCTGGCGTGCACGATTAAAAGAAAACTAAACGTCACTTTGTCTAAAACGCAAATATTTAATACTTAACGTTTTTTTGTTATTAATTGGAGAAAATAGGTTTTAAAAATAGGCGAAAATAATAACCTTTTGTTCAAACACGCGGCAGTTTGGAATTTTCATTTTTTCTTTTAATATTTTTAGAAGGGTCCGCTAGTTTTGAGGCTAAACTTTAAAAAAACCATTTACTTTTTCAATTTCTAATGATTGAACAAGGTGCTGCATCGCACCCCACAAACACCTATCACTTAATTTCTTTATAGCAATATAAAAATGGGAAAGCATAGTGCAAACATAGATTACTAAAACGCAAAAAGTTTCATCAAGATATCTCGTATAGTTATTTAGAAAGAAAATTCCAAAAAATTGTGCAATTTTTAGGCGTCAAATCCGCAAATACCCCTTAAGACGAATCGAACGATAACTTCTTATAAACCTGCAAATGAAACTTCTTAGAAATAAGCTTATCGAAGCTTTCAACTTCCAAATCCAATAGGACGAAATTGGAAAATAGTCTTAAAATTCACGATTTCGTGCGTTCGAATTACATCGATCAAACTTGTCTACCTACCTACTTACTTGCCGCATGAACTTAGGTCCAGAAATGCTTCCTTCCGAGCTGCGATCTTTTAAGTTGCGCGTAGGAGGCTGAACGCGTTTACGAGGAAGCCGTCCTTATCGTTATCTGATGCCTAACCGTGTCTCTTTATATTCTCTTATTATGTCTGACTAACATCAAATAATATTTACTGACTTCTTTTCTCCAACGTGCAACTGTTACGGCTACAACTCATAGGAAGCAATTGCGCACCTATGTTTATACGGTATTTCCTTAGCAACGTCATTAGCGGAGCATGCTGGTAAAATTTGGTCAAACAATTTAGTAGCAACCTGTATATTTAATTTATCCTAAACGTGTTCCAAACGATTATCCTTAATCTTACACTTGGAGCAAAATGCTTCGCTACTGGAGGCTGCTAATTAGTAGGCGCGTGCGGGTACCCGATATTTCAGGCTAGGTTCGGGAATTTTTTTCTCGGCTTCGCGTCGGGATTCCGAAAGATTGTCGACCCGATTTGCGATTCGGGATCCGCTGCTCGATTCAGAACAAAATTTCTCTAGTCTTGTACGTAAACTTTTAACTTGTGAACTTGCAGTGCGATGAAGCGTAAAAATTTTTAAGTAACGCGTGAAACAATACTATTTCATTTTATATTCGAGTGAAGGAAACATGACTGTTACCAGACGGAAAAATCATGTTCCGAATGAAGCGTCGAATACCGAATCGAGAATCGGGTATCGAAATATACAATATTTGCGTGTCGACGATCTTTCGGTATCCCGGCCCGACTCGGCACATCCCTGCGAACTACTAACAAACCCCCAACATTCCGCATTGCACGGGGGATCGATTTACCTGTAAAAATGATTTTCCAAACTCCCCCTACGCGTCCATTTAACATTCTTCAACAGTCTCTTCTATAGAACAATGGCAAAATCCATTGAACCGTATTTCAACGGACAGTTGTCGATCGCTGACTAACCGGATATTGAGAATCCAGGTTATACTGTCCCCAACGTGATTCAGAATCGTCAGACAAGCCTAAGAAGTCCAAGCATTTTCCTCCAAGTAGATATACACATGTAGCTTCTTCAAATCGATTCTCTTTGCCCTGAAAATTTGATTTCCGAAGGTGCAGAAGTCTACAGGGGCGCTGATACCCCGAGCCTAAATTTCTGGGTAGCCGCGCGCTCGCATTAATCATCGAGTATCCGGTACCCTGATCCGATCGTGCATAGAAATCGAGGTGGACACGTCTCTGGAACCGTTGTCGGGGTTCCGTGGTTCTGAACGTGGTATCGCGCAACCATCGGTACAGTAACTATTACTAGCACTATCGCGGGAAGAATGTATCAGCCTACCTGGACAGGGGCCAGTGTGTTTGATAAGAATAGACATGCCTTGACACTGCTTCGAAATGACCTGACACTGACTCGAATACGTAACACCGTCGCTCCCACATACCGGTGTGCTCGCACCGTCGCTCATCGTGCACTCGGCTATCCTTTTCCTGCACTCCTCCTAAAACACACAACCCACACGTTACGCGCGACAAGTCAAGATATGTCGAGCCTCCAAGCTCCGAATGTCACTTTAATAATCGGTAATCGTTTCCGGCCGATGGGCTCGGTGAAGCGTTTCCTCAACCCTTCACCAAATGAAATTATAATACATGGGGTTTAATCGCTCGTACGAGGTTTAACCGCTTAATTAAACAAGCTCCGAGATCGGTAAACCACTTCTCTTGGAAGGCTGCTGGAAACTCGAGATTGTGTTCCTTAAATTGGAGTGATTTTAATTTATAGACCGATGCTGACGAGGTTCGAAATTCTTCGGAGATGGTCTGCTCTCTAGGATCTTCTCGGTGACCATTAATTGTATTCGATTCATTTATTTACTTACTTGTTTATTTGCTTTTACGTAGTAGACCCCGTTGTTTACAATGGGAAAAAGGAAATACATTAAGGCGCACGAAATTATAAACCACGAGAACACCGAAGGCAAAATGAAAATTAACCGATTACAACAATCTAGCAAAAACAAGAATTAATTAGGTAAGTGAACCGGTAAACTTGGAAGGAAATTGTCATATCCTGGCATAGAGAACTCAGGTTCAGACCTAAACTATATTAATAAATTGTACTGGCGAAAAGACAGTTGGACTGTGTGGATTTTGACGGATAATTTGGATGCTGCATTTGTTATTATAAGATGATTGCAGATGGATGCAAGTGAAATTCCACCTTATAATAAATATCTTTAATTCACGGTGAGTAATAACCATGAATGATTTTAGGAGAACACTTAATAGACTAGTCAAGCACGATGTTCGGAGCGCCGCGTTTCGCCTCCTTATTGGAAGAATGCAACGACTCCTCGCACGGGTGTCGACGAAGAAAGGATTAAAATGAGAAGTGGCCGGATGTTTCGCGGTATGACTAATTCTTCGGCGATTTTCCTTGAATCCATCTACATCGTTCGGTGTTCCAAGAACATTCTGCCAGCGCATTATGCTATCTTTCGTGACCTCTTACGCGCGTCTGCGAATCTCATTTCTTGTCCATAATTGGCGGTCGCGACGCAACATTCGAAAAGAATTCAAACGCTTAGGGCTTTTAAAACAACGTGCATAGAGCTACTTGATTCCTTTTGCGAACGTCATTTAAACTTTTCCACGAGTTCTCCATTCACCGCTTTACCTCCACGATTTCCGTTTTATTATCGTTTATTACTTTATACTTCTTCGAAATAAGTGCGAAATTTTTTTTTACAAGTCTTCGAAGGTCTCTATTCTATTTACAATTTTATTTACACGACACAGTGTCGAACGTTTCCAACGATTAGTGGATAGTTTGGAAATCGATGGATCATCAGCAACGAGAGTGAGTTTGCTCCGAAGTAGAGCTGTAATTATTCGAATAATTTGAATAATTAAAGTACAAATAATTTCATCGGATATTCGAATATTCGTACCTACTCCAAAGTGAGTGTCAGATAAGGTGTTACGATGTTGCAGCGTCATTTCCTACAGAATAATGAAGGACGGATTGTGTTGGTTTGAGGAGAATAACACGGTTTGCAAATAATGTTTCCTTATTCCCCGAGCCTGTCTGGCTGTTTTACAGCGAATGATTTTATCTTATCGTACAGGATGGCGAAGACGCGGCAGTAAATCTGCGACGAGATGCGACTACGGCAATTTATTTATTGAACTGGATGACTCGGTGCTGGCACATGCGAAATCCTCGCCGATCGAAAGCCTCTCTACTCCAGAAATGATTCACACGAAACGGCGTGGAACAGAGGCGTCTTTAACTCGGCGGAGGCGCCTCTATCCAGTAAAGAAGGCGCCTCCGATCCATCAGAAGAGGCGCCTGTATCGTTACGTCATGCATTTGCATTGCACGGAATGTGAAACCCGATTTACCATCTTTAATGGGCGGCCGTGTCGGCAATTACTATCGACGAAACTATCGAATGTATCGCCGAGGGCTGTTAATTATCGCGTATGAGATATTGCCCGTCGTTCAACTAACATTTCCTAGATATGTACGCACGTCCCTCGCGTGTGGTGATTTTGCTGCGGCGTCAACGTGATATCTTGATAGAGGTAAGTATATAGTAATTATTAATAGGGGGAAAGGAAGGGTTGAGAAGGATTCTAGGTGTTTGAGGAAGTTAGGGGTTTGTGAAGTTCTGGGGATTGTGACAATTCTGGGAGGTCTGGAGATCTTGGACAGGATCGTAGGAGTTCTGGAGATTTTAAGAAGAATCTTGGGAATTCTACAGATTTTTAAAAGAATCTTATGAATTTTAGAGATTTTGGGAAGAATCTTAGGAATTCTAGAGATTTTGGGAAGAATCTTAGGATTTCTACAGATTTTAGAAATACTCTTAGGAGTTCTAGAGATTTTGGGAGAAGTCTTAGAAGTTCAACAGATTTGGAGAAGAATTTTATGAATTCTATAGATTTTGAGAAGAATCTCAGGATTTCTAGAGATTTCGGGAAGAATCTTTGGAGTTCTACAGATTTTAGAAAGAATCTTGGGAGTTCTAGAGATTTTGGGAACAGTCTAAGAGGTTAACAGATTTAGAGAAGAAGTTTAGGAGTTCTAGAGATTTTGAGAAGGATCTTAGGAGTTCTAGAGATTTTGGGAAAGGTCTTAGCGGTTCAACAGATTTAGGGAAAATTTTTAGGAGATCTGAAGATTTTAGGAAGAATCTTCGATGTGTTTGAGATTTTAGAAATAATCTCAGGAGTTCGAGAGATTTTGGGAAGGATCTTCGGAATTCTAGAGATTTTGGGAAGAGTCTTAGGAGTTATACAGATTTTGAGAAGAATCTTAAGAATTCTAGAGATTTTGGAAAGCATCTTAGGAATTCTAGAGATTTTGGAAAGAATCTTAGAAGTTCTAGAGATTTTGGGAAAGATCTTAGGAATTCTAGAGATTTTGGAAAGAATCTTAGAAGTTCTAGAGATTTTGGGAAAGATCTTAGGAATTCTAGAGATTTTGGGAAGAGTCTTAGGAATTCTAGAAATTTTTAAAAGAATCTTAAGAGTTCTACAGAATTTGAGAAGAATCTTAAAAATTCTGGAGATTTTGGGAAATGTCTTACGAGTTCAACAGATTTTGGAAAGAATCTTAGAAGTTCTAGAGATTTTGGGAAAGATCTTAGGAATTCTAGAGATTTTGGGAAGAGTCTTAGAAATTCTAGAAATTTTGAAAAGAATCTTAAGAGTTCTACAGAGATTGAGAAGAATCTTAAAAATTCTGGAGATTTTGGGAAATGTCTTAGGAGTTCAACAGATTTTGGGAAACATTTTAGGAGTTCGACAGATTTTGGGGAGAATCCTAAGAGTTCCTCAGATTTTCCTCAGAACCCTAGGAGTTATGGATATCCAGGAAAGAATCTTACAAGTTCCTCAGATTTTAGGAAGAATCCAAAGTTTCGAAAACCCTAAGAAGTAGCCAAGAACTTCAATATCAGAGGATCCTAGAACCTTCGAAATTCTAAAGACCACACGAAAGATTCTACAAAGCGTCAGAAACTATCTTAGAGGGTGCAAAACAGAATCCCAAGAATCCCAATATCTCCTTTCTCAACGAAAATGGGAACGTGATTTGATGTGTGAAAAGGAGCTAAACACCCTTCTGCCATAACAAAATTCCTTTCCCAAGGAGAACGCCATGGATCTATTAAAGATCCATCGAAGGTGGCGCCCGATCGTTGCTCGCACACGGGCGCACTCGGGAATGCGTAACGCCGCCCGCGATCGATGCAACGCGATGCAATACAGCGTAATACAGTGCAACGTGGTGCAGCGCGCGGTATAATCGAACCGCGCGTCGAATGCTAACGTGATCGACGATACACCCGACGTAGCTCGCGCTTGGCGCCAGCATGGACGCGTACGACGGAAAAACGCAGGATGCGACGCGAGAAAATTCTGTACACCGCGATCGATCGAAGGATAGCACGCCAGCCATCCTTTTCCCGAGCCAGCGAAATTCTTCGCCAGTTTTTGCGACTCGTCCCCTCCCAGGCTGCTGGTTTCTTCTTCCTCTACGTCCAATAATCGTGGAATTACGGATCGCTGTCATACTCGCAGGAAAAAACTGCTCGGTTATTTCCGGATCGCGATCACGCCGCAGGGGAAAACCGTCGATTCAAATCGAGCACACGTGTCGCTCCTTTTCTCGCGACCGTTCGGAGGCTGTCCGTTGCCACTGAGACGAGATCGATCTATCGAGCTGCATACGCAATATAGTAGCCCTCTTTGTGTCATTCTCTCGGCGTTACGTGTTACGACAGCGCGTTTCGCTGCCGCAGCGTGCACGCATGCACACCTACCTGCACTGGTGCACTCGCGCGCGGACCCGAGCGAAGCTGCGAGGGCGGCTCGGTGCACCCTTGGCACAGGGTGCTCGATAAGTAATATCGTGGAAAAGTTCAGTATGTAATATGTAACGTGATTTCGAGCTCCCGTTTTCAGAAGTCGAGGAGTGCCTGTGGCTATTAAAGTGCCAAGGGGGTGATATGGAATCATTCGATTTAACGGGGGCATTTGGAATCGTTGTTTGCTAATTGTTGTACGATCTTTGTTATATTAAAAAAGTTAGTTGGACGAGGTTTCAATGTTTTGATCGTAACAGATGTTAACGAGGGAACTGCGGTAACCCGAGATTTTTGATTTTCTTTTAGGGGACATTCTGATTTAAATTTTTTAGAAAATCGAATTTTTGCGTATCGAAGCGACTCGACCTCCGAAAGATCGCGACATACAGGAGAAACTTTAAACTTCGCACGTTTGTAGAAGAACTCGATAGAAGAATGGAGCCATTCTCTTTTTCTTACTTTGTTTACTGAGATTTAGTTTTCCGAGAATTGTTTAAATTTGTAGTTCGAATAAAAAATGATCCCCCACTACGATTTTTAAACGTTTCGATTGCATATAGTTGCATAGAGTATAAGGAACCATTAATGCCCATTATATATTTACCGTAGCAATTTTTTATGTTTACTGTAGTTTCCAAGATACACAGAAGTATAGAGAAGTACGCATTAACCTATAAGGCAGAGATAGACAAAAATATTATTTAAATCAAATTGCGACTAACGAAAGGAAAATTGAAAAAAATTAAAGCCAAAGTTAACATTAAAGTTGAACAATTTATTCGACACTGAAGCTGAAATTCTCGACGAATAAAATAATTAACTTAATGCACCGAATACAAAAATTAACTTTACTCGTCAAATAATCCAAAGTTACAGTAACTTTTATTCGATTCGTTATTTAAATAATTTTTCATTTAGTTAATGCCCAACTCTGCTTAAAGACGTGTTTCTCCAAAAATTAGCAGAAAAAGAAAATTCTTCGACACTTCTATCGAGATCTCCTCCAAACCAGCAAAACCAAAAAAAAAAATGCCCAAGTTCCCTTGAATCTGGGTGTTCTCAATTGAAAACAAGTTCCCTCTAAAAATTCTAGATAAAAAAACAATTAACTGCAGTCCCAATAGGAACCATTTACTAATATACATTCTATATGCCTACATTAAATCCAATTAGAGCCCCGCAAACGTGGGCCGAAATTGCACGAAGCAGCCAAGTTGGATGAAATTCACGATCAGCTGATTCCGCGACACCCTGTAGCACCGTCGCAAGCCACTCAGCCGAGCGAGCGCATGTAGCCGCGATGACATAACATGATTAGTAATTATCCACGGTGGTTAAGTGGCGTCACAGCGATGCACCTGCTATCCTATGCTCACAATCGCGCGCGATACGTGCCGATACGTTCTCAGCATGCACTCCCGCGAAAAGGGGGGAGGGGGTGGGGAAAAAAATCCGATACAGTAACGCATTAACGATGGTGAAGGACCATTACTGCGATCAGGCCCGGGTTAAAGGGGGGGCTAGGGGGGGGCTGCAGCCCCGGGTCCCACCTTCAGGGGAGGGCCCCGTTCTAAGCGATTAGCTCACAACCACCCCCCACCCGCTGTTCAACCACGGGGGGCCACGAAGGTTTGATAGCCCCGGGCCTCAAAAATCTTAAACCGGGCCTGATTGCGATGGGGTTACGTTTTAAGTCTTCGTAGGAAGCGTGCAACTCAGGCAGCGCGCGTTTTTTTTTTCAATTCGTACCCCCACTTAGGGGCAAGGATAAAGACACGTTGCGGGCCTGGCGTACGTGTGTTTAACGAGGGGTTCCCAGGAAGGGCGTTGTTTCTTTCTATAGACCCGACGACGAGGGAAACACAGTGATTTGTCAGTGTCTCTGATTATAAGGTGGCAAATGGAGGCGGTTGAAAAATAACGTTTAACGGCCCAGCTACTTGTGGCGTGCCACTGTAACGCGTTCTTCGCGGAACCGTGCTTTACGCGCCGATAAATCCTGGACGATGCGATCTCACGTGAGAGAAAAACCTGATTCGATCACTCGCTTCGCGCAAGTTTTATATGTAATTCGTTAGGGTGATCCTTCTTCGTACACCGTCGCATAAAAATATTGGGATACCCACTGAAATGGAATAAGTTTTTTAAAATTGGCTCAAACGACTTGAGTTTTTTCCGAGAAGAAGGATTAGTTTACTGGGCGACGTGTTTCGTTGATTCGAAATACAATAAATTGCATTCGATCGGAATTGGGAAGGAAATAGTGAAGGTCGCTTTTTCAACTTTTTTATCCGAGATAGTGAGGAAAATTGAAAAATTCCGTTTGTGGATTTATAGTTTAGAATTCATCAATGTTTTTGGATTTAAAGAATTTCTAAAAAATAGTAAGCCCTGTCGAAATTTTGTTCAAATAGTCTTGAAAGAGGATGCAATTTTCTACAATTTCTGTATTTATAATTTCTCGTGCTTCTAACTATTTCTTAGAGGGCCTCTCTGTATTCAAACGGTATTTTCTAAAAAATTATCTAGGAAATTGTAGAAAAATGAATGCTCTTCTAATATTATTCGAACAATATTTCGGTAGGACTTTCGGGGGAAACTTGAAACTTTGTTGCGCTGATAAGAGCGAGAACACTTAGTCGAACTTCGCTCGGATATTAATTTCCGAAAACAGCGAGACGCGCTTTTCAGCCAAATTCGAGGAAATCGGCTTTGAAAAATTCCGAGTTCCCTCGAGCTTGGGGGGCACGCGCCTACGATTGCACGCGTATTTAGGTGAAATTCAAAGTCAATTTTCTGGAAAACGATGTCTTTACCGCAATTTTGTCACTTTTTGATTTTCGTCTTATTTTTGCATGTAGGTATAATCGCGCCCCTAGACTATTAATCACAAGTAAAGGAGCACCCTGTATATAAGGGAACTCAGAATTTTCAAAGTCAATTTTCTCGAATTTGGCTGAAAAGCGCGCCTTACTGCTTTGAGAAATTAATGTCCGAGCGAAGACCTTCACGTACCCCAAGTATCGACATTTTCTGAAATTCGCAAACCTGAAGGTCCCCTTGTCAGTCAAAAATGAAGTTACAACTCACCAGTATAAGTAAAGAAATTAGAATTTCGACCGTATTTATAGAATATCAAAAAAAACGCCATTCATTTTAAATAAAGAAATTAGAATTTCGACCGTATTTATAGAATATCACTTTGTGTTTTTTCGATATTCTATAAATACGGTCGAAATTCTAATTTCTTTATTTAAAATCAGGGACTTAATACCGGTATAACGCTCATACCGGTATTTCGGCAATACAGCTATACCGAAACCGATATCATACCGAAACAGATAAATACCGAAACCGATATTGTACCGAAACAGATAAATACCGAAAACAATAGGTTACCGAAAACCGAAATAAATACCGGTATTTTTTCGGTATTCTTTTCGGTAACACGATAGGTTTCAATATTTTCCGGTAATACTTTCGTAACCCTTATAGAATTGGAACTATTATATCAAAATACCGGTATAACATTATTTTTTATTACGGGAAAATATTGAAACCTATCATGTTACCGAAAAAATACCGGTATTTATTTCGGTTTTCGGTAACCTATTGTTTTCGGTATTTATCTGTTTCGGTGTGATATCGGTTTCGGTATAGCTGTACTGCCGAAATACCGGTATGAGCGTTATACCGGTATTAAGTCTCAGACGAAGATACAACCGAAAAATACCGGTATAATACCGGTATTTTACGTACCGGTAGAAGTCCCTGTTTAAAATGAATGGCGAAACACTCGCACCTACAACAACGGAAAGTTTTTTCACGATAACCGTCAAATGGGGTAACTTTGACCACTGGGGTAACTTTGACCACAAAACTAAATTTTGCAACCAATTCCTCTAGCGTCTATTGTATAACAGATATTATTCTCGGACAAAGTGCCTTGGGTAGGTTTAATTACCTACTTCAAGATGTAGTTGTTTGGGAGGGAGAATAACCTTTACTGAAAATTAGATATATGTTAAAGTGTGATACTGCGAGTTGAGGAAGAATTGGTACGTGAAAAACTTCTACCGAACAGACATCTAAGAATAGAGTTACAAGTCTGAACCTATTTTATAAGTATGTATAGTACATTTAAACTCATTTTAACAGAAAAAGAATAATCTTCTTGTTAAACTGAAGTTCTAGGAGCTCTTGATGCCGACGGAGTTCATTTTGCCCTACTTTTGGGGTAACTTTGACCGCCGGGGTAACTTTGACCACTATTATATCTTAGCATGAACTGTCTGTTTCCTGTTTGTAAGCATCGGCCCGTTCTGATGCAATTCTTCGACAAACGTGTTTTTGGTTACTTTGTTGCCAAATTTGACGGTGGAGACTGTTAGGAACGATTGTGTGAACCAAGTGAATGAAAACCTAAATGTACGAATTACGAATATTCATATTCCAATTGCGTCCCTGAACATCGGCCTACCGCCCGGAAGGCCAAAAACGAATGAGACTGAAGTTAATGAGAAGACAGGGACGGCCGAGACGGAAGTTACTGAGAAGACAGCGACAGATGAGATTAAAATGACAAGAAATGAGACTAAAAATGACGACTTAAGAGAAAGAAGGACTAATGTCGTTGTTAATTATTTACAGAATTTGAGAGAAAGCAGTAATACAAAATCAAATATTAACAATGCGAAAAAGAGAAAGAAATTGGAAATAATACCTGGGCGTTCTGTGGCTGCTGATGATAGCCCAGTAAAAAAGGATAACAATATAACGACAGGACCTTCTTCAAAAAGACAAAAAATGTGTAGAAAGAAATGTCTCTTTTCGTCAAATAAAAAGTTCACTGGAGACACAGAGATGCCAATAGTGGTCGCAGAGACAGGAAACGATGACTTACAGCCTCAGGAAAGATTTAACATGGAAGGTCAAAGATTAAAAATACAAAGTGGAGTATGGGTTGTTGCCAAGTACAACTATATAAAAAATACAACTCAACATTTTGTTGGACAAGTTCTAGAAACAGGTGATGAAGAGGTAACAATAAAATTCGTAAGAACTGCTGGGAAAAGTTCGTTTTTGTGGCCACTAAAGGATGACATTGACACACTGGCACATGAAAATATAATTAGGTTACTTCCGGAACCTAACATTGATCGAAGAGAAAGGTTACATTTTGCGGTGGATTTCTCAGGATTAAATGTACATTAATGTTTTGCGTTTTTACGTTTCATTTGTCATGCTTTCACTTGTAAATCCGAAATAAATATTAAATTTTTGTGTAAATGGTTATATTATTCTTTTACCTCTTCTTTAACATTAATTGGGTTTGTAAAAGTTGTAACAGTGTCAATAATACTCATAAAGACAAGCATTTAAACAATGTGGTCAAAGTTACCCCCGCCGGGGGTAACTTTGACCACCTTTATTTGTCACTTTTTTAAGGGGGTTTGACGTGTTCTTTTTTGTTCTTTAAAAATGTCATCCTCATCGACTTGAAATGACCTGTCTCAGTGTTTTTCCCCCATTATAAAATATGGATTAATTTGGAAGTTACAAGGAAGAAAAGGAGAAATATTTACCAAAGGTGGTCAAAGTTACCCCATTTGACGGAATATCAAGACAGTTTGGACCAGAATCTGTAAAGTATCTCAAGGATCCATCAAAGAACAGATTGAGTCTAATCAAGATAAGTAACAGGAAATTATTCTTATTAAAATGCATAACGAATGAGATCACACCAAAATAAAAAAATTGACCGAACAAACGCGCCGATATCACATTGTGTTTTTTCGATATTCACCAGTATAAGGTTTAACAACCTTATTTCTCAGTCAAGAATAAAGTTATACCTTAATTCTCTGTGAAAGTAAACAGACGGACCCTTTAAGACTTAAAAACTGTTGCCAACTCAATCGATCAAAACTTTGACTTACACCACTAAGCATCTCAGCCCTCGATATCTAGAATATTTCAATCACTTTGGAATATTTCAACCGGTGCTTAAAAGAGTCCAGCAGAGTGGCTTGAAGATTGAAAATGACAAGGAGGGTCCCCTCGAATAGGTTGCAATCACCCATCTGGCACAAATGTCGCATGTACTTAGTAGCCCCCACGATGCGCGAAGAATATATCAATCACTTTCAGCAGCCATTATCGATTCTCGTTCAGCTGCACTTTCTATCCAACTGTTGCCTGTAAGGTAAGCTCGAGCATTCTCGCTGGCCTCTGATAACAACGGATAATAGCGTTAATTGCCAATTCGTATTCAGCCACCTGAATCCCCGCGCATGACGCAACACGCGGCTTCTCGCGGTTGTTTAAACATTCGTGGCTGATTATCGGCTCCCAGCCGGCCGGGGACACCCGTGGAATATTAAAGGACCACTCGGCCGCCCCTATCCTCCCCGAGGATTCCACCGATTCGCAAATATCCACCTTCGCAGCGCTCCTGCACTTAACACCTTCGTCCCCGGCGTGTGTTTCGCTTTGCAATGCGAAGGACGGGCCGCTTCTGCGAATGTCCGCTTGAGCCGATTTCCTAAATCCGCCGCTAAATCCTCGACTCCGGGCAATTTAATTCCGATAGCGTGGCGGCCTGGTATTAATAGAAACGGTCGTAACCGATAGTGACGAACGTTTCCGAGGGCTTTTTGGCCTGTCGCTGGCAAACCGGCTCCGGTGCAACAGGATCGATATGAATCCGATAGAAACGCGCCGTCCACGCAGGCGAATCGAGAGCGCTCGCGAAATCCACGATACCCTAAACGCGGCTGGACGTAGGTGATCGGGGACAGGTGCAACGAGCGGTCGCGCGGCGGTCGATGCATGTTTGCGTAAATTTGCATTCGCGCGTCGTCGATCAGCTAGCACGCAACCGGTGTTCTCTTTCGACGGGCCTTAATTAGATTCGCCGTCGGTACGCCTGATTCGATAATGCACGACGGAAATCGATCGCAGTGGAAACGATTTGTCAAATTTTTCTGTGATGTTACACTTGGGCGGGCTGGTATAGAATCACACTTTTCTTCTGTTTCTCAACGGGGTATTTTAGTTTAAAACGCGCTTTATTTCACAATTTTCGGTACCTATTTTTTTATGGAGCATCTATAGGTACAATGGTGTTCGTCAAACTTTGGTTCATATATTTATTCACATTTTAATAATAACTTTTTTAGAGAGAAACAATTCAAATTTGGGGCACCGAAAGCAGTTGAACGCGTTCGTTAAAAAAACGTCTTCCCATGGTTGATGTAATTTTGGCTACTCTGTTCGCGTGAAATAAAAAAACCAAAGTGATTTTTTATCAGAACAAGTTGGAATGTAGTTGGTAGCAAACCAGAGAAATAAAATCAACTATTAAAAAACTGGCAGCACTATGAAGTTTGACTGTCGATTTTTTCATGCTTTTCGTACATTTCGCGGACTAACGAACTGTAAAAAATCGTTATTATGAATTAATTTTAATCCGTGGAATATATCTTGGCAACCATTTAAAAAACATGGTTTTAAGGAAATCAGTTTTTAAAATAGATTACCCCCTTAATATCAGTAATTAAAATATGTTCCCCGCCACAGTTAACAGATAACTAATTCTACGACCCTCTTATGACTTCCCAATCTTTCCATATCTTACTTTTCGTTACAATTATCAAAGGCCATTCTGCAATGTTTCTCCGACGCTTCACGTCGCAACGAGTAGGCGAGCAGCGGTGGCATTCTTCCTTTCCCCCGCCGTCAGAGTAACGCGGGATAAAAGCCTCGAGCCGGCCAGCAGCGTGTCCGAGGGCAGCCCCGCGTCGCGAGCTGAAATTTATTTTCACTCCTAGGAGGAAACGTCGCGCGCGAACCCGTTCCGCGTGGCACGAAATCGTGTTGTCGAATTTTTTCCCCTGCGTTCCCGGAGCGGCTGCACGCGTCCGGACGAGGCGAGCGACACGCGACCGCGTCGAAGCGGCCCGGCCGCGCGACAATTAAGCGCGGTCCCGCTCGCTGGATATTAATTTCTTCGTAAATCGCGAGAGGATGCTTTTACGGCTCGCGCGCGACACGCTCGCTCCGCGGACCTCGTTAATTTGTCGGCAAAGAAATTGCACGCGAGTCGACTGGTTAGCAGCTGGCTAGAATCTCGAGAATGCCGCGTTTTGCATCATTTTCCTGTTAATGGATCGCGTGAGGGGAATTCATCGCGCTCGTTCCTCGAAACGCGTTGACTTTTAAAAAAGCTACTTAGCTTCCTCGTACCAGCAAGCAGTTAGGATTCTTTTCATTGACAATCCAAGCGTGCGCGTTTTATTGCTCGTGTTCGCGCACACGTTTCCCGGTATCCGCGGCTGCTCGTCGAGCAGCCGTTAAACGATCGCACCGATTATTGGAATAGCTGGCTATTTAATTATTCTCACGACAATTTAAGTTTGTGTTCGACCTCGGTCGATGCAGATATGCTCTTAATGGTCGCTAGAATTAAGACGTCACTTCGCGGGGCTTTGAATTTATAATTTCAATGTTTAATGCGAAGTTGGATGGTTGAAGGCAATAGGAAATGTATGCGCGGCTTGAGTTGGGTAAATATGAGAGGGAGAGGCTGTCAAGTGGCACCGTAGAGTTTAGACAGAAGAAGGGACTGGAAGGAACGTTTTGAAATCGACACACGCTAGCAGCCAAAATTCTGGGAGCGGGTATTGGTGAAAGCGCGAGGCATCGTTCGATGAAGATTTAGCGAGGCTGACAGAACAAGTAATTTCGTTTTTCCTTTCAAGCTTCACCTGGTACTTTTGCTCTTATAAAACGAAACGCTCGTGTATCGAACTCGGGATTAGGTATATTGCAAGCTTTATGGAAAATTAAGTTTTATCTGGTCACTTAAAATCGGAGATCTGAAATAATAGTTATTTTAATTGTTTTGGGGGGGGGGGGAAGTCATTATGTAAAGTTATCATTGATTCTCAAAGAAGTTTTGCAAAAAATGAAACGATTGGAAAATAATATTGTTTTTTTAATTGTTCTGATCAGGTACGACTAACCATTGTGAATGATTAAAATTTTGTTTCTGCCACCTTTTTGCAATATCGAAGGAAGGAATTTCTGGTTACTTTCGATCATTGTCACTTGTTATTAACATTAGTGATAATCAGTATTTATGGACGACATGAATACAAATTAATTATGAAACATATATTTTACTAAGCAAAAACCGGTAAATTGTACTATAATAGCTTTTATCCTATTCAATGTTTCATATATTTTCATACTGTTTTTTCTTTTACTTAATAAAATATCAGAGTTTTAATTCTCCAATTCCAATAATACAATAATCCAAATCGTTCGGTGCAGAAACAAGCGGCAGGCATCGAAATAGGTATGTACGTAAAATCTTTAGGTTTATTACAGTTTTCGGCCGAAAACTTTAATTTCTCGGTCGAAAACTGTAATTTCCATCACTTTCAACTGTTGGTAGCTCATAGCTATGTTAACCGATTTCGATAAAATACTTAAAACTACAAACGGGATTTTTAAATTATCATTACAGATCCAGATAAAAACATTGGAAAAGCGATCTTCACTATTTTCTTCTCTATTCCAAGTAAACCTAGTAAACTAATCCTTCTAGCTTCTCAAAATAACTCAAGTCGTTTGGGCCAATTTTAAAAAACTTATACTACAGTAGAGCGTCAATTATCCGAAGCAGTGCTGCATCATCGCTATCCGCAGCACTTCTTCGAACCATTGCAGCGGTACCGATCGATCGATAGACTTTTGCGTGACATTAATTAACGCAGTAGTACTCTCGTATTTAATAAGTAATTTTAAGTGTCATTCCTAAAGTTATAAGCTGCGTAAAGTACATTAATGCTTCATTCTCCGAATTCCCATTATCCGAGCAATTCGAATTTTCAAATCACCTCAGCGGCAGCCAGTTCGGATAATAAAATTGAAGCTCTACTGTATTTGAAAGAATGTTCAAATACTTTCGCGAGTCACTGTAAATGTGCCATCCTCCTTTCCACCGCTGTATCTAACATTCCACAGTGTGGAATCCACATAGAATTCCTTACAAACTATTCAAGAAAACCCGCTCCGTTTTACCCTACCCTCCCCTGCACCGGCCCAAAGTAACAAGCCCGCCGTAAACAGCGAACTGCCGAAACGATTGAAAACACCACGCATTCCAGCATCGATCTTAATGCGCGCTAATCGTTGTACGCGGGTGTTCGAGGCGCCACGAAGAGAAGCGACACCCGATTGGCGAACAAAGGTGGAGTGACCGTTTCGATCGATCAAGCTCGGGAGGAGGACGTTTATTAATTAGCCGCGGAGCCCCTCGAATCCACCGCTAGTGGCAAGGAGACGGAGTCCTGTTAACGGGACGAGTGTTAATCACGAAGGCCTGTCTTGACGGCGCCGTCCGTCGTCATTGACACGCGCGCCAATTATCAGAGCACATTTCCCGCCGGTAGCCGGTATTAATTGTAGGTTCGGCTGGCGAGCACGTCACGATCGGTAATGACGCGCCAGGAATTGGAACGTAAAAAAAGGGGAGAGGGAGAAGGATGGAGACAGCACCGCGGGTCGCTTGCCGGGGCAAGAGAGAGAGAGAGAGAGAGAGAGAGAGAGAGAGAGAGAGAGAGAGAGAGAGAGAGAGAGAGAGCGGGGACAAAAGGCAGAAATGGAGAGAGAGAGAGATAGAGGAGGGGGAAGAAATATTCCACGGATGAAAAAAGAAAAGAAAAAGAGACGTGTTGCGAGCAGCAGCAGGTTGGCGCCATGCCTCTGGCACCGCTCTGCCCCCGTAGTTGACACCGTAGAATTGATTATATAGTAGCAGGATTGATTTGAGCCGCGATAAAGCTCCGTATTACCTCCGCCGATCAACGATCAAGGTCCTGGCCAGCAGCGATACGCCGCCGACTGCTGAAATTACGATCGATCTAATTACTTTTCGAGCGGTGATCGTTTACGGCGCCCGTGATTGGTATTCGGGTCCGATCGGAATCCGGAATCGGCGCGGGACCGAGGGAACCGTCTCGCGGGACGTCCGGGTAGTAACGAAAGAATCGGTACGCGAGCGGAGCGAATGGGAGAATTAAAGAGATCGATCTTGCCATCGAGCCGCGGCGACGAATTATGTGTCGCGGCGAGCTGACTTCGCGCCACTTCGCTTCCAGGTGAACGTAACTTTTCGTATTCCAAGGAAGATTGCTGGGAGGGTAAGGCTCTCGTTGGGGTTTCAAAATCTGTAGGGTAAATTATGGGAGAGATGCCGCACTGGGAGACTTAAAGCCGTGCTTTTGGTATTCCGGGGTCGGCGGTTATAGAATACAGCACTGTCGATTTTAGTTGTTTTAGACTGTCTGATTCGGTTTAGTTAGTAAACGAGAACGTGTTTCCTTTAGTTTTAAAGGGTTACTCCAGTTTGGAGCCCAAAAATGCAGGTATCTTTAAGATTTTTCTTTTTGAGAGGGAAAATGATAAAGAAAATGAGGAATGTATAATAAAGTATTTATTGTGCAACTATTGAAGTACACGATAAAAAATGTATTTCTTTCCTTCGAACAAAATTACGTCACTGGGATCGGTCCACGTAAGCTTCTCCTTCGTGCACACTAAATTGGTGTGCAAGACAACTGCGAAGCAGTTGGATGTACTTTGCATGGGTGTTTTGAAAATTTTCCCACGCCTCTACCCTTTTAACTCTGATTGATTTTCATGCAGATAATTCCATTCCAACACATTCCAAAGGGGCTGCTGGTCCTAGGTACAGCCTACCACACTCAAGGAGAATATAACAAAATAAATAAAAAAAAACTGCAAAGCAATTGGATGTAGGGAAAAAAACTCAACGCTTTCATTTTCTGCGTGATATTTACTAAGGAAATATGTAGGGATTTTCTAAAGTACCTATGGTTTTTTGGGAAATTGGCGAAGATTTGAAACAAAGATGTCATTTTTTACCTAAGAATTCAGATAAAAGAATCACTTTTGAATCCTATCGCAAATCCGCTACATATTTATTTAGTAAATACAATGCTGGATTTTTTGCACTAAGTCCAATTGCTTTTCAGTTATCGTGCACATCAATCTGGCGCGCTCCAAAGAAGAAGCTTATGGATCGGTCACAACGACGGCATTTTGTGCGAAGAAAAAACAAAAAATTTTCCGTGTACTTCAATATTTGTAGTAATATTTTTTACCCTTGAATATCTGCATATTAACTATACTAAGCAACATATTGATTTACTTGCGTTGTTCGGTGGAAAAAAATCCCCAAGATACCTTTAATTTTCAAACCGTTACAGTGTTCCCCCCTTTAAGGGTTGACAAATATTAAAATTTTCATTTTTCTCGAATAATATACATATCGAATTAGTGGAGAAGTTGATGTTGTGTCTAATTCTCTGCACTCTCAGCTTCCGTTCCCCTCGGTTTTCTATTATAATCGAATGGAAGAATATGGTTCTCGCGTCGATGGAGGGCTCGGTTGCGATAGTCATCGTGGGTCACCAGCCCATCCACGTGGCACAGCGCGTTGGACCATCCTACCGAAACAAGCAGCTGAGCTGGTGTTTCGGTGTCGCGGGCCCAATGGAATTTACAGTAGAAGCTCCATTATGGGAAATAATTCCTCCCTGGAGTTTGACGTTACGAAAAGGTATAAAAGGTTTGCTGCCAAATTTGCTGCCATCAAAATTGAAAGTAAAATACCAGATGATATATCAAAAATTTATGGAGTGGCGAGATAACCACAAATTGGAAACATTTTCGGAAGCAGTTTTATTAGTTTATTTTAATGAAAAAAAAGATGTCATTTATTTTTAATATTATTTGAATATATTTTCGAAATAATGAAAAAAAATATTTGTTGGAAACTAAATGCACGTATTTATTAAATTCGACAGAATAAACGAGCAATCGAACATGCATATCTTTTTGCGAATCGCTCAGCAGGCTTTCAAAAGCACACCTTTCGTGCAGATGTTGAAAAAAATATTGTACGTGACAAGGGAGAGACGCGATTTCGCCTCGTCGGAATCGCTTTCTTCTCTCCCTTGTCACGTAATATACTATTTACGCGTTCTTGATGCGCCTTGAGTGCGAACGCAACGATAGTTCGCGATACCGCGCGCAATTCGCGAGCTTCCCTCGCGATCCTTCTCGTCCAGCGTTCCCTTGGCAATCTGGTTCTGGTGGGTAGCTCGCTCGCGACTCCCGTTTCCTACCGCTCTGCATCCTTTTGCTTTCTTGTAATTTCAATAAATACGTGGATACATACTCCGCGAGCTAGTTTTCGTTTCAGTCCCGCACAGCTAAGAGTTTCCCAGATATTAATTGTTCGCTTCCTTATGATCTCAGTGCAGAGGGTGAGTCATAAGGTGTTGCCTAGGTTTCTGCATCCTGTGTTTTTTTTTTTCTTACTCAAGGAGTGGTACACAATTAACAGGAGAATGGTTTGATAATGGCAATAATAACACTCGGCGCGAACATTTAAAGCGCTATTTGCAATTACTGCTTCCTGCGCCCATACAGCACACTTCGTTGCAGCTGTATTGCAGGAACGTTGCTGCAATATTGTGTTGTTGCAGGTTGCATTGCAATATTGTAGGAACGTTCCTGCAATATTGCCGTGCATTATTGGAGTGGCAATGACCCTACAATATTGCAGCAATATTGCAAGAACGTTGCCGTGCAATGTTCCATTGGCAACGATCCTACAATATTGCAAGAACGTTGCCGTGCAATATTCCATTGGCAACGATCCTACAATATTTCTGCAATACTGCGCGCACATCGACGTGCAATGTTCCAGTGGCAACGATCCTACAATATTTCTGCAATATTGCGCGCTTATCGACGTTCAATGTCCCAGTGGCAACGATCCTACAATATTTCGGCAATATTGCGCGCACATCGATATGCAATGTTTCAGTGGCAACGACCCAGCAAAATTGCCTACATATTGCCGTGCAATACTGTAGTGGAAATATTGTAGAAACAGTACAGCAATATTCTAAAGCAACTATGACTTTGACGAAATTTGAAATATGCCGTCGAGTAGATTCTACAGCATATTTCCTTTAACTGGATATGCTAGAATTTCTCGTTGGCCGTTGAAGATATGAACAAAGTGTTATTGTGAGAGTTGTTTGTACATGAATTTACATTACAGAAGAAATTTGAAAATGAATTTAATTTGTTTAGATAGAGTAGATACTATATATTTTAATGCGTGAAGTTATTATTATTATTATTATTATTATTAAACGTCTTTATTGCACAAACACGTTTATATAATCAAGCAAGAGAAAAGAGAGATGTAAAGAAAAATGCAAAGGTTTAGTCTAAAGACTACTTTCCAACCTAACCTAAAATGACACCGGGTTAAAGTCCGCACCTGCAGTGTTAAAAATCCCTAATAGGTTTGTCAAATGAGCCTTCGTTTTTGAATAATTTGAGTTTAAAGTTTTGCACGGTTGGAGTATAAGTTCAAATACATAAGCAATCTTATCAATCAGCGGTTGTAGCTGTGGCGGTAAATTGTTCGTCTACGATTCTACAGGTCCTCGGTTCGAATCCCCCTGAGGTAAAAATATTTTCTATGAGAAAATGACACACGGGCGTTATACTACTACGATTCTGCACACATTCATGTCGTAGCGTCCCTCACTACCCGTTTCGTTGCGGTGGGGACCATCGCTGTAAAATTTCCGAAACGTTGCGGGAATGTACTCCTGCAATATTGCTAAGGCGGACATAGGAGTGAACCTCTGCAACTTCCCTACAATGACACGGTGCAACATTGCAATCTCGCACCGCAATATTTCTGAAGAGTTGCATGATCATTGCCACAATTTTGCTGTTTCGTTGCAGAATCATTGCCGGAACGTTGCAGGAGTACATGTTTGTAATGCTGCTGCAACATTGTAACAATACACACCCGCAATATTGCGAAGGCGGACATAGGACTGAACCTGCAACGACTCTGCAATGTTATGCTGCAACATTGCAATCTTGCACCGCAATATTGCAGAGACGTTGCTGCAATGTTATGGTGCTGTGTGGGCGATCTTCGAGAAAAGAAGAATACAGTGATCGACTGGATTATTGATTGAGATAGTAATAATTTAGGACCTTGCAGCTCCATCTTCAACAACTTCGAGTAAATTAGAAGAAACTGTTTATAAAATTATTACTTTCGCTTAGCATTAAAAAGAGAACACTAATAATTGAAAACTAATAATAGAAACGTTAATATTTTTATTATAGAATATTTTTTCGCCAAAAATAGAAATACAAACTTACCAACTTAATAACTACTACTTATTCTGTCAAGAAATATAAACTAGTAGTTACGAAGTTGATAAGTTTTTATTTCTATTTTTGGCGAAAAGATATTCTATAATAAAAATATTAACGTTTCTATTTGTATTTATTCGCATTAAATCGCTCATCTATTATTGGATTTGCATCAAACATCCACCAAACGATGTAGAATCGTAAGAGGAATAAAATTATGCCCAAACCACAACGCAATACCGAGAATCAAAAGAAGAGAGAAGCAAAGACGAATTTTGACCGAAAAACAGAAAGACACGTTACTTATTAATGGGTCATTCTGGTTAGCGCGCCGATAAATTCAGCGATTTTCAGGAATTTATTGCGAAGACAGGAATTATAGTAATGGAATAAAACTTTTTTTCTATCGATCAAACTACATTTCTACGGTAAATAAAAAATATAAAAGTTACAAAATTATTGCTGCTAAAATGGTTTTGATGGCGATTTTGATGACATGTTTAAAAATTCATGCCTCGCTCGTGCAGGTGATTTCAGCAGTTGAACTTATTTAAAACCAAAAATACAAACAGATTCTTGATCGGTATGACAGTCGCTATGGCCCGTACTAGAATAAATAATTTATCCTTAAAATTAACAAAATGGTGGGCAAAATACAAGAATCAATGTATTTTGGCTGTGTTTACTGTGCTATTCTCGATTTTAAAAGTAGCTTAGACTCAACAGAAATACTTGGTTGTAGTACCGACCAGAGGTATAGGTGTGCAGAATAATCAGTTCAATTTATAAAGCAATCGGTTCGATAGATTTTGAGATTTTACCTGCACCATGTGAAAAAATGCCGTTCCTAGAAAAACGCGTTCAAATTTTTTATGTATGGTGTTCGAGGCTCTGCGCTCCCTACAAAATACCTACGTAGAAGCGAAAATAATTAGAATTTGTCAATGAAAATTTAATAGTACATTCTTGAAGATATCTACTTTCGAAAAATGTTATAAAAAAAAAATCGATTTTCTCAAATCCTCTAACCAGAATGACCCCTTAATACAATATTCGTTTCGAACACCAAGGTCTACCGTAACGCAGGAATTTTTATACAACGAACGAACTTCGTTCGCGACCTGTGCGACTGTTTCTCTGCCAAACTGCAGGCTCGCGTGAATCGCGAATGGGCAACGATACCTGCCGGTGATATCCGCGGTGCGCCCGTTTCGAAGGCTATCCGCGAAGAATCCCCGCGAATGGGCGAAGGAGTGACGGGCGGGTCGGCCGGCGCGGATGCGAAAAGGAAGGAGCGGGCACAAAAGGCAGAAAGGGGAATATCTGCTAACACCTGAGCATTCGGGAGAAGCTGCTCGCGTGTCGCAATGCACGAGAAGGTGCACGTGTGTTCCGCCGCGGGGAGGAGAGGGGACAAGGAGGGAAGGGAAGAGGAGAGGACCTCGTAAGATATTGGCTCTCCCCAAACAGGTTTCTTAGACACATTCTTTCTGGGCTTGATGCTCGCCATTCGTGCAGCTCACGGCCTCTTATTAATTATTGCCCGCGTCCTGGCCCGATTAACGCGCGAAACTTACGACGGCTTTGTCGAATTTTGAAATCCCCCGGGCGGGACAGGGAAATTTTTTAATCAGCCTAATCGTCCACTGGGTATCGAAGACGGGTGTCTCAGGCCTGGGCGCGCACTATCGAGGCCTCCGTCGGCAAGCAAGCTCAGTCAAACCGAGCACTGTCCACGAGTTCCCATCGACGAAGCAGTTTAGCGCAGCAATGTTCGGTTGATCGACGACAGGATGTCGAATAGAAGCGCTCTTACGTGCCCTTTGACCCTTTAGCGCCCGTAGCTAGATCCCGTTGAAGGAAAAATATCCCGTTTTGTTTTTATCGTTAAAAATGGTCTGAATTTATATATTTTTATTAAAAAAAAATTTCCATTTTTTTTTCAAACGTCAAAATGCATAAATCCAAAGACTACAGGGTTCAGATAGGTCCAACTTTCTTCGGTGAATATAACATACGCTAAACGTGTATTATTTAAACTGTTCCAAACAGCGAAATGCGAATGCAAAAGGCGAAACGGCAAAAAAAATAAATGTATCGTGTATGATACGTTTGGCGCTAAAGGGTTGACACTTTGAGTACCATTAAGACGTATGAGGTAGACGTCCCTTTTACTGCCACTTTATTTATTTTATTTAATAAGCACGTAACGTATTAAAATAGAATAGAATTTTAAAATTATTCCAAAGTCGTACACTCTGTCGAAGATAGGGCTGCCGTGCGTAAAATCATTAATCTAGGATAGGGAGCATTAAAACCCCGGACATTTTCACTTGAGACCCGGACACTTTTAATTATTTTGTACGTTAGGTACGATATCCCGAGGCAAAAGTTTCTGGAAATTATAGATTGTAACCGCAATCGAGAAATAAAGATAAAATATTTATGACTTTTTGAGCGAGTAGCGTTGAAAATCCCGGATCAATCCAGAAAATTCCCCCACACGCCCTAAAAAAAAGAGGACAAATCCGGAGAAATTCGGACGCATGGCAGCCTAAATCGAAGAAAATGTATTTTTCTCTAAGTTGACTTCAGAATTTTTTATTTTCTATATTCCAATCGCTTTTGGTGCTGGGTGCTAGTTGACACGGTCCCGCCAGACACGACGATAGACAATACTGTATAACTCCGCCATTTTAAAACTTTAAGTAAGAAATAATCCCCATAAAAAACTTCAAAAAAGAAAAAAAATCACGCCAAGTACATAAAAAAGTCGAGGACGGAGAAGAATATTATCAAATAAATCATAAAGGAATAGAAGATAATACCTAATGATTAGACAATAAAAAAAGATGTGAAATCAAAATTTTAAAACTTTAAGTAGGAAATAATGTCTGAAAATAGAGTTAAAATGTGCTAAAAGAATCTCGATATTTCGCTGAGAAACTACCTGAGAAACCAAAATCTAAATTTACCCATTCCTTTAGGCCTACAGCGCGGCAAACCTCCTTAAGAATAATTAACAAAGTGGCATTAATAGGGACACTGGCAGTAATTAGGACATCTACCCTATGCGCTCAACCAGCGCGCACAGCCCGCGCGGAGAACGCCGATAGGCGTTCCGCGAGCACAGCCGTCAAACGAGACTGGAGGCAACCCGCACGCGACGAACGAAAACCGTCCGAACTTCTGTACTCGAAGGGTTTAGGGAAAGAAAGCAGACGTCGACTCCACCATCGATGTATAGAGTGTCGACAGTAGCGCTTGGCCTCACTTCTGTACCTCATCCCCACCAGCTACAGCCCTTCCCATAAAGCCTACCAAATTGGTTTCAAAGCTAGAGGATGCGAGTGTAACGTATTACAGTTTAGAGGTTCAAATAGTCACAGAAACGGCTAAAATAATAGCCCACAAATCTCCGGCTGGAGCGGGTGCAATTTGCTAAAGAAACTGGCGAGGCAGAGTAACGATTTTAGCTGGGGATCAGATAAGCGTGAGAGAGAAAGAGAGAGAGAGAGAGGGCCGGGGTAAGATATGCCAATCGTGGGTACTTGGAAGCGACCTCGTGTCTCTTTTTCCAGGTAAGACTGTCGGCGGCCGGTGGAGCGCCGATGCACGTGTGCACCTTCGACACCTTCGACGCCTGGGCTGTGTACCAGGCTTTAGAGATCGTTTTATCGGCTGGCGGCGGGCCGCGAGAAAGTCGAGATTACGCGGAAGTGGGTAGCTCTGCCGGTGGTGTCGGTGGAAAGAATTTGTCTCGCGATTTGCATACGTTCAATGTTAACGAACGAAATTCCTGGCCGGGTAACGAGCAAGAGGGAAGGAGGGGGGAGGAGGGGGGGGGGGAACACCGACACGGCAGGCGGGAAAGGGAGGGCGCGTGCACGCGTGAAACGTGTTCGGGTCGCATATATAATGAAAGCGAAGATCGTTTGTTCGCTAGATTATGGATAAAGCCGCGAGGATGCCGGCGCGGAGTGGCCGGTCGCGTCTGTATTTAATTTCGATATCGCCCGTTTTACGAGCCCGACGAGATAGATCGTCCGATAACTGGAATTGGATGCACTTGGATCATATTGTACGGGCGATTCGCTGACGGGATCGCGGATGCTTTTAACGTCGTTGATATCGTTACCATCTGGGAATGGCACTAACTGTTGTCCACTGATGGACTGGTACAGATGAACCAGTAGCAACTGGAACGGCGCGTGTACTGTTACGATCTTAGGATCCTTAACGTCGTTAGTATCGTTGTAGTTCAGCGATGGTATTACTAAGTAGCACTACGGGATGCTGTGTTTACAACGTCTGTTATTATTGGTAGCAGACAATAGCACTGGGTATCTTGTTGATACCGATCGATGTAACGTATCTAGTGTTCCTTGTATTTCGGAGTTTCAAGCGGACATATCGGGTATATGGAATATTTCAATTGAGAATTCTGTTTTAAGGTAGTTCCTGAAAAATATAAGTGATTTCGGCGCACTGGTTCGGTCAATTAACAAACTAAAAACAAGCTATTTAGCAATTTTAATTATATAGGCTTTCAACGTTTCAATCTAGGTTTAGATTATCTTCAGGAAAGTTTAGAAAAAATATAAATTATTGCTTATGTTATTAAATTGAGTCACAGTGCTCTGGCAGTGCTCTGGCAGTGCTCTGGCACTGTGACTCAATTTAATAACATAAGCAATAATTTATATTTTTTCTAAACTTTCCTGAAGATAATCTAAACCTAGATTGAAACGTTGAAAGCTTATATAATTAAAATTGCTAAATAGCTTGTTTTTAGTTTGTTAATTGACCGAACCAGTGCGCCGAAATCACTTATAGTTCCTGAAAAATCTACTGAATTCAAGAATTCTTTGAAATCTCGTTCAAAACTAATTTGGAATACGAGAAACCCTTGTGCGAAGTTTAAAATCGATTTACCACACAGTTATCGAGAAATTGTTAATTAAAGTCGATGCATTTTTTAACACGGTGGCATGTGGCAGAGTCGAGGAAACAGGGTTATTGTTTCAGTTTTTCGTCTGAAACTGGAAAACTATGTTCAAGAAGTGTACCAAAATTGGCACGAAAGTACGTCGAAGTGTCAGGAAATGAATTTATTAATTTCTGCAAAACTGACCACATGGTTTCTTCCTAAATGCCCATAAAAAATAGGTTTGCGTGCAGATTTTTTTAGAAACTACGTAGAGCAGTGAACGTGGCTACGTCGCACAATCCATATGTTTAGACATTTAAATATCGAACGAAGATTCAGATTCATATGAACGTTTTTTTCTGACATTTTGGTTATAAAAAACGCTCGGAATGAATGTGACGTTGTCAGATCTGCTGCTCCAATTCACTACGCTGACTAATTTAATATTCTATTTTTGTATTACAATTATTTATATTAACATTGAACTTTTTAAAATATATATACATGTTGTTAAAAATTATTATTATTTCCATAGTATCATACTACTTTATATTTATCCTTTATTACCCAACTCTAATTTGATTAACATAGTTGGTTATTAGGAACTACCTAAAGGATGTATCGGACGTACGATATCAGACAAAAGAATATGAAATTTGAAAGACTTGAATATCTACGTCTTATGCATAGTAAATCTAAGGTAAATGTCTCCATTAGCGACCGTTTAAGAGTGCGACTGGTTCGAAATAGTAATTTTTTTAATAATATGGGATAATGTTTGAATAAAGTATGGATCATTATATTTTTTGAAGTCTCTAGTTTCTTAATCAAATTGATTTTAGAGTGATATTTGACTATTTATACAATAATTATGGTGAAAGTTACATTGGACATGATGTCCCCTTTATTGACCAACTTACAATTTATCGATTCTCTGCTACAATAATGAAAGAAAATTAATATTCTCTCATTATTTTATAATTCTGTATATATTTCCAGTTAATTTGAGTAACTTACTGCATGGATCCATGTATTTTTACTGTAAAATTTGCCAGTTTAATGATATCTGTAGTATAACCTCGCGTTATTAGAGTCTGTAAAATTTACATGTGAATTTACTTAAAAATGAATGTACGGCTACATAAATAACGTATGCAACTATAAACGAAATACCTCTAATAATAATTTCTGAACTTTCTGGTTGATATTTTGCTTTCTGTGTTGCAATAAACAATATAAATGAATAATTGGTCACTAATGGGGACGCGGTCAGTAATGGGGACATTTACGTTAGATGTAACGAACACGAAAAAAATTTCTACCATTTTTTACCCATAAACAGTACGAGAAAATGTGAAATTTGCCGTTTCTCGCGTACCGACGCTTATTATTTTCGCAGTTTTGCACTAGTTTCCTCTCCCACAGCCACATCAACAGCGTAATTTCACACAGACCGAGAAACTACACCAATCTGCAACTTCGGTGGCGAGAGCATTGCGGAATCTGCTAATTTCTCCATAACCAGCGACCATTCGGTAACATTAAAAATTTCGTTTATTTGTCAATATGTGTGCGCAAATACCTCTAAAAATTGTAAAAAGATTCGACACACTGGCTCTTCAAGAAAAATTCCCAAACTTGTTCCTTTTTTATGCGTTTTACACGAGGATCCCTCGTTAATACCCACTTCACGTAATTACTGCCTCCTTTCATCTTCAATTTCTCGATGTCCCCTTTGTAACCATATAAGTGTTGAGTATACACGTTGATTTCGAAAAATCACAGAGGCGAAAGCGCGCGAATAAAATTTCTCACGGAGACACTTAATACATTGTTTTGCGCTTATGTTTAGCTTAGTTAACCTAGTTATGTATTTTTATCGGCTAAGTCATTTATTGTTCAGACTCTGTTATTTGTATCTGTCTTGTTTTGAAAACCATGGGGATTCCCCGTAAAATTAATAATAATAAATAATCAAATATTTTCGAATCAATCTGCTCTGTAATTCCAAAATCTCCTCCTAACACTCCTCCAAGGTACCGAAACTTTTCCAACAGAAAAAACCAACAATTTAACCCTTCAACTTAACTGCAACTTAATTTGCGCTCAACGCCGCACTTACAGAACCCAGAACACTGTGGAACCGGAGGCATTCTGAGAATCAAGAACTCCTTCACTTCTGCAAGGTTTAGCAACATCAGTACACAACATTAAACTTAAATGTCAATATACCTCAGCGACACGTGTGCTTGAAGCGCAAAAGCGCTAACGTCCACGAGCTGGCGCGCGCGCGCAATTTGTGGCATTTCGTCGTAACGAAAGAAATTCGCGTGGCGCGAGCGTTACTGATTAATGGCATTCGCGAGCCTCGAATTTCGAAGGCCGATGGAACCAGGCTAAACGCGCCAGAAAGGGGGAGGTGGAGACAAAAAAAACGAACGTTGGATAGGTTATTTATCGACGCGAGAAGCTGATGAGAACGTTCCGAAGATTCGAAACGAAGAGGCGAGATGGGGGGAGGGGGAGGGGGGAAAAAAAAAGAAGCCGCTCGGATGCCGAGAGTGTGCCCACGTGTGAATTCCTATCAGTGGCGGACCTGTGCCCACGTAAATGGTTTCCAGGCAGGAGAAGCCGGGACGAAAAAAGTTTGACACATTCCGCAGGTGTGCTTCCTTCCAGGGGGAGTTCTGCGCTCCGAAACGCTGCGAGTCCGCTCGTTTGCGATGTTTCCTACGATACCGCGAGAACCAGTTTCGGGGAGGCCTCGGGGAAAGTGAAAATGGGCCTGCACGCGCGATCGCTGCCCCATCGTGGCTTATTTCCGCGAAATTTAAAGTGGGGGCGAGGTGTAAGGGAGTTGCGAGAAGGGTGGTCGATTTAGAGATATGGATTTGGACAAGAGAGCATTCCGAAGTTCAAAATTCAAAGAATTCTGAAACTTTGCGATATATGTAGGGAATTCCCTTCTGATTACAACGCAATTTTTGTTTGCTGCCCAAATTTACTTTAAACGGGTGTAATTGGCCCCTGAAAATCTGGTTATTTTCCGCTTTTGTGTTATAACTCGTCAACTGTAAAATAAGTTTTTTTTTTTACCGAATAATAGATCGAATTAAAAGAAGTAACTTTTGTCTTGGAATCTTTTTTCTATCTCGTACAGTTCGCGAGTTATAACGCAAAATCGGAAAATAGTCGAATTTTCAGGAGTTAATTTCACTCCCCTTTGAGTGAATTTGGGCAGCAAACAAAAATTGCTTTGCAATCAGGAGTAAATCCCCTACTTATTCGCAAAGTTTCAGAATTTTTTGAAGTTCCGGCTTCGGGATATTCCCTTGTGAAATATGTGGGAGTGTGTCAGCTTGAAACAAACGAAGGCAAGTTATTTAAAATGCACTAAAAAATTATTCTTTTCTTATACTACCAACCAGAAGTTAAAGTATCGGTTGGTAAGTGGAATACATCAACTATAATTTATCAATTTCCTGCCACATTACAATCTGTATCTCGCAATTAAAATATTTTGTTTCAATAATGCGGCTGAAAACTCTCTTAATACTAATTTATTTCGACGTTTGCTTCTGTATTAAAGTGATTCATATTACAAATATATTTCTTTTGGAGTATATTTCAGCATAAAGTGTAAAAGCTGTAGTTTGCGAGATACAAAAACCAATAAAAGAAATTTTTAAAACAAGCTTTACATGAAAGAGACACGAAAATATTGTATTGTCATCGAAACTACGTAGGGTAGACCAACCAGTAATTAATCGCAAACCAGTGAATGCCCATTAAGCAAAGAAATGTCAATTATAAAAATGTTTATATGTTTATAAATGGAATGGAATAGTTACACTCTTAATATCCCATATTTTTAGTTACGCGTATTAAGCAAACATTAATAAGTACAATTCTTATTAAAAGTATGCTGTCATTTACTGGACTTCTACACGTTTTGCATTTTATAATTGTATTTTTAAAAATTACGATAACAATGAGTAATTATATTTATAGAAATTTCAAGAAAAATAAATTTGAATGCAATTTCAACAGTTGTTTTGTAGTTATACATAAATATATTCAAGTATTAATCTCAAAGGTCCATAAATTCAACAATTCGGTCATTCATTGGTTGGTTTACCGTATGTGTGCAAAATTTCAAGTCGATCGAACATGTGGAAGTGGGTGAAAATTAGCTTACAAAATTTCATCCTCACAAACTAACGAACAAACTCACAAATGAAGCTAACAAGGAGAGTATTTTAGGTTTCCGCCTCCGATCATTTTGATTTTTGGATATGTTATAGAGGACCGAAAAATAAGAAATACGTGTTTTTTTATTTTTCCCCGTTTTCATATTTGGGGGGTGAAAACTGCGTTCAAAGTTAGGGTTGAAAAATCATTTTTGTGGAATATCTCGAGAACTATTAGAGATAGGGGAATAGTGTCAATGGACGAATTTTGTGTCTTTGAATGCGAAATATGACTGACTCACCAGATTTTCAAAAAGTCCATTTGTTTAAAAAAATTTATTTAAACAAATGGACTTTTTGAAAATCTGGTGAGTAAAAAAATTTATTTAAACAAATGGACTTTTTGAAAATCTGGTGAGTCAGTCATATTTCGCATTCAAAGACACAAAATTCGTCCATTGACACTATTCCCCTATCTCTAATAGTTCTCGAGATATTCCACAAAAATGATTTTTCAACCCTAACTTTGAACGCAGTTTTCACCCCCCAAATATGAAAACGGGGAAAAATAAAAAAACACGTATTTCTTATTTTTCGGTCTTCTATAACATATCCAAAAATCAAAATGATCGGAGGCGGACACCTAAAATACTCTCCTTGTAAGTAAAAGCTTGTAAAAACAGCCATCTGTGCACCCTAAAATTCGTCATTTATCGCGCAAATCGCCTTCCCCTAGTCGCTATTTCACTAATTTTGGTTCAATCCTTTCTCCAGAGGTCTCCCCTCAAATTACAAGTTCCGCGAGAAACATATTCCAAGGAAACCACTATATCTTCATTTTGAAGCTCAATATCAGTGCCGAACCAAAGCCACATATTCTAAACCAATCTATTATATAATCAGCCTCTTGTGGCACCATTTGTAAAATAAATATATATTAAAAAAAAATAATTCCCCACTCTCCGCGATAGTAATAAACATTGCATAAATCTTGCATTCATCTCCTCGTAATTAATTCGCAACAAATCCTTGATTTTCGATCGACTACACTGCCTAGTCCCCTTAACGCCACACCTAACGACCAATCCATATTAGAAAAACTAAATCCCACGACGAAGTAAACTCATTCCAGAAGTGACCTCGGTGTTCCGCTGTAATTCCGTTGAAATCCAGAAGCGCCGCAGCGGAATTCGATCGGCTGGCGATTTAAATGTGCCCAGTGGCGCGCTGGATTCCCAGCCGCAGAAAAGAAGTTCACCGGAGTTCGCTGGACGGGGATAAGCGTTTCCCCGATACCCCGAAGCGTCGAGCCGCAGAAAACGTGGAACGGGAAAACAGAGCAACAGAAAGCGCGGCATAAATCTGCTATCCGCCGATGGAGCGTTCGCGTTGCCGAGCTGGCGTTTTACCGCGCGAGAAGCGATAGGTAGCATTTTCAGGCCAGAAGCTACTATACGCGAAAAGCTATTCTAGAACGTGTTCCTGGAACAGCGAGAGAACAGTGGCGCGTTATCGGCCGCGAGATGGAAGGGAAGGTTCTCGCGAACGTTCGCGCGTTCCATTTAAAATGAGATTCCAGAAAATAATTGGAAGGCCCCGACCGTTTATCCGGCCGGCGCGCGGATGAAAAATCGCCGCTATCGCCCGGCTGTCGCTACCCCTTTCGCCTCAACATTGCCGGGACATGGTTTACAAACAATCCGGCCGGGCAGAAAGAACAGGCACCGCGCCGGACACCCGGCCAGCGGTTTTATCGTAATTAATTCGATAACGGGGCGAAACGAATGACCGCGGCGTAAATAAATGGCCACTTTCTTATTTCCATCGCGGCTCCTCCATCCGCGATTGCGGTATCGCCGCGGAAATTGATTAGACCGAGCGATTTCTGTTTCGAGCGGAGCAGACAATCGGAGCACAATGGCTCGCTCTATCTAACCGCGATTCCAGATTCCATCGGGCCTCTCGCCTGTTGCCGCAACTCTGCCCGCAAAAAGAAGACGAGGCAGAGAACGCATGGACGTTGCGTCGGCGGACTTGCGAAACATTGGGGCAACAATGCGCCGGCGACTGTAGCTACCGGAGGAATTCGAAAATTCTGATGTTCCGCGGTAATTGGGCTAGCTGTGGTCCACGCAACGAGAAGCTACTGTTTAGAACAGAGTAGTCAGCACAATGGAAGAAAATTTCGTAATACGGTGGAACCTACTGTGTCCGAATTAATTGGAGCCTACGGTAGTTTGATAATTAATCGAGTGGTTACTGCGTAACGTGGAGAACGATCGTTTAGTTACACTATGGCCCTTAGGGTACCTTTTGCGCTCGAATTAATGGCAATGAAGTATAGATTAGAGCCACTCCCTCTCCCACTTGCCACGCCAAAATGGAGAAGTGCTCCGCAACTGAGAGAAGGTCTCTTAAAATTTAAAGACAACGTGGCGTTTCAATGTCGCACAATTTGAACGCAGCCAATGATCTGCGATATCCAAGGGATTTAGGAATCCCATGACTCGGCGCAGCCCGGATTCTCGAAGCTCCAAATTTTACAGAAATATCGACAGACTTAGCTGCGACGTTAGTCGAGCTGAACAATCGAGGCCCCACTGCATCATCCCGCGACTGTAAAACCAGCGAGTTATCGGTGCTCCACATAATTAAGTTAGCAGCGAGCACTATACAGCGGGGCCCCGATTAATCATTGGTAGGAGCGAGATACCGGGCGTTTATAATTATATTCGTGGAAAAGAGAGGAGAAAGGAGCGGATCTTTGATCGGGCGTCGAATACACCCGCTATTTACCTTTCCTCTTTGCCCGGTGCAAACAAAAGAGTATTCGTGTCGGCGCGGCGGGAAGCGCAAAAAGCCGGTGGCGTTCCGCAGCGCGCCGAGCGCTAAGAATCTTTTTCCGCCGGGCCACCGACTTGTAAACCATCCTGCCGTTTGTTCGAAACGTTCTTACCGCCGCAGCTTATCGAGCCACCCGTCTAATTAACGAACAACGAAGCCGCGCGGACGCCATCCGCGGTGAACTACGAGCTACGGCTATCAGCCAACCCGGGCCCTTCTATTCGGGCCTAGAAAATGGTACGAGGGGACCCAAGTGATACGTGGACTACGACCGTGATGGATAGCCACCACTTTGAAATTAGATATCCGAATCGCTCGACCCCTCAGAAGCATCCTAAAGTTACAGACCCAAAAAGTCAGAGATCGCTGGCTTACCTTGGCCATGGTGACGGTGTTGGCGGCGGCATCGAGGTGGACGAGAACTGACAGTAGCGCAGCAACGCGTATCATCGGGTTGATCATCATCGTGCCCTGGCTGATGGTCAGGTCCTCGAGGGGTCGTAGGGCCCGTGGCTGGCCCGCCACGCGCGTACACTCCCGCCACTCACACCTACTCACTGTCCCCGGCACATGGGATCCGCCTTTTCATGATCCCTTGGTACCTCCGTTTACGACTGTCCGCGACCGCTAACTGACTTCTCTACTTCGGCCCCCCGGACACTTGCCCTGCCACTGGCCGGCCGTTCCACCGGGACCGGGCCTTACTTGTACCTCCTGGTGGCGCGCGGACCGGACGGGGGTAGCTGCACGCAAACGATGGGGAGATCCACGAAAGGACGCGAGTGTATGTCCAGCCGTGGCAACCGCCGGCGAGCAACTGGCAATAGTGATGCCAGAATCGTGGGACAAAATCATACCCACCCCACGGCCAACCGTAGTATATACCCCTCTTTGCTCGTTCAGCGCCAACACAACCGTGCCCCCTACCTTCTGTCCGTGTGCGCCTGCCTGTTCGGCGCTTTCCGCCGACGAGCCACGCTACCGAAACCCGAGAGCGCATGGGTAGCAAGCGGGAGGTCGGGCGTTCGAATCCCGCTGCCGTGGGTTTTACTTTTTCTTTTTTTTTTTCTTTCTTAATTAGGTTGTAATCTCGCTTTCTAACTTCTCGGTAGAGTAAGTGTTGGGGAATTAGTTATTTGCGAGGCAGTTTTGAAGCTTGACGGTTCGGTTAACGATGCGATTCGCGACACCGAGAAACGCCGCCATTTCTGCTGTTCTGTAAATGAATAGGTAGATATAAACACATGATTGGAATTGGAATTTGGTGGGATAAAATGTAAGTGTTACTAAAAACTTATCGGTTTTTGTGGATGAAAATAATTTCAGTGATAGAAAAGTATGGGAAGGTGGAGGATATGTGGAAGCTACTAGAGTATCTATTAGGGTGAAACGAAATATAGGGGCAAAAGTTGCCTTTTATAATGGTATTTAAGCTGCCTTTGAAGGTGATCAACAAATTTTTTTACGTGTCGCAAAAAAATCCTCAAATATTACAATTTACTGAAATATTAATTTTTGAAAGCCTTCAAATATTAAAATTTTTACTGAAATATTAATTTTTGAAAGCCTTCAGATATTAAAATTTTTACTGAAATATTAATTTTTGAAAGCCTTCAGATATTAAAATTTTTACTGAAATATTAATTTTTGAAAGCTTTCAAATATTAAAATTTACTGAAATATTAATTTTTGAAAGCCTTGGAATCTTAAAATTGACTGATATATTAATTTTCGAAAGCCTTTAAATATTAAAATTTACTGAAATATTAATTTTTGAAAGCCTTCACATATTAAAATTTACTGAAATATTAATTTCTGAAAGGCTTGCGGCACCTCAAAAAATTTGTTGATCGCGTTCAAACTTTGACAGTTTAAATACCAAAGGCAACTTTTGCCCACTATTAGAAGTCATGAATAATAAAAAAATATTTTGCCACTGTATTTCGTTCCACCCTAGACTACCTACTCGGTGGCAAACTCCTCGTTGCTGGTCCATTCCTCTTCCTCGTTTTCGGGGGTTCCAAAAAAAGGTCGGGAAACGGTCGCGTCTCGCTGCAAATATTATTGCTGGGGATAATTAGAGGATCGGCTGGTCTAATGACTCTATCGCTCGGTGAGACGCCGCATGGCTTGGGGGCTTCGACATGTATATGTCGCAGGACAATTGTAAAATCAGCTTGTTTGTCGAAAAAATATTTTTATCCCGAAAGAATCAGTGTAGAAAATATGTGGCGTGTATTTCTTTCATCTTCCACTAGACACGCGATCCTCTGTTTGCAGCAACGTTTAAAATTAAATGGCAATGTATAACGAGTTTAACCGTATGGATACGTTTAGCCATAAAATAGAAGAGTGTATGACCCAAAGCCTGAAAAAGCAAATATTCTTATTCATTTTGAAACACGTGTCGAGCCTCGAAATTTGTATTTAATTCACCTCAAAATATGTTTCTACTAAGAATCTTCCACTTATACCAATATTTCATTTCCTGTACGTAATCTCTTAATAATAATCTCCACCAACTAACCCGGAAACCCCTTCGAACTTCGTAAAACACTTGTCTCGTCCATTCGATAACGAAACAGCATATCGCAATTACGCGGTGCATTTGAAAAAATGTCACCAAACAGTTGCTTTGTCTTTAAAAAAAATCTCTAACATCCTCAAAGCCCCGCAATAAAAAAGAAGCTTAGCAATGCCGATTACTTTAAAGCCCCTTCGTAATTGCAATCGATGCTCGATCAAATTTATTCATCATCGAAATTATTCCGTGCTCGAGTCACAGTTCATATTCGGGAAGTGACTTATGCAACGATTAGTTTCACCTCGCCTCCTTATCGCATCTGGATCCAAGCAACAGCACTCGATGGTGCTGCACCGACTGTCAGAGATAAGGCCAAAAATACCGGAGTTTGTTGATTTCAGTGTCAGTCTCGACGAAGTTAATTAAACCAAGTCACACACGGGCACCAGAAAACAATCGAGATCGCATACCCATCGAGCCATGCGAACGTCTTCGAAAAGAGAAGAAGAAATCGAAAGCAATTCAACTGTTTCGTTTCACCCGATCAACAGTAGGGCTGGGACTATTCGAATAATTTAATATTCGAATATTTTACAAGTATTCGAATGCTACGAATAAACTTCGAATATTTGAGTATTCGAATGTTATTATTCGAATACTGCTATATTCGAATACTACTCGAATACTGCTATATTCGAATACTATTCGAATACTGCTATATTCGAATACTATTCGAATACTACTATATTCGAATACTGCTATTTTCGAATACTGATGTATTCAAACAGTATGGTGTGAAGCGGGTCAAAATTAGCTTACAAGATTTCATCTTGACAAATGAACCTAAAGAACTTGATTTATAATTCACACCATATTATTCGAATACATCAGTATTTGAATACTTAAATATTCGAATAGTATTCGAATACTTGGATATTCGAATAGTACTCGAATACTTGGATATTCGAATAGTACTCGAATACTTGGATATTCGAATAGTATTCGAATACTTGGATATTCGAATAGTACTCGAATACTTGGATATTCGAATTATATTCGCCAAATAATTGAGCAACCGAAGTATTCGAATATTCGAATACCGAAAAATTCGACAAATAGTCCCAGCCCTGATCAACAGCAGCGTATCGCAAACAATGTACCCTTCCGAAGCCTTCTGACCGGTGTTAGTAAATTAGAAAGGGCATCGCTAGAGCGCGGTGTCCGGTCGTATCGAGCGCGTTTACGATCGGATCGGTACAAATCAAGCAATTCCGATGCGCTCGGTTTCGCTTTCTTCCACGCGAGAGGCGGCCTCCTCCTGGGCAGTTCCGCGCGATCGAAGAGATTCATGAGTCATCGAGAATTCGAAACCGATTCAGAACTGGTTGTTTGGCCGATGGAATGTAGCTTTTAACAGCGAGGGAGCGAGGAGGCGACGCGCGCCGCCCGGGGAGGGTGCGCGAGAGGGTGCTGGCGGATTATACGCGTTTAGGAGAACGGGGAGGGCCTGGAACACCTGTGGCCGCTTCGCGTTCCTCATTAAATTTCAATCGGGGCGCTGATTTATTCCCTGGCTGTCTGTACTTCGCGCTTCCAACGCGCCCCACGCTACCGATTGTCTCCAGGTGGTCTGCGAAAAGCCTTGAATCGGCGAACAACGCCGCCGTGCCCCTCTGAATTAAATAGCGCGCCAGCGTATTGTTCGGCGCGAATATAAGCTTCTTGGGTACACGCTCCACTAGCGGTCTATGATCTTTTTCCTGGATGGAGCTCGATTACGAGTGGCACGTATTACAATTTTTATGAGTGCTCCTTATTACTTTCTGACACGGGGATACTAGCGTTTTGGTTCACTTATGGGGTTGGGACACAGTAACGGGCCAAGAAAGCAGACGATTTTTAGACGACAATAAGAAAAGTAAACAATCGATTAATATAAGATTTTGTGTTCTAGTTCATTATATTATGAACTATAAGAAAAACGTATAATAGTTACAAAATAGCATTTGTACGCTGTGTAATGTCTCGATTTAAAATATCCTTTTTTCCGGATGGCCAACTGGTGGGCCGGATTCCGGGAAATCGGATGAACTATAACAAAAACCCCAAAAATGTCATAAACTATAACATATTTCCTAGGCATTGACGATCCAACATTTCAATTTTCGCGAAAATTTACAAAATGTCCGATGTTTGAAAAATAATGATCAAATTTCGACAGAAGTGTGTGCTCTGTCTGTTTATATTTTGTACAATAATTAGAAAATTTGAAATGTTGGATCGTCAATGCCTAGGAAATACATTATAGTTTGTGACATTTTTGGGGTTTTTGTTATAATTCATCCGATTTCCCGGAATCCGGCCCACCAGTTGGCCATCCGGGAAAAAAAGGATATTTCAAATCGAGACATTACACGACGTACAAATGCTATTTTGTAAATATTATATGCTTTTCTTATAGTTCACAATATAGTGAACTAAACCACAAAACCTTATATTAATCGATTGTTTACTTTTCCTATTATCCTCGTCTAAAAATCGTCTGCTTTCTCGGCCCGTTATTGTGTCCCAACAGTTTTAACTTTTAATATCACTGGCAGCGCAAGTAATTTATACAATCAAAGTACTAGAAGCGAAATGGAAATGTTTCGATACCACCAGCCCATTATGCTGCCCTGTATCAATTTATTAAAATAGCATTCCACGTTATCTCGAAGATCTACGCAAACCAGTATTCCATTTTTAACCACAAAGCTGAACACCGAACAGACTCAATTTCCTAATAGTTCAACCCTTCAACGAATAATGCAATTTGTATCTGTTCGAGAAATGCGCCAAACTCGCCTGGTTCCGCTCAATGATTTACACCGAAGAGTTATATACAAGAAACGCTTAGATATGAAGCAGAATGGGAGAGGGCTTAGCCCCGCGATTAAACTCGTCGCCGGATTTAAAAGCAATCGCGGGCATACGTTGGCCGGCCCATCAATAATTCTCAACGTTGTCGCGTGCAAGCAATATCTGTCTTCGAGACACCTGCCCGGGACAAGCAAACACAATGGTGCTTAATCGGCCAGAACGATCGAACTCTTCGATTGAACTCGTTCCACTGGTAGGCGTAGCAGAGCCAGATAATAACTTGCTATTGCTCGGCTACCTACGTGCCCGTGGCTGTAATTCTCTCGTAGGGTTCGCCAGTTAACCGCCTTCGAGACAGCTTCACAAAGCAGCCTCGCGTTGTGCTCAAACACTTTCATACATCCCTCGATACTCGTCAATTTTTAACTGGATTTCTGATTGGATATCGAGGAAAAATTACTGGTGGGATAAAATAGAATAATGATTCTTCCCAGGACGATTTTTATGAAAGCCAATGAAAGAGCCATTGAGATTAGAGAAAGGTGATCGTTCGCATGGTAAGTGCGCTGGGAGCATCTGTTGGCAGCCGACTGCACTCCAGGCCCAGCTGGAGAAAGTGGAAGACAGCCAGCGCAATTATATTGTAATTGCCTGACGCAATTGAACAGGCAGAAGTAACAATTATTCAGAGCTGAGTGGCGATCGAGTGATCCATAATTCCTTCCGCTATTCGCGAATCTGACGATCTTCAGCAGAGAGTCAGGGAGCCTAGATTCGACCAAGGTGGTTTGGATTCGTCAGCCGGATTTGAGCGGTGATTTTTACTTTCCCGAGGGGAATTCCGTGGCCGCGAATTCTGAAATCGACCGGTGATTGCGTCCCTGCTCACCGTGCAACGAAGGGACTTAACAGGCTGCACGTTGGTCGAGCCGCCGGACAGCAACTCACTTCGTCGTCCACTCCGGCACACCTGTTCACTCAGGTATGCGATAATTCCCTCTCTTTCCATCCTCTCCTCGGCCCCTCTCTCTCTCTCTTCCTCCGGCCGGCGCAGCCTCCCCGGCTCTTCTCCAGGTTTCTTTTGTCTCTTTCTTTGCTCCTCATCACGACACACCGACGGTGCTTTACCGTTGCCTCGGTGATCCTGGACCCGAGGGATCGAGCTGGCAACTTTGCAGCTTGACCCTGCGATCCTCTACCCCGCAACGATTCCTTCGCCGTCTCCCGCGGCCCGCCTGCCACCCTCTGCCGATCCTCCCGATTAACTTCAGTGTTACACCCATGATCGCACGGCGAACAACGCGAGCGGACGCTCGCGAACCGCGCCAGCGAATGGTATAGATGGCCGTCTATTGTGAGCCGGGGCCGGTCGCGCGGCAGCTGGTTAAAATTCATCTTCTTCTGGTTCCCGTTCACCGTGTACGCACGGTGCCGTCAAGTTTCCATTTGTTACCAGGAGGAGCCCAACGGGGCACCGGCAGCCCTGACAGTTTCAGATTGTTTCGGACCGATTGGAGCGAGTGGTCGGTTCAGTCTATAGGAGGATCTCCCCCGGAGAGTCGGCTCTCGACCTGCTCGAGCTGAAGAACCAGACAATAGGACGCCAACATCCGAACCGCCCCGGCACTTGTCTCTTTTTCCCTGTTGCTCGTTTGTCCTGGTGTTTCCTTCGGCGTTTCGCGCTCGCTGCAGAGAGACCGAAATATTGAATCGTCTCCTCGGTAACACTGGGACATATCTTCGGCGTGTAAGGTGCTAAGAGGCTGGGGGTGTTCAAGCTTGAGTAGCTATTGGGGCTTACCGACGTTGACCAGCAGACTGGGTCAAAATGTGCGTTGAAGGAAAGGATCAAAAGCGAATTATATCGTTCGCATGCGACGCGATGCTGTGTTTTTTATTGTTAAACGGGGCTCTTCAACTTCTTTGTAGTAATACAGAGGCATTTCCAAATGAGTAGTTAATTAGTCTTTCGCGTTCCACCTACTTGGAATCTCTCAAGAATATGTACATTAGTGATTTGAAACGTTTCAGTCGGAGCCACAAGCTCGACTCACACAAAGAATCTTAGCGATGAAGTTTGTAGATATACAGTTGTGTCTCCCAATTGATAAGCATTCATGGGTATTCGATAAAATATTATAATAATATAGTTATTAATAAAAATAATATTGAAGAACAAATATAAAAAGATACCAGAGAAATTGAATTTAAAGCTTAAGGGATTAGGTAGTCGAAAAATCGATTTTTTTATTGCATTTCTCGAAAGTACTATCTTTTCTGAATAAAATGCCGTTTGGTTTATAGTAAAATTCGCAAAATTGTAGACTTGGAAGCTAAAAACGTCAAACTTTAAACGCGTCTTTCTCGAATATTTTTCCTCTTCATTTTTTCCTGATTGCAAACGAATGTAGGTTCAGATCGACTTGGAAGAATTCCAGGATGTATAAAACATGTGCCATTTCGGCGCAAACCTCTGATATGGTCCGTAAACATTCGAGGTTTTCATAAAAAAATTAAGAACTACCCGGATTTTGGTAGCGCACCATCATTGTTTCTGCGCTACTAAAATCCGGTGACTTGTTAATTTTTTTTATAAAAATCTCGAATTTTTACGGACCATATCAGAGGTTTGCGCCGAAATGGCGCATGTTTTGTACATCCTGTAATTTTTCCAAGTCGATCTGAACCTCCATTCGTTCGCAATCAGGAAAAAACGAAGCGAAAAACTCGTTCAAAATTTCTGGGCAAAGGCGACGCTATAGATTGCCGCTTGACGTTTTTAGCTTCTAAATCACCAACTTTGCGAACTTTACTATAAACCAAGCGGCATTTTATTCGGAAGAGATAATGCTTTCGGAAAATGCAATAATAAAACAACAATTTTTCGATTGCATAGTCCCCTTAAACGCGACAATTTAATTCTCAACGGAGTCATAAAGGATTTGCTTCAGAACCCTCGTCCCATCTTGAAGTTTACAGTATTTATACGACGGGCACCGTACAGTGGACGCTTCGTGCGAATATTTCTGCAACAATATCGCTTTACCGTCCTCTTCGTCCGTCACGTTCCAGATATTGAGAAAATACATCGCGTAAACGGTGATGTCGTTCATCGCCAAGGTGGACCACGCGCATACGTACACCTAATCGATCACAGAAATGAATTAATCTCGCGAGAAAGATCCTTCGATTATCTCCCCGGCGGGGTATGCGTCTGTCCTCTTCCACTGCGCCGCTACTTACGCTGGTCTTCAAGATTCTCCCGCAAGAGTTCATCGCGTCGAGGATCACCGAGCACGTCCTGGCGATGTGCGCCTCCCGCGTCGCTTTCGCCTTCTCGTGCTCGTTGATGTAAGTGTCGAAGTCGTCGATCAGGAGCACGGAGGGCAACGTGGCGAAGGTGTGCAGCTCGACCAGCCGTTCCACGAGAGCCTCGTAGTCCTCCAAGTACCTGGGACGGTAATATCTCGCGATCATTCTCCGCTCGTTTCATAATCGAGCAGGACTGCCGCGGTGTTCGGTAACGCAATCTCGTTGCTCGGTGACTTTGCAAGTCTGCTGGCGCGCTTCGCGTGTTTCAGGAAGAAACTTCGAGTGGCAGGTATCGAACACGCGGATCGCGATATGTACACGTATCGTCGTGTGAAAGAGCTATTAAAATCTTGGGAGCTGTGTTAAGGGTAGGTTCCGGTCTAGAGCCCATAAAATTAGGCGATATTTAGGAATTAATTAAAGGGAAACTACTGTATATAATTTGATAGGACTTGTTGCATTGAATTAAGGATATCTTAAATTGTAGAAATATATTTTTTTGTTTTATAATTAATCATTGCAGACGGCACTGGGGAGTCGTTAAAGTCGAGGCGTCAAAAAATTCATCCAAATCGGTGGGACCTGTATCTCTAAAAATTATTATCCGATTCGATCGAAACTTTTTTATTTTGAAGAATATATTTTTATGGTAGGGGAGAAACTAGAAAAAATATAAAAGTTAGATTTTTTTGGAAAGTTACGACATTTGAAGTTTTAAATCACTTTTCCCTATATTTTTCGTCCTTTCAACGCCTTTGAAAATTATAAATTTTCAATTTTTTGTATTTTTTTTTTTTGGTTTGCCCCACAGCCAAAACTATATTCTTCAAAATAAAAAGAGTTTCGATCGAATCGGATAATAACTTTTGGAGATACAGGCCCCTCCGTTTTGAGAACACTGTTTCGAGAATACTCGTTTAAAGTTTTACGCGAGCGTCGAGTTACACATGCATCTGCCGCTACTCAAATGCGTATAACTTCGAGAATTTACGAATTTCAACAAATGCTTTTAAACACATATTTTTAAAAGGTTGAATATTTGAAAAATGAAATAAAAAAAATCGTCCCCTTAACGTATCCAATGTGTTCAGACACTTTTGACCGAGCAGATGTTTTAAATGCAGAAATTTATTGTACTTTTCATCGAAATTGGTAGTGGACTTTTGGAACGCCCTGCATTACTGTTCGCTGTATTCGTTACATTTCTCTGGTGGACGAGTAAACGAGGATTAATTCAGACTTCTTAGTTTTGCCGTAGTAGGGTAAGTCGGGGAGAGATGGCTCGCTTTTTTTTTTAAAACCCGTAAATTACGTAATTTACGCCGTAAATTTAGTGGTTGTTTAAAGGACAAAAATAAACGTGATCGAGCCATCTCACCCGGAATTACCCTATTTCAAGTCCTATTTATGATCAGGTGTTAAATTTTGGACACGAATGTTGATAACACATGTTTCGTCCCATTGGACTTACAAAAACATCCTTCATATACGAAAAAAACTTGGAAAAAGAATTACAAAATTTGAATTAAATTACAAATTGAGCGGGGGAAATTTTATTTCTAACTTCGATTAACAAAAAATGAACAAAAAAGAAAGTGTTCAGCTCGAGGTGAGATATTACTTCTTTCGTCGTATTCATCGACATAACTCAACTTATACTACTTTTCTCGGGTAAAGAAAAATGAGAAAAAAGTCCTAATAGGACCAAAAACAAAGGACAACAATGTAGAAATTATTAGCGTGCTTGTCTCATTTTCACCAAAGCTTGACTTACGCTCGTTTGCCCGCCCACCAGAAATTCACTACCGCGATTTTACCTCGGAAACGAAGAGTTCAGTAAAAACTGAAGCGACGCAAACGAGAAAGGGGAATTTTCCTCTTTCGTCAGAAGCAGCGTTCGACGAATCCTCCACGCGGACACAGAATCTCTGGTTGAAAAATAAACGGAAGAAGAAGGAAGCAGTTGATTTGCGGCGAACCCCCGCCCGACCGTTTATTTTTCTACAGTTCCTGGTGGCACGATGGATCGCGCATAAAAATTGCGAACCCCGATGTTTACGCGCAGCCGAAAGAATAAACCTTTCTGAATTGACTTTGTGTACCCACAAAGTATTAGCTTTACGAGGATTATACAGAAAGAAGTGTAGCAAAGAAGAAATGGATCGAGGAAGGAAGAGGAGGAACCGCTCCAAGTCACTTCTAAACGCAATCCTTTTCCTTCCAAGCACTGTACAGGGTGGTTCAAAAATAACACAAATCACAATCTTATTTAAAAAAAATATAATTTCTTATTATCAAATTGTGGAAAAAAATTGTTTGGAATTATCGAGGATCGTTACCAAGTTTCCTCGATCATCCCATTACGTATCGTAATTACCATACTTTCTTAAAACTACTATTTTTTTCATTAGAAAATAACAGTTTGCAACATTCACTGTTAGATACAAATCGCCGTGCCAAAGTACAATAACAATTTGCTGGATACTCGCTAAAGAGCCAAAGCTTTCTGCGCAAGCACCAAAGTACTGCGCGCTTGCCTCTATAATTGTATGAACAACGTTGCTACGGTGATCTACGAGCGTTCAACGCAGCCACTTCTGAAAATACGGTCGCTCGTAAACAACGCGTATGTTTATGCGCGCGGAATGTCAATAACTGGCGCGTGTGATGCGCAAAGTAACTAATGTTCCTTGATCGATCGCTTCCGGTACGATGAACAATGTTCTCCAATTATAAAGCCATTCTATGCGCCATTGTTCCCTGGAAGGCAAAGTTGCATCATCGTTCGATATAAACACACCCATTGCCAAAAAAAAATTAGGTCAGTGCACATGAAATCGCCGTTTCACATGGGGATGTTTGAATGAAAATATATTCTGCTTCTTAACTATTTTATTTATTACGCTTTTTCTGTCTCTGCGACGTTTCTCGAGTCGCAGTTAGCGATTCTTATTGTATCTCCACATATTTTTCATGTGCACCAATTTATAATACACAGCTTCCCTCAGAAATTAATATAAATGTATCCTTCGATTTTCGGTAAAAATTATCACACACGAGAAAAAGAAATATTCCTCTGAGAAAGAGGCTCCACTCATCCACTGTGCTGAAATAAAGAGACTACATTCGCAACCTCTGTTTCTTTCACGTGCTACCTCCAAATCCTTAACGCTTCTGTATTAATTTTAATATCTTCGTTGTTTCTATTCGTATCCTCTGCCAGTTGCGTGTCTTCCTTTTCGTTCCTATTTATTCTTCCCATTTGTCATTCCTCTTCCTGTTCTTCGGTACTAATTGGGAACAAGCGCGCGATGACTGCCAGAGCTTCTTCCTTCGAGGGACTAGACGTAGGTTCTGCCTCTTCATATTTATTAAGTAAGTCCATGCGGCGTATGTATTCTAATTCGTCACGTATCTGTTTCCATACCTTGATTTTACTGTCTATTCTACTCAAATTGTAACATCTCCTGGTTCTTCTAAACTCTAATTCTAGTTCTGTCGCATCTTGTACGCCCCTCTTTCCTTTCTTCCTAGCTCTTAACCAGATTCTTCTTTTCTTGATAGTTTCTTTCCTCAAGTTACTAATCTCCTCGTTCCACCAAATATTAGGCGGCCTCCAGGTCAGCGTCGTACGTTTCCACTCCATAGTTTCCACACATACCGCGTTCACATATTTTAGGAATTTATTAATATCCCTTATATCCACCTCTTCGTCTTTGGGCATATGTTCAACTGTTCTCTCATATTCATCCGCAAACATTGTTACGTCAAAAGCTGCTATATTCCATATCACTGGTTCTCCTTCCTTCGTCTGTCTATAGCTTTTATTTATAATTCTTTTATACAACACGCGTAACAGGTATTTTTGGTCCGTCGCTGAGTAATCCTGCAGAATTCTACCATCGTCCAGTAGTCTAAACGCTATTCTATCAAACGCAGCGGTATGTATCTTAGAAACGCCAGCGTTTCTCTCAAATGTGTGACTGCCTGCTGTGTTAATGGGGATTAAACCCGTGTTCAAGAAGAAGTCGCTAACATTACTCCTACGATTATTCTTCTGAGAGCCCCACAGGGCAGCTTTCGCATTTAGATCCCCTGCCACCAAGGCTCCGGACCAAGATTCCTCCTCGAACATTCTACTCTAAACACAATCATTTCAATCTCCCAGAACTCGATGCTCGGAGGTATATACACACTTATTATACAATGTGTTTCATTAATGGGGCCACCCGCAAAGCCATCCTCCTCGATAATCGGATCTTGGTTATATCTGAGTCCATTGAACTCAGTGATCCAAATCGCCGCTTTCTTATCGCGGCTCACGATCCATCTGCCCGGATTAAATAAAGGCTCAGTGTATAATCACCACGCGGACATTTTTTTTCAGCAATTGTTTCGCTCACTAAATCGTGCGCCAATCTAGCCACGCGGATGCGGGGCCTGCGGAGCGTTCGCCGACGTTCGGGACTCGAAAGATACGTACTCTACCGAGAGCGAGCTTGGCGATTTGAAAATAAGCCGGGGTTCGGTTAAGTGGACGTATATCTGACGCCTTCTTTTTACAGGAACGATTCCCGAAGGCCGATGCACGTGCAGAGGCATCGCAAGAAAAGTGTGTTCCGCTTACATAAATCTCATCAGCTTGAAAGCCGCGGGTGCTGGATTACTTCTGTCGTGACAGGCCGCCGGCAGGCTCTGCAACGGGGCTGGCGTAATGTAAACCACGCGGCGTCCTTCTTCGGCCCAGTAAATTGCTGCCTGCGAAGGAAAAGCCGATTCCGGAAATGTCAGGACCCGATCGTGACAAAACAGGGGCCCCGTAACTAGTCCTGGCCGAGCGCGCGGCAAAGGACGCTTAACGGAGCTTTTACGATGTTGTCACTTGCGCGGCGATATCCGCGTCAACATTCGACAGATATTGTACTTGTGTGCTGTTGCGAAGCAATTTTTTAATGACCTTGAGTTCTGTTAGCAATTGTAGTATTTACGCGTGAATTTGGAATTTGTTCGATTTACGGTGAGACGGAAGTCGACATTGGCGTAATTAGTTAGGGGGCTGGGTGGGCCTGCCCCCTCCCCAAATGCGGATTGCCGCGCCTCCCACAAAACGCGGAATGGACCCACCCTAGAAACTTTCGAAACAAGTAAAAACATTCGTCTGTTCGTGAAATCCTATCTTAAAAGAAAGAAATATTTGGGCCGAAATGCTGTGAGCAGTGAAACTAGATAAAAAAATACAAAAATGTTCTTGTTACGTTAAATTATGAATTAAAACTGTTAGAATTAAGCTGCTAAATTTAGGTATAGGGAGAAGGTGGGACCTACCCCCCACCCCCGACAAAAATCCTAGTTACGCCAATGGAAGTCGATCGCGTCATCAAATATCTATGGAATGTTGGGGACTTTAAATGATTTCTTTCTTTATTTCAGCAGAAATTGGAAATGCCTTGTGAACGCGGTCTGTGAATCTTTTATTCAAACAAAAAAGCTGTTATCGATTCAACGTCGAAATCAAAATAGAATAAAAGGAGCTGAAATTTTTCTATAATTCAATATCGCAATTTAGTTCTCTCGTCGCTTTTTATAATCCTACCAAAAATCTAAATTCCCACCGCGACACTGAGTGTGTTAAATTAGTTTTCCGAGAATTAATGAAGATATACTATATATAGCAGCGTTAAAAGGGTTGCTGTTTGAATAGTTCGATAAGAGTTCGTAAACTTAATTTCTACTGTTCCATGAACTTATTATGTGCGCACGATAATAGACGTATTAGGTATATGTTAATTAACGTTTTCTGTTATAATTTACCTCGAACATAAATGATTTGCTCAGTTCTGCTGGCCCGCAGAGTAACGTCGATTTCACACTGTGCTTCGCCGAGAACATCTTCGATATTTGAAATTGTATTTAGGTTATGACGCGAGGCTCCTTTCGTTCCTTCGACAGCGATAACTGTGCGTCACGAGCGAAACAATACGTATAACGAGTGCCGAAGATTTATTCTAAAACTTGACGTTCCCGATCATCAATTACTTTATCGCTACTTCGTACAAACTTTTCGTAAACACTGGCTAGCGAACGAAATTTGAATGGACCGTTCATCGTAAAATTAACGACAGTGTCATCTTTCGACGTTCACGCCGAACTTAAATTGAATGGTAACGACATCTCACGCGATAGCCGTATCACTACTTAATCGAAATGCATGTGTAGGTTGTGCAGATGTAAACAGAACTTGACGTATGTTTACGAATTCGTTTTATGCATTGTGCATCACGCGTAAATTTTAAAAAACGAGCTATGGAAAAGGCGAATTCGGAAACAATAACTTCCCTTTCTACGTGCTAACTATTGATCTTCGTCGCGCTTCAGCTGGGAACCGGAATATTAGAAAAATGAGCAGCGAGACGCAAATCACTAATATAGTGAGCGATATTTTGGTAAGTATGCATTATTTGAACGCTATTCGCCGTGTTTTTCGTATCTTACGTTCTAGTTTACACGTGTTGTTATTTGTAATGATAATTTCGGCCGATATACTAGTGAAAATTAATCAAGATTACGATCTAATTTCATAACGCATATATTATCATTACGAGAGTGAGTCGAGTTAATATTTATACACGTTATTCGACACAGGATATCGAACAAAATAAATTTCCGGCGTGAAGAAACGTTTCCCCGAGGAAAAGTTTACCCTAAAATTCCAATTATTTTCGAGCGTTAGCACGAACGCTGTTGCGAATTTAGTTATCTACTTTTACTACTCGGGTCTAAATTTCATACATTAACGCGAGAGTAAAGTATTTTATAAAATCATTGCAGAAAGTAGAAGCCATAGAAGAAGCGTTTAGTTGCGTACTTGTGCATCATCCGAATAACGAGAGTGAGAAAATAGCGGCATGGCAGGTAGAGTTGACGTCCGCTATGTCGAATCTGTCCAAAGAACAGCAAGAGAATGCTGTTCGGCAATTTCTATCCATGGCAGCAGCTATGACTAATCACAAACGATTGCAGCTGTTATTGTCTTTACTTGAGAATTTAGTCGTGTCTAACGTTCTGCCAGCAAGGTACGCGTTATCGTTCCATTACGGTTCGAACGCCCTTACACGAATTCGTAATAAAGTTGTTGCTTATATGATTTTAGACTCGTTTGTGAGTGTATCTTAAGTTGCGACAAACTACAGTATCAATTAGAGGACTTCTGGGTCGAATGTTTCGTGCTTATTCGGCATATTATTGGGGGAGTCGATTACAAGGGCGTCAGGGAAATAATGAAGGTACGTATCGAGGGAATGAATTTCGGAGCCACGCGAACACGACTCGATAAATTTTTATCGTAATATAGGGATGCAAGGAAAAGGCGCTAACTATTCCCGCGAAGTTGAACGCGTCCGTTCAACCGCAATTGAAGGCTTTGGAAAATGTAATCGAGTACATTTTTGATAGGAATGCTTGCTTATTACCGAGCTACTTTATTGTGAATGAAATTCAGAAGGCTTATCCTGACGGTAAAAACTGGCCGCACTGGGTACGTTGTTTAAAGCACGAGGTTTATTATATAAACATTGGTTTAATGGTGTCTTATGCGACTAACTGTTTATAGAAACTAGCAAAGCTGCTGTCAAATTTTGTCGAAAGCTTCCGCAATACTGCGCAAATGGTGTCTATAGTGGGACATTCAAAGATGTTACCAGTCGTGGAACATACTGGATACGCGGATTTGATTAATCCTTGGGTACTCGATACAACCACGCTGAAGTTTTCGTTGAAAGGGAACTTGCCTTACGACGAGGATTTGCTTAAACCACAGACTGGGTTACTTAGATACGTGTTAGAACAGCCCTACAGTAGAGACATGGTGTGCTCGATGCTTGGTTTACAGAAACAGGTACATTTTTTACTAAAAAGATTAAGAGGGGATTATACTCTACGTAACGCTAAAACAGACCGATTTGAGGGAATTTTTTCTGAAGAAATTATGAAGCAAATCAATTTGAACCTTTTCGTGGCTTCGTGTTTAACATTTGAAGAACGAAAAAAATAATTTTATGTTAAAAATATGCATTATAGTCGCCTCCAAAGTTGTGAAACTTCGGTGGGCGTTCTAGCGCCTTCGATTCTTGCTTAGAATCCAAAAAGAGTCTTATTATTTATGAAATTGACAAAACTATAGAGCTTAGGAGAAAAAAGAACAATTTTTGAGGAAACTGTTTGATCTATTTATGAAACATTGAATTATTAAAATTATTTTTTCTATACTTCTAGAGGTTCAACGAGAAAAGTTTGGAATTATCAAATTACATGTGCAAAGGCAAGCCCATTGGTTGAATAGTTTTTTCTAAATCACCCCCATAAGTTTGAAGAAAGTAGTTTCGAGAAAAATGCATTTGAAGTTTTACAAAAAAATTATAATTTTTGGAAAATTACAACTGTCTCGATCTAATCTGCTATTCCAAGTGCATAGAGTAGATTCTCAACTTCTTCGAAGAACTCGTTTTGTTCCATTTGCGCTTATTTGCGCATTTTCCTAGCTTATAAAGTATAATCCCCCTTAAGGGGAGGTTCCGGTCTCGAGCCCAAAAAATAGGTGATTTTTAGGAATCAATTAAGGGAAAACTACTATATATAATTTAATGAGACTTTTTGCATTGTATCAAGGATGTCTTAGATTATATAAATATATTTTTTGTTTTCTAATTAATCATTGCAGACGGCACTGAGGAGTCGTTAAAGTCAAGGCGTCAAAGAATTCATCCAGATCGGCGGGATCTGTATTTCCAAAAATTATTATCAGATTCGACTGAAATTTTTTTTTATTTTGAAGAATCTACTTCTGGCTAGGCGGGAAACCAAAAAAAATTACAAAAATTACATTTTTTTAGAAAATAACGACACTTGAAGTTTGAAATCACTTTTCCCTATATTTTTCGTCCTTTCAACGCCTTTGAAAATTATACATTCTCAATTTTTTGTATTTTTTCTGGTTTCCCCCATAGCCAGAAGTATATTCTTCAAAATAAAAATAGTTTCAGTCGAATCCGATAATAAATTTTAAAGATACAGGTCCCACCGTTTTGAGAACACTGTTTCGAGAAAAACGCGATTAAAGTTTTATGTGAGCATCGAGTGGCCTGTTTGTTACCCATGCATTTGCTACTCAAATGCCTATAGCTTCGGGAATTGTACAAATTTCAACAAATCCTTTTAAACACGTGTTTCTAAAAAGTTGAACATTTGAAAAATAAAATAAAAAATATCGACTTTTAGACCGGAACCTCCCCTTAAGCGAAACAAAATTATTCTAAACATTGAGGTTCAGACACATTACAGCATTATCTTTTTTTTACTGTAGCAAAAGCAACGATGTATAGCTCTAGAGGAGCAATTGGTCGAGCTCGTAATCCTTGCCATGGAACGCGCTGAAAACGAGACGTTGCCAGCAGAAGGAACAGACGGAACTGTTGCGAATCACTATGTATGGCTGCACCTCTCATCGCAGCTGATATACTTCGTACTATTCTCATACGCCTGCTTTCCAAGCATCGTAATGGCGATACATGACAAGCTAGCAGGCAGAGATTTAAGAAAAGGGCGAGATCACTTGATGTGGGTCTTACTGCAGTTTATTTCTGGGAGTATTCAGAGAAACCCGTTATCGAACTTCTTGCCGGTACTAAAATTGTACGATCTTCTTTATCCAGAGAAAGAACCTTTACCCGTCCCGGATTATACTCAGGCACTGTGCACTCATCAGATGGCTATCACATGTATATGGATACATTTGTTGAAGAAAGCTCAGTCCGAGCACTCGAACATTCATAGACCGATACCGCACACATTGAAACTTCATCACGAATTCTTACAGCATTTAGTGATGCCCAATATTTCCCTCTGCATGGGCTCGGATTATCGCATCGCTTTACTGTGCAACGCTTACTCGACGAACCAGGACTATTTCGGTAGACCCATGGCAGCTTTAGTGGACACTATACTCGGCACACAGAAAGGCCAGCAACAGCAACCAATGCAGACGTTGCAAAACAACGCGGCTCTGGCGAGCGGCCCTACCACACCTTTATCTATGTCGATCCTGGACTCGTTGACAGTTCACTCGAAAATGAGCTTAATACACAGTATAGTCACTCACGTGATTAAGTTGGCGCAGTCTAAAAGCAACATGGCACTGGCGCCAGCGCTGGTCGAGACTTACAGTAGACTACTGGTGTACACCGAGATAGAGAGCCTCGGCATCAAAGGTTTCATCAGCCAGTTACTTCCAACAGTATTCAAGTCCCATGCCTGGGGAACGTTGTACACTTTGCTGGAAATGTTCAGTTACAGGATGCACCACATACAGCCGCATTACAGGGTCCAACTCCTGTCTCATTTGCACAGCCTGGCAGCTGTGCCGCAGACCAATCAGACGCAGCTTCATCTGTGCGTGGAGAGCACCGCTCTTCGTCTAATCACCGGCTTAGGATCCGCCGAAGTGCAGCCGCAGTTGTCCAGATTTCTGTCGGAGCCCAAAACGCTGGTGTCCGCGGAATCCGAGGAGTTGAACAGAGCTCTGGTGTTGACGTTGGCTCGATCTATGCACGTGACGGGGACAGGGTCGGATAGCCACAGCGGTACATGGTGCAAGGAACTTCTGAATACGATCATGCAGAATACTCCTCATTCCTGGGCTCTCCATACTCTCCAGTGTTTCCCTCCGGTGCTGAGCGAATTCTTCCAGCAGAACAGCGTGCCCAAGGAGAACAAGCAGCAAATAAAGAAGGCGGTGGAAGAGGAATACCGCAATTGGGCTTCTATGAGCAACGAGAACGACATAATAGCACACTTCTCTGTACCCGGCACACCACCCCTGTTCCTCTGCCTCCTATGGAAGATGATCTTCGAGACTGATCGCATCAGCCCAATCGCGTATAAGATTCTAGAGAGAATCGGAGCCCGAGCTCTGTCGGCTCACCTGCGAAAGTTCTGCGACTACCTTGTATTCGAGTTCGCCAACAGCGTGGGCGGAGGGCAGCACGTGAACAAATGCGTGGACACTATTAACGATATGATCTGGAAATACAATATCGTCACCATAGACAGACTGATCCTCTGTCTAGTACTGAGGACTCACGAAGGCAGCGAGGCCCAAGTGTGCTTCTTCATCATACAGCTGTTACTGCTGAAGGCCATCGAATTTAGAAACAGGGTCCAGGAGTTTGTTAAAGAGAACTCGCCAGAGCACTGGAAGCAATCGAACTGGCACGAGAAGCATCTTGCGTTTCATAGAAAATTCCCCGAGAAGTTCGCTCCGGAAGGGATCATGGAGCAAACCAGCGGAGGGCCAAGTCAATATCAAAGCTTGCCAGTTTACTTTGGGAACGTCTGCCTACGATTTCTACCGGTTTTCGATATTGTCGTGCACAGATATTTGGAGATACCAGCCGTGTCGAAAAGTTTGGAGACGTTATTGGAACATTTGGGTTGTTTGTACAAGTTTCATGGTTCGTAATCGTTCGTAATTTTTCCAATTAGTACGATCTTCGTAGTCAGGCTAACTTTAGCCAATCTTATGAATTACAGATCGACCGGTAACGTATCTTTACAACACACTGCATTATTACGAGCGCAAGTTAAGGGACAGACCGCCCTTAAAACGTCGCTTAGTGTCTGCCGTTTTGGGCTCGCTGAGAGAAATCAGGGCGCCAGGATGGGCGCTTTCAGAAGCTTATCAGATGTACATGACTCGGTCGTCCGACGACGTTGTTACTTGGATGCCAGAGTTAGATTACTACATTCGTTTGGTACAGAGAATCGTAGAAAGTAAGCGGTGCCTTCTTGTCAGTCGAAATTCCCGTACTCGTACTGTAGCCTTTTCTGTAAATTTCTTTCGCAGCGATGTCAGGTACAGCTCATTTCCCTGCCACTGATTGGAGATTCAACGAATTCCCAAACCCTGCCGCACACGCACTGTACGTTACATGCGTCGAGCTTATGGCAGTACCTGTTGCTCCTAATCTGGTCGCCAACTCGCTATTAGACGTGGTTGCAAAGGGGTAAGATACGGTAACTCATTTGCGTATCAAACCCTCCCAGAGATATTGATAAACTTTAAAATGCACCAGGTACACCGTGATACCATCGGACGAAATTCACTTGTGGATAAACTGCGTGGGTTTACTGCTAGCTGCTTTGCCAGAGTGTTACTGGTCAGCGCTTCACGATCGACTAGTAGAGACTATCAGCAATCCAGGATTAGCCAATTGGCAGTACAGTAATTTAACTCCGTTCCAAATGTTCAATTTCAATAACACCCACAACAGCCTGCTGGAAAATAAATATAGCTACATGCTGGCGCTGGCACATTCCGTGTGGCATCACGCTGGCGTTGGACAAATCACCACTATGCCACAGTAAGTCTGCAAATGAACGTATCACGTTCGTGGCTCTAATCTAACGTAAATGCAATTTCGCTCAGGTTCATCAAAGAGAAACTTCAGCCAGTTGTGAACAGCGAAGAGCAATTAATATACGCGTGCCACTTAATTGGGCCCACTTTGGCACGATTCAATGCCGAAAGGCCGCATTGCGTCGTAGAATTGGCCGTCTGTTTATACGAGATGCTCGAACAAGTGGATCGCCTCCAGTCCCATTTGAAATACATGGATCCAGTGTGCGATTTATTGTATCCTTTCGCTAACGTTTGCTTACTTCGTCGTACAATCGTTTGAGAGAAGCAGATATTATTTTCCTTAACGTACGCTTATAACAGGTATCACATAAAGTACATGTTTGTCGGTGACATGATGAAAAATGAAGTCGAGTGTATCATACGAAGACTAAGGCCAGCTTTGCAGATGAGACTAAGATTCATTGCGCATATCAACATAGATGAAATTCAGTCTTCCTGAGACATTCCTAGCAGGAACAATGTAGAAGTGAACGCGTGTTAATGTAAAAAGGTTCGTTTGTACGTTGCACTTCGAATGAATCGATATTAGCTTTGTGTAGACAGTGCGTCGCAAATACATATATTGGAACTATTGTCCGAGTTGAAACGAAATTTTGTTACATGTTTTTTCTACGCGATCAAGGCTACTTGTATATCTTAAATAAAAGAAAGTCGCCTTTCTTACTGTGCAATTAAACAGCGCGCGTGGAGACAGAGGGTAGAAGTGTTCTAGCGAAGTATTACAAGCACAACGAGATGTAAGTTGCTTTGTCTAAACAGTATATTTACGAGGCTTAATGCTACATTTATTTTCACAGCGCATATGACAAACCAGTACTGATACATTAAACAGGTTCGTAAATGTATATTGTCGCAGCAGAAAGCATAAGTTAGGAAGCTCAAAACTTTTATACATATTTATAAACTCACCGATCCTATTTATTTCCCCAAACGCCGTTCGATATGTTTCGGGATTAGTCGTCGCAAATTTTATCGAACCATTACTGTAATACTGTAACCTGTATTGCGTATGTATTACTTTAAATATATAAATTAAGTACCAATATATGCACATCTGTGTGCATGATATATAAAAATTAAAGTGTTTCATTATTGCGTATTACGGAAGTAATTTCGTATGCCTATTAAGATAGTTAAAGTTTGTCGTAGTCAACGTTTCCGGCCTTCAAGTCTAGGATCAATTGGGCGAACTTTTCGTGCGAACACACATTCTCTTGCACGAACGGCTGCGCTTTCATCGCTTGGACCCATTTCAACTGAAATAAATCGATGTTAGCGGGCAGTATGTATCTTGATATGCAGAATAATTTGCAGCCAATGTTCTGCTTACCGAGTGCGGGAATTTTTCGTTGCTAAAGTTCGTAGGTTCCTTGTAAATTAGAACCAGAGCCCTGCGTCTTTCGACCCAAGGCCACATCAATATATCCAACATACCAACTTGAGCTCCTGTAATAAAAGGTGTGAAAATAACAATGTCGATGACATTTACTGCCTTTAAGGGGGGAAGCCCTATTTACGACGCTAGGAATAAGGTGATTCTTGGGAATTTTTCTAAGAAACTGTTAAGCGGATCTTTTCCAAACTTTCAGGGTATTTTAGTTCACATTCAAAGAATAAAAATTAATTTTTATGTTACAAAGTGATCGGTAGAAATGGTGATATATGAACACGTGCGTTAGAATTCGTGCGGAAGTTGCAAATTTGCGGTTGTAATGGTTGCCCCATTTCTTCCCTGAAATAAAAAAAACCAAGGATTTTCTTATTTCTAGTATAGTTACATTGTCGATGAAGCTAAGGCATTGATAAATAAATTTAATTGAACAACTCTTTTTCCATAAATAGTACGATATATCTTGGGGCAGAAACGTAACTTTTTCTTTCAAGTCCCACCAATTTGCCAACTTTTAACTTTTGTTTTCGTTAGGGTCATCGACAATGTAATTAAACTAGAAATAAGAAAATCCTTGGTTTTTTTATTTCAAGGAAGAAATGGGGCCACCATTACAATCGCCAATTTGCAACTCCGGTGCGCGAGTCCTAACGAACGTGATCATATATCTCCATTTCTATCGAACGCTTTGTAACGTAAAAATTAATTTTTATTCTTTGAATGTGAACTAAAATACCCTGAAATTTTGGAAAAGATCCGCTCAACAGTTTCTTAGAAAAAAAATTCCCAAGAATCACCTTATTTCTAACGTCCTAAATAGGGCTTCCCCCTTAAGAAACTACTTCACGAACCTCCAAAGAAATCAGTTCCACGCTCTTTGAGTTCTTCTTCGAATTCCACTAGCAAACTTGATATTTCCGTGACAACTTCGTGTAGAGGCCTTTTGTCGGTACCATGTATACAGCCTGAGAAAATACTAACAATCTAAACGCAACAGACAGTCATCGGTTAATCATTTATTACGATACTTCTGTCTATATATATTTCTCCACACCAACTTTTATTACCTTGGAATAATGATCCAGCAGCTCCAAGTCTCGAGCTTTTGTCGCTTCACGATATAATCGAGGCTCTGGATACTTTTCCTCGATATAATTTGCTATCGCTATTGAATCCGTAACTACCTCCCCATCAGCGTCGACGAACGCCGGCACCTTACCTTCTGGGTTAATCTGAAGTATAACTTGCAATGAGTATTTTACAAATCACTACTGTATTCTACACGAGAATCATTAATTCCGAAGTACGCTTGTATACCTCGTAATACCATTCCGGCTTATTTTTCAAGTTGATGTTAACGATGTCGTGAGGAACCTTTTTGTAGGCAAGTATTAATCGAATTCTGTGCGCAAAGGGACAATATTTCATACTGTACAGACGTGCCTGTCCCTTTACTTTTGCTGGCTGTTCAGAACCTGCGTTAGAATTACACGAAAGTCGAATAAGGAGAGATTAAGGAAGCAGAATGAATCGCCAGTTACTTAAAAATTATTCTAGCTTTTACGTAATTACGCGCGATAAACCTTTAATTACGCAGTAAATTTAAAATGCGGGTGAAAACTTAGGGGCTTCCCCTGACGATTGAGCAAGGCACTGACTCACTTAGAGTAAACTTTTCCTCGGGGAAACGCCGAAATTTTACGCCGGAAATTTATTTTGTTCGAAAGCTCGTGTCGAATAAGTAAGAGCGTGTGAAGATTTTCTAACGAGGCGATCGTGTAACATTTAAGAAACGAACGATGTAATGTACTCACCAGCTCCGAGATGCTCGCTGCCCATAGTTGTATTTCCTAGGAGTGGCAGGAAATAATTAAATGAACGATAAATTTCGAAGAAATGGTGAAATAGTTATGTTCGAAGTGCTACTGCAATGATGAATTTTGATAGTGGATGGTACGCGATTATTTATCAGCAGGTAATGATGTGTGGTCAGCCGTCATTCACCACGCAGATGGTAATGTAATTATTTCCAGAAGATATAGACAGCTACGATGTCCCGACTTTCACTCTATTTTTCAAGCGACCGGGCCACTAACAATTTATATGACACGTTCATCGCTAGCGAAGACGGCGCAGACCACTGACAGTTCGCGTTGTTTCTCTTTTTTCTTCTATTTTTTCAAAGAAACTAGGTCGATCCTGCGCATGACCGAGAGTCGATTGATCGAATCGAATTTTTGAATGCAGACAGTTATACAATATACGTAACATATTTTTATTATATAACACTAAGGCTGGGACTATTCGAATAATTTAATATTCGAATATTTTGCAAGTATTCGAATGCTACGGATAAACTTCGAATATATGAGTATTCGAATGCTACGGATAAACTTCGAATATTTGAGTATTCGAATGCTACGGATAAACTTCGAATATTTGAGTATTCGAATGCTACGGATAAACTTCGAATATTTGAGTATTCGAATGCTACGGATAAACTTCGAATATTTGAGTATTCGAATGCTACGGATAAACTTCGAATATTTGAGTATTCGAATGCTACGGATAAACTTCGAATATTTGAGTATTCGAATGCTACGGATAAACTTCGAATATTTGAGTATTCGAATGCTACGGATAAACTTCGAATATTTCAGTATTCGAATGTTATTATTTCGAGTATTCGAATACTGATGTATTCGAATAGTATGGTGTGAATTATAAATCAAGTTATTAGCTTACAAGATTTCACCCTGACAAACTAACGAACTCACAACTGAAACTAAATAAAAGCTTGTAAAAAAAACCTAAAGAACTTCATTTATGATTCATAGTATTCGAATACTTAAATATTCGAATTATATTCGCCAAATAATTGAGCAACTGAAGTATTCGAATACTCGAATACCGAAAAATTCGACAAATAGTCCCAGCCGTACATAACACTTGCGGATAACGGGAGACTACCATTAACTATTATGTTACTAAAAAGAAAATGCCATCGCAACCAAGTCTCGGACAAATTAAGATTCGTTCTGCGTATTTATTTAAAAATAAAGGGCGACAAATTACATTACGATCAACAATTGTAAAGTACAATACGTACATACAAGAATCATTGTATAAATCTTCATTTAAATGTACAACATGTTAAATTTTATTTTTCATTCACAACTGGCCAGATCATTCGAACCTCTGGAATATTTGAACAGGTTTCAGTTCGGAATTGTTTCTGCCGTAAAATTCGTCAACAATATCGTCCGTTTGTTGCAATATACGTACCATTTAAGTAGATTGCTATGGGGGCATAGTGAAGTGACGTTCGTACGAAGGCAAGCATGGGCATTGAACGAAGACAAACTTATTTAATATATGATACAAAAATAATTAATTGCTATTGATCTTTAAAAATAAGTTAATCTTTTATGGATCCATGAGATTGACTGCTGAGGGCCGCAGATTTAATTGATACTCCCCAAAGATCATAGCTGCTAACCATTTGTATTGTTCATCTATTAATGCCCCTGCCAACGTGTAACCGAAATAAGGACTCTCTTTACACCTGAAACATAATTTTTATTCTCACTACTCTGTAGCGTCTCTCGGCCACGTTTCTTAAGGGGTCATGCCTAGTTGGCAGGCGAAAAAGAAACGTGATTTTCCGGAATTTTTTGTGGATAATCTAATGTATATTTTTTACACCTATTCGCTTATTTTAAAAGTACGTATATTCAGCAACTCTTAGTAATTTTGTTATATGAAAATATTAAAAAATGAACGAGTAACAGCCACTCTCCCGAAAGCTATTTTTTTGCGGTGAACACGATTTCCCAGAGTCAGATCATCTGAAATCGAAAAGTGAAGAAGATTCTGTTAGTGTAGGAGTTTATTTAGTTCGTGAACGAGGGATTATTGTTTTTCATGAAAACTCTATTTTTAATTCACGAAAAACGAACAATTAAGACATCGAAAAAACTGTTGCCATTTTGTCTGAAATGATTTTTTTGAAAAATTCTTGGTTCACGAACGAGATAAACTCATATATTAACAGAATCTTCTTCACTTTATAATTTCAGATGATCGGGTTCGGAGAAATTATGCTCACCGCGCAGTGCCCACAATTAAAGCAGCTTCCGCGAGAATGGCTGTTATTCCTTCATTATTTAATATTTTCCTATAACAAAATTCCTGAGGGTTGCTGAACATATGCACTTCTAAAATAAGGAAGTAGTTGTAAGAAACATACATCACATTTTTTACCAAAAATTCCGGAAAGTGGCGTTATTTTTCGTCTGCTAACTAGGCGTAACCCCTTAATTAAAGTAAACGAACGATGTTAAATAAAAAAAATTTCACTAGATAGTTCATCGAGATCATCTCTTTAGATAATGTTTCGCTCAATCGTTACCTTGTTGGTTTCTTATTTTTTACTATAAACGTGATGGACCATCTGAAACGAAAAATACAGAAGCACACGTATTTTCTGCATTTCTTGAAAGAAGTTTCTCAATCAATATTAAATAGCACGCTCACCCTGTCTGTGGGTTTCGTTTCGGCTCGTGGCCCAAGTACCAAACTATATCTTCTATTTTCCACTCGTACAATTTATTAGAGCAAACTTTGTCTTTGTAACAGCAAAGCTTCGCTTGACTAAATTCGAACAGGTAGTTCTTGAAATGTTTCGCCTTTCTGTCGGCGAATTTCAGCTCCCCGGATGGTGTCAACGGTGGTTTCACCTGAAAAATAGTATTCTTAACGTTACTGTGAAGCGCCACAAGTAGAACTATAAAACAAAGAGTAGGGTAAACCAACCAGTGAATGACCGAATTGTTGAACTTATGGAGCTTTGAGATTAATACTTGAATATACTCGTGTATAACAACAAAACAACTGTTGAAATTGCATTTAAATTTATTTTTCTTGAAATTTCTATAAAAATAATTACTTATTCTTATCGTAATTTTTAAAAAACGATTATAAAATGCAAAACGTGTAGAAGCCCAGTAAATGACCGCATACTTTTAATAAGAATTGTACTTATTAATGTTTGCTTAATACGCGTAACTAAAAATATGGGGTATTAAAAGTGCAACTACATTCCATTCATAAACACAATAATTTTAAATTTATATTTGACATTTCTTTGCCTAATGGTCATTCACTGGTGTGCGGTAAATTTCAGGTTGGTTTACCCTAGGTAGGTATATTAATTTCTCCAGCTTTTCCAGCCTCTTCGAACAATTTTAAACGAGTACTTCAGGGAACACGTTGTGCGATGTAAGTACGTCGAGGTAGATGACGCGGTATTCCTCACGAATAAGCAACTTTTACATTCGTCAAATTGAACTAAAAGCGACGCGTACGATCAAGCCCAATTAAACTGCATCCTGTTTGTGTGGCGGGCAAGCATAAATACATCTATCTTTCCCTTCTGACTCACGCAATCTGATCCACGGTCGAGCAGGTCAGTATGGAAAACAGTTTCAGACTTGCACGACCCTGAACCCTTTTAACGTGCAACGGTTCCCGTGCATTCGGCGCTCGTGCGAAGCGGATAAAAATTTTGCAGATGCACAGGGTGTTCCAGAACCACGGATAGAAGCTCGACCGGTTAACAGAACTGGTGAAAAGAAGCAGGTACGATTCTAATAAACGCTGATTCGCGAGCTAAACATTTCTTTCAGCCACGAGTCGATAGCTTCTTCGCTCATTTGAATTGCTGATTTTGAGAAATCCCCGGCACGGGCAATTTCCATAGGTAGAGCTACAATTTAATCTTGCGCTTGGTTGCCTTCGTGATTACCAGAGGCACTATATCCTTGTAAAGCTGATCCCTTTTAAGAATGAGGACGTTGTCCTTCCTATCGTCGGGATCCCAGTATCCCCACCTTGCCACTGTCTCGAGGACACGCTCGGTGTGATGCAGCGGCCGTTCCAGTGCGCCAGACAACGTGTACTCCTCCAGGCACAGCTCGTGGGGTGGTAAATTAGTTCTCTCTGCCAGCTCCTGGCATATATCGAACGCGGTCTTTTGTGGCCCGATCTGCGAACGAAATCACATGCTCTGCTTGTTAAATCCCATAATTTTTAATCGAGCGTCGAATCATGCTTTAAAATTAAACAGTTTAAATGCGACTCAAAGAATACAGAATGTGTTAATTTGCTGGAAATTAGGATAGAGTGGCGAAAGAAGATTCTCACGGTCACGTTCACGCATTCTCCTTCCTTGGTGAGCACGTATATCCATATCTTGAGGTCACCGGATGGCGCACCTCTCGGGCCATTCTTCGAAACGTGATGCTTCTCGATTATCTCCAGGATCTTGGCTTCTTTCGCCAGGTCCGCAGCGGTCAATTGATAGAGCTTTGGGTAAAGCCTGATCAGATCGCCGATCACCCTGGTCTCCGCTCTGTTCCATTCCTCGGCGCTGTTCTCGCCGGCGTGCATCAACGTTGGCCCCCAAATCGCGGACAAGTTCTCCACGGTCATCAAGTTCCTAGAGCTCTGCTGACTCAGGCAATAGAGGTGAGCGAGGATCCTTCGAAGCGTCGCTGACGGCACGGGACTCAACGTGGATAATAAATTCCTGTACCTCGACACTCTTTCGCTCTCGTGATTGTTCTCTGAAAACGAAAGTGGGAGGGGGGAGATTGCAATTAGCATTGTCGTTCTTTAAAATTAAGTGTAGAATCTAAATGTCCTACGCGGTTTTCTATATTTTCAAATTCGAGGGAGAGGTCCGAGTAGCCCCTTGTTATTAACTCCTCATTTTTGTTAATTCGAGTAAATTAACTCTACATTCAGGTGTAGGTACTACCTAAGGGTCTCCAGAACACTTTGACTCTTACTTGGTAAATAACTTGACCGCGCGTCGGATGCAGAGTCCATTTCGCGGTTTTGGAGATTTGGCGCCTCTACGCTAACAAGTGTCTGCCGCCCTTTCCGCGAAATAGCATCAAATATTTTAATTTAAAAGAGTCGAGAGAATTTCAAAATTAATTCAATGTGGCAACTCACATATGAGCTATTGCTAATTCGCTGCATGAAAAAGAAGTGAATTGTTTTTAAAGTTATCTTAAGCCTGTGTTTAAACCGTTCCCAATTTGTTTCGCTCAAAATTTGTCGCCCTCCAAAATTTGCCGCTCCCCAGTTCCTCCCTAAAATTTATCGCTGTCCATAATTTTTACGCTCCCCAAAATTTGCCACTCCCTAAAATTTGTTGCTCCCCAAAATTTTCCGCTCCCTAAAATTTGTTCCTCTCTAAAATTTCTCGCCCCCCAAAATTTTCCGTTCCCTAAAATTTGTCGCCCCCAAAATTTGTTGCTCCGCAATATTTTCTGCTTCCCCAAATTTGCCGCTTCCCAAAATTTATCGCTCCCTAAAATTTTCCACTGCCCCAAATTTCTCGCTTCACAAAATTTGTTGTTCCCTAAAATTTGTCGCTCCCCAAAATTTGTCGCTCCCCAAAATTTTCCGCTCCCCCAAATTGGCTGCTCCCTAAAATTTGTTCCTCTCTAAAATTTCTCGCTCCCCAAAATTTTCCGTTCCCTAAAATTTGTCGCCCCCAAAATTTGTTGCTCCGCAATATTTTTTGCTTCCCAAAATTTATCGCTCCCTAAAATTTTCCACTGCCCCAAATTTCTCGCTTCACAAAATTTATTGTTCCGTAAAATTTGCCGCTCCGTAAAATTTGTCGCTCCCCAAAATTTGTCGCTCCCCAAAATTTTTTGCTCCCTCAAATTTGCCGCTTTCCAACATTTATCGCTCCCTCAAATTTGCCGCTTCCCAACATTTATCGCTCCCCAAAATTTGTCGCTCCCCAAAATTTTCCGCCTCCCCCAAATTTCCCGCTTTCCAAAATTTGTTGTTCCCTAAAATTTGCTGCTCCCCAAAATTTGTCGTTCCTCAAAATAATTCGCTCCACAATCACTGCTCCCCAAAACCGACCCTGTTCACACCCACCCGAAAACGAGTTTCCATAGTAGATGTTTGTTATCATAAAAAATTCTTCTCTTTTTCAAGGAATTCTACTAACACCAATTAACGCGGATAGTTTGGTATTTATCGCGAGTCCAAATCGATCCCGCATCCACTAGGCGAGCGTTAAACTGCTTAGGTATTCATCCGATTAGAAGGTGGCATGCATAAGTCGCGCGTTAAACGGGAAAACCGATTGTCCTGTTAATCGAGAGATCCACGTTCGTCCCCCGTGGCACGTTATCACCGCTGGCGAGCAATAATGATCGCGTGCAGCGTTCGTCGAAGACGCGAGCGTAGTACTCGCGTGCATACACCGTTGCTTTCGCCGAAGGAGCACGTAGGCTCGCAACGAAGAGCCATGATTCATCGACGACCTTCGTGCGTTTCTCACGCGACGTTTCGCTGCGAACGGATACTGAAAATCAACCGGCAGCGGTCGCGCCAATTCCTGTCTTCGAGTTCAACGGTCGACCGTTACTCTACTAAATACACAACCCCCCTTTCGGAGCTAACGCGACGTAACGGATAAGCAGGATATCCGAATTATTATTCGCGACGAAACTGTGCTACCGGCAAAAAAGAAAAACATTAATAATCATAATTAGGACCCGATCCCTAGGGCCGAATTTGGTGGCGGCGAAATTGGTTAATTGGTAATTCTGAATATTAAATTTTTCAAAAGTAAAATGCTTTTCTTACGCACAAATACCTGAAACAAAAATTCACTCAGAGCGGAGGAACTTCTAGGAGTTTCTTCGTTCATTTTAGTTTCGTTGAAGCACCTTTGGCTTTCCTTAATGCAATCCTCTTCCAATTACGTACAGCGAGGTGTACAGGCGAGAGAAACGATTGAAAGAAAGATGGGAGAATGATGAGGAATATATTATCCCCTGCGAAAGTTGGCTCTAATTATCCATAATCGTCGGTGGACGCGTTGAAAGTCGTTAAATCCGTAAGTGATGGCAGCGGAAATTGAACGATATGCTTCCTGATGAAGCTGGCCACAATGTGAGAAAGGACGCGTGGGTGCAAACACGAGCCAGCTCGGCATTCCTCTTATAATTACGTATGCAAATGACTGGCCGGGGGCAAGCAGCGATTTATTTGCACGTACCGTCACTTCGAGAAAATCTTTTATCCTCTTTGTGAACGGGACGAGGCGCTCGCGCTGTTCCTCGCGTGGACGAATAAATGCTTGTACAGAAGACCTGCTAAATAAGCTTGCAAAGATCGAGGCTCCAGCTTAAGCAAGGGCTGCAGATAGTTTCCCACGCAAAAGCTATTGGGAATATTTTACCTAACATTCAGAGTTCTCCAATAGCTTCGAGTATTTACAATTTCAAGTACTTTCTCTTTCTTCAACGTTTCTTATCTTCCCAACGAAGAAATCTTTCCGTAAACAGTTGGAATTTCCCGTGTCGACGAACTTTCCAACTAATTCTGCAACCTGGGAAGCGCATCGAGTTTTTACAAAACCAATGACTACGACTGGTTTCCCAAGCAGAACGTGCGCTGCAAGATAATCTCTGTGTATTACAAAACGCTTCCAACGACGTTTATTCTCTGAGTTCATTGGTTACTCATACTTCTCAGTGCACTTGTATTGCCTGCTACGAAAATATCGTTAAATAATACACGTTACTTCTATTTACGGTGCTCGATGATATTGAATTTCTCTGCCGTTGAACGGAGTTACAATCGAATTACGCTCTACCGCGACGAGTCAAGGACACGGAGAGGCTCCTTACCTGAGGTAAGACAGAGATGGTCGTGAATGGTGGCGGGGAACAATGGATTCGGTAAATCACGGAGAAACCTCCTGAGAACCGTGGCGACGTCGTGCTCCGTATACGCGCCTTTCGTTATTTGCGCGGCCCATGCGTCACGGCGGAAGGCGCCCAGCAAATTGACCACGGCGCTGTTCGATCCGCTCCGGCGATAAATGCCCTCTGTCATGATACCTTCGAGGTGACATTCAAATTTACAAAATAAATGCGGCACGTCCGTTTCGCAAAAACATCGAGATGAAAACGCATTTCGCCATTTATATGAATCTTTCGGTACTCTAGTAGGGCTGGGACTATTCGAATAATTTAGTATTCGAATATTTTAGTATTCGAATATTTTAAAAGTATTCGAATGCTACGAATAATTTCATATTCGAATAATTTAGTATTCGAATATTTTACAAGTATTCGAATGCTACGAATAATTTCATATTCGAATAATTTAGTATTCGAATATTTTACAAGTATTCGAATGCTACGAATAATTTCATATTCGAATAATTTAGTATTCGAATATTTTACAAGTATTCGAATGCTACGAATAATTTCATATTCGAATAATTTAGTATTCGAATATTTTACAAGTATTCGAATGCTACGAATAATTTCATATTCGAATAATTTAGTATTCGAATATTTTACAAGTATTCGAATGCTACGAATAATTTCATATTCGAATAATTTAGTATTCGAATATTTTACAAGTATTCGAATGCTACGAATAATTTCATATTCGAATAATTTAGTATTCGAATATTTTACAAGTATTCGAAGGCTACGAATAATTTCATATTCGAATATTTTACAAGTATTCGAATGCTACGAATAACCTTCGAATATTTGAGTATCCGAATACCATTCGAATACTATTCGAATACTGATGTATTCAAATACTACGGTATGAATTATAAATCAAGTTCTTTAGGTTCACTTTTTTACAACCGTTTATTTAGTTTAAGTTGTGAAATCGTTAGTTTGTCAGGGTGAAATCTTGCAAGCTAATTTTTACCAACTTCCACATATCCGTTCGGCTTGAAACTTTGCACACATACGTAGTTCCGATGACAATACAATATTCTCACGCGTTTATTCTTAGTCATATGAGGGAATTCTTCTTGGGAAGTCATCTGGGCTGGTATCAAAATTATCGATTCCTTTTTAGTACATTTTAATAAAAGCTTGGTTTTTAAAACAAATTTTTTACTATAAAGTATTTCATGCTTTTTAGTGAAAATACTGTATTATCATCGGAACTATGTATGTGTACAAAGTTTCAAGTCGATCGGATATGTTGAAGTGCGTCAAAATTAACTTACAAAATTTCACCCTGACAAACTAATGAACTCACAACCGAAACTAAATAAAAGCTTGTAAAAAAATGAACCTAAAGAACTTGAATTATAATTCATACCATACTATTCAAATACATCGGTATTTGAATACACTAATATTCGAATAGTATTTGGATATTCGAATAGTATTTGGATACTTGGATATTCGAATTATATTCGCCAAATAACTGAGCAACTGAAGTATTCGAATACCGAAAAATTCAACAAATACTCCCAGCCCTATGCTCCAGCAATACAATTGGGCCATCAGCTCTCTATTTGCGTCTTAAATCAAGACTAGAACATCAAAGCTGAAGTTAAATCAGCAAAATAGAATAGTCAAGAAGTGAAGCTAGAAACAGTAGAGATTCGACCTTGATTATCCAGAAATCTTTTCTCTTACTCTCGTTAATCATCTCTGAATTGAATGTTACTCGCGCCGATATGGGCCACTTCTTACCGTGAACGTAAATAAAATTTATACACTTGTCGAGGATCACAGGGACGTTGTCCTGCGTGAGTTGCTGCTGCTCCAAGTCCGGGCCACAGTTGGTGGCTGCTTGGTGAAGCGCGTGCCTCCATGCAGATCCCTCGTGAGTGCCTGGCGCAGCCATGTGCACCGCACCGCTGCCGCCTGCGTCCACGACTACCACAGGAATGGTACCAGCACCAGAGTTCGGCCCTTCTTGGTCTTGTAGAACTGTAACAGAATATGCAATTCGTATAGAAATTAGAGTGACTTTATCTGGGAATTAAGGGGTCATTCTGGTAATTACGCCGCAAAATTCGGCAACATTCAGGTTTTTTTTCTGATTGAATACAATGAATAACAATGTCAAACTTTTTTTTTCATTTATTAAGCTCCTTATAATGTATACGGAACAATTTTTTAAATACACTTTTAATTGTGTTTTTTCAATGTCATCTGGAGTTAAAAATCGCGCCTTTGAAAAGACGGCGGGAGTGATTTCAGCTCACAGACTCATCTGAAACAAAAAAACAAACTGATTCTTAGTCGTTATGAGTACCGCTATCGCGGGTGTCAGAATTAGCCACGTAAGTCAAAATTGAACAAAGTTGCGCGCATTCAAACTTTAAGTAAAAATGAAAAATTTCGAGTCTTCAAATTTGAATGCGCGCAAGTTTGTTAAATTCTGACTAACGCGGCTAATTCTGGCACCTGCGATAGCGGTACTCACAATGATTATGATTCGGTTTGGTTTTTTCTTTCAGATGAGTCTGTGAGCTTAAATCACTCCCGCCGGGGAGGTATTTCTGTTCAAAGTCGCGATTTTTAATTCCAGGTAGTATTGACAAAACACAATTAAAAGTGTATTTAAAAAATTGTTCCGTATACGTTATAAGTAGTTTAATAAATAAACAGATAGTTTGACATTGTTATTCATTATATTCACTGAGAAAAAATCCCTTAAATGGTTCACCGATACGTGACCATTAGGACATTTATCTCTATATTCCTATTTCGTTTATGCTGCTGTTAAATCGTTTTGTATTGCTGGAACCAACTCATCTATCCATTCGACACTGCACCGACCACTGATTCACAGGAAATATAACAAGGAGACAGTTATATTCGTGGGCAGAAGATATTGTCTGATTAAGGTCATAGAACAGTTACCCTCCAGGATGCCACTGCATTGCCTTCTACAAACATCGAGATAGACGGAAAGAAAGAAACGTAGATGTCAGAGGATCGTTTATACATTCCAGTCGCCGCGTTCGTCGCAACGTCTGCATGTTTGTGACTCCTCCGTTGCGCAAGTAGGTCGCAGGAAATGTGTCCGCTTCGACAATCGTTAGGGCGGATAAAAAAAGATATGGCCTGTTGGCCAGTTGAACGAGCGAGTGGGTTAACGATAGCTTGATTGATCACCGATCCTCGATTATTTTCCAATTTGTACAACGATTACCATCACTGTTTACGTTTTATAAACGTCACACGTTCTTAATTGCAAATTCCACTAAACGTTCGTCGCGGTAAAATGAATATTAACCGTCTCGGTATTCGTCGCACTCCCTTTAATTTCCGTGCAAACCACCGCGGCGGAGAGTCCTGGCAGCTATTTTCCATCGCCTGGCCCTCTTTGGTATGCAAATAGCTTGATTGTTTTATTTGCCAGGCTGCGTTAGCAAAACAACCGGCGACGCCTCTGCGCGGTAGGTCGAAAGATCATTTTGGCTCTAAATCTTAATACCGTCTGCTGACATGCATCTGGCGAGGTCGTAACGACTAAATAAAAATTCTGCATCCCTCGCAACGAGGGAAACATACCGATGCAACGCGCCTTTCGAAGGTCAAGCTCTCCGAACGTGATGGCCATGAGGGGGTCCAGAGATTTCGTGTAAATCAGAGTCCTTTGGTGCAGGAGGACCCAAGCAGGAAACCACGTGCCTGTTACGCCTTCCTGGAACACGCGTTAGTGAAAGGTTAATCGATGCGATGTAATATTTTCGTTGCTACCAAACTACGCTTAGGTACTGATATCTAACGCATTACGCGTATGTGCAACACTGTGCAAGTGGTGCATTTTCAAAGAATACTGATTTTAACCCTCCGTGATCAGACCTTCGTGCAATCACAAATTTGTCACTTTTGGGATACCATTTTCGTATTTTTGAATCTTTTAATTGTTCTGTTATGCTCTAATAATCATTTCCTAGAAATGTAAAATTTGATATGTTGAAATTTATGTTTGAAAGGATAGTTTTGGATAAAAGCGATTTTTTAGTTAAAATTCACCAAATTTTTCAATTTTAGTATTAAGGTCTGAAAATTTAGAGAAATATTGGCAAAGACGTTGCGACACCACTGTGGGATCGCGAAGGGTTAATATTCTACAGTTGCAAAGTATGCTAAACACATAGTAAAAGATGAACGTACCTTCAATTGCTAAGATAGGTACTCGCAAGCTTGCGAATTTAAAGAATTAGAGTTGTTTTCTTTAGAAGAGATAGAGCACATGTATTTGCGTAGTGTTAGGAATGTGGTGTACCTTCAAGTAGGCCCAACCTGCTCTCGTCAGTTCAGCGATATACTTCTTGGGGAAGACTGGGGTGACGGCCTCCAATATCCTCTGAGCCCAAACCCTTCGTTCAGTGACACCCTTCGCGTAGAACACGTGCACACTCGGTCTTTCTTCCGTGCTAATTGCTATGCAATGTACTGTTTCGCCATCGACTACCCTGAACATTTTAAATTACCTCCGTTATCCCCTGTTATCTTCGTTCTGTGCAAATTACGCTTTCTCTCCATATTTAATCTCGCCGCGATTCTTCATATTTTTACACAGAAAACTATGTATTCCTTAAACATATTACTCCCTCGATGAAGAATAGTTATTTAAGCTTCTCGTACTAAATTCCTGCTTTAATATAATACTCACCAGACAATGTAAGAGCTACCCTGTACGAGGGGTGGCGAGTTTTTTTATTCGCGCGTTCCAATAATTTATACAAATATTTTATCGAATTGCTGACGTGCCGAGCAGCTTTTAATAGGGAAAAAATTAATAGAAAATTAATACCTAGGTAATTGCAGAATTTTTCTGAGACAATTTTCAAAGTTAACACAGAATTTCATAACTTGACATACACGTTGTGAAATATTTTAGTATATCTAGCCATATAATAATTATTTTAGATTAATATGCAGATAGGGTAAATCCGGGAGACGCGGTCGGGCTGGAGAGTTGGTCGAGTCGCTATATTCAGACTCTACTTCTGTGTATATGCAAAAGTTTGTTAAGGTTCAGAATAATTAATTCTCTAGATATCAACTGTTTCGACCATCTCTCCGGCGCGGCCGCGTCTCCCGGATTTACCCTATTAATGATGTCGCCTGTAAATCATTGACATGTCGGCAAAATTTTTGTACGTGCCATAGGGTCGCCACCCCTGTCCCCTACTCCGAAGTGGATTAAGGGGTTAGCTACCGTCAGCAAGGTCAGAAAATCGATTTTTAGATTAAATTTCATCATTTTCTCAAAGTATATCATCCTGAGAATGTTTTCTGTAAGTTTCACGTCGATCCGATTAAAATTGTGGGGGATTTACAACTTAGAGTGCACGCGCCGCGACGCGTACCGCCGACCACTTGAAACTTTAAACGCGTTTTTCTCGAAACGGGATTTTCCATTGCGGTGACCACGATTTCTCCAAAACCGCTTCACCAATCTTTCTGAGACTTTGTAGGTTTCTTCTAGACATTCAAATCTAGTCTTTAATCGAAGTATTTGTTTTTCCAATGCATAGTTTTTATTTTATGGATGAAAAATGAGTGTTTTTTTTCTACGAAAATCGATCATTTCACTTAAAACATCTGCCATTTTGTCCCAGATTAATATTTTGTAAAACGGATCGATTAAAGACTAGATAAACTATTGTACTAACTAAATCTTCTTCGTTTTTTTATTTCACGTAGCCCAGTTCCGAATAATGTTGGTCACCGCAAAACGTGTTTCTAAAAACAGCTTCCGGGAAATCAGTTGTAATTGTGCAATAAATAAATATTTTTATACCAAAACGTAATATAATAACCTGTTAAAGTGTCCTTCATCTGAATACAGAAACCACTGCATAAAAATAAGTATGTACTTTCTGAAATAAATTCCCAAAGAATCGATTCTTTTTCTACCTCCTGACGGTAGCTAACCCCTTAAAATAGATAATTCGTCGATCTTGCATTTAATTTTATTTATGCACGGAATCGTTAAAACAAAGGCTTTGCATATGTATTTTGCGCTTTCAATTATATTCAATAGTCCTTCGAGCTTCACTTCAAAGGTAAACAGTGTCTAACTCCGTTATTTTAAGGGGACATGCCTAGTGTTCCTGATTTCTCGATATTTTTCGCATCTCGAGAAATGAAAAATCCGATTATATTTCTCGAGAATTCTCAAGAAATTAAAAAAAATATTGCCAAATTTATAATTCTGGAATAATGTTGAGAATATTTATCTAAATTTTTATTCGTGTCCAACTTAGACAAAACTTGTGTAAATTAAAGAAAAGCAGATATTAAACATAATTAATAAATTTATTTATTTAATATAAAATGTGAGCAAGGCGAAACATTACTTTTTTGTTTTAAAATAGTTTTTTCAAAAGCGCAATGCGTCTAATGTCGCGTCAGCCAATCTACTTTTTTCTTTTTGTGACAAAATTTGCGGTTGTAGAAAAATTTCGAGAAACACTGTAATTTCCCGAGAAAGAATTCTCGAGATGGAACACTAGTCGTGCCTAGTTGACAGGCCAACAGGAACGTGATTTTCGGGAATTTTTTTGAAAAATCTATCGTGTTCTTCTTACAAAAAAAACAAAATAAACTTTTTAAAAAACCTCTTTAATGATCCATCTGTAGCGTCATATATAATGTATATTTCTGACTAAACAAACATGTGTTTTTCAAGCTAATGATGTTAATAAACTGTGTGTCAAAGAACAAGCCCCAGCTTCAATTTATTTCTTTGTAATTAAATGAACAAGAAATGCTTCAATTTCAAAACGTAGTCAATGTTTGGAAGTAATTCAGGGATAAACTATTAGTCCGACTGGTTTAATTCTTTTGTGTTTTATAGGTATACGTTTATAGATTATAAAACAGGTATGAGAAATGGAAAATTTTTAAAAATGTGGCGTCCACGGGCAGTGGCGTAGAAGAACACGTCTTCTGGCGCCGCCCAAAACGGTGGGCATGATTCAGCCCGCACGAGTGTTCCGAAACAAAAATCACCGATTTTTTAACAATCTTCGGGATCATAGTTATCGGGTGACGTCGCCATTTTCCAAAAAAAAATTGCGAAAATGGTAACACTTTGAAGAAAAGGGTCGTGATTTTCGCTATAAAAGTCGTACGTTTTTGCTTGTTATTAAAAAATGGTTCGATTTAATTGAAAAAGCTCGGCGTTACCCCAAAACAAACAAATCTTATGTAGAATATGTGTGTAAATAATGAAGTTAATCGGATGAACGGTGAGGCAGTTATCAGGAAAATGATGTTTCGAGAAAAACCCACATTTTGAAAAATTTTCCAATTCTCATACCTGAGGTATATATCCATAGCTATATAAACATATACCTATAAAAAAACAAAAAGAATTAAACCAATCGGATTAATGGTTTATCCCTGAAACATTCGCAAACATTGCCCACGATTTAGCGCTGAGAAACGTGTATGACCCCTTAATACACGTTCTTCAGCCACGTGAAAAAGCATACTCACTTCACATCTTGTAGCAGATGAATGCTGTACACTGTATCCAGATTAATTTCCTCCTTCAGCGTGGACATGCCCTTGTCGGTGTAAAACTGTAGCTTCTTGCCGGACAGCACCGCTGCCCTCTGAACAAGGTCCTTCGCCCTTTCGATGCCGAAGCCCGTCCTGTAGACGACTCCCCTGTGCGTCGCAGGGTGATACGGGCTGTTCACCTTCGGCCTCTCCAGATTCGCCGACTTAACGCTGGGCACACCTGCCCCGTGATCCCGGCTCCTCGACAGCAATTTACTGCCACTCTTCACGAAGCTGATCATGTTTGGTCTGATGCCGTGCGCCCCGGAGTCGTACTTCAGCTTCTTCAGTTTCTGCATCACGCCGCGACGTCTGTGCTCCTCCACGGCCTTCCCGCTGGGAGTGCTCGTCGAGCTTTCTTCGGCGTTGCTCGCCGTCGAAGTGATTACCGTCGTCATGGCTGGAATGGTTACACAAAGCGGAGTTATTTAATATAATCCATTCGCCATCGAAATGTTCACTGTCAAGTAGGAGCATCACCGAATAAAGTAAAAACAACGTTTACCGCCTTGTAAAGGTATTTAGATTAGGGCTGGGACTATTTGTGGAATTTTTCGGTATTCGAGTACTCGAATACTTCAGTTGCTCTATTATTTGGCAAATATAATTCGAATGGCCAAGTATTCGAATGCTATTCGAATATTTAAGTATTCGAACGCTATTCGAATATTTAAGTATTCGAACGCTATTCGAATATTTAAGTATTCCACCACTATTCGAATATTTAAGTATTCGAACGCTATTCGAATATTTAAGTATTCGACCACTATTCGAATATTTAAGTATTCGACCATTATTCGAATATTTAAGTATTCGAACGCTATTCGAATATTTAAGTATTCGAACGCTATTCGAATATTTAAGTATTCGAACGCTATTCGAATATTTAAGTATTCGAACGCTATTCGAATATTTAAGTATTCGAACGCTATTCGAATATTTAAGTATTCGAACGCTATTCGAATATTTAAGTATTCGAACGCTATTCGAATATTTAAGTATTCGAACGCTATTCGAATATTTAAATATTCGAACACTATTCGAATATTTAATTATTCGAACACTATTCGAATATTTAAGTATTCGACCACTATTCGAATATTTAAGTATTCGAACGCTATTCGAATATTTAAGTATTCGACCACTATTCGAATATTTAAGTATTCGACCATTATTCGAATATTTAAGTATTCGAACGCTATTCGAATATTTAAGTATTCGAACGCTATTCGAATATTTAAGTATTCGAACGCTATTCGAATATTTGAGTATTCGAATGCTATTCGAATATTTAAGTATTCGAACGCTATTCGAGTATTTAAATATTCCACCACTATTCGAATATTTAAGTATTCGAACGCTATTCGAATATTTAAGTATTCGACCACTATTCGAATATTTAAGTATTCGACCATTATTCGAATATTTAAGTATTCGAACGCTATTCGAATATTTAAGTATTCGAACGCTATTCGAATATTTAAGTATTCGAACGCTATTCGAATATTTAAGTATTCGAACGCTATTCGAATATTTAAGTATTCGAACGCTATTCGAATATTTAAGTATTCGAACGCTATTCGAATATTTAAGTATTCGAACGCTATTCGAATATTTAAGTATTCGAACGCTATTCGAATATTTAAATATTCGAACACTATTCGAATATTTAATTATTCGAACACTATTCGAATATTTAAGTATTCGACCACTATTCGAATATTTAAGTATTCGAACGCTACTCGAATATTTAAATATTCGAACGCTATTCGAATATTTAAGTATTCGAACGCTATTCGAATATTCAAGTATTCGAATACTATTCGAATATTTAAATATTCGACCACTATTCGAATATTTAAGTATTCGAACACTATTCGAATATTTAAGTATTCGAATACCGATGTATTCTGTATTCTGGATCTCGAACTTTTATTCTGATTTAATTACTACGAATATTATTCAAACATACTTGGCTTTTTGTGGCTCTCTTTAGTATTATTTGGCTTAAACGTAAGATTTCAAGTTGGCAACCCTGGTTGGCGTACGAAAAAGAAAGCAAAAGAGTATAGCAGAGCGTCGCATGCTCCCCGCGACAACGAATATCTAGAGTCCCCAAACTCTCTACAAACTCAATCGTCCATCTGTTCCCAACCCCCGCATTCAAACTTGCCAGATCCGAAAGCAGACGTTTACCTGGTGAAGCGGCGTCGTTGGTCGCCGCAGTCACGGCGTTAGGAGCGGCTGACGGGGCGTCATTCGAGCGAAGTTTCACCGCCGGCTTCCGCGGGGGCACGGCGGGTTGCTTCCGCGTGACCAAGTGCGCCAGCTTGGGCAGCAGGGCCGGGTTCTTCGTTATCAGTGCCTTATCGGGCAGCGAGGAGGTCTCGGCGACCTCGTCGTACTCGCTCTGCGGAAGGGAATCGAATCGTTTCGGCGGTTCCGGCGGCACCGCGGATATTTGCGGATGCAACATATCCTTCTCGCCCACCTCGTCCTGCTCTTCGTCATTATCGACGGCTTCCTGGAAATCGAGGATGCTCCCGGAGCTGCTGGGCGAGTCGCTGGTGGCCAGCATCGCCTCCAGCAGCATCAGGTCGTTGTTCTCGAAGTTGCTGTAAACGTTCTCGTCGAGTGTCCTCGCGAACGGGTCGAATTCGACCAGCACCGACCTGCTGTTCTGTTGCCTGGCTTCCGTGGCGGTGGGCGCCGGTTGTTTCTCCTCGGACAGGGCCAGCATCGGCGACAGGTTCTCGTAGAGGGAGTTCTGCACGGAAGCGTGGCTGTCGTTCGAGGCCGACGACGTCCTGTCCAGGAGGGACACGTCTCTGTCCAAGGCGTCCTCCTCGGCGCTCGATATCCTGTCCAACTCGTCGGCTCCGTCCGATTTGCTCGGCGGCGCCGTGTCGTAGAAGGTCCACGAGTCGGACCTGGACAGCCTCCTGCTGTCGGTCTTGTCGTACGGCAGGGACAGGTTAACGTCTGATAGGTTCAAGCTCTGGTCGGAGTCGCTGGCCTGATAAGAGGTAACAGGAGGTTCGTTGATAATGTGGGATCAGTCACTTGTTATATGGCGTGATTTGTGGAGTTCAGGTCGTTTGTAAGACAGGAAAGACTAGATCGATCTTGGTGCTTTCCTATGTTACCACTGTGCGTTTGGGGTAATGGTGAAGAGAAAGTTTGAGGGGGTAGGTTACCCTCGATAGCCCTAAAACAGGCATTTTTCAAACGTAAATTGTGATGTGATAAATAACAGTAGAGAGGATGTTTATCTTTCTAGATTTAATCGTTATTCTATGAGCTTTAAGACAAAAAGAGGAAAGTCTAAATATGTCTATGTAGATAAAAGTTGTGAGTTAAAATGTGAAGGCTTGTACGCGGTGCACCGTTTGATGGTGAGCATAAAATCGCGGAAACCGCTCCAACGATTCGGATGAAAATTTAATGAGAGATGCAGAAAACCATTCCCTACGATGTGTCGGGAGCAGATTTTCGAAAAAAAAAAATAATGCAAGTTTTATGTTGAAAATACGATTTTATCGATTTCTTGTATGAAAAATATTTCTTATCTTTCTTATAAGAAGTTATCTCGAGAATCTGCTCCCGACACATCGTAGGGAATGGTTTTCTGCATCCTTCATTAAATTTTCACCCAAATCGTTTGAGCCGATTTCCAGATTTTTACAGGCCTTTACGTTTTTACTCACAACTTTTACGTACATAGAGATATGTAGACTTTTCTTTTTTTTTTTGTTAAAGCTCGTAGAATAGCGAATAAAACTAAAAAAAACTATCTCTCTACTTTTATTTACGTTTACAATTTGCGTTTTAAAAAAGGGCTGTTTTAGGGCTATCGACCTATTTTAAATTTTCTTTTGACCATCAATATTAGATGTACTCGAAGAACACTTTAATTTTTTAAATTACAAAAAAATGTTACAGGATAAATAGAATCTGTTTCGTGGAGTACATTGCATGACCGAGTTCAGTGACCTACAATACTATGACCTTCAGATGACTATCAACACTCACTCCGGAAGTGCACGGCCTTACGAAATCCTACCCGCGAACTTTCTCCTACGACGCACCGTGATCGTTGAGCGTTTCCACTCCGCATTTCTTTGCCGTAAATATTCAAGATGAAGGTCGTATCGAGCTCATAGGATTTTAGGTCACCGAACTTATCTCTGAATCAGGACTGCAATAAAATCCCACTATGTTCTGAAAATAACTCAAGGCGTCCTTAAAACGTTAGCAGCTATCAGATAGATAAAACAGTTAATTTCAAGTATTCCTCCGACAATTTCTTGTACTCCTCCTTGCATATACTGCTCGACACTATTTTTTGAGAAATACATTAATTGAAATGTAAATTCCCAAGAAATGGAATATACAATCTTCTTAAAAGTAATGTAAGTGAAATTGAATTTAGGAGATTTACATACAAATTTAGAAAACTTATAAGGAAGGCTGATTTATTGCGACACATTTTTTCATGATAAAGATTGAATATTTACTTGTTTACCACCTTGGACAGATCAAGAAATATCGCAACGTTGGGAATTTATATTTTTAAGTGAGAAAAACAACTTTTTCGATTAAAATTGTCCAATATAGATAGAGACATCTTTAAATACTGTATACTTTTTTCTCAAGTTTTCTTTAAAGACAAATACGGCAGTCGAGAGTACATTATTTCTATTGAACAGATTTCTAAAACAAAATTTTAAAAATTGATTATTAAATAAAACTAAGTTGTCTATCAGCCGACGATCAATTTTTTCTGGTATTTTAATTATTACATGACTTATGCGTAAATTAAGGTTCATTTTCTTACACACAAAACGGAGCCTGTTGCTTCAAAGTGTGGCTACTTTCATATTTTTGAACCAGTCGAAAAAATTGAATGTCGGTCGATAGACGACTTAATTTTATTTAATATTCTAGAAATAACGCACATCGTCCAACCGTACGCGCCATGATTAGGTACTTTCCACCGCCATGTTTGTTTTGAAAGAAAACTTAAAAAAAAAAAAAAAAAAAAAAAAAAATATAATTGTATACATTATTCAAAAATATGGGGGGAATCACGTGACGTGCGCGAGAGAATAACGTGTGTACGTAGGCAGCTGAAAGAAATAGACGAAAAGTGTGGCAAAAGTGCGCAGAAAATTACGAGGTTGGTTGGAAAACGAGGGGAGTAGACAAGGTTCCGGTGGACAGTATAATCGACAGATAATAAAGAGTCGAAGGGAGAGATAAAAGGTGAAGAAGAGAAGGTGCGAAACGAGTGCACGAAGTATAAGATACGTGGCAAAGATAAGTGACATCTACGGGAGTGGAAGAAGCAAGAAGACAAAGCGGAGACAGCAGTAGGTAAAGAAGAGCGGGGAGTCTAATGAACCGAGCAGACGTAGGCGGGGAAGTGCAAAAGGAAACGAGAAGAAGGGGAAGACCATCGTTGGCAGAACAGCTGGGAAGAAGAAGAGCGGATAGCGAAAGCTCGATACTAGATTCATTCAAGAGGAAACGGGAGGACGAGGAGGAGCAGGAGAGGTTAAGGGCCGAAAAGGAAATAGAGGAAGAATTCTTAAAAGCGAGGAAAGTAGGGAGGTCGCCTCCAACGAAGAAAACCGAGGTAGTTATACGAACTGTAGAAACGCCAGACAGTCAGAAGACAGAGCAGGGAAAAGAAATGGATGTAAAATTAGACAAATTGATGGAAGCTGAGCTGGCAGTTAAGAAAGACATGGAAGAGTTGAGGAAAGATAATAGAGATCTGAGGCAGGGAATGCAGGATCTGAGGGGCGAGTGGAAGAGTAGGGATGAGAAATGGGAAAAGGAAAGGAAGGAAATGAGAGGAAGGATAGAAGTACTGGAAGCCAAGAAGGAGCAGACAGAGGGGCTCACAGGAAGACTGGAGGGACTAGAAAGAAAGGAAGAATGAAATGGTAGAAGAAATGGTAGGAAAAATAAATAATGCAGTACGGAAAGAAGAAGTAAAAATAAAGAAATGGAAATTGGGCAGCTTTAAGTGGTGGAATTCGAACTGTACAAAAAAGAAAAGAGAAGCCAGAAGAGCACTGAGGAACTGGAGAAGAGGCAAAGGAGACAAAGAAGATTATCAGAAGAAAAGAAGGGAGTACAAAAAAGTGTGCGAAGAAAGGAGAAGGGAACTACAAGAAAGTATAGAAAATGAGATAATGCAATTAAAGGGAGAAAATCAAATATGGGAATATATAAATAAACAAAGAAAGAAAAGGATAGGGATTTCCAATAACATAGACTTAAAAGAATGGAAGGATCATTTTAAAACATTACTAGAAGGTGTCGACTGTAAAAAAGAAGTAGGAGAGTTGGAAGAAATAGACAATACGGAAGGAGAAGCGGAGGAGGAAATAACAGAAGCAGAAGTAAAAGAACAAATCAGGAAATTAAAAAAAAAGAAAGCAGCAGGGGAAGACAAAATAGAAAATGAAGCCTGGATTTACGGCAACGTGAATATAGTAAAAAGGCTCACAGAAATTTTCAATAAAGTGTGGAAGGGAGAAGGGTTCCCGGAGAGATGGAAAGAAGGGGTGATCTCACCAATATTCAAAAAAGGAGATAGAGAAAAGGTAAGCAACTACAGGGGGATAACGATCCTAAACACAGCGTACAAAATATATGCTATGGTCCTAGAAAAAAGATTAAAAGAGGAATTGGAAAAGAACCACATAATACCAGAAACGCAAGCAGGATTCAGGAGCGGTAGGTCGACAACAGATAACATTTTTATCCTGAACTATGTAGCTAACAGAGAAATACAGAAAAAAGGGGGAAAGCTGTATACGTTTTTCGCGGACCTTAGCGCGGCATTTGACAAGGTGGATAGAGTAAAACTTCAGAACATCATGAAGAGAAAGGACATAAGTAAACACTTGAGGACGAGAACCGGAGAAATTTACAAGGAAACAAGAAATACCATAAAAGCAAACGGAGAAATGTCATCCAAATTCTGGACAACGAAAGGGGTAAGACAGGGATGCCCACTGAGTCCAACGTTATTTACAATATATGTAGCGGACTTGGAAGAAACCATGAGGAAGAACCAAGCAGGAGGAGTAAGAGTAGGAAAAGAAAAAATCTGGACTCTAGCATATGCGGACGATATAGCGTTACTAGCAAATGAGCCAAAGGATCTTAAGGACATGATACGAAGATTTGGAAAATACCTTGAAAGAAAAGGGTTGCAACTGAACGCAGAGAAATCTAAGGTGCTGATCTTCCACAAAGGGAGAGGAAAGAAGAAGAGAGAAGAATGGGGCTGGCAGGGGCACAGTCTGGAAGAAGTAAAGGAGTTTAAATACTTAGGGTATAATTTCCAGAAAAATGGGGGCAGAGAGATGCATATAAGGGAAGTCACAAAGAAAGCTAGAATAGCAATGGCGCAGATATGGGGAATAGGACAAAGAATGTTCAAGAACAATTTTGAGAGAAGAATGAGAATATTCAGAAGCATAGTGAAAAGTATCTTGCTGTATGCGTCAGAAATTTGGGGATGGATGGAAGCAGAAAAAGTAGAGAAATTACAGGAGAAATACATAAGGTGGACTTTAGGGCTGGACTTCAATACACCTGCATATCTAATTTTGGAGGAAACAAAAACGGACAAAATAAGGATAGAAGCTGGGAAAAGAGCAATAAAATATGAGGAGAAAGCGAAAAGGCTGAATAAGAATAAAATAGTACAAGAATGCTGGAGTGAAATAGACGCGAAGCAAGCAGAGAAAAAGTCGAAATGGGAGGAGATGAGAGACTCATACTACAGGCAAAAAATGATGGATATGCAAGAAATAGAAATAGAAAGAAGAAGAGGAAGAGAGTTTGCCGAGGAACTAGCGCAAAGAGACAGGGCAGAGCAGGTCCAATGGCAATACGACAGAATACAAGGAGGCAGATACAACGCACATTACACAGAAATCAGGGATAACCAGAGAGCAAATTACCTAAACGGAAACTACAGAGGCAGAGACCAAAGCATGATTGCAAGGTTCAGATGTGGGAACGAAGAGCGGGGAAGCAAGTACTGGAGGGAGGAAAAAGAGACAGTATGCAGACTATGTAATGGGGCTAGAGAGACGCTGGGTCACATGCTACAAGACTGTAAGGACCTGAAAAGAGAAAACGCAACGATCAGAGGGATACTAAAGGGAGAAGAAGAAGGAGCGGAATGGATGCGAATGGTTCTAGAAAAAAGGAGAAGTAAAGAAGAACAAGATGAAGGAAGAAGTCAAAACGAAAGCACAATCTAGAATTAACAGTCCCAGAAACACATACACACATAACACATGTAACCCATTTTGAGGCCGAAAGGCGAAAAATAAACCTATTTACTACATTATTCAAAAATATCTCTATCTTTATTGAAAAATTTTAATCGAGACAATGTTTTTGCCGCTTAAAAATAAACTCCCAAAGATGCCTCTACCTTTATTGACAAATTTTAATCGAGGACATTGTTTCTTTCGCTTGGAAATAAATTCCCAAAGTTGCCTCTACCTTTATTGACAAATTTTAATCGAGGAAATTGTTTCTTTCACTTAGAAATAAATTCCCAAAGATGTCTCTATCTTTATTGAAAAATTTTAATCGAGAAAATTGTTTCTTTCGCTTAGAAATAAATTCCCAAAGATGCCTCTATCTTTATTGAAAAATTTTAACCGAGAAAATTGTTTCTTTCGCTTAGAAATAAATTCCCAAAGATGTCTCTATCTTTATTGAAAAATTTTAATCGAGAAAATTGTTTCTTTCACTTAGAAATAAACTCCGAAAGATGCCTCTATCTTTATTGAAAAATTTTAATCGAGAAAATTGTTTCTTTCGCTTAGAAATAAATTCCCAAAGTTGCCTCTACCTTTATTGACAAATTTTAATCGAGGAAATTATTTCTTTCGCTTAGAAATAAACTCCCAAAGATGTATCTACCTTTATTGAAAAATTTTAATCGAGAAAATTGTTTCTGTCGCTTAGAAATAAATTCCCAAAGATGCCTCTATCTTTATTGAAAAATTTTAATCGAGGAAATTGTTTCTTTCGCTTAGAAATAAATTCCCAAAGATGCCTCTATCTTTATTGACAAATTTTAATCGAGAAAATTGTTTCTTTCGCTTAGAAATAAACTCCCAAAGATGCCTCTACCTTTATTGAAAAATTTTAATCGAGAAAATTGTTTCTGTCGCTTAGAAATAAATTCCCAAAGATGCCTCTATCTTTATTGACAAATTTTAATCGAGGAAATTGTTTCTTTCGCTTAGAAATAAACTCCCAAAGATGTCTCTACCTTTATTGACAAATTTTAATCGAGGAAATTGTTTCTTTCGCTTAGAAATAAACTCCCAAAGATGTCTGTACCTTTATTGACAAATTTTAATCGAGGAAATTGTTTCTTTCGCTTAGAAATAAATTCCCAAAGTTGCCTCTACCTTTATTTACAAATTTTAATCGAGAAAATTGTTTCTTTCGCTTAGAAATAAATTCCCAAAGTTGCCTCTACCTTTATTGAAAAATTTTAATCGAGAAAATTGTTTCTGTCGCTTAGAAATAAATTCCCAAAGATGCCTCTATCTTTATTGACAAATTTTAATCGAGGAAATTGTTTCTTTCGCTTAGAAATAAACTCCCAAAGATGTCTCTACCTTTATTGACAAATTTTAATCGAGGAAATTGTTTCTTTCGCTTAGAAATAAACTCCCAAAGATGTCTCTACCTTTATTGAAAAATTTTAATCGAGGAAATTGTTTCTTTCGCTTAGAAATAAATTCCCAAAGATGCCTCTATCTTTATTGACAAATTTTAATCGAGAAAATTGTTTCTTTCGCTTAGAAATAAACTCCCAAAGATGCCTCTACCTTTATTGAAAAATTTTAATCGAGAAAATTGTTTCTGTCGCTTAGAAATAAATTCCCAAAGATGCCTCTATCTTTATTGACAAATTTTAATCGAGGAAATTGTTTCTTTCGCTTAGAAATAAACTCCCAAAGATGTCTCTACCTTTATTGACAAATTTTAATCGAGGAAATTGTTTCTTTCGCTTAGAAATAAACTCCCAAAGATGTCTGTACCTTTATTGACAAATTTTAATCGAGGAAATTGTTTCTTTCGCTTAGAAATAAATTCCCAAAGTTGCCTCTACCTTTATTTACAAATTTTAATCGAGAAAATTGTTTCTTTCGCTTAGAAATAAATTCCCAAAGTTGCCTCTACCTTTATTGAAAAATTTTAATCGAGAAAATTGTTTCTGTCGCTTAGAAATAAATTCCCAAAGATGCCTCTATCTTTATTGACAAATTTTAATCGAGGAAATTGTTTCTTTCGCTTAGAAATAAACTCCCAAAGATGTCTCTACCTTTATTGACAAATTTTAATCGAGGAAATTGTTTCTTTCGCTTAGAAATAAACTCCCAAAGATGTCTCTACCTTTATTGACAAATTTTAATCGAGGAAATTGTTTCTTTCGCTTAGAAATAAACTCCCAAAGATGTCTCTACCTTTATTGACAAATTTTAATCGAGGAAATTGTTTCTTTCGCTTAGAAATAAATCCCCAAAGTTGCCTCTACCTTTATTTACAAATTTTAATCGAGAAAATTGTTTCTTTCGCTTAGAAATAAACTCCCAAAGATGTCTCTATCTTTATTAAAAAATTTTAATCGAGAAACGTGTTTTCGTCTCTTCGAAATAAATTTCCAAAGAAGCAGTACTTAGTTCTTGACCTGGCCATGGCGCTCTAACCCCCTAAATTTGAAACAATGCACCATCTTCTTCTAACTAATAATTGCTAATTTAAAACCGTGCCACCTATTTGTCAGATAATATCTCCACTATTCTCTTTTAACTTTTCGCTTGCCCGATCGGCAATAAATACTGCCCAGCAGTATACAATCCGCACGACGGACCAAAACATCCATCCCTACTCCAGTATAGCCCATTACCTGATTCAGCGCGAAAGTGAGGAGATTGAAGGACTCGGGGAAGTCCCTCTGGACTTTGTCGGATACGGTGGAGCTGATGGTGTCGTATCGGCTGCTGCCCGACGTGACGGACTGCAGCTCGTCGTAGATAGACTCGTCAGGAAGCGGAGGTGGCGGATAGACCGGGGGCGGCGGGCTGTGCCTGATCCCGGATAGGTCCTCCTCGTTCCTCACGCTCCTCAGATTGCTGTTCAGCGGGCTGTAGAACGAGATGCTGCTGAATATGTCGTCGGCGGGCATCGACACGCACCTATCGTCCTCCGCGGGATCCTTGAACTTCTTGCCTCCGCCGGTGTTCTCGCGCATAAGCTCGTCCTGGTTCAGCGACGTCAGCCGCCTGGTAAGCAGATTCTTCACCGACTTCTCCAGCCGGATGCTGGCGTTCCTCGTGCTCGAGATCACCGCGCGGCCCTTCATCGTCACCTTCTCCGATATCCCGTCCTTCAGCTGGCGGGAGCTGGTGCTCAGGTTCCGGAAGAACTCGTTGTTCGCCCCGGACCGCGTGTCCGGTATCGAGCGAGTGTCGTCGCTCTTCTCCGACTGGCTGGAGTCGCTTTGGCTGCTGTGCCCGGTGGCCGGAAGCGTCGGTGGTAGCCTCCTCGGCGCTGGCACCGGCCGCTCCGGGACCATCGATCTCGGCTTCGGGATCGGCTTCACCTCCATCTCGAAAGGGAACTTCTCCATCTCGATGGTCTCCTTTAACCGAATGATCCAGGTGCGCAGCAGACGCGCCGCATGCTTTGGTCCCCTTAACAATGGTTTCGATCGCTCAAATAGTTGTTGAACAGAGTCATTGCTGATATTCTAGTGTAGCTACCTTTATACTGTGCGTGGCAAATTGTTTGATGGGAGATCCTGAATTCTTTACGAGTAGCAAGGTTAAATAGGTGGTCGAATGTGCTTGGCCTAAGAGCAATGGGAATCTTTGGATCTAAGTAGATCGGTGGGGATTTGATAAGAGAGCCTTTGGCAGCACTCGTTCTGATTTTAAGGCTCAAGTAGGGAATCCACCTAAAAGCTATGCAAAGTTAAGCTAAGCTAATAGCGGAAGATCTCGAACCCGGAAGTTCAAAAAATTCTGAAACTTTGTGAATATGTAGGGAATTTCCTTTTGATTACAACGCAATTTTTGTTTGTTGCCCGAATTCACTCTAGACGGGTGTAACTGACTCCTGGAAATCCGGGTATTTTCCGATTTTCTGTTATAACTGTAAAATAATCTTTTTACCAAATGATAGATCTAATTAAAAAAAAGTAACTTTTGTCTTGAAACTTTTCTTCTATCTCTTACAGTTCGCGATTATTATAACACAAAATCGGAAAATAGCTTAATTTTCAGGCGTTAATTTCACTCCCTTCCAGTGAATTTGGGCAGCAAACAAACATTGCGTTGTAATCAGGAGGAAATCCTCTACATATTCACAAGGTTTCTGAATTTTTGGAATTTCCGGGTTCGGGATCTTTCCTTGTAAGCTAAACTATGCTAAATTTTAAAAAATTAGCTCCAAAAAATTTCCCCCAAAACTTAAGCTAAGCTGTGCTACATTTTTTATGTTTTATAGCACAGCCAGACATAGCGTAGCTTAGCTTAGTTTAGCTTCGAGGTAGATCCCCGGCTTCAACTTCAATAAATATCTAATTTTCCTATGTAACCAGCCGGACAAGAGGATAAGAATTTATCGTCGGTATTTTCATTCACCAACACAGCGAATATTTCATAATTCAGGGCGAACAATATTGAAGCAATTTGAAAAATGCAGAATTAAGACTTCTTCAGAACTGAGTCGGAAATTTCGCGGTACAATCGCGTGGTCATCAATTGTTCACAAAATGGCCCGATACTATCGCGTTCACTGTAAAGCAAGCCAGACGGAATAAAGAAGCGCAGAGAGGCGGCGAAGTGTTTTAATTTGGTCATTCATTAATTCGCTGCTCTTTACTCTTAACAGCCACTCGTGCTTAACCAATAACGGCTGGTTGGAATTGAAGGTTACTACTTTCGACGGTATCCCGTCGTTGCGAATTGCAAGCCTGCAGATAATTCTTGCTGTTAAATGAATTACGCGTAATGCTGGAATAATCCGGAAGAAATGGAAAATATGCTTCACGCTCTATGCAGAAATCTAAGCAGGCATGTACTCTCAATTAACAATCCGTTGAATTAACAAAAGGCCTAGCAGAGTAACCATAGGGAAACGGCCCCAGCACCAATTTGATCATTTATGCTTGTTAAAATAATGCTCTTTGCATGAAAAATTACTATGAGTAATTTCAGATTTCAAATTTTATGATTTTTTTCTCGAAAACTACTTAAGATATTTGAACGCGACAAGTTGCAAATATTAGGTACTTACTAACTCTATTAAATCTATTTTTTTCAAAATTTTCGAGTTATAATTAAGGGTAGAAATAAAGGAATCAATTATTTGAGGGTAGTTTTTGTAAACAACCCCTTAAGTGACACCAACGAAAAAATCAAGAGTAACGCCTCGCAACTTAGCTATTATCCATATTTTTTCGTTGGTGTCACTCGAGGGGTTGTTTACAAAAACTACCCTCAAATAACTGATTCCTTTATTTCTACCCTTAATTATCACTCGAAAATTTTGAAAAAAATAGATTCAGTAGAGTTGGTAAGTACCTAATATTGGCAACTTGTCGCATTCAAATATCTTAACTAGTTTTCGAGAAAAAAAATCATAAAGTTTGGGGTTGTTGCCCCTATATCACCCTTATGGGAGGGGTTACAGGTCTGAAATTACTCGTAGTAGTTGTTCATGCAAAGAACAATATTTTAACAAGCATATATGATAAAATTGGTGCTAGGGCCGTTTCCCTATGCTTACTCTGCTAGGCCCTGTGGATGGAAACCGACAGTGGTCGATCGCGATGCATGATTTTGGATCGACGAAAAGCGTGAACGGGATTGCGGCGGTGCCGCGAAGCGGGTGAAAGTATGCTAAACTTATTGAGCAAATGGATCTGATTTCTGCTGTTGCAACATACACGTGCAGCGTGCTGGCATCTATTTGCATATCAGCTTGGAAAAGTGTAAATGAATTTTCCTTCCACGGATCCAAGAAGAATTTCCAGGTGAGAAGAAAACAGAACTTATTGGTCCATGTGAGTTAATAATATATTGCGTGTGTTATTAGACGAGACTGATGCGAGAAGAAACGTTGCACTTTCCAGCGGCATTTAACAGAGGTTATTTAAGCTCCAAGATAAGATGTTAAGTGTACGGATAGAAATAAGAGTGACTGTATATCGTTTGATCATACGTTGCTAGAGACGAAGGCGATTCCTCATGTTGGGTATCTCGATGAACCGTCGAACTCGACGAATTGTTAACATTCGCTCCGTACATTACGATAGTTACTTAGGTAATAAAGACAGCTCAGCGCGAAGCACTTCTGCACGGTTGAATCACCGCATCCGAGTCACGTGATTAGGTAATATGCGGTTGGAATAAATCGTGCTTTAGAATTTTCGATCGGCCCCGTTTGTTATTTCGGTACGCACCGCTTCCTAAACAACACAATTTATCTACAATCGATTTTCAATCAAATTGAATAATTAAGTTTATACTTTGGCATTTGTAGTAAATCTTGCTAAAAACTATTTACACATACAGATAATATTTTACTTCATAAACGTGCGAAAAATAACCGGTCAGTTCATTTCATTCGATGTGATAAATATGGAGATCGAGGTGCATCATTTAGGAGAAACGATTTAAATAGTAATTACGCGCCAATATCCTATTCAGTATTCCACGCGTGACGCTAAAGCACTCAGCGTCCCCTCAATTTGACTTATTAGCATCCTTAAGGTCAGAAATCCTTTCAAGCAACTCCCTATTAAGAAGTTTGTTTAACACCGTATAGCTACGGTCCAATGCCGAACGTGTACACGCGTACAATTAGCGCCAAAAATTTAGGTTAGGAAGCCGCCTGTACGATCTTACGATTGGTAATACAATGGTTCGAAATGTAGGACACCTGGTGACAAATTTAGTTCCTTCGACTGTTAATAGTCCAACGACGATCAAGTGTACTGAATAAAATATTAATCGTTAGTTTATCCTGTAAATACGTGTAAACGCGAGTACTTCGAAATTCGCGTTTCCCGAGAAAAATGACCAATTAAAGTCAAAGACTTTGCCGCGTTTGAATCATCGTTACGAACCACGTGACCAATGGCCATACGTCCGACACTTGGAACACTGAAAAACTTGGAATTCACAGTGACAATTGTTTGACGACGCCCGAATCACCACCGCACGGAAATCCGACACCCGATGTATCGAGTTTCCGGTTTCACACTAACCGAGCGATCACGACGTCCACGTTTCCATGGTTCTTCGGTTCCGACTCTAACTAGGCTGGACCCAGTTTCCCATGTTCCTCATTGTCGAACAAAGGCGAAGCCGTTTCGTTGTTCCCTCCACGCTCTCAGTCGAGAACGGAGCGTGAATCATGGTTAAGTCGCGCCAGCAGATCCATCAGAGTTTCTAAAATTAACTGATAGCCCCGCTGCAAATGATAAGTATTCCCTCGTTATCCTCTAATCGGCTCTAACTTCCTTCCGTGACGTTAAGAAGCAAGGACTTTTGCTCTAAAATCGGAGCTACGCTTGGGATGGATACTCTACATTCTACACTCTACCGAATAACTATATTCAAGCTTCAGAAGCAGTTAATTCCTTTACTTCTGCCCAGCGTTCCCGGTTTACAGAAATTCTCGCTGTCATTCTATCTATGTCATCGATTTATTGGAGTAGAATCACGCGAGAAACTAGTTCATAATTATTCTCTCGCTATCGAAGGAGTCGTAGGATCACGGTTTCTCATAAGACAGCGATTTTCAAACGCGAGAAGTAAAGATGGCGCTACGCGAGCATAACGCGATACTCGGTTTTTTCTTCTTCGCTTAAATGCCGCAACGATGATGCACCGGGAACGAGATAATCGATACAACGCTGGTATCCTTTGTGGGGCTCGGGCGACGCGAGCAAAAGTCTGGTAAACGCGAACAGTCAATAATAAAAGCGCTCCAATTACTTCCATTAACCGGCTGACACACTTGGCAACCGTTCGCCTCAAGCAAATATTTGCCAAAACGTCAACAGGCCCCCGCTTTTAATACGCGCACGGTTTCGTTGCTCGCGTAACGCATCTGTTTATAGTTCATGACATTGAAAGAAGGCAGCGACGCACCATCTTCTCTCCCCCTTGGAAATACCCACGCATCGATACCCAAGCTAACTAAAATTCCATTTGCCACTTACTGTTCCCATACGATAAAGCTGTACTATCACAAATATCTATGGCCAGCGATCAGCAATGCTATAATAAACGTTCGGCAACCTCTGTCACACGCTGCTTACGTGACCCCAGTTGCGCCAGATGTAACCAGTTTTCAAACGTGCACCGCGACTACTTGTTGATCCCTGGATGCACCGGGGTGGCAACACCAAGCGAGAGAATAGCGGCCACTTACCTTGGAACGTTTTCAAAACGAGCCTCCGGGAGGAATCACGGCGATCTGCCCTTTTCTCTCGTGAAGCCAAGCAGAATAATCCCGTGCACGACGCTATTTAAACTCGGGGGCCTCTTTATTGTCCGGCGGGGTCAGGGACCCACCTGGCCGATGGACGTCGCCACTGTCATCATCTCGCTTCCACGGTCTCGCCTCTCTTTTTCACCTTTGGAAAAGGTACACTGCTGTATCCACGGATGCGACGCACACCGCCACGAAATAGTTTAGAGGCACACTGACACAGGGGCAGAGGGGGGGGGGGGGCACTCACGCACAACGTGGCAACGCACACTCACGGAATCCACGGTTCACGATCGAGCTTCTCTCCTTTCTCTTCGCATTCTTTGACATCTCCGTGGTGTTTCCTCTGTACGAGAGGGAGAGAGGCCGTTTAGGGCCGCTGGAGGTTATAGAAGCGACGGTTTTGAAGTAGTATTCCACTGCGAGCGAACTATATCCGATAAGATAAAGGGAGGAGAGGCTGGCACGGTTTCGTTTCAATAGTTCGCGCAAACGCAATGAAACTTGCTTCTTTAAGCCTACACGAGACGCGCGATACTGCCGCGCGATGCGTCCCTACTCCAGGCACTCTCCTAACTGTCCTCTCTTCTTTGCCCCCACTGCTCCACCTCGTGGGCTCTGCAGAGGTGGTGGTATCTACTCGGGCGTTGTATGCACGTGCGTGCTTTCAGAGTGAGCACAGAATTATTTGCCGAACTATTGGAGCATTAATAATATGTAGAAAAGTATGATTTAGGAAAGAGTTTGAGCATAATAAGATTCAAGTTTTGTGTCCCTCTTAATCTTTGTGTTTCTGTATATTCTTTTCCCTCGTTTCTTCTCCTATTATTTACGAGGAAACTGTTGGGTTGCGATCATGAGAACGTTTAACTGTAAAGTGTGGTTAATCGTTCAAGTTGTTCGGGGACAATGCTACTCGCAACTTCTTGGTGCAGTGCTTGAATCTCGTGTACAATAGATTCTTCAGCCATTGAGTTTTCGTTGCGCGTCTTCTTCGAGTCCCTTGGACAAGTGTTAAGGGACTAAACTTGACTGGCCGTCCGGGCCATGCATGACTCATGCAATTGTCAGCCACGCTGGCGAGCCGATAATTTTTATGAACTGTAAGGCAATTGGATACGATCGTGTGCGCAGCGTAAAGGGACGGGTTCTGTTTCAACTGCTCTTTCACGACTATGCATAGCTCATTCCGGTGTTTATTAACCGCCTTGGCGAATTCGCAATCAATGTCGCTCTGTATGCTTTGATTACCATTCATTCATTGACTTTACGTTAGCCATTCAACGAAATAGCCTAATGAAAATTGAGGGCACCGATAATAAATTTTTGCAATCGAATATTCCTGTTCCATGAAAATGATATTAATGCAAGATCATAGATTCCCGTCATTATCAATGCGACCTTATCGAGCAGTGGCTCAGTCGTCATGGACAAGATACTTAATCGATAGTTTTCTTCGATCCGACTCATCTCCTCATTTTCGATAAGATAACGAAATATTATATTGCGAATCGCGCTATTTGCAAAGTTTTCTACGAAATACCCTTATTTTTGGACAATACTAGTCTGTACACTCGCTATACATATCTGTTCCTCCAACATTTTGGTAGTAGTAATGCTATCCCTAGCAGCGATTTCTTCTAAATTTAGAAGTTAACATGCCGGAAAACCTGTATATTCTTAAAAATTCAGAGAAGAACCACCAGCCCCTCAAATTGTCATGTCCTACTGGATTGAACTCCAAAGGATTATAGTAGCTAAAAAGTGTATAGCGAGATCCCAGAATCGGTGAATCGTTAAAGTAAACATGTTTCGAACCTCGACACGAAGGAATCGACAGAATATATAAGAAAATAACGACCCGAAACCTCAATCAGAATCGTTTCATCAGTCGGTGCTGCCGCTCGATGGTTTAATTTACGACGTCATTATTGTACGACAGCTTGCAGTTTAGGACGATCAAAACCATGAGAGAGCGCCTTTTCGGACCCGTGCACCCAAGCAGGCGATTTGGGGGGGGGGGGGGGGGGAATCCCAGGGGCGTCCTTGGGTGTACATAGTTCGACGCGGTGATATAGCGAACTCGTAAACTTTTCCCGTCAAGCGGCGGCATCGATTCAGGCCCAAAGAGTCAGGGCCGTGCGTGGCATTGCAGTGTAGGGTTCCGCGTCATTTACAGATACCAGTTTCTGATTAATAATAACTTATTTACCACTGAGAAAAGTATAAATTTTAATCAAGTTTTGTATTATTTGAAAATCGTTTCTACGTTCGAATAGCCATTCATGCAATAAAATTATATACATGTATATGTATCTATATAGATAATGTGGTTAATAGGAATCAAATGGGTTCGACATATTATGTAGGCGTTACGGCTCAGGGGGAGACCCAAGTTTGTATTTCCTCGATATATTATTATTATTTTGTGGAGTTGCACGAGCTGAAACTCAGTTTATTATTATTATTATTATTATTATTATTATTATTATTATTATTATTATTATTATTATTATCATTATTATTATTATTATTATTATTATTATCATTAGGGGAGAGTCGTACAGTACCGGCCAAAGCTAGATCTCGCTTCTACTATCAGTTGATAGCACTATCGATGGAGAAACAAATGAATACTACAGTCCTGAACAACGTCTTCTAGCGACGTTCTTTTTTCTTTAGTATTACCAGAGTTCTAAGACGTTTAACGTTCAAGCTGGTGTTCCATACGACGAAAGTTATTTTTTAGATAATCAAATAATTTTGTCATATTAAGTACATTATTTTTTGGAATATTAGGCACTAGCTTTAGTACTCGGCTTCGCACGGAATTTAAATTCTGATTTTATAAAAAAAAATTTGTGAAATTTTTTTGTCACATTCACTTGGATTATTCGGGCATAATGGGCTGAGACAAATTTCGTCATCCCAGAGTTTATCTCTCCAAAGGTTTTAGGCGATAGACAAACACACAAACCACAGACGATGTATAGGTATAGGTTGTTGGTTTTGTTTAACGAATGAAACTTTATTTAAGAAAAAATTATCTTTTATATTACTGCTCTGGAATGCACGATAAGACAGGACTGTAATGTTTATATGAGGATGTTTATAGCGATAACACGACCAACCGATAGAGTCCGTGTGCTTGACGAATCTCTCCTCAAGAATTCATTCTGCCGAATCGTTTCGTTCTATAAAGACGTTCCTTCCAAGTGTCCTGAATAAAATCAAGATTCAAAACTATCAATGTGTCTTGAGTTTCCATGACCTAATCCCAATATAGGTAGGGTAAAGGCAGGTAATACACAACGGAAACTATACTCATATGGTTTATGAACAAAAAATGAAATTTGATTTCGGACCTGCTGTTCCATAATTACACATTCGACCAGCGCGCGCGGGGAGGTCTAGAAGATTAATTAATACATTAAAATTTAGGGATGCTTTTCTATTTATTTTTTTTTGTATAGTCTCTTAAGACAGCGTACTAAAGATAGGTAATAAAATTTCTCTATGAAAACTGTAAATTATTTCTAAAAATAAATTCTTAAAAATGGTTTACTTTTCGGGCCGTCACAGTGGTGTTTCCCCTTAAAATAAAACAAATTCCCCTACTTTTGACAAGCTTGTGAAATCAGATGTTCCACTTTTGTAAGAAATAAAAGTGGCCGGAATTACCCACTGGGCGAAAATACTGCTTTCCCCTGTTCCAGCCCCGGCGAGGGTCGAAAGCCATAACCCTCGGTGAGGCATCGCGGTAAGATCACCCTGTACGTTCGCGAAGAGGCTGAGAATATGTTGCATTCCGTATTTTCAGTTTTACTTTTATTTTATTAAATAACTTTATACAAATAACGGAAACTAAGACGATTACAGATACTTTCTAGAATATATATTCAGAACTAGATTCTCGTGTCCAGACTATTCGGACTGAAGTACTCAAGTGCTACTGCTAGAAGAATTGTGTGTAATATATATATGTACGGTTCTCGGTAAGCTGGAAAGTGGGGGTTGTCCTGAGTTTAACGGTCGTTAAGGGATGAGGCATAGAGATCAAGGTTCAAGGATGAGTAATAAGGAACGGATAAGGGCATAGAAGAAAGAATTTAGGATGCTTACTATTGCTATCTGGAAGACTAACGCGTTGACTAATACTTATACACAGAAATAGATTTAAATGACGTTGGTATACAACAAATAGACGAAAATAGACCTTCTCTATTATACAGAGCCATCATTTAATCTTGCAACCCTTTGTACCTATGTACCTAACCATTTGTACCTACGTGCCGTTTCCAGCTACTACATAAATTAGGGGTCGTCCTTAAATTACGTAAGGGTTTTGGGGGGAGGAGGGGGTCGTGAATTTCTTACGTTTTCTTAGAAGGGGGAGGGAAGTCAGGTAGCGCGTTGCGTAATATTTTTAACCTAATTATCAACAAATACAAATTCTATCATTAATCTTCCAGAAAAGTAGTCTTAGTTTAAATTTCCCTAAACCGAGTTAAATGAATTATATAAACCTTTAAAAGAATTTGAATAACTGAAAAAGTTAAATGTACAAATATTACGTAAGGAGGGGGTTGGAATATCAAATCTTACGAATTCTTATACCGGGGGAGGGAGGGGGTAATAATTCGCCAAAATTACTCTTACGTTATTTAAGGACGGCCCCTTAACCCTTCGTGGCCACACCTTCTTATAATCACAAATTGGTCACACGGGGTTCACTGTACCCCAGCGTCATTTTTTCAGTTACCATTTTCGTATTTTTGAATCTTATAACTTTTCAGTGATAATTACACATTCGTAATACTTGTACAGTCATGGTCCAATAGTCTTTTTCTAGAAATATAAATTTTAATATAATAAAATTTGTAGTTGAGAATGAGCGATTTTCCGTGATTGTGGGAGAAACCGATTTTTTTAAAAGAAATTTATTATATTTTTGCGATAAATCCCCTTTGGAAGAGTTAAAGGGGCGATATTTCAAATCGAAAATTGCTGTTGGGGTGCGATACACCCCGCGCGACCACGAAGTGTCAATCAATACCGATCAGCGAGAGCCAGCGCACTGCGCAAGAAAGCAAAGTACATATTTTAATGAAACCTTTATTAAGACTTTATCGCGCCAAAGTCAAATAGTGACCATTGGCGATACAAACAGGTAAACGTTGTCCCTAAGGGGCCCTCGATGCAGATGCATGCCCGACGATTCGTTCCCCGCGAGACCGTGGCTGTGAATCGCGAGACTTTCGCCCGGCGAACCGCGGCATCGTGCCCGGCGTCTCTGCGAATAAAACGCTCGACGAAATCGAACAACAGCTGTGCGCAGCGATTACGCGTCTAGCCGCCGCCGAACGGCCACTCTATCGCGAATTATAAATAAAACGGGCCACGAGGCTCGCCGGTCGGAGACATCTGCATTGTCCAGTGAACCAGCCCCTGGGTGAACTCTACTACCTTAAATCACAATGGCGACGACAAGTTTCTTTATTTCCTTTACTTTGTTGTTAATTATGTCACTTAGGGATGATCGTTACACGTGTGCACGTCAGCGGGCGAGCTCGCGGCTCGCGCGTGCACGGCCTTCGAAGGTTCCGTATACGTGCGCGTGCATCGAGGTTACCGAGATCCCGGCGCCCCTGCACTACCCCAACATTGCCCTTAAATCGATTTTCAGGTATCCAACTTTCTCAAACGGCTAATTATCCGAGTCGCGTAGGACGGAGCCTAGTAGCATTTGTTGTTGGCATACAGTTGGGCCACGCACATAATATTAGTTGGCCAACAGTTAGATTTGGCACTTTTTTCTTCTGGTTGGGCCAACGACAGATGGCCAAGGTAGGCTTTCCTACTGTTGCCGAATTATTTATATTCTTTCCAAAAGACGTCTTAAAGACGTCCAGAAGGCGTCTTAAAGAACTTCAAAAGACGTTTCAAGCGCGTCTTTTTCAGGCCTTGTTTGTAAAATCGCGGCTGAGGAGAATCGAACCCGAACTTTCCGCTTGTGAAGCACCCGCTGTTCGCGCTTACCCAACGCATTTCCCTGTAAATATTTCTAATTTCAAGGTACGTACAGAGTATTAATTGCTTATAAAAACTGTGCAGTGACGCGAAATATTCTACAAAATATCACCATTCGACTTTTAGACTGATTCCTTAAAACTTCACATTCCTCTCAAGGCAGACGTCCTCGTTACGTATTTATAAATAAGAAAAGAAAAATCACAACTTGGAATATAATAACAGGTTCTGTGTTAATTAACCAATCTTAGTAATTGTAGATCCAACATTGAATATTCGTAGGCAAACTGTCGTAACTTTTTGTTAATTAACCAACCATAATAATTATAGGTATAATATTCGTTGGTACGCTGTCGTAACTTTTTATGGCGTAGGCTCTTTGTTGGGAATTTGTAGGCAAAAGCACTAACTATATCCCAACTAATTCCCAACTGTCGACTACCGCTGGCCAACCAGAAATGCTACTAGGGGAATGATTTAGATTTCAGGTTACAAACGAAGGTGATTATTGGCAGTTCAATTCTTTTCTGTTCAGCGCCACTGCTACTTTCAAGTAAAATCTGTATCAGGGCCGGCGTGAGTCGCGTGGAACCAGCAACTTTTTCCTGTGCCTGGAATACCACATGCCATTTTACCATTTTTTATTCTTTGTTCGCGTGCTAAGTATTGCCTTTCAGGCTGTTGAAATTTCACCTTCTACTCCGCACTCCCCCAATTCTCGGGGGAAGATTTGTTCCGCCGATCCCGTTCTGTACGAGGCTGACGAAACTTGGATCGTTAAGGGCATTCTTGGGGCTCGCTGTACAATCGTCGAGAGGGGCACATCCAACGGACGCGTTATTCAATGTTATTAATCTAAAGTACACGATTAGAGTAGTCGACGAACTTTGGGACGGTGTTAAGGATGAGCGTCGCGGCGCCCCTCGACGTGCCGCGTTCCCCGGCGGAGTGGCCGAGATAATTAAAGGATCTCGATGCACGGATAAAGAGGTTCGGCTGCCTCGGCGGCAAGCGTCTCGGACATAGCGCTTTAGAGATCCTTAACTATTCCGTTGGCGGATTAAGATACGCAAGGTTCCGTTAAAATTCTACCCCCATTCGCTGCCCGATCGGGCCGCGGGACCGTAAAAAAATATCAATTCCCTCGCCGAGCCCTCGTTGCCGTGACGTTCCCGGAATCGCCCGAGAGAAATTGGAAAATCCGTATACCGTCGTCGGCGAGATCGCTTGAGGCCGTCCATGCAAAAACAGATGCACCGTGCACGCGCGGAGTTGCGTCGCGGCTGCACCTATCGAGAGGAACGATCGACGGAATATATATATATATATATATATGTATATATATATATATATTATATATTATATATTATGTTATAGGTACAACCGGAACACAGAGAGACAATTGTTAAACAACGCGATTAATCCTTCACTGACACTATCCTTTTCAGCTTCGTATTCTACTAATTAGGAACAGAGTAATGCGAAGAAGAGAGTTTAAGTAAGAAACATTTGGGGCGAGTTATGCAGAAAGATAGCAACCCTCGATGATCTGAAATTGTGTGAAAGCTTGAAGATTTTAATTGTTAAAAAGAAGTAGCTTTATTTATATCAAGGGCACAAGCGGAATTTTTTGTAGAGGGAGGGGGCAACTTTGGGGTGACGGTAAAGAAAAATATAGCAGGTAATAAAAAAACAACCCCGGCGATGACATCGACGAATTGGATTTTGAAATATGCGACGCAAGTGGGGTAGCCTTATTGTTTTTTCCACCCATTTTGTAGTTTTTTAAGTAAATTTATCAATTAAAGTAAATTTAGTAAATTTTTAGCAATTTAAGTAAATTTAGGGAATTTTTACCATTTTAAGTAAATTTAGTAAATTTTTACCAATTTAAGTAAATTTAGGGAATTTTTACCAATTTAAGTAAATTTAGTAAATTTTTACCAATATAAGTAAATTTAGTAAATTTTTAGCAATTTAAGTAAATTTAGTAAATTTTTAGCAATTTAAGTAAATTTATACCAATTTAAGTAAATTTAGTAAATTTTTACCAATTTAAGTGAATTTAGTAAATTTTTACCAATTTAAGTATATTTAGTAAATTTTTACCAATATAAGTAAATTTAGTAAATTTTTACCAATTTAAGTAAATTTAGTAAATTTTTAGCAATTTAAGTAAATTTATACCAATTTAAGTAAATTTAGTAAATTTTTACCAATTTAAGTAAATTTAGTAAATTTTTACCAATATAAGTAAATTTAGTAAATTTTTACCAATTTAAGTAAATTTAGTAAATTTTTAGCAATTTAAGTAAATTTAGTAAATTTTTAGCAATTTAAGTAAATTTATACCAATTTAAGTAAATTTAGTAAATTTTTACCAATTTAAGTAAATTTATACCAATTTAAGTAAATTTAGTAAATTTATACCAATTTAAGTAAATTTAGTAAATTTTTACCAATTTAAGTAAATTTAGGAAATTTTTACCAATTTAAGTAAAAATTTAAATCGGGAATATGAAAATATTCACTTTTTTAGTATTAATTTAATAAGGGTCAGTTTTTAAAAATATGCGATTTTTTCTCAAAAACCAGGGAGGGGACAACTGCCCCTTTCGCACTCACTCCCTCTGAACACTCATGATTTCTATTCGGTATGCTTGTTTTCTTATTGTTGTTTTGCAATGTTTTTAATGGGGCTATTTAATAGTGAATAGTGTAATTAATATTATTTCAAATTTTCTGTGCCTTTGGCTTTTTAAGTCTAAAACGGAACTACCGATGGCTTGGTAGTTTTAATAATCGTATGACCTAAGAGTTGCTCTATGGGTTGGTAAATTTTTACAAAATAAACATCTATTATGGCCCAACCGACACCCATGCGTAACGACCAAGGTGCATTACGAGATTCTTAGTAAAAAATCCCGAACCCCGGCACCTTCCAAAACAGATCACAATATTCTGGGTTCCGTACTGTGTTTAACTAATTTCTTGTTACTTTGGGGGTTGGTAAGTTCCTGCATAACGGAGCCCATTTGTCCCTTCGTACTTATAAACGTAAAACCAACGATATTGTAATAGTAAACGGTGTAACTAGTTGGTAATAATAGATTGTAGAAACATAGAAGAAAGGTTGCAACTCAGAAGCTTGCAAGCTTACCAGAATTCAAATGGAAATAAGCTCCCGAGTGAATGAATTAGTCAGTTGAGGATCAATCGTAGCGATCCACTCTCTCCTCGGTCCCCCGAAAATTGCCTACAATTGGGACACGCGGCAGAGAGCAGAAGGCGGGAAGTATGGTAAATATAGAGTGAAATAGTCTGAAGAGAAAATCTTTAGGCACACCCACACACACATACAAGTACATTTACATATATATAATATATGTAGAATATAATATATATATAATATGCGTAGAGCGCAAGAGTCTTTTTTTTTTATCCTTTTAAATTTATACTTATATACGTGAAGCAAATCGTAAATCCGGACTTCAGATTTGCCGTGCGCAATTTATCGCGCGCGGACGTCGGTGATCAGGCGTGAGCCGTCACTGTTGCGCGAGCGAAATCCCCGATGCGTCATCCGTCCCCGGACAACGGTGCGGATCGCTCGGGCAGCGCTTTACCCTACGGGCGACAACTTTCATTCCGTTGATCGGTATTCATCCGTTTACGATAATCGAAAAATAAGTTATCAGAGTACTTTGTACTTGTGAAGAAGCCGATCGATGGTCGTAGACGCGCTTGCCACGGATCGTTCGATCTGGGGAGGGGAAACAGGAAACCCCCGATGGCCCCGCCGAGGATCACCCACGTCGCAGCGACTGCCATTTATTTACTCCTCCCGTAGACGGACGCTTAAAATCTCTCGGCACCCTACTCCGCGCCGATTCGCGCGCCTCTCGCGTATCAATAATTATAATGTAGTAATTACGTCGTAATTCAATAGCAAATATATTATCACATTCAGATTGTATTAATGTTTAAGACGTTTCTTTTTTTTTTTTCTTTTCGTTTCTGGCCGGACGTCCTTCGACAAATTCAGACACCTGTCCCCGTATGTCCCGTTTCGCGAAGCTTCCGGAGCGGCTCGCCTGTACAGCGGACTCTCGTTACACCGATGGCTCGCGGACCTCGCGGTATTAGCTTTTAGTTCGAGCTCGGTCCCGGGATTCGTCGTAACCGCGCAGCTATTCCAATTAGGCGCCAATTCCTCGAAGGTCTCCAGGATCGACCAACCCCGACCGCTTTGCGTTGAAGATCGTTCGCGTTCCCCCACTTTGCTCGATCGAGCGGAATGATTCCTCTGGTTTTGTCGAAAGGATTGGAATGTTAACGATAGAAAATTCGAGTGGGTGTATTGCTTTCGTTAGGGCGCTCTACGATTGGACGATGATCGACGAAAGCTCGTGGTTGATCGCTCGCACGTAAATCTACGAAACATTAATATAGAATATATTATCGTGTGGGTTTATATAAGGTATACGTTAAGACACTTACCATCTACTGCAAAAATTCAACAGTTAAAAGATTGTAACAACTAGTTCGTGCGAGGCGATCCCGCGGGCCAGCGACCCCTTCTGTTTTTATGCCTCCAAGGGCTGCTTGGCAGAAGGGAGTGCTGGATCCTGCGAGTCGACTCGTCGCAGCCATCGCCTCCACATTCTTTCATTCTCCTAAAACTCTACTCTCACTCTCTCTCTCTCTCTCTCTCTCTTTCCACCTCTCTCGTTTGGCATCGTACACTCCACTTTGGCACGCATTACCCCTTACTATTGGCACGACATTTACGAACAATGAGCTTGCTAGAATTAATTAGAGTAAACCTCGGACGCACCTGAGATCGATCGTTCGGACGACACGATTAATAAAAAGACGTTTATCGTACGTATATGCGCCGTATACTATTACAGAACGCCAGTGGATCTTGTTACTTGGCTCGAGGAGGCTCTACGTCCATTCACGAAAGGCAATTCCTTAAAGCAACCATTGATTCCTATCTCTTCGTGAATGTTTCTCATCGTGAGGGTTTTAACACTTTCGTGGCTCGAGTTTTCGCGGGCGATACTGTTCGAGGCGCCTGGACGTTAGCCGTGCCCTTTGCAGATTTTAAGCTAGATTCGTTAGAGACGTGGGCGGATTTGTATTTAAGAAATAAGTCGAGGAAGGTTTGAGCGCAGAGGCTTGAGACAGCATTAAAAAAAATTCAGAGGAAAATTAGCAATAACTCATAAGAGAATTGTCACATCGAATTACTTTTGAAATTACCTCGACTTTTTTTAATTAACTTGTCGGCGCCGATTTGGAGAAAATTTATTTCCTGAAAAATGTGAGCACGTGCTTTTCATACCTAAGCTTTCACCTTCTTTTGTTAATAAAATACAAAGCAAGACACTATTTAATCGAGAAATCACCCGAAGCTCTGTATTTAAAGATCGAGCGCGGATTTACCGCAGCGCTGTCCAACTGGCCTCCTGAGAGGCAGAAGCCGTCCCCCACCATCGTACGCCGTTGCCATGGCGTCGCGAGGTTTCCTTGACGACAAGTCACGCTGCTCGAAAGGAAGGTTGGAAGGGGAAGCAGGCGCGCGAGGGGCCCCTACGCTGGACAGCGCTGATTTACTGTACACCTAACGAAAGAATCCAGGACTCCCAGCTGTACTCCTCGAAGCCGTATCGCCCGTTTCCCGTCATCTCTAAAAGCATCCACGTCCGAGACATTTCGCCTTTCTTTTTACCGGGAAAATCGTGCTGCGCGACGCGCGAATTGAAAGGAAAGCGACGGGCGCACACAGGGCGTGTGAAGTGCCGTTCGCGCGTGAGAACCTTAACGGCTAGAAATTATCTAAACGCGGCCGTAGATCGATCGTTCTAAATGGAATAATCAATCGAGCGATTATCAAAAATAGAATATCATTACGAGTACAATACATAACGAATTCGTATACCAACAATCAACAATGGCAGTCGCCGCGATACCACCGGTTAGCGTTGTGGTATCGCCGGACGGCCGGGTACCAAAAATATTATCTCACGTAGGAGAGAGAGCATCGCGTTCCGCGTGCATACGAAAGCCTCACGCAAAAGAAAAACGAAAGAGACGACGATCCTCCTCAGCTCTGGGCCCCCCGGCTCCGCGCGGCAACGGCGAAACGGAGCGGGGCCCCGCTTTAACACGCGCACATGGTAAAATCATGCATATATATAAAAAGTCGAGCGAATTCGCTGCATATGCTGGCGGGACGAAACCCTCGCGAATATAAAGTATCGTTCACATACAATATACGTATATCAAAGGCAAGAAAGTATTACTATACATACTGTACACGTACGCGTATCACGGAAGTACACAGAGAAAAATGCGTATAGCTTCTCTAATCAGCCCCTCGTTTCATCCCTCTTTGAATAATGTTCGTTGCCATCGTTACGATTCATCGAATTCTGCAAACACTCGGTTGGAAACCTAATTCGAATCCAAATTGGATTCTAGAAGTCCGGATCGTTCTTCTACTTGTCGATTCGCAATTAAAGAGCCCTTGTAGAAAGCACTGTAAGTGTCAACAAATCAATTTTCTTTTTCGGGAGAGGGAAAAAACGTTCCTGGTTTTAAATTATTTGCGAAATTTGATTTCTTTTGATTGATAAGTATGTTTAAGTAGACAATGACTCAAGTGCATCACAAAATTGACTATTTTCTGCATTAATATGTAATATGTCACTCTATGTGACACATATTAGTTGTGGAGAAAACTTAATGTGCCATTCATTTAAGCACTGATGTGCCAATTCTGGTTACCTATCGCTTAATTGGCTCTTACATTATTTTCTACAAAAGTGGCGTTGGGCGCAACGGCGGTGCTAGGGCTGAGACTATTGGAATAATTTAATATTCGAATATTTTACAAGTATTCGAATGCTACGAATAAACTTTGAATACTTGAGTATTCGAATGTTATTGCTCGAATATTTCAGTATTCGAATACTATTCGAATATTTCCGTATTCGAATACTATTCGAATATTTCCGTATTCGAATACTATTCGAATATTTCCGTATTCGAATACTATTCGAATATTTCCGTATTCGAATACTATTCGAATATTTCCGTATTCGAATACTATTCGAATATTTCAGTATTCGAATACTATTGTATTGTCGTTGTAATATATATTGAACTGTCATCGGAACTATGTGTGTGCAAAGTTTCAAGTCGATCGGATATGTTGAAGTGGGGCAAAATTAACTTACAAGATTTCACCCTGACAAACTAACGAACTGGCAACTGAAACTAAATAAAAGCTTGTAAAAAAATGAACCTAAACAACTTGATTTATAATCCGCACCATACTATTCAAATACATCAGTATTCGAATACTTAAATATTCGAATAGTTTTCGAATACTTAAATATTCGAATAGTATTCGAATACTTCAATCCTCGAATAGTATTTGGATACTTGGATATTCGAATTATATTCGCCAAATAACTGGGCAACTGAAGTATTCGAATATTCGAATATCGAAAAATTCGACAAATAGTTTCAGCCCTGGGCGGTACCACCTTTTACCACTATGGGTAATTTTTTTACAAAGTGTGATTGCATTAAAATTACCACTTACAGTGCTTTCTACAACGGACCCTTCAATTTGAAACTCAAGAAGCTTATCTCAGAACTCTCCCGTTGTATAAATAAAAAACGCAATGAAGACTGTATTCGACGTTTAATGAAAGTTATCGGGGCCATTGACTTTCGAGGTACCCAACCCAATTTGGAATTCTTATTCCGATTTGAATTACCTTTAGCCGAAGAGAAATAAAGGAATGTTCGATGTCTAGTTTCGTTTACGAAGTCGATCGATCGTAACGTACGCCCTTTCTCGCATGATTCAGTCGCTCCGGGGACGTTTTACAGCTTTCTCTCTGAATGCAGATACGAGACAGTCTCGGACGAGAAAAACGAAAGGAAATTCTGAACCGCAACGTGTTGTGCATCGAAGAGCATCGGAGAGCATAGATCCACTTCCCGTGCCTCGCTTAGCTTCCCCTTAAAAATCGTTATTGACTAGAACGTTAGTTATGATACATTAAAAATTGACACCCATTTATGTTATAGTATGCATCTGCTTGGCCTTATCCACCTCCCCGCTTCTCGTTCCTTTCTCTTTTCTCCGGCGGAAGAAACGTTATAGGGCAGAATCGTTTCGGGGACGGTCTTCGATTCCTAAGGAAGGGAGAAGAACTTGCGATATTTATTCCTATTAAACGTTCTGCGAGGACAGAGTGAAGCCGAGCACACGTAACAAGTATTTGAAAAATTGTCTGCAAACAATTTTCACATGCCTACTTTGCTCGACGCTTTCGACGCAAGCGTTATATTCGAGACACGTAAAAAGTTATAGTTCGTTGGAAAATCCTGCATTTGGTACTCTTTCTTTATATATCTATATATCTATATATCATATATCTATATAGTAGTACGATTCTTTAAAATGGCTAATATAAAACGTTAAACGATATTAATTGAAAGTATAATAATATAGTCTCGCGTAATTTAGGCTAGCGATGGACGACAGCGCAGAAGACTTTCGAGCTCCTTATCGCTATCACTATGAAATTCGATAAAATTCTCTCGACTACCCCCTCTGATCGGTTAACGAGCATATTGTACATACGCTATACACCTGCCGCGATATTCCCGTCAGCATAACACCACCACTGTTACACGCTAAATAGTAATAGTAATAATAATAATAATAATAGCAATAATAACAATGTATACCGTTAACAATCATAGTATACGGGGTTAAATATAGGAGGACGTGAGAATTATATTACCTTTGTGGAATAGCACCTTTCCTAGACACCGGAGACCTCGCGCTGTTTCGCAATCAAAATTTCAGAGTATCGGTAATACAGTTTATGGCTCGGTTAAAAGTTTACGTTTGAAATAACATGTTGGGATTGAGGTTTGCCTGTCTGGCAAGCAAAATTCAACGGTTCTTACATATTCGCAAGGCCTGATCTGTATTTAAAAAGCAAAATTGGTAGATAGAGGGGATTAAAATCAATAGAAACAAATAAAAATGTTAAACTTTTTAAAAGCCGCTACAAAAGTCGGCTTTTGTTGTTCAATAAATAGCGGGGATCGGGACAGGTTGTTGCACAGCAATTTAAATTCTTGTCGCTTAGACTATTAGACTTTCGACCATACACTGTTGCGCAGAGATGGGCAAACAATTATTTGAAATAAAAATTTGTGTACGAAATCGGTATTTGCGTACAAAATTTTTATTTCCAATAATTTTCTGCCCATCTCTGTCGTGAATGGTGTTTTTTTCGTAGTCGGTTCACGCGTTGCCACGTTATTATAGTTTCTGTGTTCTCGATATTAATAGTAACTTCTCTATTTCTACTTCAATCTTTTCTACCGAACAGTCAGATAAATGTATGTAAGTTAATATTACCACGTTTGAATTAGTGTTCCTTTAGCTACAGAAGAATTACGTAAGAATACACCAAGATTGTACGAACTTATAGCATTTTACAAACAATGATGTCAACCGGGGCTAGTTGTTACACAAGAAAAGGGGCATGTTGTTAGATAAAAAAAGAAGCATATAAAGGCAGATAAGAAATAAAACAACTGCCGATATTAGAAAACTGACAGCTATCAATATTCCTCCCAAGACGAAGACTGCTTTTGTTTCCAGTGTCTCTCTCTCTCCTTTTCGAAGTTAAAGAACATGACAAGTGTGCGAAAGCTGAAAATCCCTTTTAAGCGTGCATTGATCGTGAGTCCCCGTATGAAACTGACGACGACAATCACCTTTTTGATATAATTGATCGATTCAATAGCGTTTTATTCTTTTCAACATAGATTATTCATAATCTTTTCTTTTATATTTAGCGTAATGAATTCTGAAAATTAATAAATTTACTTTTGTCCAAGAAAATATAATTATATTACTCATAATCAATCTCTTTTCCAAAATTTAATCCAGTACCAACTTGCCCCTTACCATGTAATACTTTGATACAACGTGTCTGGCCGTTCAAATTTTTTTTTCAAAGTCACGGTTTTCGTTTAATTACACGAGATAGCTTTCATCGGTAAAGGAAGCTACGTACTTTAAGTGAGACTCCTTAACAGTATTGAATATAGAATGAAAAAAAAGTAAAAAAAAAATCGAAAAATGTGCCAACTATCCTTTGTGTCCCCACCTACAAAAAATTTCACTCGCTGTCAAAAATGATGTTTCGAAGTAACTATTCATAATTAGACATAAAGGGCGGCGAAAATAATTTTTGCCCATTGCGGCGGCAGATCTAGATCGGGCCTTGCATATTCGGTATTGAAAACGTGAAATTGATGGCTCACGAGTGCTAAACAGAGAAATGTGCAACGTTCTCTCAGCACGAGCGTCTCGCGGTCGTCAGTACAGGATAGCAGTCTTAATAATCGCCGATTCTCCGTTATCGAAGCACGTCGATCGACGCAAGCTACGTAGAAACAAAGAACGATGTCGGCCACCGCGAAGCATACCTACTTTCAGTCTTCCTCTATAATCCAGTCTACGGTTCTAGCACCATTGCGCAGCTTTATCCTTCGTTCGCCGTTACCTGGCCAGCGAGCGAGCCTTCGTTAATTAAACCGACTAATACAAGAGCTCGTTAAAATTCGAAGATTAGATTAAATTATCGAGAGTCGCATGCAATTCTCTACGTGTCTCCTATTCGCCGGGAGCGCGTGCAGCATCGTCGGTAGCCAAAAGTCGCGCCCTTCTATTCGTATACTTGTCCACGTGCTACTAGGAGTAAAATAAGATTATATCAGAAATTTACGACAGATTCGTGGGAATTATTGCGCGACGTTCAGACCCGCGAATCTTCAACTTTCGACTACCTCAGCCGTCGCTGACCTCGCTACCTCCGATCGACGGTCCCCTGGGCCCCAGCGTTCCCAGAAATCTGTAACGCAACAGACTTGCGCGTCGTTGCTTGAAAATATCACCGCTGCCTCTCCAGATGCTTCTCTAAAAGCCGAAAGCAAACAACTCGGCAAACTGACCCTCGAATATTCTGCGGAAGTGCCATCCGAGGCTCCGCGCTCGGGGGTGGCGAGGCCAGCGACGGCGCGATTGGCTCGGGCGATGTAAAACCTCCTCCGCGGGTTCTAACACCTAGGTCGCAGTATTGACAGAGTTAGGACGCGTGAAACGACGAGGAGCCGTTCGGCCGTTCGCGATCGGGGACGTTCGATGTACCTTCTGGCCGCGGGCTGCTTCGCTAGTTGGTGGACTCCGAGTTTGAGGACGGCGAGGATTGCGGGCTCTGGGCAACGGGGGTGTCCCTGCCGATCGTCGGCGTCAGAAGCATGCCACGGGGACTGAACGTGTCGCAGTAGAGATTCTCCTTTTTGTGGACTCGTCGCACGTGGCTCCGCAGGTTGTCGCGACGCGCGCTTCTGTACGCGCAGTGCGGGCAGAGATGCGGTTTCTCGCCTGTGTGCATTCGTCGATGCTGGATCAGCTGGAAGAAAGCGAGAGGTGGCTCTGAGTCGAGGTTCGCAGCGGAGAGCTTACATCCGCGAGGCGGAAGCGGTGACTATGCCTATGTTTCAATTTGGATCGGTATTGGTGGCATCATACGATTCCGTAGAATTTCTCTCACTTGCCACCGATACGATGCCACTTCTGGTGCAGCGAGCTGTGCCGTGACTGTTTCTCCTCTGAACTTCTGCGATTGCTGCGCGCATACTGCGCGTGAAGTTGGTGGCATCGTATTGATGGCAAGTGAGAGATTTTCTAGGGCAGGCCTGTCCAGGGATTTGCTCGTACGAGCAACCGCGAGTTGCTCTTCGCTCTCGGAGGCACCGAGCCAGGCCCAAGAGCGAAAAGTCTTCTTGGTGGGGGAATCTGTGAACGCCACTATCCCCACTCTTTTACGGCTGTCGCTTTTGCCGTCGCTCTTGCCGTCGCTCGCAACCACCCGCGGCTGCTCATCGAGGGCAAGAGAAAAAGTTGGACAGGCCTGTTCTAGGGAATCGTACGATGCCACCAACTTCATGCGCAGTACGCGCGAAGTGAAACACAGCCTATACAACACGAGGTGCCTGAGGTTCTTCGTTCTGTCGTCGTTATCTAGGCCCATATGGTAGATGCCCTTGTCACGGTGCCATTTTATTTAAAGAAGGCGCACAAAAAAAGTCGCATAAATAAAGAAGGAGACGATTTTTTTTAATTAAGCTGTACAATAGTATTAATGTATGATTTACAAAAGAGAAGATTGCATTTTTAAATACTTAAAGCATAGTAAATTTTTTTTAAAAAATGTAGGAATGAAGATTTCGAGGGATTTACCCAAGTCCTTGTCGAAAACGGTAATTATCATGATTTGCACTTATGTAAAGTGTTAATTAGATCATAGAAGCTTATAATTATATGAAAAAATAGCAAAATCAGCAGTCTTCAAACATTTTCGTATTTTTTAAAGCGAAGCCACTAATAGGAACCGGTTTTAATGCTTGTCTGTATCGAGGTGCCCTTCAGCGTTCCTTCTGTAACTGCTAAACCTAAAGGTCTAAACACACTTGTCAGTTCCGTGTCAGTACCGTTCCACTGGCACGCCGGAACTGATATGTATGCGCAGACCTTAACTGTATTTTCCTTCTTCAGAAAGAATCAGAACGCTAGGGATTCTAGGGAACGCTGTTTAAAAAAGCCACCGTAATTGGAGGCACAGTAACACTGCCAACGCACTTCTCAGAGTACCATAATTGGGACCAAAACCTGTATTTGTATGTCAATTAAAAAAAATATGAAAAATTAACATTTTCAGCCCGAAAAAAATGCCTTATTAAAGAGAAAAGTTCGAAGAACCAATATAAATTTTCACCAAGCACAATTAAAGTAAGAGAAGTCAGTAATTAATTCATTCTTGAGTAAGTCCGCGTCAAAGTACCGTAATAGGGACATCTACTCTACTGCAGGTAAGAAAACTTCCGAGTTCACCAGTTAGAATTCAAGAACCCCGAAGATATTAGTATCCCAGAATCACTTTGTTTCAGGTTTTACCGTGATCAGAGCTAAAGCAACCCTTACACTCTTCTCACTGGTGGGAAGAGAAATCCTCCCTTTTCTGCGAACGTATCATTAACACTCATCTAGCCTCAGTCGTTCAAGACAACTTTACTTCTACTTGCAATTAGGAACAGGCTATCGGTAGGCAAAGCGGGACTAATCGCTTCTGAGCAGAGGCCCACAAACGAATGTTGCCGGATTTACGGTCAACATCCCCACAGACTTCCTCCGCGTTCTGCTAAAATAATCAAGAGACGTCTACCGTGCAACATCCACCGGGAACAGTAGCTTGAAATTTTTCAGTTCATTTACATATCTTCTTTGTGATACTTTTCCGGTCGCAAGCGTTCGAGCACTTGCATGGCCGTATATCAATCTCGAATGCAAGCGGGGATCAGCGACGCGATCGCAGTCTATTTACATAAACCGAAAGTTTTGATTTACAGGGTGGCGGTAGAATATCCGCGTGATCTACGGAATTCAAAGGGCGCGTAGAATAACGCGGGATTTACGATCGGCCGGGGATTATACGGCATCCGCGCAGCGCGGATATAGAATCTATAACAATCGGACGGGGGGTCCATAGATTCGAAGTTGCTGCGGTGTTTTGATATTTTTGCCACCTCGACACAGGGGCTCGCTCCTTCGCCGCGTGAGATATTACCTTTTTCAATTGGACCGTGCGGAAAATGCAAATGTCGCAACAGAAATAACGGTCGTCGCGGTGCCTCCTCATGTGCCTGCTGAGATCCACCTCGGAGGAACGGTCCGCCCCGCAAACAGCGCAGCTCACCCTGGTCTCCGGCGCTGTGCCCTTCGCGTGGGCCCTCAAGTGCCTTTGGAACGCCTTCTCGATGGTACAGGCGTACGAGCACAGCGAGCAACGGTACTCCTCCCTTTCGTATCTGCGCAGCGAAAGGTACAATTAGTCGGGATTACTTGGCCACGATTCGACGAAGCTGATCCACGGACACTCGCGTGCCCCTCAAATTTTACGCTGGCTCGGGTGATTTGAAATTACTCTTGGATCGAGGAAAGGGCAATCGTGCATAAAAGGGGCCCGCAGCTCCAAATTTTATTGAATGTTAGATATGTTATAGAGGGGAAACGTTGCACATTGAAATTTTCTAAAAGCTGAGCCGAGGGCTGGGTTCGGCTTTAAAAAACTCACTTAAAAAGAATATTGTTATACGCCTAAAGACGGGTATCCACCGGGAAGCTGAGCTATGCTATGCGACGCTATGTTTTAACGTAGCTGTTAGTGGAAACGGTTCCATAAGAATGTATCGAAGCTAATTTTTTTAGAAAATTATAGCTTAGTTAAATTATAGCATAGCTTAGGTTCCCGATGGATTCCCGGCTTAATAATTCCCGAGATATTCCAGAGAATATGTTTTCGACCCCCAGCTTTAGGGGCTGCTTTCACCCCTTCAACATGGTCAGTTGCCTATATCAGAAAGTACGTGTTAAATATTTTTCACTACTCTGCAAATCTGCGGAGTCTCGTTAAAAATCGGCGTGTGCAGGTTCGACGTGTTCTTTTGTTAGCAGAAGATCTTTCAATTTGGTTTTTTCTCAAACTCGGGAATACTATCTGGAATTAATTTTGTCGACAGAGGACTTCGGTATTTGATAAACGAAGGGACAATCCACGAGTCCGAAGGAACCAAAGCACTTAAGGGGAGTTTGCGCCTTGTTGGGCCGAAAAATAGGTATTTTTTGTGAATTTTTTCTACAAAAACGATTCGACAAATTAATTTGAGGTTGGGCATGCTGTTTTATTGTATCTCGAACTATCGTTCTGAATTTTTGTGTGACAGTGAAAAAAACATGGCAGATACGAAAAGAGCGTTGAAAAATAATCGGGTGGTCCTGGCGTTGACGAAAATTACTGTAAGGTTTATCCGAAACACAAAAACGAAAAAAGATTCTTAATCTACATGAATGTGGCTATCGGTGGTAGTAGATGCGTTAAGAAAGATAAAAAAATGTTAAAATGGCTGTCTTTTGAAGAACGCGAAGCGTCCTGATTTGAGTCTGAAACAGATTTTGCCCCAAAATCGGGGAAACTTCGTTAAATAAAAAAGGAACGGTGAAAAAAATACGGCGATAAATCTACTATCACCGATAGCCACATTCGTATAGATTAAGAATCTCTTTTCTTCTTTGTGTTTCGGATAAACCTTACAGTACTTTTCGTCAACGCCAGGACCACCCGATTATTTTTCAACGCTCTTTTTGTACCTGCCATGCTTTTCTCACTGTCGCACAAAAATTCAGAACGATAGTTCGAGATACAATAAAACAACATGCCCAACCTGAAATTAATCTGTCGAATCGTTTTCGTGGAAAAAATTCACAAATATTTACCTACTTCTCAGCCCAACAAAGCGCAAGCCACCCTTAATAAAAAATTTATAAATTTTATTTCGACCGTAATAATTAATATAAGTGATTTCGGCGCACTGGTTCGGCCAATTAACAAAAAGACCACCCTTAATAAACAAAATCCTTTAACTATATCCTCCCCCGCGAGATACGAGTCGTACCGATAGAAAATTGCAGGAAAATCTTAAGTACCTATACCTGACGCGTTGCAATGCCAGGGTACGCTTCTTCCCCGTGGGTGTCATCCCCTGGGCCACGTGTGCTGCCACGTGGGTCTCCATCTCGCACCTGCTGCTCGTGGTGAAGTCACAACCGGAGGAGGGGCAGGTTTTCGTCTCCCCTGGCTCGGTGCTGGAAACCGGCGGATGGCAGTCGACTATGTGCTTCCGCAAAGCCGGCCTCGTCGGCGCAACCACGTCGCAGGAGCCGCACGAATAACCGCGATGGACGTTGCTCACGTTTGGACTGCTCCCGCGCGACCTGAAAATCAATCGCAACCATCCGAAATAAACACAGCTTGTACAGCCCGCGCTGCAGGCTTTCGCTAAACTCCAAACTATCCCATACATTACGCTAAAAAAAAAAAATAAAAATTGGGGTGAAACATATCCCGAAAAGTTTGTCCAGCTGAGTCATCAGGAGATTAAAAACATTCACCATGAATTTCGTAATCGGTGCTCGCGAAGCGGCCATAACTCAATACCAGTCGATACCCCGCGAAGCCCCTGATTTACGGGTATCATTTATCTGGATTCTCGGGGTATCAGAAACAGGCTCGCGTAATCAAGCCGGGCAGTATGACTCGGCCTTCGCGATCGACAAATTTCGACGGCCCGGTCTCATCGGTTCAGTAGAACGCCCCGTGGAACAGCAGGGGACGAAACGATTCGCCTGGCCTTGACGAGATTCCGCGAGCTCGCGCGGAGAGGTTTGCCGCGGTGGTACCTGGGCGAGCTTATCTCGCCCGCCGGGATAAAGAAGAATTTAAACGCGCGCGTTACATGCGTTAAGTAGCTTCCTATGTAAGCGCAGGCCGCGATGGAAGGGGTTGATAACTGGATGCATACTTCTCGGTGTAAGACGAATGCTCGCTCTCCGAGTCGCTGTCCGAGGGCATGTTCGGGATTTCCGTGGCCTCCAGAGCCGCGGTCGCCGCTGAGAGTCTTCCGAGCATCGCTGTGTAAGCGCCCAGCACCCAGCCATTTAGAACCGGTGTGACTGTCCCCTCCTGTCATTGGAAACAGACATTTATGCGGTTACTTCGTTTGTTATCGATCCCGCCTGTTATTTTGGGGTGGTAATGCGTTAAGTGGTCTGTTAATTGAACAAGGGTTTATCGATCAGTGTTCGGCATTTACCCTAGGGCACCTCTGTGAGTGAAGCGCGAGGGTTTCGGGGTATTAACCGGTGACGTTCGACTTTGGGACGAAAACGGTTGCGCGGAGTCTCGAAGACTCTTGTTTAATAATTTCACATTGGCAAGCCTAAGTTTATTTTTAACGCAGTGTTCATTCAATGGACAGGTCACTTAATAGAGATTTTGTAAGCGAATTTAAAATTTTTATTTGACACTTCTGAAGATATATTCGGGGTGGTGAAAGAACAGGTGGATTTAGGGGGTGTTCCCTCAAGGGGTTGTACCTATTCAGGAACCCGAAAAGAGGCGAATGTTTGTGAATTTTTATTGAAAAAGTGGAAGCATATATTTTTATAGAACTTTTTACACTTAAAAGAGCAAGGATTTTTTTGTCAATATATAGTTTCGATTATATCAACGCAAAATGGTTACATACGATGGAAACAAAATCCCACCGTCGTTCGGTAGATTTTTATATTAAAAATAAGCCCACGGAATTTCAGAAAGATTGGTGCATTAGTTTTCCAGATATCTTGCTCGCCGTTTTTAAAAAGGCTTCAAGGATGTCGTTGTATTTTTATTATAAACGTAAAGACTTTCTTACAAAAAATTAGCAAACGTTCTTTGAATGTTGCTCTTTTAAGAGCAAAAAGTTCTGCGAAAATAGATGCTTCTGCTTTTTTAAAAGAAAATCACAAACATTCGCTTCTTTTCGACTTCTTGACTAACAAGGAAACATATCGAACCCGAAAATTCTGATTTTAATGAAACTCCGTACGATTGTAGAGCATGTCGGAGTATGTAAGAACCGATTTTTTTTCTGCGGAAAAACACTCCGAGGGGGTGAAATCAGCCCCCGAAATTTTGAGCAATTTTTCGTTTTTCGAGTATAACTTTGTAACGGTGCGAGGTAGAAGAAAACCGTAAATGGACAAAATGTTCAGTGTTTGATGCCGTATAACGCGCTGCAAAAGAAATGTTTGTACGTCCACAATTTATAAATAAATTAAAATTTTCGTTATTTTACAAACATTTCTTTTGCAGCGCGTTATACGGCATCAAACACTGAACATTTTGTCCATTTACGGTTTTCTTCTACCTCGGACCGTTACAAAGTTATACTCGAAAACCGAAAAATCGCTGAAAATTTGGGGGCTGATTTCACCCCCTCAGAGTGTTTTTCCGCAGAAAAAAATCGTTTCTTACATACTCCGACATGCTCTACGATCGTACGGAGTTTCATTAAAATCAGAATTTTCGGATTCGATATGTTTCCTTGTAAGTATAACCCCGAAACATTTGTAATATTTGAAAGGCTACCGAGCCGTTATTCCGCGAAAACTGTACAGGGGATAGCAAAAAACAGCAATTACGTTCCGACACGTTCCAGTCGCGTGTGCGCAGCTAAGGAGATTGATTTAATATTGTTTCTTTCTTCTTACTTGAGAAAATCCTTGAGCGTCCGGCACTAGGGGAACTGCCCCTAATGTTATTATACTCCAGTCTAATATTATATTTGCTAGTACTGTGTCTTTTTTCGGATTTGTGGAAGCTTCCCGAAATCTGATAGAGTGAAACGAAATATGGGAGCACAATCTTTTTTATTATTCATCGCTTCTAATAATTAGCAAAAGTTGCCTTTTTTAATGGTATTTAAGCTGTGAAAATCTGAACTGCATCGATAAATGTTCTTAGGTGCCGCAAGTCACTTAACAAATTATTATTTCTATCGATCTTATGAATTTTATTTTATCGTGCGATAGCACTTCTTTTTCAAATAAACTTACTCGTTAGATTTACTAGCCGTGTATCCGACTGTTCTCCAACAATTGAAGAATAACAACTATGTGCAAATGAAAACGCAAGAGTTTAAGCTTAAAAAAAATTGCCACATACAAAACTTTAAAAACAGGTTTAAAAAAAACAGAAAGTTATCTAATATACTTCAAGGCTCTTGCGACAGCTCAATTTTTGTTTGACAGAATCTAGCTTTTGAGGGCTTAATCTGGGATTAAGAGGGATTAATCTGTGTCACTAAAATTTTCTTTCACTATCAGAAAACAATCGCATCATTTTGATTCTTTCGCTCCACCGTACCGTGTATAATTTTTCCAAGAAGGCTTTGTTTCCTCAATCAGGAGAAATGGCCCCTTTTAAGGAATCGTTTAAGCGAAGGAAGAAGCTGGAGGCCGCGTGGAAATAAATGTAAAAAGTATGGCGAACATAGCACAGGGTTTTATGCTTGGGGACATTGAGTTTTTGTAGCCTTCAACGTGGGACGTTTGATCGAGCACTTTTCCCAAGCAAGTACCCCTGTCAATGGAGAATAGACGTACATCTTCGATCTGATCCACAGCGAATAATGTTCGAAGCAATTAACGTGCTTATCTACGTCTGCGAATAGGTAAGTTTATTTCTTAAGAAACGTTTCGTACTTATCTCCGTACCTGTATCTGCTAAAAAGGACCATTGTGACGCACGAAATAAATTAATCTAGTTAGATCTGGTTAACTTGATTGGTCCCATCGCGGGAAGTGACCGTATCGCCTGCATTTAAATTTTCGAAATAGCACCGAAATCAAGTGAAATTAAATATCGAACAGTGACTGGTCGATCGGCCTTCCGCTTTGTCATCGCACCGATCGGCCTTCCGCTTTGTCATCGCACCGATCGACCTTCCGCTATCTTATTTCAGCCGTGAACAATCGCGTTTTCTCTTACTCCTTTCCAATTGCGCAACCTTCCGTTTTTTCTTTTTCTAGAAACTCGACGAGGTCCAGCTCCGAGAAACGATGGAATTAAACGAACCTTATCGAATGTGAGGTAAGCCATCGGATCGAGTAGCTTCGTGGGAAGATTATTGTTGGCCGAGCGATGGGAGCTGTTTGTACTTCCGCTGTCGCTCTCCTCCCCGGCGTCTTCGTTGTCGTTATTTTCCTTTGGTACGGAGGTCTGTATAATTTAGAAAAGAAAACTATTCAGCTTAAATCTCGCGCCTTTTTGCGTGCTACATACTCGAGACTCTCAGCTGTAAGTATTAAAAAATGATATGGGTATTCGACACAAGCTGCAATATCATCGAAGCTACAGTAATCCTCTTCAGAGAATTATAATTACATTTTCTTACAATTAATTCACCCCCACCAAACACAAAAGTACCATTTACTTTAGGGCGGAGCTTATTTGACCCCAACAAATTATTTCTCTGCTTTTTTTTTCGCGGAGAACCCTGTCAGTGTATTCACCTTTGCGAATAAGTAACGTGGTATTAATTTTATGTTTTTCAGTTGTATGCTGGAAGTTCCTGGCAGGCATTGAATTTTGCGCCTTTTAAGAATAAGAAGGCCAGTTTCATTTCGACGTATTATATTTTTTAAATACGTTTGCTTAATGATGGAGTATTATTACCAAGTAAATTTGTGAAGCAACAACTTTTAAAAATAGACAATGTACATTTACCAAAGTCTAGAAGCAATGTTTACTAGCCAGAATGCGGGAAGGGCTGACAAAGCGGGTTGCCGTGTACTATTCTGGAGGGGGCATTCTTGATATAATAAATGCAGGTATGAATTCGTCTTAAGGAAAAAATAAAATTCTATTTAAAATATTAATAGGTAGGTAGCAACCTCTAAAACATTACGAAATGTAATAAAATTTTAACGAGACCCGTTTTTCAGCATAGAATACAAAACGTTAGTTTGTCATCACCGTGATCTATTTATTTAAGGGGCCATTCTACTTTGATCGGCCCAAAAATGAAGATACATTTAAAGATTTTTTTCTCACTAAATACAACATATAACGAAATAAATCTTTTTGGAATTTATTAAGCTACTCTTATATTATAAAAAAAATTAAAAACATTATTTTTAATTTGATTCATTTGTTTTTTAATAGCGTCAATCTGACACCTACAAAAAAGGAGGTATGTTCCCCAAAAAAATTCCCCAAAAGAGTGTTTTCTCGAATGATCCCCGAGGAAAATCTTGGTTATTTTTCGACAAAAATTGTTCATTAAGTTGATTAAAAGATTAAAGATCTTTTCAAATTTCTTTTCAGATAAGACTGAGCCGGGAAATTACCTATACCACGAAAGTACCTCTTTATGTAGGTGTCACATTGACGCTATAAAGAAAATCATATGAAACAAATTAGAAACAATCTTTTCAAATTTTTTCTATAATACAAGAGTAGCATAAGAAATTCCAAAACGATTTATTTCACTATACAGTGGCGGTCGAAAATCGCGAAAATCCCGAAATCAGCGATTTTCAGAGCAACGTGAACCGATTATGATAAGATTTTGGGCATGTATACAACTTACTTCAATCTACAATCGGGTTTTCTGAATTTTCATTTCAGGCTCACAAAGAAAAGTTTGAAAAACGCCCTTTACTATTTCTTTTGCTATTCCGACAAATTGCATTTTTTTTTCAAAACTGCGAAACAAGTCACTTAGCAAACTAATCCTTCTAACTTCTCGAAAAGACCTCATGCCGTTTGTACCAATTGTAAGAAATTTATACCAATTTAAACATTGCAAACTTTCTTTCGCCCGCCACTGTGTGCTGTATTTATTGAGAAAAGAATCTTTAAATATAGCTTCATCCCTCGGCCGATTAAAGTAGAATGACCCCTCAACTAATAAGGAAAGATCCCGAGCCAGGAAATTAAAAAAAAATCTGAAACTTTGTGAATATATATGGGATTTCCTCCTGATTACAACGCAATTTTTGTTTGCTGCCCAAATTCCCTCTAAAGGGGTGAAATTGCCCCCTTAAAATCCTACTATTTTCCGATTTTGTGTTACAACTCGCGAACTGTAACAACTATAAGTTACCAAATGCTAGTCCCAACTAAAAGAAGTAACGTTTATCTTGAAACTTTTCTCTCCCTCTTACCGATTGCGAGTTACAAACTAAAATCTTAAAATAGCCAAAATTCCCGGGGTTAATGTCATCCGCTCAAGTAAATTTGGGCAGCAACCAAAAATTTCATTCTAATCAGGAGAAAATCCCCTACGTATTTACACAAAGCTTGAAATTTTTTTGAATTTCCGGGTTCGGGCCCTTCCCTTAACTAAGCTACCATTCAAATGTCCATAAAACGCCCCAACGAAATGAGATAACCATTGACTGGAACGTTACCTCCGCCCATACCTGATTATCATTTTCGTCCGGTTTTTCGATGTTTCCTTCGTTGTCGTCGCGTTGTTGGTCATCATCCCCCTCGGGGTGTCTCTTGCCGTGCTGGCCGTCGCCGGGGCGGGCGGCGTGCTTGGTGACCAGCTCCATGGGCCCGTACGGCGGCGCGGCCGAGGTGAGAGGTAACGGCACCATGTCCGGCCGTTGAAGGGCGCTCAGGGCGAACGCTGCCCTCGGCAGCAGCTGCGTCGCGCTCGGTGGCATAATCGGGTGCCTTCGGGCGAGGCGCGGGTCACCCCAAAGTTCACCCGCGGCGTGGAGACTCCAGATCCCATATTCCATCTGCAAATCACCGTTCTCAACTGGGTCATCCGATGGATACTCGAGCGGAGACGGCCCCGCGCGCGATCGTCGGGGATCGTAGGGACGAGGAAGGACTTCCAACGAGACCTGAGGACGCCGCTTCCATACGGGGGAGTGTACTATTTAAAGCGACCGCGGATACGATTAAGCCGGGTAGGAGGGACTGAAAATGGGATCCGTCAGTGGTAATTGAAAAAGCGATACCAGATTCCGCTGCCAGGAAGGTATCCATTATGCCAGGCCAGTCGAATTTCGACGGATGAAATGCAGATGAGGCTAGGCACGAGACGGGAATAGAGCGCCGTTTAATAAAGAATAAGGTCTCCGATCCAGCTAGACCACGATCTTCTATCAATTACTCTGCGGGAGATTAGACCGGTGCTGGCTCCGCCGTTTCGATTTGTTAGACGAGGCCCTGAAAGCCTGGCGGAGTTGGCGTAACGCAATCGCTTCTTCCTTCATTTCTCAGGGAGATATTATTTTATTGGGGCCGTGTCATCGAGCTATTAGCGGGAGCCCGGAGCACAGAGGGCGCAAGAATCATCGATAATTGATGGAAATAATTCAAAGCAGCACAATGGAAACATAATTATCGCGCGGTCATTAATGCGTTTCGCCCTCGCAGCGATTCCTCCGATACAGAGCGCTTAATAAATTGACGAAGATAATTTTCATAAAATGAGAACGGGCTTCGCAATACCGACAGGCCGCTCCGGCCAGGTATCGTGTAATGTGTTTCCGTAATGAGGTGCAGTCGATGGGGAATCCCGGTCGAACGGGATCGAAGTTTACAGCTCGCGCTTATTTCGCCAGGCACGGGGAAAAGATTCGAAAATTCCCAAACGGAGACCCCCTCGCGGTTCAGTCGCGACGGAATTCACAAATGCCCGGTAAATCGCGCGTTATTTCGCGAAGAAAACGAAAGGGACAATAACGTTCGCGCCCGGGTAATTTCTGTTCCACCAATTAAAAGCGAGGCTCGACAGAATTTTCGCGCGCGGAACCATCGTGTAATTGCAGCCCGTTTTGCAATGTTTAATAAATAAGTGCACGCGGCGAACGAGCCCTGAGCTCGTTATTTATGAAAAGAGAGAGAGAGAGAGAGAGAGAGAGAGAGAAAAATACTCCGCCCACCCTCATTACTCGGCAAACTGTCGCGAAACAGTAATCGTCTTAATGACCGTTTCCGTTCCGCGGGCAAAAAAATAGTCCGCGTGTGCGATCGTTCGAAACCGACCGAAAGCAACTTTTCATCGCGGAAGTTCGAGACGCGCGATCCGCGATTCGTCGAGGCGGATCGCCGTTAAAAATAACGCAACAAATGTCCCCGCTAATAAATCCCATCGATCGGCCTCTTCCGCGGAACGGTTCGGTGGCCGCGGTACGAAAATTCCGCGTTACGTTAAATTAATCTGTATAGTTATGCGACCATCGACAGCACGTCGATACTCCGATGTGAAACTAACAAAAGGCGCGGCGTAATGAAACAAATAATTCCGCGGAAGCGAGGGTCGAGGGGGGGGGGGGTGGGGGTGGAGGGGGGCGGGAGGTGCGGGTGGGATTAATTAAAACAAATGACGGGATGAGCATTAAATTATTCCGCGGGGAAAAAACGGATAGACGTTTCCCAACCGTTGGTTTTCCTGAAATATATTATCGATTTTTCCCGTGGAATATGATGTTTCTCGAGGAGCAATTTACCTGCGCAATTTATAGCGCAGTGAAATAAGAGATATATACACTCGAATGGCTTCGAATTTAATTCGTTAATGAATTTTAAAGGGCTGTCTATTAATGCATTAACCGATATATGTTTGAGCACTGCGGGAGAGCACGTGACGAGATAAATCGTGGAATATACGCGAGAGGATACGCCGTACTTCGCGAACATCGTATAAAATGTAAGACTGCAGAGTGAACCTCGATATCAGGTCACCAGAAATTGCTGTACGCGGCGTGACGGCTAAGCGGAGATTTGCAACAGCGTTGCGCACAAGGAAAGGAAGTTTCATTCGCGCTAGTGGAGGAAGCCGTCCGGGATCAGACACCTCGGTGCCTCAGCCCTCGAGAAGCGACGAAACCGAATGCGATCCTTCCCGCCCGTCCGGCGACAAGAGGTAACCGGAATCGCAGCAAAATATTTCTTTAGTCGCCTGACGGGAAATCGTTACGTTAACGAAAGGAGCCTTGGGCCCGATTGCTCCAGGTACCGGACATCCCGATCTCTGTCCGCCGGGCGAGAAGCCCAAAGGCAACTTCGAACGTCCCCTTCGACCGTCTCAATTTAATAAACAATCGGGCGATAAGAGAGTGCCCCGAGCGGCTAGAAAGAGATTTAATTGAAAAAGGATCGGTCGAAACGAAGCGACAGCTCGTACGTTAAATCGCGGCGAAGTAAACAACCCATCGACCCGATCTCTCCAACGAACTAGATCCCATGGTTATTACCATCGAGCAAGCAAAGAAGCTCCGAAACATTCGTACCGCGATAGAAACAAAGAGACCACAGAAAGGAGGTTGTGAAACCGTAACGAGCCAGCCTGGCGACGTAACGCCGAGCTCCCGGAGATTCCTAATTCGGAAGCGAGCTTGCGGAACATCCAGGCGCCTCCACCGATGGTGGGTGGAAAGAGAGAAATGTAGATGATAAAAAGGATTCCTTCTTACGGATGCCCGTCCGGTGGCCTACCGCAATTCAGGCCGATCGTCATTACGGTAAATCATCCCCCCGGTCACGGTTGCCCGCGGCGAGCAAGGAGCAGCCGCGATGCCGATCTCCAGCGTTACCGGAAGTTACGCAGCGGCGCTGCGGCGACGAGTGACGTGTGCACGCGCGGACCGCGAGACCCGCGGAGCCCTACGGGAAATACGTACACGTCCGGATACGTGCCGCCGCGGAACGAACTCGCGAGATTCCTGACCATTGGACCGACCCTCGTGCATGCATACTTTAGCATAACGTTCTCTATACAATATCCAGAAAGAGGGACGAGGAGCTGGATGAGGAGGTGGAGGAGGAGGAGGTGGAGGAGGAGGAGGAGGAGGAGGAGGAGGTGGTGGAGGAGGTGGCGGCGGAAAAGAGAAGGACGGGCGGAGGGTGTGGGTGGAAAGAGAGAGGAGGCGAGGACGAAGGGAGGGTCAGATACAGACAGAGATATACCCCCTCCCCCCTCTCCCCTGCCGCTCCTCCACGCAGTCCTACCTAGCTGACCCCTTCCCATTGCCCTCGCGAATCGATTTGTTATTGTTTTTGTGTCTGCGGTCGTCGCGGCGAGCGGGGTGTACATCGGTGGGTGGCAGCCCGGAGACCGGGGGCGCCGGGGGGGGAGGGGGGAGGGAGGGGTGGTCGCAGCTTCAAAGGCTCCGCACGGTTTTCGGGACCAGGAAGGGCGAGCGGGGCTGCTACCACCCTGGGACAAAAGGGGGAAAGGGAATCGCGCGGTAAGAGAGCACTTCGTGCCGGCTCGAAAGAGACGGACGAACAGGGTTACGCGCATCCCGGCCAGCGGTGCAGCTTTCCCAGTCCCGGCGCCCGATTTTCTCTCACAATTTCGTCACCGCGAATGCGGGCCGGTGGACGCGTCCGAGGAAACCAATGGCATCCGATATAATTTCTAATTATACCCAAACTAATTTACTCCTACTCTCTACGCTTTTCCTCTTCCCCCCACCCCCTTCTTTCCTATTTTTTCATTTTTTTTTTTTTAAAAAGTGTTACTCGGAAGAGCATCGAGCGTTCCCGTGTGCCGCTCGATGTCACATCCCCCGCGGAAACAAACGGTTCTCCTCGGAGCCGGGTGGTCCCGCTGGCTACGCCACTGGCTTCGTTTCTAAAAAGAGCGAGAGAAAATGGGCGGGCAAGGATGGAAGCTGGCACACTGATGAGAGAGCAAAACGGGGCGGGGGGGGGGTGGGTGGGTGAGGGTGGAGGGTTGGAGGGGGAGTCGAGTGGGTGGCGGACGGAAGAAACGACAGGGCGAGAGGGAGGAACCGCGAGGGTTAAGCGAGAGAGGGGGTTAGTTGCCGCTGGGTACTGTGCGCGGAGGGCGTGAGGGGAGGGAAATAGATCGGATTGCGTGGTCGGCACGAGGGTTGGCCCCGGTATGAGTGCAACGGGAATAGAGAGAGCAAAAGTGAGGGGGCAAGAGACAGTGATGCGTTATAAGGGGAAGGGGCGGCGGGTGGGTGGGGAGGACGGGGGGGGAAGCGGGAACGGGAATGAGATGGGTCGGTCGGTGGGAAAGAGAAAGTGCGGAGGTAAGACGGAGGGACACGTCCGCTTGACAGGTGACAACTGATCGGACCACTGACGTCACAGATCACTCGCCCGACCGTTCTCTACACGTGCACAAATTGTCGCACACATGCACACAGGGGACACACGCGCGTGCATAGAAAGCGGCGGCGGTGGCCGGGCGCGCGGGCGCGCGCGCCCGCGACGTGTCGCGTATATCACGCCGTTACTCCCGCGATCCGTGCACAGAGTACGTCGTACGTAAGCTTTCCACGCCGCGAGAAAAAAAGTACCGCGCGAGAGGCCGAGAGAGAGAGAGGTAGGGAGAGAGAGAGAGAGAGAGAGAGAGAGGGAGAGAGAGAGAGCGAGAGGGTGAGTGAGAATAGGAGAGAGGGAGGCTGCGAGACAGAAGGAGAGAGAAAGGGGGAGAGGAAAAATAAAAAAAAAGTGGGAGGACGGCGCCGATAAAGAGACAGGGTGAAACGGAACGGGGAGAAAGAACGTGGAGAGGGAGACGAAATTTTTCGGCGGATGTAAGTAGTAACGTATTTACGATGCTAACCGGCCGATAGCCCCGCGCGACGCCTCTATCTGGTTACCATTACACTCGGATGTATGAAATGCGCCAGCAGCATACACCATCCCCCCACAATAGCCCTATTTATGATTGGGCAAAATTGCTTTCCATGCGCAGAATAAAATCGCGCGCGGCCAGAGGAAAAATCCGCGGGGGTTGGATACACGCGAGTGCCGCGACCTGCGCCGCGCGTCTCCCAAACTCGGTCCCCTCGAGCCACCAAGCCGTGGAACATCGTGCCGCCGCGTTTGATTTACTGCAAAACAATCGTCCACTCGGGCACGACCCTCGTTCGTCTGATTTTCTTTGCGGTGCACCCTCGCAAAATTTGGGAAAAATTAAATATGGCGAGTGCTCGCGGTCATGCGCAGGCCGCGCTCCCCAGAGCCGGCTTCCGCCTAGCCAATCACCGTGCGCAGAGCTGGTTTCGAAGAAATCCCGCTGGCGGCGCTAGCCTCGTTCGGCGATGCGACGCGTATCTTGCAACCCTCGCCGAGATATTCTCTTCTTCCAATTTCTCGAACGAAAGAATTACTTCGAAACGTTTCTTTTCGCCGGATGGCGTTCACTGGTCCTATACTCGAGCTCATTTAAGAAGGAACTTAATTCGCGCATGTAGAATGCGATCATTGGCTCCGAGGGAGCATTTGTTTGTGGTATAGCCAATAGTAACTTGTTTCGTCGCCAACATGTGCAGAACCGATCTAAACTCGTCGGTCGGCAAGTTCCTTCTTAAATGAGCTTGAGTATAGTTTCTATGATCACTGAGGGAAATATTTCAATATGAACAATTACAACGATAATTAGTGCTGTATTAATTTCCAAAATATGGCGACGTTTACTTCGAATTTATCGTATGTGCACTTTCCTTAGAATAGTGGTGACGTCGTGCCTACGTCAAGAATTTCATGATTTTCACGTGGTATCTAGGATTACACAAAATCTTGCGGAACTGTAGATACGAATTGTGCGATAGAACTCTCACACTTAGTCATCCACGTATTAGGTCGAAAAAACGATTAGTTCGCGGACTCGATTCGGTCAGAGCAATTTTCGGTCTTTTCGCTGGTTACGCTGCTCGATTCGGTTTAAAGCTACAGTCTTACAACATCCCACATTCGTGTGTCACAAATATTGAGGAATTTCAAATTCGATAGTAAGAATGCAAGTTAAATTTTATTGTATATAAATACTAAACATATTTTTATGTATAAAACTAACGAGTATTTTCTAATTACATCAAACACATTAAACGTGTCTTACGAGCGATCAAAGTTATCATCATACGTGCAAACTTACAAGTTCTACATCAGTGTTAAATATTGTTTAATATTACTGTAATCTGAACTTTGCATTAAAAACAAGGAGGTGGCTTCTAGTACTAAAGCTTGTAAGTCGCAGAGTTGTTTCTCCAACCTGGGAACATAATTAAATTATATCCAAAGTATTCCGCGATACGACTAAGAGCTTCGACTGATAATTCTACCTTTTGTGATGGCCTTCGATATTTTTGTACGTGTTCAAGAATTCTTTAATACCATTGTTGACGCTTTGATAAGATTCGTTCTTTGTTCCGATCAGATCCATAATCGACTTCAAAGTATCGTTACACGATTTTAAGGCGTCGGTTGTTTCCTGCCATTCTTCGCGCGTCTCGGGAAGAACTATGTTGTTACAGTGAAGCGTGTCCAAGCATTCCAGAAGGGAATGTAACTGCGACAGGATGCTTTCCAAGTCTTTAATGTCCGTGTTCTCTGTAACCGGAATAAAATATCAACTGCTCGCGCGTTAATTTCATAAACATAAATCTGCGTCGATGTTACTTACTAGTATATTTATTTATGTGCATAAATTGCGAGTCTATTTCATTCTGCGCCTTGGTTAAATTTAATATATCCTGCTCTCTGGCTTTCAGTTTAAATAACTTCTCTTCGTTGACTTCGCGTTCTTTGGCCATCGCTGCCAGCTGAGATACATATAATTTCTCCGCATCTTCTGCTTTCTTCGTCAAGATAATTTCTGTCATAATATTTTGCAAATACTCGTCGTAAAGGAGCATCAACTCGATATCGCTGGAATCGGCATCTCCGTCCACCGGTGCTCTAGTAAAAGCCTTTGACGTTCGATCCATTGGAAGCTTCCTTACAGTATCTAAGTTAACGAACCAATGAGTATCTCAGACGCTGTGAAGATTCATTTTAACGAGAATTTTAAGCTGAATTTCTCACTCAGTGGTGCGGCGAAGTCAGATGGAAGCATTGTCGACCTGTGACGAGACGTGCCTACATGGATATTAGATGTGCTGTCCACTGTGGTTCTGTTTAATACATCTTCCGATGTAGCCTGATGTCTGAAAAATGTAGAAAAATTATTATATGAGAAAGGCGCAGAAAGGAAGAACCTCTTTCTTTACCTCTTGACTACGCCGCGACGTTTTGGTGTTCCTGGATTATCTTTCTGCATTCTTCTACTGGAAATTATCTTCGTTGTATTGATTCAAAACCTACTGGAATTACGGTGGGTGTCGTGACGCTACCGGTAATCACTTCTATGCAGTGATGGGTAAATCACTAGAAAGCAACGTAATTTACGTTACGAGACACACGTGTATAAAACGTCCAGCGGACCTGCCCCGGCAATATAAGAGCCTAATAAAGCTTGAGAAAGATGTGGGAACTTCCCTACTACGCTCTATATTGCCGGGACATGGTCCACTGGACATTTTATACAGGATCTTTTAGTATTATACACGTATGTCACGTAACGTAAATTACGGTAAATTACCGTAAATTACGTTGCTTTCTAATGATTTATCCATCACTGCTTCTATGCAGTAAGGATGGGAATGGTACCGGCTGAAGCTCGAAATTAATTTTAGGAACCACAGCAGTGCACAGCAGTTAGAAAATTGTCAGTTGAATCCATTTAAATTTGTTCGAATTTTTCGATTTTCTCCTTGCGGGGAGCCGCCACGAGAGGCGCTCCCAACGCTTGTTTTCTAGTGATCTTCTATGGAGTGATCGGAACAACCTGTATCGTCGTTGATTAGTTGCGACAATTTGTGGCAAAAGGAGATGTAACGGAGAAAGAAACTGTAAAAAAGATAGAGGCAGAGATATGGATAGAAAGAGATAGATAAACAATCAGCTTGGAAAGCAGACGATTTATTGAATGTTTAGGTTATGTTATTTCTAGTTTTGCTCCCAAATTGCACAAATGGCAAAGAGTAGGTATAATAAGAGACGTCACTCCGGGGGAACCTTTGAAGTCCTTGCTTGACCTTGGCATTTAAATTGGTTGTCTATTCGAGCGGGATATTCAAATCGACTAAATATACCTTACCGCAGTTGGCTGATTATTGTCGAAGTTTACCGATCATTGCCGAATGGGGCCGAATGGGCATTTAAATTGGTTGTCTACTGATTTCCCTAGCTTTTTCTGTCCTTGTCGCGTGACGCCTCTTATTATATCTCCTCCCAGATAGCACACCTCCTCTTAGAGACGTCTAGTTTATGTCTATTTTAGGTCTGAACGTCTTGATTTGTAACAAGACGTCTTTAAGACGTCTTTAAGACGCCTTTTGGACGTCTTTAAGACTTTACAGACGTTGTGCTATCCGGGCTCTTTGACGCCGCCATGAGGAAGATGACTGCAACTTTTTCCCACCCGTGACGCCACTATCACACGTGCCACTTGTCATCAGTGTGTTATAAAACATTAATATGGAATACCAACTTCATACATTCCACAAATGAAAAATTCGCGCGCAAATCGTTCACACATGCGCACTCAGGCAAAACCGCAGTACATGCGCTAGTGGCGCCTTCTGCGCCGAGCTTTGCGTCATGTTCCCCATTTATCCAGTACGCCTGGCAACCACTGACCCAGTGGTTCGCAGTCGTTCGTCCCTACTGTTCCCCACATCCTCGAATTCAGTGTCGCCCTCTACGAATGTAAATATTTTGTATTCGATGCAAACGGAATTTAGACCAACTTGATCCGACTGATAACAGATGACAAAATTGTATAGATTTTGATAATAATAACGATTATCAGTTATGTAAGTGTCCGGTGCATATACATCGGTACAGTAACTGATTAACAGTTAGTTAATATTCTATCGGAATAAAATATGCAGACCAACATGGAAGAAGAGGTATAATCATTAATAATTCCTATTCATTCTATTTAAATATAAAAATGACACTATCTAATGACTGCCACTAGTAACTCTTATCAACACACTTGTGAAATTACTTTTATTACCGTGTTGCCTAGATTACATCGAACGACTGAAACATTAAGCAATGATTTTAGAATAGCATTCAAAATTCCTTACCGAATTTATTCAAATCATATCAGCCAGTCACCTCATTTTCTTACTAATGCTTACCCTTCTTCGGTAGCATGAAATAACGGACAAGCGAAGAACACATTTTCCACTTGAGATTTGATAGCACTTCTACCTTTTGGAATTAGAACTAAAATAAATGAATTTAATACATATGTAACTCTTGGTTTCCTTTCATTTATAACATAAACTCGTCATATTAAATTCTGTGAAACTAGTAACTGTACCGAGAAAACACCCTTCCTTTTTTCAGAACAATAAAAGAGAAGTTCCACCAATGTTGAGGAACGTGCTAGCCTTCGATATTCAGTTAACTGAACATTTTGTGAAATGGGTGGAGAACTTTATGCCTATGAGGCAACTAAAAATGCATTACACAGCATTGGAGGTGTGTTTACAATTTTTCAACTCGTATGAAACCTTTTGAGCTTGTCTCCTTTTACAAACATCGTTGTTTCTACTTATATAGATAACTTGCCATGGATTGCTATGGTTCTCCGCATTGCTCGCCTCTATATGGGTTTTTAATAACAAAAATCTATACCAAATGCAAGTCAATTTATTGATAGGTGAGCATAGTGGCTTAAATAAACAACTACATCAATATACACTGTACATGAATTAAGGTCGAAGCCAGATATATTGGCCGGTGAATTCGTTTTCGCGGACAGCGATCGAGGAGAAATCACCCACCACCACCTGATGATCGTGGATTTATCAGTTGGAGTTGCGTGGCCCCCGAAAGCTATGGTGGAATAAGAGAAATGCTGCTTGGCTCTGCCCGAGCATAGCCATATGGCTGTTATTTATTCTTAGAGTAATAGTCGCGTGCGTTACGAAACTCCAGAATTTTTTCGGAGCTAACGCGCACCTATTCCGATGTGTGTATTTCTACGCTGACAGTTCGGTTTGGCCTACACGCCAGAAGCTTGGCACTATCCCCACCACTTCTGGCTCATTCTTGTTCTGCGAAGGCAAGAGTGAGTCGGAAAACGTTGGGAAAAGGAGCATCGAGGCAGGCAAACTCTGTGGTGGGAGAATACCCCTCACGAAACTCACCGGCCAATATATCTGGCTTCGACCTTATATATAATAATTCATGAGAATCCACGTTTATAATAACGTTGTTCTTTTAGCTCTACTTCTGGACATCATTATCATCGGCGTGTTAAAAGCATTTATAAGGCGAAGGCGACCTGTTTGTACCGACGATCCTTTCGCAATGGGGCCTGATAAATATTCCTTTCCGTCGGGTCATGCTAGTCGCGCGCTACTTGTCGCCTATTTCTTTATATATTTATGGCCCGTGCCTACGATCTGTGTCCCACCGTTATTGGCATGGGTTGTTGCTGTATCACTGTCTAGGCTCTTAATGAAGAGGCACTACATTCTCGATGTTCTTGCGGGCTTGCTCCTAGGCTACGGCGAAGGGCTCCTTACGAGCCTAGTGTATTTAGAGCGTAGTACTTGCTTAAGCTTCATATCCTGGATAACGGATGAGAAAATAGATGGCGCGGAATATGATGTATAGTTGTCGGTTCTTTTTAATCGGTAAATTTTTTTTCGTTGACCGAAACTGCATTAATTTAGATTTTTAACCGTTTAAGTCGATTAATGATACCCGAATGTGTGATATTTTAATGCTCCGTGGCGTGGGACTGGTCGGTCAAGCTTCGAGAATACCAAAGCAAGGGAAACGGCGACGATAATATTATTAACGGTATAATATTAGAGTGCTAAGTCTGCCGAGGAACATTGATATTATCAGTTTGACATGCTCGATATATTTTACAGGAGGCTGACGAAACGAAGAAAGTTATTTGTATGATAAAAGCTTATATGGGGATACCTAGGAAATAAATCGCACTATTTTCTACTATATTCGTTTATTTTTCTGTCACGTGATATAATTCTTTTGACAACGACGATCCACTGTTATACTCGGCTGGTATATCGTCATCACCGGTTCATCGATTTCTACGAATTTCGTAATAGAAAGTACAAAATCTTCGAGGCTGACAGATGAATATAGTTGTTACAGGCGCTGTTCTTTGTTCTAACGAAATATTGATCGTGACAGGATTCGAACGGAATAACAATGCAGTTTACTATTATAAAAAGGAAAGGAATGATAAGTTCGGTCATTTATATGACGAACTTACGCGTCGCTATGCTTGCGGTATATGGAAAACGTCTTGTACATTTTCGTGTGTGTATAAAAATTACAAGCCAGTTTACATATGAATTCTACAGGATTAACGTCGGCCGTGTACTACGATTCGAATTCATTCTCTTGTGAAAACTTACTAACAGTTTGAATGGTACGACCACCCCAAACAGCTGAAGTATATTTATTGGATATTCCTAGAATTATATTCAAGAATAAAGTATGAGAACGTGAGTGCCTCGATAAGTATTTTGTATACATATCCGCCCGTTTAATTTAATATCAAGTCCAGAACTAAAGTTTGAGAAAGAAAGCGCAAGGAATTATTGAGCTTTCTCAAATTTCAATTGCTGTGAGTTAAATGTTAGGAAGCTTCTTCTATGTTTTATTCCGAGTGCACGGTCTAGCGTTCGATGCAGTCTCACGATAAATAAATTAACAAGGGCCAGTGGTAACGCGCTGTCTGTTCGTCCAACGTAAAGAAAGAATTAATTCGATCAACTTGACGCACGCGTTCGTTTGTTTCTGTTCAAGTATAATCGTAATATACTCCGTAATTTCTTTACAGTCGTTCTTTTTATCGTCAGGATTGCTATTAATGACTTGCCCGTAAATATGTTTTTGCTAATGACTCTGTCGCATATACAAGCACTACGATTTTCCGATACAAATCCTCCGAGACTAATAATAAATAAAGAATAATTCTATCCAACGAAACATCTCGGTTGCAGTTCTTTTACCATAAAGGCGAATGGTAAAACTTGAGATCCAATCGGGTGTGCTGATTGGTACCGGCTACTTCTTGGCTACACGAGGGAGACGGTTTCATGCTCTTCTCAGTTTTCTCCGTTTCCCGTAGAACGGTAGCCAGGGGCGTGGGCTGGTGATCGGGTAAAGCGGGTGTTGGTACCGTGGATAGTTCGCTTGTGCGGTGCTTCTGCTCCTCCTCGGAATAAAGGCTCAACGACCGCGGTCGTTCTGGTTTCGAATGTATAGCAGCCGATGCGGACGAGTTCTCACTGAAAAACCAACTTTCCATGAAATCGTAGCGGAAACATAGTCGAGAATAAAGGCATGCATACTGCGATCATAATTCCTACAGTTTCGAACTAAAGTAATATGCTCAGCCGGCGAGATCGTGGGTTTAATTGAAGATCATAATGCTTAAAATCGCAATAATTCCTCACGTTTCACCTTCAATTCTATTTTACACCTTCGCGGTAAAACAGACAAGACTGCGCGATGCGTTTGCGATTTAACAGAGAACACCATGCAGGGATGAAAGCATTCGCAAGTGGCAGAAATGAGATTACTTACTCCGCAAATAAGAATGAAAAGAACATGTCGCCGGTGTGCAGAGGATTTTGGGGATATTGAGGCTTGTGTTTCATGGGAGTTGGATTCGCTTTAATATCTGTCAACGAAAAGGAAATAAATATAAATCCATGCCCAATGTTCGACGAATATCTTTTTAATAATATGCACAGGTGCGAGTGGTCGTTGGAAATAAATGATATACATATCGCAATAAATAAATACAACGCACGTACACACACACATGCGCAAATTAATCTAACAAGAGATATGATTTCGATAAGCCAAGTATCTGTGCGTTAAAAAATTCTCGTCAGAAATTAAACGATACGGAGGCATTTACTCTTCAAAAGTTTCTCTCTCTCTCTGAGAATTGAACCCCTTATAGTGTTTCGCACAATTAACTTTTTATATTACATTTAAATTACTTTTACGATCTCCTACGCTTCGTTTCTACAATACATTCGCTATAATATACACTACAAAGGGATCTTGACTTTATATGTACAATTCATCGACCGTCAAGTCAATCAATAGCGCCTCAGAGTCACGGAACGACACAGTTCTACAGCATCTTTGAATACAATACAGAATCACGATACGGTGAAAAGACACGAATCAATTTTCTTACGACTAAGTGGCTAGATAAATATTAAAGTAGAGGGTAACAAGTTCGTGGCGGCTCGAGAGCTCTCGAATCGTCACCTGTCGCAGTTTCGAGACGTAGAGAAGAAAGATAAGAATATTTGAACGACCATAATTAAATATTATAACGAGCGGCCAAGATCGTTAGGTCGTCGACGAATCGACGGTTCCAGGAGCCGATCTCTCTCGAACCCGCGGACGCAATAAAAATACGTTTAACGCGAGACTCAGCTGCGCTCATTAGCCAGTTGAATTTATAATATTATCGAAGTGAGTAGTCGATCGTTGTATATTTGAGTTATCAATGGGGAACGTCATCAATAAATTAAAAACAGTTGCTTGGCTAAGGCAACTTGTGTAAACATTCGAGTATTAATTGGAGCGTCAACGCCAGACGTCCGAGGGAGACTCGCCTCTCCAAGGTACAAACGGAGAAATTAACATTAGCTAATTAATTTAAGCAGCTCGCAGAATCATTCAACGATCTGGATGGCTATATCTTTCGATTTTACTCACCCAGTACGCTCGGCGGAGGGACCAAGCACAGCAGTGTTATGGATTATCTAGAAATAAGCGTTAATGCATCCTTAGTTGCGTTAGTGTTAGGATTATCGTTTCTGATTAATGGTTAGTCAGCAAATTCTCGTTGCAAAGAATTATTACAATATCCACTGTTGATTCTTTCGTGCGCTTTAAGGGGCCTAGGCAGTCGAAAAATAGATTCCTTTACTGTCTTTTCTGAATAAAATGCCGCTTAGCATTGTAAAAAAAATACAGGATGTGTAAAACTTGTGCCATTTCGACGCAAACCTCTGATATGGTCCGTAAAAATTCGAGATTTTCGTAAAAAAAATTAAGAAGTCACCGGATTTTTGTAGCACACCATCATTGTTTGTGCGTTACTAAAATCCGGTGACTTCTTAATTTTTTTTATGAAAATCTCGAATTTTTACGGACGACATCAGAGGTTTGCGCCAAAATGGCACAAGTTTTACATATCCTGTAATTTTTTCCAAGTCGATCTGAGCCTCCATTCGTTCGGAATCAGGAAAAAATGAAGAGGAAAAAATATTCGAGAAGAACGCGTTTAAAGTTTCTCGACAAAGACGACGCTATAGGTTGCCGCTTCACGTTTTTAGCTGCCAAATCTACAATTTTGCGAATTTTAATATAAACCAAGCGGCATTTTATTCAGAAAGGATAGTACTTTCGAAAAATGCAATTAAAAAATCGATTTTTGGACTGCCTAGTCCCCTTAACAGGTTGCTAGTGGTCAGGGATTAGAAGAAGAACGACTCTTTCGGAATTTATTTCAGAAAATACATGTATATTTTTATGCAAAAGCTTTCGTATTAAGATGAGTGACACTTTAACAGAATATTATATTATATTTTGGTGTAAAAGTATGTGTTTATTCCAAAATTACAGCCGACTTCCTGAAATGGGTTTTTTCGATTGCGGCGACCGCGATTTCTCAAAAACCGCTTCACTAATCCTTCTGAAACTTTGTAGGTTTCTTCTAGACACTCAAATCTAGTCTTTAATCGAAGGATTTACTTTTCCAACGCTTAGTTTTTATTTTATGCATGAAAAATGAGTGCTTTCTTTCTATAATCGACCGTTTCACTTCAAACATCCCTCATTTTGTCCCAGATTAATATTTTATAAAACGGAACGATCAAAGACTAGGTAAACTATTGTACTAACTAAACCTTCTTCGTTTTTTGATTTCAGATAACCCAGTTGTGAACAATGCTGGTCACCGCGAAACGTGTTTCTAAAAGCAGCTTCCGGGAAATCAGTTGTAATTTTGCAATAAATAAATACTTTTACACCAAAACATAATCGTCTGAACAGAAAAACCTTTGCATAGAAACATGCGTGTACTATGTGAAGTAAATTCCCAAAGAATCGTTCCTCTTCTGCCTCCTGACTGCGAATAACCCTTTCATAAAAAGGATTACAGAAGTAGAATTTCTGCTATTCCATTTATACGATCAGAATGTTTGAATAAAAAGTTTGGAGCGTAGTTTAAGTACGTTCGCTGTACGTTGTACTTATATTCACTGACGGATACCTGCGTTTCATGGTGTTGTACTTACATTCGCCATGGAACAAGGTGGTCGTGCTGCAGCGTATCTGCCAAACGAACTGCGCGTAACAGATGAGGGATACTGGAGGCCATTCATACTGAAAATACACGAAAGCTTTGAAACTGGTCTCCTCCTTACCTGTGCCTCCTTAACTACTGAATTGAAAGCCTGTCTCAGATAACGGATAGTTCTCAAAACGTGGGACATCTCATTTAGTAATACAGAATCGCTTGAATCGAAGAGATTCCCTGATTATTCGAAGAAGTATGTATCCGCGGTCAGTATACGTACCTAGAATTACTTTTTCCAATATTATTGTGAACATTGCTCTGTCCACCAATGTCGATAGTTGTTTTAGGAGGCAAGCTGTATCTGTTTGACCTCACGTCCTGGCGCTCTGCAATACGCAAAATTAGAAACACATTAATCGAGAGAAGGTGAAGAAAGAGAAATGGAACCCTGAAATTTGTAAATTTTTTTTTAAAAAACTATTGCTAATATTGCATTAAACTCCTTTGGGATGTAAGGAGGCATCTTTAAACGTGTAGAAGTTTTTTTCAATGTCGATTCTTCTAATTATTTATTAATTATCGCACCTTTCAAAGGCATCTGATTGCAAAGAGCAGAAAAATTTCTTAAAGTTAAATAATTTACAGGGCCTGGATCTGAAGTTTTAATTTTAATTTGTATTTATAATACTTTTTCGTCGATATTGTCTGACGAAAAAGTTTACTTTTTCTTTCAGACGCTATAACTCTTTCAATTTTTCATTTGTTTTCTTCAAACTGAACCAATCCTAGCGTAAACTATCTAACTTTAAGGAACTTCTATTTTTTTTTCCAATCAGACGACTGATAGGTGCTACAAATCCCGCCAACAGAAGTTAAATCGTCGAAGAGTTGCACAAGATTCCACAATAATTAATAAATAATAAGAAGAATCGACATAAAAAAAAATATCTTCTGGAAGTTTAAAGATGCCTCCTTATATCCCAAAAGACTTTAATCCAATATGACCGAGAGTTTTTTAAAAAAAATTCTTAAATATCAGTTACTTTGGGGGCTGTTAAACGAGAATCACCCCTTAAGTTTCAAGTATTTACTGTGAGCCAGAATTTAATAATACAAACTAATGGAAACACCCAAGTTCCTCGCGAACGTTCCTTATCGAGCTCCACCCGATTTCCAAGCTGGCTATATCCGAATCTATGATTAAAAGCAGACAAATTGCTGGCGTATGGTAACGTCCGGCAAGAGAATTGGGGGCAGCTCATTTATAATGAACAGGAGAGCGAGTCAGGGTGTGTATCGTTTAAGGACAGCTTCGGATCGATCAGGGGAATCGCATAACAGGGCCGTTAATCGTGTATAGGGTGGCATTGACCGCGATTTTATCCTTCCCCCAGGTAAGAGTCTCCGATTTAGGGCACGAGGTGGACGAAGGACACGATCATGAGACGAGCGAGCCGACCTTCGCTCCACCATTCTTGTACCTTTAACTCGGAACCAGGCCGACAATGGGCTCACGGACAGCCTTGTACTTTTACGGGAGACACCTTGAAGAGCAGACGCGTCGCAAGGTTTAGTACAATTTTTTCGATCGGTATCGCCTGACCATAAATTTCATGCCACCTTTGAGTAACTCGGTAAGAAAGACTTTATCCACATGGGATACTTCAAAGTACGATGTCTTCTCGCGAATTCTAACCACTCTGTTTCTCATTCGAGAAAACACTGGCCACGTACCTAAATGCTCTATTCAATAATATATAATAAAGAAGTGAAACGGATGCGAGCTTCAAATATACTCGTTGCCTACTCACTCTCACTTTTTCTCCTGCTATTTAAATAACGCGCAGCTGAAGAGTTTAATGAAACGGTCACTTGAGCACTGTTCCATGCAGATGAAGAGCAATTACTTATGGACAGATGCAGATGAATGGCAATTACTCACCGACAGATGCATGCGAGTGCGATTACTTATAGACAGATGCACTTGAACGATAGCCGTGCGTGTCTTTTTTTTATGCATTTCAAAATGCACCGCTTTCTATGGAAACTGGCTTTAAACTTGTGCTCCGGGGTCAGAGTTGGGCATTATTCGAATAAATTATTATGTATTCGAATAAGAATTGCGAATAAGATGAAGTTGTTCGAGGATAGCCGATCATTTTTTATTAGAATAATGCCCAACTCTGCCCGCAGTACCCACACTTTCTTATTTTAGATGCAATCTGTGCACGAATGTGTGATCAGAATCATGTTGATGAGAGTGATCTATGTAGGCTTAGCAGCTATTTAATTGGGACTAATTGTAAGTAGGCGTGTTTACTGGTTCCAGAACATCAATCGTTACGGTAGAATCTGGCGAAAACTGTAGTATGTGTCGCTGTCGCTAACGAGCGCAGCCGTAGGTTCACCTCCAACCGAGTAATTAGGGGCAGAACTGTTTAACGAGCTGTACTCCTGAAACTTCGTTTCGCTGCCGGCGTGCCGAAGAAACCTCAAAGACGAAGCAATTTGCAGCGCGGCGCGTGAGAACAAAGCTTCTACCTAATTTCTTCCTACCAGAGAAACTTGTAGCCACTCTTTTACGATTCCCCATCGACCCTTTCATCGCCATTCGTTAATCCCGCACTAACGACCTCCCACAGGTAATTATAATCATAGATAATTAGTTTGAATTTCCCCGCACTGAATTACATTATTACACCATGGGATTCCGGTAGACCCACCCAGTGGCGCACCCAGATGGGGGCGGAGGAGCCCTGGCACCCCCCAAAGAGAAAGAGATTAACCCTCGGTTGTCACACCTACTTTTTCGAACGTCGTTGTCACACTGGGTCAATTTGACCCTGTCAATTTTCCATCAGTTGTTACTTAAAAACTATTTGTTAAATTAAGTCTAAAAAATTCTGAGATAATGTTTGAACATTGTAGAATATATACCCATCGTTGAAAGTTGACAATTAAAGTGTCATCGTGCATAAAAAAAAATTTGAAGCAATAAGAGTTGCGACAAAAAGGTTTTTTGCTTAAGAAAACGCGGGGTCAATTTGACCCAGTGTGGCAACCGAGGGTTAATATAACGAAGTGATGTTATCACGGAAGAGATTCAAGAGCTTTGTAAAAAGAAAAGAAAAATGGATTTTATTCTTTAATTAAATTTAATCGCCTAATGAATTTCATTGAATTTTCATTAAAAATATTTATCTCCGTTCCATTCGACTCCCCCAAGATTAAATCCTAAATCCGCCATTGGATCCACCGTACGCTTCTATCATTAATTTACTAACACGAGTTTATCGGAGCAAGCGAATGTTCGTGTGAACAAAGTAACGAACTTACTTCCTCGACTGTTGTAAGATTAATTAGTGAAGAATTAATATCGAGGGAACGTTGCAAATTGAAACAGCAGTAGCCACCTTTTCTCGGTACAATATAGCGGTAATTGTATCTAAAATCACCCCGAAACGATGCTTTTCAGCCGGAGATTCTGTACAGTTGGAGTAGACTGAGTAAAATGGAGGCACGTACCGTCTTCGAAGAATCCTTGAAAGACCACGAACTTATTATTCTGCGGGATTATTTTGGAGAGATCGTAGTACTTGTCGAGGAAGGCTAAGAACTTCTCCGAAGGTCTGTCGATGGCCAGCTTCACTGGCCTAATATTCTCTTCCTGCAAATAGAGAATAACATCAAATATTATCCCCGCGCTGAGAAACAGTGTCTGCGTAGAAATTAAAGGCCGGGCGGCATCGCCACTGCAATAGACAAAGGAATGAATTCAAGGATGAAATTAGAGGGGAAAGAGTTTGTACGGTGTTGAAAGGAAATGTTTGGACGAGTTCAGTCACCTTTTCGGTTACCTTCGACCGTAACACCCACGCGTAACGACCTTTTGTCACGCTCCTATTTAAGAGCCTTCGCTAATTTGCCACCGTAGGCCTGAACGTTGCTCTTTCTTATCGCGAAGCAGTCACGAGACCAACTTTCTACGCGAGCAAGTATTACCCTTCGTATCAAACACTTTTATCGGGCTGCCCTCGCGAGAAGGCAGTTGGATTTTCGCGTCAACTATCGGTCATCTGACCTTTTTTCAGGTCCTCAATGTCAGAGGTTTTAAAAAATGGTTCCTCTTGTACAGTGACGGACTGGCCAGGGACGTATGGAAATCCATAAACATTCATTTGTCTCGAAATGGTGAACATGAAGAGAAAACAGTGCATTTTATTTTTTATCGAAGTGTCAATTGCAAGAAATATGTTTAAGATATCGCAAAACCGATAGGTACTTCTCTAGTTTTAGGCACGTAGAAAATAAAAATTTTTGGTTTTTTGTTCTAAGTCAAACGGAGATTGAACACCGTGGAAAACGTCGGTCCTCAAGATCTTGGGCATCACGGCTCTACCATTGCCATTTTCTAGGAAAAAAAATACGATTCTTTCCGCCGAGAGTTGTAGGTGCAACAGGCTTCGTATTAAATTTTCTGTTTATTTCATTATCTTCCTAAAAAAATGCCGACAATGACTGCAATTTTGCTCCGTCCAAGGTGGCCTAAACTTGATCGGCCGAAAAATAAAGCTATTTTTTAAGATTTTCTTCTAAATAAATACAGCATATAGTGAAATAAATCTTTTTTGAATTTATTAAGCCACTCTTATATTATACAAAAAAAAATTAAAAGGAACCTTTTTAAATTTGTTTCAATTATTTTTTTACAGCGTCAATATGGCACTTAAGAAAAAGAGGTACGTTCGTGGCGCAGGTGAATTACCGGTTCAGGCTTATCTGAAACGAAAGATTTGAAAAGATTCTTAATCTATATGAGTGTCGCTATCGCCCGTAGCTCAATTAACAATTTCTGTCGAAAAATAACCGAGATCTCTCTCGGGGGAACATTCGAGAAAACACCTTTTTGGGGAACCTCAGTCCGCCACTGTTCCTACATGCATAATTAGTTATAGGAAAAAACAACTATTTATAACAAAGTAAAATCAAATGGAGCTGATTCTCCTTCATACTTTAAAAACGCATTCAACGCGGGCAATTTTAATGAAATAAAATCCCACTCGACCAATCGCATAATCCTCACGGCGATAAACAAGCCAAGCTCCGATCAGCGTAATGAGAAACTGTGATTCCACTGTTTTTTTTTAAATTTTCATCAAGTGCCAGAGAAAATACAGAGAATCGTGAAACACATGAGTAAGAGACGTTGCATCCGGCAGCGTTTAAATAAAAGACAGCTGCGTGTACAGTTACTTGGGAAATGGTGATTAGAAGATCGCATGTACGCGTCTGGTTCGATATACGCATTTAAATGTCCATGGTGGACGTCGACGAGGAACGTCACACGATTAAAACCAAAGAAAGTTCCCCTACTAGCACAAAATATTGGTTAAATATTTTTTCCAAATATTAAAAAAATATTTTTTTAGCCATACTTTTTAATATGAAAAAAATGTTGATTCCAAATATTATATACACATACTGAAAATGTGAAATAAAGGTTTAGAAAATAAAATATTCGGAAAAAAATGGTTTCTTTCTACCATTCAATATATATTTACTGTATATTTGAAAAAGAATTTTTTTTTCATAATATAAAACGAATATTTCCCGAACATTCGGAAAAAATGTTTTGTTTCAAACGGTAAATAAATATTTACTTTATATTTGAAAAAAGAATATTTTTTTCATAATATAAAATGAATATTTCCAGCATATTTGGAAAACATATTTGCTTCTTAATCTAGAATAAATATTGTATGTATGTTTAAATATCAAAATGAGATTGAACCTCTTTTTAATACTGGATGTATGTGTATCGAATATTTTGTGCTACTAGGGATTAGCATCGATCGGCGAGCGCGGAAGCCAGGGGGAACTCGAAAGAAATACGGTGGAAAAGACCAGTCATTACTCTGCTCGAAGTCTGGCTTTGTGCTCGGCTGTGCGTTCCGGTCTGTGTCATTCCGGCTGCACGGAAAAATGAGAAATCCTTCATTTAAACGGCAGTCATAACGGTACTGAAAATAGCGACACGTTTGCGTCTACAATCATTCTAGTTGGCATCTTTTGTACTTCGGATCCGGAAACATAATGGAGAAAATAAACCCCAGTTTTTCCATTTTGGATGACTAGGAAACACCCCACACCAATATCTGTCGGAAAAGCATTTTTCGAAGAAGCTTGCGCCACCGACTGTATGCGCGATAAAAAAGTTCAAAAAAATTCTGAGTATTACTTCAAACATGCCTTAATTTGCAGGCAAAACGCGAGATAGTGTAAACTTATAGATTTTGTTAAATAAATTCCCGAAGATGGTGTTGAAAAACGGCCCCCTAAGAGGAGCAAAGTGACTTGAACAAAGAAATTATTTTGGAAAAGGGTTTCTCCTCCCTTGGAATTCTTTATTATTTGCGAATGAATTCGTAAAGTGTGGTGTTTAGATTGAAAAGGGGAGAGATGAACGGGGAGGATAACTATAGTGTTTACAAAACTACCAGGCCACGCGGGAGTCGAGAGAAGAAGAGAGGTTTGACGAAAAGTTCGTAGTAATGGTTCGTATCCCAGATCTTTCGCCGGGCTCGGCTGCGGCTGGCGCGCTATTGTCAGAATCACAGCAAGTGCTGTCGGCCTAGCGACACGTGAATTCACCTCGCGGTCTCGTGCACGCGGCTCTCGACCATTAAAATTGCCAGCCTGTACCGGTACTTTCCCGTAATTAAAGCTTATTAGGCCTCACTTCGCGTCGTTTTATATGCCAGAGTCTGCCATTAGCACGCGAACCGTGCCAGCTTCTTGTGCCTCTCGGAAGAAAAAAGTCAAACTTGACGGGAATTATGGAAAATTACGTATATTAACTTTGGAGAATTTTTCCCCGCCCCTACTCTCTTCCGCGTGGCATTCTTGCGCAGATTTTATCGACTCCGATTAAGGGGCAAGGCCACGCTTATAGGCCAAAAATTGTAGGATAATTTTGGAGGTGATTTTAAAGAAATTTACGGACTTTATTGAAAATGTAACATAAGGTACTAATGATACGTATAAAATGGCAAAAATTTCCCCAGATTCTTTTAATAAAAAATAGCCGCACAGCCGATACATATTTTCTATTTGAGTCATTCCGCGGTGGAGTTTTTCACGTCCACGCCGTTGGACTTGGAACAAAAAGACAAAAGGTTTTGTAACCTACACGCTAAATACTAGAGAACTAGCCTTGATTTTTGAAAGATTTCTGTTAGAAATTCTCTGTCAAAAGAGAAATTGTTTTCAAATATTCGCCAATCCCTCAAAAATCAATATATTTTTTCTTCGAAATTTTGGGTACTTCTCCAGAATTTAGTGTGTAGATGACAAAACTTTCTACTTTTTTTTCTAGGTCCAATAGTGTGGACGTGAAAAATTCCACCACGGAATGCTTGACAATTAGAAAAAAAAAAAAATGCGTATCGGCTGAGCGGTTATTGTGCCGCTATTTTTTATTAAAAAAATCTGAGAAAAAAATTTCATTATGTCACCTTTTCGTAAACTTCATAAACTTTAAACTCACTATCATCGTGGCGTTACCCTTAAAAAATCTCCCTCTTCCAAATCTTTCTCTTCCTGCCCCGATCTAATTTCATTTGTCCAACGATCGCGAAACGAAGTTTCGCAACGTCCAGCTCAGCAGGGAACGACTGTAACAGCCTGATTTTGCGCAAGGCTTCCGTGGAAGTAGTTCAGATCAAGATCGCACGGGCGCCTTCTGCTTTTACTCGGGAAGCAATTACGTTTCGTTTACATCGTGGACACGACTCTGATACTGCGCGGGCGGATACAAAATTTCGTGGCACGTTTATTCGCGCTTGCCGTGTTGGCCGCGAGTGGAATGAAAGTCCTGGAATATATCAGTAAGACGTTACAAAGTGTATTTTCTTTTTCCTTCAGTTCAGGCAAACGAAAACTTAGGCACTTACACGAAGGTACTTAGATATACAATGAAAGCTTTATCGGGCAGTCAGGTAATGCCTGTTGAATCGGTGAAATACACGCATGCCTATATTAGGTCGATAGAAAAGTTCGCTCGCTCACTGTTAGGTATACGTAAATGTCTTTTGCTGTACTTTTGCCAGAAAAGTAGCATAACGTCATAGATGGTCAGAGAAAAAAGGGTGTAATTTGTTTCTACTTTTGTCAGCACCGCCCTTATCATCGAGCAGGCCGAGCTCTTGGGCTCCCGGCTTAGGAACTTCATTTTCAAAAAATTAAACGAATTATTTAACTACCCTAGTAGCACAAAATATTGAATGCACATACATCCAATATTAAATAGAGGTTCAATATCTTTTTGATATTTAGACATACATACAATATTTATTCTAGATTAAGAAGCAAATATATTTTCCAAATATGCTGGAAATATTCATTTTATATTATGAAAAAAATATTCTTTCTTCAAATATAAAGTAAATATTTATTTCCCGTTTGAAACAAAACATTTTTTCCGAATGTTCGGGAAATATTCATTTTATATTATGAAAAAAAAAACATTATTTTTCAAATATAAAGTAAATATTTATTAAATGGTAGAAAGAAAACATTCTTTTCCGAATGTTTCATATTTTCTAAACCTTTATTTCACATTTTCAGTATGTGTATATAATATTTCGAATCAACATTTTTTTCATATTAAAAAGTGTGGCTAAAAAAATATTCTTTTAATATTTGGAAAAAATATTTAACCAATATTTTGTGCTACTAGGGTACAATAATGTTTTCTGCGAATATCTCGAAAACTAAAGCCGAGCAGCGGTTATATGCCTACGAAAAAGTTTCTTAGAATCATGTCCCCGAGAACATATTAAAAAATCATTGAAATCAGTGCTGAAACACCTATTCTACATAATCATCCAAATAAACGCCGCATTTACATATTAGTCACAAATTTTCATGTTTCAAAACCGTTTCACAATGTGCTAAATCGATGAAATGATTGTACTTCATCCTATAGGAGATAACAAGCATACAAGCCTTTGTTTTATCAATACCTAATCAACGGGTCATTATTGTTATCCGCATCTGAAAAAATTTTACTTTCTAATATTATCAGAATAGATTTCCGCGAAGTCTAAGCGGCGCGCGAAGTAGAGGCGTAAGGTTATCTGTTTCCAATTAGATGCTTTCAATGACATCGACTTTTGCCCCAGGCACCGCAAATTCTAGTGGCGGCTCTGACTTTCGTAAGCTTCGGTTAAATAAATCAGAGGAGCTTTCGCGAGGGCATAATTATTGTCTGCGGATCACTTACGGAGAGCATGTACTGATAGAGGATATTCCCAAGGCCCATGCGTTGCCGCGACTCGTGAACGTAGAAGTCCAGAACGCATCGAGGCTTCAGCTGATAATGGGCGCCAGTCTCGTCGAACATAAACAGATTCTTCGATCCCGTCTTCAGCAAGCCTACCACGCTGCCCAGTCCGCTGAAAAAAAGAATCGCGTAGACAAGGCTGTAACGTAACGCGGCGATGATTCACGGCTTGTGGTCCACCGTTCGTGGCTCTACGTGGCTCGACGCGGATAGATGCCTCGGTGCATCTGTGCACGGCTGAGTGACGCCTAGAATTTAATAACGGGTAGGCTAACCGGACCACATTCGTCATCGGGCCGTTTTCGTTGCGAATGGCTGGTCGGTACGTAGGTGCAATTGCTATTCGCGTTCTGTACGTTCGGATGCCTCAGCGAAGGACCATCGAACGCGAGATAATTTTAGGACTTCGAGGAGATTAATTCATTGCGCCTGGCATTTAGTAATTGAGTAGCGGAGTGGTTAAGAAGTGGACTGAGTAAATAGTCGAGCCGTTGAATAGTCTCGTGGTGAAGCAGCGAAGCAAGCAGTTTAGCATTCAAGTAATTAAGTAGTGAAATAATCGGGGAACTTTATGGACAACTAGTCAGGTGTTAAAAAAATTGAAATTAAGAGGTAAATCAATCGCGTGATAATACGGAGCCTGATAGGCGAAATATCTTTTTAAGAAATCACGACGATTAGGCTACGACGTTGCTCTTCCTACGCCTTGCTCGTTAGCCCTCACTCTCGCGGATTGCCGTGCGCTTAGAAGGCCGGAAAACTTTCTCGAAGAACAACGACTGACTAACCAAGAAAGTGTGGAGAAGACGGCCATAGAGATTCGGTAGATAGTTCGTGTGAACCAGATATCAAGAAACTTGTTCGTTATCGAAGATATAGTATAGAATAAAGTGACTATTCGTCCACGATTATTGGGGACCGTCCCCGGACAATGATTTATGTCCCTGGTAATTTTTGTCCCCGATTTTGTCCCTAATTCTGAATTGAAGGGGCTGCAGGGCTATTTAAATCTCGGGAAATCAATTTTTTTATTATTATTAATCCTTTATGCACATTTACAACAAAGTGGCACGAGGAAATTCGAATAATTACGGAAATTATAGCCCTGAACGTGACTGAGTGCACCGCCGAGTAACGGCCTCGCAGAGCGGAAGGTATTGGCGTGGGGAACTTAACTTTGAAGCCGTTTATCTGGAAACTACATTTTTAAACAACGCGCATCACCGTGAACATCATAACTTTTGAACGAATGAATATTTTCACTTGAAATTTTAAATGGGGGTGTAGAATTCCTTTCTCTATAACGTGGAAGTTTCCCATCAACATTGGATGTTTGTAAAATTTTTTATAAACCATTGAAGACTAATTTCTTCCGTAAAAGTGTGGGGAAAAAATTGATTCGTGTGTAACTTTCACAAATTTTGTTTAAATCCGCCAGTCAAATTCCATGTTGTAGATTTTTGTGTAGAATTTACTCACCCCGAAGCATTTTGCTTTCAGATGATTGGTTCGCCTGATACTACGTACACCGGCTACATCTGCGCACTACGCGGGACCAATTTCAGCGCTTAATAACGTCAACAAATTTGAACATTCCGGCGATTTTTTTTGGCAATTACTCGGAATCGCGTCCACAAAAACTGTGAAAATTACGAGTATAATGATTACTTGATACCTAAGCAATCCAACAGAGAAGAAACCATCAATTTTACGTGTCTAATAGTCCTGCACCCCTTTAAGATAATCATTTGTCCTCGATTTTGCAGTTATAGCTCCGATTCTCTGTGTCTTCTTTAAAGTTACAAAATAATCGATATGAAACCGAAGCCACGAGTTTGCTATTAAAATTCTACAAATTTGGCAACAGGGTAACCGAGTCTACAAGGAGTAGAGCTAGTCCTTAAAAAATAAATCTCATGTCCCCAGAAACCACAAAAAAATAGCCACCTTAATATAGAATCTCTCCATTAACCCAATAACTGACCGCTTCCACCAAATACTTCTTATTATAAGTATAGATTATATATAGATATATTTTCTGGTGGGTCGTCACGGTTTACTTTTAGTTGAAGATTCTTAGCACTTATTTATTTTAATTTGGTGCACTGCTACATTCTATTAATTTTCATAAATCGACAGAAGAAAAAGCTGGTTACCTAGATGCAGGCACAACTATCACACTAAATAAGATAATTAAATATTATTAAGTTAGAATTATATTCTGAAATACCTGTCTTTAACGTGCTGTCTTTACCTTATTAACCTTTAGAGGGCCGGGCGGCTGGCCACTAAAAATTTTAAAATGCGAACTTGTTTCTAAGGGTTTTTGATATCGCTAATCACGATTCTATGGTCAAAGTATTCAAAATTTTACGCAGAAATAGTGTTACCAACCTAAACAAGCCAAAGAAAAAAAAAATAATACATGAATGTAACAGCTGTTATTAATTTAGGCTTGTTTAGGTTGGCAACACTGTTTCTACGTAAAATTTCGACACTCCGACCTTAGAATCGCGATTAGCGATATGAAAAACCCTTAGAAGCATTAAAGTTGAAATTTTAAAAATTCCAGTAAAAACAGTAAGAATTCCATAGTGGGCCACCTAAGAATTTGGATACTTTGCCGGCCATTTGGGTGGCATATATGCATAAATTTTAAGTAAATAAAATTTACAATTTCAATGAAAAAATCCCGCCCCGCACAGGTCATTTAAATATTATAAAACGGAGTCGCGACTCAAAAGAACTTGGTAAACACTGATATTGATTTCATCTCCATGCTGTCGGTACAACTACAGATTTTAGCATTTAATCCGAAGGAAAATGAAACACTGGGAGAAACATTCCACGAAAAAAACTTTATGGAACCCCTACCATCTTGATATATAAAGCATAAATCTTCTATATGTTTGCATGTTTGTCTGTCGCCTAAAAACTTTCGAATGATAAACTCCGGGATCACGAAATGTGCCTCGGCTCGTTAGGCCTGACTGATCCTGATAAATGTGTCTGTTTTCACAAAAAACAAAATGTTTCTCTTTTAAAACCTGAATCTAAATTTCAGGCGAAGCCGAGTATTAAAGCTAGTAATCTAATAAAACGAAATTGAACGGGACGTGCCCATATACAGCTTCTGTGACTTGCAAAACATTTCGTTCGTCCTTCGACTTAATGGATTAAAGATTTTCGCGTGCCAGCAACGCTACCTGACTCCCTAATCTATCGGCAATATCCAAGATCGACCGTTATAATGCACCGCGTTACCCAAGGCAGCTGATTCGTATCTCCAGTGAACTCGCCTCGTCACGGGGATGCCCGCTTTAAGTAATTAATGGCGTACATCGTAATAGGATTCAATAGCGCGAGTATCTGGAATCTTAGGATCCAGCGATTGGCTGAAAGCACGTACGCGCAAGTAAAATATTAAGCTTTCTCGATCGAGGTGGCTGGCCGCATAGCAGAAAGGCGTCCAGAACGCGCCTTTGTTAAGTCCGAAACAGGCATTTGTAACAATAAAACGTATTTAACGGCATTTTTAAGAGGCTTGTCGGTATTGGTTCGATTTAATAAAAATTTAACGATGTAAATGGCTTTCAAAATAACATCAAACTCGATAACAATTTATTTCATTTATTCAGTCCCAAAAAGTTTTAATTGTGTTATTTTTTTTTTGTATGCAGGGTATACGAAAAATATGCATAACCTGTATTAAACCTGTTGGCAAACATTCGTTCAAAAACATTTAGGCCTCAAATTTACGAGCGTTAATTTAACGCCGTGTTTTCTTCGCTCTGGCACGCTCTGGCACGCTCGCGAAACGGTTAGGCTCTCTTGCGCGCACCGCCGGCCGGTTCACGGCCGACCTAGCGCACAGCGGCGTGTTTTTTGAGAAAGTGTGAATAAATTCTATTTCCCACTCGACGGACAATGAAAATCTAGGCACGAAAATGCTCTTGCATAAGGCTATTAAAACGGTCAAAGTTTGTTTTTGTTTAAAAGCAGTACCGATCGCTCTATGAATGTTTGAAGTTGAACAAAATTTTTCAGGCACTTCTTCCGACGTTGTATTTCGTCTGTGTTTGGCGCATCGAAGATTGCAACAGCGAACATATTTCATACATATGTCGAGGCGAATAAAATGGCCCATATATCAACGTTTTTAGATAAGCGCAATTTCATTTCCGACATTTTTACAGATAAATAATCTCTCGCGCCGAAAGTTGTTTTATTAAGAATGCAGAGGCGTATATTATCGAATAAAAAAAATAATTAATAGCTATGTCTCGACACGTGCGGGCCGGGACTTATCTCCAGGGCCGTCTTAGGGGCCGTCCTTAAATTAAGCGAGAGTGATTTTCGCGAATTATTACCCCCTCCCTGCCCCGGTATAAGAATTCGTAAGATTTGATATTCCAACCCCCTCGTTAGGTAATATTTTTACATTTAACTTTTTCAGTTATTAAAATTCTTTTAAAGGTTTATATAATTCATTTAACTCGGTTTAGGGAAATTGAAACTGAAGCTACTTTTCTGGAAGATTAATGATAGAATTTGTATTTATTGATAATTAGTTTAAAAATATATTACGTAAGACGCTACCTGACATTCCTCCCCCTTCTAAGAAAACGTAAGAAATTCACGACCCCCTCTTCCCCCCGAACGCTCTGCGTTAAAAAGAATTTGGAGCCCTAACTTTTTACGTACCAGTTCTATGTACCCTACATACTACAGTTTCTTCTCAATCGGTGCGAGGCCGTACATCGAATGGACTTAACGGTTGTCGTGTCTTTCCTCTTATAAAAAATTGAAGAAAAAAAAAAAGCATTTCAACATTCTTGATTCTTAAGCGCCCTTTGATCACCGGCGCCCTTGGGCTATAGCCAATTTAGCCCACTCGTTAAGGCGGCCCTGCTCATTAAGTACTTAACGTCCGAATCGCCAATAGCTAATTACCAAGGGAAGTTCGGGAACCCGGAAATTCAAAAGATTATGAAACTTGGATACGCAAGTAGAGTAATTCATCCTTAACACAACTATATTTTTTATTGGTGTCATAGTACGGTTTTAGAGAGAGAAATAACCCCTTGAATAAAGCAAGAAGTTGCATCTTATTTCTATACTACAATACCGCGTAAAAATAATTTTCGAAAGATCCATACTTTTCAAGTTACCCCCACTGCCAACGCTTAAAATTCATATTCTATACATTGTAAATGTATGCACAAATACCTCTCTTCATACATATAAATAGTTTATGAGTTATGTTTTTATTGTAAACAAATGAAACCTCCATTTTTACCACTTTGCAGTTTACAACAGAAAATAATAGTATATTTGAAATGGCCAGGTCGAAATACGTAGGAGCAGGGCATAAAATAATTTATTCACAACTTTTTGCCCCAAAACACGCCGCTGTGCGTTCCCCGAAAACCGGCCCGCGCATTAAAAGGCCCCGCTGTCCGCGAAAAGCTCATCGCGTGCGCGACACCGTATCGTTCGCATCGTCTTGATCTGTACAAGCATCCCGATTACTCGGTTAGTAGGCCGCGGTGTGTAAAGTCTCGTTTACTTCTGAGATCCTGATATGTATCCCGCGGAGCAGCGATTCAGCGGAAAAGGAATCGTGCATTCTAGCTGAGGAGAGGATAAGCGCAGAAAAGGCCCCGCGGACGCTGGGGGCGTAGGAGGAAGGGTCTCGAGGCACCGAGCCGAAGCCGTCAAGTCTCTCTGCGAAGCTCGCGGTAAAACTACCCTTCAAGTCGACCGAACCCAATATGGAGGAAATTATTAGAAACGTATCGGTAAGTAACCGGTTCCAAGGCTTCATTGACACTTCCAACCAACGAAAGGTAAATTTGTCGATCGGCATGCCCCTCGTCGATTCGCGGGGCATGGTTCGGCAGAACTTTTTACTATACACGTAACTTACTATATAGTCTTACTTTCCAAAATATTCGCAAAAATCTTTGGTAAATTTTTTCCCCGTGGATTTGAACGGAAACTTTTTTTAATCACTTTACCACGCCCCCCTCCCCCCCTCTGCAAAGTATTTCTGTTGACTTATTCCGACACAATGCATTCCAGTTTCAAACTTGTGCCGAGTATTAGTATTGGTTGCGGACAGGTTTCTGCGGGGGGCGCGTGAAGCATGCCAGCGTACCGATTTGAGTTTGGGGCTGCTAAAAATGAAACCGCGGCGTGCAACAATTGTTTTTTACCTGCCTTCGTCGTAAACAAACTCATTTGTCAGCTTTTAAAAACCGGGTTTACAAACCGGTCTTCTTGATAACTTTGTAAAATCGGGAAACTGGTTTTTAAATTTAAATTAGGTTTTTAAATTTAAATTTAACTTTAAATTTAAATTTAACTTTAAATTTAAATTTAAATTTAAATTTAAAAACCTAATTTAGAAAACAGGTTTTAGATAGATACTGGAATTAATATGTAAAAATTAATTAGTTATGTGATTGAAAACGTTAAGATTTTCACTTGAAATTGCCTCCGACACAAGCATATTGTAGTAACAGTTTACTATAAAACTAGTCTTTATGAGTTCATATTTCCTGAAGAAAAATACTAAATGAAATAAATATTAATAATCTATATTTTGTACGGCTTTAAGTTATTTCAGTTAGTTTTTTTTATTTGGTTTCGTGTGCAGCATATTTTACTTTGTTATGTTTTTGTAGTTTCATAAATATTAAGAAAACTGAAAACTTTTAAAATAAGTATAAGTATTTCTTTACTGCTTTAATTATTTTTTTTTTAAATACGGGTTCTCGGAAATAATGAAATTAAAAACCGGTGTTTTCACAAGTCAGTTTTTGCATAAACCCTAGTGCTAGGCATTTGGATAAACGTTAACCGCAAAACATCCCCCAACTACCTGAAGCGTAGCCTAAACCACTACACAAAAGAGTGCACCAAATCTCCACAGCCTCCTGCCAAATGTTTTAACTGCGGTGGCGCACAACCTGCAAATTATAGCCAATGTTCTTCATTGCTAACATACCTGAAGAGAGAGAGAGAGAGAGAGAGAGAGAGAGAGAGAGAGAGAGAGAGCACTCCCGGAACAAGTCTTCCCAGCTCCTATCGCCAAACCGATCTTGTTTTTACTAAATAATGTCACAACTAGCCTTCACCCCCCCCCCCCCCCCAAAACTGGCTGAACCGAACATCAACTATGCACAAGCTACGAAAACAAAGTTCTCCAAGCAATTAACTCGCTCTGCAACCTGGAATACCATTTGCACATTGCCACACAAATCCGAGACAAACGTAAAATGTGTAAAACCCTCCCAGAAAAAATTCTGGCCATCCCAACAATAATGTAAAATCTCCACGCCTACCTTTCCCCGCAACCTCGTCACATGGAACGCCACTAGCGTTAAGCCTAAGGCCCCGTTCACATTAGTCAAGTTTACTGGCTTCAACTGACTTGAAGCAATAAACTTGACTAATGTCAACCTGTCATTTACTTGACTCGAAATATCGTTTTAAGTTTCTTTCAAGTTTTAAGCGAAGTATTCGTTCACATTAGTCAAGTTTACTGACTTCAAGTCGCTTGAAATCAGTAAACTTGATAATGCGAACCTGTCAGTCACTTGACTCGAAATATCGTTTTAAGTTTCTTTCAAGTTTTAAGCGAAGTATTCGTTCACATTAGTCAAGTTTACTGACTTCGAGTCTCTTGAAATCAGTAAACTTGATAATGTAAACCTGTTATTCACTTCACTTGAAATATCCTTTCAAGTTTCAAGCGAAGTAGAGAGGGTTTCAACTTTTCTTGCCTTGAAATAATACAGCTTGAATAGCGTGAACGTACGTACAAGCGTCGCGACAAGGTAAGCCGACTGTCTATTGTTTTTAAAATTTTTCAATTTTTTATTATGCACGAGCCAGCAAATACCACTTTGTTTACGCCATTTTAGATATCTTAATCTACTTGCTTCACTCTTCAGCTTCAAGCTTACTCTTGAAATTAACTTGAAGGCAGCTGACACTGTCCGAACACCAACTTGAAGTCAGTATATTTGAATTCAAGCAACTATAAGCCAGTAAACTTGACTAATGTGAACGAGGCTTAAGGCTTAAGGTCTCGCACGCATAAAGGGCGATAAGCGGTAAGCGCCAAGAGTCAAACAAATCAAATACGAATACAAATCTACGCTAAATAAAACATAGTATAGATTTGTATTGGTATTTGATTTGTTTGAATATTGACGCTTACCGCTTAGCGCCCGAAAAGTATAATAAGCTGAAGAGCTTAGGGGAGAGTGGGTTTAATTGCGAACACCTAAGCCAAAAAGCAAATAAAACGAAAACTATCTATAAAGTACTGTGACGAATTTTCAGAAAATTATAATAAAAGTCAACTTTATAGTGAAAAAGAAAAACCCTTGAGTGCTAAATATCACAGAAGTCGCACAGAAAGCGCGATTTCAATGGTCAACCCATAAAAAACGTTGCTACAAACTATACCTAATGTATTTTTCCAACTCCTCTTCTGGTGCGTTAGAAAAAAATTGCAATTAGTCAGAATATCGAAAAAAAAATAGTAAAGGCCGTTTTTTAAACTTTTTTCTGAGCCTGTAATGAAAATTCAAAAATCCCTTTTGTACATTTAAATAAGTTTTATACATGCTGAAAATTTCATGAAAATCGGTTAACGTTGCTCTGAGTTACAACGCGCTTAAAGATATGTTCGCCATTACCCCGCGACATCAAAAAATAAAGAAGAATTTAATTTAGGGGTTAGAATCATAATTCAAGCCACGGCTTGGTCACAAAATGTTGGTAAGAAAGTGCTTTATTTCAACTTAAAAAAATCCCAATTGAATCATTATTTCAACAGTAATTACATGCAATTGAAAATGGACAAAATATTACTTGAAACATGATGAAAATAATAAATTGTGTTTATCTTGACTAGCATGAGCGTTCTGTATTTATTACTTTTTGCCCGGCGTTGGACACGACTTAAACTATTAGCTAGCGGAGAAGAAACATCAGTTTTTATTTATTAAAACGCCGAAACCACCGCGTTCGTGATTAGCCCACTCTCCCCTACAATTAGCCCTAAAAGACAATTCCCTTTGGAAAGCCTATATACTCATGAAAAACAAGTTTCAAGCTATTCCCCCTGCAACTACAAATAGCAATGTAACTGCATCCGCGGACATTGAAAAGGCGAATGTATCTGGAGCAAGCCGTAAACATATTCGGACGCACCTTGACCTCACAATGGATTTCATTAGCTCCTGGAAGCTGAAAATCAACGCATCTAACACCGAAGCCATATTTTTCACTAATAACATAGCAAAGAATCCTCCCCAAATCTCCGTAGACGATCACCCAATTGAATGGTTGAACAGAGTGAAGTGCATACCTCGACGTATGGATAGATAGGAGATTTACGTGGAAATTTAACTGGATAATACCCAGGAAAGGGTTATTAAACTCTGGCAAACTTGAGGATTTTGGCTCCTCCGATGGGCCACGATAGTAAGCTCCCTATAATATTAATGTACAGGGCATCAATTTGGTCAACCTTAGCAAAATCCCATAGGAAGAAACTACAAGTAACCCAAAACAAATTCCTCGGATTAATACTTGGGAAAACCCAGAGAATCGAATTTTTTGAAACTTTTCCCTAAGATGACATCAGGTTTAAACTTTTTATTTTTACCCTCCAGGCCATCACGATAATTCAAGAATCTAGTAAACCAGTGGAAACTAGAAATCTAGAAATCAGTGGAACCTTCTGAAAGAGAAAAAAAGAAAAGTACTAATTAATTAATTGCTTTAGATAAGATATTTGAACCATTTTGAAAGAAGTTAGGTTAAATACATTAGACTGTCTATAAATCTTTACGAAGCACGTAGAGTTTTCTAACTTCACTTAAATGGGATACGAGACGCGTGGAACTTCAAATATTTCAACATATCTCGAAAAATGAAAAATGCTAGATAGGACATTTTAACTAAAGAGGGCAGAGCTCATCTTAAATTTTCCGGGGCCATATGCATAGGGTGAATCGACCAGTGAATGAACAGTGACCAGTGAATGAACAAATTGACTTTTTTCAATGATCTTATATTTAGAATGAAGAAAAATTGATTGAGATAACGGCGATACTAATATTTTTTGAATCTATGAACGTCTCGGTCGCTTATTAATTTTTTTGTTTTGTGGTTTCGAGTGTTGTCATTCACGGCGAGAAACCTAGTAACAAAACACGTACGATGACAGTTAACCATTATATTATGTACACTGTGTTCTGACATAAATAAATTTGTCAGGTTCCTATTATTATAATATATAGATTATATTTTTATATTCTTATGTTAGGTCCTTCACCTAAACTTCCTTTCTTCTTTTGTAGCGTTTTCTGGTCGGAAAATGAAGTATTATTCTTTGTGTACATTCACTGGGTACAAAGTATTCATTTATTTGGTATTTTGTTCATTCACTAGTATATTGGGCATTGATTACATTATTATGATTTATTTCAGACGCGGATCAAGTAAAAAATCACAAACAATTTTTTTAGACATTTTTAAAGCCTATTTCTGTTACAAATTCTTATTTCATTAATAAATTAGGACATTATGTAATTTTTATCGTTATTTGAAACTGAAGAAACGCTCAGCTGTTCATTCACTGGTCAATTCACCCTAGATATTTATTGTTATAAAATTTGGAGGTACGCATAAATGCATTTGTTTTTAACCCCGCACAATTTTTTAACAATGTATACAAATCCGCCCCTGACTATAAGGCACAGCAAAACTTTGGGTCGGCTACGTTTCCCACGGAGGGATTCTGCGAGGATAGGAGAGAGCAGGGGAGTTTCCGCAACCGAGGCGACACCAGACACGACATATCGATCCGCCCGACCATTTCGCACGCCGCGAAACCCCTTATCCTGGGAAATACAGCTTCCTCTCTGCACGCCCCGCTGGCCTCGAGTTACATTTTTTAAACAGGCTCGCCGCTGGTCTTCCGCCGTTCACCCACGCTTTCGCGGCGGCGATTAAATCGAGCATTTGCATCCGCGCCACGAACGTTTCTCAAAGAATTGCTGATGCTAAACGAAGATCCCACCTTCCGATCCCCTCCGTCGCGTTCCTTCGATGGTCAAAGGTACGTTCCGAAAAAAGTATCAACTACCACCGCCGTTTGCCTCGGTTTCTGCGGGGGCGATTAAATCGAACATTTCCATTCCAACGCGAACGTTCGAAAGGAAACTTTTCCGGTGTTAAACCAAGATTCCACCTTCAGATTTCTTCTCTCGCATTTCTTTTATGCTTCAGGTTGGATTCTTTAAGAACGCTGCTAGGTACGCGGTCTATTAAAGTTTTAACAGAAGCGATTGAATCGAGCACTTTTGTATTCAAATATAAATAGACGTTCTGGAAGATTGAAAGATTCCTGATCGATTCAATTACAATTACGAATGATGGAACTTTTTAACCAATTAAATTACAATAATTAATGCGCTTAATGTCCTTTTTACCGACTTGAAAGAACTACGGAAGCTTTGAATAAAGCATCTGAATAAAGCGTTGACGGAAGGCAAGGAGACTTGACGCTAAAGTCGTATTTTCATAGCTAATGCGATTTACACTGCAAATATCACGGCAGAGTGTTGATGTAAAGTGACAGAGCTACAAACATTTATCTACGCGGTATACTTAACAAGAGCTACTACTTAATAACTCACTTGTTAGCCTCGTTGTCCACTAATAAATAAACTACATGGTCCGTGTCCCGAAGTTTCAGGGCGCTGGTTATCGACTTGTTCAGGCCTTGAGCCCTTGCTGAAGCCTCGCCCATGTCGTCGAGGACTCTGCTCAGCTGCCTCTGGCATTCGCTGGAACAGGAATTTTTTTTACAAATTTACACGGCTATTTGAGTAGAATGGCGACGCTGCGCGTGTACAGAATGAGCTGTCTCTCTCGATCGGTAGGTATCAGAATTATCTTAGTTATGCAATCGTCGCTGCTATTCTCGAGAAACACACACTCGCCAGCCGCGAAGACTAGGTCCCCGCGTAGCGCACGGAGAAATAAACAATTAAGACCCCCGCTTCCTGAAACTTCGCCGCGATGCTCGAGGACAGCCCGTTAACAATTTGACCTCGATCGCGCTGTTATTTATTAACGCGAGCCGCGGCTCGCAACTCAAATAGCACGAAACAGCTGCCCCACTTTCGGCCCTCCTCGCTTTCCTCCTTTTCCTTACAATCGATTCGCTTTATCATCTCCTTTTAAGAAGCTTCTAGGCTTCCGAATCCCTGGCCACGAGGCTGGCCACTCGTCTCCGTCTCGGCAAACCTCTGGCTTCCCAAATGGAAACCTTTGTCCGCGAGTGTGAAGGAGTTCCCAATCGCAATAATTTAGAAAGTGTTTCCATGCTATCGCGAAGAGCAACGCGCACTTCCCGAATTAAGCATTGACCCAAGATGCGTTCGAAACAGAATTCTATAGAATTAGATATTTCGAATCGACCTCCGCGCAATCAAATGCCCCGATGAGTATTGGGAAACCAAGAATTTCGATACGCCAACTAGTGACAGAAAATTAAACTACTGCGAGTAGGCCGAAATCCGTCGAAGTCCATACGATTATCAGTGTTTATATAGACATGTTGTGAAAAACGAGTGTTTTCAAATTTTTTGAACACTAAATTTTTCACTTCCTCGATTAATAAATACTTATTCGGAATGTTTGCTGTGATCCGGGCCTACTTTCAATAGTTCGCCATCTTACCACCACAGCGCTGAAATCTAAGCCACGCCTCCACTTGGTTTCCCAATACTGTATCGCATAATTAAACGGAAATCTCTGCGAGCATCGAATTACCAAATAAATTTAAATTCCAACAGTGCAGCTCTCCGACGAATTCAATTTTATAAAGTATATTTGCGCTGCGGCCTCTCAGAAGTCCTGAATCTCGGGAGAAAAAAAGTTTCGCGGAATCGGAGTTTTTGCAAGACCGTATCCTCGACTTTCGCAAAATCCCAGTTGTCTGTTTGGCCGTCGTTGCTCGTTCCAAGAAACAATCGATAGCCACGGTGATTCCGTAAATCGATTACACAATACGATTATGCTGCGACGCTCCGAAATTAGAGTCTGACTCATTCTCAGCGTCCCAGCGCTGTGCGTCTCCACGTTCCGCATAGGTACCTGTATCCAGGGAGGCTCGAGAGCCGCGTAAAGAATTAACGACGCGTGGGACGTATCGCTTGACGCGAGCGAGACACTTTAAAATGGTAATAATTCCCCGTGATTCGATCCACCGCGCGCTAGGTTCACAGGTTTCAAATTCTTTCCCCTCCCACTTGTGCATTTCACCTTGCAGAAGATAGTCGCAACCTGAGAGCCACTCAATTGACGCGTAAAACAATATTCTCAAGAGCTACAGAGTAGCACTTATTTGGTCATAATCTTACGTATCCGAGGACCTTACACCACCAGTGGCGCACCCAGAAAAGGGGCCAAGGGGCCCTGGCACCCCCCGAAGAAGGGACTTTATAAATAGAAAAGAAAATTGGATTTTATTCTTTAAATAAAGAGTGGCCCAAAAATGAGGCCCTTTTTAGCCTCTTTTTGGTCCCACGATTTTGGAACTGAATTTTGCGCCAAATTGTACCTTATGGCGAGACATCAATCACAACGAATTTTCAAGTTGAGGTGATAATTAGTTTCGGAGATATGGGAGGTGAAAGAAGTGAAAATTCGTTAACGCGTCAGCCCATACGCTTCGATTTTTATGTCAGTCCGATAATTTATCTAATTATTTACAGGAGTTTTACTGACTGCTAACAACGAATTTGAGCTCAGATTTTTAAAATTCACAAATCAAAATCAAAATCAAGAAATATGAATATTTGTGTAGTGGGTGCCTTTTTTAATATATCGTCCACCATATTGAATCGATCATTGTGAGTTTTGTGGACTGCTGACAACGAATTTGAGCTCAGATTTTTAAAATTCACAAATCAAAATCAAAATCAAGAAATATAAATGTCTTTGTAGTGGGTGCTTTTTTAATATATCATCCACAATATTGAATCGATCATTGCGAGTTTTGTGGACTGCTAACAACGAATTTGAAGTTAGATTTTCAAAATTCACAAATCAAAATCAAAATCAAGAAATTTGAATATCTGTGTAGTGGGTGCATTTTTTTAATATATAGGTCCACCATATTGAATCGATCATTGTGAGTTTTGTGGACTGCTAACAACGAATTTGAAGTTAGATTTTCAAAATTCACAAATCAAAATCAAGAAATATGAATATCTGTGTAGTGAGTGCCTTTTTTAATATATCGTCCATCATATTGAATCGATCATTGTGAGTTTTGTGGACTGCTAACAACGAATTTGAAGTTAGATTTTCAAAATTCACAAATCAAAATCAAAATCAAGAAATTTGAATATCTGTGTAGTGGGTGCATTTTTTTAATATATAGGTCCACCATATTGAATCGATCATTGTGAGTTTTGTGGACTGCTAACAACGAATTTGAAGTTAGATTTTCAAAATTCACAAATCAAAATCAAGAAATATGAATATCTGTGTAGTGAGTGCCTTTTTTAATATATCGTCCATCATATTGAATCGATCATTGTGAGTTTTGTGGACTGCTAACAACGAATTTGAAGTTAGATTTTCAAAATTCACAAATCAAAATCAAGAAATATGAATATCTGTGTAGTGGGTGCCTTTTTTTAATATATCTTCCACCATGTTGAATCGGCCATTGTGAATTTTGAAAATCTAAGTTCAAATTCGTTGTTAGCAGTCAGCAACCCCCCTGGAATTAAATTTTAAATTATCGGACTGACAGAAACCTCCGGACATCGAAGCGTATGGGCTGACGCGCTGACGAATTTTTACTCCTTTCACCTGCCATATCTCAGAAACTACTTATCAATCACATCAACTTGAAAATTTGTCGTGATCGATGTCTCGTCGTAAGGTATCATTTTGCAGAAAATTCAGTTCCAAAATCGTGGGACCAAAAGGAGGCTATTTCTCGGGTCACTCTTTTTATAATCCCCTAATAAATTTTATTGAATTTGCATTCAAAATATTTGTATCCGTTCAACTCGGCTGCTCCCAAGATTAAATCCTGAGTACGCCACTGCACACCAGTGTCGCTTTGAATAACGCACGATTTTGAAAAATGTCCCTTTAAATTGCTCGAAATTCTCCGAGCGATGGCTTCCGCCGGGAAATTGTTGTGCAAAGCGTACGAAGCAAACTCTGAGCTTTATTTACTCTCAAATCCAATATTCGGGAACTCTCCAGCAATAATTTCGATGCTTTCCAGAAAATATCCTTGCGAAGATGCGCCGGAGCCTCGCGCGAGGCCTTCGGCGTGGAAACACGCCGACGCCAGTCGAAGTGCTAATGCGAAGAATGGTATCGAATTGGTGCCTCGTTACTTTGGCGACTGAAGTCGCCGCATGTATATCTCTGCGGGGGGCACAATAGTGGGTCGCTACTCGAGGGCCGTTTCGGACGCGAATCTATCATAATACCATAAGTTAATGCGTCCTAAGATCCGACCCGATTCTGGAACTGGAATCGAGCCAATAGGCTACTTTGCGATGCAAATTGCGACAGATTAACCTAACGGCGCGGCTGCGGCGAGATGCTTTCGCGAGACGTTGGAACGGTGGCGAACGATGATGGATCATCGGCCGCCACGTGATCGTTTCGATCACCGGCGGACGGTTCACGTGCCGCGAGGACGTGCGCGGTATGTACCTGCTATTGGAAATTTTGGTCTACCTATGTCGCGTGCCAGGCAGAACACTTGGCTGCTTATCGAGCTTGGCCTGTCCAGAGAAAAGAGGTAAAGGAATTCTAGATATAGAGTATTGTGGGGCAAGAGTGCGCACTTTCAAAGTTTAGAATTCTCTAAAATCTTTGGTATTACACTGATAGTCATATAATTTTGTGAGAAATAGCTACTATCCCTTATTATTCGATGGGCAGTGAGTTCGTGTAAATTTACCTGTCACAACTTATATAAAATAAATATTTCGAAAAAGTGTGAAACGCGAACTTTTACCCGATATGTGGAGCAAAAGTTCACGTGTTATGGGGTAGAAGAAAATGAACACGTACCAGTAAATGAACACGTACCAATGAATGGCTATTTTTTATTAAAATGTATAAAACAAGTTATTAAAATAAGCAACTAATTAATTAGAGGCTTCTTTTAATTTCCCGCGTCGCATCCGAACAATTTTTGCAGCACGTGGAATCAATCGCGATGCAAATGTAATTTTATAATAATGTAAGTGTTCATTTATTGGTGCGCTTACCCTAGGTGCATAGTTGGGGTAATACAGCCTAATAGTTTATAATTAATTTTTTCAGACGAATTTAACAATAGTCGTAAATAAAATTACCCCGACCTCAGTAATTCGAACAGGCATAAAAGTTAATAAAAAACGTATTTTGGAGAAATATTGCGGATTCAAAATTAATAAAAAAAAATCAAAAGCTGATATCAGCGTGACTCAATTATCATAAACTCAAAATTTATTTCCATGTTATAATTGATAATTAATTTCAAATTTATTTTTGATAGTCGGTTTAATCAGTTTTCGTTACTAATTTAGCAAACACTAGAAATAAAATAAGTTTAATGAATTTATAACACGCGTCCAATTATTTTGGGGCAAAAAGTTCGCATGTTGGCATTCGAACTCTTGCCCCACTGCATTGTGCGAACTTTTGCCCCCACAGCTACTTCTCCATTGTTTAATCAATCCTGTTATCTGTGAGGAGAATTGAAGTCTTTTATTAACACGTTTGAATAGGAGAATTTCAGCTCTTTCAGACGACATATGAATTAAAATATTTACTGATCAATCCATCGGCAATATTTCATCGTCCCGAATGCAAGTGTCGCTGGCAGGCTTGGTATTAATTAACTTAAATCCAACACGCGGAACGGAGCATCCTCGGGGATCGGTACAACGTGAAACGCGCGGAGCAGTCCGGTAAATGAGGGAAGAGGACTCATACACGGGCAACTCAAAGTTTCACGCTACTTTCACGAGGCAAGAAAAGAAGAAAATCATTTCCATGAATATGCATCGAGAACGTAGATTATTACGCGACGAGTGAAATCACCGAACTCGTTTTCTAAAAAGGAGTCCACGAGCGGAGATCGCTCCCGACTATTTCTCCATTTTTCCATTTCTCAATTCGAGTCGCTAGTCGCATCGCGATTTGAAATTAAATAAAAGATATTTCTAAAGAAGTCAGAGCTGCGAAATGTAAATCCATAAACACTAAAAGCTAGAAAATAAAAAATATATATAAACAAAATTTCTATGTTAAACGATTTTATTAAAAATGCACTAAAAACTAAAAAATAATTCTTTTCTTGTACTACAATTTCGATGGTGTTTTGTCGCTTTAAACAAAATCGTGGAGCGGGATATGTCATTACAGAATATGAATGGATTTAATACAGAACCAAGCGTCGAAATGTATTTGCTGTGACATATCCTGCTCCACGATTTTATTTAAAGTGAAAAAACACCATCATAGTACAAGAAAAGAATTATTTTTTAGTTTTTAATAAAATCGTTTAACATAAAATTTCTTTTATATTCCAATAAAGAATTAGCAGAAGCTGCAACATCAAAGGAACGTTAATTCTGTGGCCCGAGAATCAGCGATTTTCAGTAATTTCAACAATAAAAAAATTATCTCAATTTAACCTGTACCTTAAACTTTAAACGCTGCTTTCTCGAAACTACGTTTTTCAAATCGGTGTCAATGGTATTTCAAAAACTACTGAACCGATGTGAATGAAACCTGGCGGGATTATTTCTGACATCAATATCTAGTCTTTATCATACCGATCTTTTTGTAATAGCCACAGTTTGGTTTTAATCATTAAAAAACTGATGAAATTTGTCAGAGATGGTGCATCACAGGGTTAAATTAAGGTTGGAGCACTCATACGTATCTTAAAAATGAAAATTTTAAAAATAGCTAATGATAAAGACAAGTTCCTTTTACACACTTTAAGGAACATTTTTGGCACTGCAACTCCTTACGTCACAACCCTGCTTTGTTCAACAGCAGCCACACGACGAATAAGACAAATTATCAATTTTACTTTTGGAAAATATTCTTTAAATTATAAGCTTTCAAGTGCATATTACGATGTATGATTAACAAAATTACTTATAAGTAAGAAAGAGAGTGTATGTAACCCCTTAACTGCACTGCTAGCCAAAATTAACTGCACCAATCAATACCGCATCGGTGTTTTACTAATATCATACAGAAGTATGAGAAGATAGAACGTGAATTTGCAAGCGAAATTATTTAATTACTATCCTTTCCCAGCTGACGCTGCCAGGGAAACATTGCTCGTCGCGTGAGCCTCCATGATTTCCTCTCAAGCATTCAGCCACGATTACAAGCGGCTATTACTCCGCTGACATAACGCACTTAGCTCTAACAATGCGAGCGAGATTTAAATTGGCACGATAATGTATCGCGCGATAGCGAACCGATCTCTATCCCCACAGTCTCTCCGCGCGGACTTTGTTCCACGAGAGCGGAGGCAGAACACACATTGTTCGATCTTTCCACCGCCCTCTTCAATTTCACGTGCAGGTAATTTACGACGGAGGACGTGCTATTGTATACGATAAAATTTCAGGCGGAGAGCACGCGAAACGCGTAGTACCTGCACGCTCGTAGCGCAATGCGATGCAATTAAAATTATAATTGTAATAGAAGCATCGCGCGGATCACGGGGGAAGATAAATAGTTTAGAAAGTAGGTGCGCGAGTGATGCCAGGGAAATGTGAGTTGGACAAAAAAGTATGAGAAAGATACGACTGAAAATATGGTTATTAACGAAACTGTTATATCTACCGACATTCATTCTGTTACGTAGCAATTTGCGGCGTGTACTTTTCACGTTCCGCGGAGCATGTGTATCGATATATGTGGGTTAATGATATGGGTGATCTTCGCTCGGGGAAATATTACGTACAAGTTCGACGACGCGGGATCAAGGTAATCGAGGAAGTCGATTTATCGCCCGTTCTCGTTCCACGGAACGCGTGGATGTTGCTTGCTCTCTTTGCGCTGGTAGTATTGCACAATTTCGACCATAGAAATGCAAAAGAATAATTAATTTCGAAAACTGCCGTTGTCAAGTCTCTTCGATTGCAACGCGATTAATAAAGCTATCGATAGAATCTGGAGGCATGAATGCAACGGTACTTGTTGAACGGATTTTAGAGTGTACAAATATGTTGCCCGGGGAGTAAAAGTGATAATTATTACCTGTATCGCACGCAATCGTGTTGCGTGAGAACAGGGCGAATAACCGCGGCACAATTTCATCACAGACTTCCGCGAGCGTTACGAGTCATCGCTCGAGAATTTACAAACGCTCAAAGTTGCGAAATACCCGGCTAATGCGGCTTCAAACGTTCTAATGTCGTGCAAATAACCGAGTCGCCGAGTAAACAGAATTAAATACATGATTCATGGGAGCCGGTGAAAAGGTACACGCCACACTTTAAACCCAGATCTGGTAAACTAAATTTACGATCGTAATATTCGACGCGAATGAGACGCTTAGGGTCAAGCAGAATTCGTTCCTCGGTGCATTTTGTTTTCCAGTCGCCCACTGCACTTGCTTGGAACGCCCACGTCGGGAAAGAACGAAACGATCGATAAAAGTCGCAAGGTGGATGAAAGTGGGGCTTTTTTACTAATCCATTTGCCTTGGTAGAGTCTTCGAATAATTAAGAACGAATGCGGGGTCGTTTTTAAGGCCTTTTACTAAAAGGATTTGGCAACATGGCGCGTGATACCGTGCGCGTTGTTTGAAGAAACTGTCGTGTAAGTTTCTCTAAACAGATTATTCCATGTGTGGGTGAAATGGCTGGGAAATGTAGCAATTTGCAGCGCGGCGCGTGAGAACAAAGCTTCTACCTAATTTCTTCCTACAGGCAGGGTCCCACTAGCGCAACCGCGCGCCGCGCACGTTTTTTTCGACGCGCAAGGCCGATTTGTTGCAGAAAGACGTTCCCACTGGTGCAACTGCGCGCCGCGCACGGGTCAGATTTACGAGTTTCTCGGATTTTCGAGGAGTTTGGAGCACTTGAAAGGGTCGACTTTTACGACGATCCGCGCGTCGAAAGCGATCGTGTGCGCGCTATGCAGGGATTTCTCTGCCACGCGCGCACGCGAATGCACGCTGCGCATCGTCGAAAAGACTGGAAAAATGTGTGTGTTTCAACGCAAATGTACTCTTTACTCCTACATATGTATAATTTGCATACGTGTTTTTATGGTCTATTATTTAGTTTATATATTAAAGCAAGCAATGACATGATAATTATTACTGTAAATAGCAACAATTATACTGCTGTGAGAGGTATACTTGTTTCTAGATACATCATAATTGTAATACACTATATATGCAGATACGTGACACTGAATTGTAATTGTATAGTGAGTCCGTTTTAACTGGATGCGGTGGAATATCTCGCAAGGAAATGAAGATATTAAAAAATTGTTGTTACGAAAGTTGCTTCATATGGAGGGCAACATTATGTGGTATAGATAGTTCTTCTACAGGTGGAGGAATGGAGCAGATTTAAAGAGCAACTTGGTTTTTTTAAACGAAACATTATATTTCATTATTCATACCATGCTAACGTTTGTTGGGGCAATTCAACTATGTATACCACTACGTTATTTCGTTATATGAAAGGTCATAAAATCATGAGGCCGCGGGGAATGAAGTGAACAAATCTTGTCCACCTTTTCGACGTAAAAGGTAGACTCGACATTATAATTTTGGGAGGCGCCAAAAGCTTAATTGGCCGAGAATACTGAATACCTTCATTTTATTTGCAACACACTTTCCAGCAATCGGTGACCGCGCCGTAGTAAACCCCTTCAAACATTTCAAGTAGTATGAAGTGTGAAGGCGTTGTTTCGGCTACTGGCACAACCGCCGGCGTTCGCTTTATTTAGATAAAGAAAACAAGATATAGAAAAGGAGGCTAGTTTTTCCACTGTCTCCGACGTGCGCGCCAAGCATTCGCGTGCGCGCCTGGTAGAGCGTCGGCCCATTTCGTGCGCGCGGCCTCATAAATTAGACCCTTTCAAGTGGACGAAAACGTCGTGCGCGGCGCGCGGTTGCACTAGTGGGACTAGTGTTGAAAATATTAGTAGCATTAGGGGGCCAATCAGGGGGCAACTGGCTGGTTTCCTGGAGTCAATACTGGGCAAACGGCTCTCCCCCCCCCCCCCCCCCCACGCAAGTGCGTGCTAGCGTTACGCATTTCACGGCGAGCGAAGTATGTAACTGCCTAACATCTGGCCCTAACAGGTGTAGCGTATTCTTAAATTCAACTCCACTGCATCCCTTGGGCCTTTTTTGACCCAATAGTCCTCGGGTCTTTTCTGACCCACTCGCTTTTTCACTACTTTCAGATCTTCTCCAAATTTGAGAAGAATATATAAAGTTATTGCTAGCATGCCTCCCGTTCGTTGACAACAAAGTCTAGAATATGTCTACTCAGAACGTTCGATATGCTAAGTAACCTAAACAATTATTAAGATACTTCATTTTTAGGAACTCTAAATATGGCGCCTAAAATCCCAATATACCTTTATAGTCTGAATTATACAAATCTTTAGATGCGTGGATGAGAAGGCAGATTCATTCCGTCTGCTATAAGAAAAGTGACTATTTATGTGCATCGATATGCATAAATCGACAATGGGATTCTCACATTTACAATCTGTAATCTACGATGCAGCACGCTCGAAGTACTACGTGTTCGAACCACGCCAACGCGTGCGTCTGTTTCATTGACATTTACTTTCGCCATCGATTTGCCGGTAATATCGGTCCACGAGACAGTGTCAACGTGCCCGAACACGTCGGGACACAGTTTATTTACGCCGCCCCAGGTAGGATTATTATGTTCCGGGAAGTCATCGAGACGCAACAATGAGTTCGAATGACCATGCCGGTGTCATCGACGCCAAGTGAAAGTACCGTGCATGTTCCACATTACGATATAACCTTGAAGATGACGACCACGATAAATAACCTCTTACGTCCGACCGATGTTTCTTATCCCGCCACTCGGCGTCCCGTTTTTTTTTGCAAACAATTCAACTCCAGAGACACACTCGACACATAAATAGATACATGCTCATATTCCACTTGGCGCTGAGTGTACACGCATGTACATATTTAGTATTACGCGTTCCACGATCGCACTGATAGCTCTGACGAAAGAAGTCGATCGCGACACCATCGTAAAAGTTCGCACTGAGGTAATGAAGGGATACTTACTGTAATTCGCGACGATCACCTTTGAAGTCCTCTGGGGCGAGGGTGTGCGTGACCTTGTTGATCTTCCTCGGCAAGAGTTTATTTATATTGAACTTGAACTCCATTACGGCCACGGGTTTCTCACTGCGTCCGTTTTTCACGCGTAATACGCTCGACGGCCCGATCCTTAACCCCTCGCAGCTCTTGGTCACTACACCGACCTACCCACCGTCCAGCTTTTTTTCGAAACTGTATCTCGAACGATTGTCCTGAATATGGCGGTCAATGGCATCCACCGAGGCAACTTCACTGCGCGTTTTCCTAAGGGGGCGAGGAAATCCGGAAGCTCCTCGCTCTGTCACCGTTCCACGGGACCGTCGGCGTTGTCCGACGAAGTCTGCCCGATCGACTTAATTTGTTTTTGCCGTCTGTCACGCTCCCTGTCAGATGAATTCCCTCGCTGTCACGTGGCCCAGCGTTATGACTTCTATTTTCGTTTCCCGGTGCCACTTAGCTGGCTTTCCCCCGTACGAGTCACGCGCGGGATGAAATCTACGAATCCTCTCCCGATAACACGGCGGCGGTCAGTGATCTGGTGACAACGAGGAGCACCTTGAGCGCTAAGCTGCACAAGATCCCTCGAATCGATCAGCGTCACGCAAGTCTAGCTTACTTCGCGGCTCGAAGCCGACTGACATCCATTGTTCCCGCGACGCACGCTTCTCCCCTACCACGGAAAGAGTTGCGAGAGAAGTTAGGCGACGTGCATTGTCGTGTATCTCCGATAATCTGACAGCTAACCGATGCGACTGCGAGAGAATTCGGTCGCCAGCCACGGAATAAATAACTAGTTTCTGATGAGTGACTCGAGTCACGGGCACGGCTACTGCGCGACGCGGGTCGGGCGATAATAAATTTGAGGATGTCACCGGAGTTTCACCTGACGAATCGCTGGATGTCTCACAGTTTACTGTTGAGCGGTACGTTCAATTTTTTCCTGAAAGCCGCGAGTCGCGCCGAGGTGCGCGCGCACGCGACAGTCGCGAGCCGTGACGACGCGTCGACGCGCATGCGTCGAGTTTCCTGATTTTTCGTAAAATAAGGAGAGCGATTTAATCGAAATAACGTAATTATGTAATTCCCAGTGGACGTCTGCTCGCGTTTATACAGAATTTAGGAATGTGGAAAACGCACGATGAGATTAAACTGTGTATCAATTGTATTGTATTTTTAAACAGTATTATAATTTGGAAAATAATACTTTACACAGTAAACATACCTATTATTCTGCTGTTCTATTTAATTTATAGTAAACCGACGAGGTTAACTTAACATCTGTTTATTGCGATTTTATCTGTCGCTGTGATATGTAGTTCGCACTATTGACACTAGATGTCGATAAAACTCAGTTTACTGTTGACACAAATATTGCACACTTCAGATGGGAAGCAGTGGATCGATAACAGTTATAAATTTTTCTTTTATCGTGCCATCTATTGAAATATTACGAACATACAATACAGTAGGATACGATTAACGTCTAGAAACTCTAATTATAGATAGAAGATGTGAAAGTAACCTCGACAGAAGACGTATTTATTTGTACTTCTCGTTATTATGTGTCCCCCTTTGCAAATCACCGAGTTCTTAATTTCTACTTCCTATCCTTCCGTCAATAAACCGACAGCGGACGAATCACTGCCTTCTATGAGCACATCCCATGGATGTTGCACGTTTACTGATCGAGCAAGCAGATGCATCGTGCGAAATTTGCGCGCGCATCTATGGGGAAAGCATGGTGGTAGCCAATCTCCATAGAATGCCTGGATCTCCCGAGGCTAATGACAGGAGACCGTGGAGCACTGGAGTTAGAATTAAAAGACCAGACCGATTGTGCGACAGGTAAGAACGAAGCGCGTGGGAATAAATACAGGAAAAGATTTTCAATTTAACAGCCCAAAACGACACACAGTTCCTTGCACAGACTGTACAAGTCTTAAACTTAATTTATATAATTTTTTCGCCGCGATAAAAACCTGTAATACGTAGTTTGTCGCAAAGTAAACGCAATAAGCAGAAATTTGCAAGGATAATACCCGCGTAGCGAAATAGTTGGCAGGCTTCCAAGCTGTATAGTCAGATCGTGGACTGATACGGGACGTCCCTCGAGCAGCAATTAATTGTATTCGACAACCGCTTTGCATGTGACAAAGACTGAAAACGCCAGAGAATTTTAAGGCGAACAATGAAAACAGTACATACCAATCGTAATCTCAGTTTCAATACTTTATTCTATATAATCGGCAAACAGATAATAACGCGCGACGAGTTGTCGACATGTAATGACGTGCCCATAACAACGAAACATATTGCATTATAAATTAGCAAGTCTTTAACGATTTTCGACAACTGACTTGTAGCACGAACAATATCAGCGACGACACGTTGATAGCAGGTGACATTGATAATTATCAGCATACACATCCGTGTAATTGGCCGAAGACGTGAATTTATGCGATTTCATTTTGTAGAGTCAGTATAAGAAGATAAATCGGTCCGCGTCAGATAATATTTTAGTAAAACACTCGATGCTCGGGGTAATCTCGGGAGGGGCATTCCTTAGTCGGTTCCATTCTTCGTCTATCTTCCGTAAACAAGCGCGCCTGCCGAAGTATCCCCGGGGTTTGGTAATCAGTGACGGAGGAGGCGCGACAATTTATTCTAAGGACAAAGCTTTTTCGAGGCTCTTTTATCTCTGCCGCGACCCTGAGGGGAAGGATGCGCGGCCGGTCATCATCTTTGGTGACCGCCTCCCAGAAGCTGAGCGGGAACGATATTGTATAAAGCACGCCTGCACATATTTGCGGTACGTGATCCGTTTGTAAACTGCCCGTTAATAAACCTCGTGAGACACCTCTCGCTCCATTACATCTATATAAACCACTACTGGCCAACAGCGAGGGTTTAGTTGACCGATCACTCTAATCGCGACGTGCGGAGGTGCTCCTTACACTACGCGCCACGGAGGGCTATGGTATTCCTATGGTGTTCCTCAAGGTGAGGTGAAACTGTTGCCCGCCGATCCCACGGCGTCCGTTCGAACAGAGAGACAGATGCAAATCGAAACTAAATATATTACGCTGAGACAAAGCCTAGCGCCAGTTGCGCATTACTTCGCGATTACCAGGGAATAAAGTTAGTAGGTGTTACTTCAAGCGGACTTAACAAATGGGCATTCTAAAAACGTCCTTTGCTCGTTCAATTGAAATAGTAGAGCTTCTTTCGGCGAACCACGCGATGCGAAGAAAACGGTACCTATGTAACGCGCACGTGTTTTCCTTCGACGCCACACTAGACATGTGTTTGGTTGCAGTAATTACCTAGTGGTAGCGGTACTGTAACCAGTCGCGGATTTAAGGAATAAGGCCCAGGTGGCAAACGTTCTGGGGGGACCATTTTTCGGGAAAGTGTAAAGGTAGTTTAGTAAAAATCGAATAAGTGTAACGAAAGAAATATAGTATCTGGATAAAATCATATTTTTATTTTTGAAGATGGGGCCCTATGGGCCTTCTGTGCAGGGCCCATTTTTCTGGAAAATTAAAAAGGTAGTTTACTAAAAACGGGTGAAGTTTAGTAGTGCAGGAAAGAAATAGAATTTTGTTTTGAAGATGGGGCCTTATGGGCCTTCTGTGCAGGGCCCATTTTTCTGGAAAACTGAAAAGGTAGTTTACTAAAAACGGGCGAAGTTTAGTAGTGCAGGAAATAAATAGAATTTTGTTTTGAAGATGGGGCCTTATGGGCCTTCTGTGCAGGGCCCATTTTTCTGGAAAACTGAAAAGGTAGTTTACTAAAAACGGGCTAAGTTTAGTAGTGCAGGAAAGAAATAGAATTTTGTTTTGAAGATGGGGCCTTATGGGCCTTCTGTGTAGGGCCCATTTTTCCGGAAAACTGAAAAGGTAGTTTACTAAAAACGGGCTAAGTTTAGTAGTGCAGGAATAAAATATAAATTTTTTTGAAGATGGGGCCCTATGGGCCTTCTGTGCAGGGCCCATTTTTCCGGAAAACTGAAAAGGTAGTTTACTAAAAACGGGCTAAGTTTAGTAGTACAGGAAAGAAATAGAATTTTGTTTTGAAGATGGGGCCTTATGGGCCTTCTGTGGAGGGCCCATTTTTCCGGAAAACTGAAAAGGTAGTTTACTAAAAACGTGCTAAATTTAGTAGTGTAGAAAAGAAATAAAATTATTTTTGAACATGGGACTCTGGGGCCCTTCTGGGCAGGGGCCCAGCCCGCAACTGCTTGTAAAAACACTTAAAACTATAAAAGATTGAGAAGCGAGTATATCGTTTTGAACCACTGTATTTCACAAAGAAGCAACGATACGTCGCCGACAGCGAAACATCGAAGAATGCCCCTCGGCTACGCGGTCGCCTCGAGCCTCCCTTAATCAATCCCCATCACAGTCCCCGGAAGGGCCTTTATTATGACACCCCCAAGTGCCTGGCGCGCTTTCTCTTTTCCAAGACCCTGAAGCCACATCGATAGACGTTAGAAGTCCCGTGGAACCACCGTATCAACCGTGTAAAACGCGAACAATTCGGTGTATTAATAATCGTTGACGGCGCGCTGTTAGCACGTGACAAAATACACACGCGTCAGTATAAATACCTACTCAAAAGCGTACGACGTCGGGATGAAAAAGCTTACGCGACTCCTTCATGTAAAGTGTGACGTATTCTAAGTACATTATGGACTTCGGACAAATCTTGAGTGGTCCATGACTGCCCTGGTGGGAGCGAGCGCATAAATAAGCTGAATCCCTATGGGTACGTCGGAGTTCCATGCTCGCGGCTTTAAACATTTCGTCAAAAGTGTGCCCGCGTGACGAGCGAATTAAAGGTTTCTGGTACGTTCCGTTGAACATGGTCGTTACAGCTCAGCAAATAGTAAGTGCCAGAGAATCGTCCGAGTGCGAGTACATTGATCGAAGTAATTATAAGTGAAATAGCTACTGCGAAGTTCAATTTTGTGCAAGCTGCTCCCTCGCGGGCTGCTCGACATTTTTCTGGCCCAGTAGTATAGAATCGTTGCCGTTATTGTTGAGGGAACTCGGTTTTGGTCAACGAACCTTGCTCCCAGGTGTGAAACATTATTATTCGACTGGGCATGTACGCGTGTCGCTGGCACGTTCCAATAAGACAATTAATAAACTATCCAACTGGAATAGGTAATGAATGTCCCTCGTAGAACTTCGTAGGCAAGCGAATTTCAGTCTGCGCTGAATGTCCTTCAACGTCCACTGGGCTTCCTACTTCGGTGTAATCTATAAATATACATTCGTGTTTATTAGCACGCTTACAATTATAAACACTTGTTCATTCGAGTGCGTGATAATGTGCCGGAGTAGTTTGAAAATGATTTTGATTTTGGGGGAACATTTCGCTCAGGCGGTCACTTAAACCCAGACACACTAATGGTCCTGAAAACAGATTTTTTTTACGAAAATAGTGGTTCACTAATGGGAGGGTAAACGCGTGTACAGTTTCAAGACTGATTAGGCGTGCTAACGAGTGGCATTTTTCTTTCAACCACGAAAGCGACCAACGCGAAACGGAATCGAATGAAAAGTCATTAACAGAGTCGTGATAATAAAAGCAGCATCGACCTCGGCGGGCTGCTTCGTGGAAAATATACAGAAATAGTTTCGAAATATACGAAGCATATGGAATCGTTATTTATATCGGAAATTATGTAGATATTAGGGGTGGGTCCGAAGATAATTTTTAAATTCTCGAAACTAGAAGTGGAAAGTTTGCGAGGCTTTGGAACTCTTGAAGCTTGAAGTGCTGATTCGGTTTTGTAAGTGGAATATTTCGCTTCGAGAACTGAAGTCAACAAAATCTTTGCATAAATCTCTGTCGACTATAATTAAAAAAATACAAACAAGAATTATACAATTTCTCGGGGCATGCTGCTAAGTATTCTTTATTCATTGGTTTTATACTTTTCTTACCCGCGTTTCCCGAGTTTCGAATCGCGAATAAAGTGGAAGGTTTCGAGTTCTCTAAATTACTAAATCATTAAAACTGTAATTAAAATATATTGAAATTCGCGAAAATCCATCGACCAGCAAAGTCTCCAATCGACACTTTTCTAAATCTATAATATTCTTCGCCGCGATGTTAAATTACGCAGAGTTATTTAATTATTTCGTGCCCTCCGCTGAGAAGTACATATCTGCGAGAATCGGCTAGAATACTTTATAAATTACATATTCGCGAAGGCTGGTGCTCATTAAATCGCACTTGACTTTATTAGTGGGACCAAACGCCAGGTGGTGTGTGGGCTTACCTCGTCATTTTGGCCAGTATCTACATCCTATACATTCTGAAGAATTACATCAGGTGCGTGATATTCATTTCGCGTCTGAACGGTCCGAGGACCGTGCCGATCCTCGGGAATGCCAAGTGCGTGCTGAAAGATGACCGTAAGTAATCGGCGGTCCCTAAATTTACGCACATATTTTTCGAAAGCAATGGAACGATGTGTATTAGCGAGATCACGTTGAAAATATCTCTCCGCAGTGCTGTACAGATTAGCCAACGAGACCCAAGATTATGGGCGCGTGATCAAGATATGGCTGACAGGATTGCCGTACGTGATGATCATGGAGCCGGAGGACATCCAAGTGGTCCTCAGCAGCATGAAGCACACGCGCAAGATATTCCTCTATAAGCTGCTGGACAATTTTCTCGGCAAAGGGTTGATCACGAGGGACGTGGTAACGTGGAGGACGCACCGGAAATTCCTCCAGCCGGCTTTCCATCTTCATATTCTGGAGAGATTCACCAGCACCTTCGCGGAATGCGCGCATCACCTGATGAACGACTTCCTTCGTAAGGACAACCAGGAGATTAACATCACGTCTTTCATCAACGACTCTGTCTACGACATTCTGAGCGGTGAGTGTCGATGCATCCGCTTTGCGAAAATCCTCCGCGGTAAATAGTGTTTCTGATTTCTCGGCAATTTTCATTTCCCGGAGAACAGAAATTTGTCGATGATAGTGTACAGTCTCAACTTCATTTCGATTTTCTTGCAACTGGATATTTAAATAAGCAAACATCCATTTCTTAAATAAGCACATCCTGTGTAATAATATTTTATTTAAACGAATACTTAAGGACAATAAACGTACAAGTAGTACGAACTTGATGTTTGATTATTTTAATATTATGTATATATATATCAAAGAAATGATAATTGATAATTAAAAAAGATTCAGGCGTATATTTAGGTGGCTTTAAATTTTTAGTTTTCTTTTCAATTTTTTTATAGAAAACATAATTTATCTTATCTTGAGTTGGCCTTTTGAGTTCGTTTCTTTGTTATGAAATAATTAGCAACCGAAAAATTGCGAGCATATTGTCTGGACGTAGATTTAATTAAAGACAACGCATCCCTTAATAATTTTAACTTTGGTGTCCATTTGCCTATCTTTACGTTAAATTCTTGAGTGAAAGTCCAATATTTATTATTACTACTAGATTGCAATTTCCTTAAGGTTTCTGTGATAGACTAATATAATTGATCTTGAAGAGACAATTCTTCTACTGTGTTAGATTTCCGTATTTCGTCGCAAAAATTGTGACGAAATTGTTAACTTCGAAACCACGGACTCAATCGCTCTCTTTCTCGCTCTCTCTCTCTCCATCTCTCTCTCTCTCTCTCTCTCCCTCTCTCTCTCTCTCTCTCCCTCTTTTTCTTTTGCATCCCACACAGTGTAACGTCTACAATCAAAATTTCCTCTAATCTTCAATTTTTTACTTTTCAAATTCTATAGTATATTTCTCGAAAAATTAATTTCTTAATTACACAGTTTCTCGAGAAATAAGAAATGAAAATCTGTAATTTACCTCGAGGAACTTTCGAGCACGAATTCACGAGAAGAAACACTAACTGTAAACGTATGCGAGCCTTTCCACGCAAAGTACAGTAAATCCTCGTTATAACCCCGTTTTTACTATGCGTAGTACGCTCGGTGGTTATCCCCACCATTTCTCAGAATCCTTCGGTCGAATGTCAGAGAACCCGAGAACGAGCGAGAGAGAGAACGAAAGAGTCGACGACAGCTCTTGGGTTTTTTCACTCGCAGCATTGGCCTGACGGAATAGTGTCCGCAACGCGACGTACGCCCGCCGCCAGCCCCGTTCGTCGTGTTTAATACGAGTGTTTACTGTACTTTCGTCATGCATATTTGTCCGCACATTTCACACCTTTTTCTATCTCGACGACAATTGTGTCTTGTGTGTAATACCATTTCGTTTGAATTAGATTACAAACTTTTTACGTTTCCACTATACATATATGCACATATTTGCTTTAAACGCGAGGTAGCTGCTCTTTACATGGAACGTTTAAAGGTCTAAACACACTTGCCAGTTCCATGCCGTTTCGGCGTGGCAGAGGTAAGAAGAAGAGGGGCGTAGAGGGTCTCTTCTTCTTAAGGACTGCGCACACTTGCCAGTTCCGTTTCGGCGTGCCAGTGGTAAGAAGAAGAGGGGAGTAGCGGGCTCTCTTCTTCTTACCACTGCTACGCCGGAACGGTACTGACACGGAACTGACACGGAACTGACACGTGTGCGCAGACCTTTACCACTGGCACAACCGGAACGGAACTGACATGAAGCTGACAAGTGTGCGCCGACCTTAACCCCCTGAAAAACAGAATAGAAACAGAATCGTTTGGGCGCGGGCCACCCATAAGCTGATTTTCATTGATTTTGAGGCTCTGTAGCTTTTCCAAAACGTAGAATAATATCATGGATATTCGTGGAGTATCTCTGTTCTTCCAATTACCGAAACAGCTTACCTTCTATATATAAAATAAATACTTTTTTTCCAAAGCTGACAAGCAAACAATTTTTTTTCTCAAAATATTATATTCAAACAACAGCTTTGTAGATTTTTAGCTTCTAATATTGAAGCTTGTAAACGTTACAATTTCTGAAGATTTTTTCCTTTTTTTCTTACATATGGAAATCTGGATTTTTTCACAAAAACTGTGATCAAATTTCAATGAAAAGACTATTCGAATACATTCTGGAGACCTTGAAATTGAGCCGCGATTTTTTTCATAACGATTAGCTTCTTTAGCCGAGAATGACAGTCGTTCAAAAATTGCTCTCAAAGCCAACCAAAATGTCAAAGTTGATAAAAAAAAAAGGAAGCTTGTCAGCCAAGGGTTAAGCACGCAGCCCGTGCTCACAGAATCAAAACACAATGTAACGAAAGCTTAAAGTAGCGGTCCGTTTTAAATCACGTATTTGTGTTTACCTTGACGGAATCTTAAAGCGGCCCGACGTTTTAAATTATTTCTGTTTACCGCGACGGAAGCTTAAAGCAGCGCGACGTTTTAAATTATTTGTGTTTACCGTACTTTTTTGCCCCAGCCTGTCGTTATTTGCGCATTGATTATTCAGAAGAGAGGCGGGCATTAAGGGAAGGCACTCTTGTTTGAGCTACTAAGTCATCGGTGCCAAGTTTGATTTTCAGAATTGCACGCGAATGCACTCGGCGCATGAGTAACAGAGTAAACATTATATCCTGCCTAGAAGCATCTAACCTTTTGCAATCCTTTCATCGGAATCGGTAAACCGTCGCGAATAGTTTACAGAGGCGTATCATCAGGTTTACTCATCACGAGCTACCGCGTCACGGCGAACATATTTTAAACAATTTGTAGTCAACGCATTTGCATTCGCTTTTATTTCTGCATCTCCCTCGCGTTAAACACGCGCCACTATTATTTCATAATATTTGCGGGAGAAAAAAAAAGAGGCCTCATGCATATACATATAGCGTACGTAGCACCGAGGTTGTGTAATTATTTAAACGTTTCGCAAGCATGCAGCTCGATACGGTTGCCTAAAATCGAGGGAGGTGGACTGTTTCATCCGTCACACGCGCTTCAACTCTTGATACCTTAATTATACGGGTTCTTTAACGCGCCAATAACATTCTACGCGGCGCCTGTTTTGTTATTAAAATTGCTCGGCAAGCTTTTTGTTCACCTCAGCGTCTTGAAATCCGCTCAGGTTCCAAGCCGCCGATACGCTCCGACTGTTTCATCGAGCCGCAGAATCGCCACGCTTTCAATGTCAATTAGCATACGAATCGAAATCAAACACCCGCGATTTCTGTAGACCTGTCGCGCGGGTGGTAGGCTCTCGTCAAAGAAAACGCAACTCGTCTAACGAGTCTCGTTTTCTCGTCGTAACGAGGCTCGTAAGAATTTTAATTAAACGCCCGAAGGCTTCCCTGAATGATTTCATCAATGCCCGAAGTGACCAATTTCGGTTGCTGTTCGCAGAGACGGTTTTGGGAATAAACCGGACGAGCCGACGGTCGAACGCAACAATGGAGGACGATCTGCCGTTCAGAAAGTTAGCAATCAAAGCGCATTACGTCATTAAACTAATCTCCCGGTCGCCGCAAGACTGAATACTCGAATTTCTCTTTTAGAGGCCAGATAATGCTTCTGTACCGGCTGGTGAGGCCTTGGCTGTTGATCGAATGGATCTATCGATTGACCAAACACGGCAGGCAGGAGGAGAAGCAGCGGAGGGACCTCTTCGACACGTGCTTGAAAATGATGAAAGAGAAGCGTGACCTACTGCGCAGCAAAGATCCCACGGTTCTCGACGAGACAGCGGGGGCTAGGAAAATGTCCCTGCTGGAGTACATGGTGGAGATGAACGAGAAGAATCCTTGCTTCAACGACGAGGACATCGTGGAGGAGTGCTGCACGTTCATGCTGGCTGGGCAAGACTCGGTTGGCACCGCCACCGCCATGACGCTCTTCCTCCTAGCCAACCATCCGGAATGGCAGGAGAAGTGTAGAGAAGAGCTTGACAGGATATTCGACGATGATTCGAGGCTGCCCACGATGAAGGACTTGAAAGATATGAGATGCTTGGAGATGTGCATCAAGGAGACCCTTAGAATGTACCCTAGCGTGCCGATTATAGCCAGGATACTCGGCGAGGACGTGAAAATAGGTATGGCCTTAATTACCCTTTAAATACCACTCAATTGCGGTCACGTTTCACGATCGAGGGAACGTCCTTTAGGGAAACACCTGTTACCAAGGGGGTGCGGCGTGTTCATCTCGCCCTACAGCACGCATCGTTTGCCGCACCTTTTCCCGGATCCGGACGCTTTCAAGCCCGAACGCTTTAGTCCGGAGAACTCGGAGAAAAGGCACCCTTACGCTTATTTACCTTTCAGCGCGGGACCAAGGAATTGCATCGGTAAGATCACGGCTGGAAGCATGGGCGTCCGGAGGGGGGTGGGGGGGGTGCAAAAGGGCCAGTTGCCCCCTCTGGATTTTGAGAAAAAATCGCTTATTTTTTAAAACCGATCTTTGTTAAGTTTTATACTAAAAAAGGGAATATTTTTAAATTTCGGTTTTAAATTTTTAATTAAATTGGCGCCGCAAAATGAGTTGAAAATAGTAAGCGGGCTATTCTTTCTTTCATTACTATGTTTTTCGTCACCGTCACCCCAAAGTTACCCCCTCCTGGATAAAAATCTACGGACGCCCCTGGCTGGAAGAAGTTTCTCTTTAAAGCCTCGCCGACTGTTAATCGAGTCTCTTTACAGGGTACAAATTTGCCATGCTCGAGATGAAGTCCATGATCAGCGCGATCCTCAGGAAGTGTCACCTGGGATCGGTACCCGGGAAAGAGGAAGTGCGGCCGAAGTTTCGAATGACGATCAGAGCGCAAGGTGGACTCTGGGTTAAGGTCGTCGCTCGCGATCAGACCTCGCCAGCCGCTGTTAAAGTAGAAAATTAGCTCGGTGTTTTTGTGATCGCTCGTTTATAGTACCTTAGTTATAGTTTTGATAAAAAGCCTTTTAGGATAATGATAGAACCTGCGGACTATAAATTATTGAAACTTAAACCAGTGGCGTGGCCGGGACTTAATACTGGAGGGTGCCGAGTCGAGGGGATAAGAATATTTTAAATGCAAATTCAACGAAATTCTTCGGGTGATTATAAGAATTTATTTAAAGAAAAAATTCAAGCTTTATCTCCTTTTTTACGAAGCTCTTGAATTAATTCAATCATGGCTACAGTAATCTCCTTTTCATTCGGGGTACCGGGACTCCTTGCCACTCCCCCACTCCCCCCCACTTTGGGTGCGCCACTGTCTTACGATGATTGTGAGTAAAATGCATTTTCAAACTGTTAAATAGCTCGGTGAAAATATTTAGAAGCGAAGAATCTCTGACAAGGGACAGCAACGTATGGAGAATTGCCTTGTAACGAATAAACTATTTTTCGTATTTCGAAGTAAAGTATGATTGTGATGTATAAGTACATAGTAGTGGCTGTTTAGAGAGTGTATGCCAATAATAAATGGTTTGAAACTGTTTGCAAAATAATTAATTTAATGTTTATTACTTGGGAGATATGAGAGTCCCAAGGAAGCTCTAAAGGATTCTGTTTACCGTAAACTGGGGTGACTTTGCCCGCCGGGGTGACATTGTCCACTTTTTTACTCTGACTGAAAAATTACCATATGATTGAATTCGCTAATTTTTTTTTCGTTTAACCTTGGAGAAATTATTGCTATCAATTACAAAACACTAAATGTTCTGATTACTTCACAATAAAATAAAATAAAGCCTTTCCGAAAAGTGGGCAATGTCACCCCGGGCGGGCAAAGTCACCCCAGTTTACTGTAGTTGATGAAGGGTTTTAGGATTTTAAGGGGTTCCAGAAGTTTCAGCAATAACGTGCAATGCTAAATGGTTGGTGTCGGGTCTCGTGTGGTCTGAGGTCATCGGTATGAAGTCCCACGAGCTCAGAAACTTCGGGGGTTCAAGGTGAATACAAATTGAATGATAATATTTGAACAATTATTAGCCTAATAATAGAGAGCGCTTAAATAATACAGACGTGACCAACATATGACATTCTGCCGTATGCATATGTATGCAAGCGTCTTACGATATACATACATATAGCGTGATGTTGACATACCTTCGCAAGGTCTCGACCGCACTTTTCAATCGTATTCTCGCATAAAATACGAATCTACTTTAATTTCGTGGGCGTCCGGAGGGAGGTGTAAAAAAAGCAGTTGCCCCTCCCTGGCTTTTGAGAAAAAATCGCTTATCTTCAAAAACTGATCATTAATAAGTTTATACTAAAAAAGGGAATATTTCTAAATTTCGGATTTAAATTTTTAATTAGATTGGCACCGCGAAATAAGTTCAAAAATCTAGAGGGCTGCTCGTTTTTTCATTACTATATTTTTCTTCATCGTCACCCTAAAGTTACCTTCTCCTGGAAAAAATCTACGGACGCCTTTGTTTAATTTGCAGGATACACGTCAAATAACAAAGCTTTACCCTCCACGCTCAGAGCTGTTCGAGTACTCGTAAAAACCGAGCGGCTCCAACGAATCGAGTGCTCGAATTTTTTCAAGCCACTCAAAGAGAACCGACTAGTCGATTTTTCTTTGTTTTTTTCTCTTCGAGTACTCTGCTCGGTTCGGAAACCGAGTCTCGGCTCGGTCCGAATTTCAAGCTACTCGAATATTCGAGAACTCGAACAGCCCTACTCCACAGAAATGCTACCTTTCCAAAATCACAACGTTTTTAATATTAAAACGAGTCTGCCTACTCGCATTCGCGGAATATTTCACGAAGTTAACGTCGTTACCGCGTATGCATGTGTTCGTGTGCCTCCGAACGCAACGCATTGTCTGACGTGGTGTTAGAGCTGTCAAGGAGGCGTAAAAGCACATCTGTACGTCGAAACACATTATTCTTTCGAACGTGCTTCAGCGAAATTCTTGCGATCGTGCCGATTGGAGAAATTATAATCGAAAGAATACCAACTTCTACGGGAAACAGCGAATCATGGTTTACGTATCGGGAGGTAATAACCTTAACCTCGACGTACATTTTAATGTCGCGTAACGTAAGATTTCTCGCGTAGAACTACCGTTAATAAACTTTTAGATGGGACCATTTTGGACACTCCTCCATGGAATTTGAAACGAGTGGGCAAAATCTTCACTGGCATCATTTTCATGATTATTATGTTGTAAGTAGGTTTGTCGGACGAAGCACGTTACTTCTCTCGATGCATAAGCGTCGTTAAATAATTTGATTTAATTTAGTTTCAGGACAATGCTCAATCCTAACATGAACAAGTATGGAAGTGATTATACAAGAGATTACAGACCTGGGTCGGGGTAAGATATTCGCCGATTTCAAATATTTTCGCAACTGGTATGTTCTCTAAGAAACTCGTATTTATAATGCGTATGTTTCTGTACAGGCCACCTAGACCACCGATGCGAAGATTAGGGAGACCGAACACGGGGGACACTATAAACGTCCCGTTCGGTGGATGCAGTTCGTGCAGTAGGTAAATTAGAAAGCGAGGAACTGTTCGCAAGGCTCGACGCGGATTAATATCGTAAAATTTCTATGGAATTACTTTGATTACACTGTATCGGATATCGTATGAAAAGGACATGCAGAAACCCATCGTTCGACGATACAGGATTTGTGCAATAAGCGAACAAAAGATTTTTGCAGAAGAATTTAATAAACACATTACTTTAATTTACAGTAAAAATGTTACAAATTATTATAAATATATTACACGTTATACATCGGCTAAGAAAAGAAGCGAGCTTTGCTGTAGCAAATAAACTTGTATGTACATATATGTTGATATAAATTAACAAGAACACGACAATTATATTAACATTTGTATAAATTTAGCGGTCCGTAATTATACAACAGTCGCGATATATCCATAGTTCCAGATGAAAGGCAAAATCCGTCCTTGGAACCTGAACTCTGAATGTGCGTAACTATTCTATCGTTATTTAATCTTTGTAATAAGTCCAGCTGCGACTGTTGCCCCGTCTACGCGCAACATAACTCTGCCCAATTGCTTAATATCTTTGTACAGCTCCATGCATACTGGACTTTGCGTTGTAATCTCAATAATGGCGCTTGCATTCTTCGGTAAGCACCGTGGTTTCTTCTTTACGACTTCGCCAGTAGTCCTGTGGAGCTGGGCTACTAATTTCGTAATAACAGCCGGTTGCACTAAGGACTGTTGATGCATCACTACTGGAAGACCTTTCATGACTGGTATTTTCACTGCGAATATGACTACGTGCGCTTGGAAACATGTAGTTACGGGAATTGGATTTTGCAAATTGCAAATGATATCTCCGATTCCAACGTTTTGTTGGTCGATGCCTGACAATGTTAAAGCTACACGATCCCCAGCAAATGCGTTTGTTACAGACGCCTCGTCGATTTGTAAACCTGAAATTCAGTTTCATATGAGAAGTATTTATTACGTAGCAAGTGCATTCATTAAGGGGGGAGCCCTATTTAGGAGGGCTATGCACGAGGTGATTCTTAGGAATTTTTTTTCAAAGAAACTGTTAAGTGGATCTTTTCTAAACTTTCAGGGTATTTTAGTTCACATTCAAACAATAAAAATTAATTTTATTTTTATATGAACACGTTCGTTAAGATTCGGTGGCCCCATTTCTTCCCTGAAATAAAAAAGCCGAGGATTTTCTTATTTTTAGTATAATTATATTGTCGATGAACCCAACAAACGAAAAAAATGTTCAAAGTTGGCAAATTGATGGGACTGGAAAAGAAAAAGTTACGATTCTGCCCCAAGATATTTCGTACTATTTATGGAAAAAAGAGTTTTTCAATTCATTTATCAATGTCTTAGGTTCATCGACAATATAATTACACTAGAAATAAGAAAACCCTTAGTTTTTTTATTTCAAGGAAGAAATGGGGCCACCGTTACAATCGCCAATTTGCAACTCCGGCGCGCGAGTCCTGACAAACATATTCACATATCTTCATTTCTACCGAACACTTTGTAACGTAAAAATGAATTTTCTATTGGTTGAATGTGAACTGAAATACCCTGAAAGTTTGGAAAAGATCCGCTCAACAGTTTCTTAGAAAAAAATTCCCAAGAATCACCTTATTCCTAGCGTCCTAAATAGTGCTCTCCGTTAAGGTAGCATACCTTTAACTACAGCTACTTCATTTCTTGGTAGCACCAGAACTTTATCGCCTAAAGATACCATGCCTGTTTCCACATGCCCCGAAACGCAGAATCCAGACCCGGTACCCTTGAAAATGTCATTAACAGAGAAACGAAACGGTTTATTTATTGGGCGTTCGGGACATTTAAAGTTATCAATGACATTGACTAGCATAGGTCCGGTATACCTACGCAATTAAAACACATCGATTAATATGTAAATACACCGATTAGTTGGATATAATAAATTGTTCAAATAATCATACCAATTAGATAAAGGCTCTTTAGGTTTCGTTACAATATTTTCGCCAGACAAACCACTACAAGGAACAAAAGTAACTTTATCTCTGAATCCCGCTTGCTTCAAGAACACGCTCATTTTATCCACTATTTCGTTAAATCTATCTTTCGACCAGTCCACCGTGTCTAATTTGTTTACTACTACTGCTAGCTGCGATACACCTAAAACAAACTGATCAGTTTTAACCAGAAACGAGACTATAGACGCATTACGTAAATCCTGTACATAAGCTCTAGTACCTAACGAACGCAATAACAATGCATGTTCTCTAGTTTGGCCTCCGCTATCGAAGCCAGTTTCAAATTCTCCTCTAGTAGCATCTACTACTAATAAAGCCACGTCCGCTTGAGTAGCACCAGTGATCATGTTTGGTATGAAGTCCCTATGTCCGGGTGCATCTAACAAAGTAATAGATTTCGTTTCCGTTTCAAATTTGGAATGGCCGATGTCCATCGTTATCCCACGTTCTCTGTATAAAATACATATTAGACGAGCTCGGATACGTAAAATGTGACGGAAAGAAATGTTACCACGCTATGTACTAGGGCTGTTCGAGTACTAGATTATTCGGGTAGCTTGAAATTCGGGCTGAACTGAAACTCGGTTTCCGAGCCGAGTACTCGAATTTTTTCGAGCGGCTTGAAGAGAACCGAGTACTCAAAGTACATTCGGGCTGCCCGAAAAGATTCGAGTACTCAGGTTTCTTCGAGCCTCCCGAAAAAATTGGAGTACTCGGTTCTCTTCGAGCCGCTCGAAAAAATTCGAGTACTGGATTCTTTCGAGGTGCTCAGTTTCTACGGGTACTTAGTTCGGTCGGTTTTTCGAGCCGAGTCAGGCTCGGCTCGCTTTTTTCGAATACTCGAACGACTCTAGTAAATACAGTAGCGGCCAAAAAAGTTACCACTTTTTCGAAACACCCTACTTCTGTTACTCTTCAATATCAAATGAAAATTGCAGTATGTCGCTAATATATACATGTTCTGAAAGAGAATTAAAGGCTGTATAAAACCCAGTTACAGTTGAATTTATTTAACTAACAAAGAAAAACCCTACATAACATTAAACAAGAGGATAATACTTTTAAAGCCAACAAAAAGTTGCCACTTTTGAACATTAATAAAAGAAATCTAACATTTTGCGGAGGCATCTTTTACTTTTAGGACAATCTGAAAAGTTACTAAACGTGGTAACTTCTTTGACGGCTCCAAAAATGTGTTACCTCGTTCAATGTCATATAACACTTTTCTTTGCCAGTTAAATAAATTCAACTTTAACTGGGTTTTATACAGCTTTAAATTCTCCATCAGAATATGCATATTAAACATAACAGTCCCAAATGTATGCTAAAAAATAAAAAGAATAGAACAAATCGAAAAAGTGGTAACTTTTTTGTCCGCTAGTGTACAAGCTTCAATTACCGTTCTTCTCCTGTTTCGTCAAGCACCCACGCATAAACAAATGATTGTTTCCCCATCTTTTTGCTTTCCTGTTGATATTTGTGTATCAATTTCGACGAGACTTGTCCCAAGTCACATAGAAGTCGTCCCAGTAGAGTGCTTTTACCAGCATCTACGTGCCCAACGACCACTAGATGCAACTGCTCTTTGCAATCTCCCCTTTTACTTTTATATACTTTTAAAGCATCCACCTTCTCTTCGTTAAGTTTGATTTTAGAATCCGAATCAGACGTCGCGTGTCCAAACACAGGAGACTGACACCGTGGGCTATTTGTCCGGGAAGAAGACAGTTTCTTCTCTTTTGGCACGATATGTTCTTTCCGCTTTACCTCTGGGCTGTTGTAATCAGGAAACGGGCTCTGAGATCGAGGGCTTTCAATGCGAGAAATCAATGGCTCTGCGCTATCCGCTCCACCTAAATCGAAACCCTTCACAACGGACCGTTTCCCGGCCGGGATAATTTTCACGTTGGAAGGCGTTGTAACTTGAAACGTAGGCTTCGATGACAACTGTTTACCTATCATAAAATTCATCAACTATTTGGTCACTTTAGCGTTAGACGAGGAAGAGAAATTATATGAAAATTGTGAAACGACTGTGTATTGTTGATTTGAAAAAGATACACTTTTACCGCAGATATCGTTAAAATCTAAGTACACCAGTAAAATCCCAGTACATATATTCTTGGACAAAGTATATTACGTTCCCTTATATACGTCCTCTTTTCATACTCGTAATTTGTACGAATGTATCAGTTAAATTTCTATCGATTACAATCACATTTGAACGCAATAACACTTTGTACCTTCGAGAAATTTGTACCTAAGTTCGAGCTACGTATCACTGTACAGACGGTTTGTTAAGTGCGACGATATGGAACTGAAAAGTCGAATCGTTTTACGGTTTCATATTGTTGCACTCGAGATTTAAGAATTGGCTTTTTCCACTTCCACGATCTACACAATGTTCTGCCAAACAGGGAAACATTTTGCTTCGTGTAAGGAAGTTTAACGCCGTTCAAGCCACTTAAGTTTAATGTCGTAGGGAGAACAACATATGGGATCTCAAAATTCTGATTATAAATGTTCAAGCTTGTACTGGGAATGTCGTTATTACTGCTTGCTAATACTTTTGGCTTTTTCTGGCTACAGTTATCCGAAACTAAAGACGTGGCTTCTTTCAAAGCGGAACTTAAATCAATCATCCAATTATCCGGCGACGGTGTCCGAATACCATTTACATTTGTCAACGAATCGTCTTTTGTCTCTAAAATCTGTGAGCTAGGTTTAATATTGGTACAATCCTCTGAAAGAGCAAGCACATTCGATATTCTCTTCTCGAGTAAATCCATACAATAATCTTTCTTCGTATCATCCATCGAATTTAATTCTACGTTTCTATCCTTTCGAGCGGTGGATAAACCTAATTGTCTATCACTTAAATCACTACTCCTATCCGGTCTGATCGACAATTTCGGTATTAAAAAATTTGTACTAGGCGAGAACGGTTTCTGAGCAGAATTTGCATCGTTAATTAAGCTACTGGATTTTTGTAAATGATGGGCTGTTAAGTCTGCTAAGGAACTGAATGGTACTGTATTCGAGCCAGTTTGAGATTCTTTTATACTATTTGTTAAAGATCGAGCATGATTTGTTATAAGTCCAGATAAAGATGAGAATGTCATAGGTTGATTACTAATTGTCAAGTTCTTGAAAGTTTCTAAATTATGTTTAAAAGACGCATTCGCAGTAGCATTTTCAGTGCAGTCTTGCCTTTTAAACGATAATTTAGGTACAATAAACGAGCTAGTTTGTGGCTTAGCGGATGTAGCATCTTACCTTACCGATGGATTCAAGGGCAGCGCATGAAACAGAAAGAATTATAGGTCAAGAAATAATCGACTACCGATATGCAAATTATTATAACAATATAATATCGCCCGATGAAGTTCTGTTCAAGGGCGTCCATAGAGTTTTTGAACTTATTTTGTAGTGCCAATTTAATTAAAAATTTAAATCAGAAATTTAGAATTATTCACTTTTTTAGTATAAACTTAATAAAGACCAGTTTTTAAAAATAAGCGATTTTTTCTCAAAACTACCCCCTTTTGCACCCCCCTCCGGACGCCCATGGTTCCGTTTCCTAGTATTAGTGTATAACATACCTGGGTAATGCTCTAAATCATCCTTGTCGCTTTCGAGTGGTTCTGAAAATATGATTACGCGATGTAGTATTTAATCCGCGAGAATGTTAAAAAGAGATGTAAAATCTATGTACCAGCGAGATTCTCCGGGGAAGATTCTTTTAAAACTAAATCGAGCGCCACTTCTGCGTTGAAATTGGATTGAAGAATCTTTTTCTGTATCTCAGAGTCAGGTACCGTGTCGCCTATTATGTTCTTTATAGAATCCATACACGATACAAACTTAGCTCTTTCTAATTCCGTGAGCGCTACGTCTTTCTCGTTAGAAGATATTACAGATTCTTCCCCATCCTCGTTGTCCTCTACTATATCCGGCTCCGTAATGAAAGACGCAATGTTCTGCTGTTTGCTCCGATCGAACAAGAACTGCTCCGCTGCAATTGAAATCATTAGGATCGTTCGAAAGATCAACATACGTCAGCTGTACGCTAAATAATATCTACCACTGGGAGATACGCAGTAGTCATCTTCCACGGAATGCCCATAAACATCGTCATAACCTTCATACTCTGCAGAAAACGCATATTATATCGAAAGATGCAACAAGATGTTAAAGCACGAGTGGGCAGGTCGTTAATTCTTTTATAATAACTTCTCTGTTACGTACCTTCCGAGTAGTTCATAGACCGTACGGATCTGTGGCGGGACATTTCTCAAACTTACGTGAAATTTTGCAACGCAAATATAGTAAAAAGCGGTGGTGTTTAATATGCTCTGTTATTTACAACTTTCCATGTTGCTCGGGAGAAAAGCTGAGAAAAGCCAAAGATGAGTTCCGACATGTATGTATGTTGGCAACTGTTGGCAACGTCCGAGCATCGGAATCAATCAGAATTGTCAACTATCTTACGCGCGTAGTTTTTTTACTATCTCCTCCAATTGACTCGCGTTTGTCCGTTTTTGCCAGTTTTTGCGAAGGCACGCGTCAGCATTGGTTCGTAATTGTACGCAGGCCTAATCTGTGATTGGATAATTTTTATTCTTATTGTCGCGACTATGGGCGGTATTCATAAACGTGTCTTAATTTTAAGCGAATGATTGTATCAAGGAAAAAATAAACCTAAACCTAAACCTAAACCTAATCTTAAGCGAATGCTTAAGCATTCGGCATCCTTTACTATGCTACTGGGTTAGTAGAGGATGCCGCATGCTTAAGCATTTGCTTAAGAATAAGACACGTTTATGAATACCGCCCTATATGTCACGGAATAAATTAAACACTTCTAGGTACTTATACATAAATAATAATTGGCAGATTCCATTTAAAATACGTTTATATATAATTCTGAAGTAGTAGCGTACACATTTTGAGCTTATTATTATAATTAGAATATTCTATAAATGCTCTATATCGTTCTAGATTAAGCAGTATCGGGTTTGTAGGAACATTTGTTGCAGCCTGTATAGTTACAAAAGTAAAAGTCATCGGCTGTGTTCCGATTCACGCATACTGCGCATAGACTGCATAGGATATGTCACGTACCCTATGCACTTCATGCACATTATGCTGCATTATGCGTGAATCGGAACGCGCCCGTTATCTATCGTTTTATGCTTAATCATTTCATTTTCAACTTTATTTTTTGCAACGATTCAAGTATTATAATTATTAAAAAATAATTTAATTTTATTATACTTATTTATAAACGTAATATGGATTGAAGGAAAATCCATTGTTTCCGATTCGTTTACGAGCACGATTTTGTTTTCGTTTATTTGACTCGTTTTCGTTTACTTATCAAACCTTGAGTTTGATAAAAGATAATTGCAGAGAAACGCCCCTTAACTGGTGAGTGGAGCACGTACGTTTAAACTGAACCATATTTTAATGAAATAGAGGCGAGAATATGGGATTTGATCAAAAGTTTTTTTTATTTCTTAAAGATTTTAAAGATACATTTGTTATTTCGCTAATGCTGTATTAATTTTGTGTATTTCTATGTTTCTAATTTCTGTATTTCTGTTATATGGATACAAAAATATCTGCAATACGTTGACTAAATACGTTTATAATTTACTATATTCGCAGGATATATTGTTAGTCTACTGTGCATCGAAGCGAACCTCAGCAGTCCCTCGAGGAAGATAGATTACGTACAAGTGACGGAAGAAAATACAGAATGGCTTCAGAACTCCCGGCGACTTTGAGAAATTTATTTAGGTACTTGTAATAACGATATATCGTTTCCGATATCAAGAATTCGTAGCGCAGTACCAACGTAACTATGGAATTAATGCGTACTTAACTTTCAGTTATATCGACAATCATAAATCAGAATATATAAAGAACCTGCGCGAGGCAGTGGCTATAAAGTCTGTCTCGGCATGGCCAGACCACAGAAACGAGATAATTAAAATGATGAAATGGGCTGAAATAAGACTGAAAGAGCTCGGCGCCACTACGGAGTTAGTCGATATAGGAAAGCAAACCCTTCCGGACGGAAGTAAAATTCCTCTCCCACCCGCTTTGTTAGGAACTCTTGGGTCGGACCCGCAGAAGAAGACCGTTCTTTTATACGGGCATTTAGACGTTCAGCCTGCGTTGAAGGAAGATGGCTGGGACACGGAGCCGTTTACTCTCGTCGAGAAAGATGAGAAATTATTCGGTCGCGGAAGCACGGACGACAAAGGCCCTGTGCTTTGCTGGATACACGCACTGCAGGCTTACAAAGCTATCAGTGTCGATATTCCAGTGAATCTGAAGGTAATCTTAATTCTACCGATGCGTTTAATGGTTCCTTCGTTTTAACGTCCGCTTAGTAATCATTCTTCGCTCGAAGTTTGTGTTCGAAGGTATGGAAGAATCTGGTAGCGAAGGATTGGACGACCTTCTTTGGGCACGCAAGGACACATTTTTACAAGGTGTGGATTACGTGTGCATATCCGACAATTATTGGCTGGGTACCACGAAGCCGTGCATTACGTATGGCTTGAGAGGCATCTGTTACTTCCAGTTGGAAGTTACTTGCGCCAGGAAGGATCTGCACAGTGGTACATTCGGAGGAACTGTGCACGAAGCGATGGCAGACTTGATTTACTTAATGAACACGATGGTCGATGTTAATGGAAAGATTCTAATAGACGGCATTTACGATAACGTAGCCAAGGTCACTGAAAAAGAACTGGAGTCCTATAAAACGATAGAGTTCGATGTACCCGAGTTTAAGGAATCTATTGGAGCGAATAGACTGGCTCATAACGAAGACAAAGTGTGTATTTACAATTATATTAAATTAACACTAAATCTTTGCTGTTTATATAGCGTTGGATTTTATTTCTGTTAGATCCAACTGTTGATGCATCGATGGAGGCAGCCTAGCTTATCTCTTCACGGCATAGAGGGTGCATTTAGCGAGCCGGGCGCAAAGACTGTTATTCCGAGAAAAGTTATCGGCAAATTTTCAATTAGAATAGTGCCAAATATGACTCCCGATGAAACCGTCGAAAAAGTAATAACGTACTTGAAGAAAAAGTGGGCTGCTAGAGGTAGTCCGAATACGATGGATGTTAGTATGGGTCATGGAGGGAAAACTTGGTCCGAGAACCCTGATCATCCAAACTACGTGGCCGGTCGGAAAGCCACCAAACACGTTTACAAAGTAGAGCCTGATTTGTCACGCGAAGGTGGCTCGATTCCAGTTACTTTGACGTTCCAAGAGGTGACGGGCAAAAATGTGCTGCTGTTGCCAGTTGGAGCTGGTGACGATGGAGCACACTCTCAGAACGAGAAATTAGATATTCGCAATTACATTGGGGGTGTAAGTATTCTTCTATGAGTAATGTAGCATATAATTATTGTTATACATGAATTTAATAATTGAAAAGTCGGATACAATAAGAGGACTAGCGCTCGAAAATGGGAAAAAATGATTATCCAAACGCTAAGAAAGATTGAAAAGTTAAATGTTATTAAACTGAATTTTAAAAAAATATGGTGTCGTAAAGCTCATCGCGACACACATTTTTTCTATTTACAGTTAGTTTATTCAATCGTTACTATTCGAGCTAAAAATGATAAACTAAAAATTTTTCATCGTCCAAAATCATTATTTCTTTAAACATGAATTGCGATAACTCGAGTAAATTATTAATGATTATTCTTCGCTCTTGTTTTAGACTAAATTACTCGGAGCTTATTTGTACGAGGTAGCTCAACTTTAATATAAGTACGTATCCGTGAAGACAAGCATTTACACCGAAGTATTATGAAAAGCAATTTTGCTGTATAATATAATCTTAGGATTTTAAGGGGAATAGGTCACAAAGGTACCGTTTTACAGTTTATACTAATTTTTCTGAAATAGATACAAAATATGTTGTGTTTAATAAAACAAGCATTTTGAAAACCATTACGTTCTGGTTTCTTAGACGTGGAACTTTATTTCTGTTTTATTTTTACCACCCAAGCTGGTTGTCCTTTATGAAGTTCTGGTGGTAAACGTATGGACAATTTATCGGCGTCTTGTACCCACTAAAATTTTAACATTCAGTAATAATTAGTTTACGTGCATGTAGTTTATTGTACGCGGTGCTTTTAAATTTAGAAACATACTTTAATTGGCTGTGAAGATCCAAGTAAGAACATCTGGGTATTGGCAGGCACTTTAAGTGATCCTAAGTTCAAGAAGCCATTACTTGGCCAATTAAGAGTTATTGCATAAATTTGTCCGTTATTTCTCTGTGTATACCACACATTCTCGGTCAAGGTATCATTCTGTACGATCCAAGGTTTGGTACTGTAAATAGCTTCTTTATTTATTGCCAACCAATCACCTGTTAAATAACTTTCTTTTTCATATGTTCTAAACATTAATTTTAATCGTATGTAAAAGACGTTATATCTGCAGAGTTATCCACTTAACTCGGAACGCACACGCGAGCACAGATGCATTGCTTGGCCTTTTTCAGACAATCGCCTCGAGATTTGTGCTCGGACCTGAGCAAGGCGTTGGTACATCCAAAATCCAATTTCTTCTTTAGGATAGGAACTGACTACTTGGTCAATTCATCTGTTCTCGGACGCGCGTTCCGCGTTAAGTGGATGACCCTTGGAGTGGTCCTTATTTTTCAACTTTAAAACTTCTATTGTCTGACCCTCTTAAAATCTTCTATTCGACAAACAAAATATCTTCGTGTTGTTTATTTGTATATTTTGATATATAAAGGTCGCTCAAGGACTTTATATTTCGCATGTACCACAAGTTTGGCAACTGCGACTTTCCATAATTGTCACTTGTCAATTTTAATGAAACGGGGCCCATATTTATATATCAGAATCCGAAACCATGCTTTTATTTATGCGTTTAACAACCTGAATAGAATGTACGTCAGAGTTTGACGAGAGAAATTTAAATGTGCATGTAAAGCCTTATGCCACATCACAATACAGTACACACTCGTTATAAACCCGTTTCGTCTGTGCGATGTGTGCCCGAATTTTAAAGTTATACTCTCACTTAAGAGTTAATAAAATTATTTTGTCCTTATTGCAAAATTTCTATTAATTTATACCAAAATAGTAATATTTTATTGCCATTAAGCGATCTATAATCTTTAACTAAATTTTATACGAAATTCTTTTAAACTATTTGGAAGCTTCCGGGAGGGTCAGAAGAAATTTTTAAAAATTTTGATTTCTTCCATACATGTAAGGACCACATTAATAACTCTGTACAAGGTAACAAACATACCTATTCCTCGCAGTCGTTCTTCAAATATTGGAGAAATGATGCCATCCTTTGTGGGTCCAACATTCATTAACAAATTTCCTCCGCAGCTTACAGTAATTACTAACTCTTTCACTAACTCCGGTAAAGTGAAGTATTCCGACAAAGCAGCGTTCCTCCGAAATCCCCAAGATTTCCTATCGATGGTCATACAGTTCTCCCATTTATGCGGTTGAAGTACTCCTATTGGTTTTGCATAAGAAATAGAATAAATTCAAAGAGAGTATATTAGAAGCTAGTCGCAAGAAAACTGAGAAACTTAATAACGTATTTACCAGGATTGTAGCGATCGGTACATGTATAAAAGTCACCGTGATGACATGGTATATTTTGACCCCATCTATCGTTAACAACAACTGTATCCTTCACAGGACTTTCGTTGTACAGCCAAGATAAAAATTCCTTTGATTTCCAATAAGCATCCGACGCTTCCCAATCACCGTCAGACCATATAACTTCTGGTCTATACTTCTCTATTAACTCGTGCAATTCAGGGATTGTTTTCTGGTCCACGAAGACTTTCGTACTAAAATTGTTTCCCTTATCGAATAAGTAAAGAGGGTTGTACCATTCGTATAGAGAATGATACAGACCAAATTTCAAATTAGTCGAGCTTCCTATTGCCGTTGCCAGTTCGCCTAAATTCGAAAATTATTAGTCAGCGACAGAAAGTTACGATAGCAAAGTCGAACATCAAATACGATCGATACCTATAAGGTCCCTTCGTGGTCCAACGTCCATGGAATTCCAACTGAAGGAGTACTTCGAGGGCCATAGCGTGTACCCTTCGTGATGTTTACTCGTCAGTACGACGTACTTCGCACCCGAAGCTTGAAATATTTTGCTCCATTGGGTGGCATTAAAGAATTCAGCGGTAAAGTCACGAGCGAAGTCTTGGTACGTAAAATTCGGTGGGTACCTTTGCTCCATGAAATCGCGATACTTGGTGCTGTCTCGTTCTTCTGCAAGTAGTAAATGAAATTTAATTGTCCGCTGGATCGGAGGGGAATAAGAAACGCGTTACCTTGCCAATTATTCCAAAACCATTCAGAGCCGAAGCTGGGAACGCTGAAGATTCCCCAGTGAATAAAAATACCAAATTTTGCATCGTCGTACCAATCCGGAAGCTGACGCTTGTCCAAGCTGTCCCATCTTGGAAAATATTTAATAACTTCTGTTTCTTCGGACCAAACAGACTCGCGGCTCTTTCTGTCCGCTGTTATTACCACGTACTGATCTTCTAGAGATACGCACAGTACGAAGAATATTGGTAAAATATAAATTGGTAGAATCATTGCGCTGGCCAGTGTTTACTGAAAATAATTAACATTAGGTGTTCGTTAAGATATTTATACCCTTATCGTTCGTATTATAGAAATCTTGGGATGAAGTTCAATCGATTATGTACTGTTTATCTCCGCTATCTCACGAAATTAATTTCAATCAGAAAAATAAGTATTGTGAATATAATTCTCTACCTATCCCCTGTTTAATTCTCATTTTTTTTCAAATATATTTGAACGAATTACTATCTACATGAGAGTAATTATAAGACAACACGAAAGTAAATAAAATTATTCCTCATTTTATTCCTTTTTCAATAATCTCAAGCAAAACAAGTGTTTCGCACTAATCTCAATACTTTTTCAAAACAACTTCGAATAGAGGCATCTAAACAATCCAAGCAAAGTGTTAAGAAATGGTAATAAGTAACTGTCACAAAGAAACAAAAAGCTAATAATATGCATCAGATATTTTACCCCAAGCAGATTTAATAAAACATTTTCCATGCCCAATATTAAAAAAAAAAACAGACCAACTACTTCGTTATCAATTGTTTTGCGATCGCTTTAAAGCCTTATCACTGGCCAATAGTGTGCTACTATACATATAGTGCGTCCGAGTAAGATTATATATACTAAATTCGCCGGGGTGTGGTGTACATACGATCAGTAATACCTAAATTTTGCATACAAGTATTTCTTAATACAACGTACACATCGCCGTGAACGAACGGAGTCGACCGGGACGATTGGTTTCGCGGAAATTTCAGTCGTAGGATACTTTAAGTGAATCCTAAATTGGCGAACAAAGCATCGGATTTGCCGGATATTTTTGACAATCACGATAATTCACCATGACTACTTGGATACCATTGGAATCAAATCCGGAGGTGAGAATTTTCGTCTCAAACCTTTATCTCGCGGCGAAAAGCACTCAAATTTTATCGTATCGTTCAATAATTACAATATTCTTTGTTTTAGGTTATGACGAAGGTAAACCATCGTGACTTTCAATTGTTGATACACATTGGACTTCGCTTTTATAATCTTTACGTTCCGTAAATATTTCGTAGAATATTCGCTCGCGAGAACGTCGATGTTGATCATAGAACGCCTCTGTGTAAACAGAATGATTTCTTTTATCTCCGAGAGAACTGTTCGTTAAGGCGCTATATATGGAAGTTTATGTTGGAACGTTTATTTTATAGCTGTTGCACAAAGTAGGCGTGCCGAAGGAATGGTGTATCGTCGATGTCTACGGTTTGGAGCCGGACCTGTTGGCGCTTGTACCTAAACCGGTCCTCGCTGTTATTTTGCTGTATCCTCTGGGTAAAAAGGTTGTGGAATTAGTATTACAAGATTCTATTTAATGCCCGCTGTTCGTGGTGATGTTTAACACTTTTCTGTGTTTATAGAGCGATAACAGTCTGGAAGAAGAAGCGGAGGATGTTAAAGAAAGCAAAGAAAGCACTTCGAGTCCATGCGATCCATCGATTTATCACTTGAAACAATATATTCATAATGCTTGCGGCACTATAGCTTTAATTCATAGTGTTGCTAATAATCTGGATAGGTAAGTTTACGGTTGGAAGTACAAAAGTTGTTTGCCTTAGATCGAACGTTACGCCCTACGTTCTTTCACCCTTGCAGCATAAATCTCAAGGATGGTTTCTTGAAAACTTTCTTAAACGATTCGAAAAATCTTTCGTTCGCGGAATGCGGAGAGCTCCTGATGAACTCGAACGACATTAGTACTACGCACAAAGAACTGGCGCAGGAAGGGCAAACGGAGGTATGATTCTTAGTTTGACTCTGCGGTCCAATGATCCCCCGACTCTCAAGTGGGTCGTGAAGAGTTTTCCGGGGGTTCGCCACTGCTTTTTTTTTCTTTAATATCTAGTTAGAATTATATTCTGAAATATCTATTTTTAAAGTTTTCCCTTTACCTTACCTTACATGGAGGGGAGGGGGGTTGTCGCAAGTTATTTGAATATTGTAAAAGTGGATCGCGACTCAAAAATGGTTGGGAAACACTGCTGCGATCGTAGAAATGTAATTGAAAATATTCTGTAGGCGCCAAATGAGGACATACCAGTGTTCCATCATTTTATGGCACTGGTGCACAAGAATGGATCTTTGTACGAATTAGGCGAGTATCGTTATGTCGATGATTTTAGCCTGTAATTGTGTAGCAAGTGATATTGTGCTTAACATTTGAAATACTGATATTTCCAGATGGACGGAAGGCTGCGCCTATCAATCACGGTCCGACTAGCCCGGAAACGCTATTAGAAGATGCGGCGCGCGTTTGTAAAGAATATATCGCTCGCGATCCAAAAGAAGTGTGCTTTACAGTTGTCGCTCTCGCTAAGGGAGATCTGGGAGCATTTTGATTTAATGTCTAACTTACAGTGTACACATGCTAAGATAATTGTTCGAATTATTTATTCTGTACGCTATGTAGACACAGTCTTTTTATATCGCATTTATTAATATTTGCTTATTATTGCCTCGTAATGTGTGTGCTCGTGAAGTAAACGTATATTCGCAGGTATTCGTCGCGCTACCTTAAGGTGCGTTTAAACCAAACGAACGAATGCTCGTTCACCCCACACATCGACAAAATTCAAGTAAAAAGTTGCAAGTGAAGATTGCCGTTTACACTAAATGAGACCGAATTTTGTCGATGTGTGGGGCGAACGAGCATTCGTCCGTTTGGTCTAAACGCAGCTTTACACGAGGATACAATCATCCTGTGTGAGATGAAAAAAAGAAAGATCGTCGGAAGCGCCACAAGTGAAAATGACTCTCGAATATCTAGATTATAGTTTCCTCGATGTTTTGTTCGAACTTTTCGTATATTTTTGTAAACTCTTTCGATATTAAACTTAAGCTGATGAAGTCATTTGCAGCACCACGTTTTCTTCTATGAATAATCCAGTAATTTCACGAGATTAAGGGACGCGAGAAAGAAACAAAGCGGGAAGGATCTGGAAATCCTTATTAACAGCATCCTTGAATCTTATTTTCCAGCTCGGCGAAAAAGAAACCACTTCGTTATTATTACAGAATAATTGACCTTTCGAGTCAACACCAACGACTTCGAGGCGGGTCGTCGTAAATGTATTCAAATAATTCAGCTACTTCCAATTAATTTCTCCTTTATTTTCGCAGTATCTGCATACAGGATCTATTTCCACCGCAGTAAACCTGTTTGAACGAAACTCTGACATCGGCGAACAACAGCCTAATATCTCTCTTCCATTTTTCCTCGTTCTGTTCTCGTGGCGATCAAAGCGGATCAATTTACTTCCACGGCGGGGAATCCTTAATGCCGAAAGCATCGGGATTTCGATCACGAACGCGCCTCTGTTTCCCCTGTTATCGGAGGTCGGAAAACTTGTCGGTCAGTGACCAGAAGCCAGCAAAAGGCTCGGTTATTTTCGATCCTCTTCCGAGAGCGAGCATCTTGGCACCACTCTCTAAATAGTAGCTTCAAAACACAAAATAAAACCGAAATTCAGGCCCCCACAAACCGGTCGTTTACTGTGCCTCGCGTGCTTCTTATGCAATCCAATGGAGCTCGACGATAACGGGGCGAAGAATGAGAAGCAATCGCTGTTGTAACCGGCCATGTTTCGCAGGGTAGCTCGTGAAAAATGCGTGAAGAAGAGGGTTTATTGGGGTTGTATTAGTCATCGCTTCACGCCGCCGACTTTCTCGGGTGAAATTTTCCACGCCTTCGCCTTTGGACCGAGGAATTACTTGGTTAGGAAATTTCCCATGACCCTCGCCAGGCAACTGTTAAATTCCTACGAGCTTGATAACGTTCGGTGGATCTTTATATATTACATACAGCTTTTTCCTCCGTATCGGGTGATTTGTCAATGGACGTTACATAAGTGTGTTTCAATAGCGAGGGCGATATACGTATTGTGGGATAGTTGAGAAAAACGCATCTTGATTAATGCTCCGTGGAAATAGCTGGGAAGGCCAGCTGCATTACTGTTTATCCGTTGCCACGATTAATCTTCGCGTAACGATCTTGAAATTGCAGACAGACGGAAAAATAGTAATCGTACTAATACTCCCTCCTTCGATTTGTTTATTGTTTCAGAAATATTCTATTTTCTGTTTAGTTTGTGATTTACTACCAGTCACAAGTTCGTTATTAATTCGCCGAAGGCTAGACGCCTGAAGTTTATCTGCGGTTTCTGGGGATCAAAGAATCCGTCGACCATATTTTCCATTGATAAGTAACGCGGATTCGCAGCTTGCATTCGAACGAATGTACGACTTGATAGTAACAGCCGATGAATTCTACTGTTTATGGATCGACGAAAGTCTGCGTCATCCGAGTGGAAAAGTTTGGGTGTTCCTCGAAGCTAGTTTACGAAGATAAAAGAACCCGTGGCGAAGGGAAAGTTTGTCGAAGGAAAAATAAAGATTCTTTCGTGACTGATGAGGATAGAATCGTTTCGGTGTTTTGGTGTTCTTTCGTGCAAAGACGATCGCGACTTACGGAGGAGTATTGGAAGACTTTCCGGAGAATGGGAAAGAACAGGTTAAGAATTGTTCGCGCGCAGAGGCGAGTGGAAGGTGACAATGATTAAGAAATAACCTGTTATTGACCAGAGGGAAAGAATGGAACAGTGTGCGAGTGATCCTTCGATGTATTAACACTTGAGATCGGTAACTTCGATCTGGATTCGGGGAACGACCGATGGGTTTATTACTGCTCGCGACACGGGCGGCAAAAAAGGCAGAGGAATTTCGTTTCACGCAACGTTACGTGTTCCCGTCGAGATCGATGTAGGTGATAACGGGCTAAAAGTAAATTTGCTGATCCGTCGGAGGTATCCGCGCTATCGATAAAGCTCTTTACGATGGCAATTTGTTAAAGCCGTACGATTCAGCGCGCTAGATAATCGCTGGGAGCTGATCTACACTAAAACCAAGACAGGCGAGAACACATGATGCTCGCGTGCGTGATTATTTCCTACATTTTTGCCGACTATAGATCTGCGCAATACGGAACGAAGATTGTGGTAATGGCGATTGAACTTGTACCGTATCATCTAATATCCTCCTTCTTTTAAACACAATACAAGAAGATAATCTTTATCGCGAAATTTTATGCGGATTATCGACTAAGAAAGTTGTCTTATCTACCATAAAAGAAATTGAATATTCCCTTCTTAATTATCTCTTTTTAAATTATTCAAACTCAACTCCATCCCCAGCGTTCACATTTCGCACGTGGCATTAATGGGGAAGATAACGGGTGGATTCCTCGCCTATCAAAATTCCACGCTCATATGAAGGCTAAGGGGAAAATCGGAGAATGTCGTAAAATAGCTTCATCGAGAAAATTTAATTTTAATATTTAGTCCACCAGTAACGAATCAAGGTTTAATGAATTTTTCTGCATTCTTTATAACGTGAAGCTTACCATATATTAGGCAACAGAAAAAAATAAGTAAGAAAAGAATTAGTTTGTATCATTTTAATTTATTTTTCAAATTTGAACAGGGCAGCTTACTGAAACGAAATAAGAATATTATTTTCCAAGCCACTCATTTTATTAATTGCCAGATAACGCCTCATAAAATCGCTGAATTTTTTTAAGACCGCGAGTTCTTCATATTTTGCTTTTGAAATATGGAAGTTCAAACTCTCTTATTTCTTTTTAATGGTGATGAGGGTACTCGAGCAACAACCATATTAGACGGTTCGATAAAAAATATCACGTAATATTCGCGTTTCCTTCACTTAGTGAATGGACATCCCTTAAAAAATTTTTCTCGCAGGAAATATCTCCATTCCCTTATCATAATTTCTTGTTTAACGTCGACGATAGAAGCTTATGCTTAGGCAAAGAGTGGTGACATTCCGTGTTTCTTCCAGTGCAGAGCGACATTACCTGCTTCGGCGTTATCTTACTGGGGCATTTGAACCTTGCAGTAACAAAATTAACAAAAGTAAGAATAATCTTATTTATTATTTCAGAACTATATTTTTTGTAGCATCCTTTTGAACCTATTTTCATAGATTATTCACCCTAAGAATTGAAATTGGCATAAAATAACCACCAATTTCAATTATTCAATCTAATCCTAACATCCCACTATTAAATTCAAGCATCTTAATCTCCTCAGCAATTACAATCGCACGAAGTCATTACTCTTTATTAAATAACAAATGTATAGAAACAATAATTAGATTTTTATTAACTATTATTCTTGGAATATAATTCTGTAATGATAGAATTTATGGATCTACTTTTTTTGTAACTACAGGATTCCATGGATCTCACGTAAACATTGGTACAATTGTTTTATACGATTAAAAAAAAATCATTTTTAACAGACTTCAAAAAGAAGGAGATTTCAGATTCGACCTGTTTGTATTTTTTTTATGTTTGTCCCCGCATAACTCCTCAGCATATGATGATCTTTTTTTTATTCGAAAGAGGGCGATGTCCCGGTGGTTCCATCCTACACAGAATCAACATTGGCCCAATATTTTGCCAGTTCTGTTTAATAATAAAGACTATTGTCACCTAATTATTATTATTTTATGTACGTACTCGTATATCTCCTCAGCATGTTGTGTCAATATATATAAAACTAAAAAGTTGAAATTAAAAAAATTTGAAAAACAAATAAAACCCACTTCAAAAAAAAAATTGCACTAAAAAGTAAAAAATAATTTTTTCTCTTATTTAATCTACGACTCTCACATTTTTTAAATCAGTGCCTCCTCATTTGCACTGTGTAAATCTGGTGCGAACTTAAAAAATATGAAAGTCGTAGATTAAATACGGGAAAAAATGATTTTTTTCCTTTTTTGAAGTCGGTATTAATTCAAAAATACTGTACATCATCTAAATTACGAAACTGACATTATATCCCTTTGCGATTCGACAGTTCCGTAGTGCCAGTTGCCGCCAGCAAAATGTGCTATAAATCGCAAAAAACCTCAAAAATGGACATTTTACTTCCCCCCCCTGCCCTTCATACCTACTACATCGCGCTACCACGTTTCCTTCCCCTCGCCCCGTTAATTACCATGCATTAATCTTTGATAACAAGGTGGGGAAGCGATGTCTCGGAGTTAGCGAAACATGTCGTGTACGGAGACATTGTGCATTCGTCCGTGGCTGGTTGAGTTTAAGGTCGCCGCGCGCTCGTAAAAATGTTATGTACACGTACGGCCTCGTTTCCATTTACGGTCGGCAATATATGGGAAGGGTACAGTTCAACAGATCCTTTGTTGGAGTCGAGCGGATCCACGGGATCCGCAATCGATAGATTTGGTCGGGCAGAGACGTGATCCTTTCCACTACGGGCGTCCGAGCTATCCCAGCTAGGGGCAGACGTAAGGCCGGCGAGCTGGTCACAAAAGGATCTAGATTCCACTCTCATTTTCGGAACAGTGTTCCACGGACGGCGGCCACTGATTTCGTGGAACTTTAATAGCGGATGACGCGCTGACAATAACGTATACCGCGATAAGGACGGAATAGGAAATTGCGTTGGCCATTACTCGCACGCGAGGTGGTGATGCCGCGCGATCGCTTGGCACGCAACGGCCCAGCGAGCACTGAACCAGTAAGAAGGATTTCCAAGGAGGTCGAGGTGTCGTTGATTCCATTCGTCCTTAAACCTACAGCGGTGCCGGAAGCGCCGGCCACCTACAATGCCAGCAAGCGTGCGTGCTCCTCCGCAAACGTTCGAACTCGATGCCCGCCTGTTTACTTACGCGCACCAGCTGCCGCGCCAGTTCACCGTGACACAGAAACGAGCCGGCGATTTTTCCACGATCAATTATTACAAAATCACCATCCACCACCAATTGATCCCGACCGTAACTCGCCCATGAGCCGCGCGAAACGCTCGGACTCTCCGAAAGTAACGCGCAATCGATGTAACGCGCTCATCTTATCGATTCCATCCGCGGGATTCAGACAAAGGCTGTGCGAGCCGTGGTAAATCGCCCGTCAGGCCATCGGATGTTGCATCAGAGCGCTGATTAAACCGTCAGCGGCGGTAGCATCCCGATCTTCCGAGAACAGATTACAAGTCTCAGGAACGCAGTTCTCTGTATCTAATCTAGGGCAGAAAGGAAGAAAAAGGGACGTCGAAATTGTCCGTATCGGTACTTATCATTCCAGATGGCATTCAGCCCCGTTTAGAGGAAACCGTTCCCTGGGGAGGCCGAATTCACCGGGCGCGTAATCGGAACGAGCAAACAGGACGCGCCTATACAGGCGTCGGAGCGCGTTCGCCGAGAGCCGCGACCCTTCGCGCCCGCGTACTTTTCCGTCAGCCGATTTTGCCGGGGGCTACGGGCGCCTCTGTTGACGCAGGCTGCGTTGTCGCCGGTGACCAGAGTTTGCTAGGGTGGGGGTGGCCAGCCAGGGGTGAGGGATATACGAGCCAAGGGGTGGGTCGGTTCGGTGCGTCGAACGCGACGGAGGAAAGCCAAGAAAGACACCCGGTCGCTAGAGGCGAACAGGCGAACAGGCAAACGGGCGAGCGGCGAACGGTGTTCGGTGGCGAGGCTCGCGTGTACCTCAGTAGCGCGACTCGGTCTCAGTCGCGCGGAAGCAGCCGACCGTTGCACGTGCTCACCAACCGGACGACAATCGCCGCCATCCATGGGTTACCAGTACCCATTCGCGCATCTGGATACTTTGAATTGACCACGAAAAGGTAAGTCCGATCTGCTGTCGCCCCTCGGGCTCGACCGTGCCCTCTATCCAAACACTAGCCGAACGAATACTCGGTGCCACGAAGCTTCGCTCGGCCGTCGGACTCGCTGGCAAGTTTTCGGCTCGCGATAGAAGGAATGTAGCCTTCCTCGCGTTACAGCGGTACACTGTGATTATCCTTTTCGTTAGACTTACTTCGGAGTGAGTTGTTCCTGATTTCGACTTCTTCTCGGAGCATCAATTCGGCTCCTTTGGATTCGGCTGAGATCGAAGGCTGCGCTTGAGCTTGGGTACGCGCGTCGTACGTACTGATGAATTTTAAGGATCCTTTCTTTCCGAGTCTTTGGTAATTCAATGGTTCCTCGGGATGTTACACGGGGCTTGCTCGGGGATCGAAAGTTGTCATTGCGCGGCAGCTTGGGAGGGGGGGCATTGTTTTGGTTTAAGTGAATGGAAGGCAGAAAAGGGGAAGTGTGCTTCGGAGGTGTTTGAAAATTGACAGTGATTACATTTTGGAGCATTGGTCGAGCGTGCCTTTATCGGTTGACAGTTGTGATTACATTGCCGAGTTTGGAGAGCAATGATCGGCTCCGCCCGAGACTCTCTGGCTCCATTGTCTCCGGCTCGCGTTAGCTCGGAAGATTAAACGAGAGGCGGATAGCGCGGAGTGGGTTTGATCTACCGGTGGCTTTTAAATAAACTGGTTTGTATCTGGGACGGTCCGATCACAACGGATAAATGGTCCTTTTCGCTGGCGTTATTTACGCGTTTCGCCCGCATCTAGCGGGGCAGGCGGGGCCCTGATTGAGCGCCTTGTGAAGTCCGTTTATTAAGGTGGCTCCGTGTCGGGGCGCAGTCAACGTACCGTAAACTGGGGTGACTTTGCCTGCCGGGGTGACATTGCTCACTTTTCTACTCTGACTGAAAAATTACCATATGATTGAATTCGCTAATTTTTTTTTCGTTTGACCTTGGAGAAATTATTGCTATCAATTACAAAACACTAAATACTCTGATTACTTCACAATAAAAGAAAATAAAGCCTTTCCGAAAAGTGGGCAATGTCACCCCGGGCGGGCAAAGTCACCCCAGTTTACGGTACCCTTAAAATACACGACGCGCGAGCAGCCGCTCCACCCTACGATCGTTGCTCGCGCTTTTGTTTTCAAGATCTTATCGGGCAGCGACTTTTAATTCAGCCGGGCTCCCGATACCACCCGATCCATGATGTTTGAATGACACTGATGAATCGAACCTACTGCGAGACCTTTCTTCGAGCACTTTAGTCCTTATCTAATTCGTTTAAGCTTCACTTCATTCTTTGTTTTCGCGCTCGAGTCGACCCACGGTGGCACATAATGACATTTCTTGTTTAAATCGGGGCTATAACTGCAGAATCCGGGACAGATGATTACCTTAAATTCAGAATTAGGGATAAAATCGGAGACAAAAATTACCGGGGACGCACAGTGGTAGAAAATTATATTTTTGTTCAAATCATCCTACAGGTTTTAATTTTTCAGTAAATTTGACGATTTTTTTTTTTAAATTCTTCGCAATTATATTCTCTATCGATCTATGCGGCTGGAATTTTAAATTTCGTTGCTGATTTTTTTATATTTAGAGAAATATACAGCAGTTTTAGGAGATCAGTATCTGTGGGCTTTTTCGGCCGGCGGTTCCGAATTTAAAGTCAGATTTTCGGAATTGAAGATTGCGAATCCAAGTATGTTGAAGCGAAATTTCAGAAAATGAGCTTATTCGGAAGAAACTTAGCGCGTATAGATTTTCGGAGGCGCTGAATACGTATACGAGGTAATTATTATAAAGATTCAAATTTTAATTTGTACCACAAATCTAATACTATAGATCAAATTGTAAAATTTAAAATGGTGTATGGACATTCGTAATTTTAGAAATTTTTAGGCATCTCATAAATGTTTACGTGATTTTGCATATTTAATATCCGTTCTTAGAGTTGACTTTTCTGATTCAATATTAACGAGCAAGATTTTTAATGTTTGATATCTTTAGAAGACCTGATTTGCTTAACGTTTTATCCTAGTTGCCTTTAGAAATCCGATTTTATTATGTGCAATCTTCGAGAAATAAGATTTGTGCTTCTAGAAGCAAATCCTTCATTTTATATTTGTCTACGTGTCTAAAAATTAGAAACATTAAAAATCAAGCTCACCGATATTGAATCAGAGAAGTCAACTATATTCGACATATTGGATTCGCCATCTTCAATTTCGAAAATCTGACTTTAAATTCAGATCCGGCGGCCAAAAAAGCCCACAGATACTGAGCTCCTAAAAGTGCTGTATATTTCTCTAAATATAAAAAAATCAGCAACGATATTTAAAATTCCGGCCGGACAGATCGATAGAGAATTTAATCGCGAAGAATTTAAAAAAAAATCGTCAAGTTTACTGAAAATTTACGACCTGTAGGGTGATTTGAACAAAAAGTGCCATTAGGTACCATCGTGCGACGGTGCCCTGCGCTCGATCGGTTCGACATCGACCGCTGTGTCGGTATCATTCTAAATAATAAAGTAATAGAATAAGGCTCCGTTAGCCTTGGGCGCTTTGATCTACAACGCTGTGGGACATCGGTATCGTCATCGTCATTCATGGATACCTGTGTGTTTACGTTTCGGCATGTACACAGTTCGGCTATAGTATCTGAGAGATTTGAGAAGGTGAACGCTCAGATTTTTCGAAAGTCGCTTGGAGCACCGGATAGTTAGGGGATATCGAAGGAATCTGTCATTTAATGGCAGTGCTTTGGTGATTGATAGATTAGTAAAGAGACAGTGGCCAGGGTTGTTTCGATACCACCATACCAGTACCGATAATTCTGTGGTGGTAAGGAAAAACGACCCATGTCACTATTTCAAAAAAATTGAGTTTATCCATTAATTTTACTGTAGAATATTGGATGTATGTTTTCATCAGAAAAAAATGCATGAAAACGAATTTTACACGTTTGAAAAATAATGCAATTTAACCGAAGTCCAATATTCAATTAATACGCATTTGGCAAAACAACGTAACTCCATCAAATTTGGAGAATACGACGTATCTTTCCTTTGTGATCGTTTTTTATTTTCTATTTTTATTTACCTGCATATACTATAACGTATTTTGTGTAAAATAAAATGAGCAAAATTATATTTCATATTTTTATTTTACTAGAAATAGCACACTATGAAATACCAGTGACACTTAAATGTGTAACTTGTATTTTACAAAAAACAACGTAAAGCACAGAAGAAAACGAAAGAAGACAAAAAAGAAAGTAAAAAGGAGGAAAAGTAATCATTTCTTTTCGTTTCTTCTTAACGCCATTAAGCAGAACGACACAAGTCCAGTGGACTTGTGTCGTTCTGCCTAAAGTGTATGCAAATTATTACTATTTTGTTTATTATTATTTATGTTAATCATACGAATATTGAATATTACGCAAAGTGAAAGAAATATACGCTTCTATCGTAAGAAGAAAACAAGGAAACATTGCTAATAAGAAGAATTGGTGTTCAGAACTTTCAACGACAATATCTCGAAAGTGAAAAGATGTGACATGGGTCGTTTTTCCTTACAACCACAGAATTATACTCGTTACTTGGATCGAAAAAGAAAATATTTAAGTAGTATTTAACCCTCACCCATTCCTCATTTCGCGAACCGAATCTGTCACCTCGCTGTCAAATTGACACAGCAATAAAAGATCGATGAAACGACAAGATAAATAGTTGTTTTTCAATAATTTTTTATTTAAATCGACGAGTTAACGTTTATATCTTAGATTTTTCACAACTTTCGCATAAAATAAAACGATCTGCTGGACATACTGCTTGTTTAGAAAAATCAGAAATAACAGAACAGTATAACTTATTTCGGGAAAACTGTGTCAAATTGAGACGAGGGACGGATGGGGGTTAAATATTGGGAACGAATAGATAATTATTCTCCGTAAAAAAATTACTTCCGCATTATCCACGCTGCCTGGATTCCTGTAATTATTCCCCTTTACACTGTCAACCACCACCAAAGTGTTAAGAATCGACAGAAAAAATATCGTTTCATATCAGGACTCTTCAGATGCCGAGAGAACATTTTCTGTGGAAGCTTACGGTGTTTGTGCCAATTTTCCTCCCTGCTCTCTTATTATTTCGACGCGATGGACGATTAAAAAAATTAAAAAACGACTTGTCGCAAATATTTTTCTTTCGACATCTCATAAATCTCGAAACAACCCTATTGAAGCTTGGACTAAACGCCTGTTAAAATAACGCGAGGAGCCGCAGAATGATTACGAAATCTGCAATTAAGGGATGAATCTGTCGCGCGAGTAGATCGATCCCTGGCTCGGATACTTAATTATTCAGAGAATCGTGCTTGAAAGCTGCGGGAAACGAAGCGAGGGATAAATCAGATACCGAGGGCCAGAGGAATAGCGCAGCTTAATAAGATATTATTTCCGTTGATGAGTCATTCGAGTAGGTGATCCTTCAATTATCATGTTTTGAGCGATATATCGCATTCCAACGTGCGTGACACGTGTCAAGGCGACGCTGTACCGCGGACTAAAAATCGCGATTGTTGACATACGTTTCCGATGACGAATCAGAATAATTCCATTTCGATAAGGGGATAGTGGAACTTTCGTGACATTCCCTTTTGGAGAGTGCGCGTTACCAGGAACAGTAGTCGCACGTTTCTCGGCGCAGCACGAGCGGGAAAAAAAAAGAAGAAGCGATTCGATCGGCACGCTCGATTCGAGGGGTATCGACAATGTTTTGACTGCGCTCTGCAAACGCCTGGCTACGCTGTCTGCCGTACTATTTGTCCAAGGTGCAACGGTGCAAGCAATTTAGATAAGGCAAAGTCACACGTATTACAGCTGCAAATATAATTTCGAAAGCTATTGTTATATTCGCGGTAACGATGGACCGCGTCCTCGGTAAATAATGATCCACTAAGTTCTTAGGTTCTCAGATTATCCGCCCGGTTTTTAAGATATACATCAGGCGAGCAAAGTTTTCAAGATTAGAATCTTAGGGCATCGAAATTAATCCGCCCTCTTCCTGTCTTAATTAACTGATTTCGAAATAGAAGAAGATAATGTTCCATCTGATACGGCGCTTGTTAGGAAGACAGCGCGATTTTACACGCATTCCTATCAATCTGAACGACTCTCACAAGCACAGGCCCATCTCGTAATCTTCAAGTGCCCGTGTTTTTTCATATGTATTATATCTCAAGATCGTTAACGGAATGTTTATTGCGTCACGTGACGGGGAACACTGTACTCGCAGGCGACAGATGTGTTGCAACTATTCCCGTCAATTGCCCGTCATTGATATTTGGCGATTATCCACGTCGGATGCAGGCACGTTAGGTCATCCATCGGGCTCGAAAATAAAGCGGGACCGTATCCGGTTTTTCGTCGACCAGCGAACCCGTGGATCGGATGAAACGATTGCCCTAAGATTAGCCGCTGGATATTAAGAGCAGGCCGCCCTTCCCGCAGCAGAATATTAATTAATTGACAGAAGCTACCGTTTCGTTGCACTTTCGAAGAAACAATTTACATACCAGTCCTTCCGCGGCTTTCGTCGGCCTTGCTCTCGCCTGCGTTCAGAGACGTGCAAAAAAACGGAACGAAGGAGACGGGGACAAATTAGGCTGTCTGGGCAAATATTGACAGGCGATCGGGCGATGAAGCCTCTGACATTTGAATAATCTTGGCCGATGCATCGTGGCACGCGCAGCAAACGTGCTCGTATTGCGCCGCTGCGTCTGTCTGAAGGCAACTTTGTACATTTTGACAAATGAAAAGTACGCGAGCATTGCCATGAGCCGCGTTGTCCGAAGGATAACCAGTGCAATTTACGACGCTGCCCTTGTTCGATGAAATGTCAGGCAAATGCCGATCGAACTTGCGCTCTGGTATTCTTTATGAACAGAGAGAAAGTGTGAAGTTGTTTTATATAAATGTTGGGTTTAAAGTTAAGTTAAGAGTCGGAGTTTGAAGCTTAAATTCGCAAATTAAAGTTTTGCTGTTGCCATAGAATAAAGAAATGGGTAAAAATTTCATTGATGCATCGGAAATATAGTATCTTCGCGTGCTACAGTGACTTTTGAAAATATTCGGACACTTTTTAAAATCGCATAACTTTTTTCAAATTAATCCAAACGACTTGAGTTTTTTTTTGAGAAGCTAGAAGGATTAGTTTGCTACGCTGCTTTCGGGAATTTCCACGATTTTCGACCTTGTTCTGCGATCTTTAAACGTTTGTAACTCAGAGCAATGTTACCGGATTTTGATGAAATTTTCAGCATGCACGCGACTTACCTAAATCTACAAACGGATTTTTTTGGATTTTCATTGCAAGATCACAAAAAGAAAGTTTAAAAAACGACCTTCGCTATTTTCTTCGTTATTCCGATCAATTGGAATTTTTTCCAAAACAATGTCACGTAGCAAACTAATCCTTCTAGCTTCTCGAAAAAACTCAAGTCGTTTGGATTAATTTGAAAAAAGTTATACGATTTAAAAAGTGTCCGAATATTTTCAAGAGTCACTGTATATCCCTTTCTAACATTATACAGTACACTAGGCAAAAATATAGTAGGATACTATATAATACGGTTGGCAATGATTACTCATTCGCTCACTGTTAGCTGATGTCAATTAAACGGAAATGTCTTTTTCTCCTACGCCTACTCTGTTACCAGAGAAATGGCACAAGGTCGTAGATAGCCAAGGGAAATACTTTGATTAAAAAACCGCGTGACATATTTTCACTTCTAATAAAGGCATTGTTTCAATGAAGCGAAGAAACATTTGCAATCTAATACTTGGACTAATCGAAAAGTTGTGTTTCTTCGTCGCGCCCGGCAGCACGGAACAACTTTTCCATTTATCGCTCGTATTGTTATTCAAGGTCCGCCGCAATGGTTGCTTCCTGTTCGATTTTTATTCCAGGTCTTTGCCACTGTGCGTCGCACTAACGCTTGGAATTGGAAGATAATTAATTCGGAGTAGTTCGCAGTGGGCGACTGTCTGCCGCCTATCGAAAAATATCGCGCGCGATATCCTGATTTCTTGTGGGCGCTCTGGCCGCGTTGAGAAGTTGTAATGGCTAAGGTACATCAATCATTAACAGCGATTAACTGTCGTCGAGTTTGATTCCTTATCTCGGCGCATGCAAATTGCGTCGCAGCGATTTTTCTATTTCCGAAAAATGTTAGCCAGATAAGATTTATGTCTATTAATTATATTATATAGATTTATGTCTATAAATTATATTATATAGATTTATATCTATAAATTATATTATACAGATTTATATCTGTATAATTTGAAATAGAAGAGAAACTAAAATCCAAATTATATTATCCTTAAGGAGAATAATTACCAAAGTTATCTATAAATTATATTATATAGATTTATATCTGTATAATTTGAAATAGAACAGAAAATAAAATCCAAATTATATTATCCTTAAGGAGAATAATTACCAAAGTCCACTAATACTAAAAATCTTTTCCGCACAATAATTTCTTTCAAAAAAATAGCGACAATTCTAATAAACAGCCGGTTCAGAAGTGAAAAAGATTCCTTTATAAAAATCCAGCTTGAATTCGTTCGGCCCGCAATCCTCCGTTTAGCAGAACTTTTGCCGCAATCCAATACTTGCAGCACAGAGAGTGTCTCTTAACCGTACTCCTTTTCCTCCGCGTCAGACTTTCATCCCGCATTATGCAAAATTGATCTCAAGCTTTCCCCTTCGAGGCGGCAGAGCAATAGACAGATAACCGAGGCCCGGAAACTTTTGCGCGCCGCTGTATTTTTCTCCGCAGCCGTATCCTGTTTTCATATAACAGATCCCGGATTCCGGTTATCGACTGGTCTGCTTGATTTATTCCAGGCAAGATCAATCGCGAGCGAGAGCGGACAATAGTCAGGCTACTATCAATCGTTCCGCGACGTTATGCTTACCTAAAAGGCCGTCGCGCATTTTGGCGAAGCGCCGCGAAGAAAAGTTTCTTAACATTTGACGACCGAAGCGCGGTGAGAATTAATTGTTATTAATTTCTTCGATCCCCTTCGCCGCGCTTCGCCAAAATCCACGGCGGCCTTTAAGGGGGGAGCCCTATTTAGGACGGCTAGGAATGAGGTAATTCTTGGGAATTTTTGTTCTAACAAACTGTTAAGCGGATCTTTTCCAAACTTTCAGGGTATTTTAGTTCACATCCAAACGATACAAATTAATTGGCGGGTGTAACGATGGCCCCGTTTCTTCCTTGAAATAGAAAAACCAAGGATTTTCTTATTTCTAGTATAATTACTTTGTCGATGAACCTAAGACATTGATAAATAAATTGAATCGAACAACTCTTTTTCCATAAATAATACGATATATCTTGGGGCAAAATCGCAACTGTTTCCTTCAACTCCCACCAATTTGCCAACTTTGAACTTTTTTTCGTTTTTTTAGGTTCATCGGCAATGTAATTATACTAGAAACAAGAAGATCCTTGGTTTTTCTATTTCAGGGAAGAAACGGGGCCACCATTACACCCGCCAATTTGCAATTCCGACGCGCGAGTCCTAACGAACGTGTTCATATATCTCCATTTCTACCGAACATTTTGTAACGTGAAAATTAATTTGTATTGTCTGGATGCGAACTAAAATACCCTGAAAGTTTGGAAAAGATCCGTTCAACAGTTTCTCAGAAAAAAATTCCCAAGAATCACCTTATTCCTAGCCGTCCTAAATAGGGCTCCCCCCTTAACCTTCAGAGGGCCGGGATTTTTCATTGAAATTTTAAATTTTATTTACTTAAAATCGATGCGTATATACCACCAAAATGGCCGGCAAAGTATCCAAATTCTCAGGTGGCTACTATAGCGTCCAAGTCCAGCCTTCTAAAGGTTAAGATCCCCGGTCGCGGAAAAGTTGGCGGTCCCCTTCGGGCCCGATAACGGCTCGGTTTCGGTAGAACCTTTATCGGAGATCGATCGGACGATCCTATCGGTTACATGCGCGAGAGAACGCTTTTCGCATTGGTCATTGGCAGCTGGCTCGGTATCGATGTGCTCGCCGTTTATTGCGCGGCTTTATCTAACCGGCCGCCGGTTTCGCTGGCGAGGGCAAGGAAATTTCCTCTGATCTTCGTCCTCGGAATCTCGCTCGAAGCGATCGAGCCGCACAGTGATGTAATCGGATCGTGGCTGATAAAATCGCACGCGAAACGAGATCGAGATCGGCGCGTCTTCTATTCTGGCGTTCTGGACTCGAATTCTCAGGTGGGGCGAGCGACGGGCATTCGGTCAGCTTCTCCTTTTGCGAATTTACCGGCCGATGTGCCATTCTTCGGCTTCGAATCACTTTGAATATTATTCGACTCTCGAACGTTTTAAAAATCCCGATGCGCGTTGAAAGTCTTGTTTCCTTATCAATTTCGTCGTACGTTCTAGAAGCGTATCTGCGAATGAAGGGTACATTTTAAATTACGCGTTGCACGATAGATGGAAGGCTTACGTAAACCTCGAAGAATGTAATCTAGATTGCAGATGTTAAAAATTGTTTAGATCGACATTTGCAGTGGCTCGCGATCGACGGTGCAGTTGAAAGTGGCTCGAATCGTCTGGAACGATCGGCACCATCGCTAGGCGCAACACCTGCACCGTGCAATTGGGTCGTTGAGTGTCGAAACGCAGGAAACCAGCGTCTCTTGCTCTTTCCCCTTTTCATTTCATCTGTCGCAATAGAAGCGAGCACGTGGATCGATCCGAAAATAGAGAGGAGCCCACTCTCGTTGTTTAAACAATTCGGCATGTTGTTTTAATGTCGATCCGCAGTGTCTGAATCTCCCTTCAATGAATCTCGTCGCAGCTATATTCCTTCCGGAATAATTTCGTCAAGCTACCTCGAACAGAATCTTGCTCGCCGTCCGTGGAATCCGTAGCCTCGTCGAGTGTCTTACACTCGCCATTAATCGGCAATTGTCACTTCTGCATCGGCGAGAATTGATGTCTTGATCCTTCGATAGGATGCTGCGCAAACGCTCTTCGAACACTCTGACGCTCGCCAATAATCAATGTAAACATACCAGCTGTATATAGGGTGTCTCTTAAACGGCGTATTTCGCGTACGTGGCACGGTTCCTGGTCTCGAAATAACACAATAATCTAAAACAGTACCTCTTCGTATATCCGAGCTCCCCATAGAGCGTCTCGTGTTTCGCGCCCTCGCTTTGATAACAGTTCAATTCAACGTGAATCAGTGCGACCCTTCGCGATAACGCGAGGGCATTTCTCTAATTCGTCGGCCCGTTAATGAATCTAGCATCGCGTTACTGAAATACGGCATTGGTTGACGCAGAGAAATGCTCGGGAACGTTAGGAAATGTTAATTAGAAAGATGTATTGGGCGCGCATCAAGAGCAAAGAATGTCAGGCCAATAGAAAGACTAATTCTGGCCAAGACGATGTTCTGGCCGCGGCGACGTGTTCCTTCCTGGTTGCGCGTGGTGCGAGCGCGAATTCCTAAAGTTTAGCGGGGCGCCGCGTTATCGAACCCAGGCCCGTCGTCGCAACGTCGCGTCGGAAGTTCGATGCGAAAAATATCTGGCATTGGCTATTTTCGACTGGGCGCCGTTTATACGCCTGTATGGTCGTAGTTTCGGCCGATACTACGTGTCGAGGAAAGTAACGATTGTATTCTTAGTAGGAGGTGCGCTACTCGAAGCTGCAACGCGTCATAAACTCGTCGAGATTAGCGCAAGAGGTTGCCTGACGTTGAAAAAGAAATTTCACGTCGGCTGTATGATTTTCGGCCTCGATTAAAGCTCGAGCCTTTCTACTTAATTCGTAAGTATGCTCGCCTCGAAGTTAGAATTATTGCGATCACGAGGGCTCGAAACGCGCGGAGGAGTTTGCTCGTTCAATTTCGGGGCGCAGACTTTAGTGGCAAAAAGTGGCGCGAATTTGGTCATTTTTAGGTCAAATTGAAGGTTAATCTTTCCTCTTTATTTTGCAATTTCGTTCGTGTCGATAGTTGATGTATTACGCTGGCTAGAGGCTCAGATATTACTCTAAACATTTGTATTCTAGAGGCTCAGATATTACTCTAAACATTTTGTAACGAGGTGTTAATTTTCAGCTTAAATTAAAGTTCAATCCTTCCTCCTTCAAGGGGAAACTGGTGTAATCGGCAGAAGTCGAGGTTCTCTTGGGGAATTTTTTTTAAGGAAACTATACTCGCAATCTTTTTAAATCTTGCAGGCTATATTATTATGGATTTCAAGTAGCGAGGAAATATTTTTTTATATAGAAATAACGCGGCTATTCCAAATGGCGCAAGTGTTACGGAGCGGCCTCCGTGCGGAAGTGGCCTGAAACCATATCGAACAAACATTTTGGTGTTTTTATTAAAATGCACCTCGATCGTTGCGTTTTTCACTAAAATATTTCACGTTCATTGTGCAATAAAACTTATTAAATTTAATAATATTATTCCAGACTGAGATTCATCCAGAGCGCAATTTTATTAAAAACACGAAACTATTCAGTTTTCTGGTTTTAGGCCTCTACAACGGACCTCAGACTGCGCGCAGTTGAACAACTCGGTCGCTCCGAAACACTTGTGCCATTTGGAATTACCGCGATATTTTCGCATAAAAAAATGTTTGCTCGTTTCTTGAAATCCGCGATAATACAGCCTGAATGTTTTAAGAAGCTCGCAAATATAGTTTCCTTACAAAAAATTCCCAATAGCTGGTTTCTACGAGGAAAGTATTCACAAACAACTACGCACAAGGCCAAGCTAATCGGTGGAATATTTTATCAGTTACATTGCCCGTCAATGGTAAAACTGTAGTTTTGAGAAAAATGCGTGCAAAGTTTTCTGGTAAATCTGCGTCACCTGCTGCTTCGTAACAAACCCGGCTATAGCCGCTATAATTTTTCGAATTTCTCCACTCTGAATTTTCCACTTCGTCCATTGCGATATTCGAGCCAGTACACCTGCCACAGCCTCGAACGCAAAACTCTTCAGGGGCTCTTTAATTCCCTGCCGTGTTATCAAACTTCACTTCCCATTCTTCGGGCAATTGTAGTGTTTATTTAATTGAAAGCTGCGCTAGCTATTCGCAGAAATCATTGTGCCGCCGAGACGCGAACCTCGGGCCAACCCTCAAATGGGCCATTATCATAATTGTCCCAGGAATCCCAGTCGTGGCCATGCCAGGAATCGTATTAAAGTCGTAATTGAGTTTAAGAGCATAATTCGTGCCCTTTGCCATCGTAATCGCGGGTATGCGCTACTATGAATCGAAGAATGGGCCGCTAATTTGTAATTGGGAACCGTATTCTTCTCCCTGGCCACGATTATCCTTCATCTCTTTATTACCGGCCCGCTCCGAACGTTTGGAATTGCCGGTAAACTTCCCCTGATACTCGTTCCGCGGGCCATTTAAATTGCTAAAGTAAATATGCACCTCAGTCGGCGCTAATAACGAGTTTATCGCTTCCTTTATTTTCCCAAGCAATTTGACCGTGAGATCTGTTTCCTGCGGCGCCGCGCTCAAATAATTCCGCGAGTCTCGAATGTCTTCGTCGGGCGAAGTCTCGACTGGTTTTGAGTGACGGATCGGCGGTTTCCTTTCTGCCGTCGATTTCCACTAATTCCCGGACAAGGTCGAAAGCATATCGCTTACGGCTGAGGCTGTGACAGAAATTCGATGCGGAAACGTCACCGAAGCGGAACGAGGATCGGGAGAGCGATCGTCATTCTCGACGAGAAGTGCGCTCCTTGGGTCGACGTTTATGTTCGCCCCGCTGGGACACGATTTTATTGTCGCTCTGCTCTCGGTTGCAACCGCGAACGTCTCATCGCGCACGGCGCGTTTGCTGCGCGGCTTTGGTATCTCGTCCCCAGATAAGCGATCGTCCCCTATCGCCCAGCATAATAATTACAATTTGTAATTGGCAACAAAAGCGGTAGATATTGAAACAACTCCGCGTAAATAGACGTGCGCGCGTGTGCCGTGGTTCATCGTATTAATCACTCGCCTGCTCGTTATCTGGCAGTGCTCGAAAAGGAATTCTGAAAATTTAATCGCGCCAATGTAGAGTCGATACGCGCGTTAATGGGGAAGGAACAAAGTTGAGTTGTTGTTCTTTGGTAATTGTAAGCGGGAATCGAGGAAATTGGAGGGAAATATTGATGTGTTTAGTCAATTCTATTTTCTTGTCGCAGAGAAAATTAAAATCAATAAAAACCAATAAAAAAGTAAAACTGTTGAAAAAGCGGTAAAGAAGCAGGTAAAAGTTGTTTTCAAATCACTCATATAATTACTATTATACCAGGGAAATGTGCGTAGATTTTCCCTTTTCTTATATTTATTTTGTTTCATTCCTCAAATCCTTATTTTTAGATTTTAAAAATAGGCACCTACCTCCACGTACATATTTTATTTAGTTTTGTTACTTTTCTACGAATATTACATTTTTTATAAAACAAAAGGCTATTGTTAGTCAATAAATGCCTACTTACAAAAAAATTTCACTTACTGTCAGAGATTATATTTTAAAATAATTAAATACAAAGGGCGGCAAAGATCATTTTTATGGTAGAGCATAGATCGAGGCCTGCTTGTCGCCGTACTTTGGTTTTCAAAAGAACCATACTTTCGCAGGAATTGTGCAAGTATTTCCTGACGATTATACGACCGATGTGCGCGGTGGGGGAGGTCTGAGATATTGTTTCGTTTTCAGCGCGCAACTCCCAATAGAGTCTATCCGTAAAATTCTATAAGTCATTCACGGTTATGAAATCGCTGATAACGCTTATCGCCGTTATCTGCAATAAATTCGTTAAATAAGGGACCATCGTAGCGTGCATTTAAAAGTAATGTCGTTGACGCAATGCCAAGCCATGCTGTCGTCTTACTTGCAAATAGCTTTTCCCTGGTCTTCGACAAGATTGTTAGCAACAGACGCTTGCAACTCGCGTATGCGACAGATCGCGGAGAAAGTTCGTAAGCGTTTATTGTTATTTCGAATTGTATTCAGAAAATAGAAACGTTATATTAATAGTAGTTTTTCGATAGTGCCATCCACGTGTTTATTCGAAAGAAGGTACTTAGCAGGGCACTTAAATATTGTTTCCATATTTTCTTCGCACATTTCGAGAACGACCAGGTAAAATTTTAGAACGAAATCCCTAAAGGTGCGAATCATCGATGAGATTTTACATGAGAACAAAATCTCAGCGGCAACAAAATGGAAATAATAAAAATAAAGGATTAATAATAATGGAGATTGCGGTTTCATGCGAGACACGATATTTTTGTCTCATTGTGGATTTGCACCTTAAAGATACTGATTTTATAGGCAGTTAAGGGGGACTAACGGTGTGACGACCTTAAAAATATGTGTTTTTTGAAGATTGATTGTGGCGCAGGTATAATAGATAGAAGTGTGATTTTTCTTTTGATTAATAATATACTCGTGCAACTAAAAAATGAATCAATTTCTGTTTTAATCGTATAAACACCGTCACTAGACGAAACCGCCCGACGTCAAACTTTAAGTACATTTTTCTCGAAACACGTTAAGGCGAACTATCGCCACTGTAAAGAATGCAATTATTTTGCAATTGCTATTTTTAATTACACTCGCTTCCGTCTTACCTGCTATTATGACTTTTCAAATACTCAATTTTTTTCACGTCCACTTTTGTGCGAAAAGAAACATTTTTCGGGACTTTCTCATTTAAACCCATGGCAATCGTCGTCTAATTGTTTTATAACAATGAGAGTGGGAAAGGCAATAACCACACATCTGCGATTGCGGAATTCCTTTTGTCTTTTTATTTTGGATGATTCTGTCTGGAGTTATCAGAGGCAGGAGCGGGCATAAATGGAATAAAAACTATTTTTCGTACTCTACATTTGTCGCAGAGCAATGCGCGAAAACTTTTAGAACCTTACATAGTATACTTTTTCTAGAAAAAATCATAGAAATCGGTTATATTTTCGCGCGATTTGATCGAGAAGCGCCGTTAATCGAAGTGATCAGTGTGAGGTACCAATGAAAGAACGAGAAAATGCTAGTGCTTTGCAATTTGTGATTGTATGGTCATAGAGACATATAGATAATAAAGAGGACTAGAGATTCTGAAAAACTTAGAATAGAGAAACCTTAATTAAGAAATGTAATTCTCGCTGTAAAAATTTTCTACCTTTCTCTCGGATTTCGAAGTATTCTGTTTTGGTAAAGCACTCTCTACGAAAATATTATTCTGCTTTACCCTTGCATTCGAAGCTGCTCTGTTTCTGGAGCCCTAATTGCTGCGATGTCTGTTCAGGCACGGTCCAGGACCACTGGCAGATAAGTAGAAGTGGAAGCTACCGTGTCCAACAGTGTAAGAATCGTTGTTCAAGGGCTGGAAGCAATGGAACCATTTTCGAACAGATATTTTTAACTGCTTCCTGAAGCATTACAGTGTTACGTGACATATTTTGACGATCCCTTTGAAAAGAATTCTTTTATTCAAAGCGTTTACCCTGTTAAGCCGTCCACAGCGTGGGACGTAATTATCGTCGAATTAGTTTAACACCTAAACTGGCGTCGGCCCTTTCCTAGCGCGACTGGATGACACCTGGAGTAATTGAGCTCTTCCTCGTTACGAAATCCTCGACCTTGTAATACGAAACGATCAGCGTCCGCCGATCGCGCCGCTCGCCACGCTTCCGGCGCAAAGGAGCCCTGCCATTTTCTCTTTTGTCTCGGTTTTTGGCGCCATTGTGCGTCTCGATGCATTGCTTACAGAATTAGAGGATTAGATCATTAGTGCTTTGAATAGTTGAAAGAGTACCAATTTGGGGGGGGGGGGGGATGAAAGGCGTATTGTGCATCTGAATAATGTACCTACTAAATTATACTTTTACGATTTAGTTCACCCGTGTACCAAGGTTCTTAACCTTTTTGCGTTATTAGCCCTATAAAGCCGCCTCTGCAACGCTCCCTTATAAACCTCGCCATTCATAAACACTTGCAATTAAATATATCACATGGGAAATTAATTGTATCGAAGCTTCACTTATAATTTGAGGATTACTTTTATTTTTTCTCATCGAAATTCACCGACCCTCTGAAATTTATCCACGGGCACTCATTATCAGACCTGAAGCATGAGGGGTGGATTTGGGTGTATGTAAAATTTTTGAGAGCGATCAATTTTGGGAACGGCAAATGATTGGGTGCATCAAATTTTAGAGAGTGACAGATTTGGGGGAGTGACAAATTGGGGGAGCGACAAATTTTGGGGGGAGCGGTAAATTTTTAGGAGCGACAAATTTTGGGGACCGGCAAATTTTGGGGGAGCGACAAATTTTGAGCGAAACAAATTGGAAAAGGTTCAAGCACGGAGGCTCGAGACAGCTTTAAAAACAATTCACTTTTTTATCATCCAGCGAATTAGCAATGACTCGTATGTGAGTTGCCATATTGAATTTGCTTTGAAATTGTCCCGACTATTTTAAATTAAAATATTTGCCGAAAGGGCGGCATTTTTTTCGCGCGCGAAAAATCGACGATTCAACGAAGCTTCTCAAGCAGCTAATCCTTCAGCTGTCACGAGCAGCGCAGTTTTAATCTCCCGTGAAGCTGTCTCGGCTCATGTAATCAGAAAGCATACACCTTAAAAGGACACCTACATTAAACGATCTCGCGTTCCGTGACGCGGCAAATCGCGAACCTCCAAAGCAGCGGTGTTAAACAAATGGAAAAAAGGCAGAAATCGCTCGTCCCGGTTTCTAAGCTTGCGTAACAGTATCCGCTGCATGCCGGGAGATGTAGAAAAAGCCGTGGAATTAATTTGTCTTCGCCTCGCCCTCGCCTCGACGGTCGTTCAGAACCAAGCAGTTTCTGCGCCGACGAATTCGACGGAATCGAACGCCACGCTTCTGGTTCGTGGCTGATCTATCGCGTTCCACTGAAAGTAGAGAATAGTCGTGACAATGAGTGACATTTGGGTTAACGCGTCCGCGGAAGAATTCGATTAATTGGGATGCTGGCCTGGGTGTCGTAACAAGGCGATTAGAGATGGATGAGAGCGCCTCGTCGCGGTTTCTTAAGAAACCGAGACAATTCCCCCGGTTTCGTCGCTCGCCATTGCTCCTTCCCCAATTATGTCAGGCACTGGAGATTACCTATCTTAATACGCTAATAAAGAGTTATCGCGTCGAAAGTTTTCCAGCACGAAACCGGGAGGGAACCGGTTAAAGGTTCGCGGCTGCTGATAACGCCAGACAGCCGGCCGATTATTTTCTTAACTTGGAAAACAGATGAGGGTAATCGCTCGCGGTGTCGTTGTATTCTTGATGGTGCGGCGTTTAATAGCCTCTTGATACTTTCACGGGAATTAACGGGGTATAGGACTATTGAACGGCTGAAATCGACGGTTTCTCGTCGGTTGGATCGCTTGGATACCGAATGATCACACATACCGACAGGTTTCACAGTTTGTCGTGTACACTTTAATAAATAATGTAAAATAAAACATTGTCAGAATGTTGAAAATTATTCAAGATTCTTGACGCTAAAGGTGACCATGGCGTACATAGTCCCGGGCGAACCAATCATCTGAAAGCAAAATGTTTCGGAGTGAGTAGTTTCTACACTAATACTCAATGCGTGGAACTTCGCATAGCGAGTTTAAACAAAAATTGTAAAATTTACACACGAATCAATTTTTTTCCACGTTTTTATGAAGAAACATCGTCTTTAATCGGTTATAAAATGTTTTACAAACACCCAATTTCGATGCCGAAGTTCCACGCGATAGAGGAAAGAATTCTACAGCTGCTGTTAAAATTTCAAGTGAAAAGATTCATTCGTTCAAGTGTTATGATGTACACCGTGTTTGAAAATGTAGTTTCAAGATAAATGGCTTCAAAGATAAGTCCCCTACGACGGTACATTCAATTAAGTTCAGCGCTATAATTTCCGTAATTATTCGAATTTCCTCGCGAAACTTAGTTGTAAATGTTCACAAAGGACGACACTTTCGGAATTAATAATAAAAAAATTGATTTCTCGAGATTTACCCTATACCTCCTTAAGGAGTCATTCTACTTTGATCGACCGAAAAATGAAGTTATTTTTAAAGATTTTTTTCTCAGTAAATACCACATATAATGGAATAAATCTCTTTGGTATTTATTAAGCTTCTCTTGTATTGTACAAAAAAATTTAAAAAGAATTTTTGCAATTTATTTTAATTGTATTTTTACAGTGTCAATATGGCACCTAAAAAAAAAGAGGGTATGTTTACGGCGTAGGTGATTTCCCGATTTTTGTCGAGAATTAACCGAGATTTTTCTCATGGAACACCCTGGAATATATCCTTTTTGCCCTTTTCTTACTTTTCAACAAGAATTGTTATTTAAGGTAGGGGCTATAGCGGCACTTATACAGATTAAGAATTCTTTGAATTTTTTTTGTATGGGATTAACCTGAGCCGGGAAATCACCTATTCCGTGAACATACCTCTTTTCTTAGGTGCGATATTGACACTGTAAAAAGGCAATTAAAACAAATTGCAAAAATTCTTTTTAATCTTTTTGCACGATATAAAAGTAGCTTAACAAATACCAAACAGATTTATTTCATTACATATTGCATTTACTCGGCAAAAATATCTTTAAGAATAGCTTCATTTTTCGGCGGTCGAAAGTGGCCCCCCAAGTCCTCGCGCCAGCGTTCGTGTAATCGGGGTGCGCGAAAGTACCCACCGATCAATTTCCATTAACGATTGCACGCCTGACTTTAGATGACGATTCTCATGACGGGTCGCGTGTCGGAATGCTTAAAGAAGTTAACCGAATGGAAAGATACTTTTGTTGATTGAAGCAGCTTTGACGTACCATTTGTATATAGAAATGGCACTCAACTTTGCCCGTTGAGTATTTGAAAAAGAGCAACCAGATTAGACTAGCGGAGGCTGGAGCTCCTCCATCTGCCGTGGAGCCGCAGGGAGAGCATTGATAGGAAACAATCAAGCCTGCCCTTTCCAATAAACCATTCCGTGGAACGTCGCCTTAAAGACCATTGACAGATTCGATTAAAGAAAAATTGGCCAGCCGGAATGTCAATTATTATCAAGAGGCGGGTCGCGAATTCCGCGGACCCCTGATTCGTCGTGCACGTGACTACGGCAGAAAGCGACGATAAATAGTTCGTAGCTGCACACGTGCACGTGCCATTTCTGCTCGGCGGCACGCTCGCGCCCTGCCATTTCTCGCGGTTCATCAGGCTTCTAAATTAACCCTGCCCCGACCTTCAGCTGTAGATTTAATAGGACGCTAAAGATCGAGAAACGCGCGCATCAGCGGCATATCGCTTTGTCTTTCTCAAAGTCAGAAGGCCTCCCCGCAGAAAGGTAAACGCGGATCGGTGGAGGAGAGACGCGAGGGGCGCGGTAGGGTTGAGCTGTTAAGGGAAAATAAATAATTGCGCGTGCCGTTTCTGCCTCGGGATCGCGGGCGTGCCCTGCCGATTCGCGCGGTTCGTTTTAAAAGAATCCGTCGCGAGCACGCACGCACGCACGGATTACTTAAGAGAAGTCAATCAAATGGCACACACATGGCCCGTCTGGCTTGCTGGTGCTGGTCCCAGTTAGGGATCGGTTTCCAGCGGGCCGCGCGATCGTCCGCCAATGGAATATTACTAGAATCCAGCGACAGGGCGCACGGTTGGTCGAGCAAATTTAATGGCAAACAGCGAGACATGCGAGCGAACGCTAATCGTAATTTGCGACGCCTCCGTCGGCAACCCTCGCTTCGTTTGCTCGTCCGACGATCGGTGTTTCGAGGCTTATCGACTGGTTGCTGGTGTCTGTAAATACGAAAGTGTTCGCAGCCGGTGATTGATTATGATTGAGCGCCGGAGTCGACGTCTCAGTGTGCTTGTTGCTGGGCTGGCTCGAGACAGAGCTTGCTGACAATCGCCGTTATGTAGGGGTGCGAAATCGAGGAGTTTGTTGTTACGGCGGTTTAGGTTGATGTCTGGAAGTATCTCGGGGAAAGATTCGATTTTTGGTGGGGAAGAAACTTGGAGACTGTTTTTGAGTAGAGAATAGGGTTTTCGAAGCGTCGAAATCTCGAAGCCCAAAGCACTTTGGAGGTTGATATCTGGAAGTTTCTCGGGGAAAGATTCGATTTTTGGTGGGGAAGAAACTTGGAGACTGTTTTTGAGTAGGGAATAGGGTTTTCGAAGCGTCTAAATCTCGAAGCCCAAAGCACTTTGGAGGTTGATATCTGGAAGTTTCTCGGGGAAAGATTTGATTTTTGGTGGGGAAGAAACTTGGAGACTGTTTTTGAGTAGGGAATAGGGTTTTCGAAGCGTCGAAATCTCGAAGCCCAAGACACTTTGGAGTCTCGAGTTTCGAGAAATCGAAAAATAGTTCTTTTTCGTGATTCGAAACTCCTGAAGGCGAGATAAGAAAAAGTATAAAATCAATGAATAAATCGTTCGCATTGTGCCTTCAGAATTGGTATATTATTATATTTTTGCTTGTATTTTCTTTGAATGCGATCGATAGAAATTAATGCAAAACTTTTATCGACTTCAGTTTTTAAAGGAAGTTAGTCCACTTATAAAACAGAATTAGCACTTCATGTTTCGAGAATTTGGAGAGTTTCGGATTCGAGTTTCGAGAATTTAAAAATTAGCTTCTAGTCCACTTGTTTTAAGTCTGTTCGCAGTGTTAGAGGCACTAGTACCTATTCACTTAGAGATACAGACAGTGGAGCTTATGTTTCAATAATAATTGTCTAATCCTCAGTAATTAATTTCACCACGATTGCTTCGTTATAAGTTATAATTGTCCAAGGCTTGTTTCAACTGCGATGTATTATATTTTACTGTGACCCCATAGGTAGAAACACGTGAACGAAACAGATACCAGAGTTTTGCGTAAGAAGTATCACTCTAGTATATATTCATACCAAATCGTTTTCCTCAGATACTGAGAATCGATTAAAAACGTTTATTCCTCATTCTTCGCTTATATTTCCCCAAGGAATTCCCTCTTAGCCCATTGCATAATACCACGATCTACTGCGCTCTTATTTACGAAGAATTCCTACACGCTTAATTCCTACAGGACCATTTTTAGTCTCGTCAAGGGAAGATTAAACGCAAATATTTTTTCCTTTTTAACTATTTTACTTCTCTGAATTTCTGCGACATTTCTCGAGTCACAACCCAGCGCTAATCGCTACTGTATCCCCGCCGCAAGCAAAGGAGTTTTTACGCTATCCGTGCAATTCCATTATGCGCCAGCAGAATAATTAAAAATCGTTATGCCGCGTGTATCGTTTCCTCGCATTCCCTTCAATCTGATTTCTTCTTTCCCACGCGCCGCACTTACATTCCCAGCGACTCGGGACCGAGATCCAGTGATACAAATCCTTTGTTGCTCGCCACCGCCTTTATTCGCGATTATTCGACGGCCGTTCGCCGCGCGGCCGGCTCGTTAAACAGCGGAATAATACAGCGAAGGAAATCGAAGGAAGCCGGCAGATGTTCGCTCGGTCACGTTTCCGTGGGAAACTGGATCGCGCATCTTCCATTGAACCCGGCGCGACCTTAATTCGATCGGTCGTTGCTGAAGGAAAGCGAGTAGACCGCGGCCGTAGTTGCGCTTTAATTAATAATTCATCTGCCGCTCACGCGTACGCGCGACGTCACGCTTTCGACTATTGCGCGCAGGCCTAAGAATTTTATCTTATTTCGCATTCATCGCCTACAACACTCTCCACGCGAGAAGCCTCCAATCTAATTAGCCGACGGAGATGTCTGAGCGGATGGGAATTTAAGAAGAGATGGGCAGTGGGCGTAAATTTCCATCGAAAAAGTTTAATTATCATTCCAACGACTTCGGTAACTTTCAATTTTTTAACATATCACACCAGCTTAAGAACTCAACGCTGTTTCATGCTCGTCATCTACAAAACCGTAACCCACGAAATATTGTCTGTAGACGCGATTAAGAACCAGCGGACAGATGACTAACTCGGGAGAGACGGGCAGTAGGCGTGAGCTCGCTCCGAAAATGGTTAAGCAGCGTTTCGGTGACTTCACGGTCACGATTTCGTACCGTTACGTGCGATAAGAATCCAATGTTGCTTGGAACTCGTCATCTACAAAACCGTTTACGTATAAGTATCTGAATTGTATTAATAACACGAGATAAAAGATTTCGGACACGTGTAGTAGGCGTAAATCAGCTGCGAAACGTGGTGCAGCTGACGCGTCCCCACTTTCGTCGGCGTGCGTGGCTCTTTATCTGCTGTCACGAACGTGGAGTTTCAGCGGAAAAATATTGAAGGGTGGGAATGTTTGCCGCAGTCGGGGATTCCAATGAATCGTTCGTGATTCACGAGAGTGACGCGTACTTTTCACAAAGGGAGCATCTTCGGTGTCTCCTCCTTTATCCCACAAATGCTTCCAGTGATGTAAAGTCGCCAGGGAGACACGGACCTTGATACTTCGGATAAGATTCCGATTCCCAAGGGAGCCCTTCAACTCTGGCGCTCTTCGAAATCTCGAGTAGAGAAATTTTCAGCTGACCGATGAGTTGCAAGTTGACGAAAGATGACAGGCCATGATCTTGGCACAGATTCTTGTGTGTTTCTTCCTCGTTCGCCATATCGCTCGTGTGTGCTCGTCGTTTTTAATAGAAACACTTGATAAATGGAATTATCAGCGTTCAAATATAGATTCGATTGGAGTTTAGCGACGTGTATAGTTCGGTTGCACTCTCGATATCGTAATGTGGATTATTATTGTTTACACAGGCCTCCGTGGCGAAAGGGGATTTGTACTGATGAATATTTTCATTCTTCCTTTCAGATGGAAATGCACAACAATCCTAACATAAAGAAGAGTTCCTTGCGCGGTGACGAAATGACGCTGAAGGAGCCTCACAGGTGAATGACCATTTGTTTTGTAACAACTTGTTTATTGCTACTTGATCGTTGCTTAACTGGCAGTTCTCTTTGTTAATGATTCTCTTTTCTTGGTTGGAGATCACGTAACGATACCCAGCTTCGTAACGCCCGACGTAATTACGTATATTTCATTGGAAGTATAACTGAAATTTCGTTACCTGTCACGTGGATGATTAAATAATTCGCTGCGTTACGATCTCGCGTAACTACGGGTTGTGTAATGTTTGCGTTGTTAAGTAGAAAGTTATTATCGTGATGCGGCTGCATAATCTTCTGCCACCTCGTAAGTCTTATTTTTCTTACGTCTCTTCTTGAATTAGCAAGAGGCCAAGGAGATGGATCGAACGATTCTATGTTATTAAATTCCTTTCCCTTGTAAATTATAAACGATAAGGTTATGGAAGAGAAGTAATGAGAGGATGCGTGGAAAATGTTCGATTTCTCTTGCTAATTTTAATTTACGGAGTCTCTGGCTTCTTGGCTGCACAGGGGAAGAAGACGTACCTAGTCAGACATACTAGAAGTATTCTATTCTAAATTCTTTAATATTCTCTGGTGACCTTCTATCTATTAATCTTCAAAGTGTACTTATCTTTCTAGCTATATTCACTTCACCTCTTTAATAATTTTATTTTCACTAATGAACATACATTTAGAAATGGGAGCCAAAACGAGGGGATGTAAACGGAAACGAGTTTTATTCGATGCTTGAACTTACATAACTTTAGATACTTCTTGACTTAACTCGCGTTAATTTACTCCTAAACTTTATCACCGCCTTGGCGCTTTACGAAATTAAACACTTCTTCCTTGAGACGCTGAAAATTTTTACAAACTCTGCATACCTTTTTCGAAATTTCCTATTTCTTCCAAGACGTTTGAAATTTCTCACAAGCCTCGTCGAATACATTACAAATATCCTACCTTCAACAACTCTGCAGAAGCCTCGCAAAAGTACCATTTTCGAAATTTCCTACTTTTCTATCAGGCCATTTGAAAATTTTCACAAGCTTCGTCAGGTGCATTACTGATGCTCTACCTCTGCACGGAGAGATTGCAAAATCCATCTCCGCTGATCATCCATCGTGAAACACGTTGCTACGTCGGTCACCATTTCCATTGGTACTCGGTGCGGCTGCAAGTCTCGCGAGGTTCCTTTTTAGAAAGATTGCGCCTTATCCAGTTCATCGATGCCCGAAATAGTCGTAGGGACAGGCTGGTAGCATTGAACGGACAAATTGCGAAACGCCTTAAGCTTATATACGTGTTCCTGTTTCAATGGCAAGAACGGAGCCAAGACGTGACGCGGAGCAGTTGGCATCCAACGATATTCCTTCGATCTAACATCCAGGCATAAAACTTCCACGGCATTCGATGCGGGTTTCACCCGCTAATCCGTCTCTCATAAGGTCGGCACGGTAACTACACGGAAAGTGCGGTTGCAAAGGAATCGAGGCTCCCTCCGCTTCTATCCGCGTGGATCTCGTTACATAATCCATATTCTTATCTGCGACGGATTTATAAACACCGCGAGCTGCGTGGAAACCAGGCGTACTATTAATTATTAACTAATTGCATGCATCCTCGAGGAAGAACAGTCCTGCTTTGCGAACATTGTTGCGACAAGCATCAAGTTGCATAACTGTGAACAGTGCCGATTCTAGCATTGTATTATTAATTGTTAGCAAGAAGACGTTTCAAATACGAAAATTCTGATTTCAATGAAACTTCGCGCGAGTGTAGATCACAATTTTCTTTTCTGTCGAAATTCAGTTTCGAGGGGTGAAATCAACTTTTAAAGTCGTCGAGTTTCTTTTTTTAATTACTTCATTAATTGTTCGTTTATTCAAGAATACTTTGATAACTAAATTGCTTGCTGCTTAGGCAAATTTGTAGAACACTGGTATTCTTTTGTACTTTTCTGTTACTTCGTTTGGAGGCTTCTTTATTCTACCAAGGGTGGATCCCTAACTAGGAAATTCGAAGAATTAAGAAACTTTGGGGATGTGTAACGGATATATAGGTACGTATTTCGTAATTTTTTTTCCTCCCCAAATTCACTCTCAAACAGCGAAATTGACCTCTGAGAATCTGGATATTTTCCGATTTTGTGTTATAACTCGCGGACTGTAAGAGCTGTAAGTCACCAAATAATAGTCCCAATTAAAAGAAGTAACTTTCGTCCGGAAACTTTTCTTCTATATCTTACAGTTCAGAAGTTAAATCACAAATTCGGAAAATAGCCGGATTTTCAGGGACGAATTTCTCCCCCTTAGAATGAATTTTGGGCAGCAAAAAGAAATACGTAAAACATATCTGTATATCCTCTACAAAGTTGGGCAAAATGTAATCTACTTACAAATTAGAAATTACGATTAAAACGTAATTGTAGGTAATTGATTACACATTATTTTCTGTAATCGTTAATTTAGGTAGTTGAAGAAATTGCGGTCAACTATGTGTAATTGATTACACATTATTTTCTGTAATCGTTAATTTAGGTAGTTGAAGAAATTGTGGCCAACTACCTAAGTTAACGATTACAGAAAATAATGTGTAATCAATTACAAAATTACATTTCAATCGTAATTTCTAATTTATAATTAGATTACATTTTGCCCGACTCCGATCCTCTACATATCCGCAAAGTTTCATAATTTTATAAATATTTCGCCTGAGAATCTTCCCCTTTTTAGTGCTTTTTAAGCAGCCTGCAGCGGATAATTTAATATCTTAGCGACTATTTAGCGACTCCGAGTGGTTTCTGGAAGCGCGCGCTTATATTACAGGCAGCAATTTGTACGTGGAAATGGCGAAATTAGTTTAATTATAGTGTACGTTCTCATCGAGTACCGTTGCTTGCTACGTGGCGCGGGCTTCGAAAGGGAAATCGAGGCACGCTTGGTCAAAGAATTATAAATAACGCGCGATAAATTCGACGTGGTTCTTGTCACCGTTGCTGCCCGGGAAGGGAAGTCTGAAACACATTGTTCGGGCCTAAAGCAACCTTTCTGGCGAGCACAGAGGAGGTTCACCTTGATTCGTTAACGTCTGTTCGCGCGCATACAGCACAGGATACTTGAAATGTAGAACGTATTAGACTGTCACTTTCACCTGCTTGAATCATTCTTACGACCCACGCATTCCATTTCACGAAAACCAAATTATCCGTGCAAATTCTTATCTCTCCCTCGAATTTCGGTGTCCTTTCCACCGAGCGGAGAAACTCCTCTAACACAGTTGGAAATCGATCGATATTTCTTTCGTGACGCAATAGACAGTGACTGACAAGTTGCCTCGTAGGAATTAAAAGGAAAGTAATAGAAACCAGAATGGATCCATGATTTTCGTATTTTACTTTCGTATTCTGCATAGGCGAACGTGGTAGTCTTTCAGATTCTCATTTTGCTTTTCACTTCGACCGTGCACCATTCGGCGATTGTAGTTTGATTTCACAAAGAAGCAATTTTGAAATATCAAGCGCTGTTCCATCTTCGCTAGGATTTAAGTAAAACCGTAAATACCCGCGTTGAAGTAGACCGCGAATGTTGCGTTCGTGAAACAGGGAGAATGTAGAAATGGAGTGCATGGTAATGGGAAATACTGCGAGCAACTGGTTCGAGGTTCATGGGAAAAGTCAGACGTAACATTATACAGAAGTAGGCACGCCAGGCGGTGCATTCTAGTTGCACTTGTTGCGCCTTGTCTCGGCTTTCAGTTACGAAGATGCGTTCGATTATTACAAATGTGATTAATACCTGGCTGCCGTAGGGTAAACCCGGGTGACGCGGTCGACCTAATATAAAATGGCTATTAAAACTAATATAAACATTACTTATTTTATCAGAACAAACCTATATGTTCAGAATTTTATGCCGATTCAGAAAAACTGGTCGATATTCGCTTTAAGACGATATTTACTGTAAATCGGGTTGAAAACTGAAGTCACGACATCTGACCAACTCTCCCGAGGTGCCGGGAGAAACTGTTTTCGTCGTTGGCAGAGACCACTCAGATAATTATTCATGGAAAATTAATCAATGATAAAGCAAAATTATTTACGAGTGAATACAACTACAGATTCATTGATATTTAATTTGTTTACGCTAAACAAGTAAAGGACACATCAAACAAAAAGTGAATAAATAAACTAAATAGACGAAAATAATAATAAAATAATTATAAAAAATAAAAAAAGAAACAGAACTAATAAAGAAATCATAACTCGACCATCTCTCTTATTAAAACAATAATTACGCTTGAATCGACGTGTTCTTTCGATTAGCGTTAAAAAAAGAATTCCGCGTAGAAGAGCAGCAGTTATTTTGACATATTCGACAGGAAGCATAGCGTTGAAAACAAACTGTTTGTTATGTCACATTGTGCTCTGTGACCCATCTTTTTTACCGATACATTTATTTTCTGGCATTGCTCCAATAAAAGATGACCTCTTTCCAGTGGACCAGTTTGTACAGAAATGATACTTCTTAGCATAAGTTTTTTATAAGGAGCTACACACACCTAAGACTAGAAAAAGCAGGGCGAATTTAGACCATTTGTTTCATAGAATATATTTATAAATTTTACAATATTTATAAGCATCCCAAAATACATACTTTAGTGTAACAATTGTATGAATTTAATTCGAAAACTAAGAAGGCTGAATATGTAATAGTCTTTTCGGCAGTTTTTTCAGACCAGCTTCCGTGGTAACCAAATTATCTCCGATAGTTTTTTTCCCGAAACAAAAAAAGTTTCGCTTAAAATACATAAAAGGATCTAAGTGGTTTTTGTCGTAGCTGATTTTAAAAATAACTATTTTTCGCAAAATGACGGCTATTTGAATACAAATGTGTGATTTTGCAGTGAAAAATCGTACTAGTTTAATTTACAAAAAATGCACTGTGGCGTTTAAAAATAATCCTACGACAAAGACTGAATAATTCTATCGCAAACCACTGTTTCAAATTTCAACTGAAGCCGTCTACTAGTTCTTGAGAAATATTGAGTACCATATTTTAAAAAACCGTTTCGTGAAAAACGCTATTACATTTTCAATCCTCTTAGCTTCCTAATTAAATTTACCCAATTGTTACATTAAAGTGTGTATTTTAATATGCATATAAAGATTTCAAAATTAAAAAAATATTTCCAGTGGAAACAATTGTCTAAATTCACCCCAGGTTTTCTAGTCCTAGATATATGTAGCCCGTTAAATAAAATAAGAACATTTGCAGCGATCGTCTTTGGAGTTGAATACGCGACCTACGCAGTACATGCCTATTTTCGAATCAAAACCTTCCATGTAACGCGATTTCCTCTCTCACGATGGAGGAAAGAGTTATTTTAGATTCGCAGAAAAAGTGGATCACTTGCAAAGTTTAAAATTTACAATGAAATGGTAATATCGCTACCTCCTCTATAATATTAATAAATATCTGTTCCACAGAAATGGCAGCACTTACGGAGCCTTCCAGTCGAAGGACCCCATTCTGGCGGTCGAAAAGGGCAACGATTTGGAGAACGGGACTAACGAACATGGGATTTCCGTGAACCACCCAACCTCGTAAGTTCCATTACCTCGAGCCCGGTTTTCCTCCTAGCAATTTTCCGCGACGCTGGCTATCTCACGCGCACCAGAATTTATCTACGCGTCATTCGTTCTTGTCACCATATTTCCCTTGGTAACGCCACTTAAATATCAGTGTACGCGTATAAATTTCAAGCCTACGTTACTATAGCAGTCCACAACCAGGGCGCTAATAAATCTCCACCGCGCTTTGTAGAAATCATGCCTAAATAAACGCAACGACCGGCGAGATCGGGATTTGCATTATTAATTTCAGTTCCCCGGAAGAAACACTGCTTGGGACTATATTATCCCGTTTTATTTTCTCAGAGTTTTCGGACTATCTTTAAGGCGAATTTGTAGCAAAGAGAGTATTCAACAAGTTGGTCGTTGCTGGAATATTTTAACCGAAGAATGGGTTTCGTTATCCTCGTGTGTGCACGGATGCGTTGCTGCAGCCGCAAGATGGGTTTCCCTTTGCGGTTTCGACCGCCTACGGTTACTTTCCGTTCCCCCCGAGTACTTTATCCTCATCTTTTTACAGTACCTTTGACGCATATATACAGCTGCATCGCGGAACACGAGGCCGTCTGACCGATTCTTTTACTTTTTATGGCAGACGGGGGTAATCCGATTAAACTCGTCACACAGCTCTCTGTATTTAAGATCGTTCGGTGTTTGCTTTATGATTGCAACTAAAGCCGTAGCTCCACTCGTCAGACCGGTGTCTTCGATGCGTAGAAACTGAATCTTTAGCCGTGGCTCATGCTTCCCAGAATGTTTATTAGAATCCAGAACGATTCATCGTTGCATTTTACGCTGAATAGCTTCACGGAAATAGACGTCCGAGGCATCGCGGTTGATCCGAAAGTGTCGGACGACATTTCCCATCAAACTGGCGCTCCGTCGATTTAGCATAACGGTGCGTTGTAAAATAACAGAAACGAAAAGTAGCGTTTTCTTAATCGTGCAATTTTCTTGGAGAGTGCCTTTGGCCAAAAGCGTGTTTACTGTTTATCATTTCGGCAAAGCAACCGTTGCAACGTGTCATGCCAAAATCCTGGCAGGTGTGAGGAACGTTTCGTCATTGCGCTCGAGCAGTTTGTCCATTCACTTGATAATTTATAAAATTCTCCCTTATACTTGCGCCTTTAATTAAACGCATCAAGAGGCTACTTTGAATCAGTATAACCACAGCTTTCCGCGATACCTCGAGGCAGTGGGGCGCTCAGGATTTAATCTCGGGGGGAGCCGAGTTGAATGGACAAAAACATTTCGAAGGCAAATTTGATAAAAGTCACTAGGTGATTGTAATATTTTATTTAAAGAATAAAATCCAGTTTCTCTTTCTTTGTACGAAGCCCCTTCTGCGGGGGTGTCGAGAACCCTCGGACACCCTTCTCTGGGTGCGCCATTGACTCGAAGTATTTTTTTCTCAAGAAGAGTCGCTAGGAATTGGTCACGTTTCGCCGCATCCCTTCGTTCTTCCTTTCGTATTTGAAGCACCAGAATCATTTTTCCAGCAACACGCCAGCTCCGCGAATTTGTCGCTCGGACTTGCGACAGTTAAATCACACCCACGCGGATCTAGATTTCCCTGCCAGCGTAATTGCCACGAGTAATTAAAGTGCATTACACGAGGCCTTGTGGCATCGTGCATCACCGTACCCTTCGAGAAGATGTTCTTGACCTCGCGTCCCGTTCACCGTGGGACATTTAATGTTGGACGTTGTCGTGATTTTTTGAAAGGATACCGTCGCGGAGACAGCAGAAAATATAGAACACTGAATAACTGTTTGATTCAATTTTGAATTGTCTGCTGGTGGTTCCTCAAAGTAGTTTTATTCTCACGCAGAGTTTTAGAGTATGTAATGCCGGTCCCTCGGGGAGAAATTATTTCCGCGACTTGGAAATCAGGAGTAAAGTGTTCTTTTGTATGATAGATTTTGATAGCAATAGAAAATCCTTATTGAATGACTATTTAATTATTTAACTAAATTTTCATCCTCTGCCGGTGAATCCTTAGCGTGGCTCTCTTTATTCTCACGCAGAGTTTTCGAGCATGCAATGGTAGTTCCTTTTGGAGGCTCCTTACCATATTACGATACAACGAGTTAATAATAAGAAGCTGGCGAGTTTCACGTCTGCCTGATTCTTGTATTCCACGCATTTTAAGTGACAGTTCAGCGACTTGAATATATTTAGCTCGTTGCCCGTCTCGCCTGGCGATCTTAAATTACACGGAGGACGAAATTATCCACTTTTTTAATAACAACGTTTATTGTTAGCACGCCGAAGCCCGCTTCTTCGGACAGCATCGGCTTCTGCATGGCGGTCACGTGCGCGGGTAATTTCCTTAATTCGCGAGCACGCGCAACATACATGAAAATCACAATGTGCAATAATTCACAGGAATGCAAATGAAGCGCGCATTAACGTGCGGTATTTCCTCGAAGACGTTTTCGTTGTTGCACGATTCTTTAGCCGTCGTTGCTTCGTCGAGGAAATTCTGTCCAATTCACGAGAGACAAGTTGAAACGAGGCACTCGGAACTCGGTTAACCGATTATTCGTTTCCTTAACGATACCCAAAATTAAAGTTACACATTTTGGAATGCAAACATTTTCACTCCTTTCTTTCGTCGGCGTCTGCTTATACAGATAAAGCGGCAACAACGAACATGATTAACGAGTGACATCGGCGATAGGCCTTTCCTGCAGCCGCGATAGCCGAAGACGAATCTCAAAATAAGTACGTTGGCATAGGCTCTCATTGGTTCGCGTAATTTCCACATTTAACTCTTCATTTAGCGAATCGCCCGTGCTCTGAAATATTAATAGTATTTTAATCGATTGCGTAATTACGAGTTTCATTGAAACGTCAATTCACGAAGAAGAGAGGAGGAGGAGGACGGGGGGGGGGGGTCGATTACGTTTATCAACACTCGTAAATACAAGTGTCTTTAATAAATTCCCAATGTCCATTGACTGGCTTTTTTGGCTCCTTTCGTGCCATTCTTAAAAGAATAATTATTCCTGTACTGTGTTACCGATTTTGCGAATTTTTCAAGCGGATATCGTTGAAATAAAGTTGGACCGCTGCTTTTGGAAGCCGTAGCTCGTCAGATTTATTTTATTATCTTATTCTCCTTTCGTGGTGAAACATTTGTAACGTGTCAGGAGGCGAAGCGGGGCGATAAAAAACCGTGCGAATATCTATAGATAGGCAAGTCGCATATTTGAAACGGAATCTTGCCTACTTTATTTCGGTCGCTCCGCTTCTATTTCCGTTCATTCCTCTTATTCGAAGAATGATCGCGCTCGCGAATGGTCAGCGATATCCACGGATCACACGCTGCACGTGCTTCTTCGAGACAGAGAATCGTGGGACGGGCATGGGCGAACGTTTTCAAAGTCGGTCGGCCGGTTCATTCGCCGCGCGATTTTAAATTAGCTCGCGCGGACGGGACACGGGAATGCTTGGAAAATTTGCTTGTCAACCCTGCCGGCTTTTGTGATGCCGTTTGACCGACATCTCGCCACGAGGAATGAATCTCTGCGGGGCAAATTGCGAAGGGAACGTTGAATATACTTGCGCGAATATACTATGAATTGATCGTTGTGAATTAATCGATTACAATCGCTGGGAAAATTGAGACTTAAAGATTGTTGTTGATGATCTATGAGTAGGATACTTGGGGAGAGGAACGATGCAATTGGAAATATTTAGAAGGATAGATTATGGAGGATTTGGGTAACGAAGAATGTGGATTATAACAGTTTTCAGTATGAAAAATGGGGAAGATAAAAGTTTTGAGAAAGAAAAATGTGGATGGTAAAAGTTTTGAGGAAGAAAAATGTAGAACATGAAAGTTTTGAGTATATAAAAATGTGCAACATAAAAGTTTTGAGCTTGAAAGATGGGGAAGATAAAAGTTTTGAGGAAGAAAGATGTGGAACATAAAAGTTTTGAGTATAAAAATTGGGAAGATTAAAGTTTTGAGCATGAAAAATGGGGAAGATAAAAGTTTTGAGGTAGACAAATGTGGAACGTAAATGTTTTGAGTATAAAAATGGGGAAGATTAAAGTTTTGAGCATGAAAAATGGGGAAGATAAAAGTTTTGAGGAAGACAAATGTGGAACGTAAATGTTTTGAGTATAAAAATGGGGAAGATAAAAGTTTTGAGTATAAAAATGGGGAATACAAAACTTTTGAGTATAAAAATGTGCAACATAAATGTTTTGAGCTTGAAAGATGGGGAAGATAAAAGTTTTGAGGAAGACAAATGTGGAATGTAAATGTTTTGAGTATAAAAAGGGGGAAGATAAAAGTGTTGAACATGAAAAATGGGGAAGATAAAAGTTTTGAGGAAGAAAAATGTAGAAGATAAATGTATTGACTATGAAAAATGTGGAACATAAATGTTTTGAGCATGAAAAATGGGGAAGATAAAAGTTTTGATTATAAAAATGGGGAATACAAAACTTTTGAGTATGAAAAATGTGGAACATAAATGTTTTGAGTATAAAAATGGGGAAGATAAAAGTGTTGAGCATAAAAAGTGGGGAAGGTAAAAGTTTTGAGGAAGAAAAATGTGGAAGATAAAAGTTGTGAGTACAAAAATATGGAACATGTATAGTTTCGAGTATGGAAAATGTGGGACAGGGAATTTAGCCTGTTCATAGTGATAAATTATAGAAAAAGGGAATCAAGGGATTCGAATATAGAAATCATAAAATTCTGAATATGGAATATACAGTACAGAATAGAGAATATTAGATCTCATGGAAGTGGATTTCAGTGAAAGTGGAAATATAATGAATATTGATGTCAATGCGCCAGCATTGTTTAGGGTTTTTCTAAAAAATTAAAAATTTTATTTCGACCGTAATAATTAATAAAAGTGATTTCGGCGCACTGGTTCGGTCAATTAAACAAAATAGTTGTTTAATTGACCGAACCAGTGCGCCGAAATCACTTTTATTAGGGTTTTTCTGTCGATCTCACACAATCTATGACAGTGATCGAATATATGTTGCGTCTTCAACCGCAGATACCCACAGACACGTCGAACGACGGCGCGAATACATGCATTATTTCGGTAATGTACAACGTTACTGACAAACGATATGAATTATTCCAGGTATTTAGAAACAATGATGCACCTGTTCAAAGGTAACGTCGGCTCGGGTATATTTGCGTTGGGGGATGCGTTCAAGAATGCTGGACTCCTGCTGGCTCCGCCTCTGACGATCTTCCTTGGGGTCATCTGTGTTCACGCACAACATATTCTTGTACGTAAAATCAATTTTCCTTCTCCCCTTAAAATATATCAAACATGTACGAATTTAATACCCCTCCATCATTTCCCCACCTAATAATTACTGCACCCTTTGCTTCCACTATTAAAACAGTAACTAAGTTTTTGATCAATCTGTACTTCACTATGCTCAAGTAATACTCCTCGCCTAATTACCTACTTTTGAAGAATTGAAATTCTATTACATTAATTTCAATATCCACGCAATATCCATATTACTTTTATAAATCCATGGGACTCCCAAAGTTTACATCGTTGAGGTTTTGGAGCAAGACGTTCGACATTTTTTGGGGGAGGTAAGGTTCCTAGATTTTTTTTCCAAAGCTCAAAGCTCTAAACTTCGAGACTCTCACAGCTGGTACGACCTCGTTATATCCCTTCTAGTTGCTATACTGTCCCTCAACTCTCTAAAAACCTTCCTATAATCATACAATGAAATGCAGCGAGATCATTGACTGGCAGCTGAGAAGGCCTTTAACGACACAGATATTATTGTTGACCGCAGGTTAAATGCAACGAGGAGGCGACGCGCCGCGTTAATGATCCGAGCGCTACGTCCGGATTCGCTGGTACCGTGGAAATGTGCTTTGCCACCGGTCCTCTAGCACTCCGAAAATACTCTGTGCTTATGAGGTTCGTATGCGTGTCAGAGGAGGTTGAAACAGAGACAACATCGGCTATCCTTCTTGGCGTTTAGATCGAAACCCGTCTGATGTCCCTCTTCGAAACTCAACGCAAATTAAATTGGAAACGAAAGAAGGGATTATCGACAGCGTCGACGAATTCCGTCGTTTCTCTCATTACTTTTTCATCCTTTCATTTCGTTACTTTTCATTTCGACACTCTGCGTTTAAATTTAATTTCTATTACGTTGCGATTATCGTGCGGGGTGATTCTTATCGAGAACAGATGCGATTACCCTTTAAGCTTCGATGAATTAAATTGTGCCACTCGAGCTTCCTACAACAGAATTCATAAGGAACCGCTGCTTCTTTTGCTGCGCCAGAGACTCGACTTTCAGATTCAACCCCTCCTACCGCTTTCACGCGAAGTTCTCTCTGAACCAATCGCATCGATCGCTTAGCGAGATTCACCCTGCGCGAGAACTCCAATCAACTTGTTCATTATTTACATTTCCGTTCGTCGGTTTGTTGCAGAAAATTGGTTAATATATTTTTGTGTATCACGCAACTCGGATTTTGCTGCGTTTATTTCGTTTTCATTGCCAAGAATATGAAGCAGGTGAGCGATCCAAAATGCTTCCTTTTCCCTTATCGGGTGTTTTGATCCGTTCTCGTATTCTAATAGTGGCACCCATCTGGAGCCCAGTGTTCTGCTATCGTAACGGGCGATTGTTTCGGCAGGTGTTGGACGTTTACGGAATCTCGATGGACGTCCATCAGCACATGGCTGTGATCCTGATCCCCATAATGCTCAGCACGTGGATAAGGAACCTCAAGTACCTGGTGCCGCTCTCCTCGCTGGCGAACTTTCTGGTCACCTCCGGTTACCTCGCCACCATGTATATAATGTGCCACGATCTGCCACCGATCCAGGAGAGGCGGTACATAGCCGATTGGCACCAGCTGCCTCTGTTCTTTGGCACTGTCATATATTCTTTCGAGGGTATCACGCTGGTAAGCATCTTGGTCCCCGTCAACACGTGCTTCTCCGCATTTATGTAACCGCGTATAAATTTGGCAGCCGGCTACTTCGTCGCCACTCCTTCCACTAATAAGAAACATCCGTGAACCGGGAGACGTTCGCTCCGAGCGAAGTCGACGCGATCTCTCCCAAGGTTGTACTCTTCCATACGAGGATACTCCCGAGATTCTGCAGAGGAACAGAATATAATCTGGGGGCTCTTGTTTGGCGGTATCCTGAGAATTTATGAGCAAATCATAAAGGTTTTAATTCCGAACCTCTGCGGAGTTGGAACTAGTAATTTTCTTTAATATTTCTCAATCTTTTGTGCGAGTGTTTCTGAAATATTGGAGAAATGGAGCATTCGGTGATTCGGTTCTCCTTTAAGATTTCACTTCTCTTTATTTCACCCTTAACGCCACACTAAATTTTAGAGAGACGGTGAAAAATTACAAATTCTTTTGTTTCTATTTTACTGTATAGGAAATGTTTATAAACTGGGATGGAGCACTTTTTTGAAAAGAGCGTTTACTTTTTATTCTTGGTGTTACGGGCTCAGAGATTAGTAGAGAAACTGGAAAACTGAGACGGTGGTTCTGAAGAGTGTTCGAATTAATTTCGGCTGCGCTCTGATTCCGATTATTAATCGGGGGGATTTAAAATGTTAATCAATCCGCGTTGTTATATTCCAGGTGTTACCTCTGAAGAACGAAATGAAGAAGCCAAGTAATTTTAATAAGGCGCTAGGAGTCTTAAATGTCGGGATGGTAATTGTCGGCGCAATGTTCGTCGCGATGGGTTTCATATCTTATTTAAAATATGGCGACGCAGTGGCTGGGTCTGTCACTTTAAACCTCCAGTCGTCAGAAGTGTAAGTATAAACGTATTTTCTTATTATTTCATACATCTCGACATTCTATTTATCACTCAATTGGAATAGAATTACAACTCGTGTTAATATCTCTCGGCACGGGTACGTGTTAATCACTCGCTAAATAAATTTACCCACGAAAGACTTCCCAACTCGAGAATCCTGATTTTAATGAAGCTTTTAAAGTATGTAAGCAGCAATTTTTTCTTCGGTAATTCACTCTGAAGGGGTGAAATCAGCCCTTTGAGAAATCGCGTTTTCTTTAATATAACTTTGCACCGGTGCAGAATAGAAGAAAACTTTAAATATAAAATTTCTTCAGTTTTCTATGGTCTGTTACGCTACCAACAGTTATATTAAAAAGAACAACGAAAAAACGCAATAACATTAAAAGCTGATTTCACTTACCTCTTCAAGGTGAATTCCCACAGAAAAAAAATGTTTCTTGCATACGCAATATCCTCTTTATTCACAAGGAGCTTCATTAAAATCTGAATTTTCGGTTTGAGAAAGTTTCCTCGTTAGTCTCGATTATAATTCTGCAAAATTTCTATTTTGACGAATTTGTCCATTCTCTAATTTCATTTACAATATCAAGAGAATCCGGCAAGTGATCGGCAACTACTTCGTAGTCCGCTAGCATTATCATAGTCTAGGATACTTTTCTCGTTAAGTCCAAACCAATATCGTATGTTCTACAGTAGACTGTTATGCGTTCAGGTCGATAAGTCGCACTGCGTTAAGAAAGTAATCGAAATTCTGTCAGACAAAAACGAACAATAACGAGACGCAAAAACCTAGTTAAGAAACGAAAACTCTTTGTAACATAATTTTCTGTTGCATACGAAGGGTGGATGGGAAAATCGTCGTCGTGCTTTCAAGGTTTCTATCATATAGTGTGTCTTTGTGGAAGTGTTCTACTTTACAAGCATAGCTCACTTTAAAGAGAGTTTCGTTGTGTTTCCATTAAACGTATTAACAACCAGAGATTTCTACCTGTTGCGTGCCAGCTTGAATACCGCATGACGCGTTATTTAACAAACATACGAAAAAAAAAAAAATATCTACAGTCCCGATACCCGGCGAATGATTTTACTTATACTCTCCTCCCTCACTATCGAACAATCGTACCATTTCAATTATTCACGAAGTATAATTGTTTTCTTACAGCTTACCCCAGTGCATAATGGTCGCCATCTCGTTGAGTATATTGTTCACGTATGCACTTCAATTTTACGTTCCCGTTGCGATCGTTTGGCCGGGAATCGTCGACCAATTTGGCCCTTTCAAGTGGCCAGTCCTAGCAGAGACTATTTTCCGCTCGGCGTTATGCTTCCTCACATGTAAGTTGAACGTTGTACGCCTTGAACTCTTCAAATCTTCCTCGTCGACACTCTTTGGTGGCACGAGAGATTCAAGATTTCAAGATTCCCGTTGTAATATGGAACACCCGATTTCAAGAGCTTGCCAAAAGTAGGGGATTTTATTTTTTTAAATTTAATTGACACGAGGGCACGTAGGAACTTGCGCGTAATCATATTTACATACTCAAATGTAAAAATTCAAATATTTCGAAATTATATTAAAAATAGCTAAAGAGAGTGAAATCGGCAGTTCGAAAAAGTGGTATCTATTTTATATGTCACACCTAGGAAATTTGTAAAGAAAATTGAGAAAACTTTACTTTTTTTTTACTAAAAGTGAAGATTTATTAAGCAGACGAAGCAAATAAAATAATGTACACCCTTCTACACATTTCTTTATCGAAATTTCACGATGTTCCATATTACATACGTTTACCCTATCTTCTGCAACAAACGGTAGAAAATGAAACGGGTGATTCTACTTGAAAAAATGAGACGATAATCAAGAGTAACGAAATGGCCATAGAGGCTTCATTCCTTAATTATTAATGTCGAAAAACTTGGATGAGAAACGCCCACTGTACGCGGCCTCACTGACTTACCCACCGCGCGCCGCTGACTTCGAATTGCCATACTTCAGGCGTTCCTAATAAGTAGAGAACGAAGCTTCTTCCACCGCAATTTCGTTACCCTTCATTCCCGTCTTATTCTCTCACTCAAAATCCCTTAGAATTGTCTACTATTTTAGCAATTCATACAGACAAAGAATCACGACGATTAATTGATTGCGGTTCTGTTGCAGTTGTCCTGGCAGAGGCGATACCTCAGCTGGGATTGTTCATATCCTTGGTGGGCGCCGTGAGCAGCACCGCGCTGGCCCTGATATTCCCACCGATCATCGAGATGGTGGTCTGTTGGCAGAACGCGTCCCTCAGCGTCTTCACGATGACCAAGGACATCGTGATAGTGCTGATCGGGTTCCTAGGTTTCGCGACCGGAACGTACGAGAGCCTCACCTCGATCATCCAAGCGTTCAGCGCGAAAACGTAAAGCCATATCCAGTCGTATAGAATGATTATATTAGTCGTTGCTCGTGCACGCGCGGGAATCGGCGGATCATGACGTCTACGCGGGCACCATAAGCAATGATCGTTGGCAAGGCCGGGATTTATTTTCTTCTCTTTTTTAAATTTCGTAGACTATTACTGTTAATGATATTTATTAGCGCAGAACGGATCTACCGGGGATCTAGCCGATTTCGTTGATCTTCCTAGTACTCAGCGTATTCTTCATTGTCCTGGACCTGGAAGGTAACTTTGTCATCTGTGATCCGTCTATAGCTACGTAATTAAAATCCTCGCGCAGCCCAACGAGCAGGGTAACAAATCTCGAATTTTCGGGGAGCCTCGATCACAGTACCCGGTTCGAATGTTCTTTCTGTAACTTCAAGCTTGAATGGCCAATAGTCGTCTGTTCCCTGTTTGATAGGGATAGGGAAGAGATCGAGAAGAGGATTCTGGGATTGGTAGCTGCGGTCGAGTCGCCACGCGTTGCACCTTAAGACACGTTCCCACATGCGCGAGACACAGCGCGTAGCACTGTCAAGATACTTTGAGCGATCCTTTCCCGAAGTGTCTTCAAGTGTCTTCGAGTGGCTTTGTGCTCTTCACATGTGGCAACGTGGGCTTGCACGTGACATCGCGTATACGTAAATTCACAGCGCCAGTTGGTCGTGTCACAGACTCAACGTTAAACTAGGATCATGCCGTAGACATGTAGACACTTAAGATTATTAAAAAAAAAAGAAGGGAAATTGACTGTTACCGTAATTGTACCGTGATACGTAAACTAGTACGACGTAGAGAAGCAGATCGATCGGATGATGAACGGACATTCTTCTTTCTTTTCTTTCGAATCCTTGTAAATTGTAATTGATACTCGAAGATCGTGTGATATAAAAAGACAAAGGGGTGTAGATTATTTACGTATTTCTCGCCGAACGGCAGCCCGGTCGAAGGCGCGTGCGAATGTCGAGCAGCCTTCCGAAGGCTCCGCAGTCTCTTCGTCGTGATTTCGCGTTCCAGCTGTGAGGATGTCATGCGTGTGTCACAGTTGTGTCAGGGTGACCAGCGTTTCGATTCGAGCGGACAAAGACGACGGAACGAGAAATATATTTTTTTAAATACAATTCTTCTGTGTACAGCCTGTTTCTTCTTTTTTAAACACTGAACGACCCTGATGTGAAACGTGGAAGTAACACAAGAACGATTTTGGTCACCCTGAGTCACAATTAGTTCCGCCAGCACTGATACACGTCGCACATCGTTATTTGTCGTTTCACTACGAAATTTTATTATACTTAGCGTTTACCTGCGACGCGATTAAACACACCCCCGCGGAGAGGGTGCGTCGTATCTGCGAGCAATCGATGTGACCATACGATTTAATGTACATTTTATTTATTTCTTCTCTCGCCGCATGATCGATATTTATAAAATGGAACGACGGAAGGAAGACGACGAGAAGTTGAACATTGTTTGATTGTACTATGCTTTCGTAGTTGAAGGCATCGACTTTAAACACCGAACGTTTCTTTCTATGCGTGCACCGCCGACAAAAACAAAAAGGCATATTCAGAGAAAGAAAGAAAAGAAGCAAAAAAGAGAAGCTGAAGTAGTGTGAAACTTCGATACCCGTTTTTAAAGGATAGCTCGATTCTCTCGTGCACCGTAATTGACAATAGATAGTAGCAGAGTCACAGGCACGCTTTCATTTACCTTTATTCTTATGCGCAGTAACGAGGGGAGGATACTTAAATAAATAGAGGGTGTTGTCCAGTATCCGGAGCAAAGAGAATCGCGATGTAAATGGTGTTCCATAAAATTCGATAGAAAATAACGAAAGAGAGTAGACTCGATTTGGTACGTAGATAGAATTGTAAAACGCCACACTGCAGAGATTCGGCGATATAATGAAAATATTTCACGGCGAGCTTGATCGGTCGAGCGGAGTTTTCCCAAATTTTCTCATCGCTCGAAACATGTTGTTTGATTTCTGTCTAATGTCGAATAGTGCAGCCCCTCGAGCCGACGGTGGATTTCGATTACCCTCTTGGATCTTCCGTGGACGCATTGTACCGATATAGTATTAATTATTTAAGCGACTCGTCGATTGTTAGGAGGGCCGCGCACAAGTGGTTTGCGCCGCCTTGGAGTACAAAGTCTCTCAGGGAAATTTTATATACGTGTAGATACTCAGGTGTTCTTGTTAGGGTTGTTTGGAGGTGTAAAGTGACGATGACACTTTCCTTTTCTCGGAGGTTGATGAACGATAGTCAAATAAACATGCGTGATTGTCTATTCATGTACCACTGTGTTCATTCAGTGTTGGTCGATGGGTTAAATATTGGCGAATAAATTATTTGAAATTTACTGTTTCTACTGAATGATCGTTGGACTTTGAACAGAGCTGAGACGAAGAGATTAATTTATGGGAATGACGAGGAAATACTTCTGTACACGCGTCCATTTCTGGTCCGAACGTCTTACGACCCGATTTGGACGTCTTTTAAGACGTACGAATCGGTTGGTCCCAAAACTATCGAGACGTCTGTGTGGTATCTGGGCATAGGCGGTTCTTCGGTGTCATTTTTAATTGTGTCACCTTTATTTTGGTAATAATCTACGCGATGTTGCGATTTATGCTATTGTGCGACCTTGAAGTACACGTTGCTCTTCGTTTTCCGAAAGAAAAGTCACGAAACTGAGCGTTCTGAATTTATCAATATTATACTATTGCAGTCTGAAGTTTGATGAAGATTTAAATTAATTTTCAATGACGAATTTGTAAAGTTCTCATGCGTGGAATGATGGACTGAGTAATGGTTTGCTAAGTTAATAAGCCACTTTGGTCCGCCAAGAATGGATTGCACGAAGGAGGAGGTATATTTTGAATTTTGGGCATCGAAAATTTCGCATCTTTTTCCGTTGTAATGGTAAATTTCTGTTGGAAAAGGCGAATGTTTTTCAACTGAGCATTCTACTTCCGTTGATGAAGATTTTGGATATTTATATGGCCATTAAGTATGAGTTAAGCCCTGACGAATTTTGCCTGCTGTTGTTTACTAGAGAAGAGACGAAAGAAAAGTGCAAATTAGACGTCGATCCATTTAAGAGTTATGTAGACGATCCTGAAGAGTTTAAGGTTAAAAATTTTCATTAATAAACGAACGTTAGTTACTAAATAAGAGTACCACGTGAAATGCTTCTACGTTTACGAAGGCTCTGTCAGTTTCCGTGCAAAGTGTAATCGTCGACCTGTTCATGAATATTATTCGTTACGAATCGTTTTTGGAGGCAGTAAGCAAAGATATTTTGGATAAACAACGCTGTCGTAATTACGATGACTTACATCAGACAATGGGTAAGTGATTCGACAAGGAATCCTTGCAGGCAGTGACTCACCCACATTGAAATTGCAATTATTCCTTACACAAAATTACGAGATTATTTTTTAACGACTTTTAGATAAGTTTGCCGTTGTTATTTAAATAGTTAAAAGTATACAGATCTGCGCGTTTTATCGAACATTGTGTTCGATAGTTTTTAAACTTTAAACTTGCTCTCATCCACTCAACATTTTACTCATAATCATTTAACAAATTTGTAATTACAGTGCTGGTGTACATCCTAGTATACAGAATATTTTCTCTATTCTTCGAAAACTCCATCGAGTGTTTCGTTCACTTTAAATTAAAGAAAATGTTGTTCCTGGTCTCGTACCTCCTCCGTCCTGAAACTTCCAACATTTTCCACGAGAAGGGTTGCTCGACATACGAGGAAGATTTCGTGGAGCAGAAGCTGGTTTTTCCTTTTTTGGAAGCGACGTCTTCCTTAGAGGTTCCCTTCCTTCAATTCTTTAAGGGATGTTTCTACTGTGACGCCCCGATAAAGTACCGCTGTTTGGAACATTTTTTTCGTCACGAAAAGAATGTGTTTACTTAATTGAAGTTTTTTTTCTATTTAGATATTAATACGTGCTTTGAGAATACAAAATTATTTTTCTCATATTTTTTAATGCTTGCTTGCGCCAAAATCGGGGGTTGAAAAGAGTTATATCATCAGTTTCGGTTCCGGTTCTACAGAACCGATATTATGTCGGTTCGGCAACGGTTATATTTCGGTTATACAGTAAACTCTCGCTGCGGGCTGGGCTCGCCTTTTTTAATCATTCTGCGAGGTAAAAGATGAGCAAAAAGCAACAAAAATGTGTGATTCTAGTTCGGGTTATACCAACAGTCATACTCATTACAAAGCTCCCTGATACCAGCGCCCCAGATACATGGTCCTCCAAAATCGACCACGCGGTCAGGGCGTCTCTTTTTCACAGCGCATATTACACCCCCTTATATCGCGGCGGGCAAACGTTAAAAGGTATGAAATTTTTTTTGTATTCTCAAAACACATATGAAGAAATAGAAAAAACTTCAATTCAGTAAACACATTCTTTTTGTGACAAAGAAAAGTTCCCAGCAGCGGTACTTTATCAGGGCGTCACAGTGCAAAGACCCTTTAAGGGTACTAGGCAGTCGTTTTGTCGAAAATGAAGCATTTCTTTTTTAATTAATTACGAGGAAATAAATTGAAGCTGACACCTGTTCGTTGACACAATCTCTATTAACATCGTAATACTTGAACTTTAAAAAATATGTTTGTTTCGGTAAAAATATACATTATAGATGACGTAAAAGTCTTCCTTTGTTTTGCAGCGATTTTGACGAAACGAAACGAAATTCAGCAGCCTGCTTCTAAATTCTTCTGCAGAATGCCTCTGGCTCTTCTCTGAACCTGTAAACGAAGCGAAATTATAAAAATGACAATTACGAAATGGCGATTTTTAAAAAAAGTGCGTGTTTCGATAAAAAAAAGACGAGGTTTTAGTTTCTTTTCATAAAGAATAAGAGTTTTCATTAACTTCAATTTAGGTTGAAGCCGACATCACACGTTTTGTGAATACGGTCGAATTTGATTTGAATCGATTGGAACCTCCGTTTTGGAGTTATCACTGCAAGAAAAAGAAACTTTTTTTAAACACACTTATACACTTATAATGCATATTTTTTACTAAACAAACGTATTTTTTTTTAAAGCTTATGAGGTTATTAAATTTTGTCTCAAAGAATAAGTCACAGTTTCAATTTCTTTCTTTCGAACAAATTGAAGGAGAAATGCTTCATCCTCGACAAAAACGACTGCCAAAGTAGTACCCTTAACCCTCTGATAAATAACATGTTAGATTCATTTGAATCAGTCATCTCTCGGTTAACATTCGACAGAGGCTTCACGATCAGATCAAAGAGCAAATACAAGATATGAAACCACCTAAAAAGGAAGTGACTACTCCCGTGTTCATGAAAGTCCTTAATCGACCAAGGCTTCAGTTGAGAGCACCTCCACCTTCACCAGTAGTAAGCGATCTTCTTCCTTATAATTTCAGAAACGACACATAAACTGAGTAACACAAAGTGCACATATACCGTGACTACTTCTATTGCCAATAAACTAAAGCAACGCGCGACTGACGATCGAAGTCTATCAGAGCCCAACAAGGAAACGTGATTTTTTATCCTCTTCCACAAAATGCTGCTCCCGGAGAAGTCGATGCTTTCCGCGATCGGGCCTCGCATTTGTAGCGGAACTCGGTTTATAGCAAACCGAACATAAAGCAATCAGTTTGTAATAATGGAGGATTAAGGGATCGTTGTAGATTGATCGGCCGAAAAATTAAGCTACTTTCAAAGATTTTTCCTCAGAATTTTGTTTGGATTTTATTAAGGTACTTTTATATTATACAAAATAATTAAAAAGAAGATTTTTAATTGGTTTTAAATGGTTTTTATAGCGTCAATATGGCACCTAAAAAGAAATTTCGCCACTGAGGTTTATCTGAAAGAAAAAATTCGACAAGATTCTTAATTTCTGTGTGAGTGCCGAAAATAATCGAGAGGAAGGGTGTTTCGTCAAACTTTTTTTTTCAAACCGGTGCCAGTTTGTTTTATATAATATAAGGGTAGCTTAATAAATCCCAAAAAGATTCAGTTCATTATATGTCGAATTTACCGAGAAAGAAATCGTTTCAAGTAGCTTAATTTTTTGAGCCGATCAAAGTAGAATGGCCCCTGAGGCCTGAAGCCGGGTCCACGTTTGTTACTGCGACCTGTTACCTATCTGATCGGTTGTGGTAACAAGTGTAGACGATGTCAGTGACGAGTCACAGTATATAGTAACAGAACGTCGTTAGAGCGGTGGTGCGATGACAAATGTGGACCCGGCTTTAAGCGTAAAATCTTTCCTGCAGTTTTTACAAGTTAACAAAATGGCAACCGCATAATTGTTAAAGTACTTTAGAACCGGGAATATAAATATCCGAGGCGCGCTTCCACCTCGCTGCCAAATATGTAGGGAGTTCATCCCGACCAATAACGCTTAAGTTCGAAATCCAAAACTCCACCCCTAGCAGGGTAACACCTTTTAGAGAAATTTACAAAATTTGTACGTAGACACCATAGGCCCTAGGCAACGTAGGTATACATATACTCTAAACGTGTATACTCTTTGTAAATAAAATACTTCTAGCCTGATAAATTTCGCGTTAATTAAAATAGCAACCCTTCAACGTTACGCATTAATGGAACTTAACGCGTCCACATCGACGTCATTGTAAATACAAAGTCTTCGACTTAACGAACCCCGAAGTTATCTTTTTTCTGAAGATCCCTCGTATCCTGTACAGGATTTGTCGATGATGAAATTTTTCCACCACGTCCCGAGGACGAATTACGCGAAGCCCTCGACGGAGTCGAAGTTGCAGTCGTTGCGCGCGGCGAACAAATTGCAGGCCATGAACTTGTTGATGGACGCGAATAAAAATGCACCGAGTTGTTCGCAGCGTCGTAAGAGCTTGGCGAGATCCAGCGAGGATGAGAAACCCAGGGCGACTTTCGTGAGAAAGTCAGCTCCGACTTTTAAGGTGACTTTTGAGAATTTGTTGCTGGATGTTTCGTTCTTAAGGGGTTCCGGTCTAGCATCGTCGAAAGATCGGTTTCGTTTTATTTCATTCTTCGAGCGTTCGACGTTCTAAGAGTATGCGTTTAAAGGGACTTTCTAAAATTCGTAAAATTTCTGAAGTTATAGGGATTTGAGTATCAGCGAATGTTCTTCAAACTGGTGGGATAAGTATCTCGAAAAGTTATTAACCGATTCGATTGAAAATTTTTTTATTTCGAGGGATATACTTTTTCGCAGCGGACAAACCTCTGAAATATTAAAAATTTTGGAACTTTGTATTTTTTAAAGGAGTTGAAAGGAAGACAAATATAAGGAAAGTGATTTTAAATTTCAAGTATCGTTATTTTTTTAAAAAATGTTACCTTTTGTATTTTTTAAATTATTAATTACAAAAAAAATATATTTCTACGGTTTAAGACATCCTTAATACGATACAAAAAATCCCCTTGAATTATCTGTGGTAGTTTTCCTTTAATTAATTCCCAAATCTCTCCTACTTTTGTGGCCCCTGCACCGTTACGCTACCCTGAGGTGCTGGAAACTAGACGAAATTTCTTTACAGATACTACGAGGTTGAAAATTAATTCTTTATTTTTTATATGTAGAGCGTGTATTAGTGCACATACTGTATAAATATTGTACAAAAATATTAAAAAATGGCCGAGTTATTTGTTGTTCCGCGTGAGCTCCTTAGTACTTTAGCATTACTTTGCACTTTCTCTCTGTTCGTACATAGTATTTATTTATTTAACAGCCTGTCGAGGTGAAACAAACCGCAGCTTCGATTTTAAGGGAGTGCGCTCGCGTGATAACCGATGAAGAGAAAGAAATAAAAAAGTAACTAAAAAACTTCTTTTTCGTTTAAAAATCATTATCTTCCTCGTTGTAACTACTCGCTCAAATTCCTTCATGAAATCTTCTAGATTGAAAGTATTGGCAGAGGGGGGGCTCGATCCTTCTGCGATATTGAAACTCGAGGAAGAGAAGCGGAAAGAGAGGAGGGAGGAAGAATTACTGAAGATACAAGAGAAGCATCTATTGGCGCTGTTGACTCGCGAAGGTGCTTTTATCGCTAAGCAATCGTTATTAAATGATGTCAAATCGCACGCTGACAGCGTACGGAAAGAGGTATTTGTGCTTTATCTTTTGCAAAATTACGAGTAAACATTGTTCGCGTGCAGGGTGCTCTGAAATTGTTTAGATTAACATTCTATTAATCATGTCGGTAGGAGAAGCTCGGGCAAACATAAGTCCACAAATGATTGCTTTAGAAATTTTTAGGCTTCTATAGCTGCGCTTTGAGGGAAATATTTGAAGCAAACTCCTTGCGAATCGTATACAATTTTATATATTTCTGGAAACAGAAATTGACGCTCAATTATTTATTAGTGGGACTTAGGAGATTGCGAACTGCTCTCTTCGTTTGTTTAAAGAAACAGGAACTGTACGAGAAGCTGGAGAAATGGAGGGAGGATTACAATAAGGAGATGATGGAGATTGTTGAGAAGTGCCGGGAGATCGAGCAATCGTCTCGTGAAGCTTTCAACGCCATGATTGATGAAAAACGACAGAGGGGTAAAGTATACGTCAATAATCACTACCTATATTTCTATAATTTTCGCTACATTCGTATCCTATCATTTCTATCGTAAAGTTTATTCTACCTTGACTACGTGAAGTAACTTTCGATAACTCGAAATCAGCCTAGCACTGTTTGCAAACATTTGTAACGAATTTGAAACCTTGGTGGAGATTATCAAATCAACGAAACCCCTGTTATCACGAGGAATTGTCAAAAATTTCCGTTACTTTCTCATAATTCCTGGAGCTGACACGATTGAATTACCTTGATCAGCTGCAGAAGTTTCGGAAGAATCGCGTCAATTAAGGACACAACTGCTAAAGCAGAGGGAGGATGAGACCCAGAGGAAGATTAAAATGATCCAGGAGATCAAGACTATCCAGTCATTGCGAGCGTTGCCATTGAAGGACTTCGATCCTACGGAATCCAGTGGCTTGGGCCTTCTTTGTGAAATGTCTTTAGCAGAGGTTCAACATGTTTTTATAAAGCTACGACAAAGACCAAGCTAATCATTCACTTCGATTGAGAGCAGAAGAAGAATCCTTAACGAGTCTTTCTGCTTTCGTTTGATTTTAATTCGATATTTAATTCACCATAATTATAAGACAACCTGTGGGATATTTTCTATCCTCTGCACTTTAGTTGAGGGAGAGGCTGTTTTGGATGAAAATGAAATTGAACGAGGAGATAGAAAATCGTAAAGCTGTGATAAGTCGAGAACGCGAGAGACAGAAGAACTTGATCGAGGACACTCGAAGAGCACTCGAGGAATACAAAGCCAGCAAGTTGGTTATTGAACTTTTTGTCGCTGTCCGTAATCTCGATATACACCGAAAATTAGAGAGAGAGTTAGATAAAGATTTGAAAGTGGAGATTGCATATTTTCCCATAAATTCGCACCATAAACGATTAGTGAAAGAAAATTTATTCTGCAAAATGTATCTCTGTTAATATATAGTTATAATCATACAGTATCGCAGAAAAAAAGTTATCACTTTTTCGATCCACTCTACCTACATTATTCTTTTACATCAACTCAAAACTGCAGCATATGCTCAACGGCCAATATATACATATTCAGCTGGAGAATTAAAAGTTGTATAAAATCCAGTTATGGTTGAATTTGTTTAATTAACACTGAACAGAGCAACACACTTTTAAAGCCGACAAAAAGTTACCGCTTTTGAAAAGTAACGAACAATTTAATATTTTACGGAGGCACGTTTTGCCTTTAGGACGGCCTGAAAAGTTACCGAAATTGGTAACTCCATGTCAGCCCCTAAAAATATATGGTCTCGTTCAATGACGTATAAAACTTTTGTTTGTTACTTAAATAAATTCAACTTTAACTGGGTTTCATACAGCTTTCAATTTTTCATCAGAATATGTATATGAAACAAATACCACAGTTCCAAGTTGACAATAAAAACTAAGACAAATAAAACGAATCGGAAAAATGGTAACTCTTTTGTCGGCTACGGTACATATATCGTAACAACCATTACTTAGAAAGTTATGAATGTAGTTTTTGGGTTTCGCAGACGAGTTGCCCCGTCGTTTAAGCCCCAGCAGCAATCTGCCTCGGTCACGTCAGTGGAAATAGAAGCATTGCGGAAGAAGCTTGAAGAACGACGAGCCTTCAGAGTGCAAGAAGATATTACACGTCGCTCGAAGCTGATAAAGTAATGACTCACGTGCCGCGTACCAACATATTATGTGACAATAAATTTTATATAATCCACGGGTACTTATTCGCCGCGTATTTCGATATTACGTATCAATGCAAATTCTGCATATTCATGGTTCAACGCCGATGCTCTCCTCGTACTTATACCACGCGCAACTACCACCGCATATCACTCACATCCTTATCGCTGTATAAATGTTATAATTGCTAACAACCCACGTCAACGTATGATTAGAAAACTGGAAAATTACTGGACAACGATATCTGGCTTCCGTGACTTGGATTTTCATTTCCAAATGTTTTTATTCAGCTTCGATCCTTTCTTTGTTTTTAAACGATTCAACTTCTCCGTGTGTATGCATGCTTGTTTGCTCGGTCTAAATCTAAGAACTCAATTTTAATCCACTTCAAACAATCCAATCGACTTGAAACTTTGCAGGCGTACGTAGTTTGGATGACAGTACAAAATTATGATTCCCCCAAGAGGTTTAAGAAATTACCCAGTCATCGATCCTGTATAATAAGACGCTTAAGGGGGTTGTTCGTTTGTTAGCACAATCTGTCCAGAGGCTTTTTTTCATACTTTTCGATGACCTACAAGATTCGGATTCAGCACAGGGGCGTCTGGAGACTTTTCTCCAGGGGGTGGGGAGGGGCAACTTTGGGATGATGGTAAAGAAAACTATACCCCTCTTGCCTTTTTTAACCCATTTTATAGTTCCAATTTAATTAAAAATTTAAAAATACTCCCTTTTTTAGTATAAACTTAATAAAGATCAGTTTTGAAAAATCATCAGTTTTTTCTCAAAAGCCAGGGAGGCAACTGCCCCTTTTGCGCCCCTCTACGGACGCCCATGATTCAGCATGAATGTTTCCTCCGCACCCGAAGGTGCCGTGAAAAATCCAAAACCTGGAAAAATCGACAATGAGTAATAGCTGTGGCTTAAAACAGGTATTATGTCCAATGTAGTAGCGGCTACTGCATTGTACGTGTAGGCCTGCACGCGGGTCGTGCTTAGAGCTCTGCAACGACTGCTTCTCGGTGTACCCGACTCGCCCGCACTCGAGTCGTCACTATACTATAGAAAGCATTACGATACTAAATTTTTATAAATACGACTTGGCTGTTTTCAAGAGTTGCTGAATCACAAATTTTCTTTGTAGCAATATTCCATTGGTAAGTAAATGTGTTTAAAACATATAATACGGTGAAAAGAATTTTACAGTTTGCTCTTAAAAACACAAAATTCAATGGCTGCCAGCAACCCCCAATAAGTACCTCAAAAAATTAAATAAATTCAACATTACTTAGTCGTAAGGGTAAACACATTGACACGATGCCCCGTGAAAAAATACAAAAAAACTTTTACCTGGTCAAATAAGTACCACCTTATAAATGTATAAAGTAAATCCGGGAGACGCGGCCGGGCCGGAGAGTTGGTCGGAACAGTTGATTCCTAGAGAATTCATTTTTCTGAACCTTAACACACTTTTGCGTATACGCAGATGTAGAGTCTGAATATAGCGATTCGATCAACTCTTCAGCCCGGCCGCGTCTCCCGGATTTACACTAAGGGAAAGTAGGGGAATCGCCAACGCGGGGTAAACACGAACACCGCGCTATTCGCTAGTTTCGCTTGTCCTGTCCTCCCGCGATATTGTTACATGATGTAATTAGCTATGTTTAGTACGTACTAAGGGGACTTTCAAGATGGAAGGCCGCGCGCCACCGCGAAGATAAGGGTCGTGAAATGTTTTCGTAGCTTCTCTTATAATTTCACGCTCGAGTATTTCAAGTCTATAGTGCATTAAAACTATACTACCCTAAATAGTATAATCTTTCCGTAGTTCGGTTACTTGATTCTAAATAAAATCACCGAATCACTTTGTATATATACCCCTACAGCACACTTACTTGCAGGAACGTTGCAGAAACGTTGCTACATATTACAATGTTACCGTTTGGTTGCAGGTTGCACTGCAATATTACTGCAACATTGTAGAAGTATTACCATGGAATATTGCAATGAACACGTTTGTGCAATGTTTCTGGAATATTGCACACACATTGCCGTGGAATATTGCGCACATACTGCGGTACAATACTCCCGGAATATTGCACACACATTGCCGTGGAATATTGCAATGGCCACGTTTGTGCAATCTTTCTGGAATATTGCGCACACATTGCCATGGAATATTGCGCATATACTGCGGTACAATACTCCCGGAATATTGCGCACACATTGCCGCGGAATATTGCGCACATACTGCGGTACAATACTCCCGGAATATTGAACAGAAATTGCCGTGGAATATGGACTTACAAATTTTCACACCTCACCTACGCAAAGCGTTCCTGAAATGCAAACACAGGAAATACAGTCTTAAATACCACAGGAAAACTCCGGGGGAACATAGGCGAACATGGAAAGTATGTGATATAAATAATTAATAACATTACTTAATTATAACTATACGGTTGAAGTAAATTGTGAAACTGTAAACAGCGACCAAAGATATTTGAAAAAAAAGAAATATTAGATGTCCCAAGTACTGCCAGTGGCTCTACTATTGCCATTTAATATATTGTTCATAACAAAAACGTCCCGCGATGTCGAGAGTAAATTTAGAAGCCCGTATTATTTATGAATGTCGCAGGAACGACACCGTGTGCCGTTCAGGCAACATTCGTACATACTACGGATTGACGCGGAGCGTTTCTGAAATACAAACACACGGAATACAGTCTTAAATACCACAGGAAACCTCCGGGGGAACATAGGCGAACATGGAAAGTATGTGATCTAAATGATTAATAAAATTGCTTAATTATAACTATACGGTTCAAGGAAAGTGTGAAACTGTAAACAGCGACAAAAGATATTTGTAAAAAAATAATATTAGATGTCCTAAGTACCGCCAGTGTCTCTACTATTGCCATTTAATCTATTGTTCATAACAAAAACGTCCCGCGATGTCGAGTGTAAATTTCGAAGTCCGTATTATTGGCGGACGCTGCAGGAACGTCACAGTTCCGTTCAGGCAACATTCGTAAATAATACGGAATTACGCAGAGTGTTCCTGAAATGCGATCACACGGAATACAGTCTTAGATTCCACAGGTAACCTCCAAGGGAATATATGTGAACCTGGACAATATGTGATATAAGTAATTAATACAAATACTTAATTAACACTATAGGGTTTAAACAAACTCAGAAACTATATGCAGAAACAAAAGATATTTGTAAAGATGTGTGAGCTGTGCAAATGTAAAAAGCAAACAGTAAAATCTAGAAAATTAATAAACATATAAAAAAATTGTTAAACCATTGTATTGAAAATGCATTAAAAACTGAAGAAAAATCGTGTCTTATATTACACACGATATTTCACAACAGAATATGAATCAATTTAATATAGAATCAAGCGTCTAAATGAATTTTGTTGTGTGATATCTGGCTCCACGATTAGGGAGATGTAATGGGGTTGTCAAAATGAGCCTTCATTTTCTAATAATTTGAGTTTAAAGTTATGCACGATTGGGAAGTAAGTTCGAAAACGTAAGCAAAATTTTCAATCAACAGTTGTAGCTGCAGCAGTAAGGTATTCGTCTACGACGCTCGAGGTCCATAGGTTCGAATCTCACTTGGGGTAAAAGGATTTTCGATTTATTAAAGACACACGGATGTTATACTGATACGATTCTGCACACATTCGTGTAAGGTCGCGCGTCCCTCGCCGCACGGTATATAGTAATTTATAATACCAATATTTTTATTTTTGGCCTTACTGCCCGGAACGTTGCATAACCATTGCTGTGTAATATCTCCGAAACATTGCCCGACAATTGCTATAAAATCTCCGAAACGTTCCACGGAAAATTCCTCTAAGATCTCCGAAACGTTCCACGAAAAATTCCTGTAAGATCTCCGAAACGTTCTACGAAAAATTGCTGTAAAATTCCGGAACAATGTTCCAGAGATATCTCCTGCAATGTTACACAAGGCGGACATAGGAATTTTCTTGAAACGTTTCGGGAACATTTGGAGCAATGTTCCAAATGTTGCAGCGCGACGTCACTGAGACGTTCCTGCAACAAAGTGTGCTGTAGGGGTACTGCCCTGTTTAGTTAAAATGTCCTATCTAGCATTTTGAAACAACCGAGAAAACTGAGGTTTTATCATTTACTTTATACCATACTTATATCCCTTTATTCAAATTAAAACATTTTGTCATTATTTCGTAATAGCCTAATATAATTTTTTGTAATAGGTGTACCGGTAGGGAATGTTTTATTAACGTGCCAATTAATTAATTGTTTTAGGTAAGACATTTTAACCATTTTAAAAGAAGTTAGGTTAAATACATTAAACTGTTTATAAATCTTTACGAAGCACGTAGAGTTTTCTAACTTTACTTAAAAGGTAAAAGACGTGTGGAAGGATGGCAGTATATACATGTTTGTATTTGTTTTATTTGAAATTCCTTAAGTTCTGTCTATTAACATTTTCTCTTAACATTTCCATGTTTTCCATGTGTCCAATACCCCGGAATTATATTAGGAAGAATATACGCGCATATACGTTGAAAGATCTTGAGATATCCATGAAAGAGATTAAAAATAAAATCTAATAAATTGTCAATCCCACGAGCAACCAAAATTCGATCAAACAAGGAGAAAGACTGTATCAGACCCACAGCGTGGAAGAAAACCAGTGTTTACTAAAGATCGAGAGATCTTTAAGCAACCGTTCGCATTTACCCCGCCAGCTACGTGTAATTGCGGACCGAAATAGTTTTGTTTCTCTTTCAAAAAATGATTTGTTTGTCAAAGTATTTACGCACGAATAAGGGCTCTAACCATGCCTACCTAAGTGAGCCGTCTTGCAGCGGGGAGAGTCCCTTCCCTGGAAACACACTGCAGCCCTCCCCTGCGAACGCACTGCAGCCCTCCCCTGCGAACGCACTGCAGCCCTCCCCTGCGAACGTACTTCAGCCCTCCCCTGCGAACGCACTGCAGCCCTCCCCTGCGAACGCATTATTGGGTCATTCCACGCGAAGTCGGACACTTTTCGGAGTAACGTTTCGGATTTTGGCGCAACTTGGATATGTTGTAGTCTTTAGGGGTATATAAACATATATCAAAGGATTTTTCGAAATGTCAAAAATTGTGGATGTTACAGCTCTTTGAAATATAGTGTATACTATTTTTCAAAAAATTATAACTCTAGAACTAATAAACTGATAAAAATGACCTTTTGGGTGCTTACAGTGGAGATATAAGAGTACCTAATAAAAATTATTTCACTTAATAAAAACGAATATTTGACCATTTATTTAGCAATTGTTCTTAACAAATGCAATTTTATAGGTGAAGGCACCTTTTTAAAAATTTGGAAAAATATGAGGATAAAGCCCTGTTTCTCCCCTTTACGGACACGTTTCGAAAATCGTGGACGTTTTAAAATTGGCCAAATGAAAATTAATTGAATGTAACGCTGCGTCAAATCACACCGGCTCGACTGGCTGAGCCGTGCGGTACTCGCAGCGGCCAAGTGCTATTCTTTTACAGTTTTCTCGAATATGGTAAGTATTTGTAAAAAAATGAAGAAGGAAAACTTTTACTGTTTTTTATACACAACATAATAGGGTATCTTAATTTTTGGTGTTCGCAATATTTTCCTTGAAACGAAGGTGACCCTCAGTTTTTTAAATGGAATACTATATATTTGATTATCCAATATGAAAGCGACTGTCAAGACAAATTCAACCATATGGTATAATATGAACTTTAAGACCACACATGGTTAGGAATGAAAGAAGAAATTCAATATACTAGATAGATAGTTCGTATATTTATTTCATTCCTAACCTTGTGTGGTCTTGAAGTTCATATTATACCATATGGTTGAATTTGTCTTGACAGTCGCTTTCATATTGGATAATCAAATATATAGTATTCCATTTAAAAAACTGAGGGTCACCTTCGTTTCAAGGAAAATATTGCGAACACCAAAAATTAAGATACCCTATTATGTTGTGTATAAAAAACAGTAAAAGTTTTCCTTCTTCATTTTTTTACAAATACTTACCATATTCGAGAAAACTGTAAAAGAATAGCACTTGGCCGCTGCGAGTACCGCACGGCTCAGCCAGTCGAGCCGGTGTGATTTGACGCAGCGTTACATTCAATTAATTTTCATTTGGCCAATTTTAAAACGTCCACGATTTTCGAAACGTGTCCGTAAAGGGGAGAAACAGGGCTTTATCCTCATATTTTTCCAAATTTTTAAAAAGGTGCCTTCACCTATAAAATTGCATTTGTTAAGAACAATTGCTAAATAAATGGTCAAATATTCGTTTTTATTAAGTGAAATAATTTTTATTAGGTACTCTTATATCTCCACTGTAAGCACCCAAAAGGTCATTTTTATCAGTTTATTAGTTCTAGAGTTATAATTTTTTGAAAAATAGTATACACTATATTTCAAAGAGCTGTAACATCCACAATTTTTGACATTTCGAAAAATCCTTTGATATATGTTTATATACCCCTAAAGACTACAACATATCCAAGTTGCGCCAAAATCCGAAACGTTACTCCGAAAAGTGTCCGACTTCGCGTGGAATGACCCTATTATAATTATTGTTTTTAATATTATTGTTGTTATTATTATGCTTTTTCACGGATAAATAAAATATGTTTAATAAATTAAAATATGTTATAATTTAATTATTTAATAATTCCTACAGTATCCCCGAAACGGTGAACGAATAATTCGTGCAATTTTCCCGAAACGTTCCACGAAAAATTCCTGTAAAATCTCCGAAACGTTCCACGAAAAATTCCTATAAGATCTCTGAAACGTTCCACGAAAAATTCCTGTAAGATCTCAGAAACGTTCCACGAAAAATTCCTGTAAAATCTCCGAAACGTTCCACGAAAAATTCCTGTAAGATCTCCGAAACGATCCACGAAAAATTCCTGTAAGATCTCCGAAACGTTCCACGAAAAATTCCTATAAGATCTCTGAAACGTTCCACGAAAAATTCCTATAAGATCTCCGAAACGTTCCACGAAAAATTCCTCTAATATTCCGAAACAATGTTCCAGAAATATCTCTTGCAATGTTACGCAAGGCGGACATAGGAAGTTTCTTGAAACGTTTCGGGAACATTTCGAGTAATGTTCCAAATGTCGCAGCGCGACGTCACTGAAACGTTCCTGCAATATAGTGTGCTGTAGGGGTATATCTATAATGTCAATCTGATTCGAATCAAGGCTTTTGTTTCAATTTAACGTTTCCCTTCAGTGCTCGTAATTCCCCTACTCTCCCCTACATTATATTAGGTATTCATAAATTACATACATCGATAAACACAAAGAGCGATATAAACAATTTAACATTCGGCCAGTTACTAAATTCAGCGACTTTTAAGCTCTCACGTTATATCCCCTAAAGTTTTGCCGCGTACCTCACGTTGAGAATCACTGCGTTAAACAGAAAGGTAAAGGTGCGGTCCCACGGCGCTTGGATCGGCGACTTTCGCGCCGTCGTAATGATCCGCTTGGGCTAGAGGCGTCGTGACAGCGCACATGGTTTGCGGCCTCGCGCCGTGGGAATGTACATATGGTGTAACTTACAGTGTAAGTCCATTAGCATTAAAATCGAGGTTTACACTGTTTGAACTGTGAATAATTTTGCTTACGTATGAAAGTAGTGACTTAATTGATTTATCAACTGACAACTTTAATAATAAAGAGGTTTTTCAATTATGTAAATCATTTTCAGGGATAGATGGACTTCCACTGATTGGATTCTGAACGCTCCATTTGTATGTAGCTTAAACGAACCAATAAATGAACACTTAAGGCTAGCGAATGAACATCATTATTTTATGTTTGCAGCGTGATTGATTGCACGTGCTGCAAAAATTGTTTCGATACGAAGCAAGAAATTAAAAGATGTCTCTAATTAATTAGTTGCTTATTTTAATAATTTATTTTACTTATTTTACTTCATCCACCCTATGTGTGCGCTTTCTATGTCCGACAGGTTGCCACTAATCAGGGGTGTGCGGGTACCCGATTTTTCGGGCTCGGGACGGGCCGGAAAATTTTTGGCGGGATCGGACGGGGTTCGGATGCTTTCGTATTGCTCGAGATCCCGATGGTTCCGGGATCCCCAGACTCGATTCGGGCACAAGCATAATCGCCACGAGCGGCCAATTTGATTTCAGTTCGGCTCGGCAAAACTCGGACGTGATCACATTGATAGCCAGCTATTAAGAGGAGACCGAGACGGATAGAATTATGTATATTATTTATATCCATACCAGTCATAAGTTTTTACCTTCCTGTCTGCTCTTAAATCATAATTAACCGAACCATCATCGGTAAACGAATAAAATTGTTACCTGAGAGCGCGGAACAATTATGTTTCTTACATGTTGATTTAAAATAATAAAATATTCGCCATACCGTATATTTTTTATATTTATTTAACGTCCACGAAATATTCCATTTCGAATATTAGGAATATGACACTTTTGTCACATGAAACTTCACCCGAATCTGCAAATGCTTGTTGGTATTCTTCAGATTTGGATAAAACTTTTAATGGTCGTTGCTTCCCTTTACGATAGAAAGACGGATTATAATCACACGAATAAAATATTTGTTGCATGAAATTTCAGTTTCTATCCAAATATTTACTCTACTTTTTAAGTGATCCATATTTCCCAGCATTATAATGAGAATATCAGTGTCGGAGCATTTAATTAGAATATTTGTGTCCTAATATTGCAAGTGTGTGTTAGAATCCGCATAGCCTACCTACCCTGAGAAAAAATTAACTTTCTCCCAAGTCGACTATCGACTATGCTCTTTACTTTTTTATCAGAAAAATACTAAGCAACACGCCCAGTACAAAAACAATAAATTAACCCAGGAAAGATCGCTGCGATCGGCTATTGAGACCGCGTAAGCCACGTCCTGCTAGAGGTGGAGAACTATCGATAGTGTTGACTATCGATATCATCGAATGTGATGAAAATTTAATAAAATATATATGAAGTATATATAAAATAAAATGAAATACAAAAATCAAATATAACATTTTAAAGCATATATATTTTATTAAATTTTCATCACATTCGATGATATCGATAGTCAACACTATCGATAGTTCTCCACCTCTACGTCCTGCGCTTTTCATCGACGTCTACCAAATTCTTATCCTCCACTTTGATGTCTGCCAATTTGCATATCGTTCCTTAAACGCGTAAACAATAAGTATGTGAAATTTCAGAACGGCAAGAATGACGATATTCCGCTAGAAATTTTACCTGTCCGACCGCCCACCCCCGCTGTTAGTTCCCCGGACTGACGCAGCAGACCTGCGATTTCGTATTCAGCAATACTAATCAATCGTTTGTAAATAAGAACTGTGACTGCATCGAGTCACGTTGACCCCCATGTAACGCGCTCTCGGTCTATCACCATTCTAGCGTAAGTAAAATCAGACGGACAATTGCGGCCGGGAAATCTGCCGCTATACAAGCCTTATACTTGACACACTTATCACTTGCACAGCAAACCAAGATCATATCAACTTTTCCCCCTTTTGAGTATCAAGGCATCATGGTAAGCAAACTGATTCTCTTCAGTTTCACAAATTAGACTAACAACAGTGTTGAGGACAACTTCCGTGACATTTCCACATTTTTTATCTTAAATCTCACAAAACTTGGCGGCTCCACTCACAGGGGGCCGCTGAACCGTCTCACCCAAACTAACTACGGATCACAGTTTTTCGCGAATGTCTCGGAATCTAAAGCCGAGCAACGGTACCATATACAAGGAAAAGTTGTTCAGAATTATGCCCTCGATAACATATTTCAAGGTCATCGAAATCGGCTAGGGCTACCGTTTTGTAAATAATTACCCATTTCTTTCTATCTATAGAACGGTGGAAATTATACAGCTGGCTTGTTGTAAGTGCCTCCCCTTAATGCATTGCCAATATACGTCTGCCAAGCTGTTCAAGATTTGCATGCTTAGCAGTGGCATTTAGGTACTCATTAGTGCTGCGTGGTTTTTTTAGAACGTTTCCAGAATATCGCCTGAAATTGTGCGAAGAAATGGCAAGTGCACATCGCGGTTGCGTTCAAGACCGAATCCCTGTCCGTTCTTAAAACAAATTGTACGTCGAGCAGACCCACAGTCGTTCGATGGCAGTCTACCGTCTATTGCCAAGGGTTGCGTCGCTTCGTGAATACATACAAGAATATACTTTTGATTTTATCCATCCCTGTGAGCCTATCATCCTAACAACTTACAGTTCCAGGACATAATACCAGCTCAGGTATTTCTTCATTTACAAGTTTTTAATTATTTCTACTAATGAGCACCATAAAACTCGTATTATAAAAAAGCTAACAACAGAGTATAATTATATTCATATATTTATATTATACATACAATTTTTATTTTCGAAACATTATTTTTATTCGATGAAATTTATATAAAAAGTATGCATGTAGAAATATATGAAAAAGAATTGAACAGAAAGTCTGTAGAGATTTTATATTTTACATTTTAAATAAAGGTATATTTCTAAATAAAGGGCTGTTCCTTCGTAATGAAACTTGTAGTATTCTATTGTTGACCAAAAATGCTCAAAGAATTACTCTCAAGACAAAATGGTGGAAATAATTTTGACATGGCTCTTTTCTCACAATTTACACTGTTTATTCAGTAAAAAATTTAATTTTAAATATGATAAAGGAAATAAGAAAAAAAATATATAAAAAAACAATTATAATTTATACGATTTTATTAAAAATGCACTAAAAACTAAATTAAAATGCACTAAAAAGTAACAAATAATTCTTTTCTTGTACTATAATTTCGATGGTGATATACTACGAACGCCTGCCAATTTTTAGTTTTACTATTTGTACATTTTGTATATACGCGACGGATTTCTCGATAAATTGTGTATTTTTCATGCGACTGGCGGCCTGAACGCAGCGGATTTTTGTCGATTTCGTAAAGAACGCGAGTGACTGATTTCAAGTCGTTTGAATTTGTGGTTATGGGTTATATTTATTGACGACTGGGTAATTTTTTTACCCCAGGGTTAATTTTTTTTAAATATTGTATTGTCATCCAAACTACGCACGCCTGCAAAGTTTCAAGAGAATTGGATGGTTGGGAGTGGGTTAAATTTGAGTTGCCAGATTTAAACCATACATACATCAAACATACAAACAAACAAGCAGAGGATGGAAGCTGAATAAAATCGTTTAAAGAGGATCGAAACTGAATAAAATCTTAAAAAGCACAATTTTTCCCTTTTATTAACGTATATGAACTACGGGGCTATGCAATAAAGAATCGTCGATTTTTTTTCTAAAAATCGAAGAACCCTCTTTAACTTAATATTATTGCATACAAAAATTATTCTACGGGTGTTTATAAAAATGTGGGACACTTTTCAGGATCGGTTCTACTCACCAAAGGAAGAAGTTTTGCAGCTGTAAACAATTTTATATTACAATTTTAATTACTGTTGACATATTTAAACTCCTTGAATTTCAAAATTAAAAAATATACCTTTTGCAGTAACAGAGCATTCATGCCATGTGTTGTGTTATACACAACATGAATGCTCTGTTACTGCAAAAGGTATATTTTTTAATTTTGAAATTCAAGGAGTTTAAATATGTCAACAGTAATTACCTTGTATTCACCTTTCTGTAAGCAGACGTTTTGTTCACGTATATGTCAGTCTTTCTCCAACCGACTCGCGATTCACACGTAGTGCCATGACACTGTCATTGAATATTAATCGAATATTAATAGCAATAGCAATATAATTTATAATTCTTTCCTGAGGATGATCTAAATCCAGATCGAAACGTCGAAAGTGTATAAGATATAATTTGCAAAATAGCTGTTTTATTTATCAGTTCAAATTGACCGAACCATTGCGCCGAAATTAAAATTTACTAATACGAATAAGAACAAGTTTGATAAAAAAACCTGAAAATATTTTACGTATTTACAAAAACCGAGTAAATAATATTCAAGACTATTTCTACGTAAGATTTTTTTTACTGTAGTAATTTCTACCAACCGGCAGAGCAATATACGGATTAACTCATTGTCAGACCGAAGAATGTCTAAAATTCTTAACTACGGCACTGTAGCGACTGACACACACGCAAAAGATTGTTTTCTTTTCTCTTGGGGTTGTAAGGCCCAAGAGACTCCGTGGTGCGAGGTGTTAGTTGCCTTATCACTCGCCAAATTTAATTTTAAGTGACTATTTTTAATTGATACGACAAAACGAGAACTTGCTGGTCCGAATGATGACCAGAAGAGCGTGAATGTTGATCGATGGTCTTGGTCACGAACGTTTGACTAGACTGATCGAGTTAGTCCGTACGATGACTAAAAGTATGAATGTTCGTAAGTGAGTTTTAGTCACGAATGCTTGACTGACTCACTATTTTGATTGGGACGTTGATGATAGCGATTCGAGGTTTTTCGTGAGAGACTGATGTCTTCCTTTGAGAACCGATAGAATTCTGTCTCGTGTTCCTTTTCGGCGTCGAAGGTAGACAAGACATTAGATTTTTGGGAGGTGTCAAATTGCTGATTGGCTAGACTTTCCTCCAAGAGGAGGAACCTTCCTTCCGCGATTTGGTGGTGGAGGAGGAAGGCCTCTCCTTCTTGGTGACGTAGCGGGAAAAAACAGACATCTGGCTAACAAACCTAGCTAGGTTGTTCGGTCGGAGTGTTTAGCCAGGGTCACGGTTTATGACCGTATTGTTCCGTGAGTTAATGGTGGACGACGGGAGGTCCCAGTCCGAGGTAACCGTGTACCCTCGCTGACAGAGCAATTGAACGTATTATCTTAGGACGAAAGCAGTCGAAAATATCAGAAAAAATGGCACGACGTCGATTGCCTCTTAGTCATCTGGCAGGAAAATGGTTCCCAACGAACGCTTCGAGAACGAACAATTGCCCACCGTGAAGGACGTTGAATTTTCGCTTCGTCCTGAGCTCGCTTTTGTCTCGTAAGACGGAACATGCTCCCCCCGTTGAGAGACTCCGTCGATCAATAATATACCATTAAAGAACGAAGTATGATATATTGATAAATATGATTGGGATTACGATTACGATAAAAAATGATTGATACTATAGACGTGCGAACTATGATAGAGGTATAAATATGATTAAGATAGTGAGTATGATAGAAAAATCTGGACATGACAAGCCTTTAAGTTTCTGGTTGGATGGGAAGCGGAGCCATCTGTTTCACATTCCTTTTGTAGGTCCCGGTGGCTGTCCGTACGGTGACAGCTCGTACGACCTTGTCCTTGCCGGGATGAACCATTTCGATTCGTCCGAGACGCCACTGCAATGGCGGAAGATGGTCCTCCTTCAGCACGACGATGGTTCCCTCCGTAATGTTGTGAGCCCCTTTGGTCCACTTTTGACGCACGTTGAGCTGATTGATGTACTCTTTGTGCCATCGAGTCCAGAAGTCTTGCTTGACCTTCTGGATATGTTGCCATTTACATAGTCGATTGCTTGGTGTTTGGCTGAAATCGATCTCGGGCAAACTCGTCAAAGAATCACCAATCAGAAAGTGACCAGGGGTAAGAGCTAAAGGATCATTGGGATCGGACGATAAGGGTGTCAAAGGTCGTGAGTTAAGAATAGCTTCGACTTCAATGACGAACGTATTAAATTGCTCGAATGTGAACAGCTCTTCACCGACTACGCGTTTAACATGGTGTTTGAATGATTTTACGGCTGCTTCCCACAGACCGCCAAAGTGTGGAGATAAGGCGGGCATGAAGTGCCACGATACTTCCCTTTCAGTAAGGAATTGTTGCACCTTTCCGTCCTTTTGTAAAACTTCGTATAGCTCCGTTAATTCGTTATTGGCTCCAATAAAATTACTACCGTTATCGGAATATATGTGCCGACATATTCCTCTGCGCGCGATGAATCGTTTTAAACTCGCAATGAATGTCTCGGTTGTCATATCGCTAACCACCTCGAGATGTACGGCCTTTGTAGCGAAACAAATAAAGACGGCGACGTAAACCTTTAATTGTGTACGGTTTCGAAAACGTCGCTCCTTAATATAAAATGGTCCGCAATAATCGATGCCACAATTATAGAAAGGCCGGTTTTCGGTTACACGAGCGGCAGGTAGTTGACCCATAATATAATCTGTCGCAGGTGGTTTAACGCGGAAGCACCTGACGCATTGTCGAACTATTTTTCGAGTGGCGTTCTTACCGTCGATCGGCCAGTATGTTTGTCGAACGGCGTATAAGGTGGTGGTGATACCAGCATGGTGATTTTCTACATGCACCTTTCGAATAATGAGGTCTGTGATATGATGATCCTTTGGAAGAAGAATCGGATGCCTTTTCTCATATGATAGCGCTGAATTTTGAAGGCGCCCTCCGACACGCAAGAGTCCTTTATCGTCGATGAAAGGATGTAGAGGAAGGAGTTTACTTTTACGATGTAGTTGATATCCAGATTTCAGTTGATGAATATCTTGTGCAAATACGGATGATTGTACAAGCTGGATGATGCGGTCGTTAGCTGCTTGAAGCTCTTCTATAGCTAGAGGTCCTTTGAAATGATTACGTATTCTAAAACGTAGAGAGTACGCGATAATATTTCTTAACCGAGACAGGTTTGAGTAACGGTCTAAAATTTCGTTGCTATTAACCGTTACCGTGAAACACGAAATTCGTTTTATTTCTGGGATTTCATTGGTGAAGTTAATTTTTGATACTGGCCAAGTTGATTCATTGTTTGAAAGCCACGCTGGTCCATGGTTCCAATTGCGGTTTTGAATAAACTGAGAAGATGCTTGTCCGCGAGATAGTAAGTCTGCCGGATTATCGTGTGATCTGACGTGTCGCCAAGTACTGACATTTGTTTTCAATTGAATGTCGGCTACGCGATTTGCGACGAAAGTTTTTAAATGGCTTGGTTCTTTGTTAAGCCAATTCAAGACAATGGTTGAATCTGTCCAGAAAGTGGCGGTTTCGATTTTTTCTGTCATTGCTTCTTGAACGGTTCTGTACAACGTAGCTAAAAGAGCGGCGGCGCAGAGTTCGAGACGTGCGAGAGTTATGGTTTTTAGTGGAGCAACGCGGGATTTTGCACATAGAAGGTCGGTTTTAACGTGTCCGGTTTTGTTGATGGATCTGACATATAGACAGGCCCCGTATGCTCGTTCGCTTGCGTCGCAAAAACCATGTAGTTCTAGTTTGCGAAATGTGTGTTGCGTGACATTTCGCCTGAACGAGACATCATTTAGGTGTGTTAAATCTTTTAAGAATGTAGTCCATTCGGTGTGCAATTTGATTGGTAAAGACTCATCCCAATCAAGTCGCAGTTGCCACAACTGTTGCATAATGATCTTAGCGGTGATGGTGACTGGCCCGAGCAAACCTAGCGGATCGAAGATCTTTGCAATGGATGAAAGAATCGTACGCTTTGTAACTCTTTCTGTTATGTGGGAATCTACAGTGTAGTTGATCTTATCTTCTCTTGCATTCCAGAAGATACCTAACGTCTTCACCGTTGTGGAGTCGCCGAAGAATTTTGGATGGATCTGTTGTTGCGTGAGTCCAGTGAGAAGTTCGGGCTCGTTTGATGCCCACTGTCGAATGTTTAAACCTCCTCGCTGGAGTATGTTGATGATCTCATCGCGTAAAACCCGTGCTTCGTTGAATGTATTTGCACCGGTCAGAAGGTCATCAACGTACATATCCCTTTTCAGTGCGATTGTAGCCTTCGGATGATTGGCCGCTTCGTCGTCCGCAAGTTGGTGAAGACACCGTATGGCTTGAAATGGAGCTGAAGATAGTCCGAATGTGACCGTGTTTAGTTCGTATGTCGCGACTTCGTTTCGTTCATTTCGCCATAGGATGCGCTGATATATACGATCTTTTGGGCGAACGAGGAACTGGCGGTACATCTTCTCAATGTCCCCGGTCAGCACATATGTATACATGCGAAAACGCAGGAGCAACGAAAAGATGTCGTCCTGAATGGTAGGTCCTATTCTTAACGTGTCGTTGAGCGATAAGCCGCTGCTCGATTTGGCGGACCCGTCGAATACAACCCGTACCTTCGTTGTTGTACTAGAAGGTTTAATGACCGCGTGATGAGGCAGGTAGAAACCTTGCGTGTCGTCCGTTCGTACCTGGCTCATGTGACCAAGCGAGAAATATTCTTCAATTACAGCTGAATATTCTCGTCTTAAGTCTGGATCGCGACTGAGTTTTCGTTCTAACGAGGAAAACCGATTAACAGCTTGCGAATGCGACTCACCGAGGAGCGATATTTTTTCGTTGAACGGTAATGCGACGATGTAGCGACCCGATGCGTCGCGTTGAACGTGGTTGGAGAAATGGTCCTCGCAAAACCGTTCCTCGGATGAGAGATGTCGTCTCTGTGGTCCTTCTTCAACTTCCCAAAACCCTTTTAGATCGAAATCTAGCTTTGTCAGGAAGGTGTTGTGTTTCCCCCGCGGCGCCGTTGATGGTATGCTCCCCCCGATGACCCATCCGAATTGCGTCTTCTGGAGTATGAGGTCCGGTGCGTTGGGAGGGGATAGGTTAATTTGCCCGATACTTAGAGACGCGAGTGAAGGGCCGCTTCCAATCAACATATCGACTGGTGCAGGCCGATGAAAGTGCGGATCGGCTAATCGAATATTCACTGGAATTTGTAATTTTGTACGATCGATCTGCGTGTCCGGTAGTAATCCTGATATTCGAGGTATTGTAAAGAATGTTAGGTTCCGCTTATAATTTGATGACCGTGATTCGATGGTGGTCGTGACGATTTGATTTGTTACAGTATTAGTGGCATTGAGAGCTTCGATGGTTAATGATAATTTCCTTTTTGGAAGGCGTAGTTTCGCAGCGAGTTCTTCCGTGATGAAATTCGCGTTCGCACACGTATCCACTAATGTCCGACACTCGGTTGGTTGTTGATCGCGATCAAGGACATTGACGATCGCGGTAGTCATTAATCCGTTGATCGAACCATCGGTGATTGGAGTGACCTTCCGGCGATTACGTTCCCGAGATTTTATTACGAACCTCTGTGGTTCTTTCCGTGATGTTAATAGTCATGATTTAACGTCGGCGCGAACGGCTACTTCTTGATGCAACTTCGTATTATGCGGTTCGTTACATACCCTACATCTTCCGGATTTACAATTCTCTATTTGATGATCTGAACGCAAACAATTTAAACATAATTGTGCCTTACGTGCGGCTTCGATGCGTTTGTCGACGGTCATTTCGATAAATTTCGCACATTGATAAACGGCATGCGAGTCGTTATCACAAATACGGCATTTGTTGATGTAATTGCTAACGAATGCTTGACGTTTTGCTCGAGGCGCTGAAGGCGAGTATCGTCGTTTCATTGCCGTCGTGCGAAGTGAATTCGATCCATTGGATTCGCTTCGGCGTTGCATCTCAGCTTGCGAACGTTGATGCAGGTGGATCGCTGTTGATTCCGGTTCGTAATTTTGGCACTGGTGTGACGTGATGAACAGAAATTTAAATATTTCCGTGATTTCTGGCATTTCGGTGTCCGTCAATGTTCGTTCCCAAGTCTTGCGCGTATCGTTCCCCATGCGAGCCACCACGATGCTCGTCAGCAAGTCGTTTGCAATATTCTCCCACGAACGGCCGAGAGCTTGTAACGAACGAACGTGTAATTGCATATAATTTGCGAGATCGAAAATGGATTCTGACGAATCATCAGGCATAGCTGGTGTGTCTCGAAGAAGCGCGGCGTGGCGGAGAATGAGAGTCCGCTTGTTGTCGTATATCTCGATGAGATGATTCCAGGCCTTTTCATAATTTTCATCGCAAATCGTATACGCTTCTATTGCTGCTTCGGCTTTACCCGATAACGAAAGGCGTAAGTAATTGAGTTTTTGCATATTGCTCAACGCGGGTTGTGCATGTATCATGGAAGTGAACGCGCCCTTGAACGTGACCCACTTTTCCATACGACCGTCAAATTTTGGTAGGTCGATTTTCGGGAGTTTGACCGAAAGCCCGCAAGTGGACGTAGATGGCGCAGGTGAATCTCGCGAGACATTTCCGATGTTTGTTGGGGGTTCAACTCGGTTCGCGCATGTTTCGAAACTATTTAGTAAAACTACCGCTGTAGCTATGATATCATCGAACTGGTCCGTGATTTCCTCGCGTTCGGCCTCAGCTTCCTCAAAATTTTCAAGGCGTGCCAATTCGTCTTGAATGTCGTTTAACGTGACGAATTGTCTACGAAGTCGTTCAATACGATCGTGAAGTTTTACGCGTTCCTTATCTGAATTTTGATACGATTCAATATATTTTGTGAAACTATTGATCTGCGTCTTGAATGTACGCTGTTTTAGTTTCAAATTTGAAATGATCTGATTGTTATCAGTGGCGCTTGCTCTCGCACGCGTGTTCGTTTTCGGTTTCGACATTGTAGTACAAACGGATGGAAATATATGGAAAAAGGAAAGTCACTAAGAAAACTGATTGACAACACTCAATAACGAGCCTACCTTGATCGATGCCTTGTGCTCAGGTGGAGTCGTCTCAGGCCCGGATGATTATCCTTGACGTCGGATGTCCACTGCTCGTTGTGGGAATTTAGGCGTCCGTGCGAAGAAAGTAGTGTATAGTCTTTGTTCACTGCACTTCCACGATCATGTAGATCCGGCTCGAAGGACCAAAACTATGTAGCGACTGACACACACGCAAAAGATTGTTTTCTTTTCTCTTGGGGTTGTAAGGCCCAAGAGACTCCGTGGTGCGAGGTGTTAGTTGCCTTATCACTCGCCAAATTTAATTTTAAGTGACTATTTTTAATTGATACGACAAAACGAGAACTTGCTGGTCCGAATGATGACCAGAAGAGCGTGAATGTTGATCGATGGTCTTGGTCACGAACGTTTGACTAGACTGATCGAGTTAGTCCGTACGATGACTAAAAGTATGAATGTTCGTAAGTGAGTTTTAGTCACGAATGCTTGACTGACTCACTATTTTGATTGGGACGTTGATGATAGCGATTCGAGGTTTTTCGTGAGAGACTGATGTCTTCCTTTGAGAACCGATAGAATTCTGTCTCGTGTTCCTTTTCGGCGTCGAAGGTAGACAAGACATTAGATTTTTGGGAGGTGTCAAATTGCTGATTGGCTAGACTTTCCTCCAAGAGGAGGAACCTTCCTTCCGCGATTTGGTGGTGGAGGAGGAAGGCCTCTCCTTCTTGGTGACGTAGCGGGAAAAAACAGACATCTGGCTAACAAACCTAGCTAGGTTGTTCGGTCGGAGTGTTTAGCCAGGGTCACGGTTTATGACCGTATTGTTCCGTGAGTTAATGGTGGACGACGGGAGGTCCCAGTCCGAGGTAACCGTGTACCCTCGCTGACAGAGCAATTGAACGTATTATCTTAGGACGAAAGCAGTCGAAAATATCAGAAAAAATGGCACGACGTCGATTGCCTCTTAGTCATCTGGCAGGAAAATGGTTCCCAACGAACGCTTCGAGAACGAACAATTGCCCACCGTGAAGGACGTTGAATTTTCGCTTCGTCCTGAGCTCGCTTTTGTCTCGTAAGACGGAACAGGCACCACGTTGTTGATTGCCTTTTAAAAATGCTGGCAAACAGATGTGGTCAAAACGTTCTTGGGAAAATATGAAATTACCGGTTGAAAAAAACGAATGATTTCTCATTTGGATCTAAGCCCGCTCTTGTCCCAACGCACATTGGGCGTCAATCCCAAGAATAGAAAAAAAATTCAATATACCATTTTTTCCAATCAAAATGCCGAATCTTATCAAGCTTCTTTATAAAAAAAAGTTTTTTTCGCAACGACACCTGGATAACTATCTACTTAGTACTGGATCTGAAGAAGTCGATAAGAAGTTTGAAACATCTTTCTTTGTATTGCAATGCGAATATTTTGACAGTACAACCTTTTCTAAACTTTTTGAAATCTTCGTTTCTGGCTTCTTGGGTCCCTTCACCCTGACGCGCGCTCTCAGTGCAGCGCGCTCTTTCAACTTCGCGTGGCGATTGGTGCACCCCCCATCCCGGACGAGCCCCTAATTTTGTAGGAATCGTAGGTATAGGATTTAATTTAGACGAGAACGATTTATTAAGCAACTATTAGCAAACTGGAATATAGGATGATATAATTAAGATTAACCTGCGAAACTCCTCTCGATGCGGCTATCGCCTTTCAACACTTTTTGCTTTTGAATACCGACTAACGACTGTCGTTTCGAGGCATCGCCCTTGTCGCCGCACACGCATACACACGTACCTTGGCTTCAAGGAGAGCAGAGTGTCGATAATACTTCTGTTTACCACTGGTCTCAGCTGTATTGCCTGTTATTTCGTTACCAGAGTATCGTTTCTCCCACATAACCATCGCTTCGTCCATATTCCTTTTCGACGCCCTGGAAATGCTACCGCGATTGCTATACACTGTACGCACAGATTGCTGAGGAAACATATCAGCATCGCGCTTTGAACTGAACCGATGTTTCACGATTCTCTGCTAAATGCACTTATCGATACAGATCTCAACGTGAATGGGGCCTTTAAAGGTTTAAACACACTTACCAGTTACGTGACGACACAGTGCCAATGGTAAGAAGAAAAGAATTGATCTGTAACGGAACTGATAATAGTGTTTAGACCTTAAGGGGGTCGTCTTATGTGACGACTGGCTTTTCTTTCGCTTTTTCGGGAACTTTTTTTGACGAATCATGAAAACACAATATCTTGGAATTTTTACTACATATTTATTAACATTTGAACAGTTATTCAGAATGTTTTGAAGTTAAAATACGGAGTGGAATTGACTTTACAGCTCTGGAAAGAGACATGGTGCGGAAAAAATGTTGGTCGACGGCTGACATGATTCCGGCTGTCCTGCTAATCTAAAATCAAAAAATCAAACGGCACATTAATTTGTAGACTTGTGGCTACAGCCGGTACCAGAATGAAGTCAAAATATTGGAAATTTAATGTTTGGCACAGTTTTGTAAATAAAGCTACGATTTTCGTCAATGACAATTTTCGTTCAAAACTGTGCCAAACATTAAATTTCCAATATTTTTACTTCATTCTGGTACCGGCTGTAGCCACAAGTCTACAAATTAACGTGCCGTTTGACTTTTTGATTTCAGATTAGCAGGACAGCCGGAATCATGTCAGCCGTCGACCAACATTTTTTCCGCGCCATGTCTCTTTCGAGAGCTGTAAAGTCAATTCCACTCCGTATTTTAACTTCAAAACATTCTGAATAACTGTTCAAATGTTAATAAATATGTAGTACAAATTCCAAGATATTCCGTTTTCATGGTTCGTCAAAAAAAGTTCCCCAAAAAGCGAAAGAAAAACCGACCGTCGCATAAGACGACCCCCTTAAGGCGGAACATGGTACGCACATAAAAGTCTCTGCAATCGAGGATAGTGTGTGCATGTTTGCTGTCAACTTGTGAGGAACTATAAGAACAACTGACTCAACCTTCGAGATAAATCATTGTTATCATCGACTAATGACAATTTACAATTCGTCACGGAAGCTACGGAGCGTAGTAACATTACCCATGTTTTATAACGGACAGGTGGTGGGAGAATGCACGCTAAAATAGAGGCGATCATGAAACGTTTCTTCTCGCAGTCTTTGCAGAGTTATCGTTAAGAGTTTCCGTCGCGTTACGGTCGCTTATAAAACAAACAACGTTCCCTTAAGGATCGGAGAAACTTGGAAACGTCTCTACAATAACAGATAGCCGCGCGTCGTCACCACGTCAACATGGTAGCCGATAAAACATCGAAGCCCGTAAGATTCCCTCTGTGCATCGATTTCTCGTCGCGTCTATTCGCGGGGAATGGCGAACGTTGATTGTTCACGGTGTTATTGATCTCAGGTTTCAGCTTTCACCATCGAAAACAACGTGCTCAAAGGGGTGTCGATACCGTCCGCATCTGGTTACACCAGCATCGGACAGTTCCTGTACGATGCTTTGATGGAAAACTCAGCCTGCGTTGGGCAGGTACGTCGAATGATTAATTACCACTTCTTATAATACTCTTCATTGATTTGAACGATACTAGCGAAAGCGATTTGCGTATCGTACACGAGAACGAGGATTTCTCGCCACCTTGGCTGAGTTTAAGGAAACTTTCGTTTAAACAAATCATGATTTATCCAAGTACGAGTTATAGATATTCCACGGCAATTCGTTTACATTTTACACGCGCACCTGAAGAATAAGTGTACGATAACGCGATTGGGGACCTTCGATTTGTACGAAGACAGGAAAGAATAGAATTAAGTTTTGCAGTTTGTGCTAGCAGCTAGAGCAGGCTTATGCAACAGGTGGTTTCCAAGTCAGAGCTCACAGTTTATTGTATCATTAACTCGCTAAGTACACATGCCATTCGGAAACTGGTTTACGTTTAGAGACATTTCAAACGTTGATAGATCTGCGACTATAAAAACATGTCGTACCAAGAAGGACGTCTGAAGTACTTCAATCTGTTTTATAATCATTCAAAGGAGAAGAATAAAGAAACCAGTTGCACGGTGATCAAATAATTGATCTGCGTTTTTCGCGTATCAGGATGCTTGATTACGAGCCTCCACCTTAAAATGGACTTGAACAACTTTCGGCTACCAAAATAATAGACTAAAGAAATTCGAAATCTCTCGTTTTAAATCTCTCCTTCGAACCTGAAGTGATTATTTCACAAATAGAATATCGGTATTGCCCTGATGAGAGGATCCGATGTTTCAGGTGGACGTGGTAACGGAAGTGGAGGAAACTTTCGCGGACGTAGCCGATCGCGCAATAAAATGCGCTCTGTGGATGCAGAAACAAGGGGTGACGGCAGGGGACATTATCGCTGTTTCTTCGTACAATCACCTCGATTCTTTCACTCCCTGCTTGGCCGCGCTTTTTATCGGCGCTTCCTTCAATCCGTGGGACTGTGAAATGAACACTCGTAAGTCTTAAACCACAATCTCGCGTGCTACCTCTGAAAAATTGCCCCCCTTTTCACGAATTTACAATCCCCCGACTCACGCGCGAGTTAAAACAGTATCGATTTAAGTAAAGTTCGAATAGTACGTTCAGATCGCGCAATACGAATAGCTTTGCCTCCGAGCGGCGCACAGTGGCGCAAAGTGACGAAGTTTGTTTGAAAATCAAAGAAATTTTCATAGAAATGAGATAGAACGATGATTTCTTTTTTAAATTAAAGCTGAAAGTTTGCTGAATAAGGAAAAATTTGAGAGATTACGGTCAACCCAGCAGCCGCACAGTGGGGCAAAGTGACGAAGGTTGTTTCAAAATCAAAGAACTTTTGATAGAAATGAGATAGAGCGATGATTTTTCTTTCAAATTAAAGCTGAATAACTGCAGAATAAGAGAAAATTAAAGAAATTACGGTACGAACGTTTTTTAACTTTGAAAATCTGGGTTAAACTTGAAATCGATTTTTTCCAAAATCCTGAGGTAGTAGACAAATTCTGCGAACGGGTTTGAAATCAGCGTGACAAAATCTACAGGAAATGATGTACGACGTGTCAAGAAAAAAATCTAACCGTACATGGTATTGGATAAATCACAATTTTTTTGTAATACTTCAAGTTTAACACAGATTTTCAAAGTTAAAAAACGTTCGTACCATAATTTCTTTAATTTTCTCTTATTCTGTAATTATTCAGCTTTAATTTACAAGAAACATCATCGCTCTATCTCATTTCTATCAAAAGTTCTTTGATTTTGAAACAACCTTCGTCACTTTGCCCCACTGCGCGGCGAGTGGGTTGGCCGTGACTCTGCCATCCGTGCGTGAGAGTCCGACCGTCGGTCGTCAGCAGTCCTCAGACTCTGCCGCATGCACGGTCGTATCACGGCCAACCCAATCGCCCCTCGGAGACAACTTTTTATTCCGCGATCTGTAAATGTGTTCTGAAGTACTCTAAAGCCGAGTGTGATCGTGGCTTTACGTAACGCAGAACACTCGTTACGAAGCGCGCTGCATTTTTCTCTAATATGTATACCCATCTTTTGAGCACAGTATTTTGTATCTTCCAGTACAAATGATTCAGCGAATAAATTAATTGCTTCATGCCGAGAATACGGCGCGAGAAGAAAAGCGGTAAATTGTCTCTATCGAGGCGCGTAATGGTGCCATAAAGACTGCAGAGTGCAGTCTGTTTCTGTTGATGTTGCGCGTTACTACAGTCCTTATCTTTGAGAGAACGTTACAACACGCATAAATGAAAGCTTTTTTCAAAATGCATGCTGGTTTTATAGGAATTCGAACTTCTATCTAAATTAACTTGGATTCAGGGGCGTCCGGAGACTTTTTCCCAGGGGGGGGGGGGGGGCAATTTTGGGATGATGGTAAAGAAAAATATACCCCCATTGATTTTTTTAACCCATTTTGTAGCGCCAATTTAATTACAAATTTAAAACCGAAATTTAAGAATATTCCCTTTTTTAGTACAAACTTAATACAGATCAGTTTTGAGAAATAAGCGATTTTTTCTCAAAAGCCAGGGGGGCAACTGCCCCTTTTGCCCCCCCCTCCCCTGCAGACGCTCATGGTTGGATCTGCTCCATCATGTACAGCTTTTTCGCAGCATGCTTTGACGTCGTTATGTTGCAATAGAAGATTAAACAATTACTCAACTCATTTATCTCAATTATTATGAACTCACTTAGTCATAGTAGCGAACAATTACCGAACTCAGAATTCACTCACGCGGCTTGGCGATCCATTATTTATGGTCTCCAAGAAATATCTAGTAAGTTCCAATATTTACCTGCACCAACGTGTTTCTCAAATTCGGAGCACAAGAATATATTAAAAGCAGCTAAAAAATTGGGAGGAGTCTTTTTAAACTACCGCAATTGTCATCGTTTCTGAATTTCAGTTTCATTCGAGAAAACCTTGCTCTTGAAATCGCATAAATGACGACCTTGAAAGGAACGATACCCTCCATTAGCATCCTGCGATCTTCGCCACGTACGTGGAAACATTAAAATGGTCGGATATCATCCTCGCGCAGATTAATTGAAACTAATCAAAGTTCGCTCGATCGTGCACGCAGAGATGGAAAATACAAAGCACAGGCCGTCCATTTACATAACGTTCGTTTATTCGGAATGTGATATCGTGCAATCCGTTGCATAACGATCAACGATCTATTGCGTGTCGATAGAACTTGCCCGTCATTTGATGACGCTGTCACAGCCGAAAGTCATCTTCGCTAACGAGAAGTCCATGGGCGTTGCCATAGAAGCGTCGAAAATCGAGGTTTTCTATCCGAGGCTCGTGTGCTTCGGCGATTACCCTGGCACGACACCGTTCTCCGAGGTGATCAGTGGCCACAGGGAGTCGGCAGTGGCCAAGTTCCGGTGCACGGAGATCAGCGATCCTGACCATACGGCCACGCTGCTCTATTCTTCCGGGACAACAGGATTACCGAAGTGCGTGCAGCTGACTCATCGTGGATTGCTCCACTCGTTGGGAACGTTCAGCGCCGTCGACATGAAGGAAAATGTACCACTGTGGTTCAGTTCTCTATACTGGATCAGCGGTACCCTACTCTCCATGAGGAGCATCCTTTCCGGGACCAAGAGGCTCGTCACTCCTAATTACACCGCGAAGATCGCCTGCGAAATAATCGAGAAATACAAGGTACGTGTCTTCTCTGCCCTTAATCATCGCGAAAGTGGCGCAGGTGAAAGTAGACAGCGCGGAAGGCTTTGCTTTGTTGGTGAAATTATTGTTAAATTAGGTCGAGTAAAGATGAGTTGAGTGTTTTGGGTGGTGAGGGTGAAGCTTTATGGGGAGTTACAGGCAGTGGCGCACACAGGGTGGGTTAGGGGGGGGGCACGCCCTCAAATAAGAAGATTTATAGAAAGAAAAGAAAACTGGATTTTATTCTAAATAACTTAAATTTTAGAATGGAATAGAATAAATTTGAAGTTTAATTTTTCGGGATATGTAGACTTTAGTTGCATAAATATCTATATAAATATTATTCATAGAAACGGTAGTTCAACTATCCTTGTGTCCATTACATTATAATATTTAATAAATTCGTGAATGCAAGTAATTGTTGTTATAGATCCTACAATGATACAGAAGATCGTGGCATGAATATGAAAATTTGCTATTTTTTTAATAAGGCACTAAACCTCCAGTAAAGTTATCTTTGAATGTTCATCTTTTGTAAAAGGAATCTGCTTCTATCGGGTAATAAATTAATACACGACGAGTACACAGATTTTAATCGGTAATAAATGGGGCTAGCGATGACGTTACATATATATATACAATGATTATATACAGAAGCTTGAATACATTATGAAAATGGGTCAGTTAATCTGACCCAAATATCATAGTTTACGTTCTCGTGATATTCATTAGCCCTTTAAGGTCGTTATTTCTTCCAGGAACACTTTTACGATTCATTGTATTGGAATTTGCTGTAGGTTTCGTGGATGATGCTGAGCACCAGCATGGCAAATCGGTTTGCTCGGTACAACGGTTTGCACAACTATGATCTGTCGAGCGTGGTCTTTATCATCGTTGGAGGTGCTGCCTTGAAACGCGAATCTCAGGACATGTTGAAGAAGCAGCTGCCCAAAACGTTGATTGTGCAAGCGTATGGTAAGGCGTACAATATCAAAAACCAAAAAAGAACAGGGAATTATTCTTTTAAGATGATCCACTCCTTGAACCCCAGTATTCCAATATTACAGAAGTTACTTGCGCTATACAAACATAAACGTCCGACAAAACTCTTGTGGTATCGGATATACCTACCTAGAGTTGCCATATTTTGGAGGGGCGGGGGGAGGGGGGGGGAGGTATATAGTATTTTTGTGGAATCTTGAAAAGAATATAATATTTTCAGGGAAATTTATGAAAATAAAAGGTACAGATTTATTTTTGTATTTTACTTATTTTACTTTTGCTTTTACTATCAAGGAATTACTTTTTACAAAGTAACTATAAGCACATTTTTTATTAATGTAATTGCAGCTTTATTTTTTCTTTTTGCTATTTAATATTCACATGAGAACAATTTAAACATTCACAGCTAACCTAAGCTGACAATGCACTGTGTCGCGCGATGTTAATAATAAGGGTCCGTTCAGGGCTCTGAGACTCGCTGCAATTAGGTTACTTTACTTAGGTTGTTAATTAAATTTTTTTTAATTATAACTATGAAGTTAAAATATAGTATTTTACGCACTATATTTTGTTTCAACAGTGTACTATAGTACAATTCTCCGAGTGGCATTTTACCTGATAGCAACCCTATCCTACCGCAGTTCCTCATTTCTAATATTTCAAATTTGGTTTGTCCTCTTGCAATTCGATATTTAATCAATTCTTCAGACACGAGATCGTCTTTACTCCGAGCTCGCTTAGAACTCTTTACCCTTTTAGGTCAGTACCTATACATATTTCAGACGGAGTCATATCTCGCTAAAGAATAATGAAGGAAAATGAAGACAATTTTTTAGCAAAGAGTTAAAGTTCAGCCGTTCTCATGTTTCAGTATTTATCAAACAGCCGAGCAGTGATTGTCCTCGATTTGCACACAAAGTCTCATTGAAATCGATGCGTAATATTAATATGCTTCTTTGGCAGGTATGACAGAGCTCGGCGGCGTGGTTACTGTTCAATTGGAAGACTCCACGAGCGGATCTTGTGGCGTGGTTTCCGCGAACTGTGAAATAAAAATCATCGAGCCTAAAGTAGGGAGAGCACTGGGCCCGAATCAGAACGGCGAGCTGTACGCGAAGTCATTGGCCATGTCGAAAGGATATTACAAGAACCCTGAGGCAACCAAGGACCTCATCGACGAAGACGGTGAGTGTAGCGGTGTGCCGGTGTTAGGGAATTTTAACGTAGGGGAGACCAGGACTAAAAGTTCCGATTTCGAGAAAACATAAAAAATTACTAGAAAATAATGTAATTATTCTCTTCACTATTAACTAATGCCTCGTTGAATTTATTATATCCTAGGATTTTAAGCTTGTATTTAATAGGCTTTTCATAGAAAGTCATTTATTTATGGCTGGTCGAAGCGAAACTTTTTACTCCTTTATGGAGCTAGTTGTTATCGAATTTTGGGTAAGTTGTTCCTAAGATATAAGACTTGCCTTTTAAAGAAATATTTCATTTTCTAATGAAATAAAACAGAATTTTATTAATACTGTTTATTTGTGAAGGTTCGGATCAACAAAATCGTATTATCTTTAAGAGAAAACCAAAACAATATAATAATCGTAAACATTATCTTTGGTATAAAAACTATTATCTACTAATCAGTCTTACATTCAACTATTTTTAGGTACCGTAAACTGGGGTGACTTTGCCCGCCGGTGTGACATTGCCTACTTTTTTACTCTGATTGAAAAATTACCATATGATTGAATTCGCTAATTTTTGTTTCGTTTGACCTTGGAGAAATTATTGCTATCAATTACAAAACACTAAATGTTCTGATTACTTCACAATAAAATAAAATAAAGCCTTTCCGAAAAGTGGGCAACGTCACCCCGGGCGGGCAAAGTCACCCCAGTTTACGGTACCTACTTATTGAGATTCGTATTTGTAGCCTACTGTGGCCTCTTGTCCAGATTGTAGTTTTTTAATAAATTCCGATAGAGTCATGTGGCAGATATTGAATTCTCTAGCGACAGTTTGTATCTTTATGCATAAATTCGATGGAAATGGTGCCCCTTTCCGTCTTTCCTTCATATATTCGCACCCTAAAGCCCAGTAGGAACAATTCATACATTTGCAGTGGGGCAAGTTGTTACGGTAACAACGTGGTAGTATTCTGCTTATACATATATTGAAATGATAAACACTATCACAACATGTTCTTAAATATCGCTTGATCTATAAGAACGAATCAATCAATAATATCGACGTTAAATAATCGAAATAGGCCAAAAAATAATGATAGAAAAATATTTACTTATCTGGTACGCGACTAATAGGTCGATGCTTACAACCACACGATTCGCTATCGTGGACGCTATTAAAATGGGCGACAGAGTGGCGTGATCAACTAATACGGAAAAAATAATTTAAAGTAGTACGCTCTTTTCATTTTGAAGATATAATCGTCGGAACAACTGACTCCCTGAACTTTTAGCCCGGGTCTCCCCTACATAGTATCATTGATGAGACTTTCGTATTTGGACATTTTAAAATGAGATGGAAATAAAAGAAGTAGATTTGAAACTTCTTAAGGGGTTGTATATCCCTCGACAGGTCGAGAAATAGGGTAATGTTTATGATTTTTTTTTTCATATAAAGAAACTTCATATTGAAAAATCATGATATACCCTTTGTTCTGTATAAATTAAGCTGCGTTCTCTTCAAAATGAAATTTGATGTCTTAAGAAATGGTAGCGGCCCCTTCTCCCAAGGCCTCTTCGTAGCTACAATATCTGCGATATCAAAAATATCTCAGCGGTTATGGAACCGAGTTTAATCAAATTTTGCACGAATATTCTTAAGACTATAATCTAACACTTGTCGGCGCGAATTTAGAAAAAATTATTGTTTTGAAAAACGGCAGATATTCAAAGTCAAGCATGTGATTTTCGACCTAAGTTCTCATCTTCTTTTGTTAATAAAAAAACAAAACAAGACACTAATCGAAGAAATGGGCTTCATCGCCCTTTCTGCTTTCGAAAAATGTTCAAAATTCAAAGTAATCCAATGATCACTACCGTTGGGTCCGGTTTTTATCAAAAACATTAGTTAATGGGAAATGAGGGAAATTCATCAAATCCTTCAATTTTTTTTGTACTAAGTAGTCTTTTAACTAGTTAACTGAACGTTTATTAAAGAAACTGGTAGCCCGTTTTCTCGTTGTATCCATTACAAGAATGTCTATACAAATGTTGAACAATATTTGGCAAATGAGGGATCGTTCTCAAATTACGTAAGATTTTTTTTGGGCGGGGGTTGCGAATTTCGTACGTTTTCTTACACGGAAGCGGGGAGTTAGGTATCGTCTTACATAATATTTTTAACCTAATTTTCAATCTGAAAAGCTTAAAAAACATTGTTTCGTCGCACACACGAAACCGAGTTAAATGAATTATATAAACCTTTAAAAGAATTTTAATAACTGAAAAAATGCAATGAAAAAAATATTACGATAATAATACGGGAGAGAGAGTTGGAGTATAAAATGTGACGAATTCTTATACTATGGGAGGAGGGGGGTAAGAAATCGCCGAAACGACTCTTCAGTAATTTAAGGATGACCCGTAAGCACATTGACGTCGCAAATCAGATATTGAAAATTACTGATTTCAGGCTGGGTGCACTCGGGCGATCTCGCTTACTACAACGAAAAGGGGGAGATTTTCATCGTGGACAGACTGAAGGAAATTATCAAGTACAGAGGACAGCAAATAACGCCGAGTGTGGTTGAAGATCTCCTGCAGACTCACCCAGCGGTTTTAGAGGTGGCCGTTGTCAGTATACCTCATCCCACGGATGACGAGCACCCTATCGCCTTTGTCAGTAAAGTACATAACAGAGAGGTGAGCTGAAACAAGTGCCCCTTACCAGAACCGGCGCCCTTATGTAATAATTGATATGGAGCCCTAAAATCAGGTCTTCTCAAAAAACCCGTTTAATAAAAATTAAAACAATTCTCCTTTCGCGCCCGCTGACAGGGGTGCGTCACACAAAACACCACAGAATCCCACTGATCTGACTTACGATGTTTCTAAAAATATATACCTCGGGTTCTCGAAAGAACCGCTTAATGAAAATTAAAAAATTTTCTTTTCGCGCCCGAGGTTCCCATGCCATCGACGCCCTTGGCAATCAAGCACCCCTATGTTTTGCACAGACTGCTTACTGAGTCCCTCCGGCCCTGTTCCATACCTTCTAAAATATAATTCTGCAATCTCATCTGACCAATCTTATGTCAAGAATAAAGTGCAGTTGTTTAACGTGAATTAAAAACTTCAAGTTTTCGCTATTGCACTGTTATTGCCATCTACAAAAGACCATAAAGCATATGCGTCATATCGAATTTCCTTCGAAATTTAATCAGGATACACTCAAGAATTCAAGTAATCATTGGTATCGTTAAAATTATAATCGATTCATTTTGCAGGTGACAGCGCAAGAATTGATAAACATTGTGGCAAGTAATTTGATGGATCCTTATAAATTACGCGGCGGGGTGAAGTTCCTGCCAAGCCTTCCTCACACCCACAGTGGAAAGATTTCGCGGAAGGAGCTGAAGGCGATAGCGAAAACGCTAGCGGTTTCATAAATTGCTAGTAATAATGATTTAGTATTATTTAAGGTTTATTTAAAGTACTTGAGTAGCGATTAAGTAGCACAGTATATCTGTCACCGACTTGTGGAACCGTTAGTATTACTCCGTCCAACAGGCATTTTTATCTGTAACATTCAATAGCCGCTTCTTATAGATTTTTGTGCGCTGAAAACGAATCCGCAAACCCTTTGTCGCCGTCACTCTCAGTTTTCGAGAAATTCGAGTTATGAAAAAATTCAAATTATCATCTTTCAACATCTTTTGTGTTCAAATAGTAATAGTAATATTAATCAATGAACCCCTGCGAATATAACGATATAAGTCCATACGCGTTACGCGATTCTGTGATGCTGAACGGCAGAGCGCCCACCGGCATTGACTACCACTGTCGGCGCCGCACGTTCCACCAAATTCTATGGTTTCTATATTAAAAACAAAAGATGTTTTATCGCTTCTCTTCATGCTTTCCAGAGAAAAAAGGTCTACTGCATTGCGCGGAGTAGTCAGAGCTTCTCCTAGACCCTTAGTTTTTGAAATATATAGAAAGATATCTGGAAAAATTGGTGCATTTCGGATGTCCTTTCCCCTTTGATCGGTCTTTAAACATATTTAAATGTTTATAATTCATTAATAACTCGTATCGTTGTATTCGCGGGGGTCCATAGATTAATTGGACGGGACAAGCAACCGAATAACTATTACTGTTTGAGCACAAAAAATTTTCAAAGTTGAAAATTTGCATTTTTTTCAAAATCCAATTTCTCGAAAACTCAGGGTGATGGCGACAAACGGTTTGCGGATTCGGTTTCAGTCCACAATAATCTATAAGAGGCTGCTGATGAATGTTACAAATCAGAAACAAAATTAAATTTTGTTGGGCGGTGATAGTGTAGGAGCCAATATGGCTGTCATAGATTGTGATTTGTGTAATACGTCTTTGCAATATATTCTTGATGTGTACAAAGCCTTGAGTCGCGATGTATGCTTCCGCGAATGTCTCCGAAGTGTGTAATTTATTGTGTATAGACAGGGGGAGACACGCGAAACATGTCAAGATTATGCCTCCGAAATTATTTAATTAAGGTTGCATAATTGAAGTGGCCCTGGAGGGTACTTTTCAGACACGCTTACGTTTTTGTGGTACTAAGTAGCAGCTCTATTAAATTAATGCCCGAATTGTTTCTATGCGTTTATAAGATTGCAATGGTATAGCCAGCGTACAGTTGTGAATCAAAAGATGTAGTTAATCGGTTTGGCTCTGCGAGACTACAATTACGTATAATTAAAAATAAATAGTTGAATTTAAAAAAGAATTTTCAACACCCCTGAATTTGTCAATTTTCTCAGAAATTATTTTATTCAGATTCTTAATCTTGTGGAATAATATTTTTAGACACCAATATTTTTAGAAATACTCAATCAGCACTTTTGCTCTGACTTTTCTTGTACGTATATGTATAACTGTAGTAAGTAGAATTATATATGTTTCACAAGAGTTAAATAAAAATAAGAGACTCCGCTTCCTGCTTCCCCGTATTAATAAAGAATTCCATGTCGCCAAATTAACGACAGAAAGGAGAATAAAAGTATTGCATTTTATGTTCAGGCAGAAAGTAAAATCGATATTTTCTTCGAATATCGTTTCTACAGTAAAAAATGATCAAGAAAGGGGAGAGAGTGTCAACTTGAATATTTGAAAAAGAATTCAATAAAATTTATTCGTTGCGCATAAATATAATAGTCGTTTCATATGCTTATTGTCATATCACATTTCTTAACAAAAGCTCGTCTTTTCAATTATGATCGTCCGTTCGGAATAAATAATCATGGTTTACTCGTATCCACGGTTCTTCGCTTCCTTGAACATGCCGACCAAGGAATCGAGGGTTTCCTCTCCAGTGGGAGCAATTTGGTTAGCTGGCAGCAAGAAACCATAACGACCAGTGTCCCGTAATTCGTAGGTGTAAGTGATGGGTGTGTGGAAGGTTCCCTTCACCCAGTCCATGGAACTTCCGCTCGCGACATCTGAAATCCAGATATCAAATATTTGTAAAAAAAAAATCAATAGTGATACGTATCAGCTGTTCCCACTGTGCAAAATTAATTGCTAGCATTTCCTTCTAATCAAAGTGCAACGCTCATTCGGTCTTTCAAATTGATCGTTGCCTCGGAAAGAGCTATCGATCACCTAAATGAAAACTATCTCTAGTAACTTGCGATTGCCTCTTTTCTTCTGTATTCTACGGATATGAGAGTATTTATAATCCCGGTAATTAAAAAAGTTATGAAACTTTGGGGATATATAGAGGATTTATAGATGTGAATTAAGCAATTTTTTCGCTGCCTAAATTCACTCTAAGGGGCTGAAATTGACCTCTCGATATCCAGCTACGTAGTTTCCAATTTTGTGTAACAGAGAGAAAAGAAGTTTTCAGACAAAAGTTGAATATCTTCCATTATTAGTAGCTGTCCTGATTTTTGTGCTTTATAGAAATGGAAGTGTGCACTCACAAATAGTTTCGGCGATGTTTCCAGTGACGTACTTAGTTCCATATCGTTTGGAAAGAGCCTGGATAGTCTTCTGGCCGATCAGGAGCTGAAATCACATGGAACGAATTGTTCGTCACTTCTCGTTACGCTTGTAGACGCGTCACGTTATCAAAGTGTAATTAGCGAAACAATCGGAGATTCTGTCTTTCGATGTCCAGATACAGGGCCGCGTTTATACTTTTGGAGGCCTTCGGCGCAAAATCATTACGAGGCCTCACAAATCTTTCGGCTGCCTCTAGTTTTTATATTGTGAATTTAATGTTTAAAAAGAAGTATTTTATTTTGCAACTATAACTAGGCTGTTCTTTATATAATTGTTTCGCAGAGCGCGCCTTATAGTAAATGCGACCCTGTCCAGATAAAAGAGCACACCATTCGTCATGATTACCGATCGATAAGAATCGTTCATTATCATTCAAGATTTCCCAGTAATGATCGATAAAATCGAGCACGTTGATAAAATAATACGTGGCAAAATAAATGATCGATTAAAGGGCCGCGTCTTTCCTTGTCTTTCTAACGGAAATTAATTAGATTTCTAACCGAGAAATGAAGAAAAATGCTTTTTCTAACTTAAAGATGCAGATGTCTGTTTCATTCAAGGAGACTGTACAGTGCCTTTCCTTATCTTTTAAGGATTTAGGTGAACGAACTTTAATCGAAGAAAAAGGGAGAAAGATTGGATTGGCTCTTAATTAGTCTCGTTCTCAGAGAAGGATAACTTGAAGCTCGTGCTTTTACTTACGGAGTCGTTGTAATTTTCCAAATGTTCCTTCGTGTGGCCGTAGGGGAACATCAGAAGCTGGGAGTAGCTGTGGAACGCGATGTAGGCGGAGAATTTTTTGGAGATCGAGCGTATGTATTCTGACGCGGATTTCGTTTCTATATCAGAGAATGCAGAGCTTCCACCGTACGTTTCAGAGCACGCGCTGCTGCTGGCACCACCAGCTGAAAAATGGGAACAAATCGACCGTGAGGATCTTCGGGAAAATGTTAAGCAGTGCTTTGGCTACTGAACAGACGAATTTCTAGCTCGTCAAGCGACAGAAATGAAACGGAACTTGGAAACTTACACATCCATTTGTAGCCCCAGTTCCTATTGGGGTCAGAACCGTAGCAGAACATGCCATAAGGTTTGCGAGTCTTCCTCCACATGCGGTTCTGCAACGCAAACGTCACCGATAAAGCGTATCAATTTTAATGACGCGCCAGCTGTCAATGAAATACAATTATTTCTGCAAACATCGGTATTATATCTCTGGAAAATGACCTCAGAACTTATCTTCCTCTGGCACTTCGAAACTTCGAACAGAAGCTAATCATATCTATAAGAAAATGATTGAAGATAGCGCGTATACTACGCTAAGCGCGTGTAAAAAGGATAAAAAGAGCAAGTAATCACCAAGTTGCAGCGTACAACAGATACTGAGGAATGAAAGGGATACCCATACTCCCTTTTAAGCCAGATACAGTTCGCGTTGAACAAAGCAATATTTTTTAAACAATGCTTTTAGAAAACTTCCCATATACTGTGGCGGGCTGAGTCTAAAAATATTGGTTGGTCAGGAGACAAAGAGGGCCCACCAACAACTATAAGGCTACCATTTAATTTTGATAAGAAACAAATAAAATTTCAAGAAACACACAACTGCCAAAACAGTGCGATTAAAATTTTTGTGAAATAAATGAATGCTTTTTAGTAATATTCAGTAATATTGTCTAATGTTCAGAGGGGCCCACTTGGCATCGGGCAAGCTGACACCCTGCCCAGTCCGCCACTGATAAACTCTATTCTACGACCCGAAGATTCCTGAATCCCCTAAACGACCCCCAATTAACCCAACGGTCCCCTTAACTCACCGTGGTGTGCGTGTACACGTATCCGTCAGGGTTGAAGACAGGGAAGATGTACCAGTCGTGAGACTGAGCGAGCGCTCGAACGTCAGCGTTTGTGCTGTACAACAGTTGGTTCACGATGTAAAGGATGGTGGCGGGTCCGATCCATTCCCTAGCGTGGATCCCAGCCTCCAGGAAGACTCCAGGCTTGTTAGCGCCGAAAGACAGCTTCACACCCTTGATCTGACGGTTCTCGTAGGTCTTTCCAGCCACGATCATTTCAACCTTCTTGGGCTCGGCCTTAGCCAGGCTGGCCAAGTAGGCGTAGATCTCTTCGAGGGTGTGGTAGTTGTTTAGGTCGAAGGCAACCAGAGGCTGCACCGCTGGCCTCTCGTTGTCGATCAGGGCTTGAACGTCGCTGACGTACGTCTCGTAAGGGATTTGGAATTTCTCCATCAGCTGGGTGAACTCCGGCACCTTGTGCGGCGCCACCATCACGTCGGCGAAGTGATCTTTCACGCTTGGCTCTTTCCACATGGAGTACTGTGAATTTTTAAGGGTGTTGGAATGATTGTTGCGGGGACTTTGAATTGGGATTGAGGGGATTTAAAGGGGTATCGCGGGGTTTGATGGCCTATCTGGAGGTGCCGTTAGTCCTTTTGGTTTAAGGTGGGAAAGAGGTTCCTAGTTTGGGTGGAAGAAGGTGGAGGAAATTGGAGTTCGATGGGTTTGAGGGATTACTTTGTCTTCTTTTTTCAATTCTATTTGGTGGAGCTCTTTTAAACTTTGGCGAGCAAAATTCTAAATCGATTTCTTCCGATATATGAAAATACTGGTATAGTTTTCTTGGTGGATAGGGTTTGGTGGCTATAGATCGGGGAATACACTCGCGAAAGAAAGTCTGGATACCGCCACACACAGACAGTGATTCTAGGTACTTAGGTTTTAATTCGTATTGGATTAACATACATACCGAGTCAGACACATCTTCCAAGGTGCGCACCAGCGACAGCTGCTCCTCCGTCTGAGGTGTCACACGGAACACCTTGTAGTTGTCATATTTCACCTTCTCAGCTGTCGCCAAAGCGACCAAAGCGACGAAAATTAGCTTCCACATGATGCTTCTCCTAAACAAACATCAACACCTTTATTAACGCTAGGTTCGCGGATATTTTTTCTATACATATTTCCACGAGCACCCGTCGAATTGGCGGGTAAACGAAAATAAGCATTTTCTTTGAATAATCGATTTATTCAATTTAAATATAACTTAAGTAGTTATATATAATATTAAGTTGCACTCTTAAAAGCTAGAAGGCCTGGGAGGAAATAAATGCGTGTATAAATTCTTTGAATAGAATTATTAATTTAGGTCTCTAAATTGGTTACAATTGATGCTATGGTTTTCTCGCTATTCCTTCTCGATATTTGAAATCCGCCAAAGTAGCGGGTGCTGTAAACCCCGTGTTAACAATCGAAGCTACGCGAAACAAACTACTTCAACTCCCATTATCGAACGGAGATGCAACATGTCGTTAATATAATTCAACGTATAAAAAATATCCAATAATCCGTTACGAACACGGTAGGTTCTATTAAGATGATCGCCTTACCCTGTACTACCACGAGAGAAGTGTGCTTGGTCAGCCTCTGGTTCGTTGTATTTAAACGGTTTATCTGCACACGGCACCAACAAATCATTTTCTGCCGGATCGTTATTCAAAAATCCTATCATCGATCAATTAAGAAGCGTACTTATTGGGTCTGAATGTCCGCGTTATCAGATTTGTTTCGAGTGAGTTATCTCGTGGATCTTACGCCAGACCACTCGATGTATCGTCGCGATTTCACAATCAGTTGCAGACGAGTTTTAATTCCGGGACCGTGATTACTGGCAGTGGCGGATTTTAAGGTGCGACCGATGAGCAGCCCCCTGGGCCCCTGCACAGAAAGCTCCCACCAGGGTCCTATCTTCGACAAAAAAAATGATGATTTTTATCCAAACACTGTATTTCTTTTGGTTTCCTATCTTTTCGTACCACGCGTGCGTAAATTTATTTGTAATTCTGTTATGTATACAGGGTATCCTAGAACGTTCGCCACTTCGGCCTTAGTAGTTAAATTCGCCACTGGTTACAGGTGCAATGGCATCTCTTTTCGCATTTCGCGCTATGCAATCTTAACCGCGAAAATTACCACTTGACCGTGGTTTTAAGAGACATGAATTTCGATGAAACGCACTCGAATCGATACTATCTCCTTTGGTCCCCTTCGTTGGAGGGGATATTGAGATTTGTGTTTTACAACAAAGGTGTTTGTATCGTTTCAGTTCGCGAATGAAATTTAAATTTTTAAGTAAAAATGCTTAAATAATATTATGGGACGAGGAGACCCTATAGAATTTTATAATTTGTTTGTATGAAATTTGTGTTCACTATTAATAAATTATTTTGTTGGGGGGACATTTAAAGTTATAAAACTTTAAAAAATGGTATCTAATAATGTTTGATTAAGTGAGATATTTTATTAAAATTTGTTAAATAAAACAATCTTGACCATCTTTAAAAATGAATATTTATAGAATAGGAATAATTTAGAATAATTTTGAGAGTAAGGATGATTTTGCATTAAACGCTTGTGTAAGTGATAGGGAATAGGTAAGGATAGTCATAAGAAGGAATTTCCGTGATTTTTAATCAGAGTACAGGTGAATAGGTGTTGGTGCTTGAAACATAAAGATGGAATCAGTGATTGGTAGTGATTACAGGTGATATTCCTGGGCTTAGAGTCTACATATATTTTTGGACCAGTATCTGAAATCGAGATAAGGGGTAAATGCGAAAAGAAGGGAGTCGTGCTGTGTTTATAATCAAACTTCCACTGAGAATTGGAATTCATTGCTTTAAGAGGCTCTACCTTGTCTGCCGGAAAACGATGCGAAATTTAGGAATTTTTTTAAACAAATCCATTAAATATATTTACTTCCAGCTTTGTATCTTCCTTTGGCAATCTTTAGAGAATATGATGAAAAAATTATATACAAAAATAATGGTTATATCCGGAATTATAGTGCTTCAAATAGAGCGCTTTACAAAAGTCATATGTGCATCGTTAGCATAAAATCAGCCGTTTAGTTGTCTGAAATAGAAAATTTTCAAATTTGTGTAATCTGTGGCTATCGCTTCAACTAGATTAAATGAGCAATACTGAAAATTAAAAAAAATGGCAGCGTCTAAAACAGACACCGATTTCAGCAAAAAATATTCGCTGGTTTTTTAAGTCGCAATGTCTAATTTTGCAAAAAAACAACTTTAGTTTTTTTAGGTATCGTTTTTTAATTACTTTCTTTTAAATGTTACCTAAATATGTACAAATATAGGCTTAAAGTTTTCAATTAATATAATTTGAGGGTTTCTCTTTAAAAAAATCCCAAATATCGCGCTCATTTTCAGGCCATCAACGTAGGAAGACCCGTTAAGGCGTTCCAGAGGATATTTACCCTTTAATCAATTTTTCCAGTATTAAAAAGAAGAAACGGATAGAGTAACAGAGCTGATCGCAATGGACAAATCTTTAACCAAACGATAAAATAATCTAAAGATTAATTTAAGGAGAACACAGAAGATTCTTCCACGTGGAAAAGGGTAATCATCAAAGAAAATACAATGTAGAACCTGTGTTATTCTTCATCTTATCTTTCCTAATTAACAACTTCAAGCTCCTGTATCATTGTATAATATAAAAATTTAAAATGTTTACGACACAAGCACGCGTATTAATATGTTTAAGTGTATGTCTGGTAGCTTGACTCGCAGATACGTTCAAGAACTGATAAACACTGGACTCTCTTCAAAAGCAATTAGTGTTACACTGTTGTGGATGCTCCATATCCAAGTTTCGCAGCTTGTTGGAACATGACGACCAAAGAATCCAACGTCTCCTCTGCAGTCGGTATAATCTGACTTGCTGGAAGAATGAAGCCGTACCTTCCGGTATCTCGAAGTTCATAGGTGAACGGTATGGGAGTGTTGTACGTGCCTCGCACCCAGTCCATCGATCCACCGGATGCAACGTCTGAGAAAGGGGGATGAAAATGAGGAAGCGTAAAGAAAATCAAAATGTTATAAAAAGTGTGTGGTAGAGATTTTGGAAAAAAAATTCTTTATCATGATATTGTAGGATATCGAAGACAATAAAACTTTGAATGAACCTTTCTTTCGATGTTTTTTACGGTTTCGCAGATATTTTAAATGTTTGTCTGTCGCCTAAAAACTTTGCTTCAGCTCATTATACCTGGCTAATCAAAATGGATGTGACTACTTTTATAAAAAAAAACTGAAAACAATTTCTTTTTATAAAATCAGAATCTAAATTCCGGGCGAAGCCGAGTAGTACAGCTAGTTCATGATAATATGAGAACTCATCATTTCTATGAGGGTGTGTTTTCTCCCCTTGGACCGATTCATTCTCGAAACAAGAAATTAGCAAGAAGTTATTAGCATCACTTGAACCACGTTTCTCTAAAGTTGTAAATTGTTTTGAATTTTTGTATTCCTCAACATCCCTTGTTTTCCAAAGGCATTTTGTTATCTAATAATCTCAATTGAAGAGTCCTTGCAGAAAAGACTGTAAGTGTCAAAATCAAAAAAAGTTTACAGGTGCCAGTGGTAATACTATAGGATCGAATTTCATTTGTGACACTTAGAGTGTTCTCCACAAGAACTCTTCAATTATTCTTTTTCCCAACATCCCCTTTATCGCAAATTGCGTTCGAAAATTCTTCTCTTTTGCCCGATTTCCAACATTTCTAACGAGAACTTGATTAATTTAATCGTTGCAATCCGTATCACTCGAGGCTGCAGCCTCGTCGCGTGCACAATGAATCGAATATCAAACGCGGACCTTCGTTTCAATCATTCTACTCGTCTCCGACTAGTCTACTCACATATTACGTCCACGATATTTCCGACTTTGTATCTCGTTCCGTATCTCTTCGACAGAGCCTGGATGGATTGATTCCCAATTTGGAGCAGGTCGTCGTAGTTGTCGAGCTTTCTACTGGTGTGGCCGTAAGGGATCAGCAACAGCTGGCTGTAACTGTGGAAGGCTATGTAGGAGAATATTTTCTGGTTTATGCTGTCGATATACCGCGACATGGTCCTCGTTTCTATTTCAGAGAACGGCTTGTCGCCTGGGTAGATCTCGCTGCAGGGATAGGGGCTGGTACCACCCTCTGAAACGGTAACGATCGACAGAAATTTAATTCAATTTCGTAGTTCTTAACGATCATGACTGAAATGCAAATTCTAAACTCCTCGAAGAAGGGAATCTCTACTTTTTCTCTAAGAATCTTCGTTTTCTATTCAGCAGATGAATTATTTACTCTTTTCATTGATATGGGGGTTCAAGTTTGTAAGGAATGGTACTTGAAAGTTTTTGCAGCAGGAAAATTGTGCTGAAAAGGGAAACAAGTGGGTCTTGTTTTGAATTTAACAAATTCTGGCAGACAAAGTAGGTAATTCTGTGGCTGTATAATTCCTGGATAACGACTAATTCTGCAATAACTATACTGCTGCGTTAATTCGAAAGGGCGAATCTGGTCAAAAGGTGGTGCTGAGATAAATGACTTTTACTGTTTTGTGTTACGCCATCGGTATCTTATATAAATCGATTTACGTTAAATATTAAATCTGGATATTAAGGTATCTGAATATTTGTGACAAATCCGTAAAAAAGTTAAGCGTACAATTAACTGTTATTACGCCCTTTATTACTAATATTTGCAGTTACTGCTATTTCGTTTAACAACCAGGCATCGATTTCACATACCTATGTCCAAAATATAAACTGTTATATATTCATTTTCAATACAGATGTAGTTTTCTTATTTAAGGGTATCCTCCCATTAAATCACTCCAAAATAAGTCCTTTTTATGATTTTATTTGAAAAAAATAGTAAGCGACATAGTGTTAGGAAACACTTTAGGCTGTATTTGTACATCATTGAAGATAATAAAAAAAATGTTAGTATATTTTATCTAATACAGTTATCTGTTGGTGGCGGTAACTGTCCTGGTGATACAAAAAAATCTGCGGAATTCATAATTTATTTCTTAAACCAAGAATCTTCTTAAAGTTTATAAGATTCTCCATGGAATCATCTGCGATCATAACTTTTCGATCAATCTTCTTTTTTTTATAACACTTTCCTGCGTAAAATTACTCGTTTTTTAAAGTTTGTGATTCAAACATGATTCTTGAAGAATTTCCTTGCTTTGTTGATTTCAGATAATCCTGAAAGGTGTTATAAATTCCACAGATATTTTGTGTCACCAGAACAGTTACAACCACCGGTAGAGAGCAATATTAGATAAAACATGCAAAAAAATTTATTATCTTGAATGATGTACAAATACAGCCTAAAATATTTTTCAACGCTATGACGTTTACTTTGTTTAAAATAAAATCCTAAAAATAATCTATTTTGGAGTGATCTGATGGGAGGGTACCTTTAATATACATATAAATAAACTATTTTTGTGCTACCTGTCGGCAATAACTGAATTTAAGCAAAAATTGCGGATACGCCCTTTCCAATTAATAGAGAAGGTAATTTTGTGAAACCAGCACCTGCCCAGTGAAAGTTCCAATTCCTATTCGGATCCGCTCCGACGCAACCCCTTCCAGTTGGTCGCCTAGTTTTCCTCCAAAGACGATTCTAAAACAAAGGATTTACTCTGTACCATCGCAACCTCCTTCGCTTTTAATCAATCGCTGAAATTACCAGAGCGATTATCACATCTTATTGATGATTATCAGTCACGAATGCTAACGCGTACATTTTGATTAAAACGAATCGCAATTCATTGAAGCTTCTTGGCCGATTATAGATAATATACGATAGCCGCTGATAAGGCGTCGAGCGGAAAGCCAGACTTTATCAGCCATCGATGCGTATAGAAAGTCAAAAATCGTCTTGTCACGTTTGTGTACGGTCATTATCTCTTTGTACACAAATTAAAATGTTTTATAATTAAATCAAATCAAAAGCCACTGGATTAAGCCGATGCAAATGTTCGTTCGCTCACCGTGAAGGTGATATTAACTGTATGCAAGTGTCTTATTTTATTAGTCCTATTTATACCTTCGCCAGAAAAGTGGCAAAAGCTCCTAGATCACCAAAGGAAATAGTTTAATAAAAAAAAAGTCGAAGTACATTTTGACTTTCGATAAACACTTCGTCCTAATAAAATTGAGAGATTTTCTTACCGTTGTGTGCGTATACTCGTAGCCATCTGGGTTGAATACAGGGAAGATGTACCAGTCGTAAGATTCTGCCATGTATCTGACGCGTGGATCCTCGCTAAGTATTAGTTCGTTGAGGACGTACGTGACGACTGCAGGCGATATCCATTCCCTAGCGTGTATACCACCCTCGATGAACACACCGGGATTACCCTCTTTGTAGGAAAGCTTCACGCCCCTTATGCTTCTTCCCTCGTAGCTGCTTCCACCTGTTATGGGTCTCACGATTTCGGGGTGCTGCGTTGCCAGAGAATCCAGCCAGCGATAGATCTGAAAGGAAGAGCAAATCACTTTCACCAGCAATAAAGCGTATGTAGTAATGATTTCTGCGTCAGTGTTCGAGTTACAATTAAGTTTTGCCATTTGTCACGGTGAATTTGATAGTGGGTAAAGTATAATACCTAGGTCGATATGATAAAGCATGATAGTGTGGCAGCGTATGGTAAGTTACAATAACATAATAATGCGATAGAGATAGTAGCAGAGTGTGATTGTATAGCGTGGCAAATTGACGTGATTAATTTCTCACACTCCACTGGCTTCCTTAAAATACCAAGCATCTATTCGTAAATAATCTAATTGAATAATTGCTATCTTACTAATTGAATATTTGCTATCTTACTAATTGAATATTCGCTATCTTACTAATTGAATATTTTCTATCTTACTACGCTCAACCGATGATAACCCAGCCAGTCGAAGATGCCCTTTAAACCCCCACGAGGGTTTTCATCGTCGATGTACTTCTGCACATCGTCCATCATCAATTCAGGGACAAGTCTCGTCGTGTTACTGAATTTCATAAATTCCTGAAGCTTTGCCGGCGCTATCATAACATTCGTAGTGCCATTGACCCTCGGCTGTCCCCAAAAGTTGTAACCATCGTTGTCTCGCATGCTGTTCAGTAGTTCCAGACTGGTATTGTCAGCCACAAAAACCTTGTACAATCTGTAGCCGTCGTAACGCACCTTGTCAGCGGTACAAGCTGCCCCAAGAAGGAGAAGGTGCAAGAAAATCACTTTCATCGTGAAATTGGATTTCATTCAGACAGCGAGCCAACGGAAAACTTATCAAAGCCTTTTATTAAGTCTTGTGATTTTATGGAAACCTTAAGAGACCTCTGAACAGCTGTACATTATCATTTCGGCTTTTAATATTCTTTTAGCAGTACCAATGTCCCTCTGTTTGGTAAATATGACTTTTCCTCAGTTTCCCAAGTTTTTCAACAATTCGTATTTAGACGGCAAGTGAAAGAAAGACTTAGGTATCAAACTGTTATAAATATTTTTAAAAAATCTTGCACTTCTGTGCAATTATTTCTTCGAAAGCTTTCAATATTCTCCTAGAAGTGCTAGGAGAAAAGAATGTCTCTTTATTTTGTAAGCTCAAGTGTTCCTCAATTTCCACAGAATTCTACCCGCAATCCTCACTCTTTGGCCATTTAATTCCCGTTAATTCTCCCCTCTAAATCACAGTTAATTAACCGAGACAGTAGCGAACAGTTTCACTGAAATTTCCTCCCTCGGCTTCGGGGAATACCGAAATCTGTCGATCGATTTTCAAACTAGATCGACCGCTCCGCGGTGGCGACGTCTCACCACTGGGAAACTTCAGCTTTCCCGCGAGGAAATCGAAGCGGAAGCGCAGCGTTACCGGTTCTAACGTTTCTCAAATCGACGCGGCGCTCTCGAGATGCGACAGAGGTATGCGCCTGTAAGGTGAATCTTCCCGTGACTTTATATACGTGCCAGGAGACCGCGGGCGGTAAAAATATACTGTACGTGAGATAAGTGTAAACAAAAAAATACGGGCATACGCATTTGCATGCAAGATGGGGCATGGGAATCCTCATGAGATTGCAAACAAGCGGTGCCCCTCAGTAGTAGGGTAATGACAGTTCTAACTCAGGTCCTCTGAGGGGAGCGCGGGGGCGGGGGGAAGTGAGGGCGCGCGGGGGAGCGCGGCGGAGGGAAACATGGGCGCGGGGCCTGCGGGGAGAGGAAGCCCGGTTGCGCGCGCACGAGCCGCGGAGTGGGGGGAAGTCGCGATGATGGTGGGGGTCAGTCCGGGCCGAGCCACCGCGGAGACCGGGGCCCACCGTCGGAAGGGGTAATGACCCCCGAAAAATCTCTTTCAGCCCACCCCAAACATTTTTTCAAACCCCCCACCCACCCCGAATTTTTTTTTCCGACACAGAGAAATAATAATTTTTGATTGGAAATTGTTTCGGAAGATCTCGGGCAATGTCGGCTTTTTACGAACCGCGTCTTCGGAGGGAAAGAGACAGAGCATCATTTTAAAGCTAAATTCGGAGGAGAGAGAGAGACAGCAATACTTGGTGGCAGAATCGCATGCATTCTAAAAATTTTCAAAATGATTTTCAATCGCAGCTTCTCGCGCGATTGTATGTAATATGAGTCCTCCTCTGGAGCGGCCGTGCAAGGTGACGTCATTTGGCAGCGCGAAGAACGAAATAGAATTATGCAGCGTCAGCAGAATGTTTTGTCCCCAACGCAGAGAAATAATAATTTTTTGAAATGTTGAATCTTAAAATTAGGTGGTGAGGAGAGATGGGGGAGAAGGAACACGGGTGAATGAAATTGACAAATAATATGTGTTTACGAAATTTATTTAAAATTAAAAAAATATAATTTAACATTTTTTCTTCCTGCGAGCATGAGCTAGAATAACATTGATGGCGCATGCTACCAGTTCGCAATCTACATGATAATCCTCACAGTAATGTTCGCTATCGCGTATGATTTTAGCAGCACGACGCGCATCTAATGTTTCGCAGGCAACATCGCTCTGCTGTAGCATGTTAACAAAAGTTTTAAATTTTACTCTCGCATCTTCCGCAGTTTGATACATCCGCGGATACATATATTCTATACATGGCTGAAGATTAAATAAAAACGATACTGTGTCCAGTGTGTAATATAGTGTATCATCACATTGTGTAATCTTTATAATTGGTGAATCAAAGATCTGAAAAAAATCCACCGTTAAATCATCAATTCGCATCGAAGGTGATCCAGGTAATCGTGCACGTTCTTCGATGGTTTCACAGCTGTCGAATAGCAAACCCCATGTATGCCATGATAATATGAGATGATTTCCATGATTGTCGCCGAGAAGAACTTCTACATCGACTGTAGGTCCTACGTCGATTCCAATTTCCAAATATTTGCTACCCATGGATGTTAATGCATATCTTCTAACCATGATACGCGATCCTTGACGCGGACTAAGAGAACAATCAAAGCTATGAAATTGCTCGCTCGTATTAGGAACAAACATAACAATTTTGAGAAGATGTGAAAATTATGCCTTACCAATCATTATATATATTCTCCCCACGTGGAGCTACACCATCATCTCGCACAATCGGAACGAAATAATCTTCACACTCAGCGAGTATTTCATCAATGGTGCTGTACATTTTTGTTTCAGAGCACTATTTGTTCCGTCGAAAGTCACTGAGGCTACTGAGCGATTGATTGAATAGCGTCCGGGAACTGGCTTAAATAGAGGTGCAACTGCTTTCCCCACTATCACATTTTATTCTAAACCCAACAATTTTTCAAAAATGATTTTCAATCTTAGCGTCTCGCGCGATCGTGTGTAATTTGACTCCTCTGGAGCAGCCGTGCGGGATGACGTCATTTAGCAGCGCGAAGCAGGCGCGAACGAAATAAACGTCGAATCTTAAAATTAGGTGGCGAGGAGAAAGACGGGTGAATGAAATTGACAAATAATATGTGTTTAAGAAATTTATTTAAAATTAAAAAAATATAATTTAACATTTTTTCCTACGAGCATCAGCTAAAATATCATTGATGGCACATGCTACCAGTTCACAATCTACATGATAATCCTCACAGTAATATTCGCTATCACGTATTATTTTAGCAGCATGATGCGTATCTAATGTTTCACAGGCAACATCGCTCTGTTGCAACACGTTAACAAAAGTTTCAAATTTCATCTGCACATCTCTTACATTTTGATGCAACCGCGCATACACATAGTCTATACATGGTTCAAGATTTAATAAAAATGTTACGGTATCCGGTTTGAAATACAGTGGCTTATTATGTAGTGTCAGCCTTACAATCGGAGAATTATAGATTTCACAAAAATCCACCGTTAATTTATCCATTTGCATCGAAGGTGATCCAGGTGATCGTGAACGTTCTTCAATGGTCATACGACTGCTACATAGCGAACCCCATGTATCCCATGGTAACGTGAGAAACATCCCACGATTGTCGCCGAGAACCATTTCCACATCAATCGTAGGCCGTACTCTGATCCCAATTTCCAAGTATTTGCTGCCCATGGATGTTAATGCGTATCTTCTGACCATGATCCGCGATGTTCGACGCGGGCTAAGAGAACAATCAAAGCTATGAAATTGCTCACTCGTATTAGGAATAAACATACAAATTTTGAGATGTGAAAATTAAGCCTTACCAAACAACTGTATCCTCCCCGCATTGAGCCACGCCATCATCTCGCACGATCGCAAAGTAATAATTCATGCGTTCAACGTTTGCTTCGGCACTGGTACTGTACATTTTATTTTCAGAGCAGTATTTGTTCCGTCAAAAGTCACTGAGGCTACTGAGCGATTGATGGAATAGCGTTCGGGAGGCGTCTTAAATAGAGGTGCAATTGCTTCCTCCACCACACCATTTTTATTCTAAACCCAAAAATTTTTCCATAATGTGTTTCAATCTTAACATCGCAGTATGTAATTTGAGCCCCATCCTCAAGGATAAAAGTCTCGACACGTGTTGAACGTCGAATCTTAAAAAAATATGAAATAAAAATATCAAATAAAAAGAAAAATGTAAAAATATAAAAATACAATATAAAAAGAAAAAATATAAAAAAATAGAGTATAAATAGAATACACAAATATAAAATAAAAAATAAAAATATAAGCCTCAATTCTTATCTCTAATTAAACCGCACTATTCTCAACATTTTTGAGTTCTCTCTATACAAATAGAATATAAAAATATGAAATAAAAATATCAAATAAAAAGAAAAATGTAAAAATATAAAAATACAATATAAAAAGAAAAAATATAAAAATAGAGTATAAATAGAATACACAAATATAAAATAAAAAATAAAAATATAAAAATACAATATAAAAGAAAAAATATAATAATTTAATTTATTGCCCACTTTCGTGTTACAATTTAACGATCATATACTCTTTCCATTTCATTCCCATGATTGCGTCAGTGTAAGTCCTGTCCTTCTAATGTATTCTGCTGTGTCTTAACAATTTTTTCTATTTTACAAGTGTTTTCTAATCTATTATATATTACATAATCTTCTTTTATCACTTTCCTGTTCTTTTATCACTTTTCTGTTCTTCCCATCTTTTTCCATCTCCCTATTATCTCCTGCAGAATAGCCAAGTCTTTCCCTTCTCCTCTAATTACCTCTGTCCAATTCCTACCACTCTTTCCACTTACTTCACATGCTTGAATCACGTGTTTCACTGTTTCTTCCTCTTTCTCTTTTTCCCACATAAGTATTCCGACCTATCTCCTGGTTTCCTTGCCACCTCTCTTAATTTTCTTAGGAATTTTGACTCCTATACTTTCATCTCTCTTTCTTGTTCTTGGATGTCTTTACTCATCTGCCCTATTTTTGTCCACACTTCTTCCCCATTTAATTTCTCGTTTTCCATTTTTCATTTGACCATCCTCTCCCTTCCAAGAATTTGATTATCATTCTTTCCCTTTTCGTTACTTCATTTCCTCTCATTAGTCTTCCCCAACATTCATATCTTATCGATGCTTTATCCGAATTTATTAGCCTCTGTTCAAACTTCATTGCCCTTACTTCAATTTTAATTGCTATGTCATCTCTTCATGTTTCCTTTAACAACCAGTATGTTGGTGTTGATCTCTCCAATTTCATTAACCACCCTATGTATTTCGCCTGCAATTTTTCTATTTCCTCATACCTTCTCCATCCCCATATCTCTGCCCCATACGCCGCGGTGCTTCTAACTAGCGCATCAAGCAGTTTAATTCTTCTTTCAAAGTCATCTCTGAATAATCTTTCTCTAATCCCCCCATACTTTTCCTAGTTCGTTGTTCTCTCTCTCTCTCTCTCTCTCTCTCTCTCTCTCACTCTCTCTCTCACTGTATAACATAAATATTCCATTTCTCTTCCTCTCTCCATTTTTCTTCATTCCAACAGAATCTTTCCTCTTTTCTTCTTCCTCCAGCTTTCTTGCATATCATTATCTTAGACTTTTGCACATTTAGCTCCAAGCCTTTCTTCTTTATGTACCTATCTCTCGAATCTCTTTATCATATTCGTCAGACCCTATGCATTATTTACCATTAACACAACATCATCCGCGTATGAAATTGTTCAAATTTTCCTTGTACCTATTACGACTCCTCCTTCAAGTTCTTTGCTCATTTCTTTTCTCCAGGCCTCCGAACGCGACACTGAAAAGTCCTATCAGTTCCTTTTTTCACTCGTTCAGATCGACGTGAGCCAGAACGGTTTGTATCTATATTTATTTAATTTATTTTTGCATTAGGACTAGAATTTAGTACGTTGCATTCATTCTTGTTATCTAATTGTAAAACTATCACCTACAAAACATGTTACAGAATAGGTAAATTAATTTCCATCCATTTTTCCATTTGTTCTTCTAATCTTCTCTTTAGAATTTCCGCGTATATCTCGTAACCCATGTCCATCAAAGTTATGCCCCTATAGTTCTTAACCATTTCCCTTTCTCCTTTTTTTTTTAACACAGGACTTATTATTCCTTCTTTCCATACTTCCGGAAAGTCCCCTTTCTTCCATGTCCTGTTTATGACCTTTGTTTGATTACCTATATTTATGAAGATGATTGCGACCTCAATGTTGAATTAAGATATAATTTAAATGCAGGAGTTTAAATTTTAAGTCTGTTCGACTTTTAATATCATACATGATTTGAGTTCATATCGACGTGAGATCGGTTTCTATCTATATTTATCTAATAAATTTTTGTATGAAAGGTCTTAATTTATAATTTTTTTAATATATTCCATAAAGATTGGAATTGTATATTTCTTACGAATACGTGTTTACCATGTGATAATTGTTGGTTGGGGGGCAAATTGTAATTATTCAATATTAGGAGCGATTGGGCCATATAATAAAATAAAAGAAAATACAATTAAATAAGAAAAAAAATACAATACAATACAGTACAATATAAAAAACAATATAAACATAAAAGAAAAGAAAATATAATAATAAAATAAAAGAAAACACAATTAAATAAGAAATATAATAAAAAAGAATATCATAATGAAATAATAAAATAAAGGAAAATACAATTAAAGAAATATAATAAAAAGAATATAATAATTAAATAATAGAAAATAAAATAAAATAATGAGAAAAAGAAAATACAATTAAATAATAAGTATAATATAAAAAGAAAAAAATATAAAAATAGAATATTAATAGAATATAAAAACACATTATAAAAAGAAAAATATAATAATATAATTTATTGCCCACTTTTATGTCACAATTTAACGATCGTATACTCTTTCCTTTTCATTCCGGTGATTGTGTCAGTGTAAGTTCTACCCTTCTAATGTGTCCTGATGTGTCTTAACAATTTTTTCTATTTTACAAGTATTTCCTAATCTATTTTATGTTGCATAATATTCTTTTATCTCTTTCCTGCTCTTCCCATCTTTTCCATCTCCCTATTATCTCCTGTAGAATAGCCAAGTTTGTCCCTTCTCCTCTAATTACCTCTTTCCAATTGCTGCCACTCTCTCCACTTACTTCACATGCTTCAATCATGTGTTTCACTGTTTATGCCTCTTTCTTACAAAGCCTACGTATCCTTCCTTCTTTCGATAGCCAATATTTACATGCCCTTGTTTCACTACTCTGTATGAATCTTCATATCCTTTCTAATTCACCTCTCCTTTTTTCCTTTTCCCCCATAAGTATTTCGGCTTATCTCCTGGTTTCCTTGCCACCTCTCTTAATTCTCTTAGGAACATTGACTCTTTTATTTTCATCTCTCTTTCTTGGTCTTGGATGTCTTTACTATATGCTCCATTTTGGTTCACACTTCTGTCCCCAAAAAAATATAAAAATGCCATAAAAAAAATATAAAAATAAAACACAATACAATATAAAAAAATATAAATATAAATGAATATAAAAATATAAAAATACAATTAAAATAGAAAATAAAATACAACATAAAAATCAATATAACTATTAAATAAAATAAAATAATATAATAAAAGAAAAGAAAATACAATTAAATATAAAAAAATATAAATATAAAAGAGAAGAAAATGATATAATGATATAAAAGAAAATATCATTGTATAATAAATATAATAAAAAAAGAATATAATAATCAATATTAATGAAAATACAATACAATATAAAAAACAATATAAATATAAGTATAAAAGAGAAGAAAATAAAATAATGAAATAAAAGAAAAAATATAAAAATAGTATATAAATAGAATATAAATAGAATATAAATAGAGTGTAAAATATAAAATAAAAAAGAAAAAATATAAAAATTCAGTATAAAAATACAAAAAAAGAAAAAATATAATAATAATTTTATTTATTGCCCACTTTTATGTTTCAATTTAACAATCATATACTCTTTCCACTTCATTCCCATGATTGTATCAGTGTAAAATCGGCTCGACCATATCAATCTGAACGTGTACAGAACGTCTTCGCACCACTTTCAACGTGAATCGAACGTGTATCATACCACTTCGAACGTGAATCGTACCACTTTGAACGTGTATCGAACGTCTATCGTACCTCTTCGAACGCATATCGAACGTCTATCGTACCACTTCGAACGTGTAACGACGTGTATCGTACCACTTCGAACGTGTATCGAACGTCAATCAAACCACATCGAACGTGAAACGAACGTGAATCGAACGTCTACCGTACCACTTCGAACGTGTATCGTACCTCTTCGAACGTGTATCGAACGTCAATCGTACCACATCGAACGTCAATCGTACCACATCGAACGTCAATCGTACCGCTTTGAACGTGTATTGAACGTCTACCGTACCACTTTCAACGTGTATCGAACGTCAATCGTACCACTTTCAACGTGTATCGAACGTCAATCGTACCACTTCGAACGTGTATTGGACGTGTAATGAACCACTTCTATTGTCTTAATCTAGCGTACATCACATGTAGGAGATTAGGTTGGGGGAAGGTGAAGAAAAAACATTTTTAATATACATTAAAAAAATTGATTATATTTTATTTACGCCTCTGGTGTTTAGACCACCAGTTGAATATTTTAAATACATTTTGCATGGCACAGTGTTTTACGTGTCTACCACATCGCAGAGTATTAATAGCAATAAGAAGATATTGCGGTCCATGATGTTAGTCCCGATATTAGTTCATGATGTGTTGTCGCAATATCTTCTTATTGCTATTAATACTCTGCGATGTGGTAGACACGTAAAACACTGTGCCATGCAAAATGTATTTAAAATATTCAACTGGTGGTCTAAACACCAGAGGCGTAAATAAAATATAATCAATTTTTTTAATGTATATTAAAAATGTTTTTTCTTCACCTTCCCCCAACCTAATCTCCTACATGTGATGTACGCTAGATTAAGACAATAGAAGTGGTTCATTACACGTCCAATACACGTTCGAAGTGGTACGATTGACGTTCGATACACGTTGAAAGTGGTACGATTGACGTTCGATACACGTTGAAAGTGGTACGGTAGACGTTCAATACACGTTCAAAGCGGTACGATTGACGTTCGATGTGGTACGATTGACGTTCGATGTGGTACGATTGACGTTCGATACACGTTCGAAGAGGTACGATACACGTTCGAAGTGGTACGGTAGACGTTCGATTCACGTTCGTTTCACGTTCGATGTGGTTTGATTGACGTTCGATACACGTTCGAAGTGGTACGATACACGTCGTTACACGTTCGAAGTGGTACGATAGACGTTCGATATGCGTTCGAAGAGGTACGATAGACGTTCGATACACGTTCAAAGTGGTACGATTCACGTTCGAAGTGGTATGATACACGTTCGATTCACGTTGAAAGTGGTGCGAAGACGTTCTGTACACGTTCAGATTGATATGGTCGAGCCGATTTTACACTGATACAATCATGGGAATGAAGTGGAAAGAGTATATGATTGTTAAATTGAAACATAAAAGTGGGCAATAAATAAAATTATTATTATATTTTTTCTTTTTTTGTATTTTTATACTGAATTTTTATATTTTTTCTTTTTTATTTTATATTTTACACTCTATTTATATTCTATTTATATTCTATTTATATACTATTTTTATATTTTTTCTTTTATTTCATTATTTTATTTTCTTCTCTTTTATACTTATATTTATATTGTTTTTTATATTGTATTGTATTTTCATTAATATTGATTATTATATTCTTTTTTTATTATATTTATTATACAATGATATTTTCTTTTATATCATTATATCATTTTCTTCTCTTTTATATTTATATTTTTTTATATTTAATTGTATTTTCTTTTCTTTTATTATATTATTTTATTTTATTTAATAGTTATATTGATTTTTATGTTGTATTTTATTTTCTATTTTAATTGTATTTTTATATTTTTATATTCATTTATATTTATATTTTTTTATATTGTATTGTGTTTTATTTTTATATTTTTTTTATGGCATTTTTATATTTTTTTGGGGACAGAAGTGTGAACCAAAATGGAGCATATAGTAAAGACATCCAAGACCAAGAAAGAGAGATGAAAATAAAAGAGTCAATGTTCCTAAGAGAATTAAGAGAGGTGGCAAGGAAACCAGGAGATAAGCCGAAATACTTATGGGGGAAAAGGAAAAAAGGAGAGGTGAATTAGAAAGGATATGAAGATTCATACAGAGTAGTGAAACAAGGGCATGTAAATATTGGCTATCGAAAGAAGGAAGGATACGTAGGCTTTGTAAGAAAGAGGCATAAACAGTGAAACACATGATTGAAGCATGTGAAGTAAGTGGAGAGAGTGGCAGCAATTGGAAAGAGGTAATTAGAGGAGAAGGGACAAACTTGGCTATTCTACAGGAGATAATAGGGAGATGGAAAAGATGGGAAGAGCAGGAAAGAGATAAAAGAATATTATGCAACATAAAATAGATTAGGAAATACTTGTAAAATAGAAAAAATTGTTAAGACACATCAGGACACATTAGAAGGGTAGAACTTACACTGACACAATCACCGGAATGAAAAGGAAAGAGTATACGATCGTTAAATTGTGACATAAAAGTGGGCAATAAATTATATTATTATATTTTTCTTTTTATAATGTGTTTTTATATTCTATTAATATTCTATTTTTATATTTTTTTCTTTTTATATTATACTTATTATTTAATTGTATTTTCTTTTTCTCATTATTTTATTTTATTTTCTATTATTTAATTATTATATTCTTTTTATTATATTTCTTTAATTGTATTTTCCTTTATTTTATTATTTCATTATGATATTCTTTTTTATTATATTTCTTATTTAATTGTGTTTTCTTTTATTTTATTATTATATTTTCTTTTCTTTTATGTTTATATTGTTTTTTATATTGTACTGTATTGTATTGTATTTTTTTTCTTATTTAATTGTATTTTCTTTTATTTTATTATATGGCCCAATCGCTCCTAATATTGAATAATTACAATTTGCCCCCCAACCAACAATTATCACATGGTAAACACGTATTCGTAAGAAATATACAATTCCAATCTTTATGGAATATATTAAAAAAATTATAAATTAAGACCTTTCATACAAAAATTTATTAGATAAATATAGATAGAAACCGATCTCACGTCGATATGAACTCAAATCATGTATGATATTAAAAGTCGAACAGACTTAAAATTTAAACTCCTGCATTTAAATTATATCTTAATTCAACATTGAGGTCGCAATCATCTTCATAAATATAGGTAATCAAACAAAGGTCATAAACAGGACATGGAAGAAAGGGGACTTTCCGGAAGTATGGAAAGAAGGAATAATAAGTCCTGTGTTAAAAAAAAAAGGAGAAAGGGAAATGGTTAAGAACTATAGGGGCATAACTTTGATGGACATGGGTTACGAGATATACGCGGAAATTCTAAAGAGAAGATTAGAAGAACAAATGGAAAAATGGATGGAAATTAATTTACCTATTCTGTAACATGTTTTGTAGGTGATAGTTTTACAATTAGATAACAAGAATGAATGCAACGTACTAAATTCTAGTCCTAATGCAAAAATAAATTAAATAAATATAGATACAAACCGTTCTGGCTCACGTCGATCTGAACGAGTGAAAAAAGGAACTGATAGGACTTTTCAGTGTCGCGTTCGGAGGCCTGGAGAAAAGAAATGAGCAAAGAACTTGAAGGAGGAGTCGTAATAGGTACAAGGAAAATTTGAACAATTTCATACGCGGATGATGTTGTGTTAATGGTAAATAATGCATAGGGTCTGACGAATATGATAAAGAGATTCGAGAGATAGGTACATAAAGAAGAAAGGCTTGGAGCTAAATGTGCAAAAGTCTAAGATAATGATATGCAAGAAAGCTGGAGGAAGAAGAAAAGAGGAAAGATTCTGTTGGAATGAAGAAAAATGGAGAGAGGAAGAGAAATGGAATATTTATGTTATACAGTGAGAGAGAGAGTGAGAGAGAGAGAGAGAGAGAGAGAGAGAGAGAGAACAACGAACTAGGAAAAGTATGGGGGGATTAGAGAAAGATTATTCAGAGATGACTTTGAAAGAAGAATTAAACTGCTTGATGCGCTAGTTAGAAGCACCGCGGCGTATGGGGCAGAGATATGGGGATGGAGAAGGTATGAGGAAATAGAAAAATTGCAGGCGAAATACATAGGGTGGTTAATGAAATTGGAGAGATCAACACCAACATACTGGTTGTTAAAGGAAACATGAAGAGATGACATAGCAATTAAAATTGAAGTAAGGGCAATGAAGTTTGAACAGAGGCTAATAAATTCGGATAAAGCATCGATAAGATATGAATGTTGGGGAAGACTAATGAGAGGAAATGAAGTAACGAAAAGGGAAAGAATGATAATCAAATTCTTGGAAGGGAGAGGATGGTCAAATGAAAAATGGAAAACGAGAAATTAAATGGGGAAGAAGTGTGGACAAAAATAGGGCAGATGAGTAAAGACATCCAAGAACAAGAAAGAGAGATGAAAGTATAGGAGTCAAAATTCCTAAGAAAATTAAGAGAGGTGGCAAGGAAACCAGGAGATAGGTCGGAATACTTATGTGGGAAAAAGAGAAAGAGGAAGAAACAGTGAAACACGTGATTCAAGCATGTGAAGTAAGTGGAAAGAGTGGTAGGAATTGGACAGAGGTAATTAGAGGAGAAGGGAAAGACTTGGCTATTCTGCAGGAGATAATAGGGAGATGGAAAAAGATGGGAAGAACAGAAAAGTGATAAAAGAACAGGAAAGTGATAAAAGAAGATTATGTAATATATAATAGATTAGAAAACACTTGTAAAATAGAAAAAATTGTTAAGACACAGCAGAATACATTAGAAGGACAGGACTTACACTGACGCAATCATGGGAATGAAATGGAAAGAGTATATGATCGTTAAATTGTAACACGAAAGTGGGCAATAAATTAAATTATTATATTTTTTCTTTTATATTGTATTTTTATATTTTTATTTTTTATTTTATATTTGTGTATTCTATTTATACTCTATTTTTATATTTTTTCTTTTTATATTGTATTTTTATATTTTTACATTTTTCTTTTTATTTGATATTTTTATTTCATATTTTTATATTCTATTTGTATAGAGAGAACTCAAAAATGTTGAGAATAGTGCGGTTTAATTAGAGATAAGAATTGAGGCTTATATTTTTATTTTTTATTTTATATTTGTGTATTCTATTTATACTCTATTTTTTTATATTTTTTCTTTTTATATTGTATTTTTATATTTTTACATTTTTCTTTTTATTTGATATTTTTATTTCATATTTTTTTAAGATTCGACGTTCAACACGTGTCGAGACTTTTATCCTTGAGGATGGGGCTCAAATTACATACTGCGATGTTAAGATTGAAACACATTATGGAAAAATTTTTGGGTTTAGAATAAAAATGGTGTGGTGGAGGAAGCAATTGCACCTCTATTTAAGACGCCTCCCGAACGCTATTCCATCAATCGCTCAGTAGCCTCAGTGACTTTTGACGGAACAAATACTGCTCTGAAAATAAAATGTACAGTACCAGTGCCGAAGCAAACGTTGAACGCATGAATTATTACTTTGCGATCGTGCGAGATGATGGCGTGGCTCAATGCGGGGAGGATACAGTTGTTTGGTAAGGCTTAATTTTCACATCTCAAAATTTGTATGTTTATTCCTAATACGAGTGAGCAATTTCATAGCTTTGATTGTTCTCTTAGCCCGCGTCGAACATCGCGGATCATGGTCAGAAGATACGCATTAACATCCATGGGCAGCAAATACTTGGAAATTGGGATCAGAGTACGGCCTACGATTGATGTGGAAATGGTTCTCGGCGACAATCGTGGGATGTTTCTCACGTTACCATGGGATACATGGGGTTCGCTATGTAGCAGTCGTATGACCATTGAAGAACGTTCACGATCACCTGGATCACCTTCGATGCAAATGGATAAATTAACGGTGGATTTTTGTGAAATCTATAATTCTCCGATTGTAAGGCTGACACTACATAATAAGCCACTGTATTTCAAACCGGATACCGTAACATTTTTATTAAATCTTGAACCATGTATAGACTATGTGTATGCGCGGTTGCATCAAAATGTAAGAGATGTGCAGATGAAATTTGAAACTTTTGTTAACGTGTTGCAACAGAGCGATGTTGCCTGTGAAACATTAGATACGCATCATGCTGCTAAAATAATACGTGATAGCGAATATTACTGTGAGGATTATCATGTAGATTGTGAACTGGTAGCATGTGCCATCAATGATATTTTAGCTGATGCTCGTAGGAAAAAATGTTAAATTATATTTTTTTAATTTTAAATAAATTTCTTAAACACATATTATTTGTCAATTTCATTCACCCGTCTTTCTCCTCGCCACCTAATTTTAAGATTCGACGTTTATTTCGTTCGCGCCTGCTTCGCGCTGCTAAATGACGTCATCCCGCACGGCTGCTCCAGAGGAGTCAAATTACACACGATCGCGCGAGACGCTAAGATTGAAAATCATTTTTGAAAAATTGTTGGGTTTAGAATAAAATGTGATAGTGGGGAAAGCAGTTGCACCTCTATTTAAGCCAGTTCCCGGACGCTATTCAATCAATCGCTCAGTAGCCTCAGTGACTTTCGACGGAACAAATAGTGCTCTGAAACAAAAATGTACAGCACCATTGATGAAATACTCGCTGAGTGTGAAGATTATTTCGTTCCGATTGTGCGAGATGATGGTGTAGCTCCACGTGGGGAGAATATATATAATGATTGGTAAGGCATAATTTTCACATCTTCTCAAAATTGTTATGTTTGTTCCTAATACGAGCGAGCAATTTCATAGCTTTGATTGTTCTCTTAGTCCGCGTCAAGGATCGCGTATCATGGTTAGAAGATATGCATTAACATCCATGGGTAGCAAATATTTGGAAATTGGAATCGACGTAGGACCTACAGTCGATGTAGAAGTTCTTCTCGGCGACAATCATGGAAATCATCTCATATTATCATGGCATACATGGGGTTTGCTATTCGACAGCTGTGAAACCATCGAAGAACGTGCACGATTACCTGGATCACCTTCGATGCGAATTGATGATTTAACGGTGGATTTTTTTCAGATCTTTGATTCACCAATTATAAAGATTACACAATGTGATGATACACTATATTACACACTGGACACAGTATCGTTTTTATTTAATCTTCAGCCATGTATAGAATATATGTATCCGCGGATGTATCAAACTGCGGAAGATGCGAGAGTAAAATTTAAAACTTTTGTTAACATGCTACAGCAGAGCGATGTTGCCTGCGAAACATTAGATGCGCGTCGTGCTGCTAAAATCATACGCGATAGCGAACATTACTGTGAGGATTATCATGTAGATTGCGAACTGGTAGCATGCGCCATCAATGTTATTCTAGCTCATGCTCGCAGGAAGAAAAAATGTTAAATTATATTTTTTTAATTTTAAATAAATTTCGTAAACACATATTATTTGTCAATTTCATTCACCCGTGTTCCTTCTCCCCCATCTCTCCTCACCACCTAATTTTAAGATTCAACATTTCAAAAAATTATTATTTCTCTGCGTTGGGGACAAAACATTCTGCTGACGCTGCATAATTCTATTTCGTTCTTCGCGCTGCCAAATGACGTCACCTTGCACGGCCGCTCCAGAGGAGGACTCATATTACATACAATCGCGCGAGAAGCTGCGATTGAAAATCATTTTGAAAATTTTTAGAATGCATGCGATTCTGCCACCAAGTATTGCTGTCTCTCTCTCTCCTCCGAATTTAGCTTTAAAATGATGCTCTGTCTCTTTCCCTCCGAAGACGCGGTTCGTAAAAAGCCGACATTGCCCGAGATCTTCCGAAACAATTTCCAATCAAAAATTATTATTTCTCTGTGTCGGAAAAAAAAATTCGGGGTGGGTGGGGGGTTTGAAAAAATGTTTGGGGTGGGCTGAAAGAGATTTTTCGGGGGTCATTACCCCTTCCGACGGTGGGCCCCGGTCTCCGCGGTGGCTCGGCCCGGACTGACCCCCACCATCATCGCGACTTCCCCCCACTCCGCGGCTCGTGCGCGCGCAACCGGGCTTCCTCTCCCCGCAGGCCCCGCGCCCATGTTTCCCTCCGCCGCGCTCCCCCGCGCGCCCTCACTTCCCCCCGCCCCCGCGCTCCCCTCAGAGGACCTGAGTTAGAACTGTCATTACCCTACTACTCCCCTCGATGGTTAAAGACCTCGAAGGTACCGTTCGAAAATATCGATAAACCGAGGTTGTCGTCACCCACTTTAAAAAGGACCCTCGTCCTTTCCGTGGGCCAACATTCCATCCTCGATCCCCCGATTTCCTAAATGCATTTTTTATATTTCTTTTAATCCCACTACCGTTTCGGCTTGTCAGCTCGTGCGTGGAATTAAAAATCGATTTGCTAAGGTCACGTTTGCGGTACAGTTGGAAAGGAATGTTACTATTGTATAAGGCTTAATTCCCTTAAGCCTATTAATTAATAATTGTATAAGGTGTATTCCCCTTTTTTTCTGTAGCTTAATACGCCTCTACTGACCTTGGTAAAAGGTAATGTTTTTCTTTTTTCCCAAGTGGAGAAGGTAAGAGGCATGTTGATAATTAAGTAGTGGACTCTGTAAATTACATCCTTCTTGCCACGGAGATCTTTGAATTCGATCGGCAACGTGATTCATGGATGAGAAATGCGTGGATGCCTGCAAGTGCAACGAGCCGTGATCAACGATCTACGGAAGAGCTCGCGGAGGCGATGAAATCAGATAGGGTAATTCGCGTCTATTAATTGCCACGGTAATGGGACAGCGCAAAACAAACAATTCTATCGCCCCATCCCGTATGATTTTACCAGCCGCGAGTGTGTAAATGGGACGGCGAACGCGCTATTTAGCGTTGTCCTTCGTTTCCTGGGTCGGATGGAGGCGTTATCGAAATTCTCGCGATATTAAGTTTACGTGGAATTAATGACAATTGGTGGTGAAACTGGGGGAGTGTATTTAGCAATAGAATCTGCCACTTTCCCTTGTTCCTGAACAAGTTTGACAATTACCTGACACGGTTCTCTCCCGTGTATAGCATTTCTGGAATTTTTATTATATTAACAACGTAAGAGCGAGTAAAATGTTTGAAAGAAAAATTTAATCAACCGAATATGTCATTCAATGTTTTTGAAAAGCAATTGTTTTCTGTCCTCTATATATACAGTGGCGGACTAAAGAAAGTTTACATCTAAAATCGCATGACTTTTATCAAATTAATCCAAACCAGTTGAGTTTTTTTGAGAAGCTGCAAAGATTATTTTGCTAACTGACGTGTTTCGTCGTTTTGAACAAAAATGCACTTGGTCGGAATAGCAAACAAAAATAGTAAATGACATTTTTTCGACTATTTTTGTGAGCCTAAAAAAATTCAAAAACCCCGTTTGTAGATTGAAGTAAGAAATTCCCGGAAATCAGCGATTTTCGACCTTATTCTGCGATCTTTAAGCGTTTATATCTCAGAGCAACGTTAACCGATTTTTATGAAATTTTAAACATGTATAAAACTTACTTCAATGTACAAACGGGTTTTTTGAATTTTCACTACAGGCTCAGAAAAAAGTTTAAAAAATGATATTTACTATTTTTTTTGCTATTCCGACCAAGTGCATTTTTTTCAAAACGACGAAACACCTCACTTAGCAAACTAATCCTTGTAGCTTCTAAAACAAAAAACTCAACTCGTTTGGATTAATTTGATCAAAGTTATGCAATTTTAAAAGTTGTAAACTTTCTTTCGTCCGCCAAAATATGTATGTATGATAGTGTGTGATAAATAAATTTATTTTCATGGTTCTTAACAATAATTTTGTAGATCCACACCACAAAGGAGATATAAAACAGACCTAACATCAAATGCATTTTTCTATCCTGACTTACCATTTCAGTGTCAATTGTCACGTGCAACGTTACCGGCAAGGTCTTGAAACAAATTGTAACGCTACGCGTGGCGGGAATTAGAATTCTACGCAGATAAAATTAGTTCATTCGTAATCCGCGGCTTACAAATGTTTCTATTAGAGTAATAATTTGAAGACCGTCTTACGAACGTATTCCACCTAATGGAAGAGAAAGAAGCATCGCAACAAAACGAAAACACATTCGCCCTTTAACCTTGCTGTTCCCTTCGAGTAACAATTTTTTTAACCTAAACATTTATATAAACAAAAACGTTATTTGTGGAAGGCTAACACTAGAACTACCAAACCAGTCAGTTTAAATTATTACTGTAACAGAAACATTTGTAAAGCACGGGTTACGAGTAACGTAACTTTCCCCGCGTTAAATTCGAATTCCTACCGCGCGTAGCGCTACAATCTATTTCGAGACTTTACCGGTAACGTTGCGCGCGACATTAAAATGGTAAGGAGCCCTAGTATCGACGAGGCTCTCCGCTCATTTGTCCTAGGGCTTAGAACTCCGCAAACTCGGGACAGAAAAATGCATTGGATGTTCGATCTATTCTATTCTATACCTCGTCTCTGAAGACGATTCGCTTTAATGACAAAGTGACGTAAGAAGGGCACTAAACAGTCGTTTCACCGTCGGTAGTATCGGTAAAAATATTAATCAACCTTACGTAATTCGTAATTAGTTATTATCGTTTTAATTTAATTTTATATAATTCCAACTCCAGCATTCTATTTCGGTGAACAGAAATCATTTAAAATTATCACAATTCCAAAATAAAGTGGGATGTCTGATTAACTGAAATCACCTCAGAAGGGTTGGTTCTTAAGAAAGTCGTGTACACGACACGAAATTCGTTTTAGATATTTCGAAATTTTCTTACGAAGTCATCGTCACCCTCATTTGCCGACGAAGCAAGGAAATGCAGCGAGAAATGTGTCCGATTTCTGACGTCATCTGCACACTCTGTTATTTGCACGGTCATGGACATCGATCAGCATTTTACTGTATAATAATCCCAGCGGTGTCGGGAGAATCTTGTTTATGTTACCACGTCCGGGTAGAATTATCTAACAAACTTGAACTCAGGATCGTAGACTCTGGAACTTTCTTGGGAAAAAAGTGAACTCGTTATTCCACGCGTCGTACAGTCCGGGGACGATTTTTTTTTAAAAAAAAAATATGTATATATCTGACTTTACGATATCTATCTTTTGCAACTTGTTGATTCAATTCTTTCCAAACCGTGCGATATATGATTATCGTTTCATCAACAACTCTTACGTCACTCATTTTACCAAACTAATTCCCTTCCCAATTACTTTGAACGTAATTGAAAAGCTTTACCATTTGCCTCATTAAATATCCAATAAGATGCAATATCCAAGGTGCTCCATCGCCGCCTATGCAACGCTTACTTTCAACTCTTAGATCGCTGAAAAAAAGAATCGTGTTACGATTACCATCGATCCTTGGACAGTCCTTGCCACGATCCGTTCACCAGTGATCGAGTCCTTGCTAGATCGAAGATCAATATCGATCGCTGGTTACGTATAGACACGCGACAAAGGAATGATGAGTGGCTTAAAACTTAAAACGCATTTCCTGTAGGAATACGTAAATAGCTGGTTAGCTCAATTCTAACATCGATGGCTTTGAGGTGTTTGCGAGGTGTAATCATGGGCGTCCGCAGGGAGGGAGGGCAAAAGGGGCAGTTGCCCCCCTGGCTTTTGAGAAAAAATCGCTTATTTTTCAAAACTGATCTTTAGTAAGTTTTATACTAAAAAGGGGACTATTTTTAAATTTCTGTTTTAAATTTTTAATTAATTTGGCACTATGAAATGGGTTTAAAAAAGCAAGAGGGGTATATTTCTTCCTCTGGAAAAAAGTCTGCGGACTCCTCTGGATGTAACGCTTTTAATTTCCACCTCTGTAAATTCATTTCTGACTTAGTTTTAGTTTATGGTTTATGGTTTACAATTTGTTTTATTTTTTTCTGAATCTTTTGTGTTCTAATATTGTGGCGTGACAGTTACACTTATACAGAGGTGGGGCCTAATAGTAGCTTTAGCTGAGCCTCGCCTTTTCACTATCGTATGTACTAAAATTGGTGAAATAAAGGCGGAAAGTGAATAAATAAACAATGTGAATACGGAAGCAACATAAAATCCGTATGCTGTTCTACTTGCGGTGACGAGTGACGTAGGAATTATTAATCAGTAGGAGATAAAGCAGGGAAAGAATGAATGTGTGTATCAGATTTACTTGTTTCGCAATCGATTGTTAAATATGTGCCACAACGGCTGCGGCAGCAAAATAAAAAAAAAAAGTAAGATGTGGTAGGAGAGTGATCGGTAAAGTGGAACGATACTTTACTTAATCCTGCAATTACGTGCGTCATTCTGATTGTTAGCTTTGTATTAAAGGGTACCGCCACGATGGTAGACCAAAAATGATAGAACAACTTTGAAAAAAAGAGTTTTCAATATTTTTCAAATAGGTATCCACAGGTGCTTCGCTAGTATTTACTTTTTATTCTATGGTGCGACGGTGAGGACGTGAAAATTTCCACCGTGAAAAATTCCACCGTGGAATGATTTAAATAGAAAATATGTATCTGCTAAATTGGGCAAGACCCAGATTCGCTGGAACGTAATCAAAGTTTGGCGGACGTCTGGATCTCCGCGGACAGTTACCTCGAGAAGGCCCGAACATTACACAGAGAGCTTAACATTTTGATTTATTAAACTTTATTTGACTACGCTTCTATAGTGTATTATCCCTGCTTAACTAAGCGTGTCTTTTCGCGTGTTCCGCGGGTTCAGAACGCTTGTGTTCGAGTTGCATTTGGACTACGAAATTTTGATCACATAAGACCATCATTTATAGAGAGACTGGTTGGCTTGATATGAAACAGAGATACATGTTACGTCTATGCTGTCTCATATACAAATTGCAGAAACGTTGCAGAAAGGTTGCAGTTAGGTTGCGGTGCAATGTTGCACAGGGGCGGACATAGGAAGATTTCTGCAACATCTCAGAAATATTGCCTGCAATGTTTCAATCTTGCATCGTAACGTAACTGCAACATTTCTGCAGCCTTTCTGCAATGTAGTGCACTAAAATTCACGGCTCCTTTCCCCATTGTCCCACCTTTTACTACAACTCCCTTTCATCTGAAATTCGCTCTCCAATCGCCCTCTCATCCTTCAAACATGCGGTGACATCATTTCTGGCTAATCAGCAATAGCGATTAATTCTTAACTTTTGCTCTCGTTATTTTTCAACTTCGCACATAAGACTTTAATCCTTACTCGTGATAAAGTTATTTGACTATCTACACCTATTTTCCGTATACATTGATGGTGTTGGTTTTAAGTACTTTTAAGTGGTTGGGTTGACAACAGCTGATAGCTGTGTCTCGCCTTTTGCACTCGTCTACTGTTACGTGTGCTACAGGTATAAGTTCCAACTATTTTTTTCTCTTTCATGTCTTCTCATATGTTCTCTTTCGTAATGTTTACTGTGTGCTAAAGAATTAATGTTATTATTATTATCGGGGGCGTCCGGAGACTTTTCCCAGGGGGGGGGGGGCAATTTTGGGATGATGGTAAAGAGAAATATACCCCTCTTGCTTGTTTTAACCCATTTTATAGTGCCAATTTAATTAAAAATTTAAAATCGAAATTTTAAAATATTCCCTGTGTTAGTGTAAACTTAATAAAGATCAGTTTTGAAAAATAAGCGATTTTTTTCTCAAAAGCCAGAGGGATACCAGAGATGTGCAAATAATTACTGGGACATTCCACGCGAAATTGGACACTTTTCGAAGTAACATTTCGGATGTTGCTGAAATTTGAATATGTTGTAGTCTTTAGTGATATTTAAATGTACCTCAGAGGATTTTTCAAAATTTTGAAAAATGTCGATTTTACAGCTGTTCGAAGGTAAGTGCTAACATGTTTTCAATAAATTATAGCTATGGAAATAGTAAACTGATGGAGATGAGCTTTACGGTGCTTATAGAGAAGACATTGAAGTTTTAAGAAAAAATTATTTCAGTTTAAAAAATAATTTTTTTTAACCATTTTTGTGCAATTATTTTAAACAAATGCAGTTTTTTAACATCGGGCGCGATTTTAAAAATCTGAAAAATAGGAGAATATAGTTCTATCCTTCCCCTTGATGGACTAATTTTCAAAAATATGGACATTTTAAAATTGACCTTGTGAAAATTGCCGAAAGTTGGCGCTGCGTCAAATCGACTGGCTGAGCCGTGCGGTGCTCGCAGCGGCCAAGTGCTATTCTTATACAGTTTTCTCGAATATGGTAAGTATTTGTAAAAATCTGAAGAAGGAAAACTTTTACTGTTTTTTATACACAACATAATACGGTAACTCCATTTTTGGTGTTCGCAATATTTTCCTTGAAACGAAGTTGACCCTCAGTTTTTTAAATGGAATGCTATATATTTGATTATCCAATATGAAAGCGAGTGTCAAGACAAATTCATCCATATGGTATACTATGACCTTTCAAGGATACACATGGTCAGGATTGAAAGAAGAAATTCAATCTACGAAATCTTTTTTGTTTTTTTATTTTAGATAACCTGATTCCGAATAGCAGTGCTGACCGCAAAACCAAATTTTTAAAAAGACTTCTTGGATATCCGTTGTTACTTTATTACGAACGTAAATATTTTCCCCGAAAAATTACCAAATGTCCATTAAATATTGCTCTTTTAAGTGCAAAAAGTTCCATACAAATATATGCTTCCGCTTTTCAGAAAAGAAATCACAAACATTCGCCTCTTTTCGGCCGCCTGAGTAGGTATAACTCCTTAAGGAACAATGTTCAACAAATTTGAACAAGCATAGGGTTTTTTCAGCCGAAAATGACGAAAAGAAGATCGGCTTTCAAATCGAGATTTTCGACTATCTCAGTTACTCGGGTATCTCAGGAATAATGGTAATTTTTATCCACCCGAGTGTCTCACAGGTGCCCGGATAACCGGGCACCTCGACACCCGACCCAAAATAAATATTACTAATTCAAACACGAGCTAAATGCAAGCCGTAAAAAAATTGATGCGCAAAAGATAGACTGTACTTCATCACAGAGATCATTCCATCGTTCAAATCCCGATCGACACATGCGCACTCCACTGGGGCCGCCGTTTCTCCCTCTTCGCCTACGCCCCTGCAGGCGCCTTCCCTCCCAACGCGGGGCGTCGGAGTCGTTTCGCCTGTCGACGGCAACGACGCCACCGCTGGTGTCACCGGTCCCGTCGCGTCGGCTCGCTGCTCAGTCGCGGTATATCAGCCGAGCGGTAACGCGAGACAGAGTGGAGGAGCGCGCAATCCAGAGGAACTGTTCGTGCCACCCTCCATTCACCCCGGATCTCATTCTGTTCCGTCCTCGCCATCCCCCCAGCTACCGATCTTCCCTCTCGAGCCCGAGGCACAGGGGCTGCAACTCCCGTTCTCGACGCGTCCATCCCTCGAGAGCCCGCTCCTTATTGATCGTCCTTGGTTGGAGCCACTCGCGGAACGGCCCGCAGGGAATCGCCAAAGGGTTGCCGCCAGACACGAGGAGACGCGACACCGCGAACATGGCGGATAAAATATACTACCCCAATCCCGAGATCGCGAGGAACGCGTACTGCAGCAGCATGGAGCAGTACAGAACTATGCACGAGAAGTGAGTGGCTTGGAAACGAAGGCTCGTGTAGATAGGGGTTGAATCGTAGACGGGGTTGAAAGGTTGCAATTGTGGGCTCTTAATAGTTTAGGAATAAGCCCACCCTATTTGGCAGATGTTTAGATTTATGCTGTATCGAGCAGATTGGTTGATAGGGGCCGTTTAGGTGGGCTCGGATCGGTAGCCGTTTTCAAGCACCGAAGGTAGATAGGTACCTACTTTGTGTAGAACGCGTTGGTAGCTGGGCAGTTGCGAATATGTATCGCGAATCAATAATTTTGGCCGAGAAAGGGCTCACCTGACTACCCCTGAAACATTACACTTTTTGGTTTGGGGAACTGAAAGAACGTTGCTGTAACTTGAATTAAATTAGTTTGTTTTATTCGTGAATTATAGCGAGGACAGAGAACTCGAGAGTTCAGCTGAACAGCAACGTGTTGTTTTTTTTAATAATCCTTAGTAACGGCAGGTTTGGAAGAAGCAGTCAATAATCGGCCCGAGAAAATCGATGCTTCATCCCTCTCGCGAATGGCGAAGTATATCAGGGTTTAATAACAGAAGGATAACACGTCCGAATGAATAGAATTGTCAGAATGAATTAATTTATGCTTCGCTCGAGATGATTCCACGATTGGGGGGACGTTTCTCTTATAATATGCGAAATCAAGCGTAGCAGTGCTAGGGAAATTGGAAGGGGCGATGAGAGAGGGTGAACGACGACGAATGGGAACTTGACATTAATCAGGAGCGAAGTGTCAAGCGTGTTTATTAAGTGCATTCCCTGAGTGCTTGGTAGTGCAAGCATGGGGGAAATTCATTATCCGGCCAGCGGCGGGCTGTCATTTGGGGTAAATTAATTCTAGGGCGCCAGTGGTGTGGGGTGACATGGCCCAGAAATCTAATTTACATGTGGAATAGGGGCGTCGAGGTCTCTTTTTACGATTCTCTTTAGAATTTTTAAGAAGCTCGTGGAGCATCATTTTCAAAATGATAACTGTGCAGACTTACAAGGAGAGTATTTTAGGTGTCCGCCTCCGATCATTTTGATTTTTGGATATGTTATAGAGGACCGAAAAATAAGAAATACGTGTTTTTTTATTTTTCCCCGTTTTCATATTTGGGGGGTGAAAACTGCGTTCAAAGTTAGGGTTGAAAAATCATTTTTGTGGAATATCTCGAGAACTATTAGAGATAGGGGAATAGCGTCATTGGACGAATTTTGTGTCTTTGAATGCGAAATATGACTGACTCACCAGATTTTCAAAAAGTCCATTTGTTTAAATAAATTTATTTAAATAATTTAAATAAATTAAATAAATTTATTTAAACAAATGGACTTTTTGTGTCAATGGACGAATTTTGTGTCTTTGAATGCGAAATATGACTGACTCACCAGATTTTCAAAAAGTCCATTTGTTTAAATAAATTTATTTGAATAATTTAAATAAATTAAATAAATTTATTTAAACAAATGGACTTTTTGTGTCAATGGACGAATTTTGTGTCTTTGAATGCGAAATATGACTGACTCACCAGATTTTCAAAAAGTCCATTTGTTTAAATAAATTTATTTAAATAATTTAAATAAATTAAATAAATTTATTTAAACAAATGGACTTTTTGAAAATCTGGTGAGTCAGTCATATTTCGCATTCAAAGACACAAAATTCGTCCATTGACACTATTCCCCTATCTCTAATAGTTCTCGAGATATTCCACAAAAATGATTTTTCAACCCTAACTTTGAACGCAGTTTTCACCCCCCAAATATGAAAACGGGGAAAAATAAAAAAACACGTATTTCTTTTTTTTTCGGTCCTCTATAACATATCCAAAAATCAAAATGATCGGAGGCGGACACCTAAAATACTCTCCTTGTTAGACGTTCAGCTGCCAGGGATATGATACTAACCCATGCTTCGATTCTAGCTACTACCCGCTTATTAAGCTTTACCAGTTAAACTATTATCGCACATTTATTGCTAATAATAAGTTAGCTATGAAAATCTGTCAATGCCATTCCGTTGATATTCAGCGAATATTTCAAACGAATGAGTAGCCAGCTCTTTTCGGGATGTAGCATTGCTGGAATATTTTTGCAACTTCGAATATATATTAAATAAATAAGAAATGTTATTGAATTTCAATTCTCGGTTTCATGTGTTTAAAAGGAATATGAAAAGATATGCTTCTATTCGTATCGGAGTTCGTAAGATCTAGCAACATTCTACTGTAGTAATTTAGCAATGCCATAGAGGGCTACTATGGAAATAGAACAATGATATCGATCCCCCTAGCGCGCTGCTACAAGTAACAATTTCCATCACTCCTGATGTCCTGAAAGTGTAATCTTCAATGATCTTAACGTTTTATTTGCGTATGCGCTCACCAAGTCGTGGAAACTATTAATCACTATTTATATCTGAACTAGAGCTGTTTCCTTTCGCACAGAAAATTAGTGGTAGAAAGGAATTCTACTAGACAAAGTACCATTTTCTTCTCTGACTTACGAGTACCAACACTGACGAGTATTTCGCGATAATATTAATATTAATAATTATCGTTCCTCAAAAACGATCGATAATAGATTGTTATTGATAGATTGTGTCCGAATTATTATCTTCTCCTATCTACATCCGGTCATTTCGATTAAAAAGCGAATAACCAACCGAGAAGAATAAAGAAATTAATCCACAAAACTCGTGTCAAATATATATTTATGTTTAGACGGACGATGTTTCCGTTTTAATTGCCTGCGCGTTTCTTGTTCCCAGGTCCGTGAAGAATCCGGCGGAGTTCTGGGGTGAAATTTCGAAGGAATTTTATTGGGAGACACCGGCGGCAGAGGATAAATTCTTCTCGTACAATTTCGACTTAAACAAAGGCGATATTTTCTTAAGATGGATGGAGGGCGCGTCGACGAACATAAGCTTCAATTTGTTGGACAAGAACGTGAAGAGCGGCAACGGTGACAAGATAGCGTTCTACTGGCAAGTACATTTCATAATTTGTTATTCAAATGTTACTTGAACTTTCGCGGAAATTTAATTCGTTACGAAACTGGGGGGAACATTCGATTGCCGTAATAGGCCGAGTGAAACAAAGTTCGCGAGTAAAACCGCACGATAACGGAACGAATAATAAATACACTGATACAATGTTTCACTGCCATCGGTATTTTAAAAATCATTATAATGCCCGTTACGATTACGATACCTGGAATCTTTCCCGAGAAATAGGAAGGTCGTATTCTCGGTGGAATTTGAAACGAATACATCGATCAGATATGAAATTTTCCACTTCGCACCGTGCAATTTCACTTTAAAAAATTTCTTCGGCTATGAAACGGCAGGTATCGTAAAGCGAGCACGTGTACACGTGAAATATCGTTTTAGTATCCCCCATAAGTAGTAGCTACGTGAATCGTAAAAAGCAATTCATTTTTTGGTATCGAATGAAAGAAGTCAGTCATGGTCCATGGTCCATGCAACTTGGCTAATTCTCGATAACGTGGCATATCACTAAAAGAACACAGCAATTGTGTCTAAATTGCGTAAGAAGACTGAAAAATAACTGGAACGATTCGTAGGAACGGTTTCAGCAGCAATGCCTCCGACGACTCATTGTTATGCAAAATACATCGCTGGTTTATAGGCGCAAGTCATTCGAGCGCTGTATAAGCGGTACAATTTTTCTTTCGTTTTCATTGTGCCGTGCATCGTGCTCGGGCACGACTTGAGGAAAGCTACGCGTAAAAAAGAACGATGAATGAAAGGGCATTTACAATATTCATTTCGAGGATGTGTGTTTTCCTATTTTTAGAATAGCAAGTCATTTTTCTTTTTACCTTCGTGCATCTTTTTCGTAGAAGTGCGTTACATTAAAGCGCCGGAGTGATAGATTTACATCTGCTGCTATTCGAAGTCAAATGATCGCTGACGTTGCGAACAGCGAACAGCTTTTTCATACTTTATGGTGTTCCGAAGTTTTTTGTCGCTGTATTCTTATGCGACGTATCGATTTTAAACGCTGTTTAGAATGTCCGTTCGATCTTTAATAGGCTTGGGCAAATTCGTTGCTGGGAATGGTAAATGGGAAAGCATGTGTAGCCGTTGTGACGACGAGTGTTTTGCATTCTGTACTTATCAGTATTTATCTTATTCTTGTACTATTATTCATATTTCGTTATTCTTTTCAGAGTTAGAGTTAACACTAAAAGTCATGCTACCAAGTTAAAGTGTTAAATCTATTATCTATAATAGATTGACTATCTATAATTGATACCAAGTTAAAGAGTTAAATCTATTATCTATAATTATCTATAATAAATTTAACTTGGTATCTATTATAGAGTTAAATTTATAATCTATTATTATTTATAATAGATTTAACACTTTAACTTTGTATCTATTTATAGATAGAGTTAACTCTATTCTCTATAATCATCTATAATAGATTTCACACTTTAACTTGCTATCATGTTTTTTTATTTTACCCAGAAAAATTCTTATCGGTGCATTTTTGTCCACGCTTCGTCGTAAAAATAAGGAAACAAATTCTAGTGTATCAATTTTTTACATAAACGAAACAATATGGATATAATACCAATTGTGCACCTATGTATTATAATTAGTGTTAGACACATGATTATATTTCACATGAAGTATATCCAAAAAGGTAAACCGAAATAACTGAGAGAGAAAATTAGTACTTACCTGGTACTTTCAGTGGTCCTGAGGAAACTAAGAGTTGTAATCAACAATACGAGACAGTGTGTCACAGTAGAACGTAGCATATGGCAATAGTAAAGCAACCCTTTAAAGTTCGTGAAGAAGGCCCCAAATGGCGCGCACAATTTTTTTAATTCATAAAAACACGAGTGTTACACTATGATATTATGGGTTAATAGTAGCAAATTGCTGAATCTCGCCCATTGCATCTCACCGTACAATTAGGCTCACATTGCTCTAGCATGGTTCTTATTTTTTGCTAATTAAGGAACCCATTGGGAAATTGGCACATGACACGTATGCATAATTTTTCTTTCCTCGCACCATTAATTCGTCCCTGCAATGTAGTGGAATTCAGTGTGAATGATATTAAATTTTCTTCGCGCTGAGAAAAAACAAATGTGTAGTGAAAAATGGCCCCTTGCCACTCGGCTCCTTAGGGATATGTGATCTACTAAAATTAATTATTCAATTAAAATTTGATAATAGTTGTAATTTACCATCTAATTCAAGGACCGTTTAAAATAATTACAATTTCGTGCTGCACTTCCTATGAAAACAATTTTTCCTTCAACTTGCTTTCTTCTAAAATCATAAAACGATGGCATGTGCCGATTTCCCACTGGACTCTTCAATTGTATGCGGATGGGAATGTAATAAACACTGATCAATATTATTATTACGTTTATGGAATATTTTCGTTCGGGTGTTTTTTTCTTCGATGAAAATACTGCATAATAAACATCAAACTGCGTCATACTTATTATTGCAAGGATTAAATTAGAAGTTCTGAATATTTCCTCATACTCTGCAGTTTCTTTGAGTTGCGCACTCTAATACATTCATTCCGATTTCCCTCAGTTTCGTTTTTTGTGATATTCTCCCAGATAGCGTGGACTGAAAAAGAAGCGTATATAATTTATAGCACATGCCCCGTTTCACTTATATTCCGTTTTTAAACAATTTTATTATCGAGTGACCTCCTTCACGATGTCTAATGCGTATCACAAAATTTCATAAAATCAAATCAATTGACACAATGATTATCGTTCAAAAAGCTTTAGCTATCAGCTATTTTCTAATACTTAACACTCTCCCAAATTGTATTCTTACTTTATACGCATAATTTTAGCACTCGTTTTCATAATACTCCCTTTCATTCTACACTCCCCGACGAAAAGGTAGCGTATACTATCACTAAATAAGCTTTTAATAATATTTAAAATTTCCGAAATTCAGCTAATAGTACGCAAACATTACATCACATCACATCGACGTAATGCTTGCAACTCACAATACAGTCCACTAAATTTAAACAAATCTGAATAGGGTAGATGTCCCTATCACTGTCAGCGTCCCTATTACTGCCACTTTATTTATTTTCCTTAATAAAAATATAACGCATAAAGAATAGTGTACAACAATAATAATATTATTATTAAATTGGGACTGTTCTTATTATTATTAATATTATTGTTGTACTCTATTCTTTATACGTTAGATTTTTATTAAGCAAAATAAATAAAGTGGCAGTAATACGGACAGTGACAGTGATAGGGACATCTACCCTACGTCATTCCAAACATAATGATATGCATGTGGTATCTTTTGTCAAAGGGCGTAAAACTATTATTCTTAACATATTGTTTCCCCTGCGAAAAGTTACTGTGCAAACAATCTGTAACGAGCAATCATACATCATTACGTGTATGTACATAAGAATGTACAATAAAATACTTTATGCTCGTCACCTACATTGTAATATTCAGTATGAAATATTTTTTAGCGTTACGGGCTATTATCTTTAAAAAAAAAACGCCGATGCGAACGGTGGTGCTTCGAAGGAATTCCAGGCTTATACTCGGTCAATGAGTCACACGTGCTCGGCGAGACGTCCGATAGTCTGCCCATGTCGTACGATGCCCGCTGATTCGTCGAAAATTTGGCACAGCGCCGGTAACAATGCGTCGATTGGTAGAATGCACGTGGTACGATACGCACCGGGTCACGGGACCCGACGCTATTTTCTAATCTAAAACGCGCAACACAGAAGCAGCCACGTGCTCGCTAATTGTTTACGGCCCGCAATGGACAGTCGAGCAGTATAGGAGTCTTCAACGAACGATACTTTATCTTATACTTTCGGGCCTCATTCTAACAGGAAAAGGAGACGAAAGGCATTTATGCGAAATGAATAATAAAAGAAAGGAAGAGAGCCAGGAATCCCATTTACGATACACCGTGTACATTAGCATCAAATGTTATGTAAGCCGGGTATTTCGTGCGATGTTTTGCCTTACAGACATTGAAACGTTCACTAAAATATTCTATGTCCTTATAGGCAGTATCAGGCCGGAATTTAGATTTTTGGAGCCCGGGGCTACGAAGTCTTCGGGGATCCCCGTAGTTGCAAAGCAATAACAATAACGAATTTAAATTCGCGTATAACGAGAATTCACTGTAATTTCGTGCGAAATTTCAAATGGGATATCGTGTTTATGTCTAAAAATATATAATTCTCCAAAATTGTAAAAATTTAAGTAGATATCATAAAGGAGGTTTAAATTTAAACAATGAAATTTTAAAATAAAAATATAAAATTGGAAGTTGTCGAACTCATAGACAATTTATTTGAAACAACGTTTTCCAATGAAAACAGAGTGAGCTAGTCGTTTAGAACTGAAGGCTTAGAAGGGGGCCCCCCTGGAAAGTGGGGCCCGGGGCCGCAGCCCCCTAGACCTCCTTTAATCCGCGCCTGAGCATTAGTAAAGGGTCTTCCTAGTGTGACGGCTGAAAGAAGCTTAACTTTTCGGAAATTAAGAAAGGAACTATTGCGCGTATCATTTTGCACGTTTGCAGCTTTATTGTATCATATTTTATGACTATAAAAAAAAATTGTAAGTAGAAATATCCATTTATTTATAGCGGAATTGGAGCATCGTGAAGAAAACAAAATCCTTCCGGATGTCAGACCTGACATCAGCGATTGTAGTTATTTTAAACACAAAATTCACGAACATTGGTAGTCTATAGACGTGTGATTATCGTCTGAACCAGCATAGTAAACAAATATTGCGAAACGCAGATACGGCAACGTCATAAATTTTTTTTATCAATTTTAGCAAACAAATTATAGTTTTGTTGACCGTACTAATTCAATTTTACAAATATTTGGAAAATTCCAGTTCGAACGACAAAGTAATGCCTGATATGTTTGAAGTGGATCGGACTTTTGGTCTTTTAGAAATCAGGCCTGACATCCAAAAGGATATTGTTCTTCTTCACGATGCTCCTATTCCGCTATAAATAGATATTTTTTTCATGAAAATTTTTTTTATAGTCTTAAAATATGATAGTATAAAGCTACAATCATGCAAAATGTTACGTATAATATGCTTCTTTCTCTTTTTAATTCCCGAAGAATTAAGTTTTTTCAGCCGTCACACTAGGAAGACCACTTAAGGTGTATTTAATAATACAATTTTTAGGATTTTTTTTCTAAATAACTATACAAGATATCTTGACGAAACTCTTTACATTTTATTAATCTGTGTTTGCACCATGGTTTCCCATTTTTATATTGTCATAAAGAAAAAGTATGTGGTTTTTATAGAGAGCAGAGGAGTAGCGTTCTTAAAAGGAGTTTGCTACGTCCAATGTAGCACCTCGTTTTTCTGAAATCGAAAAATCTAATGGTTTGTAAAGCTTACACCTAAAAATAGAGGGCCCCTGAAAATATTAAAGTAAAAATGAAAAACCCAAACTGGCGCGTGTTGGAATAAAATGTTACGATTTTCGCCTATTTTTAACATCTATTTTCTTCAATTAAAAACGAAAAAATCGATAAATATTAAGTATCTGTGAGGGATTCGTTGGATTCAAGTCATATAAAAATAACGCAAACACATTTTAGGCAAAGTGACGTCTAGCTTTCTTTGAATCGTGCACGCCAGTGTGAGAAACAGTATTTCGAGAAAAACGCGCATTTCCCTCAATGCCGAGCGTAGATCCCACGACCTTCTTTGCTTCTCAACGATATAACTTCGAAAATATTTTGAATTTCTCTATGAAATTGTAACTGAGCGTTCTTAAGATAGTTCCTGAAAAATCTACTAAATTCAAGAACTCTTTGAAATTTCGTTCAAAACTAATTTGGAATACGAGAAACCCTTGTACAAAGTTTAAAATCGATTTACCACACAGTTATCGAGAAATTGTTAATTAAAGTTTATGCATTTTAACACAGTGGCATGTGGCAGAGTCGAGAAAAGAGGGTTATTGTTTCAGTTTTTCTTCCGAAACTGGAAAAGTATATTCAAAAGATGTACCAAAATTAGCACAAAAGTACATCGATGTGTCAGGAAATGAATTTATTAATTTCTGCAAGACTGACCACATGGTTTCTTCGTAAGTGCCCATAAAAAATAGGTTCGCGTGCAAATTTTTTTGCAAACTACGCGGAGCCGTCAAACATATGAACGTTTTTTCTGACATTTTGGTTATAAAAAACGCTCCGAATGAATGTGACGTTGTCAGATCTGCAGCTCCAATTCACTGCGCTAACCAATTTAATATTCTATTTTTGTGTTAAAATTATTAATATTAACATTGAACTTTTCGAAATACATATATATACATGATGTTAAAAATTATTATTATTATTATTATTTCCATAGTATCATACTACTTTATATTTATCGTTTATTACCCAACTCTAATTTTAATTAATATAGTTGGTTAGGAACTACCTTAAGATTTACTGTCGATTTATACATATGAAAAAATATGATTTACACGAACGACTTACAGAAATGTTAGTTCGAAATTAAGCAGAAATGTTACAGCACGCTGAAACTTGTCCACGTGGTGGCATTAAAACAGTAGCTTGGACTTTCTCCTACACGTTTCGAATACTTAAATTAATTACCATCGTACTTGCACAATATAGAGTAGAGGCTGGTGTCAAGGTAGTTTAAGGTTTACCGCCGAGATCCCTGATGTAAATAGAGGAGCGTATTATTTATCATTGATTATACGCAAAAGGGAAATACGTGCAAGGTACATAATTACCGCTTCATTGTGAATCTGAACACGTGAGAGAAAAAAGAAAGAAGTTACAGAAAATATGACCGACGCGTTCGCAATGATAAATATATGTATTCCGCTATATTCACTGGCTCGCCTTATTGCGCATTAGAAAATCAAATGCAACGGTGAAACTGTAATAACTATTGCTGACTGGGAATGGTAAAGCGAGATTGGAATTTTCATTGACGCATGATGCGTGTAATGTTCTTATCGTGCTCCAATTTTAACAATACGATGTTAATACGTTTGTTTGCAAACGAAGGCAGCCGAGTCTGTAAACGCGGATTATCTACGGCTTTATGTAACCTCCCACTATTACGATTTCTTTGCTATCGCGCGAGGATCAACCGGATCACGCCAGTCTGTCGTCCGTTGATTTCTGACGAATAAAATTATCAGTCGCGAGCCTATCAGGAGGACGGTCTTGACCTGGGGAATATTAGAGCGAAGTTTAAAAGATATTTCGCGAACAGTGGAAAAACAGATATTTGGCAACCAAAGAAATCTCACTCGGGCTTTTAATTCTGGAGATGCATTCTAGAGAGGGCCCGATCTATGTAACTCTTCCGGCGTTCTGGGCAAAGATTATTTTTGCTCCCCTTTATATTTAATTATAAATAATTATTTTAAAATATAATTGTTGACAGTAACTGTAATTTTAGCAGGTATTTTTGGAATAACATAAGCCTTTTGTTTTATAAAAAATGTAGTTATTATATGGGTGATTTAAGAATACTTTATAAATTTGATACTAAATTTTATCGTGTTTTCAAAAAGTTTTACTTTTCTATTAGCTTCTATTTATTTCAATTTTCTCTTTTTATCAATTTTGCCACCCCCAAATTTTTCGCTCTGGCTAGTTGCCCTGATCAGGGGCGTCTGCAGGCTTTTTTCCAGGGGGGGGGGGGCAATTTTGCGATGATGGTAAAGACAAATATACCTCTCTTGCTTTTTTTAACCCATTTTATAGTGCCAAATTAATTTAAAATTTAAAACAAAAATTTAAAAATATTCCCTTTTTTTAGTATGAACTTAATAAAGATCAGTTTTGCAAAATAAGCGATTTTTTTGAAAAGCCAGGGGGTAACTACCCCTTTTTTCACCCTGATTCAAGAATCCCCGTCGCTATGCTAAAAATGATTTTTAAACTTGAAAGAGAATTGTGTACCACTTCAAAATACACTTTTCGAAAGCCAAAATCTCGTTCTGACGGTTCACGCGCCTCAACGATAACGCGTGTGTACACGTTACGTCAATAGACATGGCTATTTGTATAAGTATTGAAATTCACTACGTCGGCGTACATGCATAAACATAAATGTTGAACTTTAAACTCGTTTTATAGACGCACGTGTGAGCTGTAGGTAGACAAGGTGTCAAATAGATCGGCGGAAGCTTCGCCATTCAAATCATCCAGAGATCAAAGTATTAGCTGAAACAAAGAATAATGTAGTATACATATCCTGATTGAATTTCAAAAATTTTGTTCTGCTTTTTCAACTACGAAATCAAATTAAATTAAACGTATAGGTGCGCGTAAGAAATAGATTTTCTAATATCTACGTCTGCTAATTAAAGAGTTAAAAATTAAAAAACACTGCAAGTGCCAAAAATCAAATTCGCAGGACATTTTTTGATAATTTTTTTTTAATTTTGGCGCTTAAAGTGTTTTCTACAAGGGCGCTTCAATCTCTTCTAATTTTCTAATATCTACGTTTACTAATTAAAGAGTTAAAAATGAAAAAACACTGCAAGTGCCAAAAATCAAATTCGCAGAACATTTTTTGATATTTTTTTTTTAATTTTGGCGCTTAAAGTGTTTTCTACAAAGACGCTTCAATCTCTTCTATTTTTCTAATATCTACGTTTACTAATTAAAGAGTTAAAAATTAAAAAACACTGCAAGTGCCAAAAATCAAATTCGCAGAATATTTTTTTATAATTTTTTTTAATTTTGGCGCTTACAGTGTTTTCTACAAAGACGCTTCAATCTCTTCTAATTTTCTAATATCTACGTTTACTAATTAAAGAGTTAAAAATTAAAAAACACTGCAAGTGCCAAAAATCAAATTCGCAGAATATTTTTTTATAATTTTTTTTAATTTTGGCGCTTACAGTGTTTTCTACAAGGACGCTTCAATCTCTTATCGCGATTGTTTAAGGTGTCCCGCGACCTTCTGTTAATTTAAAACGGTCTGTTTATTGAAGCTACGCAAATGTTGGATGATAACGTGGTTGTTAGATTAGAAAGAGGAAGCGGTGTATACGTGTGTGTATTAAATGTCGGAGAAGATTAAACGATTACGCGTAATATTGTTTCAGGGAGGGCAACGATCCAGACGATTACTCGCGGCTGACTTACAGGAAGTTACTCGAGGAAGTATGCAGATTTGCGAACGTGCTGAAATCGAAGGGAGTGACGAAAGGAGACCGTGTCGCGATCTATATGCCAATGATCTTGGAGCTTCCCATCGCCATGCTGGCGTGCACCAGAATCGGCGCCGTCCATAGTGTAGTGGTAAATGAGTATTTCTTAACCGTTACATGACACTTTCCTCGGATTATTAAAATCTCTGTGAAAGATATGTAGCTTCTAGTAGGATTTTGGGAATAATAAACATTTGATGTTAGATTAAAGGCCGTCGCGCATTTTGGCGAAGCGCGGCGGTAAGACGACAAAAGTTTATAAACAACTGATAACCGAAGCGCAACGATAATTAATTAAATAATTATTATTAATTTCTTAGATTCGCTGCCCCCCAAAATTTACGATGAGTTTTTCGTAGAGCACGGGACCTTTTGAAGGAATTTTATAATAATAAATATTTAATAGTGCTCCACAAAAAATACGATGAGCTGTTTGTAGGGCGCAGGCCCTTTAAAAACGCGGGACCGGATTCCGGGGAACGCGGTGAACCCGCCTCGCGCCGGTTCTGATGCGGTTCACAGATGACGAACGCTTCGAACTTACAACCTTCTCTTAGAATACTCACAACAGATCAACCCTTACATTTGCAAACTTCTAAAGAATATTACTATTATTAGAAACGATGGTAAATATTTCGCGCATCATTTAATTATTAACCAATAACCATTCTTACGTTTTGCGGCAGAGATTTGAATGACCATGTGTAATCGGAGGAACGTGCAGTCAACGTGTTACAAAAGCGAAAAGACATGATACAAAGCGGACAGTATCAATTTTGTTTTGCCTCAGTTTCAATATTAGTTTTCTCCGATTCTCGAACTCTCGGGAGTTAATTATGATTCTGATTACACTACATTATAAACATATTCCCCCGTTGAACTGGCATGCGAAATCAGTTTGCAGGATACTCGTCCGACTCCTTAGCGGAACGTATCCTGGATTCAAAGGCGAAGGTACTGATCACAACCGACGGCGTATGGAGAGGCGAGAAGCTCCTTCTTCTGAAGGCCATCTGCGACGACGCTATGAACAGGGTAAAGAAGCATGGCCATGTGGTGGAGTCTTGCGTAGTAGTCGCGCACCTCAGACGGCTCAGTTGCCCTCACGGTGAAAATACAGGTACGTGAAGGGAAAGAGGGACCTTCGTCTTGTGTAAGTCAAATGTAGCAACACAAAATGTTCGCAATGGAATATGCCTCGTTGCGATAGAACATCTTAGGTCCCTAATCTCTGCTCGCTATCAGCCACAAAGATAAAGGCACATCCTACGTTAAAAATACATAAAATTCAAATGGAAAATACAAGATCGATAAAGCAATTCTTTGAATTACACGAAGGAAAGGCAAACGGAGTGAACGGCACCAGCGATAGCACGGTTCCTCAAATCCCTTGGAACGACGATCGAGATGCCTGGTGGCACGACGAAGTGGAAGATGCTGAAGACAGATGTTATCCCGTATGGATGGCTGCGGAGGATCCACTTTTTATTCTTTATACAAGGTAAATACATCACTAAAATGATACTCCTATGTAGCAACTTATTTCCTCCTTTACGATTGCCTTGGGCAAGCTACACACAGAGGTAGAACACCGGGTGGCATGTGATATAACAGTCATGATACCCCTTGCGAAGCTAACTTGTAAAAATGAATATCCGGCTTAACACTGCCATGCCACGCCACTTGCCATTTCATTTCTGTGCGCGTCCTGCTTTAAAGTACTTTTCCTTCAATGCGTTATTTTCAAATGCAAATAGTGGCTCCACGGGGACACCGAAAGGTGTGCTTCATACCACTGCCGGGTACTTAATTTACGCAGCCACGACGTTCAAGTACGTTTTTAATTATCACCCTGGTGACGTCTACTGGTGCACAGCTGATGTTGGCTGGATCACCGGCCACACTTACGTCGTGTACGGCCCTCTGGCGAATGGTGCCACTTCCGTTATCGTAAGTCAGCTTTTTCACCCGATTCTCGTAGACTTTGATACCCGACTTCATCGTATATTAACGATTTCGTGTCTCCATAAATTCGTCATGACGAAGAATGGACAAATGACAGTACGAAGTGTATAATATTGGTCCGTGCTTTTATTTCCAGTTCGAAGGTACGCCGTTCCATCCGGGCAACGACAGGTACTGGTCGGTCGTCGATAAGTACAAGGTCACGCAATTTTACACGGCACCGACCGCTATTAGATCGCTCATGAAGTTCGGAGATGACTTGGTGAAGAAGTATAACCTCTCTAGTTTAAAGGTACGCCGGAGTTGAAAGATTCAACTCGACGCACATAGAAATGTCGGGTGTTACTCTACTGATAGTCAATACCCTAGGGGATGATTCTACAGGCTAAAATAAGAGGAAAATGAAGAGTGACGAAATTGCGGTAAAGGTTTCATTTTCGAGAAATTTGTCTTTGAATCGCAGCTAAATACGCGTGCACCGAAGTACAGATTTAGGCGCCCGAGGAGCACGCGGAGGTAAGCGGAACTTCCTACGCAGTTGAACGCGTGCCCCTCAAGCTCCTAAAACTGTATTTCGGTGCACGCGTATTTAGCTGAGATTCAAAGTCAATTTTGTCGAAAATGAAGCCTTTACCGCAATTTCGTCACTCTTGATTTTCGTCTTATTTTCGCCGTAGAATCACCCTTTAGACTATCTCAGTAGAGTAAGTATAAATCCACGCTAGATTCCCCGGTCAATCGTCGAGCCTACAGACTAACTGTACTTGCGATAACAAAGGAAGCCCTCCGTGTATGGTTTTAGGTACTAGGTTCGGTCGGAGAGCCGATAAACTCCGAAGCCTGGCTTTGGTTCTACAATCTGGTCGGCCAAGGGAAATGCAGCATATCTGACACGTTCTGGCAAACGGAAACAGGTGGTCACGTGATCACTCCTCTTCCCGGTGCTACGCCAATGAAACCAGGCTCAGCGGTAAGCGATCGACCGCGTATCTACGTCTTCCAAATACCGAGGCAATCTTGTGACTAATCGGCTCGGTGTCTCTTTCTCGATCAGACGTTTCCATTCTTCGGCGTTTTGCCGGAGCTGTTGGACGAAGACGGCCGGTTGATCGAGGGCGAGGGGGAGGGGTACCTCGTGTTCCGCCAGCCATGGCCAGGGATGATGAGGACACTGTATGGGAACCATCAGCGCTTCCAGAATACGTACTTCGATAGATTTCACGGGTACTATTGCACCGGTGACGGTAAGTCGGCCAGTACGAAGATCGTACGATTTCTCTGATGCAGTTGATAGCATATCTGATTTCTAATCGACGGAGAGCCAAGCTGCGATCACTTAGCCAATGGGCTTCTGTAGTTTTTGCCGGCGAATTTCGCGTCCTTGCCCAACTCCTCCTCGATTCTCAGTATCTGATTGTACTTGGCGGTCCTCTCTGTTCTGCATGGTGCGCCAGCTTTAAACTGGCCGGCGGATAGACCCACGGCCATGTCGGACACGAAATTGTCTTCGGTCTCGCCTTGACACGTGGACACGATGTATCCCCAGTCGCTGATCCTCGCCATTTTCGCCACGTTGATCGCCTCCGTCACCGTTCCGATTTGTGGCATTCGCAGTATAAGCGCGTTCGCCATCTGCCTCTCGATCACCTCCTCGATCCTGTCGATGTTCATCGCGGTCAGTTCGTCGGCGACCACCTGGATCTCCTGGTCGGCTAACGTCAGCCAGCCTTCCCAGTCCTCTTGGTCGAACGGGTCCTCGATCGAGACGATAGCCGGATGGTCGGACAAGTATTCCAAGTATTGGTCCTTGAGTGCCTCGGCCTCCATGTACTCGTCGGGATCAGAGTCTTCTGTCTTGAATGCTAAGTCGTATCCCCCTAGTCAGGAGATAATAGATACACAGGTGTCGTTATTGGAATTGATACCAGCTGTTGGATAGACAATTCTAAATGTGTAGCCCCGATCGTGATTAACAACACGGTAATAGCCCGAGGAGTAATGGTATCTTTGGAAATTTATTAAAAGCAAACTACTCAACGAATCGTTTTGAGACTTTCAGGAATTTTTATTGGATATTTAAGGTATATGTTTTTTTTCTTCAAATTTGTTTCAAGGTACAGACTAGCAACTTGGCGCTGCAAAGTCTGGTTGACAATTTTTCGACGAAACGGTTCTTCTAAAATCAAGAAAGGAAAATTTTTTAAAAACTGCATATATGCGAATGACTATGGAACGACGGGAGATTTTCTGATTGGTCGTTTTCTTCTAAGGTTAATTTTCAAACAAAATTTCGCAATTTTCGGCGGAAAACTGCCAACCAGATTTTTCGCAGCGCTAAGTTTAAATAAATGTAAAAAATAAAAATCGTGTAACTAAAAATACATAATAAAAGGTCCTGAAAGTTTCAAAAAGATTTATTAAGTAGTTTGCTTTTGATAAATTTCCAAAGATACTTTACTTTTCGGGCCACTATCCTGTTATCTCCGCAGCTAGAATGACACAAGCTTTAGTTAACCTTCTTTGTAGAAGGAGCTGGCTGCCATGTCCAAAGCCATTACGACCCTCCCCTCGTACCCAGCTTCTTTAATGGACTCGTCCAACAGTATGAGCGCCTCTCTGTCTTCCTCCAGCTCGGGCGTGAAGGCGCCCTCGTCGCTGACTGGCAGCGGCAGCTGTATCTCTTGGGTAGCGGCGATCTTTCTCTCCAGCACTCTGTACACCTCTGAGCCCATTTTCATGGCGTCCGCGAAACTCTCAGCTCCTGACACGATTACAGAATAAACAATGCGTGCAAAGGGGAGAAAGATCAGTTGTAAGGAGACTGACTGTAGTACCTATGGGTAAGATTAAGAATTCTTGGCAAGGTATCATGTTGCCAGAATGTCTGCCACCACTGATCATGTTGAAACAAGGAACGGGCACGTAGAGGTTTCCGTTCTCCGCTAACTCCGCGATGTATCTGATAAAAGTACAGTGGCATTGTAGAATTTCGTAGAAAATAGAAATTCTGTAATTCTATTATATCCAATGTTCTATCGATCATTTCTGTATCGCTGTGGCAGTTGTTAGGTAAATATCTAAAAATCTTGAATTTTGATTCGATCAATTACCATCTTAGAGTGATGGTAAGATATACTTTGCAAGATGGCAGCCTGTAGAGCAAGAGCTGAGGAACTGTTTGACTTTCAGGTACCAGAAATCTTTAAGACACCTCTAATTATTGAATTCTAGCTTTGATACTCGGCTTCGCCCGAAATTTAGATTCTGATTTTATACAATTTTTTTTTTTTTTAGTTTTTTGTGAAAATAGTCAAATTGATCTGAATTAGTCAAGCGTAATGAGCTGATGCACATTTCGTGATCGCAGAGTTTAGCGTTCGAAAGTTTTTAGGCGACAGACAAACACACAAACATATTAGAAGCTTTCTGCTTTATATATTATTATTGAATATTATATGTGAATAGAGAAGCAATAGCCAGCGGCGGACTGGTTCTAAAAATATAGGTTGCCAGGAGAAAAAGGGGGCCCGCCCACAACTATAAGGCTATCATTTAATTTTTATAAGAAATAAATAAAACTTTCAAGAAATTCATAAGTGACAAAACAGTACAATTAATATTTTCGTGAAATAAATGCATCATTTTTTGTAATGACAGTGTACATATATTGTACATATTATTGGCAGTATACAGTAGATACTAAATGTAAATAGAGATTGTTATAATTGCATTTTTAAATGACTTTTTTAATTTTAAATAAATGGTGGATATTTTTGAATAGCTTTAAATATTTCAAAATGGTAATACAACGTAATTTATATTGGAACTCATATTATATTTTCAAGCTACTAAAAGGTCATTAACAATTTTAACATATTGTCTGACCTGCCATCGGGCAAGTTGACACCTCGGCCACTGGCAATAGCCACATTTAAATGATGAAAAGTTACCTGTAAACGGGAAGTCCTTTCTTAGCCGCGCCGGCCTTGCAACACGCAACGGAGACCCCTAGGATGGCGTTCGCCCCCAGTTTCGATTTATTCTCGGTGCCGTCCAGTCTGTTCAGAAGACTGTCTATCTCCATTTGCTGACAGGCCTCCAGCCTCGATTTCAGAACCTGCGGCGCGATCACGTTGTTGATGACGTCCACTGCCCTGAACACGGAACGCCCGTTGTACATGGCCTCGTTGCCATCCCTTAATTCCTGCGCCTGGTTCGGGCTGGGGATCAGAACTGCCGGCACCGAGGATCTTAGCAATCCGACGTCGGTGATTATGTCCACTTCCAAAGTGGGATCGCCCCTCGAGTCGAAGATCTGGCGAGCTTTAATCTTCTGGATCGGCATCTCGAAACTTTTGCGTCACTTGGGTTTTCACGTTTAAAGAGGGTGCTTGCTGGAGGATTGGTAGAGGATGATCGTTTGGCAAGGATTGCAGGAATTTCAGTGCTGTTAACGAAGTTGCATGATTATGGTCGTTACTGACAATTTTGATGTAAACGTTTTCGTGAGTCAAGACATGATCGCAGACATTTTCGATGATGAATAGTTGAAGCTCAACACGTGTATACGTGTATTTTTTTTTGTGTATTTTAGGGGGTGGGGTTGAATGACAACGAGTATTAAGTACCTAGGTCAGTGTTTCCCAATCATTTTTGAGTCCCGACCCCCTTTTATAATATTCAAATAACTTGCCTCCCTCCTCCCTATATAAAGTAAAATAAATTTAATAGGGTAAACACATTAAAAATACGTATTTCAGAATATAATTCTAACTTAATAATATTTAATTTTTTTAATCAACATATTAAATATACTTAAATATATTTGTATAATTATATTTAAATATTATTTACTTGATTATACTTAAATATATTTAATACATTTAATTATCTTATTTATTGTGATGGTTGTGCTTGCATCTGGGTAGCCAGCTTTTTCTTTTTCATTTATGAAAAATCAGTGTTACGTGATTAATAGAATATGGCAATGTGACCATATTAAAATAAATAAGTTCTAAGAATCGTCAACTAAAAATAACCGCGGGTTTCCCCCGAAAAAACTTCGCGACCTCCTTGATGATCCACAGGTTGGGAACCACTGACTTAGGTAATAATTTCTCCTTATTCTGTAACATAGATGGATACCTTTAATTTCAGGCGCTAGGCGCGATACAGATGGCTATTTGTGGATAACCGGTCGCGTGGACGACATGTTGAACGTTTCTGGCCATTTAATGTCCACTGCAGAGGTCGAAAGCGTGTTGACTGGACATGCCTCGGTAGCTGAAGCTGCTGTAGTTAGTAAACCGCATTCTGTGAAGGGACAATGTCTTTATTGCTTCATAACGCCCAACGAGGGCACGTCGTTCGATAAGAAGCTTCAGGACGAGCTTAAAAAGAAAGGTATGTGTACATATATCCGCCACCACGTTCCAATTTCGAAATTAAATTTAAAGCTTCTTTTGACTGGAATTTATTCATTTAAACTGTCGTGTCCAATAGTGCGCGAGAAAATCGGCCCCTTCGCTCAACCGGACGTCATCCAACACGCGCCAGGTTTGCCAAAGACGAGGTCAGGAAAAATCATGAGACGTATCCTGAGGAAGATCGCGTTGGGAGACAGAAACGTCGGCGACGTCTCGACGTTAGCCGACGAGGGCATCGTGGAGCTTCTTTTCCAGCTAAGGCCGCAGGTTTAAGATTCCTCGTCGGATTCGCCCGTCTACGAGGGAGATGCCCGCGAAACGTAGTAACTTAGAGAAGGAAAGAGAGAAAACGACTCACTTCCGGTGGCCGATAAACGAAGCTTTAGTCAGCAAGAGGAGAATAACGCGAGACGTTATTATTAAAAATTGGAAAGCAGGAGATAGGTTATCGAAGCTTGGATTTAGCAAAATAAGCGGGCTCAGAAGTTGTGTCTGGAGACCGAAACTTCCGTTTTATATTAGCATCCTTTTCCTTCTGTTCATGGCTAGTATTCGTAGTAATATTTATGGATTACTTTGTAGGCAAGTAGGGCGAATTAATAGTTACTGTTCCTTTCACAAGTTGTTGTTTCGTTGACCGTTTACGACGAGGACCTATGTTTGTCGCTTTTAATTGTAACCGCATGTGATGAAAGTAACAGGAATTAGGGGGAGAATTACAGGAATGCTGGACACAAGATAATCATTCCGAAAGTAAATTGAAAGTTAGTTTAAGTAATCTTGAAGGAAACACTGAATCTGCTTATGATGTTCCAAAGATCGATTTAATGTATGTTGATACATATATATTAATCATTGCGTACCGATCGTCCCCAAGGCAGCAATATTTTATGGGCACATAGGCGAGCACAGAGAAAATGTAAAACAATATTGTATGGCAATTGTTCGGCGTTGTTCAGAGGCGAAGAGTCTCGTGACGAGTTGAACCGATACCATCGACTAATATGAAAGTATCCAGGGAACTTTTGAAGAGTTTACAAAGCCGTCTAAATTAACTATATATATGTGGAAAGAATGCGCAATACCGCGTTGCGAGAATGTAACGTTACGAAAGTGCTGCGATGCGCGAAATTTATTTTCTTTCCATTTCAGAGCGCATCCGAGTCGTGAAATCATTTTTCAATCTCGCGAGTAACGTCGTTCGTTGTTTCGTTACCTGTTCTTAACTACCTCCTGTAACGAAAGCGTTCATGCAGGTTCTAACTGGTACGTTTTAAACTGTTCCTCATTAGTCATGTCTAATGAATCTTAACGACAGTTTGAAAGTCACGAACGCGTTTATGAAAATATATATACAATTCTTATTCGCTATAAGCTCGGGGCTTGGATTCGATGGCGAGCTTATAGCGCGCAGGAGTCAAGTTCCCGAGGCCAATCTTCTCTCACTCGTAGTTTTCGGCAAGAAAACAGTTTGCTCGCTTGCTCCGCGTAAGTATCAGAAATGGTGGACGTGGTGGATGTAACAGCGAGCTTATATCGAACAGCGGGCATGCTCAACTGTCCTCAAGGCGGGCGCGGGCGCCTGCGGGTGCGTTCGAGGACAGACGAGTTTGACAACGGAGTGAGGAGCAGCTGGAATGTGAGAGCACAGCGGTTGTGTGTCTGTGCAGGCTCGGCTCGTCCCTATAAGCAAAATTAAGCAGCTGCCTAGTACCTAGGACATAAAATTGATAATGGGTGCAAAATGGTATTTTCATTGTTGGCATTTTTTAAAATAAACTTTTAAATGAAATATTACAGATTGTACTATAAATGTTTTAAGCTACGAATAAAAATTCAGACTAAGGTCATCGAAAAGTTCAAATAAATGTAGTATAAATAAACTGCGCAGTTTGGCAAGTTTGCCTAGGGCGCAAGGAAGGCTCGAGCCGGGCCTGTATATGTAATACACAGTTCTAACGGACCCATGGTGTTTACATTAATAGGGTACCCCACCACAAAATCGTTTATCGATAAGTGGAGGCATGATGCTCGCGGGCGCGTCTGTTGAGCATGCCTGCGTAGAGGTACATATTTCGAGCTTATAGCGAAAGAATACTGTGTCTGCGGTTTGCCTCTAATTGAAAAGAGACATCGTGAAAAAGAGATACTAGTGAGACGATCAGTGGCTCGAGAGATCCTTTGCCTGTGACTCTCGATCCCCTATCGACGGAACGATAAAGAGTTATTTATGTGGATAAGTTATGCGAGTGTCGAGTGCCGCGTAGCAACGGGTTATTTAATTTTAGCGAATTATATTTTCTACAGCGACCGTTCCGCATCGAGGAACGGAGGACCTAAGTATACGCACGATTATTAAACGCACTTTACGAGAACGCCAGCGTGTCCTTTAAGCTTTCTTTTTTAGAAGGCTGGCTTCGAATGAATTGTTATGTTATAATGATACTACTTATGTACTTGTAAGCGAGCCAAACGAAACGTTGCCTGGTGCCCCCGTTCGGGGCATGTAACATACATATCATTTCTCGCGGAACAAATCAACTATAGGTGTGATAATGATCTATATATATTTAAAACAAAAAGTATATATATATATATGTATATTATATGGAGTAATGCAAAAAGCATATATCTATATATGTAAATATATCTATGTTGAAGGACATACTTGTTACTGGTCTGTTAAGCGAAATCGTGTTGGTATTTATTTATTAATTATTAACTCTTAACCCCCTTTTCTGATCTTACTAAATTCGATCAACACTTAACGACCCTCTACGAACCAAAGCTTGCGCAATTCTTTCGACTGAAAAATAAAATATTCTACGCTTTTTGTAATTCACACTGCAGATCATATAAATTTCGTTCAACTCGAGAAATCTACTAAACAACGAATTCTTAACTCATCCTCATCAATCCTTCATAAGTCTCGTCAACGGAATATCCATCGCGATCCCTTGGAACGCAATACTTGAAATATGATGAATCGTTACGTTGCCCATTCATGTGCCAACGCCAATTATGCGATACATTTCTGTTACGGAAGAATCACCTGTACGAGCCGTGGCATAATTCTTTCACACCCTGTACATACATAATTATGAATCATGATTTTAGCGTACAGGGTCGCCACTATCGCTTTCGTTCGCGACAGGAGCCAGTGTGATAGACGAACCGCCTTTTTAAAACCAGCTGACGAGATGTTACGGCAGTTGGACGTAGCCGTTGCCATTGGACGCACCACATTGTTTGCCAGTGCCGGTTATGACGGGGCTCTGAACTTGTGTTCCGTCGTTTTCTCCTAACAACCAAGCTACCGCGAGAATCATGGCCAACACCGACGAGTATTACTTCACGGTGCTACGTTTGGTGAAGGAGGCTGGCTCGGTAAGCGGATATCTCTCTCAGGAATCCTTCGGTGCGGCGGGCGCGCAGTTTGTTCGTTGTGTATCAAGTTATTCCTGGCTGATAGCGGGGCTACGTTTATCGATTTTGCACGCTTCGGATTGCAATCGAGCTCCAACCGGTCAGCGGCGTTTCCTATTCCGCGCTGGCCTTCGATCAGATAGCTCCGCGATGTATTACCTGCTGCAACCTGAATGCGAGATTTATTCGAGCTCCGCGATGAATTATAAGTTCCTAGATCGTGTTGACGCGACATCAATTCTAACGAAGAACCGATCGATGGGGATGGATTAATGACAGGTGATGCATTCTTTGCTGGGTGTCTGGTTAAGATTGTTCTTGCAGTATGGATTTTCAGAGGGATGGTTAATCGTGTTAACTGAGCTGTTGGTTGGCTTCCTATGCGGAGGATTGATTCTTGTTCGGTGTAATGTCAGCTCTTTTGCATGCTTTGTAATTTATAACCTATAATCGTATTGTTTATGTGCTGGGAATAGGTCGACTGATATTTGTGTGGAATTGTTTGAATCGACTATAGATAGGTACATTTCGTGTCGCTCTGGTGAAATAATGCGAAATCCCATTGATATTTGAGTAATCATTGTTGAAGTATGATGAAACAAAGAGGATAGATTTCTGTTAGTTTTTATCGTTTGATTTTAACTTCGTTAGTTTAGTTGTAAGATAGAATAGAGCAAAAAGGGTTTCATATTCTTTATAAATTCTTAAAGTAAAAGTAAATAAATCCATAAATTTCGAAAAGTACACTGTACAGTTGAGTACAAATGGAGTTATCTCGTTCATTCAAAGATGTGATAACAGATAACGAATATGAATGAGGCAAATAGTCGTAATCGTTTTCTAAATTGAAATCGTATTAGCACAGTTGTGTAATAAACACTTTTTAATTCATGTTTGTTGCCTCGTTCGTTTACGGACCATTAGCGATGTTATCTGAATACACGGAACGATTCATGCACGGAAATCGTGGAAATAATAGAATTAAGTTTAAATTACGACGGTTTCAGATCGTCAGGGAGAAAATTTATCAGCCTAAAGATGCCATGACAAAATCGTGCGATGTCGATCTTGTCACTGAATGGGATCAGAAGGTCGAGAAACTGTTAGTCGACAACATATCTTCCAAATTTCCAGACCATAAGTATGTTCCCGAATTTATTTATCATTTTTAGTTAAGTTTCAGTTTTAAACAAACCTGAAAAATTTCTGTAACATATTTTTCAACAGGTGTTGAAAAGTTTTTAATAAGCATTGAAAAATTAACTTTGAGAATTTCAATCAATTTTCTCAATATATATCGAAATTTTTTTAAACGGTAATGAAATTTTATCGAGGACTTATATTTATTACTGCTAACTATCTAACATGTTTCACTGAGTGACTCACGCTTACTCTGTCTGAAAGGCCATTCAATAAATTTTCAATATTTAACAAGTCACTCTTGACTGAACCTTCGTTACGTGTTCTGTTGAACACAATTCGGTCTTGCCCATTAAAATCGCGGGCGCGTTGTATCCTATTTAAGCTGATTAATATGAGTTTGGAACAAGTCGCGTGGGACAACAACTGTTACGCCGGGCTCGCTGCTATTGCGAATGGAATTTTCCATTTCACGCTCCATCGCAATATGTTAAAAAAAGTATCGAATCCTTTAAGGAAATTCCAAGAATTTACCTGCTTTATACACCTCGTATTAATTACATTTAGTTGCACATTTTATCATTGCTGTGAATTATTTCTCATACAAATATTTCAACGGAGTTTCTAACAATAAGAGAAATATACATTTCTCCAGGTTCATCGGCGAGGAAGAAAGTTCACTTGGGAAAAAAGTCGAGTTAACAGACGCGCCAACATGGATCATCGATCCGATCGACGGCACGATGAATTTCGTTCACGGCTTACCTCACACTTGTATATCGATCGCGTTACTCATCGGCAAAACCACTGAAATTGGAATCGTTTACAACCCGATTTTGGAGCAGTTGTTCACCGCCCGCAAAGGCCAGGGTGCATTTATGAATGGAGCACCCATTCAAGTTTCCGGAGAGAAGGGTAATTAATAATGTTTCTACAATCGGCTTGCTTCATGGATGAAAGAGGGTTTATTTCTTTGCAGAGTTACGGAAAGCCCTCGTGATGATGGAAATGGGGACGAGCAGAGATCCAGAGAAAATGAAAATTGTATTGGAGAATGCAAACATCCTCACCCCACAAGTTCATGGGTAAAGCGTATTATCTAACTTATCTCTTGAAATTGAATTATTTGTGGTAAAGAGACACTTGCTTTTCTATTGTATTTCTTTTCTGTAGGATACGGGCTTTAGGATCCGCAGCTTTAAATATGTGCATGGTCGCTCTTGGCGGTGCAGACGTTTCTTTTGAGTTTGGTATTTACGCGTGGGACGTCGCAGCTGGGGATATTATCGTAAGAGAAGCTGGCGGTGTTTGCATAGATCCAGATGGTAATTTACTTGATTATGAATTAATGTACCTTAGGAACCTCTTAGTTATTTTAAAGGATAGCAGTGTAAAGCGTGCTGTGATTTGTTTAGGCGGCCCGTTTGACGTGATGAGCAGAAGGGTTCTGTGCGCGGCCACGATGGAATTGGCCCAAGAATTAGTCCAGATATTAATCCAATATTATCCTGACCGCGACTGAGAATCTTAAAACGTAGAAAAACTGACCCAAAGATAAATAATTTCGAGGCGGTGCTGCGTACACCAGTCACGTATATGTTTAATGTATGTTTGTATTCTGTACTTGATTCTCTCCTTCGATAAGGTGCAATCTTAATTGCATTGCTCAGACCCACATTTCTGTTGTTCTTCCAGGCGTTTAAGGTCTCTGAAGTAATGTAATAAATGTAAACGTTTAAAAAATGTACCTGTATTTTAGCGTCTTACATAAACGTTTGTGACACAGATGACAATATGTCGAAAAGATCTATTGTAAATCTAAATCTAATATAAATCAGATACTTATGATATACGAAATCGGTAACGATGTACATTAACGGCACAGGTATTATATAGGTGTAGATGTAATTTGTTCTTCATCGGAAAATAAAAAATACTGTACCGATACACGGTGTGAAATAAGTTTATTTGTCCCATTCCGCGTGTGCGTAAGCTCCATGTTACACATCTCGAATTACATATCTCATTATAATACTTTCTCACGTATAAAATTCATTCGTCGAACTGATAATTATCTTTAAATACTTTGGTTTCTAGCGATCTGAAAACTGAAAGCCACAAATATTAGTATAATGTTTTCTTCGGTGTTTCCTATAAATAATACAGAATACCTAAATGTATAGGCACGGTTGAATTCATTGCTTATTTTCTAACATTTAGCAATCTAATTTATAATCTTTACACGCATGTACCTTACCTGTTTACATACTTACGGTCGGATTAATCTCAATGAAATTCTAAGACAAACCTTCCTGCCCATACAAACTTAATTAAACATTCGGCGATCCTGTTTGCGATAGGCATCAATTTTAATACAGTTGCTAAGCTGCTGTGCCGCGAGGATCTCACCCCATCATTTCCTTCATCATTGTTTCCCACCAACTGATTTCATCATCTCTTCCATTGCCTCCCCTCCTCACAGGGAGGGCTACAAGTGAAACATTACCAAATTGCCAATTAGAAAACTATACTAGTCTGGGTTTCTGTGTATTCATTTTTTTTTTTATTTCCGTATTGAAATGTGCCCTAAGCGTCTATGCTCCCCCCCGTTTTCCTGATATCAACGAAAGCAGTCTGTTAATTGTTAGAATCATTGGAAAAGTGACTACTAATGTAAACTCATGCTCTATGCAAATTATGTAATGGTACAGCGAAGCTTTAATTTACATCCGTTTTATAGTCTTTAGAAAGTGTAAGTTTAAAGTGATGCATGACGATCCAAGTCTCTACGAGAGGGATTCGAACTGCCTCCAAGGAGAACAGAGAGCATGGATGAGATTCGGTAAAGCTATTTGACTTTTGTTCACGATGCAATTACGCAGGTTCTCGATTCGCTATGCGTATGTCGTTTAATGAGAAACGGATATACTAAATATCCCATAAGGCAGTCCCCCAAGAATACCTTGCAACGGGATCGGCGTTAAAAGCCCACGAAAGGTCCACCCGCGCTTAACGATGCTTTGAATCGAAGACTCATATCTGAAACATAAGCAGCCTCGTACAATATTGCCAGGTGGAAATGCATACCATGAACCATTCAAACAGCATTGACGTTCTTGTCGTATCTTATACAAATGAGTTAACGGAATGTTAAAGAAAAGGAAAAAAAAAAGAAAAAATTTATGAAGCCCACGATATAAAATCGTATGCCACTAATATATATATATAAATCTGTTAAGACGAAAGCATAAATTCTATGACAAAATATGTGACCGCTATATCATGTTGATACCGAGTGTTAAATAAAGTCTTGTTCGTATGTAATGCGACATATCCATTGGTAAATACTAGAAACTTCGATTTCTCGGTGCAAATATATACATTATTATTTTGTCATGTTTCTTTACATTGATATCTAAATAAATGCAAGGTCAGATGTGAAAATTATTATCCGTGATTACTAACGGCCATTAATAAATGATCGTGATAACATATCGACTTATTTTACAGCATTTCCTGAAACACACGCTATCTACCTATTATATCTCGTAACTAAATAAGAAACAGATTACAATTTTTTTTTGTTTTTAATATATTATTTATGGATTGAAATACGTCTACGGTACGTGCCTCTAATCGCGCGATGCTCGCGCGATTAAGACTGAAAGTATAAAATACAGGGCTCGTTTCTGATTCTGTTTAAGCATGTGTCGTTTTATTTCAATAACCTACTTACTATACAATTTGTATTTCTTTTTTGTTTGTTTGTTAGTACAAGTCTCCTTGTTGCTAGAAGGAGAGCGAGAAAAACCGTTTGTGATTCGTACGATCATCAGACTCGTAAAAGTTTTACAATCTCACAAACACGGAAATCCTTCGTCCCGAACGTGAACGCATTCATCGATAAATGATTTACGATATAATAATTTATACGAGATACTATTCGTGAAGTCGCGCTTTTCCTTTTTGCTCTTTAATATTTTTTAAAATCGAAAGATTGAGAGAAAGAAAAATACTATGTACCACCATTATGCTAAGTATCGATGGCCAGTGCTGAAAGAGGCGGTCACTTATCCCAGTTCATATCTCAGTCCACGGAAGAATACGATTACCACGTAATTCAGCGAGCCTCTTCTTCTAGCGTCATCGTTGGTCTATTACTTTATAGCTGCTGTGCACAGAGAAAGAGATAGAATAAACCAAATCTAAGCGAAAATGGTATTCAGAAAAAAGAAAAAAAGAGATTGTACACGAAAAAAAAGATCTTTACGCCCTGTGATGACACGCTACATTGCCCCGAGCCGTATAAATGCGTCGATGTGACTGCCACACTTTTATTTCATCGTTCGTGTAGTGGTTTTATAAGTAATATAAAAATATTGCACTCTATTGACCTGCAATAGTTATCATCGATTAAATAATACAGTTCAGATTCATAGAGTACAACGTCAACTGTGATCGAAAATAAGTTGCTTTCCACTCGTATATTATGTTATCCTTTCGTTTCTTTTCCATGTTGCTGTTCGTTACTCTAGACTTAACGAGCGAAACGTGAAATTTTGCACCGCCTCTTTCTGCTAAACCCGGATACAGGACATTCAATGTAAGGGGACACCGCCTTGTGTTAGTACGTTTTATAGTGTACAACGAATCGTTAGCGGTGCCATTTCAAACATTTGTTTTTTTTTGTTTTTTGTTTTTGTAAAGTTACGTCAATGAATTCTCCGATGTGGAAGGACCCCGGACAGGGTTACCTAGATCTTTTCTTGTATAAAGGGATGAGCCAGGGCGTGGTTCACCGTGATTCTCTTTCCTGCGTCCAGCATTAACGTTCGCTCCAGAAGGTCCTTCAGCTGTCCAACTTTTCTACTCTGTTCTGGCGGCAAGGAGTTCCCACCTAACTCAGCGCAAAGGTCACGAGTGGCAGGCAAGGTTGACATAACTACAACTTTCTCCTAGAAACACAGGCGTCTATGATTTTATAATTTACACTAAATTGCACGAGTCTGATATCCATTCGTGAATGGGCACGGTCAGTTAGGCCACTTACCCGCACCGCAAAGAACAAGGATCGGGGGGGGGGGGGGGGAAAGAACAGCAGAAAGACGACTTACCCGCTCCGTGACCTTATCAACTTCATGATAGAGGAAATTGCAGTTAGAGTCAAAATGTTGGTCCTTGAACGTGCCCTTCCTAATCAGTTTATTAGGCATTTTGCCTTTTAGGTCCATGAAGAACTTCAACATTTGGTTGTTCGTTTTGCCCGAGAACATTATTTTCCCCGTGTACAATTCGTATATGGTGCATCCCACGGACCACATGTCAATGCCGAAATCATACGGTATACCAAGAACTAGAAAACGGCAATGTTAACTTCCACGTATACGGCGACTGTTGCTAAATCTCTATGACAGTGGAGATCTCCCCAACTGTTGGGTACGATCAATGTATCAGAGATGTCGCACAGAGTTCCCGTTAATGTTACGAAAAGATATGCGACTAACTTATCTAGCCGCTAGAAAGCTGTCTGTTCGTATCGAGTATAATACACATTTTCGAACCGTTTGTGCCATGTTTTAAAGAGCATGCTATTGCACGGCTATCGACAGCTGGTTCAAAGTAGAAGAGTGGTGAGTAAGTAGAGATTAACCCCTTGAGTTTTCACGTCAATTGAATCTCACAAATCGTATGTAATTAAAAGAATGTTAGAAGAATTCGCAAATAAACTCAAGAGGTTCGTATAGTTCAGTCTAATGGATATGTATCTATGAGAAGACTGGAAACGAAAGATACTTACTAATTTCGGGCGCCCGATAAAATCTTGATACCAAGTACGGTGTTATCTCATTCTCGTGAGCGTGGGACGCGGAGCCGAAATCGCAGAGTTTCAGTACTAGCTTGCTCTCACTGACTAGAATGTTATCCGGTTTGATGTCAGCATGCAGAATATTCGCACGTTTTAATAACTTGAGAGCAAGGAAAAGTTGCTGCGTATACGATCTTACCGCTTTAACATGTAAACCAACGTCTTTGCCATACTTTTTCAAAACCTAAGCCAACGGAGCATGTAACAAACGATTATTAACAGATCTATATATAGTAGGTTCGTACACAAGTGGATCAATAAAAAGTATTTACCTCTCTTAAATTCATAGCTAAAGGTTCGAAAACCATACACAAATGATTCTTGTGAAAAAAGTGCCTAAAAAGTCGTAAACAATGAAATCTGTCTTCTGGATCTGCATCGTTAAGTTTCCTAAGAATTTCTAATTCTTTAAGACCTGTCCTATGCCTGAAACCAGAAAGAGAAGCGTGACCGTAGCGATCGTGGTTTGGCATCTAGAACGGATTAGAATATACAAAATAATTACATTATTTCATTATTCCTGATTATTTTTACGGCAACATCAAGATTGCCTCTAGCGCTGTCTCTAGCCCTTACAACGTTACTAAACACGCCTTGACCCGTGTATCCGTAAACAACGTATCGGTTATCTAACGTCTCGCCTACTCGCACCCTAGAATTACAATGAAATTATTTACATATTCCAGTGGAAGGCAGAAACAAGAAACAAGTAGAAAGCAGGCATAACGTAATACCGGTAATATCCTTCTGCATCGTCCCAATTGTCTGTTAAACTTGGATTATCCGGCCCCCCTTGTCGCTTCCCTTCGACAGTGGGACTCTGCACAAAATAATAACGTTTGAAATAAATCTGGAAGAAAAGCAAAGCAAAGATTATATACGTACATTAAAATCGCCAATATTATCAGCTTCAGCAAACATATCCCACTCGTTTGACTTCTTCGCGTTTTGCTTCTCCTCCTGTTTAATTTTCTCCATTGCTTTTACATCCTCGGCTTTATCTGTCTCTTCGGGCGGAGCATCTTCAAATCTAGACTTTCTCTTCTTAACTAGTTGAGGTGACTTTGGTTTCTCAGGCAAAGGTGGGGTGTGACTTTCCGACGTGGACTCATTGTTATTAGAAGGGAGTTCTATCGACTTCTGCGACACGTTTGATTGACTTTCTGAAGGCGGAGTAGCAGGAACGGTGTTTATGTCAGCAGACATATTCGAGTCTTCGTTTGGCCCACCTAGCCTCTGGATAAATACAGAAAGCGTAATCGTTATCGTATAATCCTCGGAAATGGTAAATTACTCTAGAGTTAACATACCTTGAGTAGTTCCTCCCTTTGTTTTCTTCTACGATCTATAATCGCCTCCTCGTCTTCTTCCTCCTCGATATCAATATCTTTGATATCTTCTTCGCTCGAAGTCTCCGAATGTTCCACCTTCAGTCCTTCCGACAGGGAGTCTTTGTACTTATCGTTGCGCTCTCTCTTACCATTTTTCTCCCTGTCTCGGTCATGATCTCTCATATGCTTGTCTCTGTCCCTTCGACTTCTAGACAACGATCTCGAGGATATATATCTATCGTTCCTCTCTCTGTCCAGTCTACTTCTAATAGGGCTACGAGATCTTCTTGTACTTCGCGAGCGCTCCCTAATCCTGTCACGATTTCGGCTGTCCCGGCGATCTCGTATATCGTTCCGATCGCGGCTACTTCTCTCTCTATGCCGATCTCTGCTAGGATGACGCTCTCTACTAGGATGACGCTCTCTGCTAGGATGACGCTCCCTGCTGTCTCTCTTATCACGACTGGGTCGATCTTTGCTGGAAGGTCTGTCCCGACTGCGACGATCACGACTATTCGGACGGTCTCGACTGGCCTGTCGATCGCGACTACTCTGTCGTTCTCGGCTTTCCACTCTGTCGCGACTATCGCGCCTCGATGCAGCAACCTTGTCGGATCTATCTAATGGCTTATAGTCATTACGAGGTCTGGAATTATGGTGATCTGGTTCCCGCCGTCGTTCCTCTTCTCTGTAAGGAAATACGTGTTAAAATATTATACTACGCCGAAGCTTCAAGTTTACTACGTTTAACATACCGTCTATCTTGCTCTCTTTTGCGCGATTCGTCTCTTTTTATAGAATCTTTACGCTTATCATCTTCCGATCTTCTTTTACTGTCCTCCTTTCGGGAATCCTCTCTGTGCCTCTCGTTCACCTTTCGTGGCTGCCTGTCGTCCCTTCTACCATCGTCCCTCCTGGCTTCTTCTTTCGGGCGTACTTTGTCGTCCCTTCTCCTGTCCGAATCCCTGCGCTTGTCTTTATGCTCTTCTCGACTCCTTCGATCCCTAGTCATATCCACTACAACGCGCCTCTCAGGTTTCGCTGGTTTCTTGCGCTCTCTGCTACCAGATTTACTCCTGGCTCGTTTCTTAAGGGGTATATTGTCATTTTCACTATCGTCTTCTACCAGTATAACATCAGGTGTTTCCGTAGCTTTCACTTCATCCTGATTGGGCTCTTTATCCTCCTTGTCAGATTCATCCGAGAGGTATTGTACTAAACATGCTTGCAGACGCTCCTACGCAAGGATTAGAATACGATTAAAGCTGTTCTATATTTATACAGAGAGCTCTTAAAATAAAGAACTATACCTTTTGTTTCATTAACTCTTCTAGATCAATATCATCCTCAATGATTGTACAGTCCACCTCGTCCGAATCTAAATCTATTAATTTCTCGTCCTCGCTCTCTTCAGTGGAAACTACTTCTAATAAAGAATTTTTTACTTTGCCATTTACACCGACATCTTTCTGAATCGTTCGCGACGTCTTATCATCCGCTGTTCCATTCTCAACTTCCTTTTCTTTCTTAGGTCGCTTATGCTTCTTGTGCCTTTTTCTAAAATATCGTATCGAATAATATTCGGAATGCAGTAACAAAGAATCATTAACCCTTTGCACTCCGAGTATGTCTCCGTGATACAGCAAAGTTTAAATTGAAGTTATACACCGCGATTCGTAGAATTAAACGAATTATTGTTTTCTAAATCGTTACGCTATATTTCCTCCTATTTCAAAGTTGCGCGCTTAATAAGCCCGGCATTAAGTATAAGATCTGTGGTCGACGGACAAGCGAACAAGCCGGAATGCAAAAACTTAAACAATAACGAAACGTTATACCTCTCGTCGTACCTCTCTTGTCGTTCAATCTTTCCATCTTCCCTTTCGATTAATTTATCTTTCTTATGCTTGTGATGCTTATGCTTTCTTTTCTTCTTCTTTCTTTGGTCAGCCAACATGTCGGACTCGGAATCTATACCGACAATGTCCCTCTTAGAGTCTAAGCATTCTAAATCTGACGTACTGAAACATAATCGAACGATTATCAATTACAAAACAAACGATTGGCGCGAATCGATACAATTAGCTAACATACAGCAGCCAAATCTGAAACCCGATCGGACAAAATGGTTCGTACGTTAATTTAACAGTTCTCGAGCCGCACGATATATCAAAGGATAAATTGAGAGTAAAATTTCCTTCGATCTGGAGAACTGTTTTAAAGGTGATACGGTTATCGCAGTCCAATCCGCTAGCATATAACGAAGGTTTGTTGTGAAATACGAATGCAGTAAGGCGCTAAAACTAGGTTACTTTTTTTTTCACCGAAACCGTACGAAAGATCGCCGTGTGAAAAGAGCCATTCTCTATGAATTCACTCAACAGTTTTACGTAATGCTGAAAGGCATAAAGGATTTCTAAAAAGCGTGCGGGATATACTCCGAAAATAAACAGAAGATCACGTAAGTATATGCGATGTAAACAGACTACCTTATGCATCGTTTTATACACCGAGATCGTACGTTTCCCGACCGCTGTAATAATGCTCGTTGAAGTTCACCACTTACCCCATGATTATACTTGGTAAATTATTGTTAAGAAAAAAACTACAGAATCACTGCACAAAACAACTACACGCATATATGGAACTCTTTAACGGGCCGCCATCTTGTACGTTCGATCGTGTTATTTCGAGATATCTCATTGGGATCTCGAACTATCGATAACGAGGGGTTGCTTCCGGTTCCGGTGTTTCCTCGTCACTTACGAACGCGCGTATTACCAGATCCATGTTTTCTTAGTTTCCTTCGTTTATCGAATATCATTTAACCCACAAGTTTCACCAGAATAGCACTAAAGCAGTGATTAAAGTTTGACGTGCAATAATCGTGTGGCGTAAGGATATGGAAACCCACAGAACCTCGAAACAAGTCTCATCGTCACCAGCCTGCTCTCCAGGAAGAGGCCTCCTGACAAAGGTACGAGCAACAAATTTCGAATTCATAAAAGGCTGCTTCTAAATGAAAATATAAAAGAAACGTGTATCCTCGATAATTAAATTGAGTAAGGTTGGCACTCGTCGAGTAAGAACACCAGGGTCTATTAGTTTGCAATAATTTAATTCGCAAAAAGAAATGTCTTACAGTGTAACGCGAAGTATGCGACACGTCGTTGGTGAATAATCGATGTTGTTATTGCGCCTATATTTTTTACGTCTCGCGACACCAACTACGCGTGGCATTTCTTCGATTTATATTGCGTACATATACATATCCATCTAGTCGTACTGACCAGTCGTATTCACGTCGGCTTCGAACTGCCGACGGCGATTATCGATTAATTATCGTATAACGGGTAACAATTAAATATACATTATACGTTACGAATAAATACTAAAAGTAATCCTCGCAAACTCGGGTGTGTAATTGAACGTTGCTTTCCGTCCGCCATATATATATAGTAGGTATGTATATAAATACAAAGGATTCAAGTGGGGGTAATACGTGGATTCCATTGGATAGGATAGGGATTGAGGAGTTCAAGTATCCTTAATCATTGCTAAATCACTTCTTTACATTAGGTACTCCATTACGAGCGATCGATTATCACATTCTTCGACGTTCTGAGTCTCGGGGGTTTCATCATTATGATTTTCCATCGACAGCTCGACTAGAGAGCGTTCTTCGTACGAAATGGAATCTCGAGGAAGCTAGGACGTTCCTTTCTTAAATGTAACATGAGTATTCGCGCGGTTGGAAATTCGCGCGAATAACGGAACGCTTCGACAGGCTTTATTTATCGATTCGCATTCGTTAAGCTGCTGATGGGACTTTCGCACAGCAGGCGAAACGAAGAAACAGTATGGCGAAGCTTTACGACGACAGTAATAATAATCTTTAATCGTCACGATTATTTATCATCTACTTTAAGTAAAGTTTTAAAAAGAAATGCGTTTATTGAAAGGAGCCGTCGCGAAAGCTTACGATATCGTTCCTTTGTTTCCTTTTAGAAAATAAATACGTCGAAGCGTTTCTTTCCATTCGACTTGAACTTCCAGCCGCGCGGGTATTGAAAGATTGGCGATTACCTCGTGAGCCGGAGGAGCGAAACGTGGCTCTCTGGCTCTGTGTATCGATTCCAAATGTTGCGTGAGGAAGTCTTGGTCCGTTTAAAAGAGAAAAAAAAAAATACATTACTCTAGGCTGACTAGATTCTACACCCATCCAGTATCGACTCTTACGTATAAATCTAGTCGCTACGCGTTCGATTCTAGGAAGGAACAATTTAATGGCATTGCTGTTCGTTCGTTGTTGCGCTCGCGGATGACGGTGTTCGCGTGGGAGATCGAAATTCGAAAATGTAAAAAGTTCGTGGAAGAAGAAACTAATAATTCCCTAAATACAACTGACTTCGAATGCCCTTTGGAAGAAGAAGAACTCTCATGCTAAAATTGTTCCGTGACGATTCCTCTTTTCTTTTTTCTTTCGTTCGAGGCACGAGTAATTATGCCTTAAATTCTTCTGGTCCGCGATAGGAAGGTTCCAACTCTATCCGCCATCGATCGGTAGAAATGCTTATTCGAAGAGTTTCTTAGCGTAGTGCCAAATGCGGAAGAAGTACTCGTCTTGTCTGAGAAGCCTCGCCCTAGCGTACGAGCGTATGTCGGCGTCCATGTTGTGATCCCGAAGCCAAGAACTCGTGTTCTCTGTGCTGAAGCTCACGGACGCGGTTTCGCCCTTCTCCGTGGCTTCTGCGATCGGCTCCACTACCGCCAGTTCTGGAGAACGAAATAAATTAAATGACGAGGGTTGTAGAGATGGAGACGAGGAAGCTTGTTAATTATATCCTTTGGGCTTAATCTCTAGGGTCGCCTGGGATCATAGCCCACTTTATAAGAAATCTACCGAGGGAACTAGAAGATTAAGTATCTTCCACGTAGCACAGATGCTGCTTGGAATAAAAATTCAAAAACAGAACGTAAAGTGGTCGTACCGGAAACTGGTATGATCTTGACCGGTTCATCAGACTCCAAAGGATCGCTGAGCCCGATCTCGTTCCTGGCGAAGATCCTGATTAGGTACATGTGGTTCTCCTGGAGGTCCCTGATGTTCAGCTTCTGTACATCCGCATTCACTCGCCCCACCTCCATCCACATCGTCTTCTTCGAGTCCCTGATCGCGATCTTGTAACCCTCCAGTGGCGCGCCACCGTCTGACTCCGGTCTCCCCCAGGAAATCACCACTGTGTTCGCCGCTATCTGTCTGATCTCCAATGGCGCGGTGGGTGGTGACGGTACACCTGAAAAAAAAGAAACGTATAAATCTCCACTTGATCGCGACAAAGTTAACAAAATAATTGGAATCTCGGAGAGAAACACTGGTCCACTCACTGGCGTGGGTCTTCAAGGTGACTGGTTCTGAGTTGGTAGGCAAACTGAGGCCTATATTGTTCTCGGCGAAGATCCTGAAGAGGAATTCGCTCTCCTTCAAGTTCTCCGCGCAGTATTGAAGCGTCGTGGCGTCCAGAGTAACGATCTTCGTCCATCTTGCTCCTTTTCCTATTAGTGGCCTCTTCTCGATTACGTAGCCTGTTGGAAATAACGAGCACGTAGTTACTCCGTCTCAACCATTGCTTGACAATGCTCGTAGACGTTGGATTATGTTACTTACCTGTAAGCTCGGTGCCGCCGTTGCTGGCTGGCGGGGACCAGCTGAGAGTGACGCTCTTGCTGGTGACGTTCGTCACGTGCACGTGCTGTGGGCTCGATGGTGGTGCTAAAAATGATTTTCCACGTTTAATCAAGGGAATGTGGAATGTCTGATGACGAGTAGCGCGGGAAGTCGAGATCACCACTTACTCTTCGTGATGACCATTTTCGCTGACGGGAATATACCCAGCAGAGCGTACATGCTGTTTTCGTTGAGCTTTGTTATTTCTGATGAGCAAAAGCATTAAATAAGCGAAGCCTTAGGGGTATATTAGGTGCGAAGGCAGTGGCGGATTTAGAAGGCCACCCAGGGCCTCGGTTTCAAAGAAACAATTATGATTTTATCCAAACACTATATTCTTTTCTATACTACTCCGCTTAGCCCGTGTTTAGTAAATTAACTTTTCATTCTCCCGAAAAAATGGGCCCCGTTGAAGGTTTGCTACCTGTTTTTTCCCCTTAAATCCGCCACTGCGCGAAGGTACAGGTATTTAACAGACTAATAGCAATGAAGCGTTCTAAAATCCTTACTAGGATATTACGAGGTTCCTTATTAAACTAAATTGAATTGTCTACCTTGCTTAATTAAGCCAGCAAATATTTTAAGCGACCAACATTATAATCTCCGATAGAAATATTTTTATTGGCTTACTGATTCGTTTGCCTGCTGCAATCGGTTCTTCAGCGACGTACGGAGGGCCAGCACCAACGCTGTTCTTCGCCGTTATCCTGAAGTTGTACGGCACGTCTGTCTTCAAGTTTGACACATTGAAATTGGTCACTTCGTGTTTGGTGCTGCCGATCTGCAAGCATTAAATGAACCATGAATCATTCAACTCCTCACTCTTCTGCCTACAATCTTTTGATAGTAAGCAAAGGGTTCTAGAACATCTCTATTAACCTTCTGCCAAGCCTTCTTCGATTCTTCCTTCATCTCCACGATATACTCTGTAATTGGTGTTCCACCATCGTTTTCTGGAGGCTGCCATTTTATCGTGAAGGATGTCTTCGTCATTCCTGAGACTTCTAGTGGTCCTCTCGGTTGTCCTGGTGGTTCTGCAGAGCAATTGATTCACAGGCAATTAACACAAAGAACGGAGAAGGAAGCCATCTCCTCACGGAGCAGGAACTATAATTACCGAAGGAAGTTCTCATCTTCACTGTATCAGATTCCAACGGCTCAGATGCTCCAGCAGCGTTCCTGGCGATGATCCTGAACTTGTATTCTGCGTTCTGCTGCAATTTGTGCACGCAAAAGCTTTCCACTTCTTTGTCGATGTCGACGACCTTCATCCATGCCTTGCCTGGCTCGCATTTCTCGATGGTATACTTCTCAAGCTCGATGCCACCGTCGTCCGCTGGTGGCCGCCACTCCAATGTAACGCGGTCTTGCCTGATTTCCTTGAAAATGACTGGTCCTTGCGGTTTGCTTGGCTTGTCTAAAAAATTTCAAACAGCAGCATAAACACTCTGGCGAACATAAATTCACATGGCATTCGAATAGAGGAGACACGAGGGAGATAGTAAAAATGGTATCCTATTTAAAACCCACCTATGACTCTAAGATGGAGGTCCACCGAAGAGCTGCCAGCTTGGTTCGTTGCCTTCGATGTGTAAGTGGCAGTGTCTTCTCTAACCAGAGAAGAAATAGAAATTGTAGAGGTTCTTTCCTCGGTTCGAATGGAGACTCGTTTGTCGACGACTTTCTTGTTGTTCTTCGACCACGTTATTTCTGGTCTTGGGAAGCCACTGGCCTGGATCTCGACCTTCCACTGGCTGTTCACTGGCAGGTTCTGGCTCGCCAAGCTCTCGTCGAAGGTGATCTTTGGCGGCTCTTGCACCGTCAGCTCGCACGTTGTCTCTGCTGTTCCTATGGTGTTCTTTGCCTTCACTGTAAAGCTTGCTGACGAGGTCTCTGTTGTTTCCGTAATGGTATACTTCGCCACGCGGTTCTCGTACGTGACGCTGCTGTCCTCGAATGTTTCCCCATTCTTCAACCTGAAACAGTTTGTTCTTGATTAATATTACTGCCTGATTTCTACGAAGTACTCGTTGCTGCCCTGATATCTAAGGAAACCTCGAGAATCATATAAAAATTATTTTCAACGAAATCCTGCAGGATGCAGTAGTTTCTCTTATAATTAAGATAACTTTTGAGATATGAAAACCATAAATTCCCTTTCTTATTCGAACTATCCAAGTTCTGTTCGGTAAATTTTTCTCTGACTTTTATGGAATCGAATGAAGCTCGTACCACGTGATCTCAGGCATCGGTGTTCCACCAATGACGCACGAAAGGGTGACAGTTTCTCTGAGGCCTACGACCACGCTCTTCAGGGGTTCGAGGATGCTCGGTGGTTCGTCAGCCGAGGGTTTCGATATCTTTACGTAAGGGGATGCAGGCGATGTTTCACCTGGGCCTGCTTCGTTCACGGCCGTCACTCGGAAGGTGTACTCTTTGTTTGTGGTTAATTTCGTCACTTTGTGGGTTGTCTCTACTATCTTCTCTGTAACCTGGGTCCACCTTCAGATAAGAAAAGAATAATTCACTCGCATGGCATATTCATTCTATCACGCAGTATTAAGAATTTTGAAATCACAGTGACTTTGATGCTGATCGTTAATCCCCCAAGTTTGGAAAAATATACTTACGATGTTTCGGTCTTCTCTTGGTGTTCCAAAACATATTCAACTATAGGTGAATTTCCATCTGACTCTGGTTTCATCCAGTGGAGAGTGACACTGGTGTCTGTTGACTCCAATGGTTCTGGTGCACCAGGAGCGCTTGGTACCTCTGTACAAATACGATCCCATAGAAACAAGTATTTCTTCAACAAATTTCTGAATTTATAGTCGGAACACAAGGACGATACTCACGCACTATGACGACGTTGATTTCTATACTGCTCTCACCGACGTGGTTCACCAGTTTCAAAGTGTAATCACCGACGTCCTCTTCTTGGATCTTCTTGATGGTTAAGGTCGCGGATTCTTCGTTGATCGACGGCACGATTCGTTTAGATTTCGTGACCACGCGGCCATTCACTGTCCATTCGTCACTTGGCTTCGGCGTTCCAGTGTATTTCACGACGATCTCAACATCGTCGCCCTTACTCACCTTGTATTTCTTCGGCGTGTCTGGGTTGATCTTTGGTGGCGTCTCGATCACTGAAAACGTTCCCGAAAGTGAAATTAATCCATGCTTCGAAAGGTACCGTTTCGCTTTTAATTTCTTCAGTTTGTATGCAACTGTACCTTCAACTCTCAATTTCGATGACGACTTCACGTTCGTCACCACAGCCGTGTATTCAGAGATGTCTTCAGTTGTGCACTTCCTGACGATCAATTTCTTCACGGTGCCTTCGTCGACGATGGTGTATTTCGGCGACTCCTTGATCACTTCCGTTTTCCTGCAATATCAGTCGATTAGATTACAGTTTGTTTAATGCTGGTGGAATAATATGTAGAAATAATTTTTCGTCTTACTTAAGCCACGTGACTGGGACGTCCTGCGACAATTCGATGACGAAAACTGCGTCAGCGTTCAAAGGCACCAGAGTCACATCTGGTAGTCTTGTGATGAAGTCCACTGCAGGCTCCTCGACAGTCAGCCTGGCTGCCGATGTCTGCTGGCCAACCTGGCAAGAGTAAACGCCGGCATCTTCTGGCTCTGTGTCGTAGACCTTCAGTCTCTGCCTCTTGCCATCGATTGATAGTTGGACGTGTTCGGAGAACTGTAACTCTTGCCCGTCTTTGAACCAGCGTACCAGCGCGTCTCCCTTAGTTAATTCGATCTCGAAAGTTGCTCTCTCGCCTCTTGCTATCGTCACGTCTTGCATCTTCGTGATAATCTCTGGTGGTAGTTCTGGAATAATTGGAAAAGCAGCTTGTAAGCACTTGGCAATGGATGTTTTTAATATTCTAATAGTGCATAATAGCTGAGACTATCAATAGTATTAGGTACTATTGTTAAGATAAAATAGTAGTGTGTCTCGAGTAGTTCACCTTCGATCATCATTAAAACTTTAGAAGTTCTGGACCTTATATTTTTAATCTTACAAGTAATCTCGAGTTTTATCAAAATTAGCTTTGTATTTCTGAATTTATTTTTGTGCCCATAGATTACTTGAAATTCTAGTTTCTTCTTCAATTTTCATAATACGGCACGCCAATACTTACCAACGACAACGACTTCCGCTGCACACTCTTCATCCGGTAAGCTACACGTGTACTCTCCTTCATCATGAACAGAGGTGTTCCTAATCAGCAGCTTTCTCACGGTTCCCTCTTTCACGAACTCCAATTTTTCTTTTCTTGGACCCAGGGGTTCGCCGTCCTTGGACCACTTCACGTCTGCCGTCTGTGACGTAATCTCGACCTCCAAAATGGCGACCTCGAGTTCCTTCACCTCGCAGTCTAGAAGCTTCTTCACGAACTCTGGTTTGGTGGCTGTACAAAAGACGTCAAATATTAGAAGTCAAAAGGTCGAAACGTCAAAGTTAGAAAAAGCTCCACTTTTGAAGATGAAGTCCCTTTTAGCGATTCCATAAACAATTCCCAAGAGAATTTCTATTTCTTCGGACTGATTACCTTGATAATTGATAATTCAATGAAAATTCATACCTTTCACCGTGACTTTGCTCGATGTCGATTGATTCTTGACAGTGCACTTGTAAGTGCCTTCGTCGGTGGTGCTTGTCTTCTTGATCACCAGCTTGTGCACTCGTCCCTCCTCAATGATTATGCGATGATCCATCCCGCTAACCTCTTCATCGTTGTGCCACCATTTTGGAGAGACGGTGTGAGACGTCTCGCATGCCAGTTCCAGAGTTCTGTACTCATCTACCACGACCTCCTTCTCCAGTGTCTTCGTGAATGTCACCTTGTCGACGTCTACTGTGACTCTTGCGCCGTGCGACGCTTTTCCAACAGGATTACTGGCGATGCATTTGTAATCGCCACTATCAACTTCCGAGTCCGCGTTCCTAATCTCTAGTGCGATGTTTTCGCCGTCGTAGGTTTCAGTGATGTTGGGAGATTTCTCCAAGGGCTTGTTGTTCCTATTAAAAAAAAAAAAAACAATACTCGTCAGTACTGTAGCCTTTTCAGGGAAAGATTATAGGTTGGGGATGAGTAAACGAAGAGAATTGTACCTTAACCACGTGACTTCTGGTACAGGATTTCCAGTAACCTTTGCCACCAGTTTGAAGGAGCCCTTCTCTGGAACGGTGAGTTCTTGGAACCGTTCCGTGAATAGTGGTGGTTCTGGAGCTCCACTTGGTATTTCTAAAGTATATGATACATTAATAAATTAATCCACGAGGTGTTAGCACTTTTAATGATCTTGATTTTTCATGTATGCAATGTGTTGATTAGAAATTGATGCAAGCAGAAGCGGAAGCATATCCTACCCTTCGTTACAGTGACGTGTTCGTAGACGTGCTGTTGGATATTAATTGAGAGCGAAGACTTCAAGTGTACTGAAAAACATATTAGCCAAGCATTTTGCGGGATCAGTATAAGCGTGATGTAAGATCACTAAAGTCTATCGATGCGAAGCATAATTTTCTTAAGGGGTTGCATACCCTTGACGGGTTGGAAGATATTGTCATTTTTCTGATTTTTTTTGGTATAAAGAAACGTCATATTTAAAAATGAAGATATCATACACCTTGCTGTGTATAAACTAAACTGCTCCTCTTCAAACAGATATTTCAGATCTTAATAGAAGCCCCTTCTCCCAAGACCTCTTCATAGTTACAGCATTTGCGGTACCAAAAATATTTTAGAGATTATTGGACAGATTTGAATAAAATTTTACACGAATATTCTAAAGACTATAATCTAGTACTAGTCGAGACGATTTTTCGATTAGTGTCTTGTTTTGGTTTTCATTAACAAGAGAAGATGAAAACTTTGGTCGAAAATCACATGCTTGACTTTAAGTAGTTGCCATCTTCCAAAAAATAATTTTTTTTTCAAAATCCTTAAAATAACCCTTTTTTCGACCTGTCAAGGGTATGTAACCCCTTAAAGCCTAACGTCAAAGAATTAATTTCCTTTTTGTAGAAGCACCCAAATGCGTAATAAACATTAATTTAAAAAATGGACGCTTTATCTAGGAGATTCTCAAGACGATTCTTACTTTCCACCGTTAACGTGGCCTTCGTCTCTGCAGTGCCAAGATCGTTGGTAGCCACTACAGAATAATCTCCAGTGTCTGACACTTGGGGTTGAATCAGTGTCAATGTGTTCACGTGGCCATCTTGTTTCGGTGTTAAGCCCTTCAGTGGTTTACCGTTCTTGTACCAGGTGACTTTAGGCGCAGGGTTTCCGACGATTTGAGTCGACAGCACCACCGTTTCTCCTTCTCTCACCACGTAAGACTGCAGTGGCTCTAGAATCTCCGGTGGTTCGTGTTTACCTGTCTTCACCTAAATTCAACGTAATGGCACATTAATATCTTGAACACAATTGCCTGGATCTATACAAGGAAGTTTAATCGACTATCAGGTTTTGGGGGCGAAGAAAGTGGACGATGGCAATGTAATTGTTTAATTGCGAATGCACGAACCTTCATAGGAATCTCGATGGTAGCTTCACCTTCCCTGTTCCTGGCGACGATGGTGTACTTTCCCTCCTGCTTCTTCTGCACCTTGGTGATCTTAATCACGCTGCAGTACATGTGCATGTCGCTCTCTGTGACGACCACGATGTTCTCTTTCGTGGTGATCTGAGTGTCCTTGTAGTACCATGCTATTTCAGGCTCTGGTACCGCCACCAGGCGACACTCTAGTATCACATCTTCACCCTCGTTTACGTATTTCGCTTTCGGTTTTCGAGAGAACGTCGGTGGTATTCCCTCCAAGATGTCCGCCAGGGATGATTCTCTGTGGATTTAGTGAACTTTAGTCTATGTATATCGAGACGGAGTAGTATGCTAATATTTCGGTTTGGTGAGTAGTTTGTGGACCAAAATTAAGGGGAGAAAATCCTAAGCGCTATTAGTTAGGTAAAAGTAGTCCAAAATACTTTTACGAAGATATAGTTGACAATCGTGAAAATTAGGTAAAACTACAGATTTAGGAAAAAACCAGTGTGTCGTGGCCTTGTATAACGTGAAAGAAGATGCATTACGAAGAAAACTTATTATATTATTCCTCTCAATTTTCATCGTAAATGATTATATCTCCTTATATTTGACTTCTCATTGTTCCCTTCTCAAATAAGTATATGTAAGGAAAGTGTACCTCGATAGACTCTTCCTGCTTGGGCCAGTTAAGTCCGATCCATGATCAGAAAGAGGCGCTTCTACGATTAACTCCGTGGTACTGGACGCGAATCCGGCAGCGTTCTTGGCGACGCAGGTGAAGGTGCCGGCGTCCTCGGGGAATACTTCTCTGATAATCAAAGTAGCTACGTTGTCGTCGTCATAGTACATCTGGAAATCGGGAGACGGCTTGATGATGGCGGTTTGCCGGAACCAAGTTATCTGTGGTCTCGGTACACCTTCCACTTGGCACTCGAATTGGATCGTGTAACCATCTGGCGTGTGAATTGGCTGTAATTTCTCGGTGAACCTTGGTGCCACTGATTTCTCGCCTGGCGCTGGTTCTGGATAATCGACAGAGAAGCATTAATTGATAATTCGTGATTAATCCATAACTATTAGCGAATTTGATTAGCAATTTTTTATATTAGCCGACCATTATGCGGTGTCATGTAAAATTATAAAATTAGGGTGATGTCAAATCACCAGTAAGTCGTTTTGTGCAGTATTATAAAATTAGGATGATACTACTTTTAAAGTTGTGCTAACGTGTATAATTGTTATGAATAAATTTTGTGACGAAATCATAAGAGTATAACATTTATAATGATATTTTGAAAATAAAATATATGAACGAACGTACTTTCAAAGACTGGTAATTTGTCGATCTTCTCGTGCAATTTGCGCTGCAGATAAAGGGTATAATGTACTTCGTTGAGAAGATACTGCGCAGGTACCCAACCCTTCTCGTCCGTCAAGTGCTTCTTTACGAACCACCAGTCTTGATTCGTGTGATCTGGAATCGTATCACACAGATAATTATTCCATCTTCATCATTTCGGTTGTTATTAAACATTCCTTCAATGCTACATAAATACAAACTTACCGATAACGTAAACCCTTTCTCCTTCAACCAGATTGATGGCTTCGTCGGTTTCCGCCACATACGAGCAAATGGAGAACATCGTGTCGCCATCACGAACAACATACTCGATTTCTTCTAAAAGATACCAATCAACAATCGTGTAAATTCGTGAAACCACTTAAAAGCAAGTACCTCTAATTCCTCTAACACTCAATCTGAAACTGAACGTACCTTCTTCTGAAATGTCCTCTTCCCTAGTGATACTAAGCGTGGCCTCTTCTGCAACGTTTCAAACAAATATTTAACTATTGGCTATTAAAAAGAACCCATCCGAAGCAAACAATACAGATCGTAAGACAGAGCCGTAGATCGATAAACCGTGAACACGATCAACTCTCCGTTTAATGTATGCGTGAAACCAAAGCGATAACATATCATGGTTAATTACGCTCGATGGCACCGTATGAGTATTGCCGACCGATAAGCGTCGCGACAAGTTCGTTATCGATCATGTTTCGCTGACGTTTCAAATTGCTGTACGTTATACGGAGTACCGATATGCTTTTCATTCGCAGTGGATCAAGAAGCAGGAAGAGTCGGGTGAAGATATTCGATTGAGTAGGCACGGGGACGTGATGGGGCAAGCATACTCACTAAACACTGGCTGTCTGACGACCAACCGTTAATCTCTACTTTAGCTGAAAGCATGTTACTCCAGATTAGGTGTTATCTGCGAAAGCAACAACGGAGAAATTCTGTCGAACCTTCGTCGTAGGTGGATACGCGTCTCTTGCTCTTCAGCTTCAACGCCAGCGACTCGTCGGTTTCCTCGATCGAGTACTTCCTCTCGCGCTTCAGCTTCAGGTTCACGTCACCCTCTTCGATGTCCTCCACTGAATACGGTCTGGGTACCTTCTTCCTCCTCCTCCTCAATGGCAGCCTCATTTCGTCAGTCTCTAGCTCTTCAATGCTGTACTCGTCCTTGGCTTCCTCGTCCGATTCGTCTACGATCTCTTCTATGATCGGACCAGAATCGTCCTCCACTTCTTGCATAATCCTGATCGTCTCCTCCCCAGTCTCTTCTGAGTATGTCATCGGCTTCTTCTTTTGTTTCAAACGAACCTTGCCAGACATCGAGATATCTTCTTCTTCGTACGTGTTCAAAGAGATCTTGAACTCCTGCTCCACGTCCTCCTTGGTCTTCGTGCTACGAGGCCTGAATGTCACATTCTCAGCGTCTGTCACCTCTTTGATGTCTGGCCTGGGCTTCTTCTTTGGCCGTAACTTTCGAATAGTGACATCCTCGTAAATTTCTTCGATCGGTTTGGGAGCAAGCTTCGGTGGTTTTCGTTTGAAAGTGAATTCGTGGATCTCTTCTTCCTCGGGTTGTTCCACCTCTTCAATCTTTTGGATGGTTAGCTCTTCGGCTGCCACTTCTTCGACCTTTCGTGCTGGCTTCTTCTTCTTTATTTGCACGTCGGTTGACACCTCTTCGTCCTCTGCGGGTTTCTCGGGAGCACGAGCTTTCTTTATCGTCACTGCAGTTTCTTCGACTTCTTCTGTGATACTGGGTTTCTTCTCTGGCTTCTTCTTTTTCTTGATTGTCACTTCTTCGGGCGATTCTTCCTCCTCCGCGGGTACCATTTTCTTGATCGTGACTTCATCGGCAGCTTCTTCTATCACTGGCTTCTTCTTCTTCTTCGGTTTCTTCAGTTCCACTTTCTCGCTAACTTCTTCCGGTGCCGTTTCTTTCTCTTCTGGTACTGGTTTCTTTAGAGTCACTTCTTCTGTCACATCTTCAGGAACAGGCTTCTCCTTTGGTTTCCTCTTCTTGAGAGTTACTTCCTCCGGAGCTTCTTCCTCTTCCTTCTCTTCTACAACAACCTTTTTGATTGTGACTTCATCAGCAGCCTCCTCTACGACTGGTTTCTTCTTCTTAGGTTTCTTTACTTCTACCTTCTCGCTAACTTCTTCTGGTGCTTTTTCTTTCTCTTCAGGCACTGGTTTCTTTAGAGTAATTTCTTCTGCCACCTCTTCAGGAACAGGCTTCTCCTTCGGTTTCCTCTTCTTCAGAGTTACTTCCTCCGGAGCTTCCTCTTCTTCCTTCTCTTCCACAACAACCTTCTTGATGGTAACTTCGTCAGCAGCCTCTTCTACTACTGGCTTCTTCTTCTTGGGTTTCTTTATCTCAACTTGTTCACTGACTTCTTCTGGTGCTTTCTCTTTTTCCTCTGGTTTCTTTAGAATGACTTCCTCAGTCACCTCTTCAGGAGCTGGCTTTTCTTTTGGTTTCCTCTTCTTTAGAGTTACTTCTTCAGGAACTTCCTCTTCTACCTTCTCTTCCACAACAACCTTCTTGATGGTAACTTCGTCAGCAGCCTCTTCTACTACTGGCTTCTTCTTTTTAGGTTTCTTTATTTCAACTTGTTCACTCACTTCTTCTGGTGCTTTCTCTTCTTCCTCTGGCTTCTTTAGAGTGACTTCTTCAGTCACCTCTTCGGGAACTGGCTTTTCCTTGGGTTTTCTCTTCTTCAGAGTTACTTCCTGTGGCACCTCCTCTTCTTCCTTCTCTTCGACCACAACCTTCTTTATGGTAACTTCGTCCGCAGCCTCTTCTACTACTGGCTTCTTCTTCTTAGGTTTCTTTATCTCAACTTGTTCGCTCACTTCTTCTGGTGCTTTCTCTTTTTCCTCTGGCACTGGTTTCTTTAGAGAAACTTCCTCAGTCACCTCTTCAGGAACAGGTTTTTCCTTTGGTTTCCTCTTTTTCAGAGTTACTTCCTGTGGCACCTCCTCTTCTTCCTTCTCTTCCACAACAATCTTCTCAATGGTAACTTCATCAGCAGCCTCTTCAACCACTGATTTCTTTTTCTTCGGTTTCTTAATCTCAACCTGTTCACTCACTTCTTCTGGCATCTTCTTTTCCTCTTCAGGTACTGGCTTTTTCAGTGTAATTTCTTCAGACACTTCTTCTGGAGCAGGCTTTTCTTTGGGTTTCTTCTTCTTCAGAAGTACTTGCTCTGGTACCTCTTCTTCCTTCTGGTCCTCAAGAACAACCTTCTTAATTGTGACTTCATCGGCAGCCTCCTCTTCCACTGGTTTCTTCTTTTTCGGCTTTTTCAACTCCACACTTACTTCCTCCGGCACTTTTTCTTTTTCTTCTGGTACTGGCTTCTTCAGTGTAATTTCTTCAGATACTTCCTCTGAAGTAGGTTTCTCCTTTGGTTTCTTCTTTTTCAACGTCACTTTCTCTGGAATTTCCTCCTCCTTTTCTTCCACAACAGGCTTCTTAATAGTCACTTCGTCGGCTGCTTCCTCTTCTACAGGTTTCTTCTTCTTCGGTTTCTTCAGCTCCACTTGCTCGCTCACTTCTTTTGGCACCGTCGCCTTTTCTTCTGGCACTTTCTTCAGCGTCACTTCCTCAGCCACTTCCTCTGGAACGGGCTTTTCCTTTGGTTTTTTCTTCTTCAAAGTTACTTCCTGTGGAGCTTCTTCCTCCTTCTCTTCCACAACGGGTTTCTTAATAGTGACTTCATCCGCTGCTTCCTCTTTCACTGGTTTCTTCTTCTTCGGTTTCTTTATTTCTTCACTTACATCTTCTGGCACTTCCTCTTTTTCTTCTGGTTTCTTCAGCGTAATTTCCTCAGCTACCTCTTCTGGAACGGGCTTCTCTTTCGGTTTCTTCTTTTTTATAACAACCTCTTCCGTAACTTCTTCTTTTTCTTTCTCTTCGGTGACAACCTTCTGAATTGTTACCTCTTCAGCTGCTTCCTCTTTTACAGGTTTCTTCTTTGGTTTCTTTAAAACCGCCTCTTCCGCGACTTCGGTCGGTTTCTTTGGTTTCTTCTTCAACGTGACCTCAGTCACTGTCTCCTCTTCTTCCACTTCTTTCTCCTCGACGACTGGTTTCTTTATTGTTACTTCAGCAGGAGCTTCCTCTACTGTTTTTTCTGGTACTTTCTTCAAAGTAATTTCTTCGACCACTTCTGGAACTTCTTCTGGTTTTTCCTCTTCAGGCTTCTTAAGAGTAACTTCTTCCTCCGCAGGAGCCTTTTCTTTAGGTTTCTTTGGTTTCACCTTGCGTTTAATCGTGACATCCTCAGCTTCTTCTTTTGGTGCCTTTGGAGCTTCTTCCTCTTCCTTCGCAGGGAACTCTTTCTCACCTTCGTCCACAGGCTTGTCTTTCTTCCAGCCTTTCAATGTTATCTTCTCTGGCTCCTCTTCTGGTTTCTCTTTCGTTGGTATTCGGAACTTCACCTCTGGCTCCTCTTCAGTCTCAGGTGGTTTCGGCTCACCCTTTATCAACGGTATCTGTTCAATCTCCTGATCTGGTTTCTTCTTCTTCTCTTTCTCGTAAGGCTTTGGAACTGGTTCAGGTTTCGGTTTCTGCGGTTCTTCGTACTCTTCAGGCTCGTACTTCTCGAGTTCTGGCCTCTCGAAGTCTAATGGTTTAAAATCATCGTGTTCCAGTTTCATCTTTGGTTTCTTCTTTTTCTCTGGCTTGGCCTCCTCTTCGGGTTCAGGCTTCACAGGCTTCTTAACGGTCTCTGGAACTTCTTCTGGCTTCGTTTCGGGTATCTTCTTCAGTTTCACCTTCTCAGGTTCAACCTTCTCTTCTTCTGGTACCTTACCCTTTCCGACAGTCAGTTTCTTAGGTTTTTCAGGCTCTTCTGGCGCCTTCTTCGGCTGTCGTTCGTAAACCGGCATATCTTCTATTTTTTCCAGAGGTACTTTCTTCAGTTCCTCGAACTCTTGATCCAGTTTCTCCAGCTCTGCCACTTCCTTCTCAGAAAGCTTCACCTTCTTGACCTTTCTCTTTAGGAGCTTCAGGGCTTCTTCCGCGTTCCTGGAGAGGATACCAGTTTGAACTGGATTCTCTTCCATGTAAGTAATCTTCGGGATCTGCAATTCTGGCGGATAATCACCGACTAACGTGATTCTGCTGCGTAGCATGATCTTCGGGAATTTCGGCTCCTCACCTCCTTTCTTCTTCGTCACTGCCACCTTCTTCAGCTTGACAGCAGCGAACTGGACAGTCTCTGCAGGTTCCGAATACTTCAGTTTGGTTGGCTTGATTTCCTTCCTCTCGATCTTCTCTGGAACCAATTTCTGCAGGGATTCGGGCAGTGGCTTCTTCTCCTTCTTCTTTTTCGTCGGTTCCCATTGTATCTTCTCAGGCATTGGCTCCAATACAGGCCGTTCGTATTCGGGCTCCACCCACTCCTCTATTTCATCCTTCTTAACTGGCTTCTTCTTCTTCTTTTTCACAATCTTTGCTTCTTGCGGCTTCTCAGGAACAGCTTCAACAGGTTTCTCTTCTGGTACCTCTTCCTCCTTCTCTTCTGGAGCTTTCTGCACTGGGATTTCCGTCACTTCTACCTCTTCTTCTTTCTTCTCTTCAGCTGGCACTGCCTTGCGCTCTTTGGGCTTCTTCGTTGGCAGTTCTTCCGCCATGGTTTCAGGGACAACTTCAGTCGTTTCTACCGTGTCCTTTGGAAGGATTTCTTTTTTAGCCTTCACTTTCTTTGGTTTCTCTTCCACTATTTCTTCCACTTGGTCCTCGCGTTGTTCTTCTTCTGAAACCGTGGGTTTCTTTTCTGCTGGTAGTTTCTTCTTCTTTGGCTTTTCCTTCACTTCCTTCTTCTCTTCTGGTTTTTCCTCTTTAGGTTTCTCTTCAGGAACTTCCTTCTCTTCCGGCTTCTCTACAGGGACCTCCTTTTGTTCCGGCTTCTCTACAGGGACCTCCTTTTGTTCCGGTTTCTCTTCAGCCACCTTTTCTTTCGGTTTCTCTTCAATCACCTCGCCATTAGTCACGACAGGTTCTTCCTTCTTCTTCTTCTCCTTCGGTGCTTTCTTCACAGGGACCTCAGTTACCTTAGCCTCTTCTTCCACCTTCTCTTCTTCTGCGGGGACAGCTCGTTCTTCCTTTGGTTTCTTTTCTTTAGGTATGTCTTCAGCCGCAACCTCAGGAACCACTTCAGTCGTTTGTATTTCTTCTTTAGGAAGAACTGTCTTCTTAGCCTTCCTCTTCTTTGGTTCTTCCACGGTTATTTCCTCCACAACTTCTTCCACTTGTTCTTCTTCGGCTTCCGTCGGTTTCAGCTTCTTCTTGGGAGCCTTCTTCACAGTAACTTTCTTCTCTTCCACTTTAGGTACTTCTTCTGCCTCTTCGACGACCTTAGCCTTATCTTCCTTCGGTTTTTCAACCACCAACAACTCCTCCGCGGTCGTAGTTACCACTTCAGTCGTCACGATACTATCTTTTGGAGTAACTTCTTTCTTTGCCTTGGTTTTCTTCGGCTTCTCCTGCACGTGTTCTTGTACTTCTTCAACTGGTTGTTCCTCTGTCTTTGGCAGAGCTTCCTTAGGTGCTTCTTCCACGGTTACTTTCTTCGTCACCACTTTCTCTTCAGTATCTTCAACTTCGGTTGCTTTCTTCTTTTTAGGTTTAATCTTCTCAGGAAGTTCCGCGGTGGTTACCTCAGAAATCACTTCAGTCACTTCAACGCTTTCTTTCTCTGTAACAGTTGGTTCTGCCTTTTCTTCTTTTGGCACCTCAGTCTTCATTTCTTCAATGACTTCTTCCTCCTCTTCCGCTTCAGTGGCGGTAACAGGCTTCTTCTTCTTCTTTGGCGCCTTCTTAACCACCACCTCCGTTACCTTTATCTTCTCTTCCTTGACATCTGAGGGTTTGGCTTCTTCAGGTTTAGCTTTTTCTTCTGGCAACTCTTCAACAGGCGTTTCTGTAATGATTTCCGTGATTTCCACGCTTTCTTTAGGAATAATGTCTCCTTTAGCTTTCTCTTTCACAGGCTTTTCGATCACAATTTCTTCCACTTCTTCCACAGGCGCTTCACCTTCCTTTATCGTCGCCTTCTTCTTCTTGATAACCTTCTTCGTTGGCGTTTCAATGATTTCTACGATTTCCTGTTCCTCCATAGTCTTTGCTTCTTCTATGGTCTTCTGTATCACTTCCTCCACAACCTTCTCTTTCTTGTCCTTGGACTTCCTTCGAATGATCTTCTTCGTCGGAGTTTCAACGATTTCAACTATTTCTTCTTCCTCGACAACTTCCACTGGCTTCTCAGGTGCTTCCTTCAGTTCAACCTCTGTCACCACGACAGTCTCTTTTTCTTCTTCCACAACAGGCCTGGCTTTCTCCTTCTTGTCCTTGGGCTTCTTTCGAATGATCTTCTTCGTCGGAGTTTCAACGATTTCAACTATTTCTTCTTCCTCAATGACTTCCACTGGTTTCTCAGGTGCTTCCTTCAGTTCAACCTCCGTCACCACGACAGTCTCTTTTTCTTCTTCCACAACAGGTCTGGCTTTCTCCTTCTGCGGCTTCTCGATAACTATTTCTTCAACAACCTCCTCGGGAACACCGTCATCCTTCTTCACAGATTTTTTCTTCTTCACGATCTTCTTCGTAGGAGTCTCGATAACTTCCACTATTTGTTCTTCCTCCATTACAATAGCTTCTTCTCTGGGCTTAATAATGATCTCCTCAATGACTTCCTCCTCGCCCTTTTTCATAGGGCGCCTCTTCTTCTTGATGATCTTCTGCGTGGGTGTCTCGATAGTTTCAAAGATTTCTTCCTCCTCCTTTATAACGACCTCCTTCTTCTTCTTCGGTGCTTTCTTCACATCGTGCTCGGTTATCGTTACCGTCTCTTCTTCTTCCTCCACCACTGGTTTCGCCTTTTGCTTCTCAGGCTCCTCGATCGTGATTTCTTCCACGATCTCCTCCGTCACTTCGTCCTTAGCTGTCACTGGCTTCTTCTTCTTCTTCGTAACCTTCTTAACTTCCTCGACGACTTCCTCCTGCTCCAAACAAACAGAATCAATTAAATTCTACGCAATCATCAGTCCACAACATGACTGCCACATGATCGATAAACAGTCTTACCTGTTGAACCGTCTTCTCCGTCACATCTGCAATAAGAACAAAATGCTTTAAATCCGTACATTAATCGAGCACATTGTATCTATCGATACTAAGCTCTGTGGGGGGGGGGGGGGAATTACAAGATCACTGTACGAACGAGGTGTCGACACGAAGCGTACAAATAATAACATCGATATATGCACTGGTAACTGTATGCAGTATAATGGAATAAAGTATGTTTGTCGATGTCTTTGTTTCCTGTTTCTTTTGTTGCGCATCGTATACATGGAGAGCGAATAGACATATGTAAATCGGTTTTTGTAATCGTCTAATTGTACGTAATGGTGGTAGTAATACGTAAGAAATGAGCTTACCTTCCTGTACCTTCTCATCTGCTATGGGTTTTATCGGTCTTTTGTGTTTGGGTTTTTCGTGTATTTCTGGTGTAATGTCTTCGTGGAGTTCTATTGTGGCTGTTACCGGTTCTTTACCTTCCTCTTCGACGGTCACCTCTTCGGTGACCTGCTCTTTACCTTCCCGTTTCCTCGTCACACGTTTCTTCTTCAGCACTCTCTTTGTTCCTTCTTCGGTGACTATCTCGCTGGTCACGATTTCCTCTTTCACCTCTTCCACAGGCGCGGCTTTTTCAACAGTCTCGATCGGTACCACCTCGAGTTTCTCCACCTCGATCTCCTCAACAGTAACGACAGGTTCAACGCCTTCTTCTTCCACGGTTGTCTCTTCGACAACTTTGGGCTTCTCATCGCCACGTTTAGTCGTAGTCTTCTTTTTCTTGATTTTTCGCTGTTTCTTCTCTGGAGTCTCTTCGGTGGTAACAGTGGTAATCACTTCAACGGTTTCGACAATGTCGTCGTCCTTAGGAACGAACTTGATGTAGTCTTCAGGTTTCACTTCTTCTTCCTCTGGCTCGTCACGTTTCTTCCACGGTTTCAGTTTGATCTTTTCTGGCTCCTCGGTCGGTGCCTCGCGTTGAGGAATCCTCCTCTTAATGTCTGCTTCTTCTTCAGGCTCTTCCGGCTTTGGAACGCCAGGAACGATAGGAACAGCTTCGGTTTCTTGAGCTGGAGTCTTTCGTTCTTTCTTTGGCTTCTTGGCTGGAGCCTTCTTGCCTGGTTTCTTCTCTGGTTCAGGATACTCTGGCTGTTCTCTTTCCTCGAGGTCCACTTCGATGGCGTCTACGTCGTAGGGCTCGAATGGCTTCAACTCGGGATATTCCTTCTCTTCTTTCTCTTTCTTAGGCTTGTCCACTTCGTCTTTGCCTTTTGGAACTGGAGCTAATTCTTCTGGCTCACTTGGAACTTTTTGTGGAATCTTCTTTAATTTAACGGTCTCTGCTTCTTCTACCTCAGAAGGTCGAGGTTTCCCTTTACCTATCACCAATTTCTTAGGCTTCTCTGCTTCTATCTCTTTTGGTTTTGGTTGACGTTCATAGGGAGTCGTTTCCTCAACCTTTTCTAATGGCACTTTCTTCAGTTCCTCAAACTCTTGGTCCAGTTTCTCGAGATCCGTTAGCTCCTTCTCAGGAAGCTTCATCTTCTTGCGCTTTATCTTCTTCAGCTTCAGTGCTTCCTCCATTGTACGAGACAGTATAGCATTCTGTACATAATTTGGTTCCAGCTCAGTTATGAGAGGATATTTAATGGAAGGTGGCCATTCCTGTGGAGTTATACGACTGCGTAATAAAATCTTCGGGAACTTTGATTCGTCTTTGTCAATCTTCTTTGGAGTGACACGAGGTTTCTTCAGTTTAATTTGCGCGAACGAAGGAGTAGCAGGTTCCTCGATCTTTGGTTTGATTGGTTTCTGTTCTTTAATACTGATCTTCATCAACTGAGGCTTCAGAGCTTCTTTCACTTTGTCCTCAAGCTTTTTCTTCTTCTTCACCTTTCGTTCTGGCTTTTCCTCTGGCACTGGCTCTTCGAGTTTCTCTAACGTCATCTCCTTTTTCAGTTCAGCGAATTCCTGATCTAGCTTCTCCAGTTTTGCGATTTCCTTCTTCAAACGCTTTACAACCTTCTTCTTTGGTTTTGGCAGGGCCTCGGCTTCCTCGACATTACGAGATAAGATACCATTTTGAATTTCGTTGGGTTCGAGATCCGTAATTTTTAAGTTTTTCATCGAAGGAGGCCATTCGATAGGAGTGATGCGACTTCGTAGCATAATACGAGGGAATTTCTCCTCCTTTTTCTTCTCTGGACGTTTTGCCACTGGTGTCTTACGTAATTTAATTTGAGCAAACTGTGGTTTGTCAACGGACACTTCCTGTACCTCGAGTTTAGTAGCTTCGAATTTAGTAACCTTCATGCGCTGCAGCTTAACAGGTTTCTTAGTTTCTTCGGTTGGAACTTGAGGAACTTGGGCTTCCTCCACTTCAGTGACAACCTCGCGTACATCTTTCCGTTTAATCACTTTTCTCTTAAGCTTCTTTGGTTTACCTTCCTCCGTGACTTCTTCAGTGACTGTTACTTCTTCGTGAGTGTCTTCCACTTCGGTTGGCACAACAGACTCTGGTGCAGGTAGTGGCTTCAGTGTTTCTTCTACTACTTCCTCAATAGGACCCTCAGATACAGTTGTCACTGGAGCTTTTCCTTGCTCTTCAACAGTAACTACTTCTGTCACTTGCTGTTCTTTCCCTTTACGTTTAATTACCTTCTTCTTGGTGGTTTTCTTAGGTTTACCTTCCTTAGTCACTTCTTGTGTAACAGTGACTTGTTCACGAACTTCTTCCACTTCGGATGGTTTCGCGAATTCTGGCGCAGGTAGGATCTTTACTGTTTCATCCACCACTTCCTCAACAGGTGCTTCAGTGACAGTCGTAACGGGAGCTTTTCCTTGTTCTTCAACAGTAACTACTTCTGTCACTTGCTGTTCTTTCCCTTTACGTTTAACAACCTTCTTTTTGGTGATTTTCTTAGGTTTACCCTCTTTGGTTATCTCCTCAGTGACCGTCACTTGTTCCTGCACCTCTTCGACCTTAGAAGGCTTAGCATATTCTAGGGCAGGTAGTGGTTTCAGGGCCTCCTCGAGTACTTCTTCTAACGGACCTTCTGTAACAGTGGTTTCAGGTGCCTTTCCTTGTTCTTCAACTGTCACGAACTCTGTCACTTGCTGTACTGAGCCCTTGCGTTTAACAATCTTCTTTTTGGTTGTTTTCTTTGGTTTACCCTCTTTAGTGACTTCTTGAGTAACAGTGACCTGTTCACGAACCTCCTCAACCTCAGAGGGTTTAGCATATTCTGGGGCAGGTAGTGCTTTTATGGTTTCATCAACTACCTCTTCAACAGGTGCTTCAGTGACAGTTGTGACTGGAGCCTTTCCCGGTTCCTCCACTGTGATAATTTCTGTCACCTTTTGCTCTTTTCCTTTTCGTTTAATAATCTTCTTCTTCGTTGTCTTTTTGGGTTTACCTTCCTTAGTTACCTCCTCAGTGACAGTTACTTGTTCGTGAACTTCTTCTACCTCTGATGGTTTCGCAAACTCTGGCGCTGGTAATGGTTTCAGTGCCTCTTCTACTACTTCTTCTACAGGACCTTCTGTAACAGTTGTCTCGGGTGCTTTTCCTTGTTCTTCAACTGTCACGAACTCTGTCACTTGCTGTACTGATCCCTTGCGTTTAATGACCTTCTTCTTGGTTGTCTTCTTAGGTTTACCTTCTTTGGTGACTTCTTGAGTAACAGTAACTTGTTCACGAACTTCTTCTACTTCAGATGGTTTAGCATATTCTGGGGCAGGTAGTGCTTTTATGGTTTCATCAACTACCTCTTCAACAGGTGCTTCAGTGACAGTTGTGACAGGAGCCTTCCCTTGTTCCTCAACTGTGACAATATCTGTCACCTGCTGCTCTTTTCCTTTGCGTTTGATAATCTTCTTCGTCGTGGTCTTTTTAGGTTTACCCTCCTTAGTTACCACCTCAGTGACAGTCACTTGTTCGCGAACTTCTTCTACTTCTGATGGTTTCGCAAACTCTGGGGCTGGTAATGGTTTCAGTGCTTCTTCTACTACTTCTTCTACAGGACCTTCTGTAAAAGTTGTCTCGGGTGCTTTTCCTTGTTCTTCAACTGTCACGAACTCTGTCACTTGCTGTACGGATCCCTTGCGTTTAATGACCTTCTTCTTGGTTGTCTTCTTAGGTTTACCTTCTTTGGTGACTTCTTGAGTAACAGTAACTTGTTCACGAACTTCTTCTACTTCAGATGGTTTAGCATATTCTGGGGTAGGTAGTGTTTTTATGGTTTCATCAACTACCTCTTCAACAGGTGCTTCAGTGACAGTTGTGACAGGAGCCTTCCCTTGTTCCTCAACTGTGACAATATCTGTCACCTGCTGCTCTTTTCCTTTGCGTTTGATAATCTTCTTCGTCGTGGTCTTTTTAGGTTTACCCTCCTTAGTTACCACCTCAGTGACAGTCACTTGTTCGCGAACTTCTTCTACTTCTGATGGTTTCGCAAACTCTGGGGCTGGTAATGGTTTCAGTGCTTCTTCTACTACTTCTTCTACAGGACCTTCTGTAACAGTTGTCTCGGGTGCTTTTCCTTGTTCTTCAACTGTCACGAACTCTGTCACTTGCTGTACTGATCCCTTGCGTTTAATGACCTTCTTCTTGGTTGTCTTCTTAGGTTTACCTTCTTTGGTGACTTCTTGAGTAACAGTAACTTGTTCACGAACTTCTTCTACTTCAGATGGTTTAGCATATTCTGGGGCAGGTAGTGCTTTTATGGTTTCATCAACTACCTCTTCAACAGGTGCTTCAGTGACAGTTGTGACAGGAGCCTTCCCTTGTTCCTCAACTGTGACAATATCTGTCACCTGCTGCTCTTTTCCTTTGCGTTTGATAATCTTCTTCGTCGTGGTCTTTTTAGGTTTACCCTCCTTTGTTACCACCTCAGTGACAGTCACTTGTTCGCGAACTTCTTCTACTTCTGATGGTTTCGCAAACTCTGGGGCTGGTAATGGTTTCAGTGCTTCTTCTACTATTTCTTCTATAAGACCTTCTGTAACAGTTGTCTCAGGTGCCTTTCCTTGTTCTTCAACTGTCACGAACTCTGTCACTTGCTGTACTGATCCCTTGCGTTTAATGACCTTCTTCTTGGTTGTCTTCTTAGGTTTACCTTCTTTGGTGACTTCTTGAGTAACAGTAACTTGTTCACGAACTTCTTCTACTTCAGATGGTTTAGCATATTCCGGGGCAGGTAGTGCTTTTATGGTTTCAGCAACTACCTCTTCAACTGGTGCTTCAGTGACAGATGTGACCGGAGCCTTCCCTTGTTCCTCAACTGTGATAATTTCTGTTACTTGCTGCTCTTTTCCCTTGCGTTTAGTAACCTTCTTCTTGGTGGTCTTCTTCGGTTTGCCTTCTTTCGTAATTTCTTCAGTGACTGTCACTTGTTCACGTAGTTCCTCAACTTCTGATGGTTTAGCATATTCTGGAGCGGGTAGGGGCTTCAGTATATCCTCGACCACTTCTTCGACAGGACCTTCTGTAACAGTGGTCTCAGGTGCCTTTCCTTGTTCTTCAACTGTCACGAACTCTGTCACTTGCTGTTCTGAGCCCTTGCGTTTAATTACCTTCTTCTTGGTCGTTTTCTTAGGTTTGCCCTCGCGTGTCACTTCTTGCGTAATAGTAACTTGTTCTCGAATTTCTTCCACTTCAGACGGTTTGGCGTATTTTGAAGCAGGTAGTGTCTTTACAGTCTCATCCACTACTTCCTCGACAGGTGCTTCAGTGACAGTTGTAATTGGAGCTTTTCCTTGTTCTTCAACAGTAACAACTTCAGTCACTTTTTGTTCCTTTCCTTTGCGTTTAATAATCTTCTTCTTAATGGTCTTTTTAGGTTTGCCTTCTCTGGTAAGTTCTTCAGTAACTGTTACTTGTTCGCGAACTTCTTCGACTTCTGTTGGCTGCACATATTCCAACGCAGGCAACGGCTTTACACCTTCTTCTACTACCTCTTCAACTGGACCTTCACTTACAGTGGTTACTGGAGCTTTTCCTTGTTCTTCAACTGTAACAACTTCAGTTACTTGTTGTTCTTGTCCTTTGCGTTTAATGACTTTCTTCTTGGTGGTCTTTTTAGGCTTACCTTCTTTGGTGACTTCTTGAGTGACAGTAACTTGTTCTCGAACTTCCTCTACCTCAGAGGGTTTAGCATATTCTGGAGCAGGTAGTATCTTTAGGAATTCATCAACGACTTCTTCAACAGGCGCTTCAGTAACAGTTGTGACTGGGGCCTTTCCCCGTTCCTCAACTGTAACAATCTCCGTTACCTGTTGTTCCTTTCCTTTGCGTTTAATAACCTTTTTCTTGGTAATTTTCTTGGGTTTGCCCTCTTTGGTTACCTCCTCAGTTATTGTTACTTGTTCCTGCACTTGTTCTACATCAGATGGCTTAACATATTCTGGAGCAGGTAGAGCCTTTACTGTTTCTTCAAGAACTTCCTCAACGGGCGCTTCAGTGACTGTTGTAACTGGGGCTTTACCCTGTTCTTCTACCGTGACGACTTCTGTTACTCTTTGTTCCTTTCCTTTTCGTTTAATTACTTTTTTCTTGATCGTCCTCTTGGGCTTGCCTTCCTTCGTGACTTCTTCAGTTACAGTCACTTGTTCTCGAACTTCCTCCACTTCAGATGGTGTAGCATACTCTGGGGCAGGTAGTGTCTTGATGGTTTCTTCAAGTACTTCCTCAGTAGGAGCCTCAGTGACCGTTGTAACGGGAGCTTTGCCTTGCTCCTCAACTGTGACAACCTCTGTTACTTTCTGTTCTTTTCCTCTGCGTTTAATGATCTTCTTCTTAATTGTCTTTTTAGGTTTGCCTTCTTTGGTAACCTCTTCGGTAACTGTCACTTGTTCACGCACTTCTTCAACCTCTGATGGTTTAACATATTCTCGAGCAGGCAAAGGCTTCAATGCTTCTTCAAGGACTTCTTCTACAGGTCCTTCTGTGACGGTTGTTACAGGAGCTTTACCTTGTTCTTCAACTGTAACTACTTCCGTTACCTGCTGTTCTTTTCCTTTACGTTTAATGATCTTCTTCTTAGTGGTTTTCTTAGGCTTGCCTTCTCTAGTTACTTCTTTTGTCACTGTGACTTGTTCACGTACTTCCTCCACCTCTGATGGCTTAGCATATTCCAAAGCTGGTATAGGTTTCAGTGTCTCCTCGACCACTTCTTCAACAGGACCTTCGGTTACAGTTGTCACTGGAGCTTTACCTTGCTCTTCTACAGTAACTACTTCTGTCACTTGCTGTTCTTTCCCTTTACGTTTAATAATCTTCTTTTTGATAGTCTTTCTCGGTTTTCCCAATTTCGTCACTTCTTCAGTCACGGTTACCTGTTCACGCACCTCTTCAACTTCTGTTGGTTTGACATGTTTAGGAACAGGCAGTGGTTTCAGTGTCTCTTCGAGTACTTCTTCCACTGGGCCTTCCGTAACAGTCGTCACTGGAGCCTTTCCTTGTTCTTCAACAGTCACTACTTCCGTTACTTGTTGCTCACTTCCTTTTCGTTTAATAATCTTTTTCTTTGTGGTCTTTTTCGGTTTACCTAATTTCGTAACTTCTTCAGTCACAGTTACCTGTTCACGCACTTCTTCAACTTCAGATGGCTTAGCATATTCTGGAGCTGGCAATTGTTTCAGGGTCTCTTCGACTATTTCTTCCACTGGGCCTTCCTCAACAGTTGTCACTGGTGCCTTTCCTTGTTCTTCGACAGTCACTACTTCCGTTACCTGTTGTTCGCTTCCTTTACGTTTAATAATCTTCTTCTTTGTGGTCTTTTTCGGTTTTCCCAATTTTGTGACTTCTTCAGTTACCGTTACCTGTTCACGGACCTCTTCAACTTCTGTTGGTTTAACCCGTTCAGGAACCGGCAGTGGTTTCAGTGTCTCTTCGAGTACTTCTTCCACTGGGCCTTCCGTAACAGTCGTCACTGGAGCCTTTCCTTGTTCTTCAACAGTCACTACTTCCGTTACTTGTTGCTCACTTCCTTTTCGTTTAATAATCTTTTTCTTTGTGGTCTTTTTCGGTTTACCTAATTTCGTAACTTCTTCAGTCACAGTTACCTGTTCACGCACTTCTTCAACTTCAGATGGCTTAGCATATTCTGGAGCTGGCAATTGTTTCAGGGTCTCTTCGACTATTTCTTCCACTGGGCCTTCCTCAACAGTTGTCACTGGTGCCTTTCCTTGTTCTTCGACAGTCACTACTTCTGTTACCTGTTGCTCACTTCCTTTTCGTTTAATAATCTTTTTCTTTGTGGTCTTTTTCGGTTTACCTAATTTCGTAACTTCTTGAGTCACTGTCACTTGTTCATGAACTTCTTCTACCTCGGTTGGTTTCACTCGTTCTAGTGCGGGTAGAGGTTGAATTGTTTCTTCGACCACTTCTTCAACAGGACCTTCAGTTACGGTTGTAACTGGAGCTTTTCCTTGTTCTTCGACAGTCACTACTTCCGTCACCTGTTGCTCACTACCTTTGCGTTTAATGATCTTCTTCTTTGTCGTCTTTTTCGGTTTTCCCAATTTTGTGACTTCTTCAGTCACGGTTACCTGTTCACGAACTTCTTCAACTTCTGTTGGTTTGACACGTTCAGGTGCAGGTAGTGGTCTAATTACCTCTTCAACTACTTCTTCCACGGGACCTTCAGTGACAGTGGTCACTGGTGCCTGTCCTTGTTCTTCTACTGTAACAACTTCAGTTACTTGCTGTTCTTGTCCTTTACGTTTAATGATCTTTTTCTTTACGGTTCTCTTTGGTTTTCCCAATTTCGTGACTTCTTCAGTCACTGTGACCTGTTCGCGTACTTCTTCTACTTCAGATGGTTTCGCGTATTCAGGAGCAGGCAGTGTCTTTATGACTTCATCCACTACTTCCTCCACAGGTGCCTCAGTGATTGTTGTGACTGGAGCTTTGCCTTGTTCTTCAACGGTGACAACCTCCGTCACTTGTTGCTCTCTACCTTTTCGTTTAATCACTTTCTTTTTCGTGATTTTCTTAGGCTTTCCTTCTTTAGTAATTTCTTCAGTCACTGTTACTTGTTCGCGAACTTCATCCACTGCTGATGGCTTAGCATATTCCAAACCTGGTATAGGTTTCAGTGTCTCCTCGACCACTTCTTCAACAGGACCTTCAGTTACAGTTGTCACTGGAGCTTTACCTTGCTCTTCTACAGTAACTACTTCTGTCACTTGCTGTTCTTTCCCTTTACGTTTAATAATTTTCTTTTTGATAGTCTTCTTCGGTTTTCCTAATTTCGTGACTTCTTCAATCACGGTAACCTGTTCACGCACTTCTTCAACTTTTGTTGGTTTGACACGTTCAGGAACAGGCAGTGGTTTCAGTGTCTCTTCAACTATTTCTTCCACTGGGCCTTCCGTAACAGTTGTCACTGGGGCCTTTCCTTGCTCTTCGACAGTCACTACTTCGGTCACCTGTTGCTCACTACCTTTGCGTTTAATGATCTTCTTCTTAATGGTCTTTTTCGGTTTTCCTAGTTTCGTAACTTCTTGAGTCACTGTCACTTGTTCACGAACTTCTTCTACCTCGGTTGGTTTCACTCGTTCTAGTGCGGGTAGTGGTAGAATTGTTTCTTCGACCACTTCTTCAACAGGACCTTCAGTTACAGTTGTCACTGGAGCTTTTCCTTGCTCTTCGACAGTGACTACTTCCGTCACCTGTTGCTCACTACCTTTGCGTTTAATGATCTTCTTCTTTGTCGTCTTTTTCGGTTTTCCCAATTTTGTGACTTCTTCAGTCACGGTTACTTGTTCACGAACTTCTTCAACTTCTGTTGGTTCGACACGTTCAGGTGCAGGTAGTGGTCTGATTATCTCTTCGACTATTTCTTCCACTGGGCCTTCCTCAACAGTTGTCACTGGTGCCTTTCCTTGCTCTTCGACAGTCACTACTTCCGTTACCTGTTGTTCGCTTCCTTTACGTTTAATTATCTTCTTCTTTGTGGTCTTTTTCGGTTTACCTAATTTCGTAACTTCTTGAGTCACTGTCACTTGTTCATGAACTTCTTCTACCTCGGTTGGTTTCACTCGTTCTAGTGCGGGTAGAGGTTGAATTGCTTCTTCGACCACTTCTTCAACAGGACCTTCAGTTACGGTTGTAACTGGAGCTTTTCCTTGTTCTTCGACAGTCACTACTTCCGTCACCTGTTGCTCACTACCTTTGCGTTTAATGATCTTCTTCTTTGTTGTCTTTTTCGGTTTTCCTACTTTCGTCACTTCTTCAGTCACTGTTACCTGTTCACGAACTTCCTCGACTTCGGATGGTTTAACATATTCTGGTGCAGGTAAAGCTTGAATTGTTTCTTCGACGACTTCTTCAACTGGGCCTTCAGTTACGGTAGTTACAGGAGCTTTACCTTGCTCTTCAACAGTGACTACTTCCGTTACCTGCTGCTCACTTCCTTTACGTTTAATGATCTTCTTCTTCGTGGTCTTCTTTGGCTTTCCAAGTTTTGTCACTTCTTGAGTCACTGTTACCTGCTCTCGAACTTCTTCTACCGTAGTTGGTTTGACAAATTCTGGAGCAGGTAGTGGTTGAATTGTTTCCTCAACCACTTCTTCTACCGGGCCTTCAGTTACAGTTGTCACTGGAGCCTTTCCTTGCTCTTCAACAGTAACTATTTCCGTTACTTGTTGCTCACTTCCTCTACGTTTAATGATCTTCTTCTTCGTGGTCTTCTTTGGCTTTCCAAGTTTTGTCACTTCTTCAGTCACTGTTATCTGTTCACGAACTTCCTGTACCTCAGATGGTTTAGCACGCTCTGGCACAGGAAGTAGCTTCACAATTGCCTCAACTACTTCTTCCATAGGTGCTTCAGTGACACTGGTCACTGGAGCCTTTCCTTCCTCTTCTACTGTAACTTCCTCAGTTACCTGCTGTTCTTTTCCTCTACGTTTAATAACCTTCTTCCTTACAGTCTTCTTAGCCTCCTCCGTATCCTGAACCTGAATCACTTTCACCTCTATATTCTCTACTTCTTCCATCGGCGTGACTTCTTCTGCCTCGTCGATTCTCGACGGTATTATTTCCTCCACATCTACCGCTGTCGTTACCTCCTCTATAGGCATAAACTGTTTCTTTGGTATCGACTGTATCTTTGGCTTAATATCCTCCAATTCTTCCTCAATGACGACGACATTGTCTTCCTCCGCGTCCGTACGCGGCTTCTTCTTTCGTATAATCGTTTTCTTTGTCTTAACCGCGGCTGTTTCATCATCTGTACTCCCGCGCCTGAATTTTGTTGTGTACTCCTCGATTACCTCTGTATCAGACTCGATCGGCTGTTCCTGTGGCGTATCGTGTTTTGTGTGTTGTGTGATTGTAATGTGATGTTGTTGCGCTGTTGCTTCTGTGGTTTCTGAAATGTATACAAGAACAAGTGTGATATGATTAACGTGTTGTGGCATCCCGCTGCTGCTTCTATCGCTTTCGTTTTACTTGGTTTGACTTCTCACTCTAGATTCGCAATACCATTCGGTTCGTGGCATTTTGCGTATCGTTGCGTGATACCATTTCTCCATCCCAACAACTCGGTTCTCTCTTAAAAATCATAAGACAGAATGGATACACGGTTTTCATGTTCATCGACACCGTAACGATTTCATACTGTTTTGTGTCGGCTGTGTGTAAAGTAGCTTGTGATGTATTGTCTAGATCGTGTCTGATGCCTGTGTGATGTCCATACCTACCTTTCGCCACTTCCGCCGTCTCACCTACCCCTACACTCTCTCACGATACTACCTGGCTTCCATCAATTAACTCTTTTCTCGCTTACATCGACATTTCACTTCGACCAGCCCTAAATTCAAACCTCTCGCGTGAAACGTTCTAACGACTACCGTCGATGCGTCCTCAGGTCGTCAGCCTAACCGTCAACGTCCACGTCCGTCCCGTCACTGGCAATCGAATACCTTTATAGCATGGATACTCACCCACAACTTGCTCCAGGTGCTCGGCTTCGATTGAAACGCTCGCTAACTTCGCGAAAGGTATTACAGACTCGGGCAGTTCTGACTCAATCTCACCAGCGGTCAGGTGTTCGGTCACGATCACACCTTGCTGAACCTCCTCGACCCCCCTAGCAGTCTTACTCTCTGGTTTGGTCACTCGGAACTCGGACGCCACGTCCTCGGGCTGTATCTCAGTTTTCAGAGCAACCTCTCGTTTAATAACATCCGGCTGCGCGGACGCTTCTTTCGCCAAGCCTTTCACCACTTCATTCGCCTCCTGTTCCGTAGCGGTCACTTGTGTCACCTCCACGCTCTCCGATACACGGAACGACACCTCAGCCATCGCCGTTTTCGTCGTTTGCTCCACCACCAACGTGCCCTCGCTCTCCTGCGGCACTGGCTGCGATTGCTCTATGCTCTCGAATGGAATTTGCTCGGGAACTATTTGCTTGGATTCTGGTTTAGCTGACTCAGGAAGATCCCCGGTAATGGAAGACGGGATCACCTGCGATTTCTCAGCGACCTGGATACCCAGCAGACTGGGCTTAGCAGTCTGCGCTGTTGGTTCGTCTGGCGTTGGTAATCCCTTCTCAACCTCGCCGAACGCAACCTCTGATACTGACAATGATAACAGTTCTTCCAACTGCGGCTTGCCTTTCTGTTCCTCCGGTGCCTTTGGTTTTGGAAGCTCCTCAGCGCTGGTCATCGTTAATACTTCTGTGGTCTCTGCCACCTCTATACTCGACATCTGTGTAAGCGCTTTACGCTGTTTAGGAGCCTCTGGGGTTGGCAACTCCTTCTCTGCCTCCGTGGAGACCACTTCAGAGACAGTGATGAAGCTCAGTTCCTCCACATCAGGCTTCCCTTTCTGACCCTCTGGCTTCTCTGGCTTCTGCATCTCCTCCACGTTCGACACTGTCAGGACCTCCGTCTTCTCGGCCACCTCTCTGCCAGTCATCTGTGGCTGAGCAGTCTTCTCGCTGGGCTTCTCCGGGGACGGTAAGGTGTCCTCCAGCTCGCTAGACACAACCTGAGAGACGGTTAACGACGTTAGCTCATCCAGTCGCGGTTTCCCTTTCTGTTCCTCGGGTAGCACAGCCTTCTCCAGTTCCTCTACATTGGTCACAGTGAGAACCTGACTGGTTTCAGCCACCTCTCTTCCAGATAACGCAGCCGTGGCTGTCACTTTGCTAGGCGTCACTTCGCTTTCCAGGATCATCTCCGTTTCGTGAGACACAGTTTGGGAGACGGTCAACGAAGTCAGCTCCTCTACATTCGGTTTCCCCTTTTGCCCTTCGGGTGCACGGATCGTGGTCAGTTCCTCCGCGCTGATCATCGTCAACACTTGCATCGTTTCTGCCACGTCGCGACCAAACAGACTCGGCTGGGCCACTTTCTCTGTCGGCACCTCTGGGCTGGGCAGCACGTCCTCCATTTCAGTGGACACCGTTTGTGAAACGGATAAAGGTACGAACTCCTCCAGACCTGGTACTCCTCTCTGCTCCTCGGGCTTCTTAGCTTCGGTCAAGGAGTCCACGTTGGACATGGTCAACACTTCCATGGTTTCAGCAACGTCTCTGCCTATCAGGTTCGGTTGAGCCTCCCTTTCCACAGGGACTTCGGGAGTGGGTAACATTTCCTCCGCTTCTTGGGAAACGACTTGGGAGACAGTCAGTGGTGCCAGTTCCTCAACCTGAGGCCTGCCCTTCTGCCCCTCGGGAGCTTTGGGCGCAACAAGCTCTTCGGCACTAGCAACCGTTAACACCTGCATCGTCTCAGCCACGTCCCTCCCCAGCAAACTCGGCTCAGCTGTCATCTCTTTTGGAACCTCAGGAGCGGGCATTGCCTCCTCTGCCTCGTTGGAAACTACATGTGAAACCGTCAGAGGTGTCAGTTCGTCTACTTTCGGTTTCCCCTTCTGTTCTTCCGGCCGCTTCAGAGTAAGATCCTCTGTCTCAGCGATCGTTGTCACCTGAGACGTTTCTGCAGCCTCTCTTCCTAGGATATTGAAGTCTGCCCGTTGGTCTTTGGGGATGGTCTTCAAGGTGAGGACGTCCTCCGCTTCATTGGAGATCACCTCGCTGACTGCGACGGAGGACAGCTCCTCCACTTCTATCTTGCCCTGTTGCTCTTGCAATTTAGTCACTTTCTCGAATTCTTCTGTGGTTGCTGCAGTGATCACTTGCAGAACTTCAGGCGCCTCCCTGCCAGTCAGGCTGGGTTGGGCCTGTTGCTCCTTGGGAGCAACTGCATCCGGCAGAACATCTTCAATTTCATTGGAAACCACCTCTGTGACCGTGACAGTGCTCAGTCCCTCCAGCTGGGGCTTGCCTCTCTGCTGTTCTGGCTTGAAATCTTTCCCCTCGAACGTATCCTCACGCTCACCCACAGTCGTCTCCATCTTCACGGCTGTTTCTATGACGGTCTGAGTCATGGTCGCTTGCGAAGACACCTGCTTCTCTTCGTGGATTTCTTGAGTACTCTGCATGCTCTCTACCATAGATCCAACAACAGTCTCGAGAAGACCGATGTCCTGAGTGGCCTTCACTTCCTCCCGTTTCGGAGCAACATCTAGGATGCTTTCCTTGTCCTCTGTGACAGTTTCAGAGACCTGAAGAGACGTTACTTTCTCGATATTAATATCTGCTTTCTGGGTCTGCGGCTTGAATACCCCCTCGAAACTCCTTTCACTCTCCTCGACTAGGTTTTCATTCACAATGATGCTCTCGAAGGTATCCTGGCCAGGGACAGCCACTTGTGGTTTAAAGCTCACATCCTGCACCTTGTCTGGCACGTCCACTCGAGACTCCACCGTGGTGGTTTCCAAGATATTACGTTCAGCAATGATAGTGCTGGTGGCTGTCTGGGACACGTCCATTTTCGTCTCCTTCAGCAACGACTCCACTTCTGCAGACGTTACCTCTGTCACGGAAAGTCCATGGCCCTCCTCGAACGTTGGGATGGCAGTAGAGGAGACTGTTTTAGGGTACTTATCAAAAGTGCCTTCGCTTTCTGCGCTGGGAGTCTCTTCGACTATGATGGGCTCCAAGGCGTCCTGCTTAGGATGGGCCTTCGCTTCGTGCTTCTCCAGTGGCTGAACAGACCCAGTGCTCTGCTCTATGAACACCTGGGCTGTCTGAGCCACGTCCATTCCGACCCTGGTCAACGTTACCTCTGCCTTGTTCTCTTCGTATTTGGACACTGTGATGGTGTCTTCCTTGTCTTGCGTGACGACCTGGGCGACGGTGATGCTCTTTCCCTCCACGAAGCTTACCGTGGCGCTGCGCTCGTCCAGCTTCATCTTCCCTTCGAACACTGTACCGTGCTCCTCTGCCACTGTCTCACTGATGTCAACGCTCTCCAACGTCGTCTGCGTGGGGTGTGCCTCCACAGCGGTTGGTCGTAGCGGTTGGACCACCTCCCCAAGTCCTTCCCTCAAGTTCACCTCCATTTGCTCAGCGACTTCTTTGCCCTCCATCGCTGGCTTCGCCACCTCTTCTCGAGGCTTCTTCATCTCCGACAACTCCGTCTCGACATCCTGCGCAGTAGTCGCTTCCGTAACCGCGATAAACCTGTTTTCGTCCACCGTTACACGCGCACTGGTCTTCTGCAGCGTTATTTCCTCGATTTTGTCCACCTCTTTCTCCGCCAGCACTTGCTCTGTCATCTCGATCGTCTCGAATGGCTTCTGGCCTACCTGGGCTGTTGCTGTCACAGGCTTCAGGATCTCCATCTCGCCTGTGCTCGATTCTGGGATAACTTCAGACATTTCTGGCACCTCGTGACCAGAAACGATGGCTGGTACAGCTGATCGACCTTTTTCTTCTTGGATTGTCTTCAGTATTTCTTCTTTATCAGCCACGCTTACCTCCATCACAGTGGTGACGCGTTTACCTTCCTCTATCGACACTTCCACCTGCTGCACAGCTGGCTTGAATTTACCATCGAAGGTGTTCTCTTGATCCTGCACGATGTCCTGGGTCACGAGGAGGCTCTGGTAGACTTCCTGACTAGGCAATGCTGTCTTGGTGTCTGGTCTCTCTATGGTCACTTCAGATATGGAATCTTCAATGGACACTGTGGTCGTTTCAGCGATTCCGTGGGTGGTGTCCAGTCCAACAGAGGCTGCATGCTTGGAAGGCGTCTCTTCAACGATGTACAAGGATTCTTTGTCAGCAGGTGTGACCTGGGACACAGTCACGATATTCCTACCCTCTTCGAGGTCCACGATGGCTTTCTTGTCCTCTGGCATCAGACCTGGTACAAACTTCTCTTCGCTTTCCTGGACGTCAGGTTGTGACTCTATCAATGGCACAAATGGAATGTGTTCTTGCATGGCTGTTGCTTCAGAAGGTTTTTCCTCGACCAGGTCACCAGTACTGAAATCGACGACTTGCATCGTGGTTTCAGCCACCACGTGGCCAGATACAAGGGTCTTTCCAGCAGTTTTCATCTCTGGCACCTCCTTCGATGTGTATTCTTCTTCCTTGTCCTCTAAAACCACTGCAGACACTTGTATACTCTGCTCCTCCACTAGCGACAAGTCTGCCAGGGCTTGCAGAGGGGTTTTGTCCTTGGTCAGTAAGCCTTCTGCCTCTGTGGCCTGTGTCTCTGAGCTAATCAACGCCTCCAAAGGAATATTCGATGACACAGCGGAAGCAGAGACTGGTTTTAGCTCCTCTAGCTTGCCAGTGCTAGAATCCACAGTGACCTCCGACATCTCAGCGATCACGTGACCCGCAAATTCAACGCTGGCTTGTTTCTCTGATGGTTTCTCGGGGATCTGAAGGATATCCTCCTTGTCAGCTGTGATCTCAGTGGTTGTCGTGGCGCTGATGATTTCATTCACGGACACTTCAGCCTTATTGCCGATCACCGGTTTATCTTCAAACGCCTTCTCGGTCTCCGATACGATGGTCTCCGTCTGAACGATACTCTCAAACGGCAGTCGTTCCTCCTTCGCAGCGAACGTCGCAGGAATCGGCACATTCAAGTCCCCAGAAGCAGCGGCTGCCGTGATCTCCATTAACTGAGCGACCTTGTGAGCATCGAAGCTCATAGTAGCTTGCTCGCCTTGGATCTGTGGCTTCTCGAAGTACTCCTTCTCCTTATCAGACACAATAGTCTCCGTCACTGTCACTCCCATACCTTCCTCGAAGGAAACGTCGACGGTCTTCTTGTCAGGCTGAACGAAGTCCTCCATTGGCTTCTCGAGATCACCTGCAGCAGTTTCAGACGCGATTACACTGTGGAAGGTGACGTGATCAGTGGTAGCTGTCGCAGTGGTCGTTTCTTCAGCTTTGAATTCACCAATGTTGTCGGTGGTGGTCGTTTCGCTTGTCTGTGCCACGATGTGAGTCGGTATATCAAAGATGGCGGATTTGGCCTCCGGTTTCTCTGCTTCCGGCAGAGTGCTCTCCTTGTCCTCGGCAGTCACAGTTGAGATGATTAAACCTTCGCCTGTTACAAACTCAAGATTGGCCTTTTTATCAGAGGGCTTGATTTCGGTGAACGGCGCTTCTGTCTCCCTAGTCTGCACCTCTTGAGCTACAGCAGCTTCGATGGGCAGTATGGTGGTCGTAGGCTTGGCCTCTGTAACGGTCTCACTTGGCAGGTCGCTTAAGCCAGTGTCACTGAGGACCTCGAATTTAGACGCCACTCCCTGCGTCTCAATGTCCACTACAGCTTCCACACCTTTAGGTTTCTCTTCACCAGTGAACACCCCCTCCTTGTCCTCAGGGTAGGTCATGCCAACCACGATACCTTCTCCCTGCTCGAAGACGATGTCAACCTTCTTGCTATCAGGCTTCACGTCCTCTTGTAACGGAGATTCCTTCTCAGACACCGCTACCTCCGTTTGTTCTACCACCTCCAATCCACTCTGCTGCTGACTAGCGTGCTCTTCCTTCGCCCTCTCTTCCTTCAGGATATTAGTGTTACTCGCTAGAATCGTCTCCTGCATCTCAGCCACCTCGTGGCCGCTGGTGATACCCATAGTGACCTTCCTCTCTTTAGGTATATCCTCCACGTCAAGCTTCTCCTCGCTCAACACGCTCATCACCTCTGTCACCGTCAGCTTCTCCGTCTTCGAGCAGATCTGTAGTTCTGCGCTCTGGGTGGCTGGCAGAACGTCCGCCTCTCTGCTCTTCTCTGTCTCAGCTATGTTGGTCTCGGTAATAATAAGCTCCTCTAAAGCGTCACGTTGGGGAATCGCCATTCCTGATTGCGGCCTGTCCACGCTCATCTCCCCAGCGCTCTGTTCCACCAAGGTCTCCGATTTCAAGGCCACCGTGTGCCCGGATACCAGTGGCTGAGCAGTGTAGTCCTGAGGTCGTGCGTCAGGGCTGTACACGTTCTCACGGTCGTGTGGGATCACTTCCAGCACTGTAGCGCCTGGTCTAGCCTCTGTCAGCTCTACGACCGCTGTTTTCTCATCTGGCCTAGCGTCAGTCTTGTACAGATCCTCCTTCTCAGCCACTTCCTGCATCGCCACTGTCACACTCTCCAGAGGAACGTGCGACGGCTGTGCCACTCCAGCGGCAGGCTTCTCCTCTGGCACGTATTCACCTGTTGGAGAATGGGTCCTAACTTCCTCGAACACTGTAGCCATTTGCGTGGCGAACTCCGTGCTGGCATAAGCTCCCTTCACTTCAGAGATTTCAGTGTACTCAGTTTCATTCTCACTGGCGACCACCATGGTCGTGTGGAGGCTTTCGATCTCGTTCATCGTCACTTCAGCTAGCTTTGACTCAGGCGCTTTGTCTTCCTTCGCTGGAGCTAGGTCTTCGGCTACCACAGTCTCGTCCACGACCGTCTCTTGCAAGCTGATGGCCTCTACCTTCGCTACCCCAGAAGACGGAACGTCCTCTGTGATTTCTCCCAGATTATCCTCTGGCTGAGTCATCTCTACCTCCAACGAGACTACTGGGTGCGTCGGCACTGTTTTACCACGATGGGACTCGGGCATCTCGAAGATCTTCAGGTCTGCTTCCTTTTCTATGGAGGTGGTCTGGAACACTTGGACACCCCTGACAGCGTCGTAGCTAGTCTCCACAACGCGTTCCTCGGGCTTCGCCATCTCCTCCATCTTCTCCTCGCGATCATGAGCCAGAGTCTCCTGCACCATCTTAGCTTCGGTCAGCTGCACAGACAGGGTGCCGCTTTCTTGGATGTACTTCAACTCCTCCTTGAAATCTGATGGATAGTCCGCTGTCTGGATCTCTGACACCATGACGTGCTCCTCGGGCCTGATAGACGTCTCTGCTAACACTTTAGTAGGCGTCTGATCTGGTTGATAGACCCCCTCAGACTCCTGAACGATTGTACTCGATATGGAACCGATTTCTAAAGACGATATCGAGGTCTCAGCGATCTTAGTCGCTGGCTTCTCCCCTGGCTGATACTCCCTCTCTTTCTCCGAGGGTACAGTCTCCACTGTAACAGCTGACGGTATTTCAATGACATTCAAGTCAGCCACCACCCTCTTCGTCTCCTCTATCATCAAATCACCCTCGGTGTCCTGCGTTTGCACGGTGGACACCGACACTCCCTCCAGCAGTGTAACATTAGCCGTAGCCTCAAACGTATCGATCTTCCTCTCGGTGACGAACACACCCTCGCTCTCTTGGACCACGTCCTGCTGGATAACAGCCGTTTCGCTCCCGTACGAAATGCCCACCTGCGCCTGTTGACTCGGCGGCAGTCTCCCAGGTACATACTCGCCCTCCTTCTCAGGCGCGTGCATCTCCTCGGTGACTCGTTGACGCTGCGATATGATGGTCTGCGTGGCGATCTCTGTGGGCACTATCAGCTCCGGATAGTACTTGCCGGGCTTGTCTTCCGCGCGAACTTCCTCGACAACCAGAGGCTCCACTGCTGTCACATTCACCCTGGGCTTCGTGGGGACTGTTTTCATCGGCTCCAGCTTGTCTTCGGCGAGGCCCTCGTGCACTTCGTACACGGACAGTCCCATTTGAGGGAGAATAGAGTCCTCGGCTGTGACCGCCATTGGAGCTACGAAGTCCTCGGTTGGAACTTCCTGCTGGTTGACCATAGTCTCGTAAACGGTCGTCGCTTCTTGAAACGTCACGCTAACGTCCGCTGTTCTGCTCAGCTCTTGTTTGCTGATCGCCAGGCTGGTGATACCAGCGTCGTTGGTCAGAGTCTCGCTGACCACCAGGCCCTCAGAGGGCACTATAGCAGGTGTAGCCTCGTAGGTTGTGGGCTTGAAGGTGTCGGAGAATTCGCCAGTGGAGGCCTGCACAGTGGTCTCCATGGTGGAGTAGGGTTCTACTGGGGCGATGGATAGCGACGCTTTGCGTTCGATGGGCTTGATCTGGCTGATGTCGTCGATCTCTTTCTCCTGAACGGGCACCAGGTGCTCCGTCAGGGGCATGATGACGTCCATCGTGAGCTTTGCTTTTTCTAATTCGGGCTTTCCAGGTGCCTGATCGATGGTGCGATCTAAGGGTATTACTTGGTGGCGTTGGCTGGGTACGTTTACAGCGATGGAAGGCATGGACTCGTCTTCCTTTATCTCGAATTCCTCGATCTCTTCTAATTCGATCTCGTCGCGACCAATCTGTGGCCGTTTAGGTTTCAACTCTTTCCTTACTTTCTCTATGATTTCTTCTTCCACTTCCACCTCCTTCTCCAATTCATCGAGTTTCTTTTCCCTGTGAGTCAGCCTGCCCTTCCTGTCTGTTTCAACGATTACTGTTTCAATCTCTTCCTCGACTTCCTCCACGTCCTTTCGCTTCCTCTTCTCCGTTTCCGTCTCCTCGGTCTCCTCGATCTCTACAACCTGTACCCCCTCGTCCCTATCTTCCTTTCTCTCCTCGATCTGTCTCCTCGGTTTCGTATCTTTTCGTTCGCGCAGTGTTGTGTGTGCCTGCCGTGTGCCCTCGTATTCTGTGGAAAGTATGTGAGAATTTTTCGTGTGAATCACCCGAGTGCACGCCGTTTCCACCTTCTCAGCGTTCGCTCTATCTCGCATTCGCCAATTAACGATAAAGGAACACCATTCTCTTTCAGACCCCATGCGACGAGCCACTTGTTTGTTTTTTTGTTTCAGCGGATGCGGTTTGCTAAGACAAGTAATCGTGCTTCAACGTAACAAGAGTCAACAACCTACGGACAGTGCACGGCGGACGAGCTTGTGTGAAGATTAAGAACGGAGAAAGAGGAAATGGGGAATGGACGAAAATGGTCGGGGAACAGCGGACAAAGTGTGAACAGCGTGTATCAGTCTTCATTCTACGCGCCTTCCAAAGGTATCGTACAATTTTATGTATTGATTAATGTGGTTGCCGAACGAGTACGCTCTGATTTTGCATTAACATTTGCAAGAACAATAGTCTACTCAAAATGAATTTGTGTAAATGTGGGAAATAGGTTTTTTAGGGCTAATGGAATGTATGAATGTATTGGTACATGCTTTCTTCGTGAAATAACAATGCGAATAATGGAGGAAATTGTAATTTGTAGATGATAAGTTTATCAGATTAAAGGGAAGTGTTCGAGGGAAGTTTCTTTCATTTTTATCGTAAAATATTCCTGCTGTTATAGATCAATGTTTCTTGTCCCAAAATAATACTTTCGAAAGAAAATCTAAGGTCTAACTGGAGAAAAATGTGGGAAGAGGAAGGGAAAGGGAAGTGCGGGGTATGTGAGAGGGAAGCGGAAACTTGGGTAGGTGTGGAGAATAAGAGAAATTTTGAGGAAGAGTTGGGTTTTGGACGGAGGGGCTAAAAAAGAGAAGACTGAAGAGGAGAGTGGGGATAAGGGATGAGGAAGAACAGAGAGTATCAGGTCGATTAAAATAGGAATAGGAATAGGAATAGGAGGAGAGAAAGGAAGAGGATAGAAAGATTTAAATATAAAGTAATGAGTAAGAGGTAGCCAATAAGATAGGTTAAAAGCATAGAATAATAAATATAGCATAGAGTTGAAAAATGTTGAAGGGTGGTAGGTAAAGTCGAACTTGCTTTATCAAAAGCAGAAAGTGCTCGTTCACTGGTGGCAACAAATATCAACCCTTTGAGGACGAGAAAATATTAGGGACATAAGTGTGGATTCACTGTTTAAAAAATTGATCATAAAGGAAATTTCTGTAATTTACAATTAAAATAATATTCCTAATAATACCGAATGTTAATTAAAATTAATTTCTTGCAAGAAGCTCGTCCTGAATGGGTTAACATTGATACACTGTCTGCCAAAAAGGATAACGGTTCTCTCTTTTCCAATGGGAATTATCTGAATGTTCTGACTTTCACTGCATTTCCAAGTGTATAATAATCGAACACTGTTTCATCGCTGAATCACGATGCCTCTGGAATGTGTGGCGGTAGAGGGTAGTGTGCAGTGTTGCTGAGTCGCAGGCACTAGGGCATGCGTTGTTTAATAACAGGTTGTGCATGTGTGAATCTTGTGTAGTAGTAGAAAGTAAAAAAAGGCCGGCCAGAAGTCAAACCAACATGAACACAAAAGGAAAGAGGTGCTTGTCTGTTACACATCGTGCTTGGCTATCAAAACAAAGAAAAGAAAAGATAATTTGTCTCTTGTCTAATCGCTAGTAGTCATTTGTTATGCAGAGATATCCATGTAAGTGTGTAACTTGAATGTGTAACAGTAACAAGAGATACAACAAGTTGCATGTGAGTACAGCAAGTTGCATTCAACGATACCGAGTATGCATCGAAACACCATATGTGTATATTAGAAACCATGAAATATAATATAAATGCATATTCGTGGACCTTAACATTCTAAAACACGTTAAATTATTGTTATACCCGTCTATAGTCAGAACAAACTTAATTGATCTCTCAGTGCTACTTTCCCCCACCGTGAATCACAGCAGGGGCGAGGCAAAGAGGCGAAGTGGTGGGGGTATCCAGATGACAAAGTGGGAGGGAGGGTGGCCCCTTAATAGCCTTGAGTGGCCAATTGCCATTATTCTAACTATAATATTCTCGTACGAAAGATTCAATTGTATTAATAACATCGTACTAACTGTAATAATTTCACAGTCTCTTTTAAAATACAAGACACGTAAGAAACTCTCTAAAGACTAATGTGAAATGATACGAAACTCGTTATGACGTACTATCAAACGCATGAAACACTCGAATCCAAGCACAAATGGAACTTTACTTACATTGAAACTGCATTAGACAGCGTGAAGCTCGTAAGGCGAAGCATCGAGTTTTTCGAACGTGATTAACTCGGCGGGGGCGGGGCTGGGGGGTGATTAAATTTATGGAGAGAAGGGACGTTTTACAAACGGAGGGATACGGCGCGTGGAAAGCATAGCGGCTTAAGCAGACAAATTTTTTTTACTGCTATTATTCGATCAAGTAAAGCTTCATGCATCTGAAAGAATAATAAAATACAATCATTACGTAGAGACCGTATCGTCTGATCGGCGTACGCGCATACATTGCAAGCTCTTTCGTTTTTATTTTTCTTTATTCAATACTATTAGTCGGTGTGAGTGAGCTTATCGCGGGATGAGTTTTCATTAAAAAATTAAGGCGATCATCAAGCTCATGATTCTACACGAAACGATGAATGATCAGTCTGGTATCCGTTCAGAATTACCACATTCGATATTATAGACATTCAATAGGCGGGTTGGTGTAGAAGAATAGTGGAAGAATTTAGGGATAAGTAAAAATAGGCGAGAAATGTCGCTCGAGTTATTGAAATAATAAATGGTGTATTACATAGACAGACATTTTTCTTTATTTTTTTTATCATTGTATACTTCCAAATTATTCCACCATTTCTATAAGTCACCCTGTTGCAAATACTCTTCCTCCGCAGTTAGAGAAAGTAACCAAGTTTCTACAGAATAATGCACATGTAAAATTGTGTAATTGAAGTATGGAATGATAGAATTTCTTAACGTAAACTTGGAATGTTAAACCTTGAAGTGTCAGTAGCATAAAATAAAATGTTTCTATTTAGAAATAGACGGCAGAGATAATAAGATGTCTCGATGTGGTGTCGACTGCCCGGACACTTAGGCGTTTCTCGAAGATATGGCAAGATAGATTAATAATGTTGCTCTCCATTCGCTAATCGAATGGGGAATTATTCGAACGTGTATCCCATGCACTGAAACTCGTTGCTTCAAACCTTTAATGTCTCGAATATCCTGCGTGCGGACGGCTTTTCTTTCGTCCCTCCTCTCTGTAATCAAAAAACCTTTCGTTTTCGTGGGAGCTTCAGGAGCGGGGAGTACAAACGAAAACCACAAAAAAAGGCAGAAAAGAAAGGCACACACAGGGGGTATTATGGCACGTTGCAAGAAACTCTTTTTTTTTATTCGATAAATCAAATGTACAATATACACGAGATGAAACGACAAAAAATTCGTTGCTGATGGTTATTATATTATATTTACAGGAACACATGCTATATTCAAGTTTATATCTAGCCGTGAAGCCGCGAAATATTTACAACAATAATGAAAAATGGAATGTACAGAGTATATTTATAGGCAGCCACGCAAGCACACACCAAAGTACAGAATGTTGAAAGTCTAGAGATAAAAAAACATTGCAAACGAACTCGTAATGCTGCAAGTACGGAGATTATTAATAATGCTATCGTGTCACTTGTTTTATTTCAAACCTCACACCACGCAATCTCCACTTACCCATGAAATGGACCTCCGTTTTGTGGACGATATCCACTCGTTCCGTGACGCGCTGCTCCGTTTCAACCTGAGGAGAAATAGGCTTAGATTTTCTAGATTTTGTAGAAAATATTCAGTTCTGTTTAAATTCAATATCAATTACTTTGGTGTAGGTGTTTTGCTCTAGAGTTGGATTGAAGAAAGAATCAACTTGGTAAATGGGGAAGTTTCTTCACTGCCTACTTCAACCTTATTATTCATGACACGTGACTTAATGAAGCAAAGAGTGGGGAGATCGAGGAATCTTCCCTTAGCGATCAAATTGATTCTTTTTCAACCCTACTGTAGGCCCTGAAACATGGGACTTCTGCTTCAATTGAAGTCATGAGTATGTACTATAAAGATGTGTAGTTTTAACTATCAGTTCCATGTACTGTATTTTGGAAGAAATTAATTGACAGAACCAGCTACTATTGTAGGCAAGAGTGGCAAATGAAATAAAGTAAATTTGATTGAGAATTTTAAGTAGCACAAGTAATTGAGAACCTTACAGCAATAGGGGTGCGGCACCATCTTTATTAACTTCAAGTAAATTAGGAAAAATTGTTTATAAAATTATTGCTTTGACATAACATTAAAAAGAGAACAGTAATTAAAAAATATATTTTTTCACATAATAAGTAGTACTTAGTTATGGAGTTGATAAGTTTTTATTTCTATTTTTGGCAAAGTTTTCATATCTGGAAAACAGTAATGTGTGCAGATTCTAAATTTGCAATAAATCGCTCATTTCTTATCAGTTTTGCATCAAACGTGTGCCAAACGACTTAGAATTGTTTTTACATGTAACAGTCATAATTCAAAAACTGTCAAAAATGGAGCTGTACCCCATTTGCTGCAAGCTCTCCAATTCAGAGATACGACCAGAAACAAGTGATGCAACTTGATAGTCTATTCTACCATCAGCAGAGTTTCATCAGCTTAATTTGCATAACATTTCGAGTGAAAGTAAGATGAAACGCCTATGAACCTTCCATCAAGTCTCGCGAAACTCTACAGCAAACGAAGAAGTACGGTATGTTTAAAAATTTCCTTGACTCTGAGTTTAATAATTTATCGTGGTTCGATAAGTGAAATTATGCATTCGGAAAGAGTCCGGGAACTTTCGTAACATACCGTATTTAAAACTATCCACACTTCCCAAAGTGTATAAAACACCCACCAAACTGCCCCCTTATTTCCGCTCCACCCAGTTCGAGTCCCCCAGAAAACAAACAACTCGTGCTTACTTCCGTGGCCTCTGTAACCTCCCAAGCACGCGGCCGGAAGTCCTCCGGGGCGAAGTGCGTGAGCACCTCCTCGACGGTGACGTGTTGCAGCTCGATCATCCTCATGAAGGCGCGGAAACCAACGGTGGCGGCCACCACGCTCTCGTCTGTGGTGGTTTCCTCCGTGAGAACCTGAGTGATCAGTGGCCCGTGGCCCTCCCTCTCGACCAATTGAACCAGAGCGTTCTGCGCCTCGGGGGTCTTCAACGCTGGGAAGTTGTCCGTCCTGTACAGGCTCTCATTGATCTCGTTCACGGAGACGCCTTGCCGCACCAGGAACCCGATCGTTGCCAGTTCTCGAAGAGGTGCCTCCCCAGGACCGAAGTCCTTGGCGTGAAGTATCTCCATGATCTCCTCCACCTCACGCGCGATGTTCTCCCTCTGCCTTTCCACGATCTCCTCGATGGTCACCTCCTCTCGCACCTTCACCTTGTCAGCCCTCTTCTTCTTCTTCGGCTTTTCCTCGGTCACCACCTCCCTAGGCCTCTCCTCGAACACCTCCTCCTCGGTCATCACCGTCTTCCGCGCCTTTCTTTGCTTGGTCTCCATCCGCTTCACCTCCTGGACGCTGGTTTCCGTGTGTACCTCCGACACAGAGACTGTCTGCAGGGTCTCCGAGGTGACCTGGGCACGATCGATCACTGACTCCACGACGAAGTCGGGCGCCATGTCTTCGGTGGTCACTTCCGAGATTACCACCACACCCTCGCGCTCCTCCACCACTTGCTTGGCACGTTCCTCGGGTTTAGGTAGCATTTCTCGAGGCTTACGATCGTCGATCTTCTTTAGGGACGCGGTAGCTTCCGTCACGACAGGCTCTTGGATTGGCACTACCTTCTTTGCACGCGATACCTGCGGTTTTTTAACATTTGGGGCTTGTGTAATAATGAAATTTTTATCGCAGCTTTAGAAAATACAATTTCTTAGGACCTTACCTGTCAAATTAACATCTACTGCTATAATTTCCGATTCTAACTTATTGTTAGTCCTAAGCTTAGTCTACCTTTATATTTTTTTCTTTCTTCTGTTTCCTTTTATGGCTAGTTTCTATTACTTTTTTTCTTCACCTATTCTATTCTCTACTTATGCGTTCTCCCCCTGTTTCTTCTTCATCCATTTTCATCCATCCTTTCACCTAAGATTTCTCTTACCCCTTTTCATACTGCTCTTCTTCCATTTCCTCATTCTCTACACCTTTTTAATTACACACCCTATACTTTCTTTGTCCTAAAAATCCCTATATCCTCTCAGTATTTGCGCTCCCCATCCCGTTTTCCATGTATATAGTTATATTCGATGATAAAACGTGCAAAAGTGCGAAAGTGACTCATGATAATTACCTCTGTAGGTGTTTCTTCAATAACCTCCGTCGATTCGAGTATTTGTGTCTCCTCGATGTCGACGATTTTCCTGCAGGAAGTATTAACGAGAATAATTTATAAGTGACTAAGTATATGAATTTAACACGACTACCAAAACAGACGGAATGACTGTTTTATAATTGTTTATAAAATTTATTCAAATTTGTAATGGTGGATTTTTTTAGTTTTGCGTGACCTTTGTTAAAATATTTAAATGGCATTTTTTTACTTAATTGTTATTTGAATAACCTGGTATTTTGACAAATTTTGGTAGAAATAGGAACGCGTTAATGAACCATAATTCTAAGGTAAAATAGCAATAATTTTACTAACTTTTCTTCTGGCTGTTCTTTAGCAATCAACTTCTCCTTGCGCACTTCCTTCTTATCGACTTTGACGCGCTCCGTTTTCACCTTCTCCTTCGCTTCCTTGGCCTTCTTTAATTCAGGCTTCTTCTTCTTATGCGGTTTCTCTTCCTCAGGCTTCTTCTTTGGCTTCACTTCTGTCACCTGTTCTTCGACGATCTCTTCCTCATCTATGAACCTGGTCTCACCCGTGATGTCTGTGCAAGAATTTTCAGGGGCACACGGTTAATTCGACAAACTATTATTTTATTCTTTCCGTAATTTCATCTTTTGAATGCCTACCTGTAACGTGCAGTTTGGCCTTCGTCGTTGCCAAACCTATTTCGCTGGTCGCTTTGCAAACGTAAGTGGCGTCGTCCATCTCGGTCGCGTGCTTGACTATCAACGCCGTCTTCCTCTCCTCATCCATGATACGCACTTTCACGTTCTCCGTGTTCATGACTAATTTGTCATTCTTATACCATACAACGTCTGCGGAGAAATAAAGAATATAGAAAGAATAAAAAATAAAGAATATAGGAAGAATAAAAACTAAAGAATATAGAAAGAATAAAAAATAAAGAATAAAGAAAGAATAAAAAATAAATAATATCGAAAGAATAAAAAATAAAGAATATAGAAAGAATAAAAATAAAGAATATAGAAAGAATAAAAGATATAGGATTCACGTTGCACGTTTCTATAACTTTTGGTTAAGGAAAAAGACAGAGACCGCAACTTTATAATTCTCCCTTCAATTATACTTATTCTACTAAACTTACAACATTAAAAAATTGCATTTCTACGATTTATAATCAATATTTGAATATTCCGGTTACATGTAAAAACGCCGAAAAACTTAAGAATGAAAAGCTTGTAAAACTCAGAATGACATATTGCCACGAAAGTTGTACCCACTATATGATTACACTTAACTTCCTCTGAGCTTGTATAATTAAAAAATAGCAGAGAACTAAGGAGTTTACTATACCTGGAACGGGATTGCCGGAATAAACGCACTCGAACACCGCGCTTTCACCTTCCCTCGCATAAACGTCCGTAATTTCTTGGATGAATCGTGGTACAGATTGCGTGGCTGCAAGAAAACACCACAAAAAATTAAACAAATAAGCCTCGCCGAAACCAATCCCAAACATACAATTTACCTGATCTCGTGGTTGGTGGCTGTACGACTATCGAGACCCCGATGTCAGTAATCTGATTAGCCAGAAAGTGAAACAACAAAAAAAAAATGACAAAACACACACTAGCGCGCATAACAAAATCAATTGAGGGCCCCACTAGAAAACAGACACATGCCACCCTTTTGTGATTTTAGACGAAAGCAAGTTGAAGGAAAAATTGTTTTCATAGGAAATGCGGTTTGAAATTCTAATCATTTTAGGTAAACGATACTTGAATTAGGTGGTAAGTGACAATTATTATCAAATGTTAGCTAAAAAATTAAATTTCTTATGTGCCCCTACCCTTATTTGTTTTTTCTCAGCGTGAAGAGAATTTAACATGATTCTGCTCGGTGAAACGTACACGCTATTATATTAGGAGGTGATGGAATTAAATTACGTTCCAGGATCGAATTAATGGTACAAAGAAACGAAAATTTATGCATACGTGACACGTGCCTCTTTTCCACTGGGCCCGTAAATTTTAAATCGTTAGTAAGCCAGTAAAGCCACAACGGTACCTGACATGGTGCCTCTTTCGTCTTCGCTGTGATGCTCGCTACAAGACGCCTCGGAGGCCGACATATTTCCTGCCAATCCGAGGTTTCCGCTGCACTGGCTCTCGAGTAACAAGAATTCCTGCAATTCCTCTTGACTATCCGCCGTGTGCAGCTGCTGGAAGGCCTCCAGGTCGATTTCCCTCGGCTCCAAGGGATACATTTTCGGGTCCATCATCAAGTTCCCCAAGCGACGTTCCTTCGACCACCTGGCCACTGGGATTCTCGATTTCGGATAGGTGTGATACTTCCTCGAGTGATCGTACTCCAACGCAGGCTCTGGCTTGCCGAAGTTCTCAGGAGCTGCCTTGCTTTGCCCACTCCCCGTGGAAGCTTCGCTGTTCTCCTCGATCGGCGAAAGATAGAAGCCAGGCTCGGGGACGTTCAGGAAATCAGAATGCATCCGGGCGTTGCTCTTCTTCTCCGACCTCGGAGGCGGGAATTCGTCGAAGTCGAGAACGATCTTCTTCCTTCTTTCAGACTGCAACGATTCCATTGATCCCTCGTATTCCACGAACACACCCTCGATGCCTTTTATTGTTTTACAGGCAACGTGGCTTTCGTGAACTTCTTCCTTCTTCGTTGAGTGTCTCTGCTTTTCCGACCTCGTTGCACAGGTCGATTGGTTCACCCTCGAGCTTCTTTGACCCTCGGTTGATGGCGAGTCGGAGGGTTTTGTGTGCTTCGACCCCTTTGGAGATGGTGACCTGGATTTCAAGCTTGCATTCGAGTCGGCGACGTTTCTCGTTGCTCTCATCGGCGAACGCGAAGCTGATTTGCCCAAAACTGGACTCCTGCATGCTTGAAGCTTCGTTTTTTGCACGCCCGACGATTTACTCGCACCGCCAACCGAGTCTCGTTTCACTTTCACGGACACGGCGGTCGAAAGTGATTTCGCCTCTGCGCCCTTCCACGCGACAGTCCTCTCTTCGGTAGTTCTCTCTTTCCTCGTTGTTTCTTTGCTCGATTTCTCAGGCTTCGCTTTCACGCGAATCTTCCTAGCCAGAATCTGATTGCCTTTTGTTTCAGACACTTCGTCGATTGTTTCCTCGGACGTTTCTATCCAGTGGGATGTCGTTTGTTTGCTAGATGAGTTCATCTCCCAAGAATATTCGGTAGTGCTTAATTCCTGTTCGACCTCCGTGGAGTCGGAGTGTCTTCTGGACAAGAAGAATCCCTTCGGCGAGGTGTCTTCCTCGTCGAAGCACCTCTTACCTTCGTCGTCGATATTCATCAGCGTCCTCGTGGACGAGAACTCGCTGATCATCGTCGAGCTGTCTCTCTGCGAGCTTTCGTCCCTGATCGCTCGATCATCGAGGCTGTCCGTCGAGAAACTGCACTCTGGCTCACTCAGCATGCAATCGATCCCGCCCGACTCACTCTTACCTTTCAGAGCTTCTTGCATCTCCTCCATCTGGGTGACCCACGACGGCTTCCTGTACTCCTTTGTTCCGAGGATCCCTAATAGACGAACAAAGATTAGAATCGCAGGAGGAATTTCGACCCCTCCAGTCCCATCTTCCATATTTCAAGCACTTATTTTAGATTAACGCATTTAACTCGCTCTTCATCCCCGAATAATTACATCGAACCGTCTGATTTTATAGACATTAATTGATAGAATAGAAAGATCGTAATCGTGATTACAATTCTGGAGGTTGAATATTCGAATAATTCATGGGTTCGAGCAATTATTTGAAGATGGAGCAGATGGAACTCGAAGGGCTCAGGCAGCTGGCAAAGAAATGTTGGATAAAAGAATATAAAAAAAGTGTAGGTGAAGGATGTGAGTGTTCAGTGTGAGTCTGATATGATCAGGAGGTTCGGGGGACATATTAGGAGAGATTCTCGATGATGATTCCGATCGAAGTGCGCTGCTGAAAAGAACTCGTATCAAGCAGATTAGCGAAGCTTTCCACCACATTTTTTAGAGATCGTTTTGTTTGGCTAGCTGGATAAAGGTAATTACCTTCTACCGACAAGTAGGTCATCGTGGTCGACACGCCGAGCGGATTGTGCGCCTCGAATACGATCTCGCCGGTGTCGTCGGGATACGTCTCGGCGATCGTAAGCACCGACGTGCCATCCTCGAACTCCTCGATCTGGAACTCCTGCGACGACACGATCTCTGCGCCCTGCTTGTACCATTTTCCTTCTGGCTTCGGCTTCCCTTTCACCTTCACTTCCAGTCTGCGGTGGGTGAAGAAATTTCGTGGAGCATAAAATTCGTTATTATTATTATGCGTGTTTATTACTCGTTATAGGAAAATACATATAAATTCAGTAATATTCTATTATATTTGGATATCTGGGAACAGGGGTCGAATGAAACTGTAAACTTTTATAAATAAAACTTATCTATCGAAATTTAACGTTTAACTCAATTATTTTTTGTTTTAAATTAACTTTGTACATTAACACTTTAACTCTGTTGTAAGAATTCAGCTTTCACAGTTATTTTATGGTCGATTAATAAAAGTTCTGGACAATCACATGGGGTCTTTTGAACAGATATTTAAGGGTTAAATATAAAAGTTAGGAATGTATGTTTAATTAATATTATTATTAAGAGAAAGCACATTGTGATTTTTAGATAATTATTTTACCTAGCGGTTTAAGGTTTCAATTTCAGATCTATCTGCCTTACAACATTTTCAGGAAATCTGGATGTCACAACTTTAACGTTTTCAGAGCAGAATAAATGTCCCTGTTTATGTAACCAGAACTTTTTTCTACTTTCAAGAAAATAAAAGTTTCTTATTTACAAAAAATGTATGGAATAAATTTTTCAGTTAGTACACTGCATTTTATAACAGTTTTCTTGGATCAGAAATGATAATAGTTATAAAATTGCAGTTATTTTATAATTAATTGAAAATTTTAACAGTTTCATTTGACCTCTGTCTGTGCAAGCCTTGAAAAGTCATTGACTAGATTTGCATAAATGATAAATGCAAATTTTATTTTATTTGACGATTGCTTATGGTGATGAATTAATGAGTTTTTAAATGATTATTTAAATTACTAGTGGTCATTTTAAGAGATTACGAAGTTCTTAAGAAGTGTATTTTTTAAATTTTTATTGCAATTTTATGGAAGCGCTGATGATTTTTGTAGGGGCCTCGTGTTTACGTACCTGGTTAATTCTCCATCTTTAGTAGGAATTAACTGAGGAAGTTTCTTGATTATCTCCGGCGCGGATTCTTCCGTGTCCGTGTCGAACAGGGGTGTTTCCTGCAAACGATGTGCAAGTTAGAGAATAAGTTAATGATACTGTTAAGATCACTTAAATTGTACTAATTACACGAGTTACGTTTGTGAAATATACCTTGGGAGATAAGAGATCTTCTTCAGAACCACTTTGCCCTGTAGTAAGAGACGTCGCGACGAGCGAGGATGCGATTTCCGAGTCTGGTACATACTCGTACGCTAAAAATGCAACGCACATTATTTCAGCAAGTAAAATCGAAGAATATATACGCGTATAATAAGTTTATATATCTAAAACTAAATGGGAGACAGAGCTTTATTTTATGAGGATTATTTGATTTCAAGGAGTATGTTATGTGGCCATGTTGTCTTTTCTAGGTGAAGACACATAGATTATAATAAAATATTGACTTTTTCAAATGGCAATACACATTTCTATGTGTGTATCCAATTGAATAAAGTAATCACAGATAGTGGAGATTATGCCAGTATCATACTGGAAAGGTAGTGAGTAGAAAATATGAAGCACTCATCTGTTTGTCGAAAAAAGAAAGAAACTAACTGTTAAATTTAGAAATATTAAAATAGTTCATTTACTGGTGGTATATTATTCACCCAATTTGAAGTTTAAAGTCATACGTCTCCAACAACGCGAAATATGTATACTCGTACATGTCTGACCACACATCGGTCGTTTCTACTTGACCGCCTCATTTGAACAGTCCTTGTACAAAACACTGTAAGTGCGAAAAATCAAATTCTATTCCATAGTATTACTATTGGTATGTAAATCGTTTCCCGAAAAAAATTTTTTTAAATTCTGGCACTTAGGTACAGTGTTTTCTACAAGGACTTTTCACATCTTATCAGTAGTTCCCGGAGAAGGCCAATGAATATCAATTCTCCCTTTCAACCAATATTCATGAAAACTTTGCTTTAGTCTTACCTATACGTAATCATTCTACTAATGATAAATTAAACAATAAACACAAATACTCAATCTCATATTAATTTAAAGAATATCAAAATAACTTTAACAATTATATAAATGCAGCCACGTATAAAAAAAAAGCAAACTAACATTGAAACCCTCGGAACACAAAATAATCTTCAGTCAGAGCAAAAATTTATATTACTAAAAAAACAAATCTATCTACCATAGACTTCCCTGTAACATTTTTAAGGTAGGCTCCCACTACGCTTTGCCTCGGCGCGACTCCAATCAAGTAATCTCTCCTCGAGAATATTTTGAGAAAGAGTAGGATCATTCCTCGAGAATATTGTGATGAAAAGAGGGATCTCTCCTCGAGAATATTTTGATAAAGAGTGCATGGATGCAATGTCAACCCTTCGGTGAGCGCTAAACAATTTTCACTCGCGCTGGCTGTGAATTCTCTGAACAACTGACCAAAAATGTGAACCGAGGCAAGCTGGAAACTCCAAATAGAGAAAACCCGAGGTAGGGCGAGTTTAAATGTCGGTGAGAGAAGAAGTCGCCGAGGCGAAGCGTCACCAGAGCGTTACTTTTAATCTTACAGCCTCCGTACAAAATATTTTTATTGTTCGTCAGTTCATCCATGAAACTGTCCTTACCTTCCACGATAAGCGACGATGTGCAAACAGCCTCGCCAACAGGATTCACGGCACGACAAGTGTATTCGCCAGCATCTTCTGGGAACACTTCGGTAATAGCTAGACTGCAGACACCTTCCGTGTCCTGAACAATGGTGATCTCCTTGCCCTCCTTGATAGGTTTGTCGTCATGGTACCACTCCACCCTGGGCCTGGGCTTTCCGTGCACAACGCACGTCAAGTTCGCGCTTTCACCGTCCATCACCCTGACAGGGGACAACCTCTTAACGAACGTGGGTGACACCAGCTCCACGGTCTCTTCCCACGGGGTTTCCAGCATGTTTATGGTGGCGGTGCAGGTGACAGATCCGCCAACGTTCTCCGCGCGACAGGTGTAGGTGCCCGCGAATTCGGTTTTAATCTCCTGGATCATCAGAATCGAACGGTTCTCTTGCGTCACGATCCTCACTTGCGGCGTCGACTGCAATGGAAATGAAATTTCATCGTATATGTACATTTTCGAAGTAAAAAAATAGACTTTGGATAGACGTTGTTTTAGAAAAGAATTTTGATGTTCTGTAGTGTAAGTAACTCCACTAAAAGTGGCAAAAATAAATTTATATCTATGGTCTTTGCATATGTCTGTATATTTGGAGACCTTAATAATGCAACTTAAATATTTGGGGAATTTTAACAAAAGAAATCGCTTTTATCAACAACTATTTTTTCAAATAAGAAATTTCAACATATCAGAATTTACATTTCTAGAGAAAGACTGTTAGAGTACGATTATATAAGTATTATGAATGTACAATTATCACTCAAAAGTGAAAAGATTCAAAACTACGAAAATGGTAACTCAAAAGTGACGCTAGGGCGCGAACACTATGTGATCAATTTCTGATTATAAGCAGGTGTGACCACGGAGGGTTAATTTTTCCTTGTTTCTTACCTAGTAGAAAAAAATTACTCCAAGGTCTATTAATAAAACTTAGAGAAAAACAAGCCACTAAACAAGAACGAACTAAATAATTACGATCGTAACTTCCACTATCAATTAATAATTACCTCCAAAGGACGAGTCTCGTGGAACCACTGGAAGGAGGCCGTAGGATACGATTCAACCTTCGCTTCCATGATCACGACCTCCCCTTCAGCGACGATCTGCGGCTGTATCGGTTCCACGAATCTCGGAGATTTCACCTCGTCGGTCTTATCCTCGCGCGCCTTCACGGTAACCGAGCCAGAGCTTCTCGCCTCTCCAGCAGGATTTTGCACCCTAACCTCGTATTTCCCGCCATCCTTCTTCGTCACCTCGGGTATGAACAGCTCAGCAGTGTTCTCGTAGATATTCACTACTCGTTTATCGGATGGCACGATCTCTGCTCCGTTACGGAACCATTTCACCTCAGGCGTTGGTTTGCTCTCGAAGTCAGCTGAGAGTGTCAGCGGCTTCCCTAGAGTGGCTACCAGGGCTGGCAGAGGTCTGGTGATCTTGGGTGCCCTGAGAACTTCCGGCTTGCTGACCTTCACCACGTTGCTGATCACGAGATTAGCTCTGCACTCGGCTCGGCCGAATTTGTTCACTGCTCTGACGCGATATATGGTCTCGTCCTCCGGGGTTGGTTCCAGGATGCGCAGCTTGGCTTCGCCAGTTTCAGGGTTAAAGGTGATCTCCCTGCCTCTCTTAGGTTTCAGTTCTTGCTCCCCGCGGTACCATTTCACCTCAGGCATCGGGGTTCCCGTGACTACACACTCCAGGAGAGCTGGTTTGTGCTCCTCGACCATTAACGGCTTGATGGGTGTCGGGAAGTGGGGCGCCACCCCTTCTTCTTCTTTTTCTGCGGAATGAAATTACCATGATGAACTCGTGATAAAGATATTCTGCGCACATCACGCGAAAGAACTCCATGCGAAAGCGTGTTCCTATGCTGTACGCAGCGAGTGTATGACTCTTGCTTCGGTTTTGCTAAAATAATGTAGTCAGACTGGTCTAATGCGGGTTGCGAATGTGGAATTGTGAAGCATTGTGGGTTATACCGGGTGTTCCATATTGAAATTACCAGCGACGGGGAAGATGTTTTAAAGTAAGATTGGAATATATTAAGGGGGAGGGTGTAGTAGATGTGACTTTTGGTATAATTAATCATTTTCATGATGTTTATGTGGGTTGTATGAACATCGAACACCCTGTACGACTACCAAAGAAAACACATCAGCGATAAAATAATATTCAAGCATGTTCTTCATCAACGATATCCTAGAAGCTGCAAGAACGACAAACAACATCCAAGCATTCCTTTCATCAATGAACTATCGTAAAAAGCACGAGTACAACCAAACACATATCACGACGGATAGATTCAGTACCGAATATCACGAGATTGACAGTGGACGTCGCTACTCCAGCTGGATTCGACGCCCTGCAAGAATACATTCCAACGTCCTCCTCCTTGACTTTTGTGATCTCCAGCGCGGCTGTTGTTTCGTAGATCGTCATGATGTACTTCTCGCTCGCGTGAAGTTCCTGCTCGTTTCTGTACCACGCGATTTCTGGGAACGGATTGCCAAATACCGTGCAGGTGAACTTTGCAGTGTCTTCAAGCTGCGCTATCACAGGCTGAAGTTTCTGTATGAACCTTGGAGCGATCTTTTTATCTTTGTCCACGATTGAAATGTCTACTTGAGTGCGTTGTCTACGTTTCCTTTTACGATCTTCAACTTGTATCTCTTCTTCTTCGATCTGCCTCTCGACCTCGACCACATCTTGCGCTACCTCTTGCTTAGCTTCGATTTTAACAGCCTTTTTGGTTATTTGGATATCTTGAGTGGAAACCACAGTCTCATCGACAACGTCTTCTTTCTCGAGTGGAACTGGGACAGGCATTTCTTGTGGTTTCTTTTTTGGCCTTCGCCTTATTTCGAGAACAGCTTCTTCCCTTTCTTCTACCTCCTCGAGCTCCTCTGGCTTCTCTTCTAACTTGATTGGCTTCAGTTCAGGCACTTCTTCTTTTCGAGGCTTCTCTTCGGGCTTGTCTTTCTTGACAGGTTTAAGGATTATCTCCTCGACCTTTTCTATAGTCTCTTCGTGCCTTTCAACTGGTTTCAGTTGAACCACTTCCTTTTCTTCTTCCGGCTTCTTTGGTTTTCGTGTTTTTCTCCAGGATATCTGGGATGTTTCTGTTACTTCTTCGACCACTTTGTCTTCCTTTTGAACCACTTCTGGTTGAACTTCTTCGACCTTCTGCGGGACAACCTCTTTTGGTCTTCGCCATGGAAGCGCCGGCTTCTCTTCTATAACTTCTTTAGTTTCCACTTGGACCACTTCCTGAGCCTCCACCTTTTGTTCTACGACAGTGACTGCTTTTTCGTGTATTTCAGAGATTACTTTTTCTTGGTCGATTGGCACCACGGTGACCTCTTCGCGGAAATCGACCACCTTCTTCGTTTTCTTGCCACGACGCCATGGTAGAATGGATGTTTCAGTTACTTCTTCCTCTGGCTTTTCTTCGACTTTTTCTGGTACAACCTTGGGAACCGGTTTCAGAGTTACTTCTTCTGGTTTAGCTTCTTCTGGTTTTTCTGGTTTCTGAACAGGTTTTAATTTTACTTCTGAAGGTTTTTCTTCTTCGGGTTTCTTTCTTTCTATTGGTTTTAGGGTAACTTCTTCTTTCTTTTCTTCTTCCTTGGGAAGGCGTTTGACGGGTTTTAAAGTTACTTCCTCTGGTTTCTCTTCTTCCGGTTTTTCCAACCGTTTCACAGGTTTCAATTTAACTTCTGGCTTTTCTTCTTCTGGTTTCTCCTTTTTGATTGGTTTCAAAGTGACTTCTTCCTTTTCCTCTTCTTCCTTGGGAAGACGTTTGACGGGTTTCAAAATAACTTCCTCAGGTTTCTCTTCTTCCGGTTTTTCCAGCCGTTTCACAGGTTTCAATTTAACTTCTGGCTTTTCTTCTTCTGGTTTCTCCTTTTTGATTGGTTTCAAAGTTACTTCTTCCTTTTCCTCTTCTTCCTTAGGAAGACGTCTAACAGGCTTCAGAGTTATTTCTTCCGGCTTTTCTTGCTCTGGCTTCTCTAATCGTTTAACAGGCTTCAATTTAACTTCTGGCTTTTCTTCTTCTGGTTTCTCTTTTTTAATTGGTTTTAAAGTGACTTCTTCCCTTTCTTCTTCTTCCTTAGGAAGCCGTTTAATAGGTTTCAGAGATACTTCTTCGAGCTGTTCTTCCTCTGGCTTCTCTAATCGTTTAACAGGCTTTAGTTTGACTTCTGGCTTTTCTTCTTCTGGTTTCTCTTTCTTGATTGGTTTCAATGTGACTTCTTCCTTTTCCTCTTCTTCCTTAGGAAGACGTCTAACAGGTTTCAGAGTGACTTCCTCTGGTTTCTCTTCCTCCGGTTTTTCCAAACGTTTGATAGGCTTCAATTTAACTTCTGGCTTTTCATCTTCTGGTTTCTCCTTCTTGATTGGTTTCAAAGTGACATGTTCCTTTTCCTCTTCTTCCTTAGGAAGACGTTTAACAGGTTTCAAGGTTATTTCTTCAGGCTTTTCTTCCTCTGGCTTCTCCAATCGTTTAATAGGTTTCAGTTTGACTTCTGGCTTCTCTTCTTCTGGTTTCTCTTTTTTGATTGGTTTCAAAGTGACTTCTTCCTTTTCCTCTTCTTCCTTAGGAAGACGTCTAACAGGTTTCAGAGTGACTTCCTCTGGTTTCTCTTCCTCCGGTTTTTCCAAACGTTTGATAGGCTTCAATTTAACTTCTGGCTTTTCATCTTCTGGTTTCTCCTTCTTGATTGGTTTCAAAGTGACATGTTCCTTTTCCTCTTCTTCCTTAGGAAGACGTTTAACAGGTTTCAAGGTTACTTCCTCAGGCTTCTCTACCTCTGGCTTCTCCAACCGTTTAACTGGTTTCAGTTTGACTTCTGGCTTTTCTTCTTCCGGTTTCTCCTTTCTAATTGGTTTCAAAGTGACTTCTTCCTTTTCCTCTTCTTCCGTCGGAAGTCGTTTCACGGGTTTAAGGGCTACTTCCTCTGGTTTTTCTTCCTCTGGTTTTTCCAAACGTTTGAAAGGCTTCAATTTAACTTCAGGCTTTTCTTCTTCTGGTTTCTCCTTCTTGATTGGTTTCAAAGTAACTTCTTCCTTCATTTCTTCTTCCTTAGGAAGACGTTTCCCAGGTTTTAAGGTTACTTCTTCTGGTTTCTCTTCTTCTGGCTTTTCCTTTTTAATTGGTTTCAAAGTAACCTCCTCCTTCGTTTCTTCTTCCTTAGGAAGACGTTTCACAGGTTTTAAGGTTACTTCCTCTGGTTTCTCTTCTTCTGGCTTTTCCAAACGTTTGAAAGGCTTCAATTTAACTTCTGGTTTCTCTTCTTCTGGTTTCTCCTTCTTGATTGGTTTCAAAGTAACTTCTTCCTTTTCATCTTCTTCCTTAGGAAGTCGTTTCACAGGCTTCAAAGTCACTTCTTCTGGTTTTTCTTCTTCTGGTTTCTCCAACCGTTTAACAGGTTTCAGTTTAATTTCTGGTTTTTCTTCTTCTGGCTTTTCCTTTTTAATTGGTTTCAAAGTAATCTCTTCCTTTTCCTCTACTTCCTTAGGAAGTCGCTTCCCCGGCTTCAAAGTCACTTCTTCAGGTTTTTCTTCCTCTGGTTTCTCCAAACGTTTAACAGGCTTTAATTTAATTTCTGCTTTCTCTTCTTCTGGCTTTTCTTTTTTAATTGGTTTCAAAGTAATCTCTTCCTTCTTTTCTTCTTCCTTAGGATGTCGCTTTACAGGTTTCAATGTCACTTCTTCAGGTTTCTCTTCCTCCGGTTTCGCCAATCGTTTAACAGGCTTTAATTTAATTTCTGCTTTCTCTTCTTCTGGCTTTTCTTTTTTAATTGGTTTCAAAGTAATCTCTTCCTTCTTTTCTTCTTCCTTAGGATGTCGCTTTACAGGCTTCAATGTCACTTCTTCAGGTTTCTCTTCCTCCGGTTTCTCCAATCGTTTAACAGGTTTCAATTTAACTTCTACCTTTTCTTCCTCCGGTTTTTTCTTTTCTACCGGCTTCAGAGTTATCTCTTCTTTAACCTTGTGTATCTCGGGAACCGGTTCCTCGGGTTTCGGTACTTCCTCCGGTTTAAGTTCTTCCTGTGGCACTATTTTCTTCGCTGGCTTCTTACCTCGACGCCACGGTAATTCACTCTTTTCTTCCTTAATCTCACCGTTCTCAATCGTTTCAGGTTTCTCCAATTTCACCGGTTTAAGCGTCACTTCTTCAGGTGCTTCCTGTTCTTTGGTCAATTTCTGAACAGGTTTCAAAGACACTTCTTCTTTCTCAGCCTTCTCTTCCGATTTCTTCTCTCGTCTTGTTGGCTTCAGCACAAGAGCTGAGAAGTCTTCAATCTCTGCCTCTTTCGGTACTTCTTTCACGACTTTCTCTTTCCTTGGCTTGCGCCAGCTTACTTCTTCCTTGTGCTCCTCTTCAACCTTCTTTTCTTCAGTCGTAACTTCTGGAACCTGTTGTTCGACTGGTTTCTTCTTGCCACGTCGCCATGACAATTCGGACACCTCTGAAGGCTTCTCTTCTTCAGGTTTCAGTGATGTAACATCTTTCTCTTCAAGTTTCATCACCTCAGGCTTCGGTTTCTCGACTGGCTTCAACTTGATCTCTTCCTTCGTCTCGTCGTCCTTCGGAAGACGTTTGACTGGTTTCAACGTGACTTCTTCTACCTCCTCCTTTTCTTCAGGTCTCTTGCCACGTTTAACCGGTTTCAGAGCCAGCGATTTGAAGTCTTCAATCGTTTCTTCTTCCATCTTTATCGTCTTATCCTCCACAATCTTTCTATCTTCGGATACCCTCTGGACCTTTTCTTCCTCTTTTTCAACAGGTTTCTCTGCTTCCGGCATTGTCGGTTTCTTCGGTTTCGGTTTCCTTCGCCAAGTAGCCTCTGAAACTTCCGCCGGCTGTTCTTCTTCTTCCGGTTTCTCTGCTTCCGGCATTATTGGTTTCTTCGGTTTCGGTTTCCTTCGCCAAGTAGTCTCTGAAACTTCCGCAGACTGTTCTTCTTCTTCCGGTTTCTCTGCTTCCGGCATTATTGGTTTCTTAGGTTTCGGTTTCCTTCGCCAAGTAGCCTCTGAAACTTCCGCAGGCTGTTCTTCTTCCGGTTTCTCTGCTTCTGGCATTATTGGTTTCTTCGCTATCGGTTTCCTTCGCCAAGTAGCCTCTGAAACTTCCGTAGGCTGTTCTTCTGCAGGTTTCTCTGGGACCTTCTGCGGAACTAACTTCTCTTTTTCCTCTGGTTTGTCCCGTTTGAAAGGTTTCAGCTGTACCTTCTCTTCCTCTGGAGCCTCTGGTTTGGGCTTCTGGAAAGGCTTCAATTGAGGCTTTTCGTGCTCTTCCTTTTCAGGTTTTGGTTTTTGGAATGGTTTCAACTTCACTTCCTCACTGGGCTTCTCTTCAGGCTTGCGTTTAGGAATGGGCTTCAGTTGTACCTCCTCTTTTTCTTCTTCTTCACGTGGAATGCGTTTTACAGGCTTCAGAGTCACTTCTTCAGGTTTTTCTTTCTCTTCAGGGACACGGTCCCTTTTCACTGGCTTCAGGGTCACTGATTTAATGTCTTCAACCTGTTCTTCCTTCTTCTCAGGTATCTTCCGTGGAACTTTCTTGTCTCGAAGCCATGGGACCTGCGATTTCTCCTCCTCCTCTGGCTTCTCTTCAGGTTGTACTTGCTGTGGCTTCTCTTCTTTTGCTTTCTTGCCTCGTACCCATGGAACAGGTACCTCTTCCTTCATTTGCTTCTCAGTTGTCTTTTCACGCTTATCGACATCGAGAAGAGCAGTGTCCTCTTCTTCGTGGTAGGGGACTTTCTCAGCAGGTTTCTTCTTTCCTCTTGCCCAAGGTACAGGCACCTCTTCCTTCGTCTGCTTCTCAGTCGTCTTTTCAGTCTTTTCAAGATCAAGACGAGCTGTGTCCTCTTCTTCGTGGTAAGGTACTTTCTCAGCTGGTTTTTTCTTCCCTCTTGCCCACGGAACAGGTACCTCCTTTTGCACCTGTTTCTCTTCTACATCTCTCGAAACATCAAGAATCGATTTATCTTCTTCTTCATGGTAGGGTGCTTGTTCTTTGGGTTTTCTTTCCCTTCTCCAAGTTGCAACTTTCTCCACCTTCTGCTCATCAATCCTTTCATCTTTATCTATCTTCAGAAGCTTCGTGTCTTCCTCCTCAACGAACTTCGTCTTATCAGTGACCTTCTGCAAGTCCACCTTCTCCAGAGTCTCCTTCTTCACTTCCTTCTTCTCCGTCCTCGTCGGTTTTAACGTCACCTCTTCCACGACTTCCTTCTGCACCTCCTTCTGCTCCACCTTTGATTTCTTTAATGTTATCCTTTCTTCGGTCCAGGGCTTAGGCTCTGGCTTCTTCTGAACCACTTCCTCTTTCTTCCTAACCTTCCTGTCAACTTTCAGCGTTTCATCGGAGGTCACTTGAAGAACAGACGTATCCTCTTCTTCAACATATACGTCCTTCCCTTCTTGCTTCTGTGTCTGTACTTTGGTCACTTTACTGGGAAGTGGTTTCAGATCCACTTGCTCGAGGCTAGGCTTCTCCACTTCTCCCTTTTCTGGCCTGGAAGGCTTCAATTCAACAGTTTCAAGCTTATCTTTAGGTGTCTCTTTCTTCTCTACTTTCGCCCTCTTCAGAGTGATCTTCTCTTCTGTCCAGGGTTTAGCCTGCTCCACCTTCTCAACCGAAAGCGACTCCTTCCTAGTCTTCTTTACCCGTGTGTCAGTGGAGACATCTAGCAACGTCGTGTCTTCTTGTTCCACGTAATCAGTCTTCCGAGTGATTTCTTCTATCGTCTTCTCTGTGGTCTCCTTCGTCACTGACTTCAAGTCCACCTTCTCCAAACTAGGCTTCCTCACAGGAGTTTTGGTGATCTTCGATGGCTTTAATTCGACAGTTTCCAATGTATCCTTTTCAACCTCCTTTCTCATGGGCATCGATTTCTTCAGAGTGATCTTCTCCTCTGTCCAGGGTTTAGCTTGCTCCACCTTCTCAACCGAAAGCGACTCCTTCCTAGTTTTCTTCACCTGCGTGTCAGTGGAGACATCAAGCAACGTCGTGTCTTCCTGTTCCACGTAATCAGTCTTCCGAGTGATTTCTTCTATCGTCTTCTCTGTGGTCTCCTTCGTCACTGATTTCAAGTCCACCTTCTCCAAACTAGGTTTCCTCAGAGGGGATTTGGTGATCTTCGATGGTTTCAATTCAACAGTCTCTAATGTATCCTTTTCAACCTCCTTTCTCACAGGCTTCGATTTCTTCAGAGTGATCTTCTCCTCTGTCCATGGTTTAGCCTGATCAGGCTTCTCTTCAACCTTTTCTTTCTTCACTGTTCTCACTTCTTCCCTTCGAGACACGTCCAACAACGAAGTGTCCTCTTCTTCAACGTACTCAGACTTCTCAGTAATAGTTTCTTGAGTAATCTTCTCAGTAACCGTTGTAGGGACTGGTTTCAAATCAACCTTCTCTAGACTCGATCTTCTGATATCCTTCTTCACGATCCTCGAAGGTTTCAGTTCCACAGGCTCCACAGTCTCTTTAGGAATCTCTTTCCTATCTACCTTAGCCTTCTTCAACGTGACCTTCTCTTCAGTCCACGGTTTAGGCTCATCCTTCTTCTGCACAGTCTCATCCACCTGTTTAGACGTTTTCAATAGCCTAGATTCTTCTTCTTCGATGTAAATCTCGCCAGTAGTCTCATCGCGTCTAGTCAGCTTCTCTTCAGTAACAGTTTTCCTGGTGACATCTTTAGTGACAGGTTTCAAGTCGACTGGTTCCAGGCTAGGCCTCCTGATCTCTTTTTTCTCAATCTTCGCTGGTTTCAACTCCACTCCTTCTAATGTCTCTTTCGGTAGCTCTCGAGGCACGTGAGGAGTTTTCTTCAATACTATCTCTTCTTGCGTCCAAGGTTTCACCTGTCCTTCGGCAGCCTGCAATTTCTCCAGGGAAGTGTCTCTGGACTTTGGTTTCCCTTTCCTCCATGGCGTCGCGTCGCCAGGTCGAGGTCGACGATGCACTCGTCCTTTTCTCCATGGCAAAGATTCGTCTCCAGGTTTCAGTGGTATTTCCAGTGGCAATCCGTTCTCGTCCAACGGCAACGTTTCCAGGACAATATCCTTGCTCCCTGTTCCCGAACCTACAGAAGGCTTCTCGCCGGTTTTCGCTCCTGGTCCTGCTTCTACAGGGACCTCGTAATAACCCCCTTTCCTCTCTGCAATGGCACACGGGTCAGAGTAATTTTGTATCTCGTTTCAGGTCGGTGAACGGCGGGTCGTCACACGGAAAGGAAGCTCCAAATCATGCTAATAGGTGTGAGCTGCGGCTGTCACGTATAATTAATGACCGTGATGACGCGATTAGTGGGGCATGCTTGGTGATACCTTTACTTGATGTTAGCAACGGGACAGAATTGTGGTTACAACATTTCGCGCCGGTAAAATAAGGTGGTGTAAGTACCTACTGATTCTTAATTGTACTACTGTAAAATAGCGTTGGTTTTATGTAATTATGAGATATATTAAGTCGGTGCAAAAGTTCGTTCCCTCACTGTTAGGTATACGGAAATGTCTTTATTTATTAGGTACTTGTACTTTTACCAAATAAGTGGCAGAAGGTCACAGATAATAAAAGAAATATGTAATATATTTTTAGTTATAGTAAACTTTTGCACCGATCTAATATTTGGAGGGATTGAATAGATCATTGGAAATAAGTCTAAAGGGAATTCTGTGGCATTTTGGCGTATGTAATACCTGAAATATGCTTGCTTAATTAAATTAAAATAGTGATTGTTAAGAATATATCAGTTACTGTAACTCGAGGATTTAATTTTCATATCTGTAATATTCTAAGATATTTTGAAGTTCAGGTTGAATTTCATGTAAGTTAATGTTGCATAGTCATTAAAACGTAATAATCACGAGCAATTTGCCTAATATTCGTGATCATTTGTTTCCAGATTTAGTTTCTAGGTCTTCCATAGAGTTTAGCGAATAGCGTACGCTCGCATTCGAAGACAATGGATAGATTTGAAAATAACAGCTGTGTACTGTGGACAGACACGTTCAACACATGATACATCATAAGTTGTCACGAGCACAACAATATTTGGGTGCCCAATAAATTTTCCTTTCTCATTTCAGTGCGAGTAAATGCACTTGAAAATTTATGTTTCGCAATTTTGGACAGAAGGTTCGTGGACCTGGGCCAAATCAACCTTGCAACAGAGAAATCAAGGCAAATCGCCAATGAATCGGCCTTCGGAAGCTAACTCACTCGGATTGTTTAATATTTTGACGGGGAATGATAACTTTAACCAAACACGATTTATTTCTGAAAATAAATCAGAGAGAATTCTCGATTTTTATTCTTCAAATTAAATTCAGCTTTTCTCCGCTTAAAACTCAGAAAATATCTCGCAATTATATTGTGAAAATTTTGAAAAATTTTAATTAATATCGTGAACCTAGTTTATTAACAATGTGAATTATTTTTTTGCAAATTCTTAAAGAGTCGACGTACGATGAAATTCTTCTTTTAGAAACGACGAAACAGAGTTATCCGACTCTCGAGCGCCGAAAGGCTCCGCGCATCTGCGCGCATTTATTTCTTCTTTCTCTTTCGATTCGCAGCGGGAGGTTTCGGGCGTAATATCAACGAAAGCGCGGAACACACTCGTCTTAACCTCGCGTGACTTTATTTTTAAACGCGACGAGAAACAGACGATTCGTCATCGACGAATGGGTGGAATCTAAACGAAATTTTTCACCGTTGTGCTTTTCCAAGTGTATTTTTAAAATCGCCGACATTAATCGTCGCCCACCTCCATGGGTGAGCAATTAAACCAATAAGAGGGACGTTCAAATAAATAACGCTTCATAGGACGGAGTGACTCAAGTGTCTATTTTGAATCTAAAAACGAGAAGGTTGTTTCAAAGATTTCGAAATTTTAAGTGAAATTCCCTTTCAAATATTCTATTACTGGCAAATGAAAATTGCTGTCCGTCGAGTTCTTCCTTATTACCAAATTCAAATTCCTTCGTCTACAATTTCTTCTCGTCAGCAACCTCGAATTCGTGCAACTCATATTGCCTGTGATTTATAACTCTCGAGTAGCAAATTCAAACTCTCATATTTCGAATACCATTAATCAATCTACACAATTTCATTTATACTCATTTCAACTACCTACTTCGAGCTCCTTTAAAGTTAAAAATTTAGCCATCACTATTTCAACCTAACTGGGTCATTTCTTCACAAAGAACGCGTCCAGTGTATTTAAAAGTCTATATTTAAAAATAATCGCAAGCAAATAATCTCGCGTTGTCCACAGTAAACGGGGCACACTACCTAATACATTATTCACTGTTTTCGTGATTACTGAATTTTGTAACTACCGCAGCAGCTCAACTTGCCTTACCGAACGCGAAGGAATTTTCCAGCAACGAGAATGCCCCCGTTACTAAAACTCAAAATCTCCCCACCCAAATCCCTTCATCTCACAATCAACCTTAAATCCCTCCGCATAAAATCTGCCCTCATCCTCCAAAATCCATATCTCCAAAAACAAAAGCCCCGAGGCCCCAAAACTTTTCGAGCCCCGCTGCGAGTTGCAACGCGGAAGCGCGCCTTGCATTCCGTGGCCGCTAATGACCACGGGCGGGTCATTATTCTAGACAACGAGGTGGCGGAGGTGGCCGTGCCTCCGTGTGGTTTCCCACTGAAAATGCAAAAACCCGAACTCGTGTCGGCGCGGCAAGGGAGGGGATAGCGGCGATGCATGCACCGGGGTACTGAACGTCTCCCGACGCTCAAGAACCGTGGTGGGGAAACGTCGTGTCCGACGCCAGTACGCACACCTTTACCCCCCCAAGCTTAGTCTAGCCTTAATAGTCATCCACTGGAAGCCAGAGACGAGCAGCAAAGTCGACCGGTCCCCACGCGAAACGTGTTTCTCGTGTTTCTCGTGTTTTCCCAACGGAATACTCGTCCACCGTTCTGCTCGCAGTGCTGTTCTAATCTACGACGTTGTTCCGCGAAGTTTCTGGTGCTAGGAAACGTGCTCAGAGGAGTGGCGAACGCGACGGTTGACAGTTGGCTGCCTTCGATCGGACCGCATCCACTTAATCGAAACCCGTTTCGTACCCGGTTCGATCGAAGTGCAGCCACGTTTGAACTGGACACGTCCGACTTCTGACTGATATCGAGTGTCGCGAAGGTGGTGCGTCAATATGTTCGAGAGCTTTCCCGTGTGCTGTGGTTCGGCCGTTTACGATCCTGCGCGATCTAGTGCTTCCCTCGATCGGGTGACAGTTTGAGGTACCGATTTTCCGAACTTCGGTGCCTAAGCGCTCGTTATTTGTCAGTTTCGTTGGATCGTTGGTGTTGTGTCATCGTGCCTCGCTGTATAAGTTAGTTTATAGATAGCGGAGATTTAATTGTTGGATGACCAGCTCCCTGCTAACATTCTGTTAGTCACTAGGTATCACTCTGATAAGAGATTGAAGTGCCTCCGACCAAAACTGACTCATACTTTCGCTTCAAGGATACAAGCTTAAACCGAAGCACACTTCGTTTAGTTACTAAGGGCCATGGCCATCCTCTCCGCATTAAACAGCGACGATACTTAAGACTTAAGCGCGCATTTTCCCGGGGACATTTGCCGTTACGCAGTTTAATTTACCTCTCGTCCCATCGATTAATCCTAGTGTTTAGTTGTAACCGGTGCTGTTTGTAAAAACGTTAGTGAAATATAATATTCTTTAAATACAATCGATCGTACAACGTGTCACACCCGGGTCACCGGCAACTGTTCAATAGAATTTTATTTGTGACGAATGTTACTACGTAGTTCCTTTTTATTCAGATACCAGTCGCAACGCTGTTACACAATACCGATGAATAAGATTGCTTCTTTTTTTTTTAGAGGGCTGATTCACCCAATCGACCAGGACGAAGGCGTTGTTTATTTGTGTTCGCTTGGTTGCTTGGGTACAATCGCGAGAAACAGAGTGACACACGCGGTGCCACGCTACTGCTGGATGACACATAAAATTTATTCGATGAATCACGTACGATTGGAGTGGTCATGTACAGAAATAAAAATAAAATCGCCAGTCAACGTTTAGCCGAGACGTGGTTGTCCCTGACCTTCTTCTTCTTCCCCTTGTGCACGCTAATTTGCCCGATTCCCTCGTTTTCTCTCATTCAGCCTCTTATCTCCTTCGTCTTCTTCCTCCCCTCTGCCGGCAGTGATTTCGATTTTCCCGTTCTACTCTCCGCAACCGATTAATTGGAAAGGCCCAGGCCTTTCACCGCCATTTTCAACGTCTCAAAGGACTCTGAGCTTACAACAACCTCGATGTTACATATGAAATAAATTACATTTCGATACACATATACATCTTAAAACACAGCCGTCTATTTAAAGAGAATTCTACAGAATCGTACAACAATTTTCCAAGTAACTGTACATAAATTATGCAGGTTAATCCCTTCGTCTCCGCTCCTCCGATTACGAACGGTGGCGACGATTATTCCGACCGCCTCGGAGCTCGTTGGAAGCGTCTCCTGTTCGCGTGGTTTCGTCGGTTTCCCCCGAAATCTCTGTTGGGGAGCGAGTCGAGCTGCGGTTTTACCAGAAATAATCCCTCTTCCCGCCTTCCAGAGTGCGCTGACACGCGCTCCACCGTGTATTATTTCTGGCGCGGCTGAATCACTGGCAGCTGGGGACGGCCGAAATAGTCGGCTTCGTCGGGCCGGCCTCCCTCCTGAGACCCCGTCGACGGACGCTGCTGGTGGCCGAGGATCGCGGAGCGAAGGTGAGCCGCGGAAAAGAAGGTCCCCGCGGATGAATCACCGCCCTTCTTTTTCGCCCCCCTCGCGGCGGGCGCTTTGGCAGTTGTCTTCCGAGCTTCAGGTGGTCGCCTCTTCAAGGCCGTCCGCGCGCTTCGATGGTTACGCCGCTCGTCCGTCGTTATCTCCAACCCGTCGCGGATGCTTTCGACATCCGCCCCAGTCCCACCCGCCCCATCCCCTTCGCCCACTGATCGTTCTGGCATCTCGAATTCGTCGATCGAGCCCGAGCTAGTAATTAATCGCCCGGTCGCGGGCGTTTAATAGGTCTGACCTCGGCTAACAGGATCGCACGGTCGGAATAAATCCGCGGGCCATCGAGCGAATGATATATTTTCTTGGTCCTTACCCAGGCGAACGGGACGCGTCTTATTTATGGCCGGACGGTTACGTGCCAGGTGTTTTTCGCGCGTTCTTTCCCCTGCACGCGCCTGCTGGTCTCGCGGCTCGGATTGGTAGCGTGGATCGGGGAGCTGGCGGATCGTCGGCTGGGCTCCAATTAATGCCGACCGTCGTCGGTGGAGGAAAGCGGTGTGCCTTGGAGAGATCTGCTGACTAACCTGAGAGCCACTTGTGCGGCATAAGCGGGTGTACAGAAATCCGCGAGAGTAAGAATGTACATGGCAAGTGTGCTCTTCGTCACCTGCTACAAGTCTGCGCTTCTTTGGATATAGTCCCAGAAGCAGCAATGTCCAGAAAATATGACGAATGAGTCCTTGGGATCTCGACTTAAAGGAAGACACGAGGAACACAAAGCTACCGAGTTTCTTCTCTACTGACGCCACTTCGCTGTATCTCTGCAAGGCACTGTAGGCGTTGGCCTGTGATAGTGCATTCGAACGCAACCACCCGACGGAGCTTAACCCTTCAGCGATTAATCAGGCTGATGGTCCGGATTATCACGGTCTAATTTTGCGCCGGCTGGCTGGTTCGCGACGCTAGAATGCGGGTCAACGTTGATGCTTCTCACGCTGGAGAACGCGGAGAACAAGAGAACGCCGCCGTTCCGTAGGGGGAGCAGCCAAGTGCTCCTTGGGACGTTGAAACGCGCGGCGAAACGCGAGAACCCTTTGTGCTGGTCACGCTGCAGTGATCGGAGCGTACGATGTTACGTTTTTATTATAGTTCTTTATAGTAGAACGGTAGTGTGGATTTGGAGTAGCGTGGTCTGGGTTAGGTAAACTTTTGCTCTAGATCTGGAGGACTTTGCGTAGAGATTATTGTGAAATGCTCTCGAGGTTGAGAGTAACGGGATTGAGTTGTAGACTCGAAGCAACTGCACGGTTTACATTCAAAATTATTCTAGAGCGAAATTTTGGAGGATGGGAACATACCGGGGCTCCATCCCTAGGGTAGAGGAGAGTAAAGTAATTTCTTGCTTCACTTTTTGATAGAAGAAGGCTCAGTGGAAGAGAATTCTACATTTAGAGTAGCCTATTGTGAAGTAAACTTCTATTTTTGATAGACGCCTGTATTTATCTGTAGCTCCAGGAACTAGGGATTCTGGTATAAGAGAATGATGGTCTACCATTAAAGTGGTTTACTCTGAAGCAACCTTCCAATCCACCTTGCAGAAGGGGGCCTATCTTTAGCCTAGAATATTCCAACATAAACTCTCATGCTACATTTTACAAACAGGAAGTCTAAGTGCAACCTATAGTCACTAATATTCTCAATCTAAACAAACCCGAATTAAACCTCTCAGCAACTTAGATGCCTCGCTTCTAAACTAATGTCCCTGCAGCACAATCTAGCTCCATTTCACAAAAAATCGAAAAGTCTATAAAAAACTAACAGCAATTCACCTCTAAAACAAACTACATTCAAATATTTATCTGAAGTTCTTCTACTTTTTAAGTAAAATGAAAAATGTTACTTCATCTCTACAGCAGGCATCACTGACATCTGCTGCGCAGAATACAAACATTAATCCAACGCTAAACGGCTGGCTACCCCTGCAACCTAGTATAAATACCCCATTACCGAATGATTCACGTACCAAAAACTGCCCGTTCTCTGCCCATTCAGTGCCTATCGCCAAGATCAAATCCTTCCAATGGAGTCATTTAAAGCCACCCGCAAACGTTTCATCGTGATCGAACCGGGGGGTTCTAGCAATAAGTGTCCCCATGGTGGCGGGTGTACGCGAGTCCCCCGTATTTATCGCCGCCATATTCATGCCGTCGCGACCGAGACGTGAAAGTGGCGGGTAGGAGGGCACGAGTGGCCGAACAAGAGACCCCACGTGAATTTACCGAGGGAGTTCTGAACGGTGCGACCAAATATAGCTGGGTAATGTAATACACGTCACGTGGTCAGAAATAGCCTAAGAAGAGGGCCTAGCCGGCCGTGCACACGGCACTGCGTCCGTCCCTCGTTTTGAAACGGCACCGAGTGTACCAGAAGCGATGGAAGAAAATACGGTTTACCTCTTCACGCTCGTTAAACCAGTTACTGAGAGAAAGGTGATACTTGGAACAGAAACGAGCATCGTAAAAGACGAGTATACGCGCCCTGCGTGCATGTACATATGTGCGGACACCCGCGAGGAGATTCCTGCGGCCGGCGAAGAGAATGATTCGCCGAAGAAAATGATTTCCCAGAACACGATTCGAAATCGCCGCAAACGATTCGAAGAAGAACCTTCCTTCCCCTTCGGAATTATTATTTTTCTACGCCACAGAGACTTGTAGCTTTATTTACGAAAGCTTGCGGTGTTTTTGGACAGTTAGGATAGGGAAATGGGAGACGATGTGAAATGGCACGTTTTTATGATTACCCCTTGGAATTCGCGCGAAGAGGCTTGGAAACGGCTGCAAATCGGTATGCAAAGTCGAAAATAGGCTCGCCTGGGAGGTGAACTTTCGTGGAAAACGCGGCGCGTCGAGAGTTTTCCCGCGGTTCTGTTATTTTAGCCGCGATAAATCTGCCAAGTGTTGCGGCGAGGATCGCTGGTCCCCCGTGTCCCAACGTCTCATTGTTTGATCGATCGTTACGCTGATTAAGAAGCCCGACCGACCGAGTTCGCCTATTTCTGTACCCTCGTTACCAGTCGACCCCCCGCGTTTCGTATTATTTTCGGGGTGGCGAGTTCGCCCGTCGCGGATTGCTTTACGAGTCGCGAGCACGCGTGAGTCATGGCTCTCGCGCTCACCGATTCCGTGTTCGTTTCGCAAGCAAACCGCGCGCGGATTTATGGCATCGCGATCGCAGCCAGCGAAGCTTGCTCTAGGCTCGCGATCTGCATACGTCTGTCGTTAAATCAACGATGATTCCTCACAGAAAATAGTTTCCGCGGAGCTACGTCTCCCGTGGCAAGAGGAATCTTGCTGAACTTTTAGTGGAACATTTCTTCTGCGTTTCGTACTCGACACGAACAGATTCTCTTTTGTATCCTTGTCTGCATGCCATTTAATACGTTTCGCGATTGTTCTGCGTGTCTGGTTAACCCCTCGGTAATGGGGAACTTGAGTCACTGTATTGGGAAGTCGACAAGAGGGTGTAGATAGCACGTATGCGACTGAACTTACAATTAGAAAAGAATAAGGTACAGGTATCGTTCCAGTGGAAGTCGATTGAATTTTAGAAAAGTTGTGTTCTGTGCCTTCCAGTTTCTTCTATTTCGCATCGTTTTGCATTAGGTTGGTGCATATGAAATTGCCCTTCCGCTCAGGGAAGTCAGAATGACAATATTTCCTGCTTTCTCACCATTTCATCTATTTCATCTTTTTGAATTTCTGTGACATTTGCCGAGTCGTAAGCAATTGTTATTATAGCGATAAACGAAGGAACTTTCATATACACCAACTCAATATTATACGAATCATTTCGCAATTATCAGCTGTTACAGAGACTGTAATTTCATCCATTTCGAGATGCCATAACTCACAATATACGATCAGAGAGATCCTTTCCCACGTACACATGTACGTGCTTCCCCATTAAACTCATCCTCTCGTCTAGCCTGTACGATGTATCGTGTAACAAACGAGGCTTGTGCGTACTTAAAACATTCGTTTTTATTGGCCTTTCCATTGTACAATAATAAATAATCGATTAGTAGAATGTTAAAAGGAGAATCTTCCGTGTATACGTGTGTAACCATATATCTCTCAAAAACGCGGCTAATTGTTAACTATTCCTTGTGTATGTATGCGGCGTAAGGGTAGTGTATACACTTATATATATTATATGTGTTTTTATATTATATGTATATATATATTTCTTTTATAATCAACATCGAACACTAAATCGAACGAGTAAACGAGCTAATGTGTAGATCTTCGTCTAGCTACATCGTTTGACGTCTCGCCGTCCCTCTCGCGATTCTCGAGATTCTGATAAGAAACGATCCTGATAACGATCGTCCCCCCCTTCTCTATCAAATTTATGTACAACGCGGAACCGGAAGGATCACAGATCTCCGCCGTCGCGAGCGAAGCTCGTCGACCCCGTTCCACTCGAAGCACCACCTCGGACAGACGTCGGTTCCGTTATCGAATCGAAATCGACGCCGAAAGACTCGCGTAGTCGCGTCTCGCTCATCGATGCACCCCTTCGAATGGAAATTCAGATTTTACCGCGCTACGCTCGTCTTACCTGTCGAATTTCAATTAACGGCTTCGACTTCCATCGACGTCCCGGTTCTATCACCGCGGAAACGATTTCGCGCGTTTTATTTATTTATTTATTTTTTTTTCGTTTTTACGTTTCAGCACCACCTTCGCGACGTGTCTCGCTCCTTTTTGTTCCCTACAATCTCTCATTTCTCGCCTGTCTTTCCGTTCCCTCTTATTCGTTCGTTTTTATACCTGAGAGGTCAATTCTGCGTCTCGTTTCACTCGCTCGTCTACTTTCAAAACACGACGAGTTAGTACAAACTCCCCGGGGCTCGCTCGAGACTTTGATTAAAGGGGGAGGGTGTGGGGGGTCATGGGGACATAGGGTTAGAAAAGTGGTAACGGTTCGCCTAATGGGTTAGGGGTGTTTCTTTTCTTTTCTTTTTTTAGAGAAAACAACAAAAAAAGCGACGAAAAAAAAGTCGAAAATACGCACGGGCGCCCTCGGTGGATCGCGTTTGATGGAGGAACGCGACTTGCCGAGGCAATTTGTTGTAAATAAACGCGTGAAGAGTTGGTACGTTATATTTTCGATGCTTTCGGGAACCGAAACTTACTATAGCATCGATATAACGAGGATTTAAAATTAAAATAAATAAAATAATATACATACTTATTAATTAAAGTAACTTGTGACGACTTAGAAAATTCACTTTTGTCTGTTTCGAGTAACATAAATATTCATTTCTTCGTTCCTACGTTATTTACGAATGAAATCGAAATGGCAGAAGTTTCAACTGAAAGCTTGCGTTTACTTCTAGTATTATGCATTTTATCTATGAAATTGCCTCGATCGCTCACGCGTTCCTCCATCACTCCCTAGAGGCATAGCCCGTCGATTCAATCGCGTTCCGTGTTAGCAATTGAATTTGTATCTTTTATTCAGTTCTTACTTTTGACGATGAGTTTGGCGGAGGTTTCTACGGTGCCAGCCGACGTGGTAGCTCGACAGGTGAAGGTGCCTGTGTCCTCTTCGTAGGTCGTGGCAATGAGGAGCACAGCATTGTTGCCTTCGTGGATCATCTGCAATTCAGATTTAGCCATTTCGGTTTCATTCAATTCCGCAATATTTCGATTCTCTGCGCGTCGAATGCGGCATTAGGAATTGCAAAATAGACGAATGATTTCAGATTAACATTATCACTTTTTTTTAGACCTGTTGATTGTATCCCGCTGTAACTCACCTGGAAGTCAGGCGACTGAGGGATCAGGGCACCTTCGCGATACCATTGGATCGTTGGCTTCGGTTTCGCTGGAGAGGCCGTTGTTTTGAATTGTGCCGGTTGCCCTTCCACGACTATTTGATCCTTCAGTGGTGTCAGTTTCGGTAGGGCGTCAGCCGCATCGGGAGCTAATCGGAAATATTCGAAATTTAATGTTGGGCTTTGATAGTAGAAAAGAAATTCTGATTCATTCTCATTAATCCGTACCAAGAACTCTGAGATTGGCTGATGTGGTGACTTCGCCAGCTGGATTCTTGGCGATGCACTTGTAGACACCCTCGTCTTCGGGGAAGGCTTCGGAGATCCTCAGAGTGCAGAGGTCACCTTCCTTCTGCATTTGGAAGTACTTGGATGGCTTGATTACCTGCGAGAACATGAATTCATAATTATAGAAAATTGATTCCATGTGCCATTATTATATTCAACATCAAATTCAGTGGTCTCCTTTATGCCCTATTAAATTTCTTATATCATACAGTAGCGGATAAAAAAGTTACCTCTTTCTCGATTCATTTTATTTTCCTTATTTTTTAGCACCAACTTGAAACTGTGGCATATGTTTAATATACATATTCTAGTGGGAAATTGCAAACTGTATAAAAGACAGTTAAAGTTGAAATTATTTAACTAAGAAACATAAGTTGTGTATGGCATTGAACGGAATATTTATGGGAAAGAATTAACACTTTTGGCAATCTTTTAGGCCGTCCTAGAACCAACAAGTGCCCCCACAAAATATTAGATTCTTTATTACTTTTCAAAAGTGGTGACAGTTTGTCAGCTACAATAGGTACAACAATAAGTGAACAATTCATGGCCAAATAACGAAAAAGAGAAATCCTATAAAATCGATTTATCTCCACATCCTTACTCCTTAACTCGTGTAACACTTTCAAAACTAACTTCAAAATTAACTACAATCCTTTCAGGATTTAATTTCGAGGAATCCTGTTAGAATGTCGCCCATACCTTATCCCCTTTCTTCCATTGCACCGTGGGGACCGGTTTCCCAGTGATCCTGCAGGCAAAAGCAACGGCGGTTCCCTCTTTGATCGTCTGATCCCTCAAAGGCTCCAGGACTGTGGGCGCCTTCTCGACGCCAGGCGTGGTCGGTTTCGCCGTCTTCGCAGGCGACTGAGGCCCTCGAACAGTGCATTCACCGTCGCAACGAGCCTCTCCGGCACTGTTTATCGCCACGCACTCGTACTTCCCTGAATCCTCGGGCACCGTCTCCAGGATCAGCAAGGTAAACGTGTTGTCCTCCTCCAGTGTCTTGTAGCGGATGTCCGCGGTCACTTTCTTGCCGTTCTGAAACGATGCGAAAACAAAGGGAACGATTAATGTACCGAAGTCGATTACCGTCATAAAAATGAGAAATAAATTATTATCCTGCGATCACTGGAGAGGCTTTATTTCAGTTTCAGGAATTAGGTAGAAGGAAATGGTTACAAACTACAGCAAGGAATTGAAGGAAGTAAGAGGAAAAATAGTAAGAAGAAAGATAAGAAAGAAATATGGGTAATCAAAGAATTTAAAGACACTATTCAGTGTCTCAAGGAAGAAAGTAGGGGATAAGAAGTCTAAACAGACAGGAAAATGAAGGAGAAAGTATGATTACCTTCAGCCAGTAAACATCCAAAGGCTTAGTCCCAGTGACTTTAGCGTCGAATCTGGCCAGCTGACCAGTAGTCACCGAGGTGTTCTGAATGGTGGAGAGGAAGCTAGGTGGTATCACTCCTCCCCTTCCAGGTTGTCTTCTGCGCTCCTCGACAACCAGGTTAGCGCTGCACTTCGCCTTTCCAGCTCTATTTTCAGCGATCACGGAGAAAACGCCGGAATCCTCCATGAACACTTGCCGGACGATCAGCACGGATTTGGTGCTGAATGTGTAGATCTGAAGGTCCGGCGAGTTTTGAATGGGGAAATCTTCGCGGTACCACTTGATGTTTGGTAGTGGGTCACCGTCGAATTCCACTTCGAATCGGGCTTGTTCCTGCTCGAACGCCCTGCACGGTTGGATCTTCTTCGTGAAGACCGGCGGTTTGGCTGGCTTCATCGGACCCTGAACAACCCGCTCCTGTGTCTTGGCTTTGTGCTCCATCTCGGTGGTTTCCGTGGCAGTTATTTTCCTGGTGATCTCCAGGTCACCCTTCACCTCCTTCTGGGTCTGCTTCTGCTTGGCCACGTGAACCTCGCGACCATGAACCGTGGACTCAGACGGTTCTGGTGGATACATTCCAGAGGCTTTCGCGCGTTCCACGTCGATGTCCACTTCCGTCATGTGCGGCTTCCTTACGAACTTCGTAGTCTGTTGCACTGTCTCCTGCGTCTTCTCTTCATTCTCGTCCCTAGACACGTGATTACTTGGTTAATGCAGTTCTAAGGGAAACTTTGCAAGTAAAACTAAGGTATTTACTAACAGACGGGGCTTTAGGACTTTAGGATATGGATCGTGAGTCCCCTTAACCTTCCGTTACCCGCACTGTTGTAGAAAGTACAACAGTTGTGAATTATTTTTTTTTTCAAACAGTCCTAAGAACGATCAATCGTTTTTGAACCATGTTATAAAATAGGGCGCGAGTAATGAAAGGTTAAATCCAAAATTCATCAAAATTTAAGTTCAGAAGATCTTCTTATCGACGAAACCTTGACCACTAATGTAACATGAACTCAAGATTTTGTGCTTCGAGAGTAGAAGAGTCACAGAATGAAGGTAATGGAATACTTACAAGGTCTCCTCGTACTTCTGCGCCATTCCCTTGGCCATGGAGTTGGCGACCACCTTTTCGCCAGGAATAGCGAACTGGCGGCTAGTTTCTCTGAGTCTGCTCTCCTTCAGGACCTGCTCTTCCTCGAGGGTCATCAGCTTGTTGTAGTAGTCCTCGTTCTTCTTGCTTTTGACGGACTTCTGCCACTCGGTGTCTGGCTCCTTGAACACCTTCTGCCCGAGGTGCTCGGTGGCGATCTCGATCCCTTGGGACACGTTGTGGTGTCTCTCGTCGAAAACTCTCTCGAGCTCTGTGTTCTGTCGCTCCGTTTGGTATTGGGTCAGCCCGTAATCATACCACGCTAGGGAAAATGCACGTTAGATCGTTCCGTACTCGCGTCCCCGTACAACCGACAACGCATGCCAGACGAACGTGAACCCAGTGGGCTCGGAAACCGTTCAATCTCCATCGAAAGCACAGCCTTCCTCGATGCTAATGCCAATCATAATTAATACACTTTTGCTATTAGCAGTAGACTAAAGTCAGGCACGATGTTATGCAATTTTAGGGACAAACCGAGGAATGGGAGATTCTTCATCCAAAAGCACGTCGAAATTGTGGAATATACTTTTTCCATACGACGCTTCGTTTGTCGGAAAATTGACTTTGAAACGAGCTGCGCGCGCACGCTGGGAATCCCAGTGGCTACGCTGCCATTCGACCATCTTCAAAGTCGTTTCTCTCGAAAACGAAGACCGGGGTGAAAAAGATTCATCTCACATTTTCGATGCGTCATTGATGAAGGAATCGTTTCCTCATTGATTGCACCACGAATTACACTTGCAGTCTGTATTATACTATCTTTCCTGCGGATAGTCTACCTAGAGCTTCTAACTTACTACTGAGCCTCAGAATAATAATAGTAATTGAGCTTCGTCAGACAGCATTAACATCGAGGGATCGCTACATTTTCGTAAGGAGAGAGATTTATCTAGAACCACGGGGTAATACGACACAGTACTTCATTGGCGATGCAACACATATCGACGTCTCCTCAGCGAGAGGAGCAGGATGCCCGGAAACCCAGACTACCGGAGACAGAGGTGGACATCCGTGAAAAATCCAATTAGAACACATTGTTAACACAATTTCGTGGAATCTCTCATTTCTTTTTAGAATCATTGCATTGAAAACATCTCTTTTCTTGGGCTACATCAATTTTCGTGAGCAAAGTCACTCTAATCACTCGGGAGGGTCTAATCTCTAACATATCAAGGGTTTCATGTTCGTGCATAGAGATCCAATGCTCCTTGTACTTTATAAAACTTACGCTGTATTTTTTGTTTAAGTACGTATATATATATATTTATTTTCTTTAAGGCACTGGATCTCTGTTACACGAAACACGACGCGAGGGGAACCAGGGTAACAAGGAACATATAATATAGTTTCTAACATAGCAAATTCACCACGCGACGAGGATTAGGGATAAATAACGTCGATACTAGCACGACATAAACAGCACTCTGAGAAATACGGACTCTGCTCGGCTAATGGCGCTAAACGAAATGACTCTAACTCGATCATCCCCCCACAAAGAATTGATCACTGTCACTCAATTGAAGCGATCGATGGCAAAGCGAAGAAACAATATATTAAATAAAGTCCAGATGAGATATGACTAGGACGCAACTGTAACATGAATTTTCCTTAAAAAATAAAATATTGAGACCAGTATCGATGAGCAATAAACCCGTTTTCTCCAGTGCAATGGAAACTGAAGGCACGGAGGAAAATATTTCGCGAAGAATCCATAATAAACAATTTTATAAAACAAGCCTTGTCACATTCTCGGTGAATGCGTTAAACTTACATGATTCGCGTTACTCAAATACTTTTCTCCGTGCGGATCTAGTCACATTCGGTGAACAAGACGAAAATGAAAAAAAAAAAGGAAAAACAATGATGAAGAAAATAATCTGAGAACGAGTGTGCTTTCTCGATGGTTTTAATCCATACCTGATGGCCGGTTTGCGAAACGGAGTAGCCGATACCTTTCACATTAGACGACATTGCTCGAATATGCCCGTGGTATTCCCGAACCCCGAAGAGGAAGAAGAAGAAGAAGAAGCCTCTCGAAGTGCTCGAGGATGAGGTGTATCTTTCGAATCCTTTCGTAATATTCATTTACAGGGAGGAGGGAAGGGCGGTAATGGATAAGGTTGTTGGTGTTCGAATATAATGGGTCTCGAGTGTTTTCTGTACTCGAGTAGAATGTATGTGTCGTATCGATATTCTCATGTACTGTGTTCCGGTTGTTACTTATCTTTCAGTCGCGATCGTTCATTCACGCTGTCGATCGCTGTTGAAATCGAACAATCGCGTCTTCTATTTGTGGTATCATTGTGCCGTTGTTCGATATTGGCGGAATATAGAATTATGTTCACTGTGTGTGCCCTGCATTCTTTGCGACAGAGAGAAGAAATGTGATTCTATGTTCGAAACTCGATTATCATTAGCAATTTTCGTATTGCTTTCTATTGGCACTCGCTTTTAAAGAATCGAAGGTGATGGAATAGTAACAGCTGGGACGAATGTACCATCGCGTTCATGGAACACAAAGAATGCAAGGGCACGTTCATGTAAGGGAGTCCCCGTTCCAGGTCATACTTACGTCTTGGCGAGTTCTTCAGCACGCCGCGGTAATCGTCGCTCCTTGGTTTCACTGTTAATGATGTCTCGGTGCGAGATTCACCGACGGAACTTCTTGCGATCACTTCGACCTTTCCGTGGTCGTACTGCCTTGTCTTGGGGATGTCCAGATGGTACATGCCGTCGTAAGTCAGCTTGTAGCGTGATCCCTAAATACACGAAAGGTATTTTTATTTTTCAGTTCTCACAGAGGAATCTTCCTCTTTAAAGCATTACAAAATGTAGAATGGCAAAGAGGAATCGAATGGTAGGCTCGAATTTATATCCAGATGTTTCCCCTGACGGCTCTGATCGATGGAGTTCTCTAGATTATCATCAGATTCTTTTTTCTGATATCTGTAGTCTGTTTTCTGAGGGCAGCTCTGGTTATAATAAACAGAACTTGCAACTTACGTTGACTACAGTGTGTCCATTAAGGATCCACATGACACGTGGTCGTGGATGACCCGTGACACGGCAGCAGAACCTGGACGAGTCGCCCTCTTCGACGGTTACTGGTTCTGGCTTGCTAACGAAGGTCGGTGGTGCCCGCACCTTCTCCTCTTCACCCTCTTCCTCAGGTACTCTACAATAAAAGTACATTCGTTAAGACTGAGAAATTGCTTCCACCTTTAACTTGACATAATTCAGCAGTCCTCGCAGAAAATACTGTAAGTGCCATGCTCTGATTTGTCAATGTGAAAAGTAAACTCCACTTCGTCTCTAGATTCTTCAAAATAATACTAAAATAATATTCCTATGTCACTCGCCCTTAATCCTGCCTTTCTACTGAACCAGCTAGATAAAAAAGGCAATTTAATCAAAAATAGAAAAAAAGACCAATAAGATGCTCACATTTGCCATGCAGCCTCCATCTCCCTGATCTTCTCGATACTCTTCATGCCCTTCGGCAGCTGGGACTCGTAAATGATTCCGGGCTTTCCAGCGGTTCGAATCACCGCCCGCGTCTCGTCCATTCCATACAGATTCGTCGCCCTGCAGAGGTACTCTCCGCTGTCCTCCGGGTACACCCAGCCGAAGTTCATCGCCACGTAACCGAAATCGTAGATAGGGGTGAACCTGTTCTTATGCGGCAGAGGCTTGCCATTGAAGAACCACTCGACCGTCATGTTGGGGTCGCCTACAGGCGCCAGCTGGCACTCGAACTTCGAGCTGTTCATCTCTACCAGCTCTGTCTGGTCTTGGATCTGAGTGACGAACCGCGGCGGTTGCTTCTTATCCGCGTCGTAGAGATCATCCTCTGTCAAATGAACCTCCGATGTGTACTTCTTGATGGTAGCCTCCATCTGCATCAACGCTTCCGACTTCTTCATGCCCTTCGGCACTTGGTTCTGCAGGATAATGCTGGGCAAGCCTGCGCAATAATTAAGGAAACGTTGGACTCAATAATATTCCATGATATCGAAATTCCTTGCTGAATGTAAAAGATTGCGAAGAGTATTAACATACGTTTGCATGAAACTGATGCCCTAGTGGTATCTTCTCCGTAGTCGTTGACAGCTTTGCAGACGTATTCTCCAGAGTCTTCAGGGTAGACGTACAGAATGTCCATGGACACGAATCCCATGTCATACGTGGTCCTGTACCTATGTCCAGCTGGGATCTGCTTCCCGTTTCTGTACCACTCGATGCGCAAGTTTGGATCGTCTTTTGGCTCCACGCGGCACTCGAACCTGACTGGTTCGGATTCGTCGACAGTCGCTGATTGAATTTGCGTGACGAATCGAGGTGGTTGACGTGGCCGTACATCTTCCACGGGTGGCTCGCTTATGGGTCCGCGTTCTAATTCCTTCAACTTCTCGCCGCTCATGCCTGATGGTAGCTGGGACTCGAAGTCTATCGTTTTCTTGGCTGTAATACCAAAGCATTCGCTGTAACTACTCACTCCGCAAAGGGAAAAGCTTTTAATCGATTTGCAATAACGAAATAATTCGCCTAGTTGAATATTTTTGGAAGAAAGCTGCGCCTCGCGAAGAAGTTCAGTCAATTGAATACTCGACTAATGAAAATAGTAATTTATTAATTAAATTACCTAAATTATTATTAATTTAAATAATAGTGATTTAGGTACGTCTTCTATATCCAGCTCAACTTTAATCCCCAAATCTAAATTAATCCTCCGAACTCTGATTTCCTTCAACACCCAAAGAACAATCCACCGAGTTACTTACATTTACAAGTGATAGTAGCCTTGGTAGTAGCAGAGCCCCACTTGTTGGTCGCTCTGCAAACGTATTCGCCGCTGTCCCTGGCGTAGGTGTACGACATGTCCAGCGAGATGAATCCAAAGTCGTTAATTTGGTGGACACGCGAGCCCGTGGCGAAAGATCGCCCATTATGGAACCAATCGATGCGCATAGTGGGGTCACCCACAGGCTCTACTCTGCAGTCGAAGTGGCTGGACGCTCCTTCCTCCACCTCGATGTCCTTCAGCTCTACCGTGAACTTGGGAGGATTTGGTGTCTCTTCTTCTGTCAATATCTCGTCCTTCTTGTACAGAGCCTCCTCCAGCTTCTGGATGCTCTCCGTTCCAGTCTTGAAGTTGGTAGGCAGCTGGGGTTCCAGGATGATCCCTTGACGACCACGGACCTGCAGCTTGCAGGAGACGGTGGCCTCCCCGTGGCGATTCGTCGCCTTGCACGTATATAACCCGGAGTCCCGCTGGTAGCAGTTGGCTACCTCGAGGATCACGAAACCGAAATCGTGGATGGTTTTGATCCTGCTACCAGCCAGCAGAGGCTTCCCATTGTGGAACCACTCCACCCTCATGCTGGAGTCGTTGATGGGCGTCAGCCTGCACTCGAAATGGGCCAGGGCGTTCTCCGTCAAGGTCAGGTCCGAAGGTGTCGTGATGAATTCAGGCGGCTTTCCTGTGTCGTCCTCGGGAGTAGCTGCGCTGGGCTCGTTGCCAAGACCCTCCAACTCGGCGATCTTGTCGATGGTGCTTTCCATCCCCTTGGGCAGCTGCGACTCTAAGATTATGCTGCGTTTGCCAGTGCACTTCATGGAGCAGGTAGTCACCGCCTCGCCGTACTCGTTCGTCGCTCTGCAACTGTACTCTCCGGAGTCTTCTGGGTAGATCGGCGAGATCTCGAGGATGACGAAGCCGAAGTCGCAGAAGGTGCGGAAACGGGAGCCCGTTCGCAGTGGTTTTCCATTCCAGAACCATTCGACCTGTTGGACAAAGGGAATTAATACGGTTAACTATAATTCCAACATTTTTCAGCTCATTGTATTCTAGCATCTTTCTTCAACTTTGCAAGGAAGTAGTCTAATTGATATTCGACTGCTTTTCGACTTACAAGAACATCATCGAGGTGCCCAGCGCTGATCCTTTTCTCCTAGAAATATGTTATTACGCACAATAATCTAAGAGACACGTATTTTTTATTTTACTCGAGTTAGCTTAGATATCGGTTTTTCTAGTTCCCCAATCTCCCGGTTGCCATTTTTCCAATTGTTAATACACCTAATTCGCTGGACACCTGACGTTTGTAGTGGCAGAACACTCCATTCGGGAAATACAGATTTTGGAGTTTTGCGAGGCTGTATCATTCCTTAAAATGGAGATTCAGCGAAAATAAAAAATGGGCGTCTCTTAGATTTTTGCGCTTAATAAGATATTTCAACGAGAAAAGAAACCGGCGCAGGACACCTTGATAGTGTCCCTCGTTAGCGACCCAGAATAAAAGGGTTCACCTCTGCCAGCAAATATTACCTTTAGTTTTGGATCGTCGGTAGGTGTAAGTCTCGCTTCAAAGTGCGCACTTTCGCCTTCGCGAAGGCCATCGATGTTGCTAAGAGGTACAGTGAACACTGGTGCCTTTCCGCGCTCTTCTACAACCTTCTCGTCCTTCGTGCGGATCATCGAGTCCTCCAGTGTCTGAATCTTCTCCAGACCGCCCTCCATACCTTTAGGTAGCTGGGACTCCAAAATAAGGCTAGCCTTGGAGAAGCACTTCAGCGTCGCTTTGGTCGTGTCCTCTCCGTACTTGTTGACAGCTCTGCACTCGTACACACCAGAGTTCTCCTCGTAGCAGTACAGTATATCCAGGATAACTATACCAAAATCGTGGAAGGTCCTGTAGCGGTGTCCATGAGGAAGCTTCTTGCCGTTGTAGTACCACTCGACCTTCAGGTCTGGGTCGGTCACTGGGGTCAATCTAGCTTCGAAGTGAGCGGACTGGCCTTCGACCAGCTTAGTGATGTCAGCGATTTGGGTGATGAATTTAGGTGGCTCGGTGACTGGAGTGGTTGGTGTAGCGGGCTGTTCTCCGCCGAAGCTCTCCAGTTCGCGAATCCTAGCGAGTGCATCAGGCTGCAGGGAGTCCAGGTACACTCCACTCTTTCCGAAGCACTTCAGGGTCGCCTTGGTGAAGTCCTCGCCGTACTTATTGCTAGCCCTGCACACGTATTCCCCAGTGTCGTGGGCCATCACGCCAGCGATGTCCATGACGACGAACCCGAAGTCGGACACCATCTTGAATCGAGAGGAGTGCCTCAACGGTTGTCCATTGTGGAACCACTCCACTTTCATGAGAGGATCGCCGACTGGTATCAGGGTGCACTCGAAGTGCGCCGATTGGCCGTCCTTCAGACCCTCCAGAGACTGGATGTGAGTAGTGAACTTGGGCTTTTGTCCCTTGGACTTGTCCACGCACTCAAGCTGAACGCTGATCTCAGCTTGACCCCATTTGTTGGTAGCCCTGCAGGAGTAGGTGCCAGAGTCCTCGATCTTCGTCCCAAGGACTTCAAGGACGACCATGCCGAAGGCGTAGACGGTTCTGGTGCGATGGCTGGCCTCCAGTGACTTACCATTGTAGAACCACTCGACGACCATGGTCTGGTCGCCAGTTGGAGTCAGGGAGGCTTCGAAGTGAGCGATCTCGCCTTCAGACAGGTTGGTCAGGTTCTCGAATTGGGACGTGAACACCGGTGGGTGTCCCTCGTCGCTTTCCGGGGCCGCGCCGTCCTGTCGTTTCAACGATTCCTCGAGGTCTTGAATGGCTTCCAGGCCCTCCTTGCCCTTTGGATGCTGCGACCTTTCAATGATGTTCTCCTTGGTCGAGCAGTAGATCGTCGTAGATGTGAACGCCTCGCCTGCCTTGTTGTAAGCCTTGCAGGTATAGATTCCAGAGTCACGATCGTACACGTCTGTCAGGTCCAGCGTGACGAATCCGAAGTCACTGGTCATCTTGAATCGCGCTCCATGCTCCAGAGCCTTGCCGTTGAAGTACCACTCGATCTTCAAGTTCGGGTCCTCCTTTGGCTCCACTTGGCCTTCCAGGTGAAGTGGCTCAGACTCTCCCAGCTTGAATTCTGGCTGCAGGGGGACTGTCCAGATAGGTTTCGGGTACTCATGCTCGGGCCCATCTTCTGGCCTCCTGTACTTAGACAGGTAAGCATCTTCCGCCTCCTTGACCTTCTCAAGGCCAGCCTCGCCCTGGGGATGCTGCGTTTGCAGGTAGATGCTCTGCTTGCTGGTGCACTTCAGGGTGCCGGAGGTCTGCGCCGAGCCTTTAGAGTTCGTGGCTTTGACAGTGACCATTCCAGAGTCCTCCTCGTAGGCGTGATTGATATCTAAGGCAACGTAGCCAAAATCGTAGGTTGATTTGAATCTGGCTCCGGTAGGGAGGGACTTTCCGTTCATGAACCACTCGATCTTCATAGTCGGGTCTTTAGATGGCTCCACGTTGCACTCGAAGTGGGCGTTGTCGCCCTCGACGCACTCCACGTTGTTCAGATGGGTGATGAACACTGGTTCCTCGTAAGTGGGTTCTGGCTGTTCTGTGCTGGTGACGTGGGGCTGCTCCAAAGCATCGATCTTAGGAAGAGCCTCAGGGTGGAGTGTGTCACCGAGTAGCCAGTGACGATCGACGATCTTCAAGCTGCAGGTGGAGACAGCCTCTCCGAGGAGATTGGTGGCCTTGCAGGTGTAAATGGCCGAGTCGTCATCCCTTAGACCATTGATGGACAGCGTGACCAGGCCGAAGTCGAAGGTGCTACGCAGCCTGGTTCCGGTCTGAAGCGCTATTCCGTTCTTGAACCACTCCACGCGGAGGTTTGGATCCGCTCTTGGCTCCACCTGAGCCTCCAGGTACACGTGCTGGCCCTCGACGAGCTTGTCGTAGCTCTCCAGGTGCTTCGTGAACACTGGAGCTTGCTGCGGTGTCGTGTCGACGAACATCTCGGGCACTTTGTTCATCTCCGCTTCCTTCAGCTGAATCTTCTGCCAGGCGTCCGGTTGGAGACTATCGGCATCGATGGCAGAGCGCGCTTTCACTTTCAGGGAAATCGAGGAAACGGCTTCCCCGGATTTGTTAATTGCTTTACAGGTGTACACGCCGGAATCCTCTGTTATCACCTTCAGGATGTCCAGGGTCACGTAACCGAAATCGTGACTTACGTGGAAACGGGAACCTGTTTTGCGGTAGTTCATAATGTTATGAGAATATGTTGTGGCTTTCGAGGATGCAGAATAATTGGCTTTAAAAAATATGTGAAGCTTCGGGGTGTAACTATTAGGTCAGTATAAAAGGTCGTTCGCTTAGGTAATATTAGGTACTTGTACTTTTACCAGAAACGTGGCCAGAGGTCATAGAAAGCCAAAGAAAATACATTGATTAAAAAAACCTGTAATATATATTTTATTGTAATAAAGACGTTGGTTCAATAAAGCGAACGCGCTTTTGCACCGAGCTAATATTATCACTTTAGCTGTTTTTGAGGATCATTGCAATTAGGGGAATAAACAGATTTTCGCTGCATTAAAAGTTATTTCTACAACTATGCGTGACTTTCTATATAATCGTGAATCTTATATCCATACCCATTTTCAGTTCAACTCCATTGATGAACCACTCGAATCTCAGACTAGCGTCGCCAACAGGCACGACTCTGCACTCGTATCTAGCCATCTGACCTTCCCAGAGTTCAGTGGGGCCAGTCAGCAGCTGCGTGAAGATAGGTTTGTCGAATACCTTTTCTGGTTCTTCGGGTCGACTTGGTTTGTCAGCTTCGAGCTGA